>OY728138.1:745186462-750186462 GCA_963277665.1 Viscum album | reverse complement strand
TGATAAATTTAAGTGTATAATAATATTTTATTCAATACCAACATTACGGTAGTCAAATTCAACCATTTTTATTTCAAATTCACAACCTTGATCTGTAGGCCACTTTTTGGGAAGATTACATTAACGATTAGAGGAATTGATTTGAGAAATGTCCCGTCTACATGTAGTTGAACTATTTCACATTAATTGATTATTTACTTCATTTAAATTCATGTGAATTGTAGACTTTTTTATCCATTTAAATTATACACCCAATCTATTTAATCTAGAACACGGGGTTTTCTTCCAACATTTATTTCATACAGGGAAATACACTATTTCATTCATTCCCTTTTTAGTATCACTTTCCATATTGAAATTAAACATCCTATTCATCTCAATTTTTTATTTTTAAATGAATTATTTTGAAAAATCATTATCATTATTGATATAACTTGTTAATATCTCAATATATGAATAAATGTTTTGAGATAGTAATGATCTTATAATAAATGGTTTGAAATACTCAAAGAAGTGATCAACATCGACTTCTAGGTTTTATTTATGATCCAAAGAATACCTCACTAATGTCATGATATAATCATCATAATCATCCGGTATATTATCTTTATTTTTCAATAGTTACCTTTCCATATCAACACATTACTCCTATAGAAAATATATTTCGAAAAAATAATCATAAATTCATTCCACTCTATATTTTCTATATCCACTTTTTTTTTAGTGTTTTGAATTTAGGACCACTATTGGTCAATATATACCATTAAATGATGCAAAATAATGCTAAATTTTCCTCATGAGGTCACCCCAATGTGACAAATATATTCACAAGAGACTTTATCCATTTATCCTTGATCATTAGATTTATAGACCCACTAAATGATGGAGGTTGTTTCTCATAAAATGATATATAGAGGTTGATTTATTATTAAGAGGAAAATAGTTTCTCTATGTTGAATAGGATATTTTTTATAAATTTAGTTACTTTACACAAAATATTAATAATTTATTCAATATAAACATTAACCATAAGAACCCGACCTTAAATAATTTTAGAATCTTGAGATTTTAGTCAGTAATTCACTATATTACATTTTTAGTATCTTTAAGGAATAGAATTTTATAGAATTAGGTCATAACTATTGTATGATACACATATATATATAAAAGTGGACACTTCTACTATGTATTTATTTTTACCAAATATAAATATTTTAAAATGAAACACATTTTATTTAATAACAAATCTTTATGATATTAAATTTGGCTTCTTATTTGTTCTTATTCATACTTAAACCTCATGAAAAGAATTTAGAAATATGAGATTAGAAAAAAATGCTCGGTAAAAGACATAACATATGTATAATGACCTGTTTTTACATACATTGATATTACATCAGAATTGAAGTATATTTATTAAAACATATAGAAAAAATATAACAGGACCATATATGTATAGTGTCTTTGGAAACTAGGAAACATAAACAACTGGTTCACAAAACATCTACATTTTCTACCATTTATTTATAAATAAATAGATTCCTTTATGATATATCATACTTAATACCCTTATTCAAGACATGGGTAAAGGAAACATATGAAAGGGTGAGATAAAATGCTCAGTAATTATAATAAAAGGAAATAACAATCATATCATATTCATAAGAACTTAAAATTTGAAAATCTTATCCTATATATAAAAGATCATAATATAATGTCATGGGATAAATCATAAAAGTGAAATGTAATACCAATAGTCATAACATAAGACATGGATTTTTTCAGCATACACACATAATCATATAAAATCATTTCATATTAGTCAAGGATCATTTCCAATACCATCATAGAGGACAAAGTCCATTACTGAACCGATTTCCCTCCTCAACCGAGCCTTGTATTAGTGAATTAGATTTTACATTCCAATACAATAATTTCTATCTCAATAGATATAAATATTTACCCAATGAATTTGATGGATATATAGGTCCCAACCATCTCATAATGAATCAAATCTTATGCATTCCACAAAAATAGAAAAACATTCACCATAGCATAACCCATGAAATAAAATGGGTTTCTTAACCATTAGTCCATAATAATTGATATAAAACAAATGGATTTCTTCAATAACATTCCACCATAAACACTACCAAATCATATTAATAACAGGGATGAAAATATAACCCTATTTAATGAGTTTCATCTTATATTTAAAATAATTTTGAGAAAACACTTGAAATTCATTCTTGAGGAAAATATTCATTCTTCTTCAAAAATATATTCCTTCCTCAAAATACCAAAATTTTATGGAAGAAATAATTTTATGTGAAAATAAATTTTTAATATTATATGTCATGATTTAAGGAAATAAGTCATTATAAAAGTGTAAAAATCTACACCTATCGTACAAGTTAAAAAAATAATTCTTCTCGTACTTTTTCCAGAAAATTCAAAAAGTACCTCGTACCGAAAACGAAAAAAAAATCCATTCATACCATTTATTAAAAATTTACCAATGGGTAAAATTTAATTTTAACAATTATAGAAGTATATAAAAAATATTTTGAAATATATATATAGGATTCATGTATGTGGATGATAAATAACCCCCAGTAAATACTTACGAATAAACAGTCTTAGATAAAAACTAGATTTTTAAATTTATCCCTTACCTTAGGTATGATATCCTTCATATGTTTTAAAAACTTATGTTTAATGATTTAAATAATGTTATTGATTTATTCCAAAATCATAATAATTTTTATGATAAAATTTATGATCATATTTTCATTTATTTGTTAGTAACATTTCATTGTTACTCGTTATTCGGTTATTAGCTGCTTTATGTTATTACACATGTTTTGTCAGATAGGTTCTTATTACTATTTCTAGGTTATAGTTATATCATTTTAAAAATGTTATTAGTATAATATATATCATATTTATTCATTAAATTAATTGATATAATCATGCTTTAATGAGGATTATTTAGAAAGAATCACATCGCACTATAGAGACGGTAATCCGTACGTATGAAGTGATGATATCATTCCCATAATTGTTGAATGGTATTAAAGTGGATGGTGTATAATATCTAAAAATTAGTATCTTGTTATAAAAGTCATATATATTTATTATTTCTACCATTATACCCATACAATTATGGTGGTGGTGAAAAACAGATTGCACCACGATGTGGAGACGGTAAGTTGTACGTACGCACACATGGTAATTTCAATTTTTGTAGGATGGATAGAAGGTGAAATAAGGTTATTTCATATTTATAATAACATATCAGTATATTAGTGATACTAATTTTATTAATTTATAATGAAACAACTAATTAAAAGGATGTATAAGAAGAAATAATTTTGAAAGAATCGGTAGAAGGGATTTCCTCTTCCTCAATGTTCCTCCTTTTGATTTCCTTGTAGGGCACTACAGTTGGTCTTTGAAGAAGACACGAACATCTAGAATAAGAATATATAAGTTAATAAAAAAATTTTCATGGTTTTTTGAAGCTTAAAGGCTCAAAAGTAAGTGAAGAGGTGTAGGAGGAGGTTCCCTTTTATAATTTAGGTGAGTGGCACTTTTGGAAACCTCAAAAATATTGATTTATAATAAACTCAAACCACACATAAAACATAAAAAATTTCCAAAATTCAAATAATAGATGATATAGGGTTGTAATATCATCAAAAAATAAATTTTGGACAACATTGTTTAGACATTTTAAGCATTATCATTTTAATTAACACTTAGTTATTCTATTTAATTTTAATTGTGGTAATGAAATTCTATATATTTTAATAGTTATAAATATTTTCATGAATTGTGTTAATTAACCATTAATGGATATTTTATTAAATTTTAGACCTTATAATTTTTAAATATTTTTATGATTTTTAATCAATTTAATAAAATGGTAAATTTTATAAAATATGAATAGTGTCAATTATGACTGTATTTATTTATTTGACTTTTACGAAAATCCAAAGAGAATAAAAATTATAAAAAAAATATTTAATACACTCCAAACATGTCATAGTCACCTATAAAATTCATGAATCACAGTAATTAGTTCATATGATATTTATGTCAATATTTATAAAACCATTTATTTGACATTTCTATTAATAAAACAATTTTTATAACACTATTGTGTCTTCAATAATTGTAATTATTTAATCCCTAAAAATTATAATTAAATATATTTGATGTATTAAATTATTTTAGTTTTTTATATAATATCTATAGTCGATAATTACTCTTAGTTATCCATAAATTAAAATTAATATACTTATTTAAAATGAGATTGTGACATTTTTCCACATTCATTAGTTCTTATTACATTAATGTCATATTCTTAGGTATGTACCCATAAAGTGACTAAATTTAGAACAATAGATAATAATGGTAATATTTAGTCATCTTATAGGATTTTTACAGGTGTTAAGGGCATTTTATAATATTATTTTTACCCTTGATTATTTGATTTAGTTTTAACCACGACGATAAAAATAATTACTAATGTTAGTATTCATAATTTCCAAAAATAAAAGTAGCATATTAACATAATTTGTACCTAATGATCACAAATAAAGAATCCATTTTTCAAAATTAAAAAAATATAAGTTGTAGTAATTAATTAAAAAATAATCCCATTGATGAAATGAGTAAATAAGTTTTAGAAGTTAAAACATTACAAAAGATTGAAATGTTTTTACCTATGAATTTAATGTAAAATTAATGATAATGAAATAAATTATATTAAATGATACAAATATATTCTATTTATACTTTAAAACCATTAAATATTATAACTTAACCATATAAATTATCTCGATGAAAAAAGTTGTTTTTAATTAAAATTTAGCGTATTTTACTATTCATAAATACATGAATGTTATCAAAAAAATATCATAAATTTTTCAAAAGTGAATTTTTATATCCTGCTTCAAAATATAATTTTTATGGTGTCATAGAAAAATTATTAACGTATCAAAATATTAATTTAAAATGGGTTCTCTATTCAAAGGTGTAAAATTATTTTTAAAAAAAGAGGTTTTTAAACATCAAATAGGGTTTTATTCATACCCTATGACTAAAATATCCATTAGATGAATATCAAAAATATTTTATTAAATATATAACATATGTATCTCATTAATTTCATTAACAAAAGTAATTCACTCAAAATATACAAATATCTAATTGATTTATATTTTCATAAATAATTAATAGCCAATGAATTCATAATGAATTTTCATAAGTTAGTTATAATTATTCCCACTAACATAACAACTTGGATATAATGGTAATTTTAAATAAATTATTTAAACGCACGATTACATGAAAAGAAATATACTGAATAATAAAAAATATTTAAAGAAAATATTTCATAATAACATCTCGGTGTTACATTCTATCCCCCTTATACTGAATTTTAATCTAAAAAATTTTCACTTGGTAACAAACATATGAGGATACATTTCCCTCTTCATATCCTCAAGGGCCCATGTATCTTCTTAAAATTATTGGTTCCTCTATAAAACTATAACCAGGTGAGTGGTCTTATTTCATAGAACCTTTTCGCTATGATCCAGAATCTCTATCGGTTGTTCTTCATAAGAAAGATCTTGTTCTAGAGGTACATATTTTGAGATTAGTACATGTGAAAGATTGGGTATGTAATTTCTTAGGAGAGATACATGGAACACATAATGAACATGAGAAATATTTTATGGAAGCACCAATTGGTAAGCTACCTTCCCAACACGATCTATAATTTCAAAAAGGACCGATATACCCAGGGCTCAACTGGCCCTTCTTTCCAAATATCATTACTATCTTCCACGATGATATTTGTAAGAACACCTTATCACCAACTTCATACTCTAGGTATTTTATTTGGTTGTTAGAACATGAATTTTTTTTCTAGTTTGATCCGATCTTATGTGTTGTTAAATAGATCTGACCTTTTCTTCAATTTAATCAACAACATCTGGTCTTAATATCTTTTCCCCCTACTTCATCCCATCAAGTTGGAGTTCTGCACTTCTTTCAATAGAGGTATTCATAAGGATCCATATGAATACATGAGTGAAAGATATTATTGTAATATAATTCTGCCAATGGTAGGTATTGATCCCAACCACCTTTAAACTCTATAGAGAAAGCTCTCAACATGTCTTCCATATTTTTAATTGTTCTCTCAAACTGACCGTCTGTCTGAGGATTATAAGTAGTGCTTGAGCTTACCTATGTATCTAGAGCACGCTAAAGACTTTTCCAAAACATTGAGATAAACCATGGATCCTGATCAAATATAATGGAAAGTGGTACTCTATGCAATCTTACTACATCCATTGCATATATCTTGTCAAGCTAATCAAGAGAAAAATACTCTCTAATATCAATGAAGTTTTACGACTTCATAAGGTGATCTATTATAACCCAGATTATATTATAGACTTTGGATGTTTTGGGAAGTCTGATGAAAAAGTCCACAATGATGTTTTCCCATTTCCATTATGGTATATGAAATGGTTGTTACATCCTTTTAAGATTATATCTCTCATCCATAACTTGTTTCAAACCAACCATAGAGAGATATATTTGGTGACATCTCTTTTCATGTCATCCCACTAGAAGTACTCTTTCAAGACCCTATAAATCGATTTACTTCCAGGGTGAATAGAGAATGAATAACTATGATCCTTATCGAATATCGCCTTCTTTAATTCTGGTATGGGAGGAATATAAACCCAATTTCTAAACCTTATTATTTCATCACTATCAAGGTTGAATTTAGGAACATTTCTCACCTTCTTTTGTAACTGTAAATCTTGCTTCTATGCCTATTTAATATTCAATTTTATATATGGTTGAACATTAATTTTAGAAATATAAGATTTTTCCACTTCTATTAAAATTTCATGATCCATCCTTTACAAATATATAAATAATGGATCTTTTAGGATCCTAATCATGGATAGGATGTCATGGTATTGTCGACTTAATGCATCTGCCACCCTGTTTTCTTTCCAAGGGTGGTAATGTATTGAGAAGTCATAATATTTAATCACCTCTAACCATATCATTGGCGCATATTCAGATCCTTTAGTGTGAAAATATACATTAAACTTTTATGATTAGTATAAATATCAAACCTTTCAACATAAAGACAATCCCTCCATATCATTAATGCAAATATTACCACAGCTAACTCCAAATCATGAGTTTGGTAAATAATATCATGAATTTTCAACTTCCGCGAGGAATAAGATATAACCAAATCATTTATCATGAGAACACATCCCCGCCCCTTCTTGGATGCATCACTCTAGATCACAAACCTTTCTCCACTACAAGGCAGTGTGAGCACAGGTGCACTAGCTAACCTTGTTTTTAGCGCTTTGAAATTCTCTTCACATTCCTCTGTCCAAACAAACATAACTCTTTTACGAGTCAACTCGGTGAGTGGATTAGATAATTGTGAAAAATATTTCACAAAACATCTATAATATCCAGCCAAACCAAGAAAACTTCTGATATCAGTTACTGTTTTTGGTCTTAAACATCTTTCAATGACCTCTGTTTTTTCTGGATCTATAGATATCGCCTATCTTGATATTATGTGACCAAAAAATGAAACTTTATGAAGCCAAAATTCACACTTGGTAAATTTTTCAAATAGATTATTATTTCCCAGGGTCTTCAGAACAATTCTCAAGTGATATTAATGTTCTACCTTTCTCAAATAATAGACAAGAATATCATCTATAAAGACTACCACAAACTAATCAAGATAGTCTCTAAAGACTCTATTCATTAGATCGTTAAAGACAAAGGGGGAATTAGTAAGACCAAAGAACATAAATATAAAATCATAGTGTCCATACCTTTTATAGAATGATGTCTTTGTTATATCGTTTTTTTACCCTTAATGGATGATATCCTGAATGAAGATCAATCTTGGAAAAGTATTGATTCTGCATAGTTGGTCAAATAAGTCATCAATGCATGGAAGAAGATATTTTTTCTTGATAGTGAACATGTTAAGTTCTCGATAATCAATGCAGAGTATCATTGATCTATATTTATTCTTAACAAATAGAACATGTTCTCCCCAAGGTGACACACTAGGGCATATGAATCCTTTATCAATATTCTCTTGGAGTTTCTTATTCAATTCGTACAACTTAATTGGGGACATTCTATAAGGTGTCTTTGAAATATGCATAGCACTAGGTATGAGTTCTATTGAAAACTCAACATCAAGATTTGGTGTAAGACCTAGAAATTCATCCAGAAAGACATCATCAAACTCCCATATAATGGGATTATTCTTAATCATGAGTTTATCCCCAACAATTTGAGATAAATAACATTCATTTATTGGAATCAATACCCTTAATATGGGGGAAATGTCTAATAGAAGGTTATATTCATCTTTTAATCAATAGATATTCATAGATTGATCTGGATTATGAAATGTGACTACCCTTCCTTTGCAATTTATATGATCCTTATATAGAGAAATACAATCCATACTAATAATCACGTAAAATTACACTATAGGATGGATCACAAGATTTTCAAGAAGTACTTTCCAACAAAATTCAACTAAAGAAGAATTAGAAACTTTTGATGCAACCATTGTGGCATTAGGAGTTGTCACAACTAACTCAACATCTAATGTTTGAGGTAATATGATGATACCCTTAGAAATTTCTTCAAAAATAAAATAGTAAGTGGATCTAGAATCAAATAAAATATTTACTACTTTATAGTGGATACTAAGTGTACCTTTCACCAATTTATTTTCTTACTCCACATCACCGATAGTGATTGCATGTGACTTTCCATTGTCTTTGGTCTTAAGATATTATTGAAATGGATCATCATCAATAACCCTTAGATTAGGGAATTGATTGGCATAATGCCCATTTCCTTGAACTTGTAACATTGATGTCTAGGAGGTGAATTCTAAGAATCCTTTTCTTTGTTCGCATCATTACACATATTTTTCCCATAACTTCAACATTCAATTTCCCGATGACCTTCTTTTCCACACTTAAAACATTTAATAGTCCCTTTAAGACAATTACATCCATGTTTCATTCCACACATTGAGCATAAGGGAAAACTCATCTTCTTTTTAGTGTAGTCTTTATATATTCTTTTGAATTCCAATTTTCTATTTTTATCAAATCCATATGACTAGTGGGTTACTCCAATATCCATATCAACCTTAAGATAACATCAAACTATTTCAACATAGCTATTGAAGTCCATTATGGCCAATTCCCATGAGAGATATTGTTTTAATCCACTAAATAATCAATCAATTTTACTCTTAGGTTGGATAATAATTCCAGAAGAGTACCTTTTAAGTCTTGTAAAATATGATTCAGATGTACCAATAGATTCATCATCCTTTATTATAAGTTCAATTAACTCCTTCACTATTTTTTTGAAGAATACATGAAAAGTACTTATTGAAAACTAATTTCATGAACTCTTCCCATTCCATGGAATCAATTTCATATCTTTGCCTCATATTATTGATAATATTACACCATTGATCAACTTCACATTACAAACCATATACTTCTAAGAAGAATTTATCATGTTCAGAACATTGTAGAATTGAAAATATCTTTTTAGTGGTACTAATCCATTGTCCAGCCACTAATGGATCAGAAGGCCCGCTGAATGAAGGTGGACGTTGCCTCATGAAGGATTCAACAGAATGTTTCTCCCTACTTTGATCATTTAGAAGTCTGACATGATATATATCTTGAGAAATTTGTGTGAGAATAGCTATAATATTTTTAATTCCATCTCCTATAACATTTAGTTTCTCAGGGGAAAAATCATTGCATTGCCTGTCACATTCCGCATTAACATGGTTCCTTCAAGTTCCAGCCATTCATGAAAACCAAGAATCAAAGTGTGAGAAACACTAATAATAACAGGAAAACCACATAATCAAGAATAAAATTTCAATTTATAACACTTTAGGATTTATCCTAGGTTATTCATGGTCAATTCTAAAACACTAGGATTGTATCCTATACTTAGAAATATCATTAGAGATCTTACTAAGGATGTCTCATCCTAGTTACCAAAGGTTAACTATAAATTTCTTATAATACCAACTATAACGATCCATAATTTACATACATTGATATTACTTAATAATTTAAGTATATTAATTATAGCATATAAAAAAAATTACAGGACCAAATAGGTATAGTGTATTTGAAAACTGGAAAACATAAACAACTGGTTCATAAAACATGTACATTGTCTCCCATTTATTTATTCATAACTAGACTCCTTTTTGACATATCATACTTAATAACATTCTTCATGACCCGGGGAAAAGAAACATATGAAAGGGTGAGCTCAAATTCTCAGTTAGGATAAAAAAAAGAAATATCAATCATATCATATTCATAAG
The DNA here is from genome assembly GCA_963277665.1 of Viscum album. Taxonomy (NCBI): domain Eukaryota; kingdom Viridiplantae; phylum Streptophyta; class Magnoliopsida; order Santalales; family Viscaceae; genus Viscum; species Viscum album. Next base: position 750,175,988 of record OY728138.1, on the reverse strand, counting down.
AACTTTACATTTTAAAACCTTATCCTATATATAAAAGATCCTAATATCATGTCATGGGATAAATCATAAAAGTAAAATGTAATCCCAATAGTCATAACATAAGACATAAAATTTTGTGGAATATAGAAATAATCATAGAAAATCATATCATATTAGTAAAGTCTCATTTCCAAGACCATCATAGCCGACAAAGTCTACTTCTGGACCGAGATCACTCCTTATTCCAACCCTGTATTACTGAACCAAATTTACTTGTCCTTCCAATCATGTCTATATCATGAGATATAAATATTTGAACAATGCATTTGATGGATATATAGGTCCCAGCCATCTCATAATGAAACCATTCTGACGTGTTCTAAAAAAACATAAAAACATTCACCATAGCGCAACCCATGAAATAAAATTATTTTCTTAAATATCATTCCATCATAATTGATATAAAACAAATGGATTTACATGATAAAATTCCACCATAAACACAATAAAATCATAGTAATAAAAAGGATATAAATATAAACCTATTTAAAGAGTTTCATTTTAGATGGAATATAATTTTTAGAAAACACATGAAATTCATTCCTGAGGAAAAAATCCTTTCTTTTTCATAAATGTTTTCCTTCCTCAACATACCACAAAATTTTAGAAGAAATAATTTTATGTTAAAATAACCTTGTAATATTATAGGGTAATATTCAAGTAAATAAGGCATTATGGAAGCGTAAAAATACATTCGTTCCATACAAGTTAAAATAAACATTCTTCTCATACTTATTCCATAAAAGTCAAAAAGTAACTCGTACCAAAAATGACAAAAGATTCCAACCATTTAGTTAAAATTTACCAATGGGTCAAATTGAATTTTAAAAATTATATAATTATATAAATAATATTTTCAAATAAATATTTATGAAACATGGATGTGGATGATAAATAACCCCCAGTAAATTATTACGAATAAACAATCTCAGATAAAAATGAGATTTGATAATTTATCCCTTACCTTAATTCTGATATCCTTTTTATGTATCAGAACCTCTTGTATAATGATTTAAATATTGTTATTAATTTATTACAAAACCAAAATAATTTTTATGATAACATTTATGATTATATGTTCATTTTTTTGTTAGTAACATTTCATTGTTACACGTTATTCAGGTATTAACTGCTTTATCTTTTTATACATGTTTTGTTGGACAAGTTCTTATTACTATTTTGGGGTTATAGTTATATAATTTATAGAATGGTATTAGTATAATATATATAATTTTTATTCATTCAATTCATTTATATAATCATGATTTAATGAAGATTATGTATAACGAATCACATAGCACCGTGGGGACGGTAAGCCGTACGTACGCACGAGCGACGATATCATTCCCATAATTATTGAATGGTAATGAAGTGGGTGATGTATAATATCTCAGAATTAGTATCATGTTATAAAAATAATATATATTTATTATTTCAACTATTATACCCATCCATATAAGGTGGTGGTGAAAAACAGACTGCACTATGACGTGGAGACGGTAAGCCGTACATACACACATGCAGTGATTTCATTTTTCGTAGGATGGATAGAAGGTGAAATAGGTTTATTTAATATTTATAATAAAAAATAAGTATATGAGTGATACTGATTTTATTAATTGAGAATGACACAAAAAATTAAGAGGAAGTATAATAAGAATAAAATTTGAAAGAATCAGTAGAAGAGATTACCTCTTCCTCAACGTGCCTCCTTTAGATTTCCTCTTAGGGCACTAGAATGGGTCTTTGAAGTAAAAAAGAACCTATAGAATAAAAATATGGAATTTGAGAAGGTAAAATGGTAGGGAGTGTCTGAGATGGAATGCTCAAAATGAATTGAATAGGTGAGGGAGAAGGTTCCCTTTTATAATTGAAGTGATGGACACTATTGGAAACCTAAAAAATATTAATTTATAATAAACTAAAAACATACATAAAAACCAACAAAATGTCCAAAATTTGTAGCTAAGAGGGGATTGGATTGTAATATCATAAACCAATAAATTTTTGACAACTTATTTTTTTTCATTTTAAGCATTATCATTTTAATTAATACTTAGTTATTATATTTACTTTTAACCGTGGTAATAAAATTCTAAATATTTAATGCTTATAAATATTTACATTTATGGTGTTAATTAATAATAAATGGATATTTTATGAAATTGTAGACCTTATAATTTTAACTTTATAATTTTGAAATATTTTTATAATTTTTAAACAATTTAATAAAATGTTATTTTATAAAATATCAATAGTGTCAATTTTGACACTATTTATTTATTTGACTTTAAATAAAATACATAGAGATTATAAATTCGAAAAAATGTAATAAAATCCAAGAATGTAATTTTCACATAAAAAATTCGTGTATCACATTAATTAGTTCATATTATATTTATTTTAATATTTTTAAAACAAATTATTTGATATTTTTATTAATAAAATAATTTTTACATCACTATTATGTCATCATTAAGGGTAATTATTTAGTCTTTAAAGATTATAAAAAAATTTATATGATGTATTTAATTATTTTATATTTCTAGATACTGTATATAGTAGATATTATCTCCTAGTTATTCATATATTAAAATTAATATACTTATATAGAACGAGATTGTGACATTTTTCCACATTCATTAGTTTTTATCACATTCATGTCATATTCATAGGTAAGTGTCCATAAAGTGAGTCTATTTATAAAAATAGATTATAAGGGTATAATTTAGTCATCCAATAATTTTTACAGGTGGTAAGATAATTTATAATAATATTTTTACCCTTAATTATCTGATTTACATTTAACTATTGTAATTAAATTAATAACCAAGTTACTATTCATAATACCCAAAAATAAAAGTAGCCTATTATCATAATTTGGAACTAATAACTCCAAATATGGAATCCATTTTTCAAAATTCAAGACACAGAAGTTAAAGTAATTAATTTTAAATTTATCTCGTTGTTGAAATGAGAAAACGGGTTTTAGAAGTTAAAACATAGAATAAGATTGAAATGTTTTTACCTATGAATTCAATGTAAAATTAAAGATAATGACATACATTATATTTAATGATAAAAATTTATTCTATTTATACTTTAAAACCATTCAATATTATAATTTAAACATATAAATTCTCTTGATGAAAAACGTTTTTTTAATTAAAATTTAGCATATTTTTACTGTTCATCAAAATATGAAAGTTATCAGAAAATTAATTTTTTTTATCCAAAGTGAATTTTTATATCCTAATTTAAAATATCATGTTTATTATATCATATAAAAATTATTTATATGTCAAAATATTAATTTAAAATGGGTTTTCCATTCAATGCTGTAAAATTGTCCTTTTAAAAAATAAGTTTTTATACATCAAATAGGGTTTCATTCGTACCCTATGACTAAAATATCCATTGGATGAATATAAAAAATATTTTGATAAATATATAACATATATATCTATTTAATTTCATTACCAAAATTAATTCACCCGAAAATAAAAATATCTAATGGATTTATTTTTTCATAAATAATTAATAGCCAATGAATTTATAATGAATTTTCATAAGTTAGTTATAATTATTCCTGCTTACCTAAAAACTAGGATATAATGGTAATTTTATAATAAAATAATCTCATATTTCATTTAAACACACAATTTCATGTAAATCAAGCTACTAAAGAATAAAAATCGTTTAAAAATTTTTTTTCATAAAAACATTCGGGTGTTACAATATGAAATCCATTAGTCAAGTGAAAGCATGAAATCTATAAATTTTTTAAATTTCCCATAATATTATTTGAAAATTTTAAATTAAACATATCCATATATAAAAGTACTTTTTTCTCAAATAAATCCTTTACAACCCATATCAAGAAAATAAAAACCCATTATAGGTAACTTAGAAAACTATATTCCTAACACATTTTTACTCATGTCAGAAATAACTAGATCGTAGTTAAATCCATAGGAGAAACCACCCTCGTTAACTCCCTCCTTATTTAAATTTAAGATGATTAAAATTAACTAATTTATTTGATATCTATATCAGGATCACCTATCATATAAGTTGTATCCCGCTCACTAGTCATATAATCTGTATCTGGGTCGCCCATCATATAAGCTATATTAGGCTCACTAATCATCTTCTATAATTACAAAGTGCCATATAATATTTTTTTAGTACTTCAAATTTTCATCTTAAATCCTTTGAAAAGCTATTTTTAACCCATAATCAAGACACATTATATTTTCATATAAAAATTGGGAGGAATGCCCCATCCTCTTTAAAACTATTTAAAATAAATAATTAAAAAATATATATTTTTGAAATGATTTCTTCTGAAAATTAACATGGAAAATTTTAGAGGAATATTTAAATAAATTAATAATCATGATTATGGTAAATTATCTCCATTATATGTATTTTAAATAAAAACTTTCTTTTAACCCTTTGGTAAAAAGTGTCAAAAGTGACCCGTAAAGAAAACGTTAAAAAGATTAATTTTTTAAACAATTATAAATAAATTTAAATATGGAAGAGAATTAAATCTAGTAAATTTTAAATCATAAAAAATTATTTTATTTAAAAAATTAATATAACATGATAACGGAATAAAAATATTTGAAAGGGAAAATTAGAAAGATGATTTTCAAAAGAAGGTCCCTTACCTTGAGTCCAACTCGTCACATGTATTTTTATCATCCAGAATAATAGACTTATGTTTATTATTTAATTTATTAATAAATTTATTAATTTTTATTACATTATCATTATCCCTTTTATATCATTTTAGACCACGTTTTATTTAGTTACTTTACCAGTTGAGTTTACGTCAGATGTTCTGAGGACGTTTGGTTGAAAATACCAAAAAAGCATTAGTGGGATGAACATCATCAAAGATTTAACTATTCAATAATATAAATAATAATAATCATTTCATGATAAATTTTTTTATAATTTATATAAAATTTTATAACCATCCATGGAAGTAATACAGGGAAAAAAATCACATTTCTTCATGGAGGTGGTAACCTACAAGTACACACGAACGACATTATCATTTTACAATGGATGAAAGTGTAAGAAAATAGATGAAATTTTATCTTGTAATAATTATATTAATGTTTTTAATATCATATATGTGTATTAAATACATCATTATAAACATCTATGAGAGGCGATGATGGAATACAAAACACATCATTTCGTGGAGGTGGTAATCCACATGTACGTTGGTACAATGTTTTCTTTTCCAATAAGATTTAAAAGAAAATGAAAAATCGTTGTAAAATAATTATAATAAAAATTAAGTATATTTTAGATACTTATGATATTATTTAATAATGGTTATATGTGATTTTAAGGAGGTAGAAGATGAAATAAACTTGAAAAAGGTCAGTTTGAATTTATACATTCTCCTTGGATTACCTCTTTGGATTACAACTTAAGCCATATATATTTGGTATTTTTGTAATAATAAGACCTATATGACATGGGGGTGAAATTTGTAAGAGTATTTGGTATTGTTTGGACAAAATAGAGTGCTCAAAATACGTGAGTAAGAGAGGATTGGGGGTTCCATTTTACAAATGATGGGAGGCACACTCTTGGAATTACTTAAAGTATTAAATTAATATAAATTAATTTCCATAAAAAATAGAACCAAATAAATATATTTTTAATATATAATTAGGATTAGTGAAAATAATATAACAAAATAAACTTTGGAAAAGTTTATGTGATGTTTTGACCCTTATATATTAGTTTCAACCCCCTGTTAAACCTTTTGATGATTACTGAGTTATCAATGTTTTTTAACACTAAACGAGTTATGAAATTTACTACAAAAGAAATATTTACCCATAAATAGAAGTTGGTTGATATTATAAACCATATCTAATTTTATTTTCTAAATATAGTATTTTTCATAAATTTTAAACCATTTAATACAATATTTTTTACTATAAAATATTGTTAACATCCTATTTGGAAGTATGCATTTAAGTTAACAATAAAGATGTAAATATAATAATGAAATTAAAATATAATCTTTTATAACATCCAAAATATGTTATATATATCTCTAAAATTATTACGACACTTTAAATCAAACAAAAAATATAACTTTTATAGTTTTTAAAATCATTTTTATGATTTTTCTACTTCTTTCAAAAGAATTGTGTGAGTGTTACAAAATCATTTATGGTAACTATTTCATTAATAAAAATTAAAAATAAATAACCATGATAAAAAGATATTTAATATTTAAAATAACCATTTATAAAAATAACCACTTTTCCCCTATGATATTAATATAGAGATATTAAAATAAGAGAGTGACATTTTGTTATTGTTTTTTACTTAAAATTATATTAAGGTCATTATCAAAGGAAAATGGATTCTTTTCTAAATTTTTCAGAATTTGATGAAAATAGTTGAGAAAAATTATCCAATAAAATAAATACAAGTGTTAAATATTTATTAGACCCTATCACATTATTTTTAACATTAATTACCTGATTTAGCCTTATTAAGGTGAAAAAAATTCAGTAAATTTACTATTCATAATTAAAAAAAATAAAATGAAAATATTTACCAAATTTTGATATCCTAATTCCAAATATGTAATAAAATTTTAAAGATTGAATTTGTAGATGTAACACCCTGAGATTTTAAAAGAAGAAAATTATATTCAACTATATAAAATATATGAAACACTTAGAGTAGAAAAGAATGTAAGACCTATAGAATTTATTATATATATTTTAAAATATTTTAAATCTATTCAATAGATTTTAATAAATTAAAATCTGATATTTTTATGATGTACAAAATATTCAACATACAACACCAAACTTAGACAACCCATGATATATATAACCATATAAACTAACCGTTTAATTGGTGTGTATTTTTAGTATTGACTAGTTTATGATATATATATAAATATATAAATTTCATAATCATTATAAGTTGTTGATAAATTTTCAGTAAATAATAAATAAATTTTACGTAAAGCAGTTTCAATCGTCAAAAATATATTTTCTTAAAAAAGGATTATTTATTTTCATGAAAGGAAAATTATAAAAAAATCTAGAACTCTTTGAAAATTAATGTTTATAAAATTAACTTCATTTTTTTATTTTATTATCCAAATTTACATTAGGTTAAATTTTCAGATTTTTTAGAAAATATGGACGTTTCAATGAATGATAAAAAATTACCGATTTTTGTTAAACTATCATTACTTTTAATTAAAATAAGTTATTTAAAAGTAAAAATATGTTTTGAATTTGTTTTCAAGTAACATAAGTATTATTTAGTTATATTTAACCTACTAAATAACTTTTTAATCAATTTTATATTTTATTTTAGTATAAGTTTATTTTTGGGTTTGAATACGTGTTCTTCTTAAAACCGCTTGAAAGTATATATTGATTCTTTATTTTAATTAATTAAAATAAAACATAATGACAAATGATATAAATTAAATTTAAAGATTATAAATATAAAGAAATATAAATTTAGATATATAAAATTATTATTTTTAGATATATAGGTAATAAAAAAGTCATCAAGTTCTTTAAAAAATACACTCCATGGAAACTCGTTTTTTCATTGTTTCAGCAGGTTTTGATTTAAATTTAACTTTTTCCAATATCAAAAAATTTAATTGAAAAAATAAAATTCTTTTTTGAAAACATAATTTAAAAATTTTATTGGAGTTAATTTTTTTATAATTTTCTAGATAGTTTAATTTCATGAAGAATAGTGTAAAATTGAAAATTTTAATTGAAAACTACCTTTTTCATTTATTTTATTTATAAAGTTATATTATATTTTAAATTACTTTTAAAGTATAATTAGTTCAATTATACACAAATTAATTAAATTTTGGTATTTTAAATCTATTGTAATTTTATCTTATATTTAAAAACTATGTAATATTGTTATCTTTTTTTCTTTAAAAACATTCTTTCTGGTCGTGTCTATGATATTAATTTTAAATTGATTTTTCTAACTTCTAATAATGGAATTTTTAAATATTGAATAAATATTTTGAATTATAATAATTTATATTATCTAATAATGTTAAAATAATTTTTTTACCAAAATGATTAATGAAATAGTAACAATTATTTACTGTGGTTATGTTAAAAATGGATTTATCGAGGGGTTAAACTAAAATGACAAGGTTAAAAGTGACCTATAAACTTGTATAAAAAATATTTTATGGCCATATTTTGAAATGAAACCTATTATTTTAGATAATAGTCAATTATTACCCTTTTTATATATGAAATACATTGGAGCACTCACCTTTTTAAAAAAATACCGATTGTTCCCTCTCTACCCCTTATAAAAGGTCACCCCTCACCCCTCTAATTTACACCTTAAAAACTATTCTATTCTAAGAAGAACTTATAATATAACATCCCAACATAAATACTCTCATATTATGAGCACTATTTTGTGAATAAATATATCCTATGAAGTCTTTAGTGCAAACCTAAGGAGGATACCTGAAAAAGATGTAATGTTATTCATCATGCATATTTATTTTATTTCTTTCTCCAACTCCTTAAATTATTATTAAAACAATGTTATATAATAAAATAATTATATTAAGCATAATTATATTTTATTATGTTATTTAAATAAACTAAATCTATCCCCTCTTCTATAAAATAAGTTACAAAATCATCATTTGTGTGTACGACGGAGTACTGCCTCATGAATCGATGTCATTTATTTTTTTCCTTTTCCACCTCTTACAGTTGGGTATTACGATGGATAAAAAATATATGTATTATATTTATAAAATAACTATAATTATTTATTCATTACATAAAATAAAACTTTTTATATTCCATTCTATAGAGGATACGATAACATTGATCATGTGTACGATAGACTACCTCCTCACAAAGCGATGTGATTCATTTTTCAGAAACGCATTACATAGAAGGTAATAAGGGTAAAGATAATGAATATATGTGATATAAATGAAATAATTATTATATTAATGAACAATTTATCATTATATAATGATAATATATAATTTTTTATGCTAAAAATATGTTAGCATCATTCGTGCATGTGTGGACTACACCCTTCATTAAGCGATGTGACTCTATTTTCATCACCACACCACAAGAACGATATATATAAGTATATTTAATGAATTAATAAGATATATATTATATTAGGATAAATATTTAAATATAAAATGTTATATACCTCCATTCCCTAATGATCATTCAAAAATGGAAATATTACTTATGCATACTTACGACCTACCAAATCAATGATTGTAACATAGAACATTTTTCATTACCATAACTCATGATTGGTTATAAAATTAAAATTGATGTATAAATTTCAAAATTAATTAATTATTTTAGTATATAGTATATGTTTGTACGATTAAATCTTTGACCACAGTAAACTTACTAAAGTCATTTTTTATACATAAGCCAAATATGGTCAAAGAATCTGACACATACCTATTTGATTAAGTAATCATATATAAAATGATAATAAGTGAAATAAAAGGAATATTAAACTTGAAAAATTGTATTAGGAAATTAAATAATTAGCATAAGTTTATTATCCAGGAAGATAAAGGAAAATCATGATGAAATGAACTTGAGGTAAGGGGTTTCTCGCCTCACATTTATTTATGTGAGATATATTCCATATAAACCACTTATTTTTGTTGTGTGGTATATATAATGGAAATTTATATATTTTTGGATTATTGAAATTAAATTTATTAATATTTATATATCTATTTGTTGATCTATCTTTCATGGGGTTTATAGTTTCAAAGTAACCAAAGAAGTAAGGGATTGTTCTCTCAATTTTACATCATTGAGACATATGTTATCTTATACACCTATGTTCTTTTATGAAGTGAATAAAATAACCCTTTGAAATATTATATCATTAATATAATTATTTTCATGATATTATATGTTTCATTTAATGACATTATTTTATGGGGATTATGATTTAATGCTACCAAAGTGGCAAGAGTTTTATGTTACAATTTCATCGTTTATTAGGAATGATTGGGATTAAGTATAAAATATTGAAATATTATGATCTACCTATAAAAAATTATAATTAATTTTATTATCCTATTGTTTTGTCATTATAATACATTATCTCTTAAATTTCTCTTCTTTATTTTCTCACAAGATTAATGAATTATTTTTTCTGAAAATTACTCACTATTTCTCTATTTGGTAAAAACTCATTTTTCTTTAAAAAATCATGTTTTATAAATATCTTTTCAATATTTTTAATATTTCAAAAATTATTTATTAAATTAAAATTTCCCATTTTTTAACTTTTACATTTTCTTAAAAATAAATCATCATGCCATTTTCAAAAACAATGTCTGATTGGATTTTATAGACATTGAAAAAGGAATACTTTTATTAATGTGTATTGTATTCAATTATTTTACTACCATCATGACCATTATTTATTTGATGTTTCCTTTATATTTTGTCATGTAAATTTTAAAATAAAAGTATTTTCGAAATGTTTTATGTTTTAAAATGTGTTTTTTCAAAGGGGAAAATATATTTTCCTCATGAAATGTTATAAATAATTTTGAAATATTCATTTATATGTTTCTATGTTTGTTTAAAAAGTAAAGGTTTTTGAAAATATTTAATTAATTTCTAGTTTCTAAAAATTGACTTACAAAATGAAAATGTCTTTTTCCTCAAAAATTATTTTATGATATTTTAATTTTTTTCCATTCATAAATGTCAACAACCCTCATTATTATTTATAATCCAATTGGGATATTTTGAAATTTTATGATCCTATTTATTTCTCTAAATTGATTATTATTGTTTCAAATAGATTATTATGGAACCAATTTCTTTTCCATAGGTTAATCATGTTTCAAAGATATTTTTTTAGAACCCGATTCTTTTCAATAGGTTAATCATGTCTCAAAGAGATTGATATGAAACCCATTTCTTTTCTATAATTTAATTTTGTTTATAAAAAAATAATGGTTGTTTTTTTATGTTATATGATTAATGTTCTATCTACTTTATTCATGTTGGGGTTCTTTGAAATTATATACAACATGTGAATACAAATAGTGTTGGGTGAGCCTGTTAGTGCTTATATTATGGGTGAAACATTATAAAACATGAATGAAATGGGTAATTATTATATTGTCTCAATAATTATATTGTAAGTAATGAATATGGTTATTCAAATTATAAGGGTTCAGTATGGGTTCAATAAGTGTTCTATGAATATGATGTTGTAAGATAATAATATGTTTTTCTATTATATCTCTAGGTTTATGATATTTAATTTGATCGAGATTTATACCACATGTCTCATTATTATAGATTTTTTTTCGAATCTTTCAATTGTTAATTACTTATTCCATGTTTTCATGTTTTATGATCCAAGTATTGATGTGAATGGATATTTGTATGATATACTTTTGAACTATGATTATTTCATCATACCATTAAACTCTTTTTATGATCATTGATGAAATTAATTTATTAATGTTTAATTTTTCCCTTAATAGAAATTTGTGCTCACCCTTATTATGTTTCATTTTCCCTAGGTTATAAATAATTAGGTTGAATAAATTATTTATAGTCGGTATCTCATATTTATGATGATGATGACTTAATGTGAAATATTAAATGATGGGTTAAGTGGGTGAAATGATCATTTAACTGGCTGAGGATTATTTATGTTGAGTTTTTCCCTAATTCTATAAAAATATAAACCAAAATTTTCATTAATAATTTAAGTGATATAGTTTTTCCTTTTGATGTTCTATGGTTTGGATGGAATAAAATTGGGTTACAATTATTTGTATCAAAGACCAAAATGTAAAGTTTATGATTTTAACACTAGATCCATGAGTGTGGGTTCATGGATATTATAGTTGGTATTAAAAGGTAGGGTTATATAACTTTTTAGATTTGGTTGTTTTCATGTGAGTTTATCTTAATTGTTATAGATACCATCATAGGTATAGAATATTAAGGTTTATCATAAGTTCAAATTTTTAAAATCCATATTTGAGGGTTTTAAGTTGAATATTTTTGATGTTTTAATGACATTTTTGGATTCGTTTTATTGTTTTGGGGTCTTTCTGACTCCTAGGATCAACATGAAGTGTTATTTAGGTAGGATATATTTTTTCATGTTTAATTTAAAAAAGGGTAACCCGATGGCTGGGTGATGAACTATCACATCTAGAAAGGCCGCAGGGCATGAACCCACAACCAAAGGGTGATAAGGGTATATTGCTTACCACTGGCCTACATGATGTCTTTCTTAGTATGAAAATTTTACAGGTAAAGATTAAGATTATTTCAAAAAATAAGTGATTTTATTTGAGTAATAAAATTCTATTTATATTGGACGAACATATGATCAAATTATTTTAATATTTTTGTTTCGAACATAGTCAGGAAATGCCTGAATAATTTTAAGGGTGGATATTTATGGAAGGATTTGGTTTGAACTTTGGGGACTATAGTGAAAATTTAGAGATTAATTTAGAGATGTTTATTTTCTTATCTTACTATGTACTATCCATTTTTTCTTTGGTTAATTTCTAAAGATAGGAAGAATATCAAGTTATGCTTTTTAGGATTACATGGTCCTTTGAATGTTTATTTTAGATCTTTAGGAATTAAAACGTTATCAGTAATATACATTGTTTGGTGAAAAATATGAGATTGTGGTGGAAATTTATTAAAAGGTGATATTATACTAATAAAGTATGTATATTTTCATATTTTGTTAATCTATACGGTAATATAATTCCTTAACTCTAGGAAAAGGATATTGAAATAAGAATGTTATCCTGATACCTTCATTTCTGATGAACTGATATTCTTTTTGATCATCATAGTTTTTAGAATTTGAGGCCCTTAAATTTTAATTAATAATTCAATTTATTGTGTTCAATGACATCAATTACTCTCTATAATTATTTATTATTTTATTCCATTCCAACCTATATTATTCTATTTGGAAACCTATTTATTTATCATTCGATATAACCCATGTAATTAAATTTTTTATCTTATTAATAAGATCTTTTATTAACCATTTTACGATGTGGGTTTAAGAAAAAAGTTTTTTCTAATTTATATACATTGATTACTGAGACAAATTTCCAAATGTGAAGATGCACTTTATTAAAGCAGGGAAGATTAAACACCCTAATATTTTAAAAGAAGAAAATTATATTCAATAGCATAAAGGACATGAAACACTAAGATTATATGAGCATGTAACAACTTAAGAATTTATAATATATTTATTTTCATATAAATTTAATCTCTTCAATATTTTCTAGTACACAAAACCCAGATATTTTTATGTCTTATAGTGCATTCAACACACAACACCAAACAAAAATGACCAATGATATTTATAACCATTATAACCTAACCATTAAAATGGAAAGTAAAAATAGTATTAATTAATTTATGAAACATATATATATGTACTAATATGTACAAAATAATTATTATTTTTTTAGAAAATAATAAATCAATTTTTAGTAAAGTGATTTCATTCTTCAAAAATACATTTTTTTCAAAAAAAAATTTTTATTTCATTTCATGAAAAAAATATTATAATAATATTTTTGGAATTAATGAAATTTTATTTAATAAAATTATCCTCATTTTTGGAATTGGAATATTAAAATTTACTATGGTTAAATTTTAGGAGTTTCCATAAAATATTTATTTTGTAGTGAACAGTAAAAAATACCGATTTTTCTAAAACAATGTTTTCTTTTCAATAAATTGAGTAATTTAAATGTAATAAGATGTTTTGTATATTTTTCAAGTAATATATGTATTATTTAGATACAATTAACAAAGTTAATAAATTTTTAGTCAAATATATATCGTATTATAGTGTAAGTTTGTTTTTGGGTTTGAAAATGGGGTTTTCTGAAAAATGTTTTAAAGTGCATAATGATTCTCCATTTTAATTAATTAAAATAACCACTAATTAGGAGTTATTTAAGTAAAATTTATATTATATATATAAATAAATATTAATTTATATTCATAAAATGATTATTATTATACAAATAAATAATATAAAATTATCTTATGCCTGAAAAATACTCTTCTTGGAAACCGTCCTTGTCATCGAGACTATGGGTTTTGTTTTAAATTTTATTTTTTCCAATTTTAGAAAATTTAATTGAAAAAATAAATTTCATTTTTTAAATTAGCATATAAAAATTATATTAGGGTTAGTGTTTTATAATTTTTTGAATTGCGTAATTTTTAATGAATAGTGAAAAAATACATAATTTAAACTGGAAACTGCATTTTAGTTTATTTTACTTATAAATTTAAATTATATTTTAAATTGTTTTTAATGTTAAATTAGTACAGTTATACATCAATTTATCAAATTTATGTAATTTTAATCAATTTCATATCTATATTAGATATAAAAACTTTGCAAATGTTTGAACTTTTTCTCTTTAAAACCCCACTTTCTTATCGTATCCATGGAATTAATTTTAAATTGAATTTTGACATTTTTGTGAATGGAATTTGAAAAAATGGAATCAATATTTTGAATTATAATAACTTATAATATCTATCAAGTTAAAAATAATTTTTTACTAAAATTAATTGTGAAAATAGTAAAAATTATTTACCCCAATTAAGGTAAAAATGGATTTACAGTGGGTTAAACTAAAAAAATAAAGTTAAAAATGACCTATATAATTGTAAAAAAACAATTTTTTGGCTATATTTAAACCATTAAAACAATAATAATCTATAATGGTACATTTGGGACACTTTTTTAATTTATAAAACATGGTAGCACTCAATTATTTTCAATAATAGGAAGTGTATCATCTCCACCACTTATAAAAGGCCACCCCTCTCCTCTCTTATTCACACCTCAAAACCAATTGAGTCCTACCAAATAATTCGTAAAACAATTCCCAAATTTTATCCAATCATCCCAGTAGCCTTATTTTGAGAATAATTTCTACCGAGGGAGGCTTTAGTTAAAACCTAAGGAGGGTACTTGAAGAAGAGGTAATGTTCTTCAACGAGAATCTTTATTTTATTTCGTTCTCCACAACCTTCAATTATTCTTGGACCATACTTATACAGTAAACACAATATCTTCCTTATTCGTATATTTTATTATGTTAATAAGAAACCTAAATATTTTCCCTCTTCAACCAAATGTTTTAAAAAATCATCATTTGTGTGTATGATAGACTACCATCTCATGAACTGATGTCATTTTGTTTTCCATTACTATCTATCACAGTTAGGTATTATGATTTCTATAAAGTATATATATTATATTTATAACATAATTATACCTACAGAGTCATTATTTCATATATAATTATATAAATTCCATTCTTCATGGGATACGATAATATCTTTCGTGTGTACGGTGGACTACAACCTCACAATGCGATGTGATTTGTTTTTTACTAACGCATTACAAGGAAGGAAATATTTTAACACCTCAAGATTAGATTGAATTTTTTTAAAATAAATTAATTTTCATTGAAATAATTTATCATAATAATTCAAATATTCCTTTCACATATAACCAACATGGCTTTATTAACACTTCACACCAACATAACATGTGTTACACACAACATGGAGTTTATGTGAAACATCATTTTATTACTATAATTATTTAAATGAGATAATTATAAAGTTTCCATTAAAAAAAGTAATATGAATAGTAAAAAATTATTTTCAAATTGTAATATATAATGTTTTCATATAAATAGAAAATATTGACAATGAAATATATAATTTTTGGTAAAGTTTTTTTATGTTTAAAAACACTATTTTTTTAAGAGGCATCTTTTTATATCCATCTGTGAAAAATAATAAAATTAATTTTAGACACAAATAAAAATTTATTTTGATAAAAAAAAAATAATTTTTGAATTCCGAATTTCAATCTTATCTTAGGGTGATATTCTTTATTTTTCCGATAAACATTATTTTTGGGTGAATAGTAAATTTTTTGACAATTTAGGTAAAATCAACCTTTTATTTTAAAATTAAAAGTGATAAATTTTACTTTAAAATCAATTATAAAGTCAAAATAGATCAATTATTATTATATTAATCCCATTTATTTCATTTTAATAATTTTTTTATTAAAATTATTTGTAAAAACATATTGAAATTTTTAAAGTTTTTACTTTAAAGACCCGATATCTCACCACTTTCGCGGGATTAGTGTTAAAATTAATTTTTCCACTTCTATGATTTAAATATTAAAAAATTTACTTAAATGGGTTTAATCAGTAAAATATTTTTTTATAATAATATTAAATTAATTTTTGAACAAAAATATTTGTGAAAGTGATTAAAACTAATTGCAACTATTAAGGTAAAATTACGCTTAATAAGGGACTAAAACAAAATATTAAGTCCCAAAATGTCCTGGAATCTTTTCCAAAGTACATTGAATGACACTAATTCAACCATATTACCTCTTAGTTACAATATTATGGTTTATTTTGATATTATTATATGTATTTTCCCTATATAAAATGTTAAGTAAGGAAAAAGTCAAAAAGGGAATTTTTCTTCCCTTTAAAATTTACAAAACTTTAATGATTGAAAAAATATCATATTTTAGTTCATAAATATAATTTGAAAATATAAATGGTTTATTTATATCATAAAAAATTATCATTAATTTTTAGATATGATCTATTTACTTAAAATTATTAATAAACACTAATATATGGATTCTTTAGTTAATAATTAACTAAAATTAACGATACTATAAATTTTAAAATTGAAGTAAATTGATTTAATTATTTTATATAATTATTTTTTATATGAAATAATTTTACATATATTTAAAATAAATATATTTTAATTGCAATATGTTTTTGATATTTTATAATTTAGATTAAAAAAATAATGTCACAATTGACATTAATTTTATTTTACAATAAATGATATTTTTTTAAATGAATTAACTTAATAAAAATACTATATTATTCCAAATGACTTATGAATGTTTATAAATACTAAATATAGTCTAATAATATACCAATTTATATTTTCTAATTAATTTATTTACCCAAAGATTTTAAAAACATTTTTACCGCAGTCTTGGTTTAAGATGTGTTATTACGCATCACATGCGCTTGTTTTAAAATTAATTTCCAAAAAACATGAAGTTTTTTAATTAGGTATTATATTTTTAATTAAATATACCTATAATTTCAAGATAAATACCACTTTAATTTAGTTTTATGGTTAATCTACATTGGTTAGAAAACTATTGTCCTTAATAACAATCAAAATGATAAAATTGGGGAAACTTAGAGGTTAAGGAACCAAATTATTAAAATTCGCATATTTTTATGTGGTGGAGGATTTTTTTGAAAATTATTACCCTTTAATAAATTTTTTAAATATTTTGGAGGCACATTAGGTAAGTTATACCTCCTATTAATGATTTGTTTTATTTACAAGAGTGTCACCCCTCTTCCACTATAAAAGGCACGCACTCTCCCACTTCGTCACAACCCTAAAACCAATTAGGTTCGGCCAAGATATGCCAAATACACTTCCAAAAAAACCAAAATTCATCCTTGAATCACCCATTTGTGAATAAAGACTTCCAAGGAATCCATTTGGTGCAAACCAACAGAATTTATTTGATTAAGAGGTAACACCCTCCCCCAAGATCATTTCTTTTATTTATATTATCCACTCTTTAACCCTTATTATCCTATAATTTTATAAAAAAACAACATCATAAATATAATAGGAAGTTTTTATTCTAAATTTTCTACCTAAAGATACACACACTTCTATATAATGGGTAAAAAACATACTGTTTACGTGGACGATGTACTACCACTTCACGAAATGATGATTATTCATTTTTCCTTTACTACCTCTCATGGTTGAAATTATGACAGAAACTATATTTATATATGTTATATATTATATTTATAATGTATTTATTCTTCTTTAATTTTCATTTAGATCATAACCTTATGCATTCCATCTTGTGTAAATACAATAATTTCGTATGAGGATGTGTGGACTACTGCCCCCTCAAAGCAATGTGATTCATTCACACTCTACAATGAATGTATTATGGATTTATTTAATGAAATTATATGATATATCTTACGTAATAATTACTCTTTAATGATATTATATACCTATATACATACACATATAAGTTATTTACATTCTCTCTTTAAATATGTCAATAAAACATAAGTATCGTTTATCCTTAGATACGACCAACCATCCTCAAGAACAGTGTATTCCATTTTATACTTATATTTTATATATATTAGTATAATACAAATATAGATAATATAAATGATATCTATATCATTTTTTATAATCTCTAAATCTTGATATAAGTATAAGTACAAAATATATAAGAATTTAAGACAGAAGAGAAAAATAAAGCGAATATGACCTGAAGCGTAACCTAAACATGAAATTGTGATCAAGAGAGTAATATAGAGTCATGATCAAACCATATATGGTATTAAATATAAAATATATTTCATTAAAATATTTATAATAAACTTATATTTATTATACAAGAGGTTTTAGTGAGTATGATGAAAGTCAAGACACAAGGTAAGGGAATTTCATCTCACTTTTTATATCCGTGAGATACATTCCATGTTCACCACTCTTTTATTTTTGAGTGGTGTATATACTACCCATAAATGTATTATATGATATTTATACATATATTTATGGATATCTACATATCCATTTTATGTAATATCATTTATGGGGTTTATGCTTAAAAAGTTAACAAATTTGTAACGTAGTTTTGTCTGAATATGCCTTATTTGAGACACATTCCATGTTATGAACCCATATTTTTCTATGAGTTGTATGTAATTCCTTTAAAATCTTATATCATGAATATACTTGATTTAATGATATTTTTATCTTAATTTAAAGTCATTATTTCCATTTTGTTATGATTCAATGTTACCATAGTCGTAACCGTTCATTGGTACAATCACATAATTTAATGATATTGTTTATAATTATGCTTATATTAACAAAATATTATGATCCATATCTCACAGACTCTCATTATTGTTTTTCATCCTAGGAATATTCATGTTATATCCAATTATCAATAACATTTTTCCACTATTTGGCACTTAAGATAATTAAGAAAACGTTTTTATAAAAATATGACTATATTTGTCCATTCATTCAGAAATCTATGTTATTTAAAAACAATTATTTATAAAAATGTTTCTATGTATTGTTCATAAGTTTGGAATTTGTTTTCAATGAAAATGATTTAAAAGGGTTTTAAATAATTCTTTATATGTATTCAAATTATTTTCAATGAAATGGTTTCTAAAATGATTTTAGGATTATTTTATATGTTTTCATGGAAAATGATTTTCAAAATGATTTCAATATTTTTTTATTTCAAAGAAATGTTTTCCCAAATGTTTTCAAGAATATTTTATAAGTTTTCAAGAAAAAATGTTTTTAGAAAAATTTCATGTTTAATTTTAAAATTTATAAGGGATAATGTTTTCAAAATGTTTTCAAGCCTTTATTCTTTGTTTTCAATAACTTTTTAAGAAAAATGGTTTTATAAAGGTTTAAAAAAATGATTTTCAAAGAAATAAAGATATTTTCCTCAATAAAATTATTCAAAATATCATTCCATGTTATTTTCCAGCTCAGATTACATCTGTTTATGTTACTAAATACCTTCTAGGAAAGGATCCAAAAGTTCCATTCATATTATTTGTTGAATGGTTTATGTTTTGATGAAATGATTATTATGAAACATGTTTCTCTTCCACAGGTTATATGATTTTTAAACCCACTTTTTTTTTCAGATTTTATGCTTCGATGAAATGATTATGAAACATATCTATTTTTGTTATGATATGATGTGATAAAATGTTAATGATATCCATTTCATATCATGGGTTATGATTTAATGTTTATAATACCCATTTATTTTTATGGGTCATGTTATGATGAATGTTTTATTATCATGTGGAACATGTATGAATTTTTTTTATGATATGGGGTGATACCTATGTCTCACTTTAATGTATTGGGTAATGATAAATGTTTTATGAGATCAAATGGTAAATGAGAGGGCATACCAATCTAGAAACAAGAGCGTACATGAGAGGAAATATCAAGATCTAAAAAAGAGGGTACATTAGGGGACATCCCAATCCTGAAATAAGAGGGTACACAGGTGGAAAACCTAATCCTGATACAATAGGGTCCATGGGAGAACATCCCAAGCCTAAAAAGAGAGGGTATATGAGAGGGTTTCCCAATCCCAAATTAGGTACAATTGTGATTATCCCAAGCCTAACATGTTAAAAAGGACTTGGTATGCATCCTTGATATAGGTGTTTTATATGTTTATGTGTCTACCATAATTCCATTTTTATTCTTATGATATGATTTAATGGCATATGTTCATTATTTTCTTATGATTTATGTTGTATGAACTTCTAAGAATTAATCCATTATTCATGTTTAAGATCTTTTATATTCATGGTATTATATTCTAATTTCATGATAATGTTCTCATACCTATATAATCATGTTTATTCTTACATGTCTGTTTTGGTTACCCTTAATGATCTTATAAGATCCCCCTTTTTATGTTTCCTTCACCAGGTTATAAAGATATGTATTAATTATGATGTGAATAATAAGGGTGATAGTCATGAAGTACCTACTGGGAAATAATGTATCTCCATTATGTACTAATTTGTAGGTTTCCATGTTTCCAAAGGCACTAAACTAATATGATATTTGGGTGTATATTTGTATAATGTTTTAAGTATTCTGTAAAATTGATGTAATTTCAATAAATGTTAAGGCATGGTTATTTTAGTTGGAATAAGAGTGATGTTATAGTTAACAATTGGAATATAGTATGATAAAACCACTATGAGAACCTTATGTATATATCTATGGATGTATCTAAGGATAAGTCTAACGATGAGGTAATGTTTTGGAGAATGTCTTGGAATTTTGGAAAATGACAGAGTGAGTGGTTTCTTATAAATACATACATGTATAGATACTATAAGTGGGTGTGGCTCTAGAACAAATGTACCTAGAGGTAAAAAAATCCAACAAGATGTACTGATCCCGACTCAGGGTAATCTAGTACACGACAATAAGCCTTACTGCACACCTGGTTTGACACTCCCAGGGGATATGCTTTGAAAATTCACAAACTCTTCATGAACCATTATGTAGGATTTTAATAGATTATGACTATGAATAATCTTGGATAAACCTAACATTTCCAAGATTATAGATGTGGTATCCATGATTAAGGCATCATATAGTTAATTTTTCAGGATTATATGGTACCCTATTATGATAATTGTTTCTCACACAATGCTTTCTGGTATAATCACTAAAGAGAACTAGAAGAAAAATGGTTAACATTGAATGTTTTAGGTTTGGAAATTATGGGAATTATGAGAATAGATTTTAAAAGTGGAAATATCATAATTAGAATCACGTAGGTGGTAAGAGTATTATTTATACTTCTGATAAAAAAGATATCATATACTACATGTGAAAGGTATGTAATGTTCTTCTCATATTTTTTACATTAAACATAAGAATCTTGATTATATTGAGGTTGATAAACTTTAATACATGACTTGTATTTATTATTATTGGAATGATTTATTATTGAATAAGTTGATGAACCATCAATAAATATTTAAGAATAAATTTATATGAATGAATGAATTATTTATGTTTTGTAATTCAAAGACTATGTCATATGAATCATGAATTATAAGTATAATGAATATAAATTTTAATTAAGGAATGAAAAATATATTTTTAATGGTGATAAATACATATAAAATAAATATTTTGGTTAAGGTAATGAAACCCTGTATTTAAATAAAATGTTGAATTTTTTTGTTTAGTTTGGATAAAGAGATGATTGGTTTGGATAATGTAAATTGGATAATATCAATCACCTTAGATCTAATTAAGGATTTGTTGACAAACAAGTCTATTTCATAATGGATGGAGTTGAAAATTTCTTGGATTTAAGGAATATATCCAGTAATCTTTGGATTAAGTAAGCATGCATGTTTTCTAAAAGTATTTTTGGAAATTCATGATATTACAATTTTTTAAGAGAATACTTGATGAAGGTATTCACATGTTTGAAATGTGATCACCAAGATATACTTTATTATATATGGTGGATAAATGTTAAGTTTAATTCCTGAAATTATTTATAATGTTTTGGATTTTCATATTTAAGAATTTTTATAAGGCTAACAATTTATGTAATTATTAAGTTAAACTTCAAATTATGTTTGTGAGAATAAAATATTATCTCAGCACATGAAGATTTATGAATATTGAATTACTTGTTATAATAACCTTGTGTTGATGATAAATGATGGAAAATGGGATGGAATATCTGGGATCTCATGATATGTTAGTACTTTAGGAATGAAAAAAATTCACCTTCCTTTTGAAGAAATAGGTGAACTGGATCCAAGAAAAACAAAGGGAGAGGTTGTCTTGAAATCACGAAAGTATATCTTTTCATGAAAATTACTTAAATTTAGGAAAATGTATCTTGAAACCAAAGATTTTATCCTAGTAACTTATATTACAATTAATAAAATGTACCCTTAGATAATCGTATATATATATGCCTTTATTATTGTTAACTTCATCCTGACTATGTTCTCTATCACTCTCCATTAGAGCATGATAGTTGGATTTATCTTCCAAATCCATGATTCACTTTCCACCTATGTTCTCTTATGTGGTAACCCAGTTATGAGTTACGTTATATAAATGATATGAATTAAACATTATTTTTTAAAGAATTTTTAGTATTCATTCTTTTGATGTGGGTTTCTATGAAGAGAAATTTCAAGTATTATACTATTATTAACCCATATGATTTTTGAAGGTGAAATTGATTTTAAGTGGAGTAGAATTTAACACCCCAAGTTTTCATACAATTTTTCTTCAAATGATTTAATTTTAATTGATGTATTTCATTTAACTAATTCAAAATTTTCTTTCAAATAAAAATAAATTTTCTTGCACTACATTCAACACCACCATGGCGTGCGTTACATGAAACAATGAGTTTCCATGAAACATAATTTTATTACTATAATTATTTAATGGAGATAATTATAACATGTCCATTAAGAATATTAATATGAATAGTAAAAACTAAATTTAAAATATTATTTATAATTGTTTCATATAAATAAAAAATAGTGATAATGAAATATATAATTTTTGGTAAAGTCTTTATATGTTTTAGAATACTATTTTCTTAATGAAACTGATTTTTAAATACTTTTGTAAAACATAATAAAAATAATTTTAGATACTAATAAAAATTTAATTCGATAAAATAAACTCTATTTTTTAATTCAAAACATCAAAATTATATTAGGGTGAATTTTTGGTATTTTTCCAAGAAACTTTATTTTGGGGGTAAATAGAAAAAATTACTATAATTTAGTTAAAAACAGCCTTTTGGTTTAAATAATAATTACTGATAAATTATATTTTAAAATTAATTTTAAAGTCAAAATAGATCAATTATAAATATATTAATTCTATTTATTTCATTGGAATCATTTTTATATTGAAATTAGATATAAAAATTTATTTATAATTTTAATGTTTTTTACTTTAAAATCCTACTTTCTGACCACATCTGCGAGATCATCGTTAAAGATAATTTTCACAATTTAATGATTTGAAATTTGAAAAATGGAAATAAATGGTTATGATCAGTATAACATTTTTGGTCTAATAATATAAACTTAATTTTTGACCAAAAATATTTGTGATAGTCATTAAAATTAATTACGATGATTTAGGTAAAATTAAGCTTAATAAGGGACTAAAACAAAATATTGAGGAACAAAATGACTTGTAAACTTGTCAAAACGAATATTTCTCCCAATAATTTTACCATATTTCTTATTGGATAAAATTTTATGGGTTATTGTGATATTATTAAATGGAATTTTTCTATATAAAATGTTAAGTAAGGAGAAAGAAAAAAGGGAACTTTCCTTACCCTTAACTTTTATAAAATATTGAGATTTTTAGCAAACATCATATTTTTGTTTATAAATAAAATTTATGAAGATAAATGGGTTATTTTTATAATATTAATATATTATTAATTTTTATATATTTTTTAGTGACTTTTAATGCGTAAGAAATGTGAATGAAGTGATAATTTAGTTAATAATTAACTGAAATAAATGATACGATAAATATTAAAAGTGAAGTAAATTGATTGAATTATTGCTGATAATATTTTAGAAGAATATATCATGTTACATATCTATAAAATCAATATATTTTAATTCCAATATTTTTTTTGATATTTTGGAATTAAAATTGAATAAAGAATGTTTAAATTGGCTTTAATGTTATTTTACAATAAATGATATTTTATTAAATGATTTAAAATTAATAAAAATTAAATATTATGAAAAGAAACTTGTATGTGTTAATAAATATTAAATATGGTCTATTAATGGACCAAATTATCTTTTATAGTCAAAATTTCTACCCATATATTGTAAAAACATTTTTAGTGCACTCCGGGTTTAACGAGGCTTTTTGTGCATCACATGCTCATGTTTTAAAATTAATTTCCAAAACATGAAATATTTTTATTTTTTAAATTAGGTATCATATTTATAAATATATGGATCTGAATTTTCAATAAAGATATCAAATTAATGTAGTTTTATGGTTAAACTACTTAGATTATAAAACTAGTATCCTTAATAAAAATAGAGACGATAAAATTGGGAAACACAGAAGTAAAGGAACCAAATTATTAAAATGGACATATTTTTGTTTGGTGGAGGGTTTTATAGACCATTATTAACCTTTAATAAATTATTTTTTCATTTTTGGGGAACATTAACTAAGGTATACCTCCCATTAATGATCACCTTTGGGTAATTACAAGAGTGCCACTCCCCTTCCACTATAAAAAGGAAAGCACTCTTCCACTTCCTAACACCCCTAAAACCACTTAGGTTGTACAATTTTCTACCTAATAAAATTCCAAAAAACTCTATATATCTCCATTAATAATCATTTCAATAATAAATACTTACAAATAACCCCTTTGGTGAAAAACAATATTATTTACCTGATTAATAGGTAACACCCTCCCTGAATCTCATTTATTTGGTTTCCATTATCGACTCCCTAAAATATTATTGTTATGTGATTGTATAAAAAAAATAGTATCATAAATATACTGTGATTTTTTTATTATATGTTTTATAACTATACTTACACACACATCCATATAATGGGTAATGAAAATATAGTTTACGTGTAGGACGAACTATTGCCTCACGAAACGCTAATTGTCAATTTTCCCTTTACCACCTATCATGGTGGAAACTATATTTATATATGATATATATGATATTTTTAATTTATTTATTGTTATATAGTTTTTATTTAGAACATACCATTATGCTTTCTATATTTTTTAAATATGATAATTTCGTTTGAGGAAGTGTGGACTACCGCCCCCTCAAAGAGATGTGATTCATTCAAACACAACATGAAATGTATTAATGATATTTTTAGTGAAAAAATAGTATATATATGACCTCATAATTATAATTTAATGATATTATATACATATATACATATTTATATATGTCATTTACATTCTTTCATTCAATACATCAATAAAACAGATGTAGCTTTCATGCGTACGTACGTTCTACCGTCACTATGAATGGTGTATTCCATTTTATACTTATATTTTTTTATAGATTATTATAATAAAAATATACTGAATATAATTGACATTTATATCACGTTTTAAAATATTAAAATAATTATATAAGTATAAGTTCCAAATATATAACAAATTAAGACACAAGAAAAAAACAAAGCGAATATTACCCAAAGCGTAACCATAACATGAAATTATTAACAAGCAGTTTATATAAAGTCATGATAAAACCATATATGGTATTATATATAAGAAAATGGATATATGAAAAATATATAATAAAATTAAATTAATTATACATGAGGTTTTAATTAGTATGATGAGAGACAAGACACAAGTAAAGGGAATTTCAACTAACTTTTTATATCTGTGAGACACAT
Organism: Viscum album; assembly: GCA_963277665.1. Taxonomy (NCBI): domain Eukaryota; kingdom Viridiplantae; phylum Streptophyta; class Magnoliopsida; order Santalales; family Viscaceae; genus Viscum; species Viscum album. The sequence goes on along the minus strand of OY728138.1, from coordinate 750,149,691 downwards.
GACATGTTCACCACTCTTTTCATTAGAGTGGTGTATATACTTACCATAATTTATTCTTGGGTAATTATAAATTAATTTTTGGATATATACATATCCATTTTATGTACATTCATTTATGTGTATTATGTTTCAAACGTTACCAAATTGGTAATATAGTTTTGTCTCAATTTTCATTCTTTGAGACACATGCCATATTATGCACCCATATTTTTCTATGAGGTATATATACTTCCTTCAGAATTTTATATCATGAATAAAATTAATTTAATGATATTTTAATCTTCATGTAAATTTATTATTTACATTTTATTATGATTCAATTTTACCGTAGTGGTAACAATTCATTACTACAATCTCATCATTTATCGAGATTGTTTATGATTATGCTTCTATTGATGAAATGTTATGATACAAATATCAATAACTCTCATTATGTTTCATAACTTATGGATATGAAAGTTATATCCAATTATTGGTACCATTTTCCCAATCTTTGGTAATTATTATAATTAAGAAAATGTTTTTTTTATGAAAATCTGACTTTATTCGTTCTTCCAGCCAGAAATCAGTGTACTTTCAAAACTATTATCTATAAAATTTTTTTAAAGTATTCATAGTAATTTTTCAATGTATTTTAAATAAAAAATGTTTTATAAAGGTTTTTAAAAATTTATTATATATTTTGAAATTATTTTCAATGAAATGGTTTTCAAATCATTTTCATCATTCTTTTTCTGGGTCTCAAGGAAAATGATTTTCAAAATGGTTTTATGAATTATTTATTTCAAAGAAATGGTTTTAAAAATGTTTTCAACATTTATTTTATAATTTTTAAAGAAAAAAGTTTTCAAAATGTGTTCCTAATATGTTATATGTTGCAAATGGAAAATATTTTCAAAATTGTTTCATGCCTTTATTATGAGTTTTCAATGCATTTTCAAGGAAAATGTTTTTCTAAAGGATTTATGATTTTTAAAACAAAATTAAAAGAATAAAATATATTTTCATCCAGGAAATGTTTTCAAAATATCATTCCAGGTTATTTTCTATCTACGATGACATCTATTTATGTTACTCAACCCTTCTAGGATATTATCCTAATGTTCCATTCATATTCACTCTTGAATGGTTTATGTTTTGATGGAATGATTCTTATGAAACCTGTTTTTATTCCATCAGTTATATTATTTTGAAATATACTTCTTTTTCAATATTATGCTTTGATTAAATGATTAAGAAACCTATCTCTTTTCCATAGGTTATGATATGATTAAGTATTAGTGATACACATTTTTATAATAGGTTATTATTTTAGGTTTATAGAGCCCATATCTTTTTATGAGTACTGTTATGATGAATGTTTTATTTTGTGGTGGCACATGTATGAATGATTTTATTATAAGATTGGGTGGGACCTATATCTCCCTACAATGAACTGGATAATGATAAATGTTTTATTAGCTCAAAGGGTACACGAGAGGGAATCCCATGCCCAAATATTGAGGTTACAAAGGGGGAAATCCCAAAGCTAAAATAAGAGGGTACACGAGAGGACCTATGAAGCTCGAAAAAAGAGGGTACACTTACCGAAATAAGAGGAAAAATGGGAGGACATCCCATGACCGAAACAAGAGGGTACATTAGAGGGAATCCCAATAATAAAGTTGGAACATGAGTGATTATAAAAATCCTAACATGTTACAAAGTTCTTGGTATGTAGCCTTGGCATATGGTTTTTATTTTATTATGTTTCTTCTAGAGTTCCATATTTTCTTATTATGATATGCTTTCAGGGATTATGTTATTTATTTATTTATGATTTATATCTTATGAAATACCAGTCTTTAATCCATTATTCATGTTTATAAAATTTTATACGAATGGTATTATCTTATAATGTTATGATCATGTTCTCATACCGCTATGATCAATTTTATGCTTACATGTCTCCCTTCGTTACCCTTACTGAGCATCTGAGCTCATCCCTTTTTATGTTTCCTTCCACAGGTTATGAAGATATGTATTAAGTATAATATATCTATGAAGGGTGATATTCATGATGAAATTAGGGAGAGATAATGTATATCACTTATGTACTAGTATTTATGTTTCCATTTATTCAAAGGTACTAAACTAATACAATATTTAGGCATATGTTAGTATAATGTTTCAATTAATCGGAAAAAGTGATATAATGTCTATGTATATTAAGATAAGGTTATTATATATAAGTTTAATTATAATGAATATATGCGATACACAAGGAATAATCATGATATTCATGACATATTTATCATTTTGTGAAGTTAATATATCATTTTAGTTTTTACATAAAAATGTTGACAACATTATTCGTGTTCGTGCGAATCACCGCCTTTATGAAGCTATGTGACTCTATTTTAATAACCAAACCACAAGGATGTTATATATAAGTATATTTAAAGAAATATTATGCTATATATTATATTATTATCATTATATAAAGATAAAATATTACTTAACTTCTTTCCATAATGATATTTGAAAAATTGAAATGTAACTCATGCATACGTATGACCTGTCGTCTTCAAGATTCCAACATAGCCCATTTTTAATAACCCAAATTAAGGATAGTTTTTAAAAGTTTAATTTATGTATAAATATGATAATTATTTCCTGATTATTATTCTTTATATGTTTATATAATGTCTTCTTTGACCGTAGTCAACCTATCGAAGTAATTTTTGACACATAAGCCAAATATGATCAAAACATTCGATGTAAACCTAATTGATTATATAATCATATATAATATGGTAATAAGTGAAATTAAATGAATATTAAACCTAAAAAAGGTTCTTATGAAAATAAATAATTATCATAAGTTTATTATCATGGAAGATAAATAACAATCTTGGTGAATCGAACTCAAGGTAAGGATTTTCTAATGTCACTTTTAAATAAATAAGATGTATTCCATATTCACCACTTATTTTTGTTTTTTAGTGTATGTAATTCACATGAATGTATTTTATGATTATTATATCATAATTTATAGTGATTTACATATCCATTTTAGGATATTTCTTTCATGATATTCTACGTTTCATTTAATTATATTCTTTCATGGGTCTTATGATTCAATGTTACCAATGTGGTAAGATTTTTATGTTATAATCTCCTCATTTATTGGGATTATTTGTGATTAAGTATAAAATGTTGAAATATTATGATATAATACTCAACTATTCTAATGAATTTTTCTCCCCTATGGTTATTTCATGAAAAACATGTTTTCCCTTCATTTAATTTCTTTATGTACTCAAGAGTTTAATGAAATGTTTTTATGAAATTTGGTCTTTATTTTATTCTTAAATAAAAAAAAATTTTATTCCCAAAAACATGTTTACTAATTTTTTTTCTTTTTTTTAATAATTTATAAATGTTTTATGAAATAAATTTTTTTCTTATTTTCTACTTTTAAATTTTTTTAAAAGGAATCTCAATGTAATTTTTCAAACAAAAATTCTCGATTTTATTTTATCAAAATTGTGAAAGGAATATTTTTTTAACATGTATGTAATGAAAAAAAATTATCACCATAATGAACCACATTTTCTTTGAAGCTTCCATGATAAATTTTTAACACTATTTTTAAATAAAATGAGTCTTAAATTTATTTATGTTTTAAAATGTTTTTTATAAAGTGAAAATGATGTTTTAATTTAGAAATATATTAAATTATTTTTATATAATAATTTATATGTTTACAAAGATATTATCAAAGTACATGATTTTCACTATATTTTTTATATTGGTAGTTTTTTATTTTTTTTAAATGGAATGGTCAATTTTTCAAAAAGGTATTTAATGATATTTTAATGGTATTTACATTCGTCGACATCAACAAACCTTGATGTTACTTATATTCCAATGGAATATATTTTATAATGAAACAATCCTTCTTATTTTTCTAGATCGAATAATTTTTTTTAAAGAGATTGTTATGGAACCCATTTATTTCTCACTGGTTAATCACATTTCGGAGATATTTTTATGGGTCCCATTTATTTTCCTTGAGTTAATCATTTTTCAAATATATTGACATGATACTAATTTATTTTCAAGGGTTCATTTTGTTATAGAAGAATAATGATTTTTTCTATGAGTTTCATGATGAAATCACTATATACTTTGTTTAACTTGTAGTTCTTGGATATTATATGAAATGGGCATACCAAGATATCTATCGATGAACAAATTATAGGTTATAATATGAGTGCACCAAGATAGCACTCTAATACATTGGATAATGATTATGTTCTTCATAAAATTATTTTGGAAGCTAGTCATATGGTTATTCCAATTTTAAGGGTTCTGTAAGTGTTATATACGTATTATATGAAGATGATGTTAAAAGATACCTAGATGTTTTTTTCTATTCTTAATATTGGTTTATCATGTTTCATTTGATAAAGATATATATCACAAAGTTCATGATTATTTATTATTATTACTCTTTCTTTTTTAATTCATTATTCCATGTTTGAAGATCCAGTTATTTATTGGTATAAATATTCATATATTATTCTCATTAAATTTTTTTATGTCATAATATATTAATTCCATTTTTATGATCACTGATGAAATTCGTTTTTTAATGCTTATGTTTTCCCTTACTTAGTATTTGAGCTCATCCTTCTTATGTTTTCTTTTCCCTATGTTGTAAAGAGTGAGATTGAATGAATTATTCTAAGAAAGGATTTTATATGGATGATGATGTCAACTAAATTTTAAATAATAAATCCTAGGTTAAGTTGAATAAATTATAATTTAACGACTTGGGTATTTATTATGTAGGAGTTTGTCCAAATATAGTAAAAATATAAACCTAAAAGGTCCTTAAAAATGTAAGTGATTCAGTTTGTCCTTTTGATGTTGTATGATTTGAATGTAATTTCTTTTCCCAATTATTATTATTAAAGATATAAATATAATTTTTTTTATTTCAACACTATATCCATGAGTGCGGTTTCAGGACTGTTATAATAGAATTTTCATAAATTAATTTTAGATAAAATAAAAAATTCCACAAAAAATAGTATTGAAGAAAATGCATTTTAATCAAAAAATGAACTTATACCAAAATCAGGTATAATGATGATTCATATTTAATTAATTAGATTATGAAATGACACATATGTTACTTTAATATAAAATAAAACTTTTAAAAATACATTATTTATTGAAAATAATAGACAATTATAAAAAACTCATCATTTTTTCACTCTTCACTGAAAAAAAAATCTTTTCATAAAAATCAAAAAATTTCACCCTAAGATAAATATGATATGATTATTTCATAAATGATTTTTTTAAAATTTAAATTATATTATTTAGAAATCAAGCTTTTAAATTTAAACTTATAATCCATGAAAACAAATTTAATATGAATAAAAATATTTTCTTTTTGAATTAAAAATTACATAAAATTTTTATAAAGAATATAAATATATAAAATATACTTAATAAATATTAATAATTCATGAAATTGATTTTATATTAACTTTACTAGGGATTTTTTTTTAACACCATTATCCATATCCAGTCAATTCCCCCCATTTCCTTGATTTTTTGCTGAATTTCAATTCCTTCTAAATAGAGCCACTATATAATAAATGGAAGAGCTTAACTAGTAGTATTATAAGATAATAATGTATAAAAAATGACTTATATGTCATGTATTCCTAAAATAAAGTCTTATGTATATGATACTTATTAAAAAAAATGTAAAATAATATCTATAATTTTCTAGTTTTAATATTGATGTTCTCTACGTACATTTTTTTTGAATCTAGTTCCTATGGTTTTTAATATACCTAGATCTGACACTAGTTGTAACACCCCCATCCCTGGTCACCTAGATCTTCTGAGTTATTTATTACATAGAAATTAGTTTACAAGAGATTAGATTCCCAAGAACTATGTTCAGTAGTTTTTAAGAGACTAGATACATAAACATTAAGACATATTACATAATTTGAGTACAAATATTTAATCCTTAATGATATTTATAGAACTAATCATTAATATTATTCCACTACATTTTACGGGGAAATGAGAAATCAAAGAAAAGAGTGATCTAAAATGCTCAGTAAGGGATAGTGTATAATAACAAATAGTATGACATAATAATTACATAAGTAATATATTGGGAGTAGATAAGAAAATGATTTCATATCAATGAATACATAATTATAAAATACTATATGGTTGATAAAATACATAATTGATATCAAAATTATGGAAATGATTAAAATTCATAATTCCAAACATCATAAACATACCGTCAAGGCCATGTTTTTAATGACCTAAAATTTTATCAATCAAATTTAACTTCTTATAGATATATTATAAAGTATAAGAAGCATATATCACACAGATAACATGATAAAAAGAAGTGGTATTTATAGAAATTAAGTAACCTATACCAATAGAATAATTATTTGACCATTGGGATAGTAATGTGACCATTATGAATAGTAAACCAGAAAATAGAATTATAACCTCAGCTTTGAATGTAAAAATAACATTTATGTATCTTAGGAATGAAAATATAATATATTTATGTCATGGAATAAGTAAAAAAATGTTTTAAAAATGAAAAATTAAGAATTATTATTCTTATGAAACATAAATATTTATTTTAAATTTTATAGTTAATTTAATTATTTAAAAGAAAAATTATTTTCAAAAAATTGATTCATTAATTATTATTTTTTTGACTTATGATTATAATATAATTTTATGATACATTAATTAAATTTTCACAGTGTCATAAAATCAGTTAGAATTTTAAAATTGGAAATTTTTTTAATAAATGATGAATTTAATTTAAATAAAATTCTCATATTTAGAAAATTATTTTAAAAAAATGGAGTTTAGTTTTTATATATACACATATATAAAATGTTAGGGTGAATTTTTTAGATTTTTTATAATAGTTAATTTTTTGGTCAATAGTGAAATTTGAAAATTTATAGTATTTAACATTACAATTAAATAAATCAATTTTTTAGTCATGGTTGAGTAATGAATGATTTAAGTGTAAATAATCAAAAAATAACAAACTAATGAATAAAATAATCAAAAAACACCCCTCTCCTCCCCTATATATAACACCCCTCACCACCACTTCCCCTCCCACCTTATAAGAATTTCAAATTGATTATATTATATCAAATTCCTCTCCCACACCTCTTCCCTACGTTTTGGTGCTTCTGGTCTCACCAAAAAAACATTTCCATGTTACTTAAGGAGGTTCTCAAGGAGACAACACTCAAGGGATAAAACCCTCCCTCTTTCCCTTTTAATTTATTTTCTTTTATTTTCTAATCCTTTAGTCACCTAACCTATCCAAAGTAAAATAAAAAAACATAGTGTATTATATATACAATATTTTATTATTCTAATGGAATATCTATAATCAAATCTCACATCATCTCTTTTTATCTTTGAAACAAAAACATCATCCATGATGTGTTTATTCACCACCTTTTTGGATGATCATTTTTAATTTTCTATTTCAAACTTCATGGATGGTCATAATACCATTATAATTGGTATTTTTTTAAAATTTATATCAAAGAATTATTTTATTTTTTGGAACAAATAAATATACATAATATTATATCATAAAACAAAACTAGTTTGGGATGATAAAAAATTCACCAAAATAAAATAACATTAATCATTTTCATTTTATCAAATGAATTATTATTATATATGAAAAATGATATTTGAGAAAATTTAAATTTTTGTTGGTGCATAAATATTACAAAATTACACTTTTATTGTTTTTCTTCCATTTTATAATAACTTTTATAATTATACTCAAGGGAACCGATCATAAAATCCTGAAACAAACACATCCGGAACAATGAAACTAAACATTATTATTCATCAAAATGACCATAAATTAAATTATTAAAATTATAATAAATTAAATGAATGTATAATAGGTCTTCAATTAATTAATTAATGTACTTAATTTAATTATCTGAGACATTAGTTACAAGTGTCTAACACTTTCATACATATGGTAATGGATATTCTCCAAACCACTATTTCCATTGGGTTATGCTTTCTCTTTCTTTACCCCAAAGTAATTATTTATTATTTTAATGTAATCATCATAAATTATATGGTTATGTTTTAGAAATATTTTCCTAGCTCAATTATTCCTTATTTTGTGGAGAAATACATGTTTTATAAGGATCCCTACTTAATTCCTCTTGACAAATAATCTCGATTAAAGGGAACTTCTCAATTTCTTACCCATTTTCAAGTACCATACATAATGTATTTTAAGACACCATTATTTTTCTAAAATGACTCATTTTATCTTGAAAAAATATCTTTGTTCATTTCTAGTTTTATAAAAACAATCATTACTTTATTTTTTAGGTACTTTTTAATATTTTCCCTTAAACCGCATGAAAGTTGATTATTTCTAATGTTTTTTAAACACACTTTTTATATGTTTTAAATTCATCAACATGAGAAATTTTTATTAATTACAGAGAAATAACAAAGTTGAAAGAGAAAATTATTCAAGGAGGCCTGAAAGAATGTACTCCATGGGCATCCACCCAAAAAAAATCAACACTCTCATGAGGAAGGGATCCCAAGTAATAATAAATAATTAGGGGACCATAGCAGTTTCCTTTGGATTGCATAATCCTGGGATAAAGTTTTCCTCATGAAATGTTTTATTCAAGTTGGACCTAATAATTTATTTCATCCATCAACTAATAATATAATCAATTGACCAAAGATATCCATGACTTCCATATAAGGACTACAAAATAATTGAGGATTCAATTTTTATTTTACTGAGGGTAATATTTATGGCATGAAAAATATGTATCCCATTGAGCATCAACTTGGCCTCTCCAAGAAGTGATTCATATTTCCTGTTGTAGCTACTATAAGATATGATAACTGAATGAAGTTTTGTGTGTACAACACCACCCCCTTTCATGATAATACATGGCTGCAAAACCTATCAATATTGAGTTTGATATCATTTTTAGGAGGGATCTAGTAAACCCATCTACCTGTTATAGACCCACGATAGCTAGGTTTAGTTATTCTTCCATTCGTGATCAGCCTCAAAGATGGTGAATTATGCTACAACTTTGAGATAATTCCAAGATCCACTGCTAAACACTTGGCTCGAGTCTGTATAAATAAACAAGAGAATGTGTAATCTTTAACCCTTTCTTTATTTCTTAAACTCCAAATTTTCCAACAACCAATCGAGATCAAGATAGATCTTTCCTTTCTGTCTACACCATTAACCTCCACCCCATGGAAATAGCTATGAATAAAATTTTCCCTGCTGATGTTCATGATAGTTATGTTTATGAGGTTTCTGAATCCACACCACACTGCCCATGCACCAACTTCCATAAAAAAATAATTGATTAACCAACTCCTCCTTGTAAATCCATCAATATAAGCACGTGGATACTACATTGATACCTTTGTTCTTGATTATGTCATCTATTAAAATATCTCGATTCTTATCACATGCTTGATTTATTTTGAGGTATGTTTTTATTTATTTTTTCATTTCATTTTTCCTTTGAGTTATTCATTAGTTTTGGGAGAAAAATGGAAAATTTGGCTCTAACAGGGGTGGTAGAAGGCTTGCACATGGTTAGGGGAAACTATGTTCCATGCCCATGAAAATGTGTGAAAATTTGTCATTTTTTTATAGATTCTTATCACATGGTTATAGTATGAATTGTAAACCATGTGGGATAACAGTATGGAATGTACTTCTAGGAATGTAAGGGGAATACCGTTTCTGCACATTTTAGTAAACTGTGTGGCCTATCTAGGTTACTAAAAATTTGATTTTTAAGTTTCTATCTCCCATATTTTTAACCCCAAATCACTATCCTATCCCCATTCTGATTTCCTACCCTAGTTGTGCCTACCTCTTCCTACATCCTCACTTGGGATCCATTTCAGTGGGAGATTTTTCCAGTATTCCTTACGAAACCCTCAAGTAAGTCACTTCCCTCTAGGGTTCCCCCTCTTTTCTAGGGGTTCTTCCAATTTATTTGGTGCTTTACTTCTTCAACAGGTTCGATGCCATTCTTAGGGTTAGATTTCAATTTTTATTGTTTAATATTGATTTTTATGCTTATATCCTGCCTCTATAGGGTTCTATTGAGGTGAAGTTGTTGGTTTCTAGTATTTTCTGAAATTTTCTACAGTCAATGTAGGTGGATCCATGGTTACTAGTTGTTTTATGAATTTAATATGTTTTTTTCTATTTTTTTTATGTTATATAGATTTTATATGATGTAAAAACCGTGTTATTAAAATGATTCAAGGTTCATTTATGTTTAAAATAGTTTTTTAAAAAGAAATGTGTTATATTCTATGTGTGTTTCATATATGTTTCCTTGTTTGGTGTATTCAAGGTATTTGATAAAACATGTGGATGGTTTGAATCCTATTTTGAAATTTTTTGGTTTGCGCTTGATTTCAAAATGGGTTTTGAATGTGGAAAGTGTTATTTATCGTGTGTATTTTGTTGTTTGGATAATGTATATATGGAAATGACATGGTATATGATATGTAGAATGTGAATTGAGGACAATGGTAAACCTGTGTAACTAGGTGGGAAGACTCAAACTAGTATTCTAGATGACTCAGATATAGATCTTCCCGGTTTCTTCTAATAGAATTACCAATTACAATAATAACTAAATAATGATGATTGGAGACCACAAGGCCCATGCGGTGTCCCTCTTTCTAGATCATTAATGAGAACACTATTAGGCATGGGTTTTATACCACATTTCACCAAGATACAATGTAACAAGTGTCTTATTTATAGTTAGTTCCTTTAAGGTTTTACCTGACATAGTGATATTTTGTGATATTGGTCCCATCATTGGAATAGGGTGTAATTTGTTGGTTATTTAAAAAGTATGCATATTTTATTCTATATTTTTTCCCATTAAGATGTTTTTATTTTTTTCTTAAATGATACTTGGGTGTTTATTTATCTGATAAGGTTTATAGCATGGAATATTTCTGTTGGGTGGCATCCTACTAGGCCTTGGATCACACCCTATATACACATTTTGTTGTAAGTATACTTTCTTATGTTTGACATAGCTAAAGGCATGGTGTTTGGAGATGGTGGTTTAGGATGCTAGTGGTATTCCCTTACAGGTGTTGTGGTGGTTGTTTGAGGATGATTCTCCTCTTATCATATTGTGGTTTTTAGGATAGTGTCTTATTTCCATTTAGGTTTTTATTTAAAATTTTAAACATGAATATGAAAAAAATTTCTCCCTTTTTTCTTGTGATTATTCAGCTTTGGTTGATTTATTATTTTTGATTGTATATGTTTATGTAATTGGGTGAAACCATTCCCATGTTATATTTTTGATACTCGAGAACTTTTTTACAGCCTCTGGGGATCGGGAACGCCCTTTGAGCCATGCCAAGGATTGGGTCGGGTGTAAGTTTAGATGAAATCCTAGATTGGTTCATAACAAAATGGTATCAGAGAAGGTCACAATCTTTTTGGGTAATGATATTTGGTATGAGTCAGGATAGACATGAGATGGGTCTGTCAGGGATTGAGGTTCTGGTTTCCAGTGGTGTGCTCGACCAACACACCTAATCACAAATCATAAGTCGCCATGGGATGTTGGGATGTTTTGTTTAAATTCTCCACAAGGTGAGGCATATAGGTTTCAAACTATATGTGGAAACTGAGTTATGGTAGATTGGTTTGTTTTTCATTTTCTTGTGATGGTTTTTATTTATTTAGATTTATAGAATGTTGGAATTTTTTTTTCATTTCTAGAAATTTTCAAAATGTATGTACTGATGGTTTTCTTTGCAATTATTGATTCTTATTCAATATTCCTCCATGGAGACACCCTTTTCATCTGCGAGAAGATTAAAGCGAGATTTCTTCTTCACCAATTGGTTAGAGATTAGTGGAAGCTATGGTCCTAGCTATTTAGGCTTCGAGATAGAGAATAGGTCATGGTTATACTATAGACAAAGAAGTTAAACTTTTTCCTAGGAAGTAAAAAAGCACATGAGTTCCTTAAGAATAAACTTCCTTCCTTATAAGGTAGCACATAACCTCAGGAAGCTAAGTAATGGCTGGGGAAGATGGAGAGGATGTTCTAATTCTGCGAAAATCCTAAGTAATTCTGGGTAAAATGCACATCATTCCCACTAGAAGGTTCCTAGTTAGAGGTGGTGGGACTTCGTGGTTCATTCTTGGAAGAATGAGCCCATGAACTATAAAGACTTCAAGTCTTTCTTTAATGACCAATACTATCCTGAGGTCTTGGACTATGTCAGATCCCAATAATTTATGGATCTAGTTCTGGGGGACCGGTTAGTGATGTATTACACCAACATATTTTCTAAGTTAGTTCTATATGCACCCAAAATCATTTCCAATGAACAGATGAAGGCATAATGGTTCTAAATGGGGTTGCAACTAGAGATCTATTCTTAGGTCTTTCTGTTTAATCTGAACACCTATGATGAAGTTTTAGACCATGTATGTATGGTGGGTATTGACCACAAGGGTATGTCTAGTTCCTCTAGGTCTATGTCAGTAGATGGAAGTGGGAGTTCATATGAGAAGAAAAATAAGAAGGATGATAAGGGGAAGGGAGGTGGTTGTTTAGGTTATACATCCTTACAATCTTCGTTTGGGTATTTAAATGATGGGTTAGATGTGTGCCACTAGTGCAGTAGAGTAGGACACATAAGACCATTGGGTATATATCCACCAAAACCATTACATCGATACAGAGCTATGAGACACTTGAAACACTTTTGAAAAGCGATGTTCCCATATAATAGTGGTGCAGGATCAATGGATTATTGGGGGATGTCAGTCCAGTCAAAGTCTTCTTGGATGGTGGGAAATCAGTTTGGTGGTAATGGAGATAGAACCAGATCCTCCTATAGTCAAAGTCAGTTTAGGGAAAATCTGTAGGTCAGTTGTCAGGAATATACTCAGGTAGAGATCAAGAATCTTTATGCTACAAAATAAGCACCAGCGAAACCAAATGCAGGGCCTTTAACAGTTCTAGGTACCATTTTTATTGCATCATTAATATCTACTATTTTTTTGATACTGGTGCTTCTATTTCTTTTATATCTTACTATTTTTTGAATATGTTTAATTTTCTTACTGAACACATCCCATACACAATGGAGCTGGTGACACCACTTGGTAAGAAGAAAGGGAATGGGTTTAGGTGTCCATATTGTGTTCTCACTATGTCAATGGTCAAGCTGGAGTGGGATATACTGGTTTTAAATATATACCTCTTTGATACAATCCATAGCTTGGATTGGATGGTGAACTTTCAGTCATATATTGATTACTATAGGGGACATGTGAGTTTCACAACACCTGATGGTAGTACATAGGTCTTTCATGGGGAATGAAATCATCAGTCGGGTCGTACGAGACCTCTACTTCCACAATTGGGAAACATTGTCTTTCAATTATCATCAATCATGCTAGAAGATTATGGTTTTGAATCTAAGGGTGGATTAAATCTTGTGGTGGATGTGTTCCCATAGGTTTGTCCAGAGGACTTTTAAATCTTTCCTCCAAAGCATGATGTGGTGTTCTACAGAGACATGAAATTGAGAACACAACTGATATCTCTTCCCTTGTATCATATGTACCACATTGAGTTAAGGAAATTAGAGGTATAGTTGGATGATTTGGAATCCAAAGAATTTATTCGCCCGGGTGTCCCTCCTTGGTCCACACTTGTGCCATTTTCTAAAAAGGCAGATGGGTCTCTCTGGTTGTGTATTTATTACCAGAATTTGAATAAGGTGACCATCAATAACTAGTATCCCTTGACCTATATTAGTGAATTTTTTGATCAGATTAAGTGGTAATGTTGGTTCTCTAATATTTAATTCTATTCTAGTTTCCACCAAGTAATAAAAAAAGATAATGATTTCTCAAAAATGGATTTCTGAATAAGGTATGACCATTTTGAGTACTTTGTCATGCGTTTTGGGTTGAAAAATGCTCCAGTGGTTCTTATGGTGCTTATGAACAGAGTGTTCCACCAATACCTTAATTCTTTTGTCATTGCATACATGGATGACATCTTAGTTTATTATGGACCTGAATAGGAGAATTAGAGTCATACAAGGATTATTTTTGGCATTATTTTTGATCATCATCTTTATGAAAAGTCTTATAAGTGTACCTTTTAGATTATAGAGGTGAATTATTTGGTCCATGTTTTCATAGAAAAAAGGATTTTAGTGGAACCCAAGAAGATAATTGTAGTTATTTCATGGGAGAAACTGAGGAATGTGTTTGATATCAGAAGATTTCTAGGCCATGTAGCTTATTATAGTTGGTTCATCTAGGATTTCTCTTGACTGGATTCGCCCATGATTTCTCTTACCTGGAAAGGGGTGAAGTTTTAATAGATTCTATAATATCAGGAATCCTTCGAGGAGATAAAGTGGTGGTTTACTACCACTAATCTGTGGATATTTCCATAATTGGGAAAGAGATATGTGGTTTATTGTGATGCCTTAGGTATGGGTCTCCAAAGCGTGCTTATGCTAGATGACCATGTGGTGGCGTATGAATCTCTCCAACTCCAAACAAATGAAAATAATTAATCAACCCATGATCTAGAGTTATTAGAAGTTATGTGTGCCTTACACATGTGGAAAAATTATCTTTTGGAGAGAAATTTGTGGTTTATTTGGATTGTAAGATCTTAGCCTACATTTTACCGAAGAAATATTTGAATTTCATGAAGTGTCATTTGGTTGATTATATATAGGGGTTTGAATTTGATATAGTTTATACTCTAGGAAAGCGATTTTTTAAGATATTCTTTGATTAGAATAGTGTCAGTGAAAGTATTGAGGGAGTCCAATGATGAATGGATGTTGAAGGGTTTTTTCCTAGTTGCACTTAGAGTCCATGGATCACAGTGTAGGTGTGTTCTTTTCCAGTATCTAGGTGACTCATTCCCTTCTAGAGTTGATTTAGTATAATAATCCTGGTGATGATCTGTGTCGAAAGTCTATGTAGTTTCTTCATGGTGGGAAGATGTCTTGTGATTGGTCAATTTCTCCTAAGGTAATCTTGTGCATCAAGGCCCAGTCTATAGTTCCATTTCCAATGAGAATGGTGGTAATGTTGGATTTACACTATTCTTAGTGGAACATTCATCCTAGTTATACCAAGATGTATTACGATGTTCGTTGTTATTTCTAGTGTCTAGGAATGAGGAATGATATATCTGACTTCGTCTGGAAGTGCTATACATGTTAGTAGGTAAAATCAGAGCACCAAAGACCTTCAGCTTTACTTTAGCCTCTTCCGATTCCCACATGAAAGTGGGATGATATCACCATATAATTTATTGTTGGATTTCCTCATACACCCTAAGGGAAGAATAAAATATGGGCAGTGATTGATCATATTACCAAATTATCCAAATTCATTCATATAAGATATTCAGCCAACGTGGATGAGATAGGCCATTTGTATGTTTGGGAAATATTCAGGCTTCATGGTGTGACATTGGAAATCATTTCTGACAGGGTCCTCCATTTCACATCACAGTTATGGGAAGGTTTTCAAAAGGAAAGGGGGTCATAGATTAAGTTAAGTATGACATACCAACCTCAAATAGATGGTCAGACAGAATGAGAAAATCAAATCTGAAAAGACATTTTATGAGTATGTGTATTTGATTTTGGAAGATCATGGGATTACCATTTGAGATTGGTCAAATTTTCATATAATAACAGTTACCGGCCCTTGATTTGAATTTATCCTTTTGAGGAGATCTACTGTCGTTCATGTCGGTCTGCTTTGTTTTGGGATGAGGTAGGTGAGACCTCACTATTGAGACTGAGTTTAGTGTAATAGACATCAAAGGAAGTCAACCTGATTAAGCGGTGTTTATTGACAGGTCATATTCACTACAAATCTTATGCCAATAAGTGGTGCCAAGATCTTGAGTTTTTATTGTGAGACTAGGTGTTCCTAATAGTGGAGACTTTCTTGGGTCATCACCATTTAGGAAATAAAGTAATGATAACATCGAGGTATGTCATACCTTTGAAGAACACCAAGAGAGTTTTAAAGTTGGAATACATGTTAGATTTTTTCCTTTGAAGTTGACATCAATTCATGATGTTTTATATGTCTCCAAATTTAGAAAGTACAACCCAGATCTTTCTCATGTGTTAAATTTGGAAGAGTTAGAGTTAGAGCCTGATATATTTTTGGTTAAATGACCATTAAAGATTTTAGATTCCCAATAGATGGTGCTTTGAGGGAAGCCTATTATGTTGGATCATATAGTAGCATTGTAGTGATGAGCATGAGGCTTGGGAGTAGAATTTAAGGGTAGAGAAATAATATCCATTATTATTCTTGGATCAAGCTTCAAGTTTACTTTCTAGTGATATAAATATTCATGGTGGGGGTAATTGTCAGGCCCATGATTTCTTTTGAGGTAATTTTCCATTTATTTTTGGTCTTTCATTTTTCCATTGAGTTTTTCTTGAGTTTTGGGGGAAAATAAAAAATATGTCTTTGATAAAGGGTTGTGAATGACTTACACATGGTTATGGGATACCATGCACCATTCCCCAAAAATCAGGTTCTAAGGTGTCATTTTTGGACAGAGGGATATCGCACAGTTAGCAAACGGTTTGTAAACTATGTGGAATAATCATATAGAATTTCCTTCTTAGAATGAAAGGGGAGAATAATTACCAAACGTTTTGGAAAACCATGTGGACTAACTATGAATATTTTCCAGGTCATTAAATATAAGATTTTTATGTTTTTCTCTCCATGATTTGTAAAACCAAATCTCTCATCCTCTCTCCTACTTGAGATTTAGTACCCCAGGTGTGCCTCCCCCTTCTACCTTCCTCCCTTGGGCTCTATTTTGGTGGAGGATTTGGCTTGTATTCCTTATGAAACCCACATGTAAGTCCCTTCTTTCTTGGTTTACCCTTTTTATAGGGCTTTATTCCTCTTTCTTTGGGGTATCACTTCTCTAGAGGGTTGGGTTTCATTATTAGGGTTATATATCAATTTTTAGTGTTTAATCATGGTGTTTATGGTTCAATATTTACTATATAGGGTTATATTGAGGTGAAATTGTTGGTTTCCAACATTTTCTAGATGTTTCTATACTCAAGGTAGGTGGTTATATTCATAATAATTGTTTGGTAAATTTATTATTTTTGATATTATCATTGTTTTTGTTCTATGGATATTATATGAGGTGAAAATTTGTTTTTAAAATGATTCAAGGTTAATTTTTTAAAAATAGATTTTTAAAATAAATATGTTATATCCCATGTGTATTTAATTTGTGCTCTATTTTTTAATGTATTCAAGGTATTTGATAAAATGTGTTTATGGTACAAATCTTATTTTGAAATGTTATTAGAAAGAGTTTAGTTTCAAAATGGGGTTTGAATGTGGAAATAGTGGTTTATCTTGTCTATTATGGTGTATGGTTTATGTATATGTGAAAATGGAATTGTATGTGATATATGGAATGTGAATTGTAAACAAAGGAAAACCTGGGAAACTAGGTTGGTGGACTAAGACTATTAAACTAGTTTATTCAGAAGTGCCTCATCTTAGTTTATTCTAGAATGATTGGAAATGACAACACTAACTAGAAAATGAAGATTGGAGACCACTAGGCCCATGGGGTGTTGCATTCTAGGGGATTGTGCATGAGAACCCTGTTAGTTGTGGTTTTTCTACCACATTTCACTGAGATATGATGTACATAGTGTCCCATTGCTAGCTAGTGCCTATAGGATTTTCCTGTGACTTAGTGATCTTCTGTGATATTTCTACCACCATATACAGTGTACAAGGTTGGTTATTTCAAAATCAAGCAAGTTTTCTTTTAAAAAATGTTTTCCATAAAAATGTTTCTTGGTTTTCTTTATAGAAACTTACATGACTATTTATATGATATTCTTTATATCATGGAATATTTTTGTTTGGTGGAATCCAACTGGGCTTTGCATAACACCATACTTACACCTTCAGGTGTAAGTAGACTTGGTTATGTTTGAAACAGGTAAAGGCAAGTTATTTAGAGTTGGTGGTACAAGATACTAGTGGTCTTCCCTTACTGGTGTTATGGAGGTGGCTTGTGGATGATGACCCTCTTTTCATATAGTGGTTTTTTGGATAGTTAATTATTTATTTTTGGGGTTTTATTTAAAAATTTAAACTCGAATCAGAAAACATGTTATCCCTTGTTTGGTTGTGATTATTCAGCTTTAGATTATTTATTATTTTTTTCTTTTTATGTTTATGTAATTGGGTGAAGTCATTCCCAAGTTATATTATTGATAATTGGGCACTTGTTTCCAGCCTGTGGGGACTGGGAACACCCTTCGATCCATTCCACATACTGGGTTGGGCACTAGTTCGAATGACATCCTATCTTGGTTCGTGAAAGTTCTATATACACCACACAAGTTTAATTTAATCAGAAGATATTTTTACCAAATAAATTTTAAAACACCTACATTAGGATTTTCCTATAGAAACATATGGACCAAAATGGAGGGGAATATCCCCATAAAGACACCAGTGCACATAACTCCATAAGGATCCCTATAAATTTGTATTTGATTAAAACCTTCATATTTATTCAAGTTTAGCGCGGTGTAAATGAAACATGGGAGACCACTCACTTAAAGAAAAAATTGAGCGTAGGGAAACTTAGGAAGCCAAGGGGTACACCTACATAGTTTTGATTCCAATAATTGATATCAACTTTGTAGATAATCCATTTTGACTACCATTTAGTTCTGGAATTTGTCTACATAGCACCTACCACAAGATAGATATCATTCCTTTATGATCTCCAAAGATCTCACCATATTTTCCAACAACAACTCCACTTAAAATATAATGACCTTCCAGGACACCCCATGTCAATTTGTCTTAAAGGATATACATGCTATTATCCATAGTAAATAGGCCTTTACCACTTCAATCCATAGGTTTTTTCATCCTAGCCTATGGTGCCCTGTGACATAGGCCTTCCCTGTGAGAATCCCACATAATTGAATCAATGATGTTTTCAATTATCCAGACCACTGATCTTGGAACTCTGAGGGATAAGAGTACATGAATAAAAATAGAGGAATGAAAACAATTAATTTGTGTAATGCAACCAAAAATGGTAAGAAACAACCCTTTTAGTTATTGATATGACCTCTTATTTTAGTAATCTGACTTTTAAATTTTTTGGATACGGTGATCTCTATGGGATATTAGGTTCCATAGATAGTTCATTTTAAATTTATTCCTATTGATTATTACTTTGTCCTCAATATTATTTTCACAAACCTCTAAAAAATATTTTTAAATATATACATTTCTCTTCTCATAATCAATGTATTGGAAACTCCACTCATAGTATTACTACATGACTTACATCACACCCTAAACAAATCTCTTGATAAAATTAACAAAAAGAATCATATCATTGGAAAATATAAGATAAGAAATTCCCTTAATGGGAGTCCAACATATGAAATAAAGGATACATCTATTTTTAATGCAACTAGATAAAACTTTATAAAAGAGTATTGAGAGAAAATGAATAGATTTGGGGAAATATGATCTCCCAATGTTGTCTCTAACACTAATTTTAAGATGATTCATTTACTTCCCATGAAGTTAATCAAGAACCATGGTTATCTAACGCACTTGAAGATTAATTATGTCACCTAGTTAGAGAAGCCCATGTAGGAAAACATATTAATGATAAAACCACATTCAATAATATCACAATAATTATCCATATCAATATTAATTTGTATTTTGGATCCCAAATTCTTCCTATTGATGTCCCCAATAATTTATTAGGCTAATGTAATTTCCTCATGTACTGAACTACCCCTAAAAAATTCATGTTTCTGCTTCACTATCCACTCTTTAAGGTGGGAAGCAAGCCTCCTATTAATGATAATTTCAATCATTTTTTATGGAAAGTTACACATGACTATTTTTTGATATTGTTTTCGAGAATAGGGAACCCTCACATTTGGAATAAGAATTATATTATATTCACAAGCCACATGAGGTAAGTTTTATCTCTGAGATAGGTCCTAAAAAAATCCTTTATAACTAGCTCCCTAGAAACCATGTAGAAGGATCCCATAATCCAATCAGGTATTTTAGAACATTATTTATTAAGGGTGATCACCGCATCCCAAACCTCCTCCTCATCAATGATTCTTTCCATCTCTGAGTTGACACCAGAAGACACCACATTTGGTATAAATTCCCATAATGTTGACTGACCATGAGGATATCCATTCTATATCTCTGGGTTATGTCCTACAAGTATGGACATAAAATAATCTCCCACCATGTTCCCCACCGGATCACGATCATTCATGAATGATCCATCCTCCAAAAATATATTATAAGGAGAAATTTCATTTTTTTTCTTTGATATAAGCATGAAAAAACACTATTTCTTCACCATCCTTTAGCTAGTTTTTTGTATTTCTCATGTTTAATTTACTCATGATCGAGAAAAATATCCAATAATATTCTCTTCTTTTCGATGATATAATTAAATAAATCATCACTTCACTATTCCTCTACACCATCCTCAGATTTCTCAATCTTGCATGTCAATGTGTCTAACTTCGAGAACCTTTGGGGTTTACTTATGATGCAATCTTGCAGACCCAATTTCAATTGTTTGAGTTTTTTTGGAAACCATGACATGAGTGGTACAAAATGGGATTATTCTAGGATGTTTCTACCATTTCATGGTATTGAGGTTCTAATGTCCATAATTTATAAAAGAAAATGTTGGATCCATATTATACACTAGGATATATGCAAACCAGAAGGTGGAGTGATTAGAAAAATCACAAACCAGATGAGGGACACCGAACCTAGGATAAGCTGATATAGAATGTATGCTTTCCAAGCAATGATCTAGCCCACTACCCATATGAAGATCTATTTTTTTATTATTACAACAAGTAAATTTGTCCCTTAAGAAATTAAGTCCAAGAGACCTTTCCTATCCATGAATAAGTAAAAGTCTTATATGTTCTTCCATGGATAAGTCCCTCCTCACTTTTTCTATAAGGGGTAAAATATAATGTTGATTTCACCACTAATTAACCACGAAAAATTTCTTGGTTTGATGCTTTCAAGATCATACCACAACAGATCCCTCGCCCTGGGATCATTTTTAGTATAAAAAAGGTATAAAAAACATTTGGAGTCACCATTACTGACCTTTATATTGATATGATATTACGAGATAGATTGAAGATTGACCTATATTTAACTAGTCCAAAAAATCAAAATTTTATGATTTTTGGGTTCTTCATACATGAAATCACATAGAACCATCTTATAACTGACGTCTGCAATCTTAGAAGTGGACCATTTTAGTTCAAATACTGCAACTAAGGATGCTTTTCTCCTAGATAATTTCATGGAAAGGAAATATATTATCACCTGGGAATGATGGAAATATGAATTCTATATAATAAATGAGATCTTTGGAATAAGGTGAACCTGGTTTTGGCACCTGGCGAAACATGAAACTTCAGATGTTGCGATGGACAAGAGGACACCCTATTAGATTGGGATTGAGTACCCACATCAGTGAACACCAAAGAAGGGTATAGGGATGGTATGTTTCCCTTTTATAGAGCGAATAATAATACACTGAAATCATTATAGGTGAAGATCATGGGCATCTGAAGGGGATTTGGATGACTGGTATCCACTTAAGTATTTTTTTACAGATCATGCTTGAGAAAATAGAGATCATTAGAGGAGAGAGGCTCATTCCTTTACAAAATATCACACTCATAAGAGCAGTGGGATTTAACCTGAACAATCTTCCTATAATGAAGATGGAACAAGCCATGCAGAGTCAATGAGATGAAGATATGACGGTCCTGAGGAGTCGAGGTAACTCTAGTCTTGAAAGGAACCAAATCCATGTAAGGGGATATTTTCAAATATGAAACTATATCTACATGAGGATGAGGATCTAAATAATGGTAAGGAGACTAAGGATGGTGAGACGATGGGACACTATTAATGTTGGAAGTATGTGACACTACCATAGGGGGATTATATTTATAGTAACACTAAACTATTGATGAGGATCATTGCTCGATAAATATTTCTAGATCCAAATGCCGATCATCAATGAAATCCACTCTTTAACACATAGAAACTGCCACCTCATGCCCATGGATATGAAAAAATGAGCATAAGTAGGGGAGGTTGGGATAAATATATCATTTCTTCTATTATAAATCACCTTCAATATAAATGATAAGATATGGGAGACCATGGGAAACATCCATGGAGATACAGATCCAGCTAACTGAGGCCTCTCGGAGGTAATGTTTCGAGACATAAACCCCAAGGAACTCACCCAGGGAGACCCCAATCCTCTGCTGATATGCCAGATTGAAGAAGGAAATAGGAAGATTAGGAAGAAGGATCCAAACCACCTCTTGAGGGGACTCACACCCATGATAAATATACATGGACCAATGAAGGAGATTGAATTTCCAGTGACCAAATGAATGGGGGATAAAAGCCCATACCTTGGAAAACTCATCCATATAGGCGAGGAAGATCATTAAAGAGTTTCTATTGAGGACTGAGACAAATGCAAAAGAACCCAAAACCTAGGATTCTATGGAGGATTATGTCATGGAAAGCATTGGTTTATCCACCCAAAATCTCACTATAATGGACTATCTATGTATATATGATGCATCCTCAAAGGGAACTACTGAGAATAAAAGTATAGGGGATCCCTGCTCTAAGGTAGAGTATATTTTAGAAATATGAAGCTTCAAAAACTAGGGGATGTATGAAGATATAAATTATGGAGAAGATCTTTGGAGAATGTCTTTTAAAGATGGATCTTATGATTTTCCTACCTTAGAACCATAATAATACTCTACCGGATGGTAATCTAGAGCTTCTGATATTGGGAAGGGAGATGAAATTGTAGTATTCGGTGGTTATAGGTGGGCCAACACCACATCATAAGAAACCAATGAATTCCCTACAGTAAATGAAAATTCAAAACTAGGAGGTTCATTAATGGAATTCTCTTATATGCTAGCATGTAGAATTCTTCTAGTTTAAACCAATATAACAGTAGATTCCATGGAAAAAATTATGGTATTCGCAGGCTGGATCCATTTTTTTTACTTTATATGGACATCATTTTTCATGATCCATGCCTAACTTTCCTTATTAATGTCCATGTATGTTTTAAAACCAATAATTCATTGAGATAATTATGATAAACTCATTGTTTATGCTTTATGACATGATAATGATACCTATTTCTTTCCATTGGAAACTTTTATGTTTATACCTTATGTTTGATTCTTCATGTAGAATACATATGCATGAATACGTTATGATGGGTTTACCCAGATAGTGATCCAATGCATTGGTTAATATTTAGTCTCAGGAGATATCATGTTGGGACATGGAGTTAACCTAATTCTTTTATGGTACTTTGTTCACCATGTGATATAGTCTTTAAAGGTGTCCTTGAATCATCTTTATCAATGTTCTATGATTTATTTCCATATTTATTCCACTACTAGTCTTCTTAGTTCATACATTTTGTTTATGTACTCCCTAGGTTATCATATACATATGTAAGTGAGAAAATAATGTTAATAGATCATTATGGATGATTAATATAAATATTTTTTATTTTATTTCTATGTTTTCAGTTTTATGTACCTAATCATCTAAAGACACTAGATTTTATGATCCTTGGTTTTTATTTGTTACTTAATCATTATTAAAATCATGTAATAATATTTTTAAAATGATAGGTCTATGATAATTGGAATAAGAGCATGACCTAGTTATTTTTTGTGATTAGGACTAGAAAACTTTAGTAAGAACACTAGGGATAATTCTATCACCATGGATAACCTAGATTGAAACTTACAGAATCAGATGATAAGATTCACTTTCCACTTACAAGTTTATCCTTCTTTTTTCAACATTTAATTTCTCTATTTTTATTATTTAACTATTCAATCCCCCCTAATTATACTTTTTTTCTAGTTAATGGATGGAAATAATAAAACTCGTGCCAATAAACAATATGATAGACAATGTGATGATTTCCCTAATGAAACACCAAATATGATGGGAATGAGAGATCAAAACTTCATGACCGTACTTCCGAAATGGAACAATTTATGAATAATAATTTGAATCATATGTAATTCCTCCTCTTATGAATGAGAAATTTGTAGTTGAATACTTTAGCTGACAAAGGCCTCCCATATTTAGTTGATATTCTGATTCCATCATCACAAAAACATAAATTAGCTACATTGAGAAGATATTATTTGAAAACAAATTCTCATAAGAAGAGAAATACATTCTGGAAATCTATCTATTTATTGGCGAAGATGATCAGTGGTGGACAATAATCAAAAAACACAAAAGTCTAAGGAGGATATTGATTCTATGGAATGAGAAAATTTCAATAAAATATTTTTCAATAAATATTTTCCCTGAACTCTCCATCGTAATATGGAAATGGAAATCCTCAAATATTATAAAAGGGAATACAAGTCTATTGAGGTGTATGAGGAAATATTTACAAGGTTTTTAGGATACACCTCAATATTTCTCATGAAATATGAAATCAAGGTGGATCACTTCTTTCACAGACTAAATATGGGTATATGAAAAGTGTTGGAGATTCTATACTTTGACAACTTTCTGAATATGTTCCATTTTTCCCTTATTGTTGAAATGGATATCAATGACACTTAGTGGCCTCATAAGTGTAGAGATAAAAAGAAGAAAATGAACTTTAATAATGGAGGATCAATAGATAAATCTTATGATGAATGAAAACCCAAAATCTCATGTGTCAAAAGTATGGGAAGAAACATCTTGTGAACTACTTAAGGGTAACCTGAAGATGCTTCAAATGTTGAAAAGTGGTGGAAATGGATAATAATTTATGAAGGGATATGAAAATCCCAAAAATACAGAGTAAGAAAGGAAGGATAAGATCAACACTCAGCTTGATGTATAGTATTTCAACTAAAAAGAATATGGGAATTATGAGAGCCAATTCCCTAAGCCAAGGTTTATCAGAGGTAATAGACAACAACCTCCAAGTAAACAAGAAAGGACATATGCTACCACTACAATTGAGGTGGCCTCCAAAACTGACGTGTTGATGGGTATGCTATTTATTCCATCAAGAGTAGAAAAAATACTATTTAATTTTGGTTCAACACATTCTTTCATATCTTGAATGTTTAGAAGAACTATTAAAATATCACCTCAAAATATAGAGGTTGAGTTATATGTGAACATATAAAATAATGAAATTATTGAAATCCAAAGTATATTACTGATCCCTAGTTAATGTTTTTTGACTAAACACAGTAGAAATTTTTTTCATACTTCTTTTGGTGGAGTTTGATGCTAAATTGTGCATGGATTGGCTATCTTTATTTATATCCAACATTAACTATCAGAAAAAGGAGATTACCCTTCATATACTAAGACATATTCCAATTTTATTCAAGTGTAAGGAGGTGGATGAATCTCCATTAGAATAATTGTCTCAATTATAAAAATTATTTTCTTATGAGGAAGCATATCTAGCTCAAATTATTGAGTTAAAGTAAAGAATCATGATCGAAGACATTCCCATTATGAGAGACTATACTAATTTTTTACCTGAATAATTACCATTTCTTCTTCATGACTGAGAGGTTGAGTTATCAATTGAACTTATTACTAGATCTCTTACTATATTCGATACACTTTATAGAATAAACAATATTGAGTTAGAGGAATTTTAGAAGTAATTATAAGAGAATATGGAAAAGGGTTTTAAACGCCCGAGTGCTTCACCATGGGATGTTCCAATCCTATTCATCAAGTAGAAGTATAGATTGATGCACCTATGAATTGATTATTGTGAGCTCAAAAAATAATGAAAAAAAAATTATCCCCGCCCATGGATATATGACTTTTTTGATCAACTACATGGGTCCAATTATTTAACTAAGGTGGACCTTCGGTCGAGATATCACTAATTATAGGAGAAGAAAGACGATATTCCAATGACTGACTTTCAAATACAGTATTCACACTATGATTCAAAGTGATTACCTTTGAAATCACTAATTATCTATAAATATTAATGGAAATAATATATAGATTCTTTGGATATTACCTTGACACAATTTAGGTAGTATTTATTGATGATATTCTGATGTACTTCAAGAGCAAGGAGGAACATGAGAAGATTTTGAATAATATTCTAAAGACCTTCAAAAGGAATGAAATATAGGAAAAGTATAGTATATGTAATTTATGGATGGAGGAAGTATAATTCTTATGGAATTTTATCCCTATAAAAGGAATATATGTGTACCCTTCAAAGAAGAAGGCAATTGAAGAGTGAACTAAGCCAACATCTGTAATAGAGATACATAGTTTTTGAAGATTAGATGGGTATTATCAATGATGTGTGAAGAATATATCATGATTGTCACAACCACTAACCAAGATGAACTATAAGGGAGTGAAGATTATATAGACCAGGGAATGTGAATACTTTTTTAAAGAGTTGAAAAAGAGACTTATCACTGCATCAATATTCATACTACCAATACTTGGAGAAATCTTTTGGGTATAAAATGATTCTAAAAATAATTGAGTAGGATGTTTACTAATGAAAAATGATAATGTGATAGCCTAAAACTTATGAAAGTTGAATATTCATAAGAACAATTGTCCCATATATGATCTATAGTTTTCATTTGTGATCTTCGAATTGATAATCTAGTGACAATATCTATATGGGGAGAAGTGCGATATATATAAAGATTATAAGATAGAAAAATATATATTCACATTGAAGAATATTACTATGTACTTATGAAGATAGATAAAGATCATCAATGATCATGACTACTCAATCCACTACCATATTGGTAAAGCAAATAAAGTGGTGGATCCTTTAAGTAAGAAGGAACCTATAACTTTATCAATTATGTGAATTGATAGTGATCCAATCTTATTAGACATTAAAAATGATTACTAACATTAATCATTAAATTGTATCTCCTCGAACTTGCCCTTATTGATGCATTAATCTATCCCTCATTTCCTCCATTAACTATTGCATCATCCTCAATTTCCACTCGAAACACCTCCTTAACTTTTCCTCTATATGTAGAGTTTACTTCCTTCACAGTGGTTTCCACCAGTGTTTCATTTTTTTGATCCTCAATCACTTCTATACCCACCCCTCCAAATTTTATTTCAATATATCAAATATGAAATCACCCTTCAGATCAGGGGGAAAACAATGCCTCCTAGATGGAGACCTCCCTTACTACTTCAATTCCAAATCAAGTAGGAATTTACATAAAAAATCCCTAACCTCATGAGACTTAGAACATAAAACCTCTGAATAACATCTATGATCTAAAAAAGAACCAATTTGAGCCTATTATTTTGGACCTTCATCAGAACTAGACAACAAGAACTTTCCACTACTCCCTGATGACACCTCCATTTGTTAGTGGGTGTTCCATTCCTAAAACTAGAAAATAAATAAACCATTTTTTTCACAAATAGAAAAAATCAATTCATGACTCGAATACCAAATGCTGATTGTAGCGAACTCTTCCCCAATAACAATACAAATGTACTAAAGTGAAATCCTTGAATCATAAACATCAATACATATTCCTAGATAAATGGGGATAAAGATAGACCTGGATTGACTTTTAGAACAAAGATCTAGGGAACACGATTTCCATGAATTTGTATAATAGAAGGATTTTGAAAGGGAATCAATAGTTTTGGGAGACTAAGACAAATTATTAAAGTTGGATTATATCATTTCATCTGGAAATTGTATCTCCATATAAATAATAATAACTAGATATCTCATAAGCTTTGAGGGGAACTAGACCAGACCAAAACCAAGTCATCCTATGATTTTAATCAAATAATGATATTCCTTATATTGAGAAGAACCCCCATTTTATGATACTATAATA
Source organism: Viscum album (assembly GCA_963277665.1). Lineage (NCBI taxonomy): Eukaryota > Viridiplantae > Streptophyta > Magnoliopsida > Santalales > Viscaceae > Viscum > Viscum album. Next base: position 750,121,482 of record OY728138.1, on the reverse strand, counting down.
CCCAAGATCCAAAAATAAATATTTCAAAGGAATCCATGGATAGAAAAATCTATTTTCACCATGAAACCAACTTTATATTTAGAAGAGATGAGGCCTATATGAACTCTAGTGATAGGAGCATCAATTTTTGGAAATTTAGAACAAGGTGGGAGTTATCATAAATGGGAAATACATAGAGTTCAAAATTGATGAGGAATAAGTCATAATAATTGGGTCATGATTATATGTACCATCCAATCTTGAGATAAAGAAAGAACATCTTAATGACACACATAGATCAACTTTACCTTTCCACATTGGGAGAATAAATATGTATCAAGATCTCAAATTGCACTCTTTCTGGGACAATATGAAGAAGGATATAACTGAATACACATCAATGTGAATGGTATGTTAGTAAGTGAAGGATTAGGGAAACAATTATAAAGGGATGTTGCAACCATTACCCATACCAACCTGGAAATGGAAGAATTTAAACATGGAATTTGTTAATAGACAACCAAAGACATGTAGAGGAAATAATCAGATATGGGTTTTTGTGGATAATCTTACCAAGATAGATCAATTTATTGAACTTCAATAGGATTTCACACTTGATCAATTTTCACAGATTTAAATCAGATAAGTTGTAAGGATTCATGGAGTACCGCAATCGATTATATCTAACCGAGATCCAATATTTGCCTCCATGTTCTGGAAAAGTCCCCAACATGCTCAAAACACAGAGCTTAACTTCTTTACAGCTTATCAAACTAAAACTGATGGCCAATTTGAGGAGATTATTTGGAAACTAGAATAAATGTTGAGAGCATGTTCTATGAACATCAAAGGAAGATGAGACCAACATCTACCTCTAGTTTAGTTCTCTTAAAATAATAGTTTCCACACAAGTTTCCAAATGGATCCATATGAATAACTTTATGGGAAAGGATGCAGACCACTATTATTATATGATGAAGTCAGTGAATGAATGATTTTGGGACTTGAAATTGTCAATAAAATGGTAAAAAAGGTGAAAACCATTCAGAAGCATATCTGTGCTACCCAATGTCAACAGAAGAGATATGTAGAAAATAATTGATGAGACCAAGAGTATAAGTTTGGATATAGGGTATTCCTCCTCAAAGATCCATGGAACAGTTTCACGAGATTTGGGAAGAAAGGAAATAGGAGTCCCAACAACATCAGCTCCTTTGAGATTCTTGGTCGTGTCAGAGTTGTGGAAAATTGACTAGTACTTACATCCACCACATCTCAAGTACAAAATGTATTCAAAGTATCTATCTTTGGGAAGTACATACCATATCACTCATATGTACTGAATCCAGAGGTGGTACAACTAGATAACAACCTCTCATATGAAGAGAATATGGTGAAGATTTTGGACCGTAGAGGTAAAGTTAAATTCAATAAGAATACTCACCTAGTCAACATACTATGGTAGAACCTTAAGTATGAAAATACAACATTGGAACCAGAGGAATCAATGACGGATAAGTACCCCCACTTATTTTCACTATAGTATGTGAAATAAAATATCGAGGGTGAAATTTTATAAGGGGGGAATAATGTAATGACTCTGAATTTTATCAATCAAATTTCCATTCATATAGTTATTTTATATAGTATAAAACACATAAATGTCATAGATAACTTTATAAGAATAAGTTGTATTTAATGAAAATAAGGAACCTATACTAATGGAATAGTAATATGGATGTTGGGATAATAATGTGACCATTATGAATATTAAACCGACCAATATAATAATTACCTCACCTATTGATGTAAAAATTAAATTTATTTATTTTATGAATGGAATTATAATATATTTATGCCATGGAATATGTAAATAAATGTTTTAAAAATGATGAATTATGTATTGGTATTTTTGTGTAACATAAATATTTATTTATAATTTTATAATTAATATAATGATTTAAAATAAAACATATTTTCATAAAATAAATTAATAAATAGAAATTTTGTTATCTTATGATTATAAAATAATTTTATGATAACTTAATTAACTTTTAAAAGTTTCAAAAAAGAAACTATAATTTTAAAATCAGAATTTTTGAATAAATGGTCATTTTAATTAAAAATTAAATTTCTAAAATTCAGAAATCAATTTTCCAAAAATTGAATCCATTTTTGAAATCTGAAAATAAAAAATAATTAGGGTTAATTTCTAGTATTTCTCTCAAATAGTTGAGTTTTTTGGTGAAAAGTGAAATACAATAATTTTTGATTTTTTAATATTATAGGTAAGTAAATTAATTTTTGAGTCATGGTTGAGTCTTGAATGGCGTAAGTGGAAATTATATAGAACTCACTTGCTATATTCAATGTACTTACTCACAATAATCAACACAATTTCTATTATTGATCCAAAATAATAAACTAATGAATAAAAGAATAAAAAACACCCCTCTCAACCCCTATAAATACTACCCCTCACCACCTATTCTATTAACACCTTATAAGACTGGTATCATGATTTTATTATACAAAATTCCTATAAAAAACCTCTTATCCGCGTTTTTGTCTTACCAGTATCACCAAAACACCATTTTTATGTTCCTTAAAGAGGCTCTCAAGGATGCAACACTCAGGAGGTAATGCCCCCTCTCTTTATCTATTAATTTCTCTTCTTATATTTTCTTATCCTTCCCTCACCTCCCCTATCCAAAGTAACATTGTATCCCAAGTATCATATATATATTGGAATATTATTATTTTAATGGAATATATATCAAGAAATCTATTCTTTTTCTATTTTTATCTTAGAAAATAAAACATTGTCTGTGATGTGTCGATTCACCACCTTCATGGAAAACAATTTCTCATTTCCCATTACTGCCTCCAAAGATTTTCATAAAAAAATATCATGGTTAAAAAATGGTAAAATTTTTCTTACAAATTTTTTATGTTCTGTAACAAATATATATAAATAATATTATATAATTAAACCAAACTTGTTTAGGATGATCGAAAATATACCAAAATAAACTAATGTTCTTTATTAAAATTACATCTAGTGAATCATTCTTATATATGTAAAAAAATTGATATATGGAACGATTTAAAATTATGTAGGTGAATAATTATTATATAATTAGACTTATAGAGTTTTTTAACTTGATAATAAATCCAATAATTAAACAGAAGGAAACCGATCATGAAATCATGAAACAAACACACCCGGAATAATGAAATTAAACAATATAGCTCATTGAAATAACCATATTCTGAATTTAATAAAATTAGGATAAATAAAATAAATATATAATAGGTTCTAAATTAATTAATTAATTAATGTACTTCATTTTATTATCCAGAACAATAAGTACAAGTGTACAACACTTTTGGATATAAGGTAAGTGATTCTCTCTGAACCCCATTTTCCCCTTCTAGTTATGATTTCTCTCTATTTGCCACAATGTAATTGTTAATTATTCATATTTACTCCTCATAGATTCTATTTTATGTTCTAAATATATGTAAATATATCAATTATTCTATTTTTTATGAGGGAATAAATGTTTTATAAAGTTCCATTGTCAATCCCTCCCGATAAGAAAGCTCGATTAAAGGGAACTTCCCAATTTTATATCCATTTTAAAGTACCATTCATAATATATTTTAAGCCAAAAATATGGTTATAAAATCACTCATTTTATCATGAAAAATTATCTTTTTTCATTTATGGTTTTATACAAATAATTATTAGTTTGTCTATTTTATAGACTCTTTAATATTTTCTATTAAACGACACTAAAGTGGATTATTTATAAAGATTCTTAAACAGACTTTTTAAGTGTTTTCAATTTAGTTGGATTTAATTTATCATAATTTATGACTATTTTCCTTTATGAAATTACATTTTTGTTTTAAATATATTCTTTCATGGACATCATTATCATACGACCATTATTTGTTCCTTGTGACATGATTATGATACCCATTTCCTTCAATGGGTAACTCTTATGTTTAAACCTTATATTAGACTATTAATGTGGAAAAAATATGCATGAAAATGTTATAATAGGTACACCTAGATAGTTCTCTAATTAATTTTGTAATTTTTAGTCTCATGAGATGTCATATTGGGACATGGAGTAAACCTAATTACTTTATGGCACTTTGTTCACTAAGTGATATAGTTTTGGCAGTTACCCTTGAATCATACTTATGTAATGTTATATGTTACTTCCACATTCCTATGTTTCCATGATTACATAATCCAATGTTCTATATGTTATTATTACATATGTTTATTCATGTTCCATGAATTTTTATTTCATTATGTTATGACTTCCAACTGATGTGATATGCATCATTTATATGATTATTCCCTTACTGATATTTTTTGCTCATCTCATTTGTTTACATATTTCCCAGGTTATCCTATGAACATTTAAGAGCTCAAATGGAGTTAGGAGATCATTATGTATGAATAATATAATGATGTTTTATTCTATTTCTATGTTTTTCTTTTACATACCTAATCTTCCCAATACACTAGAAATTATGATACTTGGTTTGTATTTTCTAATAAATTATGCATAAAATCATGTATTAATATGTTTAAAATGATAGGGACATTATAATGTTCCAAGATATCGTACATAAAGGGTAAAGATACTATCATTACCCAATCATAATTTTCTCATGATACCTACCCATGCACTGAGTGGATATATAATCTTGATCTCTGATCATCACAAAAAATTAAAATTCAATCCATCACATACTAAATGATCGTTGGATACACATGGGATAATGTTAAATAATTAACAAAAAAAATAATTGACATAACATCTCAATGAATATTATCTAACAAGATTTTACCATATAGAAGAAATAATGAAAATAGTTTCCCTCAATCAATAAATTAAAAAGGATATCGAAAAGAATTCACTTGAATCATTTAAAAAATAACTAAGGTCTCACAATGTTTAAATAAGTAACCATACCAAGTGAATAATACCAAATTTCAGTTATTGTACACTTTAAAAAACTAATATGATCATGGTGTTTAAGAAATTGAATATATTTATTTGTAATGGTAGGAGACCAATGTAATATTATAAAAATAAATCCTAGACCCCCACTTCTGGATCTAGTATAAAACATACAAACATTATATACATAAATTGAAAATTTATCAATAAAACGTAACAATATATTCAAATCCTTCATTATGGTTCATAAAGAGCATGTGAATTATCCAAGGAATATCCTCTAGGGGTGTCAAACCTGGTGTGCAGTCAGGATCAATTTTTGTGCACTGAATGATGAGAAATTTACACCTAGACAAATTATTCTCAAGTTATCACCCCTAGGTTCATCTGAACAATAAATTTTATACACTTGTCATATCCAGAAAAGGATTTCATTTATAAGAAACCTGACACTCTTTACTTCACTAAATTTTAAGATGTTTTTAAATATCCAGATTTATTCTATAGGTTTATATTAATTATAACTTCTTATAAAGGTATTACAATGATAGAAAATTGGGATATATAACTAGTAATGTGATAAATAATTTACAATAATGATGTATAATAACATCTCACAATGAATAAAAATGAATCATAATGTATTTCATAAATAAAGGATAATAAAGGGATTAGGATACCTTACATTATTATAATAATGACTTACCAATAAGGAATAATGTGAGTGAAATGGGTAATAACATGGATAGTATAACTTAAGGATGATTCTTAAATTATATTAATAAAATATTGGGGTAATTGTTGAGTCAGAAGTATAACTTCTTACTTTTCTATTCCTTTTGTTTTGGAAATCACAAATAGTAACATAAAACTATGTTTACCAATTTGTTTTATGTGATAAGTATTTTAGTATTTTTTAAGAAAACATTACTTTAAACCATAAATAGAAATATTATTATGTGGTAGGAATATAAGCCATTAATTACTCAATAGGATATATTAGGCTAAAGGTACGGCTAATTATATGAATGGATTTTGTTCAGACCAGTGGTTAGAATTATTATTTTCGTACCTGACTAACCCAAGTAGTGACCATCAGACTGACCTTGGTATTGATAAATCATACTAATACTACTTCATCTTATCATATTTATAGTAAATATTTAATTCCATTCGAATTAAAAAAAATTATAAACAAAATCACATAAGAATTGTTTCTATCATATGGTATACTTTTATCATTTTAATGGTGCTAAAAAAATGATGTCAGACATTTTCTTATTATAGATCATTGTGAGTTATCAAAGAGCCAACTGTCTGAGGCCATTGTACCAAAATCATAAATATGACTGTTATAGATTCACCTATAAATTGTTGAAAATTTTTAGATTGTGGATTTGATCACAATCAAAACTTGATATTTCTAATGTTTTCTCTATGTAAACATATAATTCAAGATTATTTGGAATACTTTTGAGATTTATAGTTCTAAGGAATAATTTTTTGGGTTGTTTATTTTGTAAAAAAATTCTCTTGTAATTGTGTCCACTAATTATTACAATCGAGGTATTCTAGGGATAGTAAAATGGTGAATCTGATCGATCAGATCGAGCGATTCCATGGATATGATTATAAACACCAACAATCGTATCAAGGGATTCCAAGGATAAAAAGATAGATCTTATTCAGATCATCATATTGAGAGATTTCATAGTAAGGAAAGATATAATTTATAGTAAGTATAAAATTTTGGACACATTTAGTCATTTTTATTAACTACATTTACTCTTACGGTAGAAATATCATATTCTTTTAATATAAATTTTAAGTCATTATTACTTTTACCAGCTATTTTTTTTCAGGTTTTCACAAAACTATTATATGATACATGTCATAGAAAGTTACTCAAAAAAATTATACTTGCATATAGTTTTTTTATTAGTGTAAAATTGATTATGATAAACATATACTTTGATATAATCAGATTAACTGTGATTCCTATTATTCACTTGGTTATTAAGTCTGAGTATGATAAATTTACTTTTATAGGTTTTTGAGTTTTGTTTAGTTTAATATTTTTAAACTAAAATTCACCTTCTTGTTTTATGTATAGTCATCTAATTTATTCTTAAAATCCTATAATTTGTATCATAGTAGGTTTCTACATCTTATATAATTGTTATGTTTTTACTTTCTTTACTTAATGATTTTTTTTTACATTTTGATATAATATTTTTTTTATAAACATTGTTACACTAATGTGAATTTGTAGAAAATAGTTTTTATTTCTTTTATATGGAAGGTATGGATTTTTTATATCTTAATATTATGAATCCTAGTCCACCAATTTTTTTTTGGAATTACTATGAGTATTAGAAATATAGAATGAAAAATTTTGTGATAGACACTAGAGTTGATAACTTCTTAATTCTTACAATAAAATAAAATATTCATGATATGTAAGTTTTATTTTTTGAAAATGCTGAGAAATTAGAATATTAGTTGAAATAAAAAGTCAGAAATACTTTATTATATTCCTTGAAAAGGATTATCTACAGTCAGATATCAACTTGTTATGAAACCAATATTATTTGGAGTAAATTTAAAGTAACACATTTTGGTACATACAACGTTAAGGAGACAAGAAGATCTATTCTTATAAATGATTAAAAATACTTTTTTTTCTATATAAAGTGTCAGTTTCTAAGATGTACCAATGTTTTATGACTATTATAAATATTTTAAGTATTCCTGGAGAAAAAGGACATGATGATGATATTTTGGTCGAAAATATTATTGATATAATACACAATGAGGTCGAATCAAAAATAAAAACTATGGATGATATAAGAAATACTACTAATATTACTCTTGATGATTTTACTGGTATTTTCATGAATTATGAGGGAAGAATAAAGGGATATGCTAGGAAATCCAAAGGGAAAAATTGTGTTGTTTCTTTTGCTACAATATCTATCGTACCTTATAAAGTTTAGTAAGTAGAGAAAATTTTAAAATACTTGCGGAGGAATAAAGTTTTTATTAATTCATATTATAGTACATTAGAACATTTAAAAAGAGTTAGATAATCTAAAAATAATAATGAACAAGATTGATGGAAATAAATATTTTAAATACAAATATAAAAAGAGTCATTAGGATAAAGATGATCAGATGGATTATAAAGTCATTTGTTATGAATGTAAGAAAGAAAGACATAACCAACCTGATTCTAAAAATATTAAAAGGAAATACAAGAAAGAAATAAATTTTGAAAGAAATTTCAAGAAATATTATAAGTCAAAAAGAAAAAACTTCTTTAAATCTTCTGACACATAGATTTCTATTTGTGGAAATTCTTCTAAAAACTCTTATGTTAATGATTGTTTTGAACAATTGAAAATTGGTATTTTTGAAAAAGAAACCTTTGAAAATAATTGTCCAATAGAAAAGGTACATACTATTGAATTTATAACTAATATGTTTTTAGATGAAAATTATCCTGATGGAAAAATACAAAATATTTAGATGAATAATACACTTAAAAAAAGATAATACATTACAATGTTATGATGAAGTTTCCAGATTTAAAAAACTATTAGAAAATGAAAATAAAATGATTTAAAAAAAACATGATCCTGCCAATTATAAAGTTTCAATAGAATATTTGAGAATTAATATTTTGATAAAATAAATATTAGATTATTCTAATGATCTTGATAAAACTATTTTCAAAATGGATTCTATTTTAAAATATTTTGAAAAGGTTGTTTTTGAGAAATATTTTTACAAGGAAAACACTATTATAAAACTAATAATGATGATGATAAAAATTTATTTACCAAACTAAAATACAAAATTTTTAGTTCAAAGATGCTTTTATATTTTTTTTACCATACATAAGGAATGATTTGATAAAATTTATAAGCAAATGAGACCTCATGGTAATAATTTTGGAATGAGTTATATAAATAAAAAACCTGTTTTTAGTAACAGTCACATTGTTCCTAAAAGATCACATTTTTTCACTATGTTCCAAAGTGGTGGGTACTAGAGGATAAATTTTTCATCGAATATGTTAAAATATTTAGGTTTTTATAAGCAGTAATTTTCTATAGAAATGAATTTTTCCCTACATAAAAAAACATAAAAACCAGGTTACCAAAAATTTTGTTTCTAACAGTACCTAACTCAAGAATGTTATGGTTTTGAAAAGCTAATATTTTTGTTTTTAGGAAAATAAATAATTTACTAGAAACAAGGAAATTTGGTACATGGATATTGTATGTTCCAAAAACATGACCAGAAACAAATATTTATTCAAGAAGAGAATCAAGATGAAATTTGGTAAAGAAAATTTTGAAGATAATACTCAAGGATAGATTATTAGATTTTGTAAAGTTTTTCCTCTTTGAAAAGTTCTTATTTCATTTTTTATAAGTTATAGGTCTTAAAAAAACATTATAATAATAATTCAATTATGTGATGAGGGATACATTGTGAACTTCAAGAAAGATAAATGTTTTGTACATAGTTTTAGGGAGGAATTTATTCTTTTTACTAAACGATATAAGATTTTTTACATGGTAAAATTTTAAGACCTTAGGACCCAATACTTACCATTCCTTTATTAAAAAGAAGATCAATCCTGGTTATGGAATTAATGGTTTGTACACTATAAAAAAATAACCTTATATATGTTGAATATGAAAGAAATTACTAAATATATACTAGAACATAGGTTTAATAATTCCAAAGTTTTTGACCCATATAAATATGGTATGAAACATAAGTCAAGTTTTAAATCTATTAGTTAAGTTTAAAATTCTGATGATTTACAGTCGGTGCGCATGGACTTATTTGGTCCTATACAAACTAGAATTACTGGAGAAGAATACAATATATATTTTTTAGTTTATAATTACACTATATATAATTGGGTCTATTTTCTTACAAAAATATGAATCATTTAGTCATTTTAAAAATTTTATAGATGTAATGATCTGTTTTTTGGGCCAAGGTAAAATTACAAGGAAATTTTAATTTTGGCATATGGTTGATGGGACGTTCTTTGACCCAATTTTTAAAACAAAATCTTGAGAGTCAGAACACCTAGATGTGTATTTTTTAGACTTAGTTAAGAGGCTAAGAGGATCCTCAAGTTCTCTGTTGAGTTTCTAGAGTAGAGGGCTCCAAAAACATGAAAAAAATAAGAAATGGTTAGGGCACATGGTTTGTTTTAAACCAAGTGGCCAACTAGTGGAAACTGAGTGACTTGTGTAGGTGAGAAGGTGTTGTGTTCATATACTTCACATGGTTTCCCAAACTGTGAAACTTTCCTACATGCATAGTCCAAAATAGGTAGTATGATTTCACCATTAGTCACATGGTTGGAACATAGTTTGGGAAAACAATGCAGAATAACCATTTGAGGTGGGGTTCCAAAGAAGTAAGAGCCATAGGGTCGGCGTATGGTTTGGAAAACCATGCGGCTAAACCATGCGGCCTAGTTTTCAAGGGTGAAATGATCTTTTTCCCTTAATGAAACCTATAATATATTTCTTATTTCTTTCTTCTCCCTCCGGCCACATGAAGCCCCTCCCTTTACCCATGGTGCTCTTAAGCTCCTCCTACCAGGGATGATGATATCACCCTCATCCAATATCTAAATAAAATGTCATTTGTCATGTTGGACCCGCATTGGTAAGCTCTAGAATCATTTTAATTACTTTCTAATGTTATATTTAGATCTATTATGCTATTTTGGTGAGAGATAATTTTCACTATTTTCAGGGTGGATGACAATTTCCTAGATTTCATCAAGACCAAACTAAATAAATCCTTGAGATTGGATGAGTAGAGAGTACTAAGAATATGGTAGTTGGTATATGGATTTCCCCCAAGTTTCTATTGTTTTAAAAATAGTTTCATTTTTCCACATGCTAGCCTTTTCTTTGCATGTAATTAAGATTTATTTCTTCATTTTGAATTGATATATGCACCTTGATATGATCCCATTGATCTTTGTGTAGTAGTATGAGGATGTCAACCTTGATCACGGACACCCCTTCAGTGTGCTGAATTAGGTATACCCTTTATAAATAATTTATTAAAATCTTGGAATGCATTATAAGTGTTCACCATGGATTAATAATGAAATCTCCCCTTATTGGGAGTTTCCTGATTGATAATGGAACTCCTTAAGTGCCATGTTAAACCTTGTATTTTTTGACATATGTCATAGCTTCCCACAAAGATTGTTTAGATATATTGAATTATGATTATTTAATGTGATTATTAATTATAATTAAATATATTATTGGTTAAACAATGTCTTTTTTTATAATAAAAACCCTTAGATGATGTGGACGATCATTGGAATTACAAAGTGATGATTAGTGTTTTATAATTTCTTGGTTTTATGGAATAGATGTTTTCTTATGAATTTATCTTATAGATATATTTACATAATTTTTTGTAAATCACCTATTTTTCTGTTATTAAAAGGACTTTCCATCCTTCTATAAAAAATTTTATTGGAACCAAGGCACCTCCTAAGTGTTTTGATAGACCTATAAGCATAAAATCATGTATAAGTAATTGCTTAAAAGATAATGGAACCTTGTAAGTTTCTCCTTGAGCCTTTTATAATTAATTTTGATCTTTTTATATATTAAATTACATGTAATAATTAGAATGGGGTGTGAATTCTGGTTTTCCATCCTTGAATGAATTAAATGTTTTAAAAAATATGAACTATAAAGTGTGACAAGGCTAAACTGATCATTGTATGCTTAATACATGATATAATTAACAATGTAATGACCCTGTTTTAAATTAGGCGCATGGATTACCTTAAGAGGAAATTCATTGTTATTATTATTATACTATTATTCCATATTCATAGGTTGTGGATGAGGTAAGGGGTTTTTTAGCATGGCGGTATCACGATCCTTTACATTAGGTGTTAGGAACGACTCTAATGACCCTTGTTTTACATACATGAACATTACATTAATTTTATTGAATACATAATACATTACATACCAAAATTCATGAAGAACATATTATTTTAGTGACCTTGGAAAATTGGAACACATTATTCTTATTTAGTGAAAGATCTTAAAAATATCCCATTAATATCTTTCACTTTGGTTTCCCTACCTAAAATCATTTCTATATATCATGGGGAAAAGAAAACAATTGAAAAGAGTGACATCAGATTATCAATAAGGGTAAAAATGAAAATATAAAATAAAAATTGAACATAGGAATGTAGAAATATGAACATAACATTTGAAAATCATACCATTAAAAACATATATCATAATCTCGAGTCATAAATAATTCTTGTCAGTTCATAATGCATAAATCATAAAAGGAACATGAGCAAATAAAAAATAGCATTGGAATAAAACATGGAATTGTGGGAATCAAATAAGAATAGAAAATAATTTCTATATTAGCCAAGGAAAATTTCCAAGACCGTGATTTTAGAAAATGTACTTTACTAAACTGAGTTCACTCGTCATTCCGGCCTGGTATTACTGAATTGGGTTTACATACCGTTCAAGCCCTGTATTGCTGAACCGAGATCATTTACTGTTATATTCCTATCTATATCATGAGATACAAATTGTTACCTAATGAATTGGAGATAGAGATATGTACCAACTATATCATAAAGAAATAATTCTTACATGTTCCACAAAAACATAAATCATTCATGATAACCCCTGGAATAAAATGGGTTTCTTCAAACAACATTCCACCATAACATAATCCATGTAAAAATGGATTTCATAAATTAATTCCATAATAAACACAAAAAAACCATAGGAATATTAGGGATAGTATAATGGAAATGTAACCCCATTAAATAATTTCATCTTATATCAGAAATAATTTTAATAGGACAGTAGAAATTAATTCTGGAGGAAAATATCCTTTATTCTTCCATAACATTTTCTTTGATTGAAATACTGTGTAATTTTTGAAGAAAAGCATTTATATAAAAATAAACTTGAAATATTGTAATGTAAGATTCATGTAAATAAGGTGTTATGAAATAACAAAAATTCAATCATTATATAGAAGTTTAAAAAAATATTTGTCTTGTACATTTGCCAGAAAAGTCAAAAAGTATGTCATATCAAAAATGAAAAATGATTCCTTTTATACAATTTAATAAAAACTCACCAATGCATAAAATTGAATATAATAAAATGTATAAGAATAGAAATAATATTTTGGAGTACATATTTATGAAACATGGACATGGATGATTAATATACCACAGTAAATACTTACATATAAGCAATCTTAGATAATAATAAGATTGTGAAATTATCCCTTACCTTAGGTCTTAGTTCCTTTGTACATATCCAAAACTCATGTATAAGGGTTTAAATAATATCATTAACTTATTGAAGAATAATATTAATTTCAATGATATCATAAGCTATCATATTGTTACCTATTTTTTAATAACATTATTACTCATCTTTTGGGTATTAATTACTTTATTTTATTATGCATTTTTATTTAATAAGTTCATGTTCCTCTTATTATGTTGTAGTTATATGATTTAAATAATTTTATTAATATAATATTTATCTTCTTTATTCATTATAAACATTTATATAATCATTATTTAATGAAGATCATGTACAATGAATCACATTGCATTTTGGAGATGGTAAGTCGTACGTATGGAGGAGCAACGATTTCCGTCCCTTAACTATGGAATGGTATGGATGTTGATGGTATATATATTATTATAAAATCATAATATTATCATAATAATCATATATAGTTATTATTTCTCTCATTATACCTATCCTTGTAAGTTGGTGGGGAAAAATAGAATACACAATGGTGTGAAGACGGTAAATCATACGTTTTCAATAATGGCGATTCCATTTTTCATAGGATGAATAGAAGGTGGAATATGGTTGTTACATAATAATATAAAACATCTCATAATATATTTTATATGGGATTTATTACTTTATAATGGGCAAAACTCATGAAGAGGAAGTAGAAGAAGAAATTAGTTTGAAAGAATCGATAGAGGAGATTACCTCTTATTCAATGAGCTTCATCTAGATGTCCTCTTAAGGTCACTAGAGTTGGAATTTTTATAAGATCAGAACCTCTATAATGTAACTAAAGAATTTTATAAGTTAAATGGAAAGTGTATGGAATAACTTTGAGGATAAATTTGAAGTTAATTTGTGAGGGAGGACGTGCCCTTTTATAATTTAGGTGAGGGGTATATTTGGAATCTCTAAAAATATTAATTTGTAATAATATAAAATTCCATCCAAAAACCTAAATATTATCATATTTTAGATTATTATATGAGATAGGGTTTTAATATCCTAAAAAAATAAATTTTAGACATGTTTTTATATTAATCTAATCCTTATCCTTTTAATTATCACTAAGTTATTCTATTTAATTTTTAACTAAGGTAACTAAAATTTCAATATTAAAACGGTGAAATATTTTCTTATTTGAAGTCAATTATACCATAAATGAATAATTTTGAACATTTTACACCATATAATTATTAATATATATTTTTAAAAATGTTTTATCATTTTTAAATAAGTTAATAATACATCATTTTGATAAACAATCGATAATGCCATTTTTGACACTATTCAATTTATTGATTTCTAAAAATATCAAGAGAAGATGATATCCTTGAAACCAATATTTTACCATATACCTTAGGGAGTAAGGTAACCTATAATTTTTTTTAAAAATATTAATTATACTATATTATATTTATTTTAATGTTTTAATAACGTTAAATTGATAATTGAATTAATAAAATAATTTCTATATAAGTTTTCTATAATTATTTAATAAACATATTTGTTAAATAAAAACTAAACATAAAATACTATGTCGAATATAAATATTCTATATTTCATAAGAATACTTATATTCGAATATATATCCAAGAAAATCTTCTATTCAAAAATTTATTATTTAATAAAACATGAATGTGACAAATTTAACATCACATTAAATAAAATATTATAAGTGTCATAATCATTTACATATGGATAAAAATGATCAATAATTATAAAAAATAATTATAATGTTCATGATATAGTCGTACGGTAAGTTTTTTTCAAAATTTTCAGTCTTTTAATGGTTATTATCATTTTAATAAAAATTATTTTGTTGATTTTTCATCAATTAAATAATTTATGCATCATCAATATACAAAGCTTTAAAGTAATTATTTATTTCATAAAAATTAAAAATAATCTGCATGATAAATAAAATAATTTCAGGTTCCAAATGATTATTTATAGTTAAATTTAGATTATGTATAACAGTATTCTAAAAATAATAAAATCATCAAAATTTGAGTAAAACAAACATAACTTTTCTTTTCATAAAATATATTAAAAGTCCTAATCTCATTCAAGTGGCTTTAAAAGGATACCATTTAGAACCAATGATGGTTTAGGTCTAAAAACACTCATAAAATGATATTAGGATAAGTATTAGGTTAATTTTTCCATATTATTATACCCTTAATTATCAGATTTCCCCTTTTACCATATTAAAAAAATTTACAAATGTTACTATTCATAATGCCAAAAAATAAAATAAATCTATTTAAATAATCGAGACCCACTGATTCCAAATATGGAATCCAATTTTTAAAATACAAAACAATAAAATTTCATTAATTAATTTTTAATAAATCTCGTTGTTAGAATGATAAATGAGTTATAAAAGTAAAACATTGCAAAAGATTGAAATGTTTTTACATATGAATTCAGTGTAAAATTAATTACAATTACCTTTTTGATATTAAGTGATAAAAATATAGTCTATTTATACATTAAAACTATTAAATAACATAACATAACCATAAAAATTTATTTTGATGAAAAAAGTTGTTTTCAATTATAATTTAGTATATTTTTACTATTTATCAAAAAATGAAACTTTTCAGAAAAAATATAAAAAATTCATCAAAATTAAATTTTTATGCCAATATTCCAAATAAGACATTTATTTTTTCAAATAAAATATAATTATTTTTGAAAATCTGATTTAAAATGTTCCACCATCAAAAGGTGTGAAAACTGAATTTTTTTGAAAAATATATCTTTTATTTAAAAAATTAAAATTTTTATTATATCAGGTCTCGAAAAAATATAAGACGAACTTTAAAAATTATATTGAATATATTATATATTTATTTTATTAATATAATCCATCAAGAGTGATTTTATTATTTTATATGATCACTTATTTTCTTTTAAGTAGCTTTTTCAGAAAAACATTTCTTTTATTTTAAAAGGGTGTTATTTTCATTAATAGTTATTTATATATACATGGGTAAATTTTGTTTTTCATAATTTGGTTAATATGATTCATAACCTCCATTTTAATTTCTAGGTTATAAAGTAACATAATAATATTAATTTTTTCACTATAAAATGGTCTTAGATGAAATGAAATTTATCAAAAGAACTTGAACTTGTGTGTAATAAAACACAACATAGTATAGCGTATACCACAAGCTGAGTAAAGGTTGTGTATAGTGTAAAATTTTCTTGGTATAAATTACAACCTAAGACATCAATGAATTAGAAAATAAATCTATCTTATAAAAATCTTGAATTGTTACATTATACCCCCCTAAAATTAAATCCCTCCCTCGAAATTTATGTTGGTTATAAAAGGATTAATAATTGGAATTTTATTTCAAAGAAACCCACATCATAAAAATGAATATTAAAATTTCATTCTAAAAAGTAAAATTAAAATCATAATAGTTACCCAAAGTAACTCATCACTAGGATTCCACATAGGAGAACATATGTGGAAAATGAAAACATGGATATAGAAGTGAAATAAAACTATAATGTTATGATGGATAGTGATAGAGAACACCATTAGAATAAAGATAAAAACAAAAAATCCATAAATCTGTGATGATTTAAGGGGTCATTTGATTCATGAGAAATGAAGGTACAAGGATTACATTTTTGGTTTTAAGATCCTCTCCCTAATGTTGAAGAATGATAATAAATACATACTTGATTATGTATAATCTCATCCTTTTGATAAATTTCCACATCATCTATTATTCCCAGAAATAAAGTTAAATTTTTCATTCTTGAAGTGTTAGTAGATCGTGCAATCCATAAATAGAATGATTGGTTCTTCCATATGGCTAACAAAAGGTTATCACATGTTAGAAAATATGAAAAAGTACACCTATGGTGAAATAATATTTAATTCTAAAAGAATCATCGAATTTTAACTGAATCTTTACATAAATTGATATCCTTAAAATCCATCTGAAAACTAAAAAATCTAAAATTTAGAAAGAGGTGAAGAAAATAGGCTTTAAATTTATCTCCCATATCACATAAGGCATTTCATGGTTGTCACATTCCAATTATGTGAATACCTTAATCATGTATGCTCTTGAAACATGGTAATAACATAATTTACCAAACATGATTATTGAAAACATGTGTGTTCCTTATTATTAATACCAAAAATATGTAAAATTCATGCATGATATCATAAACCACATTTTAACATATCATTAATCATTATTAATGATATTTTTACCATCCAATTATTCATAACCAACATATATTTATCAAAATATAATTAAGTCATCATCATGCTCATAGTAAGGGTTTTCCTTACCTTAATCACGTGTTCTCCAAAAATATCAACTCGTTATCTCAATCACCTTTCATGGTTACTAGTACCACTCTATATATGCTCTTAAATATTTATGGAAAAAGTACAGTGGACTGACGTTCCCAAAAGGTTTTGTTCATTCCTCTGGGCGTGGATCAAATTAGAAATTTATATTAACCCAAGTGTAATTAATTCCTTCTTTTATGGATCAAATTAGAAATTTATATTAACCCAAATTGTACTAACTACATAGGTGTGGTATAAAAAAGTTCTGGGTCGAACCTAGAGAAAGATAGGAAAACACTGAGGAAAACTCTAGACTATACGGTAGGTCACTCCAATTTATGATTGAATTTAATTAATATAATGACATAAATAAAATAAATAAAATAAAATAGAAAAGTAGAATAGAGGGGAATTAGATTCAAGGGGATTGTTTTCTAAATAAATTAATTCAATTTCACTCATAAAATAATTATATCAAATATTTGCGCAACCAAACAGTTTTATCAATAGAAGAGATGGTCATTCCCTATGAAACCACCCTATAATACCAATTCATCATGGTTATATGAATCAAAATAACTGAAGTTCATTAAGTTCAGATTCCCTAAAGTAGAAGAATAATCACATTCAATCATCGGGAATAAATGATCTCAATCATGTTGGGGTTCATTCACTATTGAAAAACTATGTTCAATGATTCAATGATGAATAAAATGAGCATGCAGGTCTAACATGATACTTTTGAATATAATCAATTTTATGCATGAAATCAAATCGAACAATATTAGTACACACCCTATTTAACTAATCCCGCTCTCCCCTATGGGGTTTGGCTAATCATCGTCGGGTGGTCATTGACAATGAATAAACCAATACCCATACCAGAGATATTAGATAATAGTGAAGGAGAAGGATAAGGAATGAAAAGATATATTTGAATTAAAATATAAATCATTCAATGATTATATAAAATAAAGGTAAAAAAACTAAAACAAGAACCTATATGTGATAGGATATAACCCTATAGCAGCATCCTGGTGGTCACATCTCCAATGTTGAATGGACTGGATGAATACAGTGGAAAAAATGTATTTTTTAGTAGAAAAGTCATCGTCGAGCATCCTTTGGTCAAAAATGGACTTCAATGGCTGCTACAGGTCAAAACAAATAACAGAATCCTTTACGAAGATATTCCAGAAATTATTATTTTTTGTTGAATTAAGAATTTACATGACGTGTAATTTCTTTACACGTCGTTTAATCCTCCAACATATTTTCTTCTTCGCACGACTTGTATAAATTTCATAGATTGTATCTTCACATCGTCTAATGATGTTACACAACATGTAAAATGTGATTTTAGAACTGAAATCTCTGTTTCATCCTGCTTTTTTAGTTCAGAGCCTCCAGAAGTGCTCCAAGATCATTCTCAAATACTAAGGACCCATACATCCATAAGGGAACTTTCAATTTATGATTCTCAAAAAAACATGTTATAACTGAATACTATAAAACCACAACACATACCCAATAAATAATCCAAAAACCATGCTTCATTTATAAAGTGAAATTATCGAAATTTTTCCCCTTTCACACACAATTTTGAACTTTTCATAAATACCCATGCCATTTATCATTTACTTCACCATTTAATTTTTTTGCTCATCACTCAAGTTAGCAATTTAATATAATTATTCTCATACATGAAGTACATGTTCCTAACAATAGTTTTTCATTGAATCTACTCTATCTACTGTGTAATGACACATATCTAAATTAATAATGAGGGATTTAATATAAGGATCAAATGACTTTGTGGATAAGGCTAGGTAGGTAAAATGTTGAAAATAATGTAAGGCTCAAGGAGGAGGATAAAATCTAACACACAGTTCATGATATTCAAAGGAAAAGCTCAATGAAATACTACTCACATATATTTTAATTATATCCCACGCACCCCTTTAGCTCAGTGTAAAGTCCCACAAAAATGTAATTATAATGAAAGATAATCCTATCTTGTTGCTATATTTTTTATTCTTTTTTTTATAATTTTTTCGAATGAAAAGATTGTAATAAATGTCACATCCACCAACTAACAACATGTGATAAAAATCATCAGTTCGGAAAATAGTGAATTTTGACTCTCCCAATTCGAAACCCATGTTTTCATTTTTTTTATAATATAACCTAGAATAAGTATCACATCTACTATCTAACCACATATTATTTTGAAATCATCATTCTAACAATAGTGACTTTTGACCTATCTGAGAAACATACCATTTTTTTCTCACTTTATTCTTTTTTATTTTTCTAAAAATAAGAGGGATATACAATATAATATAATGAATGTCAATATGAAACTTCCTAAAAATCGCATGGAACACACTGCAGTCTCCCCTCAAGATATCACATCCCATATCCACCATAAACTACCCCTCCTCCATAATTATTCAGTTGAATATCATGAAAAAAATCAAAGAGTAGGTTTGGAAAAAAATAGTATTTTGTAACGTGGATTAATCCTAACAAGGGCATCCCTGGTTTCTATAGGCTTATGAATGATCAATGTGTAGGTGGGTCTCAAGATAAAATGGCTCATAAAAAATGCCTCAATCATTTCAAAAGTGAACTTATTATGTCATATCTTTGACAAGATATCAATATAGGTTCTAGTGGGATTATATTCCACAAGATTCACTCTAGATATTTTCTTAGAATATTGTAAATATTTGTTATAGAATATCTTGTGTCTTCGACCAACATCTCTTCCTCCTCCGTGTGCATCTGCTAAGAAATTACACTCATATTTTTTTTCTTCTTCACACATTTCAAGAGGAATTATCTTTGTTCTTCTTGGTCTTTTTTGAGTGTATAGAAGGGATTACTCAGCTTGGGATACTTATTATAAATCTAGAGGTTCATCTATTTTAATGTATCCAGCATACTTCAGGTAATGTTATTTTTTCTCTACCTATGATTTTTATTCCCTCTTCATTTACATAGTATTGACTTCCTCTAGATTTTGATATTCTTCATCATTAAAATAATCAATCCCTATATAATATTTTAATAGTAAGTTTCATACTAAGGAATTTAAATTTGAAATAACATGAGAAAGGTGAGTAATGAAATTTCCCCATTCCATCCACTTATCTAACACTAGAATGAACTATATGAGGAACGTGGCTGGTCTGTTATCTGAATTATACCCTTAAGGATATTGGAAGGAATTTTATTCTTGAATGTAAGTCTCAAAAGGTTGTTCTATATCAATAGAAAGGAATTCCTTAACCAATCGACGTGAATCATCTTCAAACTAGAATTTATCAACATTAGAAACCATTTGATGGTGACAATTAAAATGACTAATGATTTGGGAAAGGTGAGTAGTCAATTATCCCTTATTGATATGTTCAACCTCAATATAGTCCATCCTCTTATCCATCACTTCAATTCATAGGGAGAGAAATCTGGTAAGTCTTTCTTATTGATGTTTCTCTTGATTTTGTTGAATGTATAAGTCGTAATTTTTGTACTACTTTTTCCTGTAATTGTCTCAGAAGCCTTTATAGTTTGGAGATCCTCTGTTGGGTTGATAGTAGGTGTATTTCCACTATAGAGGTTGGAATTCACCTTACTAAATCGAATTTGAATCATTACGACCATTGTTTTGTTGTTCCTACCCTTCTTTATTCATTCCTTCCTATGCGGTTGGATACTCCATATATTCATTGTCTTCCGATGGAGTAGTGGCATAAGTGTGATATGACATGTAATCCATATTTCACAACACCGAAAATTCCATTAATGTAATATTGAAAAAAATTGAATGTAAAAACCTAGAATAAAATTAGTTAACAGAAATTAAAAAAGAAAAGTCTTTAACATAAGAAGTGTAGGGTCGAATTCAATGCTCTATTTCCCTGGAAATGGTGCAAATATATGACATTCCAGAATGGTTTTGTTAATTCCTCTATGTGTGGATCATGTTATAAATATATATTATCATGAACCTTACTAACTAAAAAGGAGTGGTATAGAAGAAGTGCAGGGTCGAACCCACATAGAGTGTGGAACGCAGTGATGATTACTCTAGGATAAAGGTCAAGTCCCTCCAATTTATGACTAATTTTAATTAATCGAATGACATAAATAAAACAAATTAAATAAAATATAAAATAAGTATATAGGGGTATCCATTTCCAAGGTAGGATTTTCTAAATAGATTAATTCAATTTTACTCACAAAATAATTATATCAAATAGCTTCACAACCAAAAAATTATATCAATAGAAGAGATGGTTATTCTCGATCAAAATACCTAGGAATCCCAATTAGACATGGTCATATGAATCAAAATATCCAAGGTGAATTAATTTCAGATTTCCAAAAGTAGAAGAATAATTATATTCAATCTTCATGAAAATAATCATCTCAATAATATTAGGCTTCATTAATTATTTAGAACATATGTTCAATGATTTAATGAATAATAATATGGGTATGTAGGAACAACATGATACTTTTTAATATAATCAATTTTATGTGTGATATCAAATTGAACTATATTGGTATGAACCCCCTTTAACCGATCCTTCTCTACCCTATGATGTTTAGACAATCATCGCCGGGTGGTCACTGATGATGAATAAACCAATAAACATAGTGGATATATTAGAAAAGGGTAAAGGATAAGTAATTAAAAGATAGATTGGATTTAAACTATAAATAATTCAATGGTTACATCAAATAATGGAAAATAAAACCAAAACAAAAACCAATATATGGTAGGAAAAAAATCTATGGAAGCCTCTCGATGGTCACACCTCCAATACCGAATGGAATGGAAGATTCCTATGGCTGAACATCGTATTTATAAGTAGAAAATTCATAACTGGGCCTCCTTCAATAAAAAAATACTTTAAAGACTACTACGGGTCAAATAAATCATAAAATACTATTCAAACATATGCTAGAAATAAATGTTTTTGTCTGTATAGAGAAATTACATGATGTGTAATTTTTTTTAAACGTCGTGTAATCCAAAAACATGTTTTATTCTTATCAATACATGTTTAAATTTCACTATTTGAAGCATCACATCTGTAATGTTATTACATGACATGTAAAATGTGATTTCAAAACTAGAATCTTTGTTTTGTCCTGCTTCTTCAGTTTTGAGCTTCCAAAAATGCTCTATGATCATTCTAAAAAATATGTTGTCACACCGTTTTGTTTCTCTTATGATGTGAAGTATATTTTTGTTCTAAAATTTCCTTGGTTTCCCTCATATTTCTCCAAATTTAAATCCTATAAACGAATTCACAAAACCTTAATATCTGGAAGAAATATTATATCTAATCAATTAATATCAAATGGAAACACATATAAAACTCATCAAAATATGTATATAAAATAAAGATATCAAAGACCAATACATATATGTTTCATTATTCTATAATTAAATAAATTTACTTACACAACATTATTATTTAATTATAATGAATAGACATACAATCATTCTAATAATTTATTAATACATTAACCAAGCTTCATCATTTTATTCTTTAACACTTTTTTCTCCTCACATATAGTTCATAGTTTCTTCATCATCAGAAATATAAAAATTATACATACAGCATTTTTGATTCCCTTCATGAACTTTCCTCCCTAGATAATTGATTATTTGTATTCCCATACATTCCACATTTAAAACATTTAACTATCGTTGATTCCATAGTAATACCACTTTCCTTACCTACTTTGTTAAAGGAACAGTACCCTTTGAAATTACTTTTTTTGTGACCTTATTTTCCACACTAAAAACATATTCCATTTCCTTTGAAACATTCTCCATGATGAATCTTCCCACATGATTTAGATGAGAAAAATTGAACTTTCATTCCACTTTGGTCACTATAAAACTCCATGTTTTGTCTTATTAGGTAGATCAGGAAACTAATGAATGTTGAGATTATTGATAATATTATGATATTTTTGATTAGGAATAATAATGATGTTTCACCTACCAACTCCAATTTTTTTTGTTTTCTCACGAGGAATATCATTCCACTATCCATAATATTATCCATTAACATGAACCCTCCAATTTCCAGTGATTTTCTAAAACCCAAAAAGAAAAGTGTGAGAAAAAATAATCATATTGGAAAAAAATCGAAATTAAGGGAAAATACTTTCAATCTATAACATATTAGGTTATCCATGATTATTAAAAAAATTCTAGGATTTTAACCTATACATAAATTTATCATTAAGGACATTCCTAGATATATTGTTAGAAATACCTCTAGGGATATCATTAATGTTTTTATATACAAATTTCCAAAGGTTGACTAAAACGTTACTTTTTTACCTACTCTAATGAAACAAGTTTGACATACATGAACATAAAATTAATTTTTCAGAATTCATAATACATTACATGAATAGAAGGAAAAAACTGTTCGTATTATTTTAGTGCCTTTGGAAACTTAGAAAAAATTCTACTAATTTTACTGGAAGATCTTCATAATCTCCCATAAATATGTTCCACTTCAGTTTTATTAACTAAAATCCAATCTTTATATCACGGGGAAAAGAAAACATTTAAAAAGAATATACTCATATGCTTAATAAGGGTAAAAAAATAAAATATAAATTATAACATGGACATAAGAATGTAAAAACATGAATATAACTTCTGAAAATCATACCACGTATAACATATATCATAATGATGAGTCATGAAATAAAATTTAGTAGTTGAAAAGGCATAAATCCTAAAGGAGCATGATCCATGAAAACATATCATTAGAATAAATCAAGGAATTGTGGAAAACACATAATAATAGATAATAATTTCCATATTATCCAAGGGTCATTTCCAAGACCATCATAATGGACAAATTCCTTTACTAGACTAATATTACTCATCATTCCATCCCAATATTACTGAACTGAGTTTACATACCATTATAACCCTGTATTACTCAACTAGGATCATTTACCATTCCATTACATCATGTCCCATGTGATATAAATATTTACCTAATTTATTGGAGGGAGATATAGGACCCACCGATCTCATAATTTAATCATTATTACTTTTTCTACAAAAACATAAGTCATTCATCCTTACACGAGGAATAAAATGGGTTCTTTAAACATAATTCCACCATAACATAATCCATGTAAAATAAATGGATTTTATAAATATCATTACATCATAAAAATAATAAAACCATAAGAAAAATAGGGATAGTATTATTGAAACATAACCCTATTAAATAATTCCATTATATATAGAAAATAATTCTGATATAATAGTAGAAATTAATTCCTAAGGAAAATATCCTTTATTCTTCAAACACTTATTTTTTTCTCAAAAATATGTGAAATATTAAAAAAAATTTATTTGAAGATGAAATTGATATATTTTAATGTAATCTTCCTAGAAATAAATACTTAACAAAATGTAAAAATTCATTCATGCAATATAGGTTATAAAACGTTTTTTCCATAATTTCTCTGGAAAATTTTAAAAGTACCCATATCAAAAAAAGATTCCTTCCATACCATTTAATAAAAATTCACCCATGGATAAAATTTACATTAATCAATTTTATAATAATAAATAGAATATTTTTTAACTCATATTTTTGAAACATGGTAATTGATGATAAATATACCCAGTAAATACTTAAGTATAAACAATATCAAATAATAATGATATCACAAAATTGTCGGTTATCATATGACTGGATTCCTTCATATGTGTCCGAACCTAATATAAAAGGGTTTAAATAATTACAATAACTTATTATAGAGTCATATTCGTTTTTATGATATATTAAGTGATCATAATATTACCTATTTGTCAATAACATTATTACTCATCTTTCTGGTATTGACTGCTTAATTTTCCTACACATGTTTTTTAAGATAAGTTCATGTTCCTATTTTTAGGTTATAGTTATATAATTTCCATAATGATAATGATATATTATATATCATATTTATTCATTCTAAAAATTTGTATAATGATTCTTTAATTAAGATCACATAGAATGAATCACTTAACATCGTGGAGATGGTAGGTCATATATACACACGATTAAGAATATCATTCCCCTAATTGTGGAATGGTATGGAAGTGGATGGTATATATATTGTTATAGAATCAAAATATTGTTATAATAATAATATATGGTTATTATTTCTATCATTATACCCATCCCTGTAAGTTGGTGGTGAAAAACATATTACACCAAGGCATGGAGATAATAAGTTGTATGTACACACACGTGGTGATTTTGTTTTTCGAAGGATTGATAGAAGGTGGAATATGGTTGTTCCATAATCATAATAAAATATTAGAATATATTTTATACTAGATTAATTAATTTATAATGGATAAAACTCTTAAATAGAAAGTAGAAGAAGAAATAAATTTGAATGAAACGGTAGAGGAGATTACCTCTTCTTCGATTAGATCCCTCTATATCTCCTCTTAAAGGAACTAGAGTTGGTATTTTTATAAGGAAACTCATATAGAATGTAACTAAATAATTTTATAAGGGAAATGGTTAGGGTATGGATGATATTTAAGGCTCAAAGTTACGTGAAGTTGTGAGGCAGGATGGGCCCTTTTACAATTGAGGTGAGGGGCACACTTGGCATTTCAAAAAATATTAATTTATAATAAACTAAAAACCAATAAAACACCTAAAAAAGTACTAGTTTTAAATTTTATATGATATCAGGTTTTAATCTCATAAAAAAATAAATTTTAGACAATTTTTTTATCAATTTAAATCTTATCCTTTTAATTATCACTTACTTATTATATTTCATTTTTAAATAAGGTAACAAATAGTTCAATATTATAAGGGTGAAATAATTACTTATTTGATGTAAATAAAAAAATAAATGAATATTTTAGAACCTTTTAAACCATATCATAATTATTATATATTTTTAAAAATGTTTTATTATTTTTAAATAATTTAATAAAAGATTATTTTGATAAACAATCAATAGTGTCCATTTTGACAATATTCAATTTTTTTTAAAATATCAAGATAAGATGTTATACTAGAAAAACATATCTTATTATATCCCTAAGGGGTCAATGAAATCTATACAATTCATTGTATATATTAATTATACCAAATTATATTTATTTTAATATTTTTAAAAACATTAATTTGATATTACTATTAATAAAATAATTACTACATCAGTTTTGTGTAATTATTTAATGTAATTACTTGTTAACAAAAATAAAAATAAAAATAATAAGATTATTCTAAATCCTCAATATTTAATAATAATAATAATTATTGAATATATCTCCTCTAAAATCGTACATTAATTTTTTTATTTAATAAAACCTTAATGTGATAACTTTAACATCACTTTAAATAAAATATTTTAAGTGTCATAATCATTTTTCTATGGAAGAAAATGGTCAATAACTCAACACATGGATGATTATGGTCATAAAATACTTGACTAATAAAATTTTGTTATTTTTTTTGAATTTTTAATGGTTATTATCATTTTAATAAAAAAGTTTTAATTTTTTATCAATTAAATAATTTTTGTATCATCAATGTAAAGGACTTTAAAGAAATTATTTATTTTTTAAAAAATAAAAAAATTCGTATGATAAATAAAAACATTTTAGATTTAAAATTTATATTTATAATATATTTTATCTTATGCATAATTTTTTTAAAAAATGATAAAGTTATTAAAATTTGAGTAACACATATTATATATTCATTTAATAGAATATATTAAATATTCTAATCTCATTAAAGTGTCTTACAAAGGATACCATTTCGAACCAATGATGATTTAGGTTGAAACAAACTCATAAAATAATATTAGTAAATGTTTTAGGGTAATTTCATTATATTAATTTTAACTTAATTGCCTGATTTAACCTTTTACCGTATTAATAAAAATTTTCAAAGTTACTGTTCATATTTTCCAAATGTAAAAGAAATATATTTAAATAATTTGGATTTGTTGATTCCAAATATGGAATATATTTTCCAAAATCCAAGATATATAATTTTTAGTAATTAATTTAAAATAAATCTCATTGTTTGAATGAGAAAATGAGTTTTAAATGTTAAAACATTGCAAAATATTGAAATGTTTTTACATATCAATTCAATGTAAAACTAATGCCAATGATCTACATGATATTAAATGATAAACATATAATATATTTATCCTTTAAATCATCAAATAATATAATATAACCATATAGATTATTTCGATTAAAAATGTGATTTTCAATTAAAATTTAGTATATTTTTACTATTAATCAAAACATGAAATTTATCAAAAAATATCAAAAATTCACCCAAAGTAAATTTTTATACCCAAATAATAAAAAATAACTTTATTTTCTCAGATATAATATAAAAATGTTTTAAAAACACGATTTAAAATGGCTGCACCAATAAAAGGTAAAAAAACTTTTTTTTGAAAAATACTTATTTTATATAAAAAATTGAATTTATTCTTATATCATGTCTATAAAATATATAAGATAAATTTTAAACATTAGATTGAATATATTACATATTTATTTCATTAATAAAATAAATCAAGAGTGATTTTATTATTTTATAAAATCACTTATTTTAATTTAAATAGTTTTTGAGAAAAACAATTTGTTTTATTTAAAAAGATTTTAATTTAATTTAATAATTAATTACTCACCCAAGAATTTAATATATATACATGTGTGAAAAAATATTTTCATAACTCAATTAATACTATTCATACCTTCCATTATAATTTATAGGATATAAGGTAACATAATAATATTTATTTTTTCACTTAAACATAGTCTTTGGTGAAATGAAATCTATCAAAAGAACTTTAAATTGTGTTTAACACAAGACCAACATACTGTTTCATATACCAAAAGCTGAGAAGATGTTTCATTTAGCACAACTTATCTTGGTGTAACATATTACAGTAGACATCGAAGAATCTAAAAAAATGAATCTTATAAAAATAACATGATATTATAATGACATCTCAAACTAGTGATACTATATGGATGGTGGGTATAGCGCATCGCCTCCCTTATGAGTGTTGATATGATGACACACTCACTTGGTTCGAGTGTTAAAATTATGTAATAATCACTATCTAAAGTGACATGGATGACGCCTCCCAGTCATTATGTGATGTAGGGAATGTGCCTTTTTCTTGTTCTTATAGGATCATTTAGGCTAGTTACGGATGAAAAAGTTATGCCTCGGTCCATCCTTCACCTAGTATTCCAAGTATATGGCCACTTATGTCTAAATTTACTTGGTAAATCATGGAAGTAATATAAAATTCTAATATATATATATAGTCACAGGTCATACACTCATTTTGACTATGAGATGAAGATGTTAGAGTTGGCTAGGAGTCCTATTTGAAATTGAGTTGACCAGTTTTTATTTATTCAGAACTACTTCTTCTTCTATTTACCTATACATTGATTTAATTTCTATTCATGGAATATATTTAGCTATAGACACCATGGGTGGTGTCCTATTATTATTTTTATCTCACACCCTTCTCAAGATACCATTGCACTAGGGTATATGAGAAAATATAATATTCATGGGACTATGTATTATCACTTGTGTTATCTTACTTTTACTTAGGAGTTAGGAGCACAGGACAGTGCTAGAGGTCAGGGTGCTCGTGGAGTTCACCCTTGGGGATTTTTTATTTCCTTTTCTTTATGCATGTATTTCACTGTATCATATATCGAGATGTATGTCTACTATTTTAGTTTTTATATCCGCATCTGAACATATATTTATTTTGGTATATTATTATTTTCAGTTTATATTCAGTTTATATTATTATTCCACTGATATCTCTTTCATTTACAATTTATTGCATTTTTGTATTTTATTTATCTTCTGATATACTGCTATGTTACTATGATCATGATCATATAGTATCCCCAAAATCACCTCCATAGACCCTCTCTACTAGTCGGTAGTCTATAGAATATGGGGAGACAAATTTGAATACATGTGCCCACCGATCCAGATACCGGTTTGGTGGTCAATCGTGTTAAGGTACTATTAAGTGGTATCAGAGTTTTCATTTTTATCCTTTGTCTTACTTTTTTGGGATGGTATAAAGGAGAATGGGAATGTGTTGGAGTTTGGTAAATAGATGTGTCTAGGAGTGATCACCACACCCATGGGTAAAAGTCCATGTAACCCACATTGGGACTATTGATCATGTTTTTTTCTTTTACAATTTATTAGTAATTCATCTTGAGTGACTGGTGTATTTTTCAATGGATTATTGATATATGGCAATAGGGTATTTTACCCTTTTCCTGGTATAGAAAAAGTTAAGCAATAAATGCATCATTACATGAATAAAGTAATTCACATGCCATGCATATTCTATGCCATGTAGTTTACATTGTTGGACTATTTGAAATTGATGATGTTCATTGTATGTTTATTAGCATGACTATTATATACCATGTTATGTATATTAGTGGTATTCATTTTTTTACCTATTTGGTAATTTTATTTGTCATACCTATTTAAATAACATGATTGGTTTATTTATTTATCATGTTTATATACTACCATGATTAAGTAGTTATATTCTATCCCGCCTTGTTATTTTTCATATCTTTCCTATGGATCGTTCTTTGGTGCTTATTATCATGTTTCTCTATGTTTTTTTCTTGTGATAACATACCTGGTTTTTTTCGATATGTAATTGCTTTCATGGGAATAATTTTTTGGTTTTGGTTAATTAGGGACTAGTTTTAGGTTTCATGGTGTATAGGAACCTTATGATTTGGAAACGGTAACCCATGTACTCGAACTATATTTTAGTCTTGTATATAACTAGAGAACATTGTTGAAATGTAAAATATATTGAATTTTATGTCTAAAAGTTAATTGGTCTCGATTAATGGGATCACAATTCCAATCTATTAAGTGTATGGTTGAATTATAGATTAGGAGATGAGAACCCATATATTCAAACCATTATATATGACCGTGATATATTTTTAAATGGTTATAAATGTAAAATTTGTTTGATTTTTATTTTAAATGAATGGATGCCTTTGTAAGGCTTGCACCTCTATTGCTTGGCCACAATGACCCATATGGAAAAATTCATAAATGAACAAATAGACCTATGTAGGTCAGTTTGTGAATGTTTCTTATGAGATAACCCACTTCAGTTGTTTTAAAACTTTAATAACTTAATATCTACTATTGGGATGCATTCTTATGAGCCCAGGTTGTCTTAACAGGTCCCTCGTAGGTTGAATTATCTTTTTTCAAGTGCTTTTGTTTTATAATTTGTACTTTATTCTGAAGTTTAAATCTTTAAAATGTTTAAATATTTATTTTAAATTAATGTAATTACTATAATGTAACCTTAGGTGGTATAATTAGTTAAAACACTCACGTAAGTGTAGTTTAAATGTATCTTTGTGTTTCCTTGGAATGTAATCATGGGAATTTTCCATTAGCCTTTTACATTTTTATAAGGGATTAAATGATTGGTATAGGGCCTTGTGAAATATGTTTGGTGTGACATAGAGATAGGGTTAAGCTAATGCTTCCATAAGGGGAAATTATGAGGTAGGTAACACCCTTAGAGATTAAATTCCATTCTAAATACCATGATATTTCTAACATATAGTACCATTGGGGTTTCTTCATCCCTAGTAAGAAACTTCACTTCAAAACTATACCTTTTTGGGATAGGTGGTCATGTTATCCTTGAATCTCGTTATTGGAATGAGTGTCGGGTATTGCTTGGTTCAAAAGGTTTAACATTACTAGGGCATGGTTAGCCTCTTGGTATATCTCATGACCCTCCTTTATTCCTTAGTGATGGATGATATGGTACATTGTCATAATGGTTAATTTTTTTATGGAGAAATACTAATCTGGGTTAAATCTCTTACATGGGCCCACAAATACAAGAATGCATAGGAGGGATAACCTATGAATAATATCAAACATGTGTCGTCTTTCTTATGAAACCTCATGTTAGTGTGAGTTTATATAAGTGGTACTGAATGAATTGATAAGTGTTCTAACAAACTGGTTGAGTTCATTATAATCATTTAGCCTTGAGATATTGAGTATGCTTGCAATTCATATTCGTAGTTGAGTGACCACAGAGTTTTAGGAAAAAAGTTAATCCCAATGCTTGGGATGTAATTCAGGGAGGATCAAGTTGTCTAAAATTATGATTAGGTTGGTTTTGGAATTTATTTTAATGGGTAGGGGATTAGATATCCTGACTTGGAGAAGTGTCACAATTTTGTTTAAAGTAAGTCTGACCTAGAACACCTATGAGTATTTGGTCTATCTATTATTTCGATTCCTAATAAACTTTTAAGGTAGGGGGAGTCACATTAGTTCGAGGGAATACATGAACTTACTAGTATAAGGAACATGACCAAGTAAGAACATTAGAAATGGTCGGTCATACTTGAATTCTATTGAGGCTTGTACGCTTTGAATCATGTCAATTCTTGTTTGGCAGCACGACAATGATATGGTTGGCTATGTATACAACCCTCAAGAAACACTGTTGGGATTAGATCGATTTCAGTGGGTATACTTGTTTGATCATATGATTCTTTAGGAGGTAAAGGCATTGTGATTAGTTAATGATAGTTCGTTAGTAGATGAAGCTAAGAATGTTCAAATACGTAGACTAGTAGTTATTCAACTATTTT
Source organism: Viscum album (assembly GCA_963277665.1). Taxonomy (NCBI): domain Eukaryota; kingdom Viridiplantae; phylum Streptophyta; class Magnoliopsida; order Santalales; family Viscaceae; genus Viscum; species Viscum album. The sequence continues at coordinate 750,089,031 of OY728138.1, read as the reverse complement.
TCTTTACAATAGCTGGGTATGGTTGATTGGAAACTATACCAAGAACTTGTTCATTATATGGTGGGAGTGTCTCATGTTTTCTTGGTAAAATTTTCATGTAATATTTCTTATAGATGATCATTTCCCCTATATTGACATAATCCTTGATGCACCAAAAAAGATTCAGTTTTACACCAAGCTAAAAGTTCAAAATTACCTTCTATTTAAATAAATAGGTTTTCATAGTTCTTCATGATGGATGTATATTTTTTTTGAGGCATGGTTAGGTCTCAATGATACCTTGGTTCCTATGAAGGAATTTCTTGGACAGACTCCGAGACACCAGCTGTTTCCATTTTCTTGACTGCCAGACATGTGACACTCTTGGGTCATTCAATTATTTGATGTGTACATTGTGGCCTTATTCCAATGTATAACATGTAACAATGGATCTTGAAATACCTTGGGTTTAGTTATTTCGACTCCAGTTCAATTAATTTTCGGCTAACCTAGACCAGTTTTTAGGATAATATGTGTGGTTTAAAGGGTGATGAAATTAATGGGTGAGATCTGGGATAGATCCTTGTTCATGATAAGGCACAATAGAATAAATTTTTAGGTGTTGGTTTGATCAAGGAACATCACTAGTAGTCAGGTATGGGCTTTGGTGAATGTCCTATTGTAAATGATGGATGCTTCAGAGGAAAGAATTATTGTTCAATTTTTAATATGTTGGCTGTCTAAGATGGGTGTTTTCGAGAAAAGTCAATCAGGTTGGCTTTAATTGTTTTCCTTTTGACTTCTAGAATATATTAAAAAGAAACTATTTTAAGCACATTTTTAGGCCATGTCGGGTGTGGTGTAAGGGTTAGAAATTTATTCCAAGGAAGGATTATGTGACCAATTTCAGTTTGATTGATCAAGATTCAACTATTTCCATATAGTGAGACACCAAATATGAACATGGTAGTTATTGTGCACACCTAGTTAAATAAATGAAGCAATGAGAATCACTAGAAATCTTTAAGGTATGAATTGTAAGTAAATTTTGACGGTTGAGGTACTATGGCACAAAATTGGGATCTTTTTATATTAAGGACTATGGAGGGGAGCACCATCAACAAATATTTTAAAGATACAATGGCGTGATCATGTTTCTAGCTAAACAGGATCAGGTAAGCACCGTTTTAGTGTTTCTAGTTTGGAAAATGAGCATTGGATCTAGTTATCAAGGCATAATTTTCATATTTTAAAGTAATTCTTATTGGTGTATTGGGTGTTTGAAATGTAACATGGCCTTTTGAATGAGACTTAGTGACCCTCATAGGTCAGGTGATATTTTCTTTGGTTTTTAATGTTTCGTGGGGACTTTATGTTCAATGGTGGGGATGTCATAATGACCTATTTTTTAGGCTATGGTAGAATTCTAAGGGAATTTGAATTTTGGAATTTGGTGGATGGTTTGTTCCTTGAACCAAGCTTTAGAACGTAATTTTTAGAGTTAAAACACTTGAATTTGTGGTTTTCAGACTTTTTAAAGGGTATGAGAGGTTCTTCAAGTGCTACATTGAGTTTCTGGAGCGCTGGACTTTGAAAACATGAAAATGTCAAGGAATTTTTAGGGATCACAATTTGTCTGAAATTGTGGAGTCCACTAATAAAAACTGTGTGACTTGTGTATTTGAGAAGTGTAGTGCACATGATCTGCACATGGTTTCCAAAACCGTGAGACTATCCTATACTATTAGTTCCAAATATGTTATATTCTTGTTGTATTCATCACATGATTGATCCATGGTTTGGGAAAACATTACGGGGAAATCGTATGATGTGGGGTTCATAAGCAGCAGTATCCACATGGTTGGAACACAGTTTGGCCAACTGTGTGACCAACCATGTGACCCTGGTTTAAAGGTAAATTAACCTTTTTCCATTAATGAAACATGTAACCTATTTCTTCTTTCTTTATTCTCCCTCTAGATGCATGAATCTTATACCTCCTCCCTTGGACCTTTCATCCCCCATCTCTTGTGGATGATGGAATATCCCTCATTCGAAGTCCAAATCGAACACTATCAGTCATGTTGGATTTGAATTAGTCAACTCTCAATACACATGAATATTTTATAAGTTTTTATTCTGATCTGTTTCACTATTTTGGTGTGATCTCATTTTCCCTATTTTCATGGAGATGTTTATTTCTCATATTTATTCCAAACTAGCCTAAATAAAGCGTTGATATTGGATGAGTAGAGTATCCTAATCATAAGGTTGGTGGTATATGTATTTCCCCCCAAGTTTCCATTGTTTTATAAATACTGTTGTTCTTCTGCACAATTTCCTTTCCCATGCATTGCATTATAATTTATTCCTTCATTTTAAATTGGTATAAACACCTTGATATACTCTCGTAGATCATTGTTCAATAGTTTAAGGATTCCAGCCCCAATCATAGACCCCCATTGGGTGTAATATCTTAGGTTTTACATTTTTAATTAATTTATTTAAATCTTGGAATGCCTTTAAAGTGTTAGTTGTGGATTGGTAGTGCAATTTACCATTGTAGGGACTTGGCCGATTGATAATGGGACCCTATATGAGCCATGTTAACACTTGTATTGGTTTTCCCCATATGGTAGCTTCCCAAAAAGATTATTTTGATAAATTTAATTATTATTCTTGAATTTTATGCTTAATTGTGATCAAATGATTTGTTTTGACAATATCACATTTTATAATAAAACCCCTTGGTTGAGGTGCACTGTCTTATAAATGAAAAAGTTGTGATTAGTTTTTTTATGTTCTGTTGACTTAAGTCATTGTTGTTTTCCTATAAATTTATGTTATGGTCATATTTATGTAATTTTTAAGAAATTTACCCTTTTATTGATCTAGAATTTAGTTTCCATCCTTCTATAATATTGTTCATTGACCCCAAGGAACCTCCTAAGATCTTTTCCAAGCCTATAAATGCAATTTCCTATATAGGTAATTTATTAAAAGACAATTGAACATTATAAGTGTCTCTTTGAGACTTGTATAATTAATTTCCATGTTTTTATAGGTAAAATGAAATGTAATAAATGGAATGGAATGTGAATGATGGGTTTCCTTCATTGAATTAATTGAATGTTTTTAATGAAATTAATTTTAATGGGTGGAAAGGCCACAATGATAAGTGCAGGATTAGTACACACTATAATTAAAAATGTGATTCCCCTATTTATATTGGTCTTATGGATTACCTAAGTAGAAAAGTCCTTATTATTATTATATTATTACAAATTATACATAGGTTATGGATGATGGTAAGGGTTTTGTTGATCGTGGAGGTATCACACTTCTTTACATCAAGTGTTTTGCATGAAGTCTCACACGAGTGATACTACATGGATAATGGGATTGGAACACTACCTTTATTATGAGTGTTGAAATGCCAGCACAATCACTACTATTAAAGTGTTTACATGAAAACAAAACTCACGATATCAAGTGACACTCATGATGTCTCCCACTTATTATGAGATATAGAGAATGCACCTTTTTTCTTGATTTTATAGGATCATTTTGAATGGTTATGGATGATTTAGTTACAACCTAGTGTGACCAATACCTATTATTACTGTTATATGTCCACTTATGTCTGAACATACTTGGTTCACATTGGTCGATGAAATATATAATTATAGGATATATATATTTAAATATTATTACTACTTATATTTTAATGGATCAAAAACACATTCCAGGTATAAGCCATTGTAGGTAGAGTCTTCTATGTGTTCTATTAGAACATGAACCAACCAATTATATTTATTTAGAACTACTTATTATTCTGTTCACATGCACACAATTTTACTTTATATTCATGTATTGGATTTACATGTAGACACCAATGGTGGTGGCCTAAGAGGATTTTTATCTGAAACCCTACTTGGGCCGCCATTACACCGAGGTACCAAGGAAGAATCTATGTTAGTAGTACCATGGATGATCACTTATTTTTTCTTTATTGTATCTGGGAGTTAGGAGTGCATGAAAAATATGGAGCTTATGATTCTTTTTAAGTTCAACCTCAAGGTTTTTTGATTTCTTTTTTTATTCATGTATTGCACTATATCATATTTCCTACTGCATGTCTGCTGTTTTAGTTTGTATATCATCATCTAGACATGCATTCATTTTTGTATGTTGGGGTTGGCCATTTATATTTAGTTTATATTATTCTTATGTTGCTCTATATTTCATTTACTAATGGTTCTGTTGTTTCTTGTTATATATCTTATGATATACCATTGTGCTAATATGATCATAAGGGTATAATATCCCCACTATCACCTCCAAAGACCCTTTCTACTAGTCAGAAGCCTCTGTTGTATGGGGAGGCACGCTTGAGGCCATGTTACCCACCGGTCTTGCTACTGGTATGGTGGTCAAACATGGATATTTTTTTAGCAACTAAAACACCCCCAACAAAATTGGGCAGTTGAAAGAAGAAATATAAATCTTCAAGAAATAACTAGAACCATGTTGAGTGATACTAAGTTGCTATTTTTTTGGGGATAAAGTATTTATTGACACCTTCTATACTATAAAATGAATTTTGATTATACGTTCTCTTAATAAAACCCCTTGTGAGTTGTGGACATAGAGAAAACCAAATGTTTCTTACTTCAATGTTTTTGGTTTAAAAGTATCCATTTTGAATACTAAAGGTAATTTAAATAAGTTTTGACCCAAATGAGATGAAGGAATATTTTTAGGTTATTCCACTAATATTAAGGATTATATTGTTTTAACAAAAATTATTGCACTGTTGAGGAAACTGTGTATGTTAATTTTGATGAAACTAATCCCATTGTTTTCAAACAACATCACCCTACATACTCCAATGTTATTTCTAAAACTAATTTCAATTTTTTTTATAAATTTATCCTTATAATGAAATAATTAAAGAATTATTCTATGGAGTTATTAATTAGTAATATTTTATACCTATTATTGAGAAACATACTTTTGAAAACCCATGATTTTATTTTTTTCTTATAAATCATCCTATTGAAAGAATTATTAGTGATTTAGATCAACTAGTTAGGACAAGAAGTTCCTTAACAAATGAAATTTAACATCAAGATTTCATATCAAAATTCGAACCTTAGTATCCTGATGAGGCTTTATGTGGTGAATGTTGGATTAATTTAATTCAATATAAACTATGTGAGTTTGAAAGGAACAAAGTCTGGAATTTAGTTGAATGACCAATTAAAACTTCTATAATTGGAGTAAAGATGTTTTTTCGAATAAATGTAATGAAAATGGTGTAATATTTTGAAATACAACTCAACTTGTTGTTAGAGGCTATTATCAACATGATGAATATATTTTGAAGAAACTTATGCTTCGTTTGAAAACATGAATCTATTCGATTAATTATAGCCTTTGAAGCTTTATTTAATTTCAAACTATTTAAAATGGGTGTGAAGTGTTCTTTTCTTGATAGATATTTTCAAAAAATAGTTCATGTTGAAAATAACTAATTTGGAAAATAAAAACCACCTAGAATATGTTTATAATCTTACTAGATCACTATATGGACTTAAACAAGACCCTATAGCTTGGTGTGATAGGTTAATTGGATTTTTTTACAAACAAAAATTTGTTAAGGGAGATGTGGATCCAAATATTTTTATAAAAATAAATTAAAATGTCATGATTGTAAAAATTTATGTTGATGACATTATGTTTGCTTATACACAAAAATATATAATAGATTCTTTTTTAGATCTTATGAAGTTTATGTTTCAAATAAGTATGATGGGCGACTTATTATATTTTCTTGGTTTTCCAATTTCATAAAAACCTAAAGTAATTTTTATATCTCAACATAAGTATATAAAATATGTTATTAATAAATTTTGATATAAAAATACTGAAATTATTAGTACCCTCATAGGTACCTAAAATACTTTAGATCTTGACGAGGTTAAGAAACCAATTGTTCAAAAATATTTGGGGGTATGATTGGAATTTTACTTTACTTAATAGCTAGTCATCTAGATTCTAAATTTTTAGTATTATTATGTGTAATATATCATTCTAATACAAAATAATCCAATATAAAATATGTTAAATGTATCTTTTGTTATCTTAGATGATCTATGGATTTACGCCTTTTCAATTCTCTTAGAAAGGTTTTTCAAATAAAAAGTATTTCGGATGCTGAATTTAATGGATGCAGAATGGATATAAAAATAACTTCTAGAATATTTCATTTATTTGGAGATTATTTAGTTTCTAGTTCATGTATGAAACAAAATTATTAGCACTTTACACTACTCAAGACGAATATATGGTAGATATAATTTGTTGTGCTAATGTTTTGTGGATATAACACACAATCATAAACTATGGAATGAGTTTTACGAAAACTAAAATACATTGAAGTAATAAAACATCTATTTCTATAAGAAAAACCTGACTACATAACCCATGTACTAAATTTATAGATATAAGAGACCATTTCTTTTGGGATCATACACTTAAAGGATACATAATTTTACAATTTGTCGTAATGAAATATCATCTTGCTGATATTTATTATAATCCCCATATATTCAATAGAATTTAATCTATTAAATAGAATATAAGAATAATCAATGTAAAATGATTATTCATATCAACTTATTATTTACCAATAAACTTATATTGACATATTATTCCTCATATATGGAGTACATATGTTTTTTGTTTTTTAAAACTTTTAGTTTTTCTTAAAAACATTTATTTTTATAAGTTGTTTGTTTTTCTAAAATGTTTTTATCTTAATGAGTTTTTAGACTCTAACTTTTATAAATATTTTGAGTCATAATTCTGAATAAAGTTTTTTAGGCTTAGAAATTATTATAAAAAGTTTCAGACTCAAAACCTATTACAGAATTTATTAGATTCCATTAAAACCTATCATAATTAGTTTTTAAAACTATCATATTTAATTTTCTATCATAATAATTTTTTCAAGATAAAAATATCATAATAAGTTTTTCTTATGAAAAACATCAAGATCTGTTTATTTCATAAAAACCAAGAAAAATAGGTTAATCATACTGATTTGTCTTTCTTATCTAAAAGGAAGTCTTCTATTCTTTTAGTTTTTTCACTACTTCATTACTTTATAATTTTTGTTTCTATACTTTTTGTTTTAAAAAAATTCATGATTTGTTTTAAAAATATTATATGTTTTTCTAATTGTAATGATTATCAATCAAATCAATGTTTTCTAAAAAACATTAGCGTTCAATTTTTTAAAACCTTATTCAATTAAATCCTGGTTGTTAGATCAAAATGGGTTTAAATATCAACCATTGGTCTTAATACTAAATTTGAATTGTCACCACAACACCTACATAAGTGTGGTTCACTCTGTTGTCCCACCTTAGTTTTCAATGTTTTCTATCTTAAGTAGCTACACCCTTCAAATCCATCATTACAAATTTTTTCCTTTTCATTATACCATCAGTATCAATTCCAATTATGATGGAAACCCAAGAATAATACATTAAATGGTTTGTCTTTATATAAATTATCAATAAAAAATCATGGTTTTATAAGTAAGATTCTACACTCAAGAGGATTATTTCTTTTCCGTGATATAAATATGTTTGTGTAGCGAATCAGGATAAATATTTTTATCTTTATTATCATAATTTTTTTATGGAGTTTTATTTTTTATTTTTATTATATGTGTAAGATGTTAAGGATAGAGTTTCCTTCACCATGTTTTGGAAAAGGTATAATATTTATTATAAAAGAGTAGCAAACTTGTTTGGATTTCCATCTGATGGATAAGATTATTTACCTTTACACATGTGAGAAAATGGTCATGGAATATTTGTGAAGAATAAGGATGAAGATTATTTATTTTCCTTCAATAATAAAGTTAAAAAATTTCCTCATCTATCACAAAACAACTATGTAATTTCATTATGTGTAAAGGATATCTTATCCCTAGGAAACATGACCTATATAAATTGAAGGATTCTAATGTTTTCATTCATGAAAATCTTGTAAATATGAGGAAGATTTATTTTTTTAAGTTTCTCTTTATTAAAATGGATAATATCAAAACCACTTCAATAAAGTCAAATATTAGAATGTTTCCAGATTTTATCAGCACGATGATAATGAACTGTAGGAAATTTTTTATGGTAGAGAATAAATCATACCAAGTCAAAGAGAAGATATATTTTGTTATTGATCATAAAATGTCAAGGATGAAATTTGTGCATTATTATAATACAAATATGTATTTATAAAATGTTGAAGGAGTTTATTCTGATGCATAACCATCAATAAAAGAGGAAAAAGTTAAAAATAATAAGATAAAGGCTGTATCATTTCCTCCTATGAAACATATAAAAGAAAAACTAATGATCGATGGTGAGTTTAAGAAGTAAATGGATCATAATGCCTAAAAGAATCCTAGGGATCCCAAATTTTGTATTGACCATGTTGATGATAAGAATATAATGATTTAAACTATAGAACACCTAGAAAAAAGAATATAACAAAATGAAGTTGATAAAATTGTTTGTTGATTATAAGATATTTAAATGTTTGTTTAAATATATTGAGAAGGACTCTGAGAATCATGTCCTCCTGATCTCTCACATTGATCTTGTTACTCCAAAAGCTGGGTTTGTTTTTGAATAATCATTTATTATTCCTACTAATATCCCTTTAGCAGAAAATAAGGGAAAGGGAATGTTATTTTTCAAAAAATCTGTTCCTTCAGTACCTGGGAAATAATATGAACCTAAATCATTTGGGAAAGGATATTTGAGAAATGATAGATAGTTAAAGGAAGAAATTAACAAGAAATTTATAAAATAATTTAATGTATAATAGGATGAAGAAGAAGTATAAATATAATTATAAAAATAAGAATAAGAAGAACAAGATCAAGATGAAATTCTTTTTTGATGAGTCAGAAACCCTAACCGATAAAGAATCAAAAGAAGAATAGTAATTATAAACATCTTCATCTTTATCATATTTTCCCTCCATGTATTATAAGGATGAAAATTAATATCGTAATCCAGAAGAAGGATCCTAACGAGAAAAGAAAGAATAATCATCCCAAAAAGAAGAAGAATAATATCAAAATTCTCAGATGATTGTTTTTTGGAAAATTTCAAACTGATAAAGATGTTGGTATTATGATTGTTTCATAAGAAACAAATTTTCTAGAAAAAGTTTCAAATAATTATGAAAATAAATCGAAATAAGTTTAAGTCAGATCTAAAAGACCTAAACTACCCCAAGTTGAGCCCAATCAATCAGAATCAGAATAAATAATTTCTAAAAATTATTTTGATCACATTTTACATTTTATTAAAATGTTCACCAGCCAGATTCTGTTTTACCAAAAATTGAATTAATATGTAATTTTATTCTGGTCTTTATTAAAAATAAATTATAATGACTATTTTTTTACTAAAATAGTGAGAAGAACAGAGACATATTTAATAAAATTTCATGAAATGTTTAAAGCTAGAAAATACTCATACAATTAGATGGTGAAGTGGTATAACCAAGTAGATATTGATATCCATGTGAATGATGATCCATTTTTAGACGTAAATAAAATATTGTCAGAAATGGATGAATCCTTCAACAATTTATCCTTAGATATTGGAATATTGAGTAATTTTTGTAGAAGAATTCATAGATAATACAAAATATCATATAGATAATGTGAATATGTTGAATGAAAATGTGTGTGATATGGAGATAGATATGACTAGCCTGAGATCATGAGAAGATGAATTGATCGTAATTATGGAATATAATAAATTTTTTTTTGAGGAAGTTGAAAGACTCAATGATGATGTTCATAAGTAGTCTATGTTGGAGGAAAAGGTCACAAATATAGAGAAGTATTAACATGAGTTTAATAATATAAAGGCCTTCATGAATAATCATACTAAGAAATATTAATATTTTCATTCTAACTCTTGATATATTTTATATAACATTTTAATGAGTGTTTGTTATGAATTATTTTTCATCCATATTTTTTATGATAGAATGTTTTCCAATTCCTATTGGTTATATATTTTTTCATATTATTTAATAAATATTAGTTAGTTCAATTCATTGTTTCATATATTATATTTTAAAAAATTTCAGGAAACATCGGATTCTTCCCCATTCCTTTTTGTAAATCACAAATGGGGATAATGATTTTTTAAGGGGAGAATTTGTTTTAAAAGTAGAGATTTTATCCTTTGGGAGAGAATTATTTCTAAGGGGTAGAATGGGTTTGATTGAAAATTTGTTAAAAATATTCCATCATATTATAAAAAAATTTATGATTTCAGGGGGAATAATTCTGTAATGAATTACATTGAATTTATTAATATAACTCAGGATTGTAAATTCTTCAAGATGTTTTTCTATTTTTGATTTGTGCTTTACAAAGAGGGGTAGGTTGTTGAGTCAAAATAATTACTACTTACTTTACCATTCCATTAGTTTTGTAAATAAAAAAAATCTCTTAAAACTATCTTTAGTAATTTGTTTTATGTTCCATGTATTTAAGTATTTTTTAGAAAACATTACTTTATACTATACATAGAATTATTCTAATGTATTGAAAATATAAAATTTACATTAATAAATATTATACAATAGATTGAATATGCATCTAATTATCAGAATTAATTTTTTAGACCAATGTCTAGACTTATGTTTTGCTTATTCAAATAAAAAAGTAATGACCATCAGACAGTACTTGGTACCGATAGATTGAACTAATACTCATTTAGTTAGTTGTATTTATATTTGATAATGAAGTCCATTGGATTGAAGAAATTTCATAATCAGAATCACATAATGATTTATTATATCATAAGGAATACATCTATCCTTGTAATGGTTCTAAAACAAAATGATGTTGGGAATTCAGTTATTCCAGAGAATTGTGAGATTTCAATGATTTAGATATCAAAGGATGTTAAAAAACATAGAAATATAAATATTGGAGCTATGCTTATAGATATATGGTCATTAGAAGAGTTTACAGCTGATCACATTCATAACACTATATGTATAATGTTTTCTCTATGCGTATATCTCATTGCAAATACATTGTAACACTTTAAAGATTTGTAGTTCTAATGAATATTTTTTAGGTTTTATTCCTTTAGAATGAATTTTCTTTCGTAATAACATTCTATAATTGTTATGATTTAGGGATTATAGGGATATAAAGATGGTGAATCTAATCCATTGGATATAGGGATTCTAGGGCTAGGATGAAAGACACCGATCATCGTATCGAGGGATTCTAGTTCAAGGAAGGCAGACACCGATCATCGTATCGAGGGATTCTGAGGGTAGGAAGACATAGATTATTCCAATCCTCATATGAAGGGATGTCCTGGTAAAGAAATATGTACTTTATAGTACATAAAAAATAGTGCATACCTTTATTCAGGGTTATTGGATACCTCTAATCTTATGTTTAAAAGAGAGTATTCTTCTAATATATCTTGTAATCCATTATTACTTTTACTAGCTATTATTTTGATTGTTTTTACAAGACTATTCCACTATGAATGTAATAGAAAGTTAGTCATCTTACTTATCTTTAAATATAGTTTGTTTTATTAGCATAACCTTGATTATGATAGAAATATAATTTAAATGTAATCATTTAACCACGAATCCAATTCTTCACACTTAACATTAGATGAAGTCTCATTATGATAAATTAAATTTTAGAGGTTTTGTGTTTTATATATTTTTAACTTTTTAAACAACAATTCACCCCTATTGTAAGTATGCCCATATAAGGAACTCTTCGGATCATAAAATAATAACTTGTAATTTAATAAGGAAACTACTATGGAAATTAAAATAGTAATTCATGAGAGAGAAAAAAAAAGAACCCATGATTTGGCATGAAAATTACTTATTAAAGGGTAATATGAGAGGGATTTGGGTACTATAACACTAATAATAGTTCAGAAGGGTGATAATAACATTGTTATTCAAGAATGTAATCATATTATGTGGTATTTTAAATGATATTGAAATAAATAAATTCAAATATGAAATGAAGAGAGAGAAATGAGAATATTTTAATCTTTTCATATTCTTAAACTAGTGTCGACCCTTAGATCCATCAAAACTATTCAATACTAAATAAAGATATATGGGAGATACTCCTTGAGATATCTTTGAAGATAGAACTTAGTAATTGGTATATGATAAATCAAAAGTGGTTGTTGGTATTTATAGGTATGGTGAGTGGAGTTTCATTGAATAATGTAATGAGTATTTTTTCTATTATCTTTAGTGCTCCAGTTCCCCCTATATTTCCCCATCACCTCCCTTAGTGTACCAAAATAATGGCTACTTCCAAAATTATTTAAAAAAACTAATTTGGATGATTTTGGACATGATTATATATATAATGTAATATTTACTATATTTCACCATATTTTAACACTTTTACCATATTTTATTATTTTTACAAAAAATCATCAAATTTTAACCCTTGGGAAATTTTGATTCCCTAACTCTAAATATGTAATCAATTTTATTAAATTAATACTCTATTCTTGAACATTTTAACTTGTATATAAGGGTTATAGATTTGGTAAAAAAGTGGTATCTGAGTAAACACCATTTCAATTCTAAAAGAATTTAAACATTAATACAACATATCCCCTTGATAAATAACCAATTATCACACTAGAATAATAAAAAATGGTACAGTGTGAAATGGTGGTACTTTCATGGGGTAGTTCAACCAACATTGTTCTCGTAGTGATTTATACTAAATTTAAATTCCCACATTAATGATTCCCCTCCAAACACAGTTATTGATGTTATGAATGAGCTTCGTCATGGGAAACTATAGATACTACCTCTTTCTTAGGACCTGATAAATAAGATTCATAAGGGATGTTCATACTGGGTGTGTACATGGTTTATCCCACATGAATCAATTAAATCTTTTCATTACCCTTAATAAAATCTAATTCTAATGGCCTCTTCATAATGGAAATATCACCAATTGTTGTAATGTCCAATGGTAATATTACCCAAAATTCATGTAATGGACATAATTAATTTATAAAAATTTATTTAAATTTATCTTATAAATAATACTTCTCATTTTTATTTTTTTCAATATATTGATTTAATGGATTGTATTATTTCTGAATTTTTTCTTGTTACTTTTGTTATGTTCATTGTGGAATATGATCTAGGGGGAATATACATTATACATTCATTATTTATGTTTTTATATTTTTCATTATTAGTCATAGTTGTCTTAATGAATTTTTATCTTTGATTTGTAGTACATATTTTGTTATAAAAATATTATAATTTACAACTATAATTTACCAGGTATTACCAGTTTCAGATAACCTATTGAATTTTTTACCTTAACTAAAAAACCAAAATTGTTCAATGATTAGTCTAGAACACACATTAATCAAACTGGACATTTTATATCTGTTAAAATCAATTTAGATTGATTGATAAAACCTTAGAAAAATTACATGATTCAAGAGTTATTAATAAAATGGATAAAAACCTAAACATTTGAAGTAAAGGGTTTTAAGATAATGGAAAAATCAATGTAAAATAAACAATATAGAGATAAAATATCTAAAAAAATCAATTCAGTATTAATATTAACAAAATATTTTAATTGATAACCATGTAAGAATATGGAAATTAATTAAAGGGATTTAATAACATGGTGAACAACATTCAAGTGATTTTTACATATAGTCACTTAAATATATCATATGTTTTTATTGTTTCATTATATTTAATAATAAAAAAATAATTTATGTTACATTAAAATTTCATAATAGAAATAATAATAAACACTTCCACTTTCAACAATTCCCTATACATCTTATTTAATTTTTTTAGTTTCAGTTATGAATGATTTATAATGGTTTAGGTTACCAAATAAAATAGTAAACTAAAAAAATTAATTATACAATATTGATCAACTAAATTTAATTGATTAATCTATTTAAATTAGATTTTATCAGTTTATGTGAGTTCAATTTGGATAGTTTTGGTTAGTTTTATTAATCCCATAGAGGCCTATAATGAAGTGTCAAAATGTGGTTGTTTTACAATGGAATAGAATATATTAATTAAAATTATAGGAGTTAAATGTTTTTATTTGTTTATGTTTGATAGTTATATTTATGTAATCCTTTTAAAGATGATAATATATATCCATAAAAATATAATAAAATTAAATCCAAACTCATACTGCTTTGAATTAATGGGATAAAATGTTAATGTTTTTTAATATGATTCCACTAAAATTAAACATAAAAATTAAATATTTGGTATGAGAGGACTCATTTTGATGAAAATAATAGATATATATATACATATATATTTAAATAAGGATTTATTATTCAATTTTTAATTCAAAAGGCATGAAAAATATGCAATTTTTTTAATGATATACTTATCTAGTAAAAAATATAATATAATTTTCAATATTATTTAAGAACAATTCTAAAATTAATAAATAAAATCTTAAATTATGCCCAAAAAAATTATTTTTCATTGAGAAATTATTCATTACCTCTAAATTGGATAGAATCTAGATTTCTATAAATGATATATTTGACATCACCATAATGTTTCTATATGACTCTATGTAACATCTTGTGTATTTCAATTGGAATAAAAACTAAATAAATTCTAATTTTTCATTTACTAGATCTTCCATTTTTAAAATCATGCTTAAGATCTTAATTTCATGAGTTGGAATAATGTGATGTGTTTTATTTGAAGAAATTAAATTGTTTAAATTAAAATCTAATGAAAATAAATGGTGAGTAAAAATAAATAAATTTTATAATATAAAATATATAACTATTATTCTTATTGTCATGATTAAAAATAATAATAATATTATTATTATTAGGTTGGTTATTTGGGGTCCCATGGGGTCTTTCCATCCTTTTTATCGCAACAAACCCCCTCCACTTCCTGTCCAATGCATGACCCCTATTGGACAAACCCCCTATCATGCAAACCCCTCTCCTCAGTATCCCTCTCCACTAAACAATTTCACCTCGCTCCTTCACAAATATCACTTGATCCTTCAAGTTAAGACCTTATTCTCTGATCTCCAGCCTTGGTTGGAAGTTTTCATATCTTTCTGACCCTATTTCAAATCAGATGGAAAATACATTAGGGGTCAATATGATTTTTGGTTTCTTCTCTAGTATTAGGGAATGTGAAGGGTCTCTCAGGTCTACCTTGTTCATGTTCTATCATATACCACTGAAGGTGAAGCAGATTAGTTTTATTTGGTTCCCCAAAATCAATATGAGGTATGTTTTTCCTTCATCCTTCAATGTTACACTATTTATTTTTGGGGATTTCATAGTTTTTGAGTTCCTAGAATATTTTCTTAAGTGTGATGGCCTCGCCACGATGGTTATGGCTTCTCATCATCACTTTGAGAGCATTTGGTGGCCCCTTGATGGATCACACTCATATATATATATATATATATATATATATATATATATTCTTTGTACATATTCCATAATGGTGAGGAGAATATGTATATTTTATTAATCAGTATATATATATATCAGAATGTATGTGTTTTAATGTGTCAAATGATCTTTTCCGTTTAAAATGTAACACCCCGACCCCAGGAGCCCGTGGTTAGTGTATTATTTTAATACATTGGCAGGATTATAGGAAATTAAATCACAAAGGACCGATCAGTTAAAAGTCTTGGAAAATATATTACATTCATCTTACACTACAATTCAAAACTTAAAATACAACATAGATAATTCTTTGAGAATGAAATTATTCTCCTAGATTAACCCTCCATATCATTCATAATACAATTCATGGAATCCTGGAAAAATAAAACATAATAAAGGGGTGAGATTAGATGCTCAGTTAGCGTAAGCATACAATATAATATATTACAAATAAATAATCATAATCCTTAAGGTAATATGTATAACTGAAACATAATCCCTTTAAACATAATCTTGACCACAATATGGCACAAATAAACAATACCATATCAAATAAGCATAACCATGGATATTCTACTAGTAAAATAATCACATGGGATATTTATAACTAATATCTTAATGAGGGAAATGCGTATTTACAAACATCATCACAATCAAGACATATCCTCAAGATAGCTACAATCATAATTTATCCTCATGATAGTTTATGTCTATGGGTAGAAACACATATGATTTCTGTCATGATCTATCCTCATGACAATATAAAACTTCTTGGAAAAAAACATGAAGGGTTTTTCACCAACTAATATTGTATCATGATACCTACTGATGCATCGAGGGGCTATAACGGGCCTCGCATGTCACATACTAAGTCAAATTCATTCCTCATATGAAATGGTTGAAACATAACATACATATTTGTATTAAAACTAAAATATGAAATGTTAATACTTTAACCCTAATCCGTGAATGGTATTAAAATAGTACATATACCACCAAACATATAATAAAGCCTTCAATACAATATGTAAGATTTTATCATAATAAATCAACCACAATTAAGCATAAAATCCAAAAAACTATGTTGACATAGACAAAAATAGTCTAATAAATTTATTAAAACACCTTGAGAGATATATCTATTTTTTAAATAAAATCATTTAAAAGTAAAATAATTATAAAATAAAAAATTTATTTTGAATATAAACTTTTTATCTTTTATGGAAATATTTAAAATGTTAAGGTGTCGTAACAACAGAAAATAGCTACTTTCTTTTGATAAGTAGAAAAACATTTTTTCTTTAATTCATCGAAAAGGTTATAAAGTACATCATTTAGAAGAAGATTGAAATATTCCTTTCAAAATGTTTTGTAAAAATTAAAATATGGGAAATAATTACTTTAAAAAATTATAGATAATATTTTTAATTTCATTTTAAGAAACATGGACACATATGATAAAGATGTTTCAATAGTTACATACATATAAAAAATCTCAGATAATAAAGAGATTGTGAAATTAACCCTTACCTTGTTATTTCCATTAGTTGAGGGTGTGTTACACTCCAATATAATTATCAAATTATGTTATAAGATCATTCCATAACCATATAAATATTTATGATATCATATATAATCCTATAATATCATTTGGTTAATAATGTTTCAATATTTCCATTATATTGGGTAGTAATTGCTTCATTTTCCCATTCATTTTTTTCCTTGAAATTCAAGTTTTTTATGAATATGATGTATATTATTTATGTCTAGAATTGCATTAAGTTCATAATTTTTATATTTACTCATCATATAATTTTATAATAATTCTTGAATTTTTAACAGGGATAATGAATCTCAGCGCGTCGTGGAGATGGTAGGTCGTACGTACGTACATGTGAAAATTTAATTCCCATGATGATTAAATGATATAAAATTGGATGGTATATTAGTTATACAGAATAATTATCATTTTATACTAATTATTTATATCCATTATACTCATCATTATATCCATCCAATTAAAGCGTCATTGAATAAAAAATTACACCACGACGTGGAGACGGTAAGCAGTATGTATATGATGGATAAAATGAGGAATATGGTTGTCCCATGATTATAATAACATCGAAATATATCAATGATACGGTATATATTACTTTGATATGGAGACATCATAGACATAGGAAGTATAAGAAGAACGGAACTTTGAAAGAGGTGATAAAACAATTACCTCTTCTTCGAGTAACTTATTTTGGTTTGCACAACTGGATCCATAAGATGGATTTCTAAAAAAATTGCAGCATTTATATTGAAGTGGTGGATGTTTGGAAAGTAAAAGAGTTGGGTTTTTACAATCCAAAAGGCTTTATAGGTGTGAATTAGAGAGAAAGAGACGTGCCCTTTTACTAGAGAGGGGAGGGGCACCCTTGGAGACACAAAAACTATTAAATTAATATAAATTGATTTCTAATAGAAATGGATTAAAAGTGGATTATTTATAATATAAGATTAATATGGGTCAAAATAATCTTAACAAGTAAAATTCATAGACGTTTTGATCTTATTTTAAACCCTATAATTTTTATTTATCCTTATTTAATCTATTTAATTTTAATTATGGTACTAATATTCTAAATATTAAATGGTTGTAAATATTTACTTATGTGGTGTAAATTGTCCATAATTGAAACAATTATGAAATTTTATACCTTATAATTTACAATTTGTAATTTTAATGATATTTATTGGTTTTAAATAATTTGATAAAATGTTATTTTTATAAAATATCAACAGTTTCAATTTTGACACTATTAATTTATTTGACATTAAATAAAAACCACACAAAAGTAACTTCGAATTTTTTTTCATATACTACTCACATGTCATAGTCACCAAGAAAATTCATGTAGCACCTTAATTAATTATTTTTTTCCATAAATATTTTTTAACCATTTATTTGATATTTCTATTAATAAAATAATTTTGGCATCATATTTGTGTCATCATTAGCGGTAATTATTTAATATCTAAAAATAATAAATAAATTATATGGTATTTGAAATTATTTTAATGTTATATATACTACCTACAGTCGATGTTATATCTTATTTATCCTTATATTAAAATTAATATACTTAAATAAAATGAGAGTGCGACATTTTGTCACATTCATGGATTTTAATAATATTAATATCATATTCATGGGAAAGTGTCCCTTAAGTGATTTAATTTTGAAACATAGATTATAAGTGTCTAATTTAGTCATCTAATAGGATTATGAAAGGCATTAAGGTAATTTATAATATTAATTGTATTATTAATTACCAAATTTTCCTTTAACTGTGGTAATAAATTTTTTTACTATTTACTATTCATAATGCCCAGAAATAAAAGTAGCCTATTAACATAATTTAGACCCACTGATTCCAAATATGGAAATTTTTTTTCAAAATTTAAAACAAATAAGTTTTAGTAATTAATTTAATATTAATCCAAGTTATGAAACAAGAAAATAGGTTTTTTAAAAGTAAAAACCATAATAAGATTTACAAGTGTTTATACCTAATTTTAATGTGAAAATAATTCCAATTACACACATTAAATTAAACGATAAAAATATAATCTAATTATACTTTAAAACCATTCAAATTTATACTTTAACAATATAAATTATTTCGATTAAAAAAGTTCCTTGCAATTAAAATTTAGTATTTTTCACTATTCATCAAAAATATTAAAGATATCATAAAAACGCCAATAATTTTATCCAAAATAACTTTTGATATCTTAATTCCAAATAAAAATATATAAAAGTGTCAAATATTAGATTTAAAATTGGTGCACCGTCAAAAGGTGGAAAAACTAATTTTTTTTGAAAAAATTCTTAATTTATAAAAAAAAAATTGTATTTGTTATTATATTATGTCTAAGTAGAACATAAGCTGAATGTAAAAAGTATATGTAATATATTTAATTCAACTTATTGTTAATAATATTTATAACCTCTAAATTAATGGTTAGATTATATATTACATTAAATAATAATATTTTAATAATCTACTATTGTTTGGTAAAATAGGGCATTGCATGTAACGCAAACCAAC
The DNA here is from genome assembly GCA_963277665.1 of Viscum album. NCBI lineage: Eukaryota > Viridiplantae > Streptophyta > Magnoliopsida > Santalales > Viscaceae > Viscum > Viscum album. The sequence goes on along the minus strand of OY728138.1, from coordinate 750,069,383 downwards.
TCATTGTTGTGTGTAGTATAGGCTTAACATGGTGTTCAAAAAAAGAAAGAAAGAAAAAAATTTAAATTTATTTAGTTTTGAAAATATTATAAAGCTTCAGTGTGTGACATTTTCCCCTCCTTCTATAAATTATATCCTCAAAATTTAAACTCGAGATTGAAAACTAGGGGTTTTCATTTCAAAATATCTTAGTTGAAGTCCCACAATAGAAAGAGGGTTAATAAAATATACTCTTAATAATAGGGAAATGGAAAAGAAAAAGTCACCACCAAATTAGGCTTTCTAATAGGAGAACATTAATGGAAAGTAGAGATACGTATATAGTGATTTTTTTTAATATTTATAGTGAGTGATTGAGGTCATCACTCACAAACAATTGAAAAATCAATGTAAAATTAATGGCCTCAAATCCATAAATCAATGATTATTTAATATATATTCATCTAAATAAAACTTATGGTATCCAGATAACACATTTTAAATATATATCTTCATTGATTTTGGTGATTATTTTACAATTCAAGTAAGAACTCTAGAAAATGTACTTGATTTCATTCCAATTATCAATGTTATCATTTCTTTGTGCTTGATATATTTTCACATAACTTTATTAACCTAGAGTTAGATACTCAAGATGATTTTTTATGCATGAATCACTTTTAATGAATTATACATTCCATAAGTAATTCATTTTTCCTTTAAATGTTTACTAAAATGAAAAAAAGTTATCATATAATATCCAATAAATCATACTTAAACGCAAAACATTAATACCCAATTTTCAACTTGTCCCATTACAACATTAAGACTTTTCAAACATACATATTTCCAAATTTACTATAAAAACGTCTCTAAATTTTCAAAAATCAATCTTAACATATGGTTCTACCAAAAACGTAATATAGCTCTTATTTTCACAACCAAAATATTTGATCACATTTAAATCCTTAATGAAAAATATTATGCTTCCAAATCCATAAAGAGGAAATACTGCATTATAATCCTTTTATATCTCTTGGATCTTATAACCATAGAACCATTGATGTAATAATTATTGAATCTAAATAAAAAATAACATTAATCATTCCACTTCACTCATAAACCATTTACTACACTTCAAAATATTATTCATTAATACCAACTTCATCTCATTTTACTTTTGTAGTCTCTTCATTATCCATAGTATAACCATTACGTATATAACCTCTCTGATTCTACCTATTAGAAAAATCTCAAGGCACAGTGTGTGTTACAATAATAATAGTGATATAGTCATGATGAATCATTTATAGGACTTCTTCTCAATCTTTAAGTCCAATGATTATTAACAATTATCTATTACCAAATCTAAAGGATGATATTTTATACATAGACTTATCCTCAAATTCAATCATAGTATTATTTTTTCTAATATTTGATTTTTAAATCTAATTTCTAAGGTTTTTTTTAAACTTTATCTGATACCAAATGTAATTCCCTGACCAGAGGAGCCTAGAGTCGGTGCATTATTTTAATATTTTTTCACGATTAAAAGGAATTAAATCCCGAAGGACTAATCAATTTAGTAGTCTTGGAAACTAGATTACATTCATATTACATTAAAATTCAAAAAATAAAATATAACTGAGATAATACTTTGAGAACATCCTTATTATCCTAGCTTAACCCTTTATATCAGTCATAATACAATTCAAGGAATCTTGGGAAAATAAAACATAACAATGGGGTGACCTCATATGCTAAGTAAGGGTAATAATACAACAAAATCTATTATGAATAAATAATCATAAACCTTAAGGAATGATTTATAACTTAAACACAATCCCATAAAATATAATCTTGATCAAAATATTTAATGAATAAATAATACCATATCAAATAAGAAAAACCATGGACATTATATTAGTCAAAAAATCACATGAGATATTCATAAATAATATCATAACTTGAGAATTCATAATTCCAGACATCTTCACTATCAAGATATATCCTCAGGATATCTACTATTATAATCTATCCTCATGAAAATTTATGTCTATGGGTACAAACCCATTTTATTTTTGTCAAGATCTATCCCCTTGACAATCTTAAACTGCTTGGAAAATAAACGTGAATGATTTTTATCCAACTAATTTCATCTAATGAGACAAAAGAATGCATCGAGGGCCTATATCAGGCCCTTCCCATAACTTATTATGTTTAATGTATTCCTAATATGAAAAGTTCGAAACATAACATACACATTCATATTAAAACTAGCATATGAAATGTTAATACACTACCCATAATCCATGAATGGTTCAATAATAGTACGTCCATAGTCAAACATATCATAAAATCATAAATTCAATATGGAAGATTTTTTCATTATTAATTGACCTAAATTAATCATAAAATCCAATAAATGCTGTTGACATGGATAAAAATAATCTAATAAATTCATTAAACACTTTGAGAAAAATATATATAATTTTACAGAAAATAATTTAAAATCCACACAATTACAAAATATAACATTTTTTGGAAAACAATTATAATATTTTATGTAATGTTTCAGAATGTTACGGTGTCATAACAATTGTAAAATAGCTGCTTGCGCCGTATAAGTTAAAAAACATTCTTTCCTTAATTCGTCAAAATTTTTGTAAAGTACCTCGTTTGGAAAACAACGAAAAGATTCTGTTAAAAATGTTTTTTAAAATTAAAATATGGGTAAAAAAGAAGTTAAAAAATTATTGACAATATATTGATTTATATTTTAAGAAACATGGAAATGGATGATAAGTATTTCCCAATATATAGTTACATATAATCAGTATTTGATAATAAACAGATTGTGAAATTAACTTTTACTTTGTACTTTCCATTAGTCAAGGGTGTGTTAACATCTTGTATAAGGGTTAAATTAAGTTATTAAATTATACGAGAACCATATACATATTTATGATATCATATATGATCCTATTATATCATTTTGTTAATAGTGTTTCAATATTACCATTATTTTGAGTGTTAACTGTTTCATTTTCCCATTCGTATTTGGCTGTGTAAGTCATGTTTGTTAAGAATAGGATGTATCTTATCCATTTAAATAATTAAATTAATTCCATAATTATTATTTTTACTTATTGTATAATTTTTATAATAATTCTTGAATTGTTAATGTGGAGAATGAATCTCACCGCATCGTAGAGACGGTAGGCCGTACGTACTCACGAGCGACGGTATCATTCTCTTGATGGTTAAATGGTGTAGAATTGGATGGTATATTAGTTATAAAAATGAATTATCATGATGTTTTCATTATTTATATCAACTATAATCATCATTATATCCATCCAATTAAATTAGTGTTGAATAAAAAATTATACCACGGTGTGGAGATGATAACTTGTACGCACACATGAATGGATATATTGTTATTCGAATGATTTATAAAATAAGGAATATGGTTACCCCATGATTATAAAAACATATAAATATATGGATGATACTGGATTTATTATGTTGATATGGAAACACATTAGAAAGAGGAAATAAAATAAGAAAAGTACTTTGAAAGATGTTATAAAATAATTGCCTCTTTTTTGGGTATCTCCTTTTGGATTCCACAAAAGGAATCCATAGGATGGAATTCTTCCCAATATGACACCTATAAAATGAAGTAAGAGATGTTGGGAGATGAAATGGTCATGTTTTGGCCGAACCAAATGTATTTTTATTTGTGAATGAAAGATAATGAGAAGTGCCCTTTTATAAGAGAGGGGAGATGCACCCTTGGAAACACTAAAATTATTAAATAAATGCAAATTAATTTCTAAATAAAAATTGCTCCAAAGTGAATTATTTTGAAGAAAATATGAGTATGGATATAAATAATTTCAACCAATAAAATTTATACCTTTTATGATTTTATTTTAGACCTTATCATTTTTATTTATCCTCATTTAATCTATTAAATTTTAATTGTGGCAATAATATTATAAATACTAAATGGTTACAAATATTGAATTATGTGGTTTCAATTTAACATAATAGGAAAAATATGAAATTTTAGACCTTATAAGTGTAACTTTTTAATTTTTAATAATTTTTATGTAATTTAATAAAATATTATTTTTATAAAATATCAATAGTGTCATTTTTGACACTATTTATTTATTTGACATAAAATAAAAACCACAAAGAAGATGAATTCGAAAAAAAAATTAATATAATAAAAAAATTTAATAGTAACCTATAAAATTTTTGTAACCCGTTAATTATTTCAAATTACATTTCTTTTAATATTTTTAAGACTATTTATTTGATATTTCTATTAATAAAATAATTTATGCATCTCTATTGTGTCATCGTTAATGGTGATTATTTAATATATAAAAAATATAAATAAATTTATATGTTGTAGTTAGTTATTTTAGATTTTACTATAATACCTAAATTAGATATTATCTCTTGTTTATCCCTATATTAAAATTAATATACTAATATAAAATGAGAGTGTGACATTTTGTCACATTCATTGATTTTAATAATATTAATGTAATATTAATGGGAAAGTGGCCATTAAGTGAATAAATTTAAAACCATAGTTTATAAGGGTTGAATTTAGTCAAAAAAGGATTTTTATAGGTGTTATGTAAATGTATAATTTTAATTTTATCTTTAATTTCCCAATTTATCCTTAACCACGGTAATAAAAAAATTACTAAAGTTATTATTCATAATGCCCAAAAATAAAATTATATTATTAACATAATTTGGACCCAATGATTTCAAATATGGAATCCATTTTTAAAAATTTAAAACAAGGAAGTTATATTAATTAATTTTAAATTAATCTCTGTTGTCAAAACAAGAAAACCGATTTTTTAAAAGTAAAAACCATCAAAATATTGACTTGTTTTTATTTCTAATTTTACTGTTAAAACAATTAAAATGACCTAAATTATATTAAATGATAAAAATTTAATCTAATTATACTTTAAAACATTTAAAATATATAATTTAACACTATAAATTATTTTGATTAAAATATTTTTTTCAATTAAAATTTAGTATTAAAATATGAAATTTATCATAAAAATACCCAAACATTATCCAAAAATAAATTTTGATATACCACATAAAAATAAGAATTTTATATTGTAAAATTTAATAAATAAAAGTGTCAAATTGTGGATTTAAAATGGGTGCACCATCAAAAGGAGGAAAAACTACATTTTTTTGAAAAAAATAATTATTTTATACAAACAAATTGAATTTGTTCTTAAATTATATCTAAGAAACACATAAGGTGAATGGTTAAATTATTTGGAATATATAAAATTCAAAATATGGTTAATAATATTAATAACCTCTAATTGAACGGCTAGGTTATATATCATATTAAATAATAATATTTTATTAATATACTAGTGTTCAGAAAAACCGGGTCGTGTGTGTAATACAAGCCAACTCATTATTGTGAATATCATAATATTAACATGGTGTTATTCCAAAATAAAGAAAGAAATAAATTTAAATATATTTAGATATGAAAATTTTATAAAGTCTCAGGTTGTTACATTCTCCCCTCCTTCAATAAATTGCATCCTCACAATTTAAACTCGGGATTGAAAACTAGGGGTCTGACATTTCAAAATATATTTGTTGAAATACCATATCAAAAATAGGGTTAATAAAATATAATATTAATAATAGGTAATTTAAAATGATAAATTCACCAAAAAATTATGCTTTCGAATAGGATAACGTTAATGGAAATTAGAGATACGTACAAAAAAAATGAAAATTTTTATAGTGAGTGATTGAGGTCATCAATCACAAACTAGTGAACAATCAATGGAAAATTAATGGCGTCAAACCCATAAATCTATAATTATTTAAAATATCATCAATTGAACAAATCTTATGGTATTAGAATTTCACATTTTTGAGATACTTTTTCATTGATTTGGGAGATTATTTTACTATTTAGTTATGAACTCAAGAAAACCAACTTGATTTCATTCCTAGTATAAATGTTATCTTTTGGTTGTGATTTTATCTATTTCCACTTTGTTCTATTCACTTGGAGATTGATACTCAAGATGATTATTTATTCATGAAGCACTTTTAAAAAATCATACATTCCATAAGTATTTCATACATCCTTTAATTGTTTATTAAAACCAAAAATGTTAGCAGATAATATCCAATAAATCATACTTACACCCAAAACAATAATATCCAATGTTCAACTTATCCCATTACAACTTTAAGACTTTTCCAATATACTTTTGTCCATATTCAATATGAAAAGGTCCTTAAATTTTCCAAAATCAATCTTAACATTAGATTACACAAACAATGTAATGTAGCTCTAATTGTCACACAATAAATATTTGATCACCTTTAAATCTTGAATGAAAAATATTATGCTTACAAATCCATAAAGAGGAAGTACTAGAATACAATCCTTATATATCTCATGAATCTTATAACCATAAAACCATTGATGTAATAATTCTTCAATACAAATAAAAAATAACATTGATCATTCCACTTCACTCTTAAATTTTTAAATGTGCTTCAATATCTTACTTCTTAATACCTTTTTAATGTCATTTAACTTCTATAGTCTCTTCCTTATCCACAGTAGAACCATTACTTTTATAACCTCTCCGATTCTACCTATTAACTAAATCTCAAGGAACAATGTGAGTAACCATAATCATAGTACTATATTCATGAAGAATCATTTACAATACTTATTTTCAATCCAAAAGTCCATAGTATTAATCTTGGATATCTATTACCAAATGTAAAGGATGATATTATATACATATACTTATCCCTAAGGTCATTCGTAGGGTTATGTTTTCTAATCTTTAATTTTTAAATATTATTTTTCCAAGTTGGTGCTAAATTTGTTTTAATAACAACTGTAATGCCCCAACCCCAGGAGACCACAACTAGTGCATTATTTTAATAAATTAGCATGATTATAAGGAATTAAATCTCAATGTACTGACCAATTTAGTAGTTTTTGAAAATATATTACATCCATATTACATTAAAATTCAAAACATAAAATACAATATTGATAATCTTTTTAGAATTCCATTATTCTCCCACCTTAACCGTACAAATCATTAATAATACACTTTATGAAATCTTGGGAAAATAAAACATAAGAAAGGGGTGATCTCATATTCTTAGTAAGTGTATGAATATAATATATGTTATTATAAATAAGTAATCACAAAACTTAAGGCAACATGTATAACTAAAACACTAGCCCTTTACCATAATCTTGATAAAAATATGGGAAGAATAAATAATACCATATAAAATAAGCATAACCATGGATTTTCTACAAGTCAAATAATAAAATGGGATGTTCCTAAGTAATATAATAATGAAAGAATTCATAATTCCAAAATCTGTACTATCATAATATATCCTCAAGATAGCTACTGTCATGATCTATCCTCAAGACAATTTAAGTTTGTTGGTAGAAACTCATCTAATTTGTGCCAATATCTATCCTCTTGACAATCTAAAACTGATTGAAAAAAAAGGTGAAGGGTTTTTTGCCAACTAATTTTGTCTCATGAGACGTAAAAATGTACTAATGAGCTATAATGGGCCCCTCCCTTCACTTATTAAGTCCAATTAATTTCTCATATTAGAATGTTGAAAAATTACATATACATTTGTATTAAAACTAGCATATGAAATGTTAATAATTTAACCATAATCCATGAATGATATAAAAATAGAACATCCATAGTCAAATATATCATACAACCTTAAATATAATATGGATGATTTTATCATATTAAATCATCCTTAATTAAGCATAAAATCAAACAAATAATGTTTACATAGATGAAAATAATCAAATAAATTCCTTAAAACTCTTTGAGAGGAATATCTATTTTTTAAATTAAATCATATAAAATACATGAAATTAAAAAAATAAAACATTTCATTTGAAAGTAAACCTGTAATATTGTAAAGAAATATTTAAACTTTTAAGGCATCATAACGGCGGAAAATAGCTTCTTGCACCATTTAGTGAATGAAACATTCTTTCTTTAATTCATTGAAATTGATCTAAAGTACCTTATTTGGAAAAAAATTGAAAGATTCTTTTAAAAACGTTTTGAAAAAAGTAAAACATGGGTAAAAATTAATTTAAACAATTGTTGATAGTATTTTTAATTACATTTTAAGAAACATGGGCATGGATGATAAGGAGGTCCAAACAGATACATACATATATGCAATATCGGATAACAAAAAGATTTTGAAATTAACCCTTAACTTGTACTTTTCATTATTCAAGGGTGTGTAAACCTCATATATAATGGATAATGTACGTTATTAAATTATAATAGAACCATATACATATTTATTATATCATATATGATCATATTATTTCATTTTGTTAATAGTGTTTTGATATTTTAATTATTTTAGGTGTTAATGGCTTCATTTTCCCATTCATATTTTTCTATGTAAGTCATGTTCGTTATGAATAGGATGTATCTTATTCATGTAAAGAATGAAATTATTGTCATAATTATTTTTTTACTCATCATATAAATTTTATAATCATTCTTGAATTAATAACGTGGAGAATGAATCTCATTGTGTCGTGGAGACGGTAGGCCGTACGTACGCACGAGCGACCATGTTATTCCCTTGATGGTTAAATGTTATGGAATTGGATGGTATATTAGTTATAAAGAATTATTATCATGTTATACTCATTATTTATATCCATTATACTCATAATTATATCCATCTAATTAATGTAGTGTGGAATAAAAAATTACACCATGGTTTGGAGACGGTAACCCGTACGTACACACATATGGTGATATTGTTATTCGTATGATGGATAAAATATTGAATATGGTTATCCCATGATTATAGTAACATCTAGGTATATTTATGATATTGTATTTATTATTTTGATATGGATACAACAAGGAAAGAGGTAGTATGAGAAGAAAAGAACTTTGAAAGAGGTGATAAAACAATTACATCCTTTTCAAGTATCTCCTTTTGGTTTTCACAAAAGACTCATTAGTATTTATTTTTGCCTAAAGTGTCGAATCTATAACGATTTTAGGGATTTTAGGAGAGGAAATGGGTATGTTTCTGCAGAACCAAAAGCATTTAGAGGTGTGAATTGAAGTGAAGGAGAAGTTCCATTTTACAAGAGAGGGGAGGGGCACCCTTAGAAACACAAAAACTATTAAATTCATATAAATTAATATCTAAATCTAAATGGATCTAAATTGGATTATTTATAAACTAATATATGGATAGTGTAAGATAATATAAAAAATAATTTATACATGTTTTGATTTTATTTTAATCCTTGTCGTTTTTTATCCTTATTTAATCTGTTTAATTTTAATTGTGGTCATAAGATTATAAATATTAAATGGTTATAAATGTTGATTTTTTTGGTGTCAATTTTCCATAATTGGACACATAATTAAATTTTATACCTTATAAATTTCACTTTTTATTTTTTAAATATTTATAAATAATTTAATAAAATATTATTTTTATAAAATATTAATATTGTCAATTTTGACATTATTCGTCAAGTTGAAATTAAATAAGAACCAAAAAGATGAAAAAATCAAAAAAAATAAATTAATATAGTACTTACAAGTCATAATCACTTAGAAATTGTTTTTATTACCTTAATTAATTCAAATTATATTTATTTTAGTATTTTTAAAACCATTTAATTGATATTTCTATTAATAAAATAATTTCTGCATCACTCTTGTGTCATAATTAATGGTAATTAATTAATATCTAAAATTTATAAATAAGTTTATATGATATATTTAATTATTTTATCTTTATATAGACTACCCACAGTCGATGTTATCTTATTTTTATCCATATATTAAAATTAATATACTTATATAAAATGAGACTGAGACATTTTGTGACATTTATGATTTTATAATATTAATTTCATATTCATGGGAATGTGGCCATTAAGTGATTGAATTTCAAACCACAGATTATAGGGGTAGAATTTATTCATCCCATAGTATTTTGAAAGGTTTTATGGTAATTTATAATTTTAATTTTACATTTAATTACCTGATTTACCCTTAACTGTTGTAATAAATAATTACTAAAGTCACTATTCACAATGCCCAAAAATAATGGAAGCCTATTAACATAATTTGGACCCATTGATTCAAAATATGGAATCAATTTTTAAAAATTTAAATCAAAGAAGTTTCAGAAATTAATTTAAAATTAATCCCCATTGTGAAAACGAGAAAACAATTTTTTTAAAAGTAAAACCATCAAAAGATTGACATATGATTATATCTAATTTTAACGTGAAAACAATTAAAATGAACTAAATTATATTAAATGATAAAAATATAATATAATTATACTTTAAAACCATTCAAATTTATACTTTAACATTATAAATTATTTCGATTTAAAAAGTTGTTTTCAATTAAAATTTAGTATTTTCACTATTCATCAAAATATGAAAGTTATCAGAAAAACAACAAAAAATATCCAAAAATTATTACAATGTCTCTATTCCAAATAAGAAGTTTATTTTTTGAAATTGAATTTATAAAAGTGTAAAATTTTTGATTTAAAATGGTTTCTCTATCAAAAGGCCTAAAAACTATATTTTTTTGAAACAAAATATTTATTTTATCCAAAAAATTGAATTTGTTCTTATATTATTTCTAAGAAACACATAAGGTGAAAAATAAAATTATGTGGAAAATATATAATTCAAAATATTATTTATACTATTCATAACCTCTAATTTAATGGCTAAGTTATATATCATATTAAGTAGTAATATTTTATTAATATACTATTGTTTGGTAAAACTGGGACTTCCGTGTAATGAAAATGAACCCATAATTGTTTATAGAATAAGAAAAACTTGGTGTTACACAAAATGAAAGCAAGAAACAAATTTAAATTTCTTTAGATATAAAAATATTATATTGTCTTGGGGTGTTATAGAAAATGTCAAGGAATGAGTGTTTGGACTGGTTCTTCTCTCAAGGTTAGACCCATATCATTGACCTTTTAAATTTAATAATTCTTCTTGTACTTCTTTAAATATGACTAATTATGTTTTACATTGATAAATCAAACTGCGGACCATGAATGAAATGCCTAAATATGAGAATTGTTTTTTTGATAATAAAATCCATATATTTAATATAGAACACATTCAATGAATATGCTATATCTTCTAAGATAAAAAGTAGTGATTATAATTTTATGCTTGATTAGATTATTGCATTGATGTTTATTTAATCTTAGATGTTACAATTTTTATATGGAATATTTAGGGCATGACCCCTAATGACATTATAAAAATAGAGTTTCCATTTTAATGTTTTTAAAGAACCAAGGCACAATCTATGTGCTTAGCCCACATACTAAATTGAAGGACTTGGAATGCTTTATTAAAAGAGAATTCCCATGTAACCGGTTGGTCACATGGCCTCAAGCACATTTCCTTAAAGGCCAAAGGCCGATGACTAGTAGTGAGGGCCTTGGGTGTGAGAGTGGGGAATATATGCCCTCATTGGTAGAGTAACACAGTGAAAAAAAAAACAGATAATAATAGGGGAAGCACTAACAATACCATACAAAAGTAAATAGTGGAGCACAACAAGTAAATAAACAATTGGAGGTCATATATAAATGATACATGATACATATATCTAGGAACATATCCCAACAAGTTACAAAGATGTAATATAGTAATAAACCACGTAAAAAGGAAAAAACAAGTAATCAAATCAAAAAGAAACCCAAGTCGTAGCTTGGTCCCAATCTACCCAGCTCCACAGTAGTCATGTACCTGAAGTAGAAGGGCACTTTCTCTTTTCTAGACCTGCAATAATATAATCTATTTGGGCCCAAAAGCATGACCCAAACAGGGCTTGAGATGAATCCCAATAGGCAACCACTCAAATATATATCACTAATGGTCAGTGAATATATATAGAAGGAAATATGATAAAAATGACATAATAAAAAAGGAAGTACTTAAATTTAAAAAATCCTATAGTTTCAATTACATTCAATTACATTTATAAAAAAACAACCAACCAATAATAATAAACAACCCTCTAAGAAGTACCCACAGTCTAACCCCTTTGGTTCAGATTAAACAATGACTCTCTGAGGAAGAACTCACAATCAATTCCCCCTATGGAATTGTAACGGTAAACTACAAACTCTCTGAGGAAGCACTCAATGTCATATTTTTCATGTGGTCTCGCAATGTAGAACTAAATATACTCTGAGGGGTCACTTCTGTACACCCCCCTTTGGTATCACAACATGAAATGTATAACAGACACTTTGGAGAAGCCCTATGCATCCATTCCCCTTGTTGTCTAACTACAGCAGGTTCCAACAGTCCTGTGTAATACAATCTGGCACAAACGTTATCATGAAGTCAAGTAAATCTTAAGAAATAATTGGTTAAACAGCTACAAAGCATATCATAATATCAGATAATATTAATCCATCCTAACAACAGTAGGAATTGAAAACATGTAGCCTAACATGCAAGGATAGAACAAACTATCAATATCAAAATAAACATGGGAAAAACCTCAATTGCATGGCAAATAACCCTATTCACAAACAAGATCCCTATCACAAGAAAACCAACATATCAGGCATCAACAGGGTTAACATCCATAAACACGCAATACCCTAATCTAGGGTATTAGTCACTTTTCAAATAATATTTCAATACTAACTACGGAAAGGAACAAACCACCTACCATAGCATGGCACGATTGATATACTACAATGTCAGCCCTTGAATCGGATTATAATAATTTAGATCTACAAAAAACGTCTAAAATGTTCCACCAAGAATATCTCACAAAACAGGAGAAATCAAGGATTGAGGCTAAAGAAGAAATAATAACTCACCGTGGAGATTCCAACCCAATTGAAGATGGTTGATTCAGAGAACGGATGGTGAGTCAGGGGATTAGAGAAGAATTATTGTCTTCAGTGGAACCTGGACGAGAGGAAGCCAAAAGAAGTGATTTTTTTGGATGAGATGTGACCCCAGTATGTTTAATAAAATAAAAAGATATATACATGGTGTTTCTTTTAAAATTACACAATGTGTATATTCCTTTAATAGGTCTCGGTTTAGGTAGTCTCCAGGTCACCCCACACGACCATATACATGGCCATTACACGGCTAGTATTTGTAGCCACTAGGTACATGGTATGTACTCCTTAAATTTCAAAATACTATAATTTTTCTCAAAAACACCTAAAAAATAATCCATACCTGAAATGAAGATCCAGGTTCCTATAAATATCCCCCTTAAAGAAATTCATCCATATACTTCCCTAACAAGGTGACATAGAAGAAGAAGCCTCGAATAGCTTAGGCCTCTGTGATCATACATTAGCCTCCCTCTCCCAAGTCTCATCTTGTACTCGCCTGTGCTTCCATAGCACCCATACGAGAGGAACATACCGTCCACATAGAAACTTCACGTTGTGATCAACAATCTAGATAGGATGCTCCTCAAACGATGCCTCCACCTCCAACTCAACCACCTCAGGTTAAAAAACAAATACAAGTATAAGAAATAATGCCGCAACTGAGAAACGTGGAAGACGTCGTGCATATCTTAGTACCTCTATGGTAACTGCAGTCAATATGAAACTATCCCAACTCTCTCCAAAACCTCAAATAGACCAATATATCTTGGTGAATGATTTCCATGTCTCCTAATCCTTCTATGTACCAACCTCAGTGATACTCATAATAAAACCTGATCTAAAACCTCAAACTCTAGAGGTCATCTAGATTGATTAGTATAAGACTTCTATCGTGACTATGCAGTAACCATCCTATTCCGAATCAACTCCACCTACTCTATAGTCTCCTAGACAAGATGAGGTCCCCGTATAGCTACCTCTCTTGCTTTCATCCAATATTGGGGTGATCGACATGGCCTACCGTACAAAGCCACATAAGGTTCCATCTGAAAAGTTTCCTAAAAGCTATTATTGTAGGAAAAATCCACCAAAGGTATGTTCTTCTCCCAATAACCTCCAAAATCATAGAAGCATGCTCAAAGAATGTCCTCTAGAACCTGAATCTTATGCTCGAACTAGCCATCTTTCTGGTGATGGTAAGTTCTACTCAGATGTACCTGTGTACCCAAATCCTTTTATAGTCCTTTCCAGACCTGAGAAGTAAAATGGAAATCATTGCCTGAAACAATGGAGTTCAGAACACCATGTAAGTTTACAATCTTTTGAATGTACAACTTTCCCAGCTCATCAACACTGATGGTCTTCTTGATCGACAACAAGTGATAAACCATCATGAGACTGTCAATGACAAAAAACTGCATCATTCCCTCGAGGTGACCTCAGTAAACTTCTCTCGTAGTCCATCACGACATCATTCCACTTCCACTCAGGAATGGGAAACTGCTGAAAAATCCTTGCTGGTCGCTGATCCTCTGCCTTCATCTGTTGATAGTTGGAGCACCTCATCACAAAACTAGTAACATCTCTCTTCATACCTGGCCAAAAATACTAATAGTGTAGATCTCGATACATCTTCGTAACACCAGGATGAACTTCCCAAATTGAGGAGTGAAAATCCCACATAAACTCCTCACGTATGTCTGCTGACATCCGTACATGACCTTGAAAATGCAAGATCTCATCCTCAATTATAGTCTATCCAGGAATATGGTCATGTTCTGAAACACTCTCCCATATAACTAGGCCTATAAAATCTAATATCTGCCTCATTCAAACTCGATCAAGTAGAGTAAACTTAATAGCTACAGAAGAAAGAAACATCTTCTCCTGAATGTCAGGAACCTCCAAATGCATCTTAGAGAAATAATCCATAAGCTTCCACTCACTACTGGACACTTGAACTGCTTGTATCTAAGTTATCATTCTTAATGCATCATCCACTATGTTGCCTTTCTCAGGCATGTAGGCAATCTCAATATCATAATATTGAAGGTACTCAACCCACCTTCACTGTCTCAAATTCAGGTCACACTAAGTGAATATATACATGAGACTTTTGTGGTCAGTGAAAAACAAAAAATTCTCTCCCCACAGATAATGTCTCCAACAACATAAATCTTGAACAACTGTAGCCAACTCAAGATCATGCATCAGGTAATTCCTCTCACGTAACCTCAATTCCTGAGACCTATACGAAACAACTCCTTCTCATTGTATAAGAACTATACCCATCCCGATACCTGATGCATCACAATAAATAGTATAGCTCTTTCCCAACTCTAAGAAATCAGGATCGATGTAGAATTAAATCTCCCTTTCACCTCTTGAAAGTTTGACTCACAAGAATCTGACCACAGATAACTCACACCCATCCTATTTAGGCCCGTCAGTGGCACTTCTAAGAGTAAGAAGTCTTGTATGAAATGTCTATAGTCACAAGACATCCCTAGAAAACTCTATACTTCAAATACTTTATTCGGATTCTCCAAAAAACTTCTACCCTCACTTTCTTTGGGTCTAATAATACTCATTTCTATGAGATAACATGAGCCAAGAAGTGAATCAAGACCATCCAAAAAGTAGCATTTTTAGAGATTAGCATATAACTGATGCTCTTTCAGTGTACCCAAAATGATCTCAAGATGTGTGGAATGGTCGTGTCAAGTGTGAGGGTACACCAAGATATTTTCCATCAATAATACTAGGAAGGAATCCAAGTATGGATAGAACACTTCATTCATCGGTGCCATGAAAACTGCATGCACGTCAATGATACCGAACGACATAACCATATACTCGTATAGACCATACTTGCTCTGAAAGGCTATAAGAGGTATATCAAATTGTCTAACGTGAAATTGATGGTAACCAGATCTCAAGTAAATCTTCGAGAACACATGGGGTCCTCGAAGATGATCTAAGAAATCATCATTCTTCAGTAAGGGATATCGATTCTTGAACGTCAACTTTTTCAGATTCTGATAATCCACATAAAGTGTGAGGGTACCATCTACCTTATTTTCAAACAGGACATGGGAAACCCAAGGATAATTATAGGGTCAGATGAAACCCATTTCCTACAACTCCTCCACCTTCTTCTTCAACTCCAGTAACTCTGGTGTAGCCATCCTATAGAGAGGAATGGACATCGGTGCGGCCCCGACATAAGCTCAATAGAAAATTATACCTCTCACTTTGGAGGAAAACCTGAGAAGTCCTCAGGAAAGACATCCCTGAAACTATCCACCACTAGAGGAAAATACATTTGTGAAGCCCCCCTATTAATCTTGATATAGACTAGAAATATGGGTTGTAACTCCTCCAAACCCATGAAGCTCAGGTCCCTCTCTACTCTCTGGGACATCCCATTCTCCCACGTGTAGAAATAATCCACCCTTTGGTGACATGAAACTAACCCTACGAAGATAGAAATCGACAACTTCTTGGAAGGGATCTGACCAGTCTATTCTAAAAATTACATCATAGCTAGTCATATCCAAGAAATATAGGTCCCATAAGAAGTGACACCCACCAACCTCAAGAGGGTACTCTTTGCACTAACGTACACTAGCTGTTCTTGTCCCCAACGGAGTGTCCAGTGTCAAGACATCCGTAGAAGTAAATATAAAGTTCCCAAGGCTCTCCACAATAGAAAAATATATGAAACTATGGGAATCCACTATAATGAAAAGTGTAGAAGCTAAAACTGATGCAACTAGGGCCATACCTTGAACTGTAGAGGGTCTGTGATCTTGATCTTGTAGGGTCTGCTCCACTACAAATGTCTGGCCTGCACTGTGGCACTGAGGTGCTGCGTGAATACCCTGAGATGATACTATAACACCCCAAGCTTCCAAATTAAACTTCCCTTTTAATAATACAATATCATGTGTTGTACGCAACTTTGAGTTCTAACACAAACCACAACCAATCAAACTAGCCATTATGAATAGTAATACCCACTTTTTGAAATTTTATAAATTTTACCATTCCAAATGGAAATCATTTTTGGATTCTTAATATTAAAATTATCCTAGGGTGATTTTTTGTATTTTTTAGAAAACATTCAAATTTTTGATGAATAGTGAAAAATAATAAACATTAATTAAAAACAACTTTTTTAATCCAAATAATTTATAGTGATAAATTATGATATTGAGAGGTTTTAAAGTATAATTACAATATATTTTTAGTATTTAATCCAATATTGGTAGTTGGATGTAATTTCACATTTAAACTAGACATAAAAAAGTGTCAATCTATTGATAGTTATTATTTTTTAAAAAACACACTCTTTGTTTTGACAACAGAAATTTATTTTAAATTAATTTCTGTCACTTCTGTGTTTTTAATTTAGAAAAATGGATTCCATATTTATAATCAGGTGGTCGAAATTGTGTAAATATTTAACCTTTATTTTTAGACATTTTGAATCAATATTTCGGTAAATAATTTATTTTTCATGGTTAAAAGGTAAATCCGGTCAATAAGGGTAAAAAATTATATTATAATAATATTATATTACCCTAAAACATGTCCTAACCCTATTTTTTGATAAATTACCAACCATGGGCATCTTGGGGTCTATTTTGGAACCCCATGGAGCCACTTGTAAGTGATAATGACACTTTATATTAATTAAGTTAAAGTAAATACAAAAATGACATAAGCATATATCTTTTAGAAAAACAATTTTTACATAGCGTTATATATGTTATATTTTAGCCTATAAATATTCATTAGAAAGATAAAAAGATTTCATAAATAATGGTATTTTATTTATAATTTTTATATATTTAATAAATAAATTTATTTATGACACAATAATGATGCAGTATTTTCCTTATTAATGAATGAATAAAATAATTGGTATTATAAATGTTAAAATAAATACAATTTGAACGTTTTGATTACATCCTAGATATTTATTGGTTAATATTACTTGTTATAATTTCATAAATGAATTTGGTTATAATTAATAAAGTTTTTAAGGCTTTAACAAATATCAATTCTTAAATAGTGTCAAAATGGACATAAATGAGTTATAAAACAAATATTATATTATTAATTGATATTCTATTTCTAAAAATCTATTGTTTGTCAAAAGGACTTATATAATTGTAGGTGTATCATTAATGGACCAATTGAGGGTCTCTTGAAAGTATATAGTACGTTTATTAACTATATAAGATAAAAATACAAAGAAACATGGTAAATGTCAAACTATTTAACTAAGAGTTAAATAAAAACGATAAAGTTAATATTGTGACCCAAACATGTCTAAAACCTATTTTTTGAGAGGTTTTAGACCTATCCCCACATTAATATTTAAATAATCCACTTTTGAGCCATTAGAAACTGAATATGAATTTATTATAAAATAATATTTCTAGCTTTTCCTAAGGTGCCCTCACCCCTCTTATAAAAGGGCACTCCCACTACTCACTAATGAACCCCTACAAAGCTTTTTGGCTCGGCCAAACCCTGACAAAATATCCTCTCAACTTCTATAACTTCATCCTAGAGGCCTTACTTTGGTAATAAATCCAACTTTAGGAGCCTTTTTGATTAAATCAAAAGGAAGAACCCGAAGAAGATGTAATAAATTCACCACCCTCTTTCAAGTTCTTTTCTTCTTCCACTTCTTCTTTTTTGTTATTTAAATTTTAAAATAATAAATCCAGTATCATCTATATACTGTGAAGTTATTATAAATATGTTACAACCATATTCATTATTCTATCCATCCTTTGAATGACATGCCACCATACGTGTGTACGTACGGATTACCGTCTTCACGTCGTGGTGTAATTGTTACTCAATACATTATTATTTGGATGGGTATAATAATGATGTTTAATTCATATAAATAATAAATATAACATGATCTTGATTCTGTATATATGATATACCATCCAATTATATATTATTTTAATATCAAAAGAGTTATATTGTTGCTCGTGCGTACGTTCCGATTACCGTCTCCACGAATGTGATGAGATTCATTCCCCATTGTATCCATTCAAGACTAAATTTCATTTGATGTTCAAAAATAATGGTTAGATACGTGATATCATTATATATATGAATAAGATACATCCCATCCATAAAAAATATGGCTCACATAACAAATAATATAAGGGAAAATGAATCCATCAACACCCGAAACGACGATAATACTAAGATATTATTAACAAATAAATGTTAAAATATCATATACGATATCATATTAATGTATATATTTCCCGTATAATTAAATAAAAATTATTTCACCATTATATAGGAGGTTAACCTACCCTCGAACAAGGAAAAAGTACAAATTAAGGGGTTTCTTATCTCACTTTTAATTCCGTGAGGTTTCCATTGTTCGCCACTTATTTATTTCATGTGGTGTGCGTAATTCCCATGATTGTATTCATTGTGTAATATAATTTAATTTATGGATATTTAAATCATCTTTGTATGATCCTTCTTTAATGTGTGTATGTTTCGTAACTTACCAAATCGATAAGGGAATTTGAAATTTCAATTTCCATTTATTCGGCTTTACACATACATCATTGATTATTTTACTCCAAGATTATGTGTGGAATCACTATTAATTTTCTTATGTCATAATTTACACTCCAATTTCTGTAGATATACATTTTATACACATAATAAATCCATTTATAAATTCTCAAGTCATCGATATGAACTTGATAAGAGTAATTTTAACTCAATCTCCTTTTTTTGAGTTAAACATCAAATTCATTGGTGTTGTTTTTACTAGAATATATGTGAATGTCCTCTAATTGATTTACATTTAATATCCAATAAAATTAAGTGTATTTATATTTTTCACACATAATTATGTCATTGATTTATCTTTAACCTAAGGATACAGTTTTTATAAGAGATTTCACCTCAATTTACATTCCATTGATATTTACTTGTTGTTATACACCAAATCACTTTTATATGGTGTATATAATGTAATTTGACATAGTATATCATGAATCCCTTTTTTCTCATGATATTATAAAGTTTTTATTACCACAATTATTTTTATTAAAGTGTCTCTCTTTTCGTTAGGAACTCCAACTAAATATCATTCTAAAATGTTTTAATGATTTATTATTCTAAATATTTCTCATTAATGTCCATGTTTTAAAAATGGTTTTAATGATTTATATATATGGACATTAATGTTTTAAAATTAAAATTAATTTTCAATGTTTCAAAGTTGTATGAAACACTTTGATTCAAAAATCTATTTAAAATGGATTCTTGATAAATAGTGAAACTTTTAAATGTTTTCATGTAAAAGGGTGATATTTCTCTCAAATAGTTTTGATAATTATTTTCATCTATGTTAATATCCTTCATTATTCACAATTGAGGTTAATCTATTACAATAAAATCTTCCATATTGTATTGAATGAGTTATGTTTGACTGTGGATGTGCTATTTTTATACCATTCATGTTTTGTGGGTAATGTATTGACATTTCGTATGCTAGTTTTAATACGAATGTTTATGTTATGTTACAACTCTTCATATGAGGAATGGATTGGACTTAGTAAGTGACTGGTGGAGCTTGGTATAGATCCTCGATGCATCGGTAGTTTTCATGAGAAAAACTAGTGTCTTGGCACAAGTCCTTGACAAAATATTATTTGTAGTCTTAGCACAAGGCCATTACAAAATCTTATTCGTAGTCTTGGAACAAGGCCTTGACTATGTGGTTATGATAGTGTTGCATTATGAATTACATCATTATGAAAGTGGTTATTGATATTGCATGTGATCATTCGACTAGTAGAATATCAATGGGAATAATTAAATGACATTATTTGATTTTATCTTTTCCATATTATGCTGAAGTTCAAGATTAAAAGGATTTTGTTCTAGTCTTATACACTGACTTAAATGTTTATGCTTATTTAGGAAAGTTTCTGCTATAATGTTATCCTTACTGAGCATCTGAGCTCACCCATTTATATTTTTTATTTTCCCTAGATGTAAACAAGTATATTATGACTGACCTCTAGGGATAGTCTATGGGATCTTAGTGTTGTCTATGGAGACAATGTTGTTGTAGTTTTCCATTTTATGATGTAATGTAAACCTTATGAATGTATCTAGTAATTCCAAGGATACTAAACTAATTGGTATTTCGAGACTTGATCTTTTATTATCATGCCAATGATATGCAATAATGCACCGAGTATGGGCCTCTGGGGTCTGGGCGTTATGGTTAGTATCAGAGGAAGTTTAGTACAAACCTTGGAAACTAGATTTAGATAAACTCTAATTAGAGAACATAGACCAAAGATGGACTTTGAGGATTAGTATAGAAGAACTTCTTAGAATTTTGGTATTGTAGAGATTTTTTGAGTTTTCCGAGCAATACATCCATGTCTGGATATGAGAAGGTAGAGGAGGCTCCGACACAAATGTACCTAGGGGTAAAACCCGAAAACACAGCTTTGATCTAGACTCGAATGGGAACTGGTGAATGACAACGGGCCTTGCTACACTCTTGGTTACGACACTCCCGAGGGATAATCTTAGGATAATTTACATTTTCATTACAAACCGATTTGAAGTATTTTAATATAAGATGAGTATAATTGACTTTGATTAATCCTAAGGTGTTTCAAATTGAGAATATGGTGTCATGATATTTTCTTAATGATTTTATGACTATTGTTACTCACACAATGCTTTATGGTTTTAGTGAATGGATGGATTCCAAGGTAGTCATAGTAACTTTGATAATGATGTACAAGGTGGGAACGGTGGTAAAATGAGCAAAAAAATGGAATGTTGATAGGCGTAAAATGTATCATGTTCATGCCTAATCAGTTTTCCAAAAAATATGATCAATAACATATATATTAACCAACTCCCTAACTCAACAAATAAGATAAAGGTGATGAAAGATAAGAGCTCCAGTAGTGGAGACCATTGAAAAAAGAATCCTCAATTTCCATCATGCATGAAATGTGGAAGGAGACACCCAAAAAAGTGTCTCAATGGAACAAATAAATTCTTTTCATGTGGGAAAGAAAGACATAAAGTGAATAATTACAAAGGAAAAATGAAGAGTACTATGGACTAAAATAAAAATGGTCCCAAGAATCTGTGTATAGTCTTTTTCCGTAAATGTAGTAGACCTGGACATTGCCCGAGTGATTTCCCTATTCTATAGGATATTTTCTTAGTCAAAGAAAAAGCTATGTGGAAGTAAATGGTTGGAGATATTTTTAAAAGTAATAGTACTTCTTATTGATGGGACTAATTTGGAATAATTTTCTATTGTATTTGTAACCCTGCAGTTTGTGATGTGAAAATGATATTTGAGGAAGTCTTATCTTTTCTCTTGTGGATATAGTTATAAATAACCATTTGGTTTTATATGATCATTGGGCTTGAGGAAATTACAAGTTATTATATTTTGGGATGAAAATACAAGGTATGAGATTAAATTTGTGGTTAAATTATGTTATGGTTATTTTTAGGAATTTATCATATTTTGGTAATGTTATAAAATATAGTTTTTGAAAAAGGACAACATGCAGACTGTGTGACAACCCGTGACATCAGACAAAGCTATGGGAATCAAACCCACAACCAAAGTGAGATTGGGATTTATCACCTACCACCGAACTATGTGAAGTCCCTGGTTAGTGTGACTATTTATTTTTAGTTAAGTGATTTTATTGATCAATAATTAGTTGACTTGGGATCTTATGTCTTATCAAATTAATTCCCTTAGTATAGGTTAATGATTCGGGGATTAAGTGATAGATGTTATTTTGGAAGATGTTCTCTTTGTTTGGAACACTATATGCCCATGGAAATTAGAATACTATGGGATTTCATTTGAGGAGTAATGGTGGATTTTTATCTGTGTCTTTATTCTGGATTTATAGTGATTTGGGTTATTTATGGAAATGATTAACCAATAATAGATAATATGTGATTTGGTTAATTACTTTTAATTATGCGACTTTAAGATTAATTGATGTCATTTGGAGATACAATTTAACATGGAAGACTATATAACCAAATTCTTCTACATTTTGGGTTTCAATATTAGTTTGGATTATATTGAAATATTTTATGGACAATTGTTTATTGAATGGTATTTATTTAACTTTGGGTATTGATGGTTTAGTTTTAGAAATTAATATTAGTGTTTCTTTCTCTAATGGAATATCCTTTTGGGAGATCATAAGATCTTATACTAACCATTTTGGTTTTGATTAATCTCTGAAGAAAAGGTAAATATATAGTTTATCCTTCGTGGATCATGTGATTCTATAGAAGTATATTCTAGCTCTTCTAGTGTGACCATGTCTTCTTGAATACTCATCATTTAAAAAAAGTGAGTTAGTGGTAGAAATTTATTAAATAATGAAACTCTACTTAAAAATTAATTATATCTCTTTATGTTCATAGTTAATCTCATAAATGAAATCTTCATCTTTATGTAATGTAACTTAAAACAAAAAAAATATTGTCTGTTTACTTTTTCTAATGGGAGAATAATGACCGTTTCCCCCATCACAAGTTTGGGATTTTCATGTTGTTAACTTTCTATTGATCATGTTTTCTATCCCTCTCCATCAGAACTAGACACTTATTTTATCATCCATATCCATGTTTTCTTACATGGAATCCTATTATGGGTTATCTTGGATGACCTTTTCACTTCACTTTCTTTCTTTTAAAGTGATAGTTTTATTGACTATTTTTCCATGGTGGGACATTTCATTATATTCTCAAGACCAATTTTAAAAAAATTTCAAGCACAAAATTATTTGAAGGAGGGGAGAATGAAACACCCCAAGCTTCCACGATACACTTCCTTTTTAATAATACAATAGCGTGTGTTGTATGCAACTTCGAGTTCTAACACACACCACAACCAATCAAACTAGCCGTTATGAATAGTAATAACCAATTTTTAAAATTTTATAAATTTTATCACTCAATATGGACATCATTTTTGGATTTAGAATATCAAAATTATCTTAGGGTGAATTTTCGGTATTTTTTAGAAAAAAGTCAAATTTTGATGAATAGTGAAAAATACTAAACATTAATTAAAAACAACTTTTTTAATCCAAATACATTATAGTGATAAATTATACTATTGAGAGTTTTTAAAGTATAATTATAATATATTTTTACCATTTAATTGAATATTGGTAATTGGATGTAATGTTACATTTAAACTAGACATAAACAAGTGTCAATCTTTTGATAGTTATTATTTCTTAAAAACACTCTCTTTGTTTTGACAACAGAAATTTATTTTAAATTAATTTCTGCCACTTTTGTGTTTTGAATTTAGTAAAATGGAATTAATATTTATAATCATTAGGTGAAAATTGTGTAAATAGGTAACTTTTATTTTTATACATTTTGAATAATTACTTCAGTAAATATTTTATTTACCATGGTTAAAAAGTAAATCCGGTAAATAAGGGTAAAAAATAATATTATAATAATATTAAATTACCATAAAACATGTCCAAACCCTATTGTTTGATACATGTCCGACCATTGTAATCTTGGGGTCGATTTTGGGACCCCCTGGAGCCACTTGAAAGTGATAATGACACATTATATTAATTAAGTTAAAGTAAATACAAAAATGACATAAGCATATAACTTTTAGAAAAACAATTTTTACCTAGAGTTATATATGTTATATTTTCATCTATAAATATTCATTAGAAATATAAAAACATTTCCTACATAATGGTATTTTATTTATAATTTTTATACATTGAATAATTAAATTTTTTTAGGACATAATAATGATGTAGTATTTTCCTTATTAATGAAAGAATCAAATAATTGGCATTATAAATGTTAAAATAAAAACAATTTGACAGTTTTGATGATATAAACTAATTTAATTGGTTAATGTGACATGTTATAATTTCTTAAATGAATTTTTTTCTAATTAATAAAGTTTTTAAGACTTAAAAAAAACAATTATTAAATTGTGTCAAAATTGACATAAATGAGTTTTTAAAACAAATATTATATTATTAATTGATGTTATATTTATAAAAATATATGGTTCTAAAAAAGGGCTTATATAATGATAAGTGTATCATTAATATACCACTTGGGGATATCTTGGAAGTATATAGTATGTTTATTAACTATATAAGGTAAAAATACAAAGAGACATGGTAAATGTCAAACTATTTAACTATTAGTTAAATAAAAAAGATAATGTTAATATAGTGACCCAAAACTATCTAAAACCTATTGGATGAGTGGTTTTCGTCCTATACCCACCTTAAAATTTATATAATCCACTTTGGATCCATTAGAAACCGAATATGAATTTATTATAAAATAATATTTCAAACATTTCCTAAGGTGCCCCTCACCCCTCTTATAAAAGGGCACTCCCCCTACACACTAATTCACACCTTTAAAGCCTTTTGGCTCAGCGAAACTCTTGCCAAATATCCTATCAACTTTCTTAACTTCATCCTAGATTCCCCACTTTGGTCATAAATCCAACATAAGGAGCCCTTTTGATCAAATCAAAAGGAAGAACCCGAATAAGATGTAATAATTTTACCCCCCTCTTTCAAGTTCTTTTCTTCTTCCAGTTCTTCATTTTTGTTATTTACATTATAAAATAATAACTACAGTATCATATATATACAATGAAATTATTATAAATATGTTACAACCATCTTCATTATTCTTTCCATCCTTTGAATGACATGTCACCATATGTGTGTACGTACAGATTACCGTCTCCACATCATGGTGTAATTGTTAGTCAATACTGTATTATTTGTATGGGTATAATAATGATGTTTAATTCATATAAATAATAAATATAACATGATAATTATTCTGTATATATGATATACCATCCAATTATATATTATTTTAATATCAAAATAGTGATATTGTCGCTCGTGCGTATGTACGGATTACCATCTCCACGAATGCGATGAAATTCATTCCCCATCTTATCCATTCAAGACTAAATTTCATTTGATGATTAAAAATAATGTTTAGAGACATGATATAATTTTGGATATGAATAAGATACATCCCATCCATAACAAATATGGCTCACATAACAAATAATATAAAGTAAAATGAACCCGTTAACAGTGGAAACAACGATAATACAAAGATATTATTAACAAATAAATGTTAAAAGATCATATATGATATCATATTAATGTATATAATTAATGTATAATTAAATAAATTTGTTTTCACCATTATAAATGAGGTTAACCTACCCTATAACAAGGAAAAACTACAATGTAAGGGGTTTCTTATCTCACTTTTAATTCCGTGATATTTCCATTGTTCACCACTTATTTACTGCATGTGGTGTGCATACTAACCACGATTGTATCCATTGTGTAATATACTTTAATTTATGGATATTTACATCATAATTGTATGATCTTCTTTCATTGGTGTATGTTTCGTATGTTAACAAATTGATAAGGGAATTATAAAATCGTCCATATTGTATTGAATGAGTTATGTTTGACTATGGATGTTATATTTTTATACAATTCATGGTTTATGGGTAAAGTATTTACATTTCGTATGCTAGTTTTAATACGAATGTTTAAGTTATGTTTCAACTTTTCATATAAGGAATGCATTGGACTTAGTAAGTGAAAGGTGGAGCCTGATATAGATCCTTGATGCATCGGTAGGTCTCATGAGACAAACTAGTGTCTTGGAACAAGGCCTTGACAAAATCTTATTTGTAGTCTTGGCACAAGGCCTTGACAAAATCTTATTTGTAGTCTTGGAACAAGGCCTTGACTATGTGGTTATGATAGTCTAGAATTATGCATTCCATCTTTATGAAAGTGGTTATTGATATTGCATGTGATCATTTGTCTAGTATAATATCCATGTGATTAAGTAAATGGAATTACTTGATTTTATCTTTTCCATATTATGCCGAACATCAAGTTTAAAAGGCTTTTGCTCTAGTATTATACACTGCCTTAAGTGTTTATGCTTATTTATGAAAGTTTCCACTATAATTTTATCCTTACTAAGCATCTCAGCTCACCCCTTTTTATATTTTATTTTACCAGGATGCAAAGAAGTATATTATGAATAACATTTAGGGATAGTCTATGGGATCTCAGTGTTGTCTATGGAGACAATGTTGTTGTAGTTTTCCATTTTATGATGTAATGTATACCTTATGAATGTATCTAAAACTTCCAAGGATACTAAACTAATCGTTCTTTCAAGACTTGGTGTTTTATGACCATGCCAATGATACGTAATAATGAACCGACTCTGGGATTTTGGGGTCAGGTCATTACAAATACACCATGTTGTCACTAAAATCCTGGTGACTAGATACCACGACCACGACCTCCACCTCAGCCTGAATGACTGGAAAAACTCTAGTTCCCGAACTGATGAGAAACTGGTGGTCCTGCTCCTGAATGTGGAGTCATAGAAGAACTCTAATAACTAGATATTGGTGGGATAATCTGACAGAAATGTTGAAGATGACCCATCATTCGACAAGATTGTCACTCCACTGGGTTTCTCAGGAAATGTGTCCCCATATACCCGCTCTTTCTACACCGGCAGCACACCACCTGGATACCAATATAATCATTCAGCCTACTCGAATATCTGTGAGAAGACTCCCTATGGCGCTTCCTACTGTCAGTCAGAGGGGGACCAAATTTGGATGCTGAGCTACCCTAGCTCAAAGCCCCAAAATCCCTCAGGTGTCACTAAGTGATAAATTCCTAGTTAACAATGGATTTTATGTATGTCAACCAAAATATGTTCACCTGATATGAGATTTCATGCTTAAGACCATCCTTAAAATTCCTTGCCAAAAATAACTCATCACCACCTGGAATATTAGTGAAGCACTATAGATATGTGAAGCGAGAAGAATAATCCATTACTGAGAGAGTAACCTGCTCCAAACTCATGAACTCTTGGGATCGAGTGTCCCTCAAAGTCTCTGAGTAGTATGAATCATAGAAGGAACGATGGAATTATTCCCAAGCCATAACTTACCGACGTCCTGCCTGTGAGATCACATCCCACTATCTCTTGGCTGAATCCTAAAGAATTTAGGTAGCGAGCTTCACCCACCTCTCTGGAGGACTCTCTATATTCTCAAAGATCGACAACATGGATTCGAACCATGACTCTATAGCCAGATGTCCTCCTTCCCCTGAGAAAGTGGGAGGATGATGCTTCTGGAAAACCTGTGTCAACTCTGCCATAGATGGGACATGATGTGGTACTCCCCTGAAGGTCTTCATAAACCTCATGAATCCTTCTCGGAACTGTGTGTCAACACATATGTCTAGAATGGTTGATGGTGAAAAAATAGGCATGACTGGAGGATCTGCTGGTAGATCATAATCTATCATATATGGTGTCTTATTACTACCCAGTATCTTGCATACAACTAGAGGGCGTCTTAGTGGAATGACTCTACAAGGTCAAGTGCACACCTTATTTCAATATTATTAAGGCCTGAAAACTAGAAGCTCAGTAAAGGAAAATGTGATAGAAAGTATTCAAGTTTTTCAAAACATGGATACACAACGTGTAAGACCCCTACCCGATATGTTCCATTAAGCCTTCAGATGGATGTGTACTCCTACCAACCCTAGTCATGTAACACCCCATACACACGACATGTTCCCCCAAGACACAGAGTGTACTTGAATCATTTTTCTTTGTCTGATATCTTTTATAAGACTAATTCCCATGGTATTCTTAAAAAAAGACTGCATAATGTTGTCTCCGAGATCATGACATGTACCACTTATGTTTCAACCGTTCGTGTAATTGTACACATGGTCAGATACATGGTTGACTCTACAAGTCGTTATTGTTCAAGACATGGTGTGTACTAGAAGGATTTCACTAACCCTTTTCTTCAGTCACACAGCTGAATATAGAGGTTACACTACACAGTGTGTTTAAGCTAGACACGACGTGTATAACCTATATTTCATCCATCTGTGTTGTTAGTCACACGAGTAGACACAGAATCCTTAAAACAAAATTTGTACATCCGATACACGGTGTGTTCCACTATAGATTAACCAACTATGTGCCTCTACCCACACAGGTAGAAAAATTGTTAGGGACTACATGACGTGTACCTAAAGTATATGGTGTGTACTTATGAAATACCCTTTCTTCCTAAATATAAGAATACATGGTATGTATTCAGAAATAAACACAGTTTATTTTGGGGTTTTCCGGACATCAAGCCTCAGAGACTACTATGAAATCCCATAAAACACTAAAACTAACATAAAAGTTTCAATTTTCGATCTGTGGGGGCCCATACTCCCCCCACGAATCAATGCTTGACATCTTTTTCATGTCATATACAAGTATAAAAATGCAATGATCCACCAAATTCTGATCCATGAGGGCCCATAGAACCTCAAGGGCCAAAGTTTGGTTTTCATTCAAACGAAACCTTACACAATACAATAACCTACCAAATATCAGGTATTCTATCAAAGCATCTATCACAACTATTGGAATATCTACCACAACATCTATCACAACAACAAGTAATTGGTAATTCACACTAAATGGAATGTTAAGAATGTATGACATGTGATCCCTATCATGTGACTATATGATGTATGAGAAAGAATACCCTCATCTCATCAGGTTGCAACATAAATAGAATCTCAATAATATCAAAGGTAATGATAAAAACATGTGAATCATCCAACAGTGAAATCCAATAAACTGAAATCATTGAAAAACCATAAAACATTTTAATAATCGAGGTAAATTAGGTTTTCCTTATACATGGGTTTTCTACTCTTGGGCCCAGCTTATTAGCAGGTACATATTCCTTCCTATCCCATTCTATAGGCTCCAAATAGTAAGTCATGAAGAAACAAATTCCTCTGATACTATAGCATCCCAGATTTTTATCACATAAACTTTCATTACATTATACAAAACTGAGGATCTTTAAGGTTTAGTGTCTTGGAAACCAGGAACTTATTACATGAGAAAAAAAAAAATTCTTCTTAAACTCTTGAAAGGATTACTCATTTGATCATCCTAAGTTCATTATAGCATCTCATAACTTGGGAGCATACATAAAAGGAAAGGGTGAGAAAAAGTCCCAGTAATGGAAACAAGGGAAACATTTTACATGAGAACTTGAGATACATCAAAAGTCATGAAAAATAACTTTAAGGCATGAGAAAGATATCATGAGGCATATCATAATAAAAATAACATGTTTCATAACATGAATATGTGGCTAAAACATTTAATATAGATAATCAATTCCGTTTCACGAAGGTCCATCCCCAAGGTGTCATTAAAAATTACCAAGGTTAATCACCAAGGTATCAGTCAAAATGGTCATCTCTGGAGATTAAGTCTTTACCCAATGCATTGGAATGCTATCAGGGCGCACCCTTAAATTTTCCTTTATTATCATGTGAGACACATATATCATCATAAATCATTTCATAAACAACCCATATAGCATAAAATAAATGGGTTTCATTTCATAATCATAACATTTTAAAAACTACTTTAAAGACACGATCTTTATGTCACCAAAACCCCACGGAAACGGAAAGGGGGTATTATGTATGTAAATAACAGAATTTAAAATAGAACATTTTGGTATACATGTGAATACCCATTTAGAAGGAAGATCTTTGAGTATTCGCTTAATAAAATAAAATATTTTGAGAAAAAGAGAGACATTTTCGACGGAAATTCTGCAGCATAACGACTATGCATCGGTGTTTTAGAAAACATTGAAAAGAGAGGGGAATGGGTCAACCACTAATAAATGATCCCTAAAATAGTAGGGAGATATAATATAAAGTATTTAAAAACATGGTAATGAAATTTGAAGGATATACCATATGAAATGACGAACATGAAAGGAAGACAAAAATAAGATTTCTCTTATGAAAATTCGGCAGCCTAACGACGTTACTTAAACATCAAAAAATGAATTGACGAGATCAAATAGGGTCTCTAATCATTTGAATATAAAATATCAGTATGATAGATATAGAGATAATACCCCAAAATAATAAAAAAGGAACTTGAAATACTTGACATGAAAGTATAACTTTGAAAAAATGAGAAAGGTGAACGAATCCCTTAAAAATTCGGCATCCTAACGGCATCACCCAAACTTCAACAAAAATGAATTGAAGAGATAAAATAGGGAATCTAATCATATTAACATAAAATATCAGTATGATATATATTGAGATCATACCCCAACATAATTAAAAGTAACTTGAAAGACTTGACATTAAAGTAGAACTTTGAAAAATGAGAAGGGTGAACGAATCCATTAAAAATTTGGCAGCCTAACGACGCCACTTAAACGTTCTTAAAATGAATTTATGAGAGAAAAAGGGGATATATAATCATATTAAAATGAAAATCTAAGTAATAGGAATATAAAATAACATCCTACAACATAATATCATGGAGCATAAAAGAAATGACATAAAAGAGATTACTTGAAAAGAAAGAGAGAGGTAGAATACCTTATCTTAAAACGTAACTATTAAAACTCAATGGTTGGGACCTTGATGGCTTGGTGGAACCTTATGAGGACTAATTGGGAGGAAATGAGACCATATATTCTTTGGGGGAGAGTTTGGAGTCTAATGGGTGAGAGGATGGCTTGGTATTTATAGGGAAAGTGAGGGGACAAGGCATTAATGGCCAAGGGACACCTCACAAGTGGTTTTCTCAAAACCATGGCCTCTCCCATTGTATTTTCCATGGATTTAGGGCACATGGGGCCTCCCATACAATAATTCATCACCTTTGGTCGGCCAACCCTTAAAATATCTCATGACATCATCATGACATAGTTATGATGTCATTAAACATACTGAAACCCTAAAACTGTATTTTTACAATTCACTGAAAATTCAACTTTCTCAGAAAAATCCCAAAAATTTCCACTTAACCAAATATCAATGCTCTGATTTCAAAAATGAACTCCATTTTATAAAAATAATTTTCTAAATATTTTTAATTTAATTTTTTAAAAAATATACTATTCACCAAAAATTCATTTTTTTCAGAAAAATCCCCAAAAATTACCTTAACACAATATCGATGCTCTGAGTTCAAAAATGAAATCCATTTTACAAAAATAATTTTCTAAATATTATTAATTTAATTTTTAATTAAAAAAAATTATTCACTCGAAAAAAACTAATACTTGACTAATAATTAATGAAACAGTTATTTACCTATTTTATTGAATCACATTACTTAATCAAGGTGTGTAGAATATATTAATACTTTATCTAAGTGAGATTACTAATCCATTGGGTCACATTACTAATCCGAAGCCTAAAATCACTATTCATAATTTACTATTCATCACAAATTATGTTGATATTATTAGACTCTAAATTTTGTACTGAACATAATTATAGAAGACAATTTTTTGGAAATCATTACACTTAATTAGTTATCTAAGGTTTATATATATATTCTCAAATATTCTTTTTCTAGAACTCATCAATAATATGCATACTATATTTATTCGGACATTTGAAAATTTACAAACTTCATCACAAGAAGAAATCACAATTTTTATTTAAATCAAAGGATTACACAAGGTAGTTATGGTCTCCTTACATAGACCCTTATCACACCAGCATAGGACCTAAGTGTAAGGTGTGTTAAGGTGAGAGAATCTGAGGGAGGCTTGGCCAACATTGCACGAGTAGTAATTTCTATCAGTTTGAACTTCTCATGAAGGCGATTCCATTCTAGCTTCACATGATAAAGTTCGACTTGGGTTTGGTCCAGAGAAAAGCCCAGTGGTGCTACCTCCTTCCCAAGTTTTATTAGATGGGCTTCGATCGGTCTAAGACTATTGGGTGAGGCCATTGAATCCTCTTTCTATATTAATTAACCAAGATTACTTGTATTTAGAGACAATAATTGAAACGTTTAGTTTCCAGCGGTCATATTGACCAATGGTCATATAACAGTCAAAACCCAATGGTCTCATTTTAATTATACTCATTTTATCAAATGAAATAGTTTTGTTGAGTATAAAAAAGAAAATAACACACAAAATCAGGAAACAAGATTTATTCAAAATTTCGGGTCGTTACAATCTTCCCCCCTTAAGAAATTGTGACCTCGCAATTTTTTAAAATTGGGTTTTGAAATTTTATTGAAAGTCCCACATCAGAAAAGGAGTTAGTAAAACTATGTCTTTAAGATAAATAAAGGGAAGTAAAAAAGGACACCCGAGTTAACCCACACCAGGATTACATGTAGGAAACATGGACATTGAGGAGAAAACAAAGGGTCAAGTTCTGAGGGAGAGTGATAGAAAACATGATTATGAGAAAGTTAACCATGAGAAAATCACAGACTTATGATGTGAGTAAACGGTCTTTGATTACCTAGTAGGAAACGTAAACCAACAACATTTTTGTTTTACGTTCCATTTCATAATTTTGAGGAATTCATTTACTACATATAACAAAACCATAAGGAAATATACCTACCTTCATGTAGAGTTTCATCCTTTAATAAGTTTCTACCAAAACTAATCTTTCTCCAAACGATGAGCTTTCAAAACACTTGGTCTCATCAAAACAAAAGAATCGTCTTCTAGATAATCACATAATCTACCAATGATTAACTATCTATTTCTTCTCTTATCCCAAAAATAGAAATGGTAAGATAAAACAACTCTTCAAAAATAAATAATCCCATAGGAAGGGAAACTTCTTTAAATCTTCAAAATTCCACGGTACTACCCAAAGTTCATCATAGACCATTCCATAAATAAATGTTCTTAAAATTACTCAAAATAAACCAAACTATTATTGAAACCGAAATACAAGAAGGATTTGATAACATAGTCTTCCAAAATAAACTTCATCATTAATCTCCAAACAACATCAACCACTCCTAACATCTTATAACAAAAGTAGATAAGTTAAACATATTTTCCCCAAGATAGGTTAATCATTTCCATAAGTAACCTAAATTACTATAAGTTCACTTTAAATTCATCGATTCTTCAAAATATAAGTCAACCTTTACTCCTCAAAGAAAATACCGTAGTAATCTATTTACATCGATCAAATAGGGTTCCCAAAATAGTTAACGTCTTCCAAAATAATAATCATCTTTCAATCCCCTAATAATCTCTGTCATATTAATATAGAAATCATCACATTTCCTATCACATTGTTTGTTTGGACATGTTCTTCCATTTCCCGCTATTAACTAAGAAAAGAAAGTACAATTAGGGGCTTAAATACTTATCCAATAATCATGAAAAGGAACTTAAAGCATAAAAGGATAACTTGTAGAAGAAAAATATACCCTAACATGTCATCCCTTAGGTTCCAAACTAGGTTATCCATGATCATATATTCTTATGTGAATCTTTAATTTATTTTA
Organism: Viscum album; assembly: GCA_963277665.1. Taxonomy (NCBI): domain Eukaryota; kingdom Viridiplantae; phylum Streptophyta; class Magnoliopsida; order Santalales; family Viscaceae; genus Viscum; species Viscum album. The sequence goes on along the minus strand of OY728138.1, from coordinate 750,034,829 downwards.
TCTTTGTTCCTTTAATAATGGTTCATACTAAGCTTATGAATTTACCAAAGCATATCCCCCGGGAGTGTCGTAACCAAGAGTGCAGTAAGGCCCGTTGTCGTGTACCAGTTCCCGTTTGAGTCTATCTCAAAGAGGTGATTTTAGGTTTTACCCCTATGTACATATGTGCCAGAGCCACCTCTACCTGCTCGTATCCAGACAGGGATGTATTTTCCTGGAAACCCCTTACTCAATACTAACCAATATACTAGGAAGATTTCCTATATTTAAACTTTTCTATAGGATTCTTCTTAAAGTTTTCATATCCTAATTTCCACAGATAACTAACCCATAATTTTATACCAATTATAGAATCCCGCCTTTTTATCACATAAACATTCATTACATTAAACAAAACTGAGGATCTTTAAGGTTTAGTGTCTTGAAAACCAGGAACTTATTACATGAGAAAAAAAAATTCTTCTTAAACACTTGAAAGGATTCTTAATTTGTTCATCCTAAGTTCATTACATCATCTCATAACCTGGGAGCATATAGAAAAGGAAAGGGGTGAGAAAAAGGCCCAGTAAGGGAAACAAGGGAAACATTTTACATGAGAACTTGAGATACATCAAAAGTCAGGAAAAATAACTTTAAGGCATGAGAAAGAGATCATGAGGCATATCATAATAAAAATAACGCGTTTCATAACTTGAAGATGTGGCTACAACATTTAATATAGACAATCACTTCTGTTTCACCAAGGTCTACCCCTAAGGTGTCATTAAAAATTACCAAGGTTATTCACCAAGGTATCAGTCAAAATGGTCATCTCTAGAGATTAAGTCTTTACCCAATTCATTGGAGCGCTATCAGGGCACACCATTAAATTTTCCTTTATTATCATGTGATCCACATATATAATCATCAATAATTTCATAAACAACCCATATAGCAGAAAATAAATGGGTTTTATTTCATAATCATAACGTTTTAAAAACTGTTTTAAAGACATGATCTTTATGTCACTAAAAATCCACGGAAAAGTAAAGCGGGTATTATGTTTGTAAATGCATGAATTTAAAATAGAAAATTTTGGTATATATGTGAATACCAATTTATATGGAATATATTTGAGTATTCACTTAATAAAATAACATAATATGAGGAAAATAGAGAGACATTTGAGATGGAAATTCTGCACCATAAGGGCTATGCTTCGGGGTTTTAGAAAACATTGAAAAAGAGGGGACATGGGTCACCCACTAATAAATGCTCCATAAATGTGTAGGGGGACAGAATATAAAGGATTTAAGAACATGGTAATTAAATTGGAAAGATATACCATATGAAATGACGAACATGAAAGGAAGACAAAAATAAGATTTCTCTTATGAAAATTCGGCAGCCTAACGGCGTCACTTAAACTTCAAAAAATGAATTGATGAGATCAAATATGGTATCTCATCATATGAAAATATAAGATCAGTATGATATATATAGATATCATACCCCAAAATAACAAAAAGGAACTTGAAAGACTTGACCTGAATGTAGAACTTTGAAAAAATGAGAAAGGTGAAGGAATCCCTTAAAAATTCGACAGCCTAACGACATCACCCAAAAATCAACAAAAATGAATTGCCGAGATAAAATAGGGTCTATCATCATATGAACATATAATATCAGTATGATAGATATAGATATCATACCCCAAAATAATAAAAAGGAACTTGAAAGACTTGACATGAAAGTAGAACTTTGAAAATTGTGAAGGGTGAACGAATCCCTTAAAAATTCGGCAGCCTAATGGCGCCACTTAAACATTATTAAAATGAATTGATGAGAGAAAGAGGGGGTCTCTCATCATATGAACATGAAAAGTTCAGTAAGAGGAATATAAAAGAACATCCTCCAACATAAGATCATGGAGCATAAAATAAATGACATAAATGAGATTACTTGAAAAGAAAGAGAGAGGTGAGATCCCTTACCTTAAAATGTAACTCTTAAAATTCAAAGGTTGGGACCTTGAGGGATTGGGGGATCCTTGGGAGGACTCCTTGGGAGGAAATTAGACCAGAGCTTCGTTGGGGTAGAGTTGGCAGTCGAATGGGTGAGATTATGTCGTGGAATTTATAGGGAAAGTGAGGGGACAAGACATTAATGGCCAAGGGACACCTCACAAGTGGTTTTCTCAAAACCATGGGCTCTCCCATGGTATTTCACATGGAGTTAGGCCACATGGGGCCCCCAATACAATACTTCATCACCTTTGGTCGGAAAACCCTTAAAATATCTCATGAAATCATCATGACACAGTTATGATGTCATTAAATATACCGAAACCCTAAAACTGTATTTTTACTATTCACTAAAAATTCAACTTTCTCAGAAAAATCCAAAAATTTTACCTTAACCAAATATAAATGCTCTGATTTCAAAAATGAACTCTATTTTATAAAAATAATTTTCTAAATAATTTTAATTTAATATTTCAATAAATACACTATTCACCAAAAATTAAATTTTTTTCAGAAAAATCCCCAAAAATTACCTTAACATAATATCGATGCTCTGAGTTCAAAAATGAAATCCATTTTATAAAAATAATTTTCTATATATTTTTAATTTAATTTTTAATTACAAAACACTATTCACCTGAAAAAACTAATACTTGACTAATAATTAATGAAATAGTTATTTACCTATTTTATTGAATCAAATTACTTAATCAAGGTGCCTAGATTATATTAATACTTTTTTTAAGTGAGAATACTAATCCATTTGTTCACATTACTAATCCTAAGCATAAAATCACTATTCATAATTTACTATTCATCAAAAATTTTGTTGATCTTATTAGACTCTAAATTTCGTACTGAACATAATTGTAGAAGACCATTTTTTGAAAATCATTACAGATAATTAGTTATCTAAGGTTTACATAAATATTTTCAAATATTCATTTTCTATAACTCATCAAAAATATGTTTACTATATTTATCCGGACATTTGAAAATTTACAAACTTCATCACAAGAAGAAATCACAATATTTATTTAAATAAAAGGATTACACAATGCAGTTATGGTCTCCTTACATAGCCCCTTATCACACCAGTATAGGACCAAAGTGTAAGGTGTGCTAAGGTGAGAGAATCCGAGGGAGGCTCGGCCAACATCGCACGAGTAGTAATTTCTATCATTTTGAACTTCTCGCGAATGCGATTCCATTCTAGCTTCACACGATGAAGTTCGGCTTGGGTTTGGTCCAGATCAAAGACCAGTGGTGCTACCTCCTTCCCAGTTCTATTAGATGGGCTTTGATCATTCTAAGACTACTGAGTGAGGCCATCAAATCATCTTTCTATATTAATTAACCAAGATTACTTTTATTTAGAGACAATAATCAAAACATTTAGTTTCCAGCGTTCATATTGACCAATGGTCATAAAACAGTCAAAACCCAATGGTCTCATTTTAATTATACTCATGTTATCAAATGAAACAGTTTTTTTGAGTATAAAAAATAAAATAACACACAAAATCAGGAAACAAGATTTATTCAAAATATCGGGTTGTTACAGATACCACTTTGTAACGTCCCAGTTCCGGGTGCTGCCCAAAGGTGTCCCGTAACTAGTTGGTAACCTAGCCTGAAGTGAATTTACACGAACACCATAGTATTCCAACTAGTAGTGAGGGACTTGGGTGTGATAGTGGGGAAACTATTCCCTCATTGTAAGAGTAACATAGTGAAAACAAAACAGATAACAATAGTAGAATCACTAATAATATCATACAAAAGTAAAAAATGGAAGACATCAAGTAAATAAACAATTGGAGGTCATATATAAATGATGCATGATACATATATATAAAAAATATTCCAAACAAGTCACAATGTTGGAATACAATACTAAACCATGTAAAAAGAAAAAACAAATAAATAGATCCAACAGCATCATAAGCCTAAGCTTGGTCGCATGCTCCACAACTCCATAGTAGTCAAGTACTTGAAGTAGAATGGTGTTTTACCTTCTCTAGACCTATAGCAATATAGTCTGTTTGGGCCCAAAAGCATGACCCAAACAGGGTGTGAGATGAATCCTAGTAGGCAACTTCCCAAATATATATTCCTAACTCTCAATGAATATATATAGTAGGAAATATTCTATAAATTAATTAATAAACAAGGAAGTAATAAAAAGTAAACAATCATACATTTTCAACTACATTAATTTACATTTATAAAAAAAATCATCCAAAAAATCACAAGAAATCCTCTCATAGGTACTCATAGTCTAACCCCTCTGGTTGATCTCAAACAAAACTCTCTGAGGAAGAAATCACTGTCAATTCCCCTTGTGGTCTTGTAACGGTAAACTAATAACTCTCTTAGGAAGCAATAAACATCCAATTCCTCCTATGGTCTCACAACGTGGAACTACATTCACTCTGAGAGAGCACTTACGTCCATCCCGTCTATGGTCTCACAATGTGAAAAGTATAAAAGACACTCCGGAGAAGCCCTATGCATCCATTCCCCCTATGGTGTAACTACACCAGGTTCCTACATTATTGTGAAATAAAATTGTGCAGAAATGAAATCCAGAAGCCCAAATAAATCTCAAAAACTACATGTATTAACATCTAATAAGAATATCATAGAAATAGATAATATCACTCCATCCTAACAACACTAGGAATGGAACATAAGTAGCCTAATAGAAAATGCTTGACCAAATGGTCAATATCAAAATAATCATGGGAAACCACTTCCATAGCATGGAAAATAACTATACTAACAAACAAGATCCCTAACTCAAGGAAACAAACATAGAAGGCATCAAAAGGGTTAACATCCCTAAACATACAATACCACAATCTAGGTTATTGGGAACTTTTTCACATAAAATTGAAAGACTAACTATGGAAAGGTACAAACCAGCTACCTCAGTGTTGCATGATCGATATACTCCGACATCATCCCTTGAATCAACCTAGAACAACGTAGATCTAAATAAATGTCTCGAACTTTGAACCAAGAATATCTCATGAAAGAGGATAAATCAAGGAATAAGGCTCAAGAAGAAGAAAGAACTCACCATGTAGATTCCAACACAATAGATGGTGGTTGATTCAGAGAACAGAGAACGAGTCAGGGTCTTGGGGAAGAATCATCGGATTTGGTCACTCTTGGACGAGACAAAGCCAAAATAAGTTATTTCTGTGGATGGGATGAAACCCTAGTCTATTTAATCAAATAAAAAATAAATATACACAGTGTGTCTTTTAAAAATACATGGTGTGTATATTCCTTTACCGGGCCCCACTATAGGTGGTCTATAGGTCACCCCACACAGCCATGTACTCGGCAGTTACATGGCCAGTACGCGGATATCCTCCACCACCGGGTACACAGTGTATACACCTAAGTACACGGTGTGTGGTCCTTAAATTTTCAAAAACTATCCTTTTCTCAAAAACACCTAAAAACAAGATCCATACCTGAAATAAAGAGCTGGGTTCTTACACCTTCTAAGTACCACTTGAACCTGGATAATGTAATTGTCTTAACATGTTTATTTTAATGACATTAATTTAATGGAATGGTTTGACATGATGGATTTACTTCCTTAAATTTATTAAAATAATTAATTTAAATGGAACTTATTAAGGTGGTACGACCATGCATATCGTTATGATTAACTAATGAAATATTATGTAATTTTTTTAATGATATGAGTTGAATATATTCAATGAAATGATTCATGGAGGTTGCATTAATTGAAAAGAATTGATGTGGGTGGTCTAAATTAAAACACGTTTTTATTTGATACAATTATTTATAATATTTGCGATATGTATGATAACAATGAAATTCTTCAGGAATGACCTGAAAAATATTAAAATACCTATTAAAATATTATTATTTTTAAACCACCATTGAATATTTTTTTGGTCAATAGGCATGGGGACCGAGACTTGATGCCACCTAATAGGTGTGCTAGCCTTTGATTTAATTGCAACCCAGTATATTTGATTTTTGATCCCTATAATAATTGGATAAATCGATTGATTACTGTCTTATAATTTTGAAATGGAATAATAATAAATTATGTGATTTCTAATGATATAATCACCCTGGGTAAACTGGTTAATTAAAATATTAATGACTTTATGATTGAATGATTAATTAAACATGTTTGATATAATTATGATGACAATTAGGAACCTGGATGAATGAAATGAATTGGTTTGATAAATAGTAATTTTAATAAATTGATCATTGTGTCTTATGATGATAAATCTGGTATGTTTGAAACTAGAATTTTGATTTTGATTGTTTAGATTTTAAGCTATTATGATATTGATGTGATTTATACTCAATGGTTGGATATGGTTTGTCATGTTGAGTTTGTTTGGATATTACTCATGTTTTATTTGTATACCCAAGGGATTGGTTTATATTCTTCTGTATCGCTAGAGGGAATGGTGCAGAAGTACATGATTCCCAATTGAAGAGTATATGATTATATGGGATGTATGAGGACTCATGTTTGGTGTTAACACCTGAAGGTTTAGTGCAAATTTTTGTACTGCCTGAGGGCTTTGAACACTGGAACTGAATGCCTGAGGGAAGATTATATGTTTTTGTTGGATTCCTGAGGTCGATTTGCACAATCACACAATTCTTAAGCTTGCGATTATAGTGATGTTTGTGGGCTTGGAGCATGTTTTCATACAACCTAATGGATAGGCGCACTGGTACTGAATGTGTAAAGGTAGATTATATTTTTATGTTGGATATGTGAGCGAAAGATGCATTGTCACACGATGCCTATGGGTGAGATTCTAGATATGCATGAGGGTGTGATTTTGGTTGGATTGAGGGTAGTGGCCATATGTTTATGGTATATTCTGGGTGATTAATCCTCATTGGAAGAATCTTCCACCAATTTGGGTGATCTTTCCTTATGTAGGAGGATCTATCCAAAAATATAGATACATGGATGGGTGCCAATGTTTTTATATCCCCTAGGCATCCCTTAAGAACCTAGATGGGATGTTGTTTATTTATTCTGCACCGGTTGTTTATTTTTCTACAAATACATCCTCACTGAATTATATTATATATAAAGTAATGCGTAGGTCTAGACACCACGGCTGTGGTCCTACTGAGATTATTATCTCACACTATGCTCAGATGCCATTTGTAACCTAAGTATATCTTTTTGCTAATAGGTCTTTGGGTTCATTTCTTGTGTTGTTCTATGTACGTGGGAGCTATGGAGTAGAAGAATGGGATCTTTCTTAGGAATCATGAGGATTTAACCATTGGATTTTTCTTTTATTTTGTTTTTTTACTAATTGTACCTTGTAGTAACACATGATATTACATAGATAATTATATGGATTAGTGTTGGCAAATTTATTTTATTCAGATATTATATTATTCTTTCAATGATTATTTTCTTTATTATTACTACTTCCACATTTTTATGTTATTTATTATTTGATAAACCACTATTGTATTATGATATTGAGGGTATAGTCTCCCAATAAAAACATCAATACACCCACACTGCTAGTTGGAATCCTCTAGTGCACGAGGAAGAACACTTGAGGCCATGTGACCCACTGGTCTAGGCACCATCTTAGTGGTGATCCAAGTTGGGACATTACAAAGTGGTTTCGTAAGAAAGGTTTGTTTTCAATTGAATTAATGTTTGGGGTTGGTAGATATAAGACTTTTAATGTGTTGGAGCTTGGTAAATAGTTATTCTTGGGACTAATCACCCCCCATACGAGAAATGACAAAGCAGATGAGACATGGATTGTTTTTCATACTCTTTTCTATTGTAATTGATATGATTTCACATTGAGTGAATGGTTAACTTTCCAATGCTTATGGATTTATGATATTAATGATATTTTACCCTTTTCCTAGTATAGAAAGGATGAATCATTATGTGTAGAATATTAGTAACATAGATAATTCACATTCCATGCATATGCCATGCCATATAGTTGCATATGTAGGATGCTTTCTAAATTGATTATGTGCCTTGGGGGATATACCATTCTGGTGTTTATACCAAATTCCATGCTTTTTATATTTTATTCTACTATCTGATAGCATTTTTATCAGTGTTTACTACTTATAATAACATGATAGTTTCATTTTTAATGTGGAATTTGTTTCATGGCTGGATATATATGGGATGTGAATAAATAGAAGCTAGAATTCAGTTTATATAGTGTATGGTAACTTTATAGGCTTGGGAATGGAAACCCATACAATCCGACTATTTTATATCACTATGTTTTTTTTGAAATGGTTAAAAATGTGAGAGATGGATAAATTTAACCATACTGAAATGGGTTACCTTCTGAAATTTACAACTAGACTCACGTAGGTCAGTTGGGACATGTATCTTACGAGATAATCCATTACAGGTGTTTGTAACCTCAATAACAAAGAAACTACTATTAGGTTACACTATAATGAACCCAAGTTGGCTTATTAGGATCCTCATAGGTCACCTTATCTATTACTATGAATTTATATGCTAAATTTTGTAAATATTATTGGTTGTCAATGAATGTTAAATGTTTATAAAAGAATTTTGATACAACTTATGTATTCTTCCATTAGGGTGTTAGATAAATAATGTACCTCATGTTTTTTTGTAAACTTTTTCTTCATTTTTTAATTAACTCTTTTATATGTTTAAATATTTAAATTTAAATCATTATAAAGACTTTAAAATGGAAACCATAGGTGGTATCCTTTTATAAAACCCTCTTGTAAAGGTAATGTATCATTTTCATTGAGTTTCCTTTGAAGGGATCCATATGTGTTTTTATAGGGTTCCCCAATTTAAGAAATTTCTTAATGGATGAGATATTGATCCTTGTGACTTATGTTAGGCATGACCTCATGATAGGGTCGATTCTTGTTCTTTGTAATGGATTATCTTGTGGTCTGTAGCACCCTTAGAACATAAATTCCTTGCCAATTCCATGTTGTTCTTGACAATTGGTTTCATTAAGATGTCATTTTTCTTTTTATGAAGTCTAGATTCTAAATTTAACCCTTATAGGGATGCGTGGTCATGTTTCCCATAGCCTGGTTATGGTCATGAGCATTGAGAAATTCTTGGTTTCAGTTAGTTAGACATGCCTTTGGAAAGGTTGGATTCCTTGTATGTTGATTGAATATTTATTTTCATTAGTGATGGATGACTTGGTATGTCATCATCTAGTTTAATTATTTTGTACATACCATCTCATGCATGAATCCATAGGGTAGATAACCAATGGATGACATTCAAGATGTACTATTTTCTCAAAAACATCTCAAGGTAGTATGTGTCGGTATATGTCGTACCATCAAGTGTTTAATGTCCTTAAAAAATAGACGAGTTCAATAGTATTGTAGAGACTTATGCTATTGGGTATGATCTCAGGTCATGTCTTAGGTAAATTTACCTAGTAATAAAGAAATCAATTTTCTCCAATGCTTGGGATGACTTTAGAAGAATCAGGTGTTTTGACATAATAGTTGGGTTGGTTTTGGTTTTCATGCGAATTGTTTAAATGTTTTCATTTATGGTGGGTTTGAACTAGGAAACTTTTGAGCGAGTAGAATATATATTCTTTTTGATGATTATGAAACTCCTAAGGTGGGGAGTGTTATGTCAGTTTTGTGAAATACGCGTCCTTCTGGGTAGAAAGAATGTAAAAAAAGGACCATTGGAGAATCGTTAGCCTTGCTTAAATGATCCTGAATCTTGTGAACTTTAAATCAGGTTGGTGCTTGATAAAGATCACGACGTTAGTGTGTTTGGTGGTTAATGAAACCTTCTAGAAATTCCATTGGTTGGGGGTGGAATTTCATGGTTAATCTTAAATTATCATGGGATTATTTAGGTGGTAAACGATTGGTTATCATTTAATGATGGTGCATCAATATGTAAAGAAGAGTTTCTTCTATGTCATCAAATAGTAGTGGTTTAACCATTTTCCTTAAGGTAATATTTTAAATTCTCTTAGTGTACTATTCCATGAGATATGGCCATGTCCCCTAACTTAACATCATCCTCAATACACTAAGAGAGATTTGGTTTTACCCTACACCGTGGTTTAAATGTTATTGGGAAGTTTATATTGTTTACCAGTGTTGTACTCTGAATGTGTTGTTCTTATCAAGGCTTGGATGGTTTGGAGTGACCCTTAGATTCCCTTGTAGAAATTACATGGAAAAACTATTCTACACCATCTATTCCTTCAAAATTTACTGCAAGACCTATGCCACTCTAGGCTCAGTCAATGCTATGATGTGGATGTCTTAACTTGGTAAAAAAATATCACTTGTAAACATGGAGCATGAAATACCTTGGGTAAGTTACTTTCACTCCATTCATTCCAATATGAGGTTATCTAGGAAATTTCTTCAGGCTCGAAGATTCTTAAATCACGGAATTCCATCAGAAGTCTGGTATGGACTTCGGTGGATGTTTTCATGGTGAGTTTGAGATACCTTGGAAGAAGGCATCACAAATTAGTTTTTAAAACATTGTCTTCCAAATATGACATTCTTCTTGAATGGCCAGCTTGAGTGGCTCAACTAGTTGCCTCTTTTGTTCAATAGAATGGTCAGTAAAAGATAGTTTCAGGAATTTTGTCGAGTGAGATTAGTGTGGTTTGTGTCCTCTTGGGATTTTCATGAGGAGAAATCTCGACATGGATAAAAAAGGATGGTGGGGAATTTACTATATGACCATTTCAAAATCATGCAATAATATTCCTTGAATACTTTAGGTGTGATTTTATGGAAATTCCAATAGTGGATATGTCATGGCTAGAATTAACCCCCCATTTTTAAATATGGTTACCTAATGTGGGGAGAACAACTGAGAATTTTTCTTAAGAGACAATGACATGGTCTTGTCTCTATCTAAACAATCCTGGATGAGAACCATATTGGTGTTTCAATTGAAAAAATTGATCATTGGATTGGATCTTAGTGGCCTAAGTTATGCTTACCCAATCAATGCTTAGGGTGTGTCAGGAATTTGGAAATGCAACATGACTATCTGATCAATACATCAAGACCCCTGTAGGTTGGGTGATGTTTTAATTGTTCTTAAAGGATTCTCAGGGATGAGATGTTATATGGTGGGGAGGATATAATGACCCATATTTTTGTACTAGTAAAAACACCAAAGATATTTGAATTTTCATTAACTGGATGGGCCATTTTCGAAACTAAGTATCAGATCTTATTTTGATGGGTTGGAACATTATGATGTGTTTTATTTAAAGAAATTAAATTATTTAAATTAAAATTTAATTAAAATAAATTTGGAGTAAAAATAATGAATTTTTTTAATAATAACAATAATAATAATATTATTATGATTATGATTATGATTATTATTACTACTAATAATAAGAATAAGAATAATATTATTATTAATTGGTTAGTTTTTTTATTGAATCAAGGGGTATGATTCTACTCTTGCATGACACATCCCCACTCCCCTTCCCCTATAGCATGCAACCCCCTACTTTGAACCCCCTAGTGCGCAAACTCTTCTCTTCCGACACCCTCTCCTCTCAACGATTTCACCTCAATCCTTCATGAATCTCATTCAACCCTTAAAGGTAAGACTTTATACTCTAATCTCCATCCTTAGTTGTTGGTTTTTCCACTGTTTCTCTCTTTATTTCAAATGGTCTGAACCCTAGGTTAGGGTCTAATATGTTTTATGGTTTCTTATTTTGTGTTAGGGCATGCAAAGGGTTTATTGGGCCAACCTTGTTCGTGTTTCAGTATCTGATGTTAAAAGAAAAAGGGATTTTTTTGATTTGGTTTGCTGCAATCGATTTGGGGTAAGGTTATCCTTCATAATTAATTGTTATGCTACATATTTTTTGGTCTTTCATAGTTTTTGATTTCCTATTATTTTTCTGTAAGTGCGTTGGCCTCCTCGTGATGGTTTCTTCTTGCTTTCGTCACTTTGAGAGTGTTAATGGATCCTTGAAGTCTTTTAGTCATATATATAGGTATGTGTGTGTGTATATATATATATATATTCCTTGTACATATTCTTTCATGGATATGGGATTATGTACATTGGATTTAGAGGAATATATATGTGAATGTATCTGTGTGAATGTGTGGAGAGATCTTTTCCATTGAAAATGTAAAGCACCAAGTGCTTGGCATGGTTCTTCTTCCAAGGTAGGATCCCTATCATTGACCCCTTAAATTTAAGAATGATTTAAGAGGTACTTTAAATAAGTCAAATTATGTTTTCCTTCGAAAAATTGAACTGAAAACTGTGAATTAAATTCCTATGTACAATAAAGTATCCGTTTGATAAACAAAATCATGTTTTTAAAATATAACTCCATCAACAAAGGTGTGTCGTTTTAAAAGCTAGAAACTAGTGATTAGAATTTTATGCTTTACAAGATTATTACATTTATATTTTTTTTATGATTAGATGTTACCATTGACATAAGTAATATTTAGGGCTTGGAAACTAGTGGAATTAGAAAAAGAGATTTTCCCTATTAAAATTATTAAACAACCAAGGCACCATCTTGGTGCTTGGCCCATCTTCTAAATTGAATGACATGACATGCTTTATAAAAAGGGAATTCCCTTGTAGGCATTTGCCCTATTTTTATGGTACATTCTATGTATCACTTGAACCTTGATAAAGGAATTTTGTTAACTTATTTAACTAAATGACATGAATTGAATGGAATGGATTAACATGATGTTTTTCATTCCTTAATTTTTTTAAATGAACAACTTTAAATTTTATTTATTAGGGTGGTACAACCACACCTCTAGTAGTGATTAAATAATCACAATTTATGTAAAATGTTTCAATGATATAGCTTGAATATATTCAACAACATTCTTTATGGATGGTTCATGCCTTGAAAGGAATTGACGCAGGTGGTCTAAATTAAATACCTTATTTTTATTTGATAAAATTATTTATAGTATATGTGATATGTTCGATCATGTCAGAATGTCATGGGAATAATTAGATAAATTGATAAAATCTATATTAAACTATAATATTTTATTTTTAAACAGCCATTGAATCACTTTTAGTGCATATGCAAGGATACTGAGACCTGTAGTCACCCGATATGTGTGCCAACCTTGGATTTAATTGTGACCTAGTCGATTTGACTGTTGAGCCATACAATAATTAGAAAAATCAATTGATTTCTTGTTCAGACTTTTGAATTGTCATAATATTAAATTTTTTGGTTTATTGTTGTATAATCACCTTGGATAAATTTTTTAATTAATATATTAATGATTTTTGGGATAAATGTTTAATTAATAGATTTGATATAATTATGATGATCATTAGTAACATGGATAAATGAAATGAATTGGTTTGATAGATGGTAATTTTTATAAATTGATCGTCATGATTTTAATGATAATTATAGTATGTATGATATTAGAACTATGATTTTTACTTATTAGCTTTTAAGATTATGTGATATTGATGTGATAGATACCTGAGGTTTTTATTCAATTTGACATGCTGAGTTTTTCTGTGTAAGACTCATGAGTAATGTGGATGCCTGAGGGCTTGGTGAATGTTCTTCTATACCGCCTGAGGGAATGGAACATGTGTACAGGATGCCTGAGGGAAGAGTATAGGATTATATGGGATGTATAAGGACTGATGTTTAGTGTTGACGCCAGACGGATTTGTGCACATTTTTGTAATTCCTAAGGGATAAGGGCACTTGAACTAAATTCCTGAGGAAAGATTTTATGTTTATGTCGAATTCCTCAGGGCTAGATGCACAGTCGCACGATGTGTGAGGGTGATATAATAGTGATTCATGAGTACTTGGTGCATAATTCCATACCACCTGAGGGTTAGGTGAACTAGTATTGAATGCTTGAGGGTAGATTATATGTTTTTTAAGATTCCCAAGGAAATGATTCACAGTCACACGATTCCTGAGGGTGAGATTCTAGTAATTCCTGAGGGTATGATTTTGGTTAGCCTGAGGGGAGAGGCCATATGTTTATGGTATATTTTGAGTGATTCATCATTGGAAGGGGAATATTACACCTATTTGGGTGATCTATCTTGATACAATATGATCTAACCACATATATAGATTCACAGAAGGGTTCTGAAGTAGGTATAGTCTCCTAGAATCCCTTAGAATCCTGGAAAGGTTTTAGTTCATTTATTCAGCACTTCTTGTTTATTTTTTTGGATATAGATACTCACTAAATTAAATTATATATCAAATAATGGATTATGATAGAAACCATGGGTGTTAGATTACTAATATTATTAACTCACACCCTACTTGGGATTTGTTTGGAACTTGGAGTAAATATTCCTTCTACCAGGTCTTTGGATTCATTGATTGTGTTGTGCTGTGTACATGAAAGCTTAGTAACACAAGACTGGGATCTTAATCAAGATTCTTGAAGAGTTGAATATTAGGTTTTTGTTTTATTTTTTTATTTTTTACTATTTTAATGTTTTAGTAACACTTGAAATTACATTCATCACTATATCAAATTGGCGTTGGACATTTTATTTTTATTCATATAATATATTATTCTTATGTTGTTTTTTCCTATTATTACTACTTATGTATTTATCAATTATTTATTATTTGATAAAATACTGTGCTAATCTAATCTTGATGGTTTTATATCCCTACATTTTCATCAATAGGCCCTCACATCTAGTCTCTAGACTCTCGCCTATGGGGTGGAATTCTTGAGTCTATGTGATGCATCGGTCTGACCAATGTCTTATTGGTGAGCTGGGATGGGATGTTACATTTAGTCAAAGAGTGTAACACATGTTTTTTTCAAGAAAATCACTCATTGAAGCACTATTAACCTTTGGAATTTTAATGGAATTTCATATATTAATTTTAGTATTCTCACACACCAAACATTATTTTCAGAAGATAGGGATTTAAATTTCATCCCATTTTTTATATTTAGTTATTAAATGATGTTAATGAGATAAGTTTTAAAACTATTTACATTATAGATTATTTCCAAAATTTATAAAAATATTTATAGTTATATTAGTATTAATATACATTTATGATATCATTTAAATAAAATAACCAATGTGATAAATTATTTTTCGTATCACTTATAAAAAAAGTTGTTGAGAAAGAGATTTTTTATGAAAAAGTTTAGTATCTACGCATAGTGATTAAATTGAATGAATAATGAATGAAACCAATTAATGACGATGATGAGGTATATTGAAAAAAATGAAATTAAACACATTATAAGATATTTTTACTTGTTTATACAAAAAAAATTATCAAGGGGCTGAATTTTTGGTGCTTAGTGGATGAAATATGGATTCAAACATCCTTATATTATTTAAAAAAAATAGAGTAATGAAATAATAATATTTTCTTAAACTCTGTAATGATATAGAAAAAAAATATTTATCAAGAATTTGATAAATCTTATGTAATCCTCCTTGAGTGCCTCCAAGTGTTAGATCAAGTGTGCATTGTCATTCTTATTATAAAACCCATCCAAGAATCTCTCAAAATTAGCCTATGATTCTTTTGATGACTATATAAATATTTTATCACATCCTTCAAGTGACTCATCACATTTATTTAATTGAAAACACAAACTAAGATGTGTTGAGTCCCACCATGAAATGGTTTTCCTAGTTAAAGGTAAATCCAAAAACCATATAAGGAAAATCATTATCATCCTCAAATATCAAATGATATTTTACCTTCCTTGATTATATTTTTAATTACACAATGAAATAGTGAGATATATCCATGGTATGGTTAATAAATGAAAAATAACCTATATCCTACTCATCAAACCATGAAATATGAAACATATATTTTCAAAGTGTCATGACATGGTATAAGAAACCATTGAAATTTCAATCCTCATGTGGAGTATACAAAATTTAAAAAAAATTCCACATGAACCAAATATTGAATTGTTGGATCTCTATATATTTAATGATTCTAGGATAAGTGATAATGAGCCACATATAGCACAAATCTAGGAAATATAAATAACAATAGACAAGTTGACCAGCAACACTGAAAACAGGTACTATAACAATTTATATTTTTTATAAATGATTACTATATATATATATTGAAATTACTAACATGGGTACTATGGAATAATTGAATACTATCTAAATATTGGTACTATAGAAAAACGAGTAACTATAAAATTATATTGCATTATGATATCATTTTATGATAGGGTTTCTTGGTATAGTGTATGTGAAATATAATTTTCTCTAAAAAATAGTGAAAACATTCTACCTATCCATGAATGTATGGCTTCATCCAAAACCATGAAAATATATTTTTTGTTTTTGTTCTCTTACATTTTTCTCATCCCATTTAGTCTCATTTTATATAACTATTTTCCATTAGATATCCCATGTTTCAATAAAAAATGGTTTTAATGATCGATTTGATAGATCATGGTTCATTTTTGAATCATGTAATTTATATAGAAGAAGGAAAATAAAAAAAAGTGACAATTTCAACGGACCATACCTTAATTTATAGAGATTTCATATTTAGGATTATCTTTATCAAAAGAATATTCACATATAGATTCTGAGTCTAAAACCAACCAATATGTACAAGTCCAAGTACAATTTAATGGATATAATGGTTCTAGGCGTTATGCATATTAAATTATAAATTAATGTGGTTTTCAAAATTAGAGTAGATACTATGATATCAGGGTTGATGAAATTAACCTTTAATATGTATGAAAATCCTTCTGTGATGAACAATGTGTGTTTGATGTAATGATTATTCAATTTAAATATGATTAAATGGAGGATTGTTTCTAATCACATTAATGAAATCAACAAAATTACAAGTTAAATTACATTAGTTGGAATTACTATAGATGATGAGGTATGTGTACCAGTTTAGTTTTTTTATTACCTGATTGTTTAGAAGCTACAATAGTAGCCGTAAGATATTCTTTAAAGGATACAATATTGAAGTTTATTTATGTTAAATATTTTGACCTAAAAAAGGATATTTATAGAATACATTTAGGGTGATTCTATGGGTTTTATGTACACAATAAAGTATAAGGTATAAATATAGTGGTATAATCATTGGGGTAGATCTAAATCCAGAGTAAAGAGTTGATACAAGTAAAAGTGTCATATTCTTACATGTAGTTTTTTAGAAAGAAAGTAAACATCAAGGAAGAGGTAATTGATAAATTGAAGGCACTTGAAATTGATTCAACAAACACAAAAACAATAGGATTCTACGAAGTTCAGTTTCTATGTGTGGATATCCCATAAATACTTGGATTTTAGACTTAATGGTATTATTTTATTCAATATTAGTGAAGGATTTCCTGAAAAATTATGTTTCTAGAAATTTTGTCAGGGTTGGACTTATTGTTGATGAACCATTATAGATTATGGGAAACGCCGATGCACAGATCAAAATTAATTGTGGGAGTTTACTCATTTTAGAGAATGTGAAATGTATTCCTAGGTTAAGAAAGAATATTATTTCTATTAGACAAATCGATAATGGGGGAATTAACTCCATTTACATTAGTGGATCATAGAAAATTACCAAATGAACAATGCTCATATATCATGGAGTGAAGAATTAATCCCTATAAAATATGATAGAAACATTTATAGATATGATTGTAAAAATTAATTCTATTAGGGATTAACAATTGTGAAACTATAGGTTAGTTTATATGAGTGAGAAAGGGGTGATGGTCCTCGAACAAAAACAATTCTAATAGAGTTGAAGTTGGTGGAGGTTGGATTATGTGAATATTATATATTTATAAAGTACTATAATGTATCTTTTTTGACAGGTGGTTAAAATATTAATGCTTGAATGAATAAATTAGTGAACACTAAATTTTGGGGAACAACAAAAATATATTTCCTTGGTGGGTTAATATAGTATGTTACATTTTTTGATGAATCAACATGGTGGGTATGGCATTTTTTATGATGGTAAAATCTATTGTGTAACTATATTTCATATTCGAAAGAACATAGAAGAGAATAATTGAAGATAAAAGTTGAAATACATTAGTTATGATAATAGGGGACATAACGATAGTAATTTTTTTTAAAAATATTCCATGAAAATATAGAATTTAGTGAGCTCTGAATCTTCTAGGAACTCCACAATACAAAATTGTGGTTGATAAAATGAATAGACCGTTAAATGAATCCTCTTAGAATATGAGTGTACAATTGAGGTTACCAAAAAATTTCTTGGCAGAAGAAGTGAATATGGTAGAATAAGTTATCAATAGGATTACACACATGCCAATTCAAGAATGATTTACAATATTGGGCAGGTTAATAATGAAGGTAAAATTATCTTATTTATTTTACATCATAGCTTGAAATATGTTCCAAGATATTTTGATATAAGAAAAAATTGGATGAAAAAACCAAAGAATTCTTATTTATTGGATATGGTGAAAAGGATTTTTGGATAATTTAAAATATGATGAGAATAATAAGATCATTATAATTAAAAATATGATATTTGATAAAGGATTCATCTAGAATGGTTGTTATGTAGTTGTAACAGGTAGTGGGAATATAGAATCAAGGTGCAAATATCAAGTGGAGCTTAAAGCAATACCTAAGAATATGACCGTAGAACCAGTTTATCCAACTTTTTAATTGGATATTATGAGATAAAAAAGTATGATAAAAACAAAGAAAAATATTTAATTATCCATAAAATATTTTTATTAAATAATGGTGGATATGTTGAGTGGTTTGAAGAAGAAATGGTATTTGTGGAGTAAAGAAAGTGGGAGATCGATTTCAAGGGTATATTTCTTGATTATATGATAAAAATACATGAGAGTTGACACCATCACCTTAAAGAGAAAAATAATTTTATAAAAAATAAGTTTACTGATTCAATGATGAGAATAATGGTAAGAAAACATATAAGAAAATACTTTTGGTGAAAGACTTTTGATATAAGGAAGGAGTATATTTCATAGAAAGTTTCTCCCTAAGAGTGAATATCACTACCATTCAGGTTTTTCATAGTATTTTTGTATTAGAGGATTTGTATCTTCAGAATCATGATATGAATATTTGTTCCTTCAACTAGATTTATAGGAATAAATATATATGGTTTATCTAAAGGGATTTTTGATTTAAAATATAAATTCAATGTGTGGAAAATATAGTAATATTTTTCGACCTGAATTTTGAAATAATCTAATAAAATAATAAATTTTATGAATTTATGAGTAAATATGAATATAGATTTCATAGAATGGATCAACGATACACTTATTAGTATTTTGGGGATGGATACATTATATTTATTTTTTATATGGATGACATGATTATTATTGGATCATACAAGATATAATTGATGAACTGAAAGGGAAGCAGTTTCAATGGTTAAAGATTAAAGATCTTGGTGAATTTAGTAAGATTATAAGTATAAAGATAAAGATATGGAATGAATCTAGAACACTAATGTTGTCAAAATATGGTTACATTTTAAAGGTTTAGTGTAGGTTTCGTATGTTGAAGGTAAATATATTTGCAATTCCCTTAGGAAGTCATTTTATTTTTTCTATAGATTAAGCACCAAAAATAACTGAATAGGTTCAGTAAATAGTGAAGGTTACTTAAGAATCATATGTTACAACCATTATATATTCCATTGTTCGTACCTGAAATGATATTTCTAATGTACTGAGATTTATGAAATGGTAGATATATAATCTAGTTATACAAAATTAGGATTCTTTGAAGTAGATACTGAGATATTTTAATGTATTTCAAGAGGTATATATATCCATTGGAAAATAAAAATCTTTATCGGGGTATGTGGATATTGAATTTAGAGGTGATGTCAATAAAATGAAAAGTACAATATATTCTGTGATTACATATAGAGGAATATCAGTAAGTTGGATATATTAGTTTCAGAAGGTGTTGGAATTGTCCACCACCAAAATAGAATCAATAATTTATTAGAATAAGATAGCAAAGACATTATAGATCTTATAAGGAATAGAAACTTTAGAAACAATATATAAAACCATGATTGTACACCATCCATGAAACAACATCACAAAAGAACATGTAATATAGAAGAACTTATCAAAAACCAATATAATAGGTGATGTAAATGTAGATTACAAATCTGTAATAAAAGGAAAAAAATAGTTTGTCTGAATATATTTTTAGAGGATTCGAAAAAAATTTGATAGGAAAATGTATTACACTGTGATAGTTTTAGTGTTATAAATCATTCAAATAATCAACTGATTTACTCCATGAAAAATCATACTTAGTTAAAGTACTAGTTTATTAGAGACTTAATATAGGATTTCTTTTTGAATTATAGAAGATTAAAGGAATCAGTAATCCAATAGATATGTTGATAAAGCTAATGGTAATTGAGAAGTTAAGGCACTATTGTTCCCCTATTGGTCTTTATTAATGAATGGATCGTTAGAGATATAATATTGAATCCAATTATAAGATATTGGAAGGGAAAATCTATTTTTTAGGAACCATTAACATACAATTTTATCTTTAAAGGGAAATCACCCATTTGTGAGTAAAAAAGTGGAGAAGATAAAATTATGTATGTTCTCTAAGATGGATGCATAGAAGAAGATAAATTTTCTATATTAGAATTAATTTTATTCTTTTGGAATAGTAATGCCTAATCTATCATATGATATTGGGCCGAGTACTAGTATCACATACTAAACCCAAGACCAATAGAAATGACTGACTATTATAGAGTTAACTGGTGACACCAATAGTGGGCACAATTGTCGTGTGTATATTACAAACATGGAAACTATATCAGTGTAAACTTTACCAACATGGGTATTATTACATAGTGGACTACTATATAGATTTGGGAGTGATAGAAATATTTGTTACTAAAACTCCTTATTGTGTTATGAGATCTATTTAAGATAGGGTTTCTTGATAGAGTGTTAATCCTCAGTAATTTACTATTTATAATTGTGAAATAAGACTTTATTTCCATGGATTTAGGGGTTCAACCTGAACAACATTCTTCTTTATTTTTCTCTTTTTTTCTTTCATTTTATAGAATATGTTGTCATTATGACTCTCATTATTCAATAACATTGTAACCATTAGAACTATGTGAATTTTAGTTAAGACCATCATGTAGTATTCTAAACTATAAAATGTGTTTTTCATATCATGGAAACCTACCATCACTATAGAAAGCCACAAACATTATAATGATTATTTTTATTGAGTTCCAAAAACATAAATTTCCATCACACAAACATTAATATATTATGATGAACACCACAACAAAATTTATGATTTATCATGGCATCTTCATTTATTTACATCAAAATCATCTCTAATGAAATTCTATAATCATATGATCATGTTAACAATAAATATAACATGGATTAATATATGAAAATCTTAAATTATCTTCTAAAGAATCTATTTATAAAACTTTACCAAGTGTAAGAGTTTTATAAATTACACATCATTGGATACAATCATGTTTTTAAGAGTTATCTAATCCTTAGTATAAAGATTAATACTATAATGACCAATTCTCAATAATGGTCCCTAGAACATCCACTTTTTCAACTCAAATCTTTAGGGTTCTACACCCTTCTAGGGATCTTAAATATCCCTCTTTGTAATTTTTGACAAGATGATTATTTCCTATTAAATAAAATAAGAACAATAAAAAATACCATAAATTCCCATATAAGGAAACTCACTCTTGAAATTTTACCCCCTTTACCCTCCCTTACCATATAGTAATCATCCTCAATTATAAGTAAAATTCCATGATATTTTAACCCTCTATCAATAAATAATAAAATAAAATATGGAAAATATATCAATGAACTCAAGGATATTTGGGGAGTGATTACAAAAAATGCTCTCAAGTTATGGAATGAATTGTGTATCAAGGGCTTAATCATGATATCTTCTAATTACCCCTTCATAAATAAACTATATATTTATTTTTCTACATTTTACCTTATCATTAATTAAGTGAAAAATGTAATTAATATGTTTCAACCATTAATGTCGCAACGAATTATTTTATTAATTGATTATATTTTTTATCACACGCAATAATAAATGGATGTTTGAAATACACCCTTCTGTATTTAACTTGTTAATTTTTCCACATCACAATAATTATTGATTGTGATACCACAAAATACCTAGCATATATGTTACATAATGTTATAGAAATTTTTTCTTTGAGTTCCTATAAACACATATTCATTTAATAAATAATTCACCTTCAGTAATTACTTTTTGATTTCCTATGCCACATTACCAATAAGTATTAAAAAACCATATATATATGAATATGTGTATTTGTCATTACTCAATACCTAATCAGGAGTTCCTTTTATATAACATAATAGCCATTTTTATATGGAATCAAGCACATAATGTAATGAGAAACAAAATATTTAGTAAAAGTATTTTCACATAATGTAGGATTATATCTATCCTTTGAAAAACCTTTTAATACATGGTCCTCCCTTCTTCATCCAAGGAAAACCTAGTCTCAAGTGTAATAGGAGTTAAATATTATCTTGATTTTTCAATTCAAAACCTATTCAAAAAATCACAAGAATTATTTTCAAGTTAAAGGAATATAAAAAAACCATGTTCACAACTTATATTCCTAAAAATAATGTCATCTCACTAATAATTGACATTTAAAAAATATTATTTATTTGGGAAATAGATTCCTCAGAAGTATTTAATTTATTATAAAAATAATAATTTCATTATTATACATAATCATAATGAGTAGATTTGTGTCATCTCCCTTAATTTAGAATTTTTATGAATCATTAATTTCATAAAATATATGATCTTTAATCTAATATCCAATCTAGAATACCATTATTTAGGTGCCAATTAAAGCTTATATAATACTCGTTTCATCTAAAAAACTCAATAACCATCGTTATCAAGGTTAAAATATTTTGTTTGATTAATTTAAACATCATCCTCGATTATCTATTCATGAATATTGACTTCATATAATTTTGCAACACATTATAATTTCTATGAGAAAATATATTAAGAAAAAATTATATTTAATCAAACCATATGATGGGAAAAAGTCTCATCAATGTTTATACCCTGAATTTGAGAGTGCCCTTTAAAAAATAGAAGATCATTATTCTTTGTTACTCCTCGATTCTCATTGAGTATATTTAAAAAACCCCTTTCAATTAGGATAAAATTATTACCTTTAGTATGTGTCACCAATTCATGAGTTTCATTTTTATCAATATAACTTAAATCGTCCTTGTAGTTTCAATCCAATCATTATGTTATAGATATAACAACCCTGATCTTTATTACACACTTAAATAGTATTTATTACATAAAACCTTCACTTGATACAACACTGAATATTGATAGGTCTGGTTTCTTTGGGGCTTAGTAAAATTAAATAATAACTTAGACATAAAAGAACATCTTTATTGAAAACATCCTTTACAGGACTACTATATTCCCTTGTACTTAGCATTACATGGGATAACCCGAGGACATGCCTAAGAAAAGGGTGACCAATAAAGCCCAATAAGGGAGAAATCAAGGAATGAAATGAAGTATACAATACATGTTAGGAAATAGTCATATCAATGTATCATAAGATAAATATGAACATAAAGGCATGATATAGCATGATTATCATAACATGGAAATGTGGAAAAAACATTTAACATGATTTTAGCATGACCCAAGGCTCATTTCACACGGATCATGAGTAAACCATCATTGAACATCAATTAAAATGTGTAAAACCTAATTTCACATGAATTTACCTGATTAAACTCTCATTTCACTTGATGTATCATGATTATAATCTTTACCCAATGCATTGGAGCGCTATCAGGGCGCACCCTTCTTAATCATTACATTTCGTGCATAAATGTGCCACATGGATAATATAACATCGATTCATTAAACATAATAATTTATTCCAAGATAAAGGAATGGGTAATGCATAAATTTAACACTATAATCAGTACATAAATGTTCATAAAGGTGAATACCCTTGATAGAGTGATGGGTATGGTATTCACAACACAATGGCATTGGCTTGGAAAATCGCGGTGCAATTTCGGTAGCATAATAGCGTGACATAAAAATTCATAAAAAAGGTTGATGAGAAAGAAAGGGGTGTCTCATAATATTTACATGAAATGGAACGTAAGGGGGTCATATAGGTACATGTCCCAACAATATTAATATAATTTATATTTATAACACAAAAGAATTGCTTGAATATAAATGAGGAGAGAGAAATTCATTACAGGATTTCGGCATGGTAACAGGTGTACATGAGAGGGACTAAAGAGAGAGAAATAAGTCTTTAATAAATTAAAACATAAGGAGGGAATTATGGGGGAGGTGAAAAATCATAACATAATATTTTAAATTGAATGAAAAAGGATATAACAGTATAAAGAAACTTGGACTAAATTTTGAAAGGAAGAAATACCTTACATGGAAGTTTAGTCCCAATGGTTTGGGAGATACTTCTTGGGAGATTGGGGATCCTTGATAGTATTATAGAGAGATGAAGGAATGGGTTGTTTGAGCTCCAATGTCTTTTAGTGAAGAGGAAGTGGGAGCCTTGGTGGGTTTATATAGGAAAGTAGAGGGAATTCTTTATTATTTATGATTTGGACCGTAGACCTTAAAATAATCAAAACCACCAACCATACCATTGTTTTTGACAATGGTTTTTGCCAAATGGGAGTGGAAAACTATATTTTTTAAGGCCCATATCATGCATTTTTAAAATATTATAGTTTATTATGTGGAGGTGAGTCACACTCTCAAGGAAATCATTTTAAAATGATAAAATTGTTTTATAAGTCATGGATGGTCCACTAAAGCATCATAAAATAAATAAAACAAATAAAAAATTACATTATTTTTAGGATAAAACATATATTTATTAATATATCAATTATAGTATTTTATTACATTACTATTGGGTCATTATGATGTCATAAAACACATTATATATTTAAACGACATTTAATTTTTACACAAAAATTCAATTGTCTCAGAAAATTGTGAAAAATTCACCGATGGATAATTTGGATGTCCTGATTCCAAAAATTATATTTATTTTATCTAAATAGTTTTATAAATATGTGAATTCTTACTTTTAAAATAAAACTAACATTTATTGATAATTCATGGGTTTTGAACAAAACAGCTTTGAAACCTTAATAAATATTACAATTGTATTCATTAAATTATATGATCATTTATATTTAAAAAAAAGTAATTTAAAAATAATAATGATATTTTATTAAAATATTATTTAATTTAAAAATCCATTAATTCATCAAAATATATTTCTTAGTTTAATATTAACCAAAAATACCATTTTCACTTTAAAAACTATTTACAAAGTAACAATAATAAGATAAATGTATTATATTTATATAAAAATATTTTACATAGTAATAATTCTAGGTTCTTGGTACATAAACCCTTAAAACACCCACATAAAAGCTTAGGGTAAGGTGCATGATAGTGACAAACTCTTAGGGTGGCTTGGATAACATCACTTGAGTGGTAATCTCCATAATCTTTCACTTCTCTCGTAGGTGGTTCCGCTCAAGCTTAACGTACTCAAACTCATCTTGGGATTGGTCATGGGGGAATCCTAAAGATGCCACCTCTTTCATGAGCTCTGACAAATGGTATTTTTATGGAGAAATTTTACTCTATGAGGCCATCACTTCCTTTCGCTGAGTAAATTGGAATTGTTAAAGCCCTATATTTATACTAATCATGAGATCACTATTCAACTGCTATATTAGAAAGCGTAGCAATTCGTAACGGTATTTTAAAATCCAAAAACATAAAACCAATTAAGTGCATAAGTTTTTCATAACCATTTTAAATAATTAGATATTTAAATATATCAATAGGAATTTTCATTAATGAATGTTTGTTTCGTTATAATAGATGATTATAAAAAATATTTGGTTTAACCTAAGAAATAATGTTGGTATGAATGAAATTACTCAAATTTATTTATGTATGAAAATATTGGTTTCTATATCCTATATTTTTATTATTTATAAGAATTCTAAGTCATATGAATTATTTATCTTCTCACATGTATCCTTCCACATCATTATAATATTTATAATAATCATAGGAATTTTGAAAAAACGGTTTCCAAAAGAATCTATCCCATGATATCGAGTACAATATCATCATTGATAGCAAGTGATGTTCATGATGTTTCATGATTCTCAATGACATTAGAATCAAAATTATCAAATATATTCTTTATATTTGTTTATAAAATTAGTGGATAATTACACCTAGTGTTTATATAATAAATTAAAGGATATATTCCCTTAATCCATCACACATTGGATTTTTTTGGGATTATATCATAGGGCATTGTATAACCATGTCATGTGGTATTAAATTTATAAATTGAATATATTATATATTTTATTGTTTTGTCATATCTTTGGATATGATATAATTATATCTCAATCACTTCCTTTTAGTGGATGTCAAGTTTTAATAGGTTAATATTTGAATATCCTACTTGTTGGATATCAATTGTTATGTAAAAAATTTGTTGAAACATATGGGAGAAGGGTTTCATTCATATGATTAATTCTAAAAGATGTATAATTAACTTATACAATATATAATGTATGATTTAATTCATGGTGGATGGCCAATTCTTAAATAAGAGATAATCCCATTAGAGTTTGATAGTTCTATTATTTATATGATTATAATGATTCTCTATATATCTAGTAGCTCTAAATCTTTTCCTCTTATGAATTACGAGATACTAGAGAGTCATAGAATATAGGATAATTTCACCCATACAATGGGCTATTCAGCTTCCACTCATGGATATATGGAAGAGGAGGGAGTTATTCAACTACTTTTAAGGGTTAGTCATCATGAATATTGATCAAAGTCAATAGATATGGTATCTAATATATTAGGTAGACATTTTCTCTTCATTTATATTATGCAAGGTTTTTTCTTCAACGCATGTTAGAGATTTGTTTTACTGTTTTTAATAACATACGATAAGATTAAAAGGTGTTGTTCGATCCTAAGAAATACAATAGTGGTATCAAATATTTAATATGGTATTTGATTCAAGAAAATTATGTTTGAAATTTGAATAAAATTAATATTTTATTACTATCATATTATTCATCATACAAAAGGATTGAAATTTTGTTTTATAACTCCTATTAGGATATAAAATATCAAAATTTCTGTTACCGTCAGGCCCTAATATATAGGATATCATAGGCTATGAAATGGTTAAAAATATTCGATATTATACATATCATAAGGTGAGTTATGGGATTTTATATTCAACCATAGTTCCATTACATGAATTCAAAACATAGCATTGTGTCATAAATACTATATATAGGATATCATAAGAAATAAGATCCCATGCACTAAAAGTCTAATTTTTTTGATAAAAAGTGTAAGTAATATGGTTAATATTAAAAGAGTGGGATGAATTGTATTTTAAAAACATAGAAAAAATCAACGAAATAAACAAAAACCAAACCTATTCAATTAAAATGGTCAGACTCAGACTTCATCCTATGATTAGAAATTTTGAATAATAACCACAAATTATCTGATCATATAAGAGTGTGATTTAATCATTATTAGAAATACACTGATAAAAATATAATAAGAATGATTTGTAAAACATTCTTTCTAATGTAATATGATTTTTTTGAAAACAAGTAATATAAAATATTATTATTCAAGAATGACTTATATAATATATTAAATGAATAAACTCATTTAACCTTAAAAGTAAAGGTAGTGAGAAACCATGAATAAAGGTTTCCATTGTTTTATACTTACTGTGAATTATGTCCTTCCATACAAGGAAAATACTCAATATAAAGATTGAAATAAGATATGTATTCCAATACTAAAATACCTTGATTGTAACAATAATATGAGTATATCTTCCTAGAACCATATGCTCACAATCCAATGGATTAGATGCACCATCATCATATCTTCAAAATTCCTTGATCGTAATAACGATCAAATACAGAATACAAAATAAATTGTTCCGGATTAAATAACCTAGAGAAGGATTTTTTTAGAATTAAAACACTCTAAATAATTTCAATGACTAGGAAAAACCAGTTTATGATAATCAATAATTAAAACAATTGACTTTAAAAAATTATATTATCTCCAAACTCTTAAAATCACCTTTTATTTATAGGTGAAACTTCAATGGTCATATTTCTGAGTTTGTTGCAATGGACTCAAGTACCTTTCTATTGATAGATCATCTATAACTAAAAGTTAAATTTCATTTTTTACCAATATTATAATTCTAAATTGTATTCTTTTTTATAGAAACAATTCTTAGGTACTCTAATTATCAAATTTAGTCAGCCCTATGGACTTACATGGTGACCATCAATCTAATGAACTAAATTAGGTTTACTTTGATGTATCACACCAATGTTAGTCCAATGGTCATTAATTATTTTAGCCAGGTAGAGAAAACAGAACTGTAACCACTGGTTTGAACAAAGGCCATTTTGATGGATCAGATTAACCTTTATTCTGATGGATCAGATTAAGTAATATAAAGTTTATATTCATAATACATTATAAAATTTTCTATGTATAGTAGTAAGTAATATTTTTTAGAAAAAAATAAAAATATAATTTAAAAATAAAAAGTTAATAAACATATTTTTAATAAGGTTTTTGGGATTTTTAAAATGAAAGAAATGGAAAATTATGAAGTTAGTCTTCTAACTCAACAATATCCCCCTTTTTAGAAAGCACAAATCACAACACTTAAATGAAAAATAATAACTTGAGAAACATAAATTCATTTTTTCGTTAAAAAACGTGGAAGATATATTTTTTATAACTTCCCCAATATTTTCAACATGTTCAGGATATGATGGAAAACATTAAAACAACTCACCTATAAGGAATACATTTCCCTTTTTATGAATACATATCCCACTAAGGATAATATATCCCCTTTTATTAAAAAAATGTCCCCCTTTTTTAAAAACTTATCCCCCTTTGTGGTATCAAAATGGAATGGGAAATAATCCAATGTTTCTTGAAATTTTATAAAAGATAACATATAAAACAATAAAATGAGCTAACTAATCATACCAGAAGTAATAGAAAAAACACACTTTCAAAATAAATCGGAATATATTAAATATAAAATTATTTAATGAGGATTATTTCATGATGTCCTTGTATCAAAATAGTAGCCAAGATGGTTACTATTAAAAGTGGGGGGGGGGGGTGAATTGCAGTTTAAAAACATTAATAAAACACAAAACCACTTGAAGTAAAAAATATCATACATAGACTTCAACTGATGATTATGAAGTTTGAATACAAATCAAAAATTATTTGATTATATCAAAGTAAAATTTTATCATTATTACAAACAAACTCATAAAACAAATAATAAGAACTATTTGTAAAACATTTTTTCTAATGTAATATTCACAGTGAAATAAATAATTCTAAAGGCCATCAATAAAAAATATTTTAATGTAATAATGAATTAAAAGTTATATTAAAAAAATACACACTTTTATCCTTTTGTGTAAAGGTAGTCATCAAACCTAACTACTGGTTTCCTCAATTTTATACTTACTATGAAGTCTGTATTTCCTCATAAGGATTGTCCTTGATATGATGATCAGAATAAAATTTATTTTCTTATCCTCAGAATCCCTCAATTATAATAATGATCGAGGTCTATATTCCTTTCCCCATATTCCATTGATCTGATGGATCAAATTCACCATTTTTGAATCCATGGAATCCCTCAATAATAATAATGACTAGACATAGAAAATAAAAGAAAATGTTCTAAAGAAAACAACCCTATCAATTATTCCCCAGAAAGAAAACTCTCTAAATAATTAAAATACTATGAACGAGAAGTTTATATTAAGAAATATTCAGAATAATTGATTTGAGAAAATTGTATTTTCCTGAAACTATTCAAATGAAATTTCATTTATAGGTGAATCTACAACAGTCATATTTTTGTGTTTTTTGGAACGGCCTCAGAGAACTAGCACTTGACAACTCATATGTAACTAAATTTTAGGCATCATTTTTTATCACCATTAAAATGATTGTGTTTATTACTTAAGAAAGAATCAATTTATCAGAACTGAAATTATAAACTTCAGTCCATCTAATGGAATTTATTATTAAGTATCAATCTCATGATTTAAATGAGGGTTAGTCTGATGTATTCGTACCAAGGTTAGTCTGATGGTTATTACTTTATTCAGTCAGGTGGAGAAAACATAAGTCTAACCATTGGTCTGAACAAAGGCCATTCTAATGGTTCATATACACCTTAAGTCCAATATATTTTATTGAGTAAAATAATGTTTATATTGATAATACATTAGAAATATTTTTATGTATTGTAGAAAGTAATGATCTCTACAAAAACATACTAAAACAATTGAGAGATAAAAAGTTAGTAATCATATTTTTAATAAGGTATTTTTTTGTTTTAAAAAACTAATGAAATGGAACAATAAGAAGTAAAACTACTAACTGAAAAATAATATGACTTAGAACTTATTTTTTTAAAAGGTTGCAGCTGAAGCCTCATTTATTTATTAAAGCAAAGCAAAGACCTCTTTTAACTGGGTAGAGGGAGACCCATTATGTAGCCCGAAGGCCTAGTGGGCATTTAGCGCATTACATGGCCTCTAGGCCCAAATTTTTGGACCAAGGGCCATTATGTAAATAGTACTCCTACATTACCCGCGCTGCTACAATACTTCATAGTACCAGCTAGTGCTACAGTACCCTGCTGCCTCTACGGTGACCTGCCGCCACTACAGTACCCGCCGTTGCTAAAGTGTCACCGCTGCTACAGTACGCTATAGCACCACTATAGCCCTACACCCCATGGGTTTTGAATGCCCATTTTTCATGTAGAATTATGGGGTGCTTACCACTAATCCAACCCCAACTACACATAGGTCTTATATCATAAGCCAAGATTTCCATTTTGTGCCAGGTGAATCCTATGCATATTCATATTATCGAATACGATTCCCAAGTGTAGTGTTATTAATTATAAAATATGTTTGATTTTTCTAAAAGGTTTAACACTCTATGACCTTTCAATTTTAGGTTTTGTTATATATTATACCACCATATATAATATGTAAAGAATATTTTTTCCAAAATTTATATTCTGAATTCAATCCTATAATTTATAATTTTTTTATATATTACATAAAATTAATTTTGTGATATTTATTTAATTTATTTTTTTATAAATTAAATAATTATAAAAAGATTATAATTATTTAATTAAATGTTTATGGATAATTTATTAAATCAATATTCTATAATATCAAATGTTGACATTAAAATAACTTTTCAAATTATATTAAATGAGTCACAATCTATATTTAAAACTTTTATATGGAAATTATAAAGATAATTAATAAAATGTATACAAATTACTAAACAAGGCATACATATAAAGAAACTCATATTTAGTATTATGATTTTTTATACTTATTAATTAGAATTGTTTAAATTAATGGCCTTATTTTATAAAATATTCTAACCCTATAAAAAAGTTTTTTGATAAATATCATGGTTTAAATATTGTTAAATTTTTTATATTTAGACTATGAAAATTGATCACATAATATAAATTGGGTAAGAAAAGTTTTTACAATTCATTTAATACGATACATTTAAATTAAATTCTATGTAAAGAATTATTTTAAGGGGTACATATTAGAAATAAATATAAAATAGTTATATTTATTTTATTTTAGAATTCCCATAATGAATTTAAATATTATAAATTATTTATAATTGTTTTATTTATGAATTTATCTTGAATTATTGATTTATTTATTCCCAAATTTATCAATAGATATAATTTTTTTTATATTATGAATTAATTAATTATTTTGTTTAATGTTTTAAAATGATTCTAAAAATTATCATACATGAATCTTAGTGTCACACACTAGGCCTGATAATGGATTTATCTTTCTTCAACGATAAATTTGGTTTTCATAATTTTATGTGCTTAAATTAATAATTGAAAAATAATTTATTCACATTAGGTATTATAGTTATGATAAAGGTTAAATCTCTCTTGACAAAATTTTCTTTGGGAATATGTACTTTGTAATAACCAACATTGATCCTTTTAGTTTTCTTTAAAAATTGAGGTTGACTATATATGCCTCCGGGATTAATCATCCAAGGGTTTTTGATTTCCTATAAATCTAAACTATTTCATGAAATGGATTCATATACCTTATATAATATATGAATTTTTAGATGTATGAATATAGTTGGATTCTAAATTTGAATAAAAAACACAAGATATGAGTCTTGTAAATATTTATACATCAATATTATATTAAATAATTTGTTTGGTTGAAGGAATATTATTTTGAACAAGACAACATGAAGCATGAATATATATTAAGGGAATATATGAGATACGATAGTGAGATTAAACTCCACTTACAAATATTAAGCGTTAGATTCCTTCTAAAGAAAAAATTTCAATACCTTGATCATTCAACTGGTTAGGTTATGCCGAAGTAGGGTTCCCCTAGATTATCTTGTGTAAGGAATGGTAGAGATGGCTAACCCGAAGAGTTAGGTTACCAAATCCCATTGTGATGTTTGGGTTACACTTTGAAATGAAACCATAAGATATAGTAGACCAATGAAATGGTGTTGAGTTTATCTATATAATGGATCAGATAAAGAGTTCTCTACTCAACCATCAAATAGTTTTATTTGATACGATTTTCATAGAGACATACTAAAATAAATATGTTTTTAGAGTAATTATAAATTACATAGTGAAATATGGATATTTCCCCACAAATGGATATGAATTTTAAAATGGATCATAATTTAGTGAGAACACATTTAATAAAATTACATAATAAATTATTATACCACAATATAATTACTTGATTATAGTTTATTTTATAGATAAATATCATTATCATCATAAAATATAAATATGAGGTCAATAATTTAAAAAATATTATTAATTTAGGACACTCATTATATTGGCAAAAAAATAGAAAAAATTTTCTTTAAACTAAAAACTTTTTGGCGTTTAGAATCAAAATCATCTCATGTAATCTATTATTGAAGTAGTTAACAAGTATATAAAATGAAAACTTGAAACTTATTATAAGTAATATAACCTTTTAATTGTTTCCAAAACATAGGTATTATTTTTAGTATTTAAGGTTATTGGGGCTGGGAATGACCTAGGAAGACCTGTAAAGACCCGCAAATTTCAAGGAAATTTTTTTTCTTAATTTTCTTTGGAATTTTACAAGAGCACAGCTTCAGACGGCACCTGATTCCGAGGCCCGGTGTGCCCGGAATCAATTTCCGAAGTTTGGCTCGGGTACGTTCAGTGAACGGACGAGCGGGTTTTTCTATCTTTTGAACCGGTGCCCGGAATCGGATTCTGAGGGCACCGATGAAATCGCAGCGCCGGTATTTGCTTAGAAACGCCTCTTCCGGAGTTGCGTTTGCTCAGACGTGGTTTTTAAATTTTGCGGCTTTAAGTCAGAAATAAAATAAAGTTTGTGCGACAACTTTATTTTATTTCACTTAAGCTGCTTGGAAGCCACTTGAAGTCACTTAAAGGCGGCTTGAGCTGAGTTGAACTGGATAGGATGCTATCCAGAAATATCCTACCCCTTGGTAGGATATTTGTGAGGCAGGGCCCGCACGAGCCCCGCCGTTTCTTTCGCTAAGTAACGCACCCGCGAAAACCCGTCAAAGTAACTGAAAAGTCAACCGACGCGTTTTATTTAATTCTTAACAGACCATTTAATTGGGCGGTTTATTTCGTGAATTAAATGGGCTGTTTCTTTCATGAATTAAATGGGTCATTTCTTTCGAATTGATGGATCGTTTCTCAACCGGTTTCGTGTGTTGGCATGTTTATAAAATAAGACCAACCTAAAAATCCTTTGAAAGGATTTGAGAGAATCTTGTTTCTTCATCTCCCCGCGAAGAACGCGAAGAACGCGAAGAACGCGAAGAACGCGAAGAACGCCGGCGACCGGAATTCGACGACGCACGCCGAGATCTGCGACGTCGACGAGCTTTACCCGCGACGTTCTTCGGCGACGCCTCTTCTTCCGCGGCCGATCCTCGTTCGGCAACAAAGGTGAGAATCGAACCTTCTAATTCTTTTTTTTTATTCGATGACAACGGATTTAATTAATTAAATCCGTTTGCTCTTGATCCGGAGATTGGCGACGCGACGCCGGATACCGCGACGACGCGACGATCTCCTTCATCCGCGACGAGCGATCCCGCGACGACCTCTCGTCCGACGACGACGACAAGGTAGGGGTTTATTTCCTTGATGATTCATTCCCGTGTTCTTATTTCTTTTAAATAAAGAACCGGCATGAATAATTTCAATTAATTAAAAATTGAAATGCCGTTTAAAAGAAAAGGAGTGAACAATTTTTATCTTTGATTAAAAATTGTTGTAGCCTTTGCTCCCGTTGATTATGACTAACGCGGAGGGTGCGGGGCTAACGAACAAGACCCTGCAACCCTCCGCCGATCTCTTTTGTTGTGCGGATATGGCGGACGACGATGAACCGCGCGGAAGGGGCGATCCGTCGATCCCGCAGTGAAGATCGGCCCCCGGGAGGAGCATCGGCGCAGACGGGAGGCAAAACGGGCCACCGGAGCAACTCCGGCGGCCCGCGGAAGGGGGCGGCGGCGCGGCGGCGCCGGCGACCGGAGGCGGCGGCGCCCGGCGCGCCGCCGGAGGAGTCCGCCGCGGCCGAGCCGCGGCGGCGGCGAACCGCCGGACCGCGTCCGCGGTCCGGCCGTCCAGCACGCGGCCCGCGCGGGCCGCGTTTCTCCAAAGCCGCGGGTTTGACCCGCGGCGGCTCACTCGGCCGCCCGGCCAAGGCCGAGCCGGCCGGTCCGGTCGGCCGGGCCGCGCCCAGGCCGGACCGGACCCGGCCTAGCCGGGTCGGGCTGGGTCGGGCCGACCCGGTTCGGGCCGACCCGGTTCGGCCGACCCAGGGGGGGGTTCGGGCCGGGTCGCCCTGGGCCCAGAACCCCCGTTTCGGGCCCTCTTCGGTCTTTCGCCCATATCTTGGGCCTGGGACCTCCTATTGACGAACCGTCAGCGGCTACGCGATCCTTGGATCGAGACGGTCGTTTCGGTATATTATACTCAAGGTTTCGGGAGACTTTGGGTTCGGCCGGGTTGGTTCGTACACGAAACCAATCGGGCCCTCGGAGCGGAAACGCTCATAACTTGAGCTACGGACGTCCGATCGACGTACCGTCAGCTGTGGTAGTTTCCTCTAAGTGAGACGAAACTTTTGGCATACTCCGCCCGAGGATCGGATACAGGCGGAGTACGGTCGGGTTGGTTTTGCCCTAAAAACCAACCGGGCCCCTGGGACGGAAATGCCAATAACTCTCAGACCGGACGTCCGATTGACGCGCCGTCTGTTGCGTTGAGATCCTGTTGTCGATACGGAACTTTTGGATACATCAACTTCGGACTAAGTGTCAGTTGATGTATCAGCCTCTCGGCTCGTGGAGCGGACCCTCCTAAACGAGCTCGCTAAGTGCGGGAACCCTAGTGCTGGCTGTGGCTTCGACGACAGAGCAGAGATCCTCCGTGGACTGCGACGACGACAGAGCAGAGATCCTCCGTGGACTGCGACGACGGCAGAGCAGAGATCCTTCGTGGACTGCGGCGACGACTGTGCAGAGATCCTCAGTGGACTGCGTCGACTACTGCACTCAGCGATCCTACGTGGAAGAGTGCTACCGAACCTGTGTGAGCTGAATCTTCTTTTTACCTTGAGCGGTGGAGCGCTTGGGTGTAGCGGCGGACCCGTGGTACTTGACAGTGGTGGTGCGCATGGATGCAGCAGCAGACCCTTGGCGGTGGAGCGTTTGGTTGTAGCGGCGGACCCGCGATACTCTACGGAGTGTGTGCGCTTGGTTGTAGCGACAGACCCGCGACGGTGGAGACGTGCGTGCGGAGTACGGAGACCGTGTAGATGACTGAGACCTGACGACTGCTTGACCGACTCGACTTGGAGTGAGTCGACTAGCCCAGTGGACGGAGCGCCCAGTAGTTGGCAGCAGACCCACGGCGGATGGAGCGCCTGGTAGTTGGCGGAAAACCCGCGGTACTCGACAGGAGGAGTACCTCAGTAGGCTATCTGGGTGAGCGCCCGGTATTTGGCAGCAGACCCTCAGCGGACGGAGCGCCCGGTAGTTGGCAGCAGACCCGCGGTACTCGACAGGATGAGTACTTCAGCAGTCTAGGTTAGTGAGCAGTACCTCGGAGTCGTGACAGGACCACTGTACACTTCAGAGATGGGGCTCTTCAACACTTACGGTTTCGATAATGAAAATCCTGGTTGAGCTGAATCTTATGTTACTTTCCTGTGTGGATTGTGTTGAACTATCCTATGTGGATTTACTGTTACTTTCCTTTGTGGATTGTGTTGAACTATCCTATGTGGATTTACTGTTACTCTCCTTTGTGGATTGTGTTGAACTATCCTATGTGGATTTACTGTTTACTCTCCTTTGTGGATTTGAGTCTTGCTTTCCTTTGTGGATTGAGTTGTTCTTGAGCTCGTGAGCAGAGCTAGAATTGGGGACTTAGGTATATGTATGGGAATATACCTAAGTCGAGTCAGATGTTACTTCGTGATTGCATCCTTCTTTTGTGCTATATCCTTTGCGGATTTCGGGAGACCTTCGGGGGTCTCGGGGTCCTTACTGAGTAGCTTGTACTCACCCCTGCACGGGCTATGCCCGCACCTTGTTGTGTTGGTTGCAGACGACGGACAGCGCTGATCACGGTTGGGGCGTGGAGCAGGACGGTACCTGGAGGTGGACCACTGGGCGGGACGTGCTCGGAGCGGACGTGGGACCCGAGGAGCCTGGAGGCTATCTGTACCCACCCTTCAGGTGGGATTACCAGTGGACGACACGAGGCCGCCGTCTTTTCTTCAGTTGCTGTACTTTACTTTTCAGTTGTACTTTACAGTTGGGCTTGTATTTCCGGCCCCCTTTACTTTTCTGCACTTTACTTTCCGCTTGCTGACTCTGTGTGGTTGTTACTTATAAAGGCAATGCCTTCCCTGTTTACTGGGATTTTACGCCTTGGTGCTAGTCGCCAGCCCCTGGCCTATGGAAGGCGGGCTTGGGGTAGTCACGGCACGGGCCCCGAGGACGGGTCGTGACAAATTGGTATCAGAGGTGGTCGGTTCTACCGCAGACTCTGATCGTCCTTTCTTTCTATGTGAAGCAATAGTGTTTAGTGTATTGAGTGTGGTTATCAGTTCAGGGAGCCCAGTGTTGGTGCGGCGGCCGACGTATCCGTACACCAGGACCCTGACTCCTGATTTCCGACTTAATGCATGAAAACATTGATTGCGTGTGTGTTTCAAGTTTTCTTTGTGATTACTTGTGCCAGCTCACCAGGTGTACTGTTCTGACTGTGGTGCTCTTTTTCTCCTTTTCAGGATGGCCCCGCGACGACAGCCAGCTAGGGTTCCGAGTGTAGGGCGCGACGGCAGCCCACCGAGCGACGAGGCCTCGGTGCAGGGCCCTTTGCCAGCAGTGGCACCGGCGGTAGCTTTACCCGCCGAGCCACCGATGCTGCCAGTACCAGACGCTGACGATGCACGTCGCCTCAGGGCACTGCATGAGTTTCAGAGCCAGCGACCGCCCAGGTTTCGCGGTGAGGCGGACCCCCCAGGCCGCCGAGGACTGGCTAGAAGCGGTGGTACAGATCTTTAGGCTAGTGAGGACACCAGCGGATCTCATGGTGATTCTCGCAGCGAGCCTCCTGCAGGCAGCGGCAGGACGATGGTGGAGCCTGATGCTCCAGGTTCACGATGAGGCATCCTTGCTCTGGGCGGACTTCGAGAGCCTCTTCCGCTCGGAGTTCGTCCCAGCCACCCTTCGTGCGGTGCGTATCCAGGAGCTTCTACAGCTGCGGCAGGGCAGCATGACGGTCGCTCAGTACGCGGCGAGGTTCACCGACCTTTCTCGGTACTCGACAGACATGGTACGGGACCCCTTCTTCCGGGCCTGGACCTTCGAGCAGGGTTTGAGACACGAGATCAGGGCATCGCTGATCTCCCTCAGCATACCGACTCAGACAGGAGTACTAGAGCGGGCCCTTCTGATCGAGAGCTTCCTTGCTGAGTCTACACCAGCACAGAGACCCACCGCAGGGCGGCACATAGCGGAGTCTTCGGTAGCAGGTAGCCGACAGATGACTCAGGGTTCCAGGCAGACCAGACCTACCAGTGGCCGACTGCACGACTCAGGCTCAGTTGTGCGGGGAAGCCGGGGTGGAGTCAGAGCCAGGCGTGCCGAGAGTGGGCAGTGCTACTCCTGTGGCGGAATTGGTCACATGGCTCGTGACTGCCCGACCCGCCATGCGGGGGAGCAGCAGACGGTTGAGGAACCACCTAGGCAAAGGCAGAGGTTCGACCGTGGCGGTCTGCAGGGAGGAGACAGACGAGGTAGAGGAGCTGGCCGAGCAGCAGGTGGTGGACGACGCTTTGAGGCTCTACCACCACCACCACCAGGAGGTCCACCCCGACCGCAGGGGAGAGCTCAGCTTCAGGCAGTCGAGGCCTTCGATCATGGAGCCCTGGGAGCTGATGGACAGGAGCAGAACTAGTGGATACATCCTTTGTACTTCTGGTTCCTTGTTGCTTTTGTGTAGCGTCTTGTAATATGAGCTGCAATAATAAAAGATGCATACCTTTGTGATATTTTTCGTTCCTGTCCTCTTTCGTGATGTTACTAGGAGATTCTAGTTTTTGCTGTTGACTTGACCCTCACTTGTGAGACATCTACTGGAGGAGACCCAGTTACCACACACTGATGCCGACAGTGTGACTCAACCCTTGGAGGCGAGAGTAACAGTTGAATCTCTTAGTAGTAGCGTCGAGGCCTTACGACGTCATCCTTGGTATGGATTAGTATCATCCATGTTAGGATTGACTGTTTTAGGCAAAGAATGTGGTTCATCCAGGGGATGAGACCAGATTTCTCTTTTCGGCAAAGAAGAAATCTTGCAGCTCTTGTGGGACCTGTGATGGTCCAGGCCACGACAAAGAAGGTCCAGGTCATCCAGGAGCGGATGAGTACAGCTTAGAGCCGACAGAAACCATATGCTGACCGGAGGCGGAGGCCACTGGAGTTCGAGGATGGCGACCACGTCTTCTTGCGGGTCTCACCTCGACGTGGTATTCGGAGATTTAGCCGAGGCAGCAAGTTATCTCCGCGCTTCATCGGAACCTTCCAGTTTCTTAGCAGGATTGGCGAGGTGGCTTATCGCCTGGCTCTACCACCTCAGTTGCACCGGGTGCACGACGTCTTCCACGTGTCTCAGCTGAGGAGATACGTGCACGACCCGACGCACATCATTGATCATGGGGAGCTTGACGTTGACGATGGGGCGACTTTTGCGGAGGTTCCAGTGGAGATCGAGGATCGACAGGAGCGGGTCCTACGTGGGCGGTCGATTCCTCTTGTGCGCATCAGATGGCAGCACGGGAACCTCCAGGAGAGCACTTGGGAGCGGGAGGCTCAGATGCGTGCTCAGTACCCCCATTTGTTCCCCTAGTTTTTGATGTATCTTTACGGGGACGTAAAGCCCTGAGGTGGGAGTAATGTAAAGACCCGCAAATTTCAAGGAAATTTTTTTCTTAATTTTCTTTGGAATTTTACAAGAGCGCAGCTTCAGACGGCACCTAATTCCGAGGCCCGGTGTGCCCGGAATCAATTTCCGAAGTTTGGCTCGGGTACGTTCAGTGAACGGACGAGCGGGTTTTTCTATCTTTTGAACCGGTGCCCGGAATCGGATTCTGAGGGCACCGATGAAATCGCAGCGCCGGTATTTGCTTAGAAACGCCTCTTCCGGAGTTGCGTTTGCTCAGACGTGGTTTTTAAATTTTGCGGCTTTAAGTCAGAAATAAAATAAAGTTTGTGCGACAACTTTATTTTATTTCACTTAAGCTGCTTGGAAGCCACTTGAAGTCACTTAAAGGCGGCTTGAGCTGAGTTGAACTGGATAGGATGCTATCCAGAAATATCCTACCCCTTGGTAGGATATTTGTGAGGCAGGGCCCGCACGAGCCCCGCCGTTTCTTTCGCTAAGTAACGCACCCGCGAAAACCCGTCAAAGTAACTGAAAAGTCAACCGACGCGTTTTCATTAATTCTTAACAGACCATTTAATTGGGCGGTTTATTTCGTGAATTAAATGGGCTGTTTCTTTCGTGAATTAAATGGGTCGTTTCTTTCGAATTGATGGATCGTTTCTCAACCGGTTTCGTGTGTTGGCATGTTTATAAAATAAGACCAACCTAAAAATCCTTTGAAAGGATTTGAGAGAATCTTGTTTCTTCATCTCCCCGCGAAGAACGCGAAGAACGCGAAGAACGCGAAGAACGCCGGCGACCGGAATTCGACGACGCACGCCGAGATCTGCGACGTCGACGAGCTTTACCCGCGACGTTCTTCGGCGACGCCTCTTCTTCCGCGGCCGATCCTCGTTCGGCAACAAAGGTGAGAATCGAACCTTCTAATTCTTTTTTTTTTATTCGATGACAACGGATTTAATTAATTAAATCCGTTTGCTCTTGATCCGGAGATTGGCGACGCGACGCCGGATACCGCGACGACGCGACGATCTCCTTCATCCGCGACGAGCGATCCCGCGACGACCTCTCGTCCGACGACGACGACAAGGTAGGGGTTTATTTCCTTGATGATTCATTCCCGTGTTCTTATTTCTTTTAAATAAAGAACCGGCATGAATAATTTCAATTAATTAAAAATTGAAATGCCGTTTAAAAGAAAAGGAGTGAACAATTTTTATCTTTGATTAAAAATTGTTGTAGCCTTTCCTCCCGTTGATTATGACTAACGCGGAGGGTACGGGTCTAACGAACAAGACCCGGCAACCCTCCGCCGATCTCTTTTGTTGTGCGGATATGGCGGACGACGATGAACCGCGCGGCAGGGGCGATCCGTTGATCCCGCAGTGAAGATCGGCCCCCGGGAGGAGCATCGGCGCAGACGGGAGGCAAAACGGGCCACCGGAGCAACTCCGGCGGCCCGCGGAAGGTGGCGGCGCCCGGCGCGCCGCCGGAGGAGTCCGCCGCGGCCGAGCCGCGGCGGCGGCGAACCGCCGGACCGCGTCCGCGGTCCGGCCATCCAGCACGCGGCCCGCGAGGGCCGCGTTTCTCCAAAGCCGCGGGTTTGACCCGCGGCGGCTCACTCGGCCGCTCGGCCGAGGCCGAGCCGGCCGGTCCGGTCGGCCGGGCCGCGCCCAGGCCGGACCGGACCCGGCCTAGCTGGGTCGGGCCGGGTCGGGCCGACCCGGTTCGGCCGACCCAGGGGGGGGTTCGGGCCGGGTCGCCCCGGGCCCAGAACCCCCGTTTCGGGCCCTCTTCGGTCTTTCGCCCATATCTTGGGCCTGGGACCTCCGATTGACGAACCGTCTGCGGCTACGCGATCCTTGGATCGAGACGGTCGTTTCGGTATATTATACTCAAGGTTTCGGGAGACTTTGGGTTCGGCCGGGTTGGTTCGTACACGAAACCAATCGGGCCCTCGGAGCGGA
The DNA here is from genome assembly GCA_963277665.1 of Viscum album. Lineage (NCBI taxonomy): Eukaryota > Viridiplantae > Streptophyta > Magnoliopsida > Santalales > Viscaceae > Viscum > Viscum album. The sequence continues at coordinate 749,992,973 of OY728138.1, read as the reverse complement.
AACGCTCATAACTTGAGCTACGGACGTCCGATCGACGTACCGTCAGCTGTGGTAGTTTCCTCTAAGTGAGACGAAACTTTTGGCATACTCCGCCCGAGGATCGGATACAGGCGGAGTACGGTCGGGTTGGTTTTGCCCTAAAAACCAACCGGGCCCCTGGGACGGAAATGCCAATAACTCTCAGACCGGACGTCCGATTGACGCGCCGTCTGTTGCGTTGAGATCCTGTTGTCGATACGGAACTTTTGGATACATCAACTTCGGACTAAGTGTCAGTTGATGTATCAGCCTCTCGGCTCGTGGAGCGGACCCTCCTAAACGAGCTCGCTAAGTGCGGGAACCCTAGTGCTGGCTGTGGCTTCGACGACAGAGCAGAGATCCTCCGTGGACTGCGACGACGACAGAGCAGAGATCCTCCGTGGACTGCGACGACGGCAGAGCAGAGATCCTTCGTGGACTGCGGCGACGACTGTGCAGAGATCCTCAGTGGACTGCGTCGACTACTGCACTCAGCGATCCTACGTGGAAGAGTGCTACCGAACCTGTGTGAGCTGAATCTTCTTTTTACCTTGAGCGGTGGAGCGCTTGGGTGTAGCGGCGGACCCGTGGTACTTGACAGTGGTGGTGCGCTTGGATGCAGCAGCAGACCCTTGGCGGTGGAGCGTTTGGTTGTAGCGGCGGACCCGCGATACTCTACGGAGTGTGTGCGCTTGGTTGTAGCGACAGACCCGCGACGGTGGAGACGTGCGTGTGGAGTACGGAGACCGTGTAGATGACTGAGACCTGACGACTGCTTGACCGACTCGACTTGGAGTGAGTCGACTAGCCCAGTGGACGGAGCGCCCAGTAGTTGGCAGTAGACCCACGGCGGACGGAGCGCCTGGTAGTTGGCGGCAAACCCGCGGTACTCGACAGGAGGAGTACCTCAGTAGGCTATCTGGGTGAGCGCCTGGTATTTGGCAGCAGACCCTCAGCGGACGGAGCGCTCGGTAGTTGGCAGCAGACCCGCGGTACTCGACAGGATGAGTACTTCAGCAGTCTAGGTTAGTGAGCAGTACCTCGGAGTCCTGACAGGACCACTGTACACTTCAGAGATGGGGCTCTTCAACACTTACGGTTTCGATAATGAAAATCCTGGTTGAGCTGAATCTTATGTTACTTTCCTTTGTGGATTGTGTTGAACTATCCTATGTGGATTTACTGTTACTCTCCTTTGTGGATTGTGTTGAACTATCCTATGTGGATTTACTGTTACTCTCCTTTGTGGATTGTGTTGAACTATCCTATGTGGATTTACTGTTTACTCTCCTTTGTGGATTTGAGTCTTGCTTTCCTTTGTGGATTGAGTTGTTCTTGAGCTCGTGAGCAGAGCTAGAATTGGGGACTTAGGTATATGTATGGGAATATACCTAAGTCGAGTCAGATGTTACTTCGTGATTGCATCCTTCTTTTGTGCTATATCCTTTGCGGATTTCGGGAGACCTTCGGGGGTCTCGGGGTCCTTACTGAGTAGCTTGTACTCACCCCTGCACGGGCTATGCCCGCACCTTGTTGTGTTGGTTGCAGACGACGGACAGCGCTGATCACGGTTGGGGCGTGGAGCAGGACAGTACCTGGAGGTGGACCACTGGGCGGGACGTGCTCGGAGCGGACGTGGGACCCGAGGAGCCTGGAGGCTATCTTTACCCACCCTTCAGGTGGGATTGCCAGTGGACGACACGAGGCCGCCGTCTTTTCTTCAGTTGCTGTACTTTACTTTTCAGTTGTACTTTACAGTTGGGCTTGTATTTCCGGCCCCCTTTACTTTTCTGCACTTTACTTTCCGCTTGCTGACTCTGTGTGGTTGTTACTTATAAAGGCAATGCCTTCCCTGTTTACTGGGATTTTACGTCTTGGTGCTAGTCGCCAGCCCCTGGCCTATGGAAGGCGGGCTTGGGGTAGTCACGGCACGGGCCCCGAGGATGGGTCGTGACAAGACCCCATGGTGAAATACATCTTTTTAGCTAAAGGATATAGATAAAAACCCTTTGACGGTGAGATAGTTTGTGTCACACCATATTTTTTGATGAAAAATGGGTTAAAACCCTATCTTTATTAGTTCATGTGCCAAATGAAAAATTCAGGCCATTAATGGTTCTATGTGTACTTTTTTAATGTTTTAGTTTTTTTTGATTGGTGAGTTTTCATAACATGGGAGTTCTTCTCAACTATATACATGAACGAGCACCCCCATTGTATATTTCATCTTCTAAGAGAGGATATCTTCTATTCCTATTCCCAATCAAACAACTTTAGTTTCATTTTAATTATGATGTATGGTTATCAGTATAGCCTTTTATTTTATCTATTTCGTTCACTATTAGCATATCTTACATTGTTTATGTGACCTTTTACTATTTTTAAGAGATTATTGTGATTTTTAAATTTCTACAAGTGTAACTCGAATCAAGGTAATTTATTAGATAATTAGACATTTTTGTGTATAATCCAGGTGTCTTATATTATTTTACTTTAAATTATATCCATTTTTTATTGTGCGTATAATGTATTGTTGCTCTAGCATACTGGATGTTCAGCCTAAACTTATAAATAAATGTGGTGGATCATATAATATGAAATGTAACATCTCAATGTGCCATAAAAACTAATTGGATATTTTAAAACATGACATTTTCCACCAATGTGGTTCAGTATATCTTTTAAATAAATTTTAACCTTGAAGAATGGGTTGTAAAATTAAATAAGTGACTATATCGGTGGATTATACTTAAGATTTTACCGTGTCTATGTGATATGATATTTAACCACCTATGGGGTATAGTTTAATTGGGAAAAATAAAGGTAAGATTCTTGGGGTGACCTTGTGGGTGCTTTGAAATTTGAATTTAACAATGATTTAATGGTTTAGGATACCTAGGGAACTCTTTAGGATCTGGGGTGAATGATTGTTAAGTTTGACTTGATGAAAAAAAGTAAATGAATTTAATAATGATTTTTCCATACCATTTTATTAGTAACAACTAATTATAAAACGTTGGGCTGAACCCCCAATGATTTAGAGATGACACTTTCTACATTGGAATGACTGAGATAAACCCCCCCCTTAGATTACCCCGGAAACTCAGTTTGCAATGACTAGGGGTAGTACCCCATGGATTAATTATGAAACTAATTTGGAAATACTATAGAAATTACCCCTTGGATTCATTATGACACTAATTTGGAATGACTTATTGTAGTTCCCTTTGGATTCATGATGATATAGGAATTTAATTCCTTTGGAAAATCTCCCTTTTATTCATTTTGACACTAATTTGGAATGACTCATGGTATCCCCCCATGTATTCATGATCTTACTAGTTTAGAATTCCTTGGGAAAGTCTTCCTTGGATTCATTAATATTTATAATTTGGAATGTCAAGGGTATGATCCACATATTTGTTTGTTCCTCATTAAGATATTGATTTGGGTTACCATGGATTGGATCCTCAGAGCTAGGATTGCTACTGGTTTGAGAAGCCTAGGGATTTTCCCATGGATATGGTTGTACCATTATATACATTTCAAAAAAATACAATTGACTAAGGATGAAGCTAGAATACTCAAAGCCAGGTTTAATTTTTGATCCCTTGGATCAATGATGGTTTATTTAATCATGTTGTGACTTTTTTTAGTATTCACATCAGTACAAAATTTATCATTCCGATTCGATATAATTATGGACATCATTAGTGGGGGCCTACTAGGTCACACTCAAACCCTTCTTGGGTCATCATTTGGTACCCATGTAGGCATTATGACTATAGGATAAGGCAAGTGAAATCACAATGTAGATGATGTGTTTCTAGGCTACTATGACGGATCTTGGGTTTTGGGATGAGGCTAGGACTCAAGAACATTTTGATGGTCTTACCATCTTTCATCACTTGGAATTTTGGATTTTGTAAATTAAAAATTTATATTGATGTATGAATACTTATGTAACACCCATAGATTTTATATGTATTCATTTGAAATAAATATGAAGTATTTAATAGTTTTCATTACATGCCACCCAAAGTCTTAATAAACCTTGATGTATTATAACTTTTATAAACTAGCCATTATATGAAATGGTATGAATATAATTAACCAAATTAATATATATATATATATATGTGATTTACTTAATTAAAATTTATATATTAATACATAAGAAATAATATTTATATTATAAAAAAATAATTTCATAATTAAAAGACCAATTTTGTGGATGTAATGTATTTTTAGGTGTTATGAATTTTTTATGAAATATAGATTGATAAATATTTAAAAGTTATTTTAATTAAATTTATTGGTAATTTATGGATAATAATTCATGCATTAGTTATTTAAAGTGTAGGAATGAAGATAAAATTATTTGAATGTAAAAAGAGTTATTTTTTACAAAAAACGTTTTTCATGTGAACAACGAGTTTTTATCATAATAAATTAAATTGATCACCCTTTGTTAATGATGTTAATGAAATTTAAACAATATATATTCTGTTAAATTCTTTAACGTTCATCTAATAGTTTTTTACTAGGAAATGAATGAGAGTAAACTCAATTTTATTCTAAAAATTCATTTTTTCTAAAAAAATTGTTTTCATTATGCTTAGAATGTTTATTTTAAAACAAATCTTTATAGCATAGAGAAATTGAATTTTATAAAATGGATTCCATTTTTTAATTATCAGGTCTAAATTTTCTTAATGTTTCCACTTTATGTTTTTTTTCATAAAAACTATAAACACATTAAAAATTAGATACCACAGTTAGGGTTAAAACAAGTTTACTAGGGGTTGAACAAAAAAATGGTAAACATTCCAATCGAAAATTTTATAAATTTTTTTGGAAGATAAATTGATCTTATATTATATTAAATTAGTTTATTTTTCCATTTTAATCCACTTTCACATGAAAATGACTTCATATTATTTAAATTTATTAAGTAATTTTTTATATGTCCCCCCTCAATTATAAATGGGAACCTCATCTCATCCATTTTTCATAGAATTATATCAATATATAAAAAAGATAACTTCAAAAAAACCTTCCTAGATTAATTCCATTCATTATTTATCTTCTCTTATTAACCTATGACAATCCTAAAAAGGCTTAAAGTGTGATTCAATGGTGGTCTCTCAATGAAGGTGTAATCGTCTTACCAAACTATTTCAATGCTTTATTCATCTTTAATTTTCTTTTAATATAATATATAAATCATAAAATAATTATTTTAGTATCATAAACATATTTAAATTTTTTTATTATTGTACAAAAACATTCCACCTTCTTTATATCAAATGGGAAATGAAAGTATCACTCGTGCGTACATGTCGACTACTGCCTCCACGTAATGATTTGTTTCAATTCCCATCACCACCATTCATAATTTTTTATTATGATGTATTTATATATATATATATATAGTATTTATGACATAATTATTCTTCTATAGTTATATTATTCTATACAACTTCTTACCCTCTGATCTATTGGAAGACGATAACATCGCTTGTGCATATTTGTAGACTACCACCCACACGAAGGGAAGTGCTTAGTTTTTTATTTGTGATTTATATGAATTTTAATAAAGATATATTTAATTAATATATATTATATTTATTATATAATAATGGTTTTAATGTTTAATTATTATTTACCTTTCTTTCATCCCATCCATGGAAATGTTGAAATATCACTCATGTGTACGTATTGAATACTGCCTCCATGAAGTTATGTAATTAATTTTTCATCACCACATCAAATGAATTATTTTAAAAGTGGATATAATGATTAAATATGTTAACTATTAAATTATTATGTTTCTATAGATTTTTTAAACATGATAATATTCTAAGAAACATAAACGCTAAATCTGAACACACACGATACAATGAAGTACATAACACATGAAATGATGATGATAATGAAAGAAAATTAATTAATGGGTGATAAGGTGTAATAAGTAAACCATATATGGTTATATGAGTATTAATATTGTCTTGGTATATAATTATAAAAATAATTAAATTTACCATCAATGGGATTAGAGTTTTTAAGAAGTAATTTAGAATTGAGGCAAGACATTATTGTCTCATTTATGTTTTGGTGACACATTTTTCATATTCACCATTTTTTTCTTTCACATGGTGTATATAATGAATATTTGATATGATATATCATTAATATCTTTATATTATTTTTATTTAAAGTTTCATTTGAAGTTATTTTTTTCGTTGGGGTTATGATTCTAAATTTATAAAAGCATTAAGGGTTTCATGTTACAATCTAACTATTTTCTAACATTGTTTATGATTAAATTTATGATGATGAATTTATTTTATATAACTCTAAAAATATTAATTAAATTATAGAAATAAAACTTTTCTATTCATTTTTACCTTTCTTTGTACACAGAAGTCAAAAAGAACATTTTAAGGAAAACTGAGCTCATTTTTCAATTCGGTTGGAAATATTTTTATTCCATGTATATATATTATTTATAATGTTTTAAATACTTTTTTTAATACTATCGAATTAGTTACTAAATTAATTTTTACCCACATATAAATTCCAAATAAATTTTATAAAAATAATCTTCTTGTAATTTTCTAAAGTAGGTAATTCCTACCAAAGCATAGAATGAAATATTTATTTTCATGTATACCACATGAATGATTTATCCTACCACCATGGATACACTTTCTATTGAATATAATTTATTAGTTTACATGTCTCTTTTCAAATAATATATTTTCTTAATATTCTTGAAATTTTTTGATTTTAAATTATTGATTTCTAAATAAAAAGTGTATTTTCCTCAAGAAATTTTCTAGTCATATTTTAAATGTATTTTCATGTATGGAAATATCCATTTTTTTACTTATTATTCACTGAGTATATAAACCAATGATACCATCCATATTATTTTTATATATAGTTATTTTTAATTATGATCAAATCTTTATGAAACCCATTTTCTTTTCTATAGGGCTAGTTATGATGAAAAGATATTGTCAGGATATTGTTGCATAAATATGAATAAAATATGATTATATTATGAGAGGTACTATTAAAGAACTCCAATGAATTAGAAATTTTTTAATTTTTATGAGATCAATTGGTTCATAGGAGGTTATCCCAATCCCAATAGAGGGTATATAAGTGGTTATACCAAGACCAAATAGGTTACACTGATCGTTATTCCAAGCCTATCTTGTGATGAATGTCTTGGTTGATATGATTCATAAATGATTTTTATTGTTATGATTATGATACACTTTATTCCACTCTATTATGACATGTTATTATGACTATGTTATATTCTCATGGATTATGATATTATATTATATTTTGATACATGTATTATGAACTACAAATTATTTATGGAATGATCCATGTTTAAAATCTATTAATTATAGGATATGATTTTCAAATGCTAATATAATGTATTAATAACCTTATAATAACCTTGTGATTACTTATGATCATTGAATGATATCTCCCATGTATACCCTTATTGAGATTCTGAGCTCACCCTTTCATATATTTCCTTACCCCAGGTTATGTGGAAAGGTTTTTAGTTGGGTATTTCTAAAAAGTGTACTATGTAAGAAGATATTTTTGGCAGATTTTGAATATTTTTTATAAAATAAAATGATTATGTATCTAGTCTTCAATGTCACTGAACCGTTATGGTCCTTGGTAATTTATTATTATGAAATCCATTGAACATTCACCTAATATAATGAAATATTATATATGATTTTCTTTGGTCACCTCAGTTGGTATCAAAGAAGGGTTTAGTTATTTTTGGATTTTAGGATTAGAAAACTGTAGTGAGAAATCATAGGATAAGACTAAGTATAATTAAAAATCCTATGTTATGGTAAATAAAGTAGTGTGGTTATCTTATAAAATAAATCCATATCTAGATACCAGAATGTAAATGTGGCTATGAAACAAATACACCAAGGGGTAAAAATAGTGAAAGGGTAAGATTTGGCATTAAGACGATCATCACCAGTGCTTGATGAGTGGACGTAATATGAATTACCTAGTTAGAAACTCCTAGTAGATCTGTTTGGGTTATTTCACATTATCTTTATGAAAAATTATGATAAATGAGAGAACTCAATCCATGAAAACCTATTATAATCCTTAGTGATATGAGATGAACATAAAGGTTGTTGGTTTGAAATAATCTGACATAATTTAGGACATCTTAGGAATAATTTTATGATTATATTATTGATCAATAAGATTAATGATTCATGATGGTCATACTAACTATTTTTATTTTAATATGGGATTGAAGATAGAATGATGATTTTGTGGTGGAGAAATGCATGCCTAAATATTGAAATATCTTATTTGATATCAGTCATATGAATTAATTTATTTCATCAATAGTGTCTAGAAATATTAATCCCTATCCTCAATTATTATATGTTGAATTAGTAGTAAAAACTCATAATGGTATGTTGATCACATCTACAGTCTGTAATTCTTCTATAATTGACTTTTGGGGAAATTTTATTCCTCAAAATATTATTATTATCCCTCTAGTTGAATTGGATGTAATTTTTGGAATGGATTTGATCTCTTTATACCAATATCATATGAATTTTCAGGGAAGGGAAGACACATTTCATATTTCGAATGAACATGCAATCATGTATCGATGTGAGAATGGATAAAAGATTATATTGTAAATTAATTCTATTTATGGGTCTCTAATCATATTTATAAAATGTGTTTATCTATGATGGTTGGGGAAGACTCTACATAGAAGACATTCATATTTTATGAGAGTTTTTTGATTTATTTTTAGAACATTTTATGAGTCTTCCAATTAATCATGAAGTTGTTTTTTTATATAACATATACTAGTGCTACACCTATTTAAAAGACTCCATATATAATTTCCCAGATTGAGTTATAGTAATTAAAGAAGTATGTATAGGAGAATGCTGATATCAGATTCATTATTCCAAGTTCATCCCTAGGGGGAGAACCTATTCTATTAATAAAATGTGGTTCAATTTGATGTTTCATTGATTGTTAAGAACATAACAAGTTCAAGATGAAGAATAACTTTCCTATACCCTATATTGATTGTTTTTTTGATCATCTATGAGGATATACATACTTTTCCAAGATATTTATTCATTTTGGATACTATGAATTAAGTGTAAAAAATGAAGACAGACATAACACATCCTTCCGTATGTGGAATGAACACTGTGAGTTTATAGTGATTCCATTTAGACATACTAATTCCCAAACAGTTTTCATAGATTTAATGAATAGAGTCTTTAATGATTACCTTGATCAATTTTTCAAAGAATTTATAGAATATATTATTATTTACTAAAAGAGAAAGTAATATCATGATGATCACATGAGAATTGGGTTTAAGACCTTATGGAAAGAGAAACTATATAAAAAATTCAATAAGTGTGAATTATGGTTAGAGAAAGTGTCATTATTAGGAAACATGATAAAAATGAGGGTATATTAGTGGATCCTTCTAAGATGAAAGTCACTTAACATTGGCCTAGAAAAACCATCATGACTGAGATATATAGTTATCTTGGATTGGATCAATACTATCTATTATTTTTTAATAAGTTCCCTTGGATGAATTATCCACTAACCGAGTTTACATGGACGGGAGTCATGTTCATTTGGACTGAAGAGTATGAAGGATGTCTGGAGGATCTAAACGGAAGGTTGGCCACTGCACCTATAATCATACGACCCTATAGTGGAAAAGGACTTTTGATTTATAATTATTATTATAAGAATTTACTAGGATGTGTCCTTTTGTAGAATGACATGATGATAGATTATTCCTCTCATAAAATAAAGGTTCATGAGTAGAATTACATAACCCACAACTTGGAGTTATCATGGACAATATTTAAATTAATGAAATCAAAGCATTATCTTTTTAGTGAAAGGTACAATATATATACATTCATAAAAAATTAATGTATACATTTACCCACAATGATTTGAATATTCATCAACTAAGATGGTTGAAGTTGATTAAATATTATTAAGGTTTAATAAATTAATTCTATGGGAAAGAAAAAAGATGGAATATTCTTTTATTTGAATGTATCATCCAAGATTATCTATTATGAGGATAAAAAAAGATCCCCTATTTATGGATTTAAAAAAGAAGGACCTTGAAATATTTAAGGTAGGGGAGAAATATTATCCGTCTCAAATGACTGATCAACCATCCATCCATGTGAATATTAAATAGGTGTATAAGGAATACATAGAGATATAAATAAAGGTGATAAATATTTTTGAGTTGAAACTTTATATTAATGGAATGATATGGTTTTGGAATAGAGATTGTGTCCATATTATACGATAATTTAAGAAGGAATTATTAGATGAAGCTCAAAAATCATCGTTTTCTATTCATGATGGAATTATCAAGACATGTATGGAACTTAATAAGAATTTATAGTGGGATAACATGAAGAGATATATTGTGGAGTATGTATCTCGGTGCTTGGTATGCCCTCAAGTTACGTCAAAGTGGAATAAGTATAAGGGGGTGTCACAAATATTACCCATACCTTTATGGAAATGGGGAAATGTCACCATGTATTTCACTACAGGACTCCCCATGACATCTAAAGTGCCTAATTCTATTTGGGATGTAGTGGACTGCCTTAGGAAGATATCAAATTTCATTGATATTACAGAATATGTCTTTCTTGATTATCTTTCCCAAATATATATTAAGGAAGAGGTAATGTTATATTGAGTACCAAATTCTATTGTATTTTATCGAGATCCATGGTTTACATTGAATTTATGGAGAGGTCTTCAAGAATATCTGGATATAGAGTTTTGTTTCAGTTTTACCTATTATCCAAAGATATATGGGTAGTCTAAAATAAACAATTAAACCTTAGAGGATTGTATAAGGTATTTTTATCTATATTTCAATGGTTTTTTATCATCACATTATTATTTTTTAATTATCTTTTAACTGTATCATACACTCAATGTTTCAAATGGATATTTATAAATCTATAAATTAAAATAAGGGAATAAATCTGAAAATATGGTTTGAAGTTATAGAATAAAAATTATTTTGATGAAAGATATGTATGGAAATGGAAGGAAAGGTGAGATCCATTCAGTAGCATATCATGGAATCCTAATTATGAAGAAAGTGTTGTGGTAAAAATCCCTAGTGATATTTGGATTTTGAATTTTGGAAGAAGTAATTCTTGGGGATTTCAATTTGGAATAAATTTATGAATTTTAGAAAGAATGAAATTCTAAGACCTATGTATATTTCCCCCTTTTATAATATTTATCAACTAGTGATGGTAATTTTATTATTTTCACTTACAAAAACCCATCTTAAGTTCATGATGTGTCCCATATTTCTATTTTTATTATGTATATACATTTTCCTTCTCATATACTATGTTAAGAGGCTATACCACTTGAGAATGATCATTCCTATAAAAAATACAATAGAAATCAAGGATCATAGAGATAATGTTATACAGACCAAGACTGCTCACTTATTTAAAGATATTTGGAATTAGCACAAAGAGAAAGCTACATGGGAACCTGAGGACGTGATAAGTAAAAATTATCCTCATTTTATTACATTAAAGAAACAAAATTTTGGGGGTGGAAATAAATTTAAGGGGGTATAATGTAACCTCATAAGATTTTATATGTATTCCTTTGAAATAAATTTTATGCATTCAATAGCTTGATTTCCATGAAACCCCAAGACTAAATGAACCATGATATATTATAAAATTCATATCCTTGCAATTGGATTGGTGGGTATTATGGCACCCCAGGTTTGAGGTACCCAATTTTTTATGTTTTCTATCTTATTTTTGGAGACTTTGGGTTAGAATATGGAAGTTTTTGGAGGCGTAAGAAAGGATGAACCATGAGTTAGCTAATTAATAAATTTGTTGTAATAATTTAAGCAGTAAATTTTATGTTTACAATGTTAATTTTTTAGGGTATATGTTTAGGGAATAAAAACTATTTATGTTGTAAAATGTTTTTAAATCGAAATATAGGATTTTACCAAAAAATTACCAATGTGATGGGTTTTTCATTATAAGTGACCCTCAATAAATTTACAAAATAAATTCCTCATTTACATAATAAATAGTTAGGGACTAATGATTTTTATTATTTCTAATTATTTTAATTCATCATATAGTACCTATCTTCTTTATCTCGATTTCTAGGATTATCCTAGATAATTTTTTATGATATTTGAGATCTAGAATACATTAAAAATGAATCATGGAGAATCTCATTTGAGAAATTAAATGTTTGGGCTCCGTTATTCCAACTCAATATGGGTATCTTTTAGTTGTATTGATTATAAACATTGATTTCTTTGTGATACCTATATCTATGGGTTTGGATTTTTGGTGTTGATATCTTCTTCGTTTTTGATAGTGGAATGGAAGGTAGTGTTTTATCTAAAGAATAATTTAAGATCCATTATAAAAATATAATCAAGGTAGGTGGATTCTCCCCAAATATACTATTCAAAACATTGTTCGCTAGAATCTTTATAAAATATTCTTTAATATACATTTGAAAAATATTGAGTTGAATATATAGAAAACCATTTTTTGAGGTGATTTCAAAAGGGTAGTTTTAGAGATGTTCTTGAGAAGTTTTAATTATATGTTTTCAAATGATTTGGGGTTCAAATTAAATTTTTGGTGTTGAAAAGTATTTTTATAGATAATGTTCAGGGAGTATATAGTGGCATGTGTTCATATTTCATTATATGAGGCCCTTTGGAAACATATCTGGTTCTTTGTACTTACTGGAAAGAAACAAGGGGATATCACCTAAAATGACTTGGTGAAATACATGTTTCCTTTAATGAGGATTGGGATTGTTATTTCTCGTGAATGTGTCTATGACTATAGAATATGGAAATGAGTATGATAAGTATAAAGTTAAAGAGAAATTGGATGTAATGATTTTCTTAAATTTATTTCTTTTACGGTTTCATTTTATAATTTTTTTTAATATTCTCAACCTCAATTTTATGGAAACTATGCTAACTTGTTCTTATCATATTGTCATATGATAACAAGTTGTTGGGGAAATCCTACTCAGTGATTTACTCATCCTCTTCTTGGGTACTTTTCTTCATTTTCAAAATTCATCTAATGGGATATAGAGAAGGTTCATGATTCATACAAATCTAGTAGTGATCTTTCATGTCATGGTATGGTTACTAAATCTAGATCATAGTAGTATCTATATCTTGGTCATGGATGGTTCCAATGTTGTGTTGATGCCATTATATTTGGAGTCTTATCGTTAAAAATTATTTATTTTTCTTTTATTACTCTGATTTTTTTATGTGTTGATATTTCATTGAGTTATGTTTTTTTATATTCATGCATCATTTAGTTGGGTTTTATTATATCCTTTCTTTTTATTGGTCCATTTTTTTCTCTTGGCAAGTCATCTCCCAAAATATTACAAATACATTAGTATTTATTTCTAGTTATTGGTATCTTGGGGACGTCACTAAAGGTCAGTATCAAATCCACATATTCCTAAGATAATGTATGAGGGGTGGGATGTTACAAATGTAATCATTTTTGTTTGGGCCTTGTGCTGTGTTGGTATTAAGGAGACATGACCATTGGAACTTTGAATGTGTAGGATAAAAATATGTAGCTAACATCTTTAGGAGGAAATACATGTTACAAAGGTTTCTTGGGTTTAAATGTATTATAAAATACTTCTAGAGGTGTTTTCATATCTTTATAATGTTAATAAAAATGAGTATTTCATGTCATCCATTAGAAAAGAGACTTCCCACAAGGACATCAATGTCCATATTCCATTTGATGATTTTTGAAAACAAATTAATTTGAGTAGCACGGTTATTCATGAAATGATAATTGAAATAGTTTTTTATTATGGTGATGAAAATTATTTATAATGTTCTTGATTTTATTCAATACTGTATTTACTAGTGGGAAGTGGTATAAATTCATTATTATTCTTTTTATAAAAAATGGAACCCGGATGGGTCCATTGAAATCAGACGGAAGAGGATGTTAAAAATGTTGTTTCACCTGATCCATAGGTGAACCCAAAACATTTCCAGAGTGCTGGGAATGAATTTAAAGCCATTGAATAAGGAAATAAAAATAATTAATAGTGAAAAGTATAGCATTTTTGGATGTTTTAGAAGTATAATACCCCAATGTTTTGAGGGGATTATGAGCCTAAAAAAGAATAAGTGTTCTTAAAATTAATGAATAGAATTTTATATTTTCATGTCACACAAGAAGAGTTGAAGAATAATTTTGAAACATAAATTTTATAAGATCTTGGGTAAAAATGGCAGGATTTAGTTGTCTAAAATAAAAATTCACAAAGAATTATGTGGGAGGATTTTGAGTAATTTTTTCACAAAATATTCTATCCTCATACATTAATAATAATAATAATAAAATGATTATTTATATTGAAGGGAAAAAAGTACAATGTAATAGATAATGTAAATATGTTTATGAAATTATTTCATTTCACCCCATAAGTATCTGCAAGTGTATCCTTAAAGGATCACATCTTTGAGTCAAGATTATGACAATAAATTAATTACAAGATAAATGTTCTCTATATTAAAAATGGCATGAAAACAATTAATACGGTAACAATGGTAGAAAATGATCTTGTTTCAAATTCTCTATGATCTTGTTATAATGGGGAATAATTTCAACTCAAATGGAGTAAACATCAGAAAGAAGGATTTCTAGTTTCATGATGTTAATTCACCTCATATTCATAATAGAAAATCAATTAATTTTTCTCAAACATTCGATGCTAAAACAGGTTGTTTTTAGTGTGTTTTATCAACACTCAGGAATAAATAATGTACAATACCACTAATAAATTTCCACTATTACATAATAATGGCTATATAAAATTGTTTTGTATTAAACTTCAGAGATTAGAATATAGAAAAAGCTTGAATAAACCTCAAATTTCAAATGATCGGGTGACACAGTCCCATCACATTAGTTCACATATATACAAATAGGTGAACCAATATGCTTCTTGGAATATATTTTTTCTATTCAGTCAACACCCTATTAGGGACGAAAGATCCATACCATGAAAGTTGAGTGATCATTATATTCAAAAGAACATTCTATTGTGAGTGAGAAACCATGTCCCTTTGTGGTTCAAAACATGATTCTTCTAAACTCCAGTCTTATGCATGTATTTTTGATATCGTTTCATCACATTCTTTAATTTCTTCCTATATGATTAAACAATTGTAATTTCACATTGAAATGATGTATTAAAATATTATTATCAAAAAAATTCTTAGATAATGGGATTTTAAAAAATTTAAGTTCCTAGTATGTTCCATTAACTTTGATGAAATGCAGTTTCTATGCGAGTTTATGATCCTAGAAATGGGGCTTTTATTTAATCTTTAGTATGGAATAGTTGGTGGGATTTAAATCCCATATTGACAACTATGTGTATCAGGTAACATTTATAATCTAGGATGGATTCCTTCAACTTTTCAAGGGATATTGGGATATAAATGCAGACAGAGAAGGACCACTAATAATAGTTGAAAAAACATCTCTAGATAGTTAGCATTAATGAAAATGAATGAAGCTGATGAAATAGAGAATAATAAACTACTATAAAATAGTGTATTGATACATCAATTTTTTTACAAACAGTTTCTATAGCCCACTACTTAAAATGTAAATCAAATTTATTACCAAAATACTCTTAAGAACAAGAAAAATTTCACTATTGTCTTATAGTATATCTCTAACTAAGTTGTAGGAATCAATTCTTATCTAGAATAGTGGGAAAATAAAGCTTTCATTATAACTTGTATACAACCATGGGCTGCACCAGTTCTATTAAAAAATAAGTCTATTTTTTGACTATTTTTGTTTTTATTATCTAATATTGAATAATGTATTTATTAAAAATAAAAAATAATATTACCCAAAAAAGATGATATATTTGATCAATTAAATGGATCTAAGTGGTTCAATATATTAGATATATGCCCGGGATATCATCAAAGTTTAGTCATAAGAGAGTATGTCACAAAGACAGTATTTCAGAGTCACTATGGCTAGTATGAAGATTTCATCAGGATTTTTGTTATGACAAATGCACCTATATTTTTCATGTATTTTATGAACTATATCTTCCATAGGTACCTTAACACATTGTAATTTTATTTTTTGAGGCGATTCTGGTGTACTCTAGAAATACTAACTTCAATTAGGACTACTTGGAAATTATACTGATTACATTGTAGAAGCATTATTTGTATTCTAATTTTTCTAAGGGGTACATCTAGATCCATGGAGTTCACTTCCCCAAGAATATCATTTTAAAAAAAGAAATATCCGTTCACCATAGAAAGATAGAATTAGTACTATCTTGGTAAATAACTAATAATGTTTTTTAGGGATGAATTTTTAGGGGACTAGCATACTATTATCAGCTCTTAGTTAGTGATTTCATAGGATTTTTTTCTCCCATAACTACTTTGATAATAAAAGGTGTTCCATTCATATAGGGTGATGAATTTCAAAAATAATTTCTTGGAACAAAAAACATGCCTCAAATCAACAACCATCCTAATATTTCCAAAATTAGGTAATAGTTATGTGCAATATTATGATATATCTAGATCCAGTCTTGGTTGTGTTATTATAAAGGTATACCATGTTTTGGCCTATGTTTCAAGGAAGTTGATAGTGAATGATAATAATTATCCAATGAATGACCTGGAATTAGGTGTGGTTTTCCATGCCCTAAAAACATCGAGGAATTACCTCTTTAGAGAAAGGATAATAGTTTAATCTAACAATATGTGTTTAAAATACATCTATTATTAGTGATAATTTATTTTTAGGTAACAAATATGGATGAAGTACCTCTATATGTCTGATTTCAAATTATTACACACACTCGGTAAACTAAATTACCTAGTATAAGCATTGAGTTATAAATCACATAAAAACGGTTTGAGAAGCTTGTGACTAATGAAATTTTATGGTCATGATCACTCATTTGATTTCAGATTACCATGAATAGGGTGAGACTGCATTTTTTATTCCTAAAATCATTTTTATATAATTGATAAATTTTAAAAAAACAATCTCACGCATCAGATCATTATTTTGTCACCATTATATCAAAACTATATAGTGGGGTGACTTATGTTGACTACATAGAAGATTAAAACACTTTGTTATGATTTAGTAATATAATTTTAGTTCTACAATATTAATATAAAAAGATCCTTGGGGTATACCACCATTCCATAAGGTTATTCACATGGGTGCTAGGAAAATATACAAGATGGTGAAAGCATAGTTCTAGTGGGTAGGAATAAAACCTAATATTGTAGAATATATGATAAAATTTATTAAATTTTAATAGGTAAAGGATGAACATCAAAGACCTTCTGGTATGCTACAATCTATTCCTATTCTTATATTGAAGTAGGACCAAATTATGATGCATTTTTTATAGTCCTATCGAGAAGGTTACATAAAAAGATTCTATGTGGGTAGTAACTAATTGACATACCCTATTTTCAAACATTATCTCTATCAGAGAATCAAACATGGTATAGGACTTTTAAAAACTTTATATCTGATATGTGGTAAAGTTATATGTGGTTCTATAATCAAATTTTTTTGAAAGAGAACCCTATTTCACTTCTCAGTTTTGGTGATCATTTAAATAGGATCTTTGAATGAAATTGAATATTAGAATAGAATATCATCCATAAAAGGATTTGTAGTTAGAACAAACTATTCATACATTGGATTATATTATTAGAGAGTGTGTCATGGACTTTGGTTGTTCATGGGAGGATCATATGACTTTGGTCAGATTCTACTATAACAACAGCTATTAGATGATAATATAGATGCCACTATTTGAGGCTTTTTATGGGAATCCTTTTCATATCTATTATGTTGGATGGATTTAGGAGAAAAATATTTGATTGTAATGAGTCTTATCCCTGAGAATATATAGAAAATCAGATTGATTCACAAGTGGATGACTATGAAAAAAAGCATCCAGAAGTCATATATAGATAATCACCACCAACCTTTATCTTTAGATGTAATTGACAATTTTTTTAATAACCTATATTTCCGTGGTCATTTTCTTTATAAAAATCTAGTGCTTGTGGTGTTTTTGGGGGTTGTAGTGGTTTGTTGTAGGTGTATGACAAAAATCTTGTTTCCCCAAACAGTTTCACTGAAATGGTGGAACTAAAATGGTAGCACACCGAAATGGTTTCACTACAATGGTGGAACCATAAAGGTAGCTCCATGATATTGCCACACTGAAATGGTGGTACACTAAATGGTGTCTCACCCTTTACTGAATTTTTAGTTTTCCGAGTTTTCCCAGTTTCGCCCCTCTTACATCTTATTGGACGTAAACCGAGTTTCAAACATTTATTGGTAATTTTAAGGGTGTTTTGAAGGATATTAATTGTATATTTAATATTTTAACGTCTTGGGGGATTTGATATACTGAAACCATGTGATCTTGACCACAATCCCACATTAACGCCTTTTGGAAACCATTCTTCCTTTAATATATGATCCGGATCTTCAAAGCCATGATCTTCCCTTCCTAGTGTGTTTTCCATTCCCCTTAGTTTATTTAGAGCCTTCCTCTATAGATGAGTCTTGTGCCTATGCTAGAGCCCCACTTGCTCTGTTTTCATGGTGATTTCTATTGCTCACATAATCTCCTATTTTTGGTGCATAGGGAATCTTGGTCTCTTGTTGTTTTTGGTAGGGATTTCTTCTATCTCACTTTAATTATGAATCATTCATGGTGGGTGTAATAATTATTCCTTGCAAGGAATGGCTTAATCCTTTTTTCATTAAAAAATTAATAAATTAGGGATGGTGAAGTTGATGATAAAAAGATAATAAAACCTATTTTAATAACGGGCATGGAATTGAAGATGGGTTGACATTAATCACTTGTTCTATCTGTTACCCTTGTTTATTATTTATGGATTGTTGTGATTTTATACCTTATGAGAATCATGGTCATTGGTGGTATTTATTTTCACACTGGTTATGTTCTACTTTTTTGAGATTCTTGAATAAATGTCTATAACATGAAATTGGATTAATCAAATATACTTGGTTAATAAATGGGCACCCCAGGATCAAACATGTTCTGTAATCACCCATGTAATTTAATGTGAAATTAAATAACCCATGTTAGTAAAATATGAATGTTCTTGGATAAATAGTGTGGATGTGTGCTGTGTTTTGTTGGTTCTATGAGAAGGGTGGTTTAAGTGTGCACAATAGGGTTGTAGCATAATGTAGTTGTTGTGGGTCTTACGTATGAGGTGGTCCATAGGGTGTGTTTTTGTCACATTTTGAGAGACTAGTTGATTGTGGAATGTATGGAGTCGTAGGAAATTGGAATGCATTTGTTTATGTTGTGGACTTGGGAGTAATGTTGGGTAGTGGAATTGCGGTGTGGTTATGGACATGATATGTAGTGGGACTCCATCTAGCAATAGTTTGGGTAGCAGGGATATGAGATTGGGTTGTGAGAGAATTATTGTGCAGTATAACTTTGAAGAATTATAGTTGGACATGGTTGAATGGGGGAGAGTAGTGGGACTCCAAAATCTGGTTTTGTTTGATGTTTTGATATGATTGTGGTTGGTATTTCCCCGATTGTGCTAGAATAAATTAAAGTGAATCTCTTAATAGATTAATGGAAAATGGTTGAATGAAAAAAGGGTTGGGTATATGCTTTGACAGTGGCTGTTGGGAGGTTTTGTATATATGGGTAGTAAGAATGGTGGTTCTTGGGGTCTAGTTTGTTTTTTGGGGACTCGTAATATGGGCTAAGTGTTTGATTACATATATATATATATATATAAATTGTAGTTCCATTTGATTTCAATCTGCACCCCACCCTTTTTGATCACCATGTTCTGAACACCCCCATTTCACGGGGGAGGGTTTCTTTCCCAACATCATGGTGGGTGGATGGATGGCTGATTACTAACATTATTCCATGCACCCTCTTCCATGTTATTACTACTCAAGCATATCCAGATAGGATATAATGGCATGAGGCTTACCGTAGTCTCATATCATTCGGGTAGGCTTGTTGTGGATGAGAGGCCTTGGTGTTTGTGGGCTAGGTTTTTTCTCCCATGTGTCATTGGGATGAGGCCCAGGTGTCTTCGGGGTGAAAGGCATGGTTGTTATGGCCCAAGTGTCTGCAGACAGGATTGTGTGCGGTTTGAGGCCCAAGTGTGTGTGGGCCAGTTATGGCAGTAAGACTTCGTATGGGAATAGTGGTATCATCAAGACGTTTTCTATTAGGGATGAGAAGTTAACCACTGGGAAGAGTGGTGTGGGGTACAAAAATGTTGATGTGCTTTTACTACTAGCATACATTACTTGTGTTATTTAGTGAGCAGTATTGGTTAGTCTGGGAAGGTTAGTATTTCTCAGTAGGTGCTTTGAGGTTCTACTATTTTCTCACAGGGACATTAATATTTTTCCACCACTTGAGCACCGATATATTTTTCCCTATTGAGTATACTCGTACGCTCACCCTATATATATAAAACGGTTTTCATGTTTCTAGGAGGACTTTGAGGACTATTCTAGACTTTACTAGCTCAGGCGTCAGGACTAGTTATTGTTGATGCTTAGCTGCTTTTCTATTTGTACTTTTCCTTGGAGTTTTGTTGTACTTTATATTAGATTTATTTATGAACATGTATGTGTGAATGGATTTTGGATTTACTTTTTCTTTAGGTATTTGGAGTTGCTAACGATTTACCATCTTATATCCCGATATTGTTCTGTAAAAATGGTATTTCATTACCTATTATGTGAGATTCTATAACCTTGGTGCTAGTTGCCACTCTGTAGTCTATTGAAAGTGGGACTTTATGGGTCATTATCTCTGTTTTATCTTGAGGAAAGATGGTTTTGGCATTCTGTTTTCCCTTCCCTCATCTTAAAGAAAGAGGGTAATGAAAAAGTGGTATCAGAGGTAGGTTTGGGTGTTGCGGGATCATATGGAGTTCAGAGTTAGGAATAGAGATAATTGCATGGGATGGTATAGAAATAGTGTTAGGTTAACTTGTTGTGTGAAATACGACATGGGATACTAGATAGGACATGAGATTTTAGGGCCCCCTGTGATCCGATGTAAGGATTCTCGACCTACAGAACGACTATGTAAGGCTACACTGATTATAGGGTAGAGACCCTATGAAAGGTACATGAATCATAACGAATTGTGTTCTTATTTTAGATGGGTGTGTTTGGGAATTTAAAAGAAATGAAGAGTTAAAACGAAATAAAAAGAAAATTTCCACACTACCCAAGCTTAGGAGTTCTTTATTTACTTTTTTATCTATGGAACCCAGAAGATGTCCATGTGTGGTACGAGTAGTTGAGGCCCTAAATATTGACCTGGTTGATCAGCGAAGGGATTATCGAGAGGAGGAAGATGACCAGTGTAGAAGACACTTCATTCCTTATCATAATAGACTCTGGGAAGGTATGAGGGAATCTTCTCGGACATGGAGATAGAGAGTTTTCTCAAGGAGCTGGAGATCACTTTCAGCTTAATCTGAGATCTGACAGAGTACCGGGTTTCTCTGGCCATGAGCCATATATGAGGAGGGGCGTGTCAGTGGTGGAAGCTTTACCTCAGGGAGAGGAAGGATACTATTGTCTCATGGGGTTTCATTGAGAATAAGTTTCGGGCATAATTTCTTTCTTCCTCGATGAATGTTGAAAAGAGGAAGGAGTTTCTCTCCCTCCAATAGGGGAGTATGTCAGTGAGGGAATTGGGGATCAAGTTCAAAGATCTACTACATTTTTCTCCGGATCTCTTTAAAGAAAAGGAGTCATGGGTGGGATTCTTGGTGAAGGCACTACAACATTAACTTTAGTATGTCATCACTACTTTCACTCTACCGATATACATAGAGGTTTAGAAGAAGGCTGATGTAGTGTAAAATATTAACTGATAATGAGAGGTGGTTTGAGAGGGGTCCCATGTGAGTTTATCAAAGGGAATGTCATTCAGCAGTAGGTATCATACATCATGGCCTTCCGTGTTTCAACTAACAGGGAGTAGGTCTCAGTAGTTCCAGTTCCGATCTCGTTGTCCTTGACTTTCCTCAAGAGACCTGGACCGAGGTGCTTCATATGTGATTCCATGGAAACATTTCGAACAAGTGACTTGTTTGAACTTAGTAAAATGGGGGTGGCATGTTCAGAACCCACCTCAGTAGTAGTAGTTTCTAGTCAGGCCTTTTCAACAGCAGGGGAAGTGAGCTCTAGCTCCACTAGGGGTAGACAGTGCCGGAAGGAGGTCAACCTCAGGGAGGTCCTTAGGTACCTTGACCAGGAAGTGTTTGGGGAGCCAGTCAGCAGCTGAGGGGAGAAAGATCTGGGCACAGGCAGTTACAGGCTGCTGAGGCAGCAGTTCTAGTAGGGTCAGAGGTTGTTGGAGGCATGATAAATTTATTTAGTACCATTGTGTGTTCTTTGTTTGATTTAGGAGCTTTGCACTATTTTGTAGCACCCAGTCTATCCCATTACCTAGTTCTATATGTAGATAGAATTTCCATTCCCCTTGATGTGATGTTGAGTTCAGAATAGACATGAAACCTAGTGCCCATCCAATTTTGATGGCTCTCTATAGGATGTCACATTAGGAGTGGTAGGAGTTGCATATTCAGGTAGAAGACCTGATGAATAAGGGTTTTATCTAGACAATTGTGTCGACATAGGGTGCTCCAGTCTTGTTTGAAAAAAAGGTATAAGGTGTCCTAAGACAGTGCATAGACTTCTAAAGACTGAACCAGGTGATGATCAAGAACCATTGCCCCATTCCAAGGATTGAAAACAATTTCGACCAGTTGAAGGGAGCAGGTTGGTTCTCTAAGATTGATCTGTAGTCCGGATATCACCATTTTATGGTGAAGGAGGGTAAAATCCCAAAGACTTCTTTCAGATGCAGGTATGGGCACTTTGAGTTTTTGGTCATGTCGTTCAGTGTCACGAATGCACCATCCATGTTCATGGGGTTCATGAACTATATTTTCCATGAAAACCTAGACTATTTCATTGTTGTGTTCATCGAAAACATCCTGATCTACTCAAGATTAGAGGGGGAGAACACTGAGAACCTGAAGAATGTCTTATAGGTCCTTTGAAAAGACCAGCTCTATGGGATGTTTTATAAATGCACATTCTGGAAAAGAGAGGTGCACATCCTTGGACATGTGGTGTCCCAAAAGGTGATAAAAATAGACCAGTCATAGGTCAAAGTAGGTTTTTCTTGGGTAACACCCATGAATGTGGTGGATTTCCATAGTTTCCTTGGTTTGGTAGGCTACTTATGAAGGTCCGTATGCAACTTATATCGAGTTTCAACTCTATTGACGACATTGATAAGAAAAGACCAGACATTCATATGGAGTGAGCCGTGTCCGACATCTTTTAGCAATCTGAAGGGGAATCTAGTCAGTTATCTAGTGATAAGGTTTCCAGAGAAGGGGATGTTGTTTGAGGTGTTTTGTGATGCTTCTTGTCAATTCTTGGGGTGTGTGCTGATACAGTAGTGGGGAGTAATATCTTCTAGGTCTTGGTAGTTACTTCCACACAAACATAAATATTCCACCCATGATCTAGAGCTTGCAACAGTCGTGTTCTTACTAAAGTTCTTCAGGAATTACCTCATCAGGGAGTGCTTTTTGGTCTTCAAATATATTTATATCTTGAGTTATATCTTCTCCTAGTGAAAAATAAACATGCGAAAGAAAATGTGGATGGAGTTATTGTAGGAATATGACATTTAGATATCTTATACCTTTGGAAATGCCAATGTTGAGGCTGAGGTTTGGAGAATTATGTCATAGAAGTAGGTAGTTCAGGAATCCACTGATTCT
Organism: Viscum album; assembly: GCA_963277665.1. NCBI lineage: Eukaryota > Viridiplantae > Streptophyta > Magnoliopsida > Santalales > Viscaceae > Viscum > Viscum album. The sequence goes on along the minus strand of OY728138.1, from coordinate 749,968,894 downwards.
TGGAAGGCAATTGAGGAGTTGGCCACTTTTGTCTAGGTGAAAGAGTGTATGGTGGCGGGGGATGTCTATTTCAGATAATAGTGTTTTCTTTCTTAATGCGGTCGGTGGATGAGTCTCAGTGGGGAGAATCGAAGGATGAAGTGATGCATGATTGTGTTGCCCAGGGTGATGCTCTAGAGGGATGGTGGGAGGATAGTCAGAATTATATGTTGTCCCATGGGAAGTTATTTTTTATAGATTAAATTTTCAAGGGATTTCTCTGTGAGTTTTTTAATTCACCCCTATAGGTGTATCTAGGAGTCTCTAAGATGTACCAAGTATTGAGGGAATAGTTATGGTTGCTTGGGATGAAGCATGTAGTGGCGGAGTTTGTGGAAAGGTTCCTAGTGTGTTAGAAGGTGAAGGATTAGAACCATGTTCTTTGCGGTCTTTTTCATCACATAAATGTTCCCAAGTGGATGTGGGATGACGTCTTGATGGATTTCATCATAGGACTACCTAGGTCATAGAGAGGCTGTGATGCTATTTGGGTAGTGGTGGATTGGTTGACGAAATTTTCTCACTTCCTGATGATCAAAGAGTCAAGTGTAGTGGATGGCTTAGCATAGAGGTATATAAGGGAAGTAGTTTGGCTGCATGGATTTACATTATCCATCATCTCAAATAAAGACACATAGTTTACCTCATGAGTTTTTAGGGTATTGCAACACGCTTTTGGCACCTAGCTATTCCTCACCACTTTTTTACACCCTCAAATGGATGGGCTGATTAAGAGGACCATCTAGTCATTATAAGACACATTGCAGGCACGTGTGTTGGACTTCAGAGGATCCTTGGTATGACACTCTCCTTTGGTTGAGTTTTCATACAATAATAATAACTATCACTCATCCATTAGCATGAAACTGTTTGAAGCCTTGTATGGTAGATTGTGTTGTTCACCTGTATGATGGACAAAGATTAAGAAAGAAAACTTTCTTGGTCCAATGGTAGTGCATAGAATGAAAGAGAAGGTTCCACATGTGCGTGAGAGGATGAAGGAAGCTCAAGTCCAACAAAAGTCATTTTCCAATCATAGGAGGAGGCCTTTGGAGTTCGAGGTTGGGGAACATGTTTTTTTAAGGATTACCATTGGTGTGGGTAGTAGAGGTTCGACAGAGGAAGAAATATTTCTCCAGGTTCATCAGACCTTTCGAGGTGTTGGGTCAAGTTGGGGAGGTGGCATATCAGCTGGAATTTCCACCAAAGATGGAGAGGATCCATGATATATTCCACGTCTCTCAGCTCCATCGGTATCTACAAGATGACTCGCATATCCTAGACTGGTGAGAGATGGATATCAAGGATGACGTGATGTTCATGGAGCAACCAGTAAGAATCAAGGGTCATGAGGAGAAGGTGCTTCATGGATGGAACATTCCTTTGGTTCATGTGCTCGGTATGCATGGTGGCCTCAAGGTGTATACTTGGGAGTGGGAGGAATAGATGCATTCCCAGTACCTGGAGCTGCTATGAGTTTTTCTCCTATGTTTTACTTTTGTGCTTTTCAAGGTGATGTATTGTGTGACCTCATTTTCTATATCACCAGTTTTTCCCCTATTCATTTAATTGTTGTAAAATGTCTTGACTATGGGGAGGGGTGGAACTGATCCCTTATCAAGACACATTAATGTGGATGTGATTAAACCCATGCAGGAAAGTCAGTGCCACCCAAAGCAGATAGTATCTTGACATGGGATAAGGAGCTCCCTAATCCACGTGTATGGATAGTGAGACCTTTGGGTTTTTCATTGTTTCATGGGGAAATGGATCCTTAGTGTTTCTATAGTTGTTCATAAGATAATTGTCAAGGAGGTGTTATTGGATATTAGAGTTTTCACTCCATCATTCGAACAACACAAGGGTGGTTTGTCATTGAGAGGTATCTTATGGGTTGGTTGTTCAGACCCTCTTTATTATAGGTTAGTTTTAAATTATAGGGACAATAATAGTTTGAGAGGTATTTGATGTAATAAAACAGATTTCCCCAGGCCTTTACTTTGTGAAAATCCAGTGCTTATGGTGTTCTTGGGGGTCACAATGGTTTGTTGTGGGTGGATTTCCGAAAACTCCATTTCACCAAATGGTTAAAAAGAAATGGTGGTAGAAAAATGGCAGCACACTAAAATGATGGCACCATAATGGTGTCACACCAAACGGTGTCTCACCCATTTCTGAATTTCTAGATTCTAGAGTTTTCCCAGTTTCAACCCTCTGACGTCGTATTCGATGTAAAAAGAGTTTCATGCCTTTCTTGGCCATTTTTATGGGAATTTCGAAGGATATTATATCTTTAATATTCTAACATCCAGGGGGATTTTAGATACTCAATCCTCGTGATCTTATCCATGATCCCATGTTAATGCCTTTTGGAAACCATTTTTCCTTTAATATAGGATCTGAATCATCAATGTTGGGATCATCCTTTCCTAGTTTGTTTTCTATTTCCCCTTGGGGCGTCTAGAGCCATCCTCCCTAGACGAGTTGTGCACCTATTCTAGAGCCTCTCTTGCTTAGTTTTCTTGGAGTTTCCAGCTGCTTGTGTGATCCCCTGTTCTTGGCGCATAGGGAGTTCTGGTCACTCGTTGTTTCAGGTAGGGATTTCATCTATCTCTCTTTAATTGTACATCATGTAGGGTGGGTGTAATAATGATTCCTTATGGGGAACAACTGAATCCTTTTTCTTTAAATAGGTAACAAAAAAGGATGAGGAATTTGATGAGAAAAAGATAATAAGACTAGTTATAATAATGGGTAGGTAGTTAAAAATGTTTTGATTTTGATCAGTTGTTTTACCAAATATACTTGTTTATTTTTTATGGACTGTTGTGGTTGTATGCCTTCTCCAATTCATGATTGTTGGTGGTCTTTGTTTGCGCACTGGTGATGTTCTGCTTTGTTGAGATGCTTTAGTAAATGGTTGTAACATGAAATCTACTTAATCATGAATACATGGTTAATAAATGGATGCCTTAAGCACACACCGCTTTTTTATAACCCCTATTATATAAAGTGAAATTAAATAACCGTTGTTGGTTAAATCTGAATGGGGTTGTCTAAATGGTGTTGCTGTATGCTGTGTCCAATTGGTTCTGTGAGAAGGGTGTGGTATGTGTGTGTAGCAGGGATATGGATTAATGGTAGTTAATGTGAGTCTTGTGTATGTGTTGTTAAATGGGGTGTGTTGCTTTCCCCATTTGAGAGACTAATTGATTGTGGAATGGATGGACTTGTAGGCAGTTGTACTGCCTTTGTTTGTGTTATGGATATGGGAGCAATGTTGGGCAGTGGGACAATAGTGTGGTTATGAAATTATTATGCTGGTGGATTGCATCTAGGATTTTTTTATGTGAGGCTATGAGACTGGGTTTTGAGAGAATTATTTTGTGGAATAATTTGAGGAATGACATTTGGTAGTAGTTGAATAGGGGCGTGCAGTGGGAATGCAAAATATGGTTTTGTTTTTTGTTTTGATATAGTTGTGGTTGGTAGTTTCCCAGTAGTTCTAGAATAAATTAAACTGAATCCCTTAATAAATAAATGGAAAATGGGAGAATGAAAAATGGGTTGGGTTTAGGATTTGGCAGTGGCTATTGTGTGGTTGTGCATATAGGGGTAGCAATAAAGGTGGTTTTAGTGGTCTGGTTGGTTGTTTTGGGGAACCGTAGGCTGGGTTGAGTGTTTTATTACTTATATGTATAAATTATATTTCCTTATGATTTTTATACACACCCACCCTTGTCGAACACCCTGTTTTGAGCACCCCCATTTCATGGTGGAGTGTGTATTTTCCAACATCCTAGTGAGAGGATGTATGGATGGTTACTGACTTTTTCCCCACACCCACTTCGGGGTTCTTATTACTCGAGTGTATTTGGGTAGTCTATAATGGCTTAAATCTTACCATAGTCTCAAATCCTTCTAGAAGGTTTATTGTGGATTAGAGGCCTAGGTGTTTGAGGGCTAGGTTTTTTCTCCCACGTGTCTTCCGAATGTGGCCTAGGTGCTTTGGGTGAGAGGCGTGGTTATTGTGGACTATGTGTATGCTGGTGGAATTGTGTGTGGTTTGAGGCCCATATGTGTGCAAGATGGTTTTGGTAGTGGGATTTTGTATAGGAAGAGTGGTAATATCTAGATGTTAGATGTTAGGGATTATCAGTTAACTAGTGGGAAAATTGGAGCAGTGTACACAAATGTCGATGTGCTTATACTACTACCTTACATAACTTGCGTTATTTGGTGAGAGTGCCTTGGTGAGGATGGGATGGTTAGTATTTCATGGTAGGTGCTTTGAGGTTATACTATTTTCTAATAGGGAAATTAGTATTTTCCCCCTATTTGTGCACCAGTAGCTTCAGTTTCCATACTAAGTATACTCATACACTCACCCTACGTATATAAAACTGTTTTTGGTTTTCGTGGAGGACTTTGAGGATCATGCTGGAATTTACTATCTTGAGCATTGGGATTAGTTTCTATTGGTTCTTAGTCTCATTTCTATTGGTACTTTACCTTGTTGATTTTTTGTACATTGTATTAGCTTTATTTTTGAACTTGCACGTGAGAATGGATATTGGATTTAAATTTACTTATAGTATTTGGAGTTTCTTGGGATTTAATATTTTATCTCACAATATTATTCTATAAAAAGGGATATTCTTTCCATATTATGGGAGATTCTTTATCCTTGGTGTTAGTCACCTATTCAGGGCCTATTGAAGGTGGGACTTTGAGGTCATTATCTCTCCTTCATCTTAATAAAGTAAGGCCATGACACTTTTCTCTCTCTTCCCTCATCTTGAAGAATGTGGGTCATGACAATGTATTCATGATAGTGTCACTGAAACATTTTCTTCTATTTTTAGTGAAATAAGGGAAAATATATCCATGGTAGGTGGGACAATTTTAGGTTATAGAATGGACTATAACTATTTCATACTTGTTAACATTTACTTTATTATTATGTGTTGTTCATAATGTCTTCTATGTTTTACAACTAATGAGTTATCATCCAGATCCCCGACATGGGATTAGTTGATATCATGTGACTCATAATCCAGATGAAAATTTAATCCACGAACATGTAAATGATCCAGATATTCGTGAATATAACCTTTGAGGGATTTCTATTTCCTTGATGTTAGTACTATGGATTCATGGTTAGTTTCAAGATGAAATATGGGAAATGAAAAAGGTAATGTGAGTGAAATGGCCTTTATTGTTCAAGGGAAATGCTGATATTCATCTTTCCAAGGATGGAAAACCCATCAGGAGGGAGAATGTATCACTCACAGTTTTAGGTATTCCATTGTTTTCTATTTTTTATTTTCTTTAGAGTCATTTTATTTAATTCTGGAAGTGTTCGGAGGTTTAATAAGGGAATAACATAGAGTTGGCTATTAAAAATCCATAGGAACAATTTACACCATAAATATTTTTTTTGACATAAGTTATTCATGGAATATTTTCAAGACATAATATCCATTTACACCATTAAACTGGTTTACATAGTAAGATGAATTTTTTCTAGAAAAGTAATAAAGTTGATTATTTTTCCAAAGTGTCCCTATATGAATTTATGATGTAAATTATCAATTTACACAATAAATAGTTATCGACCATAAATTTGTATTTCATTATCCAGTTTTAAATACACATATGGTTTATTCATCATTTCTCTCAACTTCTAGATTTAATCTAGGTGATATTTTGTAATATTTGACATCATAAATCGATTAAAAACCAATCATTAAGTGTTAATATGTGGAATAAAAAGGTTAGGATTCCTTTTATGCTTGTCATTGTGAATATATTTATATTTCCTTGATCAAAACCATATAAAAATGTGTGATACCCAGATCAATGGGTTTGGATTTGTGGTTATGAGATCATATTGGTTTTTGATAGAGTATTAGATGGAAGAGTTTGATATATGGAATCATTTAAGATCCTTTATGCAAACATAATTTAGGTATGTGACTTATCTACCACACTACAATTCTAGAACATGTTGGATCGAATATTAATAAATTTTTCTTGTTATTAAATAAGAAATATCTAGATTTTTTGTGTTGAAAAGCCTTCTTTTGATGTCACTTTAAAAAGATAGTTTTAAATATTATCATCATATTTTTTTAGTTAAATTTTTTTAATGGATTTGGTTTCTAGAATAAATATTTTGTATGGAAAAAAATTTGATATGTATATTGGTGTTTTCATACATAGTGGTGTGTGTTCATATTAAAATGTACAAGGACTTTTTGAAATAAACATAGTGATTGGTGCTGACTGGAAAGGAACAAAGGGGTATCCCATAATGAATACATGGTGAAATACATATTTACTCTCATTTGTGTTGTGAGTTTTATTTAGCATGCATATGTGTGTGAATATGGAACATGAAAATGTGTATTCTAAGTGGAAAGTGATAGGTAAAATTTAAATAATTATTTGTTTAAAATTTATTACTTTAAATATTTACTTGGATAAATTTTTTAATATTTTCACACTTTGTTTTATATAGAATATGACAACTTGTTCTTATCATAGTGGTGTACGACACGATGTTTTTGGTAAATCCAACAAATTGATATACTCACACCCTGTTTGGTCACTTTGGTGCATTTTCAGATCTTATATACTGAGATACAAGGAAGGGTCATGTTTCTTCAATCTCTAGTAGTGATCCTTGACGTCATGGTTTTGTTTTGTAAATTAGAGATGGGGAGTGTTTTTATCGTGGGTTGGGATGGACCCACTTTGTTGATGATGTATTTTTATTTGGAATCTTATCCTTGATCCTTTATTTCCTTTTTAATTGTTACTATGTTTTTCTTCTTTAGTGTTATTTCATTGAGTTATGTGATTTTTTATTCATGCATAATGTTTTTGGTTTCTATTTTATTCTTTATTTTTATATGGTTATTTTAAAGTTAAAATCATCCACCAACGGTTTACTAAGCCCAAGGCATTTATTTCCAGCCTTTGGTGTCATGGGGAGATCCCATAAGGTTAGTATAACCCCTGCCACTTCCTAGGTTGATGGGTGTGGGCCAAGATGTTATAAGTATCAATATAATTAAACACATTATGATATGAATATATAATATTTTTCCTTAATTAAAATTTATTGGGTAATTATTTATAAATAATAATTATATTTTATTAAAATCATGCCATTTTTAGAAGTCCTATTTTTCTAAAGAATTTTATTTGAAGGTGTTATGAATTTTTATATAAAAAGTATTTTTCACTATTAAAAAGTTATTTTAATTAATAATTTTTTTAATTTATGAATTATAATTTATACATTAGTCATATAATGGTTTGGAATGTAGATAAAATCATTTGCAATTAAAAATAGTTATTTTTTGGAAAAAATATTTTTATATGAGTAATTTATTTTCATCTTAATAGTTTATATAAATAAATATTTATTAATTTTGATAATTTTATTTATAGAATATATATTCAATAAAATATTCTAACTATAATCTAATAGTTTTTACAAGGCATGTAATTCAATTAAAATCATTCTTAAGCTTAAGAATTCATTTTTTTCCTAAAAAAAGGATTTTGTTACATTTTCCACATTTATTGGGAAATTAATTTATGTAACCTATAGAAATTAAATTTTATATAATGTATTTTATATTTGGAATAATTATTTTTCAAATTTATTAATGACTCCAAATTCAATTTTTTCATAATGAATATAAAAAATATTCATTTTTTACTATGATTTAGGTTAAAATATGTTTACTAAGGGGTTAAACTAAATTATAAGTATATGAATTTCACATAAAATTGTATAAATAATATTTTTTGGAGATATTTTAACCCTATTTTCTCATAAATTTTAATTATTTTCCTTTTTTCCACTTTACTAGAATATGAATTTATAATATTCTAATTATTTATGCAATTCCATGTGTGTCCCTCCACTCTTATATAAAAGGGATCCAATTCATCTCTATTTTTCAAAAAATTTGATATATAATACAATACGTCCTAAAAATCCTTCATATATTCAACCCCAAAATTTTTTATGTTTTTTTCTTACCCTAATACCATTATAAGAATTCTTAATGTGTAATACAAAAGAGGTATCTCAAAGAAATGGTTATCGAATTAACTAAGTATTTCAAATTTTATTTCTTCTTATAATTAATCTAAATATATTTTTAATATAATAAAAAGAAATAATAATGTATAATAAGTATACATATATTTTATTATTATTATGGAAAAACCATCTCCACCACATTTTCATCAAATGATAAATAAAAATGTCACTCATGTGTATGTGTGGACTACCACCTCCACATAGATATATTTGTCATTTTCCATACCCATCTTTTTTGGTGAGTTATTATGATTGATTTTGTATTTATATATGATATATATGAAATAATAATTATTTTTTAATTATAAAATCTTATCTCCCTTCTTACATTCTCGTTCATTGGAAAATGATAACATCGCTCTCGTGCGCGTGTAGACTACCACCTACATGATGCGATGTGTTTTTTTTCATTTATACATTACATGACTTGTAATAAAGATATATTTAGTGAATATATATGATATTTATTATATAATAATTAATCTTTAATGGTTAATTATTATTTATCCTTTTTTTAGTCCTTCCATTAAAAAGCTGAAACATCTATCATGCATATATACAATTTACCATCTCTATGAAATGGTGTAATTTATTTTTCATCACTGCTTTATATGAATGATTATAAAAGTGTTTATAATTATTGAATATAAAACTTATGAAATTATTATATTATTTATATAATGTAACCGTGATGTATGTTCATGGATCCTAAATTCTGAATTGAAACATATATGAAAAACAAAGCTTTCAACATGTGAAATGATGATCATAATCAAGGATTGTTAATGAATGAGTAATACAACATAATAAATATCCCATGATAGGAATTAAAATTATTAATATTGTTCTTTTATATAGTTATAATAAATTTAAATTTTTCAAATATGATCTTAGATAGATTATTACGCTAGTCATACTTGAAGTAAGGGTTTCTCATCTAACTTTTGTTTCGGCGTAACATATGCCCTATTCACTTTTTGTTTATTTCATGTGGTGTATTTAATATCCCATTGATATGTTATATCATGAATATATTTATATCCATTTCATTTAAAATTTCATTTGAATAAATTTTTTGGTTGGGTGATATGATTCAAAAGTTACCAAAGTTGTGAGGGGTTTACGTTATAATATCACTTATTTACCCTGATTTTTATGCACAAATTTCCGATGATATAATTATATAATATATCACACCATAATTTAATTAATCTTATTTTACTATATTTATATCTATAAATTAAATGTTTTAGTTTCATTTTCCTCTCCCTAAAAACTCAAAAGTCTATAAAAGTTTTTTTTAAATAAATATTGATTTTTTTTCTATTCAGTGATAAATATCTTTATTATATATCAACATTTTCATTAGCATATTTCAAGAATATTTTTTTATAATATCCAATGATTTATTAACGTAAATTTTACCCTTATTGGGAATTATATAATTTTTTTAAGAATAATTTTCTCATTATTCTTCAAATGAGGTACTTTTTACCAAAGGTGTAAATAAAATATTTATTTTATCATATACCATACAAACATTTTTTTTGTTTTTATAGTTAAATTTCATTTCAATATAACATTATAAGTTTATATGGTTTATTTAAATGAATTTTCCCCAAATATTCAAGATTTTGTTTTGATTTTAAATAATTGATTTCAAAATGGAAGTGTTATTTTCCTCAACAAATGTTCTGGTGATCTATTAAAAGTATTTTCATCATGGAAAACATCCATTGATGTTACTTATTCTCTAAAAGGAATATGATCTGAGGATTCCATTTTTATTAATTATCTATATGTTCATTTCTTTTTATGATGATATAATAATGAAACCCATTTTCATTTCTACGTGTAAAGTTGTGATGAAAAGATAAATGTTTTCATGATCTTGTGGAATATATTTAAATTGATTATGATTATGTGATATGTGGTCACATTAAATCATTTTTAATGCACCAAGAAATTTTTAATTTTTATGAGCTCAAAGTTTATATGTGAGGTTATACCAAGTGTAAAAGTTTGTACATTTGAGGTTATCCCACTCCCAAATAAGGTAAATGGATTGATAGCCCAATCCCAACATGTGAAGAATGCCTTTGTATATAGCCTTGAAAAATGATTTGAATGGTTATGATTAAAAGAAAATTTATTACATTATCTTATGATATTTTCCTATTCCAGTGTTATATTATAATTTCTCATGGTATTTTATTTTCTAGCGACTCATATCTTATTAATGGCCAAAGGTTTATTCCTTGATTATTGTTTACGATCTATGAATTGTTGTGTATGATTTTATAATGTTAAGATCATGTTTTCATCCCACTGTAATGATCTTATTATGACGTAAGATTATTGAAGAATATGTACCATTTTTACCATTACATAAAATAGGATCCCACCATTATATTTCATTTCCCTAGGTTATGAAGAATCATATTATATAGATTATTCCAAAGAATTATATAATATGAGACAAACATGATGAGAGATATTGAAAATATTGCATGAAATAAGATGATTATGTACCAAGTATCCAAAGACACTAAACCTTTACAGTCTTAGAGTGTGTACTATTAATAAATGTATTTAATATTCACCTAAAATTGTGAAATATTTATGTATGTTATGATTTGGTCACCTCTTCTTAACATGTATTAAAATCCCTAATTTTCATATAGCATGGTTTATATTTTATTTTTTATCAACACCATCCTAGATACTTATTTAATTTATTATTATTATAGATATATCTGATTACTATTATTTCCACTATCATATCACTCTTATAAGTGCATATAGTCCCATCACCATAACAACATATGTCACAAACCAATCTGTGGTTCTATCCAACTCAACACCTAGCCTGATTCGTTGCTTGTCCTGAAGGGAATTCCCAACCACCTTGGGTTGGAAACTAGTACTTGGGTATCAAAAATACACTTTTGGAATGATTTAACCCATTTATATAGTCACAAACACCAAAAAATAATAAGAAACACAATAATTGATATCCATGACAAAAAGAGTCACAATAATTTTTTGATTCAAAGTGTTAAAACCTCAACCACATCAAAAAATACAATAATGAGAAGGGAACAACTGAACATCCCAAAAACCACAATGTAAAAGGAGTTCAATCACCCTCAAGCCACCACCACCAACACCTTGAGTAATTATAACACTAGAAACTAGATCCACCATCACCACCACGATACATCCTTCCATTTCATGGGTCACAAATAACTATGTCTACCTACACCCATAATTGGATTCAGGGTGCGATCCAAAGCCCAGTAGGATTCCACCCAAAGAAAAGATTCCATTATATAATAATAAAAGGTAAATTAAAATGCATAATTTTATAATAACATTGGAAATATTTTCAAAGATAATCTAAAGGAAATAATTTTCAAGAAAACACTTTTAAGTAAAATATTTCTCAGATGAAACATTCTTTAAATACACAATGAAATCATTTCCTATTGTATGTCAATAGTTTGAACCACATCAAATAATATTCATTTTTCAATAGGGAACCATAATCAATACCTATCGGTAACTAGAGCATGTGGGACCCTATGAACTTTGTACCTTAATGATCATAATCCTCCAAATAAACTACTAATATCATCCTCATGCATTAGCCACTAGAGGGGAACACATCTCAAGGTCTAGTGGTCTCCATATCCTAATACAAATAGAAAAAAGTTACCATGAATGAGACATTGAAGGAAATACCATCTCCAAGTCTATTGGTCTCTGATCATGTCACATTTTTAATTAATGTGGTAATCTTTAATTCTGAAAGAGGAATTCGAGCCTCATCCACATCTGAATCAACTAGCATACTTGGTCTATTTTTTCCCACCAAGATACATGAGATTTATTTTATGATCAAATTCAATTTCATTTATCATATAAATCATCACTTCCACATACACATACCTAAAATCATAAGAAGATAAATAAATCACCACTTTCACATTTCAATATTGATCTAATGATCAAAATCCACATGGAAACTACCATTTTCCAAAAACAAAACCTCTTTCTATTCACATGCACACAAAATTCATTTATAAATATGTTTGACACCACTAACACAATTTATAAAACACATTTTTAAACACCAAAAGATAAAAAAATATGGATCCAACCATTTATTTGGGAAAATCTATTGTAAAATTAATAATCACATCAAAACCATTTTATAAAATGCTTAATATCACTTTCAAAATTCAAAGAAACATTTAAGGTCTACAAAAAAGAATCCAATATGAAAGAAATACAATATATCTTAAAAAATTCACATAAATCACATTCAATCCCTTAAATCCCCTTTAAAACACATTTTTTACCTTTTACACAAGGAATAAAACATATTAATGAAAAAAATGAAGCACACATAAAACATGACATTTATCATTAGAAATCTCATTTTCCTCACACATGCTTCAAAAATATTTCAAAAACATGTTTATCACCTCAATAATAATCTATAGAATACATTTAAACAATCAAGAAATCAATACAACCTCATCAAATAATGTAAAAGCATTGAACCACCTACCTCTTACTTGTAAACTTCTGGAATCCAGTGAGAAACCACAAACACACCACCAGAAGACCATATAAAGGATAAATCGAATAATAAACATCATGATTTCACCGAACATACTACGATTGGAACCTCATTAGGTCAAATGGCACACTGGTAAAGATGAACTGAATAAAGAGGGAAGAAGAACCCTAAAAAGAGGGAGAAATCAAAAGAAATGGGACTCATGAAATCTATAAAGATCTGGGGCCAAAACCACCTAAATATTGATGCTCAAGAAATACAATGAGGAGAAGATGGAGATCATAGGGTTGAAAATCATGAATAATATTTATAATAGGTGGTTTGGGGTTTAAATATAAATAGGTAAATAAAGTAATTTTCAACTTTTTAATGGCTTGGACAGGTCGCATGGTTATTCTGTACAGCATTCCAAACTGTTCGATAACCATGCATCCCTCACTGTCCAATAGGAAGGAGTTGCATGATTAAAACACATGGTTTCCAAACTCTGTGTCAACTTCTTGGTCGCCACTATCCAAAATGAACATTCTCTCCAATTTATCAACTATGAGGGTACACAGTTTCCCCAAATCATGCGCCAACCATGCACTAACCATGTGCCACATTATACTAATTCCAAAACCATCATTTTCACCCAAAACTCAAGGGGAACCCAATAATAAATGAAATACCAAAAAATTAATAACAAAAAAATCATGGATGTGATAATTATACCCACCATGAAAACTTTATGCCCTCAGAAAGTTAACTCAAAACCAGACTAGTGAACAAAAATGGATACAACTCCACAACCCAAGACATCATATTCAATTTCTCATGCTTATCACTACCATGCTGCCAAATAAATCAGACTAGTAGAATATAATTCCCCCAAATAACTTTCTCTTGAGAATCCATAATCCATATTAGCCACTCAAATATAGGTAAATTTGGCTCTAACTCAAATTCCTCCCAATTCAACACTTGGGAAAGATTTAGATTCTACTTTTTCAGCTGAGAGACATGGAACATATCAGGAATTGACATCAACTGGGAAAGAAAATATAACCCATATTCCACCTTACCAATCCACTCAGTAATCTCAAAATGTTCAACATACCATGATGTTAGCTTCCCATGATTACCCAAATGATGGTCACCAATGTGAGGTCCATTTTCAGAAACAAACGATAACCCATAAAAAACATCATGGATTGGCATGTTAGAGAAATATAGGACTTGTGATGACTCTGTGCCATAAAAAAATGCTGCCTAATCAACATAACATCATAATATGTTACATTTATAAGCGTTGGTCCAAAAAATGAGGTACCACCCACCTCATCCCAACATAAAGGGGACTAACACGACTGAAAATAAATATTCTCAAAAGGAGCCATTCAAATTGAGGATTGGTAACTATTTTTAAATAAAAAATCAACTAATCTCAAATGGCTATCCCATAGAACTACAAAATCCAACACACATTCTTGTATCATGTCTTCCAAAATCTGATTTACCCACTCCGTATGACCATCTATTTGAGGGTGGGTTTTCATGCTTGACTAGACTTGTTACCCCATCTCCCTCTAAAGGCCTTCCCAAAACTGCAAGGTAAAACATGGGTCCTTGTCTGAAACAATTTATGACTGCAAAACCATGAAGCCTCACAACCTCTTGAACATACAACCAAACCATCTCATTCACCATATATTAATCCACAACTAGAATGAAATGGGCTGATTTGGTCAGATGGTCAATAACTACCCACAATGGATTCCACCTGCAAGTTTTATGAGGTATGCTAATAATAAAATCCATGGAGATCTCATCCCACTTCTAGGTGGGAATAGGTAGTGGATGAATAAAACCAAAGGGCCTTTGGTGCTCCACTTTAACCTTATAACATGTATAACACCATGATATGGAGCCAGTTATATCTTGACATAGACCTAGACACAAAAACATCTGACACACATAATAAGACATCGTGGTCTCACCAGAATAAATATACCAATAATATTGGTGGATATCCAACATCACCACATTCCTCAATGATAATGGCAGCCCAAAGATACCTTTAAAAAAACTCCCCGAGGAGACAACAAAAATTTACAAGGAACTACCCACCATTTATGAACTACATAGAATTATCGAACAACTCTTTACTCATCTTCTCTTGATGAATAAACTCCATAAGAGAAGTCAATAGTTGAAAAATATCCAAGAACACACCTCCACTATGTTCCTTGGTCTCTAATTGTAAATAATAAAAAATACACATAAATTTCACTCATCACTGGACTCCTTTAATGAATGAACGAGCACTTTTTTGATCAAAGAATCTTCCCCAACATTACCCTTACCAAGGGTATAAAAAATATCAAAATCAAACCCATAAAGGAACTCTACCCAATAGAACAACATTCAATTCAAATCATTCGAGGAGAAAATATAGGCTAAAATATTATGATATTAATAAACCACAAAATTATCCACAAAAAGATAATGGTGCTATGTATCTAAGGAATGAATAACCGATGCTAACTCTAAGTCATGATTTGGGAAATTGTTTTCATGTGGTAAGAGTTGGTGCGGACTGTAAGACACCATATGGTCATCCTGAATCAGAAAACACCCAAGATCTATACCTAAGGTATCAAAATAGACCGAATATCCCTTTTTATATTCTGGTGAGATCAAAATAGGGGATGTATTCGACCGCCACTTTATCTCATAAAAGGACACCCGAAACCCTAGGTTCCATTCAATATTTACCCCTTTATAGGAAAATAGAGTCATAAACGAAGAAATATGAGAGAAATCATGAATGAATCGCCTATAATACCCTAAATTTCAAAAAATCTCTTTATCTCAAAAACATTATTTGGATCTTCCCATGACATAACTGCACTAATCTTATAAGGGTCCACCAAAACCCCTTGTTCCCAGATCACATGACCCAAAACATCACCTCCCTGATTGAAAATGTGCTCTTATAAATCTTCACATAGAGATGATGATCCTAAAGGGTTCCCAAAACAATTCTCAAGAGCTTATCAAGATCCTATTATAGCCTATAATAGACCAAGATTTCACCCACAAATACCATAATAAAGGAATGAAGATATTTTTGGAATGCCCTATTCATGAGCACCATAATGACCGCTATAGAATTTCTCAACCCGAAAGGGATGACCATGTACTCAAAAAGACCATACATGCTTCAAAATAATATTTTAGAACATCCAACTCTATAAATCTAACTTGGAGATACCCAGAACACAATTCAATATTGGAAAATCTTCTTTCCCCTTTACGTTGATTGAAAAGGTCATCAATAAAGTGAAATGTGTATTTTTTTCTTGATAATTACCTTTTTAAGCTTATAGTAATTTATTCATAACTGGATAGATCCATCATAATTTTTCAAAAATAGAATTGGGGTGGCCCAAGTTCAGATTCTTGACAAATGAATATTATGGATTTCAAATTTTCCAAATGTACCTTTAATTACCTAAATTTGGTTGGTCCCATATCGTATGAGAGAAGTGATATTAGTTTGGTTCCTGATGCCAAATAAATAGAGAATACCACATCTATCTCTGAAGGAATTCCCAATAAATTATCTAGAAAACCCTATAGGAACTCATCCACCACAAGAGGTAATCCTCCATTAAGAGTACCTTAATTTTCCTCCAATGTGAGTGGTGATATTTGATGAACACGATTGCGAATCTTGGGGAGTGGAGGTCTAATATGTCCCAACTAAGGAACCCATTCACCTTGAGATATATGGTAACTTTTTCTAGGTTTGGAAAAAATCACTCAACACTTATAATAATCGATGTGTGACTAGAAACATAGCATCCAATCCACACTAATTATCAAATCAAATACAACAATTTCCAGAACCAAAAAATCCTATTACATCTTGAACCATGTCATGGTGAGTGCACAAGATGGACACCTAAAACCCTACTATTTCATCTTATGAAGTAGAATCACAAAATCCATTACAAACAACATAATATTGGTTGGAAACTTTAACACATCCACAAGAAGTGAATAAATAAAATAAATTTAATATGTAGTATCCTAGAGAACAATAGGTATAGATTATGAAATAAGAATGGAACCTTGAACAATCGTATTCCCTACATCCAATTACATAAGCACTCATTCCATGGAACAACGTTTACTCAAATTTGCCAGTCACTAACAACAACCACTGAGTTGTGACTCTACCCTGAACTGAATAAGCCTAGAAGAAGTTCCATCCATAATGGCATGACCTCCAAACCGAGAACCTACTATCTGATATGGTTATAATAAGGATGAAATCTCTTTTAAATCTATATATCCTACATGAATCTGATATAGGCACATCAATTTTCTGAATCACTACATGTTCCCCATAGATATACACTACTGACAAGCCCCGGGTGGAGATGAACACTCATATTGCATTTTCCCTACCTTCCCACACTGATGGAACATCTTTGAACTAGTATCAGAATCCATATATGAAGACAACTAGGATAGACGCCATGAACTACCACCCCCATTCTTCCCCTACTCATCCTGCTTCTTGTTATTTTCAGATGAACTTCCACTACTCACTGTAGGTAGTACCCTAGGGAAACCATACTTTATTTTTCAATAAATTTATACAATCATGGAATTATCAACCATCCCAACATAAGTCTTCATATTGAATAATAAGTCCTTAGATCAGATTTCTAGTCACAACACCACCTCCTTTTTAGATCCTTTAGCTTTTCATTTGAAACGACCATGGGTGTGTATCTAACTAAATCATTAAATTAGTTAGCATACTGCATCATGGTCCGATAACCTTGAAAAATCTCCAAAGACTCTCAGTACCTGGAGAAATAAAAAATATCAGGATAATAAAACTCATTTTATATGTCCTTAATGTTCTTCCAACTCATCTTATCATGCTTCTGTACTTGATCCAATGAGTCCCACCACTTCTAACTAGGACATTATAACAATAAAGAATAACAAATCACTCTAAATGCCTCAAGAGTATCAATAAACTAAAAAAAACCACTCAATATTCTGAAGACAGTCCCCTAATTCCCTAGGTTTTGTGATACCTTGTAAATATGGTGGTTTATTCTTTGATTAACTCCCGAGCCTTGCCCATTCCAATACCTGGTTAGGATTCCCTAACCTGAGCAGGATATGGTCCCTCTCCTTGACCAAAACCTTGGACAATTTGAACCACTAATTCCATTAGTCTCTGATAAATTATTAAGGGATAAATCTCTCTATCCTATTCCCTTGGTCTCACAGGAAGACTCCAAGTATGCATATTTCTACAACAATAAAAAACCACAAGGAAAACCATCAATAAAACTGTTATGAAAAAAAAACAAAAAAAACAAACAAACACCAACACTTTCATAAATCAAAGCATAAAAAAATCCATCACAATAACAATACAAACTTAATAATTCCACCCTCACCTAGTGTCTATGTATAGCCTATAGTCTATATGTCTCACCTTGAGGCGATGTAAAACCAAATCCCTGCATTCCATGGCAACTCGAGTCCTTTCACGAGGCGTGTTGGCCTAACACCCCACTCGCAACCAAAAACTCAATTCCCGAAAATCCTAGTTCTGATATATTTAGTCTCTTCCCAAATAACATAACCCCAAACAGGGAGAAATATAATATAATATTATTTTTTCACAAACCAAGCCAGGGTGACATCCAACCTGACACCCTTCCCAAGGCATGGTAAGGCTTGAAGGGCATTCTCGATCCCCATGGGATAGAAACAAGACTATGATTATCACCATACCATTTGGGAAAAATTTCATCCATTTATAAAATCATAAACAACCAAAAATAATAAGCAATATAATATCTGATAACCATGACCAAACAAGGTACAACCATTACCAAATTTGACGTTTTACAACTTTAACCAAATTAAAAAAATACCACAATGGAAAGGGAACAACTTAACATCCCAAGAATATCCTTGTAAAAACTGACCCATCACCCTCAAGACACCTCCACCAACACCTAGAGAAAGTCGAACAGTAGAAACCAGATCCACCATCAACACCATGATAAATATTACCTTTACATGGGTCATAAATAAGAAATTCTACATATAAAAAAGGTGTATTTAGAGAGTGAGACAAAGAAAAGTAGGATTCCACCTTAATAAAATATTAATTGTAATTACATTAGAAGATAAATTAACATGCAAATTTTTATAAGGACATTGGAAAAATGTTCAAGGATCATCTATAGGAAATAATTTTCCAATCACTTAATGATAAAAATTCTCAAAATAAACTTTCTTTAAATAAAATAAGTACACAAGGCCCACTATATGTTGATGGTTGGAACCACATAACTTATGAATCAAATCACATTAGAGCGCCATAGGAAATCCCTATAAGTAACTATCCCATGTCATAATCTATGAACCTCATACCTCAGTAATTAAAATCCTCCAACTAAACTACCAATAGTTTCCTCATGCATGATCCACTAGAGGGGAGCACATCCCAAGGCCGAGCGATCTACATATCATAATAGAAAACCTATAGAGTTCTTCTAAATTAGCCACTAGAGGGGATCCCATTCTAATTTCAAGTGGTCTATGATCATATCACATGTTTAGTTAGTGTTGTAATCATCAATCTGGATAGAAGAATTTGAGCCCTTCCACTTTCAAATCAACTAGCGTACTAGTTCTAGCTCACCACTTAGATACTCAGGATAAAGTTTGTGCTCAAATTTAATGTCACATATATCCTAAATAATAACTTCCACATACACATACAAAGAATTATAATAACATAATAAAATCACCACTTTCACATTTTGACATTGATCCAATGATCAGAATCCACATGGATACCACTATTTTCCATAAGGAAAACCACTTTCCAATTCACATGCAAAGCAAAACCATTAGAAAAAACTTTTTTCACCACTTGAACAAATTTATGAAACCCATTTGGAAATGAAATAAGAATATATCATATGGAATCCAGTCATTTCCATGGTAAAATATCCTTTCAAATACATAATCCCATCAAATCCATTTTATAACATGATTAACATCACTTTCACAATTCAATAAACATTAAAGGTGTACCAAAATTAATCCAACATGAAAAAACACATTTTAATGGAAAAATAAAATTTCAATACATTTTCACGTTTATATACCTTTGAAAATACATTTCACACCTTTTACACAAGGAATAAAACAAATTCAAGAAACACCACAAGGATGAACACATAAAACATGACCATTTAATATTAGAAATAACAATTTCATCACATGTGAATCTCAAAACTTTTCAAAAACATTTTTACACCATAAATACAATCCATATAACACATTTAAACAATCAAGAAAGCATCCCAAAATCATCTAACAGTGTGAAAGTATGGAACCACATACCTCACACATGTAAACTTCTAGAATCCACTGTGGAACCACAACCACACCACCACGAGACCCTATAAAGGAAAAATAAAACAGTAACCATACCGATTTCACCCAACATAAAAAAATTAGACCCTCATTAGGTCATATAACCCATTCAAAAACAATTACCCTTGAAATATGGAAGAAGAACCCTATAAAGAGGGTCAAATTAGAGTAAATAGAACTTACTTGATGATTATATGATGAACAAGGGCCAAAAAACCAAAATATTAATTATCAAGAGTTCCAAGAAGGTTAAGAGGGAGCTCATATGGATGAAAATTCTAAATGGGGTGGATTAGGGCTGGTTTGGGGGGTTAAAATTGAAGGGGAGAGAAGGTAATTTTCCACTTTTTAATCACATGGACATGTCTCTTGGTTAGGATACAAAGTTTTCCAAACCATGTGGAAATTGTGAATCCCTCACAGTATAGGGAAAAAATCCTCATGGTTATCCCACATGGATTTCCAATCCATGTCACAATGATGTTGTCCCCCCTATCCAAAATGATATTTTTCTAAACAGTTTTTGGGGAAAGGGAGCAGGGTTTCCAAAACTGTGCACCAACCATGAACCACCTGTTTTCTACCCCAAAATCATTATTTCTAGAAAAAATGTCAAGGGGAAACCCAAGAATAAATTAAAGACAAAAATAATCAAAATAAAACCTCCAAAAAATATCAAGTATGTGACAACATAAACCAGAACTACTAGTCTGAAACCTATTGCATAACGTGAGGCACACCTGAGGTCATGTGCTACCATTAGTTGGAGAAATCAACTTGTGGTTTATGTTTGGTAGATGTTACAAAGTAGTATCAAATATATTTATGTTGTATGAATATTTTGGTATATTAGACAGGGGATAAGGCATTATCCAAACACAGTATGGAACTAATGCATGGGATTGTCCATCCCACGTATGTGGGACTTCCATTTTTTATAGGATAAAATGAATATTATTTCTTTCACATTAACTATTTTAATATTTTAAATAGAGTGATAAAAAATATTATGAGGTTTTTGGATTATGGTATTTTTTTCTTCCTTCCAGTTGTGTACATGTATCATATCAGGCATGTTGGATTCACACATCATTTTCAGTACTGATTGTGGTTAATTAAATATATTATGATATAGGTTGGCTATTTAAATTGTTTATTATACTTTATATAGTGTTTTCAAAAATAAATGAATGGTTGTATCTTACATAACCAATGTAATCAATGGATAAAAGTGTGTTAATTGATCACTTTACTTAATTATCAAATGGAATTACCTAAATAATGTTCCCATTATAACTTAGAAACCATTTTCCTCAATAACATTTCCTTTTTAATATAGTTATATATTTTTCAATTATACAAAATTATAGTTGAATTAAATGGTTAAAAGTGAATTACATGATCAATTTTCTTGATTATTTGGTGGATTCAACTAAAAAAATTCATGTTCCAACTTATAATGTTTTTCCTCTCTAATTTGGGATTTAAATTTATCTTTACTAGAGCCTATTTAAGAATATTTTTGGGTTAGAAAATCTTATAATGTGTGACATTATTAATCATGTATATTTGATGTGGTCATTGAATGCATATTATATTCACCATGTGTACATATAGTTGTGGATTTTGAGATCCCCCATATTATGAGATTCCTATGTTTTGAGATATAGAGAATAATAGAGTGTGTTCTGGTTATCTCTTTCCTAATACTATGATATCAGATATTTTTTTAGATAAATGTATTTTGAGGAGGGTCAAAGAATGATTTAAATAAACCTAAGAATAGGAAAATGAGGATAAGGAGATATATTGGGTTGTGAGTCATTTATAATATGGGGTGTATAAGATAGTGGGATTTTATTCCTAATGTGACTTATTTTTGAATGGTCGATCGAATGTTTTGGTTTGTTATAATAATCTATAACCCTTGTGGGATTATTCCTGACATGAGAGTTGGTAGGGTAGGTTGGACTTGAACTATACGTGATACCCTTATGTTTTAGAGCATTAGTGGATCGTTGAGGCTGATTTTTTATATTTCTTTTATACTTTTGGAAAGGAAATTAGTTGAGGATAACCCTAGAGTGGATATTTAGATTATGTATGGTTTGATTGATATATATGTGTATGAAAACCCTATATTGGGTGTGTTGGTATGTGAGTTTACTTTTAATGATGAAATGTGGATCAATATATTGGTGATACTGAGTAGGAAGAAATTATCATAATATTCTTGGAGATAGATGTAATAAACAATTGTATCTCAAGAGACGTGTTGGAATAGCCTTGTGTATGCCTTATTCTCCAGAATTTTTGTAGATAAGTGATGTTAATGTTTATTTATAGAATTGATAACAAATACTTGTAATGGGAAAATATATTCCTTATTTGTATGGATATAAATGACCAACCATGATATTGTGGGATGTTTATGGGTTATGATGGGAAGGATAAATTTAATTCCTGAAATTTTTGGATGGGTAAGCCTAGATGGTTATATCTATAATGGGTATAGTTTGGGTTGGAACATTTTAATTTGTGTCAATACTGTGATGGATATTTATTTTTTACATGGCCTTAACATGATTGAGATGCCAAAGGCTTGCTGAAAAGGAAGCATCGAGTGAGGTGATTTTGGATATGTGAGTTTGAAATGTGGTGATCATGGTTAGTTAGTTTATTAGGCAAGTAAACCTAGGTTGTTGTTTTGTGACTCAGGTTGGTCGAGTTGGGTAGTATAATTGGATAATTCTAGGATGTATGCTTATTTTTTATTCATGTTTGTAAACATTTTCTATTGAGTTCCACTATGAGAGGTTAAATCAAAAATCTTTTAACTTGGGTTATGTGAATGGGTTTTTTATCTAACCAACATTGTAGGTGGATGGGAGAAACCTAATAATAGCCTTGTGAAGGCAATAATGGTGTTTGAATTTTGGTGGTTTGATTGGGATGGACTGTAATACATGTCAATGGGAAATTTTTGAGGAATCATCAGAATGTGAATCTTGGGTTAGGAATGTTACATGACTCATAAGGTAAGGTCATGATAATATGTGAACAATTATTGGTGGGTTCTTTTGATGTTGCAGGAGTGTGTATTATCTATTTTGGGATTTATGTGTTTGGTCCATAGAGACCACCTGGGGGTTGGGACCTTAGGAAGTGTTAGTGAATTTTAGTATGATAATGATGACTTTAGAGATATCTAGATTCTCATCTCATTTGAAGAATGAGTCATGACACCATTTTTAAAAAGTGATCTATTTTGTATTTACTCTTGGGTTGAGTGAATCACCTAGGGTTTGAGTGACTCAGTGTAATGGACAATTGGTTAGGAAGTGCCTTAGTCTTGGTGAGTTGAATTATAACACAAATATGGGTTTTCTGTTTTTCTAGGTAATGCCCATAGTGTAATATAATACATGAGTTGTGTGATGGTGAGAAAGGTGATGGAACTTATGTTAGGTAATCTTGATGAGTGTATATTGTTTGTTTGTTGATAAATTTGGAAAGATGTGGTGTGGGGAACCAGAATGGTAATAAAGTCTCATATATGACCAGTTTAGAGGACTTATTCAAGTACCACAGGTGGGGATACAGGATTGTAGTTTTTGATTAACAATGGATATATTTAAGGATTGTTGACATATATCAATGATAAGGAATTCATATGGTTGGAAGAACACCGTGAAATGTTTGTTCATGTGGGAATTGTTCTGGGTAGTTTTCTGAAATGATCAGAAGTGTTGTGTTGATAAACCCAACCCAAAAGTTATTTTGGTTTTGTAACATCACTTTAGTATGAGCGGCTAAATTAGATACAAAAATATGAATCCACCCATGTATGGGTGATATTTGATGAAATTTTGGTCGATTTTGTGTAATCATTATTTGAATACCTCTATATATAGGGTAATGGGTAAGTTGTATGATTGAGTTATTGGTTATTGGAATAGAAGAAGTTCCTTGGTAGGAAAAAATAAAATAAAATTGGTTGATCCGATAGATCCTTAAAAATATTGTACATGACATGAACACCATGGTCAAATAAATTTTTCCATTGAATATTGATATAAAGAAATCCTAGAACCTAGTGAGGATGTTTTCAAGTTAAATTTATCATTAATGTATTTTATATTGGGAGAAATGGTTAACTTATCCAAGGATCTTTCTCTGATGATGATGTTAATTTTATTAAAACCCTTCTAATATTACATATGTTACATAAGTACCTAATCTTAGAATACGTTTAGTGGTTATCAACATGATCTCCTTTGATCTCCGAGTGACACCATTTGATTTTCGGGTACTAGCCTAGAGAATCAATTATGTTGCTTTGTTTGTGTGGATCTACTTATGATCCTTCTTCTTTGAAAGAGTTATTCTCATTTTTGAGAAGATAATAGGAATAATTCTAGGGAGATAGAAATAAGTCTACTGTTTATAATGATTCTAAATTCTAAATTTTTTATTAACCCTACACACTATAAATAACCATCAATTTATAGTGATGGGGATTGGGTTGAAATATTATTTATTTACATACCATACCTTATATAATATTATAATATTTATTGAACCCCATGTCATGTAATATTAATAATAATATTATTTTATGGTTCATGTTCTATCTTTTGTAATAATAAATATTATTTTACCATCTTGTAAATTAATATTTCTCACCAGACATGGTCCTCATACATTCAAACACCTCAATATTTATTGAATACATGAATATTTTTTTAATAACACATTTCATTAATCAATTAATATTTTTAATTTATAAAAAACTGAATAAAATAATTCATTTATCTTTATAATAATATTATTTCCATTAATTAAATTCAAATACAACATAATCAAGAACAACACAAAAACATAGTGTGTGAGCGTCTAGTATTTTTAATCATTGGAATTAGGAGGGCTTACCTAATATCAATGATTAATGTCTGACAATGGGTCAATGTACTTAAGTGAATGAATATAATGTCTTAATATCTACAACCACATATTAATTCTTACTATGTAATTTAATAACTTTGTCACAATATCTAATCAAGGAGGTTACAAATCTATTCCATCAACCTATATGATTGTGATGAATTTATTTGAATCTATGAAGTAAACACGTCACTACACCATGGATATATATTATTAATGTGATTGTTCTATACCAATTAAAGGTTTTATATATCAACTTCAATGATAATAGAAGAAAAAAAATTATTCCTCGACTTTTCTATAAAGTGCATGTCATTCAGGATGCACCCAATATACCATACATCTCATGAAAATATGGTGTTACCATTTTCATCAGAAAATCTATTTTCACAATTTATGATATTCACTAATGATTATAATAAATTATGTAGACCATTACACATGGTATTAGATATGTATACTTTGTGACACTAAAACATAGGGAATTCTTAACAGCTGGTCGGTTTGATAATCTCCCATCATTGAGATTATTAAGGGGGAACATGATGAGAATAAGTCTCATCCTCTTACAAGTACCCTCACTTGATAGTCACATTCAATGTGTCTAAACATTGAACATTATCTGACCATGGATCAATATTTAATAAGATCATTATGGCATTTCATGGATCTCTTAATAGTTTGGAATGTATATTTCCTTATCAATTTGAGAGGAACTCATAGAAATTATTTCATTAAATTCATACAGAATCATAAAAACATGTCATAAGATATTTTATTAATATTAAAATCATTGAATATAAATGTTACCAAAGTATAAACTATTGGTCCTAGGAAACCAACTCTAATTGACTTTGACTTATACTAGAATCAAATAAAAATGAATTTCAGTTCTCTAGACCTTATAAGATAATCTTATTTATAATGGTTCATGAATTTAGTCAAGGGGTTCACCGCATTGCCTTTTATTGAAATAATAAATAAACAAACCACACCTCTATGTTAAAAATCTCTAAAGGGGTGATATATTCAAATTATCTTCTTCTTTTGATAATGTGACCTTGGAACTATTATGAGCTCCACGATTGATGTTTTATCATAATAGTGTGTGATATAATCATTACTAATAGGTACCATGTTATGATCTTGGATGAAATTTCACATTCGTACTTCTTCTTTAGCTGACAACGAAGATTGAATATAATTTAAATTTTATGTATAATCTACGACCATTACTTGTTTTGAGCTCTTCCATCTCACATTACCTCCATTAAAAGTGATCTTGTGTCCCGTTTTTTATATAATATCAATTTATTCTATTTGAAAATTACAGTATTCATATCCTATGATGAGTAATTCATCATCTCCTCCATGTACCAAGAACATATCCTTAGTATCCCTCATATACACAAGGATTGTCTTGACTTCCATTCAATAGAAGTCACCTAGGTCTTCTTTATATCATTCTATCACACTCGATGAATAGGTAATGTCAATCATATTACATATCATAACATACATGACTAAACCAATCACTAAAGAGTATATAATGATTTCCATAATTTGTATTTACTCATGCATATGTAGAATCTTTTTCATTGAAATATGGATTCTATGTGACACCAAAAAGAATACCCTCTATTAATATTCCATACTGAATCTATTTATTGTCTTATCTACAAATTCACCTTGACATAGGCTGAGTAGACTCTTGGATCTATCACGATGGATCACGATCCCTAGAATGTATGCATTTTTCTTAATTCCTTCATATAAAACCATTTATTCAACCATTATATAGTAGACTAAAATAATGGAATTTTATTCTCAATTAGCAATGTTTCATAAACATATACTATCAAGAAAATTAACACACAACCATTAAATAATTTATATACACAAGGTTCACATTCATTATTTATGAATCCAAATTCCATTATGGCCTCATCAAACCTAATGTTCTATGACCTAGATTCTTCTATTAATCCATAAATTATGTTTTACAATTTTCAAATATTATTATCATCTTTTGAATCCAAAAACACTTCAGGTTGTGTCATATAGTCATCTTCTTAAAGGTTCTTATTAAGGAATATTTTTATGACATCAATTTTAAAAATCTTATAATCATGGAAGGATACAATGGAAATAGAATTCTGATGTATTTTTTCATTGAAACTGGTTATCTGGTTTCATCATAGTCAATGCCCTGATACTTCTTAAAAAAAATTCAACTATCCATGCCTTATAGATAACGATATTACCATACATGTGTTGTTTATTCTGAATACCCATTTTTAACAAAAAATCATTACATTCACTGAACTATCTACTAAAATCCAGACATTCTTTCAGTTCATGGAATCCATTTCAAAAATCATATATTATTTTATTTTAGAATCATCTATCCCACTTACTACTTACTTATAGGTTATAGGATCAATACCATCAACTAATAATGATTCACCATCCTCAGTGACTAGTAAACCATACCTCTCTGGTTCTCTAACCTCTCATATACTCCTATTCATTAATTATGCCTCTTGAATGTCTTCTCCATGGGACATTGTGGTATTTTTCATATGAAAATTGTTTTCTACATTGAGCATTAAATTCATCAAAGTTTATCATACTTACATTAATCTTTTAGAGATATTCTACCTTTTAAGGGTAATATCATGCCTTTCAATAATAACATTTTTATTTGAGTGGTCTTACAGGAAATATCCCTTTATTTTATTGGAGTGTCCTATAAAGGAAAATTTTTCACCATGGAGTGAATTTTTTTTACCTAAAAAGGCCTTAAAAAATTATTCACATCCCCACACATGTATGTATAACAAAACATTTTTCATTCTATTTCGATAATTTTTTTGGTATACCCACTTCCACTTTAGTTGTCATTCGGTTTAGTATTTATTCTTCTTTTTGTAATGCATCTCCCTAAATGGATAATGGAAGACTCACACATCTCAACATTTATATCAAAATGTCTATCAAGGTTTGGCTCCTCTTTTCACTTACACCATTACAATGAGGTGTATATGGAGGATTGAGTTGAGATAGAACCCATAATTCTTATAATCAATCAATAACTATTGATTAAGTTAATCTCCACCATGATCTGAGTGGATTTTCTTATTCTTTAAAACAAGATGGAAATCAAATCCATTCTTATATTATTTGAATCTATTAATGGAATATGACATGTGCCTTATTAATTAGAAATATCCATATATACTTAAATCATCAGTAAAAGTTATGAACTATGAGTACCCATCACTTTATTCAATTGGAAATGGTCCAAAAACATTGGTATGAACTAATTACAGAATCTCTTTGTCCCTTTCACCTTTTTCACTAGATGGTTATTCGTTAATTTTTCCTTGTAAAAATTCATGACATACACTAAGTTGTTTTAATTTAAAGGAATTTAAATATCCATTTTTTTTTTGTATTTTTTTTAGTTTTTTCATTTACATGTCCAATCCAAGGATTCCATAGTTGCGTGTGGTATGAGTCATGTGATGATGTTTCATTGTCGATTTACATTACATGGATCATGTATTCAAAAATATAAATACTGTTATTTAAACGTGACATACAATAAAAAATGATATATCTATTTAATAAGAAAAAATTACTCATAAAAACTAAAATAAATCTATCCATATCATGTCTATATATAGAAATAACGTTTTTGGTAAAAAATATTACAAAATAAAAGTCCTTTAAAACAAAGATCCTTCCTTTTAGTAATGTGAATTGGTAGTCACTAAGGGATATATCATCCAGTTTAGCTCTATTAGATTCTCATATATCTACCTCTCATCGATTTATATTTTTGAATCTTCTTGGTTCATATATTTGAATACATATGCGAGTACCCCAATCTGTATCTAATACCCAATTTATAGAAACAAATAACTTTCTCTCAATAAGAAATTCCCATGAAGCTTCCCCTTTATTTTTGGGTTAGTTAGAATTTTTTTTCTAGTGGCCATTCTTCCCACATTCGAAATAGAAAGTTTTATATTCCACTTCATACCACCTGACATTTCTCATCATAGAAGGAAATTTATAATAAGCTTAGGGATTTGAGATTTTCTCTTGGACTCTTTGTCTGTTCATCATAAGGATGAGAGTATTTTCCCAATTCATGTCCTTATCTGCATGGAAAAGAAGAGTAAATAGTTTTTGTGGATAATTATTAAAGATTTTAATTTTAAAATTAACAAAAAAGGATAATCTCTAAGGGAGTGACGAAAGAATGATATTGGTATGTAGTTCATTAGGGATTTTTATCCACAAAAACTCTTGGTGCTCAATGTATCTAATATTATTGACTATGTGGTTCACACATTTTGAACCGCTTCCAAGATTTCTCTAAAAATGTTATTAGAGATATCAAATCATTCTGATATTTCCCTCTCTTAGTATAGAACATAAATATAATCAAACATCCTATGAACATTTATATTTTTGTGAGACGTCATGAGTTAACTAGGCATAAAATAAAGCACAAAAAATCAAACATAAAACACATCATTCTTGTGTTTTTCAAAGACATGAAACACTTCATCACTTGCCACATTCACATGTGGATTAGGTAATAAGGATTCTATCATGTAAGATTTTAGTTCATTGTGCAACATAACCTGATAGTCTTTGAAACACTATTATATGTTACTGACAGTGAGGATATGTTCTTTATAAAAAAAAATCATAACCATATTGTAGATGAAGAAAGTTAAATTTTATTCTATAATTTAAAAGTGATGTTTATTAATACTCTTCCTAATTATATTTTTTATATAGGTAATTATAATTAAATTTTATTAAATCTCACACTATTTTATCAAGTCCCAACATCATCCACCAATGAACTTTGATTTTCAATTTTCTTGTACATTCTAGTGGTATGAACCCATATGCTTCTTCGCATACCCCCAATGATTGTTGGTAAAGCTACTTGAATTCATTTAGTTATGAAATTATTTTCCAAACGTGGGATTGTGGCTCCTTGATCCCTTGAGTGGTCTCCCCAACCTTAAAATCCTAACTTGTATTTCCTCAAAACATGCATTCATGTTCCACTAAGTCAAGAAAGGGATACTTCTCTTGATGTAAGATGGTTGCGTCTACCCAAAACGTACATAAGAACTGCGTGATAAAATTATATGTCTGAATGGGGGTTGTTCAAGAAATTATGTCTATTGAATTCATTCTTAATCAAGAAACAGAAGGCCAAGTCTAACATAATATATATTTGAGGGATTTTTTTATTATAGGAAAAATTATCTTGTCTTATCTTTTACATGTATTTTTAATATTAAGTATATTTTACTTAAGTTATTAATTATGTTTTTACAGAACATCAATAATAATAAATTTATTTATATTCCATCTAAGAACATTAATTCTTTTATTTATGTTATTGTGGTCTTGCATCCATATAATAAATAATGTGTAAGACTGAAATAAATAATTAATTAAATGACTGGATAATTTTCTTATCTAGGGGATGATTTATAGAGTTGACAATAAAAAAACATTTTGACCAAGGAAAAAATTAATTGTTCCAGTCCTGGAATCTGTTACAGTATTCCACTTATCCACCTATGTATTACTTGGGATTGAATCATATATTTTCCATCTTGAATTGTCTCCATTCCCATTGTGAAAATCTATTTACTATATGTATTTAAAACTCACATGAATGAGAGGGGATCCAAATGATTGGTTAAGAAGAATTACATAAGTATCCTTGGACACAAATGTCCTAAATAATAATGGAGGGAGGGAGGACTGACGAGATATCATATTTAATTTTATAAATATTTATTGAAAAACCTTGAAAATTTAAATTAAATAATGATAAAACATTCAACAGTCTCAGGAAATTTCATGACCAGTCATAAAAATTCAATTATTATTCATTTAAAATAAATAACTAGAATTCATTTCAATTAATTCTTTGATAAGATAAAACATGAAATAATTAATCCGATTATTTGACTATTATTCAAATAATTAGTTTTATTTTATTTCATCTATTTATCATTAAATTAAAATCTTCTATGAATTTAATTAAATTAAGTAATTTTTTTATATTTAAAAATCAAAAAAATTGTGCATAACATTGTATTTGGAAGAAACCTATAGATTACATGTCTAAATTACTCAGTATGGTATAAATTGTAAACAATTCACTCATAAGACATGTCACATATATGACATGTATCATAATTTCCTGGCCTAAATGGCCAATTTACTGTCACATGAAACACATGAAATTTATATACGCTCTACAATTTAATGAATTGAGTCTTTAGTGCACAATAACCATACATGATTCATAAAATAAAATATTATACTGAATTAATTAAGTATTAAAAATAATATAAAAATTAACGACTAACATGTACTAACAACTTAATGAACAACATGAAACTCATATTACGGGTGTTTAATGAAGTAATAAAATTAAATTTTACATTTTGTTGAAAATAGTTAAATTATAGGGCATGTGCAATCCAACCGCATTGCATGCACATATCTTTTACAGATATCCATAGTACATTCCTTGGTAATTTTCATGTTATTATCAAGATAATTTATAAAATACACAACCTATATAGAGGATATATTGAATTCACATATAGTTACAAAGCTTCTAGTATTTGTGCATCAGTTTTTAAATACATGTTCTATAAATATTACTTGATGTGGTTTGATCCCGAGTTGTAAGTATTGAAAGTACGTGGAATACATAATGTGTAGTCAAACAATATAGAGTGTATTAGAACGATGATTTGGTATTCCATGGTGGGTCTATATGAGGTGCATTTATTCGACATGGTTTTTATTAATTACACGATGACTCCAAATCTACACGGGTATCATTGTGTAATAAACAAGGATACACTATGCGTAAAAAAGGAGTGAACATCACTTAGTCTTGTATTATCTCACCAGGATCATTATAAAAGTTAGATAGAATTATCTCATGTAAAATTCATTAATAATTAACTGATCCTAGTAATATTTTTTATAAACTAAGAAGGCGAAGAAGTTATTTTGATGTTATATGATGAAAAAATTAAAATGTTAAATAAATCATAAATTTTAAATGTTTAATGATTAATAATAAAATAAATAATTTTAAATTTGATTGTGACCACTATGATATCATGTTTTAGTTCTAGACATACTTGTATCACCTTGGTGATTGAAAAAAAATAAATTTCTTTAATTCAGTGGATCATTAGTAGTATTATAAATGATATGAAATCTGTGAATAATGAAATATTTACACTAAATATTAACATAAATAAAAATAATAACCCAAGTAGAATCATTAGACATTGAATTTATAAATAATTTATTTAAGACTGGGAGAACTGATTACCTCATCTAAGGAACTTTCTCTGATGCTGATGTTGTTCATATGAAAACCTTCTCAAAATATATTCTTTTCATCAGGAGGATCAGTGTGCAGTATCTCTATAGTGGTGATCAACACATTCTCCATTGATATGTAAGTGACGCTAATTGATTTATGTGTTATATAATGGTGAATCCATTTTCTTTTTTTTGTGATGATAACTTCAATATCCTTTGGGATTAAAGGAGTTACTCTCATTTTGGAGAAGATGAGAGGAATAATTTGAGAGGGAGAGAGAGAAGAGTTTGGGTGTACAATGATTATCTATTCATAATTTTCAATTAACCATATATAATAAAGCTAGGTTTTAGGTTAAAATATAATTTCATTGAGTACCAATCCGTAAATAGTATTATAATATTTATAAAAATGTTTTCCATATATTAATAAAATTATTATTTTATAGTGTGTTCTAACTTGAGAAATAAAAAACAATATTTTACCAGCTTTTAAATTAACATTTATCACGAAACCTGGTCTTGGTCCATTAAAAATATTCAATATTTATTGAATATAGAAATAAATATCTAATAAAAAATTTCATTCATCAATAAAAAATTTTGATTGATAAAATAATGAAAAAAAGTATTCCTCAATGTTGAGAATAATATTTTTTCAATTAATTAATTTCAAATAGAATATAATGGACATCGACAGAAATACAGTGTTTGGCCATCTAATATTCTTTCTCATTATAATTATGTGGGCTTGAATAATGTGTAAGATTACTGTCTTACAATTGGTAAAGTCACCCAAGAGAAATAAATCAATGTCAAAACATAGACAACCACATATGAACTATAATGACCTAAACATTTATAAATGAAATTACCATTTTCAATGATTAATACCTAATCTTGTAATGAATTTATAAAAAATACGTGCAATATTTTGGTTATTTTAGAATGTTATGAGGTATTTCATATCATATTTAAAATACCATTAATAATAATACCTTTTATCTTATATCATCAATACAATTATATTATGACTACCATATATTAAGGTTTAGGATAAAGTCCAATTGATATAGATGAAAGATGAGATGACCTCGACCAATGGGATCATACTGAATGAAGCTCATTTATCAGAGCTTCAAAGGGAGAAAGAATCATAGGGATTTTCCCATGATAAATCCATTGGTGATATTAATCAACTAAATATCCAATGAATCCATTTATATGAGAATTTCAATCTCATCAAGATCATGGCCCGAACCATGTTCACCATACCACCCATTGAAAATCACACCATCACAAACCTTACACCTAGATAATTTGTCGGTGTAACAAAGGGATATGTATCTAGACAACAATAGTTAGAATTTTTATGTTTTTATAAAATAATTATTATATTTATACCTTTTAATATTAATTTTTAAATCATTAAAAAGCGATTTTGATAAAAATTATATTCTCATATGATGAAACAAAAATTGTATTTTTTGTAAAATATATAGTCTCAATTAGGATACCATTTTCTATGAAATAAATATTTGTGTGAAATTAATGTTATTTTAATAAAAAATATTATTAAATAAAATTTTTTAAATATAAATTATAGTATAATTTTATGAATTCTAATTTAGTTTTTTATAATGGTTAGAAAACATTTATCTTAAAAAACCAGTTTTTTTAAATATCTGTTGATTTCAAATTTTAAAGATTAAATTATAATACTTTTATAATTATCTGGATAAAATAGATATTATTTTTAAAATAATTTGATTAAAATGAGACCACATTAATGTTTTCATAATTTTTGGAGACTATCAAATTTTTCAGTTAAAATTTAATACGATAAAATTATACATTATGTATAATGAAATCATAATGACCCAAAAGTGATGAAATATATTCCATAATATGCATAACCGACCAAATATATATTTACACTTTAAAATAACGTGTTTTTAAAATATATCATTAGTTTTATGAACCCTTAATAAATCCTTCAAATCATATATTATATTTTCAAGGTTTTAGAATCAATCTACTATATCTACTAATTCTGGCTTCTCAACTTCCACGTGTCTGTCTCACATTCCTCCACATATTCATTTCCATACGTGTCCTCTCTCCAGTACACCACGTCGCCCCTAATCTCATTTATTCAGAATTTCTCCGCCTCCCGCATCCCGCATCCCGCATCCCGCATCCCGCATCCCACATCCCGCATCCCGCCTCCATCTATCGCTCCCGGTCTCGAAAATTCTCCCCTCTCCTACAATTTCTGCTCGCCTGTCGCTCGCAACTTTTATCTCCGCTAGTAGGGTTTCCTCTTAGCTCCCCCCGCCGCACCGTCTATTCTGCCTCCGGCTACTCATCGTCAGGCTACTCCGCCTCAAGTTCCTCCTCCACTGACTCCATTGAATCTATATCCTCCGTATTCGGCTGCTCCAACTACACGTACTCCAGTTAAGGCTGCTCTGACTACTCTAACTACAACTAGGGATGCTCGGACTCCACCAAGTCCACCTCTGGATGGTCCATCTCTGACTCTTTTACCCCATCCATATGTATGTCAGTCTCCCGATTCCAGTTTCCTCCCCATCCCCCTCTCCTTCCAATCGTCAATGTGATTCATTGATAAGCACAAGGGTTTAAATAAAATGCTCTTCGTAAACCAGGAAATGCAAGATTGGTGTCAGTTCCAAGCTCGGGTAGGCCTTCAAATGCCGACGGCTCGTCTTCATCGATTAGGTATGCTGTTTCATGAATTGGATCTGGTTAAATGAAAATTATTTTTTGTCTCCACTTTTGTGGTTTTGGTTTCAATTTAGGCTTCGAACTGAAATTCTGGTGGTGCTTCGAACGTCGGTGACTCGTCTTCAAACTGTATGTTCACATCCAGTTTCAATTTTTGTGTAAAGTATATTATTTTTCTTCAAACTGTATGCACCATGTTGTAAATTTTTTCTTAGACCATTGATTTGTTTTTCGTTTTGGCATACTTTTGTATATTTAACTCTCTGTTCATGGAACTTTTTTGAGATTATATATGAATAGATATTTGGTTGTGTTTTGTTTCATGACTGAATGAAATTCTTTGCATTTGGTTTTCAGTTATGGACTTCTTGAGATCTATGCTTGCCTGTAGGTATGTTTCGATAATAATTTAGTTGTTTTATTACATTCACATACATGTTCTGTAGGGTGTATTCGATATTTATGAGGTAGATGCAGACTTCAATTAATTTTCAAGTTCCTGTTTGACCTTCAACTACTCAAATCATCTCCATAGTTATTTATCATGTTTCTATTAAATTACCTTTATCTGCATCTCCAGTTTTTTAATGCAATGTTAATAGTAATTCCTCTTAATTTTTTATTGAGGAAATTATTTCATTTCTAATTCTATATTCATAAATTGATGTGGTTTCCTTAATCACAAATAGTATTAATTTTTCAAACCATGTTTTTCACAGGGGTTAACATACTACTATTTTGGTCCGAGATCCAAAGGTGAGAAAGTCATTTTATCATTGTCATCAATTTTGTATAAGCATGACAATGTGGTATATTTTTTTTCTTACTTCTCCTACTATCTTACTGTATTTATTCGAATCTAATGTTTGGTCACTTCTGCTGCTCACTCTGGCATGTGACATGCAGTACCTCCTCTGTAGTGAAGATTTTTTTGTGTAAGTATTTTTTTATGTCCCTACTACTCCACACCACCCCAAAAATGATTTATATAATGAAAACCCACATATATTAGCACATACACAACGTCATACAATATGAGTTTTCATTTTGAAGTCGAAATTAATGGTATGGTTATATACTTCATTTGTAAATCCCCTTTTTTCATCTTTGACAACATTTACCTCTCTAATGTATCATCTATTAATCTATTGTATAGTCTAAAGATGGGTACCTCATCCTAGACATGTCACCTCTACAATGTTCCACATCACCAAAAAACACCCATCCTTTCATCTCTTCCTTGCATCTCATTCACATTCAATTGAGCTATAGCTGGATGATGTTTCAGAGTAATCAACTGTTTATCTACTCTACCAACTATACTAATCCTAGGTAACCTTGCTTTCCACGTGTCATATATGTTACTATTTCACCAATCAACTTCACCAATAAACATCCATTGATTTTCATTATCCTGCATTTCCTTTTTTAATGATTTTTTTCTCTTCCCTAGAGTCGTTGATCATCTACATATCCAATGTTTTTTGACTTCGTTTTTGTTGAAGGTGAGGCATGAGTCCGTTACTATTTTATATTCTTAATGACAACATAGTGCTCCCTAATCACTATTATTCAGCTTAGTTAAAAAATATCTACTTCCATTCACTATTTGTATATCATCTTCACTATTAGTCTGTTGTAATTACTGTATGTGTTTCCTGTTCCTATGATTTTGGTTCCATCATTATTTTTTGGTCTGTAGTGTTTCATATTTTTATTTAGTTATTCTATTATAATATTACTTATATGGATCAAATTATCATTAATGTTAGAAATCCTTCTTGAAGTGGTCAAATCCTAAATCCTTGATTCTTCCCACCACTTAAAAATTAGTTGTAGTTTAGGTATTCCAATCTTACTTTGTTAATTGGAAAATATATTTATTTATCTCTCATGCATATTGTATATACTATCTATTAATTATTTTTATATAGGTGTTACATTACATTCATTATGTAATCTTTTTTCGTAGTTTCTAATTATATTATATTTTGTATACTCGATATTTTTTTTGGTTGCATTGGGTTTTCCAATCAAATGAAAACTACATTCCATTATTATATTATCTTAATTCATTTATTCTCCTCATTTTTTTTATTTTAGGTGATGAGAGATAATATGAACCGAGCTCAACAAGAGACAGATGGGCCGTGTGGGGGAGCTACTAAGGTGTTCCATTCGATGACCACTTGATTTCTATCACTGAAGAATCATCAAGTTATGCGGTTTGTATGTTTCACAGTATTTGTCAACTAAGAGATTTACTTTCGTTAAAAAAAGAAATATGATTTTTGTATTAGAATCAATAGCGATTATCTTTGGTTTCATACAGTTACATACAGTCGAGTTCACCCAGCTATTATACTAATTTGATACATAGTTTTTTTTCACAGTTTTTTAGTTTGCAGTATGTATTTCATATCCGCTGCACACATTAAAGTTTACCCAGTTTTTATTTCAATAGTTATTATGTACATGAAAAGTACAAATATTATGCAGTGTATATGTTCAGATACATGAATCACTTTTTAGAAAATGTATTAACCATCTCAATGCTTCCAAACCAGCCACCTATATGCATTGTATTTATAGATAGATGAAATTAGGAACATATTTATGTATTCTACATAACAGTTTAAAACTTAGCACTTAACCAAACATAATCAATCAAATAATTTCCTCGTCCACCAACCTTTAGTCTCATTGATCCTCCATTTATCACTACATGTACTCATGCTTCCCAGAATTGATTCTCCATTCATTTAAATAGAATCCCATTAATATCCATTCTGCACTTTATGTTTTGTACTCAAATTATTTTTATTCAAATCTAAAAAGTAAATTCTGAATGTTGATGGTAGGTTCCCACAAAGGAATGATATTCAAATCATAGTTGTAAGAAATTATAATTCATTTTAGAATATGCTCCTACTTTTCATCATTCATTGATGTGTTCAGAATACCTTTTACATTTTAACATGTTCAAAGGGATGCCTTTTTTCCAGGTTGTTCTAATATACCTTTCAGGGACCCTATGTTTCATTATGAAACAAATGTTAATAAATGGTTTATGGTTCACATTTCTAGGTATGTTATTGATAAGTTTAACATGAAAAATAGTTTTATTAGTTGTCTAATAATATATGCTTTTATTCATAGTAGTATATTGATATATTTATATTATTTTGTATCAAGATTTTGGTATAGCAACATTGTTTGCTATAATTTAATGCAAATCATGTGATTCGTGCACTATACATAATTGATTTAGGTAGTAGTGAATGTAATAAACACCATTTATTAATAGAATAAACACCATTGTAATTTGTGAATTATACAGATTTAGTCATTTTCTAAATGACAAAAAAAACTCAAATTTTTTATTTTCAACT
Organism: Viscum album; assembly: GCA_963277665.1. NCBI lineage: Eukaryota > Viridiplantae > Streptophyta > Magnoliopsida > Santalales > Viscaceae > Viscum > Viscum album. The sequence goes on along the minus strand of OY728138.1, from coordinate 749,930,175 downwards.
ATTTTGAATGATGTTTTACAGCATTTCGATACCAGAATACAATACTGTCATTCTATTATAACTTCTTTATTTTAGGTGATGAGGGATAATATGAATAGAGCTCAACAGGAGACTAAGGGGCTGTGTAGGGGAGCTACTAAGTTGTTCCATTCGATGACCTGTTGATTTCTATCACTGAAAAATCACCAAGTTATGTGGTTTGCATGTTTCACAGTATTTTTCAAGAGAATTACATTCTTTGAAATAATAAATAAGATTGTTTTACTAGAATAAATAGTGTTTACTTTTGGTTTCGAATAGTTATATACATTTGAGTTTACCCAACTATTATTCCAATGCTTTTTCACATAGTTATTTTTCTTTTTTTCACAGTTTTCTAAATCCTTTATATATTTTCTCTTCGAGGGACATGTTTGCTCATTGATTTCTTCCAGGGTTTTGCTTTTGTTATCTTCGAAACATGTTTCAAGTTTCTTTGTACTATTTTCCTCATCCCATCTGTATGGAAATATTAAATGACTTCATGACTGGTAAGTCTCTGTATCCTCATTATCCCCGATCCAGTGAACCCATAGTTGATGTGTTTGTTTTACACTACTAGTCTGAGTGAAGACAATGCCTTCACAAATGTGCTAACCTACTGTAATACTGACACACATTAGGAGTTCAGTCACTATTTAATATTTTTTCCCTGTTTACTGGTCAGTATTATAGCAGGACACCAAGTCAAGGACCTATTGAAGATCAAATAATTCTATTGCTGGAAGCAGAAATATACATCAAGGTAACTGTGATTACATAGAATTCAATGTAAATGATATTTTCCATCTTCCTCTTGAAAGTTTAAGCAATACATTTTCATTTTAAATATGCACATATCTCTACAATATTGTAAATTTGCAGGTATCATGTCGCTTATTTCCAAGATTTCATTAACTCATCTCTGCGTTTGAGACACTTAGTAGGTAAATATGTCCTCTGTTGGTTTCCATGATGATTGATATTGAATTAATGTAGTTCGTATTTAGAGCTAACAGAACATCTAATCTCCCCCCTCAATACATAGACATCATTTATTTTATTCTGAATGAGAAAACTCAATCTTCATATATGGTATCAACTGATTTTAGGAATTGGAGGATATGTTGGTTACTTTTTCTGCTACATGCATCTGTACTTATGATCATCAAGGTGGATTACTACATCTAGATGCTCATATGCGAGACCAGAATCAACTGTAGTGCCGGGGAACCTGGATTGTTTCTCAAAACCTGGAACCTGGATATTTTCTTGGAACATGGATCTGTTTTGAGAACCTACATCAAGCAGCTCATATACTGGTTACTTTTTCCTTCACCATCCACTGCACTGGAACCCGGATATGTTCTGAGACCACAGTAATCTTCAGTGTTGGCGAACTGTACTACTGCATTACCTTGATGGCCTTATAATGTGCCACAATCTACAGCTACGCATGCGGAGAAAGGTTGTATTTTATTACATTTCCATCACTGCAATGGCCTACCTTTTTCTGGTATCAATTCTCCTTGTGTTTCTAAAGTTCACTAAATTTTGGAAATTGGGTGTTAGAAACATGAATCATTGAATGGGTTTTCATCTGTCCCCAGGAACATCTTCATTTCAGTGGGCATGCTCCTCTAATTTTCTTTATGGTGTTTTCAACCCAACAAATCTTTTCCCTTTTAATTTATTTTCTTTCCTTTACATATTTTAGTATTTAATAACATTTTATTTTTATTTTATGGGTAGGAAAATAGATGGACAACACTCCACCCACGTCTTATCCAAGATGTGATTTACTGCTCTTTGTAATGGAAATTTGTGAGACTATTCAGGTAAATATCTACATAGTTGATGCAGTCCACTACGAATGTTGTTCCAATTTAGAAAACTAATCAAAAAATCTTATTGCACTTGAAATTTATACTACGTGCTCCGATAAAATTTTATTATCTGAATTTCTAATTGAATATGTCTATTTTTACCATTTATTTAAATTATTTTATTCTGAATAAGGTTCACATGAAGATGGGAGATGGGGCGTGGTGTCTAGATGGTCAAGAGTGGGCGGTCGCAAGCAACAACCACCAGTACGTAGTATGGAAGCGTACCAAAACCTCATATACTCCAACAACTGGAGGTTAATATTGCTTTTGGGTTTTAGTAACCTAATGAAAATAATTCATGTCGGGATTGTTTTTTGAGGTCAACGTTCTAACTCCAATGAATTGAGTGGAGAGAAGTCTCTTGACATTTACTGAAGTAACAACCAGATTCAATTTTTCTTCAGCTATTTTATATTCAATTAGATGTTAAGTATTATTAATTTTTTGTTGAATATTGATCTTCATGTATTTATTTTATTCAATAAGGTTCTCTATTATATCTTTTTCTCTGATATTTTTGTCAACTACTTGAATGATGTATTCATATTCTATGCCCTCTTATTCCATTATTAGAGAACATAATTTCTAATTATAATTTATTCAACATATGTTTTCTTCTTAACATTTCTAAATATTAATATCTTATTAGAAGAAAAACCATTAATTGAATACGTCTTTCAATAGCACGGGTGAGTACTAGTTATTTAGAAATAAGACTCACTTCTCCATCACCAAGGATATTATTTTAATTTTCATAGTTATTTAACATGTAAAATAATTAATAAACTCTAATTTGGTAGAAAACATTGTCAATATCATTGGATGTTTTGTTTTTAATTACATTATCAAATATTCCAAAACTTATGTTAGAAAATAAAATAACAATTCTCATATCTTTTTTTATAAATCCACAAAACTACATTTAATCTTCACCCAAATCCTTTTAAGCACAACATTACTCTTCATTTAAATCTATAATTTCCCCATAAGGTTCCCCAAGATCTCTATAAGTTCATTCCAAACTTATATAATCATCTTATTATAGTAAGGGATACTCCCCTTTCCCACTTTATTCCAGAACCTCCTTTATGTTATGAATTTTTTTTTTCATTTTTCATGTTAGGATATGTTAAGAAACATCCATATTACCACCCTAAATATTTAAAAGTGACATGAGTCCCCTTAAAGTTTCATTAATACCTTCCATGAACAGTTAACTACCCTCATTATGTAGCCGAATGTTTCCTGTGATTTTCCATGATAAAAATATTCATAGTGAATACCTATACCCATTTCCACTCAAGGGTATTCACCAACATATACCTATAAATATTTGGTCTAGGGATTTATTTTATAAAATCTAAAATCCTTATTCATGGTATTAAATGTGATGAATTATGTCCTCATGTTGAATGATCTATTTCACACACATGAGCATGCACATATTATGATGGGTGCACCCATATAGAACTTCAATACTTTGGGTAATGTTTTTTGCCTCATGAGACACCATGCATGATATTTGGGATTAAACATAATCCACTAGGATAAGTTTTCTAACATTTTATGATTTCATGGTGGTTATCCTTGACATATGTTTATGATGAAATGTTTAATATTGTCAACACATTCCAATATTTCCATTATTTTATCAAGTTATATCATTCCTCATAGATCAATATTATGATGCTCACTCATAATATATTACATTGATATTCCCCATGTATAACAATTACTTCTTTTACTTATGATATGATAGTTTTATTCCCTTAATGGGATTTATATCTCTCACCTTTCTTATATATGTCCCCAAGGTTTCCTAATAAGTTTTAGAAGAATGATGGAATTTGAGGAGTTAAGATAGATTCCAACAATGTTGTTATATCCATGTATCATGTTTATGTGATATATTCCTAATTTCACAAGTAAAATAGGTTTCATGACATTTTGAGATTTTATAATGTGTACCTTTATGTAATAAATCCCAAAATAAAGTATATTAAAATATGGGTTTTCATAGTTTGCATCAGATAAAAGTATAGTCATTTTCATGGATTAGGATTAGAAAACTCTAGTAATAGCCTTAAGAATAAGACTAAACATATGAAAGAATCCCTAAATTTTGGTAAATAATAGAGTAATTAGTTTCTGAGAAAATATATCACTGTCTTGATACTACACGTGAATGTGGATTTGGGAAATAGGTACCTATGGGAAATAACCATGAATAGGGAACATTGAGCTGGACTTGATTGTCACCTAGTGCATGAAAAAGGACCTTAATGCACACCTAGTTTGACACTACTAGGGAAATGCCATGGTAAATTCAAAATACACTTATGAAACATTATTATGGTGAAAAAATTACTATAATTTCTTATGTTAGTAAAAATACCATGGATAAACTAGATTGAAACATAGAAATTCATAGGTTATAGAATATATATCATTTATAATTTATCCCTTAAATGTTCAATGTGTCCATTTTATATTTTTAATTGTTTATAAATTCTCATCCTTAAGCCTATTTTGGATGAAGTATATGATTATAATGGGAATATAATAGTGAATGGATGGATTATCATCCATGTTTCTATGAATTATTTTACATAATTCAAATTTAGTAGAACTATTCAAGAACCACCTTAATAAATTTAAGTAGAGTTATGTTTGAAGATGAAAACTGGGTCAATTATTATATCCCAACTATATAACTCATCCCCAATACAAATTTTTGGGATTATTTTTCTATAAAATCTTTTGTTACATCCTTTAGTATAATTCAATGTTATTCTAGGCATGCATTGACTTTCATTATATAGAGACAATATAAATTGTTGAGGGAAGGAAAACCTTTTTAATATAAAAAAATTTCCTCCAATTCTATAGAAGTTCATGGATGATGAAGAATCTTATTTGGTACCTACATCTCATGAATTTATATTACATTCTTATAGAAAGTGTATCTAGATTAAATGATTAAGACTAAATAAAACACCATCCTTAATGATGAGTCCATTGTGAGGTAAAACATTGATGCCTTTCCTAAATAATTTCCTAGTATTCCTCCAAGAAAAAAGTTAAATTTTCAATCAAGATTATACCTATATATTTTATAATATCAATGAATCCATATAGAATAAGAATTTTTAAACACAAGGAGGTGAAGAAGAAACTTTTTGAGAATCTGGATAAATGGTTCATATGCCTATGTGCTTTACCATGGGGTGCACCAGTCCTCTTCCTCAAGAAGAAGGATTAGTCAATGCACCTATGCATTTATTATAATTTCCTCAAAAATACTTGAATATAGAAAAATCATCTATTTCCATAGATTGTTGAGTTTTTCGTTCGACTATGGGGGCCTTAGTATTTCTCTATGGTAGATCATGAATGGAGATATTATCAAGTAATATTAATGAATGAGGATATCCCCAACACTAATTTTGATATAAGGTAAAATAACTATGAGTAAATAGGATGAGATTTGGACTCTATAATTATTTATAAATATTTAGGGACTTTATGAATATAGTCTTTAAAGATTAAATTAGTACATTTGGGGTAGTATTTATCGAAGATATTATTTTTTACTCCAAAATAAAGGTTGTACATGATGAACATTAGAATGTTGTACTGAAGACCCTGTAGAAGGAAAATATATAATTTAAGTATAATAAATGTGCATTCTGGTTCGACAAACTAATTATTAGGCCAATTAGGTCAAATACCCTTTGGGTTAATGAGGGTATGAAATATTAAAACAACATCCCCTTTTGATCTTGTTTAACTATTAAACAAAAATCTTTGTCTCTATTTCCCACAAAAAAAAGTATGAGAAGAAATTAAGGTATACTTGAGACACAACAATTTTACATGGTACACCCTCATTAGGCTATGTCCAAGGTTCATACAACATAAATGTGTCAATTTAGTAAATAATATATAAGTGCACTACTATTTACAACATTTGGAGTGGACTCGCTGTCCCTCATGGTTTACAAGCATTCTAAATTTGAAAGCTCACTGATCTATCAACTGAATTGTTCTCACTTATTCTTTAGAAGAACCAATCATTGTTTATAAACATGTATGTCCCATAATTTTCACTAATTAATGCATCCTCCACTGTATGTAGATTATCTATTGATGTTTAACTTTCATCAACTGATGAATACCACTTTACCTCTACTGTACTGGGAAACTTAAAATATTTTGTGCAACCCTTACTATGTCTTTGGAACAAATTTAATTTCTTATGCACAAAATTTATCTTCTGTCACAAAACACATTTTGCACACAACTTAAATCTTACGCACAATTAAAATATTACATGAAACATCCTTAACTTGCACACAACTCCAGTTATTTCACACTACTCCCTTTTTGTGCAATGATTATGTGATTCACAGTATGTATTTCCATTAAGTATTGAGATTATTCAAATGAGAGGGTCACCTCTTATTTATTGGCATCTTCAACCCATATGTAAAAGATTTTATGCGTCATAAAAGATCCTATATGAGAGCGCAAAATTGAACTTGATATTGCATTCGGCATACAAACCTATTTCATGAAAACTCATCTTTTGCGCACATTTCAGAATATTTCACAAACTTCATGACTTATACATATTTAAGTATTATGATCCTGAAGCATGCCTTGTTCACAAGTTTCCAAACCACCTTCAATCTTGTGTGTAAATGAGTTTTCTAAAATCACACATTTCCATTTTCCCAATTTTCAGGACCAAAAATTTGGCAAACACTAGAAAACGGTTCTACATTTTATCTGTTTTTTTTACTACCTCTAGATCATACATTCCATTATCATGGTTCTTTTCCAAAATATATTGTCAAAAATATCTCTGGAATACTACAACTAAACAAGAAAACCATCTTTTTCAACAAACACAATCAAACCCAAAATTCTTCAGGGTTACATTGAGGGTTTTTCCTTATAGTAAAATTCACGGGGAATGTTATAACCAAAAAAGGGATATAAGTGGATCCTTAAAAAATATAGGTAATTGAGTAATGAAATATGCCAAAATCTATGATGTAAATCTATTGTTTTGTTGGACTGGACATGTACTATCATCAATTGTTGATCAAAATCTCACAATTTCCAAGCCCACTAACCAATCTTACTCAGGAAAGAGTCATGATTTTCTAAAATTAGGAATGGGAAAAAAATTTAAATATATAAAGAAGAGTCTAATCACTTCACCTACAGTCACATTACCCACCACTGGAAAAGGAATTTTGAGATGCAACAATGTATCCAAAAATAGCTTGGGTATTACACTGATACAAGATAAAAGTATATTATCTTATTCCTCTCATCAATTAAACATTCATGATAACAACTAACTAACTCATTATCTATAATTTTCTTTGGTGATATTGACATAAAAAGTCGATGGAATTATCTATATAGGGAAAAGTGTGACATATACACAGACCATAAAACCCTCAGGTGTATATTCACACAGAAGTATATTAATATGGACTAATAAAGGAGGTTAGATTTGATCAAGAATTATGATTGTCCAATACATTACTATCCAATTAAAAAAACAATGTGGAAGATGATCATAGTCCAAAGGATCCCAAAATTTTATCAATGATGAGGATTTCAAGTGGTCTTATATTCTTAGACAGAAAAGGGTGGATATAGAAATAATGAAAGGATATTCATCCTAAATTTCTAAAATAACTTCTCAATTATCCATTAATGAAAAGATTAGGGGGACCATAAGGAAAATTAGGTTCTATAAAATAAGGTAGTGAAAATTACATAGTTAAAAATCGATGAAGATGAAATTATTTGTTTTGGAACACAGATATGTTTACCATTAAAACCCGATCTGAAGAGGGAACTTGTAGATGATAGGCAAATATCATCCTTTCTAATTAATCTAGGAATTACTAGATTTATAAATATGTAAAGAATAGTTTTTGGTGGAATATCATGTATAATGGTTATGATAAATTTCAATTAATATAGATGAAAGAAGTGATGACCTCAACGAGTATTATCATACCCTATGAAGCCAATTCATCAGATCTTTCATGGAAGAAATAACCACTGGGATTTTACCTTGACCAAGACCAATCATAGATTCAACATCTAAATCATGACAAAAAACTATTTATGGGATAATTTCATACTCATCTATATAACAACGCAAACCATGTTCGCTGAACCACCCCATGAAAATCTCACCACCTCACACCTTACACTTAAGGAATTTTATGGTGTAATAAAGGGATATGCACCTCGAACCAATTTTTTTTTGAATATGTATGTTTTTATAAAATAATAATTATATTTATCATTTTTAATATTAATTTTAGAATGAATAAATAAATAATTTGAAAAAAATTAGATTATGATATGATGAAATGGAAATTGTATTTTTTGGTAAATATATTGTTTCAATCAAGACACTCTTTCTGGTAAATGAAATATTTTTTTAAAATAAATTATATATTAATAAAATATTTTTTAAAATAAAATTTATTAAATATAGATGATATTTTAATTTTATGAAGTCAAATATAATTTTTTATAAGGGTCAAAAAACTATTATTGTAAATATACAAGTATTTTTCTATAAAGGTGGATTTTTTATTTAAAAGTGTAAATTCCCAAACATAGTGAATTATTTGGATAATATATAAATATATATATTGAAATAATATTTTTTTAATTATCCAATGGTTGTTTTTTCATAATTTTTTAGGACAGTCTAATTTTTGGGTAAAACTAAATATCATATACATATACAGTGTTTATTGTGATATATTAATGACCCAAAAGTGACTTAATATATAACACAAAAGGTAATCAAGACCAAATATATATTTCAAATTTAAAATATTGTTTTTTTTATTAAATTTTTAAGCCTATAATGAATCCTTCAAACACAATATTTTATTTTGTTGTTTTAAAATCAACTTTTTATAAGAATGACTCACTTCCACGTCACTAAGGGTATTATTTTCATGATATCAGTTATTAAACATGTAAAATAATGAAATATAATTCAATTAGTATGATTCATTGGAAAACACCATGGGATGGTTTGTGGTTTTAACTACATTATCATTTAGACTCCAAAACCTATGACTGCAAATTAATAAATAATTTACCCTTATTTTTATAGATAAACCAAACAAAATCACTATAATACTCACTAAAAATACATTTATCATGAAATTACTCTTCCTTTAATTTTATAGAGTCCTCCAATGGTGACCCAAAGATCTCAATAGGCTCCTCCCATGCTTTTAGAGACTCCCTCTGGAGGTAAGGGATCCTCTCCTTCTCCTCTTTACTCATGAACTTTCTTTATGTTATGCATTTTATTTCCCATTGTTTTGTTGGGATATGTTACCACAAATCCCTATTACCACACTTACAATCTTCAGTTTTTGATATACCTATTTTATCATCATTAATCTCTCCCATGAACCTTGAAGTACCCCTACTATGCTTCCAAAATTATCCTTAAATTTTCCATCCCAAAACTTTTTGTAGTGAATACCTGTGCCCATTTCCACTCAAGGGTGATCTCTTAGATGTTTATATAGTTAATTTAGTCTTTTATTCCATTTATGTAATCCAAACTCTTCAACCATGATATTAAATGTGGTTAATTATGTTGTTATGTTGAATGATCTATGTGGTACACATGACCATGTACATATTATGATGTTTTTGTCCCAATAGTGCTCCAACGCATTTGGTAATGTTTTTGTCTCATGGGACATAAATTATGGGAATATTTATTAAACTTAATCAATTATAATAATTTTTTTACCATGTTATGATGTATTCATGTTTATCCTTCACCTATGTTTATGATTTCATGTTTAAGGTTTTATCCACATTCCAATGTTGCCTGTATGATATCATGTTATATCCTGACTCATTGATCAAGATTATGATGTAATCCCCTCTTATGTTACCTATATATTCCCCTTGTATCACACATACTAATGTACCTTATTCTATGTTTTGTTTTCCCCTTATTTATATTTATATCTCACCCCTTTATTTTGTATGTCCCAAGGTTATCCCATGCTATTTTAGAAGAATGATTGAATTTTAAGAGCATGTTAAGGATGTTTTCAATAATGTTATTGTATCTATGTATCAAGTTTATATTCTATATACAAAATGTCTAGAAAACAATATGCTTAAAAATATTTTGGGATTGTATAATTTTTACAATTATGTAGTAAATAATTAAATAATGTGTGTTAAAATATGGGTTCCCATATGAATTCTCACTATGTAATGTATTCCATTTCTTATAATATCTCATCAAGAAAGTCTCACATTTGTTTCATAAACTTATATGATCTATATGTATTTATTTGACTCTCTAAAACAAACAAATTATTATAAAATTGGCATGTAATTTTAATGTGATGGTTATATTTTAATCCAATTAAAGATATATCTAATTCTTTAAATAAGGAATGGATAAATTATTCCTCAACTTATCTGTTAATAGAATTACATTCGTAATGCACTAAATGTACCCCACTTCCCATGAATATATGAATCAAAATTTTCATTATAAAATCTAAGTTCACGATTAATGAAATGCATTAATTATAATCTTTCAATCCATGGAACATTACACATTCTAAAAGATAAAAATATTTTATGACACTAAAACATGAAGAATTTGTACTTGAGGTCCATTTCTCATAATCTCCCATCCTAGAGATTACCATGTCCAAAATTCATGAGAATAAGTCTCATCCACTTAAAAGTACACACACATGACAGTTACATTCTATGTGTTGAATAATAGAATTTAATAAGGACCTATAACTATATTTAATAATATCATTATGGAATTTTAAGGCTCTCATCATAACATGTAACTACCACAAGCTTTGAAATGTGCTAGGTAATTTAGGGAATTATTTCATTATAGTTATATTGAACAATGTATAATATTTAATAATATATTTTGTTAATATTAAAATCATTGAATATATATGTAATAAAAATATAAATAGTTGGTCTAATGAAACCAACTCCAATAGATGTGTGAATATTTGGAAGCAGATTAGTATGGTAACTGAGTTTGTGGGACTTCAGTTTTATTGAATAACATGCCAATGTGAATGTTAAAAAATACCATTATTTTTAATAAGTCTATAGAGTAATACTGATTGTTTATATAGAGTTATTTTGCTTAAAAGTAGATAGGTTTGGAATATTGGAATCAAATGATGAGGTGTAATGTAATGCCCCGACCCTAGATACCCAGAGTCGGTGCATTATTACATAACATTGGCATGATCGCAAGAAAGATCAAGTCTCGAAAGGCCAATTAGTTTAGTAGCCTTAGAAACACTAGATATATTCATAAAGTTTACATTACATCAATAAGTGAGAAACTACAACAAAATATTGTCTTCATATCCCCTCATACTATCCCTACAGGTCATTCATAAAATACTTCTTCACATCCTGGAAAAAATAAAACATTTAAAGGGTTGATCTCAGATGCACAGTAAGGATAACAATATAGTGAAAACATTCATAAATAAACATAAAAATTTAAGGAAATGTATAACTAAAACAAAAGCCTTTTAAACTTGGACTTCAGCATAATATGGAAAGGATAAAATGAAATAATTCCATTTACTTATTCACATGGATAATCTACTAGTTGAATAATCACATGAAAATATTAATAACCGCATTCATAATGACGGAATGCATAATGCCAGACTATCATAACCACGTAGCCAAGGACTTGTTCCAAGACTACAAATAAGATTTTGTCAAGGCCTCATGCCAAGACACTAGTTTGTCTCATGAGACCTATTGATGCATCGAGGAGCTACAGTGGGCTCCACCCGTCACTTACTAAGTCCAATGCATTCCTTATATGAAAAGTTTGAAATATGACATAAACATTCGTATTAAACTAGCATACGAAATGTCAATACTTAATCGACAAACCATGAATGGTATAAAAATAGCACAACCACGGTCAAACATAACTCATTCGATACAATATAGAAGATTGTATTGTATCAGATTAATCTCAATCAAGAATAATGAAGGATATTGACATAGATGAAAATAATCGTGAAAACTATTAGAGAGAAATATCCTCCTTTTTTCTTGAAATCATTTAAAAGTCACACTATTTGTCAAAAAGCCATTTAAAAATAGATTTTTGAATCAAAGTGTCCAATACCAGTTTGAAACTTTTAAAAGTAATTTTTGTTTTAAAACTTTAATGTCCATATAAACAAATTCTTAAAACCATTTTTAAAACATGGACATTAATGAAAAATATTTAGAAGAATAAATCATTAAAACACTTAAAAATGTATTTTAGTTAGAGTTTCTAACCAAAAGAGAGACACTTGAATACAAATAATTGAGGTTTTCAAAACATTATAACATCATGAGAATAAAGGGATTCATGATATACTATGTCAATGTACATTATATACACCATATAAAATTGATTTGGTGTATAACAACAAAGAAGTCTCAATGGAATGTAAATTGAAATGAATTCTCTTATAAAGACCATATACTTAGGTTAAGGATAAATCAATGACATAATTATGTGTGACAAATATAAATACAGTCAATATGATTGGATATTCAGTGTCAAAAAATCAAAGTACATTCACACATATTCTTGTAAAAACAACACCAATGAATTGGCTGTTTATATCAACAAATCAAGATTGAGTAAAAATTACTCTTATCAAGTTCATACCAATGACTTGAGAATTTATCAATGGAGTGATTATGTGTATAAAAAGTATGTCCATAGAAAGGGTAGTGGAAATTATGACATGATCAAATTAATAGTGATTCACACATAATCATGGAGTAAAATAATCAATGAAGTATGCATAAACCCGAATGAGTGGAATTTGAAATTTCAAATTCCTTTAACGATTTGGTAACTTATGAAACATGAACCCATGAAATAAGGATAATAAAATGATGATGTAAATATCCATAAATTAAAATATATTACACAATGAATACAATCATGGCCAATACACACACCACATGCAATAAATAAGTGGTGAACAATGGAAATCTCACAGAATTAAAAGTGAGATAAGAAACCCCTTACTTTGTACTTTTTCTTTGGTCGAAGGTATGTTAACCTCTTGTATAATGGTGAAATAATTGTTATTGAATTATAAATGAATCATTTACATTAATATGATATCATATATGATCTTTTAACATTGATGTGTTAATAATATCTTAGTATTATCGTCATTTCGGGTGTTAACTTACTCGTTTTCCTTTATATTCTTTGTTATGAAAGCCATGTTTGTTATGGATAGGTTGGATCTTATTAATATCCATAATTATATCAAGTCCTTAATCCTTATTTTTAATCATAAAATGAGAATTATTCTTTAATGGATACAATGGAGAATGAATCTCATCGCGTTCGTGGAGATGGTAGTCCGTACGTACGCACGAGCGACAATATCATTCTTTTGATGTTAAAATAATATATAATTGGATGGTATATCATATAGACAGAATTATTATCATGTTATATTTATTATTTACATGAATTACACATCATTGTTATACCCATCCAAATAATAATTTATTGAATGACAATTACACCACAATGCGGAGACGGTAAGCCGTACATACGCACGTATGGTCACATGCCATTCAAAAGATGGATAGAATACTGAATATGGTTGTACCATATTTATAATAACATCATAGTATATATAAGATACTGGAGTTATTATTTTAGAATAGAAATAACAAATAAATAAGAAGTTGAAGAAGAAAGGAACTTGAAAGAGGGTAGTGAAAACATTACCTCTTCTTCGAGTTCTTCATTTTGATTTGATAAAAAGGGATCCTTAGGTTGGATTAATGATCAAACTAAGGCCTCTAGGTTGTAGTTAGGGAAGTTGATATAGTATTTTGGGCAGGTTTTGGCTATGCCAAAAGGCTTTGAATGTGTGAATTAGTGATAAGGGGGAGTTTCCGTTTATAAGAGGGGTGAGGGGCACCTTTGGAAAAGCTAAAAATATTATTTTGTAATAAATTCATATTCGGTTTATAATGGATCGAAAGTTGATTATTTAAATGTTAATGTGGGGATGGGTCGAAAACAACTCAAAAAATAGAATTTAGATAGGTTTGGGTCATTACATTAACTTTATCATTAAGTATTAACTCTTAGTTAATTAGTTTCACTTTTACAATGTCTCTTTGTATTTTTATATTATATGGTTAATAAAAATACTATATACATCCAAGAGACACCAAAGTGGTTCATTAATGATAAAAATATCATGATATAAGTCTCTTTTCTGAACCTTAGATTTTTAGTAATTGAATATAAATTAATAATATAATATTTGTTTTAAAAACTCTTTTATGTCAATTTTGACACTATTGGGGATTTTGTTTTTGATAAATTCATAAAAGCATTATAACTTCCAGAAAAATTTATATAATCAATACTAATATGTCATATTAACCTAGAAAATTAGTGGAATGCATAAAAAGTCTCAAATTACATTTATTTTGATATTTATAATATAAATTATTTTAATATTTCATTAATTAGGTAATTACTGCATCACCATTGTGTCATAAATAAATTACATTATATAATGTATAAAAATTGTAAATAAAATACTATTATGTAGGAAATAGGTTTATATTTCTAATCAATATTTAAAATCAAATGTATCTTATGTATAACCCTATATTATAAATGTTTTAGTAAATAAACTTTGATTTTAACTCTTTTAACTCTTCTTTGAATTAAATAATAATAAATGTCCTAATCTAATAAAAGTGGACTTAAATGATAATATTTTACTCCTAAGGTTGTTTTTGGTCGAGATAAACTTGTCCAATAGAATTAGGACATGTGTTAGGGTAATATTAATATCATTTTTACCCTTAATTACCCTATTTACTTTTAACCATGGTAAATAAAAGTAAAAAGTTACTATTCACCAAAAATTATTTTCATCTCATTGAACCGAATTTTACTCCTTGATATTAACCGTCTCTCAGATTTTCTAAATTCCACTCACAGAAGCGGTAAAATTATGTTTTATGAAAAATTTAGTTTTTTAACTACCACTTAGTGGTTTCACTATTCATCAAAAAATGAAAGTTTCATAAAAATACCAAAAATTAGGCCTAAGATATATTTTATATTATGAATTCAAAAATTATGTCTATTTTAATAAATTCAAATCATATCAGTTGCATTAATTAATTTAAAAATTAATTTCCGTCATCAACACAAATAGCACGTTTTTAAGAGTTAATAACTATCAAATGATTGACACTTGTTTATGTCTGGTATAAATGTGAAATTAAATCCAATGACAAAAATTGTATTAAATGGTAAAAATATATTCTAAATATACTTTTAAACCAGTCAAATTAATAATTTATCACTATTAATTATTTTGATTAAAAAATTTATTTTTAATTAAAATTTAGTAATTTTCACTATTCATCAAAATATGAATGTTATCCAAAATGTACCAAAATTTCACCCTAAGATAATTTCGATATTAAGAATCCAAAATTTAAGTCCATTTCGAATGATAAAATTTATAAAATTTCAAAAAGTAGGTATTACTATTCATACCGGCTAGTTTGATTGGTTGTGGTGTGTTAGAATCTCAAAGTTGCGTACAATGCATGCCATTGGACTATTCAAAGGGAAAAGTACAGTGGAAGCTTGGGGTCTTACATTCTCCCCTCCTTCAATAAATTTCATCCTAGCAATTTTTTTGTAAAAATTGGGCTTGAAAATATAATGGAAAGTCCCACATCGGAAAAAGAGTCAATAAAACTATCACTTAGAAAGAAAGGAAGAGAGGTATAAAGGTCACCCAAGATAACCCATACTAGGATTCCATGAAGGAAAACATGGTTATGGACGATAAACTAAGTGTTAAGTTATGATGGAGAGGGATAGAAAACATGATCAGGAGAAAGTTAACAATAAGAAAATCACAAACTTGTGTTGGGACAAACGATCATTAGTCTCCCAGTAAGAAAAGTAAACAGACAACATTTTTTGTTTTAAGTTACATGAAATAAGGACAAGGAATTAATTTATGATATTTACTATGAACATAAATAGATATAATTACTTTTTAAGTATAGTTTCATTATTTAATAAATTTTTACCACTAAGTCATTTTTTTTGAACAATTAGTATTCAAGAAGACTTTTTCACAATGGAAGAGCTAGAATAAACTTCTATAGAAATACATGATCCACGTAAGATAAACTATATATTTACCTTGTCTTTATATATTAATCAAAAACAAAATGGTTAGTATAAAATCTGATGATCCCCCAAATGGATATTCCATTATAGAAAAAAACACTAATATTAATTTCTAAAATTAAACCATCAGTACCCCAAAGTTAAATAAATACTATTCAATAATAAATTTTCCTTTAAATGCTTCAATATAATACAAACTAATATTGAAACCCAAAACTTATAAGAATGTAGTCTTCCACGCTAAATTGTATCTCCAAATGACATTAATTACTCTTAAAGTCACATAATTAAAAGTAATTAACCTAATCATTTCCATAAATAACCCAAATCACTAAAAATCCAAAATAAAAACATAGATAAAAATCCACCATTACTCCTCAAATGAAATCCCATACTATTCTATTTTACGTGGGTATATAGTGTTCACAACAAAGTGAAAAAATTTGAAAATAACATTTATCACTTAATCACCAAATCATTTTCCTATACTAAGGGTATTAATTAGATAAGACATAATATCCCAAATCAAATTATTATTGATCAATAAAATCATTTAACTAAAAATAATAGTCACACTAACTGGGGACTTCACGTAGTCTAGTGGTAGGCGATAAATCCCAATCGCACTTTGGTTGTGGGTTCGATTCCCACATCTTTGTCTGACGCGACACGTTGTCACACGGTCTGCGGGTTGTCCTTTTTCAAAAACGTTATTTTATAACATTACCAAAATGAGATAAATTCCTCAAAATAACCATAACATAATTTAACCACAAATCTTATCTCATACCTTGCATTTTCATCACAAATTATAATAACTTATAATTGCCTCAAACCCAACGATCATATAAAACCAAATGGTTATTTATAACTATATCCACAAGAGAAAAGATAATTCTTCCTCAAATATCATTCTCACAAGGAAAACTTAGGGTAAAGAATACAAGAGAAAATTATTCCAATGTAAACCCATCAAAAAGGAGCACTAATACTTTTTAAACATTTCTCCAACCATTTATTTCCACATAGCTTCTTCTTTTACCAAGAAAATATTCTATAGAATAGAGAATATGCTCGACTAATGGCCAGGTCCCCTACATTTATGGAAAATGACTATAAATGGATATTTGGGACCATTTTTATCTTCTTCCATCGTACTCTTCATTTTTTTTCGGAAATTATTCACTTTATGTCCTTCTTTCCCGCATGTAAAGCATTTCTTTGTCCCATTGAGACACTTTCCTAGGTGTCTCCTTCCACATTTATTGCATGATGGAAATTGAGGATTCCTTTCTCCATGGTCTGCACTGCTGGAGATCTTATCATTCATCACCTTTCTCTTCTTTGTTGAGTCTGGGAATTGGTTAATATATATATTGTTGATCATATTTTTGGAAAATTGATTTGGCATAAAGATGATATCTTTTACGCCTATCAACATTCCATTTCGTTTCTCATTTCCACCTCCGTTACAACCCTGTACATCATTCTCAAAGTCACTATGACTTCCTTCGAATCCAGCCATTGACTAAAACTAGAAAGTATTGTGTGAGTAACAGTAGTCATAAAATCATTTAGAGATTAACATGTCACCATATTATCAATTTGAAACACATTATGATTAACCAAGGTCATTTACTCTCATCTTATATATATAATACTTCAAATCAGTTTGTAAAGAAAATGTAAATTATCCTATGCATATCCCCAGGATTGTTGTAACCAAGAGTGCAGCAAGGCCCATTGTCGTGCACCAGTTCCTGTTCGAGTCTATCTCAAAGCGGTGTTTTCGGGTTTTAACCCTAGGTACAACTGTGCCAGATCCTCCTCTACCTGCTCGTATCCAGACAGGGATGTATTGCTCGGAAAACTCACAAAATCTCTACAATACCAAAATTCTAGGAAGTTATTCTATACTAATCCTCAAAGTTCGTCTTAGGTCTACGTGCTCTAATCAGTTTTTATCTAAATCTAGCTTCCAAGATTTATACTAAACTTCCTCTGATACCAACTGTAATTCCCCGACCCTAGATACCTAGAGTTGTTGCATTATTACATAACATTGGCATGATCATAAGAAAGATCAAGTCTCGAAAGACCGATTAGTTTAATAGCCTTGGAAACAGTAGATATATTCATAAAGGTTACATTACATCGATAAGTGAAAAACTACAACAACATATTGTCTTCATATTCCCTCATACTATCCCTGCAGGTCATTTATAAAATACTTCTTCAGATCCTGGGAAAAATAAAACATTGAAAGGGGTGAGCTCAGATGCTCAGTAAGGATAACAATATAGCGGAAACATTCATAAATAAACATAAAAATTTAAGGCAATATATAACTAAAACAAACGCCTTTTAAAAATGAAATTCAGCATAATATGGAAAGGATAAAATGAAATAATGCCATTTACTTATTCACATGGATATTCTACTAGTCGAATAATCACATGAAAATATTAATTACCACTTTCAAAATGATGGAATGCATAATTCCAGACTATCATAACCACATAGCCAAGGCCTCGTGCCAAGACTACAAATAAGATATTGTAAAGGACTCGTGACAAAACACTAGTTTGTCTGACGAGACTTGCTGATGCATCGAGGAGCTATAGTGGGCTCCAACCGTCACTTACTAAGTCCAATGCATTCCTCATATGAAAAGTTTGAAATATGACATAAAAATTCGTATTAAACTAGTATACAAAATGTCAATACTTAATCGACAAACCATGAATGGTATAAAAATAGCACATCCACAGTCAAACATAACCCATTCAATACAATATGGAAGATTGTATTGTATCAGATTAATCACAATCAAGAATAATGAAGGATATTGGCATAGATGAAAATAATCGTCAAAACTATTACAGAGAAATATCCACCTTTTTCTTGAAATCATTTAAAAGTCACACTATTTGTCAAGAATCCATTTAAAATATATTTTTGAATCAAAGTGTCCCATACCACTTTGAAACTTTTAAATGTAATTTTAGTTTTAAAACTTTAATGTCCATATAAATAAATTCTTAAAACCATTTTTAAAACATGGACATTAATGAGAAATATTTAGAAGAATAAATCTTTAAAACACTTAAAAATGTATTTTAGTTTAGAGTTTCTATAAAAAAGAGAGACACTTGAATACAAATAATTTCGGTAATAAAAACTTTATAATATCATGAGAATAAAGGGATTCATGATATACTATGTCAAAGTACATTATATACACCATTTAAAAGTGATTTGGTGTATAACAACAAATAAGTCTCAATGGAATGTAAATTGAGATGAATTCTCTTATAAAGACCATATCCTCTAGTTAAGGATAAATCAATGACATAATTATTTGTGAAAAATATAAATACACTCAATATTATTGGATATTAAGTGTAAAACAATCAAAGGAAATTCCCACATATTCTTCTAAAAACAACACCAATGAATTGGATGTTTTTCTCAACAAATCGAGATTGAGTGAAAATTACTCTTATCAACTTCATACCGATGACTTGAGAATTTATAAATGGAGTGATTATGTGTATAAAAAGTATATCCACAGAAATGGGAGTGGAAATTATGACATAATCAAATGAATATTAATTCCACACATAATCTTGGAGTAAAATAATCAATGAAGTATGTGTAAAGTCGAATGAGTGGAAATTGAAATTTCAAATACCCTTATCGATTTGGTAACTTATGAAACATGCACCCATGAAAGAAGGATAATAAAATTATGATGTAAATATACATAAATTAAAGTTTATTACTCAATGAATACAATCATGGGCAGTACACACACCACATGCAATAAACAAGTGGTGAACAATGTAAATCTCACAGAATTCAAAGTGAGATAAGAAACACCTTACTTTGTACTTTTTCCTTGGTCGAAGGTAGGTTAACCTCCTGTATAATGGTGAAATAATTTTTATTGAATTATAAAATAATTATTTACATTAATATGATATCATATATGATCTTTTAACATTTAGTTTTTAATAATATCTTAGTATTATCGTCATTTCAGTTGTTAACTTACTTGTTTTCCTTTATATTCTTTGTTACGTAAGCCATGTTTGTTATGGATAGGTTGTATCTTATTCATATCCATAATTATATAAAGTCATTAAACATTATTATTAATAATCAAATGAGAATTATACTTGAATGGATACGATGGAGAATGAATCTTATCGCATTCATGGAGACGGTAGTCCGTACATACGCACGAGTGACAATATCATTCTTTTGATGTTAAAATAATATATAATTGGATGTTATATAATATATAAAGAATAATTATCATGTTATATTTATTATTTACATTAATTAAAAATCATTATTATAACCATCCAAATAATAATTTATTGAATGACAATTATACCACGACGTTGAGACGGTAAACCGTACGTACGCACGTATGGTGACATGCCATTCAAAGGATGAATATAATACTGAATATTGTTGTAACATATTTATAATAACATCCCAGTATATAGAGGATACTGGATTTATTATTTTATAATACAAATAACAAAGAAAAAATAAGTTGATGAAGAAAGGAACTTGAAAGAGGGTAGTGGAAACATTACATCTTCTTCGAGTTCTTCTCTTTGATTTGATCAAAAGGGATCCTTAGGATGGATTTCTGATAAAACTAAGGCATATAGGTTGTATTGAGGGATGTTGAGAGAGTATTTGGGTAGGTTTTGGCCGATCCAAAAGGATTTGGATGTGTGAATTAGTGAGAAGGGGGAGTGCCCTTTTATAAGAGGGGTGAAGGGCACCTTTGGAAAAGCTAAATATATTATTTTATAATAAATTAATATTCGGTTTATAATGGCTCAAAAGTGGATTAGTTAAAGTTTAAGGTGGGGATGGTTCAAAAACCACTCATCCAATAGAATTTAGACAGGTGTGGGTCATTATATTAACCTTATCTTTAAGTATTAACTCTTAGTTAATTAGTTTCACTTTTACAATGTCTCTTTGTATTTTTATATTACATGGTTAATAAACTTACTATATACATCCAAGAGACCCCCAAGTGGTTCATTAATGATACACCTATCATGATATAAGCCTCTTGGACGAACCTTAGATTTTTAGGAATTGAATATAAATTAATAATATAATATTTTTTTCAAAAGCTCTTTTATGTCAATTTTGACACTGTTGGGTATTTTGTTTTTGATAAATTCATAACAGTATTATTACTTCGAACAAAATTTATATAATCAGTACTAATATTTCATATTAACCTATAAAATTATTGGAATTCATAAAAAGTCTCAAATTACATTTATTTTGATATTTATAATATCAATTATTTTAATATTTCATTAATTAGGTAATTACTACATCACCATTGTGTCATAAATAAATTAAAGTATTTAATGTATTAAAATTATAAATAAAATACCATTATGTAGGAAATCTTCTTATATTTCTAATTAATATTTACAATCCAATTTATCTTATGTATATCCCTATATTAAAAATGTTTTAGTAAATAAACATTGATTTTAACTCTTTTAACTCTTCTTTGAATTAAATAATAATAAATGTCCAAATCTAATACAAGTGGACATAAATGATAATATTTTACTCCTAAGGTTGTTTTTGGTCGAGATAAACTTGTCCAATAGAATTAGGACTTGTGTTAGGGTGATATTAATATCATTTTTACCCTTAATTACCCTATTTACTTTTAACTATGGTAAATAAAAGTAAAAAGTTACTATTCACCAAAAATTATTTTCATCTCATTGAACCACATTTTACTCATTGATATTAACCGTGTCTCTCAGATTTTCGAAATTCCACTCACAGAAGCGGTAAAATTATGTTTTATTAAAAATTCTGTTTTTTAACTACCACGTAGTGGTTTCACTATTCATCAAAAAATGAAAGTTTCCAGAAAAATACCAAAAATTAGGTCTAAGATATATTTGATATTATTAATTCAATAATGATTTCTATTTTACCAAATTCAAAACATATCAGTTACATTAATTAATTTAAAAATTAATTACCGTCGTCAAAATAAATAACACGTTTTTAAGAGATATTAACTATCAAAAGATTGACACTTGTTTATGTCTGGTTTAAATGTGAAATTACATCCAATGAAAAAAATTGTATTAAATGGTAAAAATATATTCTAAATATACTTTAAAACCACTCAAATTAATAATTTATCACTATTAATTATTTAGATTAAAAAATTTGTTTTTAATTAAAATTTATTAATTTCTACTATTCATCAAAATATGAAAGTTATCCGAAAGTACCAAAATTTTACCCTAAGCTAATTTCGATATTAAGAATCCAAAAATGAAGTCTATTTTGAAAGATAAAATTGATAAAATTTTAAAAAGTAGTTATTATTATTCATAACGGTTAGTTTGATTGGTTGTGGTGTGTTAGAATCTTGAAGTTGCGTACAATGCACACCATTGCATTATTCAAAGGGAAACATACCATGTAAGCTTGGGGTGTTACATTCTACCCTCCTTAAATAAATTGCGTCCTCGCAATTTTCTTTTAAAATTGGGATTGAGAATATAATGGAAAGTCTCACTTCAGAAAAAGAGTCAATAAAACTATCACTTTAAAAGAAAGGAAGAGAGGTATAAAGGTCACCCAATATAACCCATACTAGGATTCCATGTAGGAAAACATGGATATGGATGATAAAATAATTCTTAAGTTCTGATAGAGATGGATGGAAAACATGATTAGGAGAATGTTTATAATATGAAAATCACAAACTTGTGTTGGGACACACGGTCATTAGTCTCCCAGTAGGAAAAGTAAACGGACAACATTTTTTGTTTTAAGTTACATTACAAAAGGAAAAGGAATTAATTTGTGATATTGACTAAGAACATAACGATATATACTTACTTTTTAAGTATAGTTTCATTATTTAATAAATTTTTACCACTAACTCATTTTTTTTTGAACAATGAGTATTCAAGAAGACTTGGTCACAATGGAAGAGCTAGAATAAACTTTTATAGAAATACATGATCCACGTAGGATAAACTATATATTTACCTTTTCTTTATAGATTAATGAAAAAAATGGCTAGTATAATATCTGATGATCCCCCAAATGGATATTCCATTAGAGAAAAGAAAACACTAATCTTAATTTCTAAAATTAAACCATTAATACCCGAAAGTTAAATAAATAACAATCAATAATCAATTGTCCTTAAAATCCTTCAATATAATCCAAACTAATATTGAATCCAAAAACATATAATAATGTAGTCTTCCACGTTAAATTGTATCTCCAAATGACATTAATTACTCTTAAAGTCACATACTTAAAAGTAATTAATCTAATCATTTCCATAAATAACCCAAATCACTATAAATCCACAATAAAAACATAGATAAAAATCCACCATTACTCCTCAAATAAAATCCCATACTATTCTATTTTCCTTGGGTATATAGTGTTCACAACAAAGCGAACAACTTCTAAAATAACATTTATCACTTAATCACTAAATCATTTTCCTACACTAAGGGTATTCATTTGATAAGACATAAGATCCAAAATCATATTATTATTGATCAATAAAATCATTTAACTAAAAATAATAGTCACACTAACTAGGAACTTCACGTAGTCCAGTGGTAGGTGATAAATCCCAATCACACTTTGGTTGTGGGTTCGATTCCCACAACTTTGTCCGACGCGACGGGTTGTCACACGGTCTGCGTGTTGTCCTTTTTCAAAAACTATATTTTATAAAATTACCAAAATGAGATAAATTCCTCAAAATAACCATAACATATTTTAACCACAAATCATATCTCATACCTTGAATTTTCATCCCCAATTATAATAACTTATAATTGCCTCAAACCCAACGATCATATAAAACCAAATGGTTATTTATAACTATATCCACAAGAGAAAAGATAATTCTTCCCCAAATATCATTCTTACATGGAAAACTGCAAGGTAAAAAATACAAGAAAAATTATTCCAAAGTAAACCCATAAAAAAGGAGGACTAATATTTTTTAAAAATTTCTCCAACCATTTATTTCCACATAGCTTCTTCATTGACCAAGAAAATATCCTATATAATAGGGCATTCACTCAGGTAATGGCCAGGTCCCCTACATTTATGGCAAATGACTATAAATGGATTCTTGGGACCATTTTTATCTTCTTCCATAGTAATCTTCAATTTTCTTCGGAAATTCTTCACCTTATGTCATTACTTCCCACACGTAAAGCATTTCTTTTTCCCATTGAGATATTTTCCTGGGTTTCTCCTTCCACATTTACTTCTTGATGGAAATTGAGGATTCCTTTCTCCATGGTCTCTACTGCTGGAGCTCTTATCATTCATCACCTTTCTATTCTTTGTTGAGTCCGGGAACTGGTTAATATATATATTGTTGATCATATTTTTGGAATTTTTTTTGGCATAAAGATGATATCTTTTACACCTATCAACATTCCATTTTTTTCTCATTTCCACTACCGTTCCCACCTTGTACATCATTCTCAAAGTCACTATGACTTCCTTGGAATCAAACCATTGACTAAAACAAGAAAGCATTGTGTGAGTAACAGTAGTCCTAAAATCATTTAGATATTAACATGTCAGCATATTCTTAATTTGAAACACATTAGGATTAACCACGGTCAAATACTCTCATCTTATATATATAATACTTCAAATCTGTTTGTAATGAAAATGTAAATTATCCTAAGAATATCCCCCACGAGTGTCGTAACCAAGAGTGCAGCAAGGCCCGTTGTCGTGCACCAGTTCCCGTTTGATTCTAGACCAAAGCGGTGTTTTCAGGTTTTACCCCTAGGTACATCTTTTCCAGAGCCGCCTCTACCTGCTCGTATCTAGACAGAGATGTATTGTTTGCAAAACTCACAAAATCTCTACAATACCAAAATTCTAGGAAGTTCTTCTATACTAATCCTCAAAGTTCATCTTAGGTCTACGTGCTCTAATCAGAGTTTATCTAAATTTAGCTTCCAAGGTTTGTACTAAACTTCCTCTGATACCAACTGTAATGCCCTGACCCTAGATACCCAGAGTCGGTGCATTATTACATAACATTTGCATAATCACAAGAAAGATCAAGTCTCGAAAGACTGATTAGTTTAGTAGCCTTAGAAACACTAGAAATATTCATAAAGTTTACATTACATCAATAAGTGAAAAACTACAACAACATATTGTCTTCATATCCCGTCATACTATCCCTTCATTTCATTCATAAAATACTTCTTCACATCCTGGGAAAAATAAAACATTTATAGGGGTGAGCTCAGATGCTCTGTATGGAGAACAATATATCGGAAAATTTCATAAATAAACATCAAAATTTAAGTCAATGTATAACTAAAACAAAAGCCTTTTAAACTGGAAATTCAGCATAATATGACAAGGATAAAATGAAATAATTCTATTTTCTTATTCACATGGATATTCTACTTGTCGAATAATCACATGAAAATATTAATAACCACTTTCATAATGACGGAACGCATAATGCCATACTATCATAACCACGTATCCAAGGCCTCATGCCAAGACTATAAATAAGATTTTCTCAAGGCCTCGTGCCAAGACACTAGTTTGTCTCATGAGACCTACCGATGCATTGAGGAGCTATAGCGGGCTCTACCCATAACTTACTAATTCTAATGCATTCCTCATATGAAAATTTTGAAATATGATATAAAAATTCGTATTAAAATAGAAAAAGAAATTTCAATACTTAATCGACAAACCATGAATGGTATAAAAATAGCACATCCACAGTCAAACATAACTCATTCGATACAATATGAAAGATTGTATTGTATCAGATTATTCTCAATGAAGAATAATGATGGATATTGACATAGATGAAAATAATCGTCAAAACTATTAGAGATAAATATCCCCCTTTTTCTTGATATCATTTAAAAGTCACACTGTTTGTCAAGAAGCCATTTAAAAATATATTTTTGAATCAAAGTGTCCCATACCACTTTGAATCTTTTAAAAGTAATTTTAGTTTTAAAACTATAATGTCCATATAAATAAATTCTTAAAACCATTTTTAAAACATGGACATTAATGAGAAATATTTAGAAGAATAAATCTTTAAAACACTTAAAATGTATTTTAGCTAAGAGTTTCTAACCAAAAGAGAGACACTTGAATACAAATAACTGAGGTAATAAAAACTTTATAATATCATGTGAATAAAGGTATTCATGATATACTATGTCAAAGTACATTATATACACCATATAAAAGTGATTTGGTGTATAACAACAAAGAAGTATCAATGGAATGTAAATTGAGATGAATTCTCTTATAAAGACCATATCCATAGGTTAAGGAGAAATCAACGAAATAATTATGTGTGAAAAATATAAATACACTCAATATTATTGGATATTCAGTGTAAAACAATCAAAGGACATTCACACATATTCTTGTAAAAACAAAACCAATGAATTGGATGTTTATCTCAACAAATCGAGATTGAGTAAAAATTAATCTTATCAAGTTCATACCGATGACTTGAGAATTTATAAATGGAGTGATTATGTGTATAAAAATTATATCCAAAGAAATTGGAGTGGAAATTATTACATAGTCAAATGAATAGTGATTCCACACATAATATTGGAGTAAAATAATCAATGAAGTATGCGTAAAGATGAATGAGTGGAAATTGAAATTTCAAATTCCCTTATCGATTTGGTAACATATGAAACATGCACCCATGAAATAAGGAAAATAAAATGATGATGTAAATATCTATAAATTAAAGTATATTACACAATAAAAACAATCATGGGCAGTACACACACCACATGCAATAAATAAGTGGTGAACAATGGAAATCTCACGGAATTAAAAGTGAGATAAGAAACCCCTTACTTTGTAATTTTTTCATGGTAGATGGTAGTTTAACCACCTGTATAATGGTGAAATAATTTTTATTTAATTATAGAAGAATCATTTACATTAATATGATATCATATATGATCTTTTAACATTGATTTGTTAATAATATCTTAATATTATCGTCATTTTGGGTGTTAACTTACTCATTTTCCTTTATATTATTTGTTACATAAGCCGTGTTTGTTATGGATAGGTTGTATATTATTCATCTCCAGAATTATATAAAGTCCTTAAACATTATTTTTAATCATAAAATGAGAATTATACTTGAATGGATACGATGGAGAATGAATCTCGTCGCGTTCGTGGAGACGGTAGTCCGTACGTACGCACGAGTGACAATATCATTCTTTTGATGTTAAAATAATATATAATTGGATGGTATATCATATAGACAGAATAATTATCATTTTATATTTATTATTTACATGAATTAGACATCATTATTATACCCATCCAAATAATAATTTATTGAATGACAATTACACCACGACGTGGAGATGGTAAGCCATACGTACGCACGTATGGTGACATGACATTCAAAGGATGGATAGAATACTGAATATGGTTGTACCATATTTATAATAACATCAAAGTATATAAAATATACTGGAGTTAATATTTTATAATAGAAATAACAAATAAAGAAGAAGTTGAAGAAGAAAGGAACTTGAAAGAGGGTAGTGATAACATTATCTCTTCTTCGGGTTCTTCTTTTTGATTTGATCAAAAGGGCTCCTTAGGTTGGCTTTATGATCAAAATAAGGCCTCTAGGATGTAGTGAGGGAATTTGAGAGAGTATTTGGGCAGTGTTTGGCCGAGCCAAATGGATTTTAATGTGTGAATTAGTGGGAAGGGGGAGTACCCTTTTATCAGAGGGGTGAGGGGCACCTTTGGAAATGCCAAAAATATTATTTTATAATAAATTCATATTCGGTATATAATGGATCAAAAGTGGATTATTTAAAGGTTAAGGTGGGGATGGATTGAAAACCACTCTAACAATATAATTTAGACAGGTTTGGGTCATTATATTAACCTTATCATTAAGTATTAACTCCTAGTTAATTAGTTTCACTTTTACAATGTCTCTTTTATTTTTATATTATATGGTTAATAAACTTACTATATACATCCAAGAGACCCCCAAGTGGTTCATTAATGATACAAATATCATTATATAAGTATCCTTTCCAAACCTTATATTTTTAGGAATTGAATATAAATTAATAATATAATATTTGTTTTAAAAACTCTTTTATGTCAATTTTGACACTATTGGGTATTTTGTTTTTGATAAATTCATAACAGCATTATTACTTCGAAAAACATTTATATAATAAATAATAATATGTCATATTAACCTATAAAATTAGTGTAATTCATAAAATTTCTCAAATTACATTTATTTTGATACTTATAATATCAATTATTTTAATACTTCATTAATTAAGTAATTACTGCATCACCATTGTGTCATAAATAAATTAAATTATTTAATGTATAAAAATTATAAACAAAATACCATTATGTAGGAAATATTATTATATTTCTAATGAATATTTACAATCGAATTTGTCTTATGTATTACCATATATTAAAAATGTTTTATTAAATAAACTTTGATTTTAACTCTTTTAACTCTTCGTTGAATTAAATAATAATAAATGTCCTAATCTAATAAAAGTGGACCTAAATGATAATATGTTACTAATAAGGTTGTTTTTGGTTGATATACACATTTATAATAGAATTAGGACATGTATTAGGGTAATATTAATATCATTTTTACCCTTAATTGCCCTATTTACATTTAACCGTGGTAAATAAAAGTAAAAAGTTACTATTCACAAAGAATTATATTCATCTCATTGAACCAAATTTTACTCCTTTATATTAAACTTGTCTCTAGGATTTTCAAAACTCACTCACAGATGCGGTAAAATTAAGTTTTATGAAAAAGTCAGTTTTTTAACTACCACTTAGTGGTTTCACTATTCATCAAAAAATGAAAGTTTCCAGAAAAATACCAAAAATTAGGCCTAATCTATATTTTATATTATGAATTAAAAAATGATGTCTATTTTACCAAATTCAAAACATATCAGTTTCATTAATTAATTTAAAAATAAATTCTCGTCGTCAAAACAAATAACACGTTTTTAAGAGATAATAACTATCAAAATATTGACACTTGTTTATGTCTGGTTTAAATGTGAAATTACATCCAATGACCAATATTGTATTAAATTGTGAAAATATATTCTAAATATACTTTAAAACAACTCAAATTAATAATTTATCACTATTAATTACTTTGATTAAATTTTTTTTTTAATTAAAATTTAGTAATTTTCACTATTCATCAAAATATGAATGTTATCCGAAAAGTACCAAAATTTAACCCTAAGCTAATTTCAATATTAAGAATACAAAAATGAAGTCCATTTCGAAAGATAAAATTTATAAAATTTCAAAAAGTAGGTATTACTATTCATAACGGCTTGTTTGATTGGTTGTGGTGTGTTAAAATCTCGAAGTTGCGTACAATGCACGCCATTGTATTATTCAAAGGGAAATGTACCGTGGAAGATTGGGGTGTTACATGTAACAATGGTGGTTTTTGGAGTTTATGAATTTGACTCGGAGTGTGGAATTATAGTGGACGTTGTTATAATACTCATTATTACAATTAATGGGAAGGATATATTTTGAGAAGTTAAACTAATTTGGGCATAGTATTAGCATGACCATAACTAGAAAGAGGCATAAATTTTTTTTGTAGATCGAGATTGGTTATTTTGATTGTTTGAGTGGTTGATTTAGATATTTGGGGACATGTTGAGAGCCTAAATACTTGACATTAGTGGTTCTTTGATGAATAACTTGTCTTTATTAGAGTTCTCTTCTATGTTTGTTAAATGGTGGTGAGTTAGAATTGATCAATATGAGTCACATATATAAGACTTTGGATATTTTTCAATTTATCTTTAAATATATTGAGAGTTCCTAGAGAAATTTATGACACAGTTCAGTGGGTGAACACTATTTTACTACAATGTTTAGGCAGTGAAACCCATTTTTTCGTCTAATTCAATGGGTGAATCCATTTCAACTCATGATTTGGGGTGGTTAACCTATATCATCGCATGATTTATGGGTGAATAATTTTAATAATCATAGTTTATTTGTCAATTTTGGACATTAAAAGTCAACAAATAATGGATGTTTTTTCTATGGCTAAGGGGTATGAGTGGTACCCTACATCTAGGGATTCTAGTAAGATTTTGTGCTTGATTTTGAGATTTCCATTGTGGAGCATCCTGTTGGTATAATTGATCATAGTGAAAAATGATCTCAATTTTAAGATAGTTCCTCTAGTGATTGTGTGGTTGTTTTATAGAAGTATCCATTATAGACAAAATAATTAGAGTCATATATTTGTGCTCAATGTCTATTTTTGGTTTCCACTGAGGCACAATATTGTTTTAGATAGTAACTCAAGGATGAAATAATTTAGAGTGGGATGTTTTAAAACCTTCAACCTTATTTGAGGTGAAAATTTATTGAAATGTGGGTATTTTAGTCGATATTGAAGGTTACAGGAGTCTATAATATCTTGGTAATACCCAAGGGTGAAATAGGCTACTATGTACCTAAAGGATTCATACAGTAGCCCTTTCATGGCTAGACATATTATGCCAGACTATGAATTTTCCAAAAGTTGTACAGGATAACCCTATCTCGATAATTTCATCACTAGAATGAAAAATTCATGATTTAAATGGTTTAATACTTTATTTGTGTTTTAATTTAATTATTTAGGCCGTTTTTAAAATAAGGGAGAGACTTCTCTTAGGTTGTATGCTCAACTGAGAACCCTTTCCCTTTGGATTATTACCCTCTTAATATCCTATGTTCCTATTCCAAATCAAACACCATCAGTTTTATTTGGATGATTGAGGTAAGGTTATTAGCCAGCCTTTGACATTTTTCAGTTTCTTTTGCTGTTAAGTGACCTTACACAATTTATGTGCATTTTTTCATATTTCCATGGAATTATTATAATTTTCTGATTTCTACCAATTTAACATGAATCAATGTCTAATATTGGATGATTGTACAAATATTAGTATATGGTAGGAGGTTTATATTATTCTCCCTCTAACTCTCTTCTTTTTTCCTTTTTCCTATGTTATACAGTCATAGAAAGAATGTTTTCCTTGAGAAGTGAGTTAGAAAATTAAAGAGTTGACCTTAGGGGTGCCTTAGTCATAAGATTTGACCATGGGTGTATGGACCAACCTTTATCCACCAATAGGGTGTGCTTGAATTGGGATAATTAAATGGGTAATTATAGGGGTGACCCTAGGGGTTCCCAAAACATTGAATTTGACCATGAGTGAATAGTTTTGGATTCCTATATCCCGATTTATGATATAGGGTGAATGATTTATATGTAAATCTTGATGAAATAGAATTAAATGAATTTAATACTGAATTTACCATCTCCTTTAATTATTAATTAATATTTACAATTACTGGGGATGAACACCATAAAATTCCTAATGAAACCCAGTTAGAAATATATTTGGTGTTTCCCCCGTGGATTTATTAGGACACTAACTTGGAAATCCAATGCACAGTCCCCCTTGGATTTTTAACACAATAATTTGTAATGACTTGGGGAATTCCCCCTTATAATTGTGATTATACAGGTTAATAATTCCATCATGAATCCCCCCTTATATTCATGATGATACTATATTAGAAATCCTTTTAGTTTCCCCATATTGGATTCATGATGATTTCAGAATTAAAATACCATAGAGACTCAATATATATTCATTTTGGACAACTTATGAAACTGATTTTGGAAGATTTATATTTGATTCTCAAATTTGAGATGACTACCAGTTTGGGATACCTAGGACTTATTGGATGGATACAGTTGTTTCACTAAGAGATTTATAGACATAGACATATGTGTTAGACCAATGTAGGTAGGTGGATTAATTGAGTTATTTTGGAGCCCAAAGATAAAAAAATTGTTTATCAATTATGTTATTGCCTATTTTTTATAGACATCATTATGCACATTATTGTTCATACTGTATGTTATTATTAATTCCATTGGAGGTGGCTTGTTGATTTATACTCACACACTTATTTGGAAGTCATGTGATACCCGAGTAGACCGTACGACTATAGGATAAAATATTGGAATTCTCCCTAGGGCACATACATTTTTGGGATACTAAGAAGGATCATTTGTGTTGGAAGTATGATAAGACTCAAGACCATTTTGAGGGATTTGAATGTTTTTGTCTTTTTGTCATATGTATTTTATTATGTATGATCTTCTACAAATGTATGACTTCTTGACATGTATTATATGATATCATTTTGAAATAGCATGGGTTATGTTTAATTATTTATCATAACATTCATGGATGTCTATTTACTATATTTCTCAGGTTTTATTTGATTTCTCTTATTTCCACTTTAATTTCACTTTGATAAGAGGGTATAGTCTCCCCACCATACCACCATAGGCCCTTGATAATATTCTACGTCCTCTATCATATGGGGAGGCGCACTATATTTCCTAATAACAACTCACTGAAATTCGACCACCACTTAGTAGTCCTGGACTAAGTGGTGGGGTGTTTCCTATCTTGTTACACATGTAAATAGTAGAAGAAATTAACTTATTGTTTCTTGAAGTATTTTTTCGTCTTTGAAAATCATTTTGTATCGTTAAGGTAATTGTTTCGATAATGTGAATGAGTTCAATAAATGTTTACCCTATTTTCTCAAAATATTCAAGAATTATGAACTCTTATTATGATAAATACATTCTAATTTTTTATTTATGATACATTTGGATAAAATTTCAAATAAGAAGAATAATATTAGATATAGAGTCCAACGATTTTTATTCTATTTGCAAACCAATATCATTAAAACCTAGAGTTATCAATATGGGAAAGACATTGTTTCCAAATAATTGAATTTTCAAAATCACCTGATGGGGATTTTAGAAAATTCATGGAATATCCAATTTAATTCACATTTTCATATAATTGGATTCATTTATTTTTATGGGTATATAATAATAAATTTGTACTTTTAAAGTGTTATAATTATATAGGAATAACTAGAAACCTACTCTCAAGAATCTCTCTCTCCACAAATATTGAATTTATTTCAAGTGAATTATGTTGAATTTATTCATATCATCTAGTTTAGTCAGAATAAAACTATCCAGGATCATTACCACTTTAATCATCAAACATATCTTGTACACATCATAGTGGATATGAGGAATGAAAATATGCTGCAACATGGATAGTGTAATAATTTGGTATATGACCTTACTTTTTTCAGATGGATTAGTATGGATGATAAATTCCTTCCACCACATCGAAATTTTGAAATAATATAGAGTTTCATACTTATTTTATGGATTAACTGAAATTCATATGGGGCCTCCATAGAAAACATGAGACCATCATGTTTTGGTGTTATCTTCTAGGATCACAATGTGTATAAAATGGATTGTCTTTATAGCCCCTGAAAAATTGCTTCAACCATAGAAGTGGAAATAATTGGATTGATTAAAATAGTTCACATAGAATGGATAAATGTATATAACAAACTTTGTATTGAGTGTGATTCCACCACTATTTTCATGTGTTGAGAATGGGGTAAATGAATCTCTCATGGAATATTACATCCAGGTAGATCAAATACATAAATCTTATCTCAATCTTGAATGATTTTATCATACATACATATCGAGAAGAGAAGTTCCTTATTGATGGGATTTCTAACAAAGGGATAATCTGTAATGGTCTCACACTGGCCAATAAATTAAAAATGTGATAAAATCCCTTATTTGAAGGGATTAATGTGAATTTCCTTACATAAAAAATTTATAAACTTGTTTTAACCTAATAAAAGTGACTTGATCACTCAGAAAATATATCTTCTTTCTGCTATGTAAAGGATGTGCATGTGAATCCTATTTCTATTATAAGTTAAGAGATGAATTTTTAATAAAGTTTTGTTATAAAAAATATAGGATACTGGATTCAATAAACACAGTTTTTGATTCGTTGGGTTCTAAAATAAATTTCAAAATGAGATAATTATAAAAGAGTTTCCTCAAAGATAAAAGTATTTATATTAGTTTTTGTTAATATATGAGAGATATTATCTCATCACCACCAATGAAATATTTTAATGAAGAAATTATTAATTATAAATTAATGATTCAAACATAAATAATAGCATATAAGATTCAATTAATAAATGATTATTTGTTAAGTATTCTAAAAAATGGAAATAAGTTTTATTTTAAGACACATTATATTTGGTTTATCAAAGAAAGATATTTTGAAACTAATATTGTTTCTAATAATATTTTGGGGTTTTTTAGGCTTTATAAAGTTCAATGTAAAAAAATAATTATACAAATAAAAACTAAAATTGAATATCACTTTATATCCAAAAACAATTTTATGATGTGTAGGTAAATATTAATATATATTTTTATATTTAAATAAATCAAGGTAAAAGTTTGTTGTAATTGGTCAATGGATGATAATGATGATGAACAGAAAAATATTTCATTCCAAACAACATAATTTATTAACAACATTACACTGTATGTTCTGATGTTAAGGAGTCTCAATACTATTTTCAAGGTGTTGAATATTAGGAATATTATCCCTAAGTCAAACTATTATTCAGTATTTAATTATTAATATAATTTTATCCAAAAAGGGTCTAGTGATAGGGTTTTATTTGGTGACCACATTTAAATACATCAAGAATCACTTATATATGAAATGAATACAACCAAAACCTAAAAATTTAACAATTATAAATAAGATTTGAAATTATACCATATGTTATATGATAAGCTATGTGATTATGAATAGTTTTCATAAATTTTTTATAGGATTTAAGGAATATTAAATTTATCATGGTATACAAAAGGAATATCCACTTAAACAATCAT
Source organism: Viscum album (assembly GCA_963277665.1). Taxonomy (NCBI): domain Eukaryota; kingdom Viridiplantae; phylum Streptophyta; class Magnoliopsida; order Santalales; family Viscaceae; genus Viscum; species Viscum album. The sequence continues at coordinate 749,894,933 of OY728138.1, read as the reverse complement.
TAAGATTGGATATATATATATATATATATATCATAAAGTGAAATGATAATTGAAGTGGAAAAAAATGAATTTGAGTAATCACTATCAAATGTTTCTCAGGGAGTATTGCAGAATGTGATGAATTTTTATTATTAGTATGAGTAGGATACTTTTTTTCTATATATAAAATATACTCATGAGGTACAAAACATGTTTTGTGTGTAAGAAGACCCACTAAATATATACCACATGGAGTGTCTTACACTATGTATTTGGTATTACAAGTTTGTATGGTTTATATTTTGATTTTACCATACTAATGGTTAGATAGATACCTATTATAAGAACCCCTATACTTTAATACCATTCTTATTCAGTCCTTGAGGCCTATCTATTTAGGGGTAGTTGGGTATGTTACTGGTCATGTTGTCAGGTGGAGCCTAACGAATAAGGGATTTTTCTTCTAATTTGATGAGTATGATATGTGGATCTTTGATTGGGATAGGATATGGGTGTTCAAAACCATACCTATATGAAACATATGATATGGATATCCATTTTGGTGAGGGGTATGCGATCTGCTCATCCATAAAGGTGAATGGTATATGATGTATTCCTAAAATGAGTAGTATATATATGGAAAATTGAGAATATATGGGTTGAATAAATGGGATATACATACTAATTTTCCCATAGTCACTTCATTTCTTTGAAAAGTGGATCATATGAAAATTTAGGCTTCTAGATGATACAATTGGTGGATAAAGGTATAAAGATACATATATTTTATAAGGATCATGCAAGATCCCTTTTTTTATCTTGATCAACCCAAATTATTTTATATTGGCCACTCTTTCATTAAATTTATGGGTTCCAGAATTTATATTTATTATTTATTCTACAAAGGATTGTGGGGTCACACATTATGGATGAATGAATAGGTATTGAGTTATACATAGAGAGTTCCTCTATAAAATGATTTATAGGTCAGGAAAAATGAGTTTTGGATGAGTTATAAATGTATTTCATAGAGTGTTATACATGGTGAAGTTTGTGATTGATTTATATAATAGTATTGAAAAGACCCGAAATGTGTTTTGGATATTATCTCATAAGTTACTCTATATGTTTTAATATAGTGTGAAATGACACTAAGTGTATGAGGCTTTAGTGAAAGTGTAATATTGAAGGAGATATTCCTTAAATCCTTCATATATATGATGTGTTTTTTATATCAAAATGTATTACATATCCATTTTTAATGGAATTCCATTCATAAACCAAATACATTTTATATCTTATGGTATTTTTTATCACAAGGTTGGATATAATGATTTCATATACACTACCATTTCATAATAGTTAAACATTAATAAGTTAAAATTTAAATATTCTCTTTATTGGATATCATTTATTGAGTGGTTCATTGGATAAAGAACCAGAGATATGCATTGAATTCGGATGATGAATGCATTAACATGACATTACATTCACTCATATGTTAGGTAGTATATAATTAATGTATAGAGGATTCATAATGCTTATATTATGAGATATTAACATTGTGTATTGAGAGTGATATTATTTATAATTTTTTTATCAAATTTTCCAATATTCAAGATCTTTTATATTTTTCCTCATCTTTATTACAAGATAATTTCATATCATTGATGATTAGAGGATCCAATCCATATGATCAGTGATTCAGATTAAACTCATGGATACACCATTGAAGTGAGATTATTTTGGTTTACTCAATGGGATCTTATTCAGTGAATATTAATCGAGGACTAAAAAAGAGAAATCTATGGTGTAAGGTACATGTTTATAGTTTATTTATATTATGCACAATTTTATTTTCATGCATGATAGATCCTAGTTTTATGTTTTCTGATTTCTTCTTCACTGAAAAAAAAGTAATATTGATCCTAAAAAATCCAATAGAAATATCCATTCATTGGATGAACCATAATAATTTCCCATTTTCCACATTTAATTTTGATACAAAACAAGATTCCAATTATGTTAAAACTATTCATTTTAGTATTATTTAAAAAAATCATAGGGAATATTGAACTATTTTGATTGAAGTGTATACGAATTAAGAATTTTGAAAGTTGTTGTTGTGGATTATCTGTAAAAGAATTTTGAGCTTCTATGCTCCAATAATAAGGTTCTACCCATGTCAACCAAGCTTTGGTTATTCTTTTTATAAAATATACATTTATGGGGATTGTGTAGGGAACTATATCTATACATTACCACCATGATTCTGATGATATGAATCAAATTATTCATTATTGTATTCTAATCCTTTTTAATATTAAAATTATTCTAATGGAATATTACATTTTATTTTCAAAAAATCTATAATATTTTTGAAATTATCAAGATCCCATGATTTACTGAACATGAAATAAATATTATTTATATAAGTAAGATTATCAAAAAACATAGGATGTACTTTTATTTGTTGGCTAAGTTTGATCTCATTTGTCTATAACATAAGAATGAATCAATCGAAGAGACCAATTCATTTTTATCTTCAAAATATTATAAATATTTTTCATTATTTTCCCTTTTTGAGACACATAAAAATAATGAATCCTCTCATAATACATATTTTGAATATTTATTACAATTTCATACTTTACAAGTTTACCCATGTTATTTTGCCCCAAAAGGATATGTATTCTTTGAAAAATTGTGTTCTCTTCTTTCACACTTGTATAATAAAGTGTTTCTATTATTGATAATTCAGAAAATATTTCCAATTGTTTGTTATTACTTTAATATGACTATATGTACTTCCCCCACTTAATTCAACATTTACTATTATGTAAAATCACCTTATTCCCATTGACACAATTTTGATAAAAACACAACAGATTATTTATTAAGAGATTAACATATATAACATCAATTTCCTAAAATTTCTTTGGATTATATTTTTTCCCTTAAAATAACTAAAAATTTAAACTACTTATCAATTTTAAATTTTATTTCCCCATTATCATATCTATGAATATACTTTAATATATATTTATTTCCATCCCGAGTGATGAGTAACCCATGTACAAGACCTAAGACATTTATATTTTTGAATTTTTTTATGTGAATACCGAAGTAATATTAATAATAATTAAATCTCATTAAATATTAATATTCAAGATTATATTTTATGGATCCACATTATTTACAATAATTTTATATCAATAAGTAGTTTTATTCAAACTAAAGTGTCTTCCATGTGATTAATTATTTTATTTTAATGTTATATTTCTATGTTTTATAAATTGAATATGATAAAATTAAAAATATTTTTTAAATATTTATATCAAATATATAATATATTATGTTTTATTATTTTTCTAAAAAGTTTTATTTTTAAATGAATAGTGAAAATGCTGTTTTTCTAGAAAATATGCATTTATTTTCCTTGAATAATATAATTTGTAAGTAATTTTTTTGGATTTTGTTTTAAATAAATACAAGATAAATTTTATTAAAATTAATATATATAATTAAATAGGATTTATAATTTTTTGATTTTAGTATAAGTTCATTTATACACACAAAAAAACAGTTTTCCAAAAAACTATTTTTCCTTACGTTTTTCAGAATTAAATTAAATGTAACTTCACCCACTTATAAAAATTGAATATTTTAAAATGAAATAAATATTTAGAATATTCAGGTTTAAAATTATAAATGAGTTCAATTTTATTTTTGGTCTGTATGATTAGTAACCATGTTAAAAATGTTTCACCACGGTAAATGTTAAATCATATTTATTATGTTAAATACTTTGTGATAATGTAAAATAATAATTTTAAATTTTATTAAAAGATTTAGTTTCTAACCTTATCACCTTATCTTATAAATTTTATAGTTATTTAGAAAATATAATTTGAGTATTACATTTTTAATATTTCAATGTTTTAAAATATTAGAATTGTTCAACTCCCCCCAATAATAAAAGGGAACCCTCTATCCTCTCTTCATCACTTATTTTTGAACATACTATATTAGAAAATAGATAAATAAATATCCACCCCAAATACCAACCCTTTTCCTAGGGGTCATGGTATTACTAAAATACTAACCTAATAATGATTAAGGTGTAAGACAAGGGTTGTTTTTCAAAGAAGAGGTAAAATTATTTACTGAGTGTTTCATGTTTATTTATTCTTATACATCATAAAAATATTATTTAACCATAATGAAATAATAACATCAGTATATTAAATATATTAAAATCTTATTTTAATTTTTTACAACCATTTTCAATATTCTTTTCTATCCTTTGAAAATTGAAAATATCACTCTGGAGTATGTGAAGTTTACCACTTCCATGAATAGATGTGTTTCATTTTTATTATAAAGGTTTGATATGTATGTTTTTTACCAATTGTAAAAATATATAAACTAAAATGATCCTCATAATGTAATAAATTTAAAACCATTTTATAAATCCTGTAAATATGAGTTGTTTAAGTTTCAGGGTGTTAAATTTGGTATCAAAAGAATAGATTAGATGGAATTAGAGGTTAAGATGATATTAATAAAATCAATATAATGGATTTTAATCTTTGAATTATATTATCATGAGAAAACATAGAGTTTTTAATTGTTTTTAGCAAAATTTTGGTCTCTTTTAGAATGGGTTTCCACAAATAAATCAATGTGAATGATGTGGAATGGGTTCGTGAGGATAATTATCATTTGAATTAGTAACCAAGAATAGTTGGAATTAGAATTGAATAGTTTATAGCTTTGTTAACTAAATTGATGTAGGATATTAATTGTTATTTCCTTGTAATATAGTAATTGAAATATCTATATAGAAACATGTCTATTGTGGATCATTTCATGAAACAAAACCCTCCAATATTTGGTGGAACCTCACATATAGTGATAGCTCAAAGAAGGATCAATTATTTTTGACAAATGTTTTAGGTTTGTGGTTTTTTTGACATAAAAAATTAAATTATTACCATTTATAATTTTTGATGGTTGAGTAGATCATTTGTGGTCTCTAATTAGGAATTAAGAAATGAAATATGAGAATAATTTCATTAATTATCAATTACATACGGATTTTTTCCTTCATAAGAATTTTCAAATGATTTCCTAACTTAGGATGGAAATGAATTTTTTTAAATTAATGTAAAATGAGAAGGAATTTCTTTTTTGCATATGAATGTTTTTTACTATACTCGCATGGTTTATAGTAACTTTTATTTTAGACGATGATAGTAAATTTTAAAGTATTTAATTAGGATTCAAACAAAGTGTGTGAATAGATTTATCCTCTCAAGAATGTAAAATATATAAGAAATTTTTTCAAAGTTCTGAGAAGTTATTGATGGATTTTAATGAATTTTCAAATTATTACGACAAAATGAATTCTAGGTAGAATAAAATTGGGAAATATCAGTCAACGATATATGATAGAAAGAGGTATCAATTTCATTATTTTGATAAGTGTCTTAAGAAGAATCATACAATGTGTCTTATGAAATCTAGAAAGTTTTATCAACTTTCTGCAATGGTTCATTCAGTTTGGGATTGTAATAACACAAATAAGGGTAATGGAAATACCAAATATGATAAGTATAATTTGAGATATATTTAATGAAATGATATGGTCTATTATGATAATGAATTTATATTAAAACGAATGAATGATTGGAACAATCATGATTGTAAGAATAATATTATTGTAAATTCATTCGCTGCTACCTTATAAAATTAAATACCATTATATGAAGTAGTGGAAAATATATTACTTGTTTACTCATATTATGATGAATTGTTATTTTATTTAGGGTATAAAAATTAATTTATTTCTATGGAACTTGCTGAAAAAATATAAATATTACCCCAATAAATGGAGAAATAGATTTTATTATAATGTCCAGGTGGAAATATTATTGATAAGATTATTTGGGGAATGATTTTTCCAGAAAAACTTTTGTTCTTTCCCCTAGTTTGTTTTGATGTTATTATATGTACACTTTTTATTTTATTTAATCTTGTTTTTATATATTGAAGAGTTAAAGAATTTATATACAATTTTTATAGTGAGTTTGATCTATAGTAAAATAATAAGTTCATACACATTATAACAAATCAAGAATATGTGAAAAAGATTAATGATGGTAGTACAATTTATCATTATCATATTCTTGAAAAAAATAAATTTGTTCATATTAGTGATGTGTTATTATTCGGATGAATTTCTAGGTGTTACTCCTAATCTTAAGGTTAAATGTACTATTTACTTCTAGAATATAATACAATTTTAGAACCCCTTAAAAGTATAGATCTATTATAGTTATTATAATTAAAAAAAGTTGTTGTAAGAGTTTTAGGGAAAGGGTTTTCTTCATCCAAGCACTTCAACATGGGGTTCTCTTATTTTGTTTGTTTAAAATATAGATGGTTCAATGATGATATATATTTATTTTAAAGAACTCAATAATATTACTATTAAGAATAATTATTCATTTTCTCATATAGAAGTATTATTTGACAGGTTTTAGGGAGATCAATATTTATAAAAGATTGATATCATGTTGGGATATCATCAACTGAAAATTAATGTGGAAAAAATTATGAAGACGAAATTTTGTGCTCGTTTTTGGAATTATAAATTTTTGGTTATTCACTTTGGGTTGAATACTTCACCCACTATGTTCATGGATCTTATTAATTGAGTTTTATGTGAGTATTTGGATAAATATTTGGTAGTGTTTATTGATGACATTTTGGTTTATTCTAAAAGTTATTAGGAACATGAAAGACATATAAGGATTGTTCAATAAACCTTTAAAAAATAATAATATATAAAATTAATAAAATTTAATTTTTTTGTAAAAAGGGATTTATTTCCTTGTACAAATTTTCTATAAATATAGAATAACTATTTATACTAATAAAACTATGGTGGTGGAAGAGTGGAAAATAACTAAAAAATTTACTAATATTTCATGTTTTATTGTATGAATATGTCACTAATGACATTGTTTTGAAAAAAAATATTACATATCCCATTAACTATGTTAACTTGAATGAGTTAAATTAATTTAGAAATATAACAAGAATAATGTTTTTCGAAATTAAAAAGGATATGGGTAAATGCTCTAATTTTTTCATTTCCATCTAAAAAAGGACAGTTTTTTATATATAGTGATTCTTATTTAATGTTACATTGTTGGGTCATGATAAAATATTATCTAGTAATGGAACATACTTCACACCAATTGAAAATCATCAAATTTATGTACTCCATTCAAGATTTGGAAATGGATATGGTAGTTTTTGATTTAGAAATCTGGAGACATTTTATATGGGATAAAATTTGAAATATATAATTACCATAAAATTGAAAACTATATATTCAAACAAAAATAGTTGAACATGAGGGAAAATATAGTTATTACTGCTAGAGGATTATGATTTACCAATTAACTATCATCCAGATAAATAAAACAAGGTAGTTGACTTCATAAGACAAAAATATATGTATCATTGGATATAATACATTTGTAACATGATCCATTGGTCAATGATTTAATTAATTTCATACTAGATAATTGTGAATATAGGAAGTCCCACTTATTTGGTTAAGGTGTTTTTATTGTAATCCATGTTTGAAAATTTTTATAAGTCTTATATAGTAGAGTATGGTTTAAAAAAAGAGTAGAATTAGTTAATAAGGGTAATTTTCTTATGTTTAATGTTTATAAAGAATGTGTTATAATAATTGGAAAGTGGTTACATTTTCTAAGTGATCCCTAAATAAATAATGAATTGTTAAGTGTAAAGGCACCAAGAGTAAAAGAAAAACAATGTGGGTGATTTATAATTAAAATTTATTTGAACGTCAATTTCTTGGAACCGTAATAGAAAAACACTCACATTAAGTTTAAAATTAATTTAGTTATATTGAAATAAAGAAATTACCTCATCACATGTTTCTTTATTTTAATCAATGTTGATCATGTAAAAATACCCTTTCATTTTCCTTTATTATTCTTATAAGGATCTAAGGGTTAAATATATCTAGTGATGATCCACAAAATCTACTTATGTTATTCGAGAAATTCCAATAGATCAGTAAATGCTATCACGGTGAGTAAAATATATTGTTTTATTTGTTCCCTACTGTTTATTTTTTAGTATTCATGAAATACCTCTTGCGTTCTTTTTCCTAGGAATAAGAGAGAGATGGATGAGTCTAAAGTGAATTTATTGTTCACAATAATTGTCTTTATTTTCAATAACCTACACAATAGCCATAACGATCTATTTATAGGGATATGGTTTAGGTTTGAATATTTTTTAATTATATTTCATCCATTAAAAAATATTAAAAAATTTATTAAAATATATTCCATAAAATAATAATATAATTGGTTTTTTCCATGTATTCCATATTATAGAAATGATAAATAATATAGACTTGATTGTGAATAATTATTTATCACTAAATTTGGGGTTTGACTATTCTAACTCTTCATTAGTTATTGAATACCCAAATAAATATTTTATTCATAAATAAATATTTCACTCACATACCGGTGAATAAATATTTATTAAATATTCATTAAATTAAATATATATATTTTATTCACATATCGATGAATAAATATTTGTTTAATTTTTGTGATCTATACAAATTTAATAAAAATATTCATTAGGCTTTAAAATTATATTTTTTATTTTAATTAAACTCAAATATAATTTAATCTATATCAATAGAAACACCTAGTGAGTGACCCTCTAGGATTCTTTCTCATTACAATTTGGAAGGTACGCTTAAAGTCCAAGATTACTATCTTGAAAAAGGTAAAGAACCTAAAAGAAAAAATATAATTTCACAATGATGATAACCATATAATAACACTCACTATGTAATATAATACCCCTCTCATAACATCCCATCATGGAAGTTGCATGATGGTGACATCAACCAATATGCTTGACACATCTTCCTTTGACTATTTGAAATAAATACATTAAATCACCAAGGACATAGAATTTAGGCTATTCTTATATTCTAATAAATTTATTTATATATAAACTCCCATATATATGGAAGGAGAATATCCTTCCTCAAATTATTCATTAATGACATTTCAATTGTGACAAATCTTTCACACCCTACTTCCTTCCAACATATGGTGTGATAGTTTTGATCAGTAAATATTAATGTGTGAGTCATGACATGAAATAATAATAATCTTAATGTTTAAGGACCATTACAACCACTCGCATGTAGGAATACATGATTACACCAAAACATGTATAATTTCTATTGGTCGGTTTTTTCTTATAATCACTCATCATGGAGATTACCAAGTGCAAATTTCACGAGAAGAAGCCTCATATTCTTTATTATACTCACACTTTACGGTATACATTCCACATGTCTTATCATAGGATTTTATCCAAATGAAGAACTATATTTAAGATATATCACAATAGAATATTAAGGTTCTCATCATAGCAGGGATCCACTATGACCTTATCAATGCGATATAGAGTCTAGGACAATATCACCTCAATTTTATGAAGACTAAAAATCAATATGTGATAATATATTTATACTTATATTCACTTATTTGAATATAAAAGTAATATAATGTATTAAGTATTTGGTTTTAGGGAACTTACTTTAACTGAATCCCACTTTCAAAAGACACAACTTCTAACAAAATTTTAGTCCTCACATGTTAAACATGACTTTGGTGAGTATGGATATAGAGGCTTCTCCTACCATGTTTCTATGGATAGTTCTGATTAAGACAAATATATTTTTGGAAGATCTATTTTCTAAAACATAACTATACTTATAAAATCCCTCAAATATTAATTTAACCGAGTATCCACCTTTTGTTCCCATTATAGAATCCTAACATCCTGACTAAATCCATAGTCATAGATTATAATAAAATGAAAAAACTATTTGTTTTGGTATAACCAAAACTCACAACAAATCATTGATAAACTTCTTCATAAGATATATCAGAAGCAACAATGTATTTAGATATTGTACATATGGAAACCACTGGATGTAATAAGTTTTTATTTCATATTACTATTTACTTTTTAGTGATACTAAATCAAATTAAACTAAATAAATTAAGTGTTCAATTCCCATAATAACTAATATTATAACTTCTCTAGACATGAATATCTCATCCTGTTTAACTTTTTCAAAGTACTATTTCCAATTTCTAATGGAAAGTATATGAAATTATGTTGTATTTTCTTGATATTCTCCTATTATTATTTATGAATATGTAATATCAATATTTATTATATATATCACAGAACATGAAATCTATTCCTATTACTTTATCTTCTGAAATTGATCTAATCTCCAAAATCACTTCCAAATATGTATCAGCTAAGTTGTTAGGAATATAAAATTTTATTCCTTTTTATGTGTTTAATGTTATTGGGTAATTTTTGGAAGAGTTTAGGATGGTTTTGGAAATGTTTGGAAGCCTATTAAAGGGGGCACAGTTTAAGCACAGTTAGGGGTAATCGTGTAGGATCTCTGTGGAACTATACACCATGAGATAGTGGTATTTAGATGGTTAGCAAATAGTTTATCTATCCATTGAAGGAGGACATGAGGGGTTCTACATGAGATAGTATCGTGCACTCAGATAGAGCATGGTTTTCTTAACTGTTCAAGCTAACCATGTGCTGCAATAGAAATTGGGGTTTTAATTACAGAATCAATCGAGATTTGAACTAAAGTTCTCCTCTCTTCTCCCATATGAGTTCTACTTGGGATTTCTTGTCCTAAAGGGTTATAAGGGCTCTCTCACTGATTTTGGAAGTGTTTATAAGGGGTTTTATGGTGTGGTGAATGTAATTATCTTCTTGTAAGCCTTCTCTCTTTATTGTTTCTTGGTTTTCTGTAAATCTAGTTCTTCATCACTCCCCATTTTCTATATATATACCGTTTTCATGTGTATCTAGGTGTTTTGTTGCCTATAAATCTATGGGATGGGCTTTTTGATGTTAGGTAAAGGAATTGAAGGTGGTTCTATGGATGTTTTACCTGGATTCAGTGTGAGGTTGTGCAGTGGGTCGATTTCACTGAAACCCTATGGTAGGTGGCTTCTCTATCAACCCCAAATCACTACTGGAAAATTCATTTTTACCAACGGTTCTTTACAAATGGTTTGGTTAAACCTTTGGTAAATATGGTTTGGGGAACCCTTTCCCAATGGTTCACTATAACCATTGGTAAATGGGTGTTTAAGTTTCCCTTTGAAACCATTGGGAAAGGGTACCCTCAACAACCCTTTGCCAACAGTTTTTAAAAACCGTTGGTAAAGGTTTTCCCCAAATATAGTCAGGCCGCTGCTCTCTCCCATTCGTGACAGAACCCTAATCAATCTGATACTCTACTCCTCTCGCGAACTCCACCATCTGAACAGGTGAAAAACCATCTCAAATCAGGTATTTTATTCTTTATACACATATGATACCTTGTTTTTTTATTGATCTAATATTTTAGTTTTAAGTTTGGATTTTGATGTTATTTCACCGTGAAAAATTGGGAAATGATCGAATATTTTGTTAATTAATTAGTTTCCCATGAAATATCATTTGTGTTATAATGTCCATGCTAAATAAAGGGGTAATGTAATGAAATACCTTGAATAAATTATGGAAGTTGGGGTATGTTGCTTTTATGAGAGGATTTTTGTTGTGTTTAATTGTATGTAGTAGGCTGTTGTATGGTGATTGAGGTGACAAGTTAAGCTTTGTGATATGTGGGGTTTTAATGTGATGGTTATTGGGCATGGATGTGACATGTGAGGTTGTGTGATAGTGATGATGTATGGTTGTGTTGTGTCGTGTGGTGGTGTTGTGTGATGAGGTTATGGTGTATGATGTGGTGAGGTGGTTTTGGTTGTGCGGTGGTTTGTGATGTGCAATGTGTTTTTGTGATATGTGGTTGTTTTTGGTGAGATGGTTGGCCGATGTAACATGGCGACGATGGTTATTGTGAGATGGTGAGTTGTTGTGTGGTGGTTTTATTAGTTTCCTGGTTATCTATGGAATAAATTATGTTGTTAAAAAAAACAAGATAGTGAATAAATGAGATGGAATAGAAATGGATGTGTGGTAAATGGATTTAATTAATTTAACATTAAATGAATGGACAATGTATGTGTGAATGAAGTGGCTTATAAATGAAAGTGGGAAATGCTATGCGTCTTGTGTGGTGGTGGTGTGGGGTGTTGCATATAGTGGTGAAAGTGGTTGTGATGGTTTATGTTTTTTATGGTAGTAGTGATGTGTGTGATTATGTTGTCAATGTGAAACCATAGGTTGGGTATTTTTTGCTATATATATTTCATGTAATTTATGTTATTTCTACACATCCCCAACAAGAGTTGGATAAACATACCAACGATTGGAGGTTTTGAGTTATGTGTATTTTCTCTAATATCTAGGTTGGTGGTTATATGGTTGGATAGCTACCATGTCTTCCCTACTCTTCCTTCATAAGTGATTGACCATGTGTTTTTAGGCAAGATGCGATGTGATTGTCCATGTGTCTTCAGGTGAGATGTACAATGATTTCCCTAGTGTTTTCAGGTGAGGTGAGATGTTATAAGGCTATAATAAGATGTGGCATGTGGTTGGGGTCATGTAGGGTAAGAGGATGGCACAAGGTTGATGTTATTCATGTTCATGATACCCTAATAATATGGTTATGGGATGAGGCATGTTGTGATGTGATAACACATTAAGTTCTTGTTGGTTTTACATTATTTCAAAAACACACTAATATGTTTTTTTCATATGTGTAGTTGATACCTTGATTATTTTCTTCATTTATTGTTTACTTAAATGTATTTTCTATTAAAGTTCAATCCTATTGAATTGTTTATGACAAAATGACTTATATAAATTCTTTTTATAGAATGGACAGATGTTGGATGTATGAAACCAATCAGATCTCAGGTGATTTTTAAAAAAATTTGGAGAGCTTTATAGATTTTTCATTTCACAATGCTTCAGATGGTGGTAACATACGCTGCCCATGTTCCAATTGTGTTGGTAGACCTTGGTTGAGCCGTGAAGAAGTCATCTACCACATAACCAAAAATGGTTTTCAAGAAAACTACTTTGTGTGGTATCACAATGGGGAGAAAATGAAATCTCAAATTGGTGATGATCGAAATGAAAGGACTGGAATAGAGAATTTGTTAGATGATCGGTTTCTATTTATTTGTCATCATGAAAAAGAAACGATTTCGACTCAAGAAGACTTCGATATGTGGACATCCGATGCATCTAGTGAAAATGAAGATATTTATAGGGTGAAAAAATTGAATGATGCTGCCACGACTCTAGTATATTGACAATGTGATAAAATGAAAAAGCTGGAATTTTTAATCAGATTGTTTCATGGAAAAACTATGTATGAGATTTCTAATACAGCAATCAATTAAATTCTTACCCTCTTGAAGTATTTACTTCCAAATGATGCATATATTCCCTCAAACCACTATATGGAATGGAATTTAGTTTAGGAAATTGGATTTTCAAGAAACAAAATTCATGCTTGCCCGAAAGATTGCAGTTTATTCTGGGAGGAAACCGCTGAACTAAATGATTGTATAAAATATGGCACATGCCGCTGGAAGTCAAAATCTGATGGAACACCATCCCACGTTCCACAGAAAGTAATGTGTCACTATCCATTGATCCCCAAACTCCAGAATATTTTTATGTCTGATGACATATCAATAAGGACGTGTGCCTCGAGCAAAACAGTTTTGCTCGAGTAGACGGGAAAAGGATGGAAGTACCGTTAACGAAGCGAATCAGCAGCAGATTGTATGTTTTAATCTATTGATTTTATATTTTAATATATATTTTGTAACTTAATGATATATTTATATTTGTAACAGGATGCTTTAGAGTCCCTCGATGCCCAAGAACCAGACAATTTTTGGCCAACAGATCACTTACATCAGGTGTTAGGAGAGGAGCATCCTGGCAGAGTACGCTGCAGACCTAGGATAGCCCCGACGAGGTATTGGACCTCCTCAGGTACGAGATATAGTTCAACCGAGCTACAGCAAGTTAGGGAACATGCAGAACAGGGTGAGAAAAGGGCCATAGAGATGGCAGAACAGTCTTCTAGGGCAAACTGTGTGTTTATGAAATTTATTGAAGTTCTACGTCCAACACTTCCAGCAAAGGCTAGCCCAGCTTTTTATGAGTATATTTCGTCGATACGTTATATATATGGTGCACGAGGTGGCAGTTCTAGTGGTGGTCAGGATGATGTCTAGCTTGATGATGATGATGATGGCGAGGAGTCTGATTCGGAAGAGGAGGGAGAGGAGGAGGGTGAGGCGGGTGGCGAGGGTGAGGAGGAGGGAGAGGGTGAGGAGGAGGGCAAGGGAGATGAGGGCGAGGATGATAATGGGGACGAGGATGAGGGTGATGATGATGGTGATGAAGGTTATGGTGATGTGGGACAAGTTGATCCATTACATTTTTGACTGATATTTCTGATATTTGATATATAATCTATTCTAGTTGTTGGTTTTATCTAGACTCGTAGTATAGTATTGGAGTTGAGTTATTTTTATATATTATCTATTTTTATGGATGTTGTTGTCTTTTAGTGGTTGTGTGTTTGGGAACCCCCCTCCTTTCTGGACCCTGGACAACCCCCCACCCTCCTCCATGGACCTCGGACAGCCCTGCCAGACAGCCCCCCCCCCCCAGAATTCCCCCCGGACAACCCCCCAACCCTCTTCCTTGGACCCCGAACAACCCCCCGAATACACCCTGGACATCCCCCCAAATAGTCCCCCGGACAGCCCCCCCACCGTCCTCCCTGGACCCCAGATAGCCCCCCGGACTGCCCCCAGATAGCCCCCCAGACAGCCCCCACCCTCTTCCTTGGACCCCAGACAACCCCCCGAACACCCCCGGACAGCCCCCAGACAGCCCCCCAAACAGCCCCCGGACAGCCCCCCACCCTTCTCCCTGGTCCCCGGACATCCCCCCGGACAGCCCCCCAGATAGCCCCCCGGACAGCCCCCCACCCTCTTCCGTGGACCCCGGACAACCCCCCGAACACCCCCAGACAGCCGCCGGACAGCCCCCCGAACAGCCCCCCTGGACAGCCCCCCCACCCTCCTCCCTGGACCCCGGACAGCCCCCCAGACATCCCCCAAGACAGCCCCCAAGACAGCCCCCTACCCTCCTCCTTGGACCCTGGGAAACCCCTCAAACACCCCCCAGACAGCCCCCCGCACCCCCCACCCTCCTCCTTGGTCCTCGGACAGCCCCCCGTACACCAACCGGACAGCCCCCCAGACAGCCCCACCGAACATCCCCCCACCTTCCTTGATTTCATTTAATAGTAGAAAATCTATAATATATATTTTATTTATTTTTATCATGATAATCAATGTAAATCACATTTACACATCTAATCAATATCATAGAATCTTGGTTTGTTATAAAAGAGATGTATTCATTTGGCATGACATTGTTAGCTCCCAAATTTTTCATAGCATGATAAACTAAAATCTAATCCATACTAATAATGATATAAAAATATTTTATATAATTTTCCACAAGATTTTAAGTAAATACCATTCCACTAATAGACACATGAGGTTTCTCATATAATGGACAACATTTTAAGTACATACGGAAAACCGACCAAACACATTCGGTTTCCGTTAAATCTTTAGGAGAATGATCCATGGGTCATATGTGATGTGTACAAATCAACCCCGCCTCTATCCGAGGAGCGGTGTGGCCTCCACCACTCAATGTGTCTGCCTTTTGTTTCAAAAGGATGTCATTTTAATTGATAAACATCAATTGGCATATGGAAAACCAACCAAATGCATTCAGACCGTGTCGATACTTTATCACAACGATCCATGGGTCATATGTGATGTGTATGAGTCAACCTCGCCTCAATCCGAGGCACGGTGTGGCTGCCACCACTAAAAGTGTTTGTCTTTTGTTTCAAAAGGTCGTCATTTTAAGTGAAAAACATCAACTGGCATACGAAAAACTGACCAAACACATTTAGATTGTGTCGATATTTTAGCACAACAATCCATGGGTCATATTCAACGTGTATGAGTCAACCCCGCCTTAATATGAGGCACGGTGTGGCCGAAATCACTCTAAGTGGCTCTCTTTTTCTTAAAATGGACAACATTTTAAGTACATACGGAAAATCGACCAAACGCATTAGGTTTCCATTGAAACTTTAGGATTACGATTCATGGGGAATATGTGACATGTACAAATCAACCCCGCCTCAATCTAAGATGCGTTGTGGTCGGTACCACTCAAAGTGTCTGCCTTTTGTTTCAAAAGGACATCATTTTAATTGAAAAACATCAACTAGAATATGGAAGACCGACCAAACGCATTAGGATTGTGTCAATACATTAGCACAATGATCCCTGGGTCATATGTGACGTGTATGAGTCAACCCCACCTTAATCTGAGTCGTGGTGTGGCCGTCACCAATCAAAGTGTCTGTCTTTTGTTTAAAATGGACAACATTTTAAGTACATACGGAAAACCGACCAAACGAATTTGGTTTTTGTTGAAATTTTAGGATAATGGTTCATGGGACATATGTGACGTGTACGAATCAACCCCTCATCAATCTGAGACACGGTGTGGCTGGAACCACTTAAAGTGTCTGTCTTCTGTTTCAGATGGACGCCATTTTAATTGAAAAACATCAAGTGGCATACGAAAAACCAACCAAACGCATTCGGATTGTGTCAATACATTAGCACAACGATCCATGGGTCATATGTTATGTGTACGAGTCAACCTCGCCTCAATCCGAGGCGTGGTGTGGCCGCCACCACTCAATGTGTATGTCTTTTGTTTAAAAAGGACGTCATTTTAAGTGAAAACATCAACTGCCATACGGAAAATTGACCAAACGTATTTAGATTGTGTCGATACTTTATCACAATGATCCATGGGTCATATGTGACTTGTACGAGTCAACCCCGCCTTAATCGGAGGCATGGTGTGGCCAAAATCACTCTAAGTGGCTCTCTTTTGTTTAAAATGGACAACATTTTAAGTACATACGGAAAAATGACCAAACGCATTCGGTTTACACTGAAACATTAGGAGAACGATTAATGTGTCATATGTGACGTGTACGAATGAACCCCGCCTCAATTTGTGATGCGGTGTGGCTGGAACCACTCAAAGTTTCTGGCTTTTGTTTCAAAAGGACGTCATTTTAATTGAAAAACATCAACTGGCATACGGAAAACCAACCAAAAGCATTCGGATTTTGTCAATACATTAGCACAACGATCCATGGGTCATATGTGATGTGTAGGAGTCAACCCCGTCTCAATCCGAGGTGCTGTTTGGCCACCACCACTCAATGTGACTGCCTTTTGTTTTAAAACGACGTCATTTTAATTGAAAAACATCAACTCGCATACGGAAAACCGACCAAACGCATTCGGATTGTGTCGATACAATATAACAACGATCCATGGGTCATATAGTAAGTGTAAGATTCATCCCCGCCTCAATATGAGGTGCGGTGTGGCCGCCACCACTCAAAGTGTCTGTCTTTTGTTTCAAAAGGACGTCATTTTAAGTGAAAAATATCAACTAGCATAAGGAAAAGCGACCAAACGCTTTCTTATTGTGTCAATACTTTATAAAAACGATCCATGGGTCATATGTTACGTGCACGAGTCAACCCCGCATTAATCCAAGGCACGGTGTGGCCGGAATCACTCTAAATGGCTCTCTTTTTTTCAAAATGGACAACAATTTAAGTACATACGGAAAACTGAACAAACGTATTTGGTTTCCATTTAAAATTTAGGAGAACGATTCATGGGTCATATGTGACATGTAAGAATCAACCTTGCCTCAATATGAGACTTGGTATTGTCGGAACCACTCAAAGTGTCTGCCTTTTATTTCAAAAGGACGTCATTTTAATTGAAAAACATCAACTGGAATATGGAAAACCAACCAAACACATTCGGATTGTGTCGATACATTATCACAATGATCCATGGGTCATATGTAACGTGTACGTGTAAAACTTTCCTAAATACAAGGCGTGGTGTGGCCTCCACCACTCAAAGTGTCTGTTTTTTTTTCAAAAGGATGTCATTTTAAGTGAAAAACATCAACTGCCATACGGAAAACAGACCAAACGCATTCAGATTGTGTCGATACATTAGAACAAATATCCATGGGTCATATGTGATGTGTACGAGTCAACTCCGGCTTAATCGGAGGAACGGTGTGGCCATAATCACTCTAAGTGGATCTCTTTCATTTAAAATGGACAACATTTTATGTACATGCAGAAATCCGACCAAACGCATTCGGTTTCCGTTGAAACTTTAGGAGAACGATTCATGGGTCATATGTGATGTGTAAAAATCAACCCCGCCTCAATTTGAGATGCGGTGTGGCCGACACCACTCAAAGTGTCTGCCTTTTGTTTCAAACGGATGTCATTTTAATTGAAAAACATCAACTGGCATACGGAAAAATGACCAAACACATTCGGATTAGGTCAATACATTAGAACAATGATCCATGGGTCATATGTGACATGTACGAGTCAACCCCGCCTCAATACGAGGCGTGGTGTGGCCACCACCACTCAAAGTGTCTGCCTTTTGTTTCAAACAGACATCATTTTAATTAAAAAACATCAACTGGCATACGGAAAACTGACCAAACACATTCAGATTGTGTCGATACTTTAGCACAATGATCCATGGGTTATATGTGACGTGTACGTGTCAACCTCGCCTCAATCTGAGGTGCGGTGTGACCACCACCCCTCAAAGTGTCTATCTTTTGTTTCAAAAGGATGTCATTTTAAGTGAAAAATATCAACTAGCATATGGAAAGGTGACCAAACGCATTTGGATTGTGTTGATACTTTAGCACAACAATCCATGGGACATATGTGACGTGTACGACTCACCACCGCCTTAATATGAGGCACAGAGTGGCCGAAATCACTCTAAATGGCTCTCTTTTGTTTGAAATGGCCAACATTTTAATTACATACGGAAAACCAACCAAACGTATTTGGTTTCCGTTGAAACTTTAGGAGAACGATTCATGGGTCATATGTGACGTGTATGAATTATCCTGGCCTCAATCTGAGATGCGGTGTGGCCGGAACCACTGAAAGTGTCTGCCTTTTGTTTCAAAAGGATGTCATTTTAATTGAAAAACATCAACTGGAATACGGAAAACCGAACAAACACATTCGGATTGTGTCAATACATTAGAACAATGATCCATGTGTCATATGTAACATGTACGTGTCAACCCCGCCTCAATCCGAGGTGCGGTGTGGCCGCCACCACACAAAGTGTCTTTCTTTAGTTTCAAAAGGATGTCATTTTATGTGAAAAACATCAACTGCCATACGGAAAACCGACCAAATGCATTCAGATTGTGTCGATACATTAGAACAACGATCCATGGGTCATCTGTGACGTGTACGAGTCAACCTCGTATTATTCAGAGGCACGGTGTGGACAGAATCACTCTAAGTGGCTCTCTTTTGTTTAAAATGGACAACATTATAAGTACATACGGAAATCCGAACAAACGCATTCGATTTCCGTTGAAAATTTAGGATAATGATTCATGGGTCATATGTGATGTTTAAGAATCAAGCCCGCATCAATTTGAGATGCGGTGTGGCCGAAACCACTCAATGTGTTTGCCTTTTGTTTCATAAGGATGCCATTTTAATAGAAAAACATCAACTGGCATACGGAAAATAGACCAAACACATTCAGATTTTGTCGATACATTAGCACAACGATCCATGGGACATATGTGACATCTATGAGTCATCCCCGCCTCAATCCGAGGTGCGGTGTGGCCTCCAGCATTCAAAGTGTCTGCCTTTTGTTTCAAAAGGACGTCATTTTAATTGAAAAACATCGACTGGCATACGAAAAACTGACCAAATGCATTCGGATTGTGTCGATACTTTAACACAATGATCCATGGGTCATATGTGACGTGTAAGAGTCAACCCCACTTCAATATGAGGTGCGGTGTGGCCACCACCACTCAAAGTTTCTGTCTTTTGTTTCAAAAGGACGTCATTTTAAATGTAAAAATATCAACTGGAATATGGAAAAGTGACCAAACGCATTCTGATTGTGTTTATACTTTAGCACAATGATCCCTGGGTCATATGTGACGTGTATCAGTAAACTCTGCTTTAATCTGAGGCACGGTGTGGCCGGAATCACTCTAAATGTCTCTCTTTTGTTTAAAATGGACAACATTTTAAGTACACATGGAAAACTAACCAAACGTATTGGGTTTCTGTTGAAACATTAGGAGAACGATTAATGTGTCATATGTGATGTGTAAGAATCAACCCTGCCTCAATCTGAGACGTGGTTTGGCTGGAACCACTCAAATTGTCAGCCTTTTGTTTCAAAAGGATGTCATTTTAATTGAAAAACATCAACATGAATACGGAAAACCGGCCGAACACATTCGTATTGTGTCGATACTTTAGCACAATGATCCATGGGTCAAATTTGACATGTACCTCTCAAACCCACCTCTATCCGAGGTGCGGTGTGGCCGCCACCACTCAAAGTGTCTGCCTTTTGTTTCAAAAGGATGTCATTTTAAGTGAAAAACATCAACTGCCATACGGGAAACCAAACAAACGCATTCGTATTGTGTTGATGCTTTATCACAACGCTCCATGGGTCATATGTGGTGTGTACGATCCAACCCCGCCTTAATAGGAGGCACAGTGTGTCCAAAATCACTCTAAGTGGCTCTCTTTTGTTTAAAATGGAATAAAATTTAAGTACATACGGAAATCTGACCAAACGCATTTGGTTTCTATTGAAACGTTGGGAGAACAATTCATGGGTCATATGTGACATGTACGAATCAACCCCGCCTCAATTTGAGATGCGGTGTGGCCGACACCACTCAAAGTGTCTGCCTTTTGTTTCAAAAGGACATTATTTTAATTGAAAAACATCAACTAGCATACGAAAAACCGACCAAATGCATTCAGATTGGGTCGATACATTAGAACAATGATCCATGGGTCATATGTGACATGTACGAGTCAACCTCGACTCAATCCGAGGCGCGGTGTGGCCGCCACCACTCAAAGTGTCTGCCTTTTGTTTTAAAAGGACATCATTTTAATTGAAAAACATCAACTGGCATACAGAAAACTGACCAAATGCATTCGGATTGTGTGAATACTTTAGAAAAACGATCCATGGGTCATATGTGACGTGTACGAGTCAACCCTGCCTCAATTTGAGGCGCGGTGTGGCCGCCACCACTCAATGTGTCTGTCTTTTGTTTCAAAAGGACGTCATTTTAAGTGAAAAATATCAATTGGCATACGAAAAAGCGACCAGACGCATTCGGATTGTGTCGATACTTTAGAAAAACGATCCATGGGTCATATGTGACATGTAAGAGTCAACCCCGCCGTAATCTGTGGCATGGTGTGGCCAGAATCACTCTAAATGGCTCTCTTTTGTTTTCAATGGACAACATTTTAAGTATATACGGAAAACCGACCCAACGCATTTGGTTTCCATTAAAAATTTAGGAGAACGATTCATGGGTCACATGTGACGTGTACGAATCAAACCCGCCTCAATCTGAGATGCGGTGTGGCCGACACTACTCAAAGTGTCTGCCTTTTGTTTTAAAAGGACGTCATTTTAATTGAAAAACAACAAATGGAATATGGAAAACCAACCAAACACATTCGGATTGTGTCGATACTTTAGTAAAACGATCCATGGGTAATATGTGATGTGTATGTGTCAACCCCACCTCTATCCGAGGCGCGGTGTGGCCGCCACCACTCAATGTGTCTGTCTTTTGTTTCAAAAGGATGCCATTTTAAGTGGAAATCATCAACTGCCATAAGGAAAACCAACCAAACGCATTCAGATTGTGTCAATACATTAGAAAAAATATCCATGGGTTATATGTGACGTGTACAAGTTAACCCCGCCTTAATCAGAGGCACAGTGTGGCCAGAATCATTGTAAGTATCTCTCTTTTGTTTAAAATGGACAACATTTTAAGTACATACAGAAAACTGACCAAACGCATTCGGTTTCCATTGAAACATTAGGAGAAAGATTCATGGGTCATATGTAACGTGTAAAAATCAACCCCGCCTCAATTTGAGACACGGTGTGGCCAGCACCACTCAAAGTGTCTGCCTTTTGTTTCAAAAGGACGTCATTTTAATTGAAAAACATCAAATGGCATACGGAAAACCGACCAAACACTTTCGGATTGGGTCGACACATTAGCACTACGATCCATGGGTCATATGTGATGTGTACAAGTCAACCCCGCCTCAATCCGAGGCGCGGTCTGACCGCCACCACTCAAAGTGTCTTCCTTTTGTTTCAAAAGGACGACATTTTAATTGAAAAACATCAACTGGCTTACTGAAACTGACCAAACACATTCTTATTGTGTCGATAATTTAACACAACGATCCATGGGTCATATGTGACGTGTATGAGTCAACCCCACCTCAATCTGAGGCATGGTGTGGCCGCCACCACTCAAAGTGTCTGTCTTTTGTTTCAAAAGGATGTCATTTTAAGTGAAAAAGATAAACCGGAATACGGAAAAGCGACCAAACACATTCTTATTATGTCGATACTTTAGAACAACGATCCATGGGTCATATGTGATGTGAAAGAGTCGACCCCGCCTTAATCTGAGGCACGGTGTGGCCAGAATCACTCTAAGTGGCTCTCTTTTGTTTAAAATGGACAACATTTTATGTACATACAGAAAACCGAGTAAACGCATTCGTTTTCCATTGAAACTTTAGGATAACGATTCATGGGTCATATGTGACGTGTATGAATCAGCCCCACCTCAATCTGAGATGCCGTGTGGCCGGCACCACTGAAAGTTTCTGCCTTTTGTTTCAAAAGGACGTCATTTTAATTGAAAAACATCAACTGGCATACAGAAAACCGACCAAACACATTAGGATTGTGTCTATACATTAGAAAAACGGTCCATGGGTCATATTCAACATGTATGAGTCAACCCCGCCTCAATCCGAGGTGTAGTGTGGCCACCACCACTCAAAGTGTCTGTCTTATGTTTCAAAAGGACGTCATTTTAAGTGAAAAACATCAACTTGCATAAGGAAAACCAACCAAACACATTAGGATTGTGTCTATACTTTAGAAAAACGATCCATGGGTCATATGTGATGTGCACGAGTCAACACTACCTTTATCGGAGACATGGTGTGGCTATAATCACTCTAAGTGTATCTCTTTTGTTTGAAATGGACAACATTTTAAGTACATACGGAAAACCGACCAAACACATTAGGTTTCCGTTTAAACATTAGGAGAACGATTCATGGGTCATATGTGACGTGTAAGAATCAACCCCGCCTCAATATGAGATGTGGTGTGGCCGGCACCACTCAACGTGTCTTCCTTTTGTTTCAAAAAGACGTCATTTTAATTGAAAAAAATCAACGGGCATACAGAAAACTGACCAAACGCATTCGGATTGTGTTGATACTTTAGAACAATGATTCATGGGTCATATGTGAGGTGTACAAGTCAACCCCGCCTCAATCCAAGGCACGGTGAGGCCGCCACCACACAAAGTGTCTGTCTTTTGTTTCAAAAGGACGTCATTTTAAGTGGAAAACATCAACTAACATACGGAAAACTGACCAAACGCATTCAGATTG
This sequence comes from Viscum album, assembly GCA_963277665.1. NCBI lineage: Eukaryota > Viridiplantae > Streptophyta > Magnoliopsida > Santalales > Viscaceae > Viscum > Viscum album. The sequence continues at coordinate 749,871,115 of OY728138.1, read as the reverse complement.
TGTTGATACTTTTGAAGAAAGATCCATGGGTCATATTTGACATCTACGAGTAAACCTCGCCTTAATTGGAGGCATGGTGTGACCAGAATCACTCTAAGTGGCTCTCTTTTGTTTAAAATGGACAACATTTTATGTACATACGGAAAACCGACCAAATGCATTCGGTTTCCATTGAAACATCAAGAGAACGATCCTTGGGTCAAATGTGACATGTTCGAATCAACCCTGCCTCAATATGAGATGCGGTGGGGCCGGAACCACTCAATGTTTCTTCCTTTTGTTTCAAAAGGACGTCATTTTAATTGAAAAACATCAACGGGCATACGGAAAACCGACCAAACGCATTCATATTGTGTCGATACTTTATCACAACGATCCATGGGTCATATGTGATGTGTACGAGTCAACCATGCCAAAATACGAGGTGCGGTGTGGCCTGTAGCACTCCAGGTGTATATATTTTGTCTAAGATGAACATCATTTCCGGTAAAAATATATGGTATATAAAAAACCGATCAAATTATTAATTGACTTCTGGATTCCACATATAATTGTCATATAAATTATAATTTTAATTCTAAATGAATTATGTATGTTTATAATTATGTTATGAATTCTAATTTAATAATGGATGTGTATAGTTCTAGAATTATATGTTAAATGTGTATGAATTTGTTCTCTGTATGTATGTGTTAGTTGGTTATTTCAGGTACAATAATTGGATTGAAAATGGGAGGGCACAAAATGAGGCCTACTGTGCAAATTTCAGACCTATTGTGCAAATTGCAAGCTATTGTGCAATAGGCTATGCCAACGGTTCAAAACTGTTGGCATAGCATCATGGTTCCATTTTTTACCAACAATTCATTGAACCGTTGGTAAAAATCCATTCCCAATGGTTCAATGAACGGTTAGGAAAGAGGGGAATCCTTGGGATTTTCCAATGGTTCAAGAAAAACTGTTGGAAAAACTATCCCAATGGTTTGGCACAACCTTTGGGATAGGTTCGTTTTTCCCCACCCTATCCCAATGGTTCACAGTAAACTGTTGGGAAAAACTTTCCCAACGACTTACTTCCCTACGGTTTTCAAAACCGTTGGTATAACATATACCAACGGTTCTTCAGCCTTTACCAACTATTCAGAACCGTTGGGAAAGGCTATATTTCCAATAGTGAATTTCTAGAACTAGACGATTAGTTTTGAATTAGTTGGTTAATCTTGTACTTAGTTGTGACTATGATGTGGAAATATCATTGGAAAGTCATTTTGTGATGAATTTTAGATTTGGGTGGAAATGGGTTATTTTGGTGAAATGTTCTTTGGTTTTGGATTTTAACATACTTATTTTAAAAATGGGGAGGTTGGGTACATTTATGGAAATGGTTTTTGAAAAAGGGTTTTCATAAAAAATTGGTTGAATTATTTAATTGCAATGTGTCATGGATTTTGTCCTAATAGATTGTCGGTTATGAAATAGTTGTTTGCATATTTTTGTGACATTGGCATGCTAGGTGGTTGTTTATTGTTTTGAGAATTTTATGATTGTGTTGTAATGATGGGAAGTGGGCAAAGAGTAGCAATATTAAAAGGGGATGGATAGTTGGTGAAAGAGCTGCAATCAAATATATGTTTTAGGAAAGTACCACTTGATTGGAAAAGTAGTAAATGGGCTTGGATGGGATGTTTCACCATGTTTGTTTACTAGTTTGGGTATTTGAAACATTATAATAATTTTTTTGGTGTTTTTATTGTAATGCTATGGCCCCCGGACCCTGAATTCGGTGCATTATTTTAATACATTAGTATGATTACAAATAATTAATTCTTGAAGGAACGATCAATTTAGACGTCTTAGAAAATGTATTACATTCATGTTACATTACAATTCAGTAACATAAATAAAATAAATAATCCTTTCAGAATTCCATTATTCTCCTATATTAAACATATATATCAGTAATAATACACTTCATGGAATCCTATGAAAATAAAATATAAGAAAGGGTTACGCTCAGATTCTCAATAACAATAAGCATACAATAGAATCCATAATGAATAAAATAATCATAAACTTAAGGTAAGATGTATAACTAAAACACAATCCATTTAAAACAATTCTTGATCAAAATATGTCAAGAATAAATAATACCAAATAAAATAAGCATAAAGATGCATATTATACCTGTCAAATAATATCATGGAATATTCATAACAAATATCATATTGAGGGAATGAGTATTTCTGGACATACTATTAAGATTTATCCTCAAGATAGTTATTGTCATGATTTATCCATATGATGTTTTAAGTATGTGGGTAGAAACCCATATGAGTTGTGACAAGATCCATCCTACTAAAAATATAGAACTAATAGGAAAACAATCATGATGGGGTTTTCACCACCTAATTTTGTCTCATGAGATGTACCGATGAATCTAGGGGCTATAGCAGGCCATGTCCATCACTTACTAAGTCCAATACATTACTCTTATGAAAGGGTTGACAAAACATAAACATTCATTTTAAAAATAGTATAAAAAATCTTAATACTTTAACCATAAATAATGAATGATATAAATATATAATATCCATAGTATAATATATCATAAACCCTTCAATACATTATTGAAGATTATATCACAATATGTCAACCTCAAATAAGCATAAAATCCAATAATGGATGTTAACATAGATTAAAATAATTCAATAAATTCCTTAAAAATATTTGGGTGAAATATCCATTTTTTACTTTGAAATCATTTAGAAGCTGAAATATTATAAAATAAAACATTTATATTGAAAATAAACTTATAATCTTGTAAATAAATATTAAAAATGTTAAGGAATCATAATGGCGGAAAATAGCAGCTTTTGCCATGTAATTTAATAAAACTATTTCCTTAATTTGATGAAAAGGTTTTAAAGTACCTCATTTGGAAAACTATGGAATTATTCCTTTCCAAATGTTTTTTAAAAATTAAAAAAATGGATAAAAATGACTTTGAACAATTTAGGATAATATTTTGAATTGCATTTTACGAAACATGCACATGGATGATAAGGATGTCCCAGTAGATACTTACATATAAATAGTATTGAATAAAAATGAGATTGTGTAATTAACCCTTACCTTTTACTTTTCATTACAAATCATATACATTTTATAATCATTTTTGAATTTTTAACGTGTAGAATGAATCTCTCCATGTCGTGGAGACGATATGTCGTACATACTCACGAGTGACAGTATCATTCCATCGAAAGTTAAATGGTATGGAATTGGATGGTAGATTAGTTTTAAAGAATCACTATCATGTTATAAACATTATTTATACCCCTTATACTCATCATTATATCTATCCAATTAAAGTAGTGTTGAATAAAAAATTACATCTTGACGTGGAGACAACAGGTCGTATGTACACATGAATTGTGATATTGTTATTTGTATGATGTATAAAATGAATAATATGGTTGTTCCATGATTAAAATAACATATTAATATATGGATGAAACTGGATTTATTACATTTATATGGAAAAAATAGAATGAGGAAGTAGAAGAAAAAAAAATGGAAGAAGTGATAAAACAATTACCCATTTCTCAGGTATCTCCGTATGGTTTGCATAAAAAGAGTCCATAGGATGGCGTTCTACCCAAATTTTTGCCTCTAGGATGAATTGAGAGATGTGGGGAGAGGAACTTTTCTGGTTTTGGCTGAAAAAAGGCTTTAGATGTGTGAATTAAAGAGAAGGAGAATATCCATTTTATAAGAGACGGGAGGGGCACTCTTGGAAACACCAAAACTATTAATTTCATATAAATTAACTTATAAATCCAAATGAATCAAAAGAGTATTATTTATAAGATAAGATGAGGATGGTTTTAAATCCTATTGACCAATAAAATTTATACACGTTTTTATTTTAACTATGGAAATAATATTCTAAATATTAAATGGTTAATAATATTTACTTATGTGATCCAAATTAACAATAATTGGACAATTTATTTCATTTTAGACCTTATAATATTCACCTTTTAATTTATAATTATTTTAATGAATTTTATATAATTTAATAAAATGTTATTTTTATAAAATATCAATATTGTGGATTTTGACACTATTAATTTATATTACTTTAAAAAAAGAAAACTGAATATAACTTCAAAACAATTCATTTAATATAGTTATAAAATGTAATAGTAACCCAGAAAATAAGTGGAGCTCCTTAATTATATCAAATTATATTTCATTAAATATTTTTGAGACCATTTACTTGATATTTATATTAATAGAATAACTTCTTCATCACTATTGTGTCATCATTAATGGAAATTATTTAATATCTAAAAATTATAAATAAATTTATATGATATAATTAATTAATTTATAATTCCTGATAATACATGTAGTCAACATTAACTTTGGGTTATCCATTTATTTAAATCAATATACTTGAATAATATGAGAGTGTGACATTTTGTCACATTAATTGATTTTGATAATATAAATGTCATATTCATGGGAAAGTGGCCATTAAGTAATTACATTTAAAACCATAGATGATAAGGGTAGAATTTAGTCTTATAATAGGATTTTTACTGGTGTAAAGTTAATTTTAAAATATTATTTATACCTTTAATTACCTAATTTACCTTCAACTATGGTAATAAAAAGTTTCTAATGTTACTATTCATAATTCCCAAAAATAAAATTAGCTTATTAAAATAATTTCGGCCCACTTATTACAAATATAGAGTAATTTTTTCAATATTTGAACATATAATTTATGGTAATAAATTTGAAATTAATTCTTATTGAAAAAAATGAGAAAACATGGGTTTTTATAGCAAAAATCATCAAAAGATTTACTTGTGTTTATATCCAATTTTAATGTAAAAATAATTTCAATGACCTGAATTATATAAGATGATAAAAATATAATATATTTATACTTTAAAACAAGTTAAAACGATAATCTATCAATATAAATAAATTCAATGAAAAATCATTTTTTAATTAAAATGTTGTATTTTTCAATATTCATTAAAATATAAAAGGTATCTGAAAAACACCATAAAATTTATCCAAAATAATTTTTTAGGTTAATACCCCAAATGAGGTGTCTATTTTTTACAATTCAATATATAAAAGTGTCAAATATTGTCTTTAAAAAGGGTTCACTATTAAAAAGTTGTAAAAACAATTTTTTTTTGAAAAATACTTATTTTATACAAAAATTAGAATTTATTCTTATATTTTATCTAAGAAACTCATAAGATGAATGTTAAAAATGTATGGAATATAATAAATTACAAATTTTGTTAATACTATTCAGAACTGGTAATTTAATGTCTAAGATATATATTATATTAAATAATAATATTATATTAATATATAGTTGTTCGGTAAAATTGGGCCTTGTGTGTTCTGCATGACAACTCATTGTTGTGTGTAGTGTAAGATTAACATGGTATTGTACAAGATTAAATAGATCAATAAAATAAAGTTTATTCATAAATGAAAACATTTCAATGTCATGGGGTCTTAGATTCTTTTACCCGTAAATAAATTATGTCCTCGCAACTTGAACTCTGAATAAAAAATATGGGTTAAACATTATAAAAAATATCTTTATTGAAATCCCACATTAGAAAATGGAATAATGAGACATCCATTTTATGATAATGAATTGGATATAAGGAGGTCACCAGAGATAAGTAAAACTAGGGTTTCATGTAGGAAAACATGTACATGAAATAATATGTAACCATCACGTTCTAATTGAGGGTGATAGAGAAAAATATTAAGAGAAAGTTTACAACTAGAAAGCTATATATCTGTGATGATCCAAGGGAATATTTGATTCATCGCAAAAGAAATTACTAAGATAAAATTTTTAGTTTTAAGATCCTTTCCTTAGATTTGATGAATTAATTTACTTTATAGACTACGAACAAAAAGAAGCATACTTACTTGACAAGTAGAGTTCCATCTTTTACCTAATTTCTACTTCAAACTCATCTTTCTCTTCAAAAGATAATATAATCTCAAAATATTATATTTTTCTTAATCGTATATGGTTCCAAAAACGAACTCATATCATTTAAAGAAATAAAACTATGTTATACTAACAAGGTTCTTCCTGTAGGCCTGTGGTAGGTGATAAATCCTTGTCGCAATTCGGTTGTGCGTTCTATTCCTACCGGCTTGTCTTACGCGACAATTTGTCATCCGTCCTATAGGCTTTCCATTATTTAAGATATATCATTATTTAAGAAATATTTATATAACAACACATAAATAGTATTAAGATATTTTTTAACCATAAAAAATGAAATCCAATGTTCAATTTTATCCATTCCAACCTAAGGACTCAACCAAAATACTTCCATACAAATTCACTATCCAAAAAGGTCTCTGAATATCCGAAATCAATCTTAAAATCTGATTCCCCAAACAAATTAATGTATCTTTTATTGTCATATGAAAAATATTTGATCACCTTTGAATTCATAATGATAACTCATAGGCCTCAAAATATTTAAAGAAGATGTACTGCAGTACCATCCTTATATATCTCATGAATCTTATGACCATAGAAAAATTGATGTAATAATTATTGAATCCAAATACAAAATAACTGTAATAATTCTACTAAATGCTTAAACCATTAACTATTCTTCAACATCTTATTCCATTATACCTCCTTCATCCAATTTAATTTTTTTGTCTATTCATCATAAAAAATGTAACCATTTCATGTATATCCTTTCTAATTATAACCATTGAACAAAACTCAATGAACAAAGTGAAACACAATAATCCTTGTGATATTCTCCTAAAGAATCATTTATTGGACCTCTAAATGATTTCTTCTTATTCTCAATCAATTTGTCAATAAGAATAACCTAGGTCATCCATTACCAAATGTAATGGATGATACCTTATAATTAGACTTATCCTCAATGTCATTCATTCGGTATCTTTTTCTAATAAATGTTTCGTAAATCTAATTTCCACCATTATTTCTAAACTTCCTATGATACCAATAATAACTCCCCAACCCTAAGAGCATGGAGTTGGTGCATTATTTTAATACATTCTAATGATTACAAGGAATAAAATCCCAAAGGACCGATCAGTTCAGCAGTCTCGGAAGATAGATTACATTCATATTACATTAAAATTAAAAACAAAAAATACAACATAAGCAATCCCATAAGAACACCATTATTATCATATATTAACCCTTTATATCAGTCATAATACACTTTATGTAATCCTGATAATAAAAAACATAAGAAAGGGGTGAGCTTATATGCTCTGTAAGGTTAAGCATACAACAGAATCCATTGTGAATTAAATAATTATAAATCTTAAGGCAAGATGTATAACTCAAACAAAATCCCTTTAAAGATAATATTGATCAAAATATAGAAAAAAATAATACATATCAGATAAGCATAACATGGGATATTATACTAGTCAAATAATCATAGGGAATGTTCTTAACTAAAATCATAATGAATAAATGTATAATTACATACATTTTTACTATAAATCTATATCCTCAAGATATATACTGTCATGATCTATCCTCACAACACTTTAATTCTCTGGGGAAAAATCCTTTTCATTTGTATCACGATCTATCCTCATGACAATCTAAGACTGCTTGGAAAACAAACACAAAGTGTTTCTCACCAACTAATTGCATCTCAATAGACTTACTGATGCACCGAGGGGCTACAATAGGCCCTACCCATCACTTACAAAGCCCAATTAATTCCAGTTATGAAAAGGTGAAACATAAAATAAACATTCATATTAAAATATAGTATACAAAATGTTAATACTTTAATTACAAACCATGAATGGTATAAAAATAGCACATCCATATTAATATATATCATAAACCCTTAAATACAATATGTAATATTGTATCATAATAATTCAACCTCAAATCATCATCATATCAAACAATGGATGTTGACATATATGAAAATAACTTACTAAATTCATTAAAACTATTTGAGGAAAATATCTGTTTTTTACATCAAAATAATTTAAAAGCCAACATATTATATAAAAACATTTATTTTAAAAATAACAATACAATATTTTAATGAATTCATTGAAGTGTTAATTTATCATAACAATGGAAATTATATTCTTGTTCTGTATAATATAAAAAAACATTCTCTCCTTAATTTGTCGAAAGTGTTATAAAGTACCTCATTTGAAAAATGACAGAAAGATTATTTTCAAAATGTTTTTTAACAAGTCAGGCATGGGTAAAAATGAATTTAAAAAATTTTAGATAATATTTTGAATTAAATTTTAAGAAACATAGACATGGATGATAAAGATGTCCATGTAGACACTTATGTATAAACAATCTTGGATAAAAATGAGATTGTATAATTAACCCATAACTTGTAATTTCTGTTAGTATAGGGTGTGTAATCCTCTTTTATAACGGGTTAAGTATGTTTTTAAATTATAGAATTACCATTTTCATATTTATAATATCATATATTATCTTATTATATCATTTTGTTAATAGTGTTTCAATATTATCATTATTTCGGGTGTTAACTGTTTTATTTTCCCATTCCTGTTTAACAGTGTAAGTCATGTTTTTCATACATAGGATGCATTTTATTAATTTATATAATTTAATTAAGTTCCTAATTAATATTTTTAATCATCATATAAATTTTATAATCATTCTTTAATTGTTAACATGATGAATAAATCTCAACGCGTCATGGAGACGGTAGGTCGTACGTACGCACTAGCGACGATATAATTCCCTTGATAGTAAAATATAATGTAATTCTATGATATATTAGTTATAAAGAATAATTAAAATTTTATATTCATTATTAATATCCATTATACTCATCATTATATCCATCTAATTAAGGTAGTGTTGAATAAACAATTACACCACGACGTGGAGACAGTAAGCCATACGTTCGTACGCATGGTGGTATTATTATTCATATGATCGATGAAATGAGGAATATGGGTTTCCCATGATTGTAAAAACATTTAATTATATGTATGATAATATATTTGTTACTTTGATATGTAAAAATTAAATAAATAGGAAGTATAAGAAAAGAACTTTGAAAGAGGTGATAAAACAAATACATCTTTTTCGGGTATCTTCTTTTGGTTTACCAAAATTGAATACTTAATATGGATTGATGCCCAAATTTTGGACTTTAGGACGCATTAAGGGATGTTGGGAGAGTTAATATGTAGAGGCTGTCTGAACCAAAAGGCTTTAGATTTCTGAATTAATGAAAAGGAGAAGTTTCATTTTATTAGAGAGGGGAGGGGTACCCTTTGAAACACTAAAAATATTAAATTAATATAAATTAATTTCTAAATCCAAGTGTAGTAAAAGGGTATTATTTATAAAAAAAGATGAGTATGGTCAAAATATTATGAACCAATATAATTTAAACTTGTTTATATTTTATAATAAACATTATCATTTCATTTTATCCTTATTTAATATGTTTAATTTTAATTGTGGTAATAATATTATAAATATTAAATGGTTATAAATATTTACACATGTGGTCCAAATTGACCATAATTAGACACTTTATGACATTTTATACATCATAATTTTCAATTTTGTAATTTTTAAATATTTTTAGAATTTTTAAATAATTTAATAAAATGGTATTTTTATAAAATATCAATAGTGTCGATTTTGACAATATTCATTTGTTTACCATTAAATAAAAAACACATAAAAGATAACTTTGAATAAAAAAATGAAATATATTTATTATATGAAATAGTAACTTATAAATTTTTTTATTACCATAATTACTTAAATTATATTTCATTTAATATTTTTAAAACTATTTATTTGATATTTATATTAATAAAATAATTTCATCATCACTATTGTGTCTCATTAATGGTAATTAATTAATATTTAAAAATTATAAATAAATCATATGATGTATTTAATTATTTTATCTTTCCCAATACTACCTTTAGTCTATTTTATCTTCTTGTCATCCATATATTGGAATTAATATACTTATATAAAACAAGAGTGGGACATTTGGTCACATTCATGGATTTTAATAGTATTAATGTCATATTTATGGGTAAGTGGTCATTAAGTGATTCCATTTATAACCATATATGATACTGGTATAATTTAGTCATCCAATAGGATTTTTCAAGCTGTTAATGTAATTTTAAAATATTATTTTTACCTTTAATAACCCGATTTACATTTAACTGTGGTAATAAAATTTATTTTTAAAGTTACAATTCATAATGCTAATAGAATTATAATATTATAATAATTGGGACCCACTAATTAAAAATATTTAATCCATTTTTCAGGATTTAAAATTCGTATGTTGAATTAATTAATTTAAAATTAATTCCCATTGACAAAATAAGAAAACGTTTTTTTTAATGTAAAAATCATCAAAAGATTGACATGTGTTTATATCCAATTTTAATGAGAAAATAACTCCAATTACCTAAATTATATTAATGTATAAAATAATAATATAAATATTCCATAAAAAAATTAAAAGAATAATCTTGCAATATAAATAAATTAGATGAAAAGGTAATTTTGAATTAAAATGCTATACTATTAACTATTCATTAAAATATGAATGTTATTAGAAAAACGCAAAAAATTTCTCCAAACTTAACTTTTATGTCCATTTTCTAAATGAGAAGTTTATTTTTTAAAAATTAAAATTTAAATGTTCTAAATAGTGGATTTGAAAGGGTTCCCCATTAAAAGGTGGTAAAACTGCAATTTTTTTGAAAAATACTTCTTTTGTCCAAAAAATTGAATTTATTCTAATATTATGTATAATAAACACATAAAATAAATGTTAAATTATATGAAATATATAAAATTAATTTTTTTTTGAATACTATTCATTATCCATTATTTAATTTCTAGGTTAATTATTATATTAAATAATAGTATATTATTAATATATTATTGTTCAGTAAAACTAGGAATTACATGTAGCCCAAAAAAATCATAGTTCTATGTAGAGTAAGCTTAAAATGGTGTGGTGTAAAAGTAAATCATTCAATAAAATTAAGTTTATTTAGAAATGAAAATATTGTAAATTATTGGGGGGTTACAATTATGAAAGGGGACATTATTATGCTATTATGCGATGGTAAAATGGATTATGGATTTCTTTTTGGATTTCTCTTATGTTTGAATGGTTTTGGGTGACAAATTGATTGGTAGGGGTGTGTTTGTATTGATGGTAATTGTTTTACTAATTTATGTTTTATATAAACTATTTTATATAAATTTTCTAATGGTTCTATTCTAGTGAATTGTGTAGGGAAGTCATTTAGGGAACACCTACTAAGTACTTTTAATCACCCCATGCTTTAGAAATTTTGTGCTTTTATAGATGTCATTTTTCAGGACACAAGTAAGGGTAAATCATCTCATTTTTCTAGTATTCCATCATGATTATTGGGTGGTATAGTGGTGCTTGGGTAATGGAGCTTGGTATGGATCCATGAAGCATGTCACGGTTTCCTTTGGGTCTTGTTGTTATGTCTTCCTCTTTATGATATGATGTTGGAATTTTTGTGGTTTTTTGTATTGATTTATGAGAATTATTTTGGAATAGTTTTCTTGTTTCTTAATAATATTGTTTGGGAGGTACTCTATTAACATGAATCATATAGTTAGGGTTGGTTATGTACTGTTTGGTTGGTTGGTTTATTTGAAGGGGGAACCGTTCCCCAATTTTTCTTAAAGCACTTGACATTAATTTCTAGCATTTGGAACCATTGTAATGTCATGTAAGGCCAAGTACATCTCTCCACCTTCTCATGCCAATGAGGAAGGGGTGAGAAATTATATGATGCATCAGATTTTTCGGTCCTTGACCTCTAGGTTGGTTGGGTTCCTTGGCGTTGGTTTTTGCTCTTGGATTGGATATTTGTTCTTGGTCTATTCCTTGAGTTGGGATGGTAGTTAGGCATAGGATTATCCAAACATGAAATGTATAGAATAAAATTACATATCTAACCCTTTTATGCTGAATATGAAGTTACTAGGAAGTTTGGTACACAAGTGTTCTAGAGACCCATATAGGCATTGGAAATCTCTTTGTCATGGGTGTATCCAATGAGATGAGCACGACCTGCATGGTAGAAAATAATTCCCACTAGGATTTAAATTTCATTGGAATATCTATTTATTTAGTGCTAGGTATATATTGATTTTTGAAAAATATCAAAAATATTTTCAATTGTGTGGATTTGAAATGAAGATAGTTGTGGTATATTGAAAATGGTGCATTTCTAAAGCATGGAGGATTTTTCAAAAGTGGTGAAACATTGGAAATGTGAACTTGTGGAAAACCTAGTTATGATAGTTACAATGTAATTGAATTTGAAATTTCAATCATTTTTTGCTAAGGGTTTGAAACTTATGTTTGTTTATGTATTGATAGAAATGGAACCGAGTAGGATTCATAGAGACCAACTAGAGGAGGCTACTGAAAATGTGGTTGCACCTGAGCCTCATGTGAACTAGCAGCTTGTGCCGAGTATAGTGAAAAATTTCCTAGATGTGGGAAGGGGGAATAAATTGGATGATCCAAAGCACGTGGATCATTCGGTTCAATTTTAAAAGTATAATCCACCCATTTTTGGGGTTATTTAGAACTACAAAATGTGGTGGCATGGTTGAACATTATAAATAGTATATTTGAATTCTTGGAAACACTGGGGGAGTTGAAAGTCAAGCTAGTAGCTTACATGTTGTAAAATCTCATGCTTCAACTATGGGAGTTGGCGGTCCAAGCTAGAATAGACCATGGTATGACATGGGAGTGTTTTGAGTAATTTTTTTAACAAAATATTATACCCTAATACATTTAGAATTCAGTGCATAATATAATTATTTTGGCATACGAAAGAGAACCTCTCATTAATGGAATATGTGGCTAAGATTATGAACTTAGTGTGGTTTTCACCCAAGGTGGCAGGTAGTACATCGTTGATGGCACATATTTATGAAGCTGGGTTGAGTTAGGGACTCCATTCTAAAATATCATTGTTATGTATATGTGATTACATGGAAATTTTTAATAGAGAAACATTAGATGAACATGATATCTTCAGGGATACATGTGGGGGTAGTATGTTGGTACCCATGGTGAATAGAAGGAAATCTGATGTTTGGATCAAGTGGAAGAGAGATAATCCATTACAGGTTGGAGTAGGGATCCTAATCCGATGAAAGGATCAATGAACATCCCTTCAAAGCCTAAATATTATCTAGGATGTTTTCAATGTGGTTCTACAGGACACATCAAGAAGGATTGTACGAAACAACCTTATGTATGTCAAACTGTATGTATATGGGACATCTTGAGCATAATTGTCATAATTATCTGAGGTTGGGTGTTCGTGTCACGCCTCAGGGGTTGTAGGAATCCTATTCCTTGACGGGACATGGGAAGTGGCAGACCCCACATCTACAGACCAAAGCTTGTCCCGGTGATTCTCGGAATACAATGACTCTTCAATAGGAAAATAAAGAGAAAAGTGTGGAAAGGAAGTTGTTGTTTGAGGATGAACATGTTGAGATGGGTGATTAGTTAGTAACATACATGTAATGAGTTATGATTCTTTTAAATTAATCCTTGATGTAGGTATTTTGTTTGATGTGGGTTTTTTTCATTTTCTCAATGCTTCTCATGCAATTAGATTGCTGAGTATATATTTGGAAATGATTCCTTTTTGTTTAAAACTTCAAATTCTTCTGGGTCAAAGAGAGTGTTATTAATGCACCAATGGTGTTCATGGAATTTATGAATTGGATATTTCTGAGATATATGGATTTGTTTGTAGTTGTATTTGTTGATGATATATTGGTGTATTATAGGATAAGGGTGGAGCATGAAAATCACTTGATGATAGTGTTAGGGATCTTGGGAGGTCATCGGTTGTATGCCAAATTGTCAAAGTGTTACTTTTGGATATAATAAGTTCATTTCTTTGGACATGTAATTTCTAAGAAGGGTGTTTTAGTTGATATAGAAAATATAGATGACATTATTTCATGGCAACAACCAAAGAATGTTTTTTTAGATAAAGAGGTTCCTCAGTCTAGTTAGGTATTATCGGTATTTTTATCATGATTTCTCATGATTGGCCTCACTAATGACAACATTTACAAAGAATATGTTACATTTAAATGGAATGAGAAGTTCCAAAAATATTTTGAAGAGATTAAGGGTCACCTTACATCCGCACCAATCCTAGTTTTACTAGAACTATGAAAAGGTTTTGTGGTGTATTGTGACACATCAGGATTAGGGTTGGGGTGTGCTCTAATGAAAGGGAATCATATGGTCATGTATGACTCACATAATTTGAGATTTCATGAGAAAAACTACCCAATTCATGAGTTGGAGTGGGAAGTAGTGGTTCATACTTTGAAAGTTGGTCATATTATCTCTTCAGTGAGAAAATCATGGCCTTTACCAATTATAAGAGCTTGATTCATATTTTCTTACAAATAGATGTGAACATGAAGAAAAATGGATGGATGGAGTATCTCTATATGTTAGAATTTCACTTAATGTACACATTGGGTAAGGGAAATTTGGTGGAGGATTCATTTGTAAGAAGTCGTATGTTTAGGTGGAGAAACATGCATCGGATCAGTGGCAGTTGATGTCAGTTATAGAAGACTTGCGGTTGGACTATGAGGATTGTGGTGATAGAGATGTTTTCTTTCCAATTTCATTGATTGTCGACATAGTTTTATTGGTTAAAGAGGTAAAAATGTATGATTCCGAGTGTACAGAGATGAGGTTGAAACTCAATGGTGGGGACACCATTGAGGGATAAAAACTGAATGGGCATTCAGTTTTGTGTTTTCAGAATCATATGTTTGTACAAGTGGATTTTTGGAAGAAATTGTCATGGGTTATCATCACTAAAGATTGACTATACATCCTAGAATTTTGAAAATGTATAAGGTGTTAAAAGATTAGTTTTTGTGGGCCGGTATGAAAAGAAGTGTGTCTGATTTTGATTCGAGATGTTTGACTTGTCAGCAAGTCAAGGTAGAGCATTAGTGGTCGGTAGGAATGTTGAAGTGATTACCTATCCTCTTCTAGATTTGGTAACAAATAGTGATGTATTTTGTTATAGGTATCCCAAGAAAACTCAGAAAGGATGATTCTATATGGGTGATAATGTATCATCTCACAAAGTAGGCACATTTCATCCATAGTCTTGAATATCAAATTGTGGAGGATCTTTCCGAAATCTATATCCATGAAGTGGTTAATAGGCATGTTTTCCCAGTTTGGATTATATCGGATAGAGATCTAAGGTTCACATCTTGTTTTTGGAAATCATTGCAACTAGCCCTTGGGACTCAAATAATGATGAGCATGGTGTATCATCATCAGATGGATGGGTAGTCCATGAAGATGATACAAACAATGAAAATATGTTATGGGCTTCTGTGATGGATTTTTTTGGTTCATGGGAAGAGAACTTTCTGTCATTGGAGTTCCCCCAAAATAACAATTATCATTCTTTGATACATATGGCTCTATTTGAAGCATTGTATAGGAATCCCTGTTGTTCTCCACTTTGTTCGGTGGAAATGGGCAAGAACTCAATGGTTGGACCTAGCCTTATTCAAGAGACTATGGAGATGATGATGTTGATCACAAAGAGAATGGAGATGGATAAGAGTCGTTAGAAATAACACGAGGACTATAATCAACGACCATTTTCATTTGAGGTGGGTGATCATGTGTTCTTGAGAATCACTCCTAGGATTAGACATCCTCAGTTTTGGAAGTAGGTTAATTTATCTCCAAGGTATCTTGGGGCTTTTGAGATACTTGCATGGGTATGAGAGGTAAATTATCCATTTTATTTTCCATTATAGTTCAGTGCGGTACACAATGTATTCCATGTTTATCAGCTGAAGAGGTATCATTCGGATCCTAACCTTGTGATTCGATCAAATCATGTTTATATAGAGCAGAATGCTTCCTTAGAACACATGCTAGTTTGAATTTTGGTTCGGGAAGAGAAAGTCTTGCATGTTAAAATCATTGGTCTAGTTCGGTTTTTTTGTAGCATGGTTAGATTCAATAGGAGTCTTGGGAGGGAGATAAAGAGATGGTCAAGAAATGACCTGATCTCTTTCAGCAAATAAATTGTGCTCCACATTTTGAGGATAGAAATTCCATTGGTGGGGAGAATGTATCACCCTAGGTTTGAGTTATGTAACACTTTCTTAAATCTTTTTGGGTCTCTAAAGATGTTGGGTAATGTTTGGGAGAGTTTGTGAAGATTTTGGAAGTGTTTTGATGCCTTTTAAAAGGTTCACAGTTTGAGAACATTTAAAAGAAACCATGTTGGATCTCCATTTAACAGTTCAATATGAGACAATGGTGTTTGAAAGGTTTTCTCATGGGTTGTCTAACCATGCGAGGAGGACATGTGGGGTTCCCTTTAAGACATTAGCATGACCACAGTTAACACACAGTAACCCTAACTATGTCCGACAAAAGAAATTGGTTTTTTAATTATAGGCTCACACAAGATCTTCCATAAACTTCTCCTCTCTTATCCTAAATGAACCCTACTCTAGATTTCTTGTTCTCAATGGTTAGAGGGTTTCTCCCACTCATTTTTATGTGATTTGAAGGTTTTCATTGTGTAGTAAAGGTGATTCTGTTCCTGTAATCCTTATCTCTTGATTCATTCTTGGTTTTCCTTAGATATAGTTCTTCCTCACTCCATGTTTTCTAGAAATACACTTATAGAATTCAGATATTGGGGTTTTATTGACTATAATACTATTTTTTGGCTTGTTAATTTTAGGAAAAAGGATCTAAGGAGGTTTTGTTGTTGTTTTACCCAAATTCAGTGTTCGGTTGTTAGGTTGGTCTATTTCACAAAAACCATAAGGTAGTTGGATTCTCTCTCGACTATACTTTTCTAGAACAAGAAGATTTGTTTTGAATAAGTTTGTTCCTCTTGGTTTTTGTTGTGATTATGATGTTCAAAATTTATTAGAATTTGTTTTTGATGATTGTGGATTTTGTGGGATATTGGTTATTGCGATGAAATGTTCTTTGATGTTGGATTTTAAAATGTGGATTTTTAAAATGGGGATCTTGGGTTGATTTATGGAAATGATTTATTAAAAAGTGTTTTCAATAAAAAAAATTCACATTATTGAAATTTAATATGGCATGGAAGATTTCCTTAGGGATTGTTTGGGTATGAAATTGTTGTTTGCATACTGTTGTGGCCTTTGCGTGCTATGTTCTTCTTTATTGGTTTGATAATTCTATACTTATGTTGGAAGGATGATAAGTGGGAAGGGAGTAACACTATAAAAAGTGCATGGATAGTGGATGGAAGAGCCACATCAAATATAAGTGGGCAGGAAGTACCAATTTATTTGAAAAGTAGTAAACATGCTTGGACGGTAAGTTCCATCGTGGTTGTTTACCAGGTTGGGTATGCAAAACTCTATAGTTATGGTTTGTTTGTGTTTTGTTATGAAATATATAAATTATGGTGTTATTATTCAATTTTAAAATGGATTGTGTCTTATTTATTGTATTCCCATTGTGTTTTATAGTTTTGGGCGAAAAATGGATTTATAAGGGTGTGTTTGGCTTGTTGGTAATTGTTCTACTACTTGATGTTTTATATAAACTATTTTATATAAATGTGATAATGTTTATATCCTATTGGCATGTGCACGTAATTTATTTAGGTAAAACTTACTGAGTAGTTGTACTCACCCCCTGCTTTGGCACTTTGTTGCTTTTGTGGATGTCATTTTCAAGGTCATAGGTAATAGTAATGAATCTCATTTTTCTAGTGGTTCATCATGATGTTTGGGAGGTATGGTGGTGCTTGGATAATAGAGCTTGTTTTGGATCGATGGAACGTGTCATGGTTTTCTTTGGTTCTTGTTGTTGAGTCTTCTGCTTAGTACTCTGATAGTTGGATTTTTTGGGTTGTTGTATTTGTTTATGGGAATTGTTATGGAATAGTTTAGATATTTCTTGGAAATATTTGTTTGGGTATACTTTGTTAACATGTATCATATAGTCATGGTTGGTTATGTATTTTTGGTTTGGAAGGTTTATTATAAGGTCAAATCATTCCCAAATTTTTCTTGAATCCTTTAACATTCATTTCCAGCCTTGGGCACTTTGGGAACATCACCTAAGTCCATGTTTCATATCTCCACCTTCTCAAGACAGCAAGGGACAGGACATTACAAATTCCCATATATCTTTTAATGGAAGGATTATAAGCCAATAACAATTCAATCTTTAAATGTTTCCATTTGTATTTTTTAATACATTATTTATATATTTAATATGACCACATTATGAGAAAACACAAAGCTATTTTAATAAATCCTGTACCTGAGAACATGAGTTCTACTATAAGTTATAGTTTGATAAATTTCATTGCTAAATCATAAAAAATTTGCAAGACATAATAATTGTTTTCATATGTTATCAACATATTAATCTTGAGGACTTTTATCCCTACCACTAACAAGTTAATGACACACATCACTCATTAGTTTAAAAAAATCAACGATGACTATGAAATACATTTCCTAAAAAAATATGTAATATATATATTGTAAATATTTATTGATGTAACTTACCCTATAAGTTATTCCAAGTAGACAGACACCATATGGTCTACTTTTTGTCACTTCATATAAACATCTTCTGTTAGGATTAATTTAAATTAGTCGGCCTTGATAATAAATATCACAATATGATGATCATATGAATATGTTCTGATAAGTAGAATTTTAAAAGGATTCTATCCATGATGAGTGGTGAATATGTTTTTATAGATTTTTTTTCAATAATCAATCATGTCAAATTGGTAACATCTTGTACTATCCATGTACATTTTCTCTCGAATACTCACTATCAATATCAATTCATATAAACATTCAAATATGAAATTCCCAAATCATGATACAACAAACCCATTTCTTCCCAATCTTAGCATATTATCATTTACTAATTTCATCCAGGATTCATTATTTTGAAATAATAAAATCTCTATCACCCACTATGGTAGAAAAATCCACCTCCTTGGTTATAAATTCTTATAGAGTATGTGTATTGTAAACTACTTCCCCCACTAAGATCAGTGGTGTCTCGTATTCCTATTCCAAACCATGTAAATCCAGAGCCTTAACCTGTATAAGATAAGTCTACTCCTAGTATCTTTGAAGTGATAGGATTAAATTATAGAAATATATCTAGTATTAAATAGATTTTAATACCATTAGTGGTTATAGGATAATTCACATAGATAAACCATAGTGTTTTGACATTCATTTGCAGCTAAGGCCCGTATTTAAGATATAGTTTTTTCATTAATCAATTATGATATTGTCTTAATAGATTCTCATCATATCATAATTTATATGATATATATTTAGACAATATAGTTTTTATATGGTTAGTTTTCGAAATTCTATTTTCAAAACATGTTCTGGATAGGAAAAATAAATTATTTTCAATATATATTAGACCCATCATTGATCATATTTTACTACCAATGTGGAATTGATGTATATAAGGAAATGTATTGGAAAAAATCTTGAAGGTGTATTATTGGTGTTTTGGGGTGAATTTTTATAATAAAAAATAAATATTACTATGTTTTAGTGTGGTTAGTTTTATTGAATATGATGTGTTTTAGGTAGAACCGTTTCCCAGTGTTGTCCAAATTTTTGGGCTTTAAAATTTTTTGTTTATTTTTGGGAAAATGATGTATTTATGAAAAGAAGTTTTGGAGAACCATAATGAATATAAAGTAGTATTTGGATAGTAGTTCAAAGACTACAAATCATGGAGTTTTTGGACCATATAATAGTGTAGCTGAGCTTTAGAGACCACAAAGGTGGCCTGTGGAATTTTAAAAGAATCCATCTTCTGTGGACATATGCGGTGAATTAATCAACATGAATAGGAGGGTAGTTCATGGGAGGCTCATAGTTTTTAGAATGTGGGGAATTAAGCTGGGATGGAAAGGAATTTTTTGTGGATGATATAGGTAAATTGAGTCCACCACGAAGGGCTTGCGCTCTGTAGACTACCTATAAAGTCTTGTTTGCGGTGATTTATAATTCGCAAAAGATATTGTGGTAATTATGATTAGTGGGTTTTGTGGGATCTGTTTTCCTAAATAAATACCCATAATTAGTTCAATATATAGAGTGAAATTCATTAGATAATATATTTACTAGAATAATTCATCTAAGTCCAATATTGTTCACAAAGTAACAATTTCATGAAGGAAGTGGTTTATGAAGGATAAATTCAATGAAAGAGGTTGTTCGTGAAGAAATTTCACCATAGGGGTTTGCGAGCAACTGTTTCTCATAAATTAAAATTCATTCTACAAAGTTAAGAAATTTTTTTGAGGCATAAGCAGCTCTTGAAGCACTCACGCTATGTGGTGTAAGGTGGTTTGTGAAGCAAGTGGCTCACAAAAGAGGTTTCCACACAGGGAAAAGGATTTTCAAGAAATGAAACTCCTTAAGGAAAAATATATGCTGTAAAGTCTATTTTATCTAATGGATGAAAACATGACTTCATGTCACACTCATATATGTGTGAAACAATTATGAGGTGATTCATAACAATATAATTTTCATCTAAAGTAGTAGTGAGCACATTATTGTTGAGATAGTAGTGAGTATTCAAATTGTGATTGGTTGTAAACCCGGATGTACAATTATTTTTCTCCAAACTTTGTAACAGATGTTCACTCTAGTTGATTTGGTATAATTACACATTGTCTTTATATGCTCCTTGGATATATCCCAGTGCGGGTGAACCAATTAATTTTTTTTTCTTGTGTATGAATTAATTTATTTTAATATATTACTATGGGAAAGAGAGTGAAGAGTCATTTTTAATGATGCAACTTTATATTAATGGGTAAATGTTTTAATCATTATTTCCCTAATTTATCCTCTCTTAGGGTATTTAAACTAGAAATGATAACAATTGTTATCAGAGCCAATGGTTAATATCAGTGATTCTATCTAAGGGTAATCATTGAGGCAGTTATTCATAAAGTTATTTTAATATTCGATTGAAATAAATTTTTTGGAAGAATCAGATGCATCAGTACATCAGATCTTTTGGAATGTATGTCTTTACAATAGCAACACATTTTTTCATGCAATGTTGATATTGGTGCTTTATTAAAAGAATACCAAAGGGAATTTGATGATGATTAAAACAGAATCAATGCATTAAGGGAGTTATATTCAATGATATCTATATGATGGTTATGTAATTTAAAAAATCACATTATATATGGGAAAAGTTTCTAAATATTTTTAAGGGATAATCAAAATGTCAAGAAGAAAACCTGCAAGTTATATGGATCTGGTATGAAAATCTATGAATTCACCCTAATGATCTTATAGATTCCTTTTTAATGGGGTGACTATTACTGTGGAATACATGAAATGTCCCAAAGACGTTATTTAAGACATTAATATTATTAACTTCTTCTTAAGATGAATCCCAATGCATTTCAATTTGAATGTTTCTATTTTGGATGATAAGAATACAAAGGGGCTGATGTTAGATAGTTTACACAGTACTGTTGTCATATATGAGATGATAAATTATGATAATGAGTGTATAGAAAAGGAAAAGTCTAAAGAGGTTTTATTTAAGGCCTTGAAAAATCTCACCATTTATGATGTATATGAAGAATAAGAGACGAATAAAGTGAAATTATTCCTTTCCCCAAATTTTCAAAGAGGAAAAGGAATTTCCAAATAAAAATTCCATCTTACATTCTTCCGATGTGGAGAGATCAAAAATCTTGAAGCAAGGATCCCCAAGAAGCTTCAAGAAGAGGATGAGGATGAAGTAGAAATTCCTAGGAAGAAGTTTTTAGCCTATGTGAAAGGAAATAAAAATATAATGAGATACTTATTCAAAAATAAAAAAAATCATCCATAAGAAAATGATAGTTCAGAATAATTTGTAGGTATCTCTCAAAAGAGCGAATAAAGTTTCAATGATGAAGAAGAAGTTGAACAAAGAGTTTACATGTTGTTTGAATTAGAATACGCTCTTTAGAAGATAGATGTTTGAGAGGAAAAATGAAGAAATCCAATAAAGTGGTTCATGATTCCAAAAACTATATAAAACAACATAAAGAATATATGTCAATGTTTATGGAACCAATTTATTAACATATTTTATCAATTCTATAGAACATAGAAAATGATGTTAAGTATAAGCTCAAAATTGATGACCCAAAAAGAGAAATAGATGGTTTGACTAACACCAAAAAAGATAAAATAATAAGTATCGAAGAAATTGAAGATGAATATCTCCAATTATAGATAAATATAAAAGATCATAAGCAACACATGACTCCTGGTATTACATCGAGAAATAAGATTATTCAGGAGAAAGAGAAGATAAAGGTGGAGTATAAAATTGAAGAAAAACAGAGGCAATAATCATATCCAAATGACAAGAAAGGTAAGGAAATTGATCACATAAAAAAATATGTGGTGATTTCTATAAACAAATAATCACTAAATCTGAGGCTAAAATTTTATTTGGGTAAAAATCAGAAAAAAAATATTCCTAGAACCAAAGGGAAAACCATTGATGTAGATGTGACATGCAGTAATGCAAACCATATCAAGTGTTATTACTATGGTAAGATGATACATTATGAAAAAATATGTTCCTTTTATAAAATAAAGAAAAAGGAATTAGACTAAAAAATAATGCCACATAGTGTTCAATATTAAAATAATTATTTTGATGGTCCCTGTTCTTGGGGTGGAGGATTTAGACTTATGGACATATATTATTAATAAAAAATATAGTGGATTTTGATAAAGAAGATTGCATGTGTTCAAATGGAGTAGATCAGCATACTATTGAATGGGTAAAAAGAAAAATTTATTTTCATCTATGTAATATAAAGTTGGTCTATTATACATTGAAGAAGATAAAGATCATAAATCCATAATGGGTATCAAGTCAAAGACATGGATAAAAAATAAGAGAGATGAGAAGGCAATGGTTCTAGGGATTTATCTTAAATAATCAGATCATTCTGGTGCATGGATCCTTCATAGTTGATGAACATCCTATATGATGGGTAATAAGGATATTTTTATAGGAATAAAAAATGTCATGGATGTTAATTTCAAATTTTTAAATGATGAAGTCCTAAATATTATTGGGTCTAGAAAATCCAAATTTGGGGGGCAAAGAAATGAGACATGCAGATGTTTTGGTTGATGATGGGAGAAGTCAAAACTCTCATAATGAAAACCAAAATTGTGACACAAGATGTTATATATCATTTTCAAATATGATGCGTATCCCCAAGGGAAAATATTGTACATTATTTTTCAGGGAAATCACGTGAAAAGGAATCTCTACCTTATGAGTGGAGAAGATGATATGTGACCTCTATCTAGAGAGGGTGAAAAAAGGTTGTGGCATAAACACCTTGGAAATATATTTCAACTATAACAATTAGATATATTTGAATATGATGCATCTTGAGATATCCCCAAAATGTCACATTATCATACATTAATGTTCAATGATTTTAAACATGGGATGATTATTTGAAAGACGTACAAGTTGAAAGAATAGTATTTAATTAGTGTGCTTTAATTTTTACATGTAGATGTATGTAGACCCATCTCACCAAGAGATATTTATGGGAAGATGTATTACATTATTTTGATTAATTATATTAGAAACATGGAAGGGGTATTTTCAATTTCTCTCTAGCCATACGTATTCAGTTTCATAAAACAATATCAGATGTAATTTGAAAGGATAATTGAAAAAATGATTCTAATGCTTCATACTGATAATGGTACAAAACACACAAGTAACCAGGAGTAATATTATATCAAGAAACATTGGATAAGGCATCATGTTGTGGCGCTGAGAACTACCCAACAAAATGGAGAGGTTGAGAGTTGACTTTGGATCCTAAAAACATGTCGAGAACAATATTTATTAAAAAGGTCCTAGTTGATTTTTTTCAATAAATCTTAACATACTTCTACATATCCAACATATCTCTTCTATTAAAGAAAAAAAATACATCTTACGAGATACAATATTAAAATAGTCTAACATTGAATACTTTAAAATCTTTTTAAGTAAAGTTTTTACTTTTAATAAGGGAAAAATGTTATTTTAATCTAATGGGTATGAGGTGATATTAATTGGATATTCAAGAAAAAGTAAAGAAGAAAAATATTTAAACTAGAGGTTGGGAAATGTAGTTGAAAAAATGATGTCACTGTAGTAGATAATGAGAATAATATTTACCATTTTAGTGAAAATTTACCTTATAATAGTGATGGTGAGGTAAGAAAATTAGTGGGAGTAGAATTGGAAAATGAGGATTCAGAAAATATACTAATGTTGAGAAGGACGAAGTGGAATATGTATATCAATGAAAGACAAAGATTCGATCTGAAATTGATAAGAAACATATCATTAGTGATCATGAAACATCAGTTAAAACATCAATAATGATTGTTTTACAACCAACATATTTCATATCTTAGGATGTTCCCAAATTTATTGAGGAAACATCTGGAGATGAAAATTGGGTTCAAGAAATGAATGAATAGCTTGAACAAATTGAGAATAATTAGATATGGGAGATTTTTTGAGACCAATAGATAATAATTTCATAGTGATCAAATTGTTCTTTCGTAATAAGATGAATGAATATGGTATATTAAATCGAAAAAATAATGAATTGTGTGAAAATGATACTCCCAAATAGAGGGTATTTGTGTTGATGAAACAATTCTTCCTATTGAAAGGCAATAAACAATAATATTATTCTTGACCATAGTAATGAAATGAAAGATTATAATTTTATAGATGGATGTCAAGTCATCATTTTTGAATGGGGTACTATATGAAGAAGTGTATATTAATGAACCATATGGTTTTACTATTCATGAATATTATAGTAGTGTTTATTGGGTGATAATTGTTCTATATAGGTTGAATCAAGAACTGGGTGAATGGTATTTAGGAATGGAACAATTTTTGATGAATCTTGGTTTTCAGAATCACGGAGTCTATTATAATATCTATGTCAATAATGAAATTAATGAAATGATTATGGTTCAAGTATATGTTGAACAAAAATTTATGGTGGATCAAAAGATGTGTATTGAAAATAGTTCTCATAATTCATGAGAAGTAGTGGGAAATGTCAATGATTGGTAAAATTATAATTTTCCATGGTTTATAGGTGACACAAGAAAGAAATGACCCATTTATTTCACAATTATAATATTTCAAAGAGGTTTTGATAATATTTGTAATGGATAATTTCATTAATATGACAACTCTAGTAGCTACCCAACTGAAGCTATCGTAAGATGATGGATGGAAAGTGGTAATATCAAAGAATATTAGCAGATCATTGGATTGTTGTTGTATATTACAACAACAAAACCATTTTTTTTCAATTACTAATAAATAGAGTATCAGTGCAATCCAAATGAAACCCACTTGCTTGTAGTGGAAAGAATACTGTGATTTATAAATGGCATGGTGGATTTTTGTTTTCTATATAATGAAAAATCCCAATAAGATTTATTAGGATATATGGATGAAAATTTGGATGGGTTTTTAGATGATATAAAATAAACATTTTGTCGTGCATTCTATCTTGGGGAACTATGTATTTATTGGATTTGTAAGAATCATTATTCTGAATTCATTGATCACTATATAGGATAAATATATTACCGCTACTTCATCTTGCATGAAATTATTATGGATGAAGAAATATGTTGATGAAATTGGAGTTGAAGTAAATTCTCTAATTGGAATCCATTGTTATAATTCAAGTATGACAAATCTTAACAAAACATTAGTCTATAACTCAAGATAAAAGAACATTCAAACCAAGTATCATTTTGTTAAGGAGATGGTGGAGCATGAGCATGTGATGTTGGAGTTTGTGACTCCAGAAAAACATGTGGAAGAAATTATAATGAATTCCTAACCCAAAGAAACATTTGAACAATATTGAATGGATCTTGGAGTTCAGTTGACTCCCCACGCTTGAAAAAGAAAGGATGTGGGACACCCTCACCCTAACGTATGATGTGTTTTCCCTAAAGTGATGTTCTATGGTCATTACCATATTTCAGACCAGAAAAGTGTGACCATCAGGTTCATTGAAAAAGGGCGATAGTTTTGGCTATAAAAAGGGTATAAATTTTATTAATCACAGACAGGAGAGAAGCTGATAGGGGGAGAAATGAGGTCCGAGTGGTTTTTTAATCTAATAAAGCTAAATATGTTCAATCAAAGGTTATATATCATAAAAAATGGGGATAATGATGAACATCTTTGAGTGGTTTCAAAATGAAGTGATTCATTAACTAAATTTACATGCTACTCTTGTTTCCCACACCGAGTATGGATCATGTGGGATTAGAGTGTGTGATAGGTAAATCTTCGATCACTAATCACTGTTTGGATGTATTTTTGACAATCCCAGAGGGGGGAAATATGGGAAAAAATACATCATGGTGTCTTATTAGAATTTTTGTGGTGATCATGGTTGCTTAAAATTCCAAATGAACACTTTTCAGTATGGATGGTGTTGGTGAAGTAGTTGATTTTAAGGTGTTATAATTTCCCTATGTTTATGAAATTTTTAGAGATCTAAATGAATATTTTTTTATGGAAAGGAATGTTTTTCACATTAAATTTCTATAATTCAGAAAATCATATAATGTATTTCACATACTGTAGTTCAAGGACTATGAATCATGGATTTCATAGATCACATAGTATTGTAGTTGTGCTTTGCAAACTAAAAATGAGGTATGCATAATTGTAAAAGAATCCTTCATTCATGGACAGAAGTGGTGAATTAATCAAATCATAGATATGGTTATTTCATGGGAGATTAATAATTTATGGAAGGAGGTGATTTAATGTGCATAATAGAGTAATTTCCATTTTTAAATTAAGGTGGTATATTGAGTTTTCCCCAAAGGATGTGTTCTAAGATGACCGCATAGAAAGTTCATTTCACAGTGATTCCTAATCTGAAAAGGATCTTTTGGTAATTGTGATTAGAAGGTTATGAAGGATGTACTTTACTAAATAAATACCCATAATAATATCATTGAATAGATTGAAATTAATTGGATATGATGTCCACTGGAAAAATATTTATTTTTACAATGTGGTTTGCGAAGAAACAATTTCATGAAGGAAGTTGTTCATGAGGGAGAAGCTCCATGAAAGAGGTAGTTTATCAAGATAGTTCACCAAATGGGTATAAAAGGAAATATTTCTCACAAGGTAAAATGTTTTCTAGGATTTTAAGGCCATATGTGAAGCAATGAAAGTTCACAAAAGACATTTTATTTGTGGTGTAAGGTGGTTTGCAAAGCATGGGGTTCGAGAAGTAGGTGGTTCGTGTATGAGGATTCCACAAAGGGAAAAAGAAATTTGGAAAATGAAACTACATAAGGAAAATGAAACATCATAAATTTTATTTTATGTAATTTATGATAATAGGAATTCATGGAATAATAAAACATGTGTGAAACAATTCTAAGGTGATTAAAAATAAAAAATGTTTCATATGAAGGAGTAGTGAGCACACTTAAGTTGATAGGGAAGTGAGTTCAAAATACTGATTGGTTGGAAAACAAGAGGGATAGTGAGTCTTCCCAAATCATTGTAATAGATGTGTGCTTTAGTGTATTTGGTACATAGGCACATTTCCCTTTTATTATCCTTGTATGTTTCCTAGTGCGGGTGAACCGAGTAAAATTTCTGTGTCTCATGCTCTATTAAATTTTTGTTCATACATTTATATTGGAAAGAGAGAGAAGAGTGTTTTGTTTAATGATGAAACAAGATATGAAGGGGAAGTTGTTTTAATCTATCATTCCCTAATTCACCCCTCTCTCGGTATTTGATCTCAATTTTCAAAAATAATTTGTGCTAGGTAAATCAGTTACTCCACATATATGATTTATGATTACATGGATAAAATGTTCTCCAAAAAACCATATTGCAGTTCCCCAAAATCATTACCATGTATACTCATTTACATCACATACTATTTCTAAAATTTATTATAGAATTCTCATGATGTATATGAAGTTACCTTTAGCTTTATAATACTTTACATGATCTTATTGAAATATGTTTAAAATATTTTTTATGTACAATTATGTATAAAGGTTTCTCTATCTTAAAAATGATAAGCAACGTGCTTGTATATCCATTACCTTATATCAGTTTAGACTAGGAAACTTTAAAGGGAATAAAAAAGTAAACTTCATTTAGTTGTATTTGATAAACAATTATCTCTTTATAATGAGGGAATAGTATTATATTTTATATTAATCATTCATTTCAATGGATATATATGGTCCAAGAGTTACTGAACCAATAGTTTATAATTTAATATACCATAAAAACATTTATTCCAAATGTGAGATAATGTATTATTTTTCTATTTGGACACAGAGATAAATGTTTTTATAGAACATATATGAGTCTTGAACCAACATATTTAGTAATGAGAAGTAGAGATCTCCCCTTGGATGATATAGGAATCACCCTTCCTCAGCTCTGTTTGGGTTTACATTATAAACATTCTATTCATTTTCATTTCCTATATTTAATTATATTTATGTAATTAGCATATTTCATTAAATATACATATGATGAATAGAGAGTTGAAGAATATAACTATAGAGGATATAACTCATCAATTTTTCAATTCAGTGATGTTTACTTTATGGTGTCCAATATTTCCACATGAGAAGCACATAGAATCATATTAATTATTTTTCCCTCATATCTATTGTCTCTTTGAAGGATGGTGTGAAGGATCTTCTGGCTATATATTATCCATAGTACCTTCTAACTTTTATTTCAAACTTTTCAACCTAAGAGGTGGGGAAATAGGTTTCAACTAGTCATTTTCGTCCTAGTTAAGTATAGATAACTGTTTCCTAAAAGGCATATCCATTTTGTTTATCTAGGCTTAGAAAAATAAGGGTAATCTTAGTGGAAATGATATTATAAAAAGATTAATGTAAAATTTATTATCCAAATGGATTCCCAATTTATTTAATTTATCTATATACCCTATAATTGTCAAATAATGATCATTATCAAGATTCCATTTTTCTAGTTTAGACTGATATAGTGAATTGACCATCATATTTACTGTAATACTTTTTTTATATTTCATAAGATAATGGAGATATGTTATTTTTGGGGTAAACATCCTTGTATTTATGTTGTATAATAAAATATTCAAAAATAATTGATAATATAATACAAAGGACATATGAAGCGTACTCAACATACCCTTGGTAGTATACCTTTTCATCCACTCTCACTTGATGGGTGTGAAGGATATGAATAGTGGATTCCAACACATAATACAAAAGGTTTATTTTAAATGTGTATAACATAAACAATTGTAACACAACTAAAAATTTATACTTGTACTGACATACCTTGAGTTAAGGAATGATTACACTTATTTAGTGGTTTTTATTTCCATTTTTCTACAATAATTAAAATTTATTTTTAATACTTTATCTGATTAGAAAATATGTGAGATATAATAATTGATTTAATTAAATCTCTAACTATTTTATAAAGTTCCAATATCTATAAACAATGAACTAAAAATTTATAGTTTCTAGAAAATTATAGAGGGAATGATCCATATTCCCCTTCACATAACCCCAATAAGGGTTGGTCAAACTACATGAAGGTATTTAGGTAGGAAAATATTTTCCTACTGTTGGATTGTATCTCCATGAACTATGGAGTGGAGTCCCGAATCCTGAAATTATGATTTATATTTGATCAACATTTGAAAAAAATTGATCGTGTTGAGAAAGGGATACTCATCCTAATGTAAAATGCTCAATTTGATCCAAAACCCTCATTAGAACACACCTTTTAAAATTAAGTGTCCCAAAAAGTGATGGTTAAACACTTAGTTCTTCTAGTTTCATTCATAATAATGTAATGAAATGAAAAGTTTAGCTTAATATTTATTTGAGGGATTTTAATTTATTACGAATAAAATTTATCTTCTTTTAATTTTTTCTAGTATTGTTAATATTAAGAATATTTTACTTAACTAATTTACCATGGTTGATAAAACATTTATTCATAATCCATTTAAATAATTTCCATCTTTACATATTAATTAATTCATTTAATAGATTTTTGTCTTGTTTAGAAAAAAAATATAATACATAGACAGAAATAAATATATAAATTAAATTACCGAGTCATTATTTTATCTAATTATTTATTTAAATAGAATAAATTAAATCAATGAGTGACCTATGGGAATAATTCTATTTATCGGTCTTGTATAGAGTTATAACATTCCACTTGTACACCTATTTAACACTGAGTTGGCATCATCATTATTCCATATTTAATGGAATCCATGAGCGTTGGGATTCTGCATCAATTACAAGTATTTATTAATCAAATTCTAGTGAGGGAATCCAAATGATTTGTTAAAATGGATTAGATATCCATCCATGGACATGCATGTCCTACATAATAATGGAAGGATGGATGAATCACAATCCATTATTTATTTTATTATTAGATAATTGAAAACCCATAAATAATTTATATAAAATCATTGCCTACACATGCATAGGTCTTGGTCAAGCTCATGATCCATTATACATGTAAAAAATATACAAAATAATATGGTTGGAATTTTTTCTTTATTCATTATTTTTATCTTGATTAACATGCATATATTAACAAATTAATTAATTAATTAATTTCATTTCTTCTTAATGATCATATAAGCATAATTAGAGGTACATATTATTTATTTCATCCATGGAAAATATTTTTTATAATAAATAATGACATATTTATTATAACAAGTAAATTGAGAATTTATATTTCCTTAAAAAATTATTAGCAATTCAACCACACATTAGTGTGAAAATCATGAAAATATGGGTTTAATGTAATTTTTTAATTATTCCATTTAATGGGAGACTACAAGATGTATATAGTCAAACTACACGACATGTATATATATTTCCATGAATCTATTGTACACGCCTGGGTATGTGGAATGTAACATGGTTAGAATATATGGCTTGTATGGACTAGATACACATAGTTTGATCTACTTATTGTGCATCAAAGATTCATTCCTAGGTCATTGTAATGTGTTTTAGATATATTAATTGATGAAAAATATACCGTGAATATAGTATATACATTGTGTATATCATAAATTCTTAAGGTTATCAGTATCACATGGTTTGACCATTTATAATGACCATGAAAATTGTGTGATTTATGCTGCTAACTCATGTACACTACATAACATGTACACTGATATCCACCATGTAATCTGATAACCATTGTACTAGCCTATCCAGGTCTATAGGTGGGTGAAATAAATGGTCCATGTTTAGTAATTTCTTTGAGCACCAGGTATCTATCGGTGAATCTAGATGTACATGGCATGTACTTATTAGTACAGACCATATAACACTGTCTTAGAGGCCAAAAATTTGGCAGTTCCTGACGAAATATTAAACCTTTCCTCATATATTAGTAGGAAACTAATAAAATGAACCATTGGAGAAACATGATTAATATATCAAATCTTTTTAATTCAAATCATAATAAGGAGAGATTAGATGAAATAAAAATCTAACCAAATCTTCACATAGATCATCATTCTAATAAATAATTATAATTTTAATGTGACCCCTATGATACAAAATGGAGGAGTGAATCATAGTAGTATCATGTGAAAGGATATTTATAAGTAAAACTTATTTTAATTTTAATTTATTGGAACCCCAATATTTTATCTTTCATGTTATGTTTAAAATTAGATTATATAGATTGAAAGAAGGAAACTACATCATATTAGGTTTTTTTCTAAAGAGTCGATGCTGATCAACCAAAATGATAATTTTGGATTGCCTTTATTGTTTTTGTGTGGATCCAATGGTAGAATCCCTCTAGAAATGATACACATGTGCTCATAATGATCCATAAGAACCTCATCTCAATCTTCATGTGCTAGCGTATTGAATTGACTTTCTTGTGTTGTTCATTGTCAATAGCTCATTCTTCGATCATGAAGAAATATATTTTTCATTTTGGTTTTTGATAAGGAGAGATATGGAGGAGTTGAAAGATAATTCGTTTTATGAAGCAATTCTACATTTTTAATTAAAATGACAATACACAAAATGGGATACTTATAAAGGTTGAGTTTAAGTTAGAAATTTTTTTATTACATGCCAAACCGTAAAAAATATTAAAACCTTTAATAAACTCCATTCCAAAAAATAATTATATAATTTTACTTTGTAGCACATACCATCCTGTGAAAATGATAAATAATATTTACTAGCTTATAAAGAATTATTTATCACAGGATGAGGTCTTGGTTCGTTTGAATGCCCCATTATTTATTGAATAAGTGAAAAATTATTTTATTTATAAGAAAATAATTTATTCATATACCGGTGAATAAATATTTATTAATTATTTAATAAAATAAAAAAATATTTAGTTTTCACATTCTGAAAAATAAATATTTATTTAAATTATGTGATTAAAAAACATGTCTAAATATATTCCACGATCTTGAGAATAATATTTTTCCATTAATTAAATTCAAATATAATTTAATTGAGATCAAAATAAATACTTAGTGTGTTACCCTTTAGGATTTATTCTCACTTAAAATAGCTAGGTACACCTAAAGTTAAAGATTATTATGTAGCAATTGGTCAAGGCACCCAAGACAATGTACAACATGTCCCAATGATGAAAACCACATATGAACACTCACTTTATAATATAATACATTATTCAAAATACCTCATTAATATGGTCGCA
This sequence comes from Viscum album, assembly GCA_963277665.1. NCBI lineage: Eukaryota > Viridiplantae > Streptophyta > Magnoliopsida > Santalales > Viscaceae > Viscum > Viscum album. The sequence goes on along the minus strand of OY728138.1, from coordinate 749,838,038 downwards.
CGATGGGGTCATCAACTTATATGATCGATATCTCTTTATTTGATTATCTGAAATAAGCAGGTCGATACACCATGGCCATATAATTTAGGTGACAATTATGTTCCAATCAAATGGATAAGATATCAACTACCCTTAAGACGGAAGGAATGAATCTTTATTCGAATTGTCGCTTAATGGAATGTCAATTATGACACACCCAGTAAACCCTACTTGCAATAAATATATGGAATGATTGTTTTTGTTATTAAATATAAGTGCATGAGTCATGAAATGATCCAATGATAATATCAATTTCTGAATCCCATTTCACATGCTCATAGATAGGAATATATAATGATCCCCAAACATATGGAATACTTACTAGAAGGTTTGTTCTCATAATTTATCATATTGGATATTACTAAGTGTGAAATTCATTAGAATAAGCCTCATATTCTTATTATTACTCACACTTAATGGTCTACATAACATGTGTTCTGTCAAAATATTTTATATAAGCACAAAACTATATTTAAGAGATATAGCCATGTAATATCGAGGTGCTCATCATAATGGGGAATAACTATTATCTTATCACTGAGATAGATACTCATGGACATTATCAAATTAATATTATAATGACAAAATTTTGAGATAACATATCTATATTAATATTCACTCGATAGAATATAATAGTAATATAAAGTACAAAGTAGTCAGTTATAGAGAACCATATCTAATAAAGTGAATCTCATAGATCCCAATTTAATATTCCTTTAATCAGTACTATGATATATAAACACCATAAAGAATATTATTATTGGGAAAGTATGATGAAATATATTACAAAATTTGAACTACTACAAAACCCAATTATTAAAAAATTGAGATTTATCAGTACTATAATTTTTTTCTGATAAAAACCATCTTTATCAGAGCTAAAATGAGTGCAGATAATGGAATCCATTTACTAGAATTAATAAAAGTGAGAATAAATGGAACCCTTTATCATTTCTTTTTTAGCACTGATAAAAAGTTACATTTTCAGCACCTTATTTTAGCTATGATAAAATAATCCTTTAATATTGCTTTTTTTAGAGTAGATAAAAGGTGTCCTCTATATCATGTTTTTAGCACTGATAAATGATTCTCTTTAGCAGTGTTTTTTATCTATTATAAATACCCAGAATAAAATGCAAAAATAAATAAATAAAAAAATGAGTAAATTATAAATATATGAAAAATTTTATTAATTAAATAATTATTGATAGAAAAGAATAAATTTAATATACATATTTATAGATTATAAATATTTATAAATAGTATATTATATATATAATGAATAAGTACTATATATATAAAATGTTAACTAAAAACATATAAATTTCCTATTCATTTTTAATGTTGTTGAATTTCTCAATTTAACCTATATCTAATGTTGGGTATTGTATTTATTTCATGCAGGCACACACACACACACACACATATGTTAATGCATTTGTACACACAAATGAACACACAAATATATTTACACAATATATAGAAAAACATGCACCAAATATTTATGTAATTTATTCAAATATTTGTATATTTTAGAATTTTATTATAACATGATACATTTAATATATATTATGTTTTAATCAGTAAATTTAATTTTTTTTATTACTACAGTTTGGGTATTCAGTTTTAACATTTTTTATTTTATATTTAATTTTTGAATTTGATCATTTTCTATTATTAATTTATATATATTTATTTACTATGTTTTAGTATTCAATATGTATTCATCCAGATCAATATATATACACACGTTTTTATTAAAAACATATATTTAATTACTAAATTTTTTCCATTTTTTCAATATTTTTAAAGTGTACCCATTTCGAATTATTGAATTTCTCTCATTTTTAAAATGCATGTATTTAAGATTATACATCCATTAATAGTGTTAAAAACATATTTATAAATAAATATTTATAAAAAATATACATATAAATGTAAATTTACAATATTTATAGTTGTTATAAATAAATAATAATTATTTTTTGAATAAGAATTTATATAATTATAAATAAATAATTATATATATTTAAATAATTACAAAATAATACTAAATTTATTTGAATCATAAAAAATTATAATTAATTTATTTAAATTATTATGATTATAAAACATTTATCATAAATTTTTTAGCGTTGATAACGATAAAACATTATTAGTGCTAAAAAGAACTGTTTAAAGATATATTTATCAATGCCAAACCGTAGCACTGATAAATATGTCTTTTATTAGTGCATTGTTTAGTGTTGATAAATTTAGAGATTTATCAGCACTAAAAAACCATAGATAAATATCCCTTTTATCAGCACTTTTCTAAAAGAATTATTAAATGTTTCCTCAGTCTATTTAAAAAAACCCTATCCAAGACTTAGGAACTCGTGATTTTCAAGCTCTCTCAGAACACCGATTCTACAAAAGCGACTCCTATAAATTCCCCCAAATTAATCAAGGCTAAAGCTAAATGTATGTTATTTTTTTACATTTCATCTATTGTTGTTTGATGTTATGGGTTTTGAATTTTGTGTTTTTCACTTTTATCAACCATGGCAAACCCTACATCTCTTCTCCTCTCTATTTAAATACAATGAGTGGTTTTATTTCATCTTTTTCATCTATACATAATAGTTTCTAAGAAAAGGAACTATGTTTTCAAAAGTTAAGGTTAGTCAACACATGTGTATGGCCCTGTATGGATAAATAAAATATATTTTTCACTATAAGATAATAAAAAGGTAATAATGTATTTATAGCATGATCAAATTGAGTTTAGTTAAACATTTATGTGGTTAAACAATTTCTCAAACATGTTATCTATAACCCTTAGCATTGAAACATGACTTTGGTTAGTTTATGAAAAATGGTATCTGAGCATTGGTTCTTCAAAGTCCCTATGTTTCAAAGTGAACCATTTTATTTTAATAGAAAGGGTAGTGTGGAGATAGGTTGTTAGAACATTAGAGGAACATGCATGTGAGAGTATCAACAACTATCATCCGTTTAGAGAAATGATTCTCTAGGGAACATTTGGGTGGAGTCAGGAAATTTAATTGAGACTTTGATCAGTTTTATGTGTTTGATATGAGAATATATATTTAAGTTCCCAATTATTTTTAAGTGATATTGGGATTTGATTTATTTTGGGTTGATGGTGGATTAAGAGATGGAGCTACACAGCTGGTCCCCCTGGTCCATCCAAATATGTGGAGACCATGTGGAAAGTTCTAAGGACTCCACTAAATCTATAAGAAGTTTTTCATTTCATTTTTGAATTCTTTCAACCAATTTTAATTATTGAATTACTTTTAAAGTGAATTATCAGTTTTTGAAGGTGATTAAAGAAGGGTTTGTGTTGTTTGACGTTATAGAAATGATTATCATCTAGTATTGTGTACTATTTTGAATATTTTAAATGTTATTTTGGGGAAAAATCAGTTTTTTGTATTTTTGAAATAAATTTTAGGTTCTTAAATATTATTAATGGTTTATTTTAAAATGGATTTATTATATCCAAAATCATATTCAATATAGTTGTTGATTTCATTGTGGTTTTTGGGAAAAATGATTTCTAAATAATATAGATTTTTATGGAAATGATTTAACATGAACCATATTTAATTAAAAATGGGTTTAAATAATATTAAACCCTAAAAATGGTTTTGTTTTATTTTTAATTGGGTCAATTGTTTTAAATATATTTATTTAATGTTAGTGGTTTTCAAGAAAACTACGTTTTAAAATTTTTTTATGATCTTTTTTTTGAGTTTATTATTATGGATTTGTTATGTGGTCTTAGACGGACTATTTAGTTTTATATGTTGGATATTTATTAGCTGAGTTAATGTTTTGTGTAATTTAAATTCCTGCTATGGAAATTTTCAAAGAAAATAGTAGAGGGTTTGTGTCCTAGGATAACCCTATTAGTGATTTCTCCATTCATTTAGAGGAGACTCATTTTGTTTCAATCTCTAGCCAAACATTAAATCAATTGGGGACCATGGAAACTTATTTCTCTCAAACCCCTTATTTGGTTATTTATTTAGTAGATGCAGAGTTGGTGGAGACTTTGGAATCTAGTGCTTGGTTGTTTAATTGATTTTTATAGGTATTTTTCCTTTATGAGCCTTATTATTTGTATATACCAATCCTCAAAGGTGTGGTTTTGTTGGGGATCTTGATGCAATTTTAGATAGGGACACATAATATGTGGTATTTTTTATTTGTTCTTATGGACTGGTGGTTTATCCTTATCATGGTTGGGTGTATTTTTTGTCATAACCTATCTTATCGAGTCTCATGCCTCTAATTTAGGAGTTTACATGTAGAAATCGGTAAGAATATATGAAATATAATGCTCTTATGTATCATTATTTTTTTCTAGAATAAATTATAAATTTATATTAATAGAAATTGAATAGTAAATAAATATTTCATTCTTATTTACTAATTTGGGATAATTTGGTTTATATATCTTATAAATTTATTGAGTTTATTTAGTATCCACTTTATCAATGCTATCTATTCTTCATTTCATACATATATTTAAAATAATGATTCGAACATCTTTTCAATAATGTATAATGTTTGAAATGAATTATCAAAAAGAAAATGAATGAGAGTGAGGGGTATGGGGTTCACCTTTAATATAGATTATTTTGTTCATATTTTTGAAAGATTTTTGTTTTTTGGAAGAGTAAAATTATGTGAATATCTACATTAATATAGAATATGTCACCACTCTGACCCCTATACCTCTATAGGAATGTTCCAATGAACAAAATTTCTATGGTAGAACATATACTGATTATCATTTACTAGAGTCAATTGTAGATCTACTTCATGATATGTGGAATAATTTTCACTGATGGGAAGTTTCTACAGTTACTCGAATAATTTACTGTAATATATAATAATAATAAGTTTAGAATTGTAATGAAACTATTAATTTCATTTATAAGAGTAAAAAATACTAGATTATTACTAATAATTAGTATAAAAATTCTCCCTTCAAATGGATGTATGTTATTGGAGGGATCTTATAGTTGATTAAAAAAATATCCAAAATTGAAAGGTGAGGAATCATTGAGTAGATAGAAGTGATGTCCAATGTAGGTGGGTTGAGATTAATTAATTCAAGACCATTATAGTGGATGTATTCTATTTCCTCTTCAATTGAGGATACTTTTGAGTGATTCCATTAGTGTAGGTTCCTTGGACACTTTAATCCTTAGATGGTTTATTATCTTCATGTTGGATTTGGTGGTCTATAACCAACTACTTTGTACTTTATTCATTAAATAAAAACCTTATCACATCTTGATTGTTCTTCTGCATGACATGTCATGTGATAATGTCCTAAGGATAGTTGTTGCATTAAAGGGTCGTAGTGGATCCCTGCTATGATGAGAACCCGGAAGTCCCATAACACTATTATTGAATGTATGTTCTATGGCCGGATGATGTTATTTGAGGGACAAAAATAATAAAGGTCATTAGGGGTGATGACTCATAAAACTTTGAGGCACATTCTCATGGTGTGCGACCTTGGTAATATCCAAGAGGATATTATGATATTGAGACTTGCCAGTAGGAAATCCACATTTCATAGTGTCATTGGATGTTCCTATCTGCGGATGTGTGTATTGGTCCTTAGAATTTAAGATTATTATTAATGGGTATTAGAACTTGCGTACTTAGATGTATTGATGAAAACTATGACGACACACTATTCTCAATGCGGAAGGATATGTTGGGTGCGTCACGAATAAAACTGCATTAATAGATAATGCAAGAAAGGATTTGTCCCTTCTGTTCCATAACTGAAGTAGATATCTCAGGCCCTTTGATGGAATTGATATAGCCTAAATAAATCCATGGCCATGGTAAGGTATGGGAAAGTTCAATTCCGGGAAGTCAAAGAAATAGTAATCAAGAACATGGGTTGATGGCACTAGCATGAAACCCGTTTGATTGGATATATAGAGACAAAGGGATTATATTACACGGTAAGCATTCATAGGAAGTGACACGTCATTGTGGCATTAACTTCTTTCTCTATAGGTGCCTTGGCGTGTTGCTAGACGCTAACCTTGGACTTTAGGCAGGCTCAACCTAATGCCACCGAGAAAGAGTCCTAGAGGGTCACACACTAAGTTTGTCCATGTATCTCAGTTAAATATTAATTTAACAAGTTAAATAAATATTATTCCCGACTGTGGTTTAATAATTATTTAAGGATGTCTGAACGCATTTATTTTGACACTAGTTATTCGAGAGAATATATTGCGGATGAAATAATATATTTATTAGCGAGTAATGCAGTTACATTTATTTAAGAAATAAATAGTAATTACTCATGGTCTAATAAATGTGGTGGAGAAAAATGGAAAATAAAATATACACGCCATGTAGTTTTATGGAAAACAAGTACACGTTGTGTATTAATTATTACACGCCATGTAGTTTTTCCAGTTGGGATTTTTGAGGATTTAATATTGTTTTATTAAATGATTTTTATTATAATCAGCGTGGGCGCATATCAAAGAATTAATAATTCGACATGGGGGTTTTCAATAAGAGTTAATGAAATAAATAAAATGCGTAACACATTTATTTATTGTCATAACTCTATTAACCTCAAACCCAATTATAAATATCCTCGCAACCCCAACATTTTATAGAGCCATTGTTGTGCACAACGGATTTGGAAATACTCTCAAGCCAAGAGATAATTCCTTTTCCACCAAGAACGCCCTCAAGTTACGGGAGAAAGATCCTCCACCAGATCAAGGCGGTCGAAGGCGGACATCGCAAGAGAAGGTTCTTCCGCGTTAGCACCCGGAGATCCCTTCAGTGACATCTGGAGATATGTGACACATGTGTGGATCACCGCTATAGGAATCCTACACTTGGATTCTACGATGCAACGACGGATCACCAAATCGTGACCGGACACATCAACGAAGAAAGAATTCCAACGAGGTAATTCTTATGCATTAATTAAATTAATTATAATCAATATATGATGATCCTCCTCAAGGGTTCTGGGAAACTTCTTTTCTTTTCGTTATTTGTTCTATTCTGAAGATTTGACATTTTATACCATGACAGATCTCGGATTGAACGTTGTTTAACGTTAAAATTAATGTTGGGAAAACCCACAATCCCGATTCCACTGCGCCCGGAATCTACAAGTGGTATTAGAGGGGGTCATATCGTTGATTATAATTATTTATTTTTTCATTGGTAATTTACGCATTTAATAATTTAGTTATATCAATTCATGTTTAATCGTTATGGAAATCTGAATATCGATATCTATTCGTCCTCCCTCGTTTCTCGTTCACCTCACTGAAACGAATTTTTCTTTTAATTTTAATTAAAATAAAATAGAGGAACTCATCCGGAGGATCCAAATATTTCTGGCCGTATAACACCAGAATACACGGCATGTATTCGTAAGTACACGCCGTGTAGTCTAGGTTCAATGCATTGAATGATCTGCCAAATCAGGCCGTGTATTGGATTTTTTTCTAAGAATTTAAGACACCATGTGTTGACCAGAAACAGATGGCACAAGGTTTTCAGAATACATTCCGTCTGGTCCAATGAACACGGCGTGTAGTCCCTTCAAGTTAGGGCTGGGTCGTGTACTCCGTACACGGCCTACACGGCTGGAAACTGTGTAACACGGAAACTACACGGCGTTTGTCCCACTGTACACTCCGTGCACTTCGAAAATTTCAGAAGTACATTAACACGCCCAATCCCCAGTCGTGTACTTCGAATGGACGGTGAAGAAAAGTACACTCCGTGTAGTCGGAACTACACGCCGTTTACTCACCCAAATTACACAGATTTATTAAAATTTATTGTTATATTATACAAACCCTTGAGACGTGTACCATGGTGCAGGCGTAAAGCTGAGGCACGTCATGTGATAGGTGTTACATATATATGTGTTTAATTTAACATCTTCATAAGAAATGGGAATTCACCGGGTTGCCTCCAAGGTACAAGTTACGTACAAGGATAATTTTAAATGAATTTATTTGTTTAAAATTATGATTGATGAGAATCTCAAGGAAATTTAGAAAAGGGATTTAAGATAAAAGGATTGATTAATTAAAGATAATTAATTGATTCAAGAGTGGTTTATCTTAAATAAGAACGACTAAATAATTGAATGCCAGTTTTATTTATGCGCAAATATCATTGCATTTATGGATGATCATGAGCTAGACCGAGACCTTTGTATGTGAATGGTTTCTTTTAATTTATTTATTTAAATTAAATTTGTTGGCCTGCAAGCCATCTCCTCATTAATATGTAGGGCATGCACGCCCAAGGATTATTTTATGTAAAAACCCCTTTTACCCCTCACCTGCATGTGCGATAAATGCATATGTAATGGATGGAGCTCCCAAGCTAGTGGAGGAGGCTCATGTCAGGAGCCAAGGTGAAACCAATCCAAGTAGATACAATGGTGGATATGTGGAAAGCTTTAAACACGAACCTGAAAGGTTCAAGGTGTTTCTCCACTAGGTTTTGAGTTAGTTTATCAATCGCTAGATAAACTAACCAATATAAAATCTCATGATCATACCATTAATTTTATTTCTATCAGTTTCATGGTTTATTTATTCTGGGTGTGTTGTCACGATCACACAATTAATGAATTAAACGAGCATGCAAGATGGAACTAAAATAAAACTAGCTTATACGTAAATATTATCTTAGATATGGTTAATCACTTAAGTATATCCCTCTTAATATTAACAAGAATGTAATCAAAGATAATAAAATGGAAATTTACGTATAAGGATAAAATCCCTCAAAAATAAATATTAAGTCGGAATACCCTTCCATAATCTTGGTTTGAATCGAACCATAGTTCAAAGTGCTTGACCAACCCTAGTTGAGGTGATTTCAATTATCGGGGAATTCTAATTCAAGGTTTTGGGTTGACTTGACTTGGTTCACATCAAGGGTTGACTGCCACAGCAAGACTTGGTGTGACCAAGAGGCAAAGGTTGAGGAAATCCAAAAAGAATTTCAGGATTGGGGATTCCACTCAGTGGATCAAGGAGCTGCGAGTTAATGCAGTTGGCATTTGGAATGCCTACCTAAGACCCTTAAAGTTTCTTGACTAAACCCAGTAGGGGTAATGCGAAGGGAAATATGGATCCTTTCCACTAGAATATTCACACAACATAATATTCCGAAGTCAATGGTGAGGGCTATTGGATTTCAATAAAATAATGGGAGACTAATAAGTATTAATTTATTTGTCTCAATTTTGTAATAAAGTACTAAACCTTTGATCATTATAATTTGTAGAAACGACAAGAAAATGACTTCAAATATATCATTGCGAACCATAATCTAAAAAGAAAACCTTCTCACTGACACCAATTTCCAAGAGTGGCAGAGGCGTTTACTTATCGTCCTTCACCATGAAAGGAAATTATATGTGCTGGAAGAGCCTATTTTAGTTGCACCTGGGAAAGAGGCTAGTGATGAGGAATTATCTCTCTACATGAAACACATGGATGATTCCATAGATGTCCAGTGTTTCATGCTATCGGCCATGTCTAATGAGCTCTTGAAGCAACATGAAAACATGGACGCATATACCATGATGCCTCACCATAAAGATCTCTACCAAGTGAAGGCGAGACAGGAGAGGTATGAGATCTCCAATGCTTTGTTTACCACGAAGCATAGAAAGTATGTGTCAGTTGGGCCTCATGTAGTCAAGCTTATTGGATAGATTGAATGCCTGGACATCTTAGGGATTAAATTCTCGGATGAGTTGCGTACATATCTCATCCGTGCATCACTGCCCAAGACCTTCTCTAGCTTCATTGTCAACTATAACATGAGCGACAATGAGAAGATTCTATCAGAGCTTCTGACCTTGATTTTCCAGGTAGATAAGGACATGGGGTGTGACAATCCCGTGGTCCTTATGGTGAACAAGAAAAGGAAGGACAAGGTAAAGGGGAAAAAGACTTATTAACGGTCTGAAGCCCCCGATCACCGTCCCTCCAAGAAGGGGAAGATCCAGAGGCAGGGCAAGTAACGAGAGGCAGTGTGTTTTTCATGTGGCAAGCAGGGCCACTAGAAGAGGAACTGCACCCAGAAGCGTGGGGATGGTAAAGGTGCGTTTGTTATCGAGTGGAATCTTTCTATTTCTACACATTGGGTGTTAGATACAGCTTTTGGGGCTCACATCTATATTCAAATGTAGGAACCAAGTAGATTTAGAAAGATCTCCAGAGGAGAGGTGGATCTTCAAGCTGCCAATGGCGCAAGGCAGGCTATGTTGGCTATTGGCAACTACCACCTCTCATTGCCGACTGGGGTGATTTTGGTTTTACATAACTATTATTATGTTCCTAGTGTTACCAAGAACATATTTTATTGTATCTTGTTTGGATGTGGATGGATTTGTTTTCAAATTTGGAAATAAGGGTTGTCTCTTTTAAATGAACAACATATGTTATGGTATGGAACATTTAAATAATGGTTTGTATGTATGGAATTACGAAAACCAAGTGCTGGTAATCGATAACGAAACAAACTCACATGACTCATACATCACCCAGTTATGGCATCACCACCTTGGTCATGTGAACGAGAAGAGTTTGAAAAAGCTCTGCCAAGAGGGCTATTTAGACTCTACTGAGCTAAAACCACATGATAGATGTCACGCTTGTTTACAAGGAAAAATGACCAAGCCGCCTTTTGGTGGACAAGGTGAAAGGGCCACAGAGCTTCTGGGATTGGTACACACGGATGTGTGTGGACCATTTCCAGTAGAAGCTAGAGGAGGATATTTTTACTTCATTATTTTTTATTGATGATTTGAGTAGATATGGCTATGTCTACTTATTGAGGTATAAGTCAGAGTCCTTAGAGAAATTTAAGGAATTAAAGAATGAATTAGAGAATAATATTGGTAAGAAGATAATGAAGATTCGATCGGATCGAGGTGGAGAATATATTATCCAAGAGTTCATCGATCTTCTACGAGAGTCTGGGATTCTATCTCAGCTCACTCCTCCTTATACACCACAGTGGAATGGTGTTAGTGAAAGGAGGAACCACACCTTGTTGGACATGGTGAGATTGATTATGAGTCATGCGGATCTTCCATTATCCTTTTGGGGAATGCATTACAAACTGCAGCATACACATTAAACCGAGTACCAACTAAGGCGGCAAATGGAATTCCATCCGAGTTATGGAATGGAAGGAAACCCACTTTTTTGCACAAACATGTATGGGGATGAGAGGCGTTTGTTAAGGCCTTTTCAGGAAACAAACTACCACCCTAGGTCATGAAGTGTATATTTATAGGATATCCCAAGGAAATGAAAGGATATTACCTATATAACCCTCAAGACAAGAGAGTGACTGTCGCCAGACAAGCCGTATTTCTTGAGAGGGAGCACATCCTCAAGAAGGATAGTGGGAGCACGATTGACTTCGACGAAGATGATGCTCAAGATACACATGAGTTGGTATAGGAACAAGTTCCACAGGTCCTCGTGGAAGAGGTTCCAGAAACACAAGTACTGTGTAGGAGCTCAAGAGAGGTAAGGGAACTAGAGAGATTTGGTTTCCTAGTCACCGAGGATGGTGAATCATTATTGTTGGAAAATGATGAACCTCTCTCCTATAAGGAAGAAGTAGAAAGATAAAAAGCTGCAAGATGGATAGAATAGTTCCCCATTTTTCATATTCATTTTGAGCTCTAATTCCATATTTTAAAGTGTTTCTTGAATATTTATAATAAACATTAAAGATATGATATAATGTTTAGAACCATAATAAAAAATATGTTCACTATTGTTCAATGAGTAACTAACACACCTATCACCACTTCCTTGTTGGCATCCACCTCAGCAGTTGGGATGGAAAAATGTTTCCCATGAGACTAAAAATTACCCAATGCATTGGAGCACTATATAATTCATAGTACACCCGCCATTTTCATTTCATTCTCATTTTTATGTGTGCCACGTAGATCGATCAACATGGATTCATTAATCAATATATTTTATTCAATAATTATCAAGTGTGGAGTAAATACATGTATGTTCCATGTCAAATAAGTAAATGTATAAAATTAAAAACCCTTGATTAGAATTGGGTATGGTATTCAGAAGATGATTATTTTGGCGTGGAATGTCGTAGTAAAATTTCAACAATTGAACTATGTCACTCAAAAATGTATGAAAATGTGATGATGAAAGAGAAATGGGTAAATAATAATTTGGAAATAAAATTGGAAGTAATAGGGATATGGAATTAAATTTCCCAACATTTGGAATTGGAAATGGAAGACATAAGATAATAAATAAACATGAATAATGGAGAGAAGGTGAGGATCCCTTACTAAATTTTGGCATGGTAATGAGTATACATAATAGTTCATGGGAGGGATTAATGATAGTTAAAGGGATCTATCATCATATATAAATCAAATGGTTAGTAAGGGGAATATAGAAGAAAATATCCCAACACTAAAAAATGGAAATTGAGAATCATATCATTAAAGAGGTTCTTGAATAAAAGAGGTGAGAAGAAGATCCCTTACTTTAGTGTGTGACTCCAAATGCGTGGGAAGCGCTACATTAGAGAATGGGGGCACCAAATTATGAATATAGAGAGCATAAGTAAAATTAAGTACATGATAATTTGATTTTTTGTGATGAAAAATGAGATCATTGGTGGGTTTATATGGTAATGGATTGGTGATTGATTTATTATTTCTCAAACAAAGGGTTTGGACTCTATATAAAAAAATAATCAAAACCAAAAGACTTTATATGGTTTTTCCCCATGTATTATACAAAATGGGAGTGGTTTTAAATTTTTTTTAAGTCCATGGACCAATTCTAATAAAATAATTCACTTTAATATGTGGAGGTGATTTATAATCTAAAATAAATGATTTTAAAACCATAAAATATATTAATGGTTTTAGAGGATTCATATTGGCTTCATAAAATTAAAAAAATAAACATAAAATCACATTAATATTAATTTAAAACATATATTTGGTCATTTATACCATTTATAGTATTTATTATACCAGTTTTGGGTTATTATGATGTCATAATAGACACGGAATATTTAAAACTTATTAAGATTTTACACGAAAATTCAACTATCTCATAAAATTATGAAACATTCACCATTAAATAATTTTGAAATTATGATTTCAAAAATAATACCCATTTTATATAAATATTTTTCTAAATATGTATATTATAATATTTAAAATAAGAATCATAGTATATTTAGAAATGATGGGTTTTTTTAAAAATAATAGTATTTAAACCCTTACAAAAAAATTGATTTGAGTTCATAAAAATTATATGATCATTTATATTTGATAAAAATTATTTAATAATAATATTTTATTAAAATATATATTATTTTAAAAATCCATTAATTCATAAAAATATATTCCTTAATTGATTTTTCATGTACTATGTAGTTAACCTAACATTTTCCACCATTTCCTAGAACATTTTAGGACTTAGAAGTTTGTATACCCCAACAATATACCAAAATTTTGGTTTTATTCACCTATTCAATAAAAAAATCTAAAGGACCCTTTTGGATGATTTAGTTGAAATAGTTTTTATAATTGAACTGAACTAGAGGAAGATATTGGTCCAATACTCCTTTGAAGTTCCTAAAACACGATCACAACTGTATTCTAGTGTCTGAATAGTCTATTCAAAATGACCATCTATTTGAGGATCATAGGTCATAAAGAAGTTCAACTAAATGTTCATATCATGTTATAGAGTTTTCCAAAACATTGATGTGAATCAAAAATCTCGATCAGATATAATTGATAGTGTTACTCCATGAAGCCTTTCCACTTCTATGATGTATATGCATGCATGTAGATCCAGTGAGAAATCCAATCAAATTTGAATATTGTGAGATATATTTGTAAGAATATCCCCAAAAACAATATTGAATTATCTCTCATGTATCTATTTGGATGTCTAGTGACAACGTCCATGGTGATGTTTTCCCATTTTCATGTTGTATGGGTAATGGTTGCATCATCACTTTATACTTATTCCTTTCAGCCTTCACTTGTTGACATACCATCCACTTTGATATATATATATATTTAGCAATCTCCATATTCATATTTTCGCTTCAATAGTTCTATCAATGATCTTGATACATATTTTTTTCTCCTTGGGTTAATAGAGAATGTTGAACTATGTGCATTATCCATTATTTCTTTCTTTAACTGAGTATTTTATGGTTTATAATTTTGTGACCCAAATCCCACAACTCTTTTTCCATTAACATTAAACAAGAAGGTTTTACTCTTTCTTATGGTTTCTATTTTTTTAATTCCCACATCATCATTTTGAGCATCCTTTAACCTCTCTATAATAAAAAGTTGAGAAATAATTTGTAAAAGGATTGATGAAGTTCCTTCCTTTATGATTCTCATGTTCGTCCTTTAAAAATCTAAAATGATCAAATCCCTCTCAATTCTCATCAATGATAAAATTTCTTGATCCTATATAAAAAAACAAGATACCACCTTATTCTCTTTTGTAGGATGGTAGTGAATTGACAAGTGATAGTCCATAAAATATCTCTAACTATCTTCATTGGTGGATACTCAGCTCTTCCTCTATCAATATATTTTTATGGATTCTGTGATCCATATATACTTAAAATTTCTCTCCTAAGAGATAATGATGCCACATTTTCAAAGTGAATATAATTGCATCCAACTCTAGATCATGTGTTGGGTAGTTGTTTTTATGAAATTTCAACTACCTTGAATCATAGGATATCACCTTTTAATTTTAAATTAACTAATAATGCAATACCTTCATTGAAGCATTAATAAATACTGTGAAAAGTTATCCACTTATGGGTAATGAGATCAACGAGGAAGGGATAATCCTTCTTTTCATCTCCTTGAATATATCTTCATATTCATAATTTCATACAAACTAGAACCCCTTCTGAGT
Organism: Viscum album; assembly: GCA_963277665.1. Classification (NCBI taxonomy): domain Eukaryota; kingdom Viridiplantae; phylum Streptophyta; class Magnoliopsida; order Santalales; family Viscaceae; genus Viscum; species Viscum album. Next base: position 749,822,967 of record OY728138.1, on the reverse strand, counting down.
TAGCTTAGTTACAGGGTTTGAAAATCATAAGAAATTTTTCCCAAATCGACCATAGTACTCAGATAATCCAAGGAATCTATGTATACTTATCATAGATGTTGTCCTCATACATTCTTCAATTGTTTCTATCTTTTAAGTTTCCATAGATATACCATTTAGTTTGATGATATTACCAAATAATGGTATATCCTTCAACCAAAACTCACATTTTCTGTACCTAGCATAATGTTTCTCCATTCAAAAGGTCTTTATGAAAGTGCACATATGCTTTTCATGGCCTTCCTTGGTTTTGATGTTTATTTGATTATCTTCTATAAAGACTCATGAAGATTTTTTGAGGTAATACTTAAATACTATATTCAGCAATTATATGAAGATTGATAGAGAATTACGGAGCCCCAAAGGAATTACTATGAACACATAGTGCACATACCTTGTATGAAAAGAAGTGTTGGGGATATCCTCTTCCTTCACCCTAACCTGATAATATCCAAACCGTAGATCCACCTTGGAGAATTAGTATGATCCATGTAGTTGATCGAACAAGTCATCAATTTGTGGAAGAGGATAATTTTTCCTTATCATGATCTTGTTGAGCTCATGATAATCAATGAAAATATGTGGTGATCCATCATTCTTCATGATGAAGTAGACTGGTGAACACTTGGTGGAGCACATGGGCATATGGACCCTTTATTCAGATTATGCTGTAGTTTTTTTCTTCAGATATTCAAGTTACCCAAAAAACCATTTTATATGGATTCTTGGATAATGGTAATGCCCCTGGTATAAGATAGATTGAAAATTCATCCTCTTGGCTATGAGGAAGACAAGAAATGTCATTGGGAAACATATCAGCATATTTACTCAAAATATGCATGTCTTCAAGGATTGTTATTTCATTTTACTCAATTATTTTATCTATATATGCTTTCTCTTAGGTAAATAATACACATGTTTGATATATTGGTTCTAAAGAATATTTATCCTCATCCTTTAACTTGTACAAAATTGGGGGTAAATTCACATTATAGAGAGTGATTTCCTTCTCATAGAAATTTATTTCGTATATATATATATATATATATATATATATATGTGGAAAACTAATATATAACTATAATTCATTAAAATTCCACAAAATATAGAATGAAATGGTTTTTGTGATGTTTAAGCCACAAATTATGATAGGGGATGAGTTATATACTAAGGATAGAATAGTTCCCCATTTTTCATATTCATTTTGAGCTCTAATTCCATATTTTAAAGTGTTTCTTGAATATTTATAATAAACATTAAAGATATGATATAATGTTTAGAACCATAATAAAAAATATGTTCACTATTGTTCAATGAGTAACTAACACACCTATCACCACTTCCTTGTTGGCATCCACCTCAGCAGTTGGGATGGAAAAATGTCTCCCTTGATTCCTTGGAGGTTGGTGGATGTCTCCAAAAACCCTTGGATAAGGGAATTGGTTTTCCAAATTTCCCAAGTTCATTTAAGGTGAAGAAATTAATAGTGTGTCTAGGGTTTACTAGATCATTAATTTCCTATGTCATATTAGTGTATCTCTTTTATCGGTAATCGTTAACTAGATTCCCTTCTTTCCCAAACCTAATGCATTTCCTCTCCCCCTTATGCAATTTTCAGGGTCCTTCTTTTCACACATTTGACATGTGTGATGTGGAAATTTCATTTCACCAATATATTTCTCTATCAGACAACCATAATTAAACTATACTTTGTGCTTATTATCCCTATAATACCCTTGAGATTAACTGATCTCTATTTCAACTTTGTGGGAACATCAAACATTTTCCTCATTACTATCAAAGTCTCATATTAAACAACATGAACCAGTTTTGTCACATGAACTTAAACTAAGACATAGAACTATGTGGGTTTTGATCAATATTTAACAATAGTGTATACATGACACCTCCATGAGTTATATTCTCAAAAATTCCATGTGTGAAGTATTCCCTCTTAGGGAAACAATTAATCACCTCAAGGTTGTTAAATATTCCCTCATGGGGAAACACTCCACCAACTCTATGTGTGAAATCTTTCCCCTAGAAACACACAACCACCTCCTTAGTGTAAAATCTCACCACCAAGGGACAGACTTCCCTAACTCCCAAGTGACAAATCTTCCTTTATAGAAACACACTCAAATAAATCTCTTGTGTTAAATATTCCCCCTGAAAAACACTTCATCATCTATCCCCATAAGATATTATATTTGTGACCATTCCATATTCTCAAGTCATTAAACATGTGACCTAATCGATAATCCCTACCTCATACAATTGAAATGTGATTAAACAGTTAAAAATATTTAGAAGACATACAACCCTAGTGTTAACTACCTTGTGACTAACATTGATTTCCTTAGGATTTATTCCTAAGATTCCTCACAAATGACATTCCCTCAAAAAGAAGAAGAATTCACAAGTTACTAACCTACAAAAAATCCAAAAATTACCAGACATGACCAATATTACTACTTCATTTGGCTGAAGGTTTCTTCACTCTCAAGAAAAACATAGTGTAACCAAGAAGTGTCTACCCTGAGATAGAACTGGGAACACATTTAACAAACATGAATTAAGTCTATGAGGGATATCCAGAATAAGGGATGAGCTCCATAGAGAAATCCATGGAAGGAGAAACCAAAATCCTATCATCCCATTTTGATCAAGGAGAAAACATAACATATTAAAGTGATGGAATCCACCTAACTTTAGAAAGTGTAAATTCTGAAAAATAAATACATGTCACTACGATGATGTGATCATTGGATATGAAAGAATCAGAAACAAAAATATGAAACCAACATGAACCCCTTCTATTCAAACTATGAGAACTTGTAGAATTTGGGAACTACCAGATTTTCATGTCACTAGATCCTGATATTCAGCACCATGTCCCACCAACCATATGGTTGTCCTAACATGAATCTATCTTGAAACTTCAGATAGATAACATTTGGAATCCTTGGTCTACTGGATTGCTATGTGGATCCCTCCTCTATTTGAAAAATAATGGACTATGTTGGTGAATTGGGTATCACATTCATTGTATATTTATTTACGAATAATTTCAAATTCTTTATAGTATTCATGCTATAAGAGATAGGAGGATTAATTAAAACTGATATAGGGGTTGGGAAACTCTTAGTACATAAGTCCCACTTGACTACACTCCTACAACGAAATCCACAATTCATTTAGTTTATGGGAACCCATTTCCCATTTCACCATATTATTTCATGTAGTGGAGTATGGATGATTCCCTTATTCTTCAATATAAGTAATAAAAGGTCATTCCCACCAGGGATATGCCTTTCTAGGATCTAAAGGCATCGTCGCCTCCTCCATGCCACCACCCCTAAGGTCCTTGTAGGGGGAAACCATCCCCCATTTAAATGATTATCTATTTCAGGAGCCTCTCCCTCTTGTACTATGAAATCTCACATCCATATTCTAAGGAGGTAGGGGATGTTGTATTAAAACCTATTGTGCGAACCACTAATGACCCACCTATGAGGGCTCCAACTATTCTATATCTACATAAAAACCAACCAGTCCCACATATTGAAGATCATATTGAATTCATTCCTACTCCACTAGTCCCAGTCTAGACCATTCAAAACAAACATCACACAATGACCTAGAACATATCCTAACAAGAGGCATATTATTTTACTCTAGAGGCTGCTACAACCACTGGTGTATCCCATCATATTCCTGAAATTTTTCAATGATGACCTTTTTTCACCAACCTTGGATCAAGACCCTAGCTACCTTGTACGAAGTCTTAGTTGACTCTCTCGGTCACTAGTACTTTCGAAACCTAATACGAGCCACATCATGACTTGAAATACCTATGATGAGGTCATCCGCACCTTGTAAGAAGTCTTAGTTTACTCTCATGGATGTTTACCAGTTACTAGTTGGGGTTTGGCCACCCAATGCTTCAGATCGTGTCAAATTGATGTCCCTTATAACAGAATAGGCAGTCTGATTTCACCAAATTATTAGGGTGACACATAACCACTTTTAGTACCATATTATGGATTATATAGTAAGTCACGATAACTATAATGTTTTTCACCAATAGTGAAATAGGGTTGACATCACAACACTCCCAGTGTCTTAGAATCTATTGTGGCATGGTTATTACCATAATCCCTAACAAACATCAATTAAGATCCTTAATGTGATCTTCCATGTTATGGAATAGGCATCATTGAATGTGCAAATAAAATGTTGGGGGAAGTATTATTCCTTCTATTACATCCATATCATATGATCATGATGATACATTCAATTGTTGAAATGGTATGTGAGTATGATATAATCTATAATACCAAATATAGGATCAAAATAATACAGATACTATATGTAGTATCTAATGATACAAAAAATAAAAGAGGGGGAGAATTGTATACTTTCAAAAATTCCTTTGTAACTTATAAAGATGGTTATGTTTACCAAGGATAAACAAGGTAATTCAAAAAAACTCTAGTTCTACACACTTTCTTGATTCCAGAAATATGATTCTGAGAATTTGAATCTTGAAAGATGGTTCCGGAAAGTGAAACATAATGAAAGTTTACCACAAAAAAGTTTCTACATTAAAGCATATAGAATCTTACTAAATAAGAGTAAAAATATTAGAAAGTATTAGATAATTATACTTTCCTCAACAATAAAAATGTTGTGGAAAACTTGTAACAAAACAAGTAACAAGTAATAAATATTTTAACCCAAAGAGAAGGGTATCCAACAACCTTGGATAAAGGTCTCTTGATTTATACTTTCAAGAAATTCTGTCTTACCCACACCAGGGTAAGCCCTCGATACGAAGATCAGAGTTGGTCTTGCTATCCCCGCAAGCCCTCAACTTTCAGGTAGTCGACACCTCTGTCTTCGCCAGCAAGGAAGCGCTCAACTTCAAGGTTACTGGCACCTCTATCTTCCTATCCCCAGAAGCCCTCGATTGTACACAGCAATAATCGGAGTTGCACAAAGAAAAACTGAACAAGAATTTTAGTATGCACTAAGCAATGAGAGACTCTCTCTAGAAATTACTTCAATAGAATGTAATCTCTAGAGTCATTGAACATTGTTCATCAAAGTTATGATCTCTTTCAAATCAGCTCCTATTTATAGGCACAGATTCAACGGTCGGCTCCCTCCTCCAATGGTCATATTTTTTCTTGAATTTAGGAGGTACTTGTACACATGTCACTCAAACAATGGTTAGTTAGTAACTGAATGCATGACATCTTTTTATAACAAAAACTGGTGTAAGAAAAAATATGATTATGAAACGAAAATCAATATTCAGAATGTAAGGAAATAAAATTTCATAGTCTAACTAAAAATTAAATTTGGAGTCTATAATACAAGGATTTTCAGATTCTGTTTTCTTGGAATTCAGAACCTGAACTCTATAGAATTCCAGAGTCTGAATTTCAAGGAAATTTAGAATTTGGATTCACAAGAATTTGGAACTAGAACATACAATGTTCAGAGTCAGATTCCATGAGAATTTAGATTCAGAACTCATGAGAATTCGGAGTCTGTATTCAGAGAAGTCGAATTCAAAACTCATAGAAGTTATTAACCAGAATTCATTATCAGAATTTGGAGTCAGAACTCAGAAAAGTTAGTAACCACAATTCATCATCAAAATTCGAATTCAGAACTCAAGGAAGTTCGTACAAAGAATTCGTAATCAGAATTCGGAGTCAGAACTCAGAAGAGTTCGTAACCAGAATTCGTAATCATAATACAGAGTCAGAACTCATAAGAATTCATAACCATAATTCCTAATCATAATTCTGAGAATTTGGATTCTAAAACAAAATGCTTCATATCTAGGTCTTTATAGGATTCCAGGGTTTTGGTTTTCAAACCAAATTTTACACCTAGAAAATTTATTATGTGAACAATGAAAACATTGTAATGATAAATTTCCTTGTGGAAGGAAAATTTTCCTTTTACAAGTAAAACAATGGGTAAAAATAGATTTGCCTTCTGATATGGTGTTTGTGATTTTCAAAATAAGAAGAAATGGTAAAGTCCTAAGGAAATCCTTAACGACTTAACAATCTCCCCCATGTATGATGGAATAGAAAAGTCATAAGGAAAACCTTATTGACTCAAAAATATCCCCCTTTTTGGAAAGCACATACATCCTTACAAAAAATAATAAATGGACATAGAAAATATTTTTCTAGACATTTCAAATAAAAATTATCTCCCTTTTTACATTGCAAAAGATGAATACGACTAACTCCCCCTTAATCTTTGGAACAATATGGACCGTATTTTAGATTTATGGAATGAGAATTTTCATTATCTTGAGTATGGAAATATTCGTAATGGAAAACTCCCCCTTTGATAAACTCTCCCTTACTTAGGGATATTTCTTCTTTACTTAGAATTCTTTTTCCTTCTCCACCTTTGTGATTTTCAAAAAGAGTTTGAGGGAATGGAAAAAAATATGATACCTGAAATATTAGTACAAACATCCAAACAAAACATGCAACCAAAATTTCATTAGGATTGGAAGAATTTGTATAAGGAAAAAATAGATACAACAAAAGATCGGATTTGGATCTATTTTGGTTCTTTTTTACTTAGTTATCAGCTTCTCTGAGATGGTTTTTAGCTTTTTTAGCTCTTTGTGATCCTCCTCCTCTTGTTTCTCTAATGCTATGATCTTATCATCTTGAGCCTTTAGAGCTTCTACCTGATCCTTCAGTAATTCATCTTGATTCACTAAATTTTTATGAATCTCGATCCAGAGATCCTTTTCTATTTTCCAAATTTGGAAAACATAAATCAACTTCCCATTCAGATATTTGACATCTTGAATCTGAGAATTCTGTTCAATATTTAGCTTTTCCTTAAGGTTATTTGTAATATCCTTGATTTTGGTGTCTTAGAATCAATAGATTCCTTGACATATTCTTGAAATTGATCAATCTCTCTCAAAAATTAAGCAATATTATTCGACAAGCTAGTCATCTTCTTGTTAGATTTTCCATGGACTTCGAAGTTGATAAGGAAATTCTTGTGTTCAGCCTCAATATTTACACACTTATCCATAACCATGGATACAGAGACTGATTTCTAATTCATGATATTCTTAATCATTTGACATCTGGAGTCAATTGTTGGAATGGTTGGAATGGTGTCTACATGCATTTTCTGAGATTGAATAACAAAAGCATGTCCTAGAGCCAATGACTCCGAATCTGACACATTACATGGTAATGGTTCTTCCTCTAGCTCGACATGATTCTTCTTACAGGATGCAACAGCTTCCTTCATTCTTATAATTTCATTGGATGAGGTATCAACAACCACTTATTTCCCTTTTTCAGTTTTCGAAACAGCTTCCTCATCTAGAGACTCATGCTCACATTCAGATAATTGAACTATCCTATCTTCAGCAATTTTTTCTTTCTCAGCTCCTACTTCAACATCCAAAGGAAGAATGAAGTCATGATTATGACTCTCTTCCTTTGATAACATGTTCAGTTCCTCTTTATCCTTCTCATCAATTCCAGGAGTAGCAAGTTTCGAAGATCCGTTTTGAGATGTTCAGATTGATAATTTTTTGGAAGCAATTTCATTCTCATGAAAGTCATATAATTGCTTTATCATATCAGATCTATATTCAGTGATTTCAGATTTTTTGTACTTCTTCCATAGCTTCCTTTCATACTTCTTTATATTTGTCTTTTTTCGAAGACATGAACTTCTTTCCCTGACCCTCAGGTAATTGTTCTACTAAGAAATATTTCGGCACATGAATGTTCTCAGATTCAACTTTTGTAGCCTTCAAAATGGATTGGACAATCTGTACCTCAAACATCTTCTTCTTAAGATTCTTTTCCTTGTCTTGCTTCCTAAGATCATCAACTAATTTTTTGTTCAATTCCTTGGCCTCAGTGGGGTCTAGTACAAAATGTTTCTCCCCTTCCATCTAATTCTTTTTATCCTCCCTCCATGTGGTCAATGCCTTGGCCTCTGCGGGGTCTAGTACAAACTGTGGCTCCCCTTCCTTCTGATTATTTTTTATCCTCCCTCCATTTCGATGCTACCTCATCCGGATAGGCTTTATGTTTCTTGGGATTTGGAGGTGCGGATTCAGTTTCTTCGGACTTAGGGGTTTTCTTTGTTTCTTCCATTTTCTTTAGTTTCCTCTTCTTTCTAGATTTCCATGATGGTTTAGCCTCTTCTGATTTTTTCAGAAAAACTTCTGCTTCATCCTTTGGTAGATCATAAAATTTACCTAACTCTATAGAGAAAACAAATTTCATCCTCTTAAGGGTATCATCACTAATAATCATTGATTTTCAATTCCTCGACTTGGAACTATAAGGGATCATAAAATATTCAAGGCATCGAACTATCAATTTGGAGTCTAGGGTAGGATACATGATAATCTGTGCTATAAATTCCCATTCCTGATATTCTCTATCATAATGAGAATATGCTTCATCAGATTAATTCTCTTTATATTTACCAAAAAATCGATGATATACATATCACTTTTCTTAAGAGTGTCCTTGTCACCTTTTATAGGTATGATAAGACACTGAACCCATAACTATATGATCTGATTTTTGGTACACAAGTGACCAATTATTGCAGTCTTGACATCAAAATGTCCAAGACACTACAAAGCCTTACCCTTTACAAAACTTCCTTGGACATCCGATAATTTTTGGGAACAATACTCTGCCTCTCCTTCATAATATTACCCTATAAAGCTAGCATCCTTGGTGTAAGATAAATCATAGGTTGTACTATAACTTTTGAAGGAAAATTTTTCTCTACCATCTTCCTTAAAAAACAAGCTGACTTAAAAAACTCTATCAAAATATTTGGATACACTACATCCTGAGCTCCTTGCTTTGATATTGATACACATTCCCATTAATTAAGCTTGATGTTATTGGACATAATGGAGTCATATTTGTTGAACAATTTTAGATGTACCAACCTCTCCTTGTATATCTGCAACTCCGCAATCGGCTTAACAGTAGAAATTTCTTGAGAAGGAACTTTACCGGGAATTCCGAATTGGGCAATTTTGAAAAATATGGAATGGGATTTTGTAGTGGGGTAGAGCTTTGACACGAAAAATCTTTAGAACCGATGTGGGAAAACCATCAGAGGTCCCTTTTTATAGGTTTTGAAGTGATAGTTCATCTTACCATTTCAATCAAATGGCTTAGAATTCTTCAGATCTGATCTGATGATTAAAATGATAGCCGAAAGGAAATTTAGGTAGGATCTGATCTTTTGATGTTTTTAAAGGAAAAGATTCGGACTTAAGGAAACTAGAATTCAAGAAATTTTAGAAACAAATGAAACTAACTGTAAGTAAAAGGTTGTTATGAAAACTCAAGAAAGAATCATACCATTCAGATTGTTTTAAGAATTATTAATATTGAGGAGAATTCTTCTTGAAGGACTTTAGATTCCGAAAAAAACTTTAGTACGAGAAATGTAGATCTTCATTATGAAAATCTTCATTATAAAAATCTCAAGTACAAAAAACATCACTACGAAAATTTCATGTACGAAAAACATCATTACAACAAAATAAAAAAACATCATTACGAAAAATATGAAAAACTTCATTACGAAAAATATAAAAAACTTCATTATGAAAAATATAAAAAACTTAATTATGAAAAATATGAAAAACATCATTACGAAAAATATGAAAAAACATCACTATAAAAAATATGAAAAAACATCATTACGAAAAATATGAAAAACTTCCTTATGAAAAATATGAAAGAATATCATTCTAAAAAATATAAAAAACATCATTATGAAAAATATGAAAAAACTTAAATACAAAAAATATGAAAAAAATCATTATGCAAAATATGAAAAAAAATCATTATGAAAAATATGAAAAACATCCTTACGAAAAATATGAAAAACTTTATTATGAAAAAAATTAAAAAAAATCCTTACAAAAAATACAAAAAAACTTCATTACAGAAAATATGAAAAACATCATTATGAAAAATATGAAAAAAATTCATTATGAAAAATATGAAAAACTTCATTACGAAAAATATAAAAAAAATATCATTATGAAAAATATGAAAAAAAAATTTAAGAAAATGTACTCCCCCTATGAAAAGGAGTTTATTACTGTAAGGACATTGGTTCAATATGAAGTTATTGAGGAGGATTACCTTACATTTATCATTCCTAACTTCTGTTTAATGTATTCAAATCTATCAGGGGTAAAGATTTTGTGAAAAATATCAGCAAGTTGATCTTGCTTTCATATATATTGAATAATGATGTCTCTTTTTTGTGTGTGATCCCTAAGAAAGTGCTGCCTAATATCTATGTGATTTGAAAGAGAGTGATGTGAAGGGTTTTTACAAAGGGAAATGGTACTTTTATTATCACCTAAAATTTTTGTTTTGGTAAAACACATACCATAGTGTGTGAGTGTGTGTTACATCCAGAACACTTGAGCACAACAACATACAACTGCTATATAATCAGCTTCAACAGTGGAAAGTGCTACTGAGTGTTGCTTCTTACATGACCAAGAAATTAATGAATCTCCTATGAAATGAAAAGTTTTGGATGTACTCTTTCTATCAATTCTACATCCACCAAATTCAGCACCTGAATAAAAATTTAAAACAAAATCATTTCTAGAAGTATAGAAAAGTAAAAAATCCATGGTTCCTTTAAAATAGAGAAAATTATTTTCACTTATTTTAAATGAGATTCTGTAGGATTGGATTGATATCTTGCACATAAGCATACTGAAAACATTAATTCTAGATGACTAGCTGTCAGGTAAAGTAAAATTCTTATCATACCTCTAAAAGATGTTAGATCTACTGGTTTCCCAGCTTCATAAAGATCAAGTTTATTTGAGGTACCAATGGGAGTACTTGTAACACCCGAGACTTTTATTTTATATAAATCATCAAAGGAATCTTTTTCTACACAACACTTTCTTGGCTTGCTTTACACGCAATCGCGACCTTCCTCGATAGCTTGCGTCATACGCAATACCGAGTTTCACTAAACAACAATATGCTATTAAAACTAGCCGTTATGAATAGTAATAACCACTTTTTGAAATTTTATAAATTTTATTTTTCAAAATGGACTTCATTTTTGGACTCAGAATATCGAAATTATCCTAGGGTGAAATTTTGGTATTTTTATGAAAACTTTCAATTTTTGATGAATAGTGAAACCACTAAGTGGTAGGTTAAAAACTGAATTTTGCATAAAACTTAATTTTACCGCTTCTGTGAATGGAATTTCAAAAATCCGAGAGACACGGTTAATATCAAGGACTAAAATGTTGTTCAATGAGATGAAAATAATTTTTTGGTGAATAGTAACTTTTTACTATTTTTACCGCGGTTAATAGTAAATAGGGTAACTAAGGGTAAATATGATATTAATATTACCCTAAAACATGTCCTAATTCTATTGGACAAGTGTAATTCGACCAAAAACAAACTTAGGAATAAAATATGACCATTTAGGCCCACTTGGATTAGATTAGGACATTTATTATTAATTTATTTAAAGAAGGGTTAAAATAGTTAAAATCAAAGTTTAATAAGTAAATCATTTTTCATATAGGGTTATACATAAGATAAATTCGATTGTAAATATTCATTAGAAAGCTAAAAAGATTTCCTACATGATGGTATTTTATTTGTAATTTTTAGACATCAAATAATGTAATTTATTTATGACACAAAGATGATGCAGTAATTATCTTATTAATGAAATATTGACAAAATTGATAATATAAATACCAAAATAAATGTAATTTGAGACTTTTTATGAATTCCACTAATTTTCTAGGTTACTATGATATATTAGTATTGATTTAATCAACTTGGTTCGAACATATAATTCTGTTATGACTTTGACAAAAATCATATATCAAATAGTGTCAAAATTGACACAAAATAGTTTTTAAATCAAATATTATATTATTAATTGTTATTTTATTCTTAAAAATCTAAGGTTCGGACAAATGACTTAGATAAGGATATATATATTAATAATAAACAATTTGGGGTTCTTTTGGCATGTTATAGTAAGTGTATTAACCATATAGTGAAAGAAAACAAAAAGACATGGTAAAAGTTAAATTATTTAACTTAGAGTTAAATTTAATTGATAAGGTTAAAATAATATCCTAAACTTGTCTAAATTCTATTGGTTGATAGGATTTCGACCCATCCCCACTTTAGCTTCGAAATAAGACCCTTTGGAACCATTATAAACCGATTTTGACTTTAATATAAAATAATATTTTGAGATATTCCTAAGGTGCCCCTCTCCTCCCTTATAAAAGGGCACCTCCTCCCCCTCCTCCTCACACCAATTTGAGCACTCAAGCTCGGCCAACCCCTGCCATTTTCCCTTATCCACTTCCCTAGAATAATCCTAGAGGTCCTGGTCTTCTCCAAAGACCAATCTTAGTTCCTTAAGTGGAGGATTCAAAAAGGCGTTCCAAAGAAGAGGTAATATCCATTACCGATCTTTTCAATTTCTTTCTTCTTCAACTTCTTCTTCTTTAGTTGTTTCATGATAAAGTAATAACATCAGTATTACTTACATACTGATATGTTATTATAAATATGAAACAAACCTAATTCACCTTCTATCCATCCTACGGAAAAATGAAATCACCGCGCGTGCGTACGTACGGAATACCGTCTCCACGCCGTGGTGTAATCTATTTTCCACCATCACCTTACAAGGATGGGTATAATGGTGTAATGAGTAACTATATATGATTATTATAAAGTAATATTGATACTGAAATAATATATATATATACTCCAATACAATTCCACGATCATAGGAACGATATCATCACTCGTGCGTACGTACGGAATACCGTCTCCACGATGTGATGCGACTCGTTCTACATGATCTTCATTTCATAATGATTGTATAAATGAATTGAATGAATGAATATGGTATATACTACACTAATACCATTCTGGAAATGAATTATTTATAACCTAAAGATAAGAATAAGAATTTATTCGACAAAACACGCATAAGAACAAAAAGTTATAAAGACCCGAGTAACAAGTAACAATGAAATATTACTAACAAGAAGCTAATAATATGACCATATATGATCTCATATCAATATGTATGATTCTGGAATAAGTCAATAACATTATTTAAACCATTATACAGGAGCTTCGGACACGAACAAAGCAAATCGGACCTAAGGTAAGGGAAAATATCACAATCTCACTTTTATCCGAGATTGTTTTTACTTTGGTAATTACTGGGGTGTATTTTATCATCCACATCCATGTTACCTCAATATTTAATATTATTTCCATCCTTATACAATAGTTTATATCCAATTTTACCCTTCGGTGAGTTTTTAGTAAAAGATACGAAAGGAATCTTTTGTCGTTTTTCGTACGAGGTACTTTTTGACTTTTTCGACAAAAGTACGAAGAATGTTTTTTTTAACTTATACGGCATGAATGGATTTTTAAAAAATTATTTCCAAGAAGCATCCTTTAAAAGTTTTCAAGTTTATTTTTAATCAACTTCTTTTATTTTAAAGTTGTATGACATGTTATGAAAGGAAAAATGTTTTTGACGAAGAAAGGATATTTTCCTCAAGAATGGAGTTCAAGTGTTTTATCAAAATTATTTTCCATCTAAGATAATAAAGGGTTCTGTTTTTATCCCTATTATTACATTGATTTGATCATGTTGTGATGGAATTATTTTTATGAATTCCTTTATCTTATATGAATTTATTTATGATGTCACGATGTTTCAAGAATCCCATTTTTGTTACATGTGTTATGTGATGATGTATGTTTTATGATTATGTGGCACACATAAGAAAGGATTCATTATAAGATGGGTGGGACCAATATCTCCCTCCAATACATTGGGTAAAGATTTTATATCTCATGAGATAGACATGGCTGGAACAGAAGGTTATTTCGGTTCAGTGATACAGGACTGAAACGAGGAGTGAACTCGGTTCAGAAAGGGACTTTATCCACTAAGATAGTCTTGGCAATGAGTCATGACTAACAAGAAATGATTTTCAATGATTATGTGTGCATGCCACAAAGATTCAAGTTTTATGTTATGATTATGGGGATCTCATTTTCACTTCTATGATTTATTCCATGTTAAGATATTATGATCTCTTTTGCAGGTTTTGATTTTCATAAAGATATGATATGATTTTTATTTCCTTTATTTGCCCTTGCTGAGCATTTGAGCTCACCCTTTTATGTTTTCTTTTCCCCAGGTCAGGAAGATGGATATTAAGTAGAATATGCTAAAAGGGACCCTAGATATGATGAAATAAATGGGAGACACTGTAGAAGATTTATGAACCAGTTGTTTATGTTTCCCCAGTTTCTAAAGACACTATACCTATACGGTCCTCTGTGGTTTTGTCATATGTTGTAATAAGAGTGCTTCAATTTTGAAGTATTAATAATGTATGTAAAGTGTGGGTCGTTATAGTTGGTATCAGAGGAAAGGTATAGTCAACCTTTGGAAACTAGGATGTGAAAGCCTTAGTAAGAACCCTAAGGATAAGTCTAAGTATAGAACACAATCTTAGAAATGGCCATGAATAACCTAGGATAAGACCATAAGCATGAAAATTTTATTCTTGAATTATGTGGTTTCCTATTATAATTAGTGTTGCTCACACTATTCTTCTTGGTTTTAGTCAATGGCTGGAACCCGAAGGAACCGTGTTAATGCGGAATGCGATGGGCAATGCAATGATTGTACCCCTAAGCAACCAAACGATATGGGAGCTGGAATGCAAAATCTTGTAGCCATGCTCACACAACTTTCTCAAGCTATGAATCATGCAGGATTTCCAAACGAACAAAGGAGGGAGCAACATTCTGTTGAATCCTTCATGAGGCAGCGTCCACCATCTTTCAGCGGGTCTACTGATCCATTAGTTGCTGAACAATGGATTAGTACTACTGAAAAGATATTTTCAGTTCTTCAATGTTCTGAGCATGATAAAGTCATCCTAGCAGTGTATCGTTTGGAAGGAGATGTTGATCAATGGTGTAATCTTGTTAAGAATACAAGGCAAAGGGATGAAATTGAGTCTATGGAATGGGACGAGTTCAAGAACTTATTTTTCAATAAGTACTTCCCTCGTATTCTCCGAACAAAGATGGAGAAAGAGTTCCTTGAACTGAAGCAAAGGGATGATGAATCTGTTGGTACCTATGAAGCAAATTTTACAAGACTTGCAAGGTACGCTTCTGGTATTATTATCCAACCTTAGAGTAAGATCGATCGATTCTTTAGTGGCTTAAAACCAAGTCTTCGAAGGGCGTTAGCCATAAGGGACTTCAATAGCTACGAGGAAATCGTTCGATGTGATCTCAAAGTCGAGATGGAGATTGGAGTAACCCATCAGTCACATGGGTTTGATAAGAAGAGGAAGATGGAATTCAAAGAAAAATCTAAAGAGCACACGGAAAAGAAGATGAACTTTCCCTTATGCTCAAAGTGTGGAAAGAAACATGGAGGGAGTTGTCTTAAAGGGACAAGTAAATGTTTTAAATGTGGAAAGGAAGGTCATCGGGCATTTGAATGCCGTGATAATGGGAAGAAGATGTCTAATGATGCAAACAAAGGAAGGGATACACAGAATGAACCTGCTACACTTCAATGTTTCAAGTGCAAGGAGATGGGGCATTATGCCAATCAATGCCCAAATCCAAGGGTTGATGATGATGGTCGACGTCAACAAACTCTTAAGGCTAAAGAAAAAGGAAAGTCACATGCAATTTCTATCAGCGATGTGGAGTACGATAACGATGTGGTGAAAGGTACACTTACCATCCACTCTAAAGTAGCAAATGTTTTATTTGATTCTGGATCCACCCACTCTTTTATTTCTGAAAAATTTTCTAAGGGTATCACCGTATTACCTCAACAATTAGATGTTGAGTTAGCTGTGACAACACCTAATGGCACATCAATCGCATCAGAAGTTTATAATTCTTCTCCGATCGAAGTTTGTGGGAAAGTGCTTCCTGCAAATCTTGTGATCCTTCCTTTAGTGGAATTTGATGTGATTCTTGGCATGGATTGGATTTCACTACATGGAGCTCATATCAATTGCCAAAGAAGGGAAGTCACATTTCATATTCCAGATCAACCTACGATCGTCTATCAATGCAAGGATGAACATAACCTTCTAGTGGAAATTTCTTCCATCTTATGGGTATTGATTCCACTAAATGAAGGTTATTTATCTCAAATGGTTGGTGAGAAACTCACAATTAAGAATATTCCCATTGTACGGGAGTTTGATGATGTCTTTCCGGAGGAATTGCCGGGTCTTCCACCAAATCGTGAAGTTGAGTTTTCAATAGAACTCGTACCGGGTGCTTTGCCTATTTCAAAGACACCTTATAGAATGGCCCCAATTGAGTTGCAGGAATTGAAGAAGAAACTCCAAGAGAATCTTGATAAGGGATTCATACGCCCTAGTGCGTCACCTTGGGGAGCACCTGTTCTATTTGTTAAGAAGAAAGATGGATCAATGAGACTCTGCATTGATCATCGAGAACTTAACAAGATCACTATCAAGAACAAATATCCTCTCCCACGCATTGATGACTTATTTGACCAACTACGCGGAGCTCAATACTTTTCCAAGATTGATCTTCATTCAGGGTATCATCAATTAAGGGTCAAAAGGGAGGATATACCAAAGACGGCTTTCCGTACAAGGTATGGACACTATGAATTTATAGTGATGCCATTTGGTCTTTCTAATGCCCCTGCTATCTTCATGGATCTAATGAATAGAGTCTTTAGAGACTATCTTGATCAATTTGTGGTAGTCTTTATAGACGATATTCTTGTCTATTCAAAGAGCAAGGAAGAGCATGAAGATCACTTGAGAATTATATTGAAGACCCTGAGAAAAGAGAAGCTTTATGCCAAATTTACCAAGTGTGAATTTTGGCTTCAAAAAGTTGCATTTTTGGGTCATATAATCTCAAAAGAGGGGATATCTGTGGATCCAGCAAAAACAGAGGTTATCGAAAGATGGTCAAGACCAACAACAGTAACTGAGATCCGAAGTTTTCTTGGTTTGGCTGGTTATTATCGACGTTTTGTAAAAGATTTTTCACGATTATCTAATCCACTCACCAAGTTGACTCGGAAAGGAGTTAAGTTTTTCTGGACAGAGGAATGTGAAGAGAATTTCAAGGAGTTGAAAAGAAGGTTATCTAGTGTACCTGTGCTCACACTGCCTTGTAGTGGAGAAAGGTTTGTGATCTACAGTGATGCATCCAAGAAGGGATTGGGGTGTGTTCTTATGCAAAATGATATGGTGATAGCTTATGCCTCACGACAGTTGAAAATCCATGAGCAAAATTACCCAACACATGATTTGGAGTTGGCTGCGGTAATCTTTGCATTAAAGATTTGGAGGCATTACCTTTATGGTGAAAGGTGTGATATTTATACTGATCATAAAAGTTTAAAGTATATTTTCACACAAAAGGAGTTGAATATGTGCCAAAGAAGATGGTTGGAGCTGATTAAGGATTATGACTGCTCAATCCATTACCACCCTGGGAAAGCAAACAAGGTGGCAGATGCATTAAGTCGACAAGACCATGCTAGTTTATCCATGATGAGGATCACAAAAGATCCAATATTTATGGATTTACAAAGGATGGATCTTGGAATTATAATGGAAGGGGAAAAATCTTATCTTTCTCAAATGAATGTTCAACCATCTATACATGTGAAGATTAAAGAGGCACAGAAAGAAGATGTCGAGTTACAAAAGAAGGTGAGAAATGTTCCTGAATTCAACCTTGATTGTGATGGGATAATAAAGTTCAGGAATCGGGTTTGTGTTCCTCCCATCCCCGAATTAAAGAAAGAGCTGCTGGATGAGGCTCATAGTTCTTCATTCTCTATTCATCCTGGAAGCACGAAGATGTATAGGGACCTGAAAGAGTACTTCTGTTGGGATGGCATGAAAAGAGATGTTGCTGAATATGTCTCTCGATGCTTGGTTTGTCAACAAGTTAAAGCTGAGAGACAGAAGTCTAAGGGGATGCTACAACCATTACCCATACCCGAATGGAAATGGGAAAACATCACTATGGACTTTGTCACAGGACTTCCTAAAACATCCAAAGGCAATAATGCTATCTGGGTCATAGTTGATCGTCTTACAAAGTCTGCACACTTCATTGCTATTAGAGAGGATTTCTCTCTAGATCAGCTTGCCAGGATATATGTAAAGGAAGTGGTAAGATTGCATGGAGTACCACTTTCTATTATATCTGATCGAGATCCGAGATTTACCTCGAAGTTTTGGCGAAGTCTTCAGCATACTCTGGATACAGAGTTGAGTTTCAGCACTGCTTATCATCCCCAGACAGACGGTCAGTCTGAGAGAACAATTCAAACCCTAGAAGATATGTTGAGAGCTTGCTCTATGGATTTCAAAGGAGGTTGGGATCAACACCTACCTTTGGTGGAATTTTCTTATAATAATAGCTTTCACTCCAGTATTCAGATGGCTCCTTATGAAGCTCTCTATGGAAAGAAATGCAGGACTCCAACTTGCTGGGATGAAGTTGGGGAAAGAAAGCTATTAGGACCTGATCTCGTTGATGAAATGGCAGAAAATGTCAGATCTATTCAACAACACATAAGAGCAGCTCAGAGTCGACAGAAAAGTTATGCCGACAACCGAAGAAAAGACCTAGAGTTTGAAGTGGGTGATAAAGTGTTCTTACGAATATCTCCCTGGAAGAGGGTTATGAGATTTGGAAAGAAGGGGAAGTTGAGCCCTAGATATATCGGTCCTTTTGAAATACTGGATCGTGTTGGGAAGGTAGCTTACCGATTGGCGCTTCCACCGAATCTCTCTCAAGTTCACGATGTGTTCCATGTATCTCTCCTGAGAAAGTACATACCAGATCCTTCATATGTACTCAGCTCAGAAGTTGTACCGCTGGAGCAAGATCTTTCTTATGAAGAACAGCCGATAGAGATTCTGGATCGTAGCGAAAAAGTCCTACGAAACAAGACCACTCGCTTGGTGAAAGTTTTATGGAGAAACCACCAACTTGAAGAAGCTACATGGAAGCTTGAGGATATGATGAGGGAGAAGTATCCTCATTTGTTTGTTGCAAAGTGACGAATTTCGAGGGCGAAATTCTTTTTAAGGGGGGTAGAATGTAACACCCGAGACTTTTATGATATATAAATCATCAAAGGAATCTTTTTCTACACAACACTTTCTTGGCTTGCTTTACACGCAATCGCGACCTTCCTCGATAGCTTGCGTCGTACGCAATACCGAGTTTCACTAAACAACAATATGCTATTAAAACTAGCCGTTATGAATAGTAATAACCACTTTTTGATATTTTATAAATTTTATTTTTCAAAATGGACTTCATTTTTGGACTCAGAATATCGAAATTATCCTAGGGTGAAATTTTGGTATTTTTATGAAAACTTTCAATTTTTGATGAATAGTGAAACCACTAAGTGGTAGGTTAAAAACTGAATTTTGCATAAAACTTAATTTTACCGCTTCTGTGAATGGAATTTCAAAAATCCGAGAGACACGGTTAATATCAAGGACTAAAATGTGGTTCAATGAGATGAAAATAATTTTTTGGTGAATAGTAACTTTTTACTATTTTTACCGCGGTTAATAGTAAATAGGGTAACTAAGGGTAAATATGATATTAATATTACCCTAAAACATGTCCTAATTCTATTGGACAAGTTTAATTCGACAAAAAACAAACTTAGGAATAAAATATGACCATTTAGGCCCACTTGGATTAGATTAGGACATTTATTATTAATTTATTTAAAGAAGGGTTAAAATAGTTAAAATCAAAGTTTAATAAGTAAATCATTTTTAATATAGGGTTATACATAAGATAAATTCGATTGTAAATATTCATTAGAAAGCTAAAAAGATTTCCTACATGATGGTATTTTATTTGTAATTTTTAGACATCAAATAATTTAATTTATTTATGACACAAAGATGATGCAGTAATTATCTTATTAATGAAATATTGACAAAATTGATAATATAAATACCAAAATAAATGTAATTTGAGACTTTTTATGAATTCCACTAATTTTCTAGGTTACTATGATATATTAGTATTGATTTAATCAACTTTTTTCGAACATATAATTCTGTTATGACTTTGACAAAAATCATATATCAAATAGTGTCAAAATTGACACAAAATAGTTTTTAAATCAAATATTATATTATTAATTGTTATTTTATTCCTAAAAATCTAAGGTTCGGCGAAATGACTTAGATAAGGATATATATATTAATAATAAACAATTTGGGGTTCGTTTGGCATGTTATAGTAAGTGTATTAACCATATAGTGAAAGAAAACAAAAAGACATGGTAAAAGTTAAATTATTTAACTTAGAGTTAAATTTAATTGATAAGGTTAAAATAATATCCTAAACTTGTCTAAATTCTATTGGTTGATAGGATTTAGACCCATCCCCACTTTAGCTTCGAAATAAGACCCTTTGGAACCATTATAAACCGATTTTGACTTTAATATAAAATAATATTTTGAGATATTCCTAAGGTGCCCCTCTCCTCCCTTATAAAAGGGCACCTCCTCCCCCTCCTCCTCACACCAATTTGAGCACTCAAGCTCGGCCAACCCCTGCCATTTTCCCTTATCCACTTCCCTAAAATAATCCTATAGGTCCTGGTCTTCTCCAAAGACCAATCTTAGTTCCTTAAGTGGAGGATTCAAAAAGGCGTTCCAAAGAAGAGGTAATATCCATTACCGATCTTTTCAATTTCTTTCTTCTTCAACTTCTTCTTCTTTAGTTGTTTCATGATAAAGTAATAACATCAGTATTACTTACATACTGATATGTTATTATAAATATGAAACAACCCTAATTCACCTTCTATCCATCCTACGGAAAAATGAAATCACCGCGCGTGCGTACGTACGGAATACCGTCTCCACGCCGTGGTGTAATCTATTTTCCACCATCACCTTACAAGGATGGGTATAATGGTGTAATGAGTAACTATATATGATTATTATAAAGTAATATTGATAATGAAATAATATATATATATACTCCAATACAATTCCACGATCATAGGAACGATATCATCACTCGTGCGTACGTACGGAATACCGTCTCCACGATGTGATGCGACTCGTTCTACATGATCTTCATTTCATAATGATTATATAAATGAATTGAATGAATGAATATGGTATATACTACACTAATACAATTCTGGAAATGAATTATCTATAACCTAAAGATAAGAATAAGAATTTATTCGACAAAACACGCATAAGAACAAAAAGTTATAAAGACCCGAGTAACAAGTAACAATGAAATATTACTAACAAGAAGCTAATAATATGACCATATATGATCTCATATCAATATTTATGATTCTGGAATAAGTCAATAACATTATTTAAACCATTATACAGGAGCTTCGGACACGAACAAAGCAAATCGGACCTAAGGTAAGGGAAAATATCACAATCTCACTTTTATCCGAGATTGTTTTTACTTTGGTAATTACTGGGGTGTATTTTATCATCCACATCCATGTTCCCTCAATATGTAATATTATTTCCATCCTTCTACAATAGTTTATATCCAATTTTACCCTTCGGTGAGTTTTTAGTAAAAGATACGAAAGGAATCTTTTGTCGTTTTTCGTACGAGGTACTTTTTGACTTTTCCGACAAAAGTACGAAGAATGTTTTTTTTAACTTATACGGCATGAATGGATTTTTAAAACATTATTTCCAAGAAGCTTCCTTTACAAGTTTTCAAGTTTATTTTTAATCAACTTCTTTTATTTTAAAGTTGTATGACATGTTATGAAAGGAAAAATGTTTTTGACGAAGAAAGGATATTTTCCTCAAGAATGGAGTTCAAGTGTTTTATCAAAATTATTTTCCATCTAAGATAATAAAGGGTTCTGTTTTTATCCCTATTAT
This sequence comes from Viscum album, assembly GCA_963277665.1. NCBI lineage: Eukaryota > Viridiplantae > Streptophyta > Magnoliopsida > Santalales > Viscaceae > Viscum > Viscum album. Next base: position 749,800,832 of record OY728138.1, on the reverse strand, counting down.
TACATTGATTTGATCATGTTGTGATGGAATTATTTTTATGAATTCCTTTATCTTATATGAATTTATTTATGATGTCATGATGTTTCAAGAATCCCATTTTTGTTACATGTGTTATGTGATGATGTATGTTTTATGATTATGTGGCACACATAAGAAAGGATTCATTATAAGATGGGTGGGACCTATATCTCCCTCCAATGCATTGGGTAAAGATTTTATATCTCATGAGATAGACATGGCTGGAACGGAAGGTTATTTCGGTTCAGTGATACAGGACTGAAACGAGGAGTGAACTCGGTTCAGAAAGGGACTTTGTCCACTAAGATAGTCTTGGCAATGAGTCATGACTAACAAGAAATGATTTTCCATGATTATGTGTGCATGCCACAAAGATTCAAGTTTTATGTTATGATTATGGGGATCTCATTTTCACTTCTATGATTTATTCCATGTTAAGATATTATGATCTCTTTTGCAGGTTTTGATTTTCATAAAGATATGATATGATTTTTATTTCCTTTATTTGCCCTTGCTGAGCATTTGAGCTCACCCTTTTATGTTTTCTTTTCCCCAGGTCAGGAAGATGGATATTAAGTAGAATATGCTAAAAGGGACCCTAGATATGATGAAATAAATGGGAGACACTGTAGAAGATTTATGAACCAGTTGTTTATGTTTCCCCAGTTTCTAAAGACACTATACCTATACGGTCCTTTGTGGTTTTGTCATATGTTGTAATAAGAGTGCTTCAATTTTGAAGTATTAACAATGTATGTAAAGTGTGGGTCGTTATAGTACTTATATGCTTAGTGTTGTCATATCCATACATTTTAAGAAGATATTTAATACACTTATGTTGGGATATATATATTCCTTCTAGTTTTTTGAGAGATTTGAAAACAAAGGAAACATGTTAACTCACCCATCATACTCATTTCAAAATAATATTTCATTAGATCCGCAAAGGAATCGGTTAAATATTGCTGAGTTTAACCAAATATAATGTCATCAACATAAATTTGAACAATCAAATCATTTTTCTTATCTTTCTTAATAAAAAGGCTTGGATCTTCATTTCCATTAACATAGTTATTTTGAAGCAAAAATCATGTAATTTCTATCATACAAAGCTCGAGGGTCTTGTTTAAGTCCATACAATGCTTTGGTAAGTCTAAAATCATTATCAGGATGTTTTGTATCTTCAAAACCAAGATGTTGTTCAACAAAAACTTCCTCTTGAACATAACCATTAAGAAAATCACATTTCACATCCATTTTAAAAAGTTTGAAATTAAAGAATTCTGGAAAGGCACGTAAGATATGAATAGATTCAAGTATAGCTAATGGAGCATAGGTTTCATCGAATTATATTCCTTCTTGTTGATTATAGCCTTTAGAAAATAATCATTCTTTTTTTATTACAAGGATTCCATTTTCATCACACTTATATCTAAAGACCCATATTATACCAATAACAGAAGTGTCCTTAGGTATTTCAACCAAGGTCCAGACATTATTCCTTTCGAATTATTTTCTCTCATCTTTCATGGCTTTAATCCAACAATCATCACCTAAAGCTACATCAGTGCTTTTTGGTTATAATTGTGAAAGGAATGCTAGATGATCTACTTCATTTCATAAGGAACATCTAGTCCTTATAGGTTGATTCACATCTCCAATGATGCTATCACTATGATGATTCTTTATAAATGATTGATTTTGGTTTTGTAAAACCTGTTCATCAACATAGGGTAGGAAATCTTATAGGGTAAATTTTTAATAAGTATATTCTTGAAAATATTCCTTTTCAGAAGGATCTTCTAACATAATTTGAAAATCAGTTTTTTAAATCACATCAGAAGATTTAGGTTGGGGTTGTTTAAAAACAAAAGGATCATTTTCATAAAATTTAACATGTACTGCCTCTTCAACAGTACAAGTGTTTTTGTTGAAAATGCTATATGCCTTAGAAGTTGTGGTGTAGCCTAAAAAAATTCCATCATCAAATTTTGGTGCTAATTTATGTATATTGTCTTTAGTATTCAGAATTAATACCTTGAAACTAAAAAACATAAAGTAATAAAGTCTTGGTTTTCTACCCTTCCATAACTAATAAAATGTTTTATTATTAAAAGTTCTAATCAAAACTCGATTTATAGTATAACAATCAGTACTTACATCTTCAGCCCAAAAATGTTTGGCTACAGAATACTCACTCAACATGGTTCTAGTTATCTCTTGAAGAATTATATTTCTTCATTCAACAACACCTTTTTGTTAAGGTGTTCTTGGTGATGATAAGTTGTGATTAATACGTTTCTACTACAAAAAGTTTTAAAATATGAATTTTGAAATTCTCCTCTATGCTCACTGTGAATTGTTTTCAATGGAAGGTTCTTTTAATTTTTAACTTGGGATCTAAAACTTTTGAAATAAGAAAAAGCATCATACTTCTTTGCTAGAATATAGACCCACATAAATATAGTGTAATCATTAACCAAGACAAATACATAATACTTCCCCCAATGCTTCCAGTTTGTGTAGGACCAAAGAGATCCATATGCAATAACTGTAATGCATCAGTCATTGAGACTTCACCAAATGATTTAAAACATGATTAATGTTTCTTTCCATATTGAAAAGGGTCAAAAACCTTTGAACAATCAAATCTAAGCCACAATAGATCCTTAAATAATATTTTCATAGAAAGTTTTCATAAGTTCCTAACATTACTATGTCATAACCTTCTATTCCATGACCATGAATGATATTCCATCACACTAAGGTAAGGTAGATCTTGGCTCCTAAGGACTTTTATGTTTATTGTGTAAACATTCTCTTTCCTATGGGCAGAAAGAATAAACCCTTCCTTGGAATTGTGTACTAAGCACTTATCATTCCTAAAATTCACAAGGTAAACTTCATCAGATAATTGGATTATGATAATGAGGTTGTGCTTAAGACCCTTAACGTATAAAACATTTGAATTCAATGTATTTAATGAAAAACAATGTTACCTATACCAATAATTTCTCGCTGAGTATTATCTCTGAAAGTTACTTTTCTTTCTTTCGTCTTGATAATATTTTCAAAATAGTTATTTTTACCAGTCAAATGCCGGGAACATACACTATCCATGTACCATGTATTATTGTTGGAACTTTGTCTATTTTATTAAGCCATTAAGCAATGATTGTCAATTGGTAGTCTAGATATTAGACTAATATTCTTCTGTCCAGAAGATTCATAATCCAAATATTCATCTGAAGAGTCTCCACCACTAGAACTGCAGGTGTCATTAGATTTCAAGACCTTCTTAGTTTTAGCCATACAATACTTATTTTTGTTTCTCTCAGAATGCTTTTCCTTTCTTTCCTTTATCTTGAACAAGGGACAATTAGGTCTTATATGTCCATCTCTCTTGCATTCATAACATGTGACTTCTAAATCATTCTTGTCTTTCCTTTCCTTCTTCTTATATCTGGATTGAATGTTCCTTTGTCCAACTATCTTGTTCATCCTTCGAGCAGGATTCTCTAACTAATTTTCTAAGGAATATCTTCCACTAGATTTGGATTGGATAAAAATTTTCTTAGATTTGGATCTGGTAACTCTCTCATGAGTCTTAGCTTTCATATGATTAGAAGTTGTAGTAAAATCAACACTTCCATTTCCATTATTCTTCTTTACAATATCAGTATATATCTTCATTCTAATCTCTTGCTGTAAAATATTTCCAATGAGTTCATCAAGGGTAATCTGATTAACCGTTATGTTCTAATCAATAGCAGTCCTCTTGGATTCCCACTCATTGGGCATGATGTCTATGATCTTATCAACATGATATTCATCATCTAATACTTTTATACCCATTGATTGTAAACTATTCACAATATTCATGAACCATTGTTACACCTTACATATGGGTTCTATATAAGGAAAGTTAAAGCAATGGTATTCATCTCTCAACATAGCTCTTCTTGTCTCTATTACATTATAAGTACCAAAATGTTTAACTTCAAGTTTCTTCCAAATATTGTTTGCTGTTTAACACGATGAAATTTTGGCTATATATATTTCTAGTCATAGAGAAATGAAAAGTATTGTGTACCATATAATTTAGTTGATATTCATGATTTTCTTAATTGGTAAAGGTACTAACTTCTTTGTCATGAATTTTGTATTTTCTAGTAAGAATAAAAAAATTATCAACACCAGTATTGGTAATGGATGTCTTCATTTTATCTCTTTAATATTAGTAATCATTTCCATCAAAAAAAGTTGGTCTTGTGGGTTTGATATTGCCTATGGAACTAACATTGATTCCTTCCATCATAAAGAAAATTCTTTCCACACAAACTTGTTAATAAAAAAATTTGTAAACAAGAAAAAAAACTTCATCAAGGAAAATACAACTAGTGTATCTCTAAGAAAAAATGAAACTGAACTTTATGAGTCCGAAAACTAATTTCGGAAAAGAATGAATTTCCTTCATGAATCTAATCGTGATATTAATTCAGATTGAAACCTGCCTCTGATACCAAATGTTGAGAGGGTATGTGATTATTATATACTCTATAATACCAAATGTAGGATCAAAATAATAGAGATACAATATGTAGTATTTAATGATACTCAAAATACAAGAGTGGGGTGAATTGTATAGTTTAAAAAATTCCTTTGGAACATTTAAAGATGGTTATGTTTAACAAGGTTAAACAAGCTAATTCACAAAATATCTAGTTCTACACACTTTCTTTATTTCAGAAATATGATTTCGAGAATGTGAACTTGGAAAGATGGTTTCGGAAACTGAAACTTAATTAAAGTATACAACAATAAATATTCTACCTTAAAGCGTATAGACTTGAACTAAATCAGAGTACAAATATAAGGAAGTATAAGATAGTTTTACTTTCCTCAAAAATACATTTGTAGCAGAAAACATGTAACAAAACAAGTAACAAGTAATGAGTCTTTTAACCCAAAGAGAAGGGTATCCAAAAACCTTGGATAAAGGTCCCTTGATTTATACTTTAAAAAAAGTATGTCTTACCCACACCAGGGTAAGCCCTCGATACGAAGATCTAAGTGTGTCTTGCTATCCCTGAATTCCCTTAACTTTCAGGTAGTCAACACCTCTATCTTCCTCAGCAACGAATCCCTCAACTTCAAGGTAGTCGGAACCTCTGTCTTCCTATCCCCGAAAGCCCTCGATTGTACACATCAATAACCAGAGTTGAACAAATAAAAACTGAACAAGAAGTTCAGTACACACTAATCATTTAGATTATCTCTCTAAATATCACTTCAACATCATGTAATCTATAGATTCATCAAATAGTGTTCATCAAAGTTGTGAGTTCTTTCAAATGAACTCCTATTTATAGGCACGACTTTAACAGTCAGCTCCCTCCTCCAACGGTCATTTTTTCCTTGAATTTTGGAGGGACCTATACACTTGTCACTCAAACGACGGTAAGTTAGTAACTGAATGAATGCCATCATTTTATAACAAAAACTGGTTTAAGAAAAAATATGATTGTGTAACTAAAATCAATATTCATAATGTAAGGAAATAAAAGTTCAAGGTCTAAAAAAAATTGAATTCATATTATATAATACAAGGATATTTGGATTCTGTTTTCTTGTAATTCGGAACCAAAACTCTATAGAATTCTGGAGTCTGAATTTCAAGGAAATTCGTAATCTGGATTCCAAAGAATTTAGAACCAGAACATAAAAATTTAGAGTTAGAGTTCATGAGAATTCGGAGTCAAAAAACATGAGAATTATGAGTCTGTGTTCAGAGAACTCGGAGTCAGAACTCAAATATGTTAGTAACCAGAATTCGTTATTAGATTTCGGAGTCAAAACTCAGAAAAGTTCGTAACCAGAATTTGTAATCAGAATTCAGAGTCAGAACTCAGAGAAGTTCGTAACTAGAATTCGTAATCAGAATTCGGAGTCAGTACTCCGAAGAGTTTGTAACCAGAATTCTTAAACAGAATTCGGAGTCATAACTGAAAAGAGTTCGTAACCATAATTCATAATCAGAATTCTGAGAATTCGGATTCTAAAACAGAATGCTTCATATCAAGGTATTTATAGGATTCTATGGTTTGGTTTTCAAAACGAATTTTACAATTAGAAAAATTATGATATGAACAAGGAAAACATTGTCAGGTTAAATTTCCTTGGGGAAAGATAATTTTCCTTATAGAAGTAAAACACAGGGTAAAAAGTGATTTTCCTTGAGATAAGGTGTTTGTGATTTTCAAAACAAGAAGAAATGGAAAAGTCATAAGGGAAGCCTTAATGACTTAACAATCTCCCCCATGTATGAAGGAATGTAAAATTCATAAGGAAAACCTTTTTGACTCAACATCAATATATCCCAATATTTGACCATGAAGGTTCTCATATGACTACCACCATGGTGAATGTGGCCACCACCAAATCTCCATAGGATCAGAGGAACAGGTCCACTAACACAATACATGATAGCGAAAAACCACCTCAAGGGGTGACATAGTACCAGGAAGACAATGTAGCAGGCATTTTCAATGGTCTACAAAGATAGGAACTTTAGCTTAGAAGTCCCCCCAATGTGATGTTAATGATTCACCATCATTATGTTAACAAATTAAAGGGACATGAGGAGCCCATTAACCCATCTATGTTTGCGCCAAAAGTAGATTCAGACCCCAGATAATATCATTAATTAATAAATTTCATGAATACATAAAGATCACTACTCATCTCATTGGTGAGATGTTCCTTAACACTAATTTTATTCTAAGGGACCTCATCTCTCCATCATTGGGGAACCCAATCCCGTTATCCAAGCACCCTGATTTGAACATGGTAGCTGTATGCACCCAATTAGGGAAAAATATTGGGTTTTCAGAAAATGATTAAGATATGAGCCTCCCACCACACGTGAGTATCATGATTATTATCCTCAAGATCATGTTTCTTATTCTTCCAAAGTTGATGAGTCCATTAACAAATTTTTTGGCACAATCCTTTCCTAGATGATGTGATAACTATTCTCGTCTCCCATCTCGAGGCTATGGAAATATGATAAATTGAAATTCTGCCTAAAGAAAAGGCATACACCGCATGGGTGGTCCATTTTTTAGTGCCCCTGGAGTGTGTTAATCCCATTTTGACCCCATTTATGGTTATGTGTTACCTTCTATATCTTTTAGTCGACTAGAACTCTTTGTATCATCCAATTTTGTGGACTCTTGAATAGTAGGAAATCTCTAAAGTCATATTCTTTTTCAAGACTATAGAAGGACCTGCATTTTTCTAGTATAGTCCTATACCCATAATGTCGATTTATGGTTTGATGGACCTCCATAGATTATTCATATAATATTTTATCTTCACTTCATAAAAGCGTAGCATCACTGACCTCTTAAAATAATAGAAGAAGATCGATGATTGATTTGCATACTTGTCACCAGATTGATGAGACTCACATAATATCTTGAAATTACACTTCCCCAATAGTATATTCTTATGATGTGCTTAGATATCATCAATAATGAACTATTCCATATCCTCATATCTTAAAAATAACCATGTGGATTTTAATAGTTCCTCAAAAAGGATCATCGTTTGGATGAATCTTGGAGTAGAGTAAACAATAAAAATTCCAATTACCCCTACATATCCCATCAGAAGGCCCATAAAATTTTATATAACTATTGATTTACATGAAGAGTTCCCCAAGAAAATACACATATATGCCCCTTTACCAGATGAGCCTTAATGAGTGTATCCCCACCATGAATAAACTTTCTTTAAACAACTACATTGATTGGAGAAAGTGGTGGTTTCCCCACTGTCCAGCTAGCCCTCAAGGATGTGTTTCATTGATATAATTAGTAAGACATATTCCTTGAAGTATGTTCAGTTCCAATGATATTTCATCTATGCCCTAAAAAGGTTTATCCAGGAGTTGTTGGAATGAAACAGACCCCAGGAGGATGGACTCATTGGTAATGAAAATCAATGCCTGTATCACAATATCCTCAAAAAAACATCAAATAATTATTTGTATTCAATTATTTGCCCCATGAAAAAGTAGTTCATGGATTATTCAAGTTAGAGGAATGTCTACTGAAGGTGAAACATGTCTATACTGATCTCGATCATTATAGTGAAGTCTTCGGTGACGGGAATTGTATTCTAGCCATGGAAAATAGAAGAAATATTATTGGTTGTATCGTAAGATATTCACTCATGCCCAAGGTATTTTTTGTGACTTCTTGAGAAAGTTGAACCTTATGTGTTTCTTTACCTCCTCAAACTACTTCCTCCACATCGGCATCACAGTCTCCCATGTCTCAGAAGTGAAGACGTCAGTTATGTAAGGGAAATCAGAGTCCTCCATCACTACTGAAGTATACTTTCACTCTTGGTGACATCATGCCACTTGAATTAGGAAATGTGAATAGGGTATTCCAAACCATAGGCTATTCCACTGATGATGAGAATGAATACACCATCATGAATTACAATAAACTAGTGGACTACTATATAACAACTGAAAACAAGGAATTTCAGGTGGAACCCTCATGTACCACTAGCTAACATCATCAAAGGGGATGTAGAGGACATTATAGTAGATAGAAAACTCATTCCATCACTTAACGTTAGTCTTTTCACACTATAAAGACAAGAAAAAAAAAATTCATGCCTATGTATCAAAAAGAATAAATTCCTAATTTTCTCCATTAAGAACACCCACTAATCCAATCATATTGATTGACCACATAGATTAACCATGAACACGTCATGATTAGATGTGTCTAAATAGCCCCTAACCTTAGCCGACCAACACTTAGTTGCATTTTTTTAGATCAGGATAGTTAGATAGTAGTATAATACTACCATTACAAGAAAGACCCTAGTTATTCATAAAACAATATCTTTTTAACCCCTACTAAAACTACTCCAAATTCCTTTTTTATTGGGGGTTTTTAGGGACAATTTAGTAAACTATCCCTAAAAGAAATTAAATAACTTAGAGGTGGTTTTATAAAAAACAATTCTAAATATTAGATGTTTGTTAAAAATACCCTTCTCCATTGAGTCACTCCCTTGTCCCTTGAGTCCCCCTCCCCCTAACCCAAAGCTCTGATTATCAGTGCTCCAGTATCCCCCAAGCCATATGAGACCATGACCCTCAATCCCTTACTGGAATTGTGGTCCCCCTTAAGGACCATGAGCCATCACCCTTGCCCTCACCATCAAACGATACATTAACCTTCTCCTCATCCACATCCTCCCCTGAGCTGTCTCCATCACTTAATCCACCTCTAGAGATGTATTCACTCTTGATCTGCCAATCTGTTTTCCTAGAATTCTCTTGTAAGCCATCCCCACCAATTCCCCCTTATCCCACTTCTCCCCTAACTCCCCAAGTGGTAAGACATATTCATTGTTTCAGTACAAGAACATTATTTCAATTATATTAAGTTTCATTATATACCTCTAGGTTTGTTTTTTCTAATTTGTCTATGTTGGAGTTGTATCGACCTAGTTTAGTTTTTCTCATGTTGGAAAAATTTTAAATTTTTTTGGTTGATGTTAGTATGGTTTAGTGGGATTCAATTCATTTTCATTCAACTAATTTTGATTTAGTTTTGTAAAATTTGATTTTATTTGATTTAAATATGTTTTTATTGGTGAAATTGCATTTATATTGTTTTCTATCACTAACGTGGAATAGTGGTGGCCAGGGTCATTTAAAATTTTCTGGAATTTTTTTGGTTCTATTAAATTTAGTTGGTCTATTATATTTATAGTACTGTTCAGTGTAGTTTGTCATTTTATTGGTTTTATTATATCATGTATCTATCAATTTAAGTTAATTTTTGACTGATTTCATTCTACTCAATTAATTATAATTCTATTAATATTGTTTTGGTTAATCTCACATCATAAAACACTTGTGAGTATAATATTTTTTTAATGGGGTCTATTGAATTTTATATTTTGACATCTGCATTTAATTCAGTCAAATTCAATGATTTATATATATATTCTGTATTTAAAAATAACTAATATGTGTTTAAAACATTTATTGGGGTCTATAACATTTAATAACATTGATATGATATCATGAAGAGATTAAATGGATACATAAAAATGAAGGTATGCTTGTGTGATGTTCAATTTACATTTTCAAATTATTTTTAGGGTGCCTCACATAAAAAGGATACTAATTAGTCTTGATTGGATATTTTTTAATCTTGGGTTTTTTATGAGAAAAATAAATAGTGTACACTACTTGAAAACCATACACCCAACCATTACAAGTTACTACCCCATTCATAAAAAAATATTTAGTGTACTTGGTTTTTCAACCCCATTATATTTTCTTATGTTCTTATAATTTAAAAAATGTTTATTAGATAAATAAAGGTAATATATTATATTTATGATTATTTCAAAAATGGAATTCATTAGTTTCCATGATGTTCCTTTTTTACTGTAAGGGAAATTTTATAATTTAACTACATTTGTACTTCAAAAATAAATTGGCACACACAATATGTTTAAGAAAATTTATATAGGTATTTTCTCTAAAATAAATGAATCTTACCAATTTTTTTATAATTTTAATATAAAGTTGGGTTTTCTCTATTTTATCAATTTTCACTCCTTATATAAGAGTTTTCAAGCTATATTTTTTCATAACATATATTCTATTTCATTATTATGATTAAAATTTTGATCCCTTGATATGTTCATTAGATTTTATATTTTTTTAAAGTTGTTTTTAGTGATGTTATAGTTCTATACATATCTATAAAAAAATTATGAATTTAAATAATTTTATAAATACAAAATCCCATTTTATTAACAAAGATGTGGTTTTCATCATTTAAATCAATAACGAGGATGTGACTTCTCATATGGTTTTGAAATTTTTAATTTTTGATGTTATGTTATACAAATGTGTTATTATTTAATATCATTAATTAAAATGGTTGTATTGTAATATGTGAAGGGATGTAAGATGTGTGATTTACATAGTGTATTCATTAGATACCATATCATTATTTTTTGATTTTTTTCCTTAGATTATTTAGAATTTATCATTTTAATATTGGGTAATATAGTGGAAAATTATGATATGGATGTGATAACACTTAAGATTATACATTGCCTATTAACCCTTGTCATCCCAAGGATAAATGGAACTAATAAAACTTATGGGGGAATAATTATTTTGAAGTTAATTATATTTTTCTAAATGATAGGAATTATATGAAACAAGAATTTCATTGATCCCAATAAACAACCAGTAGGAATTTACTCAACCCCACTGATAGATGAGGTTCCATCAGTCTCCCTACCTACAACATCTACAAAACCCTCCATGTTCCCCCTACACTATCTCTCACACCCTTTATTACGTTGTTGTCGTAACACCCATCCAAAACTTCCCATCATCATTCAAGACAATGCATCCCCATTGAAAAACTTCAATAGAATGGGATAAGGTTGTCACTCCAATTTCATAATAAGGATATTAGAGTATGATAGTTATATTTAAAATATTAATGTGAATAAAATTATTTCACTTTTTTATAATAATAACTATTATTTTCTTAAAATATAGAAAAAATGTTACAAATGATGGAAATATTAATATTTCATATGTTTGGAATCTAAATATGTGGAAGATGGGGGTCCCATTTGACTATTATGGGGTCCCTATGGATGATGCTATAAGAATATATGACCAAATTCTTGGCCACTGTTATGTTGATTTGGTTACCATTATAATTGACTATGATGATTGGATTTATGTGGTTTAATAATGAAAAAATTATGTATTTGATTCACATATAAAGTTAATTTTAATACATTATGGTGTAATTGATTGTCATTATGTTATTAAATTGATTTTTTTAAATGAATCTTTTTATATAGATGTTATTCTAATTTTATATTACAGATCTCATGGAATGAAATTGGTCATTGAAAAAAATAGTTAAGATTTAAATTGAGATTATGGAATCAATATAATAAATTGTTTTGATCACTCAGTAGCTGTATGATATGGTACTCAAGGGGTACTGAGAGAGAAATGTATGGATTTTTTTTATTGTCATCTCTATGATATGCACCAGGTATTGAAATATATATTTTTATATTAATATCATTTTACATATATACATGAATGAAATAATGATATTATATTTCATTAATTTCTATTAAATTACATGTTATTTATTTTATGATGTTTCAAGGAAAAATTCATCATGTTCAGCTAAACAAAACATCTCATACACTACCGGGTCAAATATTTTTTTTTTCAGAAATAGATCATCTCTGAAAATATTTTCATTAGATTAAATATTTATAAGATATAAATATATGGTTCATATATTAAATTATTTATTTATATTTGTAGAATGGTGTCATATAATGTGGGGAACTAGGTATCTTGAATAGAACTCTGGTTCGATTTTTAAAAAAAAAATATGATAGGAGTTATGTTAATGAGTTTGCCAATGAATTCGGGGTATTCATTACATTTTAATTATAATAACTTATTGTCATTTGTATCTATGTTTATATGTACTTCTTCCAATATGAATGTTATTTTATTTATTGTTAAAAAAAAAATAACTACAGGATGACAATCCTGTTCAATCCTTATCAGTATCCTAGGATGATCCAATTGGTTAATTCCTTAAGAAGGAGAATATTGGTCGTGTTCATGTGATGGGTTTGTGACCATTACAATTTGAGGTCTTTCAAAGGACTTTGATTATTTTATCAACATATACTCTTGGTTGTAGTTACTATATATCTTTATATTCTCAGAGGTAGTTTGTTGCATTGGAAACCACAAGCAATGAATAAGGGGCTCATATGATGATGTCGGGGGATCATATAGAGATGCAAGATGAAAAGGTCGTCACTGTATAGAATGTTCTGGTTGAGTTACATAATAACATTCATGGATCTTTCCCCAATGATATTAAATTGATTGATGGTTGTGATTAGGTAAATTACACAACTTAAAAATTATTAAATACACTATCTATTATTGGTTTTATGTTTAAATTTAAATATACAAAACTAAATAATATTCAACATAATTTTCATTAATTTTCTAGTATAAGTATTTATAGATGAACATGGAGAGGGTTTCAATAAAATTTCATTGCATACTAATTATGTTTCAGTTTGTATTTAATGATAATGTCTAACTAAACTTATGAAAGACTGACAGTAATATGGTTATTCAACCTAAGCATGGTAAAATTCACCTAGGATCTTGGGGATTTAGCTTCTTTTATTATACTGAGGATCATATGGGATGATTGATCATCATTCATTATGGTTTTGAATGATTTCTATTAAAGAAGGTTTACTTTATGGATTTTTATGTATTTGATTGTAATAGATTGTTGATTTCATAGAGAATATGTATGACATAGTTCTCCAATGTTATTATGTTAATTTAATGAGTTTGTACTATAAGTTTTTAATGGATTTTATTTGATTATTTATTAATTGTAATTATGTAATGGGTTCAATTTTCCATGATTTATTTGAGTTATTCTTAAGTACTTTAGTGAGAGAATTGGCTTTATAAAGCGTGCCAATGTTTTGGTAGCTAGTGTCGAATCCTGAGGGATTACTTGGTTATTCCTATATGCTGATTACATTTAGTTTTCCTAAATAAATAATGGAACCTATTTATATTTTAATGATACAAATGAACGGTTCTTAATGATATTTTTATACAACGGGTGAAATTGTTTCAACGTGGCTTGTTTGGAACTATGTATAAAAACACATTATGTTTTATAATATTGAAATATATCATTAAATTGAATTATTCTTAGTGATGCATTTACAATTTTGGATCCATGTGGATTAATCTCTTTTTGAAATGTGATTTAAATATATCAATCTTAATCTATAATACTAAATCATATCATCTTAGTTGATTAAAATCTTTTCCTTGATGTAATTATGATATGTAATGGTAATCCTTGAAATACCATTAGTCTTAAACCAAATATGGATAGATTTTAACCATGTTGTCTTTCCTTAGTGTAAGTATACTTGGTATTTAAAATTATAAACTCATGTATACATCTATGATTCCCACTTATATTCAACATTGAGAATCACTTATTCGAAAAAAATCTTTAATAACCAACAATTCAATGGATTATGTGGTGGATGGGTTTAGAATGTGAGAAGAAGTGATTCAACATAATGAACCTAAAGGTTTAATGAAATCACCTAAATTAGAAACATGAAAACGTCTATGGTTTTTATAGGAGTTTAGAGTTTTTAATGTTTTATAGAAAAATATATTTTTGAAAACATTATCTAAATTAGACTCTTCACTTCCTTATTCTCATTAATTTCTAATTTTTTTAAAATATATATGATTTCATTGGAAATAACTCTTACGAAATTTGAAAAATAATTTCAAAATAAAAGATAACTCATATCAATTGTCACTTATAAATGTTTTGTGTGAAACTTTGAAACTATGGTGTCAATTAGTAACATTTCACAAACATGTGCCTCTAGAATAATTTATGTCATGACCAATTAGTTTTGAGGCTTACCACCAGTATACTATACTTTAATATGATGTTTGGGTTATTTAAACCTTATTTTAATTTTGTTAATGAGTTACCTAAATCTTATATTAATGTATTCCTAGGATGTATTACAAATTGAATAAGCACTTGAATGTTTTTCCTTTCTTTATGTTGTAATTTATTATTGGACTAGTCTATTAATTTTTATATGCTACTAATCCATGATGGTTACCTTCATGATTATATGAACTCATTTTTGGGTGTTGTGAAAAAGGATATGATTTTAAAAATATTTATGGAATTATTTTTTGACTATTTTGGGGCGGCAGATTCTATTGATGACTTTTTTAAAAGTGATATATAGTATTAGTTTAAAACACCTCTATTTGTGCCAAAATTTTTTAGTGATTTTTTAAACTAACACTATTTATGTTCATAATTTTTCTATGGGTAGTTCCCCATGTCAAAAAAGTGAAGGATATAATGGTTGGTTAAACCGTCACTATAACATTGCCATATTTTGGAATAGGAACCCGCCACTTATCAAACGTTTAGTGATAGTTCCTAGAAACCACCTGTAAATGGATGGAATCAACGCGAGTAATATATTGAAGACAATTTTAGTGGAAGTTTGTTAAAATTATTGGAGAACCATATGGTAGAAGTATAAACCACTATAAATTCAAAAAAATATCCAATATCAGATGATTTTATTTTAGTGCAAGGAACAACCCTCGATTGGAAAAAATATGCCACTAACACAGAAGTAAGTTGTTCTAAATAACCTAATTTTCATACCCATGAGGATTTGATTCCTAAATCCCTCCTCTAATAAGAGGTAATGTGTTAGTCCCTTCATGAATATTTGAAAAAAAACATTCATTTTGAGACTGAGGTAGCTTTTACTAAGGCTTACTATATAGAGAAGGTTGAGAGAGAAAAATTTGAAGTGACATATCATTTTTTGTAGAATTAAAGGGTTTCACCATTTGGGGGAACATACACCCACTATATATCAAATGAATATTTTAATGGTGAGAAAATCCACTGCTGCTTAGTATATACTGGCTCTGGGATCAACCTCGTCTTAAAAACGATGCTCTATAAGTGCGGACTTACAAAAGTAAATTTGAATCCCTCCAATTTAAAAAATCAAGGGTATTGTAATATTGGTAATAAAACACACACAAAAATTCAGATGAAGACTAAATTTTGTACCATAGTTTTATGAAATGAATTTATGGTAATCTTGTAGGATACTACCTAAAATGAATTATTGGTAAGACCCTAGATTTATTTTCATATTGAAATCTTTAATTCATACCACCAATGCCTCTAATATTTACTTCATGGATGATTTGGGGTATTACCGAGTGATGTGTATGTCTTTACCACATGCGAGGCTAGTTACCTAGATATTGATAACTAAAAAATGCAGGGAACGATGGTTCATAACAATGGATTTGAGAATATAAATTACCATAATGATCTAATTGACACTAAATAGATCCATGGTTAGACGTGAAAGATATATTTTTCTTCCTGATTCCTCATTTAGAGCCCATGATTCTAGACCAAGGGGATTTTTTCATTATCTCTAATGAAAGTTGATAGCTCACAGATTACCTCATTAGCTTACAATGGATATTCAAAAATGATTACATAAGACCCCAATCCCATGAAATACTAATAATTTCTCTCCATAGACAGAAATCCTTGGCATTTCCACATGTTTTAAAAAGAAGGTCCAACTCGTAGAAGGTCAGATCATTGTCATTGATTTGATATCAAGTGTGGAACTCATAGTCCGAAGCTAAATGGAATTGGATAAATAGATACTATTTTTAATGTATCAGGATAGTGGGAGCACCTCAAAAATGATTTCTAATCCACAAGATCTTGTGTTATTGCTCTCCCTTGGTCAACTGGGGTAGAAGAGCCACCTCCACCCTCTAATCCATCTATCTCAGATGAAGAAGAGGATTTAGAAGATTCCCCTCCTACAAAGTAAGTGGTGTATCCATCAATATTTATGTTCCAACCTTGGTAAACAGTTGTTCTTATGAATATTTTATTATAATAATGATCAGCACAACCATGTCATAATGCAAGCAGTAGTAGTATGGAGAATTCTTGAAATAGAACCGCAACATATTTTCTTGGAGTAATGATTTGATTCCACCGATATACCATAATTTTTCATTCACATCCTTGGTCTCCCTGTGAGTCATCATTGGGTTAAAAATGCTCCCAGAAATATGAACCCCTTCGAAAATTCTATGTTTGAAAATGCTGTTGAAAAACATATTAAAGAAAAAATTAGTATGGAGGTCCAATGTATCACCCCAAACATCTTGTGGTGTTTTTCTCTTAAAATTTTTTTATTAATTATGTAGCCTATATTTCATGAACAACTGATCCCCTATGGAACAAAACATGATTACTTATAGGAGGTATCCATATCTTATCCACTAAAATTAAATTTACCAGCTCTGTGATTTGAATTTTAAAATCTGATATACACGGTTGTGTTCAAGATGATATTTAGAGTCTGATAGAATTAACATAATTTTTAGTGAATAGTAACCTACCATTATGAATATTAAATTACCCTTATAAATAGTAATATGACTCTTATGAGTGGTATCCATACCCTTGAGTGTATAAAAAAATTTAGACACCCTACATATGAAGATGAATATTCTAAGTGTTTATATATTTCAAATAAATAATGATTTAATTAAATATTTAATTAATAATATTTAGAAAATTATTTTTGGAAAATTAACTTCATTTTTGGATTCTACATGTCGAAAAATGGTCAGGGTGAATTTTTGGGATTTTTCTGAAATACATGAATTTTTTTATGAATAGTAGAATCAGATAATTCACAATAAATGCTAGATAATGGATTAACTGAGTCATTGATGATGAAATTATTATTTAATCCCAATTGGTTCAAAGTCACATGCATATATTACAGTTATTGGTCATTGAATACTCACTATTTGTTTTCTTGAGAGGAAATAATAAATTAATGAGTTTTATATTAAGAATACCCCTTTCTCCCCCACTATAAAAACCCACTCTACCCCCTTACATTCACTCTTCTCAAGCCTTGTTCCTTCTCCAAATTCTGTCAAAATACCCTCCCAACCTCCTCCCTCACATCCAGAAATATTTGGTCTCAGAAAAAGACCAAAACCTCTACCTTTAAGAGGTTCTCAAATGAGGAAGTCTCAAGAGGTAAAGTCCTATTTCAAATCCCATCTTTTCTTTTAAGTTATATTATTTTTGTTTCTTTTATCACCTCCCTTCTGCATAATGATATGAAAAATCCAGTAATAAATTTAATGGAATGTTTTCATGCTAATGGTATATTTTATTACCTAATCTCCTTTCCTGACTATTTATTTGAATGAAATGAAAGCACTGTTTGAGATGTACTAATTTAGGACATTCAAGGACAACATTTTATCGATTTCTATTATAATCAATAATTGTGGGCATGAAACCATTCAAGCTATGGTTGAACCAGATTATTATATATGTAATATATCCCATTTTTATTTCTGTAATCCTTTTGTACAAATGGTATTAAGTTATAATGCAAAACATGATCCTTGTAATCAAACTCATATTTTAGCCAAAACGGTTTTCACTAAGGTTATATATATAATAATTCAACTTTACTATAAGTAAAAAAATTAAATTTAAAACCATGTAACCTTATGGATGTTCAATAAAATAAAATAACTTCATTTCTGGACAAGCACATCCATCTTATATATTTATCCGAACATGAATATAAGTGAACCAATCATTTAAAACCAAGTAAACAAATGAGCCTGAACAATGAAATTGAACCTTATAAACAATCAAAAAGAAATATAATGAACTAAAAAGGATTATAATTAATCATTTAAATATAAAAGAGGTTCCATAATTATGAATTAATAATCGTAATTTCATTATTCAGGTCTTTAATAACAAGTCAAGAACACGTTCGAGCGTAAGGTAAGGGATTGCTTAACTGAATTTTCCTTCTTTGTGTTAAACATCTATTTCATTGGTTACATTGTTCCAAGAATATGTGTGAATGACCTATGATTGTTTTATACTGAATATTCAATTATATATTTTGGATTTTTATTTGTCACACATAAATATTTCATTGATTTATCGTCACTCTAATGACACAATCTTAGTAAGGGTTCCTTTCTCTCACTTTTATTCAAGAATCCACCCTATCTTGTGTAATTTTATTTTTAATTTCCTAATGATGGGGTATTTTTTATCACCTCCTCCATACTTCCCTTTTGACATATAAATAATGATTCCCCTTTACTTTTCATTAAGACCTTGCAATAACACTCATTACCATGCCAAAATGTTTGTAAGAGGTTTTTCTCATCTCACTCTCAATTCTGTGGGATTTTTATTGTTCGCCTCTTATTTCTTATATGTGGTATAGGTGTACTGACATTTGATATATGTTATCATGGTTATCATTATATTCATTGTATTCTGTCACTCTTTTGGTGGTTATTAACTCTCTTTCATATGACTCAATTGAATACAACACTGTAACGAGCTTTGTCTCAATTTTCACTTCGTTGTGACTTGCTTAGTAATTGTGCACCTACTCCTTCTTATGTGGTGTACCTACAGCCAATTTGATATCACTTTTCAATTTAAAGTATATTGAATTTAAATATCCATATTCTCATATCATGGATATTATTATTGTCTAAGTCGTATACCATTTTACATATGATATTTATTTTGAATGTTGTTTTGACTGTGGAAATGTTGATGAATCTCTATCCTCTATTCTATATAAAAAATGTAAATAAGTATTGCTATTGTATTGAACAAATTATTAAATAATTATTGGATTTAGATATGCGTGGAGCCCACTACAGCCCCTCGATGCATCGGTAGGCCTCATGAGACAAAACAGTTTGGCGACAGACCCTTCGAGTTTGTTTCCAAAAAAATTCAGACGGGTTTCTACCCATCGAACTAAACCATTTTTAAGGTATTATGGTTCATGTTCCAGATACATGAAGTCCAATTAATAGGAATTATCTTTATTCATTATCAGTTATTATTACTATCCCTGAGGTTTTCACTATGACAAAATCTGTGGATGCAGTTTCATTCTAAGTTTATTAATGGAATTAGTTGTTCATTTATTCACTATTCCATTTTGATTATGTAAGATTGATTATGATTCACTTATTATTGTACTCATTCTTACGCTATTTGTAACCCTTACTGAGCGTTTGAGTTCACCCCTTTCATTTTTTACCTTCAACAGGTTATGAAGAGGAGGTCATTTATTGAGTTCTTGTGGATGCAGTTTTTGTTTTTTTCATTATGTATTGTATATTGTAACCTTATCCAATGTAATTTTTGTTAAATATATGTATCTAGTTTCTTCAAGGATACTAAAATGATATTTCCTTTGGGATTTTCATTCCTTCTAACCATGCCAATATCACAAGTAATGCACTGGCTCCAGCCTAGTGGGGTCGGGGTGTTACAGTTGGTATCATAGGAAGTTTAGTAGGAAACGTGGAAACTAGAGTAGGAAATTTATAGTATGGAACAAATCCCTAAGGTAGTATTTGAGGATAAACGTGCAATAATATCATGGTATTTTGGTAAGGAAAATATTATTTAAATCCTTCTATAAAATACATCTTTGTCTGGATACGAGGAGGTGGAGGTGGCTCTGGCAAAGAGGTACCTATGAGTGAATGCTCCGACAAGGAGTTTTGGGCATAACCCGTGGAATCCTAGTACATGAAAATAGGCCTTTCTACACTCTTGGTTATGAAACTCCCGGGGGATATGCTTAGGATAATTCAAATTTTCTTTACAAGCCATTATGAGGGAGTTTAATGTAATTTTTTCCTCATGGGATTTGGTTTGGATAGCATTGGAAACTAGAACTAAACAATTAAAACACTTACTTAAACAATACTAAAAGTGATGTTTTCTTGATTTTTAGAAGGAAAACGAAAGTACTTTTCAATTGTCTTTTTCAACAGATGATTTGGAGACCATAGTGGGAAAATCATGTCTTTAAAACTATGAGACTTTTGAAAATATTTGTTTTTCATGAAAAACCCTCTACCAATTATCCATCTATCCTCGGGTACTCCAACTTCACCATGGAGAAGGTTTCATCTATTAAATCATGATGAGTGCACAATTCATGTTCCATGTATGACAAGGGAGATTCATAGAGGGTATCTTTAATTGTTTTACCCTAGCCAGTAATTTCTTTTCTCTTAATAATTTTGAGGAGGTTGCACAAGTAGGCGACCTTCAGGCGACATATCTATGTCAGATTTTGACCTACGGACTCTGTGGTCAAGTTGTGGACTTTGATGCCCTTGATGACGAGACAACCTGTTTGCATTATCGGCATCAGGTTCTTACTGATGTCACTCAACTTTATACCCAACATGCTTCTATCAATCTTACTTCTAGATGTCCACACACGGTTGACCCTAGTTGCACACGTTGCATCTGGACCAAGGAGATAGAGGAATTTGGAATTGCATTTGGTATCCATTTGTGTGAAAACTGGGGAAATCTCCAACATCAGTGGAATCTATGAGGGGTCATCTTAGAGGACATCAGGTTTTCCATACAAGTGTTTTGTGAAAGGGATCAAGAGATTGTATAATTTCTTCAGTTTTATAAATCATGTCTAAATGAATGATGTTGTATTCTCTGTTTTCATATGTTTTTATATAAAACAATAATTTTTTTAAAAATGCATTTTCCATACTAAAATTTGATTTACGTAAAGATTTCATATAGAATATATGAGTAAACCAACCAATATTTTATCACTATCTACCGAGCTATTAGAGACTATAATTGTCAAGACATTCTCCGAGAGGACCATCCCTATGCCAACATACGTCTAACTTGTAAACTACTCCATTGAGTATCAAATCATCTAAACATTATCCATATTTACCAAGGAAGCAATATGGTCTATTACCATATTTCATATGCATAGTTTTCTGCATATAGTAGAATAGGGAAGTATCATGAAGCTCTTTTTCTATGTTTCAATCTGGTTGATAACTACTGAGCTTTGGGTAAATTTCTAGAAGCTGTTTTGGATGGTGACCATCGAGCGACCTAACTATTCCAGATACTGAGTTTTAGTATGTACAGAGAACTGTACGACATCAATATCTTCAATAATGATGTGGTGCATGGGAATTATAGGTATTTAGTCAACACTAAAATTTCTGACCTCCACACTTCTCGTGACTCTCTAAGGAAGCCCGAGTGCTTTAAGCACAGATTTGACCATAGTTGTCTGTAGTGTCATTGGGATAAGGAAATAAAGAAGCTAAATACAACCTTAGGAATTCACATTCGGTCTTCAACACCCTAGAATTTGTGGTATTCCTTGTAAAGGGAATTTAGGAGTGACGTGTCTCTGGTGTTGCATATGGTTCTGGGAGATTGAAAGCTTTTAATAAGTTTTGGGGATCCATGTATTGGGGGACTGGGAAACCATTATCCCTATTTTACTTTTTGAACCAGTGGTTATATAAGAATATAACATGTTTTCCCTTCTTTTTTTAATCCTTAAATCAGTTATAATTTTGAATGAGTATCACTAAGTGAAATTTTATAATAAATTTTCAAATGTAAGAAAAACCCATATGTTATCTCTTCCTGTAGAGGTACTGGAGATTATTGCGATCAAAACCTATGAAGAGGAGTACCTACCTCTCGGAAACTTGCGAAAAATGTGTAAACAACTATATGTTCTGACAAACATTAGAGACATTCTCTGCACCTATCAAGGGAATGCTTCCATTTAATATCGCATATCCATGGCACAATTGGCTGACTATAGGTGAAGAGGAAAATACCACAAAGGTCTTTTTCTATGTTTCACCCTAGGCCCGAACTACACGACCATGTTATGCTTTCAAGAGGCAACATTGGAGGGAAAACTTTGTGCAGCCTACAAGTACCAAATCCTCCGTTTTAGCCTCTACAACAATTTCTATGACTTAGATGTTCTCAGTCGAGACACAGTTCGGTGATCTCTTCATTTGTTGGTCCATTATGACATTTCTAAACTTTCTACTGTTCGAGCCTCCCTCTGGAAGCCCAAGTGGTCGATGCATTGGTTCAACCCCTTCTGTCTGAGATGTTTCTGGGTCAGAGAACTAGACGAGTTGAGCATCAATTTGGGTTTTCCATTGAACTTACATGAGGATCCTCTACGATGGGAGTTGTTGTACGAACATCAGAGAGATTTCTTTTGTGGCTATGAAATGAATTGCGAGGACGCAATTCTCTGAAGGAGGGAATAATGTTGCACCCCAAACATCTTATGTTATTTTTCTCTTAAATAAACTGTATTCATTAGGTAGCCTATATTTCATGAATCACTGAGCCCCTATGGAACAAAACATGGTTACTTATAGGAGGTAGGCAAAGCTTAGCCACTAAACTTAAATTTACTAGCTCTGTGATTTGAATTTTAGAAATCTGATATACATGGTTGTGTTCAAGATGATATTTAGAGTCTGATAGAATTAAATTAATTTTATGTGAATAGTAATATACCCTTATGAATAGTAACCTAACCTTATGAATAGTAAAGTACCCTTATAAATAGTAATATTACTCTTATGAATGGTATCCATACCCTTGAGTGTATAAAAGAATTTAAAGACCCTAAATATGAAGATGAATATTCTAAGTGTTTATATATTTCAAATAAATAATGATTTAATTAAATATTTAATTAATCATATTTAGAAAAATATTTTTGGAAAATGGACTTCATTTTTTGGATTCTACACATCAAAAAATGGTTAGGGTGAATTTTTGGGATTTTTCCAAAATACTTGAATTTTTTTATGAATAGTAAAATCCGATAATTCACAATAAATTCTAAATAATGGATTCATTGAGTCATTGATGATGAACTTATGATGTAATCCAAATTGGTTCTAAGTCATTTGCATATATTACTGTTCTTGTTTATGGAATACTCACTATTGGTTGTCTTGAGAGGAAATAATAAATTAATGTGTTTTATATTAAGAAAACCCCTCCCCCCTCCACTATAAAACCCCCCTCTCAACCCCCTTCCATTCACTCCTCTCAAGCCTTGTGCCTTCACCAAATTCTGTCAAAATACCATCCGAACCTCCTCCCCCACATCGAGAAAGATTTGGTCTCATAATAATACAAAAACCTATCCCCTTAAGAGGTTCTCTAAGGAGGAAGTCTCAAGACATAAATTCCTCCTTCAAATCCCTTCTTTTCTTTTAAGTTCTTTTATTTTTAATTTTTTTCTCACCTCCATTCACCATAATGGTATGATAAATTTAGTAACATACATGTATTGGAATGTTTTCATGCTAATAGTATATTTCATTATCTCCTCTCCTTTCCCCAATATTTATCTGAATGAAATGAAAGCACCGTTTGAGATGTGCTAATTTAACACATTCAAGGACAACTGTTTATCGATTTCTGTTATAATCATTAATTATAGTCATGAAACCATTCATGTTATGGTTAAACCAGATTATTATATATGTAATATATCCTCTTTTTAGTTCTGTAATCTTTTTGTACAAATGGTATTACGTTATAAAGAAAAACATGTTCATTGAAATCCAACCCACCTTCTAGCCAAACAGTTATCAGTAGGGTTATATATATAATAATTCGACTTCACTCTAAGTAACCAAATTAAATTTAAAACCATGTAATATTAATTATTTTCACTAAAATAATATAACTTCATTTCTGGACATCCACATCCATCTTATATATTTATCCGAACTTGAATATATGTGAACCAATCATTTAAAACCAAGTAAACAAACGAGAACAAACAATGAAATTGAACCTTATAACCAATCCAAAAAGACTAGAATGAACTAAAAAGGATTATAATAAATCAATTACATATAAAATAAGTTCTTAAATTATTAATTAATAATTCTAATTTTTTATTCCGGTCTTTAATAACAAGTCAAGAACACCTTTGAGCGTATGGTAAGGGATTGCTTAACTCAATTTTCATTCTTTGAGTTAAACATCTATTTCATTGGTTACATTGTTCCAAGAATATGTGTGAATGACCTATAATTTCGTTATGATGATTATTAAATTATATTTTTTGGATTTTTATTTGTCACACATAAATATTTCATTGATTTATCGTCACTCTAATGACATAATCATAGTAAGGGATCCTTTCTCTCACTTTTATTCAAGAATTCACCCTATATTGTGTACTTCTGTTTTTAATTTTCTAGTGATGGGGTATGTTATCTCACCTACCCCATACATCCCTTTTGACATATAAATAATTATACCCCTTTACCTCTCATTAATACCTTGCAATAACACTCATTACCATTCCAAAATGTTTGTAAGAGGTTTTCTCATCTCATCTTCAATTTTGTGGGATTTTCATTGTTCGCCTCTTATTTCTTATATGTGGTATAATTGTACTACCATTTGACATATTTAATCATGTATATCATTATATTCATTGTATTATGTGACTATTATGGTGGTTATTAACTCTTTGTCATACGACTCAATTGAATACAACATGGTAACAAGCTTTGTCTCAATTTTCACTTCGTTGTGACTTTCTTAGTAATTGTGCGCATACTCTTTCTTATGTGGTGTACCTACTGAAAATTTGATATCACTTTTCAATTTAATATATATTCCATTTAAATATCCATATTCTCATATCATGGATATTATTATTGTCTAAGTCTTATATCATTTTACTTACGGTATTTATTTTGAATGTTGTTTTGAGTGTGGAAATGTTGATGAATCTGTAACCTCTATTCTATATAGATAATGTAAATACATATTTCTCATATATTGAATCTATTTATATAGAATTATTGGATGTAGTGGTAGGAGGGGCCCACTACAGCCCCTCGATGCATCAGTTGGTCTAATGAGACAAAACAGTATGGCGACAGACCCTTCATGTTTGTTTCTAAAAAAATCATACGAGTTTCTACCCTTAGAACTAAACTGTTTTTATGATATTATGGTTCATGTGCCAGATACATGATGTCAAATTAATAAGAATTATCTATATTAATTATCAGTTATTATTACTATCCATGAGGTTTTCACTATGACAAAATCTATGGATGCAGTTTCATTCTCATTTTATTACTGGCATTAGTTGTTCATTTATTCACTATGCCATTTTGATTATGTCAGATTGATTATGATTCACTTATTATTGCACTCATTCTTCCACTATTTGTAACCCTTACTGAGCGTCTGATATTACCCCTTTCATTGTTTACCTTCAACATGTTATGAAGAGGAGGTCATTTATTAAGTGCTTGTGGATCCAGTTTTTGTTTTTTCATTATGTATTGTATATTTTAACCATATTCAGTGTAATTTGTTTTAAATATATGTATCTAGTTTCTCCAAGACTACTAAACTTATTGTTCCTTCAGGATTTTCATTCCTTCTAACCATGCCAATATCACAAGTAATGCACCGGCTCCAATCTAGTGGGGTCAGGGTGTTACTTCCAATACCCGAGGTGTTTGGACAACACATTCCTAGTAAAATATATTAATTGGTAGGGAAGAGTGTTCACTAACTTCTATGACCTCGATTTCTATTTTCCATGGATGATTATTCCATTATAGTGACAGAGATGTAAATTGGTGATAAAACTTGCTTCCAAGACATCTTCTTCATGGATGGATACTTCAGATACAATCAGATATGGATGACTGAAGAAGATGAGGAGTCCACTACCTTCAGGGAAAACCAATGGAATTTTTTATGTCAAGTAATTTCTTTTGGATTAATGAATTGTGGATCCAATTTCAACCAGTCCATGTACCACATCATTATACCAATTATCATGACATTAGAAGAGTGTTAAATGGATTATTTAGTGGTAAAATTCCACTATCATTTGGAAAATATCAAGGATCACGATAACATGTTAAGCTTCTTCTTCTCTCAAAATTTGAATATAAACACTTTGATGTTTTCATTCAGGTTTACATCTATAAAATTTAGTGGCATTTTGGAGAGATAAACATTTTTAATGACCTAGATAAAATCAATTCTATCAATCAAATTCATCCCACGATAAATCTTCTAGGTTTATATGGTCATTAAGAACACTTATCCTATATATGATGATTTATTGGAAATTTGGTTGGAAATTCTAATCCCTTCTTATTTCTCATGAAAAAGGAAGCATTTTATTTTGTGATGAGAAGTAATAGACTTTGTTCGATGATATAAAGTAGTACCTACAATACCCTCCATTTATAATGCCACCTATTATTGCAATTCCATTGGTCGTCTACATGACCATTATGGAAGAGTCCACAGACACCCTTCAAGCCCAGAAAAAAAATGAGGGAAGGGAAAACAAACTATACTGTCGTAGCCACATTCTCAATAACATGAAGTGTAATGACCCAATGTTTTCAATTGAAATTCACTTCTCATGATTATGAATTATAATATCATGAAATAAAATCCCAATTAAATACTAATTATTATATGACCCTTAATTTTTTATGACACTTCTATGTTTGGAATTTCGAAACACTGACATTCACGGTTGTGGTCAGTAAGATGCTTGGAGTTCGATAAGGAAAACTTAATTTTTTTAGTAAATAGTAAAATAACCTTATGGATAGAAATGTTACCCTTATGAATAGAAAAATACCAAAATAAATAGTAACATTACCTAGGATAATATAAAACTATGATTCAAGTGGAAGTATGGTATACCTATATTTGGGAATAAGAAAATAAATGTTTTAAAATTGTTATTTTTCATATAAATTTTAATTTAAATTAATAAATAAATTAATCATATTTATAAAATTATTTTATAAAAATGAATATCATTTGTGGATTCTACACGTCAAAAAACGATTATGGTAAATTTTGGAGATTTCTCTAAAATACATGAATTTTTTATGAATAGTAAAATATGATAATTTAAGATATGTGCTAAATAATGGATTTATTGAGTCATTGATGATGATATTATGAGGTAAGACCAATTCAACAGAACTCACTTGAACTTATTACTATTTTTGGTCATGGAATCGTCACTATTTCTAGTCTTGAGGGAAAATAATTAAGGAATTAAATATTTTGAAAACCCTCCTCTCCTCCACTATAAATACCTCCCCTCCTTACCTCTTCTATTCACACATCTCAAGCCTTGTACCTTGAATATATTCAAGCTAAAAAACTCTTTAATCTCCTCCCTCACTTCAAAAATCCCTTATTCTCTTCAAAAGGACAAATCCTCTCCCCATAAGAGGCTCTCAAGGAAGGTTGATTCAAGAGTTAAAATTCCACATTTCTTTTCTTTCATTTTTACGTTCCTTGGTTCTATTTTCTTTCCTAACCTCTACTCATCCAAATGGAATGAAAACTCCAATAATATAAATGTAATAGAATTTTTTTATGCTACTGGGATAATTCATTATCATCTCTCCTTTCCAACCTTTTATTTGAAAGAAATGAAAACACAATTTGAGAAATGTTAATATAGCTCAATCAAGGATAACAGGTTATGATTTTCTATTACTATCTTAAATTATGGTCATGAAATCGTTTTTATGGTTGAACCAAACTAATATATTTGTATTTTCTATTATATAATTTTATTTAATCTTTATGCACTAATTATTTAAAACAATAATACCAAACAAGTTAATTGTTAGAAAAATTGCTAAAATTAATTCAGGTATTTATAATTAATGTTTCATATAATGATTCCCCTTCAATCCAAATAAAAAAAATGAATTCAATAAAAATGTAATCTTATTTATTTTCAATAAAAAAATATAACATAAATTCTAGTTAAACATTCTTATTTCACAAGATTCTCCATTCATGAACAGAAGTAAAAACATCGTAAAAACCAAGAAAACGAACGGACCTGAAC
Source organism: Viscum album (assembly GCA_963277665.1). Lineage (NCBI taxonomy): Eukaryota > Viridiplantae > Streptophyta > Magnoliopsida > Santalales > Viscaceae > Viscum > Viscum album. Next base: position 749,772,212 of record OY728138.1, on the reverse strand, counting down.
AGTGAAATCGAACCACTTAACCCATAAAAAAGACATGAATTAACATAAAAAGGGTATAATAAATCAATTATATATATAATTGTTTTTTAAATTTAAATTAATACACTTAATTTGTTTATTTTGGTCGTTAATAACGAGGGAAAAACACCTTGAGACATAAGGAAAGGGATCCTCTCAATTTCACTTTTATTCAAGACTGTCCTCTATGTTACATCCTTTTATGTAAAATTAATAGTGATGGTGTATGATTATGTACCTCCCCCATACTGTACTCATTATTTTTAAATTATTAGAAAACCCTTAATCACTCATTATTACCTATTGAGTACACACGATACCATGCTGATATTATGTAAGGGATTCAACCGAAATCTCTTTTATTCCTTCGGGTTAATTTATATTTCTTTTTCATAAATGAGGTTATCTATTCATATTATTTTAATCTTATAAATTCTATTTTAATGTTCCAAAATCATTTATCAAGTTCCATTCATCATTATCTTTTAGGGATATACTTGTTTTTAAGTGATTCCCTCCTCAATAGTTCTCGATAGACAAACATATTTTGAGGGAGCTTCTAGAATTATTACCCAATTTCATGTGAAATATATGTTTTTTCTAGGCCACCATTTTATGATAAGAGAGGTATTTTATTATGAAAAATTTATTGTTTCACTTATGGTTTTATACAAAATATTGTTCCATTTTCTATCTTAAATGCTAAAGAGTATTTTACTGAAAACCGCAGAAAAATGTTTTTATTGAAAAATTTAATAAATACATTTATTAAATGCCTTCAAATCTACTTGAAATAACTTACCATTTAAAATTACTAAATTCCCATATTAATTTACATGTAAATTTTAGATCCATTATTTCTTGTAAACTTTTATGATACACCCATTTGTTATGTATTGTGATATGATTGTGGTACCCGATTATTTATATGGGTAACCCTTATGATTATGTATGATTGATTGCGTATGATTCCTTATATAGATAAAATATTAATGTAAATTTACTATTGCTCCACACGGATAGTTCTCTAATGAATTGGGTAAATTTAAGCCTCATGAGAAGTTAGGTGTGAGGATCTAGGCGGTTAGCCTTGGATTATACTACTATGTGCAATGATCTTGGTGGTTAGCCTTGGCTTGTGCCACTATGGAAAACAATATTATTGGTTATCCTTGACTAAAAATAAATTAATGTTTTAATGTTTCTTCAACATTACTGTTAATCTATGTTTATATGATTCATTATTTATATATTGTGGTTCCTTATGTTAAATGCCTTTTTATATCATCATGTCATGACTTCTATCCCATGTTCTAATGTTTTTTTCTTATGGTTATTCACTTACCAAGATTTTACCTGATCTCTTTGTTCATGTTATCCCCAAGTTATCCTATGTAGATGTATGAGCATAATTGGATAGAGGAGCTCATTATGGAGTTTAAATAAAAATTTGTTTTCATCATTGTTGATTTTGTACCTAGTCTTCCAAGACACTAGACTTTATATTCCTTGGCATGTACTCTGATGTATAGTTATGATTAATATCATGTAATTTTTTGTGAAAAGGCTAGGGTCGCTGTATGGAGACCAAATAATCCTGAATCTAGAAGATTTATCTTGTGTAGGTCTTTGAAGTGAACATGATGCATCATTATTTTTAGAAAAATAAGATACAACTAGTGTATTTAGTTGAGCTGTCAAATAATATCCTCAATCACACAATGATAAATGTATGATTGGAACACTGGTCTGTAATCCTCTAGTAGTTTTACATTAGGCCTATCCTGCAAAATGACTTTAATGAATTGGAATTGGAAGACTTTATGGCCACAAATCCAACACATAATGAAACACTGCTATAGGTTAATTTCCTAGATAAATATATTCTCAATGAGGAGTATGTTTTACCATGTTGGATGATGAATGTAGATGGTTCCTCCTAATGTCTCGGTATTATAAGGCTCAACAACCACATAATTAACATGGTTGTCCTAGGAATCATCTTCATCACCCCAACATAGGTAATCTTACCATACTCTTTCTTATTGTCAAACGGATAAAAAACAATGAGGTAGAATACGAAGCCTTTATTACTTGTCTTGAGTTATCCCTTGATATTGATTTCCAATTTTTTACATGTTAAAGGAAACTCTGATTTTTTTCATCATGAAGATCAACGGTGACTACATCATCACAAAACAATATCTAGTTCCCCTAATATATTGTACCCCCTCAGCTAATGGACTAGATCCATTCGTACCTAAAGGTAACTCAAGTTCCTCATTTGTAGAATGGTCGAGCCGATTCATTGGCAAGCCTAGCAGTTCATTTTTCAGAACATGATCCGGATGACATGGTCATTCACATGAAACACTAAAGGTTCATCACTAAAAGTAGATTAGGAAATAAAAATTGATAGGAAAATAAACTGGATTATAGTACCTATGTTCTAAGATATTTAAATCCCTTTAAAACTAAATAATATCCTAATTTTATTACTCCCAAATTTGAGTATTTATAGTGTGGCGTTATCCTGTTAGAACGAGTCGAGCGTGGGTGAATCTTCAAGCATGCAACATAGTTTACCCACCAAAGTGGTCCTTTATAGAGTTAAGGAATTTTCATTCAAGAACACTATATACATTTAGATGAATATTCAATAATTACACAAACACGTTCCTTAGGAGTATAATAACATAGCGACTTTTAAAACATGGAACACAATCTTTTAAATTCATGAAACTTTTTTAATGTCTCTCATAATCATATTTCCTTTTAGTATTCCAACTTAAAAAAATCTTCATAACTTGGGGAAAGGAAACATAAGAAAGGGTGAGATCAGATGATTAGTAATGGTAATCAAGTGAGATAGATAATCATAGAATGAACATAAGGGCATGAGAACATTATCATAACCTTTGAAAAACATTAACCTACATATCAAAGAACATAATCTTGAGTAATATTGGTCAGTTATAAGACATGATTCATAAGGGAATCAAATAACATGATATTTGAGAGTATAAAAAGGGTAAAAGACATAGATTTTTGGCATTCACATAGTAATAATAAATATTATGTCATGGATACCAACCAAAAATTTCATAACATGATAGGCTTCCGCTAACAAATCATATACCTGATTCTGGCATAACCACTTGGGTATCCTCTTTTTCGATCACGGTCTAACGACCTGTATACCATCCTTTTCATTATTTGGATAACCACATGTGTACCCTTTGATATCATAGAACATTTATCATTACCCAATGCATTATAGAGAGAAATAGGTCCCACCCATCACATAATGGAAACCATATTTATTTGACCCATAGTAATTTAAACATTCATCATATCATAACCTATGAAATTAAATGGGATTCATAAACATATCATTATATCATAACCTATATAAAAGAGATAGTTTTCCTAATCATTTAATTATTTAATCATATCATAACCAATGGGAGAAGAAGTATGTTTAATAATAATATTGTCATGGTATAACCCCTGGAAAATAAATAGGTTTCATAAGAATCTGTCCATGATAAACACAGCCCATTCATAAAAAGAATAAGAATTGTATCTTTGGATAATATCCCCAATAAATCATAAGTTTCATCAATGTATGTTATCTTATATGGATAATGATTTTAATAGATTACATAGAATTTTAATTGATGAAGAAAACTTTTATTTTGAAATCAATTTTTAAAATGAAAAACATTTTAAAAATCCTTTTCATTGAAAATAACCTTTAAAAAATATAATGGAATCTTTTTAAATCATTTATAAAATTAATTAGAAAAAATTCTATTTCCACTTTGAAAATGTTTTTTAAAACATAAAATAATTTCAAAACACTTTCATATTTGAAATCATTTATTTTAAATATAAAAGTTCCAAAAAATTAATCAATTATTTTGAAAAAATTGAAAGGAATAATGAAATCATTGTGCTGTCACGACAATAGTGATTTCTATTCACGTTGTGCATATTAAAAAAATATTTTTTTCATATTTTTAGTAAAATCAAATCATGCATCGTTAATGAAAAAAAAATGAAGATTCAGTTTATTTTTTTATTTTAAAATTAAAACATGTTACATATTTATAAATCCTTTTTTAAATAAAAATATTTTTGGAATATTTTTAGAAATCATGGTTGGGGAAGAAAAGAAGTTTCAGACTGAAAAGAGAAATAAAGTTGGATTTTATTAAAAACATTTTCTTTAATATTTTATGAAAGAAAGATTGAAAATTTTTACTATTAGTTTAAAATATCAGGAATAACCATAGTATAAGAAAATTCCAAAGTTTCTTGATATATGGATTACAAGATATTATGACCATAAACATAATCATAAACAGTCATGATAAATGATGAGATCGTGGAATAAGATCATTACAACATTGGAAACAAGGAATCATAAGAATCGTGAAGGAAAAATATAAATGAAACATAGAATATTATGAGGAAAATAAATAAATTATATTAAAAGTAAATGTTTTTATAAATACACCTCTTAATGGATTATGTGTGTGTAACGAAACATATTTCTCATAGGCAACTCGAGACGAAAGACCATTACTGCTTTGGTAAATTTTTAACCATAATCCACATGAAAGATAGATAAAAAAATGGATTTGTATATCACAATATTCTTCCAGAGAACTACTATAAAATAAATGCATGGGATTTATATACACCACAAAAATTTAATAGGTGGTGAATTTGGCATGTGTCTCACATAAGTAAAAAGCAAGTTGAAAATCATTTACCACTTTACCTATCCTTTGAATCAAAATAACAAATTAAGAATAACATAAAATAAAACATTTAATATCATTAAAATGAGTATATTTATGATATAAAATTTTAAAATTTTATTATATAAACCACAAAAAATTAATAAGTTGTGAATATTCATATTTCTACCAAAAATAAAAGACAGACTAGAAATCCATTACCTTAAGTGTTGACATTCATCATACGCATTAAAAAATATAGTTAAGTAAATAAAAATTTATTATAAATATATTAAATAATGATTAATATATATATATATATATATCATATCATATACTATTTAATTATTACCTTTGATTACATGTTCTTTAACAATTCAATGTGAAAGTCACATTTTAGGTACTAACTGCTTTTTTCATATATGATTTGATTTATTATATCTGGTTCCCTTTATTTCATAATGATTTCATAATATTTTGATATTTAAACATGATATAATCATTATATATATTAATTATATATTTATTTATAGTAATCCATAAAATGTATTGATAAAAAATTAAATACACCGTTTATGGAGACGGTAGGTCGTACATATGCATGAACATTATTTCTATTTTCCTGTTGTACTGAAATAAAGAAAGGTAAATCATTTATTATAATTTTAGAATAAATTTGGTTTAATATATAGCATATATTTTAATTAAACCCATCCTTACTACCTTCAATGTAAAGCCTGAATAAATCAAAACTCTTCGCGAGGTAGTTGTCCGACGATGTTATCGTATTCCACAAAAATAGAGAGTATGAAGGTATGTGTGATATAATAATTAGAAAAATATAACAATATCACAAATATAATATATAAATTATAATTCAATAATTATGACCATCCATTATAGGTCGTAGTGAAAAAATTAATGGCATCGGTTTGCATGGAAGTAGTCTACCGTACAAAAGAATGATGATTTCGTAACCCATTTGATGTAATTAAAGACAGTTATAGGTAATAAAATTAACATAAAAACATCTATTTGAATTTAATATACTGATATTATTATATAATCATATTTTAATAATAATTAATGGATGTATATTAAAATATAATATAAAACTTATCATTAAATAATGTTACCTCTTCTTCGGGTAACATCCTTATGTGAGCACCAAAAGAATTCCTTGGATGGATTTCTAACCAAAATAATGATTCTATTATAAAAAAAGTTGTGATTAGGGGTTTTTTGGCATCTATTTATTGATATAAAAGGTTTCTATGGTTTTAATAATAAAGGGGTGGTGTGGCCTTTTATAAGTTAGGTGAGTGGCACACTTATACTTTTTTGATAGAAAGAATTCCACCAATATATTTTTCACGTCACAAGACTACAATATTAGACCATTATAGTTAATATAAGATATAAGGTCTAAATATGTCATTATATGTTTTTTTGGAAACATTTGGGTTATTTTTAACCATTATCTTTTCAGTTTAACCACCTCAATAAACCCATTTTTATCTTAATAGACTTAAATATTTTTTACATTTTTACTATTCAATTTTGTAAAAAACTAAGTTGATCATATAATATAAAATAAATTATGGTGAATAAAAATATGGATTTAATTTTTTTTAAAATTCTATTGACAAGAGTGTCATTATTTAATTTAAAAATAAACCAATAAATGCAATAAAAATGCGGGGTTTTAAAGAGAAAATGTTAAAAAGTTTACAAAGGTTTTATATCACAATCCAATATGAAAATTATTATAACGGATTAATATATATTAATATATTTATAATTGATATAATTTTACATCAATATATATTTGAAATATAATTTATGTTTATAAATATTTTTAGCGAAAAGGAAATTTTTAATTAAAATTCAGTATTTCTCACTATTCATCAAACAATTAATCTTTTTAGGTAAATTTTTTAAAAAATAAACATAATATAAATTTGAAATGTTAATTTAAAAAATAAATTTTAATTTTGTAAAAAAAATTTCTACAATTGGTATGAAAATAAATTTAAAACAAAACACATGCACGAGATGAGAAAGTGGTATTTCAAGAATTATATTTTATAATACAGAAAATGATTTTATATTATCTATATATATATTAATAATCAAAATATAAATATCAATAAAAATTAATTTATATATATAATATACATTTAATTTAACAAATTACTCATTAGGTATTATTTTAATTAATTAAAATGGTTAAATATTATTCACATTAAAATAACATTCATAAAAAATTCTTCCTCTACCCAAAAATAAACCTATAATAAAATCCAATATAAAATTGTTTCAGAAGAAATTATGTATATTAAATATTAATAAATAATATTTATGTTACATTAAAACATAATTGGTCATTTAAATTACTTAATTAATTTAAAATAAATTATTGTTTTAAAAAAATTTGAATTTTTGTACTATTCACTGAAAAATTATTGTTTTCCAAGAAAATCCAAAAAATCCACTTTATGTAAATTTAGGTATGATAGTTCCAAAAATATATTATATTTTATCAAATAATTTTTCTAAATTCTATATAATTTAATTATAATATTTTTAAATAAATATTTTTTGAGGAAAATATATTTTTGATGAATATAATTACTTTACTGAAAAGTGATTTATAATTTACTAAGAGTTTATCAATAAATTTTTTTTATTATTAAAATTATATTTATATATCATAAATTAGTAAATACCCCCAGATTTAATGGATAGGTTATAATATTTATATTTAAAATAATATTATTTCCTGGTTTACTAAAGCTTGATGTCACTAGTTATGCACATGATCGAAGAAAATAATTGTTGCGTGTAATGAAAAATAGGTAAAATAATTTAAAAAATATTAGGGTGTTATATTTTACCCCACTTTAAATTAACTTCACCCCCAAAATTCAACTTGGTCATCAAATTTTTATCATTTGAAAATTTATTCATTGAAACCCACATCATAAAAATGGTTAATTAAAAATACTCCTGAAAAAGAGAAAGGGATGTAATAAATTCTTTTGGAAAAAAAATACTAGGTTTATGAATATGATAAAATAGGTGGGAAGTGGTAAATTTTATATATAAGATAAATCTATTATCCAAATAATAATGGAGGGTGATAGAGAGCATAGTTAAGAGAAAGTTAGTGACCAAAAAGCCACAAACCTAAGTGGTGTTAAAAAGGTCATTGATATTATCAAAAAATAATGATAATAAGACAAAATATTATTTAATGATCCTTTTCCAAAAGTTGAATAATTTTTGAAACATGATATATTTTGTTGATTTTATTTAATTTCACAAGAACAATCACATCAATTGGTTGTGCTGTTATCAATTTACATATCATATCATACTCGAAGAAATAAAAGATAATTTTTTTGTGCCTAAATTACCAAAGGATAATAAAATCCATAAATATTATGATATGTCATTATGCTTATCTTTAGTTATTATCAAAAAACTAATTAGCACTGGTTATCATATATCGATGAATTTTCATATGATGTAGCATGACATTAATATTTAAATCCTCATCCAAAGCACATCATAAACCATTTAATAAATAGTTCAGATTATGAAACATATAAAATATTAAAATCAAAATCATTAGAAATAAAGTCACTAAGTTTCTCTAAATCATCGTAAAATTACTCCACTATATATCATAAGCTGTATCTTCATTGTCACATATCAAACCAGTGAATACATTCATCATTTAATCTATTAAAACGATGGAATAACATTAATTACCTAAAAACTTATTGAAAAAAATAAATGATTCATAATTCCTAGAACAAATTATTTTATATATTCATTAGATAAAAAATGTTTTTAACTCCATTAATGATAGCATAAACCACTATGTCAACAAACTATTAAGGTAATTAGTATTATTCAGTTTATATATTCATCTCTAACAACTCATTATCCCAATATCATTATCTCATAATTTATAACTTATTTAGGGTTATATTCCCTTATTTCTAATATCACCTTGTAAGGAAATTTATTTTATTTTTCATCAACACCTTCTTTTTTTCAATGCATCGTGAAAAACAAATACTAAAAAATTCTCTTATATTTAATTATTCATATAAAATAATTATTTAATCCCAATACATAAATACATATATTATCTTACTTCATTCTGAAACCATTAATGTGGATTTATCATCTTATTACAGAATAATTAATTCCGAAAATATGAAATATGAATTATTTCTTAACATTCATAAGCCTCAATTTAATTCTTCTTCTCAGATTTGACAAAAGATTAAAATTATAACAACCCATAGCTTTCATGTGTCATTTGTAGTCTCCTCATCCTCAGTAGTATAATAATTACTCAAGCCACATTTCTAATCCTATTGAGAATCATTATCATTAGGACCTAAATTTGAATAATGCCCATACATTACACATTTAAAACATTTATCCATTTATGATATCTCATGGAAAATAATAATCCCATAAAATTAATGAACTAAAATTATCTTTTTTACTTATAAATTGAATTATTTTTACCTTAATTACCACACTTGAAACATCTTACCATTACTTTTATACATCAACTTGGGTTCTTATTCCAATATTCTCCATATATTGGAAACAGAATCTTATTTCCTCTATGGTTTCCACTAACTGAATTCTCAACAAACTCTATCATTATCTACATTGGTGAGTCCTATAGTTGGTTAAGGTGTAATGTTTTAATAATATATCAGGATAAATGATTAGGAAAAATCAAAACATCCTTTCCTCTAGTCATCATCAAATATGGATGTTCATTTGAAAAATTTTCATCACATACAATGTTAGACAATTTCATTCTAGTTCCCTCCATTTTATAAACAAAAAATCATATTTCGAGTGACACTATTCATTTTATAAAAACCATTAATCATGAAAATGTACATCTAAGAAGCCTAAATTATGAAAATTTATTTTTTATCTATGAAACCATAAGTTTATTTTATTTTATCCATGATTATCATCAATTTAAATCCATCATTATGGTTTGTAATAGCATTGTGAATTTCCAAATCATATCCCGAGGGAGTGTGAAACCAAGTGTTAAATAAGTCCCATTTTCAAGAACCAGGAGATGATTGAGTCCATATTAATGCTCCATTTTTATAGTTATTACTTCTTATGTACACTTATAGGAGATCCCTATCCAACTGTTGTATCCAAATAGGTATTTAATTTATTGGAAACCACTAACTATATCCTTTACCAAAATTTCATGACATTTTCTCGTACTTTGAATCATCCTTATACATATCGTTAGATATATCTCTCTATATATAACCTTAAATATATCTCAAGGTATTTCACTAATGTTATTTAATAACTATTTGTAAGGGTTAAATAAAACATTCCTTTATTACCAACTATAGTGAACCATTACTTTTATACAGGGATAATTTATATTATTCGAGGAATATTCATTACATTATCCAAACACATGCCTAAGGACAATAATAGTTTAGTGTCATTAGAGACATGGAAAAAATATTATTAATTCTTGAAAGATATTCAATGTCACCCATCAATATCTTCCCTATTGGTAATCTTATTTAAAATAGTTTTTCATAACTTGGGGAAAGGAAAAAAAAGAAACGGTGATATCAGATGATCATTAAGGGAAAACTAGGGAGATATATAAGAATATATTGAATATAAGAGTATGAGAACATGATTATTACATTTTAAAACCATGACCAGCATATCAAATATCAAAATATTTATTCAAGGAATAAAGATTTGAATTTTTTTAGACACAAATCATAATGGAATCAAAGAACATGATCCATGAGAGCATAAAATTGCCATGCGATATAGATTTTTTTATACATATAGGAATATAAATATAATTTCATGACTATAGATCAAGAAATTCATAACATGATTGACATGAGATAACAACCTATGTACTTGATTCAGGCTTGGGATAATAACCAATTGATGTAATAGCCTAAATTTATTCATATTTTTTTTGATAATCCACCTTACAAGGGGGGATATGGACCCTTACAAAGCCCAAAGTATTAAAGCCACTTACATGACCCGTAGGTTTTAGTGTGAATCACCTAGAAAAGAAAACTTGGAACTACTCCTCCCCCACATATGTCATGATATCAACACTCCACCTTCGCAGGGCTGGTCGACTGGTTGTCCTATGCAAAGATGCAGAAGCCCAGTACTGATGGAAAATCCATACCGTCTCATTCTTCCAATTCCTATTCGCTCTACTCTGGTGAATTTGCTTTTATATAATCCTCATCTAATGAGTTCTCCCTTGTAGTCTTACTGGTACATCTGCATTCACATGGCTTGAAGTCATTAGGGTGGCACTAAGGCCTTATGGTGGCCCGAAGGCCTTATGGTGGCTAGAAGGCCTTGAGAAATAACTATCCCAAAGGCCTTGGGTGGCTTGAAATCCTTGTAGGATCTGAGGACCAAACTTGTGGCCCAAATTCCTAGATAGATGAAAAGTTCTGGCTACTATAGTATCGAACAATGCATGTTAGAGTGCTGCTACAGTACTCTTGCAGTTCCTACTACAGTACTGGAAAAACACCTCCACCCAGATTTGATCTCGAGTCTCTGAAATGACCCTGCTGAGTCCTCACCAACCAGGCTAAGGCTCATGTATAGGGATAAAAACCCATTTATCCTCTTTTTCAGGATCGGGATAACCACCAGTGTACCCTCCTTTTTTGGGCTTGATCTAACCACCATTTTACCCTTTGAACTCATTGAACATTTATCATTATCCAATTATTTTGAGGGATATATTTATTCTACCTATTTGATAATTTAATCCATATTTTAATGTTCCATAAGATCATAAAACATTCACTGTCTCCCAACCCATTAAATTAAATGGTCATCATAGAAATTTAATCATATCATAACCTATAAAAAATAGATATGATTCATAATTATTTCATCAGTTATTCATAGAATAATTTGGGGAAAAGAAGTGGGTTCATAAAATTACTATCATAGTATAACCCATGGAAAATAAATAGGTCTCATAAAAATATTTTCACAAAAAAAACATATAGAGAAAGAAAAAGAATGGTATCCATGGATCATATCCTCAGTAAATCATAAGTAACAAAAATGTATAAAATCATAGATGCATAATGATTTTGAAAAATTACATGGAATGATTATAGAGTTAGAGATTTTTTATTTGAAAATAAATTTATAAAAGGTAAAACCTTTTCAAAATAAATTTATTTCAAAATAATATTGAAAACTTATAATGGAATATTTAAAAATCATTTAAAACATTTCTTGAGGAAAATATCCTTTCATCCTTCAAATTTTTTTTTACAAAATTAAAAACATTAAAAATAATTTTCTCATTAAAATAATTTATTTAAATTTTAAAAATATTACAATATTAATGAAAATTTTACATTAAAGACTTTTAAAATAATATTGAAATAATTTAGTGGTCGGGATAGTGGTAAATACTATTCATGGTGTGCATGTAAAAAATAATGATTCTATTCTCATTTTTGGTAAAACCCAAAGGGTATTTTTTAAAAATTTCATGAAGATTCAATATAAAACATTTTATTTTGAAATTATTACATGTATAAAAATTTATATATCATTAAAAAAGTCATTTTTTAAAATAATTTAAAAAAACAATTTTTTGGAAAAAAATGAGTTTCTCACTAATGACAGAAATAACATTTTGTTTTTTAAAGCATTTCATTAGTTATTTTAAGTACCAAAGACTGGTAAAATGGTACAATTTTTAGAAAATTTCATGACTATCCATAGGATAATAAATTTTATGATATTCATCAGACATGGATTATAATATTTTATTATCAGAAAAATAATCATAAATAATCGTGATAAATGATGAGATTGTAAGATAATATCTTTAACACTTTAGAAACATTAAATTATAATACCCATGTAATAATAACATAAATAAAACTTAAAATATAATTATTATAAATAAATTCATGAAATTATATGTAAAAGGGTATATATATACCACATTAAAGAGTATGGTTTCCTACACTAATATATGTCTTAATGAAGTCAAATTTAGTAAAAAAGTGCCTTACTACTTTTCTAATTATTAAACCGTAAACACTACAAAATAGAGATCCTAAAATGGATATGTAAATCCAAATATATTACCATAGAATAATTATCAAATAAATTCATAGTAATTAAATATAAAATAAATATAAATAGGTGGTGAATATGGAATGTGTCTCATAGATGTAAAAAAAGTGATATGGATATCCTTTACCATTTTAGTGATATTTAGAATCGTAAGACCAAATAAATAATAAATTAAGATGAAGATTTAAATTACATGAAAATTAGTAGATTCATGATATAAAATGTAAAAATGGTAGTGATTACACCAAAAAAAAGAAACGCATGGGGAATTTTAAGATGTCTCCCAGAAATAAAGGAGAGACTACAAATCCCTTAAGTATTGACGTTTGTCGTACACATTAAAACCTACTTTATAAGAAATATATTTTTATCATAAATCTATTACGTAACCATGAATATATATATATTTCATATAATATATTATTTACTTTAGACCATTTACTTCCCTTTTATTAACAATTCCTTATTAATGTCATATTTTATGTAATAACTGCATTGTTTTTCATATATGTTTAGATTATTTATATTTGATCCCCCAACATTGATCATGATTTTATGATATTCATAATTTGTTCCATGATTTCAATATCATATATATTTTGTATATACGTATTAAGATTAATCTGTAAATTTTAGGGATAGAATTCGATATACACCGTTAATGGAGATGGTAGGTTGTATGTACGGATGAAAAATATTTATCTAATCTTATTTGATGTAAAGGAAGGAAGGTTAAAGATATATTATCATTTTAGAATCATTTTTATTTAATATATATCATATAATTTATTAAAATCATATTTATTAACTTCGATGAAATGTGTGAATGAATCATATCGCTTCGTGATGCAGTAATTTGCTGAGATTATCATATTGTCAAAAAATGCAAAGTATAAAGGTATGTGTGATATAAAAACTAAAAAATAATAATAATATCATAAATAAGATATATAAATAATAAATCTATCATTATGACCCCCCTTTCATGGAGGTAATGGAATAATGAATGATATCAGTTTGTAAGCTGGTAGTCCGTCGTACACACGATTGATGATTTTATAACCCATTTAATAGATGTTGAGATGGTTGTAGGTCATAACCTTAACAAAAAAACATATAATTATATTTAAGCCACATTTATTATTACACAATATTGTTTTAATAATAATTTAATGAGGTAGAAAACGAAATAAAATAAATATTCCTATTGGAGAAAGTTACATATTTTTTCGGAATCCTAAGTAGGTTTGAACCAAATGTCTTCTTATGTTGAATTTATGAAAAAAATAAGGATTATAATTTGATATTAAGGTATTTAATGTGTGTTTTACGAAGTTTATTGAAGAACCCAAATGTTTTTATGTTGAAAATAATAGAGGATAGTGGTTGGCCATTTATAGGTTAGTTGGGCGGCACAATTGTATTGTTTTTAATGAAAGAAATCATACCCTATTTTCTTCAAGTCACAAGGCTCCAATAATAGAACATTCTCAAGAATAAAATATATTATGTTTATATATTACCATTAATTATGTTTTTAACTAGTTTTTGGTTATCTTTAACCCTTATATTTTCAGTTTAACCCCTGGTAAACTGATTTTTACTTCACCAATGGTAACTAATTTTTACTATTTTAATATTCATTTTTTGTAAAAACATAACTTAAAATTAATATCGAATATAAATTATGAGGATTATAAATATATAATCAATTTTTAAATATTAAATTCACTATATTGGTAATATTTATTTTAAAATTAACCCCATGGATGCTACGAGAAAGATGGGTTTTAAAGAGAAAATGTTCCAAAGTTTATAATGTTTTTATATCAAAATAAAAAACAAAATTAGTTCTAATAAATTAAATTTAATTAATATATGTAAAATTAAACTAATTCATATTTAAAAAAATTTATTAAAATATAATTTAACATTATAAAAAATGTAAATGAAAAGAAAGTTTTCAATTAAAATTTAGTTCTTTTCACTATTCATAATAAAATAAATACTTTCATAAAATTAGCCTAAATTTACCCCAATATAATTTTTGTATACTGATTTAATAAAATATTATTATTTTTAAAATTAATTTTTTAAAATTTTAAGATATTAAATTTAAAATAAAACCCAAGAACATGATGGAAAATGAGGTTTTTGATAAGTGTATTTTTTTTCAAGCACAAGATGCATTTTAATCAATTACATGAATAATGAGAATAATTAAATCAACAGAAATTGAAATTTATTTATAAATAATATATAAATATCAATTCAAAAAGTCATCAATATTTTTTATTTTAATTATTTAAAATTGAGTAACATTATGCACTTTTAAATAGTTTTTTTTTGAAATAAACGCTTTTTTAACCCAAAAAATTTTATACTAAAATCCATTATAAATCTTATTAAAAAATAATTAAGTGGAATAATTATTTATAGATAATAATTATGTTACTTTAAAACATAATTTTATAGTTCAATTACATAATTAATTTAAAATAAAATATTTATATAGAAACTATTTTTATTACTATTCATTGAAAAAATAATGTTTATTAAAAAAATCAAAAAATATCACCATATATAAATTTAGATATTTTTGTCCAAAAATTAAGTTCAATTTTACAGATAAATATTTTAAAATAAATATAAATCACTTCTAATATTTTCTTATAAAAAGGAAAAAAATCATTTTTGAAGAAAATATTGTTTTGAGGAAAATAATTACTTTACTAAAAATGGATTGATTATTTACATAGTGTTTATAAGTTAATTTATATAGAGTAATAATTTTGTATGTATATTTTATAATGTATTTTATATTATTTATACCATCCAATTAAATGGATAGGTGATAACATTTATATTTAAAATAACATAATTGCATGGTTCACTAAAGCTCAGTGTCACATGTTATGCCACATATCAAAGAAACTCGTTGTTGGGTGTAACAAAACTATCAAAAAAATATAGGGGTGTTATATCCTAACCATGAGAAAACCATATACAAGAATGGGTTTGAGAAACTCTCTTCCATTGCATCCAAGTAGACAAGATACTTCTGGTCATACATGAGGTCCATGATAGATCATATATCACCCATCAAGTAAGATGACATATCTCCCACCCAATTTGGATATCAAGATACATATGTCCTACCATGGTTCAAGAATGCATTGATTTCTCTAATAGTTTTTATGCATTTCAAATCCTTTTTAACTTTTGGCATCAATCTTTAGTGCTTCCCCACACTACCAAGTACTCTTTATTGTTTGTAGTAAGGGACTCGGTATTGTTGGTCTATACTCGCCAATGAGAAATTGATAGTGTAGGTTCATTTTGACCCCAAATGAATTATTTTACATGTTTCTAGAATTAGTTACCCTTACATAAGTAAAAAATATTCAATTATATTATTTTTGAAATATCGCATCATCCATTGGTTTGGGGATCCTCACGCTATTCTCATAGAAATTGAAACTAAATTATAGGTTGTTGAGCTAAAAACAATTGTACAAAAAATAGAACATATATTCAAACCATACATATCTCTACCATTTTCAATAAAATTAAAATATAAAGGCATTCAACAATACCTTCTCTAACATCTTATAGAATATAGTGGGAAGAAAAAAAGAGTTAGCCATAAAAGATCCCTAATAACCTTTGGACCTATTGGAAGACAACTTGAAATTCCACCTAGGTGACCCCATACTCACTAGTGTATATAAAAGAGAAATTATAATCCATTGAGGTTCAGTTTCAATCACTAATAATGGATTTTTATAATAAGAATATGTTTGAAAGAATGGAAAAATTCTATCTAGCTGAGTTAGAATCCCTTAAGGAATAAGGCTACATGCCTTGCATAACATAGAGAGGAACTAGAACACGATGAAAAGAGTATTCAATAAAAACATTTTCCTCAACTTATTCCTCTATGGTGACATGTTACATATTCTATGAATGTCATTGATCCATAGGAAAAACCTACAAAGATGGAGCCCAAGTGAGAAGGACCTTACATTATCTATAATATTCTTTCCAAAGAAGCATACATTTTAATATCCATGGATAGAGAGAATATCAAACCTTCCCACAACACCAATTTTCTTAAGAATCATTTTATGTTAAACCCAAGTAAAATGAATTATGACATTGAACTATTATAATTGGTCTGAACTTTATGACCTGAAACTAGGATCCAGTGTCAAAGCTATTTGTTATTAAAAATCACCAACTAGGGTTTGAGCTCTACGACTTTAAAATAATAGAAGTCCTAGGGACCAAGAACAATTAACATAAACCCTTTACCACCCTAGTGGTAAGATATCAATGAATTTAAACTATAATGAACTATTGTTCATGTTCTATGACTTCAAAAAACAAAAACCAATATTCCCAATGCACAATGTTAAACTGAGTTCTTAACCATTGAAATAAACATTAGATGCTTCACACACCATGTGTGGGATTAAAAAAAGTGAACATAATTAGAAAAGAGTGATAAATTATAGCCTTATCCTAGGAAATAAATTCTTGATGACCCATGAATACTATGGAATGCCTTAATACCCTTGTTAGAAATGATAACCTCCCCCCAATTATTGCATCAGTCGCCTACCACACCGCACCTTCAGAACATTGTGTGTCTTGATTACTATTTCTGTGGGATATGTAGTGACACCTAAACCCCCTTTCATTGGGCCCAAATATTGTATAATCATAAACCCTTCTCATGGGTGGATAACTTACATTCACCAAAATTTATCTGTTTTCCTCACTTACTATCCAAGTATTTCAACCTTAACTTTGTATTGATTGTTTCGTTGTATTTATGTGGTGTATGAGATTGCAGATCCCTCACTTTACATTAGGCTTTAAATCTATTGTTTAATGAACCAATTCTTTAAATTTTTCCACAAAAAAACATTTTAAACCATGCCACATAAAGAAACTGGAAACAAAAACTCACCCAATCTAAGAAACGTGAATTTAATGTTTTTCTAAATTCCCATTGTCCTTAGATGAATGTCCTTAAACTGTGTATCCACATTCCTTATATACAATGTCTAAATAACAGGATATATATCCATCCTCATTATAGAATACATCACTACCTATCTTTTTCCTTGATCTTATACCATAAGAAATCTATAGTAAAACATGTGTCTTCATTCCCATTCCCATGGGATACATAATGATGCATAAAACTACATTCCTTTGGCCCAACCTTGAAAAAAACAAAAACACCCAGTATACATGGAAGTACCAATTTTAAATAGACTTGGGACTCCTCTTTATGTGTAACACCTAATTACATTCCTTGAAACATTATCACGTTTATTTTACCTGATAAACAAACATAAGGAATAAGAACATGAAGCTCAATTCATAAGCCTCACACACATCCTCAAGAAAAGAAGATAAATTATAGCCTTACCCCATGTAAAACCAGTATGCCTCATATGACAAGTATGGGATGAAGAAAACTACCATCCCCATCTCATTATGTGATGATAAAGACTTACCTCATTCTATAAACATAATATTCGTTATACTATAATTATGGGATGACCAAAAAACAACATCCTCAACACACTATGTTAAAACTATATCCTTACCCTATATAAAACTGAGCTACTACATATGATAAGTATGGGGTGGCCAAACCAACATATTTTTCAAATATAGTCAATCTATTTCCTTACCCCATTTAAATGTGGGATTCCTCATCTCATAAATATGACGTTATTTAGTGTCCTCTCAATAGAGGACACCACCCCTATGGTGTTGGATTTATATCATGTTAGGTACCAAATCTATGCATGGATTGATAATCATTTCCATGGAGTATTTAGTGATTCCTAGAACTCATGTATTTTGTCCCAACCTCTACAACAACATATTTCAGGTCTCTCATATTCTAAACCTTATGGCCTTAATTTGAGTGAAATTAGTTTCAGTTTTATTTTGTTTGGTGTAGAGCCTTGTTGACTCCATCACATTAGGCTTTAAATCTATGGAACCACATGATCATCCTTAATGTGCCTATTACAGGTCCAAAGCATTATGACCATACTCTATGTGCATATGGAATCACTGTTTCCCAATATTCTCATAAATGTTTTCACACTCGGTGTTTCATCAATCCAAATCCCCCCGTCAATTTTTAATCACATCATCGCTCGAGAGTATTTCCCCTCAGGTGTTGTTATTATACCACAATGCATTATAGAACTATGTGTGGGTTAATTTCTATTCATATGGGATATATAGTGATGTCTGGATCTTATATCATGGGTCCATCTGGCTTTGTTGACTCATTATAGGGGTTTTTCTTCCACATCATCATGACATTGATTTGGGCATGGATCGTCGAGTTTTTGTGTGGAAAAGGATCTCTCGATCCATCCTTTCACATTGGTTTATCACCCAATTGTGCTATATAATCTTCTATATGACACTCATTCTCCTTTGTTTCAATATTTATGACCATAAACTATTATCTTCTTCTATTATGCAATCTCCATGAACATAAACTTGTAGCATCCATAGTCTGAGTTGTATGTCATTAAACTGTAAATCCCAAAGACCTCGCCACATGATGTTAAAATATATTATTACCCAAAATAAAAAAAATATTCCTCATTGTCTATGATTTTTTAATTATTTAATTTTTTTTTAAATCATTATACAAGAGGATCAAATGCATATAAATCATATCATACCTAATGTAAGTGGTAATTTTTCAATCCCATTTTATCGTAGATTGTTTATACTTAAATATTTACTAAGGGTATATTTATAATCCATGTACTTGTTTTATGAACATTTTTTTTCATAAAGTATTTATTATTCTTCTATGTATGTTTAATTTAATTTTATCCCACTTTTGACTTTTACTATATGGTATGGAAGGAAGCTTTGTTTTGTTTACCATACAAGGTACTTTTTAACGTTTCTAGAAAATGTACGAGGAGAATGTTTTTTAACTTATACAACATGAATGGATTTTTATTGTTTCATGAAATAATATTTCATTGAAGCTTCATCTACATGATTTTAAGATTACTTTCAACTAAATTCTTCACTTTTAAAATTTTTCGATATTTAGAGAAAAAAACATTTTTGAAAAAGAAAGGATATTTTCCTCCAAAATTAATTTCAAGTGTTTTAACAGAATTTTTTTACATATAAGATGACAAAAGGTTATGTTTATATCCCTATTATTACATTGCTTTTTTTTATGATCAATTTTTTTTATTAAATCCATTTTGTATAAGTATAATGATGGAATGACGATTAGGAAACCCATTTTACTCCATGGGTTATTCTATGATAAATGATATAAGTTATTGTGGAACATGTAAGATTTATTTCATTATGATATGGTTGGGACCTATATCTACCTCTAATGCATTGGGTACTAATTTATATCTCATGGAATAGAGATGAATGGAATGCAATGTAAATTCAGTTCAGTAATAAAGGGCTGGAATGACAGGTAAATCTGTTTCATTAATACATGGCTAGAACAACAAGTAAACCCATTTCAGTAATAGACATTATCCACTATGATGGTCTTGGCTGCAATGCCTTGGCTACTAGGGAAATCATATTATGTTCTTATTTGTTTTCCAAAATTTCATGTTTTATTCCAATGATATATTATCATGTTAATGGTTTTTTATGATCTATTCCCTACGTACATCCATGATTTATTTCATAACTAAAGATTTTTATGTTTAAACTTTATGTTCATGTTTTGACATTCAAATGTTTATGATTTGTTTTATGTTCTCTATGTTTACCATTAATAAGAATTTGACATCAGCTTTATTATTTTTATTTTTCCCCATGATATAAATAATTATTTTAGATAGGAAAACAAAAGGGGAAGATCTTTGATGGAGATTTTGAAGATCATTCACCTAGTTAAAGATTATATTCTATGTTCCCAAAGGCAATAAACTAATACGGTCTTTGGGAGTCTATTTGTTTCATGTATTAAGTATTCCAAAAAATTAATGTAATGTCTATGTACGTTATTCATGGTTATCTATAATAATTTTTTGAGTGAACCTATTCTTATTTAAACATTTCCAAAATTCTATGAGTATATGTTTTCTCCAGCTTATTATGATTTTTTATTCTTTCATGACTCATGTTCCATGATTCCATTATGATTCATGTCTTATGAAATACCCATATTTATTACATAACTGAAGATTTAGATCTATGAAATGTAGGTCAGGGTTTTCAAATGTTAATATTAGTTTCTCATATACTTATTCCTAGGTTATGATTAAGTTAATCATTGATACCCCCATTATTTACCCTTGCACTTGATTTTTTTTGATGTGTGTGTTAAACTAATTAGTATTTTTTTAAAAAATCATGAAAAGTTTCATGAGAATTCCCTATGTAGTTAAGGGTTGAGTTGGTTCCACATCAAAGTGAGTAAATAGAAAACAAAATTTCCTAAATTATTCACTCTTTTTTCTATATCTATATTTCCCATGTAGACTTAGAGTAGGTCTGTTAATGTCAATTTTATAAGAAGAATGTGATGTCACCCTTCTCTTATGAAGTGATTGATAAAATGATAGGACCACCAATAGAATGTAAATAGGGGGAAAATAACTTTCCCTTAATTTTATTTCATATCAATTAGTAGTAGAGAATGTTTATTTAATTTTCAATAAAAATTTTAATTGAAAGAAACAATTGTAGCTCAATGAAGTTCCCTTGGATTTGAAATATTGAATTGTATATTTTCATATTGTGGAATGAAATTTTTTGATAAAGATGAATTTAGTGAAGGGAATGCTGCCAATTTATTTGGGAAATGAAAAATGATGTTAGTTTTATAATGAGAAACACGTTACATATAATTATTAGAGAGATGATCCTAATTTCAAATACATGTACCAAGGATATGGGGTACTCTCTATACCAATTGGTTAGTGATTTAGATGAGTCTTGATAATGGGTCAATTGAAGATTTCATTATTTAAGGAGGGAGAAGTAGTTGAATCTTTTATAAATTATTTGAAACCATAAACAAGTTACATAATATGATGTATTTTGACATCAATTACATAAAAAGATGGGTGAATTTTTTATGAAGAATGGGGTTTCCTTTGGGTATTCCTTGAACACATTTTAAGAATTTTTTATATAGGAGTCTAAAGTTAAAATTTCACTATGTCTGGATTTCTATGTATATATAATCTTAGATGTAAAGGACCTATATATGTATGATTTTTTGATGTATAAAAATAATTTGAGCATATTAAATATGTTCATAAGGATTCTCTACCCTCTATGTGAACATGATCATTAGCTTTATAAGAATAAATTGTTTTCATATACATGATTTGGGGTATGTGTATACATCATCTTTATATATGACCTTATTTTTTAGTGGTTGTGTAAGAATTATTTAATTATACAAGAATAATATAAGTTACATTTTTTCATCTGTGTAAATTTCTACACTTTTTGAAATTTTGGATTTATACAAACTGATTGATGATGTTTTTAGATTTTATAATTTAAATAGAAAAATGTGATGATTCCAAATATGATTTCCAAAAATTGCAAACCAAAAATAAAATTGAAACAAGAAAAATAATTTTGAGATGATGATCTTCGTGCCTTGGAGAAGAAGATCAAAAAAAGTTTAAAAATTTTAGAGACTTTACTAAATTATGAAATTGATTTACTAGAATTTATAATTCTAATGATAAATAATTTTATTGATTATAGATATTTGATTCAAGATCAAATAATCATGATGCTTAGCTGATAATTGATTCTTGCATGAGTTTGAGAAAATCATGTTCATGAGTCACTTGATGAAGAAAAATAAACTGCACAGATTTTCAATAACAATGTAGATGATGTTGTGTCAAAGCTTATCCTTTACATTAAATTCTTTATTATTGATAACCATGATGACTGAGTTAATTTATGACATATATCTCTAATAGAAAAGTGGCAAAGACAAGAAAAAAGGATTAGAATTTACTAAATCCAAAACATATAGGTCATATATATTTAATAAAATCAAGTAATAAAAAATAAAATCATTTTATGGATGTGATGTTCTTTCCTAGGATTGGATATAAAAAAATTGTAATTCTTGTATGAGAAAAATAATTATGAGTTAAGTATCTAATGTTGTGTAAAAACTGAATTTGAGATCTGTTCTGGCACTCTTATGAAGATCTCACCATAAAAAAGTGATTGACATGCTGCCAAATGTGTTTCTGTGGAATATTTATATAGCTAGGATGATTGTAGTGATGATTGTGTTGATTATATTTCAGGAGAATAAGGGATAAGGATAGTATGAAAAATAAATGGAATAAATATTTTAATATTTTTTAAGTAAGAATAAATAAATTAGAGGGGTTGTTCTATCATATTACTAAGGAAAATAATTTATAAAATTGTGATATGGGATATCATGGATTCCTATAAGTGGTTTCATTTGTTTAACGAACATGATATCTTCTTTATGCTTCTATTTATGGTAAATTGAGAATAATAAACTAAAAGGAAGAATATTTTGCCTAGTTGTTTTGAGGGAATAACCACAAGTAAAAGGTATTTTTATTTAGAAAAATAAACTAACTATTGACAGAATATGGGGGAGTGTGATACAATAGAGTAGGCCAAGAGAAGAAGAATCTCTTAAAGAAGAAAACTTATGAAGCAAAGAAAACCAAACCACTCAAGGAAGAAGAATAATAATAGATTTAATGATTTTGAAAAATAAGAACTAAATTTGTGGGATTCTAAGAAAGGGAATAATATAAGAAATTTGAGTGTTCAAAATTATTCCACAAAATAGATAAGTTCCAAGAATTAGATGAGAATAAGAATTGTGATCAAGAAACACACCTGAGTTTTTTGTGAGTCATATCTCTAGGAAAGATCTTGAGAAGTTATAATTTTTTATATACACTCACTAAGTAATATTATTCTGGGGACATATTCATGGAGATTTTCCCAGTTAATAGTATGTCATTATTTAGTTTTAGAAGAATCTAGGAGCTGTGTAGAGACTCAAAGGCATAGTATCACTAGTAATTTTCAAATTCATTCAGTTATTTAATGTTCTCTGATTAGAGAAATATATCAATTTTAAAGGTTCATAGAAATCCTTGGATAAAATTTTTATCTACTTAGAGAAGGATGAATAATTTACTAGAGAACTATTTGGAGAGATTATAAATATCTCAATAAATTAGTGACCCATTTTGTAATATAGTTCTTGATCACTTGTGTTGAATAGTGATTAGTTCACATAAATAAAAACATGAACACCCTTACCTACGTAATATGGTTAGAGAGTGGTAAAGGATAAAAAAAACTCACTTCCACTTTTAATAGATTAAAATATTCTTATTAGAAATCTATGACATTGATAAAAATGATCAAATTATGGAGAGGGTTTCCTAAATTTGGGACGAACCTTGTAAAAACATCACATATTTACATTCATAAATTCCATACTTTCATTTGGTGAATGTGGGATTATTTAATGAAGAAAATATAATTTATTCTTAACTAATAACAATTGTTAAAAATAAATTTTGGATTAAGTATCAAAATAGGATTTTTTTATTGATTAAAAAGTTGAACATATATGATTCAACCCCATCGAGTGTGTTTCCAAAATCCACTAAGTCTCTTAATTAATATTAGAGATCATTTCCCACTTATTGGATGTACAATTGACTATCCAAATTTTTATAAGAAAAAATGGTATATCAAATTGGTTATTTATTTTTATCACCATAGTTTTTTCAATTGAAATATAAGAAGAGAAAAATTATGGTTCTTTTAGATGTGGCTTTGATTGAAGAATCTCTCTCCATCCATATCTAGATAAACCTGGAGGTCTCAAGCAAAACGTTAATAAACAGAAAGATGAAAGTGAAAAAATTAAGAAATAGATCAAGAAATATATAGGAATATCCACTAAATAATTATAGTAAGGTTGTTATGTCTTCTATTATATTTATTTGTTTATATTCATCTAAAGAAAAAAATTACAAGCAATGAAAAAAGTGGCACTGATTCTGATAATGTAACCCACCGTAAATTAATGGTTTTTTTAAAGAATGCACATTTTGAAGTTGTGACTTATATATTCAGATGAATCATGGTACTTTTTAATGAGAATTCATAGCTACAATAATATGATGATGAAAATGATAAAGCAATAGAAAATAATGTGAGCTACTGAAACACTCTCACAAAGCCTATGAAATTCAATGAAAAAACTAACAAAAATTTCATCAAAATAATTTCATTTAATGATGAATATTTTAATAAGTTTCAATTGAAAGTGAAGTGTTTTAAAAGGTTGTTATAGAGTTGTTCAATTAATTGGAAAAATAATATAATGTCTCCATGGATGTCAAGTGTTCCCAACTATAAGTTAAATCAAATAGGGATAAAGGGTAGGAAAATAATCTAGTTGAGATAAAGAAAATTTATGATGATAAAATTAAAATGATAAATTATGATAAGGATTATTGGAAGATATAATTTATGGATGGAAAGAATACACTTTGTTTGATGTTTTAAAGATGGATGTAAGATAGTGAAATTTGGATACTAAAAAATTTAAGTCTTCCCCAACATTTGAGAGAAGTAATTTGACAAAAAAAAATCAAAAAAATAGTTCTAAATCATATAAGACTCAAAATGGTGTAAATAATGAGTTTGAGATCCTTTGAGAAAGATTCCACATCATGATTATGGAGAAAGTTATCACATAATAGAAATCATTTAGTTTAAAAAAAATTATTTTTTTATGAAAGTTAAGGATAAAATTTATATTATGTACAAATAAGGATGTATAAAAATGATAAAAAAAATTAAATTACATCCTCAAGGGTGATTGTAGGAATGTCCTTGAAATCCCCCCACCCAAAAAAGATCCCCAAAATTAGTGTTCCAATCCAATGTTAGTAAGGGTGAAAATATAGATAGAAATCACCTAAATTAAAAATAATGAAATTATTTTGAAGTTTTGGGTGTTGTTGGAAGTATAGTAATGGGGATATTGAATAATATCACAACATTTCAACCTTTAGATATAATAGAATATCAAACAAAAGTGTTGAAATGATTAAATTCAATTAACAAAATATTATACTAAATAATACATCATATATAATAAATTGAGTTATTGTATCAGATATGAATCCCTAATTTTTTAGTTATAATGTTTAAATATGTCATTTTATGAGTACCCAACCTGTTTACAGGTGATTTATAGGTGTCTAAGGATTTCTAGGAGCCTGGAACCAAGTATTGGGCATAAAAAAGGCATTTCTATAAAATTAGTGAAAACTGTATGGGGTAGGGCACATAGATTGACAAAACAATGTGAGGCTGGATAGAGAAATGATATATGCTTCATTGTATGGCCAAACCTTATGTAATGAGATGCATGTGAATTTGGAAAATGTATAAATTTTTTGAAAAAATTGACAGAGGATTAAGTATTTTTTTACACGGTTAGTGAAACCGTGTAATGAAACAATACGGGGGCCCCTTAGACTATAAAAAACCATGCAGGTAAACTATACAGACCTTATATTTTGGTTTTTTATAATTTTATTTTTAAAGTTGAATCTTCTATAAAACCTAATTTTTGTTTTTTTCAATAGAAAATAGCTCAACCTTTTGAAATCCCCCTTTGAAGCTCTAACCTAGGATTTGAACATATTTCTTCGTCTGATCTCGGAATTGAGCATAGTTTGTCTCCTTATATATACAAGGGTAAGATATTTATTCATTTTTAACCTATATCAATTATTATGGCTATCAATGTTTCTATTTGTATTTAAGCTCTTATTACTTATTTTACCAGTTTTTATCAATTATTAATATTTTCATAATCTGGGGTGAATGAAGTCTTAATAGTAAACCAGAACTCCACTATCAAGCTAAGGTGGATGGTTTATACTTTTATTTTAACTTTTGGTACTTTATAGAGATGTTAGATGTTACGCCTCCTCCATATCATTCAAGCGCGACCCTCATTTTGAATGAGTTAATTATGGTGGATATAATTGGGAAAATCCAAGATTCCATAGGATCAGTTGTGATTTGTTGACACTTGTTTCTCGAACCATGGTCGCCCATGGGGTGCACCGAATGGAAATTTCAAGTTTATTTCATGTTAGACCCACCAAAGGGTGTGTTTTGGGTTTTCTTGTTATAGGAATGAAATTATAAGTGGAATTTGTTGAATGAGATGATTAGGAAATGGTTTGCCTCCTTTTCTTAGATTTATTATCCTAAACATGAATTGATTGATTATTGAATTAATAAAATGATTTATGTTAAATGTATTATGTCAAATGGAATAACTGGATTCAATTTAATGGGTGGGTATACTCATGGATTATGTTAAAATGTGAATAGTGATAAATGTCTTGGTATACTCATTTGAAATGTATAATTAAAATTGATGATAAATGGGTGGGTATACCGATGTGAGTTTATTCAATAGAAATATAAGAAATTACTGGGTATACTCATGTGATGTTGTTTGTTGGGAAGGTATTAAATTAGTGGTTATAATAATTATATAAAATTGAATTTATTTGATTATATGAGTGGGTAGACTCATATACAATTTACTAGTTGAATGGTATTAATTAATGTGTGTTTTCATAGATACCCAAGAAAGATATCCATGGATCTAAAATGCGGTAGTGGATCCCTTGGGTAGATCATTCCCCTTGGGTGTTTATTCCATGGGATGCCTCAGGCGTTGCTGGCCCTGGGAGGCAACTTGCCTGGACTCACATAATACTTTTATATTATGACATGCTCTTAGGGCTCCAACAACTACATATACTGAGTTTACATCAAGATGATCTAGGGACTCAATGAGTTTCCCTTAGTTCTTGGCACCTTGGATTCGGGCCTTGTGTGGTATGATTCATTAGCTGATACGATAAGGTCATGGGAATGTGATTTTCTCTGAGTATATGGAAATTATATGGTGAAATGATATGTATAGGAGTATATATTTGTCATGTTGTTTTTTTATATTTCTTATAACATTCTTGTTAGGAGTTGACACTTGTTGCAAGGAGCCTTGAGATTCTATTTGATATTACTTGTTGGTAGTTGTTATATTCTTTGGGCATTCACACTGGCATTACTTCTTACTTACACTTGTTTAGAATATTACTTATGAATCTCAGAACTATATAGACTTCTAGGTGGTTACCTAAGGGAATTTTATCTCTCACCTTGTTTTTCCCCCTTGGGTACCAAAATAGATTATATAGTTTCATGTGATAATAGGGGAAATCACCCTAACACAGGTTATTGATAGTTTATTTAGAGGAGGGAAGCATGATACTAAGTTAAGGCTTGAGATGTTGGGAAACATTTTGGCATATTTTTATTTTTCATACGTTTACTTTATAATTATTCCATTTTCTTATTTTAGATATTTTTTATATTCATGTACCATATGAATCATTGAATATGAACTATATTTTCAGAGTGTAATATGTTCTTGATATGTATATATTGTATTATTTTTTTCATTCTTTTTTTTATTGATATATTTTTGAATTATGTTGTGATATATTCTGCTAATGAGAGAATAGTCTCCCCACTGACATAATAAGACCCTCACTTCTTATTGACAACTTCTAGCTTTTGAGGATATGTGCTCGAGGCCATTTAGACAACCAGGCTCACGGCACTGTCGTGTTTTATCCTGTTCCATGATGTTACAAAGTGGGATCATTGGTTTTCTTTTTTATTTTTACATACTAATTTTCTAGAATTGATAGGGATATCAAGAAAATAGAAATTGGAAATAATATGTACCCAGGAGTAGCTACCCCACATATATGGAAAAGCCAAATTTCCATGAATAGAATAGTAATTTTTTAAAATTTGACTATTCTATTTGATTTGATTTCACCATTGGGTGATACAAATTATTTATGATGTTACGATTGATGCAATTGTGGGAATTATTTTTGTTGAAATCTTATTATATGATGGTATTCCATCTCATGCAACATATAAGAACTTGTTAGAAATAACATTCCATGTGTTATGAATTTTCATTTAGGATGAATAACATTTTGAATGTTGTTTTGATAGGTGTTTTGATAGCTATAAATGTTTTTGTTATATATTTGGTGTAGTGGATGGAGGAAGGATTCAATCATTTAGTTCGTAAGGTGTATGGGACCTTATAGACTGGGAAATGATTAACTAAAAAAATAAAAATTTTATGTGATTTTAATAAATAGGAGTTCAATGGGAACCATATTATGGGTTTATGAGGCATTATAGTCCCTCATGGATTTGGAATTGGTAAACCAGTGGTTAAACCCCAAGAATAAATGAATTATGCAAATGAAATGTAAAATGAATGTGGATTGAAGTGAAAATGACCTAAAAACTTAAAGTGATGAATAAAGAAATGACTTGGGCCTAGCATTCGAGTGGGAAGAGACTATGTTTTTAGTTTTGTTGTGATGGTTACATTGTACCATCCTAGATTTTACTGCAGTTTGTGGGGTAAGACTTGTTTTAGCATCTGTTTTTGAGTGGTTACCTTTTAACACTTTATTTTATGATGTGTGTGTTTCACATTTCAGAGGCATGACACCATGGCGTACTCATGTTGTATGCAAGGAGGGAGGTGGATACCACACTTCGGAGATAGTGGTCCATGAGATGCCGGTGGATCCCCATTTAGTGATAGCTGTGGCAACAGCTTCTATTCCAGACACAGGTGATGAGATAGAATTCTGTGAGGGATTCTTTCACTATATGCAGACATTCCATGGATCACTATAGCCAGCCTTGTGTAGGGATAAGATGATTCGGGTGTTCCAGTAGCAGCATCCTCCCAAATATTTGGGGGATGGTGGTCCACAGGCTGCTGAGATGTATCTAGAGAATATTTTTTCAATATTAGTTCATTTTGAGATGCATCTTGAGATTAGGGAAAATCTCAGGACATAAATTCTCTGGGGAGAAACAAAATGCTGCTTTGATGTACTGAACCATGATGAAATTCTATGAGATATGGGTTAAGCTGATTTCCCAACCTGCTTTTATAAAATCTTTTTCCCTGATACTATATGGGAGTATCACGCTTATGAGTACATGCATCTTGAGTAGGGAGCAATGACAATTATGGAATACTTGGGATACTTCACAGAGCTGCAATGTTTTGCGTTGAAAAATCTTACGGATTAGATATCTAGAGTGAGACACTTTGTGAAAGGTCTCTGAAATGATATCAAATCTCTGGTCAACATGATTAGATCATCCTCTATCATTGTTATTCTGAAGGATACTCTAATTACACAGAATAATATTAGGGAATATAGGGGTATAGAGCATGGTTGTGTTGTCTCTAGACCGATAGGTTCTACATCTTCATGTAGGAAGTTAATTTTTGAAGTTTGTTTTGAGATGAGTGATTGGTAGTATAGGGGTACTAGTAGCTCAGTGTTCTAGTATCAGTGTGGTAGATGAGGCCACATAAATAATAATTATGACTGAGACCCATTCGAGTTCCACAATTGTGTCAAGATGGGTCACACAATGTATTTTTTCCGGACCTTACCTCTAGTTGTGATTGGTAGGGGTCAGATCCGACACCAGGTTCAGGAGTAGGTTCCATAGATCTTATGTTTGGCAGGGAGCTGGAGCAGAGTTGATCGATTAGGCTGAGACAATGGTGGTCATAGAAGAGGCTGCAAGACACTATTTTCACTGAGACATTAATGTGGGATGACTATGGGATGTTATTTTGTTTCATAGGGCCATGGTGTTGTCCAGTTCTATTCTAATGTTCCTACCCCAAGAATCATGGTGTAAGACTATCTACAAAGAGAGGTATGATCCTAGTAGTCTCTACAATTGCATCTTCTCTTTTTTATAGGTTCATCACATAGTTTAATATTGACACCAGTGGTGAAAAGACATGGTCTTTTTCATTTTACTTTTAAGGGATTTATGATGCCGAAAAATTCATTGAGAAATCGAAAAAATGGTGTGCCCAATTGTAGGGAGTTCCCCCTTGAGTTTTGTGGGTGTCACTTCATCTGGAGTATGTATGTCTCACAGATGACAAGGTTTGATGTCATACATGGGATGGAATACCTATTACCTTATCTAGATTATGCTAAGTGATATCACTGGAGGGTGAATTTTACATCACTAAAGGGTGAATGGGATGTCCAGGTGAGATGATCTAGATCCAATCATTGTGGGTTGGGCGGAAGGAAAGGTCAGATAGCTAGTTTGTATCTATATGATTTGGGAGTCTTCTAGGTGGACTTTACTCCAGTGGTTGAGTGATTCAGGGATGTATTTACCAATTATTTCTCTATTTTAACTCCAATGAGAGAGGTGGCATTGACAATAAATCTAGTTCTAGGAGTATCACCAATATCTATTCCTCTTTATAGGATGGCTACAATGGAGTTGCAGGAGACCAGGAGGCTAGTAAAGGATTTTTAGGTGAAGGGGTTTATTCAAACAAAAACTTCTCCATGTGGTTCATTGTTCTTTTTTATAAAAAGGCAGATGGTACCCTTAAGCTAGAAATGTATTATCATAAGTTGAACTAGCTAACAGTTAAAAACTGACATCCCTTTCTACAGATAGCTGACCTGTATGTTCTGCTTCCAAGATCCTGAGTGTTCATGAAAATTTATTTGAGGCCAGGATATCACCATCTACGTGTTTGAGTTAAAAACATACCACATACATCCTTTCTTAGTAGGTATAGTTAATTAAAGAATCAGGTTTTGTTGTTCAGTCTCATGAACATGACAACAGTGTGCAAGGCCTTGATGAACCAAGTGTTCCATCCTTACCTTTATTCTTTTTTTGTGGTCTTCATGGATGATATCTCAGTGTCTGATCATAATTTAAATGACCAAGGATGATATCATGATATTTATTTAAATACACTAAGAGAGCGTCAATTTTATGCTAATATCAGAAAGTGGATCTTTTGGATGGATTAGATTCACTTCACGGGTCACATCATCATAGGGATAGTAGTGTAGGTGGACCCAGCTAAGGTGAGATTTGTAGTTTCATGGGAATAACCTAATAACATTTTTGACATAAGTATTTTCTTACGTATTGCTAGTTACTATATGCATTTCCTATTGGACTTCTCACACATAACATCTCCATTGATGTACATGACTTAGAAGGGTGTGAATTTGTATGGTCAAATTCTTGTGAAACATCCTTTCATGAGCTGAAAGGAAGGTTGAAATCAACATGTGTCCTGATACTTCTAGATTATTTTAAGAGATACACATTATATTGTTACATACCAGTTATTAGGCTTAGGGTAGTGCTGATGTAGGGAGATAAAGGCAAGGTGTAAGGGTCACGACAAATGAGGTTGCATGAGAGGAACTACCCAACACATGATCTCGAGTTGGATACAGTTGTTCATTATATTTTCTATTATATACATTACATATTTAGTGAGAATTTATTGTGTAAACGCACCAAAAGATACCCATGTATATATTTACATAGTGTGATATGAACCTGCGACAATAATGGTAGTTCGTATAACTTCATTATTTTGACTTTGAGCATGCTTACATTCTTGGTAAAGGAAATCTAGTGGATAATTCACTAATAAAGAGGAATTAGATACATGTAGTGCTATAGGCCAGTAGAGAGTGTATTATTATGAATTTTTTATCTGAGATTCACTTGGAGGTGCAAGAAAGTAATGGTATGACTTATCTATCATCCATAGTAATGACGTATACCCTGCCAAATAGAGGAATGATAAGGAATATTTTAGATTCAGAGGTCCTAGTCCAATGAAATAGTGTGGCTGGTGAGGATCCTCCTCCTAGTTGTATTATAAGTGAGGTGGAAATCCTACATATCCATGAATGTGTTTGGGTGTCATTTAATAAACTAAAGGAGATGATGTTTGAATTTAATGATTCATCTTGGGCAGTTCGGCTCGATGACACCATGATTTACCATTAATTGTGTCACTAGTACTGGTGTCTGGGTATGAAGTGTGGGTTTGATGGTTTTTATGTGAGGTGTTCCACATGTTAGTAGGTGAGGCAGAAAATCAACAACCATCCAGGATTTTATAGCAGTTACATATTCCAAAGTGTAAATGGGATGAAGTCAAGATGGATTTCATGACTGGATTTACATGGTCGCCTCAAGGTAATGATGTTGTGTGGGTTTTTGTTGAAAGGACCAGGAAGGTTTCTCATTTATTTCTGATCAAGGACTTCTTTTCTGTTGATAATGTAGGAAGGTTATACATTTGTGATATATTATGACTTCATGGGGTCTCGCACCCTGTCATTTCAGAGTTGGATACCCTATTCATATATCATTTCTCAAAGAGTATTCTGAGTGAACTGGGTACACTGGTTCCTCTAGGCACAAAATACCACCCTCATACTAATGGATATTCATAGCGTATGATATATTTGTTAGAGGACATGATATGAGCATGTGTCTTAGATTTTGGGGGCTCTTTGAAGATAAAAATACCATTGTTTGAGTTCTCCTACAAAAACAGTTATCAAGATACTATACAGATGGTACCTTATGTGTCTCTCTATGGTAGTCTAGGACGATCACCTCTAAGCTGGTTAATGGAAGGGGAGGTTGCTTTACTAGGATAACATACCTTGTAGGATACTTCTGAGCACGTATAGTTGATTCAGAAATAGATTGAAACTGCAATGTATCTACCAAAGTTATATGTT
The DNA here is from genome assembly GCA_963277665.1 of Viscum album. Lineage (NCBI taxonomy): Eukaryota > Viridiplantae > Streptophyta > Magnoliopsida > Santalales > Viscaceae > Viscum > Viscum album. The sequence continues at coordinate 749,738,437 of OY728138.1, read as the reverse complement.
GATCATCGTAGATGACCTCTATAGTTTGAGGCAAGGGATTAATATTTTTTAGATGCTTCATCAAGATTTGGATATATAAGAGAATCATGATATTGTGTATGTTATCAAAACAATACGCCAGTATATTTGAGATTATGTAAAGAGTTTGGTCTTTAGCCTATTAGCAGGTGTTAACTAAAAGGTACCAATCCATGCATGACATTTTATATGTATTTCAGATACACCATTATCATTTTCACCCATATCATGATTTTTATCTTGAGGAGTTTGAGATTTAGGGTAATGAATCCTTTGAGGAGAATCTGATTCATATAGATGAAAAAAGAACGATGTTACAAAGAGGCCTTTCAGTTTCACTAGTGTAGGTGTTATGGAATCATGACCATTTATACGATTATTCTTCGTATTGGGATCCCAAAATACAATCTCAATTTCAAGAGTTGTTATCATATTAATCATTTCTACCTTGTAGATATAATTTTAGTGAACATTTCCTAGTGGGGGAGAGAGACTGTAAGAAAACGGGTTTTCATATCATGTACAAATCCCTTCCTTTTTAGTATAAATTTTTATATATGGACTTGTGTATGTACCATAATTCTTCAATGGTGTTTTGTAGGTGTATTTAGCTTTCTCAGATCCTAAAACAAGGTTTTTTGATAAAAAATTTCTAGAACATGGTTAGTGAAACAGTGCGGGGTAGGCTACATGGTTTGACTAAACCACACGAGGTTGGATAAAGGGGTGTAATAAGACGTAATATTGGGACAACCCATAATGAAATGTCCACATGTATATACTTCCATGTCTATTGTTTTTCATACTTTGATAGAGGCGTATTGAATGATTTTTATAGTTAGTAAAACAATGTGTTTTCCCCTTGGCCCGCAGGAAATTGTGTAGCCCTTATATTTTATTATTTCTTATAATTTTATGTTTAAAATTTATTATTTTATAAAACCTAATTATGGTTTTGTTTCAATATTCAAAAAATCAACCTTTTGACAACCCTTTAGAATCTCAAACCTAGGATTTGAGACTATTTCATTGTCTAATATCTGATTCTTGCATGGTTTATCTCATCGAATAAAAAATGATAAGATAAACATTGGTTTTTATCTTTTCTCAATTCTTTTTTATTGTGAATTTGGATTTAGGATTACATGAATTAATTTCTCATTATTCATACATTATTCATATTTCTTCTAAACCTGGATAAATTAGGATTTAAGTTTGGTCAAGCACACCACTACTGCGATAAAGTAGGTGGTCTATACTTTTCTTTTAACATTCGGTGCTTTTAGAGCTTTTGGTCATTACGTATTCCACAAAAATTTCCATCATATCCCCAATTTTGAATGTGTTACCTATAATGGATGTAAATAGAACTATTAGTGATTCCCATAGAATCCAATTTTATGCATTGAAACCCATTTTACAAACCACAGTCACCCATGGGGTGCAGATTATGAAAATCTCATGTTTATACCTTTTTACAACAACTAAGGGGTGTGTTTTGGGTTTCCATGTTTTATGAACCTAATTATAAGTGGAATGGGATGAATAGGATAATTAATATATTTTTTTCCTCCGTTGCACAATTTTATTATCTTGAAAATGAATTTGTAAAATGTTAAATTAATCAAATGAGTTATGTGAAACATGATGTGCTAAATGGCATAAATGGATTCAATTTAATGGGGGGGGGGGGAATACCTATGGAATATGTTAAACTACGAATGGTGATAAATGGGTGGGTATACCCATGTGACATATCTAATTGAAATTGATGATATATGGGTGGGTATAACCATGTATCTTGATTTAATATAAATAGAATGCATGAGTGGGTATACTAATGGGATGTTTTTGTTTTGGTAGGTATTAAATGAGTGGGAATACTCATTACACAGAATTAAATGAAAGTGATTATATGATTAGGTAGACTCATATATAATTTAATTGTTGAATGGTGTGAATGTATGTATGTTTTCATAAATACCATGTATGTCTCTCCATGTATCATGAATGTGTTAGTGGATGCATTTGGTAGAGTTTGCCCCTTGGTTCATGATTTCGTGGGATGCCTCGGGCTTTGCTACCCCTTGGATCTGGCTTACATGGACTCTCTTAGGACTCTTATGGCATGAAATGCTCCAATAACTCCACTAAGTTCCTATATTTAGTTTCCATAGAGATGATCCTGGGGCTTAATGATGATCACTTGGTTCATGACACATTGGATTTGGACATTGTGTGTTTTGATACTTATGTTGTCATGGAAAGGTCATGGTAATGTGATTCACCTAGAATATATGGTATGGTCATGGTGACTTGATACTTATGGGGGTATGGAGAGACTTTGTTATTTGATTATATTTCTGTTAGATTCCTTGTTAGGAGATGACACATGTTGCAAGAAGCCATGAGAGGTTGTTCGGTATTACTAGTTTGTAGAGGTTATATGCCCTAGGAATTCACACTAATATTACTTCTTACATACACCTGTTTATCATATTACTTATGATGCTTAAAAAAATAATTCTAGGTGGTTACCTACTAGGATGTTATTTGACGCTACGTTTTAGCCTCCTTGGGGACTCAAATAGATTATAAGGTTTTATGTGAAAATAGGGGAAAGTGACCTAATAGAGGTTGTTCAGTGTTGATTTGGAGCTGGGGAGCACGAGATAAGGTTTAGAGTTATGATGTTGGGACACTTTTTGGTCTTTTTTCTTTTGTATACTTCTACTATACTATAATTCTATGTTCATATTTTGGTTTTTTTCTGGATACATGTATCATGTACATCTTGTAATATAAGCCATCTTTTGATATTGTTATCTATTTCCTCTCTACATCTATTGTCTTATAGTTTTACTGCTTCCTCTATCAGTACGTTATTGACTTCAATTGTGATATACTTTGGTAAAGAGGGACTAGTCTCTCCACTAAAACACCTTGGCTCTCGCTGCTAGTCGGAAGCCACTGGTATTTGGTGAGATGCGCTTGAGGCCATGTCGGCAACCAGGATCGAGTAACTGTTTGGTGTAATTTTTTTGGGATGTTACATCATATATGAAGATAAATTTATCCACAAGAAATTTATTTGAATAACATGATAATGTTTGTAATTTTTTAAATAATTTTTTACTATTTTTTGTCATATAAAATCATAATAAAACTCTAACACTTATAAACTATTAAGAACAAACTAGTAGGTATGAAAAAAAAGGAAAGGAACAAGTATTCATTGAGATAAAAACCAAGGAAAATGTTATTTGGATCTCACAAGAATTCTGTGTTGAATTATCAGAAGGATTTCAAACCAACCAGAAAGAAATAAATATACACTCGTAAGAGTATCCACGTCATAGACCATTACATGATGGAAATGAAAGTTAGATAAAAAAAGATTAATATGGAATCTAAAAGTGAATAAATCTAAGATAGATTTAATGAAATTAGTATTGTTTTTGACACTATCGATGAAGATGAGGAGTGGTTTCTTGAAAAAGGTGAAACAAAGGCTAAATAAGGTGTGTGTGTGTGTGTGTGTGTCTATATAAATTGAAATTTGTTTATACACCAAGATAACAAATTCTTGAAATTCACTCAATGTAAAAATAACCCAATTAATAAAAATATAAAATTACTACAGACTCCCAACATCACGAAAGTAAATACATAGAATGATTTAAAACCAACGAATATGTCTAAGTGGGTGATAAAATATTAGTCGATCATCTGTCCAAATAAATTGGAAGAGATTATGAAATTATTAAACTCTAAAAATAAATAAAGTGATCTATTATTCATTTCCTGTAAGTCCAATACAAATATAACGAAAAATGGGAATAAAGTAAAATACTTAATGCATAAATGTAAATAGTGTTGGAATGTTAAAGGTAAAATAATTATTAAGAGGTCTATAAATTTTTTGGACATCAAATAAAGGAGTAATTAATTTTTAAATAAAGTATTAACCCTAATACTCATAAATTTTTTTTTGGAAGTCCACCTTGTTAATATTTTGTATCAACAATTCTTCTTGGAAACTAGAATATAAGGTGACGCATGGAAATTGAGAAATGATGAAAGATGTAATTTCTATAGAGTTGTGAGGTTTTTCCATCATGGTCATTTTAAATTTGATTTCACTTCATAATTGGATTGAGACATTTTAATGGTTATAATAAAATATTGTAAATAACTATTGAAAATAAAGGAGACCATTCATTGAGGAGGATATTCTAATAGATTTGATTTGGATAGTGATTCATGCATTTCATTTGAATATGAAATTATCGAAATCCCATTTAGAATCTATATAATAAGATATTATTTTCATTATCCTAACACAGTTTTGACTAATATTCATAATTTGTATCAAGGGGTGATTATCTAAAAAAATGGGATATACATAAATTAACATGAGTTTTTTAGTGTTTTTTCTACTGATTGTATGTTTTTTAAAACTATTGAAAATCTGGTTGACAATCCCTTAAGTAGTGAAAAGTGGATTTGTTTCCACATTAGAGTGGGTAAATGGAAATTTTTTTCCTAAACTAAACACTATTGTTTTATACATTAGGATTTCAGAATTATATTTAGTGTTGAAATGGTGATGGAACTATACTAAAAATAATTTGGTCTTACATATCTCTAATATATTAATATATAATATGTGAAGACCCTCCATATGTTTTCAATAACTAGGGGAATGAATTTAACTTATTTTAATTTCATTTCAATTTGGGGTACGAAAGGTATATTGTCTTTGGAATTTAATTTGGAATTCAAAATTAAATCCAAGTGGGGATATTGAAGTTACATTTCATTTAATCTTTTGGGTTGTATTTTTCATCAATGATAAGGATTTTAAATGTTTAATAAAAATGAATGAAGTTAAGAGAATTCTTCACATGTCTTTTGGTGAAGTAGAATTAAGTTTCTTTCATGGTGATAAACCCAATACATATGATGATAAGATAGAATATCCTAATTTCAAAGGTGTTTACCATGGCATTGGAGTACTATCTACACCAATTGGTAAGTAGTTTAGATGAATCCTACTAGTGGGGAGATTTTAGATTTCATTATTAAAGGATGTAAAGATAGACTGATATGAGATAAATTATGGGAAACCATCTAAGAGCTAATAAAAACGATTAATTCTAAAATTTTTGTTGTAAAACACATTTATGAAGGTTGGTTTGAGGGTAGAATTTGATTAATCATTCCATAAACCCATTTGGTAAATATTTAGTGTTTAAATTTAAAAATTTTATTTGTATGGAGTATTTTTTATACATAATTCAAGGAAAATGAACTCTTATATGGAAGGTCTAGTGCTAAATAAACATCATCTGAACATATTAGAGATATGAAAAAGGTTTACCTTTCCTAAGGGTAAACATGATTATCACCTGAATAAGCATGAATCATCTAAATATATAAATGATTTTTTGTCTTCATAAACATCATCTACCTACATAGCCAATATTTAAAGCTATTTTGTAAGGAATATTTTTTTATACATGACCAACATAATGGTCATTTTTTAGTATGATCAAACATAAACACTTAGAGAAATTTTTTATTTCTATCGATTAAAAGTTGAAGTTTCCATGCATTATAATTTTCATAAAAAAATATATTTAAAAGATACCAAAGATTATTTCCATGAATCAAAATAACAAAAATCAAATTTTATCTAATACAAATAATTTATAGAATCTAAACTTCACTAATTGGTAATGAATATAAAGAAAATAATAAAAAAACGAGTTAGTTTCTTAAATTATAAAATTGAAACACAATAATTTATAATTATGGTGATAAATGCAACTGAATATGCTAGAGTTGTTTTTTATGTTCAAATAAAATGATATTTAAATCATCCATTATTCATACATGTGTTAGGGAAGATCAATTTTATGAGTCACATGAAAAATAAAAATAAAATTCATGGTGTTTAGAATATAATGCAGATGAAATTGAGTCGAAGATATTTTTGTGCTTTAAAGTTTGAAATAATGACACCTATGAAAATTTTGTGATTTTTTTATCATTATGTTTGAGATAAAATAGATCAAGATAATATTATTGTTTAGAAATTTAACCAATCATATAATATGAAGTCTTCTATATTTAATAAAATTTAAATATATAAAATCAAACTAGCTTATGCATGCATTTTCCTTTCCAGTGATTAAATATAAAAAACATGTGTGATTCTTTCATGACAAGAGGAAGTGTAGACTGTGTATATGCTTCTACATATAGACTCAAGTTGTGATCAATATTGGTTTTATTGTGAATATATCACCTTTTATGAGAGAGTTTCACTCTACAAGATATGTTTTGTGGTATTTTATACATATGGGGCGATATAAGTGTGGATTATATTGGGTATATTTGATAAGAACAAAAGTAAAGGATATTATTGAAAATGAATGGAATAAATATTCCACCAAGGTTAAAATCAGACGAGATAAATCATAATGGTTGTTATATTATATTTATAATGATAAAAATTGAAAAAATGAGATATGGAATACCATTGATAAATATATGTGATCCATTTTGTCTTAGCCACACAATATCTCCTACATGTGTATACTTGTGGAAAATTGATAAAACACAACTAAACGAATGTTTCATTTATATGGATGTAGTTGAAAGACTTTTAATTAAAAGGTGTTATCCTTTATTAAAATAATATTCTTCTAGAGAAAGTATTTGACTATGTTATGAAACTATGGAAACTAAGAAAAGAATAATCTCTTGAAGACTAATATTTTTGAAACTAAGAGAACAAGAACTCTTCTGGAAGAAGAAGAGTTTCTATGACTATGATGAGTAAGTAGTATTTTTTGGTTTCTAATAAATTCAAGAAAAAAAAGTAAAGTGTGATTACCTATACTATTGAAAAAATATTATCATTGAATAAGAACTAAAGAAAAAGAATAACAATCAATAATCAGTCATGAGTTTTTAGGGAGTTATATCAATAGGATAGATATTAAGAATCTACGCATCTTTAAACACACTCACTATGTAATGTTCCTATAGTTTTTATTATTCAATTATTTCCAAGTTAATGTAATTCCAATATTTAGTTTCATGGGAATCTTAGAGTCATGTGGAGATTTTGAGTTAATGTTTATTTTTTATTTATAGAAGACATCATTACAGTCATAGTTAATTGATTTTGAAAAGAGCTTAATTTTGAGGGTGTAGATATGTCCTTGGATAGATTTTTGATTTAATTCTTGAAGGTGGGGAATGTTTCTAGTGATCTCATAAGAGATTGTATAAACACCATGTGGCATCCATGCCCACTTACATAATATAGTTGTAGGATAACTTGTATCATATAGAGATCAATTTACATGAATAATGTTATTAACAACTTTTTTAATGTAATATAGTGAGATATTGAGTTAGGATGACAACTACCCATTTCCTCTTGTAATTTATAAAGGTTTTCTTGTAAAAAATATACGACATGGATAACAAGTTACAAAAAAATAAATATGTTTCCCACATCAAGGTCAAACATTTTAAGAACACAACATGATTTAAATTCCTAATTTACTAACATTAATGTGGTGAATATGGTTTCAGTTAAATAAAAAGACCTAGTTGATTCGTAATTGATTATATATGTTCAAAACCAAAGGGGTTAATTATAAAAACAAGAATTTGTTTTTGTTAAAAAAAATTTTCTGAAACCTTGTTCATCCCACATATTAGATGTGTTTACACAATCCAGTGGGATTTTCACACTTCCAACTTCATTATTGTGTCTTGAAAATAAATTATGTTCTTACCCACTAGTTTGGATGTATCTGTTTTCTTTATTACTTGTTGAAAGTGTAGTTCCCCTTATCATATTACTACTCCATCAGTCATGGATGTTTTAATCCTTACTCTCATTTTTCCTTATCTTAGTATTTCATTATTTTACCTTAAATTAGTTTAATTAGGGTGTGACTCTCTAATAGACATTTTAATATCCCCATAAATCATATTAAATTAATGGGTATTGGAGTTTCAATGCGTAGGATCTCCTATCTATTCAGTGGAACTAGTAAGAATTAACTACTTTGAAGGTGGAAAGGTATCTAAAACATTGAAAGGTTATGATTAATTAAGGGGATTGTTCTTATTTATATTTGTTGTATTTATTATATATTTGGGTTTTTCTTATTAATATTAATTAATTTCAATTATCATCCTTTTTGAGGTGGTGTTCTATGTTCTAGCTTTTCTGTGGTGATTATCCTTAGCGATGAAAAATTAATCAACTTCTTTGATAAGTGTTTTTTTCCTCTATTTTGGTTATCATTGTTCTATTTCCATTAGTGTTAATATATTAATAATGACGTGTATACTCGCACTAGTTTCATTTATTTATTTTATAAGAATAGTTTATTTTTCAGAATTCCTCACAAGTTAGAGTGATCATTCTGCCCTTAGACTTTTATTTCAGTTTTTTACTGATGGATGGAGGACTATGACTCACACAATGTTTTAATGTATTATGTTTTATTTTGGTTTTATATTTTTTTATCAAGACAGGTTCCTTATAAGGGTTATTTGGACTTCATCTTATTGTGTTATTCAAGTTCCCTCTCAACCCTTTTACGTGTATTTATATGAAAATTAAGAGAACAAGATTTGTTAGAACTTTATTGATCCCCATTTTAAATTTAATTAATTATGGATCTACATTAATCAAGGTATCTTCACTTTAAATGATTGATATTAAAATAAATGACAATTAATTTATTATTTTTTCAAAAAATTATACAAAATAAAATCCACACATATTTTAAAAAAACAATCAAAAAATAGAATAGAAAACAAAAAATATAGTATTCTCAATATATATATATATATATGTAAAAATATTAAAAGTAAACAAATTATATTAAAAAATTCTATAATAAATCATCAAAACAATACAAAATAAATGTTGAAGACACAAACCTAAAATGATTCATATATCCAATGATATTTGATATATTACAATCATAATCATATTTTTTAAACAATGAACTTTTATTTATTTAGTAAAAACTATAAAAAAATATAATCAACAACCATGTTCACAATAAATTTATTATCCCAGTTACAATTATATGAAAAAGTTTATAGGCTTCATTTAAAAATATAAACAAGTCACTAATTTTAAAAAATTTGTAATTTAAATTATCGATAACTTATAGAGAAGAAAAATTTAAGCACCCAAATTTAGAGAATATCCTGAGATGGGGGTGAATCATTTTATGTATAATAAATCATTTTTCTATGTTGTCACACTTAAATTTATTTTTTCCATAATATTATTATGGGTATTATATATTTCCCTTTATTTTAATTAAAATAAATAAAAGAAGATACATAATTTACTTGTGGGATATGACTAAAGATCATACCCTCATCAATTTGAATGTATAAAAAATTCAATTATTTTTTATATTATATATTTTGAGATGATTTTTAATATCTATTTTTCATTTTAATTAATTTAAATGGAGATATGTTTTATTTTATTTATTTAATTCATTACCATGTAAGAATGGAAAATAAACTTATAGATATTTAATTACATATTTAGAAGATATTATTTGATGTGGATAATGGATAAATAATTTACTTTGGAGGAGTGGAAGACTAATTTTGATGTTATGGAATTGGTGTCATTCATGTTACATGGAGAATTAATTTTTGGTGAAAATTTGACATGGTTTTTATGGGATTTAATAGTAGTGAAATAAGAGTATTTTTAGTAGTTTTATTATAGAGGTGATATGGGGATAATTTAATTGGATTTATAATGGTATTTTGTTTTTAATTTTGGATTTATAGTATAGATTAGATGAAATTAATTTGTTGAAATTAGAGACTTGAAGTTGGAGTTATGGAAATGGGAAAGATAAATTATTATATGAAAATCAAATGAATTAATCCCTATTTGTATAAGAGGTCATACAGTGAATTTCAATAAGACAGGTGTTGACTATAAATAATGAGAATACATATATTTTCATTCTTTTTGGTTTTATCTACCTCTTTATTAACTGCAGATAAAACATGACATGAGGTGATCAAAGGATGGTGGGATGGAAGAATTATAAAAAGTTTTCTAAAGTATATTCTAATGTTATTTTGAATTACTAATAAAATAGAAATAAATTTATATAATACATCCTTTGGTCTGATGAAACTTATTTGACATATTCTCCCTATTTAAATGGTGAGAATGAGGGATTTATGATGTTTGGTATGGGGTAATTCCAAACAATAAAAGGGTCCCCCCACTGTCTGAACATTACCTCTTGACCCTTATTATTATATACCTTAGAGTTAGTAAGTTACTCTGACCATGCCATATTTAATAGTGGTTGTTCTTCTCATTATACGTTGTGTAATTTTAATTCAAATGTCACACAGTTTTTATGTGCTATACTAACATCTCTTAAATCTTATGGTTAGTTTGGTAGCATTATAGACTGTCATTCATGAAGAATTTTGATGAAATTTCTAGGTAGTTTTCTTGATCATGGTTATCCATTTTGGATCCCATGGGGAATTCAATGGAAAAAATTTAAGTTAGGTGGTTCCAATTATATCCTTAGTTTCATATGATTTCTTGTATTATGATTGGTGTTCTTTACCTACTATTTATTTAATGAATGAAATTATAAATTAATTTTAATATAACTTAATTCATAAAATAGATGTTTATATAAATTTGTGTTAAATAAAAATTGTTATTTTTGATGAAAATAATAAATAATTGGTTTTCAAATCATGGTGTATGATATATATAGAATTATTTTTTAGCATAAATTATATTTTAATTTAATATATAAATAATAAGGGAATATTGGAATTAAAAATATTTTATAGTGAAAAAATTATTTTATATTCTATTTTAAACACATAATCATTCAAAATTCTGTCTTTAGAATTAACTATCCGAGCTGGTTCGAAATATTCATGACCAAGGAGGAAAAGTGACATTTGGATTCAATTCAGTGGGTGATAATTCACTGTAGGATCATTATGATCATAGTAGGTTTATATTATATATGGTTTCCTATTTACTTAATTTTATATTTCTCATTATTCCTTAAATTATGGAACTATTTTTTAGTTGAAAAACATTCAAGGGTTTGATATGTTTCAAAATTTGGATTCTTTGGTAATCATCCTTATAATTTAGCATGCTCTATTAAATGGTTTTATAATACATTATTTAATACACTATTTATTTGTCTTATAAATAATGTTAGATACATTTTTTGGATAAATCATACAATGAAATACATGCGAGTGATACTGTAGAATCCACCCTCATCTACCCATCTCATGGGGCATGTACAAATTGTTTTCAATGATGTCAGAAAAGGAAAGGCTAAATTTTAATTTAAAGATAAATTATAGGATCTATGTTATTTGTGAAAAATTATTTTTCTTGGTCGAGCACTATTATATGAGTTTTTTTATATATATAGATAGGTTATGGTTGTTTGGTATAAGTTTGTCGACTTGTTTCAATTGTGTTGTTGTTACACATTTCTTTAAAGTATGTATTTTAAAGAGTTATTTTAAAAATAAGTTTTCATTTACTAATAAAAATTGATTTATATTTTTATTTTTTATGGAAAATTATTTCTCAGTGATTATTGGTATCTCTCTACACTCATTTATAGCTTTAGTTGATCCGGGGATATGACCGATGCCACATATTGATCTACTTTAGGTCAATAAATGTAGTTCTTTTAGATGGTTCAATTAAAAATGGTATTAAATTTATAGTTTTATGTTTATTATAAGGAATGTTTTATATTTGTATATTAGTAAAATTAGAAAAAAAGAGTTTGTAACAAGTAGGTGTATATAACATTGTAATAGTGATACTTGAGTTTCCAAGGAGTCTAGGTATGAAAATTTATTTGAGGATCTCTTATAAGATGTTTTTTTCAATATCATTCTACAACCATGATAGGTTGATATTGGTAGTTTACACATGAAATATCAAAAAGGATAAAGATTACATCCATATATATATTAATTTAAAATAAACTTCATTAATTGAAAGTGGTTCTGAAATGGTCTTATATTGGTTATAAATGTTTCTGGTTTTGGAAAATAATTTTTTTAAATTATTTGTGTTTTTCATATATAAAAATAATGTATATGAAACAGTTGAAATATAATAGATCCTCTTATATATATATATATTAATTTTTTTATTTGGATTTTAAAATTTTATGCGAAGAATGAATATTGTATTTCTTATTTTAGAACATTAATTAATCTTAGGACTTTCCTATTATAGAAATTTTTTCATATAGCGATTTTTTTCATGAGAAAGATGTTAGAATGTTTTATACAATAATTAATGAGAACTAATTTTTTAATATGGAATGATTTTTTAAACTCTTAAAATCATTGGTCAAAAATATTTTTTGCACTTAGAGGAGGAAAAAAATCAAGAAACGTATAATGGAGTCAGTCAAGATTTATAGTTTCAAAATTATCATCCCATAGTCTTTATAGAAGAGGGTGTTTTGTAGAGTATAATTAATTTTTTGATAGGATAAACTAAATATATTGATTCTTACACACATTGGATACATCAAAGGAATAATTTGCTACTTACATTTTGTAGAGAGAAACACATAAGTAGTGAGAGACTGTTGTGGAAGAAAAATTTCATGAATATCTAGCATAGGTAATGATTCAATAGAATTTTAGTTATAAAATTATCTTATAGGGAATAAAAACTATGAATAATTGATTATTTTAGGAGTTGTAAAAATATAACATGATGGTTCAAGAATATATGGCGTTCTTTACATCATTGGTTTTCATTTCACAGGAGTTTATTATAAATAATAATCATAAGGATAGAATATATTATACATTCATTTAACCTGAGATTATTTTACATACTATTATATTTAATTTTTCAATCTATACAGAATTGGTGAATTAATTTGTGACTGAAAATTAAAATATTATCCATACTAATGTGAAAATTGATTTTATTCCTCCATTATAACTATAGAATGAGGAATAAAAATGGAGTTTCACAAGGAAGTTAATAGAAGAGTTATCTAACTAAAATCCAACTGAAAGGAGGAAAGATCTTACACATATTTACTATGGTGTCATGAAATATTATATTTAGGATTTTATTAATCATACACATATGTATCATCTTTGTGGAATGCATAGAATCTTAAAAAAGTTAAATAGAGACTCTATTTGTGAATCCTTGAATTTGGAATGAGGGTCAAGGATTCCTATTGAAATACCAATGTAATGCACACTGGGGTTTTAGGTGATGGTATTTGGTAACCCTGGGTAGTTTAAAACACATTAGAATTTGGTGTAGCTGTTTGTAACAGAACACATTCTAGGAGAATCTGAAGAGGGGATTAAAATAGTACATAGAATGTTTCATATTCCTTATAATATAATCTCTAATATGTTTAATTTTTTTTATATTATTAATTTTTATTTTCATATTTAGTATATCATTTTTATATTTTTGTGTAAATAAAACTTTATTCTATAAAGATATAGTATCCTTTTTAATGAAAGTAAAATGTTATTTAATTGAAATTATACAATTTGGATTAATTGCGTGGAAATATCATGGAAAATTTGGTCATATAGAAAACCATTTATGTTATTATAATTGGAATCTATTTTATGGTGAGGTTTAGGAACATATTGATTTTTATTTTCATTGATCCATTTTTATTTTCTCTGATGGGAGTGTTAAAACTTTTTTAGGTAGAGTGACACAATCATGAATGTTTAGTGGGACCTTTTATTATAAACATTCAAGCATTAACATGTCAACTAGGTAGGATTATTCTTGGATTAGTGGATATAAAGGATTAAATTCTATTTTATGTTGTAGCGAAATATTTTGTGGGTGTGTTTATAGATGGATTTTATAGATTAATACTAAAGGGATATGTGGAGTTACCAATTAACATATCAATAGGAAACAATACCATAAAATTTTATCCATATAACATGTATCCTTTATATTTATGATAATCTAAGGGTAAATTTGATAATTTTAAATAAAACAGTTTTTTCACTATGTGTATCAACTTTGGAACATATTTTTCTTTTTAGTATAAAGTTCAAATTTATATTATTATTATAAACGAACTACTAGAAACTAAATTAGGTGAAAATGAAAAATAAGTATATTTTACAATATGCTAATATTTTTATGATCAACTATATGGTTAAAAGTCAGTTTTCCAACATCCACTTAAGGTTGGGGTATCACCTGTTGAGTTTAAGTAGTAAGGAAATTTGAAATAAAATTTTCGGATTATATATGAATGTTAATGATATTTAATAATTCCATTTGGGGTTACTAATGCATATTATTTCGTTTGTCTAATAAATTGAATTATTCAAAAATAATTTGTCTTATTCCAAAATGGTATTTTATTTTAATATCTTAATTTACTTAAGTTAAAGTTATGAACAAGTATTATATTTGATATTTATCTTAGATATATTGTTTAAACATCGGTTGTATATAGTGTTATCCAAATACAAATTTTTTATTCAAGTGTTAAACGTTTTGGGATATGTTATCTAAAAAAATAGAATTTCTATTGAATCATAGAAGGTATAAGTGGTAATGTGTTAGGAGTGTCTATGGAATGTTTTCTATATACAATTTTCTTTGGACTGGTATTATATTATAGGTGTTGTATTAAATATTTATTAAAAAACATTACTAATTATAATGTTGTCTTTAAATGATGCAAGGTTTAAATTGTGTAAGAAGAAATAGAGAACTTTGGATAAACTAAAGATAATGTTGAAAACCACTATAGTATTAGATGTACATAAATATTATATGTTTTATTCATTATATAGTGATATATTGGTAGTATTCTTGGGATGCATGATCATGAAAATGGAAAATGTGGGGTTATATAGATTCAAATAATTAAGAAACCATGAGAAAAAGTATCCAATTGATGACTTATTTCTATTGAAATTTAAACATAATTTAAATAGTTAGAGTCATTACATAATTAATTAGAGGATGTCCGTGTATTTTGATTATAATATACTGAATTATATTCTATCTTAGAAAGATATAAACTTGTGTTAAATAAGATAACTGAAGTATATTTAGACTTTTTGAATTAGCATATACACCCATCAATATTAATTTTGTTGTTGATTCCTTGGGAAGAAAGTATCGAGTGGTAAAGGAATGGGAAGATCATTAGTAATCGATGATATTGATGGAAGATATAAATTTAGTGGATATTTAATATGGATGTCACATAATGTTGTGTCAAATTGGAATCACATATACAATTCAGGAAATAGTAGTGAAAATTGATTTAGTATCCGGGTTCTAACATTATAATTTTTCAAACTGACATGAAATCCCACAAGAAGAGTATTTGAAGATTATTTATTGTATAAATAACATTAAATGTTTTCATTAAACATTAATTATTTTATAACTAACATTAAAAGGCTCCCCTTGTGTGTTTTTACGTCAGTTACCAAATAAAAAAGGGTAAAAGTCAACTTTTTAACCTTAAATAATTGGTAAGCGGTGATAAAAGAATTATTTTAATATTGGTTATATAATAATTGATTTTAAAACCTTTAAAAAATTAAAATACATGATTCCTTTCCATCCTTCTCATTATTTTACTCAACTTCTTCTGAAACCCTAATCTTTGTGTCTTGTGATTGTACTCCACCTTCTTCATTGTGCCTCATTTATCCTCCATTTTAAATAAATTCTTATCTCTCCATCATCATCCACTTTTTTCACTATTGTTTCACCTCCATCATCTATATTCCCCACATAAAATGTATGTTCCACTTTTTTTATTTGAGTTCAACTATATCGGCCTTAGATAACTATTTTCATATGCGCTTCTCTTTCATTGTAGGAAATCTACAGTCTAGTTATCAATATTTTTCGACTCTTTATCACTAATATTTGGCATGAATCTCTATTATTAAAAGATTATTTAAATCTAAAATATTTATTATTTATTTGTTAGATGTAAATTTTATTTGTTAATTTATTTTAATATATATATTTTTTGGGTATTAATTTTCATGGTAATAATTAGTTTCTGGTTATAATTTACTTGTGATTATAAATTATTTATTCATATAAATTATAGCTCTAATTATTTGGTGGTTATAAATTTTCAAATCTATAATATTTATGGTTATGAGATTCTTGTGGATAGAATTATATATGGTTATAAATTTTTTTTCAATCATAATTTTTTATAATTTGGTTTAATATAATAAATTTTTTCTAGTCTTTGTGGTGATATTTTTTTTGGGTTACATCATCATGAGTTCTAAATTATCTCTATGTAAGGTTTTCATGTTTATTTATTTTTAATATTAATAATAACATATTTATTTGTTGATATATATTATTTTTATTTATGTATATAAAATTTTATTCTATATGTTTCAAAAAAACATTATATTTTTATAAGTTTATTTTTTTAAAATTTATTTATTTATACATATGTTTAAATAATAATATTTTTTAATATATTTATAATTCATATTTTTATTTTAGGTTATTAATGGATCATAATTTGATAAATTCATGAACAACCAATAATGAATATGAGAAAAGGGTTGATGTTTTCTAGAAATTTTCTAAAAAGAATCTAAAAAAAGACATGTTTTTTATCCTTGCCTGAAGTGTTTAGGTCTGATAAATTTAAGGTCCAAATAAATTAATTGTCATCTATTTTTCATTGGTTTTAATAATAATAATAAATGGTTGATATATCATGGTAAAATATTATAGAATTCAACATCCAATATTGATGGAGATATTAAATATGAGACATAGGTATTGTATTGAAAAATTAATTCATGGTAAAGGTATTGTAAATAGTTAAAAAAATATATTATTGAATGGTTCTATGGGGATATTAAAAAAAATTATTCCCATGTTGTACAAAATTTTTAGTGTAATCAGAAGTATGGATATTGGTCAACTTAAAGGAATCAAATAGTTGGAGTGTTAAAATTTTCACTGAATTGGTTAATCTTTTTAAAGAGTTACTCCTAGAAGACAATGGGATTTTAAATTCCAATTATTATGCAAAAAAAATATAATATCCAATGGTACTGATATATAATAAAATACAATATTGTCCCAATACTTTTTTTTGATTAATAAGAAATAATATTATAGTTTATAAAAATTATCACAAATGAGGAATATCGGAATATAAAATGGATGGGAGATCCAACTATGAATCATTCAAAATGAAAGACACCAAACATATAGATAATGAAATCTAGTACCTTCCAGTTATTTCTCATTAATAGTGTGTCTTTAACATTCAAATGATGTAAAGAGACAAAGATGACATGCATATGATAGAGTATCTGAAAGAAACCTATTTCACCGTATTGATTCGCCTTAATGGAAGAGATTTCATCAAGAATTTCTATATTTTTCAAATGAAGTTAAAAATATCAGAATGGGACTATGTATAAATTGAATGAATTAATATCTGATCATTAGTGTGAAACATAATTCCTGAACAATTATATAGGTATTTTACAAACTATCTATACATATATATATCAAGAAAAAATATTTTATGATGATTATGAGATTTTCTAAACCAAAATAGCTTGAAAATGGAAATAATATTTATATTAAAAAATCGATTGACAATATGAAGATTTTATGGGAGGTTGGTGTTATTTTGTTTGATATAAAATAAAAAGTGTACTTTTTATGTGATATGGTAATGTTCAATATAAATTAATTTTTTGAATTTAGAATCCAATCAATATATAGTGCTAAAGATAATAAATATTTTCTAAAATGAAAATAAGGGACACTGTATCAACAATTAAAAAAATGGTATTAACTCAATGTACATAGTTTATAAAATATTTTTTCTATTTTACCACCCATATCAAGATAACATGTTAAGCTTCTTCTGCTCTCAATATTTGAATATGAACACTTTGATGTTTTCATTCAGGTTTACATCTATAAAATTTAATGGCATTTTGGAGAGATAAACATTTTGAATGACCTAGATAAAATCAATGCTATCAATCAAATTCATCCCATGATAAATCTTCAAGGTTTATATGGTCATTAGGAACACTTATCCTATATATGATGATTTATTGAAAATTTGGATGGAAATTGTAATCCCTTCTTATTGCTCATGAAAAAGGAAGCATTTTATTTTGTGATGAGGAGTAACAGACTTTGTTCGATGATATAAAGTAGTACCTACAATACCCTCCATTTATATGGCCACTTATTATTGTAATTCCATTGTTCATCTACATGACCATTATGGAAGAGTCCACAGACACCCTTCAAGCCCAGAAAAACAATGAGGGAAGGGAAAACAAACTATACTCTCATAGCCACATTCTCAATAACATGGAGTGTAATGACCCAATGTTTTCAATTGAAATTTACTTCTCATGATTATGAATTATAATCTCATGAAATAAAATCCCAATTAAATAGTAATTATTATATAACCCTTAATTTTTTTATGACACTTATGTGTTTGGAATTTCGAAACACTAACATTCACGGTTGCGGTCAGTAAGATGCTTGGAGTTCGATAAGGAAAACATAATTTTTTTAGTAAACAGTAAAATAACCTTATGAATAGCAATGTTACCCTTATTAATAGATAAATATTATAATAAATAGTAACATTACCTAGGATAATATAAAACTAAGATTCAAGTGGAAGTATGGTATACCTATATCTGGGAATAAGAAAATAAATGTTTTAAAATTTTTATTTTTCATATAAATTTTGATTTAAATTAATAAATAAATTAATAATATTTATAAAATTATTTTTGAAAAATGGATATCATTTTTGGATTCTACACGTCAAAAAACGGTTATGGTAAATTTTTGAGATTTCTCTAAAATACATGAATTTTTTATGAATATTAAATTATCATAATTTAAGATATGTGCTAAATAATGGATTTATTGAGTCATTGATGATGATATTATGAGGTAAGACCAATTGGAAAGAACTCACTTGAACTTATTACTATTTTTGGTCATCGAATCGTCACTATTTCTAGTCTTGAGGGAAAATAATAAAGTAAGGAATTAAATATTTTGAAAACCCTCATCTCCTCCACTATAAATACCTCCCCTCCTTACCTCTTCTATTCACACCTCTCAAGCCTTGTACCTTGAATATATTCAAGCTAAAAAACTCTTTAATCTCCTCCCCCACTTCAAAAATCCCCTATTATCTTCAAAAGGAGAAATCCTCTCCCCATAAGAGGCTCTCAAGGAAGGTTGATTCAAGAGTTAAAATTCCACTTTTCTTTTCTTTCATTTTTACGTTCCTTGGTTCTATTTTCTTTCCTATCCTCTACTCATCCAAATGGAATGAAAACTCCAATAATATAAATGTACTATATTTTTTTTATGCTAATGGGATAATTCATTATCATCTCTCCTTTCCATACCTTTTATTTGAAAGAAATGAAAACACAATTTGAGAAATGTTAATATAGCTCAATCAAGGATAACAGGTTATGATTTTCTATTACTATATTAAATTATGGTCATGAAATCATTTTTATGGTTGAACCAGACTATTATATTTGTATTTTTTGTTATATAATTTTATTTAATCTTTATTCACTAATTATTTAAAACAATAATACCAAATAAGTTAATTGTTAGAAAAATTGCTAAAATTAATTCAAGCATTTATAATTAATGTTTCATATAATGATTCCCCTTCAATCCATATAAAAAATGAATTTTATAAAAATGTAATCTTATGTATTTTAAATAAAAAAATATAACATAAATTCTTGTTAAACATTTTTATTTCACATGATTATCCATTCATGAACAGAACTAAACAGATCATAAAAACCAAGAAAACGAACGGACCTGAACAGTGAAATCGAACCACTTAACCCATAAAAAAGACATGAATGAACATAAAAAGGGTATAATAAATCAATTATATATATAATTTTTTTTAAATATTAATTAATAGACTTAATTTTTTTATTTTGGTCCTTAATAACGAGGGAAAAACACCTTGAGACATAAGGAAAGGGATCCTCTCAATTTCACTTTTATTCAAGACCGTCCTCTATGTTACATCCTTTTATATAAAATTAATAGTGATAGGGTATGATTATGTACTTACCCCATACTGTACTCATTATTTTTAAATTATTAGAAAACCCTTAATCACTCATTAATACCTATTGAGTACACACGATACCATGCTGATATTATGTAAGGAATTCAACCTAAATCTCTTTTATTCCTTCGGGTCAATTAATATTTATTTTTCATAAATGAGTTTGTCTATTCATATTATTTTAATCTTATAAATTCTAGTTTAATGTTCCAAAATAATTTACCAAGTTCCATTCATCATTATCATTTATTGATATACTTGTTTTTAAGTGATTCCCTCCTCAATAGTTCTCGATAAACAAACATATTTTGAGGGATCTTCTTGAATTATTACCCAATTTCAAGTGAAATATATGTTTTTTTCTAGGCCACCAATTTATAATAAAAGCAGTATTTTATTATGAAAACCTTATTGTTTCATTTCTGGTTTTATACAAAATATTGTTCCATTTTCTATCTTAAAGGCTAAAGATTATTTTCCTGAAAACCGCACAAAAATGTTATAATTATAAAATTTCTTAAATACATTTATTAAATGCCTTCAAATCTACTTGAAATAACTTACCATTTAAAATTACTAAATTCCCATATTAATTTACATGAAAATTTTATATCCATTATTTCTTGTAAACTTTTATGATACACCCATTTGTTATGTATTGTGATACGATTGTGGTACCCGATTATTTATATGTGTAACCCTTATGATTATGTATGATTGATTGTGTATGATTCCTTATGTGGATAAAATATTAATGTAAATTTACTATGGCTCCACACAGATAGTTCTCTAATGAAATGGGTAAATTTAAGCCTCATGAGATGTTAGGTGTGACGATCTAGGCGGTTAGCCTTGGATTATACTACTATGTGCAACGATCTTGGCGGTTAGCCTTGGCTTGTGCCACTATGGAAAACAATATTATTGGTTATCCTTGACTAAAAATAAATTAATGTTTTAATGTTTCTTCAACATTACTGTTAATCCGTGTTTATATGATTCATTATTTATATGTTATGGTTCGTTATGTTAAATGCCTTTTTATATCATCATGTCATTCCTTCTATCCCTTGTTCTAATGTTTTTTACTTATGGTTACTCACTTACAAAGATTTTACCTGATATCTTTGTTCATGTTATCCCTAAGTTATACTATGTAGATGTATGAGCATAATTGGATAGAGGAGCTCATTATGGAGTTTAAATAAAAATTTGTTTTCATCATTATTGATTTTTTACCTAGTCTTCCAAGACACTAGACTTTATAATCCTCGTCATGTACTCTGATGTATAGTTATGATTAATATCATGTAATTTTTTGTGAAAAGGCTAGGGTCGCTGTATGGATACCAAATAATCCTGAATCTAAAAGATTTATCTTGTGTAGGTCATTGAAGTGAACACGATGCATCATTATTTTTAGAAAAATAAGATATAACTAGTGTATTTAGTTGAGCTGTCAAATAATATCCTCAATCACACAATGATAAATGTATTACTGGAACACTGGTCTGTAATCCTCTAGTAGTTTTACATCAGGCCTATCCTGCAAAATGACTTTAATGGATAGGAATTGGCAGACTTTATGGCCACAAATCCAACACATAATGAAACACTGCTATATGTTAATTTCCTAGATAAATATATTCTCAATGAGGAGTATGTTTTACCATGTTGGATGATGAATGTAGATGGTTCCTCATAATGTCTCAGTATTATAAGGCTCAACAACCACATAATTAACATGGTAGTCCTAGGAATCATCTTCATCACCCAAACATAGGTAATATTACTATACTCTTTCTTATTGTCAAACGGATAAAAAACAATGAGGTAGAATACGAAGCCTTTATTACTTGTCTTGAGTTATCCCTTGATATTTATTTCCTATTGGTTACATGTTAAAGGAATCTATAATTTTTTTCATCATGAAGATCAATGGTGACTACATCATCAAAAAACAGTATCTAGTTCCCCAAATATATTTTACCCCCTCAGCTAATGGACTAGATCCATTCCTACCTAAAGGAAACTCAATTTCCTCATTTGTAGAATGGTCGAGCCGATTCATTGGCAAGCCTAGCAGTGCCTTTTTCATAACATGATCCGGATGACATGGTCATTCACATGAAACACTAAAGGTTCATCACCAAAACTAGATTAGGAAATAAAAATTGATAGGAAAATCAACTGGCTTATAGTACCTATGTTCTAAGATATTTAAAACCCTTTAAAACTAAATAATATCCTAATTTTATTACTCCCAAATTTGAGTATTTATAGTGTGGCATTATCCTGTTAGAACGAGTCGAGTTTGGGTGAATCTGCCAGCATGAAACATAGTTTACCCACCAAATTGGTCCTTTATAGTGTTAAGGAATTTTCATTCAAGAACATTATATACATTTAGATGAATATTAAATAATTACACAAACATGTTCCTTAGGAGTATAATAACATAGCGACTTTTAAAAAATGGAACACAATATTTTAAATTCATGAAATTTTTTTAATGTCTCTCATAAACATATTTACATTTAGTATTCCAACTTAAAAAACACTTCATAACTTGGGGAAAGGAAACATAAGAAAGGGTGAGATCAGATGATTAGTAATGGTAATCAAGTGAGATACATAATCATAGAATGAACATAAGGGCATGAGAACATTATCATAACCTTTGAAAAACATTAACCTACATATCAAAGAACATAATCTTGAGTAATGGAATAAATATTGGTCAGTTATAAGACATGATTCATAAGGGAATCAAATAACATGATATTTGAGAGTATAAAATTGGTATAAGACATATATTTTTGGCATTCACATAGTAATAATAAATATTATGTCATGGATACCAACCAAAAATTTCATAACATGATAGGATTCAGCTAACAAATCATATACCTGATTCTAGCATAACCACTTGGGTATCCTCTTTTTCGATCACGGTCTAACCACCTGTATACCCTCCTTTTCATTATTTGGATAACCACATGTGTACACTTTGATCTCATAGAACATTTATCATTACCCAATGAATTATAGGGAGAATAGGTCCCACCCAACACATAATGAAAATATAATTTATTTGACCCATAATATTTTAAAACATTCATCATATCATAACCTATGAAATTAAATGGGATTCGTAAACACATCATTATATCATAACCTATATAAAAGAGATAGTTTTCCTAATCATTTAATTATTTAATCATATCATAACCAATGGGAGAAGAAGTATGATTAATAATAATATTGTCATCGTATAACCCCTGGAAAATAAATAGGTTTCATAAGAATCTGTCCATGATAAACACAACCCATTCATAAAAAGAATAAGAATTGTATCTTTGGATCATATCCCCAATAAATCATAAGTTCCATCAATGTATGTTATCTTATATGGATAATGATTTTAATAGATTATATAGAATGTTTCTTGATGAAGAAGACTTTTCTTTTAAAATCAATTTTTAAAATGAAAAACATTTTAAAAATCCTTTTCATTGAAAATAACCTTTAAAACATATAATGGAATCTTTTTAAATCATTTAAAAAATTAATTAGAAAAAATTCTATTTCCACTTTGAAAATGTTTTTTAAAACATAAAATAATTTCAAAACACTTTCATATTTGAAATCATTTGTTTTAAATATAAAATTTCCAAAAAATTAATCAATTATTTTCAAATAATTTAAAGGAATAATGAAATCATTCTGCTGTCACGACAATAGTGATTACTATTCACGTTGTGCATATAAAAAAAATATTTTTTTCATATTTTTAGTAAAATCAAATAATGCATCGTTATTGAAAAAAATGAAGATTTAGTTTATTTTTTTATTTGAAAATTAAAACATGTTACATATTTATAAATCCTTTTTTAAATAAAAATATTTTTGGAATTTTTTTAGAAATCATGATTGGGGAAGAAAAGAGGTTTCAGACTGAAATGAGAAATAAAGTTGGATTTTATTAAAAACATTTTCTTTATTATTTTATGAAAGAAACATTGAAAATTTTTACTATTAGTTTAAAATATCAGGAATAACCATAGTATAAGAAAATTCCAAAGTTTCTTGATATATGGATTACAAGATATTATGACCATAAACATAATTATAAACAGTCATGATAAACGATGAGATCGTGGCATAAGATCATTACAACATTGGAAACAAGGAATCATAAGAATCGTGAAGGAAAAATATAAATGAAACATAGAATATTATGAGGAAAATAAATAAATTATATTAAAGGTAATATTTTTTATAAATAAACCTCTTAATGGATTATGTGTGTGTAACGAAACATATTTCCCATAGGCAACTCGAGACGAAAGACCATTACTGCTTTGGTAAAATTTTAACCATAATCCACATAAAAGATAGTTAAAAAATGGATTTTTATATCACAATATTCTTCCAGAGAACTACTATAAAATAAATGCATGGGATTTATATACACCACATAAATTTAATAGGTGTTGAATTTGGCATGTGTCTCACATAAGTAAAAAGCGAGTTGAAAATCATTTACCACTTTACCAATCCTTTGAATAAAAATACCAAATTAAAAATAACATAAAATAAAACATTGAATATCATTAAAATGAGTATATTTATGATATAAAATTTAAAAATGTTATTATATAAACCACAAAAAATTAATAAGTTGTGAATATTCATATTTCTCCCAAAAATAAAAGACAGACTAGAAATCCATTACCTTAAGTATTGACAATCATCATACGCATTAAAAAATATTGTTAAGTAAATATAAATTTATTATAAATATATTAAATAATGATTAATATATATATATATATCATATCATATACTATTAAATTATTACCTTTTATTACATGTTCATTAACAATTCAATGTGAAAGTCACATTCTAGGTACTAACTGCTTTTTTCATATATGATTTGATTTATTATATTTGGTTCTCTTTATTTGATAATGATTTCATAATATTTTGAAATTTAAACATGATATAACCATTATATATATTAATTATATATTTATTTATAGTAATCCATAAAATGTATTGATAAAAAATTAAATACACCGTTTATGGAGACGGTAGGTCGTACATATGCATGGACAATATTTCAATTTTCCTGTTGTATTGAAATAATGAAAGGTAAATGATTTATTATAATTTCAGAATAAATTTTGTTTAATATATATCATATATTTTAATTAAACCCATCCTTACTACCTTTAATGTAAAGCCTGAAAGGATCAAAACTCTTCGCGAGGTAGTTGTCCGACGATGTTATCATATTCCCCAAAAATAGAGAGTATGAAGGTATGTGTGATATAATAATTTGAAAAATATAATAATATCACAAATATAATATATAAATTATAATTCAATAATTATGACCATCCTTTATAGGCCGTAGTGAAAAAATTAATGGCATCGGTTTGCATGGAAGTAGTCTACCGTACAAAAGAATGATGATTTCGTAACCAATTTGATGTAATTAAAGACAGTTATAGGTAATAAAATTAACATAAAAACATCTATTTGAATTTAATATACTGATATTATTATATAATCATATTTTAATAATAATTTATGGATGTATATTAAAATATAATATAAAAATTATCATTAAATAATGTTACCTCTTCTTCGGGTAACATCCTTATGTGAGCACCAAAAGAATTCCTTTGTTGGATTTCTGACCAAAATAATGATTCTATTATTAAAAAAGTTATGATTAGGGGTTTTTTGGCATCTATTTCTTGATATAATAGGTTTCTATGGTTTTAATAATAGAGGGGTGGGGTGGCCTTTTATAAGTGAGGTGAGTGGCACACTTACACTTTTTTGATAGAAAGAATTCCACCAATATATTTATCACGTCACAAGACTCCAATATTAGACCATTATAGTTAATATAAGATATAAGGTCTAAATATGTCCTTATATGTTTTTTTTGGACACATTTGGGTTATTTTTAACCATTATCTTTTCAGTTTAACCACCTCAATAAACCCATTTTTATCTTAATAGACTTAAATATTTTTTACATTTTTACTATTCAATTTTGTAAAAAACTAAGTTGATCATATAATATAATATAAATTATGGTGAATAAAAATATGGATTTAATTTTTTTTAAATTCTATTGACAAGAGTGTCATGATTTAATTTAAAATTAACCCCATAAACGCAATAAAAATGCGGGTTTTTAAAGAGAAAATGTTCAAAAGTTTACAAAGGTTTTATATCGCAATCCAATATAAAAATTATTATAACCGAAAAATATATATTAATAGATTTATAATTTATATTATTTTACATCAAAATATATTTGAAATATAATTTATGTTTATAAATATTTTTAATGAAAATGAAATTTTTAATTAAAATTCAGTATTTCTCACTATTCATCAAACAATTAATCTTTTTAGGTAAATGTTTTAAAAAATAAACCTAATATAAATTTGAAATGTTAATTTAAAAAATTAATTTTAATTTTGTAAAAAAAAATTCTACAAGTGGTATAAAAATAAATTTAAAACAAAACACATGCACGTGATGAGAAAGTGGTATTTCGAGAATTATATTTTATAATACACAAAATGATTTTATATTAGCTATATATATATATTAATAAACAAAATATAAATATCAATAAAAATTAATTTATATATATAATATACATTTAATTTAACAAATTACTCATTAGGTATTATTTTAATTAATTAAAATGGTTAAATATTATTCACTTTAAAATAACATTCATAAAAAACTCTTCCTCTACCCAAAAATAAACCTATAATAAAATCCAATATAAAATTGTTTCAAAAGAAATTATGTATATTAAATATTAATAAATAATATTTATGTTACATTAAAACATAATTGGACATTTAAATTAATTAATTAATTTAAAATAAATGACTGGTTTACAAAAATTTGAATTTTTGTACTTTTCACTGAAAAATTATTGTTTTCAAAGAAAATCCAAAAATTACACTTTATGTAAATTTAGGTATGATAGTTCCAAAAATATATTATATTTTATCAAATAATTTTTCAAAATTCTATATAATTTAATTATAATATTTTTAAATAAATTTTTTTTGAGGAAAATATATTTTTCATGAATATAATTACTTTACTGAAAAGTGATTTATATTTTACTAAGAGTTTATCAGTAAATTTTTATTTATTATTAAATTATATTTATATATCATAAATTAGTAAATACCCCCAGATTTAATGGATAGGTTATAATATTTATATTTAAAATAATTTTATTTCCCGGTTCACTAAAGCTCGATGTCACTAGTTATACACATGATCGAAGAAAATAATTGTTGCGTGTAATGAAAAATATGAAAAAAAATTTAAAAAATATTAGGGTGTTATATTCTACCCCACTTAAAATTAACTTCACCCCCAAAATTCAACATGGTCATCAAATTTTTATCATTTGAAAATTTATTCATTGAAACCTACATCGTAAAAATGGTTAATTAAAAATACTCCTGAAAAAGAGAAAGGGATGTAATAAATTCTTTTGGAATAAAAAATACTTGGTTTATGAATATGATAAAATAGGTGGGAAGTGGTAAATTTTATATATAAGATAAATCTATTATCCAAATAATAATGGAGGGTGATAGAGAGAATAGTTAAGAGAAAGTGAGTGACCAAAAAGCCATAAACCTAAGTGGTGTTAAAAAGGTCATTGATATTATCAAAAAATAATGATAATAGGACAAAATATTATTTCATGATCCTTTTCCAAAAGTTGAATAATTTTTGAAACATGATATATTTTTTTGATTTTATTTAATTTCAGAAGAACAATTACATCAATTGGTTGTTCTGTTATCAATTTACATATCATCTCATACTCCAAGAAATAAAAGATAATTTTTTTGTGCCTAAATTACTAAAGGATCATAAAATCCATAAATATAATGATATGTCATTATGCATATCTTTAGTTATTATCAAAAAACTAATTAGCACTGGTTATCATATATCGATGAATTTTCATATGATGTAGCATTACATTAATATTTAAATCCTCATCCAAAGCACATCATAAACCATTTAATAAATAGTTCGGATTATGAAACATATAAAATATTAAAATCGAAATCATTAGAAATAAAGTCACTAAATTTCTCTAAATCATCGTAATATTACTCCACTATATATCATAAAGTGTATCTTCATTGTCACATATCAAACCAGTGAATACATTCATCATTTAATCTATTAAAACGTTGTAATAACATTAATTACATAAAAACTTATTGAAAAAAATAAATAATTCATAATTCCAAGAACAAATTATTTTATATATTCATTAGATAAAAAATGTTTTTAACTCCATTAATGATAGCATAAACCACTATGTCAACTAACTATTAAGGTAATTAGTATTATTCAGTTTATATATTCATCTCTAACAACTCTTTATCCCAATATCATTATCTCATAATTTATAACTTATTTTGGGTTATATTCCCTTATTTCTAATATCACCTTGTAATGAAATTTATTTTATTTTTCATCAACAACTTCTTTTTTTTTCATTGCATAGTGAAAAACAAATACAAAAAAATCCTCTTATATTTCATTATTCATATAAAATAATTATTTAATCCCAA
Source organism: Viscum album (assembly GCA_963277665.1). Classification (NCBI taxonomy): domain Eukaryota; kingdom Viridiplantae; phylum Streptophyta; class Magnoliopsida; order Santalales; family Viscaceae; genus Viscum; species Viscum album. The sequence goes on along the minus strand of OY728138.1, from coordinate 749,709,507 downwards.
TACATAAATAGATAAATCGTCCTAATTCATTCTGAAACCATTAATGAGGATTTATCATCTTATTACAGAATAATTAATTCCAAAAATATGAAATATGAATTATTTCTTAACATTCATAAGCCTCAATTTAATTATTCTTCTCACATTTGACAAAAGATTAAAATTAGAACAACCCATAGCTTTCATGTTTCATTTGTAGTCTCTTCATCCTCAGTAGTATAATAATTACTCAAACCACATTGCTAATTCTATTCAGAATCATTCTCATTAGGACCTAAATTTGAATAATGCCCATACATTAGACATTTAAAACATTTTTCCATTTATGATATCTCATGGAAAATAATAATCCCATAAAATTAATGAACTAAACTTATCTTTTTTACTTATAAATTGAATTATTTTTACCTTAATTACCACACTTGAAACATCATACAATTACTTTTATACATCAACTTGGGTTATTATTCCAATATTTTCTATATATTGGAAACAGAATCTTATTTCCTCCATGGTTTCCACTAACTGAAATCTCAACAAACTCTATCATTATCTACATTGGTGAGTCCTATTGTTGGTTAAGGTGTAATGTTTTAATAATATATCACGATAAATGATTAGGAAAAATCAAAACATCCTTTCCTCTAGTCATCATCAAATATGGATGTTCATTTGGAAAATTTTCATCACATACAATGTTAAAAAAATTTATTCTAGTTCCCTCCATTTTATAAACAAAAAATCATATTTTGAGTGACACTATTCATTTTATAAAAACAATTAATCATGAAAATGTTCATCTAAGAAGCCTAAATTATGAAAATTTATTTTTTATCTACGAAACCATAAGTTTATTGTATTTTATCCATGATTATCATCAATTTAAATCCATCATTATGGTTTGTAATGGCATTGTGAATTTCCAAATCATATCCCGAGGGAGTGTGAAACCAAGTGTTAAATAAGTCCCATGTTCAAGAACCAGGAGATGATTGAGTCCATATTAATGCTCCATTTTTATAGTTATTACTCCTTATGTACACTTATAGGAGATCCCTATCCAACTGTTGTATCCAAATAGGTATTTAATTTATTGGAAACCACTAACTATATCCTTTACCAAAATTGCATGACATTCTCTCGTACATTGAATCATCCTTATACATATCGTTAGATATATCTCTCTATATATAACCATAAATATATCTCAAGGTATTTCACTAATGTTTTTTAATAACTATTTGTAAGGGTTAAATAAAACATTCCTTTATTACCAACTATAGTGAACCATTACTTTTATACAGGGATAATTTATATTATTCGAGGAATATTCATTACATTATCCAAACACATGCCTAAGGACAATAATAGTTTAGTGTCATTAGAGACATGGAAAAAATATTATTAATTCATGAATGATATTCAATGTCACCCATCAATATCTTCCCTTTTGGTAATCTTATTTAAAACAGTTCTTCATAACTTGGCGAAAGGAAAAAAAGAAACGGTGATATCAGATGATCATTAAGGGAAAACAAGGGAGATATATAAGAATATCTTGAATATAAGAGTATGCGAACATGATCATAACATTTAAAAACCATGACCTGCATATCAAATATCAAAATATTTATTCAAGGAATAAAGATTGGAATTTTTTTAGACACAAATCATAAGGGAATCAAAGAACATGATCCATGAGAGCATAAAATTGGCATGCCATATAGATTTTTTTATACATATAGGAATATAAATATAATCTCATGACTATAGATCAAGAAATTCATAACATGATTGACATGAGATAACAACCTATGTACTTGATTCAGGCTTGGGATAATAACCAATTGATGGAATGGCCTGAAGTTATTCATATTTTTTTGATAATCCACCTTACAAGGGGTGATATGGACCTTTACAAGGCCCAAAGTATTAGAGCCACTTATATGACCCGTAGGTTTTAGTGTGAATCACCTAGAAAAGAAAACTGGGAACTACTCCTCCCCCGCATATGTCATGATATCAACACTCCACCTTCATAGGGCTGGTCGACTGGTTGTCCTATGCAAAGATGCAGAAGCCCAGTACTGATGGAAAATCCATATCGTCTCATTCTTCCAATTCCTATTAGCTCTACTCTGGTTAATGTGATTTTATAGAATCCTCATCTGATGCGTTCTCCCTTGTAGTCTTACTAGTACATCTGCATTCACATGGCTTGATGTCATTAGGGTGGCACTAAGGCCTTAAGGTGGCCCGAAGGCCTTATGGTGGCTAGAAGGCCTTGAGAAATAACTATCTCAAAGGCCTTGTGTGGCTTGAAATCCTTGTAGGATCTTAGGACCAAACTGGTGGCCCAAATGACTAGATAGATGAAAAGTTCCGGCTACTATAGTATCGAACAATGCATGTTAGAGTGATGCTACAGTACTCTTGCAGTTCCTACTACAGTACTGGAAATACACCTCCACCCAGATTTGATCTCGAGTCTCTTAGATGACCCTGCCGAGTCCTCACCAACCAGGCTAAGGCTCATGTATAGGGATAAAAACCCATTTATCCTCTTTTTCAGGATCGGGATAACCACCAGTGTACCCTCCTTTTTTGGGCTTGATCTAACCACCATTTTACCCTTTGAACTCATTGAACATTTATCATTATCCAATTATTTTGAGGGAGATATTTATTCTACCCATATGATAATTTAATCCATATTTTAATGTTCCATAAGATCATAAAACATTCACTATCTCCAAACCCATTAAATTAAATGCTCATCATAGAAATTTCATCATATCATAACCTATAAAAAATAGATATGATTCATAATTATTTCATCAGTTATTCATAGCATAATTTGGGGAAAAGAAGTGGGTTCATAAAATTACTATCATAGTATAACCCATGGAAAAGAAATAGGTCTCATAAAAATATTTTCACAAAAAAACCATATAGAGAAAGAAAAATAATGGTATCCATGTATCATATCCTCAGTAAATCATAAGTAACAAAAATGGATAAAATCATAGATGCATAATGATTTTGAAAAATTACATGGAATGATTATAGAGTTAGAGATTTTTTATTTGAAAATAAATTTATAAAAGGTAAAACCTTTTCAAAATAAATTTATTTCAAAATAATATTGAAAACTTATAATGGAATATTTAAAAATCATTTAAAACATTTCTTGAGGAAAATATCCTTTCATCCTTCAAAACAATTTTTACAAAATTAAAAACATTAAAAATAATTTTCTCATTAAAATAGTTTATTTAAAAAAAATATTAAAATATTAATGAAACTTTTACATTAAAAACTTTTAAAATAATATTGAAATAATTTAGTGGTCGGGATAGTGGTAAGTACTATTCATGGTGTGCATGTAAAAAATAATGATTCTATTCACATTTTTGGTAAAACCCAAAGTGTATTTTTTAAAAATGTCATGAAGATTCAATTTAAAACATTTAATTTTGAAATTATTACATGTTTAAAAATTTATATATCATTAAAAAAAATCATTTTTTAAAATAATTTAAAAAAATAATTTTTTGGAAAAAAATGAGTTTCTCTCTCATGACAGAAATAACATTCTGTTTTTTAAAGCATTTCATTAGTTATTTTAAGTACCAAATACTGGTAAAATGGTACAATTTTTAGAAAATTTCATGACTATCCATAGGATAATAATATTTATGATATTCATGAGACATGGATTATAATATTTTATTATCAGAAAAATAATCATAAATAATCGCGATAAATGATGAGATTGTAAGATAATATCTTTAACACTTTAGAAACATTAAATTATAACACCCATGTAATAATAACATAAATAAAACATAAAATATAATTATTATAAATAAATTCATGACATTATATGTAAAAGGATATATATATACCATATTAAATAGTATGGTTTCCTACAATAATATATGTCTCAATGAAGTCAAATTTACTAAAAAAGTTCCTTACTACTTTTCTAATTATTAAACCGTAAACACTACAAAATAGAGATCCTAAAATGGATATGTAAATCCAAATATATTACCATAGAATAATTATCAAATAAATTCATAGTAATTAAATATAAAATAAATATAAATAGGTGGTGAATATGGAATGTGTCTCGTAGATGTAAAAAAGTGATATGGATATCCTTTACCATTTTAGTGATATTTAGAATCGTAAGACCAAATAAAGAATAAATTAAGATTCAGATTTAAATGTCATGAAAATTAGTAGATTCATGATATAAAATGTAAAAATGGAAGCGATTACACCAAAAAAAAAAAGAAATTCTTGGGGAATTTTAAGATATCTCCCAGAAATAAAGGAGAGATTACAAATCCCTTAAGTATTGACGTTTGTCGTACACATTAAAACCTACTTTATAAGAAATATATTTTTATCATAAATCTATTACATAACCATGAATATATATATTTCATATAATATATTATTTACTTAAGACCATTTACTTCCCGTTTATTAACAATTCCTTATTAATGTCATATTTTGTGTAATAACCACATTGTTTTTCATATATGTTTAGATTATTTATATTTGATCCCCCAACATTGATCATGATTTTATGATATTCATAATTTGTTCCATGATTTTAATATCATATATATTTTGTATATATGTATTAAGAGTAATCTGTAAATTTTATGGATATAAATTGATATACACCATTAATGGAGATGGTAAGTTGTATGTACGGATGAAAAATATTTATCTAATCTTATTTTATGTAAAGGAAGGAAAGTTAAAGATATATTATCATTTTAGAATCATTTTTATTTAATATATATCATATAATTTATTAAAATCATATTTATTAACTTCGATGAAATGTGTGAATTAATCATATCGCTTCGTGATGCGGTAGTTTGATGAGATTATCATATTGTCACAAAATGCAATGTATAAATGTATGTGTGATATAACAACTAAATAATAATAATAATATCATAAATATGATATATAAATAATAAATCTATCATTATGACCCCCCTTTCATGGAGGTAATGGAATAATGAATGATATCAGTTTGTAAGGTGGTAGTCCGTCGTACACATGATTGATGATTTTATAACCCATTTAATAGATGATGATATGGTTGTAGGTCATATCATTAACAAAAAAACATATAATTATATTTAAGCCACATTTTTTATTACACAATAATGTTTTAATAATAATTTAATGAGGTAGAAAAAGAAATAAAATAAATATTAATATTGAAGAAAGTTACATATTTTTTCGGAAACCTAAATAGGTTTGAACCAAATGTCTTCCTATGTTGAATTTATGAAAAAATAAGGATTATAAGATGATATTGAGGGATTTAATGTGTGTTTTACGAAGTTTATTGAAGAAAGAAAATGTTTTTATGTGGAAAATAATAAAGGATAGTGGTTGGCCATTTATAGGTTAGTTGGGCGGCACAATTGTATTGTTTTTAATGAAAGAAATATTACCCTATTTGCTTCAAGTCACAAGGCTCCAATAATAGAACATTCTCAAGAATAAAATATATTATGTTTATATATTACCATAAATTATGTTTGTAACTAGTTTTTGGTTATTTTTAACCCTTATATTTTCAGTTTAACCCCTGGTAAACCGATTTTTACTTCACCAATGGTAACTAATTTTTACTATTTTAATATTCATTTTTTGTAAAAACATAACATAAAATTAATATCGAATATAAATTATGGGGATTATAAACATATAATCAATTTTTAAATATTAAATTCACTATATTGGTAATATTTATTTTAAAATTAACCCTGTGGATGCTACGAGAAAGATGGTTTTTAAAGAGAAAATGTTCCAATGTTTATAATGTTTTTATATCAAAATAAAAAACAAAATTAGTTCTACTAAATTAAATTTAATTAATATATGTAAAATTAAACTAATTAATATTTAAAAAATTTATTAAAATATAATTTCACTTTATAAAAAATGTAAATGAAAAGGAAGTTTTCAATTAAAATTTAGTTCTTTTCACTATTCATAATAAAATAAATACTTTCATAAAATTAGCCTAAATTTACCCTAATATAATTTTTGTATACTGATTTAATAAAATAATATTATTTTTAAAAATAATTTTTCTAAAATTTTAAGATATTAAATTTAAAATAAAACCCAAGAACATGATGGTAAATCAGGTTTTTGATAAGTGTATTTTTTTTCAAGCACAAGATGCATTGTAATCAATTACATGAATAATGAGAATAATTAAATCAACAGAAATTGAAATCTATTTAAAAATAATATATAAATATCAATTCAAAAAGTCTTCAATATTTTTTATTTTAATTATTTAAAATTGAGTAACATTATGCACTTTGAAATAGTTTTTTTTTGAAATAAACACTTTTTTTAACCCAAAAAATTCTATACTAAAATTTATTATAAATCTTATTAAAAAATAATTAAGTGGAATAATTAATTATACATAATAATTATGTTACTTTAAAACATAATTTTATATTTCAATTAAATAATTTATTTAAAATAAAATATTTTTTAGAGACTATATTTTTTTACTATCCATTGAAAAAACAATGTTTATTAAAAAAATCCAAAAATCTCACCATATATAAATTTAGATATTGTTTTCCAAAAATTTAGTTCAATTTTCTAGATAAATATTTTAAAATAAATATAAATCAATTCTAATATTTTCTTATAAAAAGGAAAAAAATCATTTTTGAAGAAAATATTGTTTTGAGGAATATAATTACTTTACTAAAAATGGATTGATTATTTACATAGTGTTTATAAGTTAATTTATATAGAGTAATAATTTTTTATGTATATTTTATAATGTATTTTATATTATTTATACCATCCAATTAAATGGATAGGTTATAAAATTTATATTTAAAATAACATAATTTCATGGTTCACTAAAGCTCAGTGTCACATGTTATGCCACATATCAAAGAAACTCGTTGTTGGGTGTAACAAAACTATCAAAAAAAATATAGGGGTGTTACATCCTAACCATGAGAAAACCATATACAAGAATGGGTTTGAGAAACTCTCTTCCATTGCATCCAAGTAGACATGATACTTCAGGTCATACATGAGGTCCATGATAGATCATATATCACCCATCAAGTAAGATGACATCTCTCCCACCAAATTTGGATATCAGGATACATATGTCCTACCATGGTTCAAGAATGCATTGATTTCACTAATAGTTTCTATGCATTTCAAATCCTTTTTAACATTGGGCATCAATCTTTAGTGCTTCCCCACACTACCGAGTACTCTATATTGTTTGTAGTAAGGGACTCGGAATTGTTGGTCTATACTCGCCAATGAGAAATTGATAGTGTAGGTTCATTTTGACCCCAAATGAATTCTTTTACATGTTTCTAGAATTAGTTACCCTTACATAAGTAAAAAATATTAAATTATATTATTTTTGAAATATCGCCTCATCCATTGGGTTTGGGATCCTCACGCTATTCTCATAGAAATTGAAACTAAATTATAGTTTGTTGAGCTAAAAACAATTGTACACCAAATAGAACATATGGTCAAACCATACATATCTCTACCATTTTCAATAAAATTAAAATATCAAGGCATTCAACAATACCTTCTCTAACATCTTATAGAATATAGTGGGAAGACAAAAAAGAGTTAGCCATAAAATATCCCAAATAACCTTTGGACCTATTGGAAGACAACTTGAAATTCCACCCAGGTGACCCCATACTCACTAGTGTATATAAAAGAGATATTATAATCCATTGAGGTTCAGTTTTAATCACTAATAATGGATTTTTATAATAAGAATATGTTTGAAATAATGGAAAAAATTGATCTAGCTGAGTTAGAATCCCTTAAGGAATAAGGCTACATGCCTTACATAACATAGAGAGGAACTAGAACATGACAAAAAGAGTATTCAATAAAAAAAATTTCCTCAACTTATTCCTCTATGGTGACATGTTACATATTCTATGAATGTCATTGATCCATTGGAAAAACCTACAAAGATGGAGCCCATGTGAGAAGGGCCTTACATTATCTATAAGATTCCTTCTAAAGAAGCATACATTTTAATATCCATGGATATAGAGAATATCAAACCATCCCACAATACCAATTTTCTTAAGAATCATTTTATGTTAAACCCAAGTAACATGAATTATGACATTGAACTATTTTAAATTGGTCTGAACTTTATGACCTGAAACTAGGATCCAGTGTCAAAGCTATTTGTTATTAAACATCACCAACTAGGGTTTGAGCTCTACGAATTTAAAATAAGAGAAGTCCTAGGGACCAAGAACAATTAACATAAACCCTTTACCACCCTAGTGGTATGATATCAATGAATTTAAAATATAATAAACTATAGTTCAAGTTCTATGACTTCAAAAAACAAAAACCAACATTCCCAATGCACAATGTTAAACTGTGTTCTTAACCATTGAAATAAACATTAGATGATTCACACACCATGTGTGGGATTAAAAAAAGTGAACATAATTAGAAAAGAGTGATAAATTATAGCCTTATCCTAGGAAATAAATTCTTTATGACCCATGAATACTATGGAATGCCTTAAAACCCTTGTTAGAAATGATAACCTCCCCCCAATTCTAGCATCGGTCTCCTACCACACCGCACCTTCAGAACTTTGTGTGTCTTGATTACTATTTCTGTGGGATATGTAGTGACACCTAAAACCCCTTTCATTGGGCCCAAATATTGTATAATCATAAACCCTTCTCATGGCTGGATAACTTACATTCACCAAAATTTATCTGTTTTCCTCACTTACTGTCCAAGTATTTCAACCTTAACTTTGTATTGTTTGTTTCGTTGTATTTATGTGGTGTATGAGATTACATATCTTTCAATTTACATTAGGATTTAAATCTATTGTTTAATGAACAAATTCTTTAAATTTTTCCCCAAAAAAACATTTTAAACCATACCACATAAAGAAACTTGAAACAAAAACTCACCCAATCCAAGAAACGTGACTTTAATGTTTTTTCTAAATTCCCATTGTCCTTAGATGAATGTCCTTAAACTGTGTAGCCAAATTCCTTCTATACAATGTCTAAATAACATGACATATATCCATCCTCATTATAGAATACATCACCAACTATATTTTTCCTTAATATTCTACCATAAAAAATCTCTAGTAATACATGTGTCTTCATTCCCATTCCCCTGGGATACATAATGATGCATAAAACTACATTCTTTTGGCCCGACCTTGAAATAAACAAAAACACCCAGTATACATGGAAGTAACAATTTTTAATAGACTTGGGACTCCTCTTTATGTGTAACACCTAATGACATTCCTTGAAACATTAACATGTTTATTTTCCCTGATAAACAAATATGAGTAATAAGAACATGAAGCTCCATTCATAAGCCTCACACACATCCTCAAGACAAGAAGATAAATTATAGCCTTACCCCATATAAAACCAGTATGCCTCATATGAAAAGTATGGGATGAACAAAACTAACATCCCCATCTAATTACGTGATGATAAAGTCTTACCTCATTCTATAAACATAATATTCATTATACTATAATTATGGGATGACCAAAAAACAACATCCTCAACACACTACGTTAAAACTATATCCTTACCCTATATAAAATTGAGATGCCACATATGATAAGTATGTGGTGGCCAAACAAACATATTTTTCAAATAGATTCAATCTATTTCCTTACCCCATTTAAATGTGGGATTCCTAATATCATAAATATGACATTATTTAGTGTCCTCTCAAGAGAGGACACCACCCCTATGGTGTTGGATTTCTATCATGTTAGGTCCCAAATCTATGCATGGATTGATAATCATTTCCATGGAGTATTTAGTGATTCCTAGAACTCATGTATTTTGTCCCAACCTCAACACCAACCTATTTCAGGTCTCTCATATTCTAATCCTTATGGCCTTAAATTGAGTGAAATTAGTTTCAGTTTTATTTTGTTTGGTGTAGAGCCTTATTGACTCCATCACATTAGGCTTTAAATCTATGGAACCACATGAACATACATAATGTGCCTATTACTGGTCCAAAGAATTATGACCATACTCTATGTGCATATGGCATAACTGTTCCCCAATATTCTCATAAATGTTTTCACACTCGGTGTTTCATCAATCCAAATCCTCCTTTAATTTTTAATCACATCATCGCTCGAGAGTATTTCCCCTCAGGTGTTGTTATTCTACCACAATGCATTCTAGAACTATGTGTGGGTTAATTTATATTCATATGGGATATATAGTGATGTCTGAATCTCATATCATGGGTCCATCTGGCTTTGTTGACTCATTACAGGGGTTTTTCTTCCACATCATCATGACATTGATTTGGGCATGGATCGTCGAGTTTTTGTGTGTAAAAGGATCTCTCGATCCATCCTTTCACATTGGTTTATCACCCTATTGTGCTATATAATCTTCTATATGACACTCATTCTCCTTTTTTTCAATATTTATGGCCATAAACTATTATCTTCTTCTATTATGCAATCTCCATGAACATAAACTAGTAGCATCCATAGTCTGAGTTGCATGTCATTAAACTATAAATCCCAAAGACCTCGCCACATGACTTTAAAATATATTATCACCCCAAATAAAACAAATATTACTCATTGTCTAATATTTTTTAATTATGTAATATTTTTTTTAAATCATTATACAAGAGGATCAGATGCATATAAATCATATCGGACCTAAGGTAAGTGGTAATTTTTCAATCCAATTTTTATAGTAGATTGTTTATACATAAATATTTACTTGGGGTATATTTATAATCCATGTACTTGTTTTATGAACTTTTTTTCATAAAGTATTTATTATTCTTCTATGTATGTTTAATTTAATTTTAACCCACTTTTGACTTTTACTACATGGTATGGAAGGAAGCTTTGTTTTGTTTACCATACAAGGTACTTTTTAACGTTTCTAGAAAATGTATGAGGAGAATGTTTTTTAACTTATAAAACCTGAATGGATTTTTATTGTTTTATAAAATATTATTTCATTGAAGCTTCATCTACATGATTTTAAGATTACTTTCAACTAAATTCTTCACTTTTAAAATTTTTTGGTATTTAGAGAAAAAAACATTTTTGAAAAAGAAAGGTTATTTTCCTCCAAAATTATTTTCAAGTGTTTTAACAGAATTGTTTTACATATAAGATGAAAAAAGGTTATGTTTATATCCCTATTATTACATTGATTTTTTTTATGATCAATTTTTTTATTAAATCCATTTTGTATATGTATAATGATGGAATGATGATTAGGAAACCCATTTTACTCCATGGGTTATTCTATGATAAATGATATATGTTATTGCGGAACATGTAAGATTTATTTCATTATGATATGGTTGGGACCTATATCTCCCTCTAATGCGTTGGGTACTAATTTATATCTCATGGAATAGAGATGAATGGAATGCAAAGTAAATTCAGTTCAGTAATAAAGGGCTGGAATGACAGGTAAATCTGTTTCATTAATACATGGCTAGAACAACAAGTAAACCCATTTCAGTAATGGACATTATCCACTATGATGGTCTTGGCTGCAATGCCTTGGATACTAGGGAAATCATATTATGTTCTTATTTGTTTTCCAAAATTTCATGTTTTCTTCCAATGATATATTATCATGTTAATGTTCCTTTATGATCTATTCCCTACGTACTTCGATGATTTATTTCATAACTCAAGATTTTGATGTATAAACTTCATGTTCATGTGTTGACATTCAAATCTTTATGGTTTGTTTTATGTTCTCTATGTTTACCATTAATAAGCATTTGACATCAACATTATTATTTTTATTTTTCCCCATGATATAAATAATTTTTTTAGATAGGAAAACAAAAGGGGAAGATATTTGATGGAGATTTTGAAGATCATTAACCTAGTTAGAAGATTATATTCTATGTTTCCAAAGGAAATAAACTAATACGGTCTTTGGGAGTCTATTTGTTTCATGTATTAAGTATTCCGAAAAATTAATGTAATGTCTATGTACGTTATTCATGGTTATCTATAATAATTTTTTGAGTGAACCTATTCTTATTTAAACATTTCCAAAATTCTATGAGTATATGTTTTATCCACCTTATTATGATTTTGTTATTCTCTCATGACTCATGTTCCATGATTCCATTATGATTCATGTCTTATGAAATACCCATATTTATTACATAACTCAAGATTTAGATCTATGAAATGTAGGTCAGGGTTTTCAAATGTTAATATTAGTTTCTCATATACTTATTCCTAGGTTATGATTAAGTTAATCATTGATACCCCCATTATTTACCCTTTCAATTGATTTTTTTGATGTGTGTGTTAAACTAATTAGTATTTTGTAAAAAAATCATGAAAAGTTTCATGAGAATTCCATATGTAGTTAAGGGTTGAGTTGGTTCCATATCAAAGTGAGTAAATAGAAAACAAAATTGCCTAAATTATTCACTCCTTTTTTCTACATCTATATTTCCCAAGTAGTCTTAGAGTAGGTTTGTTAATGTCAATTTTATAAGAAGAATGTGATGTCACCCTTCTCTTATGAAGTGATTGATCAAATGATAGGACCACCACTAGAATGTAAATAGGGGGAAAATAACATTCCCTTAATTTTATTTCTTATAAATTAGTATTAGAGAATGTTTATTTAATTCAATAAAAATTTTAATTGAAAGAAAAAATTGTATCTCAATGAAGTTCCCTTGGATTTGAAATATTGAATTGTATATTTTCATATTGTGGAATGAATTTTTTTGATAAAGATGAATTTAGTGAAGGGAATGCTGCCAATTTATTTGGGAAAAGAAAAATGATGTTAGTTTTATAATGAGAAACACGTTACATATAATGATTAGAGAGATGATCCTAATTTCAAATACATGTACCAAGGATATGGGGTACTCTCTATACCAGTTGGTTAGTGATTTAGATGAATCTTGATAATGGGTCAATTGAAGATTTCATTATTTAAGGAGGGAGAAGTAGTTGAATCATTTATAAATTATTAGAAACCATAAACAAGTTACATAATATGATGTATTTTGACATCAATTACATAAAAACATGGGTGAATTTTTTATGAAGAATGGGGTTTCCTTTGGAGATGCCTTGAACACATTTTAAGAATTTTGTATATAGGAGTCTAAAGTTAAAATTTCACTATGTCTGGATTTCTATGTATATATAATCTTAGATGTAAAGGACCTATATATGCATGATGTTTTGATGTATAAAAATAATCTGAGAATATTAAATATGTTCATATGGATTCTCTACCCTCTATGTGAACATGATCATTAGCTTTATAAGAATAAATTATTTTCATATACATGATTTGGGGTATGTTTATACATCATCTTTATATATGACCTTATTTTTTAGTGGTTGTGTAAGAATTATTTAATTATACAAGAATAATATAATGTACATTTTTTCATCTGTGTAAATTTCAACACTTTTTGAAATTTTGGAATTATAAAAACTGATTGATGATGTTTTTAGATTTTATAATTTAAATAGAAAAAATGTGATGATTACAAATATGATTTCCAAAAATTGAAAACCAAAAATAAAATTCAAACAAAAAAAGAATTTTGAGATGATGATCTTCGTGCCTTGTAAAAGAAGATCAAAAAAAGTTTAATAATTTTAGAGACTTTCCTAAATTATGAAATTGATTTACTAGAATTTATAATTCTAATGATAAATACATTTATTGATTATAGATATTTGATTCAAGATCAAATAATCATGATGCTTAGCTGATAATTGATTCTTGCATGAGTTTGAGAAAATCATGTTCATGAGTCACTTGATGAAGAAAAATAAACTGCACAGATTTTCAATAACAATGTAGATGATGTTGTGTCAAAGCTTAGTCTTTACATTAAATTCTTTATTATTGATAACCAATATGACTGAGTTTTTTTATGATATATATCTCTAATAGAAAAGCGGCAAAGATAAGAAAAAATGATTATAATTTACTAAATCCAAAACATATAGGTCATATATATTTAATAAAATCAAGTAATAAAAAATAAAATCATTTTATGGATGTGATGTTCTTTCCTAGGATTGGATATAAAAAAATTGTAATTCTTGTATGAGAAAAATAATTATGAGTTAAGTAGCTAATGTTGTGTACAAAATGAATTTGAGATCTGTTCTGGCACTCTTCTGAAGATCTCACCATAAAAAAGTGATTGGCATGCTGCCAAATGTGTTTCTGTGGAATATTTATATAGCTAGGATGATTGGAGTGATGATTGTGTTGATTATATTTCAGAAGCATAAGGGTTAAAAATAGTATGCAAAATAAATGGAATAAATATTTTAATATTTTTTAAGTATGAATAAATAAATTAGAGGGGTTGTTCTATCATATTACTAAGGAAAATAATTTATAAAATTGTGATATGGGATATAATGGATTCCTATAAGTGGTCTAATTTTTTTAACCCACATGATATCTTCTTTATGCTTCCATTTATGGTAAATTGAGAATAATCAACTAAAAGGAAGAATATTTTGCATATTTTTTGTGGGAATAACCTCAAATAAAAGGTATTTTTATTTAGAAAAATAAACGAACTATTGACAAAATATGGGGGAGTGTGCTACAATAGAGTAGGCCAATAGAAGAAGAATCTCTTAAAGAAGAAAACTTATGAAGCTGAGAAAACTAAACCACTCAAGGAAGAATAATAATAATAGATTTAATGATTTTGAAAAATAAGAACTAAATTTATGGGCTTCTAAGAAAGAGAATAATATAAGAAATTTGAGTGTTCAATATTATTCCACAAAATAGATAAATTCCATGAATTATATGAGAATAAGAATTGTGCTCAAGAAACACACCTGAGTTTTTTGTCAGTCATATCTCTAGAAAAGATCATGAGAAGTTATAATTTTTTATATACACTCACCAAGTAATATTATTCTGGGGACATATTCTTGGAGATTTTCGCAGTTAATAGTATGTCAGTATTTAGTTTTTGAAGAATCTAGGAGCTGTGTAGAGACTCAAAGGGATAGTATCACTAGTAATTTTTAAATTCATTCAGTTATTTAATGTTCTCTAATTAGAGAAAGATATCAATTTTAAAAGTTAATAGAAATCCCTGGATAAAATTTTTATCTACTTAGAGAAGGATGAATAATTTACTAGAGAACTATTTGGAGAGATTATATATATCTCAAAAAGTAGTGACCCATTGTGTAATATAGTTCTTGATCACTTGTGTTGAATAGTGATTAGTTCACATGAATAAAAACATGAACACCCTTACCTGCGTAATATGGTTAGAGAGTGGTAAAGGATAAAAACAACTCACTTTCACTTTTAATAGACTAAAATATTCTTATTAGAAATCTATGACATTGATAAAAATGATCAAATTATGTAGAGGGTTTCCTAAATTTGGGATGAACCTTGTAAAAACATCACATATTTACATTCATAAAATCCATAGTTTCATTTGGTGAATGTGGGATTATTTAATGAAGATAATATAATTCATTCTTAACTGATAACAGTAGTTAAAAATAAATTTTGGATTAAGTATCAAAATAGGATTTGGTTATTGATTAAAAAGTTGAACATATATGATTCAACCCCATCGAGTGTGTTTTCAAAATCCACTAAGTCTCTTAATTAATATTAGAGATCATTTCCCACTTATTAGATGTACAATTGACTATCCTAATTTTTATAAGAAAAAATGGTATATCAAATTGGTTATTTATTTTTATTACCATAGTTTTTTCAATTGAAATATAAGAAGTGAAAAATTATGGTTTTTTTAGAAGTGGCTTTGAATGAATAATCTCTCTCTATCCATATCTAGATAAACCTAGAGGTCTCAAACAAAACGTTAATAAACAGTAACATGAAAGTGAAAAAATTAAGAAATAGATCAAGAAATATATAGGAATATCCACTAAATAATTATAGTAAGGTTGGCATGTCTTATATTATATTTATTTGTTATTATTCATCGAATGAAAAAAATTACAAGCAATGAAAAAAGTGGCACTGATTCGGATAATGTGACCCACCGTAAATTAATGGTTTTTTTAAAGAATGCACATTTTGAAGTTGTGACTTATATATTCAGATGAATCATGGTACTTTTTAATGAGAATTCATAGCTACAATAATATGTTGATGAAAAGGATGAAGCAATAGAAAATAATGTGAGCTACTGCAACACTCTCACAAAGCCTATGAAATTAAATGAAAAAACTAGCACAAATTTCATCAAAATAATTTAATTTAATGATGAATATTTTAATAAGTTTCAATTGATAGTGAAGTTTTTTAAAAGGTTGTTATAGAGTTTTTCAATTAATTGGAAAAATAATATAATATCTCCATGGATGTCAAGTGTTCCCAACTACAAGTCAAATCAAATAGGGATAAAGGGTAGGAAAATTATCTAGTTGAGATAAAGAAAATTTATGATGATAACATTAAAATGATAAATTATGATAAGGATTATTGGAAGATATAATTTATGGATGGAATGAATACACTTTTTTTTATGTTTTAAAGATGGATGTAAGATAGAGAAATTTGGATACTAAAAAATTTAAGTCTTCCCCAACATTTGAGAGAAGTAATTCGACCAAAAAAATCAAAAAAATAGTTCTAAATCATATAAGACTCAAAATGGTGTAAATAATGAGTTTGAGATCCTTTGAGAAAGATTCCACATCATGATTATGGAGAAAGTTATCACATAATATAAATCATTTACTTTAAGTAAATTTATTTTTTATGAAAGTTAAGGATAAAATTTATATTATGTACAAATAAGGTTGGATAAAAATGATAAAAAAATTAAATTACATCCTCAAGGGTGATTGTAGGAATATCCTTGAAATCCCCCACCCAAAAAAGATCCCCAAAATTAGTGTTACAATCCAATGTTAGTAAGGGTGAAAATATAGATAGAATACACCTAAATTAAAAATAATGAGATTATTTTGAAGGTTTGGGTGTTGTTGGAAGTATAGTAATGGGGATATTGAATAATATCACAACATTTCATACTTTAGATATAATAGAATATCAAACAAAATTGTTGAAATGATTAAATTCAATTAACAAAATATTATACTAAATAATACTTCATATATAATAAATTGAGTTATTGTATCAGATGTGAATCCCTTATTTTTTAGTTTTAATGTTTAAATATGTCATTTTATGAGTACCCAACTTGTTTACAGGTGATTTATAGGTGTCTAAGGATTTCTAGGAGCCTGGAACCAAGTATTGGGCATAAAAAAGGCATTTCTATAAAATTCGTGAAAACTGTATGGGGTAGGGCACATAGATTGACAAAACAGTGTGAGGTTGGACAGAGAAATGATATATGCTACATAGTATTGCCAAACATTATGGAATGATATGCATGTGAATTTGTAAATGTATTAATTTTTTGAAAACATTGACAGAGGATTACACATTTTTTACACACGGTTAGTGAAACTGTGTAATGAAACAATAAGGGGGCCCCTTAGAATATAAAAAACCATGCAGGTAAACTATACAGACCTTATATTTCGGTTTTTTAGAATTTTATTTTTAAAGTTAAATCTTCTATAAAACCTAATTTTGGTTTTTTTCAATAGAAAATAGCTCAACCTTTTGAAATCCCCCTTTGAAGCTCTAACCTAGGATTTGAGCATATTTCTTCGTCTGATCTCGGATTTGAGCATAGTTTGTCTCCTTAGATATACAAGGGTAAGATAGTTATTCCTTTTTAACATATATTAATTATTATGGATATCAATGTTTCTATTTGTATTTAAGATCTTATTACTTATTTTATCAGTTTTTTTCAATTATTAATATTTTCGTAATCTGGGGTGAATGAAGTCTTAATAGTATACCAGAACTCCACTATCAAGCTAAGGTGGATAGTTTATACTTTTATTTTAACTTTTGGTACTTTTTAGAGATGTTAGATGTTACGGCTCCTGCATATCATTCAAGCGCGGCCCTCATTTTGAATGAGTTAATTATGGTGGATATAATTGGGAAAATCCAAGATTCCATAGGATCAGTTGTGATTTTTTGACACTTGTTTCTCGAACCATGGTCGCCCATGGGGTGCACCGAATGGAAATTTCAAGTTTACTTCATGTTAAACACACCATAGGGTGTGTTTTGGGTTTTCTTGGTATAGGAATGAAATTATAAGTGGAATTTGATGAATGAGATGATTAGGAAATGGTTTGCCTCCTTTTCGTAGATTTATTATCCTAAACATGAATTGATTGATTATTGAATTAATCAAATGAGTTATTTTAAATGTATTGTGTCATATGGAATAAATGGATTCAATTTAATGGGTGGGTGTACTCATGGATTATGTTAAAATGTGAATAGTGATAAATGTCTTGGTATACTCATTTGAAATGTATAATTAAATTGATGATAAATGGGTGGGTATACTGATGTGAGTTGATTAAATAGAAATGTAATAAATTACTGGGTATACTCATGTGATGTTGTTTGTTAGGAAGGTATTAAATTAGTGGTTAAAATCATTATATAAAATTTAATGTATGTGATTATATGAGTGGGTAGACTCATATACAATTTAATAGTTGAATGGTATGAATTAATGCATGTTTTCATAGATACCCATGAAAGATATCCATGGATCTAAAATGCAGTAGTGGATCCCTTGGGTAGATCATTCCCCTTGGGTGCTTATTCCATGGGATGCCTCAGGTGTTGCTGGCCCTGGGAGCCAACATGCCTGGACTCACATAATACTTTTATATTATGACATGCTCTTAGGACTCTAACAACTACATATACTGAGATTACATCAAGATGATCCAGGGACTCAATGAGTTTACCTTAGTTCTTGGCACCTTGGATTCGGGCCTTGTGTGGTATGATTCATTATCTGATACGATAAGGTCATGGGAATGTGATTTACTCTGAGTATATGGAAATTATATGGTGAAATGATATGTATAGGAGTATATATAGGTCATGTTGTTTTTTTTATATTTCTTATAACATTCTTGTTAGGAGTTGACACTTGTTGCAAGGAGCCTTGAGATTCTATTTGATATTACTTGTTGGTAGTTGTTATATTCCTTGGGCATTCACACTGGCATTACTTCTTACTTACACTTGTTTAGAATATTACTTATGATTCTCAGAACTATATAGACTTCTAGGTGGTTACCTAAGGGAATGTTATCTCTCACCTTGTTTTCCCCCTTGGGTACCAAAATAGATTATATGGTTTCATGTGATAATAGGGAAAATCACCCTAACACAGGTTATTGAAAGTTTATTTAGAGGAGGGAAGCATGATACTAAGATAAGGCTTGAGATGTTGGGAAACATTTTGCCATATTTTTATTTTTCATACGTTTAATTTATAATTATTCCATTTTCTTATTTTGGCTATTTTTTATATACATGTATCATATGAATCATTGAATATGAACTATATTTTCAGAGCCTAATATGTTCTTGATATGTATATATTGTATTATTGTTTTCATTCTTTTTTTATTGATATATTTTTGACTTATGTTGTGATATAATCTGCTAATGAGAGAATAGTCTCCCCACTGACATAACAAGACCATCACTTCTTATTGAAAACTTCTAGCTTTTGAGTATATGTGCTCGAGGCCATTTAGACAACCAGGCTCAGGGCACTATCGTGTTTTATCCTGGTCCATGATGTTACAAAGTGGGATCATTGGGTTTCTTTTTTAGTTTTACTTACTAATTTTCTAGAATTGATAGGGATATCAAGAAAATGGAAAATGGAAATAAGATGTACCCAGGAGTAGCTACCCCGCATATATGGAAAAGCCAAATTTCCACAAATGGAATAGTAATTTTTTAAAATTTGACTATTCTATTTGATTTGATTTCACCATTGGGTGATACAAATTATTTATGATGTTACGATTGATGCAATTGTGGGAATTAATTTTGTTGAAATCTTATTATATGATGGTATTCCATCTCATGAAATATATAGGAACTTGTTAGAAATAACATTCCATGTGGTATGAATTTTCATTTAGGATGAATAACTTATTGAATGTTGTTTTGATAGGTGTTTTGATAGCTATAAATGTTTTTGTTATATATTTGGTGCAGTGGATAGAGGAAGGATTCAATCATTTAGTTCTTAAGGTGTATGGGACCTTATAGACCGGGAAATGATTCACTAAAAAAATTAAATTTTTATGTGATTTTAATAAGTAGGAATTCAATGGGAACCATATTATGGGTTTATGAGGCATTATAGTCCCTCATGGATTTGGAATTGGTAAACCAGTGGTTAAACCCCCAGAATAATTGAATTATGGAAATGAAAAGTAAAATGAATGTGGATTGAAGTGAAAATGACCTAAAAACTTAATGTGATGAATAAAGAAATGACCTAGACCTAGCATTCGAGTGGGAAGAGACTATGTTTTTATTTTTGTTGTGATGGTTACATTGTACCATCCAAGATTTTACTGCAGTTTGTGGGGTAAGACTTGTTTTAGCATCTGTTTTTTGAGTGGTCACCCTTTAACACTTTATTTTATGATGTGTGTGTTTCACATTTCAAAGGCATGACACCATGGCGTACTCATGTTGTATGCAAGGAGGGAGGTGGATACCACACATCGGAGATAGTGGTCCATGAGATGCCGGTGGATCCTCATTTAGTGATAGCTGTGGCAGCAGCTTCTATTCCAGACATAGGTGATGAGATAGAATTATGTGAGGGATTCTTTCACTATATACAGACATTCCATGGATCACTATATCCAGCCTTGTGTAGGGATAAGATGATTCGGGTGTTCCAGTAGCAGCATCCTCCCACATATTTGGGGGATGGTGGTCCACATGCTACTGAGATGTATCTAGAGAAGAATTTTTCAATATTAGTTCATTCTGAGATGCATCTTGAGATTATGGAAAATCTCATGACATAAATGCTCTGGGGAGAAACAAAATGATGCTTTGATGTACTGAACCATGAGGAAATGCTATGAGATATGGGTTAAGCTGATTTCCCAACCTTCTTTTATAAAATCTTTTTCCCCGATACTATATGGGAGTATCACGCTTGTGAGTACATGCATCTTGAGTAGGGAGCAATGAAAATTATGGAATACTTGGGATACTTCACAGAGCAGCAATGTTTTGCGTTGAAAAATCTTACAGATTTGATATCTAGAGTGAGACACTTTGTGAAAGGTCTCTGAAATGATATCAAATCTCTGGTCAACATGATTAGATCATCCTCTATCATTGTTATTGTGAAAGATACTATAATTACATAGAATAATCTTAGGTAATCTAGGGGTATAGAGCATGGTTGTGTTGTATCTAGACCGATAGGTTCTACATCTTCATGTAGGAAGTTAATTTCTGAGGTTTGTTTTGAGATGAGTGATAGGTAGTCTATGGGTACTATTAGCTCAGTGTTCTAGTATCATTGTGGTAGATGAGGCCACATAAATAATAATTATGACTAGGACCTATTCGAGTTCCACGATCGTGTCAAGATGGGTCACACAATGTATTTTTTCCGGACCTTACCTCTAGTTGTGATTGGTAGGGGTCTGCCCTGACACCAGGTTCAGGAGTAGGTTCCATAGATCTTATGTTTGGCAGGGAGCTGGAGCAGAGTTGATCGATTAGGCCAAGACAATGGTGGTCATAGAAGAGGCTTCCAGACACTATTTTCACTGAGACATTAATGTGGGCTGACTATGGGATGTTATTTTGTTTCATAGGTCCATGGTGTTGTCCAGTTCTATTCTAATGTTCCTACCCCGAGAATCATGGTGTAAGACTATCTACAAAGAGTGGTATGATCCTAGTAGACTCTACAATTGCATCTTCTCTTTTTTTATAGGTTCATCACATAGTTTAATATTGACACCAGTGGTGAAAAGCCACGGTCTTTTTCATTTTACTTTTAAGGGATTTATGATGCCAAAAAAGTCATTGAGAAATTGAAAAAATGGTGTGCCCAATTGTAGGGAGTTCCCCCTTGAGTTTGGTGGGTGTCACTTCATCTGGAGTATGTATGTCTTTCAGATGACAAGGTTTGATGTCATACATGGGATGGAATACCTATTACCTTATCTAGATTATGCTAAGTGAAATCACTGGAGGGTGAATTTTACATCACTAAAGGGTGAATGGGATGTCCAGGTGAGAAGATCTAGATCCAATCATCGTGGGTTGGGCGGAAGGAATGCTCAGATAGCTATTTTTTATCTATATGATTTCGGAGTCTTCTAGGTGGACTTTAATCCAGTGGTTGAGTGATTCAGGGATGTATTTACCAATTATTTCTCTATTTTAACTCCAATGAGAGAGGTGGCATTGACAATAAATCTTGTTCTAGGAGTATCACCAATATCTATTCCTCTTTATAGGATGGCTACGATGGAGTTGCAGGAGATCAATAGACTACTAAAGGATTTTGAGGTGAAGGTGTTTATTCAAACAAAAACCTCTCCATGTGGTTAAATGTTCTTTTTTATAAAAAGGCAGATGGTACCCTTAAGCTAGAAATGTATTATCATAAGTTGAACTAGATAAAAATTAAAAACTGACATCCCTTTCTACAGATAGATGACCTGTATGTTCTGCTTCCAAGAGCCTGAGTGTTCATGAAAATTTATTTGAGGCCAGGATATCACCATCTATATGTTTGAGTTAAAAACATACCACATACATCCTTTCTTAGTAGGTATAGTTAATTAAAGAATCAGGTTTTTTTGGTCGGTCTCAGGAACATGACAACAGTGTGCAAGGCCTTGATGAACCAAGTGTTCCATCCTTACCATTATTCTTTTGTTGTGGTCTTCATGGATGATATCTCAGTGTCTGATCATAATTGAAATGACCATGGATGCTTTCATGATATTTATTTAAATACACTAAGAGAGCGTCAATTTTATGCTAATATCATAAAGTGGATCTTTTGGATGGATTAGATTCACTTCACGGGTCACATCATCATAGGGATAGTAGTGTAGGTGGACAGGTAAGGTGACATTTGTAGTTTCATGGGAATAACCTAATAACATTTTTGACAAAAGTATTTTCTTAGGGATTGCCAGTTACTATATGAATTTCCTATAGGACTTATCACACATAACATCTCCATTGATGTACATGACTTAGAAGGGTGTGAATTTGTATGGTTAGATTCTTGTGAAACATCCTTTCAAGAGCTGAAAGGAAGGTTGAAATCCACACGTGTCCTGATACTTCTAGAGTATTTTAAGAGATACACATTATATTGTTACATATTAGTTATTAGGCTCCGGGTAGTGCTGATGTAGGGAGATAGAGGCAAGGTGTAAGGGTCACGACAAATGAGGTTGCACGAGAGGAACTACCCAACACATGATCTCGAGTTGGATACAGTTGTTCATGATATTTTCTATTAGATACATTACATATTTAGTGAGAATTTATGGTGTAAACGCACCAAAAGATACCCATGTATATATTTACATAGTGTGATATGAACCTGCGGTAGTAATGGTAGTTCGTATAACTTCATTATTTTGACTTTGAGCTTGCTTACATGCATGGTAAAGGAAATCTAGTGGATAATTCACTAATAAGGAGTAATTAGATACAAGTAGTGCTATAGGCCAGTAGAGAGTGTATTATTATGAATTTTTTATCTGAGATTCACTTGGAGGTGCAAGAAAGTAATGGTAAGACTTATCTATCAACCATAGTAATGACATATACCCTGCCAAATAGAGTAATGATAAGGAATATTTTAGATTCAGAGGTCCTAGTCCAATGCAATAGTGTGGCTGGTGAGGATCCTCCTCCAAGTTGTATTATAAGTGAGGTTGAAATCCTACATATCCATGAATGTGTTTGGGTTTCATTTAATAAACTCAAGGAGATGATGTTTGAATTTAATGATTCATCTTGGGCAGTTCGGCTCGATGACACCATGATTTACCATTACTTGTGTCACTAGTACTGGTGTCTGGATATGAAGTTTGGGTTTGATGGTTTTTATGTGAGGTGTTCCACATGTTAGTAGGTGAGGAAGAAAATCAACAACCATCCAGGATTTTACAGCAGTTACATATTCCAAAGTGTAAATGGGATGAAGTCAAGATGGATTTCATGACTGGATTTCCATGGTCGCCTCAAGGTAATGATATTTTGTGGGTTGTTGTTGAAAGGACCAGGAAGGTTTCTCATTTATTTCTGATCAAGGACTTCTTTTCTGTTGATAATATAGGAAGGTTATACATTTGTGATATAGTATGACTTCATGGGGTCTCGCACCCTATCATTTTGGAGTTGGATACCCTATTCATATATCATTTCTCGAAGAGTATTCTGAGTGAACTGGGTACACTGGTTCTTCTAAGCACAAAATACCACCCTCAGACTAATGTATATTCATAGCGTATGATATATGTGTTAGAGGACATGCTATGAGAATGTGTCTTAGATTTTGGGGGCTCTTTGAAGATAAAAATACCACTGTTTGAGTTCTCCTACAAAAACAGTTATCAAGATACTATACAGATGGTACCTTATGTGTCTCTATATGGTAGTCTAGGACGATCACCTCTGAGCTGGTTAATGGAAGGGGAAGTTGCTTTACTAGGATAACATACCTTGTAGGATACTTCTGAGCACGTCTATTTGATTCAGAAATAGATGGAAACTGCATTGTATCTACCAAAGTTATATGTTGATCATCGTAGATGACATCTATAGTTTGAGGCAAGGGATTAATATTTTTTCCATGCTTCATCAAGATTTGGATATATAGGAGAATCATGATATTGGGTAAGTTATCAAAACAATACGCCAGTCCATTTGAGATTATGTAAAGAGTTTGGTCTTTATCTTATTAGCAGGTGTTACCTAAAAGTACCAATCCATGCATGACATTTTATATGTATATCAGATACACCATTATCATTTGCACCCATATCATGATTTTTATCTTGAGGAGTTTGATATTTAGGTTAATGAATCCTTTGAGGAGAATCTGATTCGTATAGATGAAAAAATAACGATGTTACAAAGAGGCCTTTCAGTTTCTCTAGTGTAGGTGTTATGGAATCATGGACATTTATAAGATTATTCTTCAGAGTGGGATCCCAAAATACAATCTCAATTTCAAGAGTTGTTATCATATGAATCATTTCTACCTTGTAGATATAATTTTAGTGAAAATTTTCTAGTGGGGGGGAGAGACTGTAAGAAAACGGGTTTTCATATCATGTAAAAATCCCTTCCTTTTTAGTTTAAATTTTTATATATGGACTTGTGTAAGTACCATAATTCTTCAGTGGTGTTTATTAGGTGTATTTAGCTTTCTCAGATCCTAAAAAAAGGTTTTTTGAAAAAAAAATTCTAGAACATGGTTAGTGAAACTGTGTGGGGTTGGATACATGGTTTGACTAAACCACACGAGGTTGGATAAAGGGGTGGAATAAGCCGTAATATTGGGACAACCCATAATGAATGGTCCACATGTATATACATCCATGTCTATTGTTTTTTCATACTTTGATAGAGGCTTATTGAATGATTTTTATAGTTAGTGAAACAGTGTGTTTTCCCCTTGGCCCGCAGGAAATTGTGTACCCCTTATATTTTATTATTTCTTATAATTTTATGTTTAAAATTTATTATTTTATAAAACCTAATTATGGTTTTGTTTCAATATTCAACAAATCAACCTTTTTACAACCCTTTAGAATCTCAAACCTAGGATTTGAGACTATTTCATTGTCTAATATCTGATTCTTGCATGGTTTATCTCATCGAATAAAAAATGATAAGATAAACATTGGTTTTTATCTTTTCTCAATTATTTTGGTTATTGATTGTGAATTTGGTTTAGGATTACATGAATTAATTTCTCATTATTCATACATTATTCATATTTCTTCTAAACCTAGATAAATTAGGATTTAAGTTTGGACAAGCACACCACTACTGCGATAAAGTAGGTGGTCTATACTTTTCTTTTAACATTCAGTGCTTTTAGAGCTTTTGGGCGTTACGTATTCCACCAAAATTTCCATCATAGCCCCAATTTTGAATGGGATACATATAATGGATGTAAATAGAACTATTAGGGATTCCCATAGAATCTTATTTTATGCATTGAACCCCATTTTAGAAACCAAGGTCACCCATGGGGTGCAGATTATGAAAATCCCATGTTTATGCCTTTTTACACCAACCAAGGGGTGTGTTTTGGAGTTCCATGTTATAGGAACCTAATTATAAGTGGAATGGGATGAATAGGATAATTAATATATATTTTTCCTCCTTTGCATAGTTTTATTATCTTGAAAATGAATTTGTAAAATGTTAAATTAATCAAATGAGTTATGTTAAACATGATGTGCTAAATGGCATAAATGGATTCAATTTAATGGATGGGTATACCTATGGAATATGTTAAACTGCGAATGGTGGTAAATGGGTGGGTATACCCATGTGACATATCTAATTGAAATTGATGATATATGGGTGGGTATAACCATGTAACTTGATTTAATATAAATAGAATGCATGAGTGGGTATACTAATTGGATGTTTTTGTTTTGGTAGGTATTAAATGAGTGGGAATACTCATTATACAGAATTAAATGAAAGTGATTATATGATTAGGTAGACTCATATATTATTTAATTGTTGAATGGTGTGAATTTATGTATGTTTTCATAAATACCATGTATGTCTCTCCATGTATCATGAATGTGTTAGTGGATGCATTTGGTAGAGTATGCCCCTTGGTTCATGATTTCGTGGGATGCCTCGGGCTTTGCTAACCCTTGGATCTGGCTTACATGGACTCTCTTAG
Organism: Viscum album; assembly: GCA_963277665.1. Classification (NCBI taxonomy): domain Eukaryota; kingdom Viridiplantae; phylum Streptophyta; class Magnoliopsida; order Santalales; family Viscaceae; genus Viscum; species Viscum album. Next base: position 749,682,519 of record OY728138.1, on the reverse strand, counting down.
GACTCTTATGGTATGAAATGCTCCAATAACTCCACTCAGTTCCTATATTTAGTTTGCATAGAGATGATCCTGGGGCTTAATGATGATGACTTGGTTCATGACACATTGGATTTGGACATTGTGTGGTCTGATACTTATGTTGACATGGAAAGGTCATGGTAATGTGATTCACCTAGAATATATGGTATGGTCATGGAGACTTGATACTTATGGGGGTATGGAGAGACTTTTTTATTTGATTATATTTCTGTTAGATTCCTTGTTAGGAGCTGACACATGATGCAAGGAGCCATGAGAGGTTGTTCGATATTACTAGTTTGTAGAGGTTATATGCCCTAGGAATTCACACTAATATTACTTCTTACATACACCTATTTATCATATTACTTATGATGCTTAAAATAATAATAATTCTAGGTGGTTACCTACTAGGATGTTTTTTGACGCTCTATTTTAGCCTCCTTGGGGACCCAAATAGATTATAAGGTTTTATGTGACAATTGGGGAAAGTGACCCAATAGAGGGTTTTTAGTGTTTATTTGGAGCTGGGGAGCACGAGATAAGGTTGAGAGTTATGATGTTGGGACACTTTTTGGTCTTTTTTCTTATTTATACTTCTACTATACTATAATTTTATGTTCATATTTTGGTTTTTTTCTGGATACATGTATCATGTACATCATGTAATATAAGCCATCTTGTGATATTGTTATCTATTTCCTCTCTACATCTATTGTCTTATAGTTTCACTACTTCCTCTATCAGTACATTATTGACTTCAATTGTGATATACTTTGGTAAAGAGTGACTAGTCTCCCCACTAAAACACCTAGTCTCTCGCTGCTAGTCGGAAGCCACTGGTATTTGGTGAGATGCGCTTGAGGCAATGTAGGCAACCAGAATTGAGTAACTTTTTGGTGTAATTTTTTGGGATGTTACATCATATATGAAGATAAATTTATCCACAAGAAATTTATTTTAATAACATGATAATGTATGTAATTTTTTAAATAATTTTTTTACTATAATTTTTTCATATAAAATCACAATGAAACTCTAACACTTATAAACTATGAAGAACAAACTAGTAGGTATGAAAAACAAAAAAAAGGAAAGGAACAAGTATTCATTGAGATAAAAACCAAGGAAAATGTTATTTGGATCTCACAAGAATTCTGTGTAGAATTATCAAAAGGATTTCAAACCAACCAGAAAGAAATACATATACACTTGTAAGAGTATCCACGTCATAGACTATTACATGATGGAAATGAAAGTTAGATAAAAAAGATTAATATGGAATCTAAAAGTGAATAAATCTAAGATAGATTTAATGAAATTGGTATTGTTTTTGACACTATCGATGAAGATGAGGAGTGGATTCTTGAAAAAGGTGAAACAAAGGCTAAATAAGGTGTGTGTGTGTGTGTGTGTGCCTATATAAATTGAAATGTGTTTATACACCAAGATAACAAATTCTTGAAATTCACTCAAGGTAAAAATAACCCAATTAATAAAAATATAAAATTACTACAGACTCCCAACATCACGAAAGTAAATAAAAAGAATGATTTAAAACCAAAAAGTATGTCTAAGTGGGTGATAAAATATTAGTCGATCATCTGTCCAAATCAATTGGAAGAGATTGTGAAATTAGTAAACTCTAAAAATAAATAAAGTGATCTATTATTCATTTCCTGTAAGTTCAATACAGATATAACGAAAAATGGGAATAAAGTAAAATACTTAATGCCTAAATGTAAATAGTGTTGGAATGTGAAATGTAAAATAATTATTAAGAGGTCTATAAATTTTTTGGACATTAAATAAAGGAATAATTGATTTTTAAATAAAGTATTAACCCTAATACTCATATAAAATATTTTTTGGAAGTCCACCTTGTTAATATTTTGTATCAACAATTCTTCTTGGAAACTAGAATATAAGGTGAAGCATGGAAAATGAGAAATGATGAAAGATGTAATTTCTATAAAGTTGTGAGGTTTTTCCATCATGGTCATTTTAAAGTTGATTTCACTTCTTAATTGGATTGAGACATTTTAATGGTTATAATAAATTATTGGAAATAACTATTGAAAATAAAGGAGACCATTAATTGAGGAGGATATTCCAATAGATTTGATTTGGATAGTGATTCATGCATTTAATTTGAATATGAAATTATCGACATCCCATTTAGAATCCATATAATAAGATATTATTTTCATTATCCTAACACAGTTTTGACTAATATTCATCCTTTGTATTATGGGGTGATTATCTAAACAAATGGGATATACATAAATGAACATGCGTTTTTTAGTGTTTTTTCTACTGATTGTATGTTTTTTAAAACTATTGAAAATCTTTTTAACAATCCCTTAAGTAGTGAAAAGTGGATTTGTTTCCACATTAGAGTGGGTAAATGGAATTTTTTTTCCTAAACTAAACACAATTGTTTTATACATTAGGATTTCAGAATTATATTTAGTGTTGAAATGGTGATGGAACTATACTAAAAATAATTTGGTCTTACATATCTCTAATATATTAATATATAATATGTGAAGACCCTCCATATGTTTTCAATAAGTAGGGGAATGAATTTAACTTATTTTAATTTCTTTTCAATTTGAGGTAGGAAAGGTATATTGTATTTGGAATTTAATTTGGAATTCAAAATGAAATCCAAGTGGGGATATTGAAGTTACATTTCATTTAATCTTTTGGGATGTATTTTTCATCAATGATAAGGATTGTAAATGTTTAATAAAAATGAATGAAGTTAAGAGAATTATTCACATGTATTTGGGTGAAGAAGAATTAAATTTCTTTTATAGTGATAAACCCAATACATATGATGATCAGATAGAATATCCTAATTTCAAAGGAGTTTACCAAGGCATTGGAGTACTATCTACACCAATTGGTAAGTAGTTTGGATGAATCCTACTAGTGGGGAGATTTTAGATTTCATTATTAAAGGAAGTAAATATAGGCTGATATGAGATAAATTATGGGAAACCATCTAAGATCTAATAAAAACGATTAATTCTAAAATTTCTGTTGTAAAACACATTGATGAAGGTTGGTTTGAGGCTAGACTTTCATTAATCATTCCATAAACCCATTTTGTAAATATTTATTGTTTAAATTTAAAAATTTTATTTGTATGGAGTATTTTTTATACATAATTCAAGAAAAATGAACTCTTATATGGAAGGTCTAGTGCTAAATAAACATCATCTGAACATATTAGAGATATGAAAAAGGTTTACCTTTCCTAAGGGTAAACATGATTATCACCTGAATAAGCATGAATCATCTATATATAAAAATGATTTTTTGTCTTCATAAACATCATCTACCTACATAAAAAATATTTAAAGCTATTTTGTAAGGAATATTTTTGTATACATGACCAACATAATGGTCAATTTTTAGTATGATCAAACATAAACACTTAGAGAAATTTTTTATTTCTATCGATTAAAAGTTGAAGTTTCCATGCATAATAATTTTCATAAAAAAATATATTTAAAAGATACCAAAGATTATTTCCATGAATCAAAATAACAAAAATCAAATTTTATCTAATACAAATAATTTATAGAATCTAAACTTCAAGCATTGGTAATGAATATAAAGAAAATAATAAAAAAACGAGTTAGTTTCTTAAATTATAAAATTGAAACACAATAATTTATAATTATGGTGATAAATTCAACTGAATATGCTAGAGTTGTTTTTTATGTTCAAATAAAATGATATTTAAATAATCCATGATTCATACTTGTGTTAGGGAAGATCAATTTTATGAGTCACATTAAAAATAAAAATAAAATTCATGGTGTTTAGAATATAATGCAGATGAAATTGAGTCGAAGATATTTTTGTGCTTTTAAGTTTGAAATAATGAAACCTATGAAATTTTTGAGATTTTTTTATCATTATGTTTGAGATAAAAAAAGATCAAGATAATATTAATGTTTAGAAATTTAACCAATCATATAATAAGAAGTCTTCTATATTTAATAAAATTTAAATATACAGAATCAAACTAGCTTATGCATGCATTTTCCTTTCTAGTGATTAAATATAAAAAAACATGTGTGATTCTTTCATGAAAAGAGGAAGTGTAGACTGTGTAGAGGCTTCTACATATAGACTCAATTTGTGATCAATATTGGTTTTATTGTGAATATATCACCTTGTATGAGAGAGTTTCACTCTACAAGATATGTTTTGTGGTATTTTATACATATGGGGCGATATAAGTGTGGATTATATTGGACATATTTGATAAGAACAAAAGTAAAGGATATTATTGAAAATAAATGGAATAAATATTCCACCAAGTTTAAAATCAGACGAGATAAATCATAATGGATGTTATATTATATTTATAATGATAAAAATTGAAAAAACGAGATATGGGATACCATTGATAAATATATGTGATCCATTTTGTCTTAGCCACACAATATCTCCTACATGTGTATACTTGTGGAAAATTGATAAAACACAACTAAACGAATGTTTCATTTATATGGATGTAGTTGAAAGACTTTTAATTAAAAGCTGTTATCGTTTATAAAAATAAAATTCTTCTAGAGAAAGTATTTGACTATGTTATGAAACTATGGAAACTAAAAAAAGAATAATCTCTTGAAGACTAATATTTTTGAAACTAAGAGAACAAGAACTCTTATGGAAGAAGAAGAGTTTCTATGACTATGATGAGTAAGTGGTATTTTTTTGGTTTCTAATAAATTCAAGAAAAAAAGTAAAGTGTGATTACCTATACTATTGAAAAAATATTATCATTGAATAAGAACAAAAGAAAAAGAATAACAATCAATAATCAGTCATGAGTTTTTAGGGAGTTATATCAATAGGATAGATATTAAGAATATACTCATATTTAAACACACTCACTATGTAATGTTCCTATAGTTTTTATTATTCAATTATTTCCAAGTTAATGTAATTCCAATATTTAGTTTCAAGGGAATCTTAGAGTCATGTGATGATTTTGAGTTAATGTTTATTTTGTATTTATAGAAGACATCATTACAGTCATAGTTAATTGATTGGGAAAAGAGCTTAATTTTGAGTGTGTAGATATGTCCTTGGATAGATTTTTGATTTAATTCTTGAAGGTTATAATGTTTCTAGAGAACTCATAAGAGATTTTATAAACACCATGGGGCATCCATACCCACTTACATAAATAGTTGTAGGATAACTTGTATCATATAGAAGAAAATTTACATGAATAATGTTATTAACTCCTTTTTTAATGTAATATAGTGAGATATTGAGTTAGGATGACAACTAACCATTTCCTCTTGTAATTTATAAAGGTTTTCTTGTAAACAATATACGACTTGGATAACAAGTTACAAAAAAATAAATATGTTTCCCACATCAAGGTCAAACATTTTAAAAACACAACATGATTTACATTCCTAATTTACTTACATTAAAGTGGTGAATATGGTTTCAGTTAAATAAAAAGCCCTAGTTGATTCTTAATTGATTATATATGTTCAAAACCAAAGGGGTTAATTATAAAAAAAAGAATTTGTTTTTGTTAAAAAAATATTTCTGAAACCTTGTTTATCCCACATATTAGATGTGTTTACACAATCCAGTGGGATTTTCACACTTCCAAATTCATTATTGTGTCTTGAAAATAAATTATGTTCTTACCCACTAGTTTGGATGTATCTGTTTTCTTTATTACTTGTTGAAAGTCTAGTTCCCGTTCTCATATTACTACTCCATCATTCATGGATGTTTTTATCCTTACTCTCATTTCCCCTTATCTTAGTCTTTCATTATTTTCCCTTCAATTAGTTTAATTAGGGTGTGACTCTCTAATAGAAATTTTAATATCCCCATAAATCATATTAAATTAATGGGTATTGGGGTTTCAATGCGTAGGATCTCCTATCTATTCAGTGGAACTAGTAAGAATTAACTACATTGAAGGTGGCAAGGTATCTAAAACATTGAAAGGGTATGATTAATTAAGGGGATGGTTATTTTTTATAGTTGTTGTATTTATTATATATTTGGGTTTTTTCCTCTTAATATTAATTAATTTCAATTCTCATCCTTTTTGAGGTGGTGTTCTACGTTCTATCTTTTCTGTGGTGATTATCCTTAGCGATGAAAAATTAATCAAATTCTTTGATAAGTGTTTTTTTCCCTCTATTTTGGTTACCATTGTTCTATTTCCATTAGTGTTCATATCTTAATAATGACATGTATACTCACACTAGTTTCATTAATTTATTTAATATGAATAGTTTATTTTTCAGAATTCCTCACAAGTTAGAGTGATCATTCTGCCCTTAGACTTTTATTTCCGTTTTTTACTGATGGATGGAGGTCTATGACTCACACAATGTTTTAATGAATTATGTTTTATTTTGGTTTTATATTTTTTTATCAAGTAAGATTCCTTATAAGGGTTATTAGGACTTCATCTTATGGTGTTATTCAAGTGCCCTCTCATCCCTTTTACATGAATTTATATGAAAATAAAGAAAATAAGATTTTTTTAGAACTTTATTGATCCCCATTTTAAATTTAATTAATTATGTATCTACATTAATCAAGGTATCTTCACTTTAAATGATTGATATTAAAATAAATGACAATTAATTTAATATTTTTTCAAAAAATTATACAAAATAAAATCCACACATATTTTAAAAAAACAATCAAAAAAAAGAATAGAAAACAAAAAATATAGTATTCTCAATATATATATATATATACATGTAAAAATATTAAAAGTAAACAAATTATATAAAAAAATTCTATAATAAATCATCAAAACAATACAAAATAAATGTTGAAGACACAAACCTAAAATGATTCATATATCCAATGATATTTTATATATTACAATCATAATCGTATTTTTTAAACAAAGAACTTTTATTTATTTAGTAAAAACTATAAAAAAATATAATCAACAACCATGTTCACATTAAATTTATTATCCCAGTTACAATTATATGAAAAAGTTTATAGGCTTCATTTGAAAATATATACAAGTCGCTAATTTTAAAAAATTTGTAATTTAAATTATCAATAACTTTTAGAGAAGAAAAATTTAAGCACTCAAATTTAGAGAATATCCTGAGATGGGGGTGAATCATTTTATGTATAATAAATCATTTTTCTATGTTGTCACACTTAAATTTATTTTTTTCCATAATATTATTGTGGGTATTATATCTTTCCCTTTATTTTAATTAAAATAAATAAAAGAAGATACATAATTTACTTGTGGGATATGACTAAAGATCATACACTCATCAATTTGAATGTATAAAAAATTCAATTATTTTTTATATTATATATTTTGAGATGATGTTTAATATCTATTTTTTATTTTAATTAATTAAAATGGAGATATTTTTTATTTTATTTATTTAATTCATTACAATGTAAGAATGGAAAATAAACTTATAGATATTTAATTACTTATTTAGAAGATATTATTTGATGTGGATAATGGATAAATAATTTACTTTGGAGAAGTGGAAGACTAATTTTGATGTTATGGAATTGGTGTCATTCATGTTACATGGAGATTTAATTTTTGGTAAAAATTTGACATGGTTTTTATGGTATTTAATATTAGTGAAATTAGAGTATTTTTAGTAGTTTTATTATAGAGGTGATATGGGGATAATTGAATTGAATTTATAATGTTATTTTGTATTGAAGTTTGGATTTATAGTATAGATTAGATGAAATTAATTTGTTGAAATTAGAGACTTGAAGTTGGAGTTATGGAAATGGGAAAGATAAATTATTATATGAAAATCAAATGAATTAATCCCTATTTTTAGAAGAGGTCATACAGTGAATTTCAATAAGACAGGTGTTGACTATAAATAATTTGAATACATATATTTTCATTCTTTTTGGTTTTATCTACCTCTTTATTAACGGAAGATAAAACATGACATGAGGTGATCAATGGATGGTGGGATGGAAGAATTATAAAAAGTTTTCTAAAGTATATTCTAATGTTATTTTGAATTAATAATAAAATAGAAAAAAATTTATATAATACATCCTTTGGTCTGAAGAAACTTATTTGACATATTCTCCCTATTTAAATGGTGAGAATGAGGGATTTATGATGTTTGGTATGGGGTAATTCCAAACAATAAAAGGGTCCCCCCACTGTCAGAACATTACCTCTTGACCCTTATTATTATATACCTTAGAGTTAGTAAGTTACTCCGACCATGCCAAATTTAATAGTGGTTGTTCTGCTCATTATAGGTTGTGTAATTTTAATTCAAATGTCACACAGTTTTTATGTGCTATACTAAAATCTCTTAAATCTTAAGGTTAGTTTGGTAGCTTTATAGACTGTCATTCATGATTAAATTTGATGAAATGTCTAGGTAGTTTTCTTAATCATGGTTATCCATTTTGGATCCCATGGGGAATTCAATGGAAAACATTTAAATTAGGTGGTTCCAATTACATCCTTAGTTTCATATGATTTCTTGTATTATGATTGATGTTCTTTACCTATTATTTATTTAATGAAAGAAATTATAAATTAATTTAAATATAATTGATTTCATAAAATAGATGTTTATATATATTTGTGTTAAATAAAAATTGTTATTTTTTATGAAAATAATAAATAATTGGTTTTCAAATCATGGTGTATGATATATATAGAATTATTTTTTAGCTTAAATTAGATTTTAATTTAATATATAAATATTGGAATTAAAAATATTTTATAGTGAAAAAATTATTTTATATTCTATTTTAAACACATAATCATTAAAAATTCTGTGTTTAGAATTAACTATCCGAGGTGGTTCGAAATATTCATGACCAAGGAGGAAAAGTGACATATGGATTCAATTCAGTGGGTGATAATTCAGTGTAGGATCATTATGATCATAGTAGGTTTATATTATATATGGTTTCCTATTTACTTAATTTTATATTTCTCATTATTCCTTAAATTATGGTACTATTTTTTAGTTGAAAAAACATTCAAGGGTTTGGTATGTTTCAAAATTTGGATTCTTTGGTAATCATCCTTATAATTTAGCACGCCCTATTAAATTGTTTTATAATAAATTATTTAATACACTATTTATTTCTCTTATAAATAATGTTTGATACATTTTTGGATAAATCATACAATGATATACATGCGAGTGATACTGTAGAATCCACCCTCATCTACCCATCTCATGGGGCATGTACAAATTGTTTTCAATGATGTCGGGAAAGGAAAGGCTAAATTTTAATTTAATGATAAATTATAGGATCTATGTTATTTGTGAAAAAATATTTTTTCTTGGTTGAGCACTATTATATGAGTTTGTTTTTATATATAGATAGGTTATGGTTGTTTGGTATAAGTTTTTCGACTTGTTTCAATTGTGTTGTTGTTACACATTTCTTTAAAGTATGTATTTTAAAGAGTTATTTTAAAAATAAGATTTCATTTACTAATAAAAATTGATTTATATTTTTATTTTTTATGGAAAATTATTTCTCAGTGATTATTGGTATCTCTCTACACTCATATATAGCCTTAGTTGATCTGGGGACATGACTGATGCTACATATTGATCTACTTTAGGTCAATAAATGTAGTTCTTTGAGATGGTTCAATTAAAAATGGTATTAAATTTATAGTTTTATGTTTATTATAAGGAATGTTTTATATATGGATATTAATAAAATTATAAAAAAAGAGTTTGTAACAAGTAGGTGTATCTAACATTGTAATAGTGATACTTGAGTGTCCAAGGAGTCTAGGTATGAAAATTTATTTGAGGATCTCTTATAAGATGTTTTTTTCAATATCTTTCTACAACCATGATAGGTTGAGATGGGTAGTTTACACATGAAATATCAAAAAGGATAAATATTACATCCATATACATTGTAATTTAAAATAAACTTCATTAATTGAAAGTAGTTCTGAAATAGTCTTATATTGGTTATAAATGTTTCTGGTTTTGGAAAATAATTTTTTTAAATTATTTGTGTTTTTCTTATGTAAAAATAATGTATATGAAACAGTGGAAATATAATAGATCCTATTATATATATTTATATATGAATTTTTTTATTTGGATTTTAAAATTTTCTGCGATGAATGAATATTTTATTTCTTATTTTAGAACATTAGTTAATTTTAGGTCTTTCCTATTATAGAATTTTTTTTGTATAGAGATTTTTTTCATGAGAAAGATGATAGAAAGTTTTATACAATAATTAATGAGAACTAATTTTGTAATATGGAATGATTTTTTAAACTCTTAAACTCATTGGTCAAACATATTTTTTGCACTTAGAGGAGGAAAAAATCAAGAAACGTAAAATGGAGTCAATCAAGATTTATAGTTTCAAAATTATCCTCCCATAGTCTTTATATGAGAGGGTGTTTTGTAGAGTATAATTAATTTTTTGATAGGATAAACTAAATATACTAATTCTTACACACTTTGGATACATCAAAGGCATAATTTGCTACTTACATTTTGTAGAGAGAAACACATAAGTAGTGAGAGACTGTTGTGGAAGAAAAATTTCATGAATATCTAGCATAGGTAATGATTCAATAGATTTTTAGTTATAAAATTATCTTATAGGGAATAAAAACTAGGAATATTTGATTATTTTAGGAGTTGGAAGAATATAACATGATGGTTCAAGAATATATGGTGTTCTTTACATCATTGGTTTTCATTTCACAGGAGTTTATTATAAATAATAATCATAAGGATAGAATATTTTATACATTCATTTAACCTGAGATTATTTTATATACTATTATATTTAATTTTTCAATCTATATAGAATTGGTGAATTAATTTGTGACTGAAAATTAAAATATTATCCATTCTAATGTGAAAAATGATTTTATTCCTCCATTATAACTATAGAATGAGGAATAAAAATGGAGTTTCACAAGGAAGTTAATAGAAGAGTTATCTAACTAAAATTCAACTGAAAGGAGGAAAGATCTTACACGTATTTACTATGGTGTCATGAAATATTATATTTAGGATTTTATTAATCATCCAAATATGTATCATCTTTGTGGAATGCATAGAATCTTAAAAAATTTAAATAGAGACTCTATTTGTGAATCCTTGAATTTGGAATGAGGGTCAAGGATTCCTATTGAAATACCAATGTAATTCACACTAGGGTCTTAGGTGATGGTATTTGGTAACCCTGGGTAGTTTAAAACACAATAGAATTAGGTGTAGCTATTTGTAGCTGAACACATTCTAGGAGAATCTGATGTGGGGATTAAAATAGTACATAGAATGTTTCATATTCCTTATAATATAGTCTCTAATATGTTTAATGTTTTTTATATTATTAATTCTTAGTTTCATATTTATTATATCATTTTTATATTTTTGTGTAAATAAAACATTATTCTATAAAGATATAATCTCCTTTTTAATGATAGTAAAATGTTATTTAATTGAAATTATACAATTTGGATTAATTGTGTGGAAATATCATGGAAAATTTGCTCATATAGAAAATAATTTATGTTATTATAATTGGAATCTATTTTATGGTGAGGTTTAGAAACATATTGATTTTTATTTTCATTGATCCATTCTTATTTTCTCTGATGGGAGTGTTAACACTTTTTTAGTTAGAGTGACACTATCATGAAAGTTTAGTGGGACCTTTCATTATAAACATTCGAGCATTAACATGTCAACTAGGTAGGATTATTTTTGGATTATTGGATATAAAGGATTAAATTCTATTTTATGTTGTAGTGAAATATTTTGGGGGTGTGTTTATAGATGGATTTTATAGATTAATACTAGAGGGATATGTGGAGCTACCAATTAACATATCAATATGAAATAATACCATAAAATTTTATCTATATAACATGTATCCTTTATATTTATGATAATTTAAGGGTAAATTTGACAATTTTAAATAAAACAGTTTTTTCACTATGTGTATCAACTTTGGCACTTCTTTTTCTTTTTAGTATAAAGTTCAAATGTATATTATTATTATAAACAAACTACTAGAAACTAAATTAGGTGAAAATGAAAATAAGTATATTTTACAATATACTAATATTTTTATGATCAACTATATGGTTAAAAGTCAGTTTTCCAACATCCACTTAAGGTTGGGGTATCACCTGTTGAGTTTAAGTAGTAAGGAAATTTGAAATAAAATTTTAGGATTTTATATGAATGTTAATGAAATTTTATAATTCCATTTGGGGTTACTAATGCATATTATTTCGTTTGTCTAATAAATTGAATTATTCAAAAATAACTTCTCTTATTCCATAATGGTATTTTATTTTAATATCTTAATTTACTTAGGTTAAAGTTATGAACAAGGATTATATTTTATATTTATCTTAGATATATTTTTTAAACATCGGTTGTATATAGTGTTATCCAAATACCAATTTTTTATTCATGTGTTAAAAGTTTTGGGATATGTTATCTAAAAAATAGAATTTCTAATGAATCATAGAAGGTATAAGTGGTAATGTGTTAGGAGTGTCCATGGAATGTTTTCTATATACAATTTTCTTTGGACTGGTATGATATTATGGGTTTTGTATTAAATATTTATTCAAAAACATTACTAATTATAGTGTTGTCTTTAAATGATGCAAGGTTTAAATTGTGTAAGAAGAAATAGAGAACTTTGGATAAACTAAAGATAAATTTGAAAACCACTATAGTATTAGATGTACATAAATATTATATGGTTTATTCATGATATAGTGATATATTGGTAGTAGTATTGGGATGCATGATCATGAAAATGGAAAATGTGGGGTTGTATAGATTCAAATAATTAAGAAACCATGAGAAAAAGTATCCAATTGATGACTTATTTCTAGTGAAATGTAAACATAATTTAAATAGTTAGAGTCATTACTTAATTAATTAGAGGATGGCCATGTATTTTGATTATAATATACTTAATTATATTCTATCTTAGAAAGATATAAACTTGTGTTAAAAAAGATAACATAAGTATATTTAGACTTTTTGAATTAGCATATACACCCATCAATATTAATTTTGTAGTTGATTCCTTGGGAAGAAAGAATCGAGTGGTAAAGGATTGAGAAGATCATTAGTAATCGATGATATTTATAGAAGATATACATTTAGTGGATATTTAATATGGATGTCACATAATGTTGTGTCAAATTGGAATCACATATACAATTCAGGAAATAGTAGAGAAAATTGATTTAGTATCCGGGTTCTAACATTATAAATTTGAAAACTGACATGAAATCCCACAAGAAGAGTATTTGAAGATTATTTATTGTATAAATAACATTAAATGTTTTCATTAAACATTAATTATTTTATAACTAACATTAAAAGGCTCCCCCTTGTGTGTTTTTACGTCAGTTACCAAATAAACAACGGTAAAAGTCAACTTTTTAACCTTAAATAATTGGTAAGCGGTGATAAAAGAGTTATTTTAATATTGGTTATATAATAAATGATTTTAAAACCTTTAAAAATTTAAAATACATGATTCCTTTCTATCATTCTCATTATTTTACTCAACTTCTTCTGAAACCCTAATCTTTGTGTCTTGTGATTGTACCCCACCTTCTTCATTGTGCCTCATTTATCCTCCTTTTTAAATCAATTCTTATCCCTCCATCATCATCCACTTTTTTTCACTATTGTTTCACCTCCCTCATCTATATTCCCCACATAAAATGTATGTTCCACTTTTGTTATTTGAGTTCGACTATATCGGCCTTAGATAACTATTTTCATATGCGCTTCTCTTTCATTGTAGGAAATCTAAAGTCTAGTTATCAATATTTTTCGACTCCTTATCACTAATATTTGGCATGAATATCTATTATTAAAAGATTAATTTTTTAAAATCTAAAATATTTATTATTTATTTTTTAGATGTAAATTTTATTTGTTAATTTATTTTAATATACATATTTGTTGGGTATTAATTTTCATGGTAATAATTAGTTTCTGGTTATAATTTACTTGTAATTATAAATTATTTATTCTTATAAATTATAACTCTAATTATTTGGTGGTTATAAATTTTCAAATCTACAATATTTATGGTTATGAGTTTCTTGTGGAAATAATTATATATGGTTATAAATTTTTTGTCAATCATAATTTTTTATAATTTGGTTTAATGTAATAAATTTTTTCTAGTATTTCTGGTGATATATTTTTTTGAGTTACATCATCATGATTTCTAAATTATCTCTATGTTAGGTTTTCATGTTTATTTATTTTTAATATTTATAATATCATATTTATTTGTTGATATATATTATTTTTATTTATGTATATAAAATTTTATTCTATATGTTTCAAAAAAACATTATATTTTTATACGTTTATTTTTTTTAAAATTTATTTATTTATACATATGTTTAAATATTAATATTTTTTAATATATTTATAATTCATATTTTTATTTTAGGTTATTAATGGATCATAATTTGATAAATTCATGAACAAACAATAAGGAATATGAGAAAAGGGTTGATGTTTTCTAAAAATTTTCTAAAAAGAATCTAAAAAAAGACATGTTTTTTATTCTTTCCTGAAGTATTTAGGTCTGATAAATTTAAGGTACAAATAAAGTAATTGTCATCTATTTTTTATGGGGTTTAATAATAATAATAAATGGTTGATATATCATGGTAAAATATTATAGAATTCAATATCCAATATTGATGGAGATATTAAATATGAGACAGAGGTATTGTATTGAAAAATTAATTCATGGTAAAGGTATTGTAACTAGTTAAAAAAATATATTATTGAATGGTTCTATGGGGATATTAAAAAAAATAATTCCCATGTTGTACAAATTTTTTTGTGTAATCAGAAGTATGGATATTGGTCAACTTAAAGGAATCAAATAGTTGGAGTGTTAAAAGTTTCACTGAATTGGTTAATCTTTTTAAAGAGTTACTCCTAGAAGACAACTGGATTTTAAATTCCAATTATTATGAAAAAAATATAATATCCAATGGTACTGATATATAATAAAATAAAATATTGTCCCAATAATTTTTTTGATTAATAAGAAATAATATTATAGTTTATAAAAATTATCACAAATGAGGAATATCGGAATATAAAATGGATGGGAGATCCAACTATGAATCATTCAAAATGAAAGACACCAAACATATTGATAATGAAATCTAGTACCTTCCAATAATTTCTCATTAATAATGTTTTTTTACATTCAAATGACGTAAAGAGACAAATATGACATGCAGATGATAGAGTATCTGAATGAAACCTATTTCACCGTATTGATTCACCATAATGGAAGAGATTTCATCAAGAATTTATATATTTTTCAAATGAAGTTAAAAATATCAGAATGGGACTATGTATAAATTGAATGAATTAATATCTGATCCTTAGTGTGATACATAATTCCTGACCAATTATATACGTATTTTACAAACTATCTATACATATATATATCAAGAAAAAATATTTTATGACGATTATGAGATATTCTAAACCAAAATAGCTTAAAAATGGAAATAATATTTATATTAAAAAATTGATTGACAATATGAAGATTTTATGGGAGGTTGGTGTTATTTTGTTTGATATAAAATAAAAAGTGTACTTTTTATGTGATATGGTAATGTTCAATATAAATTAATTTTTTGAATTTAGAATCCAATCAATATATAGTGCTAAAGAAAATAAATATTTTCTAAAATGAAAATAAGGGACACTGTATCACCAATTAAAAAAATGTTATTAACTCAATGTACATAGTTTATAAAATATTTTTTCTATTTTACCACCCATATCAAGATTAATAAAGGAATTTTATGATTTAAAAGATTAAAATTTTCCATCACAACCTATGCCAATCGAAGAATATTACAAAAAAGTTCAAATTTTTTTATATCACATTTAGTAAGAAAAAAAGATTAGGGCATCAAAAAATAGGTGGAATAAATATCCTACCTGACTCAATCTACCATATTAGAATTTTTTTATGGTAAAACATAACATCGATGTTATTAATGTTGAGAAAAACATATTTGAATGTTTGATCGGTACATTGTTAGAACTAAAAGGGAAGACAATTGATATATTGGATGCAATATTGGACTTAGTTTCTATGGTAATATTCTTGGATTTATATCCCACTAAGAAAGGATAAAGAAAATATTTATCTATGTATTTTCAAATAATAGGAAAGCCTGAAAAGATGAAATTCTATTAAGGTTTTTACATTATTCAAGCACCTAGTGGATATTATGAAATGGTAAAAAAATGGGTTTTATAGAATGATTTGATGTTAATAATAATGAAATATCATGACTTCCATGTATCAATACAAAAAATACCACCTGTTTCGTTACATTACACTTTTTTGACACATGTCAGAAAGTCTATCATTAACATTTAGATTTTTTCAGTTCCATTTTTATCAAAGTTTTATGTTTGATTCATTAAATGTAATGGATAATGAATCTTTCATCACATATTTTCAATTATTAATATAATTTATATTATAATTTTTTGATATAATGGTTCATATGATGATTCATTTGGTGTAAGAGATAAGGATATATTGGGTAATATATTTACATTGTATGTATCCTTTAAAATTATATTTTAAAATAGTGAAGGGATATCATAAAAATTCACATTTACTAGAGGAGTAAATTATTATAAAAATATATTTTAGGAGGTGGTTGAGTTTTGTACAAACTACTTATTTGATGTGAAGCACATTGGTCTTCCTATATCTCAACATATTATAATCAATAATGATGGTAAGTGTATTGTGTACCTAAAAGTAAGGTTAATTTCATGAAATATAGTGATGAATGAACATTTATGCATTTTATACAAAACCATTCAGGTTTACCCATATATATCATCACATGTCACTACATTGAAGGTATGGTATGGGAAAATAATGGAAAATTTATTGATGAATGAGAATAAAAATACATTTTTTTTGTTTATGTAGAAATTCATAAATTATTTGTTTTTATCAAAAACCTTGAAATGTTTAGCTATGGGACCATGAGTTAATGTAATCACATGTTTTGGTTTAGAAGTTGATTGCTATAAATTTTAGACAAAATTTCTGGATGATAAGTGCGCCTTTCAAAATAGTGGAGTAATAGTTATAGTTAAAGTAAATCATTTTTATAATGATCAAGATAAACCCCATTTTTTAAAAATAACATATTTTGGTTTTGTTAATGGTAAAAGAGAAATTCATTATAATGAATTTTGGGTACCATCATTTTTAGTGTAGCAGGGTTGATATTAACAATGGTGTGGAACACGCTGATTAAGGATTTACACTAGTTGATTTGACAATATTTATCTATAAATAATAATCATTTAACCTTGAAACCCAGGATAAGTAGAAATTTTATTTTATCGACTCATCAAATGATTAGTGGCCTGCCATTTTGAAAGGGAAAGAATTTATTTTTGTTATGATGATACTGATGATGTTGTATACATATGTGAGGTTTATGCATTTCTTGCATTATTAGTTCAGGATAACCTTTATAGAGGCGTAGACATAGTCCATGATATATGAAAGGATCACATATAAGGGATACTGGAAGTCACTCTATTACACTCATAATTATTCAAGTAAATATACATATATATTGAAAATTATTCATGTACAAATTGTATTTTTTTACTTGGATATCAAAATTAATAGATGTTAATCATTTTCTTTGTTTTTATACTAACGTTTATATTCATCAATTATAGTTAAACAATTTTTTCAAAAAATTAGTATGTCGTAATTATTTTTCTTACGAAACATACACATATAAAATAGTATTTTTTTAAACATAAATATTAAATATATATATTTAAATCATATCTCTCATATTTTTATTAATATTTACATTCATCATTTTCAGTTAAATATATTTTTTATTAAATAAGAATGACATCAATATGTTCTTACGAAACATCCACACATAAAAGATTTACTTTTTTAACTTAGATATTTAAATCTATATATTTTGATCATTTCTACCCTTTTGAATATACTTTTACATTCATTAGTATTAGTTAAAGATGTTTTGGAGGAAATAGTAAGAAATCATTATTTTATATAATGTTACACATATAATGGAACTTTTTTTTAATTTAGATATTTATAATTATAAATTTTAATGATTTTTATTATTTTTTGTATTAATATTTATATCCATATGTTAATTTTTACTTTTTATGACTTCATAAGCCTCAAACATTATTTATTTGTTACTATTTATTTTTATTCATCATTTTTAAATAGATATAATTTAATTTCTATTTATGAAATACAATTATTTTCACTTCTAATAGCCCTTTTATTCTATTAAAATAATGGTATAGAGAGTTTCATTAAATTAATATATTATAATGAATAAAATAAAAGTAAAAAAATATTTATTTACATATGTGTATGTTTTCCAATATTAATATTTTTATAAAAATAAAATTATCTAATAAATATGAACTTTTTTTCCTAATTAATATTATCACTATAGGAGATCCTCCCATGGAAGATATAACAACCACAACTCCACGAACCAATATTCAGTGTTTAATTCATTACATTGAAATAAGATACATGGGATCACATAAAAAATTATATATTGGTTTAGTATTCTTCAATAATAAGATATATAAATCATTTCCATTTAACATTGGAAATAAAATCTAAATAATAGTCAAAGTAAATATTCTTTAACCTTGAACTCATTCAAAAATTCCTTCTTTATTGTTTCCAAATAAAATTTGGGGTTTGCCGATTTATTTTAGGGAGGTTGAGTATATCTTCATGATATTTCATGTTGGGTTAACCATTTTCTTACCCCCCCCCCCCCATTTTGAGTTATCTCTATATGGGATAATTCATGGAATCGTAAAATTACAATAGATCTCATATAAATGTTGTCTCTTGGACCTACCTTATAAAGGAAAGAATTTTTTGGCATTATTTAATAGTGAAACTTATGAACTCACATTGTTTGAGATGATGTGAGGTCATGCTCATCACACCCTTTTGGTAGGAATTATTTCCTACTTTGGGACTCTCTTCTATATTTAAGAAATATTCATGGATGCATTTTGTAAATTTAAAATATATAATTGGTCACCTATCGGTATTAAATACAATTATAGACATACAATGATGGGAAACCATCTGTATATATCTTAGGTTCTCCATTAATTAAATTATATGTATTTATCCAAGGTTATCCATCGATGAAACCATCTGTAAAAATTAGAGACCGTTTCTCTTGGTTATGTTTTTATACTGGTTTTAAGCCACATAGTTATGAACTCTTCTAGGGAGGAACAAGTTTTTTTAATGTTGTGATCAGACCAATGATTATAGCATCATATGAAACATTGTGAGTGGAATCAGAACCTACATAGTTTGGTGCCACATAACAAGATACATAATACAATTTAGGGATAAGTTAAAAGGGCCAAACCATGTAGTTTAATTACATGTCGTAATGACTTCTAAGTGTAATATTCCTAGAAAATGATGGGGTGGGATATATGATGAAATGGACTGAGAGACCTTGATGGAATGTGAAACTCTATGTTGGATATGAACTTATAGAGAATATGGACCAGATAATATTATGGTGAGATCAGGGTGATGGGTTTGATCCTCACATAGGAATATAAATATCCCATTTTGGATGAAATCAACTCCCTCATAGTTTGAATGTTTTGGGGCATACCTCTATAGAGCATGCCCATTTTGTTACTTGGTCAGGATTATATCACTTTGATGGTTTTTCTCACAAGGAATATGGACCTTAGAGAGAGTGGTAACATGGTTTTGTGGATTATTTCTAATAATATTCCCAAGTTGATAATATTGGATTATGTAGATGATATGGTTTCCACTAACCTCTAAGACCATGTGAATCATGCTCAGTGTGAGAAATATGAGGAAGTTAATGATCTAGAAATCTGAACAATCTATTTCAATCGTAGGTGGAAAAGGGTGTGGGTATAGATGGTGGGGGATTTTTCCACATGAAATTCTATGGAATTAATCAAGGAGGAAATACTTTTTGGAGACCACCAACCTCCCAATATGATAGTTGGAAGAGAGGAAGAGGGTGGTCCTACATTCAAATGGATCTCATAGTTGGGCTCGAGAAGCCATTCCACACCTTCCATAAGTTTGTGGTCCTTATTAAAACAAAAATGTATGAATGAGGACATTCTGAGGATCCCACCTCTTAGGTAATATAAATACAGACTTCCATTATAATGGGAATATATGATTGACAGGAAATGAAAATGTGCCATAGTTTCTAATCATGCATGTTTGGAGGATTTATAGGGAGACTTTTATTTTCCCCTCTCAGATGATGGAATGAGAAAAGGGGGAATTAATCATTGAAGATGTGAAAATAGATTGAAGTAATTCCAAATTTAGGTGATTCCAGAGCGAGTTGCTGGCTACCTCATATAGGTATTTCCTAGGTGAGTTGGAGGTAGCCTCACATATTTGATATCTAGGTAAAGAACAACATCAGAAACAAAACATTTAAAGGACCATTCCAAGACTTCAAAGAGTCTCCACATGTGTCTCTAGAAGTGTCTAGCATAGATCTGGGATTTTGAAGGGGAATTGGGCCAAATATTTTTGGACTTTGAGGAATTGGATCATCGCATAAGTCTTTGATGTTATAGTTCTTTTAGGAACTCCAATCCATGGACTATAATTATTTATCTCTTAATCTTTTTCTTAGAGAAATACCTATAGAGTTTTGTGGAAGTGGAGGAAGAACTAAGGAGGTAATATATTCAAGTGGTTTACTCTGGATTTATATAATAAAAATGAGGAGACCTAGGGTTGTATTTATTGGAATTATTAGGGCTCTGAGTGAAGGAGGAGTTTCTCACATTTCAGTCACACTGGTCATTCATGATATTGTTATTTTTAAGAGGTTTCAGCCAATGTGATTTTTGACATGTTCGATGATGTTGTACATATTTATTACACTTCTGTGATGATGCATGTTGGGTTATGTGTGGGTTATATTAGGAGAACACAATAAATATTTGATGCCTCTCAATTATCTATTACGATAGTTATTTTCTTTTGAATGTGATCATCCTCATGTAAAAAATGTGTGTCAGTAAATTTCCCCCATAGGATTGGGTCCAATCAGAAGTGGAGGATCTAAACTAAGGTAGATAGAAAAATAGATATTGATGGATCCATCATTAGTTTCCATTTACATGTTCCAAAGAATTTATTTTCAAGCTTGGAGAACATTAAGAATTTTGTATCAGAGAAGGGAGAATGAATTTGTGGGATGAATAGGGTGTTTCATATAGGTTTTCCATACAGGTGGTCTGTGCCAGTCCCTACATGTCTATAAATAGCGTCATATTCTAAGGAAATCTTCCTCTTACTCGCACTATTTCATCTTCACATCCACTCATGTAATTATTATCGTTATCACACATCCTTCACACTTCCACTCTCTAATCTCCTCAAGGTAATTTCTAAAGTGAAGAAACCTAGGAGAGGAGGCTATGTGTGTTGTCCTCAATAAATCACCTGCAGGGGATGGCCACAGCGAGGAGACCACAGTGAGTCACCCACATGAAGTGACCTCCTTATTTTTCTATACCACCTCCCATTCATGGGATTTTTCATCCTAAAAATGAACTTTTTAATATTGATAATCTACACTAAAATCAAACAACACACCATTTATTGCAAATTTTTAATGGCCAGTCAAATATTCTGAGTCTCTGATTAATATCACGAGGAACACATAAAGGAGATGTCAAATTTTAGTGGTCCATATTGTAACAATGTTTTTGACACAAATATTATGGATTTGGATAATAATTTAAACAATTTCCACTATCAGTACCTCTAGGGTGATCAAATACAACATTTTGTTCACATAATACTGAGAGTCATACTCATCATGAGGCCAAGTAATTATTAACCACATTCTAGGTTATAGGTATAGAATAATTTCACCATATCTAACATCTCATCCATGGCTTTTTACTTTAAATAGTGGATAATACCCACTTCTAATTTCATATACATAGTATTTGTGCTCTAGATTTGGATTCCCACACTCTTGAGTCAAATACATGTTACTAATACTCTATTTTTATTGTTTCTAAGAGATACTAGTAAAAATTTCCATAGGAAGGCTCTGACCTTCACTATAGTGATGATTTAAAATGAGAGAGGATTTAGATGTATTGGGTGCCCGAAAATTATTGAGAATTCAAAGTTGAACTAAAATATGTCAAAATATATGAGGCTATATAATTGGACCATACCTATTTTTATAAGAACATATATATCACCCATGAGATACTAATTTTATGGATTCAATAGATGAATACATTCCATATGAAACATCAAAAAGTCGATATTAGTTTATAATAGGTATAAAAGATCATAGGGAAACCCATTCATAGAGATATGTATGATGAGTTCATCCCACCAAAAGTGATGTAGGATAATTATATAATAATGAATGTTTTGGATCAAGAGCTATTACAGGTAGCTTGATATATCATGAAGGAAGACCCTCACCCACTGGGTGATGTCCATTCAAAGGAATGGATAAAGGAATTCCTAGAACAGAAAGGATAAGGTCCTAACTGTCAGGTTTAAATGGGATGTCCCTCATTTAAAAAGTGTGTCATTCCTAGTATGGTTTATCCTATTTACGAGTAGGTATAATATGAATAGTGGGGTATAAAGTCACGTATGAAATTCTAATCCAAACATTCCTTACTTAATTTATATAAATGTGGTGGAGTATCTACATGATATCATTCCATGAGTCTAATAGAGGTTTGAGGTCGGAGATATTTTCTATGGAGACTACTTTAGAATAAGGTAATCACATAGGGTTGGAATCCAATATTTTATAAAAATATTCACTGATGTTTGTTGAATGTGTATATAGGGAAGTCCCCATACCTGATTTGAAGGAACTTTTAGTTCTTGAGGCAGTGGATTGCAGCACACATCCATTCTTAAACCATGATGAGTGAAGTCAAGTTTCATTGAAGATAATTCTGAATTTCTTTTCATGTTATTTCTATCATCCAATCCCTTTCATTGAAGTATAATGAATCCTTGAATAATTTGAAAATACTGATAGAATTAAACTTCTTTTCATATGTGGATTATCCAGTTGGAACATTCACCAAAAAATTTAGCATGAATATGATCTAAGGCCATATATGATATCCTTAATGGATAGAATGCCAGAAACTATGATAGATTCTGAGGTTATTTGTGAATCCAACTCCCCATATAGGTTTCCATGCTAATTTAAGTGTCAATAACAACCAACTGTATCTACTACCATTCCTTTCCGGTTAGAGAAACAACCAATGTTTGATAAAAACATCTAGATAGAAATGTACGTGGAGGTATCAGTAAATGTAAGTATTCTTACTCTATTACGATTATCCCTTGGGTAGACCTCTAGGGTATGTTGAAGCATGTATTTCATCGTACACTCAAGGTGTGTTGAGAAAAATCATCCCCCAAGTCACAAAAGTGAAAAAATTTAGATGAGAAATGTGTGGATTGATGGATCAACCCCAAGATGTTGATAAAGGATCTTATAATCCTCCCAGTGATCTTGAACATATGTCAAGTAGAATTATAGAGTCAAATTGACAGCAACTATCGAGTATATGTGGTCTAGTCATCACCACCGAGAGGGGACTCGGGATCTGGTTTCCCAGACGTACTCTAAAGTTAAGAGGCACATAAACCCCTTGAAATAAAGGGATATGGGTCTTCTTCATTGTAATTTAGGTTAGAATCATACTATGTGTGGCCTGAGGCAATTCTATTTTGGCAAGATGAGAATTTCAATGCCAAATATTTATGGGTATTTATTCAAGAAATAATACACATCCTACAACATAGAGATATTTGGGAAACCTACAACCTCCATTTTAATACCAACCCTTATGATGTTGGGAAGTATATTAAAGAGTTGTAGATTATAATTTATTTCACTGATGACTGGATCCTAGCCACAAATAGGTTTAATGTTATGATAGAATAGGTTTACATTGAGGGGGTGTTTGATAATTCTAATGATGAATGGGATGAATTCAACAATGTTGGACATGTTATTTTAACTTATCATACTTTTAATTATGCAACGTTTACTTCCTATTACAGGGTTTTCAAGGATAAAGTACATAAATCTAATTCACAGAGGGAGGATGAAGAGGAATAGAAAATGGTGTCATAGTTATATGGTTTGATCGGTACCCTAATCGAGGTCAAGGGGGTCACTCCCTAATTAATGGAATTATGCCTAGTCTAAAGGCTCACAAAGGATGAAATTATGGGAGGATGTTACCAAACCCTTTCCCTTATACTATCATTCTAATAAATGATAATTAATCCCCATCTTCAGAAATCGAACTAATAAAATTGAGTAAAATCCTTAGCTATGAAAATGAAGTCATGGTGAGTTTTCACCACATCATTTGTTGTAAACTGGTTCATAATATGAATCAGAACCTTCCTATTGATTAAATAATACATATAACAATATTCACTTAGGGGTCTTGTATCTGACACTCTTAGAACTAAAGAGGGTACTCTCGATGAGGCATATATCTTTACTAGTGCTTTTGTCCCCCCGGTGGGAGAAGTATCAGGAGGTGCGACCACATCTACTCCTGCCTCTATAGAGGGAGAGAATAATAATGCTAACATCATATGTGTATCGTAAGGTGTTACATGTTCATATTTAAAACTTTATCCATTTATAATTTTAGTTCCCATTCATATACTGAAGGAACCTATAAAACCCATCATTGGCTCTGTCATCACCCCAAAAGAAGATGATACTTATGGAGGAGCCATTTTTGGTCTCGAGCCAAGCATCTTGAACACACCTAATGGTGAGGATGCTAAGAGACATGGGGAATTATAAAATAAAATAATGGAATAACTATTTAAATAAATTGATATTCTGATATCTTTGGAGTAGTATTAGGGTATTAATAAGGTATTAAATGGATGCGAGTTTTTGATTTAGTGTTATCTCATATGGATTACCTCCAAAATTTTAATGCATTAAACCAAAAGTCATGAAATTTATATATCTTAACACAAATAGGATTACTAAGTAAATCCACAACTAGGGTGTTGGGGTCCCTCCTTCTCCCATTATGGAAGGAGAACAATATCAAGGGGGTTGTGAAGTGGCTAATTTTCATTATCCTTCCATATCAGGTACCATATAGACTTAGGATGATTCTCTTCATCAAAAATACTAGATATAAATTTTGAGGACATTAATGCTATGGAGGAATACACCAATGAACTAATACCTCAATGAGTTTGTTTAATCAAAAACTTTGATCCCATTTGACCTTTCTATTTACTATCTTTCAATTTCGATGAATGATTTCACTCATCTTCCAATACCATCAGTCTCAATGGTTGAACCGAATGGGGAATCCTCCACCCAAAATAAATCAACTATGAAAGGAGAGGGTAACATCACTCCAGGAAGGAAAAAAATATATCCATCATAAGAGAACTAATTATGGAGTACACCTCTTCTCTTGAGACCAGTTCTACAAGAATATATGAGGCTTAAGATGTTGTCTTGGAATGTCGTTGGTTCATATGGAAAGACATTTGGGAGATAGTGTTGAGGAAACCTATGATTTATCTACCTTCACAAATATATATACTATATATAACGTTTATCTTGTTGGGGTATGGAGGATTCAATTACCACATTGTCCAATTTAATATGATGAAGATCGTTTAAGGTAGAATGATCACGAGTTCCAACAACACCATATCGAAGTAATAATGCTCACCAAATTTATGATCCTCAAGCCACATTATCACTAGATGAGCTTAATACTTCTATGAATTTATAGGAGTGAATTTAATGGGCTGATGATAAATCCATTCAAATATTAAATCTACATCAAGATACCAATATCGTCATAGGGTAGCTCATACTTCTTCAATATTTTCTAGAAGAGGTTTAAACTGAATGGATGATTTCTGTTGCATGAACTATGGATGATATCTTACTTAATGAGGTAGATGAGACTGCCCAACTATCTAGGATTTCATAGGTTGTTGATAAGGATCATGAGTTCCTCTGATATTTTAAAATCTATCCTAAAGGTCTTTTGAAAATAATAACAGAGAGACTCCAATTTATGGAATCTATTTTTACATTTCTTCTTTAATGAAAAATAAATTTTTTATCAACTATCTATGTATTTTCCCAATTTTTCCATATAATTATAGTATATAACTAAAGATAACTCATTTTTTAAATGAATTTGTGTCAATTTTTTTTAATTAAAATGATAGGAACATGAAGATGCCCAATGTTTTTTATGGTCTTAGGACTATGAGAGCATAGTTTGGCAATTGATAGAGTCCCATGACAGAATGTTCAAACTTTTTGCCTTTTGAACCATAATCCTAATTTTTTCCTAAGATGGATAAAAGGGTGATTTATTGAGTCATAATTATCTTTTTATTAGGATTCCATCTATGGTATTAAACCTAACATGTTTGGTGAAATTTTAATTGTAGTTGCTCAATTATTTTCCAGACCATGCAGAGTGCATGAACAATGAGATGAGAGTCAACTTATTTCTAGGGTTCCCTTGGAATTTTTTCATTATAGTGAGTATCGAAAACTTTTCCAGGGAAATTTAGGTTCCTTAAAGATAGGAAAAAGCTACTGATGTTTTATATAAAACATCTTAGACCATGATTTATGGGGATAATGACCCAATTATGACTTATTGGCTAGGAATAACCCAAAAAATTTCTAGACATTATGGGGGAATTTTAATTTCGTATTTGGGAATTTTTGGATCTAAATATATGACATGAGACGAGTATACAAGGAATGCATGTGGATCATATTCGAAGGGAAAATTCCATTGGGATGTTTTCAAGGTGTACAGGGATAAGTATGTTTTCTCTTGGGCATGAGAATTAATTTTATTAAAAAAACAAATTTGGAGGTATATTATGAAATATTGTATTTGAGGTGTGTTATGCATAGTCAAAAAAATGGTGTCCTTCAGATTTTTACACTCTTATTACCAATGGTCATGGGAGATTTGTGACGATCTGAATTTCCCAAAATAATGATGTGTGGTTTAAAGAATGATTATATCCAAGAATGAATAAAACACATAAATTTTATTTTCACATGGATGAGGGAAGAAAGGTTTAATCCAATAATGATTTTTTTTAATGAAGGAACTCGACTATAATTCCCAAAATGGATCCGTACCATGTGCGAGATAGAATATAGAGGAGGATATTTTGAAAACTTTATATTCATTCAATAAGGAATAATGCTATAAAAGTTATAAAATTATGTAGATCACATGATTTTTAGGGCATTAGCCAAATATGACTCAACAATGTTCAAGGATGAGGGATGTAAGTTATGTCATAAATCATGATATTAGAGTTCTAAAATCAAGAGTAAAGGAATAAGATAAGAATTTAAGTTGATGATCATGAACCATGATTGAAATTTTTTTTCTATAATGATATTTGTCAAAACAAATGGATATGAGGAAAATTTCCATTGGGGAATTAAATGAATTGAATAACCGGTCATATTTTGAGGTGCATTGTCTAAATATATGTTAATGTTTTTTATGCATTGTCATTTGAGGGTTTCCTTCATAGCTATAAGATCATGTTACCCATAGCTAATGAATTATGTTGGGGATCTAAATTCTCCAATAAATGATGTGTGATTCGTGAATGGAATGTTCCTGAGTATGAAGAAATAATTTATGAGTAAATTGACTAGGAATTGTAAAAGTCTTCCTTACATAGGTGTTTATTTTATACAATGAAGGGAAAATTTTCAACTAGACCCATGATTTGAGATTTATGAATCACTCCCTATCATGTGGTAATAGTTATAAATTCACACATAGTTTTTAATGGAAAAATCCCTATGTGGGTTTAACCTATACATAGGGTGAGGGGGAATTTTTATATTGTAATATGACCAAGGATTTGAGTCATGAGAATCACTATGCATCTTGTGGTAATAAAAATAAAGACACATGTAGTTCTATGATAGATTCCAAAAATTGGACATGCTCTTATATAGGGAGTGGTCTTTTTATCATATTGTATCTAGACCAGGATATAGGATCTAGAAGTGATTACATATCTTTTGGTAAAAATGAATCATTTTACATGTTTCTCTGAGATAGAGGTGTGGTATGTGACCAACACTGGTAATTATGGATCTCTCATGTGAGGGCTATAGGAATGGAAAATTTAACTTTATTAAGGGATATGAATCATGAAGAATAACATCATGAAACACGGTTGCAGGTTACCTGATTATAATTTGATGTATGATGTATTGAATTTCAAAAATTCTAGTAGAATGAAGTGAACACAATTTTAAGGTCATGATTCTTCGAGCTAAAAGTTAATCTCCCATGTGAAGAGGCCCTTAAAAATATTCCAAAGACCATATGAGCTATGCAGAGTGAGAAATAATGAATAGTGATTGTTCCCCTTTTATAATGGGGGAATTAAAAAAATCTAGTGAAGTGAAGGATTGCCACTAATGGTTATGGAGTGCATTTGTTAGCAGGTAAGGAGGAATCTAGCATGAATGAATGACATGGTGTAAAAAACTAGTGAAGAAATTCGTTCCTATGTTCAGAATTTTTGGTTGTACTTGATATGGAAGGGTTGCGAAATAGTATATATCCTATGGTAATAAGAGTCAAGTAGTACATAGTTTAGGGATAACATTCCTTGTACCGATATGACTTATATACTGGGTATATGAGATCATTTATCTTTTTTTTGCTGGACCAAGGTTGAAATATCCAGGAATCACTGTATTTCACATTAAAGAAACAAAATCATGCCACACATAGTTCTTATCATCCCATAAAATTTAACATCATGTGGTAAGGAAACATGTTCATTTGGAAGAATGTAAATAAGGTATGTGAGGATTATTCATCAAAATATACCTAGGAGTTTAGGAAATAATCTCATAAGATTATTTTATCAAGAATTTGGGAAATTATCTCTTAAGAGGAACCCCATGCTCATCATGTGAGGACTCCAATCTTGGTCAACTAGGTAATCTTATGATTGGTGCATAGTGTAATAGTACATTTTAACATCATGTTCTAAAGATGTTGTCATACAACGTAATGTCCTGTATTATGATGAAATGATTCAAGACGCTAAGGGTTTTATAATAAGAAATGATCTATTAAATTTAACATCATACAATAAGGATAAAGGATGTATTCTAGATTTAAGTTATATGACTAGTTCCATATTTCATTAATCATGTGAAATATTTCATGAGAAATCCTTAATTGGTAGGGGAATAATAGACTCATTTCCCATGGTGATCAATGAATATGAACCATTGGAATAGAAATTATGGATGGAAAAATGTCCTTCCCATTTTGGATTAAGCATCAATGGTTTGTTTTGAAATATAATTAGGTTATGGGGGACCAAAACTAGTTCCCATTATCAGAATGAATGAAGAAGAAATTTCTTGTTGGAAGACTGTGTTATTCTATTTTAGTGAACCTCTAAATGATGAACAGTTCACATTAACATGGAATCGATCCATTACAATTCTTATAAATGAATGTAGGATAGCTCCTTTACAGAAAACTAATCATAAATAGAAATGTGCAGTGTAATAAATTGGACTTTGATGGGAAAAACTATTTTTTCTCATAAACTATTGAATATTAGGTCTCCTGCATATTAGTACAGGTTGTGTTATGGTAGGTCCACAAGGAATATATAACCTTATTAGGTTATGATGTCTTACCTTTTATCTCCATCATTTGGAGTATATTTAATAGGTTTTGGATGAAATAATCCATCTTTACATTCTCTATTTCATGATAACAGGATGAATGGTTGGACTCAATGTTATACTCCTCTAATAGTATATTCAATTCAGATGAACATAAGTTGGCACCATTTTCTGCCAATATTATATTAGGGACACCACATTTGATGATAATTTTTGACATCATGAAATTGATGATGTGTTTTGTCCTGAATTACTTTAAGGGTATTTATTTAGCCCATTTGGAGAAGAAATTAGGATTAGTGAGGATATAGATAAATTTCTTGAATATAGTGGGAGGTCATGATCCCACTACATCCATTCCCCATATAACGAACGACCAATAGTAGTTGGTGGTATGAAACAACTCCAATGATTGATGGATTGTGTTAAAATGTACTATATATGGAAATAAACTTTTGATGAACTATGTATAATCCTGCATCATCAAAGGCCAAAAATATCTATTCCTTCTGATTTACTGAGAAATCATGGTCCCTATCTAATTGGTACCATATGCATCTACATTGTATTCTTATTTAATAATGATATTATACTCTCCACTAATTCATATATGTGGTATTCCATCAATGCCTCGTTTATAGAAAACCATTGGGTGACTTTTTCTATCATAGAGGATAATACTAACTGCCTTCCATTAGATCTACTATTTTATAGACTTTTCCAATAGAAGGCTACCATTTTTGAGAGCTTTTTGAACGGGAATCATTCAACCATTTTCATGTTTATCTAGTTTAGGGGAGTAATTTACCATGTTGATCGGTTAAATTTTACACTAAATACATAAAAATACCATTCTATGATGTTCAATGTTGATGACAATTTCATCCCTATCCCGATCTACCAAATCGTTATATGCATTTTCTAGTGCATCTTCCTGATAATTCTAAAAGCATTGGATATGAGTCAACATTGGATCCGAGGGGATTTAATCCTTAAATCTTTGTACATAGTAAATATAAGGTATAAACTATTATTTTTATAACATAATCTATATTTTCGTGCATTATTACCATCTTTGAGACATCATTGACATCCAGATGGGACATTGGTATTTATTTCACATGTTCTAAGCTTCTGATAAGGGATTGGAATTTTGTATCAATATTAATATAATATTTTGAGAATAGGAAGGAATTTGGAAAGGCTATCTTTTGGGTAGATAAGGATGGCATCTAACCCAAATATATTGAGCTTGTGGTCTACTATCATTTTTCCAGTTGGGCTTTTGGATGTTCCATCAAAGTAAATCTCCTATATTTTGGGGGATTCATGGGAAGAGAATATTTTTTCAAAAAAAAGTTTTATATTCATAGGTGTTTCATTTCAATAAGGATTAATTTTGAGGAATTCAACCAATTATTTCCCATTTATCACCTTCTATGTTATGAACTAGATGTTAAAATGGTAAACTATGACCACACACCATTGCAAACATCATGTCAGCATAGGAAGATAGAGGTTTTACTTGAGAAGGTCAGTTTAAGAGACCAAATAGACCTTGTGATATTCCAAGTTGTGCCTTAACTTTTAAACGGTGATGATTAATGCTAAAACGTTAATATAAACATAGAAATAATGAGTCTCTGTACCTATAATAGTTTAAGGAGGTAACATTTCATGTATATCCTTTTTATTCATTGGATCAACCTCACTGTCATAATGACATACTAAAGAGGTGAGAAACATACCCCAGGTTACACCGAAAGCCCATTTTAGGGGGTTTATTTTCTGGCCATGTTGTCATTGTTTTTTGAAAACTATATCACATTCAGAAATATGGTTGAACAAATTTCATGGATGTCAACACTATATCATTAACATAGAACTTGGTAGACTTTTCCATAAAGGTAATGAATATGAAGGGCATGGTGTGTTCTCATGTAGCACAAACATTATTCATGCCTAAGGGAATCAACCGATAGCAATATAACCCTTAGGGTTCCTTGAAGGCAGTGGATTATTCATCATTTCGGGCCATCAAGATTTGGATATATCCCAAGTAGCAAACATTTAAGGGTATATCTTTGTATGAATACATCACATCAATCATAATTTCTATAATTGGAATCTAGAATTCATTTTTTGAACAATGTCAGTTAATTTCTCTGATGTCAGTGAACACTATGTTTTTTACATTCTTCCTCTCAACTAGGATTGTACTGGTTTACCATTTTAAGTATTTAACTTCCCAAACAATGTTTTCTCTAATGAAATTTTCAAAAAATACTTCGATTTTGGAAACATGGGATAAATGTATTGTTCTTCCCACCGACAAGTACCCGAGATGATCATCTAGCAGACCCAAGTGGTGGGATACCACATCATGATCGATTTATAACATTTATAGGTTATTCAAGGAAAATTAATCTTTATGATGATTTAATAAGGAGGTATATACATGTTTTTATTCAATTTAAATGGACACACTAATCGGTGTGGGACACATATCTTCTTGTGTACCCATATTTACTTATTGGAGTTCATTGAAAATGGTAGAGAAACCTTACCTTAGTGATAGAGGGGAATATTTTGGGCCATATTCCTCTTATTTTTCATCTTCTTGTTCCTCTTCATCTATTCCTATATAGAGAAGGATGACTGATGAAGGGGAAATTTTATAGTTAGTAGGAATATTAATTTTATAAGATTCAAATGCATAAATATCATGTTACTCTATTGATGATGTGTTTATTAATTCTAATTTAGCTGATGACATCATGGTATATTTAATTCATGGGCATATAGTGAGTAAATTTTTACCGAATGAATCACAACTGATTTTAGGGCCAATATACTCTTTAATACATCTTGGTTCATATAAAACAACTAATATTTTGAGTATTGACGAATATGTTCCAAAATCTAAAGTCACATTCTTTATTTTACTAATGGTAAGTACATACCAATTGCTCAACACATTTAATGGGTTAGTTGGGGTCATTTACAGACCATTTGGGGTGGTAACCCAAAACACATAATTAGTCATGTATTGTTTACCTTCACATTGATAAAATCATGCATTAATGTATTGAGTATCACAGGATAAAATTAGATATATATTACCATATAATGTCCCACTACACCCATTGACATGTTACATGAGGCATTGGTGATATTATGAAGGGGTTACAATAAGTTAGTGTAAGCAAGGCTATCCTAGTATGAAATTGAAGGTTGTTTCTAAGTGGAAGTTGAGGAATTCGTAGTTGGACATCATGTCCCAAAATTGGGTTCTTATTTCAGTCCATCCAGGGAAAATTTGATCACTATTACCATACTCTTAAATCTTCACTGGTCAAGGACACAAGTCGGCATCACTTAGCCCAAAAAATTAATGTGTTTCAATCATAATGTGATTTACTAGAGAGCCACTGTCGATGAAATCTCAATGAATATAAATATTTTCTAAGCATCCAGTCATATATAATGTCTTAATGTGACCTTAAACCATAATATCATTTTCATGTTCCATAAATGATATGACTACATGACATTCGATGGGTTCTACATCTACATAGTACTCCACAACAGTAAGGACCATAGTTTCAAACTTATGAGGGATTAATATGGCCCATATTAGTTTTTTCATAGATCATTCAACAATTTAAGAGCATCCAATATTAAAAGATTCACTGGAACTATTCCCATCTACATCATGATTACAAATTTTTTAGTCAAGGGTCTACATCTTTTAGTGGGGAGCCATTCTCTAGTAGTTAATTTAAGAGTTTAAGTGCATGGGGTAGAAGAGTTGTGTGGTTCAACAGAAGATGAATATATTTTTTACTATTTTTTTAGGTTATCTAGGCCTACCTACCTTCCTAGGTTGTCAAGATTATCGCATCCATTCCAACTAATTTTCAAAAAATGATCTGGTCAGGGACACTATTAGTGAATGTGAGTATACTTCTGTATTCTTCCTTTGATAACTGAATGTCTCTTCCATGAGTCAAAATAGTTTAATCAATTATTATGGGTATGTGACCAATATATTGTTTTTGGACATTACTACTTGTCTCACTACTTCGTCTTTTCATGTGGCATATGCCTAAGGCTCCTCGATTTGGAATATGGAATTTAGATTTTTACACCAA
The DNA here is from genome assembly GCA_963277665.1 of Viscum album. Classification (NCBI taxonomy): domain Eukaryota; kingdom Viridiplantae; phylum Streptophyta; class Magnoliopsida; order Santalales; family Viscaceae; genus Viscum; species Viscum album. The sequence goes on along the minus strand of OY728138.1, from coordinate 749,648,394 downwards.
CTCATCATTTGAGAATAGATCTATTAAATGAATGATATTAATTGAACTAACTAATTCAGTCTTTATAGGATGAGGATTGAATCTGGTCAGAAGAATCCCATGGTAAATTTGTTTGGGATGGTTCCCATGATATCTAAAATAGTGGCATGAAATTTGAGAGAGTAAGGCTTGAAATTGGCATACATATAGGATCATCCTCCCACACATTATTTTTGTTCTTCCAACCATGAATTTTCCTAGAATATTATCTTTTGGAGGACTATGGTACCAACAATGTTGGTTTTGTCATGGAATTTGAATATTAGGGTAAAGATTTTTGACTTATCTATGACCTAAGGATCACATTATTTTGTTTTATCATCATTCTGATCATCTAACCATTGAACTTATGCACACTCATTCTCCTAACTTCTTTTCATTTCCATTATTATTTAAGGGAACTAGACACACATAATACTTACAATAGTGGAATACCCATCTTCAATTTCTTAGATTCAACCATCTTTTATAGGATGTATTTAAAAAAATACACTCTGATTGTGTGGCCTAATGTTTTGTGATAGGGGAATAATTGGGGAAATCATCAAAACACAATTTATATGTCATTATATGATCTAGAAATTTTAGCATGTTATTTTCCATAACTTTTATAACACATCCTATGAAATTCTCATATTCGAAGGAATAGACGTTATTTCTATGGTATTTAAATTAAGAGAATTTAGGTTCTCATCACTTATCTTGATAGATGTATTTTTGTTAAATGTTTCATTCCAAAGGTGGTTCCACATAAGGATGAGTGGGATTTGGAGCTGCTACTAGTTAAGAGGTTGGATTTAAGGTGATTATTGTTGTATCTTCACTACTTTCTCTCTTTCCCTGAGCTACTTGTATTACATGATAATTAGACCTCATTCAAAAAATAGAATATTCCAGCCATTGTTAAATTGTGGGAATATCCCAAAACACACCCAAATATTTTTTTTGGATATGTGATGTTCACAACTCATAATAAAGGGTTTCGATTCCCATAATCAACAAATCCTCTATAAGAATCTACAAATTAATGGATTATGTAAAACCCTTCCACCAAATAATAATTATTAAAACTAGTAATTTACTCACTATCTTAACTTTGAGATATTTAATATTATCATCCTATACTATGTTGATCTGGATTAAGATAGTGACATAGATCTTCTGCCATTGATTGATTCTGCTGGTAGATTGGTATATCAGTTGAAGGTCGGCCCTTCTATGGTTTACACAAAACACCCATTTTTTATTCCACTTATTGTTAATGGGTTCCCATCATGGGATCACATTGAGATATGAAATGAATCATATACTTTTATGAATCCCCCAACCCATTGAATATTGGGAGTGTGTGGTTCCCAATGTTTGGAATGGGAAGAGTCACATATACCCATTCAGGGTAAAGATTTATTTTTCAGTTATACTGCTGCACATCGTCTTTCCACATCTTCTAATCAAGACTCTATTGACTCAATAGTTTTGATGAGTTGGTGATGATTGGAAAAAAATATAGGGACCTAAAAGGTGGAATAGAAGGTTAAGCCAGCTATGGCAGCTCTACCAATACTCGTAGTGGGCAACCTCTTAGGACTTGTATGGGAGGATGTATTTGACCTATATTTGGTTTCATCTCCAATGGAGGGAACTCCAGATATCAATACATTGTGGGGTGAAAGTATATTGGATATCGATACACCCCATTGAGCGTATGTTCTGAATCTACCCAAGTTATAACAAAAAACCCCTTGGTTGAGGTACATTGGCTAAGGGCATGAGATAAGGCTTTTATTACTGAACATATCCCCCAATTTTTCTTCCTCATAGCAGTTCCACATTTAGTTTTCTAAATTCCTTCATCTCATCCATGTATCAAGAAAATCATTCCTCAGGTGTGTGAGGTTCAACCACATTGGGTGGTGGGTGAGATAACACCAAAACAATTCCTTTTTCATGAAAACATCTCACCAACGAGGTAGTAGTAGAGCAATTGAGGGGGTCCCCAAATTCTAATCTAGCCAACATATCATGGTATTAACACTATCTTCAATCATTTTTATATTTATTATATTCTATATATAAATATTCTCATACTTTTCCTCTATATCGGATTCATGTTCTGCATCATCCATCTGTGTGGTACTAATGATTTTCAAAGATACATGATTAATTCTATGTTTCACATTATTATTAGAATTAAAGGGGGACTATTTTCCATTAAAATATATTTTAGAAGAATTTTGATATCTAAGGTAAATTAATCTATTGACATATTTCTCTTCATTTTTACTTCTACAGAGCCTCATCTTTTTCATCAATAATCCCATTAAATCCATTTAGAATAGGGAGACCCAAAATTAATCTCCTAACATTTTCATCTTAATTTTTCTGACTTAGTAAATCAGGTAACAAAATTAGAAAAACTAAGAGGGATATCATTTCATTACTCATCTTAACTGAGAAATACCGAAAATACATTGAGGAGGAGAATAAGCTAAAAGATCCCCCATAAATTTGGTATGGGTTTTTTCCTATTCCACAATTTCAGTACTTCAAATAGATTTATTATCCTTATTGAGAGGGGTTCTATGACAAAATCCCCCAGCTTGCAGAATGAGGTTTCTCATGTATTTTGTGCCTATAGCTACAATGGATACTCTCTTAATTCTATATATCTCTATTAGATCATGTGTTGGGTGAATCGTATGATCTATATGTGAGCTACTTTATTTTTAAGGAATTATGGTTATTTTAATATTATCATTACTTATGTAATAATCGAGTTAAACCTTCTCGGATTCCTCATGAAAGATTCCTTTAATGGGTCTCACAAATCGAGCTCGATGCTTCTGAGATTTTTTCCAGGAGTATTATTATCGAGCATGCCATCTATCTTGGGAAGAGTTTTCTTTTTAGATCCAATTAAAAGAAATGACATTGCATGACATCACATATGGAGGGATCTACTGATTAGTGAGTGGGGTAAAATTCATTTGTACATGCTCACCCTATCCATTGATATAGACTCGAGCTGGGGTGTTGGTGATCAAATGGAGTAACATTATTAGCTCATTAGTAGATGCATGTTGGAGACTATCCCACCACAACACTAATGTTTGGAATCACATATATGGAAGGGGAGCAAAATCAATTAGATGACTTCTCTCATAAATTACCCTAACATGGCCCTGATATTTATTGAAGGGTAATAATTTATCCCATAGATTATGTAGAGTTCTATATATACTGAAGCAAATTTCATCAAAACATTCTTATCAAAATGTTTCTAGAATTCTATGTTGAGGATTGGATAAGGGCCAAAACATTAATGTTAATTTTTCTTGATCCATTTGTTTCTCTTAAGAAATATTCCTTCTTTATCTTCTAGAGAATATACCTCTATATGATATGACCTAAATAGAATTTACCATTTACTTTTATATAATACATGGGGTTATAATGGATCTCCTATGTTATGATGGAAGTCAAAAAATCCAAGGGTGGTTTGGAGGGAAATAGTTTCCTTGGACGGTCTTCTAGTTGTGAAAGGACATCACTTTTCAATGACAATTTATCAGAAATGAATGGCCTTATCTTCCTAATAACCTCATGATATAAGGGCTCTATCATAATTTTTTCAGAAAAAGGGGGACCTTCTTATCAAAATGAAATATTACTATAGGGAGGGCCTTTATAGTTAATGATATTATTGGGAGGAAAACCATCACAGCACAATATACAACTACAAAGGGAATTTCTACAGCATATAAATGGGGGAGGAACATCACGGTGGAACAAAAAAAGGGGAAGACCTTCTTATTGTTTGATATTCTGACAGTGGGGATGGTTATCATAGTATTCATCAGGATAAGGGTCCTCATTGCTGTCCATTTGATAACCATGTAGGTGGCCTTCTTGGTACGGTGTATAGGGAGGGTCTCCTGAGGTTCTTACAACAAAATCATTTGCAGAACATTCAAAACTACACCTACTAATTCAATAATTTGGTGATAGGTCAGTAGGATCTTGGTCCACCATTGATAGAAGTTTGTTGGAGACAAGATTTCCAGTCTCGAGCAGAGTAGGATTGTGTGCCTACTCTTGGATTTAAATTTTCTTTCAGAGAGACTTCTTTTTGGTTTATCTCTATCAAGTTACAAGATTCACATGATATGGATAATGACTTCCCATGATAGATGCATATTTAGGTGACTCTTATATTGTTTCTAGGATTTTATGATAGGCCTTTGAAATTTTTTGGGGATATATGCATACCATTGAGTGGATACTAGGATGGAAAGATCGAATGTAGTTGGATCAGAGACTAGGCCTAATCCTGTTTCCCATTTTTCATGATTTATTTTATAAAACTCATAGATAAGAAAAGAAATAAGTTTCCAATACTGAGTGACAATTATATTATGTTGATGGTCAATATATATAATTGAGGTTAGGTTGTATGCTTGAATCATAACTACTGATGTTACAGTCATTATATTAGGGAAGGTTTGTAGAATGTGGCAAGAGACTACTGCTTGTTTTTGTAAAATTTCCATGATTTACTGAGTCACTTATTTAGTATAAATTGTGATATATTACCATTCATTTGTTGGAGTTGGGATATACCCCTACTCCGATACTCTATTTTTTGGAGGGATATACCAAAAATCATCATGTCTGGGTGAATAGTAATAGGTGTGACCTATGATTGCTATCATGCAATGATGGAAGGTCTCTTTCATTACTTATAATTTGTATTCAAATTCTTGATGTTTGTGAGTATTTATATTTTCCAACTCATGGGTTTCTAATATGTATTTGGTGTGGGATTCTCTGGAAGGAATAAGGATATAGATATGTTCTTCATTACATAATGTTTTCCCTCGATAGACAACCCTTTGAACCCGGGTCCGAGTAACTTGAGAAAGATCCCACTGTCTGACATCCTCATTATGCTAAATAATTAGCACAAAAAAATATTGTAAATGGAATCTACTCAAAATATCAATTTATGGAGACACCTATACTATTGAAATGAGTCTGTCGAGGACCTCTTGGAATGCTTCCCTAAGGTAATGGATGAACTTGTTGTTGTATTCTAGGGGAAGGATCTTTAAATGGTTTGAGATAATGATGGGTGCAATTGGTTATTTATCCACTAAATACCAATGAGAGGATGATTATAATGGATATGTATTATTTAAGGTTGAAGATGTGACTTCCATGGTTAGTACAATACCAGTGAGGTGTTACTCCAAAATTAGTGCACTGTAAAAATGATGTTTAAGATGTTAGGTTAGTAATAGTGTCATCTGGTTAGATGTGGGACCAGATTGTGTAGAATAAAATGCATATGTTCTTTCTAGTTGGTAATACTCCATTGTATTTATGTTATTTCATGGTAAAATTTACTGGAATATTTACATGAAAGAGAGAAAGAAAAATCATCAATGATGTGCCACCATATATGAACACATGTGCTATTGATTATCTATAGATATATGTTTAGACCTCTTTCATATTTTCCATAAAGGAGATTGATATGTGGTTGACCGAGTCAATAATGTGTTCACATTGGATTCAAAATTTTTTATTCTGATGAAACTTTGTGACTAGATGATTGATTGTTTTTGTGGGGGGGGGGGGGTTCAGTACGGTTGCACAATTTTTCATGTAATGTTCAATATTTTTTTTCACATTCCATTTTTGGTAGTCCTTAATGACATTAATTCATGGATCTAGAAACACCCAAAAATTATCAAATCCATAATGGATAATTGTTCCACTTTCTGAAGGCAATCAGTTATTGGGAATCTTAACCAAATACACTTATGAAATCACATTAGTTAATAGGATGAGTGGTCGAGAAAATATCACCCTTTTGGGGGGGAATTGTCTCATATTCGTTGTCTATCTAATAGATATAAGACACATTCATGAACCCCTTTATTAAATTCAAAATATGGAATTGGGCACCACTATATTAATATTAAATTATTGAAAATCATTGATGGTGAGGAATCAATATGTATCCTAGCATCTCCATCGATGAAACCATATGTATGTATCAAATGATATCCATCGATTGAACCATGAGAATGTATAAGATGTCCCACATTTTGATTATGTTTTTTTTCTTATACTAGTTTTAATCCAAAAATTTAGGTTCCATGGAATTAATCACTATCAAGGTAGAGGGGGTTTTATTGATATTTGGATAAGTCCCATGTCGGGGTACTCTTACATAAAATTGTGAAATGAATCATAACCCACATAGTTCAATTCCACTTAAAAGGACACATCTTTCCTTTTATGGTATTGGGATAAGAACCAAACCATACTGTTAAATGTCATGTAACAAGTAAATGTGGGTTTAAGATGACTCGTAAAGGATGGTATGTGACTTACTCAAAAACGACCTAGGGGACCTAGAAGGAATTCGACCCTACATGTTGAACATGACCCTATGGGGAATATGGCCCATAGAATATTTGGGTGAGTTTGGGGATATGGATTTAAATCTCATGGAGGATTCTTACATGTCCCATTTAGAAAAGATTCAAATATCTTATAGTTCAAACCATTTGCGTATTACACTTATAAAGGCGGCCTAATTGGTTACTTTATCAGAAATATAGCCTTTTGATGTTTTATCTCATATGGAATATGGACCATAGAGGGGATTGTGACATGGATTAGGGTACTTCACCTAATAAGTTTCCCATGTGGTGGATATTTGATTATGCTGATTATGTGATCACCAATAACCTATAACCCCACACGAGTCATGCTTGTTGTGAGAAATAGTAGTTAGTGGAAGATATATCAATACAAACAGTCTCCTTCATTAGCAGGTGGAAAAGGCATAGTGTATGGAAGGAAGGGGATTGTCCCACATAAAATACAAGGAGATTACTCTTGGATGCATGACCTTTTGGAGATCTCCTCCCTTCCTCCTTAGATGGGTGGAAGTAGGGAAAATGGTAGGCATATGAGAAACAGATTTCACATCCCGACCTCTTCCTCTATTAAGAATTTCAAAGGGGGAAGGGCTGGTTCTGGAAAAGGGAATTCTACATAGAGTATGCCCTTTATATTTCTTGGTGTAAAATACACCATCCTTCTAAACCCTCTCCATTTTCCACATGAGGATAAATGGGAATTTTTAGATTTTCAAATCTTTTAATTCCTCAAGTTTTTCACACCAATCATAACTAACATGTGCTATGTGGTTAGTGTATATCGAGTCATTAGAATAATAAAATATCCATAAATTGGGCCACCTATTAGGTGTGGTCTCAAAAACCATGTTACTATCCTATTAAAGGGCCATATTTCCTGTGAGGAAAACCTTCAAAGGGACATATTCTAGATGAACCCAAAAATTAGTCGTCCTCCATATCTGTAATCCCAAAACCTTTGATAATATGTTATCTTTGATTCCAATCTAAATGGTATACAAATAATTCCCCCTGACTTTCAAACCCCGCACCCTAAACTCAACCAAATATTCTGAAGGATATATTCTGTATTGGTCATTATACAAAAAATAGGTTCATATTCCTTCTAGGTCTCTTGGTCAATTTCGTCGTAAGTCCCACACCATCCTTCTCTACAAATATACCATTATTATTTATTTATTGAGGAACATTAAATAGAATGGTTTCCTACGTATCCAATGACTCTTAAAGTTATGATATTTCATTTTTAGTGTTGTCAAAATACGTGGGTTCATATTCATCTCACAAGTATATGTTTGAATCCCCTATCATGAGACCGATCCCGATATCAGAAAAACTCACATCTCCCAAGATAATGCCAAATTCCACAACACCTAATTCTGTAGATTAAAACAAAAATTAGAAAACAACAAATGTATCAATGATTGAGGACATCTAATGAATAATAATGTTTCCATTGATGGAGATTTATAAATACATAAATATGATTTTATCATTGGAGAAGCAGAGATACATAAAGATGGTTTCCCATCATTGCATGTAAATAATTGATTTTTAATGAATTTGGTGTGACCGATTCCATATTTGGGATTTAAAAAAGGGATTCATAAATATATCTTAAATCATTAAGAGATCCCCATACTATGTAATATTTTCCCACAAAAGGGTTATATGACCCCGACCACATATCCTCTCAACCATTGTGAGTTCTTTCATTTCATTGGGTAATATTCCTAAAGACCATTCCTTTGAAACATGGGTCCATGAGCAATCTTGGATATGAGCTTGACTGGCTATTTCTAGTTCCACAAATCTACCCCATTAGAGACCACATGAAAAGGGGTGGAAATTGGTGAAACTAATGCGAAAGATTTTGAAACCAATCTCAACCCCCCACAATCAATCGTTTAGCCCCAAACATTCATAAAAAACCATCATATTTTGGAAAATTAAAAATAAGTGGGTGCTAAAATTCTTAATAATGGTTGAATAAAATGGAATAAATCGTGAGTAAATAGTGAATAAAAAATATGGAAAGGTAAATAATTGAAAAAAAAATTAATAAATAAATTGATCCTAAAATTCATGTATTAATAATATCAAATTAATAATATGAAAAATAAAAATAACTAAATTACATATGAATTAGATGCATAATATTTGATTTAATGATCTCAGATATCATGATATCAAACCATCAAGGCCTTTTACTAATAAATTTTATGTTCATGTGTAGGTATACACCAAAAATTATTTTATAAGGCTAGAAAACTAGTTTTCCTCATGAGTCCTTTGGATGAATCAATAGACTATGTAATTTCAGGCTCTACCCATAACATCAGGTCCAATTATTTCTTTATATATTGAAAGGTCCATTTAATCCTTAAAAAATATTCCTTATCATAAAATATTCATTTTGAGTAATGAATATATACTTTCAATTTTCCCTTATCATTCAAATAATTTTTATAGGAAAACACCGTATGTAAAAATTTTATATGGTTTTAAGGTATAATAATATTCATGATAGAAAAAATATATGGATATGGAAGATTAATTTATTATCCAATCAAAGTCGGTCACATGCAATTTAGTTTTTCTAGAGAAATTTAATTACCAAAAAATCAATCACGATATAAGGTATGACTATCAATTCATTAGAAAAAAATCATGTTTTTTTATTAAAATATGTGATTTCATAAAATAAATGAAAATAGAAGAAAAAATATTAAACTAAATTTTCATTAAATAATGTTATTTATAAAGCCATTTAAAACTTTTAACAAAAGGTAAATAACATAAAAAATTTATGGTGTTTAGAAGATATGTTAAAGCCATATACATTAAAAATAAAAATGGATTTTGATTTTTTATAAAGAAATTCTAAAAATAACATATCAAATAAAATTAGAATGAATACATTAAAACTTTTAAAAATTTGTTGATAATTTAAAATCTCCTTAATAAATTATTTGAATAAAAATGAATTTTTTTAAAAAATTGATATAATATTAGTGGAATAAAAATATAACCGATCAAAAATGGAAATAATATATAATTTTCTTTTATACATTTCATTGATTTATTCAAGTTCTACTGTGACTAAATGTTATAATAAAACATGGAAACTACATAAATATATAGATGATAAGAACATATATATTAAGAATAAATTATAAAATTACTTCAATGAAAATAAAATCAATCCAAAAAAAATGTTATTGTTAGACAAATTTTAACCTTTTAGAAACTTTTAAATTATAATCTGTTGAAAGATTATACTGGAAAAAAACTAATTACAATGAATAATTATATATTTATGTTAAATAAATCATACTAGATGTACATACACCACATAAAATAAAATAGGTTTATAATACAAAATATGTCTAAATAGTGTAAATTTAGATAAAATCCCTTACCATATGCTTATTATTATTTTAATGTGAATTAACCTGTTATATAATGGTTTTAAACTTGTTATTAATTTATAACATTACCATATTCATATTTTTAATATCATACATGATCCTCGTATAACATGTTATCACATGTTCATTGGGTGTTAACTTCTCTGTATACTCATGCTTGTTTTTTCATAAACTGTCCAGTATACGTGTCTTGATAATGGTTATGTAATATTCATAATTTTAATCATGAAAAAAATTATACATATTAATTATCTATATAATTATAATACATGTAACAAACTGAGATTTTATAAGATATGTTCTTTTTAATCTCTTTAATATCTTCTAATTTACTCTACACTAAGATTATCTTGCCCTATATGCAACACCGTATTAACTTGTAGTATACGCAACAGTATTCTTGGCTCGTGTTACACAGAATTTCAATTTCGTTTTGTAGAAATTATTATACGCAATGTTAAGTATAGATTTTGTATAAGGTATAAATGAAATAAGTTTTGAATTATGTTATACGCAACACCAAAGGGAGATTTCACTACACGCTACCCTGACCTGGCTTTCATCAATGCAATCACAACCTTCCTTGATAGCGTGTGTTATACGCAATACCGGGTTTTACTAAACAATGAAATATGTTTATAATATTATAACAAACTACCCATTATGAATAGTATTAAATACATTTTGATTTTATAACATTATTATTCATCTTACTCATTTTCTAGAACATGGTATGAGAATAAAATAAATTCTGGTAAAATAAGTATTTTTCAAAAAATGCAGTTTTGCCGCCTTTTGATGGCGCCCCCAAATTAATTATAGTTTTTGAAATTTTTATAAATTCAATTTTAAAAAATTAAATTATTCTTTGGAATCATGATATAAAATTTTACCTTGTATAAATTTTCCATATTATTCTTATAACAATCATATTTTAATGAATAGTAAAAACACACTATATTCTAATTAAAAACAAAATTTTTCATCATAATAATTTATGTGGTTAAATTATAATATTGAATGGTTTTAAAGTATAAATATAATATATTTTTACCATTTAATATAATGTATGTCATTATAATTGATTTTACATTGAATTCGTAGGTTAAATCAATTCAATCTTTTCCAATGTTTTAAACAAAAACCCATTTTCTTTCGACAACAGGATTAATTTTAATTTAATTTCTGAAACTTCTGTGTATTGAATCTGGAAAAATGGATTCCATATTTGGAATTAGTGGGTCCAAATTATATTAATAGACTACTTTTTATTTTTGGGCATTATGAATAGTAACTACGGTAAATTTTAGTTACCACAATAAAAGGTTAATCGGGTAACTAAGGGTAAATATAATATTATAAAATTACCCTAACATGTCTTCATATAATTGGATGATTATATATCGTCTTAAGACATATTTTGGTCGAAATGGAATCCATTAGAACACAGATGGAGGTGATTAAGACCTTTATTTTATTTTATTTAAAGGAAAGTAAAATATGTCTTACTCAAACTTTAATAATTAATGTATTTTTAATATTAGTTAATACAGAATATAAATTCCGTTATAAATAATCATTTGAAATATAAAATGTTTTTATTTACCATGGTAATTTATTTTTAATTTTTAAGGGTTATTTAATTTCCTTATTAGTTTATACATTAGTGTTGGAGAAATTATTTATTTAGTAAAAAAATCAATAATATTGTATTTATTGAAATAGTAATACATATTAAAGGGATCACAAACCTAACAAAAAATTATTTTTAGTGTATATATACACCATAAGCATTCTATGACCTAATATATCACCGTTTGGAGTCATATAAAAGTGATAATGACACTTATATTATTTTATTTTATATGATGTCAAAGTTGTCACCTTCATAATTTAATAAATATAACATTTTAATATTTGGGTGTTTTAGAAGATAAATCCAACTAAATGTATTATTATGAACGATATAAGATTTATCTTCATCCGAGTATTTTATTTTTAATTTTTATGCAACAAATAAGAATATTTAATATTTATACAAAAATGTTGTAGTAATTATTTTATTAAGAGAAATATCAAATAAATGGTTTTACAAATAGTAAAATAAATATTATATGAACTATTTAATATTCTCCACTAATTTTATAGATTACTATGACATGTTAGAAACCTATTAAATATTTTATTTTGAATATATCCTCTTTGTAGATTTAATTTAAATTCAAATAAATGAATAGTATCAAAATTGACACTATTGTTATTTCATAAAATTAACATATTATTAAATTGTTTAAAAATCTCAAAAATATTTAAAAATTATAAATTGAAATTTATATTGTCAAAAATGTCATAAATTATCTATTTATGGATAATTCACAGAACATAAGTAATTATTTATAACAATTTAAAATTTAAAATCTTATTACCACAAATATAATTTAATAGATTAAATAAGGATAAATCAAGTTGATAATGTTTAAAATAAATTCCCTACATGTCTAAATATTATTGGTTGATGAGATTACAACCCTATATAATCTAATATTCGAATATGAGTCATTTTGAAAGGATTTTAAGTGGGGTTATATTTATTATAAATTAATATTTTTAAGATTTTCAAAGGTGCCCCTGTCATCCCTTATAAAAAGGGAACCCCTTCCCACTTCTCTTCATACCTTTTTGAGCCTTCAAGATCATCCAAACCCTACCAATTCCTCTTCTACGCTTCCCTAGAAACATCCTATAGGTTCTGGTCTTCTTTAAAGACCATATTTAGTGCCCAAAGAGGAGGTTAAGAATAGGCGCTTCATAGAAGAGGTAATGTCCGTTACCGATTTTTTCAACTTTATTTCTTCTTTTACTTCTTCTTCTTCAGTTGTTTAATTATGAAGTAATAACATAAGTATCACTCATATACGGATATGTTATTATAAATATGAAACAGCCTTATTTCACCTTCTATCCATCCAATGGAAAATGAAATCACCGAGTGTGTGTACGTATAGAATACCGTCTTCACGCCGTGGTGTAATGTGTTTTCAACCACCACCTTACATGGATGGGTATAATGGTGTAAATAAATAACTATATATGATTATTTAAAATTAATATTGATTCTAAAATATTATACATACACTTCAATACAATTCCATGATCATGGGAATGATATCATCGCTCGTGCGTACGTACGGACTATCGTCTCCACGACGCGATGAGATTCATTATCCATGTAAAACATTCATGAATGATTATAAAGTATATATAATGAATAATAATGAAATATATAACATAATAATGATACTGGATTTATGTATATAGATATTTATTTCATCTACTTAATTCCATTCAATTCAATAAGGAAACGAAAACTGCGTTAATGCGTACGTACGGCCTACCGTCTCCATGAACGGTGTATTTCATTCCATTTATAAATCTATCATATATATATATTTATATGATGAATATATATTATATATGAATCATGTTTTTAATTATGGAATTATTTAAATCAGTACATAAGTAATAATATCAATAACAACAAGTCGAAACATGTACGATAAATGAAATGATTTTACCCAAAATACTGCTTTAACATGCAATTTACAAAATAATGGGTAATATAAATTCATATGTGAACCATATATGATATCATAACAATGAATATGATTCTTTAATAAGTCAATGACATTATTTGAATCATTATACAGGAGTTTTAGATACGTACGAAGCATATCAGACCTAAGGTAAGGGATAATGTTTCAATCTCAATTGTTTTCTATCCGAGATTGCTTATACATAAGTATTTACTGGGGTTATATTTATCATCCATGTCCATGTTTTGTAAAAATGTTTTCATGTATGTTTAAAGTCCTTTTTACCCATTTTCAACTTTTACTACATGGTATGTAATGAATCATTTTTTTGTTTACAATATGAGGTACTATTTGATTTTTCCGACAAAAGTACGAGAAGAATGTTATTTTTAACTTATACGGCGTGAACTGATTTTTATGATTTCATAATGACTCAATTTCATGAAGCTTACTCTACAATATTTTGTGACTATTTTCAACAAAATAATTTTATTTTAAAAGTGCATGGCATTTTGTGAAAAGAAAATAATTTTGAAGAAGAAAGGATATTTTACTCAAGAATTCATTTCAAAAATTTTATCAAAACCATTTTCTATCTAAGATGATATTATTTCATATGTTTATGTTTCAAGTTTAAAGTCTCTATGATTTACATGATTTCACTTTTCTTATGATTAAATTTATATTTGTTTTATATGGATTATGAGAAGATGGGACGATGTTTATGAAACCCATTTTATTCATTGGGTTATGATGAATGTTTTATGTTTATTTTGTGGAACAAGTAAGAATGATTTCATTATGAGATGGGTGGGACCTATATCTCCATCCAATTCATCGGGTAAAAATTTATATCTCATGAGATAGACACGGCTGGAATGGTAAGTTAATCTGGTTTAGTGTTACAGGACTGAAACGAGGAGTGAACTCGATTCAGAAAGGGACTTTGTCCACTAAGATGGTCTTGGTAGCAATGCATTGGCTACTATGAAAATCATAACATGTGTTGAATGGTTTCCCCAATTACATTTTTTATTCTTATTATATTTTATCATTGTTGATGTTCCACTATGATATATGCCTTACGTACTTCCACGATTTATGTCTTTGCTCATGATTTTGATGTTTAAATTTCATGTTCATGTTTTTGCTTTCAAATGTTTGCGGATTGTTTTATGTTCTATATGTTTGCCCTTACTGAGAATTTGAGCTCATCCTTTTTATGTTTTCTTTCCCCAGGAAATAAAGAAAGGTTTTAGGTAAGGAAATAAAAAGGGGAAGATCATTATGGGAGATGTTGAAGATCTTTCAACATGATTAGAATTTTATATTTCAAGTTTCCAAAGATACTAAACTATTACGGTCCTTTGGTGTCTATTTTTGTTATGTATTAAGTATTCTGAAAAAGTAATGTAATTTACATGTATGTTAAGCTTTGGGTCTCTACATTTGGTATCATAGGAAAGGTTTAGTTAACCTTTGGAAACTAGGATGAGAAAACATTAGTGAGATCCCTAGAGATATTTCTAAGGTATGTCTAGGGATGTCACTAAGGTTAAGTATAAGTATAGGTTATAATCCTAGATTTACGGTAACTATCATAGAATTAAACCTAAGAAGTTAGATATTGAAGGTACTCCCCCTTTATTATTTTTTTCCCTAGCATGATTTTTTCCTCTCACGCTATTCTTTTTGGGTTTTAGATGATGGATGGAACACGAAGGAACCGTGTTGATCAATGTAATGGACAATGAAATTATTTTCCTCCTGAACAACCAAATATGATGGGAGATGGAGTTCAAAATATTATTGCTATACTTACACAAATTATGAATCATTTTGGACTTCTCAATGAACAGAGAAGGTAACAATATTCTATTGAGTCCTTCATGAGGCAACATCCACCTTCTTTCAGTTGGTCTTCTGATCCACTTGTTGCTGAACAATGGACGAGTACCCTTGAAAAGATATTTTACATACTTTGCTGTTCCGAGCATGAAAAAGTCATTTTGGCTGTTTACCGTTTAGAAGGTGAAGCAGACCAGAGATGGACTCTAATTAAGAATACAATGCCCTGAGATGAAATTGAATCCATGGAATGGGATGAGTTCAATAACTTATTTTTCAATATGTACTTCCCTCATATTCTTCTAACAAAGATGGAAAAATATTTCCTTGAGCTTAAGGAAAAGGATGATCAATCTGTTGGAATATACGAGGCGAATTTTACAAGGCTTGCAAGGAATGCATCTGGATTTATCATCAAACCTGAATGTTAAGTTGATCGATTCTTCAGTGGCTTAAAACCAAGTCTTCGAAGGGCATTAGCTATAAGAGACTTCAGTAGCTATGAAAAAATTGTGCGTTGTGCTATCATGGTAGAACTGGAAGTTTGTGTTACATATCCATCTCATGGTTTTGACAAGAAATGAAAGATGGAGTTCAAGGAGAAATCTCAGAACAATGGTGAAAAGATTATGAATGTTTCCATATGCTCAATGTGTGGAAAGAAGCATGGTGGAGATTGCATGAAAGCTACTAGAAAATGTTTTATGTGTGGAAAAGAAGGTCATCGAGCTGTTGATTATTGAAGTAATGGACAAATGGTTTCTAATGATGTGAATAGAGAAAATACTAAAGAGAACTCTCCACCAACACTTCAATGCTTCAAGTACAAGGAAATGGGGCATTATGCTAATAAATGCTCTAACCCAAGGGTCAATGGTGATAGACATGAGAAACCACTTAAGGCAAAGGACAAAGGGAAGTCACAAGAAATAACTACTAGTTATGTTGAATATGACAATGATGTGGTGGAATGATTAAGTGTTTATGTAATGGTATACCAAAATAATGCTGTATATAGTATCGTGGAATATTGGAATATTTTTTGTATTGGTCTATTGTGATTTTAAATAATTTTATGGTACCAGTAACCATGAAAGTGATTGAAATATTTTTGGAAAGAAGATGACATGATCATAATAAAGGGATAAAGAGAAAATGAAATGAGTTCATATAAAGAAAAATTTATATCATGGTTTGAGTATATAGAAATTTTGGGATTTTGGTATGTGGAAAGAGTTACCTTTTGGCAAGATTCATGTTTTCACTAAGGTCCTATGGTAATTTCTATTTCAAGAGAACACATGATTAAGGAATTCAAATTTTTGGAATGTGACCAACAAGATATATCATATGATAAATTATGTTCTTGTTATGTGACATTTCCAGTAATCATTTTCTGTATACTATGATATTGGACAGATGTATTTTGGATAAGTCTAAAGATTGTAAAGGGTTATGTCAGACATCAGATAGTATAGTTTAAGGCTAGAACGTTTTTCGATATTATTTATGGAATGTTATAATAATGTAGTTTTAGAAAAAGGACAACCTTCAGGATGGGAGACAACCCATCACGTCGGACAAGGCTGTGGGAATCAAACCCACAACTGAAGTGTGACATGCCTTTATCGCCTACCACTGGACAACACGAAGTACCTGGTTATTAGAAACTAGTTCTATTATATTAAGTGGTATGATAAATGAAGTATAAGTCCATTTTTGGAATCATATATGATTAACCTCACCATTTATGGACTTATGTATATTTGATAACTTTTGTTTACCTTTTGTTTGAGATAGATGGAATGACCCATCATTCTATCGCATGATATGCTAACACTTCATGGAAGAAAAATTCAACTTCATTTCTTTAAGAGATCATGTGGAAATTGATCAAGGCACAAACAATAGTGAGATTGTACCAAAATCAAGTAAGTATTTATTTTAATTATTCTTCAAATTTAAGAGAATGATCTTGAAAACTAAAAATGTCATCCTAATGTCCTCATATCCAGTGAATTAGATGGTACCTTAAATCATCACAAATTTATGGCCTTGTTATTGATGGCTTTTTCATTGCCATGTTTCTACCACTCTCCCTCAAAACGTGATGGTAATATTTCTCTTCCATATCCATATTTTCACCTATTTTTTCTTATGTGGAAACCCAGTGCTGTGTTACTTTGGGTGACCGTTATGATTTTAACTTCCCTTTTTAAAATGAAGTTTTAGTATTCCTTTTTACGATGCGGGTTTCTATTAAAACATTCGAGTAGTAAACCATTTATAACTCCGATGAATTTAGAGGGCAAAATTAATTTTAAGGGGGGGTAGAATGTAACACCCTGAGATTTTATAATATATATTATATTTAATCTCTTTAATATCTTCTATTGTATTCTACACCAATATTATCTTGCGCTATACGCGACACCGTATTAGCTTGCAGTATAAGCAACACTATTATTGGCTCGTGTTACACACAATTTCAATTTCGTTTTGTAGATATTATTCTACGCAACATTAAGTATATATTTTGTTTAATGTATAAATGAAATAAGTTTTGAATTATGTTATACGCAACATCAAAGGGATATTTCACTACACGCAACCCTGACCTGGCTTGTATTACACACAATCACGACCTTCTTCAATAGCGTGTGTTATACACAATACAGGGTTTCACTAAACAATGATATATGGTTATAATATTATCAAGAACAATCCATTATGAATAGTATTAAATAAATTTTTAACTTTATAACGCTATTATTAATCTTACTCATTTTCTAGAACATGGTATGAGAATAAAATAAATTCGTGTAAAATAAGTATTTAAAAAAAATGTAGTTTTGCCGCCTTTTGATGGCACACCCACATTAAATCTAGTTTTTGAAATGTTTATAAGTTCAATTTTAAAAAGAAAAATTATTCTATGGAATCGGGATATAAAATTTTACCTTGGATAAATTTTCCATATTATTCTGATAACTTTCATATTTCAATGAATAGTAAAAACACGCTATATTTTAATTAAAAAAAACTTTTTTCATCGTAATAATTTATGTGGTTAAATTATAATATTGAATGGTTTTAAAGTATAAATAGAATATATTTTTACCATTTAATATAATTTATGTCATTATCATTGATTTTACATTGAATTCGTAGGTTAGATCAATTCAATCTTTTGCAATGTTTTAAACAAAAACCCATTTTCTTTCGATGATGGGATTAATTTTAATTTAATTTCTGAAACTTCTGTGTATTGAATTTGGAAAAATGGATTCCATATTTGAAATCAGTGGGTCTAAATTATATTAATAGACTATTTTTTATTTTTTGGCCTTATGAATAGTAACTATGGTAAATTTTATTTACTACAGTAAAAGGTAAATCGGGTAATTAAGGGTAAATATAATATTATAAAATTACCCTAACACTTGTATTAATACAATTGGATGATTATATTTTATCCTAAGTCATATTTTGGTTGAAATGTAATCCATTAGAACCCACTTGGAGGTGATTATGACCTTTAGTTTATTTTATTTAAAGGAAAGTGAAATATGTCTCACTCAAACTTTAATAATTAAAGGATTTTTAATATAAGGTTATACAGAATATAAATTCGGTTATTAATACTCATTTGAAATCCAAATTTTTTTTCTTTATCATGGTAATTTATTTATAATTTTTAAGGGTTATTTAATTACCTTATTAGTTTATACATTAATGATGCAGAAATTAATTATTTAGTAAAAAAATCAATAATATTGTTTTTATTGAAACAGTAATACATATTAAAGGGCTCAAAAACCTGAAACAAACTTATTGGTACTGTATATATACACCATAATCATTAAATTACCGAATATATGACCATTCGGAGTCTTATAAAAGTGATAATGACACTTATATCATTTTATTTTATATGATGTCAAAGTTGTCACCTTCATAACTTAATAAATATAACATTTTAAAATTTGGGTTTTTTAGAAGATAAATCAGACTAAATGTATTATTATGAAAGATATATGATTTATATTCATCCTAGTATTTTATTTTTAATTTTTATGCGAAAAATAAGAATATTTAATAATTATACAAAAATGTTGTAGTAATTATTTTATTAAGAGAAATATCAAATAAATGGTTTTACAAATAGTAAAATAAATATTATAAGAACTATTTAATGTTCTCCACTAATTTTTATATTACTATGACATGTTAGGAACCTATTAAATATTTTATTTTGAATATATACTCTGTGTGGATTTAATTGAAATTCAAACAAATGAATAGTGTCAAACATTACACTATTGTTATTTTATAAAATTAACATATTATTAAATTGTTTAAAAATCAAAAAAAAATATTTAAAAATTTTAAATTAAAATTTATATAGTATAAAATGTCATAAGTTATCTAATTATGGATAATTCACAGCACATAAGTAATTATTTATAACAATTTAAAATTTAGAATCTTATTACCACAAATAAAATTTAATAGATTAAAAAAGGATAAATCAAGTTGATAATGTCTAAAATAAATTCCCTACATGTCTAAATTTTATTTCTTGATTATATTACAACCCTATAGCATCTAATATTCTAATAAGAGTCGTGTTTTGAGGGTTTTATGTGGGTTTATATTTATTATAAATTAATATTTTTAAGATTTCCAAAGGTGCCCCTCTGCTCCCTTATAAAAAGAGAGCCCCTTCCCACCTCTCTTCACACCCTTTTGAGCCTTCAAGATCGTCCAACCCATGCCAATTTCTCTTCTACACTTCCCTAGAAACATCTTAGATGTTCTGGTCTTCTTCAAAGTCCATCTTTAGTGCCCAATGAAGAGGTTAAGAAGAGGCGCTTCAAAGAAGAGGTAATGTCCATTACCGATTCTTTCAACTTTATTTCTTCTTCTACTTATTCTTCTTTAGTTTTTTCATTATGAAGTAAAAAAATAAATATCACTCATATATTAATATGTTATTATTAATATGAAACAACCTTATTTCACTTTATATCCATCCTATGGAAAATGAAATCACCGCGTGTGCGTACGTACGGAATACCATCTCCACATCGTGGTGTAATCTGTTTTCGACCACCAGCTTACTTGGATGGGTATAATGGTGTAAATAAATTACTATATATGATTATTGAAAAGTAAAATTGATTCTAAAATATTATACATAAACTTCAATACAATTCCACGATCATGGAATTGATATCATCGTTCATGCGTACGTACGGACTATCGTCTCCACGACGCGATGAGATTTATTCTCCTTATTAACCATTCATGAATGATTATAAAGTATATATAAGGAATAATAATGAAATATATGACATAATAATGATACTATATATATATATATATATATATATATTTCATCTACTTAATTCCATTCAATTCAATAAGGAAACGAAAACAGCGTTTATGCGTATGTACGGCCTACCGTCTCCATGAACGGTGTATTACATTCCATTAATTTATCTATCATATATATATATGTATATTTTGAATATATATTATATATAAATCATGTTTTAAATTGTAACACCCAAGATTCTACGGTACGCTTCTCTTTGAATAATGCAATAGCGTGTGTTGTACGCAACATCGAGTTCTAACACACCACAACCAATCAAACTAGCCGTTATGAATAGTAATACCCAATTTTTGAAAATTTATAAATTTTATTTTTCAAAATGGAATTCATTTTTGGATTCTGAATATCGAAATTATCCTAGGGTGAATTTTTGGTATTTTTCTGAAAAACCTCATTTTTTGATGAATAGTGAAACTGCTAAGTGGTAGTTAAAAAACTGAATTTTTCATAAAACATAATTTTACCGCTTCTGTGAGTGGAATATCAAAAATCTGAGAGACGCGGTTAATATCAAGGAGTAAAATTCGATTCAATGAGATGAAAATAATTTTTGGTGAATAGTAACTTTTTACTTTTATTTACCACGGTTAAAAGTAAATAGGGTAATTAAGGGTAAACATGATATTAATATTACCCTAACACATGTCCTAATTTATTGGACAAGTGTATCTCGACCAAAAACAACCTTAGGAATAAAATATTATCATTTAGGTCCACTAGGATTAGATTAGGACATTTATTATTATTTAATTCAAAGAAGTGTTAAAAGAGTTAAAATCAAAGTTTATTTACTAAAACATTTTTAATATAGGGTTACAAATAAGATAAATTTGATTATAAATATTAATTAGAAATATAAAATGATTTCCTACATAATGAAATTTTATTTATAATTTTTCGACAGTAAATAATTTAATTTATTTATGACCCAATAATGATGCAATAATTACCATAATAATGAAATATTAAAATAATTAATATTATAAATACCCCAATAAATATAATATGAGAATTTTTATGAATTACAATAATTTTATAGGGTAATAGGACATGTTAGGAATTATTTAATTAACTTTTTTCGAATTAATGATTCTGTTATGATTTTCACAAAAATCAATTTTCCAAATAGTGTCAAAATTGACATAAAAGAGTTTTTAAAACAAATATTATATTATCAATTGATATTCAATTCCTAAAAATCTAAGGATCGGCCAAGAGACTTATATCGTGATAGGTGTATCATTAATGAACCACTTGGGGGACTCTTGGAGGTGTATAGTAAGTTTAATAACTATATAATATAAAAATACAAAGTGACATGGTAAGTGTCAAACTAATTAACTAAGAGTTAATACATAAAGATAAGGTTAATATAGTAACCCAAACCTGTCTAAATCCTATTGGTTGAGTGTTTTTAGACCCATAACCACCTTAAACTTTAAATAATACATTTTTGAGCCATTATAAACAGAATATGAATTTATTATAAAATAATATTTCTTGCCTTTCCAAAGGTGCCCCTCACCCCTCTTATAAAAGGTCACTCCCCCTTCTCATTAATTCACACCTTCAAAGCCATTTGGATCGGCCAAACTCTGCCAAAATACTCTCTAAACAACCCTCGCTTTATACTATATTCCTTCCTTTAGTAAGAAATCCAACCTAAGGATCCCTTTTGATAAAATCAAAAGGATGAACCCGAAGAAGAGGTAATGTTTTCACCACCCTTTTTCAAATTCATTTCTTCTTCAACTTCTTCTTTCTTTTTTATTATCATTCTAAAATAATGAATCTAGTATCTCCTATATACTTTAATATTATTATAAATATGGTACAACCATATTCATTATTCTATCCATCCTTTGAATGACATGTCACCATACGTGCGTACGTACGGCTTACCGTCTCCACATCGTGGTGTAATTGTTATTCAATATATTATTATTTAGATGGTTATAATAATGATGTGTAATTAATGTAAATAATAAATATAACATGATAATGATTCTTTATATAAGATATAACATCCAATTAAATATTATTTTAATATCAAAATAATGATATTGTCGCTCGTGCGTATGTACGGACTACCGTCTCCATGAACGCGATGAGATTCATTCTCCATCGTAATCCATTCAAGTATAATTCTACTTCGAAGATTAATAATATTGAATAAGGATTTAATAACATTCTGTATATGAATAAGATACAATCTATCCATAATAAACATGGATTACGTAACAAAACATATAAAAGAAAACGAGTAAGTTAACATCCGAAACAACGATAATACTAAGATATTATTAACAAAGCAATGTTAAAAGATAATATATGATATCATATTAATATATATGATTCTTATATAATTTAATAAAAATTATTTCACCATTATACAGGAGTTTAACCTACCCCAACTAAATAAAAGTACAAGGTAAGGGTTTATTTCGCAATCTCTTCATTATTCAAGGTTGTTTATACGTAATAATCTACTGAGACTTCTTTGTCACCCACATCCATGTTTCTTTAAAATATGTTTCAAATTTTTTTTACTATTTACTATAATATGGGCTAAATTAATTTATACCCTTTTTGATTTTTATAAGTTGTTTATAAAGGAATCTTTCCATCGTTTTCCAAACAAGGTCCTTTTTAACCATTTCAACAGAATTAATGTAAGACTTTTTTTTAACTTATACGGCAGGTGTGGCTATTTTCCACCATTTTAAAATTGTTGAAGCTTCCCATACATGATTATAAGAATATTTTTAAAGAAAATGTTTAATTTTATATGACACATAAATTATTTTAAAATTAAAACAGATATTTCTCAAAAAAGAGTTTTTATTTCATCTATGTCAACATCCTTTGATGTATTTTTCGCTTATTTGAAGTTGATTTATTATGATACAAAACTTCTATATTGTATTGAAGGTTTTGTGATATGATTGACTATGGATGTGTTATTTTTATACCATTCAGGGTTTATTGATGAAGTATTTACATTTCATATGCTAGTTTTAATATGAATGTTTATGTTATGTTTAATCCTTTGCATATGGGAATGCATTGGAGTTAATATGTGACGGGTGGAGACCTCTATAGATCCTCGATGTATCGGTAGGTCTCATGAGACAAACTAGTGTCTTGGCACAAGGCCTTGTAAGAATCCTATTTGTATTCTTGGCATGAGCCCTTGGCTATGTGGTTATCATAGTCTGGCATTATGCATTTCATTATTATGAAACTGGTTATTGATATTGCATGTGATTATTCGATTAGTAGAATATCCATGTGAATAAGTAAATGGCATTATTTCATTTTATTTTTTCTATACTATGTTGATGTTAAAGTTTAAAAGGCTTTTGTTTTAGTTATACATTGCCTTGAATGTTTATTCTTATTTATGAAAGTTTCCGCTATATTGTTATCCTTACTGGGCATTTGAGCTCACCCCTTTTCTATGTTTTATTTTTCCCAGGATGTGAAAAGTAATTTATGAATGACCTGTAGAGATAGTATGAGGGGATAAGAGTGTGGACTATGGAGAATATATTCTTGTATTTTTCCTTTTATGATGTAATGTAAAACTTTATGAATATATGTAGTATTTCCAAGGCTACTAAACTAATCGGTCTTTTGAGATTTGATCTTTCTTGTGATCATGCCAATGTTATGTAATAATGCACCGACTCTGGATAACTGGGGTCAGGGCGTTACAGTTGGTATCAGAGGAAGTTTAGTACAAACCTTGGAAGCTGTATTTAGATAAACTTTTATTAGAGAACATAGACCTAATATGGAATTTGATGATTAGGATAAAAGAACTTCCTAGAATTTTGGTATTGTAGAGATTTTGTGAGTTTTCCGAGCAATACATCCCTATATGGATACGAGCAGGTAGAGGAGGCTCTGGAACAGATATACCTCGAGGTAAAAACCGAAAACACCGCTTTGAGATAGACTTGAACGGGAACTAGTGCACGACAACAGGCCTTGCCGCACTCTTGGTTATGACACTCTTGGGGGATATGCTTAGGATAACTCTCATTTTCTTTAAAAATCATTATGATGGGTTTATGAGTATATACTTCCTCAAAGAAAACATTTTTATGATTATGGATTATATCCATAAATAGTTCAATTTATGTTAAGTGTTTTATAATTATGAAATTATGTATTTTGATTCATAAACTGATATAGTTTATGCCATTGTTTAAGAAATGACACCTAGTGGAAGAAATGGAAACCGTATCAATGCACACACTCTATGTAGGGATTTCCCTCTTGCTCAAGATAATTATAGTGGAGCTGGTGATGTAACTGGTGTCGATCATCTAATCACCATTTTGGGACAACTCACTCAGGTTATTAATAATAACCTTACCCATATAAAGCTCCTTGATCCACAACGTGGAGGATCAATGTTAGATCACTTCATGAGGTAGAAACCACCAACGTTCAATGGGAGTACTAATACCTTAGTAGCTGAGAAATGGATAAGTTCCCTAGTGAAAATATTTCAGGATTTGGGTAGGAAGAGGATGAAATTTCAGTGGGTGAGGAAAGGAATGTTGAAATAGAGGTGGTACTTATTGTGAAAGAATATGTAGATGTGTTTCTGAAAGATTTACCTGGACATCCTCCAGAACGAGAAGTTGAGTTTTCCAATGATTTAATTCCTGGATAAAGTCATATATCAAAGTCCCCTTATAGAATGGCCACTGTAGAATTAGTTGAACTAAAGAAAAAACTAGAGGAATTGAGTAATAAGGGATTTATTCGCCCAAGTGTTTCTCCATGGGAATCCCATGTTATTTTTGTTAAAAAGAAAGATGGATCTATGAGGTTATGTATCAACTACAGGGAGATCAATGCTATAAAAATAAAGAACAAGTATCCCCTACCTCACATTGATGATTTATTTGACCAACTGCATGGAGCTCAATACTTTTCAAAGACTGACCCTCGATCTGGATACCATTAGTTGTTTGTGATGAAGGAAGACATTCCGAAGACATCATTTCGAACCAGGTAAGGTCATTACGAGTTTACAGTAATGCCTTTTGGATTGACTAATGCACCCTCTGTATTCATGGATCTGATGAATTGAGTTTTCAAGGAATATCTCGATGAATTTGTGGTGGTATTTATTGATTATATCTTGGTATACTCCAAAATCTATGAAGATCATTAAACTCACTTGCGCATTATCTTGAAGACTCTGAGAAGACATGAATTATATGGGAAGTTTAGCAAGTGTGAATTCTGGCTTCAGGAGATTTCTTTTCTTGGCCATATTGTCTCTAAAGATGGAATCTCTATTGATCCTTCTAAGACCATGGCAATCCAAGAATGGCTAGCACCTACGAGTATAACTGAGGTACACAATTATATTGGTTTGGAATGTTATTATCGATGTTTTGTCCAGAATATTGCCCAATTGGCAAACCCATTAACAAAGCTCACACGTAAAGGGGTTAAATTTGTCGGAAAAAAGAGTGTGAAGAATTTTTCGAAGAATTGAAGAGAATATTAGTCAATTCTTCTATATTGACTCTACCATCGAGGACTGATGGGTTTGTTATTTACAGTGATGCATCGAAGAATGGACTTGGTTGTGTCCTTATGAAGAATGATAGGGTTATTTTCTATGCATCACGACAGTTGAAAATTCATGAACAAAATTATCCTACTCATGATCTCGAGTTAGAAGCTGTGATATTTTCTTTGAAGATATGGAGACACTAACTCTATGGTGAAAAATGTGAGATTTATACTGATCACAAGAGTTTGAAGTATATTTTCTCACAAAAATAAGTAAATATGAGGCAAAGGAGATGACTTGAATTAATCAAGGATTATGATTGCACGATACACTACCACCCGTGAAAGACAAACAAGGTTACAGATGATTTGAGCAGAAAAGATCATGGAATTTTGAAAAATTTGAGAATTGAAAGGGATCCAATTTTCATGGATCTAGTGAAGATGGACATGAGAATAACCAGGGAAGGTGAAACATCAATGCTTTTTCAAATAGTTGCCAAACCATCTTTACTGGAAAGGATCAAGAGTTCTCAGACCAATGATGAAGAATCTCAAAAGAAGATTAAAGCTATGAATGATGGGATATTGAGAGACTTTATGTATGATGATGGAATTTTGAAATTTGGGAAGAGACATTGTGTTCCCGATATACCTGATCCAAAAAGGGAATTGCTGGATGATGCTCATAGTTCAAATTTCTCTACACACTATGGGATCACAAAAATGTATAGATATTTGAAGGAACATTTATGGTGGGACAACATGAAGAGGGAGATTGCTGATTTTTTGTCAAGATGTATGGTTTTTCAACAAGTGAAAGCTCGAAGGAAACATCCTGGAGGAGTCATGCAACCTCTTCCCATACTGGAGTGGAAATGAGACAATATCACGATGGACTTTGTCATGGGACTACCAAAGACTCCTAGAAGGAACTATACAATATGGATTATTATTGATCGTCTTACCAAGTCATCACATTTTCTTGCTATAAGAGACGATCTACCACCGGAACATCTAGCAAGACTGTATATTAATGAAGTGGTGAGACTTCATGGAGTACCCCTATTGATTGTTTTTTATCGTGATCCCTGTTTTACTTCAAGATTCTGGAAAAGTCTTCAGAAAGCCTTGGATACTGAACTTCATTTGAGCACTGACTAACACCCTCAAACAGATGGACAATCAGAACGAACTATTCAAACCTTAGAAGACATGTTGAGATCCTGCTCACATTACTTTCACGGTATGTGGGATCAATATTTACCTCTGCTAGAATTTTCCTATAACAATAGCTTCCATTGGAGTATTCATATGACACCATATGAAGCGTTATACATAAAGAGATGTCGCACACCAACTTGTTGGGATGACATTGGTGAAAGAAAACATGTAGGCCCAGAACTGGTGGAGGAAACGACGGAAAAGATGAAGGTAATCCAAAACCATATCAAAGTAGCTCAAAGTTGGCAGAAGAGCTTTGCCGATAATCGAAGGAAGGATTTGGAATTTCAAGTTAGTGATCATGTTTTCCTGAAGGTATCTCTATGGAAGGGAGTCAAACATTTTGTTAAGAAAGGTAAATTAAGTCCCAGGTTCATCAGACCTTTTGAAATTCTAGAATGAATTGGGGTTGTAGCTTACCGATTGGCAATGCCACCATGTCTCCCCAAAGTTCACGATTTATTCCACGTATCTCTGTTGAGGAAATACATGCCTGACCCAACGCATGTACTCACCTATGAGTAATTATAAGTGGAACCCGGTCTATCTTATTGCGAAGATCCTGTCATGATTATTGATACGGGAGAACAAGTACCGAGAAACCAGACGACTCGTCTGGTAAAAGTCTTATAGAGAAACCATAAGATGGAAGAGGCAACGTGGGAACCTGAGAAACTTATGATGAAGAACCACCTGAGTCTTTTCATGTGGTAGTATTCTAGAAATTTTTAGGACGAAATTATTTGAAGGAGTTGAGAATTTACCACCCCAAGCTTCTACGGCACGCTTTTCTTTGAATAATTCAATAGCGTGTGTTGTACGCAACATCGAGTTCTGACACACCACAACCAATCAAACTAGCCGTTATGAATAGTAATACCCACTTTTTGAAAATTTATAATTTTTTTTCAAAATGGAATTCATTTTTGGATTCGGAATATCGAAATTATCCTATGGTGAATTTTTGGTATTTTTCTGAAAAACATCATTTTTTGATGAATAGTGAAACCACTAAGTGGTAGTTAAAAAAACTGAATTTTTCATAGAACTTAATTTTACCACTTCTGTGAGTGAAATTTCGAAAATCCGAGAGACATGGTTAATATCAAGTAGTATAATGTGGGTCAATGAGATGAAAGTAATTTTTGGTAAATAGTAACTTTTTACTTTTATTTACCACGGTGAAAATTAAATAGGGTAATTAAGGGTAAAAATGATATTAATATTACGTTAACACGTGTACTAATTCTATTGGACAAGTTTATATCTACCAATAACAACCTTAGGAGTAAAATATTATCATTTAGGTCCACTTGGATTAGATTAGGACATTTATTATTATTTAATTCAAGGAAGAGTTAAAAGAGTTAAAATCAATGTTTATTTACTAAAACATTTTTTATATAGGGTTACACATAAGATAAATTCGATTATAAATATTTATTAGAAATATAAAAAGCTTACCTACGTAATGATATTATATTTATAATTTTTAGATATTAAATAATGTAATTTATTTATGACCCAATGATGATGTAGTAATTACTATAATAGTGAAAAATTAAACTAATTGATATTATAAATACCCCAATAAATATAATTTGAGACTTTTTATAAATTAAACTAATTTTATAGGTTGATATGAAATGTTAGGAATAATTAAATAACTTTTTTAGAATTTATAATTCTATTATGAGTTTCACAAAAATCAATTTTCCAAATAGTGTCAAAATTGATATAAAAGAGTTTTTAAAACAAATTTTATATTATTAATTGATATTCAATTCCTAAAAATCTAAGGTTCGGGAAAGAGACTTATATCATGATAGATGTATCATTAATGGAACGCTTGGGGGTCTCCTGGTGTTATATATTATGTTTATTACCTATATAATATAGAAATACAAAGTGACATGGTAAGTGTCAAACTAATTAACTAAGGGTTAATACTTAAGGATAAGGTTAATATAGTAAGCCAAACCTGTATAAATCCTATTGGTTGAGTGGTTTTCGATCCATCCCCAGCTTAACCTTTAAATAATCCACTTTGGATCCATTAGAAACCAAATATGAATTTATTATAAAATAATATTTCTAGCTTTTCCAAAGGTGCCCCTCACCCCTCTTATAAAAGGGCACTCCCCCTTCTCATTAATCCACACCTTCAAAGCCATTTGGCTCGGCCAAACTCTGCCCAAATACTCTCTAAACCTCCCTCAATTCATCCTAGAGGAAATTCTTTCATTAGAAATCCATCCTAAGGAGCCCTTTTGATCAAATCAAAAAGAAGAACCCGAAGAAGAGGTAATGTTTTCACCAACATTTTTCAAATTCATTTCTTCTTAAACTTCTTATTTATTTGTTATTATCATTCGAAAATAATGAATCCAGTATCTCCAATATAATGTAATATTATTATAAATATGGTATAACCATATTCAGTATTCTATCCATCATTTGAATGACATGTCACCATACATGCGTACTTACGACTTACCGTCTCCACGTCGTGGTGTAATTGTTATTCAATATATTGTTATTTGGATGGGTATACTAATGATGTGTAATTCATGTAAATAATAAATATAACATGATAATGATTCTATATATAAGATATACCATCCAATTAAATATTATTTTAATATCAAAAGAATTATATTGTCGCTCGTGCGTACGTACGGACTACCGTCTCCATGAACACGATGAGATTCATTCTCCATTGTAATCCATTCAAGTCTAATTCTCATTTGAAGATTAATAATACTGATTAAAGACTTAATATCATTCTGGATATGAATAAGATACAATCTATCCATAACAAACATGGCTTACGTAAAAAAACATATAAAAGAAAATGAGTAAGTTAACACCCGAAAAAACGATAATACTAAGATATTATTAACAAAGCAATGTTAAAAGATCATATATGATATCATATTAATATATATGATTCTTGTATAATTTAATAACAATTATTTCACCATTATACAAGAGTTTAACCTACCCCAACCAAGGAAAAGTACAAGGTAAGGGTTTATTTTACAATCTTTTCATTATCCGAGGTTGTTTATACATAATAATCTACTGGGACTTCTTTATCATCCACATCCATGTTTCTTAAAAATGGGTTTCAAAACATTTTTACTATTTACTATAATATGGGATAAAGTCATTTATACCCTTGTTTACTTTTATAAGTGGTTTATAAAGGAATATCTCCATCATTTTCCAAACAAGGTCCTTTTTATCCTTTTCGACCGAATTAAGGTAAG
Organism: Viscum album; assembly: GCA_963277665.1. Classification (NCBI taxonomy): domain Eukaryota; kingdom Viridiplantae; phylum Streptophyta; class Magnoliopsida; order Santalales; family Viscaceae; genus Viscum; species Viscum album. Next base: position 749,617,587 of record OY728138.1, on the reverse strand, counting down.
AATGTTTTTTTAACTTATACGGCGGGTGCGGCTATTTTCCACTGTTGTAAAATCCTCGAAGCTTCCCTTACATGCTTATAATAATATTTTCAAATAAAATGTTTTATTTTATATGACTCTTAAATGATTTCAAAATAAAAATAGATATTTCTCTAAAAAGAGTTTTGATTTCATTTATGTCAACATCCTTTGATGGATTTTACGCTTATTTGAATATGACTTATTATGAAACAAAACTTTTGTATTGTATTGAAGGTTTTGTGATATGTTTGAATGTGGATGTGTTATTTTTAAACCATTCAAGGTTTATAGATGATGTATTTACATTTCAGATGCTAGTTTTAATACGAATGTTTATGTTATGTTTAAACCTTTTCATATGGGAATGCATTGGACTTAATATGTGACGAGTGGAGCCCGCTATAGCTCCTCGATGCATCGGTAGGTCTCATGAGACAAACTAGTGTCTTGGCCCAAGGCCTTGGAAAAATATTATTTGTATTCTTGGAACGGGGCCTTGTCTATGTGGTTATGATAGTCTGGCATTATGCATTCCATTATAATGAATGTGGTTATTGATATTGCATTTCGTTATTCGATTAGTAGAATATCCACGGGAAGAAGTAAATGGAATTATTTCATTTTATTTTTTCCATACAATGTTGATGTTCAAGTTTAAAAGGATTTTGTTTTAGTTATACATTCCCTTTAATGTTTATTCTTATTTATGAAAGTTTCTGCTATATTTTAATCCTTACTGGGCATTTGAGCTCACCCCTTTTCTATGATTTATTTTTCCCACGATGTGAAGTAGTAATTTATGAATGACCTGCAGGGATAGTATGATGGGATAAGAGTGTGGACTAAGGAGATTATATTGTTTTAGTTTTCATTTTATGATGTAATGTAAAACTTTATGAATATATGTAGTGTTTCCAAGGCTACTAAACAAATCGGTCTTTCAAGATTTGATATTTCTTGTGATCGTGCCAATGCTATGTAATAATGCACTGACTCTGGGTAACTGGGGTCGGGGCGTTACAGTTGGTATCAGAGGCAGTTTAGTACAAACATTGGAAGCTAGATTTAGATAAACTCCGATTAGAGCACATAGACCTAAGAAGGAATTTGAGGATTAGTATATAAGAACTTCCTAGAATTTTGGTATTGTAGTGATTTTGTGAGTTTTCCGAGCAATACATCCCTGTCTGGATACGAGCAGGTAGAGGCACCTCTGGCACAGATGTACCTAGGGGTAAAACCCGAAAACACCGCTTTGAGCTAGACTCGAACGGGAACTGGTGCATGACAACGAGCCTTGATGCACTCTTGGATACGAAACTCTTTGGGGATATGCTTAGGATAACTCTCATTTTCATTACAAATCATTATGAATGGTTTATGAGTATATAATTCCACAAAGAAAACATGTATTATGATTACGGATTATATCCTTTAATAGTTCCATTTATGGTAAGTGTTTTATAAGTATGAAATTATGTATTTTGATTCATAAACTGATCTAGTTTATGCCATTGTTTAAGAAATGGCGCCTAGTGGAAGAAATGGAAACTGTATCATTGCACGCACTCCATGTAGGGATTTTCCTCCTGGTCAAGATAATTAAAATGGAGCTGGTGATGCAACTGAAGCCGATCAGCTAATCACCATACTGGGACAACTCACTCAGGTTATGAATAATAACCTTACCCGTATGGAGCACCCTGATCTGCAGCGTAGAGGATCAATGTTAGATCGCTTAATGAGGCAGCAACCACCAACGTTCAATGGGAGTACAAATCCCTTAGTAGCGGAGCAATGGATAAGTTCCCTACAGAAATTATTTCAGTCTTTGGGGAGGAAGAGGATGAAATTACAGTGGGTGAGGAAAGGAATGTTCAAATAGATGATGAACCTATTGAGAAAAATATGTAGATGTGTTTCTGGGAGATTTACCTAGACATCCTCTAGAAGGAGAAGTTGAGTTTTCCATTGATTTAATTCCTGGATCAAGGTCTATATCGAAGACCCCTTATAGAATGGACATTGTAGAATTAGTTAAACTTAAGAAAAAACTAGAGGAATTGAGTAATAAGGGATTTATTTTCCCTAGTATTTCACCATGGGGAGCCGCTGTTCTTTTTTTTAAAGAAAGATGGATATATGTGGTTATGTATCGACTATAGGGAGATCAATGCTATAACAATATAGAACAAGTATCCCCTACCTCACATTGATGATTTATTTGACCAACTGCATGGAGCTCAATACTTTTCAAAGATTGACCTTCGATCTAGATACCATCAGTTGTGTGTGAAGAAGGAAAACATTCCGAAGACAGTATTTCGAACTAGGTACAGGCATTACGAGTTTACAGTAATGCCTTTTGGATTGACTAATGCACCCTTTGTATTCATGGATCTGATGAATAGAGTTTTCAAGGAATATCTTGATGAATTTGTGGTGGTATTTATTGATGATATCTTGGTATACTCCAAAATCTATGAAGATCATTAAAATCACTTGCGCATTATCCTGAAGACTCTATGAAGTCATGAATTATATGGGAAGTTTAGCCAGTGTGAATTCTGGCATTAGGAGATTTCTTTTCATGGCCATATTGTCTCTAAGGATGGAATCTCTATGGATCCTTCTATGTCCAATTCAATCCAAGAATGTCCAGAACCTATGACTATAACTGAGGTACATAGTTTTATTGGTTTCACAGGTTATTATCGAAGTTTCGTCCAGAATTTTGCCCGATTAGCAAACCCATTAATGAAGCACACATGTAAAGGGGTTAAATTTGTTGGACAAAAGGGTGTGAATAATTTTTCGAAGAACTGAAGAGAAGATTAGTCAATTGTCCTATATTTACTCTACCATCAGGGAATGATGGGTTCGTTATTTACAGTGATGCATTGAAGAATGGACTTGGTTGTGTCCTTATACAGAATGATAGGGTTATTTCCTATGCATCATGACAGTTGAAAATTCATGGACAAAACTATCCTGCTCATGATCTCGAGTTAGCAGCTGTGATGTTTTCTTTGAAGATATGAAGACACTACCTCTATGGTGAAAAATGTGAGATTTATACTGATCACAAGTGTTTGAAGTATATTTTCTCACAAAAAGAACTCAACATGAGGAAAAGGAGATGTCTTGAATTACTCAAGGATTATGATTGCACGATACACTACCACCTGGGAAAGGCAAAGAAGGTGGCAGATGCTTTGAGCAGAAAATATCATGGAGTTTTGAAAAATATGAGAATTGAAAGGGATCAAATTTTCATGGATCTAGTGAATATGGACATGGGAATAACAAGGGAAGGTAAAACATCAATTCTTTTTCAAATAGTTTCCAAAACATATTTACTAGAATGTATTAAGAGTTCTCAGACCGATGTTGAAGAATTTCAAAAGAAGATTAAAGTTGTGAATGATGGGATATTGAGAGACTTTGTGTATGAAGATGGAATTTTGAAATTTAGGAAGAGACTTTTTGTTCCCGATATACCTGATCTAAAAAGGGAATTGTTGGATGATGCTCATAGTTCCAATTTCTCTATACACTCTGGGAGCACCAAAATGTATAGAGATTTGAAGGAACATTTTTGGTGGGACAACATGAAGAGGGAGATTGCTGATTTTGTGTCAAGATGTATGGTTTGTTAACAAGTGAAAGCTGAAAGGCAACAACCTGGAGGGGTCATGCAACCTCTTCCCATATAGGAGTGGAAATTGGACAATATCACGATGGACTTTGACATGGGACTCCAAAGACTCTTATAAGGAACAATACAATATGGATTATTATTGATCATTATACCATGTCAGCAAATTTTCTTTCTATAAGATAAGATCTACCACTGGAACATCTAGAAAGACCATATATTAATGAAGTGGTGAGACTTCATGGAGTACCCCTATCGATTGTTTCTGATCGTGATCCCCGTTTTACTTCAAGATTCTGGAAAAGTCTTCAGAAAGCCTTGGATACTGAACTTCATTTGAGCACTGCCTACCACCTTCAAACAGATGGACAATCAGAACGAACTATTCAAACCTTATAAGACATGTTGAGATCCTGCTCACATGACTTTCACGGTATGTGGGATCAATATTTACCTCCGGTAGAATTTTTCTATAACAATAGCCTCCATTAGAGTATTCAGATGGCACCATATGAAGCGTTATACGAAAAGAGATATCTCACACCAACCTGTTTAGATGGAATTGGTGAAAGAAAACTTGTAGGCCCAGAACTGGTGGAGGAAACGATGGAAAAGGTGAAGGTAATCCAAAACCATATCAAAGCATCTCAAAGTAGGCAGAAGAGCTATGCCGATAATCGAAGGACCGATTTGGAATTTCAAGTCAGTGATCATGTTTTCCTGAAGGTATCTCCATGGAAGGGAGTCATAAGTTTTGGTAAGAAAGGTAAATTGGGTCCCAGGTACATCGGACCTTTCGAAATTCTAAAACGAATTGGGGTTGTAGCTTACCGATTGGCAATGCCGCCAAGTCTCTCCAAAGTTCACGATGTGTTCCATGTATATCTGTTGAGGAAATAGATTTCTGACCCAACGCATGTACTCACCTATGAGGAATTAGAATTATAACCCGATCTGTCTGATTGCGAAGAGCCCGTCAAGATTCTTGATACGAGAGAACAAGTACTGAGAAACCGGACGACTCGTCTGGTAAAAGTCTTGTGGAGAAACCATAAGATGGAAGAGGCAACGTGGGAAACCGAGGAACATATAATGAAGAACCACCCAAGTCTTTTCATGCGGTAGTATTCTAGAAATTTCGAGTGAGAAATTATTTGAAGGAGGGGAGAATGTAACACCCCAGGCTTCTACGGTACGTTTCTCTTTGAATAATGCAATAGCGTGTGTTGTACGCAACATCGAGTTCTAACACACCACAACCAATCAAACTAGCCATTATGAATAGTAATACCAACTTTTTTAAAATTTATAAATTTTATTTTTCAAAATGGACTTCATTTTTGGATTTAGAATATCGAAATTATCCTAGGGAGAATTTTTGGTATTTTTCTGAAAAACTTCATTTTTTGATGAATAGTGAAACAACTAAGTGATAGTTAAAAAAACTGAATTTTTCATAAAACATAATTTTACCGCTTCTGTTAGTGGAATTTCGATAATCAAATAGACACGATTAAAATAAAGGAGTAAAATGTGGTTCAATGAGATGAAAATAATTTTTGGTGAATAGTAACTTTTTACTTTTACTTACCACAGTTAAAAGTAAGTAGGGTAATTAATGGTAAAAATGATATTAATATTACCATAACACATGTCATAATTCTATTGGACAAGTGTATCTCGACCAAAAACAACCATAGGAATCAAATATTATCATTTAGATCCACTTGGATTAGATTAGTACATTTATTATTATTTAAATTAAAGAAGAGTTAAAAGAGTTAAAATCAATGTTTATTTAATAAAATATTTTTAATATAGGGTTACACATAAGATAAATTCGATTATAAATATTCATTAGAAAGCTAAAACGATTTAATACATAATGATATTATATTTATAATTTTTATACTTTAAATAATTTAATTTATTTATGACCCAATGATGATGGAGTAATTACCATAATAGTGAAAAATTAAAATAATGGATATTATAAATACCCCAATAAATATAATTTGAGACTTTTTATGAATTAAACTAATTTTATAGGTTAATATGACATGTTATAAATTATTTAATTAACTTTTTCGAAATAATAATTCTGTTATGATTTCCCAAAAAATCAATTTTCCAAATAGTGTTAAAATTGACATAAAAGAGTTTTTAAAAAAAATATTATATTATTAATTGATATTCAATTCTTAAAAATCTAAGGTTCAACCAAGAGACTTTATCATGATTTTTTTATCATTAATGGACCACTACGGGGTCTCTTGGAGGTATATAGTATGTTTATTAACTATATAATATAAAAATAAAAAGTGACATGGTAAGTGTCAAACTAATTAACTAAGAGTTAATACTTAAAGATAAGGTTAATATAGTAACCCAAACCTATCTAAATATTATTGTTTGAGTGGTTTTAGATCCATCCCCACCTTAAAATTTAAATAATACAATTTGGAGCCATTAGAAACTGAATATGAATTTATTATAAAAAAATATTTCTAGCTTTTCCAAAGGTGCCCCTCACCCCTCTTATAAAAGGGAACTCCACCTTCTCATTAATTCACACCTTCACAGCCCTTTGGCTCGGACAAACTCTGCCCACATACTCTATAAACATCCCTCAATTCATCCTAGAGTCCTTCCTTTAGTCATAAATCCATCCTAAGGAGCCCTTTTGATCAAATCAAAAGGAAGAACCCGAAGAAGAGGTAATGTTTTCACCACACTTTTTCAAATTCAATTATTCTTCAACTTATTCTTTCTTTGTTATTATCATTCTAAAATAATGAATCCAATATCTCCTATATACTGTAATATTATTATAAATATGTTACAACCATATTCAGTATTCTATCCATTCTTTGAATGACATGTCACCATACGTTCGTACGTACGGCTTACCGTCTCCACGTCGTGGTGTAATTGTTATTCAATATATTATTATTTGGATGGGTATAATAATGATGTCTAATTCATGTAAATAATAAATATAACATGATAATTATTCTCTATATAAGATATACCATCCAATTAAGTATTATTTTAATATCAAAAAAATGATATTGTCGCTCGTGCGTACGTACGGACTACCGTCTCCATGAACGCGATGAGATTCATTCTCCATCATAATCAATTCAAGTCTAATTCTCGTTCAAAGATTAATAATAATGATTAAGGACTTAATATCATTCTGGATATGAAAAAGATACAATCTATCCATAACAAACATGGCTTATGTAAAAAAACATATAAAAGAAAATGAGTAAGTTAACACCCGAAAAAACGATAATACTAAGATATTATTAACAAAGCAATGTTAAAAGTTCATATATGATATCATATTAATATATATGATTCTTGTATAATTTAATAACAATTATTTCACCATTATACAGGAGGTTAACCTACCCCAACAAAGGATAATTATAGGTTAATGGTTTATTTTGTAATCTCTTCATTATCTGAGGTTGTTAATACGTAATAATCTTCTGGGACTTCTTTATCATCCACATCCATGTTTCATAAAAATCTGTTTCAAAACATTTTTACTATTTACTATAATATGGGTTAAAGTCATTTATACCCTTTTTGACTTTTATAAGTGGTTTATAAAGGAATCTTTCCGTCATTTTCCAAACAATGGCCTTTTTAACCTTTTCGACAGAATTAAGGTAAGAATGTTTTTTTAACTTATACGGCGGGTGCGGCTATTTTCCACCATTGTAAAATTGTCGAATCTTCCCTTACAAGCTTATAATAATATTTTCAAAGAAAATATTTTGATTTATATGACTCTTAAATTATTTCAAAATAAAAATAGATATTTCTCTAAAAATAGTTTTTATTTCATCTACGTCAACATCCTTTGATGGATTTTACGCTTATTTGAAGTTGATTTATTATGATATAAAACTTCTATATTGTATTGAAGGTTTTGTGATTTGTTTGAATTTGGATGGGTTATTTTTATACCATTCATGGTTTATGGATGATGTATTTACATTTCGTATGCTAGTTTTAATATAAATGTTTATGTTATGTTTAAACCTCTTCGTATAGGAATGCATTGGACTTAATATGTGACGGGTGGAGCCTGCTATTACTCCTCGATGAATCGGTAGGTCTCATGAGACAAACTAGTTTCTTGGAACAAGGCCTTTCCAAAATCATTTTTGTAGTCTTAGCACAAGGCCTTGGCTATGTGGTTATGATAGTCTAGCATTATGCATTCCATTATTATGAAAGTTGTTATTGATATTGCATGTGATTATTCGATTAGTAGAATATTCATGTGAATAAGTAAATGGATTTATTTCATTTTATTTTCTCCATACTATGTTGAAGTTCATGTTTAAAAGGCTTTTTTTAGTTATACATTGCATTGAATGATTATTCTTATTTATGAATGTTTCTGCTATATTGTTATCCTTACGGGGCATTTGAGCTCACCCCTTTTCTATGTTTTATTTTTCCCAGGAAGTGAAGAAGTAATTTATGAATGACCCGTAGGGATAGTATGAGGAGATAAGAGTGTGGACTATGGAGACTATATTGTTGTAGTTTTCATTTTAGCATGTAATGTAAAACTTTATGAATATATCTAGTATTTCCAAGGCCACTAAACTAATCGGTCTTTTGAGATGTGATCTTTCTTGTGATCATGCCAATGTTATGTAATAATGCACCGACTCTGGGTAACTGGGGTTAGGGAATTACATACATTCTGGAATTATGTAAATCATTATATAAGTAATAATATCAAGAACAACAATTCGAAACATGTATGATAAATGAAACGATTTAACCCAAAATGCTGCTTTAACATGGAATTTACAAAAGAATGGGTAATATAAAGTCATAAGTGAACTATATATGATATCATAACAATGAATATGATTCTGTAATAAGTCAATGACATTATTTAAATTATTATACAGGGGGTTCGGATACGTACGAAGCATATCGGTCCTAAGGTAAGGTTTAATGTTGAAATCTCAATTGTTCTCTATCCGAGATTGTTTATACGTAAGTATTTACTGGGGTTATATTTATCATCAATGTACAAGTTTTATAAAAATGTTTTCATGTATGTTTAAAGTCCATTTTTCCCATTTTTATTTTTTACTACATGTTATGTATGGAATATTTTCTTTGTTTACCATACGAGGTACTTTTTGACTTTTCCGACAAAAGTACTAGAAGAATGTTATTTTTAACTTATACGGCGTGAATGGATTTTTACGGTTTCATAATGCCTCATTTTCATGAAGCTTGATCTACAATATTTTGTGACTATTTTCTACAAAACAATTTTATTTTAAAATTTCATGGCATTTTGTGAAAAGAAAATAATTTTGAAGAAGAAAGGATATTTTCCTCAAGAATTCATTTCAAATGTTTTATCAAAACCATTTTCCATATTAGATGACATTATTTCATATGTGTATTTTTCAAGTTTAATGTCTCTATGATTTACTGTAACGCCCCGACCCCAGCTGCCCAGAGTCGGTGCATTAATTACGTAACATTGGCATGATCACAAGAAAGATCAAATCCCGAAAGACCGATTAGTTTAGTAGCCTTGGAAACACTACATATATTCATAAGTTTTACATTAAATCAAAAAATGAAAAACTACTACAACAACATAATGTTTCCAACGTCCACACTATAAACCCATAATATCCCTGCAAGTCAATCATAATTTACTTCTTCACTACCTGGGAAAAATAAAACATAAAAAAGGGGTGAGCTCAAATGCCCAGTAAGGATAACAATATAGCGGAACATTCAAAATAAGCATAAACATTTAAGGCAATGAATTACTAAAACAAAAGCCTTTTAAAAATTGAACTTCAACATAGTATGGCAAAAGTAAAATGAAATAATGCCATTTACTTGTTCACATGGATATTCTACTAATCGAATAATCACATGCAATATCAGTAACCACTTTCATAATGTTGGAATGCATAATGCCAAACGTTAATTTCATTGTCTAGGCCTCATCCCAAGACCTAGGGGTTACTTCTAACCGGAACCCAACCCGGAGTGCCTCTAATAACCGGACACCAACCCAGAGTGCCTCTAATAACCGGACACCAACCCGGAGTGCCTCTAATAACCGGACACCAACCCGGAGGGCATACTTTTACCAGTCCCTAACCTGGAGGGCTTACTTTAACCAGTCCCTAACCTGGAGGGCTTACTTTAACCAGTCCCCAACCTGGAGGGCTTACTTTTACCGGTCCCCAACCCGGAACATACTTGTTTAGCACATTCATCTGAAGAAAAGTTTGAAATATAACATAAACATTCGGGTTAAAACTAGCATACGAAATGTCAATAGTTTCACCATAAACTATGAATGGTATAAAATAGCACATCCACATTCAAACATATCACAAAACCTTCAATACAATATAGAAGTTTTGTATTATAATAAATCAACTTCAAATAATCTTAAAATCCATCAAAGGATGTTGACATAGATGAAATCAAAATTCTTTTAAAAGAAGTATCTCCTTTTATTTTGAAATCATTTAAGATCCATATAAAATAAAACATTTTCTTTGAAAATATTCTTATAAGCTTGTAAGGAAAGCTTCGATGATTTTATAACGGCGGAAAATAACCGCACCCGCCGTATAAGTTAAAAAAACATTCTTACCTCAATTCTGTCGAAAAGGTTAAAAAGGACCTTGTTTTGAAAACGACGGAAAGATTCCATTATAAAACTCTTATAAAAAGTCAAACAAGGGTATAAATGACTTCAACCCATATTCTTGTAAATAGTAAAAATGTTTTGAAATACATTTCGAAGAAACATGGATGTGGATGATAAAGAGATCCCAGTAGATTATTACGTATAATACAACCTCGGATAATGAAGAGATTGTGAAATAACCCTTACCTTGTACTTTTCCTTGGTTGGGGTAGGTTAACCTCCTGTATAATGGTGAAATAATTGTTATTAAATTATACAAGAATCATATATATTAATATGATATCATATATGATCTTTTAACATTGATTTGTTAATAATATCTTAGAATTATCGTCGTTTCGGGTGTTAACTTACTCATTTTCTTTTATATGTTTTGTTACATAAGTCATGTTTGTTGTATCTTATTCATATCCAGAATGATATCAAGTCCTTAAACATCATTTTTAAATCATTAAATGATAATTATACTTGAATGGATACGATGGAAAATGAATCTCATCGCGTTCGTGGAGACGGTAGTCCGTACGTACGCACGAACGCTACTTCCATTTAATTTTTATTTTAAAAGAATCGAATCCAAATGATACATAGGTATATTACTATTCCAGTATAATATAATATTTTATATATGTTACTTAAGTTCATTAACACCATACTTTATACGTTCCAAGTGTGGTATGAACGAGTCATATCATTTTAAGGGGGCGGTAGTCCGCACTTCCTCAAATGAAATTATCATATGTATATACAACATGAAACGAATAATGGTATGAAATAAAATGGAATTACAGAAGATTATATATAAAATATATATCATTAATATCATATTTAATTACAGTTCCATCATAATGGCCACCATGAGAGGTGGTAAGATGTATTTGAACAATCATCATTTCGTGAGGCGTTAGTTTGCCATCCACAGAAACATTATGTTCATCATCCATTAGATGGAGTTGTGTGTATTTGTAGTTTGAATCCTTCTTATAACAACATCCTAGTATATTGAGGATACTGGTGTTGTTACAAAAGAAAGGAAATAAAAAGATTTATGGGGTTGGAGAAGCAAAATAAATGAAAATAATTTAAGAGAAATCGTTACCTTTAATTTAGGTAACTCACTTTGGTTGGAACCAAAGGACTTCTTGAAATGCTTTCTTCCTAAGGGGAAGCTTCAAGGAGGAGGAGAGGGATGTGGGGAGCTTAGTTGGGTAGAGTTTGGACGAGCCAAGTGTCTTGAGAGGTGTGAAGAAATGAGAAGGAGGAGTGCCCTTTTATAAGAGGGGTGAGGGGCACCTTTGGAAAAGCTAGAAATATTAATTTATAATAAATTCATATTCGGTTTATAATGGCTTCAAAATTTACTATTCAAAGGTTAAGGTTGGGATAGGTCGAAAACCACTCAACCAATAGAATTTAGACAGGTTTGGGTACTTATATTAACCTTATCTTTAAGTATTAACTCTAAGTTAATTAGTTTCACTTTTACAATGTCTCTTTGTATTTTTATATAATATGGTTAATAAACATACTATATACATCCAAGAGACCACCAAGTGGTCCATTAATGAGGAACCTATCATAATATAAGTCTCTTGGCCGAACCTTAGATTTTTAGGAATTTAATATCAATTAATAATATAATATTTGTTTTAAGAACTCTTTTATGTCAATTTTGACACTATTCAATAGTTGATTTTTGTGAAACTCCTAACAGATTTATTACTTCGAACAAAGTCAATTAAATCAATCCTAATATATCATATTATCATAGAAAATTAGTTTAATTCATTAAAAGTTTCATATTATAATTATTTGGGTATTTATAAGATCAATTATTTTAATTTTTCACTATTTTAGTAATTACTGCATCATCATTGTGTCATAAATAAAATAAATTATATAATGTCTAAAAATTATAAATAAAATATAATTATGTAGGAAATCTTTTTATCTTTCTAATGAATATTTATAATCGAAAATCCAACATGTATAACCCTATGTAAAAATTGTTCTTCTAAAAGATGTAAGCTTATGCCATTTTTATTTTTATTTTAACTTTATTAATATAATGTGTCATTATCACTTACAAGTGGATCCATGGGGTCCCAAAATAGACCCCAAGATGCCCATGGTCGACCATGTATCAACCAATAGGGTTAAGACACGTTTTAGGGTAATTTAGTATTATTATAATTTTATTTTTTTAACCCTTATTTACCGGATTTACCCTTTAACCATGGTAAATAAAATATTTACCACAGTAACTTTTCAAAATGTCTAAAAATAAAAGTTACCTATTTACACAATTTGAACATCCTGATTCCAAATATGGAATCCATTTTCCTAAATTCAAAACACATAAGTGGCAGAAATTAATTTAAAATTAATTCCCGCTGTCAAAACAAAAAGCGTGTTTTTAAGAGATAATAACTATCAAAAGATTGACACTTGTTTATGTTCGGTTTAATTGTAAAATTATGTCCAATGACCAACATTATATTAAATGGTAAAAATATATTCTAAATATACTTTAAAACCACTAAAATTCATAATTTATCACTATTAATTATTTTGATTAAAAAAGTTGTTTTTAATTAAAATTTAGAAATTTTCACTATTCATCAAAATATGAAAGTTATCCGAAATGTACCAAAATTTCACCCTAGGCTAATTTCGATATTCTGAATCCAAAAATGAAGTCCATTTTGAAATATAAAATATATATGATTTCAAAAATTAGGTATTACTATTCACAACGGCTAGTTTAATCGGTTGTGGTGTGTGTTAAAACTCGAAGTTGCGTATAACACACGCTACTGTATTATTCAAAGGAAAGCGTACCGTGGAAGCTTGGGATGTTTCATTTTAAATTTTTTTGATGTCCCCATTTGGTCAATATGTTTAAAATATTGTATTTAAAAAGGGTTCACTATTAAAAGTTGATAAAAGTGCAATACTGAAAATGAATTTGTTCTTGCATTATATCAAAGAAACTCATAATATGGATTCTAAAATTATAAGGATTATATAAAGTTTAAAATTTAGATAATACTATTCATAACCGCTTTTGAATGGCTTATTTTTGTAAGTCATGGTGTGATTGAACTCGGTGTTGCGTGTAGTGCAAGTTATTTAATTATTTTGAAGAAATAACACACTATGAAATCTTGGGGTGTTACATTCTCCCCTCCTTCAATAAATTGCGTCCTCGCAATTTGAAATTGTTCTTCAAAAATAAAAGGTTGAAAATAGAAAATATATTTGTGGGAAAACCCACATCGGAAATTGGGTTACTAAAATTTAGTCTTAATATGAGGAAAAGAGAAATGAAAGGGTCACCACCAAATTATGATCTCGATTAGGAGAACATTGGTGGCAATTAGAGACATATAATTGGAGGAGAAACGTAAATATTTATAGGTAGTGATTGAGGTCATCAATCACAAACAAGTGTAAAATTGAGGTCCTTAAACTCATCAATCTATGATGATTTGAAATACCATTGGTTCAACAAAACATAGGGTATTGGGATAACACATTTTTGACGTTTCAAAATATCTTAGTTGAAATCCCACATCGAAAAATGAATTAATGAGGCCTCTATTTAAAATAAAGAGTGGAAAGTATGAAGATTACCGAAAATAACACATACTAGGGTTCTATGTAGGAAAATATTGATATGGAGGAGAAATCTAACCATCAATTATCTGATGGAGAGTGGTAGAGAACATGGCTATGAAAAGGCCAACAATCCTAAAGCCATAAATTAGTGATGATTTAAGGTACCATCTAGGACACCATTTTTTTTCTAAGTTCCTTTTATTAATGTTGAGGAATTTATTTATGAGTTTGTCTAAGATCATAAGGAGATATACTTACTTTATAATTAGAGTTTTATCTAATAATAAATTTCTACCACAAACTCATCTTTCACTCTAAGAGATAATAGAACGTAAAAAAAAATTTATACAGGGTTCCAAAATAAATGAATTTATAATTCATATACCAGATCTTTTAATAAAAACTAAATTATTTAATCCAGGACATCTCGTGGGCCAGTGGTAGGTGATACACCCTTGTCGCCCTTGAGTTGCGGGTTCAAGTCTCGCAGCCTTGCCGGACGCGACGGGTTACCGCCCAACCTCCGGGTTTTCCTTTTATGGTAATCCAAAAAAATCCAAACTAGAAATATCCAAAATACTTCTATCCAGACTCACAGTCCAACATTTATAAGTAAGGTAAACATAATGTAGAACCTTTTTACCCCGTAATATCATATGAATACCTTCATCATGTATTCTTTTAATACACTGAAACATCCTGAATTACCATATTCCTTATTGATTACATTCATGCTCCCTTATTCCATATAGAAAGCTGGATATACTTCATTAATCCAAAAATGTTTTAAACCCCAAAAATGATGGAATATACAAATCATTAATCAGTTCGAAGGTAGTCAAGATTATCCAATATAATTTATCCAAAACAATCATGTATTATTCCAAAATCACTACTTCGGTATCAGAACTATACTATGGTTTATCATTCTCTCAACCATATATTTTCCAAAAATTTATCCTGCTATTGAGTCACTTTTCTTTGTTCCACATAATCTCAAGTCCTTAATGAAATAGTACTGCAGTACAATCCTTATATACTCCATAATTATTATAACAAGTACATTGTTGATACAACACTCAATTGACATAATCAACATAAGAACCCCAATCATTCCTCCTCATCTGTGGTAGTATCATAAATTGATTATTATCCAATAACATCATTTGCGGCATAGTCTGATGACTGGGACATAGGTTCGCATAGTGTCCAAACTCCTTGCAAATGAAGCATTGTACATTTGAGACCATTTTCTCACCCTTGCAGTCACGTACTTTGTGCCCTTTTCCTCCACACTTATAACAAACTCTCATTCCTTTCAGGCAAGTTCCAGGGTGTTTCTTTCCACAGTTACCACATATGGGAAAATTATTCTTTTCCCTCTTCCCTTTATCCATCTTTCTCTCTTCCAGCCTTTTCTTCTCTTGCTTCCCTTCAAAGGCATAGGACTCAGTAAACTCTTTACTTATCTTATCAACACATGATATTATTTCTTCATATGATGATAATACATGGGTGACTATTTCTCTTATAAATTCTAGCTTAAGACCATGAAAGATATGATCCTTCATTCTCTTTGAATCATGTGTATTTCTGGAGTTCTCATTCCTTCTACTGGGCGCCATTTCTAAACAATGGCATAAACTAGATCAGTTTATGAATCAAAATACATAATCCCATACTTATAAAACACTTGACATAAATTGAACTATTTATGGATATAATCCATAATCATAAGAATGTTTTCTTTGAGGAAGTATATACTCATAATCCCTTCAAAATGATTTGTAAAGAAAATGAGAGTTATCCTAAGCATATCCCCCGGGAGTGTCGTAACCAAGAGTGCAGCAAGGCCCGTTGTCGTGCACCAGTTCCCGTTCGAGTCTAGCTCAAAGCGGTGTTTTCGGGTTTTACCCCTAGGTACATCTGTGCCAGAGCCGCCTCTACCTGCTCGTATCCAGACAGGGATGTATTGCTCGGAAAACTCACAAAATCTCTACAATACCAAAATTCTAGGAAGTTCTTATATACTAATCCTCAAAGTTCATCTTAGGTCTACGTGCTCTAATCAGAGTTTATCTAAATCTAGCTTCCAAGGTTTGTACTAAACTTCCTCTGATACCAACTGTAATGCCCCGACCCCAGCTGCCCAGAGTCGGTGCATTAATTACGTAACATTGGCATGATCACAAGAAAGATCAAATCCCGAAAGACCGATTAGTTTAGTAGCCTTGGAAACACTAGATATATTCATAAGTTTTACATTACATCATAAAATGAAAAACTACTACAACAACATAATGTTTCCAACGTCCACACTATAAACCCATAATATCCCTGCAAGTCAATCATAATTTACTTCTTCACTACCTGGGAAAAATAAAACATAAAAAAGGGGTGAGCTCAAATGCCCAGTAAGGATAACAATATAGCGGAACATTCAAAATAAGCATAAACATTTAAGGCAATGAATTACTAAAACAAAAGCCTTTTAAAAATTGAACTTCAACATAGTATGACAAAAGTAAAATGAAATAATGCCATTTACTTGTTCACATGGATATTCTACTAATCGAATAATCACATGCAATATCAATAACCACTTTCATAATGTTGGAATGCATAATGCCAAACGTTAATTTCATTGTCTAGGCCTCATCCCAAGACCTAGGGGTTACTTATAACCAGAACCCAACCCGGAGTGCCGCTAATAACCGGACACCAACCCGGAGTGCCTCTAATAACCGGACACCAACCCGGAGTGCCTCTAATAACCGGACACCAACCCGGAGGGCATACTTTTACCAGTCCCTAACCTGGAGGGCTTACTTTAACCAGTCCCTAACCTGGAGGGCTTACTTTAACCAGTCCCCAACCTGGAGGGCTTACTTTTACCGGTCCCCAACCCGGAACATACTTGTTTAGCACATTCATCTGAAGAAAAGTTTGAAATATAACATAAACATTCGGGTTAAAACTAGCATACGAAATGTCAATAGTTTCACCATAAACTATGAATGGTATAAAATAGCACATCCACATTCAAACATATCACAAAACCTTCAATACAATATAGAAGTTTTGTATTATAATAAATCAACTTCAAATAATCTTAAAATCCATCAAAGGATGTTGACATAGATGAAATCAAAATTCTTTTAAAAGAAGTATCTCCTTTTATTTTGAAATCATTTAAGATCCATATAAAATAAAACATTTTCTTTGAAAATATTCTTATAAGCTTGTAAGGAAAGCTTCGACGATTTTATAACGGCGGAAAATAACCGCACCCGCCGTATAAGTTAAAAAAAACATTCTTACCTCAATTCTGTCGAAAAGGTTAAAAAGGACCTTGTTTTGAAAACGACGGAAAGATTCCTTTATAAACCTCTTATAAAAAGTCAAACAAGGGTATAAATGACTTTAACCCATATTCTTGTAAATAGTAAAAATTTTTTGAAATACATTTCGAAGAAACATGGATGTGGATGATAAAGAGATCCCAGTAGATTATTACGTATAATACAACCTCGGATAATGAAGAGATTGTGAAATAACCCTTACCTTGTACTTTTCCTTGGTTGGGGTAGGTTAACCTCCTGTATAATGGTGAAATAATTGTTATTAAATTATACAATAATCATATATATTAATATGATATCATATATGATCTTTTAACATTGATTTGTTAATAATATCTTAGAATTATCGTCGTTTCAGGTGTTAACTTACTCATTTTCTTTTATATGTTTTGTTACATAAGTCATGTTTGTTGTATCTTATTCATATCCAGAATGATATCAAGTCCATAAACATCATTTTTAAATCATTAAATGATAATTATACTTGAATGGATAAGATGGAGAATGAATCTCATCGCGTTCGTGGAGACGGTAGTCCGTACGTACGCACGAACGCTACTTCCATTTAATTTTTATTTTAAAAGAATCGAATCCAAATGATACATAGGTATATTACTATTCCAGTATAATATAATATTTTATATATGTTACTTAAGTTCATTAACACCATCCTTTATACGTTCCAAGTGTGGTATGAACGAGTCATATCATTTTAAGGGGGCGGTAGTCCGCACTTCCTCAAATGAAATTATCGTATGTATATACAACATGAAACGAATAATGGTATGAAATAAAATGGAATTACAGAAGATTATATATAAAATATATATCATTAATATCATATTTAATTACAGTTCCATCATAATGGACACCATGAGAGGTGGTAAGATGTATTTGAACAATCATCATTTCGTGAGGCGTTAGTTTGCCATCCACAGAAACATTATGTTCATCATCCATTAGATGGAGTTGTGTGTATGTGTAGTTTGAATCCTTCTTATAACAACATCCTAGTATATTGAGGATACAGGTGTTGTTACAAAAGAAAGGAAATAAAAATATTTATGGGGTTGGAGAAGCAAAATAAATGAAAATAATTTAAGAGAAATCGTTACCTTTAATTTAGGTAACTCACTTTGGTTGGAACCAAAGGACTTCTTGAAATGCGTTCTTCCTAAGGGGAAGCTTCAAGGAGGAGGAGAGGGATGTGGGGAGCTTAGTTGGGCAGAGTTTGGACGAGCCAAGTGGCTTGAGAGGTGTGAAGAAATGAGAAGGAGGAGTGCCCTTTTATAAGAGGGGTGAGGGGCACCTTTGGAAAAGCTAGAAATATTAATTTATAATAAATTCATATTCGGTTTCTAATGGCTTCAAAATTGACTATTCAAAGGTTAAGGTGGGGATAGGTCGAAAACCACTAAACCAATAGAATTTAGACAGGTTTGGGTACTTATATTAACCTTATCTTTAAGTATTAACTCTAAGTTAATTAGTTTCACTTTTACAATGTCTCTTTGTATTTTTATATAATATGGTTAATAAACTTACTATATACATCCAAGCGACCCCCAAGTGGTCCATTAATGAGGAACCTATCATAATATAAGTCTCTTGGACGAACCTTAGATTTTTAGGAATTTAATATCAATTAATAATATAATATTTGTTTTAAGAACTCTTTTATGTCAATTTTGACACTATTCAATAGTTGATTTTTGTGAAACTCCTAACAGATTGATTACTTCGAAAAAAGTCAATTAAATCAATCCTAATATATCATATTATCATAGAAAATTAGTTTAATTCATTAAAAGTTTCATATTATAATTATTTGGGTATTTATAAGATCAATTATTTTAATTTTTCACTATTTTAGTAATTACTGTATCATCATTGTGTCATAAATAAAATAAATTATTTAATGTCTAAAAATTATAAATAAAATATAATTATGTAGGAAATCTTTTTATCTTTCTAATGAATATTTATAATCGAAAATCCAACATGTATAACCCTATGTAAAAATTGTTCTTCTAAAAGATGTAAGCTTATGCCATTTTTATTTTTATTTTAACTTTATTAATATAATGTGTCATTATCACTTACAAGTGGATCCATGGGGTCCCAAAATAGACCCAAAGATGCCCATGGTCGACCATGTATCAACCAATAGGGTTAAGACACGTTTTAGGGTAATTTAGTATTATTATAATATTATTTTTTTAACCCTTATTTACCGGATTTACCCTTTAACCATGGTAAATAAAATATTTACCACAGTAACTTTTCAAAATGTCTAAAAATAAAAGTTACCTATTTACACAATTTGAACATCCTGATTCCAAATATGGAATCCATTTTCCTAAATTCAAAACACAGAAGTGGCAGAAATTAATTTAAAATTAATTCCCGCTGTCAAAACAAAAAGCGTGTTTTTAAGAGATAATAACTATCAAAAGATTGACACTTGTTTATGTTCGGTTTAATTGTAAAATTATGTCCAATGACCAACATTATATTAAATGGTAAAAATATATTCTAAATATACTTTAAAACCACTAAAATTCATAATTTATCACTATTAATGATTTTGATTAAAAAAGTTGTTTTTAATTAAAATTTAGAAATTTTCACTATTCATCAAAATATGAAAGTTATCCGAAATGTACCAAAATTTCACCCTAGGCTAATTTCGATATTCTGAATCCAAAAATGAAGTCCATTTTGAAATATAAAATATATATGATTTCAAAAATTAGGTATTACTATTCACAACGGCTAGTTTAATCGGTTGTGGTGTGTGTTAAAACTCGAAGTTGCGTATAACACACGCTACTGTATTATTCAAAGGAAAGCGTACCGTGGAAGCTTGGGATGTTTCATTTTAAATTTTTTTGATGTCCCCATTTAGTCAATATGTTTAAAATATTGTATTTAAAAAGGGTTCACTATTAAAAGTTGATAAAAGTGCAATACTGAAAATGAATTTGTTCTTGCATTATATCAAAGAAACTCATAATATGGATTCTAAAATTATAAGGATTATATAAAGTTTAAAATTTAGATAATACTATTCATAACCGCTTTTGAATGGCTTATTTTTGTAAGTCATGGTGTGATTGAACTCGGTGTTGCGTGTAGTGCAAGTTATTTAATTATTTTGAAGAAATAACACACTATGAAATATTGGGGTGTTACATTTACATGGTTTCACTTTTCTTATGATGAAATTTCTATTTGTTTTATATGGATTATGAGATGATGAGATGATGTTTATGAAACCCATTTTATTCTTTGGGTTATGATGAATGTTTTAAGTTTATTTTGTGGCACAACTAAGAATGACTTCATTATGAGATTGGTGGGACCTATATCTCCCTCCAATGAATTGGGTAAAGATTTATATCTAATGAGATAGACATGGCTGGAATGGTAAGTTAATCTGGTTCAGTGTTATAGGACTGAAACGACGAGTGAACTCAATTCAGAAAGGGACTTTGTCCACTAAGATGGTCTTGGTAGAAATGACTTGGATACTATGGAAATAATAACATGTGTTGAATGGTTTCCACAATTAAATGTTTTTTCCAATTATATTTTATCATGTTTGATGTTCCAATATGATATATTCCTTACATACATCCATGATTTATGTCTTTGCTCATGATTTTGATGTTTAAATTTAATGTTCATGTTTTTTCTTACAAATGTTTGTGGATTGTTTTACGTTCTCTATTTTTTCCCTTACTGAGCATTTGAGCTCACACTATTTATGTTTTCTTTCCCCATGAAAAAAAGAAAGGTTTTAGGTAAGTGAAAAAAGGGGAAGATCGTTATGGGAGATGTTTAAGATCTTTCAACATGACTAGATGTTTATATTCCATGTTTTCAAAGATACTGAACTATTACGGTCCTTTGGTGTCTATTTTTGTTATGTATTAAGTATTCCGAAAAAGTAATGTAATTTCCATGTACGTCATGCTTTGGGTCTCTACAGTTGGTATCAGAGGAAAGGTTTAGTAAACCTTTGGAAACTAGGATGTGAAAAATTTAGTGAGATCCCTAGAGATATTTCTAAGGTATGTCTAGGGATGTCCCTAAGGTTAATTATAAGTATAGGTTATAATCCTAGATTTATGGTAACGATCTTAGAATTAAACCTAAGATGTTAGATATTGAAGGTACTCCCCCTTTATTATGTTGTTTTCCCTAGAATAATTTTTTCCTCTCATTCTATTCTTTTTGGGTTTTAGACGATGGTTGGAACCCGAAGGAACCGTGTTGATCAATGTAATGGACAATGAAATGATTGTCACCTTGAAGAACCAAATGTGATGGGATATGGAGTTCAAAATCTTAATGCTATACTTACACAATCTATGAATCATTCTGGACTTCCCAATGAGCAGTGAAGGGAACAATATTCTATTGAGTCCATCATGAGGCAACGCCCACCTTCTTTCAGTGGGTCTTCTGATCCACTTGTTGCTGTACAATGGATCAGTTCCATTGAAAGGATATTTTCCATACATCGCTGTTCAGAGCATGGAAAAGTCATTTTGGCTGTTTACCGTTTAGAAGGTGAAGCAGACCAGTGACAGACTCTAATTAAGAATACAATTCCATGAGATGAAATTGAATCCATGGAACGTGATGATTTCAATAACTTATTTTTCAATAAGTACTTCCCTCGTATTCTTCGAACAAAGATGGAAAATGATATCCTTGATCATAAGCAAAAGGATGATGAATCTGTTGGAATATACGTGGTGAATTTTACAAGGAATGTAAGGAACGCATCTGGATTTATCATCAAACATGAAAGTAAAGTTGATCGATTCTTCAGTGGCTTAAAACCAAGTCTTAGAAGATCATTATCAATAAGAGACTTCAGTAGCTATGAAAAAATTGTGCGTTGTGCTATCGTGGTAGAACTAGAAGTTGGTGTTACATATCCATCGAATGGTTTTGACAAGAAATGAAAGATGGAGTTCAAGGAGAAATCTCAGAACAATGGTGAGAAGAAGATTAATGATTCCTTATGCTCATAGTGTGGAAATAAGCATTGTGGATATTGCCTAAAAGGTACTATAAAATGGGTTTTAAGTGTGGAAAATAAGGTCATCGAGATGTTTATTGTCGAAGTAATGGGAAAATGGTTTCTAATGATGTGAATATAGAAAAGACTAAAGAGAACTCTCCACCAACACTTCAATGCTTCAAGTGCAAGGAAATGGGGTATTATGCTAATAAATGCCCAAATCCAAGGGTTAATGATGATAGACATGAGACACCACTTAAGGAAAAGGATGAAGGGAAGTCACAGGCAATCACTACTGGCTATGTTGAATATGACAACGATGTAGTGGAATGATTAAGTGTTTATGTTTTGGTATTCCAAAATAATGTTGTATATAGTATCGTGGAATATTGGAATATTTTTGTATTGGTCTATTGTGATTTTCAATAATTTTATGGCACTAGTAACCATGGAAAGTTATTGAAATATTTTTAGAAAGCACATGATATGAGAATAATGAAGGGATAAAGAGAAAATCAAAAGAGCTCATATAAGGAAAAAGTTATATCATGGTTTGAGTATATAGAAATTTTGGGATTTTGGTATGTGGAAAGAGTTACCTTTTGGCAGCATTCATGTTTTCACTAAGGTTCTATGGTAATTTCTGTTTCAAGAGAACACATGATTAAGGAATTCACATGTTTATAATGTGACCAACAAGATATATCGTATGATAAATGATGTTCTTGTTATGTGACCTTTCCAGTGATCATTTTCTGTATACTATGAGATTGGACAGATGTATTTTGGATAAGTCTAAAGATTGGAAAGGGTTATATCAGACGTTAGATAGTATTGTTTAAGGATATAACTTTTTTTGATATTATTTATGGAATGTTATAATAATGTAGTTTTAGAAAAAGGACAACCTGTAGGACGAGAGACATCCCATCACGTCGGACAAGGCTGTGGGAATCGAACCCACAACTGAAGTGCGACAGGCCTTTATCACCTACCACTGTCCAACAGGAAGTCCCTGGTTATTAGAAACCAGTTTTATTATATTAAGTGGTATGATAGATGATGTATAAATCCATTTTTGGAATCATATATGTTTAACCTCACCATATATGGACTTATGTATATTTGATAACCTTTTCTAACCCTTTTTTTGAGATAGATGCAGTGACCCATCATTCTATCACATGATATGCTAACAATTCACGGAAGACAAATTCAACTTCTTTTCTTTAAGATATGATGTGGAAATTGTTCAAGGCACAAACAACAGTGAGATTGTACCAAAATCAAGTAAGTATTTATTTTAATTATTCTTCAACTTTAAGGGAATGATATTGAAAACCAAAAATGATGTCATAATGTCCTCATATCCAATGAATTAGATGGTACCTTAAATCATAACAAATTTATGGCTTTGTGATTGATGGATTTTTCATAGCCATGTTCTCTACCACTCTCCATCAAAACATGATGGTTAGATTTCTCTTCCATATCCATATTTTCACCTATATTGTCCTATGTGGAAACCCAGTTCTTTGTTACTTTGGGTGACCGTTATGATTATAACTTCCCTATTTAAAATGAATTTTTAGTATTCCTTTTTATGATGTGGGTTTCTATTAAAACTTTCGAGTAGTAAACCATTTGTAACTCCGACGAATTTCGAGGGCGAAATTCTTTTTAAGGGGGGGTAGAATGTAACACACCGAGATTTTATAAGATATATTCTTTTTAATCTCTTTCATATCTTCTACTGTACGCTACACCAAGATTATCATGCGCTATACACGACACCGTATTATCTTGCAGTATATGCAACACTATTCTTGTCTCGTGTTACACACAATTTCATTTTCGTTTTATAGAAATTATTCTACGCAACATTAAGTATAGATTTTGTTTAATGTATAAATGAAATAAGTTTTGAATTATTTTATATGCAACACCAAAGGTATATTTCAGTACACGTAACCCTGACCTGGCTTGCATTACATGCAATCGCGACCTTCCTCGATAGCGTGTGTTGTACGCAATATCGGGTTTCACTAAACAATGATATATGGTTATAATATTATCACGAAATATCCATTATGAATACTATTAACTACATTTTTTATTTTATATCATTATTATTAATCTTACTCAATTTCTAGAACATGGTATGAGAATAAAATAAATTCGGGTAAAATAAGTATTTTTTTAAAAATGCAGTTTTTCTGCCTTCTGATGGCGCACCCACATTAAATCTAGTTTTTGACATGTTTATAAGTTAAATTTCATAAAATAAAATTATTCATTGGAATTAGGATATAAAATTTTACATTGGATAAATTTTCCATATTATTCTGATAACTTTCATATTTCAAGGAATAGTATAAATAGGCTATATTTTAATTAAAAACAAATTCTTTCATCATAATAATTTATGTGGTTAAATTATAATATTGAATTGTTTTAAAGTATAAATAGAATATATTTTTACCTTTTAATATAATGTATCTCATTATCATTGATTTTACATTGAATTCGAAGGTTAAATTAATTCAATCTTTTGCAATGTTTTAAACAAAAACCAAATTTCCTTCGACAATGGGATTAATTTTAATTTAATTTCTGAAACTTTTGTGTATTGAATTTGTAAAAATGGATTCCATATTTGGAATTAGTGGTTCCATATTATATTAATAGACTACTTTTTATTTTTGGGCATTATGAATAATAACTACGGTAAATTTTATTTACCATAGTACAAGGTAAATCGGGTAATTAAGGGTAAATATAATATTATAAAATTACCCTAAAACTTGTCTTAATACAATTGGATGATTATATGTCGTCCTAAGCCATATTTTGGTCGAAATGGATTCCATTAGAACTCAATTGGAGGTGATTAAGACTTTTAGTTTATTTTATTTAAAGGAAAGTGAAATATGTCTCACTCAAACTTAAATAATTAAAGTATTTTTAATATAAGGTTATACAGAATATAAATTCGGTAATTAATACTAATTTAAAATCTAAATTTTTTTTCTTTATCATGGTAATTTATTTTTAAATTATTAGGGTTATTTAATTACCTTATTAGTTTATACATTAATGATGCAGAAATTATTTATTTAGTAAAAAATCAATAATATTGTTTTTATTGAAATAGTAATACATATTAAAGGGCTCACAAACCTGAAAAAAAAATATTTGTAGTGTATATATACTCCATAAACATTCAATGACCTAATATATGACCATTTGGGGTCTTATAAAAGTGATAATGACACTTATATTATTTTATTTTATATGATGTCAATGGTGTCACCTTCATAACATAATAAATATAACATTTTAAAATTTTGGTGTTTTAGAAGTTAAATCCGACTAAATGTATTATTATGAAATATATAAAATTTATCTACATCCTTGTATTTTAATTTTAATTTTAATGCCACAGATAAGTATATTTAATAATTATACAAAAATGTTGTAGTAATAATTTTATTAAGAGAAATATCAAATAAATGGTATTACAAATAGTAAAATAAATAATATATGAACAATTTAATGTGCTCCATTAATTTTATAGATTACTATGACATGTTAGGAGCCTATTAAATATTTTATTTTGAATATATCCTCCTTTTGGATTTAATTTAAATTCAAATAAATGAATAGTGTCAAAATTGACACCATTGTAATTTTATAAAAATAACATATTAATAAATTGTTTAAAAATCACAAAAATATTTAAAAATTATGAATTGAAATTCATATATTCGAAAATGTCATATATTATCTAATTATGGATAATTAATAGCACATAAGTAATTATTTATAACAATTTAAAATTTATAATCGTTTTACCACAAATAAAATTTAATAGATTAAATAAGGATAAATCAAGTTGATAATGTTTAAAATAAATTACCTACATGTCTAAATGTTATTGGATGATGTGTTTAAAGCCCTATATCATCGAATTTCCGAATATGAGTCATTTTTGGAGGTTTATATGTGGGTTTATATTTATTATAAATTAATATTTTTAAGATTTCCAAAGGTTCCCCTCTCCTCCCTTATTAAAAGGGAACCCCTTCCCACATCCCTTTACACCCTTTTGAGCCTTCACGATCGGCCAAACCCTGCCAATTTATCTTATAAACTTCCCTAGAAACATCCTAGAGGTTCTATTCTTCTTCAAATACCATCTTTAGTGCCCAAAGAGGAGGTTAAGAAGAGGCGCTTAAAAGAAGAGGTAATGTCCGTTACCGATTCTTTCAACATTATTTCTTCTTCTACTTCTTCTTCTTTAGTTGTATCATTATGAAGTAATAACATAAGTATCACTCATATACTAATATGTTATTATAAATATTAAACAACCCTATTTCATCTTCTATCCATCCTATGGAAAACGAAATCACCGCGCGTGCGTACGTACGGAATACCGTCTCCACGCCGTGGTGTAATCTGTTTACGACCACCACCTTACTTTGATGGGTATAATGGTGTAAATAAAGAACTATATTTGATTATTGAAAATTAATATTGATTATTAAATGTTAGATATACACTTCAGTAAAATTCCATGATCATGGGAATTGTATCATCGCTCGTGTGTACGTACGGACTACCGTCTCCACGACGTGATGAGATTAATTCTCCATGTTAACCATTCATGAATGATTATAAAGAATATATAATGAATAATAATGAAATATATGACATAATAATGATACTGGATTTATTTATATATATATATATATGTCATCTACTTAATTCCATTCAATTCAATAAGGAAATGAAAACAGCATCCATGCGTACGTATGGCCTACCGTCTCCATAAACGGTGTATTTCATTCCATTTATCGATCTATAATATATATATATGTATATGCTGAATATATATTATATATAAATCATGTGTTGCATTCTTTAATTATTTAAATCAGTATATAAGTAATAATATCAAGAACAACAAGTCGAAACATGTACGATAAATGAAACAATTTTACCCAAAATGTTGCTTTAACATGAAATTTACTAAAGAACGGGTAATATAAAGTCATAAGTGAACCATATATGATATCATAACAATGAATATTATTCTGTAATAAGTCAATGACATTATTTAAATCATTATACAGGAGGTTCGGGTACGTACGAAGCATATCGGACCTAAGGTAAGGGATAATGTTGCAATCTCAATTGTTTTCTATCCGAGATTGCTTATATGTAAGTATTTACTGGGGTTATATTTATCTTCCATGTCCAAGTTTTATAAAAAACATTTCAGGTATGTTTAAATTACATTTTACCCATTTTTAACTTTTACTACATGGTATGTAAGGAATCTTTTTTTGTTTACTATACGAGGTACTTTTTGACTTTTTCGACAAAAGTAGGAGAAGAATGTTATTTTTAACTTATACGACGTGAACAGATTTTTTCGGTTTCATAACGCCTCATTTTCATGAATCTTACTATACAAGATTTTGTGACTATTTTCAAAAAAATACGTTTATTTTAAAAGTACATGGCATTTTGTGAAAAGAAAATGATTTTGAAGAAGAAAGAATATTTTCCTCAAGAATTCATTTCAAATGTTTAATCAAAACCATTTTCCATATAATATGACATTATTTCATATTTGTATGTTTCAAGTTTAATTTCTCTATGATTTACAAGGTTTAACTTTTCTTATGATGAAATTTCTATTTGTTTTTTATGGATTATGAGATGATGGGATGATGTTTATGAAACCCATTTTATTTTTTGGGTTATGATGAATGTTTTATGTTTATTTTGTGGCACAAGTAAGAATGATTTCATTATGAGATTGGTGGGACCTATATCTCCCTCCAATGCATTGGGTAACAATTTATATCTCATCAGATAGACATGGATGGAATGGTAAGATAATCTGGTTCGGTGTTACAGGACTGAAACGAGGAGTGAACTCGATTCAGAAAAGGACTTTGTCCACTAAGATGGTCTTGGTAGCAATGCCTTGGCTACTTTGGAAATCATAACATGTGTTGAATGGTTTCCACTGTAGAGACCCGAAGGTTAATGTACATTGACATTACATTACATTTTCGGAATAATTAGTACATAACAAAAACACACACACAAGGATCGTAATAGTTTAGTGTCTTTGGAAACTCGGAATATAATCTTCTAATCCTGGTAAAAGATCTTCAACATATCCAATAAAGATCATCTTTTTTATACCTAAAACCTTTCCTTATATCCTGGGGAAAAGAAAACATGAAAGGGGGAGCTCAAATTCTCATTAAGGGTAAACAAAAGAAATATCAATCACATCATATACATAAGCACATAACTTTTGGAAATCTTAACCTGTAAATGAGATCATAATTTCATAACCTGGAATAACTCATGGTAGTGAAATGTAATCACAATAATCATAACATAAAACATTAAAATTTGTGGCATACACACATAATCATAGAGAATCATTTCTTATTAGTCAAGACTCATTTCCAAGACTATCTTAGTGGACAAAGTCTCTTTCTGAACCGAGTTACCCTCGTTTCAGTCCTGTTTCACTGAACCGGTATAACTTACCGTTCCAGCCATGTCTATCTCATGAGATATATAATCTTTACCCAATGCATTGGAGGGAGATATAGGTCCCACCCATGCCATAATGATACTATTCTTATGTGTGCCACAAAATCATAAATCATACATCATTGCATAACCAATGTAATACAAATGGGAATCTTAAACATCATGACATCATAAAACAATTCATATAAGATAAAGGAATTCATAAAAAAATTTCCATCACAACATAATCAAATCCATGTAATAATAGGGATAGAAACAGAACCCTTTATTATCTTAGATGGAAAATAATTTTGATAAAACACTTGAACTCCATTCTTGAGGAAAATATCCTTTCTACTTCAAAAAACACTTTTCATTTCTTAACATGTCATAAAATTATAACTAAAAGAAGTTGATTAAAAATAATCTTGAAAACTTGTAAAGGAAGCTTCTTGGAAATAAGGTTTTAAAAATCCATTCATGCCGTATAAGTTAAAAAAAACATTCTTCTCGTACTATTGTCGGAAAAGTCAAAAAAGTACCTCGTACGAAAAACGACAAAAGATTCCTTTCATATCTTTTACTAAAAACTCAGAGAAGGGTAAAATTGGATTTAAACAATTGTATGTGGATGGAAATAATATTACATATTGAGGAAACATGGACATGGATGATAAAATACGCCCTAGTAAATATCAAAGTATATACAATCTCGGATAAAAATGAGATTGTGATATTTCCCTTACCTTAGGTCCGACTTGCTTTTTAAGTGTCCGAACCTCCTGTATAATGATTTAAATAATGTTATTGACTTATTCCAGAATCATATTAATTGTTATGATATCATATATGGTTCACTTATGACTTTATATTACCCGTTCTTTTGTAAATTCCATGTTAAAGAGCGTTTTGGGTAAAATTGTTTCATTTGTCGTCCATGTTTTGACTTGTAATTATTCATATGATTACTTAGATCATGACTACTTAATTCCAGAATATAAAACATGATTTATATATATATATATATATTCTGAATATAAATATATATAATAAATCAGTAAATGGAAAGAAATACACCGTTCATGGAGACGGTAGGCCGTACGTACGCATGAACGCTGTTTTCGTTTCCATATTGAGTTGAACGGAATTAAGTAGATGACATACATATATATACACATAAATCCAGTATCATTATTATGTCATATATTTCATTATTACTTATTATATATACTTTATAATCATTCATGAATGGTTAAAGTGGAGAATGAATCTCATCGCGTCGTGGAGACGGTAGTCCATACGTACGCACGAGTGATGATATCGTTCTCATGATCGTGGGATTGTATTGGAGTGTATGTATACTATTTCAGAATCTATATCACTTTAAAATAATAATATATAGTTATTATTTACACCATAATACCCATCCAAGTATAGTGGTGGTGGAAAATAGATTTCACCACGGTATGGAGACGGTATTCCGTACGTACGCACGCTCGGTGATTTCGTTTTCCGTAGGATGGATAGATGGTGAAATAGGATTGTTTCATACTTATAATAACATATCATTATATGATTGATACTGATGTTATTACTTCATAATTAAACAACCTAAAAAAAGATGTGGAAGAAGAAATAAAGGTGAATGAATCGGTAACGGAAATTACCTCTTCTTTGAAGCGCCTCTTTGAGACCTCCTCTTAGGGCACTAAAATTGGTCTTTGAGGACGACCAGAACCTCTAGGATTTTTCTAGGGAAGTTGAGAATATAATTTTTCAGGGTTTGGCCGAGCATGAAGGCTCAAATTTGTGTGAGGAAGAGAGGGAGGAGGTGCCCTTTTATAAGGGAGGAGAGGGGCACCTTTGGAATAACTAAAAATATTATTTTATTATAAAGTCAAGTTCGCTTTTAAATAGCTCCAAATTTATTTATTTACAGGATAAGGTGGGGATGGGTCTAAATCCTCTCATCCAGTAGAATTTATACAAGTTTAGGTTCCTATTTTAACCTTATCATCTAGATTTAACATTAAGTTAAATAATTTTACTTTTACCGTGTCTTCTTGTGTTCTTATACTATATGGTTAATAAACTTACTATATCAATCCAAACGAACCCCAAATTGTTTATTATTAGTATATATATAACCTTATCTAAGTCATTTGGCCGAACCTTAGATTTTTAGGAATAAAATAACAATTAATAATATAATATTTGTTTTTTTAAAAACTATTTTATGTCAATTTTGACACTATTTAGTAATTGATTTTTGTGAAAATCCTAACAGAATGATAAGTTCTAAAAAAGTTAATTAAATCAATACTAACATGTCATATTAACCTAGAAAATTAGTGGAATTCATAAAAAGTCTCAAATTATATTTATTTGAGTATTTATAACATCAATTATGTCAATATTTCATTAATAAGATAATTATTGCATCATCGTTGTGTCATAAATAAATTAAATTATTTAATGTCTAAAAATTACAAATAAAATACCATTATGTAGGAAATATTTTTATCTTTCTAATGAATATTTATAGTCGAATTTATATTATGTATAACCCTATATTAAAAATGTTTTATTAAATAAACTTTGATTTTAACTCTTTTAACTCTTCTTTGAATTAAATAATAATAAATGTCCTAATCTAATTCAAGTGGCCCTAAAAGGTAATATTTTATTCCTAAGGTTTTTTATGGTCGAATTACACTTATCCAATAGAATTAGGACATGTGTTGGGGTAATAATAATATCATTTTTATCCTTAATTACCCTATTTACTTTTAACCGTGGTAAATAAAAGTAAAAAGTTACTATTCACCAAAAATTATATTCATCTCATTGAACCACATTTTACTTACTGACATCAACCATGTCTCTCGGATTTTTGAAATTCCACTCACAGAAGCGGTAAAATTATGTTTTATGTAAAATTCAGTTTTTTTAACTACCACTTAGTGGTTTCACTATTCATCAAAAATTGTAAGTTTTCAGAAAAATACCAAAAATTAGGCCTAAGCAATATTTTATATTATGAACTAAAAAATGATTTCTATTTTACCAAATTCAAAAAATATCAATTGCATTAATTAATTAAAAAATTAATTCCAGTCGTCAAAACAAAAGGCGTGTTTTTAAGAGATAGTAACTATCAAAAGATTGACACTTGTTTATAACTGGTTTAAATGTGAAATTACATCCAATGACCAACATTTTATTAAATTGTAAAAATATATTCTAAATATACTTTAAAACCAATCAAATTAATAATTTATCACAATTAATTATTTCGATTGAAAAAGTTGTTTTTAATTAATATTTAGTAATTTTCACTATTCATCAAAATATGAAAGTTATCCGAAAATCACCAAAATTTCACCCTAAGAAAATTTCGATATTCCGAATCCATAAATGAAGTCCATTTTGAAAAAAAAAATTACTAAATTTCAAAAAGTGGTTATTACTATTCATAACAGCTAGTTTTAATAATATCTTAATAGCATATCGTTGTTTAGCGAAACTTGGTGTTGCGTACAATACACGCTATCGTGCAAGGTAGTGATTGCGTGTAATTCAAGACAGGTTAGAGATGTGTGTTGTGAAAGCTCCTTTTTGTGTAGCGTATAACACAAGACATTAATGAAATTAAAAAGAATATTTTTTATAAAATCTCGGGGTGTTACATTCTACCCCCCTTAAAATGAATTTCTCCCTCGAAATTCGTCGAGGTTATAAATGGTTTACTACGCGAAAGTTTGTTTAATAGAAACCCACATCGTAAAATGGAATACGAAAATATGGCTTTAAAAACTAATGAATGAAATGTAACGGTTACCCAAATTAACTCATCACTGGGTTTCCACATAGGAGAACATAGGTGAAAATATGGATATAGAAGAAAAATCTAACCATCAAGTTCTGATGGAGAGTGGTAGAGAACATTGCTATGAAAAAGACAACAATCGCAAAGCCATAAATTTGTGATGATCTAGGGTACCATCTGATTCATCAGATATAAGATCACTAGGACAACATTTTTGGTTTTCAAAATCATTTCCCTAAAGTTGAAGAATTTGAATTAGAATAAATACTTAATTTATGTTGGTATAATCTCACTGTTGTTCGTACTTTGAACAATTTCCACTTCATATCTTAAAGAAATGAAGTTGAATTTGTTATTCATGAAGTGTTAATTGATCATGTGATAGAATGATGGGTTATTCCATCTGTTTCAAACAAAAGGTTAGAAAAAGTTATCAAATATACATAAGTTCATCTATGGTGAGGTTAATCGTATACGATTCCAAGAATGAACCTATACTTCATATATCATACCGCATAATAAAATAAAACTAGTTTCTACTAAACAGGGACATCCTGTAGGCCAGTGGTAGGCGATAAAGGCCAGTCGCACTTCGGTTGTGGGTTCGATTCCCACAGCCTTGTCTGACGCGATGGGCTATCGCCCGACCTGCAGGTTGTCCTTTTTCTAAAACTATATTACTATAACATCCCATCAATAATATCAAAAAAACTTCTATACTTAAACAATACTAACTTATGTCCAACATAATCCATTCCAATCTTTAGGCTTATCCATAATACTTCAGTCCACTCTCATAATATAGTGAAAATGATCACCAGAGATTTAATACCATCGTTGATCCCTATATATCATAAAATATGTCTTGTTGGTCACATTCCAAACATTCAAAGGCCTTAATCATGTACTCTCTTGAATACCAATTGAAGCTTAGTGAAAACATGAATGCAGTTAAAAGTTAATACTTTCAACATACCAAAATCCTCAAAATTCTATATACTCAAACCATGATATCACTTAGTCCTTATATCAATCATGAGCTCATGAATACTGTTAAACATTTCGTTTTCTCGTTTTCCCTTCATTATGCGCATATCATCTTATTTCCAAAAATATCTCAGTCACTTTGCAAACCACATTAGACCAATACATAAATATTCCAACACTTTATGATACAACATTATTTTGGAATCCCATTACATAAACACTTAATCATTCCACCACATCGTTTTCATATTCAACATCGTCAATAGTGATCGCATGTGACTTCCCTTTGTCCTTTTCCTTAAGCGGTTTCTCATGTCGATCATCACTAACCCTTGGATTAGGGAATTTATTAGCATAATTCCCCATTTCCTTGCACTTGAAGAATTGAAGTGTTGGTGGTGCGTTCTCTGCAGTGTTAGCTTTATTCACATCATTAGAAACCCTTTTTCCATTACTTCGACACTCAGCTGCTCGATGACCTTCTTTTCCACACTTAAAACATTTTCTAGTCCCTTTAAGACAATCTCCACCATTCTTCTTTCCACACATTGTGCATAAGGAAACATTCATCTTCTATTCACCATTATTCTGAGATTTCTCCTTCAACTCCATCTTTCGTTTCTTGTCAAAAACATGAGATGGATATGTAACACCAACTTCCATTTCTACCTTGATAGCACAACACACAATTTCTTCATAGCTACTGAAGTCTCTTATAGCTAATGCCCTTTGAAGACTTGGTTTTAAGCCACTGAAAAATCGATCAACTTTACTTTCAGGTTGGATGATAATGCCAGATGCATACCTTGAAAGTCGTGTAAAATTCGCTTCGTATATACCAACAGATTCATCATCCTTCTACTTCAGCTCAAGAAACTCCTTTTCCATCTTTGTTCGAAGAATACGAGGGAAGTACATACTGAAAAACAAGTTCTTGAACTCGTCCCATTCCATGGACTCAATTTCATCTTTTGGCCTCGTATTCTTGATAAGATTCCACCATTGATCAGTTTCACCTTCCAAACGATATACTGCTAAGATGACTTTATCATGCTCAGATCATTGAACAACTGAAAATATCTTTTCAGTGGTACTGATCCATTGTTCAGCAACAAGTGGATCGGAAGACCCACTGAAAGAAGTTGAACGTTGCCTCATGAAGGACTCAATAGAATATTGTTCCCTTCTCTACTCATTTGGAAGTCCAGAATGATTCATAGCTTGTGTAAGTATAGCAATAAGATTTCGCACTCCATCTCCCATAACATTTGTTTGCTCAGGAGGGCAATCATTGCATTGTCCATTGCATTGATCAACACGGTTCCTTCGTGTTCTAGCCATCGTCTAAAACCCAAAAAGAATAGTGTGAGAGGCAAAAATCATTCTAGGGAAAACAACATAATAAAGGGGGAGTACCTTCAATATCTAACATCGTAGGTTTAATTCTATGATCGTTTGCATAATTCTAGTACTATAACCTATACGTATTCTTAACCTTAGGGACATCTCTAGACTTAGACATACCTTAGAAATATCTCTAGGGATCTCACTAACGTTTTCGCATCCTAGTTTCCAAAGGTTGACTAAACCTTTCCTCTGATACCAACTGTAGAGACCCGAAGCTTAACGTACATTGACATTACATTACATTTGCGGAATACTTAGTACATAACAAAAACACATACACAAGGATCGTAATAGTTTAGTGTCTTTCGAAACTCGGAATATAAACTTCTAATCCTAGTAAAAGATCTTCAACATCTCCCATAATGATCTTCTTTTTTTTATACCTAAAACCTTTCCTTATATCCTGAGGAAAAGAAAACATGAAAGGGTGATCTCAAATGCTCTATAAGGGTAAACAAAAGAAATATCAATCACATCATATACATAAGCACATAACTTTTGGAAATCTTAACCTGTAAAAGAGATCATAATTTCATAACCTGGAATAACTCATGGCATTGAAATGTAATCAAAATAATCATAACTTAAAACATTATACTTTGTAACATACACACATAATCATAGAGAATCATTTCTTATTAGTCAAGACTCATTGCCAAGACTATCTTAGTGGACAAAGTCCCTTTCTGAACCGAGTTACCCTCGTTTCAGTCCTGTTTCACTGAACCGGTATAACCTACCGTTCCAGCCATGTCTATCTCATGAGATATAAAATCTTTACCCAATGCATTGGAGGGAGATATAGGCCCCACCCATCTCATAATGATACCATTCTTATGTGTGCCACAAAATCATAAATCATACATCATTGCATAACCCATGTAATAAAAATGGGAATCTTAAACATCACGACATCATAAAAAAATTCATATAAGATAAAGGAATTCATAAAAATATTTCCATCACAACATAATCAAATCCATGTAATAATAGGGATAGAAACAGAACCCTTTATTATCTTAGATGGAAAATAATTTTGATAAAACACTTGAACTCCATTCTTGAGGAAAATATCCTTTCTACTTCAAAAACACTTTTCATTTATTAACATGTCATAAAATTATAACTAAAAGAAGTTGATTAAAACTAATCTTGAAAACTTGTAAAGGAAGTTTCTTGGAAATAAGGTTTTAAAAATCCATTCATGCTGTATAAGTTAAAAAAACATTCTTCTCGTACTTTTGTCGGAAAAGTCAAAAAAGTTCCTCGTACGAAAAACGCAAAAGATTCCTTTCATATCTTTTACTAAAAACTCAAAGAAGGGTAAAATTGGATTTAAACAATTGTATGTGGATGGAAATAATATTACATATTGAGGAAACATGGACATGGATGATAAAATACTCCCTAGTAAATATCAAAGTATAAACAATCTCGGATAAAAATGAGATTGTGATATTTCCCTTACCTTAGGTCCGACTTGCTTTGTAAGTGTCCGAACCTCCTGTATAATGATTTAAATAATGTTATTGACATATTACAGAATCATATTCATTGTTATGATATCATATATGGTTCACCTATGACTTTATATTACCCGTTCTTTTGTAAATTCCATGTTAAAGAGCGTTTTGGGTAAAATAGTTTCATTTGTCATCCGTGTTTTGACTTGTAATTATTCATATGAATACATAGATCATGTTTACTTAATTCCAGAATATAAAACATGATTTATATATATATATATATATATTCAGAATATAAATATATATAATAAATCAGTAAATGGAATTAAATACATCGTTCATGGAGACGGTAGGCCGTACGTACGCATGAATGCTGTTTTCGTTTCCTTATTGAGTTGAACGGAATTAAGTAGATGACATACATATATATACAAATAAATCCAGTATCATTATTATGTCATATATTTCATTATTACTTATTATATATAATTTATAATCATTCATGAATGGTTAAAGTGGAGAATGAATCTCATCACGTTGTGGAGACGGTAGTCCGTACGTACCCACGAGTGATGATATCGTTCTCATGATCATGGGACTATATTGGAGTGTATGTATACTATTTCAGACTCAATATCACTTTAAAATAATAATATATAGTTATTATTTACACCATTATACCCATCCAAGTAAGGTGGTGGTGGAAAATAGATTTCACCACGGTGTGGAGACGGTATTCCGTACGTACGCACGCGCGGTGATTTCGTTTTCCGTAGGATGGATAGATGGTGAAATAGGATTGTTTCATAATTATAATAACATATAATTATATGAGTGATACTTATGTTATTACTTCATAATGAAACAACCTGAGAAGAATAAGTGGAAGAAGAAATAAAGGTGAAAGAATCGGTAACAGAAATTACCTCTTCTTTGAAGCGCCTCTTTGAGACCTCCTCTTAGGGCACTAAAAGTGGTCTTTGGGGAAGACCAGAACCTCTAAGATTTTTCTAGGGAAGTGGAGAAGAGAATTTGGCAGGGGTTGGCCGATATTGAAGGCTCAAAGTTGTGTGAGGAAGAGAGGGAGGAGGTGCCCTTTTATAAGGGAGGAGAGGGGCACCTTTGGAATAACTAAAAATATTATTTTATTATAAAGTAAAGTTCGCTTTTAAATAGCTCCAAATTGATTTATTTCTAGGCTAAGGTGGGTATGGGTCGAAATAATTTCATCCAATATAATTTAGACAAGTTTAGGTTCCTATTTTAACCTTATCATTTTGATTTAACATTAAGCTAAATAATTTTACTTTTACCGTGTCTTCTTGTGTTCTTATACTATAAGGTTAATAAACATACTATATCAATCCAAACGAACCCCAAGTTGTTTCTTATTAATATATATAACATTATCTGTGTCATTTGGCCGAACCTTAGATTTTTAGGAACAAAATAACAATTAATAATATAATATTTTTTTTTAAAAAACTATTTTATGTCAATTTTGACACTATTTAGTAATTGATTTTTTTGAAAATCTTAACAGAATGATAAGTTCGAAAAAAGTTAATTAAATCAATACTAACATGTCATATTAACCTATAAAATTATTTTAATTCATAAAAAGTCTCAAATTATATTTATATGAGTATTTATAACATCAATTATGTCAATATTTCATTAATAAGACAATTATTGCATCATCGTTGTGTCGTAAATAAATTAAATTATTTAATGTCTAAAAATTACAAATAAAATACCATTATGTAGGAAATATTTTTAGCTTTCTAATTAATATTTATAGTCGAATTTATCTTATGTATAACCCTATATTAAAAATGTTTTATTAAATAAACTTTGATTTTAACTCTTTTAACTCTTCTTTGAATTAAAGAATAATAAATGTCCTAATCTAATTCAAGTGGGCCTAAATGGTAATATTTTATTCCTAAGGTTGTTTTTGGTCGAATTACACTTATCCAATAGAATTAGGACATGTTTTGGAGTAATAATAATATCATTTTTATCCTTAATGACCCTATTTACTTTTAACCGTGGTAAATAAAAGTAAAAAGTTACTATTCACCAAAAATTATATTCATCTCATTGAACCACATTTTACTTACTGACATCAACCGTGTCTCTCGGATTTTTGAAATTCCACTCACAGAAGCGGTAAAATTATGTTTTATGAAAAATTCAGTTTTTTTTACTACCACTTAGTGGTTTCACTATTCATCAAAAATTGAAAGTTTTCAGAAAAATACCAAACATTAGGCCTAAGCTATATTTGATATTATGAACTCAAAAAAGATTTCTATTTTACCAAATTCAAAACATATCAATTGCATTAATTAATTTAAAAA
The DNA here is from genome assembly GCA_963277665.1 of Viscum album. NCBI lineage: Eukaryota > Viridiplantae > Streptophyta > Magnoliopsida > Santalales > Viscaceae > Viscum > Viscum album. The sequence goes on along the minus strand of OY728138.1, from coordinate 749,578,532 downwards.
TTAATTCTCGTCGTCAAAACAAAAGGCCTGTTTTTAAGAGATTATAACTATCAGAAGATTAACACTTGTTTATAACTGGTTTAAATGTGAAATTACATCCAAGGACCAACATTGTATTAAATTGTAAAAATATATTCTAAATATACTTTAAAACCACTCAAATTAATAATTTATCACTATTAATTATTTCGATTGAAAAAGTTGTTTTTAATTAAAATTTAGTAATTTTCACTATTCATCAAAATATGAAAGTTATCTGAAAATCACCAAAATTTCACCCTAAGCTAATTTCGATATTCCGAATCCATAAATGAAGTCCATTTTGAAAAATAAAATTTAAAAAATTTCAAAAAGTGGTTATTACTATTCATAACGGCTAGTTTTAATAATATCTTAATAGCATATCGTTGTTTAGCGAAACTTGGTGTTGCGTACAACACACGCTATCGTGGAAGGTCATGATTGCGTGTAATTCAAGCCAGGTCAGAGATGTGTGTTGTGAAAGCTCCTTTTGGTGTAGCATATAACACAAGACATTAATGAAATTAAAAATAATATTTTTCATAAAATCTCGTGGTGTTACATCCACAATTAAATGTTTTATTCCAATTATATTTTTTGATGGTTGATGTTCCATTATGATATATGCCTTATGTACTTCGAAAATTTATGTCTTTGCTCAAGATTGTGATGTTTAAATTTCATGTTCAACCTTTTTCTTTCAAATGATTGTGTATTGTTTTAAGTTATCTATGTTTTCCTTTACTGAGCATTTGAGCTGACCCTTTTTATGTTTTCCTTCCCTTGGAAATAAACAATGGTTTTAGGTAAGGAAACAAAAAGGGGAAGATCGTTTTGGGAGATGTTGAATATCTTTCAACATGATTAGAAGTTTATATTCCACATTTCCAAAGATACTAAACTATTACGGTAATTTTGTTTCTATTTTTGTTATGTATTAATTATTCCCCAAAAGTAATGTAATATCCATGTACGTCAAGCATTGGGTCTCTACAGTTGGTATCAGAGGAAAGGTTTAGTTAACCATTGGAAACTAGGATGCGAAAACTTTAGTGAGATCCCTAGAGATATTTCTAGGGTATGTCTAGGGATGTCCCTAAGGTTAAGTATAAGTATAGGTTATAATCCTAGATTTACGGTAATGATCATAGAATTAAACCTAAGATGTTAGATATTGAAGGTACTCCACCTTTATTATGTTGTTTTCCATAGAATTATTTTTTCCTGTCACGCTATTCTTTTTGGGTTTTAGACGATCGCAGGAACCCAAAGGAATCGTGTTGATCAATGTAATGGACGATGCAATGATTGTCCCCCTGAACAACCAAATGTGATGGGTGATGGAGTTCAAAATATTATTTCTATACTTACACAATCTATGATTCATTCTGGACTTCCCAATGAGCAGAGAAGGGAAAAATATTCTATTGATTCCTTCATGAGGCAATGTCCACCTTCATTCAGTGGGTCTTCTGATCCACTTGTTGCTGAACAATAGATCAATACCATTGAAAAGATATTTTCCATACATCGCTGTTCAGAGCAGGAAAAAAGTCATTTTGGTTGTTTACCATTTAGACGGTGAAGTAGACCAGTGATGGACTCTAATTAAGAATACAATGCCCCGAGATGAAATTGAATCCATGGAATGGGATGAGTTCAATAACTTGTTTTTCAATAAGTATTTCCCTCGTATTTTTTGAACAAAGATGGAAAAATATTTCCTTAAGCTTAAGAAAAAGGATGACGAATCTGTTGGAATATACGAGGCGAATTTTAAAAGGATTGCAAGGAATGCATCTGGATTTTTCATCGAACCTGAAAGTAAAGTAGATCGATTCTTCAGTGGCTTAAAACCAAGTCTTCGAAGGGCATTATCTATAAGAGACTAAAGTAGAAAAGAAAAAATTGTGTGTTGTGCTATCATGGTAGAACTGTAAGTTGGTGTTACATATCCATCTCATGGTTTTAACAAGAAATGAAAGATGGAGTTCATGGAGAAATCTCAGAACAATGGTGAAAAGAAGATTAATGTTTCTTTATGCTCAAAGTGTGGAAAGAAGCATGGTGGAGATTTCCTAAAAGGTACTAGAAAATGTTTTAATTATGGAAAAGAAGGTCATCGAGCTGTGGATTGATGAAGTAATGGAAAAAACGTTGCTAATGATGTGAATAGAGAAAAGACTACAGATAACTCTCCACCAACACTTCAATGCTTCAAGTGCAAGGAAATGGAGCATTATGCTAATAAATTCCCTAATACAAGGGTTAATGATGATAGACATGAGCAACCACTTAATGAAAAGGACAAAGGAAAGTCATAGGCAATCACTACTGGCTATGTTGAATATGAAACAATGTGGTGGAATGATTAAGTGTTTATGTAATGGTATTACAAAATAATGTTGTGTATAGTATCGTGGAATATTGTAATATTTTTATATTGGTCTACTGTGATTTTCAATAATTTTATGGTACCGGTAACCATGGAAAGTGATTGAAATATTTTTGGAAAGTAGATGATATGATCATAATGAAGGGATAGAGAGAAAATGAAATGAGCTCATATAAGGAAAAAGTTATATCATGGTTTGAGTATATAGAAATTTTGGGATTTTGGTATGTGGAAAGAGTTACTTTTTTGCAGCATTCATGTTTTCACTAAGGTTCTATGGTAATTTCTATTTCAAGAGAACACATGATTAAGGAATTCACATGTTTGGAATGTGACCAACAAGATATACTGTATGATAAATGATGTTCTTGTTATGTGACCTTTCCAGTAATCATTTTAGGTTTACTATGAGATTGGACATATGTATTTTGGATAATTATAACGATTGGAAAGGGTTATATCAGACATCCAATAGTATTGTTTAAGTCTAGAACTATTTCGATATTATTTATGGAATGTTATAATAATGTAGTTTTAGGAAAAGGACAACCTGCAGGACAGGTGACAACCCGTCGCGTCGGACAAGGCTCTGGGAATCGAACCCACAACTGATGTGTGACAAGCCTTTATCGCCTACCACTGGGAACATGAAGTCCCTGGTTATTAGAAACTAGTTTTATTATATTAAGAGGTATGATAGATGAAGTATAAGTCCATTTTTGGAATCATATACGATTAAACTCACCATATATGGACTTATGTATATTTGATAAATTTTGCTAACCTTTTGTTTAAGATAGATGGAATCACCCATTATTCTATCGAATGATATACTAACACTTCACAAAAGACAAATTCAACTTCATTTCATTAAGAGATGATGTGGAAATTTTTCAAGGAACAAAAAACAGTGATATTGTACCAAAATCAAGTAAGAATTTCTTTAAATTATTCTTCAACTTTAAAAGAATTATCTTGAAAACTAAAAATGTTATCCTAATGTCCTCACATCCAATGAATTGGATGGTACCTTAAATAATCAAAAATTTATGGCTCTGTGATTGATGGATTTTTCATAGCCATGTTCTCTACCACTCTCAATCAAAACTTGATTGTTAGATTTGTCTTCCATATCCTTATTTTCACCTATGTGGTATTATGTGGAAACCCAGGGATGTGTGACATTAGGTGACCGTTATGATTCTAACTTCCGTTTTTAAAATAATTTTTTAGTATTCCTTTTTACGATGTGGGTTTCAATTAAAACAATAGAGCAGTAAACCATTTATAACTACGACGAATTTCGAGGGAGAAATTTATTTTAAGGTGAGGTAGAATGTAACACTCCGAGATTTTATAAGATATAATATGTTTAATCTCTTTCATATCTTCTACTGTATGCTACACCAACATTATCTTGCGCTATATGCGACACTGTATTAGCTTCCAGTATATGCAACACTATTCTTGGCTCGTGTTACACACAATTTCAATTTCGTTTTGTAGAAATTATTCTATGCAACATTAAGTATAGATTTTGTTTAATGTATAAATGAAATAAGTTTTGAATTATGTTATATTAAACACTAAAGGGATATTTCACTACACGCAACCCTGGCCTGGCTTGCATTACACGCAATCATGACCTTCCTCGATAGCATGTGTTGTACGCAATACCAGGTTTCGGTAAACAATGATATATGGTTATAATATTATCATGAACTATTCATTATTAATAGTATTAACTACATTTTGAATTTTATAAAATTATTATTAATCTTACTCATTTTCTAGAACATGGTATGAGAATAAAATAAATTCGGGTAAAATAAGTATTTTTAAAAAAATGCAGTTTTGCCGCCTTTTGATGGAGCACCCACATTAAATGTAGTTTTTACATGTTTATAAGTTCAATTTTACAAAATAAAATTATTCTTTTGAATATGTATATAAAATATTACCATGGATAAATTTTCCATATTATTCTGATAACTTTCACATTTCAATGAATAGTAGAAACACGCTATATTATAATTAAAAACACCTTTTTTCATCGTAATAATTTATGTGGTTAAATTATAATATTGAATTTTTTTAAATTATAAATAGAATATGTTTTTACCATTTAATATAATGTATGTCATTTTCATTTATTTTATATTGAAGTCATAGGTTAAATCAATTCAATCTTTTGCATTGTTTTAAACAAAAACCCATTTAATTTCGACAACGAGATTAATTTTATTTTAATTTCTGCAACTTCTGTGTATTGAATTTGGAAAAATGGATTCCATATTTGGAATCAATGGGTCCAAATTATATTAATAGACTACTTTTTTTTGGGCATTATGCATAGTAACTACGGTAAATTTTATTTACCATAGTAAAAGGTAAATCGGGTAATTAAGGGTAGATATAATATTATAAAATTACCCTAACACTTGTCTTAATACAATTGGATGATTATATTTCGTCCTAAGTCATATTGTGGTCGAAATGGAATCCATTAGAATCCACTTGGAGGTGATTAAGACTTCTAGTTTATTTTATTTAAAGGAAAGTGAAATATGTCTCACTCAAACTTTAATAATTAAAGTATTTTTAATATAAGGTTATACAGAATATAAATTCGGTTATTAATAATCATTTGAAATATATGAATGTTTTTAATTATCATGGTAATTTATTTGTAATTTTTTAGGGTTATTTAATTACCTTATTAGTTTATTCATTAATGATGCAGAAATTATTTATTTAGTAAAAAAATCAATAATATTGTTTTTATTGAAATCGTAATACATATTAAAGGGCTCAAAAACCTGACCAAAACTTATTGGTAGTTTATATATACACCATAATAATTAAATGACAGAATATATGACCGTTTGGAGTCTTGTAAAAGTGATAATGACACTTATATTATTTTATTTTATATGATGTCAAAGTTGTCACCTTCATAACTTAAAAAATATAACATTTTAAAATTTGGGTGTTTAGAAGATAAATCCGAATAAATGTATTATTATTAAATATATTAGATTTATCTTCATACAAGTATTTTATTTTTAATTTGTATGCAACAAATAAGTATATTTAATAATTATACAAAAATGTTGTAGTAATTATTTTATTAAGAGAAATATCAAATTAATGGTTTTACAAATACTAAAATAATTATTCTATGAACTATATAATGTGAACCACTAATTTTATAAATTACTATGACATGTTAAGAGCCTATTAAATATTTTATTTTGAATATATACTCTGTGTGGATTTAATTTAAATTCAAATAAATGAATAGTGTCAAAATTGACACTATTGTTATTTTATAAAAATAACATATTATTAAATTGTTTAAAAATCACAAAAATATTTAAAAATTATAAATTAAAATATATATAGTCTAAAATGTCATTTATTATCTAATTATGGATAATTCACAGCACATAATTAATTATTTATAACAATTTAAAATTTAGAATCTTATTACCACAAATAAAATTTAATACATTAAATAAGGATAAATCAAGTTGATAATGTTTAAAATAAATTACCTACATGTATAAATTTTATTTTTTGATGATTTTACCGCCCTATATCATCTAAAATTCATAATTAGTCATTTTTGGAGGTTTTTATGTGGGTTTATATTTATTATAAATTAATATTTTTAAGTTTTCCAAAGGTGCCCCTCTCCTCCCTTATAAAAAGGGAACCCCTTCTAATTTCTCTTCTAAACTTCCCTAAAATAATCCTAGAGGTTCTGTTCTTCTTCATATACAATCTTTAGTTCCCAAAGAGGAGGTTAAGAAGATGCGCTTCAAAGAAGAGGTAATGTCTGTTACCGATTCTTTCAACTTTATTTCTTCTTCTACTTCTTCTTCTTTAGTTGTTTCATAATGAAGTAATAACATCAGTATCACTTATATACTGATATGTTATTATAAATATTAAACAACCCTATTTCACCTTCTATCCATCCTACAGAAAACGAAATCACCGCGCGTGCATACGTACAGAATACCGTCTCCACGCCGTGGTGTAATCTGTTTATGACCACCACCTTACTTGGATGGGTATAATGGTGTAAATAAATAAGTATATATGACTATTGAAAATTAATATTGATTCTGAAATATTATACATATACTTCAATACAATTCCACGATCATGAGAATGATATCATTGCCCGTGCATACGTACGGACTACCGTCTCCACGACGCGATGAGATTCATTCTCCATGTTAACCATTAATGAATGATTATAAAGTATATATAATCAATAATAATGAAATATATGACATAACAATGATACTATATTTATGTATATATATATATATATTTATGTCATCTACTTAATTCCATTCAATTCAATTAGGAAATGAAAACAGCATTCATGCGTACGTACGGCTTACCGTCTCCATAAACGGTGTATTTCATTCCATTTATCGATCTATCATATATATATGTATTTGCTAAATATATATTATATATAAATCATGTGTTACATTCTGAAATTATTTATATCAGTATATAATTAATAATATCAAGAACAACAAGTCGAAACATGTACGATAAGTGAAACAATTTTACCCAAAATGTTGCTTTAACATGGAATTTACAAAAGAACGGGTAATATAAAGTCATAAGTGAACCATATATGATATCATAACAATGAATACGATTCTTTAATAAGTCAATGACATTATTTAAATCTTTATACAGGAGGTTCGGATACGTACGAAGCATATCGGACCTAAGGTAAGGGATAATGTTGCAATCTCAATTGTTTTCTTTTCGACATTGCTTATACGTAAGTATTTACTGGGGTTATATTTATCATCCATGTCCAAGTTTTATAAAAATGCTTTCATGTATGTTTATATTCCTTTTTACCCATTTTTAACTTTTACTACATGGTATGTAAGGAATCTTTTTTTTGTTTACCATACGAGTTAATTTTTGACTTTTCCGCCAAAAGTACGAGAAGAATGTTATTTTTAACTTGTACGACGTGAATAGATTTTTACGGTTTCATAACGCCTCATTTTCATGAAGCTTAATCTACAAGCTTTTATGACTATTTTCAAAAAAATAATTTTATTTTAAAATTGAATGGCATTTTGTGAAAAGAAAATGATTTTGAAGAAGGATATTTTCCTCAAGAATTCATTTCAAATGATTTATCAAAACCATTTTCCATATAAGATGACATTATTTCAAATTTGCATGTTTCAAGTTTAATTTCTCTATGATTTAGATGGTTTCACTTTTTTTATGATGAAATTTCTATTTGTTTTATATGGATTATGAGATGATGGGATGATGTTTATGAAACCCATTTTATTCTTTGGGTTATGATGAATGTTTTAAGTTTATTTTGTGGTACAAGTAAGAATGATTTCATTATGAGATTGGTGGGAGCTATATCTCCCTCCAATGCATTGGGTAAAGATTTATATCTCATGAGATAGAAACGTCTGGAATGGTAAGTTAATACGGTTCAGTGTTACAGGACTGAAACAAGGAGTGAACTCGATTCAGAAAGGGACTGTGTCCACTAAGATGGTCTTGGAAGAAATGCCTTGGCTACTATGAAAATCTTAACATGTGCTGAATGGTTTCCATAATTAAATGTTTTATTCCCATTATATCTTATCATGGTTGATGTTACATCATGATATATTCCTTACGTACTTCCACGATTTATGTCTTTTTTCATGATTTTGATGTTTAAATTTCATGTTCAAGTTTGTGCTTTCAAATGTTTGTGGATTGTTTTATGTTCTCTATGTTTTCCCTTACTGAGCATTTGAGCTCACCCTTTTTTTGTTTTCATTCCCTTGGAAATAAACAATGGTTTTAGGTAAGTAAACAAAAAGGGGAAGATCGTTATAAGACATGTTGTAGATCTTTCAACATGATTAGAATTTTATATACCACGTTTCCAAAGATACTATACTATTACGGTACTTTGGTGTCTATTTTTGTTATGTATTTAGTATTCCACAAAAGTAAAGTAATGTCCATGTACGTCAAGATTTGGGTCTCTACAGTTGGTATCAGAGGAAAGGTTTAGTTAACCTTTGGAAACTATGATTTCAAAACTTTAGTGAGATCCCTATAGATATTTCTAAGGTATGTCTAGGGATATCTCTATGCTTAAGTATATGTATAGGTTATAGTCCTTGATTTATGGTAACGATCTTATAATTAAACCTAAGATGTAAGATATTGATGGTACTCCCCTTTGTTATGTTGTTTTCCCTAGCATGATTTTTTCCTCTCACACTATTCTTTTCGGGTTTTAGACGATCGCTGGAACCTGAAGGAACTGTGTTGATCAATGTAATGGACAATGTAATGATTGTCCCCCTGAACAACCAAATGTGACGGGAAATGGAGTTCAAAATATTATGTATATACTTACACAAGCTATGAATCATTCTGGAATTCCCAATGAGCATAGAAGGGAACAATATTCTATTGAGTCCTTCATGAGGCAACGTCCACCTTCTTTCAGTGGGTCTTCTGATCCACTTGTTGCTGAACAATGGATCAGTACCATTGAAAAGTTATTTTCCATACTTCGTTGTTCAGAGCATGAAAAAATTCATTTTGTCTGTTTACCGTTTAGACAGTGAAGCAGACCAGTGATGGACTCTAATTAAGAATACAATGCCCCGAGATGAAATTGAATCCATGGAATGGGATGAGTTCAATAACTTATTTTTCAATAAGTACTTCCCTCGTATTTTTTGATCAAATATGGAAAAAATATTTCCTTGAGCTTAAGAAAAAGGATGATGAATCTGTTGGAATATACGAGGCGAATTTTACAAGGCTTGCAAGGAATGCATTTGGATTTTTCATCCAACCTGAAAGTAAAGTTGATCAATTCTTCAATGGCTTAAAACCAAGTCTACGAAGGGCATTAGTTATAAGATACTTGAGTAGAAAAGAAAACATTGTGGGTTGTGCTATCATGGTAGAACTGGAAGTTGGTGTTATATATCCATCTCATAGTTTTAACAAGAAATGAAAGATGGAGTTCAAGGAGAAATCTCAGAACAACGGTGAAAAGAATATTAATGTTTGCTTATGCTCAATGTGTGGAAAGAAGCATGGTGGAGATTTCCTAAAAGGTACTAGAAAATTTTTTATGTGAGGAAAAGAAGGTCATCGAGCTGTTGATTAATGAAGTAATGGAAAAAACGTTGCTAATGATGTGAATAGAGAAAAGACTACAGAGAACTCTCCACCAACACTTCAATGCTTCAAGTGCAAGGAAATGGGTCATTATGCTAATAAATTCCCTAATCCAAGGGTTAATGATGATAGACATGAGAAACCACTTAAGGAAAAGGATAAAGGGTAGTCACTGGAAACCACTACTGGGTATGTTGAATATGGCAATGATGTGGTGGAATGATTAAGTGTTTATATAATGGTATTACAAAATAATGTTGTGTATAGTATCGTGGAATATTGGAATATTTTTATATTGGTCTATTGTGATTTTCAATAATTTTATGGTACCGGTAACCATGGAAAGTGATTGAAATATTTTTGGAAAGCAGATGATATGATCATAATGAAGGGATAAGGAGAAAATGAAATGATCTCATATAAGGAAAATGTTATATCATGGTTTGAGTATATAGAAATTTTGGGATTTTGGTAAGTGGAAAGGGTTACCTTTTGGCAGCATTCATGTTTTCACTAAGGTTTTATGGTAATTTCTGTTTCAAGAGAACACATGATTAAGGAATTCACATGTTTGGAATGTGACCAACAAGATATATAATATGATAAATGATGTTCTTGTTATGTGACCTTTCCAGTAATCATTTTTTGTTCCATATGATATTGGACAGATGTATTTTGGATAAGTATAAAGATTGGAAAGGGTTATATTAGACATCAGATAGTATTGTTTAAGGCTACAACTATTTTTGATATTATTTATCGAATGTTATAATAATGTAGTTTTATAAAAAGGACAACCAGCATGACGGGTGACAACTCGTTGCGTCGGAGAAGGCTGTGGGAATCGAACCCACAAATGAAGTGAGACAGGCCTTTATCTCCTACCACTGGCCAACATGAAGTCCTTGGTTATTAGAAACTAGTTTTATTATATTAAGTGGTATTATAGATGAAGTATAAGTCCATTTTTGGAATCATATACGATTAACCTCACCATATATAGACTTATGTATATTTGATAACTTTTGGTAACCTTTTGTTTAAGATAGATGGAATGACCCATCATTCTATCGAATGATATGCTAACACTTCACCGAAGAAAAATTCAACTTCATTTATTTAAGAGATGATGTGGAAATTGTTCAAGGCACAAACAACATTGAAATTGTACCAAAATCAAGTCTGTATTTCTTTAAATTATTCGTCATCTTTAAGGGAATGATCTTGAAAATCCAAAATTTTGTCCTAATGTCCTCATATCCAATGAATTGGATGGTACCTTAAATCATCACAAATTTTTGGCTCTGTGATTGATGGATTTTTCATAGCCATGTTCTCTACCACTCTCCATCAAAACTTGATGGTTAGATTTCTCTTCCATATACATATTTTAACCTATGTTGTCCTATGTGGAAACCCAGTGATGTATTACATTGGGTGACCGTTATGATTCTAACAACCCTTTTTAAAATGAAGTTTTAGTATTCCTTTTTATGATGTGGGTTTCTATTAAAACTTTCGAGTAATAAACCATTTATAACTCCGACGAATTTCGAGGGCGAAATTCATTTTACGGGGGGGGGGGTAGAATGTAACACTCCGAGATTTTATAAGATATATTCTTTTTAATCTCTTTCATATCTTCTACTGTACGCTACACCAAGATTATCTTGCACTATATACGACACCGTATTAGCTTGCAGTATATGCATCACTATTCTTGGCTCGTGTCACACACAATTTCAATTTCGTTTTGTAGAAATTATTATACGCAATATTAAGTCTAGATTTTGTTTAATGTATACAGGAAATAAGTTTTGAATTATGTTATACACAACACCAAAATGGTATTTCACTGCACGCAACCCTAACCTGGCTTTCATTACACGTAATCACGACGTTCCTCGATAGCATATGTTGTACGCAATACCGAGTTTCACTAAAAATGATATATGGTTATAATATTATCACGAACAATCCATTATGAACAGTATTAAATATATTTTTAATTTTATAACATTATTATTAATCTTACTCATTTTCTAGAACATGGTATGCGAATAAAATAAATTCGGGTAAAGTAAGTATTTTTCAAAAAATGCAGTTTTGCCGCCTTTTGATGGCGCACCCACATTAAATCTAGATTTTGATATTTTTATAAGTTCAATTTTACAAAATAAAATTATTTTTTGGAATATGGATATAAAATTTTACCTTGGATAAATTTTCCATATTATTCTGATAACTTTCATATTTCAATGAATAGTAAAAATAGGTTATATTTTAATTAAAAACAACGTTTTTCATCAAAATAATTTATGTGGTTAAATTATAATATTGAATGGTTTTAAAGTATAAGTAGAATATATTTTTAACATTTATTATAATGTATGTCATTATCATTGATTTTACACTGAATTCGTAGGTTAAATCAATTTAATCTTTTGCAATGTTTTAAATAAAAACCCATTTTATTTCGACAATGAGATTTATTTTAATATAATTTTTGCAACTTCTGTGTATTGAATTTGGAAAAAAGGGATTCCATATTTTGAATCAGTGGGTTAAAATTTTATTAATAGACTAATTTTTATTTTTGGGCATTATGAATAGTAACTACGGTAAATTTTATTTACCATAGTAAAAGGTAAATCAGGTAATTAAGGGTAAATATAATATTATAAAATTACCCTAATACTTTTCTTAATACAATTGGATGATTATATTTCGTCCTAAGTCATATTTTGGTCGAAATGGAATCCATTAGAACCCACATGGATGTGATTAAGACCTCTAGTTTATTTTATTTAAAGGAAAGTGAAATATGTCTCACTCAAACATTAATAATTAACGTATTTTTAATATAAGGTTATACAGAATATAAATTCGGTTATTAATACTCATTTGAAATATAAATTTTTTTTCTTTATCATGGTAATTTATTTGTAATTTTTAAGGGATATTTAATTACCTTATTAGTTTATACATTAATGATGCAGAAATTATTTATTTAGTAAAAAAATCAATAATATTGTTTTTATTGAAATAGTAATACATATTCAAGGTCTCACAAACCTGACCAAAACATATTGGAAGTTTATATATACACCATAATCATTCAATGATAGAATATATGACCGTTTGGAGTCTTATTAAAGTGATAATGACACTTATATTATTTTATTTTATATGATGTCAAAGTTGTAACCTTCATAACTTAATAAATATAACATTTTAAAATTTGGGTGTTTTAGAAGATAAATCTGACTAAATGTATTATTATGAAATATATAAGATTTATATTCATACTAGTATTTTATTTTTAATTTTTATGCAACAAATAAGTATATTTAATAATTATACAAAAATGTTTTAGTAATTATTTTATTAAGAGAAATATGAAATAAATGGTTTACAAATAGTAAAATAAATATTATATGAACTATTTAATGTGCACCACTAATTTTATAGATTACTATGACATGTTAGGAACCTATTAAATATTTTATTTTGAATATATCCTCTGTGTGGATTTAATTTAAATTCAAATAAATGAATAGTGTCAAAATTGACACTATTGTTATTTTATAAAAATAACATAAATTGTTTAAAAATCACAAAAATATTTCAAAATTATAAATTGAAATTAATATAGTCTAAAATGTCATAGACTATCTAATTATGGATAATTCATTGCACATAAGTAATTATTTATAACAATTTAAAATTTATAATCTTATTACCACAAATAAAATTTAATAGATTAAATAAGGATAAATCAAGTTGATAATGTTTAAAATAAATTCCCTACATGTATAAATTTTATTTTTTGATGATATTAAAACCCTATGTAATCTAATATTTGAATATGATTCATTTTTGGATGTTTTTAAATGGGTTTAGATTTATTATAAATTAATATTTTTAAGATTTCCAAAGGTGCCCCTCTCCTCCCTTATAAAAAGGGAACCCCTACCCACTTCTCTTCACACCATTTTGAGCATTCATTCACGGCCAACCCCTTCTAATTTCTCTTCTCCAGTTAAATATGAACATACTAGAGGTTTTGTTTTTCTTCAAAGACCGTCTTTAGTGCCCAAAGAGGAGGTTAAGAAGAGACGCTTCAAAGAAGAGGTAATGTCCATTACTGATTCTTTCAACTTTATTTCTTCTTCTACTTATTCTTCATTCGTTGTTTCATTATGAAGTAATAAAATCAGTATCATTAATTTACTGATATTTTATTATAAATATGAAACAACCCTATTTCACTTTCTATCTATCCTACGGAAAATGAAATCACTGTGCGTGCATACGTACGGAATACCCTCTCCACGCCGTGGTGTAATCTGTTTTCGACCACTACCTTACATTTATGGGTATAATGGTGTAAATAAATAACTATATATGATTATTGAAAATTAATATTGACTATGAAAAATTATACATACACTTCAATACAATCCCATGATCATGGGAATGATATCATCGCTCGTGCGTAAGTACGGACTACCGTATCCACGATGCGATGAGATTCATTCTCCATGTTAACCATTCATGAATGATTATAAAGTATATATAATGAATAATAATGAAATATATGACATAATAATGATACTGGATTTATGTTTATATATATGTATGTCATGTACTTAATTCCATTCAATTCAATAAGGAATCGAAAACAGTGTTCATGCGTACGTACGACCTACCGTCTCCATGAATGGTGTATTTCATTCAATTTATCGATCTATCATATATATATATATATGTATATACTGAATATATATTATATATAAATCATTTTTTACATTATAGAATTATGTAAATCAGTATATAAGTAATAATATCAAGAAAAACAATTTGAAACATGTACGATAAATGAAACGATTTTACCCAAAATGTCGCTTTAACATGGAATTTACAAAACAACGGGTAATATAAAGTCATAAGTGAACCATATATGATATCATAACAATTAATATGATTATTTAATAATTCAATGACATTATTTAATTCATTATGCAGGATTTTCGAATACGTACGAAGCAAATCAGACCTAAGGTAAGGGATAATGTTACAATCTCAATTGTTTTCTATCTGAGATTGCTTTTACATAAGTATTTACTGGGGTAATATTTATCATCCATGTCCAAGTTTTATAAAAAAAAATCATGTAGGTTTAAAGTCTTTTTTACCCATTTTTAACTTTTACTACATGGTATGTAAGGAATCTTATTTTTGTTTACCATATGAGGTAATTTTTTAATTTTCCGACAAAAGTACGAGAAGCATGTTATTTTTAACTTATACGGTGTGAACGGATTTTTTCGGTTTCATAACGCCTCATTTTCATGAAGCTTACTCTACAATATCTTATGACTATTATCAACAAAATACTTTTATTTTAAAATTTCATGGAATTTTGTGAAAAGAAAATGCTTTTGAAGATGAAAGGATATTTTCCTAAAGAATTAATTTCAAATGTTTTATCAAAACCATTTTACATCTAAGATGACATTATTTCATATGTGTTTGTTTCAAGTTTAATGTATGTATGATTTAAATTGTTTCACTTTTCTTATGATGAAATGTCCATTTGTTTTATATAGATTATGAAATGATGGGATGATGTTTATAAAACCCATTTTATTCTTTGGGTTATGATGAATGTTTTACGTTTATTTTGTGGAAAAAGTAAGAATGATTTCAATATGAGATGGGTGGGACCTATATCTCCCTCCAATACATTGGGTAATTATTTATATCTCATGATATAGACATGGCTGTAATGGTAAGTTAATCCGGTTCAGTGTCATAGGGCTGAAACGAGGACTGAACTCGATTCAGAAAGGGACTTTGTCCACTAAGATGGTATTGGCAGCAATGCCTTGGATACTATGGCAATCATAACATGTACTGAATGGTTTCCACAATTACATGTTTTATTCCCATTATATTTTATCAGGGTTGACATTCCATTATGTTATATGTCTTACGTACTTCCACAATTTATGTCTTTGCTCAAGATTTTGATGTTTAAATTTCATGATCAAGTGTTTGCTTTCAAATGTTTATGGATTGTTTTATGTTCTCTATGTTTTCCCATACCTAGAATTTTATCTCACCCTTTTAATGTTTTCTTTCCCCAAGAAATAAATAAAGGTTTTAGGTAAGGAAAAAAGGGGAAGATCTTTATGGGAGATGTTGAAGATCTTTCAACATGATTAGAAGTTTATATTCCAAGTTTCCAAATATACCAGACTATTAGGGTTTTTGGTGTCTATTTTTTTCATGTATTAAGTATTCCAAAAAATTAATGTAATTTTCATGTCCGTAAAGCTTTGGGTCTCTACAATAAATCAGGAAAATTTAACCGAAAAAATGAATCACATCGCTTGGTGGATGTGGTAGTCCACACGTATGTATGAGCAACATTATCATTTTATAATGGCTGGAAGGGTAAGGTGGTAGATTAAATATTAAAGTGAAATAATCATAATTATTTCATAATTAAAATATATATTTATTAGTTCAATAATTATGACTATCCAATTTTGGTTTTTATGGAATGAAAATTACATCTGTTCCTGAGGTGGTAGTTTGTCGTACCCACGAGCGATGGTTTTATTTCTAAGCTGATGGTGTAAAATATGGATAAATATTATTTCATAAAAATAATTACATATTATAATATATTATATGATTTTATTATTATAATTTAATGGTTAGTAAATAATTTAAGGTGGTAATAAAATAATACAAGTGAAGGTGTTTGATTAAGATGATTACCTCTTATTTGAAAGACACCCTTTAGATCTCTTCTTACAGACCCTTGGGATAATTTTTTGAGAAGAGAAAAAAATATAGAATATGGATAAGTTTTTTAGGGAGATGTTTTCATATATTTTTTTTGATATAAATTTCTCAATAGGTGTTAGTTATTTGAGCGTAGGAGGCTTTCTTTTATAATTGAGGTGTATGGCAGGCATCTAATTTTTTAAATTTTAAATATATAATAAAGTCACTTTCATGAAAAATGGATTTAAAATTAGTCATATTTTATTATTATACGGTTATTTTTTAATGAAACACATACAATAATATTTTTAAATTATTTTAGATCATTTTAAATCTTCTCTTTTTAGACGTACCCATGGTAAAATTGTTTTAACCTTAATAGTGGTAGATTTTTTTTAAGTTTTTACTATTATTAATGATAAAATATAAATTTGAAATTATTTAATAATATTAATTATTATACTAGTATAAATGTAATAAATTTAATCAAATTCAATTCATATTAGTGGTATTATTTAATTTAAAAATAAACCCCCAAATTGTGATGGAAAATAGATTTTCAAGAAATGCTTTCGTTAAGTGTAAGATGATCTTAAATAAAAAATATAACTATTCATCATCATTATATGAATTCATATTTATATATCTAGATATATAATCTATAAAATTAATTTAATTATTTCATCCTTGTGAATTATATAAATTAATTAAATTAGTTAATCATTATGCACTTATAAATAGTTTTCTAAAAAATATCCCATTTTTACATTCAAATGTTCCTGTATTTATGATCATCAAATTGATAATAAATAAATCTTTAATTTTATATATTACAACAAATTATTATATATTAAATTTGTAATAGTTAAATACATAATTTTCAATTATTCATAAAATCATAAAAAAATGGAAATTTTTTAAAATTTATTTTAGGCTTATTTTGAAATTGTAAGATCAAATTTTATATTAATCCTATAAAATAATATTTTACGTTCCATAAAATATTTAAAAGTTAACAAATTTATAGTTTCATTAATATAAAATTAGTACATTCTATAATTGAACCCAAGGTGTAACATTCTTCCCTCCATAATTTTAATCCTTGAAATTCTCAAGGATACTACTTTCTAAACAGATAAGCGTAGTTGTTCTTCATAATATCCTCAGGATCCCACCTTCCATCTTCTATTTTATGATTTCCATAAATATCCTTCACTAGTAATGTTTCCTAATTTTTAATTACTTGTTATGTAGTGTTAATAATATCTATAATCTCTTCACAATATGTTAGATCAATTTATAATTATACTTCATCATGTGTCGGTTCATGTGTTGAATATAGAATATAATTCATGAATAATGAGATATGGAATACTATATGTACTTTAGATATTCTTTTTTGTAATTTAAAAATTTTATTATAAATCCTCTATTCATTCCACAATTTCAAAAGTTAAAATGTACATAGGACTTAATTTTCCTTTATTTTTGAACATTATAAAAACTTTTCATTAAGACACATTATTGAAAATATAATCACCCACAGCAATTTAAAAAACATTCCTTTGGTATTGGAAAAACCCAATTTCATGATTTGAGTTTCTTAAATTAGAGTCTAAATAGTATTGACCATTTTCATTATTTCATCCAAAATTAACGGGTCTACAAGATCCCTTTCACTAAATTCATTCCAACAAGTTGCAAATTGACATTTATTTCCATGTAATGATTCATATGGCACCATAAAATCTATCCTTATATGAAAACTCTACCAAAGGTAAATACTGATCCCACATACCTTGAAATTCAAGTTAGTATTACATCAATAATTCTTCTAATGTTTCAATTATCCTTTCAGACAGTCCATCTATTTGACGATTATATGTGGTGCTCAAATAAATCCCAGTATCAAGAGACATCAGAAGACATTTCCAAAATGTTATCATAAACCATGGATCATAATTTAATAAAATTATAATATGTTTACCATGATGTCTTAAAAATTAATAATATAAATATATTCATGTATATCAAGTGGAAAATCTTATCTTATTGCAAAGAAATTAATTTATCCGGTAAGATGGTAAAAAATAACCCATATTGTAGCAAACTTTCTCAATAAATTTGGAAATATAGTTTCAATTTACATATTAATTTCATCTCATTTACATATATAAATCATTAGGGGTTGCATGAATCCTCAACAATGCTATCTCTCAGAATTCGCCTTTTAAAAAACCAAGCACATTGATACATAATCTGTAAATTCATACATCATATTATCCCATGTAAAACATTACATATAAACAATATACATCATGGTGATACAATGGTGTATAGACAAATCTTAAATATGATAATTATCTATTAATTAAGTTTTTGTCTTAGGTATTAATTAATCACATAGAATCCTTCAAAATTTCAAAACACCATCTTTAGAAGAAAAGTCTATCAATTTCTCATCATTAAAAGCCTTATTTTTCTTTTAAAAATTATCATCATTAGGATTAGAACATTTTAACTTTACTAAGAAATATGGTTTTAAATCATTTTAAATTGTTTTATATTTCCACTTCCTCAATAATTTACACATCCTAATTTACTATATTCATAAACATAATATCACTGTCAAACCTCATTTTAGTTAAGAATCCCTGATTTTTTCAACTGAATTAATCTTGTACCTTATTTACCTTTCCTAGGTGGTAGTGTATTGATAAATGTTAATCCTTGATTACATTGAGCCTTCTAATTTTCCTGATTTGGAGTTCTTTCTGTGAAAAGATATATTTCAAATTGTTATGATCTGTTTATATATCACATGATTCTTTATAGAGATAATTTATACACAAATTCAAGAAAAATATTGCAATTTATAACTCAATTTCATGCTTTGGATAGAACTATTCATGATTATTTAAATTCATTTATTAATAGACAACAAATGTATTATTCTACATAAGTATACAAAAAAGTCCCCTGATTGACGCATCACTATATATCACAAATCCATCATTTCCTGATGGTAGAGACAATACCATAGCTTTGATCAATCTTATATTTAATTCTTCAAAACATCATTCACATTTTTTGTCCATATAGACATTTTCCATTTATATGTAAACTATTTCAATGTGTTAACCAATTATATGTTTTTTGAAAAAATACACAATACTAGGCTTCCAATCAAAGGAAACTTCATGTGTTAGTTTTCTTTGATGGTATAGAGACCCATGATTATTATACATTTATATTAAATCTTCTTAGATTAATATTTATAAAATTATACAAATACATACCTGATTAATATAATATTTTATTACCATTGGAAACATAGAACACAATCATCTAATCTAATGAAATATCTTCAATATCTCCCATGAATATCATCTCGTTGAGTACTCTTCACAATAGACCCTACTTAATCATTTTATTCATATCCTGGGGAATTTAAACAAAATAAATTATGAGATCAAATGATTACAAAGGGTAAACAAGGAAGATATGTAAGATTCAATTGAGCATAATTTTATGATATAATGAGCATAACATTGGAAAACCATATCATACATATCAAAGAAAATAAACTCAAATCATGTCATAAAGATTTTAAATTCATAATACATGAATCCTAAGAAAATTAATTAACAAGTAATTTTCAAAACATGTGGATTTTTTGCATACAAACAAGAATACAAAATCTTATTTTAGGGCTACCCACCATGAAATTCATAACATGTTATGCTTGAGATGACCACTTTTGTACCTACTTTAGGCTTAGGTTGAACACCAATGTAACCTATTTTATGGGCTTGGTATGACCTTATTTGTACCATATGTACACGTATAGAATTTATCATTACCCAATGCATTGGAGGGAGATATAGTTTCCACCAGTCACATAATTAAATCATACATATGTGTGCCACAAGATCATAAACATTCAAAATATCATAACCCACAAAATGAAATTGCTATAATAAATATTTCATCATATCATAACCTATGGAAAATGGAAAGGATTCGTAATCATTTAGTCATAAAATAATTCATGAAAAGAAGTGGATTTCATTGTAGAGACCCACCGATTGATGTACATTGACATTACATTACTTTTGCGGAATACTTAATACATAACAAAAACAGACACACAAGGATCGTAATAGTTTAGTGTCTTTGGAAAAATGGAATATAAACTTCTAATCATGTTGAAAGATCTTCAACAACTCCAATAACGGTCTTCCCCTTTTTGCTTCCTAACCTGAAAACTTTCTTTATTTACTGGGGAAAATGAAACATAAAAAGTGTGAGCTCAAATGCTCAGTAAGGGCAAACATAAAGAACATAAAACAATCCATAAACATTTGAAATCAAAAACTTGAACATGAAATTTAAACATCAAAATCTTGAGCAAAGGCCTAAATCGTGGAAATACATAAGGCATATATCATAATGGAACATCAACCCTGATAAAATATAATGGAAATAAAACATGTAATTGTTGAATCCATTCAACACATGTTATTATTTCCATAGTAGCCAAGGCATTGCTTCCAAGACCATCTTAGTGGACAAAGTACCTTTCTGAATCGAGTTCACTCCTCGTTTCAGTCCTGTAACACTGAACTAGGTTAACTTACCATTCCAGCCATGTCTATCTCATGAGATATAAATCTTTACCCAACTAATTCTAGGGAGATATAGGTCCCACCCATCTCATAATGGAACCATTCTTATGTGTGCCACAAAATAAACATACATCATTCATAATAACCCAACAAATAAAATGGGATTCAAAAATATCATCCCATCATCACATAATCCTTATAAAATAAATGCGTATAATTTCATAATAAGAAAATTGAAACCATTTAAATCATAGAGACATGATACTTGAAACATACACAAATGAAATAATGTCATATTAGATGAAAAATTGTCTTGATAAAACACTTGAAATGAATTATTGAGGAAAATATCCTTTCTTCTTCAAAATAAAGTTCTTTTCACAAAACATCATGCAATTTTAAAAGAAAATTTTTTTATTTAAAATATTCATGATATATTTTGGTGGAAGCATCATAAAAATAAGGCTTTATAAAACGAAAAAAAAATCCTTTCATGCCGTATAAGATAAAAAATAACATTCTTCTCGTACTTTTGCTGGAAAAGTCAAAATGTACCTCACAAAATAAAGATTCCAACATACCATGTAGTAAAAGTAAAAATGGGTATAAATGACTTTAAACATACATGAAACCATTTTTAGAAAACAGGGACATGGAAGATAAATATAACCCTAGAAAATACTTACGAATAACAATCCCGAATAAGAACGAGATTTGAATAGTTATCCCTTACCTTATGTCTGATATGCTTCGTATGGATCCGAACCTCCTGTATAATGATTTAAATATTGTCATTGACTTATTAAATAATCATATTCATTGTTATGATATCATATATGTTTCACTTATGACTTTATATCACCCGTTCGTTTTTGAATTCCATGTTAATGCAGCGTTTTGGGTAAAATCATTTCATTTATCGTATGTGTTTCGACTTGTCATTCTTGATATTATTACTTATATCCTGAATTATATAATTACAGAATGTAAAACATGATTTATATATAATATATATTAATCATATACATATATATTATAGATCGATAAAAGGAATGAAATACACCGTTCATGGAGACGGTAGGCCGTACGTATGCATGAACACTGTTTTCGTTTCCTTATTGAATTGAATGAAACTAAATAGATGAGATACACATATATATATATATATACATTAATACAGTAGCATTATTATTTCATATATTTAATTATTATTCATTATATAAACTTTATGAGCATTCATGTATGGTTAACATGGAGAATGAATCTCATCGCGTCGTGGAGACGGTAGTCCGTACGTACGCACGAGCGATGATATCATTCCCATAACTATTGAATAGAATTGGAGTGAATGGTATAATATATTAGAATCATTATTATGTTATAATAACCATATATAGTTATTCTTTACACCATTATACCCATCCATGTAAGGTGTTGGTGGAAAATCATATTACACTATGGTGTGGAGACGGTATTCTGTACGTACGCACGCGCGGTGATTTTGGTTTTCGTAGGATGGATAGAAGGTGAAATAGGGTTGATTAATATTTATAATAACATGTATGTATATTAGGGATAATAATGTTATTACTTCATAATGAAACAACTAAGGAAGAGGGAGTAGAAGAAGAATGGAACATGAAGAAAATGGTAGAAGGTATTACCTCTTTCTCAAAGTGCCTCCTTTAAACTTTCTCTTAGGGACCTAGAGTTGGTCTTTTGAGAAAACCAGTACCTCTAGTAGGTTTCTAAGGAAGTGGGGAAGTGAAATGGTAAAGGGTTGGCCGATATTGAAGTCTCAAATTGGTGTTAGGAGAAGAGGGAGGAGGTTCCCTTTTTTAAGGGAGGAGAGGGGCACCTTTTGAAATATAAGAAATATTAGTTTATATTAAATCACAACCCCACATAAAAACTTCCAAAATGTCTCATATCTTAATATAAGATGATATATGGTTGTAATATCATCAACCAATAAAATTTATACATGTTATGAATTTATTTTAAACATTATCAACTTGATTTATCCTTATTTATCAATTTTATTTTATTTTTGGTAATAATATTCTAAATTTTAAATTATTATAAATAATTACATATGTGTTGTGAATTTTACATAATTTGATACTTTATGACATTTTCGACCATATAAATTTAAATTTATAATTTTTTAAATATTTTTGTGATTTTTAAACAATTTCATAATACGTTATTTTTATAAAATAACAATAGTGTCAATTTTGACACTATTCATTTATTTGAATTTAAATAAACAATATACAGAAGATATGTTCAAAATAGAATATTTAATAGATTCATAACATTTCATATTTATCTATAATATTAGTGGAGCACATTAAATAGTTCATCTAATATTTATTTTAATATTTTTAAAACCATTTATTTGATATTTCTCTTAATAAAATAATTTCAACATAACTATTATGTCACCTTTAATGATAATTATTTAATCCCTAAAAATTCTAAATAAATTCATATGATGTAGATAATTTTATTATATTTCTGTAGACTATTTATATCAGAAGTTTCATGAAGTTTATCACTAAACTAAAATTATTATACTTATAAGATTTAAGAAAGTGACATGTTGTCACTTTCATTGGTTTTAATAATAATTAAATTATTTTCATGGACAAAAGTCCATTAAATGAATCTAATCCAAACCTTAGGTGATATGGGTCGACTTTTAGTCATCCAATAGAATTTTTTTAGGTGTTAGGATAATTTTATAATCTTATATTTACCCTTAATTACACGATTTACCTTTAACTATGGTAAATAAAATTTACCGTAGTTACTATTCATAATGCCCAATAATAAAAATTAGCCTATTAACCTAATTTGGACCCACTAATTCCAAATATGGAATCCATTTTTCAAAATTCAAAACACATAAGTTTCAGTAATTAATTTAAAATTAATCCCAGTGTTACGAAAATGAGTTTTAGAAGTTAAGACATTGCCAAAGATTGAAATGTTTTTACCTTTGAATTCAATGTGAAATTAATGCTAATGACATACCTTATATTAAATGGTAAAAATATATTTTATTTATACTTTAAAACCATTCAATATTATAATTTAACTATATAAATTTTTATGATGAAAAAAGTTGTTTTTAATTAAAATATAGTGTGTTTTTACTAGTCATTAAAATATGAAAGTTATCAGAAAAATATCAAAACTTTATCCAATGTAAATATTTATATCCTGATTCCAAATTATAATTTTATTTTGTAATATCGAACTTATAAAAATGTCAAAAAAAACTATATTTAAAGTGGGTGCGCCATCAAAAGGCGGCAAAAATGCATTTTGTTTGAAAAATACTTATTTTACCTGAAAATTTTATTTTGTTCTCATACCATGTTCTAGAAAATATTTAAGATGAATAATAATGTTATAAAATTCAAAATTTAGTTAATACTATTCATAACATCTAGTTCGTGATAATATTATAACCACATATCGTTGTTTAGTGAAACCCTGTATTGCGTACAACACACGCTATCGAGGAAGGTCACGATTGCGTGTAATGCAAGCCAAGTCAGGGTTGTGTGTAGTGCAAGACATCATTGTTGTTTTTTATAACAGAATCCGACCATATTTCATTTATAAATTGAATATATATATATATATATATTTATATATATATTCACTCAATGTTGCGAACTTGAAATTGTGTGTAACATGGTCCAAGAATATTGTTACGTATACTACAAGCTTATGCAGTGTTGCGTATAGTACAAGCTAATCATGGTGTATTGTATAATAGAAGATCAAAGAAATTAAAAATAATATATCTCATAAAATCTTGTGGTGTTACATTCTACCCCCCTTAAAATGAATTTCGTCATCAAAATTCGTCGGGGTTATAAACCGTTTACTATTCATAGAAACCCACATCGTAAAAAATGAATACAAAAACTTAATTTTAAAAACTAAATTGAGAAATGTAATGATTACCCGATGTAAGTCATCACTGGGTTTACATATAGGAGAACATAGGTGAAAATATGGATATGGAATAAAAATCTAACCATCAAGTTCTGATGGAGAGTGGTAGAGAACATGACTATGAAAAATCAATCAATCACAAAGCCATAAATTTGTGATTATCTAAGGTACCATCTGATTCATCGGATATAAGAATAGTAGGACAACATTTTTGGTTTTCAATATAATCTCCCTAAAGTTTAAAATTTTTAATTAGAAGAAATACTTGCTTGATTTTGGTACAATCTCACTGTTGTTCGTGCTTTGAACAATTTCCACTTCATTTATTAAAGAAATGAAGTTGAATTTGTTATTTGTGAAGTGTTAATAGATCATGTGATAGAATGAAGGGTCATTCTACCTATTTCAAACAAACGGTTAGCAAAAGTTATAAAATATAGATAAGTCCATCTATGGAGAGGTTAATCATATACGATTCCAAAAATGAACATATACTTCATATATCATACCGCTTAATAAAATAAAACTAGTTTCTACTAACCATGGAATTCCTGTAGGCTAGTGGTAGGCCTTAAAGGTGAGTCGCACTTTGGTTGGGGGTTCGATTCCCACAGCCTTGTCCGACGCGATGGGTTGTCTCCTGTCCTGCAGGTTGTCCTTTTTCTAAAACTACATTACTATAACATCCCATCAATAATTTCAAAAAAAGTTCTATCCTTAAACAATACTAACTTATGTCTAACATAATCCATTCCAATATTTAGGCATATCTAAAATACTTCGGTCCAAACTCATAGTATAAAGAAAACAATTATTAGAAAGTTTATCTACCAAGAATGTGAATACAAGAATTTATCCCACATATAACATAAGATATATCTTGTTGGTTGCCTTCCAAACAAATGAATACCATAGTTATATATTCTCTTGAAACATAAATTACCATAGAACCTTAGTGAAAACATGAATACTATCAAAAGGTAACTCTTTCGACATACCAAAATCCCAAAAAAATATATATAATCAAACCATAATATCACTTAGTCCTTATATCAGTCATGATCTCATTAATACAATCAAACATCTCATTATCTTCTTATCCCTTCATTATGCGCATATAATCTACTTTAAAAAAATATTTGAATAACCTTTCATGTTTACCGATACCATTCAATATATACTTTAAAATACTTTAGGAAAAACAATAGTGTAAAAATCCTTAGACAATTCTTTATTCCATAGTACCATACATTATTCTTTATGAACATACAATAATTCCACTAACTTCTTAAACCACTGACTCAAATTCGTCATTTATCTCATCTCATATTTCATTTGTAGTCTCTTCATCATCATCCACATATAAAATACTCATATGACCATGATGATCCATTTCATGAGATTTTCCCTTAGGGAATTGGTTTGCATAATTCCCATACATTCCACATTTAAGACATCTAATCATTGTTGATGTCATAACAATACCATTATCCTTGTCCATGGTGTTAACTGAACCTTTTCCTTTGCACTTACTGGATTTGTGTCCTTCTTTTCCACACCCAAATCATCTTTTAGTTCCTTTGAAACAATCCCTATGATGCCTCTTCCCACAAGATTTTCATGAGGGAAATTAAACTTTCTTTCCTCTATGATCATCATGAAACTCCATCGTTCTCTTATTATCTGAGTTCGGAAACTTACCAAAGTTGAGATTATTGATCATATTATGAGATTTCTGATTAGACATAATAATGATGTTTGGACTTCCAAATCCTGTTTAATTTGGTTTCTCATAAATAATATCATTCCATTGTCCGTCATATCCTCCATTATCGTGAATCTTCCAGTTTAAAGCCATTTTCTAAAACCCAAAAAGAATAGTGTGAGAGGAAAAAATCAAGCTAGGGAAAACTACATAGTAAAGGGGAGTACCCTCAATATCAAACATCTTAGGTTAAATTATAATATCATTACCGTAGTTCTAGGACTATATCCTATACTTATACTTATCCTTATGAACATCCCAAGACATATCTTAGAAATATCTATGGGGATCTCACTAACATTTTCGCATCCTAGTTTCCAAAGGTTGACTAAACCTTTCCTCTGATACCAACTATAGAGACCCAAAGCTTGATGTACATGAACATTACATTACTTTTGCGTAATACTTAATACATAACATGTCACATACATGACATATTTTGAAGTTAAATTTCATTTATTTTTCTTTCATTCTTTTTTTAGGATGGTTTCCAAAGGTTTTATGGAGAAATAGAGGAGTTTTCATGAATTGGGCCAAACCGTGAGCCCAATTCCATATTTAAAAATAAAATTTGTTTCCTTTATAACTTTTTCATTTTTTAATATTTTTCCTTCATTCCAATTCCTAAATTTTCTCCTCTGACCTATTAACACCAAAATATAAATTTGGAGCCTTTATAAATCCATAATCATGGTGGATATGGGTTTTTATTTAAGATATTTGGCCTTCCCAAAGGCCCATTTCCTGCATTAAAAATAATTGTTAAATTTTTTATATCTCCTTCACTATTTGCGTTTGTTCGGTGATTCCACCTCCCAATCGACCCTAAGAAACCCAGCAGAGCTCCCATTGCCTTTCCCCCCACCTTGGAGCTCGTTTATAACGAGAATTAGGGCGGATCTTCATAGGGTGTCTCAAATCGTCCAGAATTGAAGAGGTAAATTCATCCCTTCTTAACTCTCTCAATTCTTACTCTTTTCCCTCCATTCTTGTTCCCAAATTACCTTCTATATCTTGTTCGAATAATCCTTGAATTTTGGCTGTTTTAAATTTCAGAAACTATTGTTGTTGGAGTGATTAATTCAGGATACTTCAAGTAGGTGAGTCTATTTCTTTCCTCTTTCAAATTGCTTGGGGTTTCTTCCCTAATTGTTGAATTATAAAAAATTACAGAAGTTAGGGTTCATGCATAGGTTCTAAATTACTTTATTTTGGGTGAGATATTGAGGTTTTAGGTTTCTTTTAACTTCCTTGAGGTGCGGCGGTCATGAGGTTGATGTTTCGCCCCAATATTTGAGGGTTTCGACACATTCGGTAGGTGATTCCGGGGATAACCATTTAATGATGAGTTAGTTTGCTTGATTAAATAATTTTACATGTTCCTTATGTGATGTGCATTATGAGAAAACCATTTTTGGTAGCAATAGTAAAACATTTGTTTTTAAAGTTACATTTTTTCTTGAAGTGTGTATTTTTCAAATCTATTTCATGTGTTATCTCTTGTGGTAGTTTTGTAAAATGTAGAAGTGGTTTATTAGTTGGTGAAAGGGGCTGACAATTATGGTTGGGAAATGATATAGTTCCATGTGGGCCTAAAAAGGGGGTGTATTTGAATGGTTTTATTTGTATAACCCTGTTATACTCCTTGAAAGTGTTTTATGGATTTGTGTGTTCTCATGAGTATCTTTTGTGATATTATTCAAGGTGATTATATAACATTTGAAAGTGGATAATTACATGTTGATTGGGCTGAAAATTCTGTTTTGGTAGGGTCTTGGTGTTCTTTTGGCTTAAAAAGAGGTTTTTGAAATGGACTTTATGTGAAAAGTTTGGGTATACTCTTTATAATTGTTTTATGAAAGTTTTGAATGGTTTATTGGGTTGTGTAATAGGTGAAACTATATCAGCAAACTGTTTTGGTAGGAGTATATTTTTAAAAGGCCCATTTCATTTGTGAAAATTTTGTTATGTCATATGTATCATCCTGGAAATATTTTATTAAATTGTTTGAAGGAGATATTGACGAGTGAAAGTGATGTCAAAGTGATGTGGAGTGTTTTGTGTGAGTGTGATGTGAAAAATTGAATTTTTGATTATGAAAGAAGTGTTATATTCCATGTGTGTGGGATGTTATATGAGTTTAAATATCTTATAATTGTTTTATAAAATTGTTTAATGGTTTTGTGGAAGTGTTGAAGAAATGTGAAACGTGTTGTGGGCTATTTTGGTGTGATTCGGATTTCAAAATCATTTTGAATGAAAAATGGATTTTTGTGACTTGTGTGGTATACATATGGGCTGTTTGGTGAATTTGTGATGTGGAAATGATATTTTCATGTTCAATGTATATTTCTTGACTTGTTGAACTTGTTTGAGGACAAGGGGAAAACCTCGGTATCTAGGTGGGTGGACGTGTACTAGTATGCTAGTGAATCCGTGGGGTTTGGCCTCAGTTTCACTTAGCAAGATTGACGCTTACAACTCTAACTAAACTATGATGATGACGATTGGGGACCACTAGGTTATGGGTATGTTCCCTACTAGTGGATCGTGCACTCGAAGGGATATTTGTGATGGTTACTCTCACCGAGATACGAGGTACCTGGGACCCACAGCTAGCTAGTGCCTAGGGGTTACTTCCTATTTCTTGTGCTCATTATTTACTTTGTACTTACCGTAGGCATACGGTATAGTTGGCTGAAAAATTCAGTAGTGTTGATATTATTTTTAAAAGTGTTGATTCTTAATGATAGCCCACTTGAAAACTGTTTTTATTCAAAGTTGCATCTTTTAGAAATTGTAACTAGCTTTTCATGTTTTTAAAAACTTGCATGCTTTTCGTCTTTAAATGTTTATCACATGGAATCTATTAGTGGTGGTATCCTACTGGGCATTGGCTCACACCCTACTTACACCCTTGGGTGTAAGTAGACATGGTAGTTTTTTTGTCGCAGATTGGGTAGAGTTGTTTTGTTCCAGTGGTTCAGGTTTCTAGCAGGTCCTTGGTGGTGAAGTCTTGTGGAGGTGGCTTGAGGGAGGATCCCCTTGCCATGAGGGTTCTTGGGCTGTACTTATTTGGATTTTTATCTTTGGTATAGACCTTTTGAGTTGTTTTAAGCCATGTAATTCAGTTCTGATTTTTTGTAAAGGATTTTTTGGTTTGAAAAATCCAGATTTGTTTCATTGGATTCTTTTGTTGTTTTATGTTTATAAACTCGGGTAAATCATTCCCAATTTTCATTTTATGATACCCGGGCACTTGTGCCAGCCCGTGGGGATCAGGAACGCCCTTCGGGCCTTGTTACGGTCCAGGTTGGGTGCTAGTTTTGATGGAGACCAGATCCAGTTCGTGACAAAATGGTATCAAAGGAGGTTCAGGTTAACTCTTTGGGTCATGTTATTTGGGGAAGAGTCAGGATAGTCTGGAGTTAGGATTGTTGGGACATGTAATTCTAGTTATGGGTAGTGTGCCTGATCACCACACCTCATAATGGGATTCAAGTTTCCAAGAGAAGTTGGGATTTATCTAAGTCCTTCGGTTTTCTTGGTTCGATGATGATTAAGGGAAATGAAAAGAGAGTTGGGTTAATTGTCCTAGTGAGCTCGCAAGGCCTGGAAAGCCCTATGGAGCCAAGGATATTCCCTAGAACACTCTATGTGACAGTGACGTGATTGGAATATGGCTGCCAACCATATTTCCAAGTCACCCACTAAAACTAGTTTCCTCTTGCACTGTTTTGTGCTTAGGTTTTGAAACCTTAGGACTTTGCTTTTAAGAAGTGTAATGTTTTTGTGAAATGATTTTCAAATAAAGAGGGAATGGTTTGGTTTATGAAATGACGGAACATAATTTTCAGAATTGTTTTGAAATGTAAAATGGTGTGCTTACACATCTTTGAAAGCAGAAACTATATTGAAGTTGGTTTGAAAAGTGTTTCCAATAGAGTTTTCTAAACAATCAGAGTGTGTTTTAATGGGATGAGGTGTTTTGAAATTGATGTGAATATCTTGAAAGTTAGTTATTTTCTAATTGTTTGTGACTTTATGAATATTTTTGTAA
Source organism: Viscum album (assembly GCA_963277665.1). NCBI lineage: Eukaryota > Viridiplantae > Streptophyta > Magnoliopsida > Santalales > Viscaceae > Viscum > Viscum album. The sequence continues at coordinate 749,547,675 of OY728138.1, read as the reverse complement.
TATGTGAGTTGGGATTTTGATCTCATGGTTAGTAGTTATGAGAAAAAAGGATGTGTTGGTTGACTGTTTTGGTTTTGAAAAGTGGGAAGAATTTTTGTTTTAACCTTTGGTATTTCCATTAGCGACCACATGCATGGGGTTATATGGGATGATGGATGGTTGATGGCACGACTGGATGAGTGCCGGGATGTATATGAGGAGGGTGTCTGGTGTGGCACAAAAACATGCATGTGTGAGGCCCATGGGGTACCATTGGTGGATATGCTTACTGCTAAACTGTTTGTTCTCAATGAATTGCTTTTAAAGAAAAACATGATGTCTTGATGAATATTTTTGTATGGTTTGTATTATGGGTTTTTGAAAATGTTTATGTTGTGGGATGTTTTGATTCCAAGAACCCCTTCTGTTTGAACTGTGTTTTGGGTGTGTGTTTGGTCAGTAAGATGTGTTGTAGGGACGGTTAGTGGTCTCTTTTGAAAAATGTTTTGGGATGCCTTTACGATAGTTCCCTTCATGTGTTTGGAGTTGGTTTGTGGGTTGTTTTGACCAGTGGACCAGATTGGTTGGGTCCTTGGGTTCTCTCATTGGATAAGGTACGCCCCCATTAAAGGTTAATGCAGAACTAAAGCACAACCCAGATTGTTTCTCCATTGGAAAATCCTCCAGTTGATCAATATAAGGAATCTATTTCTTAAGCTTTTTAGATTGAGTATACACCCTTTCCTTTATTGGTTTTGTGTATCCTCTTGTAGTGGGAGAATGATTATGGATGGTTGAAAGTGACCTTAGCCTCTTAAGTTTCCTAATTTTTCGAAGGTGGAAGTGTTCTGGGGTTGTTAGCATGGATGAGTATTTGGATAGTGTCTAAGAGGAATTATCGGTCCTTCATAGTCTCTTCGAAGAAGGAGTTCATGTTAAACTACTAGTGTGAGAAATCTGGTCATGAGAGGATATTATGGCCACTTTCTAGAATTGTGTGTTGTTTTGAGATGTTGTACAAGTTCCCTCTCTATTCATTGTTTATATCAGTCGCAATGGTCATGTTCAGTGATTCCTCGTGATGTCATGTGCTTGATTGACTGTAAAGGTGAAAGTTGGGAAATCATCTCAGAGTCTCTATTATGTTGGGAGAATGTCTCCCTTGAAAAAAACATAAAAAAAATATTCCATTTTAGAGGAAGGTGAGTATATGTGTTCTTTACTTCTATTGTTTATCACCCGAACAAACAAGGTGTGATGTGTGTACATCTTCTAATCCCTTGTTTCAGTGAAATATTGATTTAGGGTAAAGTGAGTTTGGAATGAGTTATATCTTGGAAAAAACTTATCGGGGGGTTGTGGTGTAGTTGTTGTTTGCAACGAAAGAAGAATTCTCATTCAGGTGGTTTCCAAAGCCTAACTGCGAGGCCGAAGATGATTCAATATTTTGAGCTCCATCCATAGGTCCCGGAGAGAAGCTGGCGTGTAGTCAGGGGAAACCCCAGTGTCATTTAAAACTTGTGCAAAGTCATATCCTCAATATGAAAGATAAGAAGAGTTTAAACCTATGGTGTCATTATATTTCTTCTGTTGTTTCCGTTCGGTGGAAATAGGTGGTGGGTCTTGTACCCATGTCATCACACAATGTTATTCCCTCCCTCTTTGGTTTCCATTGAGTCTTTAGAGAAAGGTATGAAGTTTGGCTAGACAGGTTGACCGCACGGTTTTCACTTGGTTAGTAGTGACCATGCCCCCCAAAAAAAACCATGTAGATAGAAGAATCTCCACTGTTAGTTCATGGTTCCCCAAACCGTGCAGACTAACCATGTGGTCGTCCCAACACTTTATATTTTGGGGTCTTTCTATACCGGCCCATGCTTGTCGATTAAGATTGTTGGTTCTTATGGCGGGGAGCCTATTTTTCCCCCCGTACCAATAACTTAGATTTATCCATGGTCAAGGATTGGTGGTAGGTAGTCTCATTCAGATATATCAAGCTACCTAAATCTTCCTTGAGTAACCATTGAGATTGGAGACTGCCCAATGGTTTAGTTATAGCAAGGTATGTGTAACCTTGTTCGATGTTGTTGTTCATTTGAGTGAATTGCTTGAGTCTTGTTCTGATAGTGTTTGAGATGTTTTAATTTGGGATAAAGCCTGAATGTGATTGATTATTTCAGGAAAGTGGTGTATGATTTTGTTGTGAATTATTCCATCCTTAATTGATCAATGGAGGTGTTTTGGCCTTTCGGGGAGAAACCTGGAAAGGGAGTACATCTTGGTTTATCAATTCGGTTTGGCTTTCGTATCTGGCCTTTCTGTAGCTTTCTGGGGATGGAAAGTTTTCATGGTGGGGAGAATTTTCACATAAATGACTTATTTTGAAGTTAAATTTCATTTATTTTCCTTTCATTCTTTTTTTAGGATGGTTTCCAAAGGTTTTATGGAGAAATAGAGGAGTTTTCATGAATTGGGCCAAACCGTGAGCCCAATTCCAGATTTAAAAATAAAATTTGTTTCCTTTATAAATTTTTCATTTTTTAATATTTTTCCTTCATTCCAATTCCTAAATGGTCCCCTCTGACCTATTAACACCACAATATAAATTTGGAGCCTTTATAAATCCATAATCATGGTGGATATTAGTTTTTATTTAAGATATTGGGCCTGCCCGAAGGCCCATTTCATGCATTAAAAATAATTTTTAAATTGTTTATGTCTCCTTCCCTATTTGCGTTTGTTCGGTGATTTCACCTCCCACTCGACCCTAAGAAACCCAGGAACGCTCCCATTGCCTTTCCCCCCCTCCTTGGAGCTCTTTTATATTGAGAAGTAGGGCGGATCTTCATAGGGTGTCTCAAATCGGCCAGAATTGAAGAGGTAATTTCATCCCTTCTTAACTCACTCAATTCTTACTCTTTTCCCTCCATTCCAGTTCCCAAATTACCTTCTATATCTTGTTAGAAGAATCCCTGAATTTTGGCTGTTTTCAATTTCAGAAACTATTGTTGTTGGAGTGATTAATTCAGGATACTTCAAGTAGGTGAGTCTATTTCTTTCCTCTTTCAAATTGCTTGGGGTTTCTTCCCTAATTCTTGAATTATAAAAAATTACAGAAGTTAGGGTTCGTGAATAGGTTCTAAATTACTGTATTTTGGGTGAAATATTTAGGTTTTAGGTTTCTTTTAACTTCCTTGAGGTGCGGCGGTCATGCGGTTGATGTTTCACCCCAATATTTGAGGGTTTCGACACATTCGGTAGGTGATTCCGTGGATAACCATTTAATGATGAGTTAGTTTGCTTGATTAAATAATTTTACATGTTCCTTATGTGATGTGCATTATGAGAAAACCATTTTTGGTAGCAATAGTAAAACAATTGTTTTTAAAGTTACATTTTTTCTTGAAGTGTGTATTTTTCAAATGTATTTCATGTGTTATCTCTTGTGGTAGTTTTGTAAAATGTAGAAGTGGTTTATTAGATGGTGAAAGGGGCTGCCAATTATGGTTGGGCAATGATATAGTTCCATGTGGGCCTAAAAAGGGGGTGTATTTGAATGGTTTTATTTTTATAACCTTGTTATACTCCTTGAAAGTGTTTTATGGATTTGTGTGTTCTCATGGGTATCTTTTGTGATATTATTCAAGGTGATTATATAACATTTGAAAGTGGATTATTACATGTTGATTGGGCTGAAAAATATGTTTTGGTAGGGTCTTGGTGTTCTTTTGGCTAAAAAAGAGGCCTTTGAAATGGATTTTATGTGCAATGATTGGGTATACTCTTCATAATTGTTTTATGAAAGTTTTGAATGGTTTATTGGGTTGTGTAATAGGTGAAACTATATCAGAAAAATGTTATTGTAGGAGTATATTTTTAAAAGGCCAATTTAATTTGTGAAAATGTTGTTATGTGACATGTATCATCCTGGAAATATTTTATTAAATTGTTTGAAGGAGATATTGAGGAGTGAAAGTGATGTCAAAGTGATGTGGAGTGTTTTGTGTGAGTGTGATGTGAAAAATTGAATTTTTGATTATGAAAGAAGTATTATATTCCATGTGTGTGGGCTGTTATATGAGTTTAAATATCTTATAATTGTTTTATAATATTTTTTAATGGTATTGTGGAAGTGTTGAAGAAATGTGAAACGTGTTGTGGGCTATTTTGGTGTGATTCGGATTTCAAAATCATTTTGAATGAAAAATGGATTTTTGTGACTTGTGTGGTATACATATGGGCTGTTTGGTGAATTTGCGATGTGGAAATGATATTTTCATGTTAAATGTATATTTCTTGACTTGTTGAACTTGTTTGAGCACAAGGGGAAAACCTGGGTATCTAGGTGGGTGGACGTGTACTAGTATGCTAGTGAATCCGTGGGGTTTGGCCTCAGTTTCACTTAGCAAGATTGATGCTTACAACTCTAACTAAACTATGATGATGATGATTGGGGACCACTAGGTTATGGGTATGTTCCCTACTAGTGGATCGTGCACGAGAATGGATATTTGTGATGGTTACTCTCACCGAGATACGAGGTACCTGGGACCCACAGCTAGCAAGTGCCTAGGGGTTACTTCCTATTTCTTATGCTCATTATTTACTTTGTACTTACCGTCGGCGTATGGTATAGTTGGCTGAAAAATTCAGTAGTGTTGACATTATTTTTAAAATTGTTGATTCTTAATGATAGCCCACTTGAAAACTGTTTTTATTCAAAGTTGCATCTTTTAGAAATTGTAACTAGCTTTTCATGTTTTTGAAAACTTGCATGCTTTTCGTCTTTAAATGTTTATCACATGGAATCTATTAGTGGTGGTATCCTACTGGACATTGGATCACACCCTACTTACACCCATGGGTGTAAGTAGAGATGGTTGTTTTTTTTTGTCGCAGATTGGGTATAGTTGTTTTGTTCCAGTGGTTCGGGTTTCTAGCAGGTCCTTGGTGGTGAAGTCTTGTGGAGGTGGCTTGAGGGCGGTGCCCCTTGCCATGAGGGTTCTTGGGCTGTACTTATTTGGATTTGTATCTTTGGTATAGACCTTTTGAGTTGTTTTAAGCCATGTAATTCAGTTCTGAATTTTTGTAAAACATTTTTTGGTTTGAAAAATCCAGATTTGTTTCATTGGATTCTTTTGTTGTTTTATGTTTATAAACTCAGGTAAATCGTTCCCAATTTTCATTTTTTGATACCCGGGCACTTGTTCCAGCCCGTGGGGATCAGGAATGCCCTTCGGGCCTTGTTACGGTCTGGGTCGGGTGCTAGTTTTGATGGAGACCAGATCCGGTTCGTGACATAACAAAAACAGATACACAAGGATCGTAATAGTTTAGTGTCTTTGGAAACATGGAATATAAACTTCTAATCATGTTGAAAGATCTTCAACAACTCCCATAACGATCTTACCCTTTTTGTTTCCTTACCTAAAACCTTTCTTTATTTCTTGGGGAAAATAAAACATTAAAAGGGTGAGCTCAAATGCACAGTAATGGAAAACATAGAGAACATAAAATAATCCATAAACATTTGAAAGCCAAAACGTGAACATGAAATTTAAACATCAAAATCTTGAGCAAAGACATAAATCGTGGAAATATGTAAGGCATATATCATAATGGAACATTGACCATGATAAAATATAATGGAAATAAAACATGTAATTGTGGCAAACATTAAGCACATGTTATGATTTCCATAGTATCCAAGGCATTGCTGCCAAGACCATCTTAGTGGACAAAGTCCCTTTCTGAATCGATTTCACTCCTCATTTCAGTCCTGTAACACTAAACTGGATTAACTTACCGTTCCAGCCATGTCTATCGCATGAGATATAAATCGTTACCCAAAGAATTTTAGGGAGACATAGGTCCCACCCATCTCATAATGAAACCATTCTTATGTGTGCCACAAAATAAACATACATCATTCATAATAACCCAACGAATAAAATGGGTTTCAAAAACATCATCCCATCATCACATAATCCATATAAAATAAATGGATATAATTTCATAATAAGAAAAGTGAAACCATGTAAATCATAGAGACAAGATACTTGAAACATACACATATGAAATAATGTCATCATAGATGAAAAATGGTTTTGATAAAACACTTGAAATTAATTCATGAGGAAAATATCCTTTCCTCTTCAAAATCAATTTCCTTTCACAAAACTTCATGTAAATTTAAAAGAATTTTTTTTGTTTAATATAGTCATGATATATTTTGGAGGAGGCTTCATGAAAATAAGGCTTTATAAAACCATAAAAAAAATCCTTTCATGCCGTATAAGTTAAAAAAACATTCTTCTAATACTGTTGCCGGAAAAGTCAAAAAGTACCTCGTAAAAGAAAGATTTCATACATACCATGTATTAAAAGTCAAAAAATGGGTAAAAAGGACTTTAAAAATACATGAAACAATTTTTAGAAAATAGGGACATGGAATATAAATATAACCTGAGTAAATACTCATGAATAACAATATCAGATAAGAACGAGATTGGAATAGTTATCCATTACCTTAGGTCTGATATGTTTCGTATGGATCCGAACCTCCTGTATAATGATTTAAATAAATTCATTGACTTATTCAATAATCATATTAATTTTTATGATATCATATATGTTTCACTTATGACTTTATATTACCCGTTCTTTTGTAAATTCCATGTTAAAGCAGCATTTTGGGTAAAATCATTTCATTTATCGTATGCGTTTCGACTTGTCGTTATTGATATTATTAAATATATCCGGATTTACATAATCCCAGAATGTAAAACATGATTTATATATAATATATATTCATCATATACATATATATTATAGATCAATAAAAGGAATGAAATACACCGTTCATGGAGATGGTAGGTCATACGTTCGCATGAACGCTGTTTTCATTTCCTTATAGAATTGACTGAAACTAAATATATGACATAAATATATATATACATAAATCCAGTAGAATTTTTATTTCATATATTTCATTATTATTCATTATATAAACTTTATGATCATTCATTTATGGTTAACATGGAGAATGAATCTCATCGCATCATGGAGACGGTAGTCCGTACGTACGCAGGAGCGATGATATCATTCCCATAATTGTTGAATAGAATCCGAGTGGACGGTATAATATATCAGAATAATTATGTTGTTATAATAACCATATATAGTTAGTTTTTACACCATTATATCCATACATGTATGGTGTTGGTGGAAAAATATATTACACCACGGCGTGGAGACGGTATTCCGTACGTACGCACGTGCGGTGATTTTATTTTCCGTAGGATGGATAGAAGGTGAAATAGGGTTGTTTCATATTTATAATAACATATCTGTATATGAGGGATACTTATGTTATTACTTCATAATGAAACATCTAAATAATAGGGTGTAGAAGAAGAATGGAACTTGAATAAAACAGTAGAAGGTATTACCTCTTTCTCGAAGTGCCTCCTTTAAACTTTCTCTTAGGGAACTAGAGTTGGTCTTTTGAGAAGACAAGTACCTCTAGTAGGATTCTGTGAAAGTGGGGAAGTGAAATGGGAAGGGGTTGTTAGAGCTTGAAGGCTCAAATTGGTGTGAGAAGGAGAGGGAGGAGGTGCCCTTTTATAAGGGAGGAGAGGGGCACCTTTGGAAATATAAGAAATATTAGTTTATATTAAATCCCAACCCCACTTAAAAACTACCAAAATGACTCATATCTAAAACTTATGTGAGATAGGGTTGTAATCTCATCAACCATTAAAATTTTAACATGTTAGGAATTTATTTTATACATTATACACATGAATTATCCTTATTTATCAATTTCATTTTATTTGTGGTAATAATATTATAAATTTTAAATTATCATAAATAATTACATATATGTTGTTAATATTACATAAATTGAAACTTTATGAAATTATCGACAATATAAATATAAATTTATAATTTTTTAAATATTATTGTGATTTTTAAACAATTATATAATAAGTTATTTTTATAAAATAACAATAGTGTCAATTTTGACACTATTCATTTATTTTAATATAAATAAACAATATACAGAAGATTTGTTCGAAATAAAAGATTTAATAGATTAATAACGTGTCATATGTATCTAGAAAATTAGTGGAGCACATTAAATAGATCATATAATATTTATTTTAATATTTTTAAAACCATTTATTTGATATTTCTCTTAATAAATTAATTTCAACATCACTATAATGTCACCTTTAATGATAATTATTTAATACCAAAAAATTTTAAATAAATTCATATTATGTAGATAATTTTATTAGATTTATGGAGAAAATTTGTATCCAAATTATCATGAAGTTTATCACTAAACTAAAACTATTATAATTATAAAATTTAAGAAAGTGACATGTTGTACCTTTGTTTACTTTTAATAATAATTAAATTATTTTTATGTAAAAAAGTCCATTAAATGAATCTAATCAGACCCTTAGGTGATATGGGTCTACTTTTAGTCATCCAATAGAATTTTGGCAGGTGTTAGGGTAATTTTATAATCTTATATTTACCCTTAATTACACGATTTACCTTTAACTATGGTAAATAAAATTTACTGTAGTTACTATTCATAATGCCCAAAAATAAAAAGTAGCCTATTAACATAATTTGGAACCAATGATTCCAAATATCAAATCCATTTTTCAAAATTAAAAACACATAATTTGCATTAATTAATTTAAAATTAATCCCGTTGTTAAAAAAATGGGTTTTAGAAGTTAAAACATTGCCAAAGATGGAAATGTTTTTACCTATGAATTCAATGTTAAATTAATGATAATGACATACATTATATTAAATGGAAAAATTATATTTTATTTATACATTAAAACCATTCAATATTATAATTTAACTATATAAATTATTACGATGAAAAAAGTTGTTTTTAATTAAAATATAGTGTGTTTTTACTATTCATTAAAATATGAAAGTTATCAGAAAAATATAAAAACTTTATCCAATGTAAATTTTTATATAATGATTCAAAATTATAATTTTATTTTGTAAAATATATCTTATAAACATGTCAAAAACTAGATTTAAAGTGGCTGTGCCATCAAAAGGCGACAAATCTGCTTTTTTTAAAGTACTTATTCTACCCGAAAAATTTATTTTGTTCTCATACCATGTTCTATAAAATGTATAAGATGAATAATAATGTTATAAAATTCAAAATTTAGTTATTACTATTCATAATGGCTAGTTCGTGATAATATTATAACCATATATCGTTGTTTAGTGAAACCCGGTATTGCATACAACACACACTACCGAGGAAGGTCGTGATTGCGTGTTATGCAAGTCAAGTCAGGGTTGTGTGTAGTGCAAGACTTCTTTGTTGTTTTGTATAACAGAATCCAACCATATTTCATTTATACATTGAATATATATATATAGACATTTATATTCACTCAATGTTGCGAACATGAAATTGTGTGTAACACGATCCAAGAATAGTGTTACGTATACTACAAGCTAATGCGGTGTTGCATATAGTACAAGATAATCTTGTTGTAGTGTATAATAGAAGGTAAAAGAAATTAAAAATAATATATCTCATAAATTCATGGGGTGTTACATTCATAATCATTTTATCATGGTATAACATATGGATGTGAAACGCGTTTCATAAAAATCATTCCATAAAAACATAAACTAATTAGTGAAATAATATGAATGGTATATTTAGATCATATTCCCAATATGTAATATATAACCCAATTGGATATAATCTTAGTTGGAAAATAATTTTTAAATATCATTAAAACCATTTATTGAGTAAAATATCCTTTTCACATCAAAAAATAACTTATAAACATGAGTAATTATTTAAAACCCTTTTATTTGAAAATAAAAAATTAAAAACCTATAAAGGAGTCTTTCAAAAAAAACATTTAAAACATTTCATTAGGATGACATTATTTCCTCTTTCGAAACACTTTTTATGACCTAAATCATTTTTTAAAACCTTTTTCTTTTAAATCCACATTAAAATAACTAATTTCATGAATATAAATAAAAAATTATTATTTAAAAATGTTCTTGAAATCATTAAAATTAAGAATAGAATAGATTAATTTCAGGAAGGTGGGTAAATCCATACATGTCGTACATGTTAAATGTTTATTTTTTTCACAATAAAAAGTATTGGAAAAGTGTATTCATTAGAAAATGGAAAGAAGATTCCTTTGAAAAAAATTACAAAAAAATAAATAATGGGTAAAAATGTCTTTAATAAATAATTTTGAAATTTTAAAAAACACATTTGAAAATATTTTTCGAAAATATGTTTTTAATGAAAAAACTTTTCCGACTAAATAGATAAATAAAGTCATAATTTCATAAATTAATTATTAATTATCAGAACTACCAAAGAGTGTAAAAATTATACCAATACATTACGATATGAAGAATAACTTGGGGATATTATAGGATATGATAATTATTGATATATTGATCATAATATTTCATCAATTGAGGCATAATCATTATCTATTCGAATAAATGATGAAATGATAACAATAAAATTTTTCTAGTTAAGTAACCTTGAATCATAATCCACATGAATGAATAAAATTAAATGAACCTTAAAATACAATTAAAATAATTACATTCATGATATAAAATTTCAAAAAGGTAATATAAACACCACATAAAATAATATAGGTACATAACATAACATACATATCAAAGAATCCAATTTAAGGAAAAAATCTCTTAATAATTTGTACACTATTGAAACATAAACCCCATAAAAGGGTGATGATAAAATAGATATGAAAATCCCAATAATTCTTATTATAATAGTCCGGAAATAAATTCATGGGTTGAATATATTCCACACATATGAAATGGGTGTTGAATACAACATGAGTCTCGTAAAAGTAAAAGGTGAGATGAAATTCTCTTACCTTGTGTTTTGACTTCCTTCATACTCATTCATAATTCACGTATAATAAATTAATTTTATAACAAGAATATTATAGAACAATATTCATATATATATATATATATAATTTTATATTTGTTTTTCTTAACTTTTATTAACAGTTTATTAACAATTCCATGTTAATGTTATGTTTCATGTAATATCCTCTTTTTCTTGTAAGTTTTAATTTATTATATATATATATTCCTCATAATTAGATCATGGTTCCATAATATCAGGAATTATAAAAATGATATAAAAATCATATATATTCATTTTATATGTATTTATAGTAACTCATTAAATTTTGTGATAGAAAATGAAATACATTGTTCATGGAGACGGTAGAACGTATGTACGCATGAACACTACATTTTTAAAATTTCTTATCGGTTAGAAGGAAATAAATTAAAATGATATATTTTCCATGAAATAATAATTTTTATTTCATATATATGCTATATTTATATTAAACCCAACCATAGTACATTCCACTTATAATGTGAATGAATCACATCGCTTCGTGAGGCGGTAGTCCACTGTAAACACGAACGAAGCTATCATATTCCCAAAAATAGATAACATAAATGTTTATGTGATAAGAAAATTATATATTCATAATAAAATTATAAAATTCATAAGTATCATATATAAACAGTATATCCATCATTATTCCCAACCATGAAAGGTTTAAAAGGAAAAACTAATGGAATCAGTTTGCAATGTGGTAGTCCGCCATACAAATGAAAAATGATTTCGTAACCCATTTTATGGATTTGTGTGTGGTTATAGTTCATAATCTAAAAAGAAAAAAAATATTATTATATTTAAGATACTGCGGATTATTATATAATCATGGAATAACAAAAATTGATGGAGGTGGGTAAAGAAATAAATTAAAAATGATTGTAGAAGAACAATAACTCTTCTTCAGGTATCCTCTATAGGTTTAATCTAAAAAATTAAAAGGATTGATTTATGTACAAAATAAGGATTATATTATAAGGTAAAGGAACTTTTAAAAGTTTTTGTTATATTTTTGGTTGAGTAAAATTGATTGATAGGTGTAAAGAATGGGGGAGACGAAGTTCCCTTTTATAGTTTGAGAAGGTTTTTAATTCTTGTAAATGCTCAAACGAATTCACTATTTGGAGGTATCTTTTACCTCATGTGAATAAAAAATGGAATTATAATGTAGGGGAGGGTTTATTTTTTCAATACACATATCAAAAACACAAGAATATGTGAATTTTTATAATGAAGTTAACTTCTATGTTTCCCTACTTTTACTAGTTTGATTTTTGTTGGGACAAATTTTTTTTAACCATTTTAATTTATTAATTAAGAAAATATTAATGTTATAATTATTATATATTTTATACTTACCCATTCTAAATATGATGTCTAATTTAGAAAATAAAAATACCATGTGTATTAGAAATTCATTTTAATAGAAGTGCAAGTAAGTCGTAAAAACAATGCTTTAACCTGAACCAGTATAAAATGTAAATTTGTCCATTAATGGACCATATTTTATATATATTAAAATTTAAAAATAACTCAGAATATGAAAGGATTTTAAGTAAATTTAAATCCTTTAATAAAATATCATTTATTGTAAAATAACATTAATGTGAAATGTTACATTACTTTGTTAATTTAATTTTAAAAATATAAATAAAATGATATAATTTAAATATATTTATTTAAAAAATTTGTAACATGATATATGCAACAACAAGATTAATTAATGAAAATAATTAATCGAATTAGTATCAATTTGATAATTTGTAGTATAATTTATTTTACTAAATTATTAGCTAAATATTTAATTTTTTGTTGTTTATTAAGCATTATAGGTAACTAAATCGTTTATAAAAATAAATTTAATTTATAATTATGAAAAAAAAATTACATTTCAAAATAATATGTAGAACCGAATCAATCTGGTTTTTTTCCTCATCCTGAATCAAAGAATTATATTAAATATTTATGGAATAATATCCCAATTACTCATAAAATATATCATAGGTTGTCAAGGGAAGAAATAAGTACATAAAATTGGTGTTGGCCAAGTTGTTAGGTCATTTTACACCTTATATTCTATATTTTCCCACTTAGTAGACTCGTTTTTACCTTAATCATTGTAATTAATTTTAACAATTTTCAATAATCTCATTCGTAAAAAATTATGTTAGCTTATTAGAAATTAAAAATTATTTTTATTCTAAATATGGAATCCACTTATCCAAATTAAAATCATTGAAATTACATAATATAATTTAAAATTAATATCACTGGCATGATGGAAATTTATGTTTTTTAAGTGAAAATGTTAAAACAATTTATATGTTTTTACTTCTAAATTCAATATGAATGTGATTTCAATGAAAGACATTCGAGTAATTTATATAAATTTTTTCTAATTTTACTTAAAACCAATTAAACATATAACTTTATCTTATTAATTATTTAAATGAAAATTTAGTTTTCAATTAAAATTTAATATATTTAACTATTCATAAAAAATGAATCTTTTCTTAGAAATACAAATAATTAACCCATATATAATTTTGGCATTCCCCATTCAGAATTTTTGTTTATTTTTTCAAATAAATTTCCTTGATTTTGTAAAGTATAATTTTAAATTTGGAACGCCAATAATGAATACCCCATCTATGAGAAGAGATTTTATTTTTCAGAAAATATTTCTTTTTCGTTTTAAATGATTCTTATTTTATTTATAATCATCAGATAACTAATAAACAATTGAAAAACATATGTTATAATAAGTTATTTAATCATATTCATTCCCTCCATTCCAACTACATGGTGATAACTATAAAATTAAATAATAATGTTAATAGTATATTGTTGTTTTTTAAAACATGGCCTTACATGTAACACAATATATCGAAGGAACATCGTATTTTTTGTAACACATGACCAATCAAGTTTTACCCAGATTGTGTATAGCTCAAGAATAAATTGGTATTATTTATAAATAATGTTTAACGTGGTGTAGCATTCAAAGAAATCCATCAAATAATTTTAATTTATTTGAAATAATAATAATTTATAAATGATAGTGGTGTCACATTCTAAACCACATAAAATGATTTTTTCTCTTGAAATTATTTTAGGTCATAAATTTTATAATACATGAAAGTTCTTTTATAGAATCCCACATCAGAAAAATGAATACTAAAATATCTTTTAAAACGGTAATGATGGAAACATAACAATAATCCAAGTAACTCATAACTAGGTTCCCATATATGTGAACATAATTGGGAAGAGAATATTTGGACATGAAAGAAAAGTGTAAATAATTATAGGTACTCATAGAGATCACTAATCATAAGAAATTTGGTGATCAATATAATTTTAATGATTATAAAACAACAAATTTGTAATGATCTAAGGGACCATTTGATTCATTACAAATGAATGTTCTAGAATAACATTTTTGTTTCAAGATCCTTTTTCAAAATTAGAAATTTTTTACTAGAAGATATAATTTCTTGATTTCATTCCATTATATATGAACAATTTTACTCTCTGTTTATGCCTTTATAAATTTCCAACTCATCTCTTACTCTGAAAAATGAAGGTTAATTTTTTGTGTCTAAAGAGCTAACATATCATAAGTTCCGTAAATAGAATGATAATTCATTCCATCTATATTTAGTTATAGTTAAAAAAATGGTTAGAATAGGTTATCCAATATCTATAAATCATTATGTAAAAAATAATACATTCGTCATTAAAACCATAGTCAAAGTTCAACATAAACCATTTCACAAAAGGTTAACCTTTTTACCATCCAGAAAGATATAAAAAATTATAAATAATGTTGATGTATTTCTAAAAATCATATTAACATTGAAAACCCAGATATCATAGAGTTTCTTTTGATTTTATCTACCAAACTTGTGAATACCATCATCATGTATTCTTGTGTAACATGGTAATTACCTAAATTACTAGAAAACCATTTTTAAAACATATATTATTCTTTATTCCTAATATAATATGTTTCCTTATACAAAAAAATTCATATGAAGATTGGGTTCATCATGGTACCATTAGAATATGTGATTTCATTATTTGAGAATCCAAGTATACAATCACCTAAAATTTCACTAAATGATAGACCATATGATTTTCATAGGTCACATTCATAAAAAAAAATTAACCTCCCAATTATGGAGAGGAGAAAACGTATTCTATATTTATCATGGTACACTTAATCCATTATAATAGAATAAGGTTTTCTATTTTTCTTCATGTTCAGAGGTATTTATTGATTATCATCCACATTAGTCATTAAATTTGGGAACATGTTGGAATAATTCTAATTCTCATTATAATTGAAAAAATAATGTGTGAGTGGTGCATTTTTTGGGGATATCTCATTATTCACATCATTAGATTGCCTTTTCTATAACATCATATTTCATCTTCTTAATGACCTTCCCTTAAAAACATAAAACATTTAGTAGTACCCTTAAGATAATTCCCTCCATGAATATTACCACACATTATGCATAAATGAAATCCCTTCTTCTTCTATCCATGATTCTTAGATTTTCCATTAAACTCCTGCTTCATTTTTTGTCCAAAGCATGAGATTGATGGTTAATCATGACCTCCATTTCCACCATGATATCTCATTGAGAAATATATTCATTAAAACTGAATTTGAGTTTTGATAATTCCCTTTAGAGACTTTTTTTTAATCCAATTAATAATTGATCATATTTTAATTTAAGTTGGATGACAATACTAGAATCATACAATGAAATTATTGTAATATTTTTCTTATAGGTATCAATGAATTCAACATCCATTGGATTTAGCTCATGTAACTCCTTATTCATCCTTATATGAATAATATAAGAAATATAATTATCAAGAACGAAATTCAAGAAATTATCCCAATCCATGGAGTCAATTTCATTACGTTTCCTCATATTATTGATAAGATTCCACCATTAATCTTATTCACCTTCTAAATATTAGATAAAAAAGAAGAATTGTTCAGTTTTCAAACACTATAGAATGGAAAATAACTTTTCAATTGTACCAATCTATTGAATTATTATTAGAGGATATGTGGATCCACTGAATGAAGTTGTATGTTTTCTCGTGAAGGAATCAATAGAATGTTGTTCCCCTTTGTGCTCATTTTCAGGTAAAAAATTAATCATGTGTTGATAAAGTTGTGAGGGCATAAAAACAAGATTTTTCATTCTAACTCCCACAACATTGGGATTCCCAGAAGGACAATAACTTTATTCTCTATCAAACTCAAAATTAACATAATCCATTCAGGTTCCACCCATTTAAAATATTTGAAACCATATTGTAATGAACAACAGTTGTAAGTAGTAACTACATATTCATGAAAACCCACTTTTAGGATTTCCATATCATGGAATATTTTTAGTATTTGACACCTTAGGTTTATTTTAGTTAATTAAAAATCATCATCTATTTAAATTGTTCATGATGGTCTCTAAATAGTTTTTGAACATCCAATGAATATATCTCAAGAGTGTCAAAACAAGAGTGCAATAAAGCTCATTGTTGTGAACCGATTCTCAACAAATTCTAGATCAATACAATGTTATTGCTATTTCTACCCCTATGTACATCTATTCCAAATCCATATCCACTTTCAGTATCCTATCATGGATTTAACTTCTTCAATACCACTCTCTCAATCCTTTACCAAAATTCCAAGACATTTTCTTAAACATTAACTCATCCATAGAGAAATCCCTAGAAATATACTTACATATATCCCTATTGATATCACTAAATTTTCCTCATCCAAGTTTCCAATGGTTAACTAAACATTTCCTTTGATAACTACTATAGTGACCCACGATACTCATATATGGATATTACATATTTTTAAATGAATATTCATTACATTACAGAAACTCATTCATGAGAACCATGATTGTTTAAAACCCTAGAAAACCTAGAACATATTCTTTTAATTTGATGAATGATATCCAAAATCTCCCATGAATATATTCCCCTTTAGTAATCATCAAAAAACATACCATACTTAAAACTTTTCTTCCTTACATGGGGAAAAATATTAGAAAGGGTGACCTCAAATGCTCAGTATGTATAAACAAGGAAGATACATAATCCTAACACGAGCATAATGGTATGTGAACATGAGAATAACATTGGAAAATAAAACCCTACATATCAAAGATCATTAAATTAAATCATGGAATAAATATTGGTAGTTAATAAATCATGAACCAAAATGAAAATAAAGATCATAACATTATAATAGGACATAAATTTTTACCTAAACCCAATAATATAAAATCATTTGTCCGTGATACCCTCCAAAACATTATTAATATGTTTGTCTTGGGATAAACACACATGTACCTACTTCGGGCTTGGAATGGTCACTCATGTACCGTCATTTATGGGCTTGGGTTGACCACATGTGTACTCTCAAATCTTGTAGATAATTTATAGTTACCCAATGAATTTTAGGGAGATATAGGCCCCACCGGTGACATAATAAAATCATACATATGTGTTCCACAAGATCAAAAATATTCATCATATCATAACCCATGAAATGAAATGGGTATCAGAAAAATATCATCATATAATAACCTATGTATTAGAAATAGGTTTCATAAACATTATTTAATCAAGACATAAACCATTCAGAGAATGAATATGAATGTTATCATGGGATCATATCAGTATTAAGGACTAGGTAACACCATTAAATATTATATTTTTATGAAACTATTTTGAAATATCATATAAGTCATTTTATGAGGAAAATATCTTTTCCACATAGAAAAAATCATTTTAAACATAAGAAAAATTTTAAATCCTTTTTTTAATAACATTAAAAAATATAATATAACCTTTTAAAAAAATAATTCAAAAAATTACTTGAGGAAAATATCATTTCAGCAATCAAGACACTATTTATAAAGTAAATATTTTTTTAAAATATTTCTAATTAAAACCATATTAAAAATAGAAATTTTCGAAAATATATCAAAAAAATTCATTAAAAAACCATGAAAACATGTCAAGGAAACATAAAATAAATTATGTTCATGATGGAGGGTAAATCTCTATTTTTCGTACATGTTAAACAGACATTATTTCTTAATTATAAGAGGTTTATCAATGTTCTTCGATCAGAAAATGACAGGAATATTCATTTAAAAATATTTTCAAAATAAGAAAAATGGGTAAAAATGACCATAATTTTTTTAAAATGTTAAAAACACTTTTGAAAATATTTTTAGAAGACATCGTTTTTAAATAAAACAGAATTCTACCCATAGAGTGAAATAAAATTGGATTTTCATTAAAAACAATTAATAATTATATTATGTACCAAAGAGTGGAAAATGGTACCACTATGTGAAGTTATAATTAAGAACCAAAATAAAATAAAATTCAGGAAAAGTATTGAGTTATTGATTATAATATTTTATGAGTGGAAGAATAATCACAAATAATTATGATAAATGTTGTGATTACAGTAATAAAATCTTGCCACTTTGGTAACATTGAATCATAATCCTCATTATATAATAGAATTAAATGAATAATATAATATCATACAAGGGGAAAATCATGATATAATATGTCAAATAGTAATTATACTCTTCTTATAAAATTATATTTGTTCAAAACATAACATACGTCTCAAAGAAGAAAAATCGAGACAGAAATAATACAGATTTTTAAAATTTTGAACCGTAAATCCCATTAAATAGAGACATTAAAATGGATATGTAAATCTAAATAATTCTTATTATAATAATAATAAAATATATTCATGATTAATATATACACTAAATTGGATAAATGTTTTGTGAATATAGCACGTGTCACATAAAAGAGAAAAGTGAGATGGAAATCCATTACCGTATGACTTGACTTCCATCATAATCATTCAAAATTTTTATATTATATATATATATGTTTATTATAAAACTATTATTGATCCAAATTTATAAATATATCAAATCACATATTATTTATCTATTTCCATTTATTATACATTTATTAACTATTCCATGTTAATGTTATGTTTCAGGTAATATCTGCTTTATTTTTGGTATAAATTTTAATATGATATATGTTTGGTCATATTACTTTTATAATGGTTCCATAATCTCAAAAATGAGAATAATTATATAAATTTAATATATTTTTAGTATATATTAATTTTTAAAAACTCGTGAAATTTAATTATAGGAAATGAAATACACAATTTAGGGACATAGTAGGTCATACGTACAATTGAATGCAGTTTTTTTTCATTTTATTATTGTGTTGAGAGAAAGTAAAGTTATTGATATATATTATCATCAAAATATCCTAGTTATCTAATATATATCAAAAATATTTTTCCAAATTATCCTCATTACATTTCATTTATATCTTCAATGAATCTCATAGCTTTGAGAGTTGGTAGTCCACCGTACAAATGAACAAAGTTATCATATTTCAAAAAATGGAAAAAGAAGGTTTCTGAAAAATAATGATTCCAGAATCAAAATAAAATCATATTTAAAATAAATATATAATATAAATAGTATTTCCATCTCTATTCAAATCCATGAATGTTTGTAATGGAAAAACGAACGACATTGGTTGATGAGGCGGTAGTCCTCCATAAACATGAACAATGATTTGATAACTCATTTAATGGAAGTGTGTGTGGTTTTAGGTCATAACCTCAACATAAAAACATATCAATATATGAATTATAATTATTTTAAATATATAATAATGTTATAATGTAAATTGGAGGAGGTGGAGAAGGAAACTAACTAAAAATGATTTTAGAAGAACATTAACTCTTTTTTAGGTACCCTCCACAGGTTTTCACTAAATCCTTAAAATGTTTCCTTTATACAAAAAATAAAGCTTCTTAAGTTAGGGGAGTAAATTTGGGAAGATATGTTTTAGGGTATGTGTGTTCCAAATGTATTTAGAGTTGTAAATAATGGGGGAGAGTGACTGATTTTTTATTGTTGAGGAGGTATGGCATTCTTGTAAATACTCAAAAGAAATCACTATTGGGAGGTCATTATTACATAATGTGACAAAAGAATTCAATAATAATGGATGTCAGGGTTTATTTGATCTATAAATAACATCAACACAAAAAAATAATTTCATTTTTATCATTTTGTTCCTTAACATCTATGTTCCCCTACTTTTACCATTTCCGGTTTTTATAAAGGAAACTAATTTTTTATACTAGGCAATTTATTCAAAATTAATAAAATAAATTTAGAATTATTTTATAATTTAAAACCAATAATTATAAATTTAATATCTATTTTATGATATAACAAACCCACATGTGTTGGGAATTAATTTTAATATAAGCTCAAGTAACGCCTAAGAAACACTACTTCAACCCTAACCGTGCTAACAATGTTTTTACTGTTTAGGGGTTATTATGTTCATTATAAAAGTTAAATGGGTATATTAATAGACAATATTTTATATTTAATAACATTTAAAAATTACTTTTAAATGGATATTATTTCTATTAATTTTATATCATTTAATAAAATATCATTTTTTATAAATTAATTTTAATATCATTTTTGACATTATTTATTTAATTAAAATTTTAAAATCCCAATAAAGTAATGGAATTATAATATATTATGTTAAAACCTATTTTACATGATATATTAGTAGTAATAATTAATTGAAGTCAATAATTCATTCAATTTACTTAACTTTTAGTATTTTTATTAGCCTTTATTTTAGTTAATTATTAACTAAATAATTATTGAATTTGTGTTTCTGAAGATGTTAAAGTAAATAATTAATCTCTAAAAATAAAAAGAAAAATTATTAGGATGAAAACAATAATTTTTATTTCACAAAAATATCTATAATCAAACCAATGTGGTTTTTCCCATATCCCAAAGCATTATAAATATTAAAGGAATGAAAGGTTCCTTTTTTGTGTTTTTCATTAAATAACTTATTTTATAGTTCTATTTCGTGGAATATTATCTAAATAACCCATATATATAAATAATATGGGGTTAGTGGTAGAAATATATCCATTAAATTGGTTTTTAGACAATTTTATATGTAATTTTACACCTTACAATCCATGTTTAACCGCTAAGTAGACTCGTTTTTACCGTAATCGGTGAAATTAATATTTACTATTTTCACTAATCACTTAAAAAAACAAATTTACAATTATAAAACATTATAAATTTTGGTTATTACAAATATGGAATCTATTTATCAAAATATAACACAAATAAATTGTAGAATTTAATTTAAAATTTATCCTACAGACATGATGAGAATGTCAGTTTATAAAATGAAAATGTTCAAAATTTTGAAATTTTTTATATCTAAATTAATTATAAATATGATTATAATGAGATAATTTTTATTAATTGATATAAAATTTATCCAATTTTACATTAAAAACAATTAAAAATATAATTTTAAGCTATATATTATTTGAATGAAAAGGCGTTTTTCAATTAAAATATTATATTTTTAACTATTCATCAAAAAATGAAACTTCTCATAAAAATACCCATAATTCACACAAATTTAATTTTGGAATCCTTTTTTCAGAATTAATGTTTATTTTATCATTTAAATTTTTAAAAGTGGTAAAATATAATTATAAATTATGTTTCCCAAGACGGATTAACCCATCTTCTAGAAAAGATATTTTTTTCTTGAAAACATTTCTTTTTCTTTTAAATGATTATTTTTTTTATAAAAAATATATAATTAATAAAAATGTAAAAATTTTAAATATCCTTAGTTATTTAATCCTACTAATTCTCACCATTATAATGGTTATTTAATATATATTATATTAAATAATAATATTTATAGTATACTTTAGTTAAATAAAACTCAGTCTTGCGTGTAACGCAAGCTTTCGAATTAACTAAGTATTTTGTGTACCCCTTTCCAGATATAGTGTTTCTTGTACTAAAATATCAAATCAGCATTGTGTGTATTTCATTATCAACTTGTTGTTGCCTATAAATAAAGCTTAAGATGACGTATCGTGAAACCCAGTCCATCAAATAATTTTAATTTATTCAGAAAATAATAATTCATAAAAAGTCAGGGTGTTACAATTGGTATATGTCATAATTTACCTTCCTTTATCTTTTTAGGGTCAATAAAGATTTCATCCTTAGAGACAACATATCTAATAAAGTATAATTTTTGAATCTTGAATTCACACTTCCTAAATTTCCCATATAAATTATTTCCTCTAAAAGTATCAATAATGATTTGTAACTGATTCTCATGGCCCATGTATCTTTTAGAGCACACAATGACAGTAAATACCATAACAATATTATCAAGATATTACCTGAATAATCAATTCATTAGATCTATAAAAATAGGGGATTCATTAGTAAATCCAATGAAAATTATGGTAATATCATAATTTATATACCTCATACAAAATTATATATTTGGAATATCATAATTATTTACTCATAATTGATGATATTTGGAATGAAGGTCAATCATTTAGAATATTAATCTCCATGATGTTGATCAAACAAGTCATCAATGTGAGGAAAAAATACACTTTTCCATTAGTCTAATAGAATTTATTTCCCTATATTATATTATATTTAATTAGGTTCTTAAGGGTATAATTACCATTAAACATACACACAACTCAAACACAGAAGCCAGAAAGGCAGGTCATAGCCCCCCAAGGGATAACACACCCTTCCAGCAACATTATTACATTACATATTTTTGACCTGAATGCCCAGTGGTCATGAGTCCCATTATATTTCCTGAAGACCCACCATTGTATGTGTAACACCCGAGACTTTTATGAGAAATATTTTGTTTTTATGTTATATAAATCTTCAAAGGAATCTTTCACTACACACAACACTATCTTGGCTTGATTTACACGCAACTGTGGCCTTCCTCAATAGCTTGTGTCGTACGCAGTACTGAGTTTCACTAAACATCGATATGATATTAAAATATTATCAAAACTAGTCGTTATGAATAGTGATAACCACTTTTTGAAATTTTGTAAATTTTATTTTTCAAAATGGACTTCATTTTTGGATTCGGAATATAGAAATTATCTTAGGGTGAAATTTTGGTACTTTTCGGATAACTTTCATATTCTGATGAATATTGAAAATTACTAAATTTTAATTAAAAACAACTTTTTTAATAGAAATAATTAATAGCGATAAATTATTAATTTGAGTGGTTTTAAAGTATATTTAGAATATATTTTTACAATTTAATACAATTTTTTTCATTGGATGTAATTTCACATTTAAACCAGACATAAACCAGTGTCAATCTTTCGATAGTTATTATCAATTAAAAACACACTATTTGTTTTGACGACATGAATTAATTTTTAAATTATTTATTGTAACTAATATGTTTTGAATTTGGTAAAATAAACATCATTTTTGAATTCATAATATCAAATATAGCTTAGGCCTAATTTTTGGTATTTTTCTGGAAACTTTCATTTTTTGATGAATAGTGAAACCACTAAGTGGTAGTTAAAAAAACTGAATTTTTCATAAAAAATATTTTTACCGCTTCTGTAAGTAGAATTTCGAAAATTCGAGAGACACGGTTAATATAAAGGACTAAAATGTGGTTCAATGAGATGAAAATAATTTTTGGTGAATAGTAACTTTTTACTTTTTTTTACCACGGTTAAAAGTAAATAGGGTAGTTAAGGGTAAAAATGATATAATTATTACCCTAAATCATGTCCTAATTCTATTGGATAAGTGTAATTCGACCAGAAACAACCTTAGAAATAAAATATGACCATTTAGGCCCACTTGGATTAGATTAGGACATTTATTATCAATTTATATAAAGAAGGGTTAAAATAGTTAAAATCAATGTTTAATAAATAAATTATTTTTAATATAGGGTAATACATAAGATAAATTCTCCTATAAATATTCATTAGAAAGCTAAAACGATTTCCCACATAATTATATTTTATTTTTAATTTTTAGACTTTAAATAAGTTTATTTATTTATGACAGAAAGATGATGCAGTAATTATCTTATTAATGAAATATTGACATAATTGATGTTATAAATACCCAAATAAATGTAATTTGAGACTTTTTATGAATTACAATAATTTTCTAGGTTAATATGACATGTTATTATTGATGTAATTAACTTTATTAGAATTAATCATTCTGTTATGATTTTCAAAAAAATCAATTATTAAATCGTTTCAAAATTGACATAAAATAGTTTTTAAAAAAAATATTATATTATTAATTTTTATTTTATTTATAAAAATATAAGGTTCAGGAAAATGACTTAGATAAGGATATATATATTAATAATAAAAAACTTGGCATTCTTTTGGCTTTTTATAGTTTTTTTACTAACCATATAGTGTAATAACACAAAAAGACACGGTAAAAGTAAAATTATCTAACTTAATGTTAAATGTAAATTATAAGGTTAAAATAGAAATATAAACTTGTCAAAATTCTATTTGATGAAAGGATTTAGACCCATCCCCACCTTAGATTCAAAATAAATCAATTTTGAGCTATTTAAAACCGAATTTGGCTTTATAATAAAATAATATTTTTAGTTTTTCCAAAGGAGCCCCTCTCCTCCCTTATAAAAGGGAACCTCCTCCCCCTCTTCCTCACACCACTTTGAGCCTTCAAGCTCGGAAAAACCCTACCAATTTCTTCTCTACACTTAACTAGAGACAACCTAGAGGTCCTGGTCTTCTTCAAAGACCAATTTTAGTGTCATAAAAGAAGGTCTCAAAGAAGCCCTTCAAGGAAGAGGTAATGTCTGTTACCGATTCTTTCATCTTTATTTATTCTTAAACTTCTTCTTCTTTAGTTGTTTCATTATGAAGTAATAACATCATTATCACTCATATACGGATATGTCATTATAATTATGAAACAACCCTATTTCACCATCTATCCATCCTATGAAAAATTAAATCACCAAGCATGCGTACGTACGGAATACCATCTCCATGCCATGGTGTAATCTATTTTCCACCACCACATTACATGGATGGGTATAATGGGGTAAATAATAAATATATATGATTATTAAAAAGTTATATTGATTCTAAAATTTTATATATACACTCCATTACAATTTCACGATCATGGGAACGATATCATCGCTTGTGCGTACGTATGGAATACCGTCTCCACGATGTGATGTGACTCGTTCTACATGATATTCATTGCATAATGATTATATAAATGAATT
The DNA here is from genome assembly GCA_963277665.1 of Viscum album. Classification (NCBI taxonomy): domain Eukaryota; kingdom Viridiplantae; phylum Streptophyta; class Magnoliopsida; order Santalales; family Viscaceae; genus Viscum; species Viscum album. The sequence continues at coordinate 749,522,402 of OY728138.1, read as the reverse complement.
GAATTAATGAATATATTACATTAATACTAATCTGGAAATGAGTTTTCTATAACCTAAAAAGAAGAATAATAATTTATTCAACAAAACATGCATAAGAAAAAAAAGTAATAAACACCCGAATAACAAGTAGTAATGAAAATATTACTAATAAGAAGCTAAGAATATGACCATATATGATATCATAAAAATATGTATGATTCTTTAATAAGTCAATAACATTATTTAAATCATTATACATGAGGTTCAGACACTTACAAAGTAAATCAGACCTAAGGTAAGGGAAATATCACAATCTCATTTTTATCTGATATTGTTTATACTTTGGTATTTACTGGGGTGTATTTTATCATCCACATCCATGTTTCTTCAATATGTAATATAATTCCCATCCAAATAAAATTTTTTAAATCCATTTTTACCCTTTTGTGAGTTTATAGTAAAATATATGAAAGAAATATTTTGTCGTTTTTCATACAAGGTACTTTTTGACTTTTCCGACAAAAGTACGCGAAGAATGTTTTTTTAACTTATATGGCATGAATGGATTTTTAAAACATTATTTCCAAGAATCTTCCTTTACAAGTTTTCAAGTTTATTTTTAATCAACTTCTTTTAGTTTAAAATTGTATGACATGTTAAGAAAGTAAAATTTTTTTGAAGTAGAAAGGATATTTTCCTCAAGAATGGAGTTCAAGAGTTTTATCAAAATTATTTTCCATCTAAGATAATATAGGGTTATGTTTCTATCCCTATAATTACATAGATTTGATTATGTTTTGATGGAAATATTTTTATGAATTCCTTTATCTTATATGAATTCTTTTATGATGTCATGTTGTTTAAGAATCCCATTTTTATTACATGGGTTATGTAATGATGTATGATTTATGATTTTGTGGCACACATATGAATGGTATCATTATAAGATGTGTGGGACCTATATCTCCCTCCAATTAATTGGGTAAAGATTTTATATCTCATGAGATAGAGATGGCTGGAACGGCAGGTTAAACCGGTTCAGTGAAACAGGACTGAAACGAAGAATGAACTCGGTTCAGAAATGGACTTTGTCCACTAAGATAGTCTTGGAAATGAGTATTGACTAATAAGAAATTATTATCAATTATTATATCTATATGCCACAATGTTTCATGTTTTAAGTTATGATTATTGGTAAGACATTTCACTACTATGATTTATCCCATGTTATGAAATTATTATCTCTTTTGTAGGTTAAGATTTCCAAAAGATATGTTCTTATGAATATGATATGATTTATATTTGTTTTGTTTACCCTTACTGAGCATTTGATCTCACCCTTTTGTATGTTTTTCCCAGGTCAGGAATAAAGTTATTAAGTACGATATGCTAAAAGGGACTATAGATATGAAGAAATAAATGGGAGACAATGTAGACGCTTTATAAACCAGTTGTTTATGTTTCCCAGTTTCTAAAGACACTATACCTATACAGTCCTTTCATGGTTTTGTTATATGTTTTAATAAGTGTGCTTCAATTCTGAAGTAATAACAATGTATGTAAATATGGGTCGTTATAGTTGGTATTAGAGGAAATGTATAGTCAACCTTTGGAAACTAGGATGTGAAAGAATTAGTAAGAACCTTAAGGATAAGTCTAAGCATAGAACACAATCTTAGTGTTTTAGAAATGGCCATGAATAACCTAGGATAAGACCTTAAGTGTGAAATTTTATTCTTGATTATGTGGTTTTCCTATCATAATTAGTGTTGCTCACACTATTCTTCTTGGTTTAAGTCAATGGCTAGAACCTGAAGGAACCGTGTTAATGCGGAATGCGACGGGAAATTCAATGATTGTCCCCCTGAGCAACCAAACGTTATGGGAGATGGAATGAAAAATCTTGTAACCATGATCACACGACATTCTTAAGCTATGAATCATGCAGAACTTCCAAACAAGCAATGGAAGGAGCAACATTCTGTTGAATCCTTCATGAGGCAGCGTCCACCTTCAGTAAGCGTGTCTACTGATCCATTAGTTGCTGAACAATGGATTAGTACTACTGAAAAGATATTTTCAGTTCTTCAATGTTCTGAACATGATAAAGTCATCTTAGCAGTGTATTGTTTGGAAGGTGATGCTTATCAATGGTGGAATCTTATCATGAATACGAGGAAAAGAGATGAAATTGAGTCCATGGAATGGGACGAGTTCAAGAACTTATTTTTCAATAATTACTTCCCTCGTATTCTCTGAAAAAATATGGAGAAAGAGTTTCTTGAACTGAAGAAAAATGATGATGAATATGTTGGTACCTATGAAAAAAAATTTACAAGACTTGCAAGGTATGCTTCTGGTATTATTATCCAACCTGGGAGTAAGATCGATCGATTCTTTAGTGGCTTAAAACCAAGTCTTCGAAGGGCCTTAGCCATAAGGGACTTCAATATCTACGAGGAAATCATTCGATGTGCTCTAAAAGTTGAGATGGATATTGGAGTAACCCATCAGTCATATGGGTTTGATAAGAAGAGGAAAATGGAATTCAAAGGAAAATCTAAAGAGCACACTGAAAAGAAGATGAGCTTTCTCTTATGATCAAAGTGTGGAAAAAACATGGAGGGATTTGTCTTAAAGGGACAAGTAAATGTTTCAAATGTGGAGAGGAAGGTCATCGGGCATTCGAATGCCGCAATGATGGGAAGAAGATTTCTAATGATGCAAACAAAGGAAGGGACACACAAAATGAACATTCTACACTTCAATGTTTCAAGTGCAAGGAAATGGGGCATTATGCCAATAAATTCCCTAATCCAAGGGTTGTTGATGATGATCGACATCAACAAAATCTTAAGGCTAAAGACAAAGGAAAGTCACATGAAATTTCTATCAGCGATGTGGAGTATGATAAGGATGTGGTGAAAGGTACACTTACCATCCACTCTAAAGTAGCAAATGTTTTATTTGATTCTGGATCCACCCACTCTTTTATTTCTGAAGAATTTTCTAAGGGTATCACTGTATTACCTCAACAATTAGATGTTCAGTTAGCTGTGACAACACCTAATGGCACAACAGTCGCATCAAAAGTTTATAATTCTTCCCTGATTGAAGTTTTTGGGAAAGTGCTTCCTGCAAATCTTGTGATCCTTCCTATAGTGGAATTTGATGTAATTCTTGTAATGGATTGGCTTTCTTTATATGGATCTCAAATCAATTTCCAAAGAATGGAAGTCACATTTCATATTCCAGATCAATCTATGATTGTCTATCGATGCCAGGATGAACATAACCTTCCAGTGGAAATTTCATCCATCTTATGGGTCTTGATTCCACTGAATGAAGGTTATTTGTCTCAAATAGTTGGTGAGAAACTCACAATTAAGAATATGACCATTTTATGGGAGTTTGATGATGTATTTTCAGAGGAATTGTTGGGTCTTACACCAAATCGTGAAGTTGAGTTTTCAATAGAACTCTTACCAGGTGCTTTACCTATTTCAAAGACACCTTATAGAATGGCCCTTATTGAGTTGCAGGAATTGAAGAAGAAACTCCAAGAGACTCTTGATAAGGGATTCATACGCCCTAGTGCATCACCTTCGGGAGAACCTATTCAATTTGTTAAGAAGAAATATGGATTAATGAGACTCTGCATTGATTATCGAGAACTTAACAAGATCACTATCAAGAACAAATATCATCTCCCACGCATTGATGACTTATTTGACCAACTACATGGAGCTCAATACTTTTACAAGATTGATCTTCGTTCAGGGTATCATCAATTAAGGGTCAAAAGGGAAGATATACCAAATACAGCTTTCCGTACAAGGTATGGACACTATGAATTTATAGTGATGCCATTTGGTCTTACTAATTCCTCTGCTATCTTCATGGATCTGATGAATAGATTCTTTAGAGACTATCTTGATCAGTTTGTGGTAGTCTTTATAGACGATATTCTTGTCTATTCAAAGAGCATGGAAGAACATGAAGATCACTTGAGAATTCTATTGAAGACCCTAAGAAAGGAGAAGCTTTATTCCAAATTTACCAAGTGTGAATTTTGGCTTCAAAGAGTTTCATTTTTGGGTCACGTAATCTCAAAAGAGGGGATATCTGTGGATCCAGAAAAAACAGAGGTTATCGAAAGATGGTCGAGACCAACAACAGTAACTGAGATCCGAAGTTTTCTTGGTTTGGCTGGATATTAACGACGTTTTTTGAGAGATTTTTTCACAATTATCTATTCCACTCACCAAGTTGACTCGGAAGGGAGTTAAGTTTGTCTGGATGGAGGAATGTGAAGAGAATTTCAAGGAGTTGAAAAGAAGGTTATCCAGTGCACCTGTGCTCACACTGCCTTGTAGTGGAGATAGGTTATTGATCTATAGTGATGCATCCAAGAAGGGATTGGGGTGTGTTCTTATGCAAAATTATATGGTGATAGCTTATGCCTCACGACAGTTGAAAATCCATGAGCAAAATTACCCAACTCATGATTTGGAGTTAGCTACGGTAATATTTGAATTAAAGATTTGGAGGCAATATCTTTATAGAGAAAGGTGTGATATTTATACTGATTATAAAAGTTTAAAGTATATTTTCACACAAAAGGAGCTGAATATGCGCCAAAGAAGATGGTTGGAGCGGATTAAGGATTACGACTGCACAATTCATTACCACCCTGGGAAAGCAAACAACGTGGCAGATGCATTAAGTCGACATGACCATGCCAGATTATCCATAATGAGGATCACAAAAGATCCAATATTTATGAATTTACAAAGGATGGATCTTGGAATTATAATGGAAGGGGGAAAATCGTATCTTTCTCAAATGAATGTCCAACCATCTATACATGTGACGATTAAAGAGGCACAGAATGAAGATGTAGAGTTACAATAGAAGGTGGGAAATATTCCTGAATTCAACCTTGATTGTGATGGGATAATAAAGTTCAGGAATCAGGTTTGTGTTCCTCCCATCCACGAATTAAAGAAGGAGCTGCTGGATGAGGCTCATAGTTCTTCATTCTCTATTCATCCTGGAAGCACGAAGATGTATAGGAACCTGAAAGTGTACTTCTGTTGGGATGGAATAAAAGAGATGTTGCTGAATATGTCTCTCGATGCTTGGTTTGTCACCAAGTAAAAGCCGAGAGACAGAAGTCTAAGAAGATGTTACAACCATTACCCATACCCAAATGGAAATGGGAAAACATCACTATGGACTTTGTCACAGGACTTCCTAAAACATCCAAAGGAAATAATGCTATCTGGGTAATAGTTTATTGTCTTACAAAGTCTGCACACTTCATTGCTATTAGAGAGGATTTCTCTCTGGATCAGCTTGCTAGGATATATGTAAAGGAAGTGGTAAGATTGCATGGAGTACCACTTTCTATTATATCTGATGGGGATCTGAGATTTACCTTGAAATTCTGGCGAAGTCTTCAGTATACTCTGAATACAGAGATTAGTTTCAGCACTGCTTATCGTCCTCAAACAGACGGTCAGTCTGAGAGAACAATTCAAACTCTAGAAGATATGTTGAGAGCTTGCTCTATGGATTTCAAAGGTGGTTGGGATCAACACCTACCTTTGGTGGAATTTTCTTATAATAATATATTTCACTCCAGTGTTCAGATGTCTCCTTATGAAGCTCTCTATGGAATGAAATGCAGGACTCCAACTTGCTGGGATGATGTTGGGGAATGAAAGCTATTATAACCTGATCTTGTTGATGAGATGGAAGAAAAGGTCCGATCTATTCAACAAAACTTAAGAGCAGCTCAAAGTCGACAGAAAATTTATGCCGACAATCGAAGAAAATACCTAGAGATTGAAGTGGGTGATAAAGTGTTCTTACGAATATCTCCCTGGAAGAGGGTCATGAGATTCAGAAAGAAGGAGATGTTGAGACCTAGATATATCGGTCCTTTCGAAATACTGGATCGTGTTGGAAAGGTAGCTTACCGATTGGCGCTTCCACCGAATCTCTCTCAAGTTCACGATGTGTTCCATGTTTCTCTCCTGAGAAAGTACATATCTGATCCTTCACATGTACTCAGCTCAGAAGTTGTACTGCTGGAGCAAGATCTTTCTTATGAAGAACAGTCGATAGAGATTCTGGATCGTAGCGAAAAAGTCCTTCGAAATAAGACCAATCGATAGGTGAAAGTTTTATTGAGGAACCACCAATAAGAATAAGCTACATGGGAGCTTGAGGATATTATGAGGGAGAGGTATCCTCATCTTTTTGTTACAAAGTGACGAATTTTGATGGCGAAATTCATTTTAAGGGGGGTAGAATGTAACACCCGAGACTTTTATGAGAAATATTTTGTTTTTATGTTATATAAATCATCAAAGGAATATTTCACTACACACATCACTAGCTTGGTTTTCTTTACACGCAACTGCGGGCTTCCTCAATAGCTTGCGTCGTACGCAATACCGAGTTTCACTAAACAACGATATGCTATTAAAATTTTATTAAAACTAGCTGTTATGAATAGTGATTACCACTTTTTGAAATTTTATGAATTTTATTTTTCAAAATCGAATTCATTTTTGGATTCGGAATATCGAAATTATCTTAGGGTGAAATTTTGGTACTTTTCGGATAACTTTCATATTCTGATGAATAGTTAAAATTACTAAATTTTAATTAAAAACAACCTTTTTAATCGAAATAATTAATAGTGATAAATTATTAATTAGAGTGGTTTTAAAGTATATTTAGAATATATTTTTATAATTTAATACAGTTTTTTTCATTTGATGTAATTTCACATTTAAACCAGACATAAACAAGTGTTAATCTTTTGATAGTTATTGTCTTTTAAAAACACGATATTTGTTTTGACAATGGGAATTAATTTTTAAATTATTTAATGTAACTAATATGTTTTTAATTTGGTAAAATAAACATTATTTTTGAATTCATAATATCAAATATAGCTTAGGACTTATTTTTGGTATTTTTCTAGAAACGTTCATTTTTTGATGAATAGTGAAACCACTAAGTGGTAGTTAAAAAAACTGAATTTTTCATAAAACTTAATTTTACCTCTTCTGTGAGTAGAATTTCGAAAATCTGAGAGACACTGTTAATATCAAGGGCTAAATTGTAGTTCAATGAGATGAAATAATTTTTTGGTGAATAGTAACTTTTTACTTTTTTTACCACGGTTAAAAGTAAATAGGATAGTTAAGGGTAAAAATGATAATATTATTACCCTAACACATGTTCTAATTCTATTGGATAATTTTAATTCGACCAAAAACAACCTTAGGAATAAAATATGACCATTTAGGCCCACTTGGATTAGACTAGGACATTTATTATCAATTTATTTAAAGAAGGGTTAAAGTAGTTAAAATCAAAGTTTAATAACTAAATCGTTTTTAATATAGGGTTATCGATAAAATAAATTGGACTATAAATATTCATTAGAAAGATAAAATGATTTCCTACATAATGATATTTTATTTGTAATTTTTAGATATTAAATAAGTTAATTTATTTATGACACAAAGATGATGCAGTAATTATCTTATTAATGAAATATTTACATAATTGATGTTATAAATACCCAAATAAATTGAATTTGAGACTTTTTATAAATTCCACTAATTTTCTAGGTTAATATGAAATGTTAGTATGGATTTAATTATCTTTTTCCGAATTCACTAACACAAAAACAGTTTTTCGCAGCGCCCCCCTTTATCAGTGCTAACGAAAAAGCGCTGATAAAGGGCCCCCCTTTATCAGCGCTTGCTTAGTAGCGCTGATAAAGGGTGGCCTTTATCAGCGGTTTTTTTAGCGCTGATAAAGGGTCGACTTCAAAAAAATTAAAAATATATTAATATATTAATATATAAATATAGTTATATTGTTATATAAATATAATATATAATTTCTAAATATATTTTAGATAAGTATAAATGTACATTTACACTTATTGTACTTAATATTTAAGATATTTAGTGAAAATGACATCTTAAAGAATTAAAAAAATATTTTTAATTAATATTTTGATAATCATTATGGAGTAATAGTCATTTAATAACAATTTGAGGACTAAAACAATTAAAAAAAGATCCAAAATATGTTGAAAACGCAACTCAAACTTCAAACGGCCATAACTTTTGATCCGGGTGTCCGTTTGAGATCTACCACATATCAAATCGAATCCTGCGACGAGATCTACGTCGTTATGATCGGGGGACTCCCTGGTCAAGAGTTTTTCGAGGCCAAAAGAGGCCCATAAGGCCTCCAAAACTGAGTTTTTTGTCGGGGTTTCCAGATTTTTTAACATTTTGTGGATTTTCAAACTCGTTTAAGGGGGTATTACTGTCTTTTCTTGGCGGGGACTGAATTTATTCCAAGGTATTACATTCATATTGATATTGTGTCTTTGAAATTTCATCCTTTTTTATAATGAACTGCTATTTATAATCAAATATATAACTATATGTGCATATTTTTTATATATTCGCACCTAAAAATTAAGTTTTTTAAATAAATAATTAAACATACTTACATATAAAATATATTAGCTTTATCTAAATAATAACTAATATCCATTTTATTTAAAATACCAATATATGAATATTTATATACCTATATAGTAATCTAACTATATATATATATTAATCTAACTATATATATATTAATCTAATAACAATATATATATTAATATAACAACATATATATATATTAGTATTACTATATATATATATATATTAATATCACCATAAATATATATATTAATATCACTACATATATATTAATATAACTATATAAATATATATTCATATAACTATATATATGTTAATGTAACTATATATATGTTAATATAACTATATATATGTTAATATAACTATATATATGTTAATATAACTATATATAAATTAATATAAATATATATTACAATACGAATAAATATAACTATATATATATATTAATACCACTATATATATATTAATATTACTATATATATTATAATATAACTATATATATATATATATTATAATATAACTATATATATATATATTAATATAAATATATATTACTATACGAATAAATATAACTAAATAACTATATATATATATATGGAGATATCATGAATTAGAAAGCAAATCAAAATAGAGTAGTGGTAAGGGCTTAGGCGCGCAGGGGGGAGGTCTCGAGTTCAAATCATGGTGGAGGTAGGGGTGCGCGCGCATGGGGAATATTGGAGAAAGCGATGTTAAAGGGTAGAGGGGGGTACGTGGGGTTCGTGGGGTGTTGTATAGGGGCCAAAAAGCGCTGTAAAAGGGGGGGTTCAAGCGCTATAAAATCCCCCCCCCCAATTGGCAGTATTTTTTAAATTTTTTTAAATTTTTTTAAATTTTGTTAAATTTTTTGAAATTTTTTTTAACTTGTATCAGAACATTTTTAAAAGCACTGATAAAAGGGTCATTTATCAGCGCTAAAACGAGAGCGCTGATATAGGACCCCTTTATCAGCTCTAAAAAATGCGCTGATAAAGGGGTAGTTTTATCAGCGCTTTTTTTGAGCGCTGATAAAGGGGACCCCCTTTATCTACGCTGGCTTTTCCAGCGCTTTTCTAGCGCTGATAAAGGCCATTTTTAGCACTGATAAAGGCCGTGTTTGTTGTAGTGATTAATCATTCTGTTATGAGTTTCACAAAAATAAATTACTAAATAGTGTCAAAATTGACATAAAATAGTTTTTAAAACAAATATTATATTATTAATTGTTATTTTATTTATTAAAATCTTATGTTTGGACAAATTACTTAGATACGGTTATATATATTATTAATAAACAACTTGGGGTTCGTTTGGCTTGTTATGGTATGTTTATTAACCTTATATTGTAACGACACAAAAAGACACGGTAAAAGTAAAATTATCTAACTTAATGTTAAATCTAAATTATAAAGATAAAATAGGAACCTACACTTGTCTAAATTATATTGGATGAGAGGATTGTGACTCATCCCCACCTTAGCTTCGAAAAAAATCAATTTGGAGCTATTTAAAACCGAATTTGGCTTTATAATAAAATAATATTTTTAGTTTTTCCAAAGGAGCCCCTCTCCTCCCTTATAAAAGGGCACATCCTACCCCTCTTCCTCACACCACTTTGAACCTTCACGATCGGCCAACCCCTGCCAATTTCTTCTCTCCACTTCCCTAGAGACATCCTAGAGGTCTTGGCCTTCTTTAAAGACCAATTTTAGTGTCCTAAAAGGAGGTCTCAAATAAGCGCTTCAAAGAAGAGGTAATGTCTGTTACCGATTCTTTCATCTTTATTTCTTCTTCCACTTCTTCTTATTTAGTTGTTTCATTATGATGTAATAACATCAGTATCACTCATATACTTATATGTTATTATAAGTATGAAACAACCCTATTTCACCATCTATCCATCCTACAGAAAAGGAAATCACCACGTGTGCGTACGTACGAAATACCGTCTCCACGCCATGGTGTAATCTATTTTCCACCACCACCTTACTTGGATGGGTATAATGGTGTAAATAATAACTATATATGATTATTGTAAAGATATATTGATTCTAAAATTTTATATATACACTCCATTACAATTTCACGATTATGGGAACGATATCATCGCTCGTGCGTACGTACGGAATACCATCTCCACAATGTGATGCGACTCGTTCTACATGATCTTCATTGCATAATGATTATATAAATGAATTGAATGAATTAATATATTACACTAATACCAATCTGGAAATGAGGTATCTATATCTTAAAAAAAGAATAAGAATTTATTCGACAAAACACGCATAAGAACAAAATGTAATAAACACCTGAATAACAGGTAGTAATGAAATATTACTAATAAGAAGCTAAGAATATGACCATATATGATATCATAAAAATACGTATGATTATGGAATAAGTAAATAACATTATTTAAATAATTATAGAAGAGGTTTGGACACTTACGAAGCAAATCAGACTTAAGGTAAGGTAAATATCAGAATCTCATTTTTATCCGAGATTGTTTATACTTTGGTATTTACTGGGGTGTATTTTATCATCCACATCCATTTTTCCTAAATATATAATATTATTTCCATCCATATACAATTGTTTAAAACCATTTTTACCCTTTTTTGAGTTTATAGTAAAAGATATGAAAGGAATCTGTTGTCGTTTTTCGTACGAGGTACTTTTTGACTTTTCTGACAAAAGTACGAGAACAATGTTTTTTTTAACTTATACGACATGAATGGATTTTTAAAACATTATTTCCAAGAATCTTCATTTACAAGTTTTCAAGTTTATTTTTAATCAACTACTTTTAGTTTAAAATTGTATGACATGTTAATAAAGGAAAATGTTTTTGTAGTAGAAAGGATATTTTCCTCAAGAATGGCGTTCAAGAGTTTTATCAAAATTATTTTCCATCTAAGATAATATAGGGTTCTGTTTCTATCCCTATTATTAAATGGATTTTATTATGTTGTGATGGAATTTTTTTATGAATTCCTTTATCTTATATGAATTGTTTTATGATGTCATGTTGTTTAAGAATTACATTTTTATTACATGGGTTATGAAATGATGTATGATTTTGATTTTGTGGGACACATATGAATGGTATATTTATGAGATAGGTGGACCTATATCTCCCTCCAATGCATTGGGTAAAGATTTTATATCTCATGAGATAGACATGGCTGGAACGGCAGGTTAAACCGGTTCCGTGAAACAGGACTGAAACGAGGAATGAACTCGGTTCAGAAATGGACTTTGTCCAATAAGATAGTCTTGGAAGTGAGTCTTGACTAATAAGAAATGATTATCTATGATTACGTGTGTATGCCAAAAAGTTTCATGTTTTATGTTATGATTATTGGGATTACATTTCACTACTATGATTTATCCCATGTTATGAAATTATGATTTCTTTTGCAGGTTAAGATTTCCAAAAGATATTTTCTTATGAATATGACGTGATTGATATTTATTTTGTCTACCCTTACTGAGAATTTGAGCTCACCCTTTTGTATGTTTTTTCCCAGGTTAGGAAGAAGGTTATTAAGTAAGATATGTCAAATGGGACTATAGATATGATGAAATAAATGGGAGACAGTGTAGATGCTTTATGAACCGGTTGTTTATGTTTCCCAGTTTCTAAAGAAACTATACCTATATGGTCCTTTCATGGTTTTGTTATATGTTGTATTAAGTGTGCTTCAATTATGATGTAATAACAATGTATGTAAAGTATGGGTCGTTATAGTGTGGCTCGAATGCCCATCTTGCATCATGCCTAAGTCTCCACTTGCTTTTTATACATACATCACCACACCCTTGATGGTCTGAAGGCCCAATAGTCTGAAATCCTGACCCTAGATGAATAGTACCCCCTCTATAGTACCTTCTATAGTACTTGTAAAAATTCAATCCCTCATAGAAAGAACAGGGGATTCCCAAGTTTAAACACATGGGAAAAAATCCTATATCACACAACTCATGTAGTTGTTTATTCACTGAAAAAAATTTCTTATTTTATTATCAAATTACTTTTAAGGGAAAATTGAGAACCAAAAAATCCATAAAAACAACCAAAAGATCCAGTACAGAAAAACTGCATGGAAAATACAGTTTATTCCTCACCCCAGCAACTGCATCATGTTAAAGACCCCCACCAAAGCGTGTCCACTTGGCCAACAACCCCATGTAAAGATGCATGGGTGCAAAATCGATGACCAAGACATACCCTCTCAGTTTTTCACTCCAAGTGTCATGAATAAGTGATTTCCTCATTCTCTTAACCCTATTTTAAGTAGAAGCAGATAAAATAATGGAAGCAAAACACCCAAAATTCACCTCAAGACACACAAAACACTGATCCACAAGAGAATTCCCTCTGAAACTAAGTGACATCTAACCCAAGAAACAAAACTAATTTAACTCAACACATCAAATATTAAATTGATAATGCCTGAAGCCAGTTCCTAAAACAACTTTAGTGAGATAGTTGTTACCTAAAATTTTGGAGCCACCATTATTAGGTATTCAAACTCTGATTCTATTTGGTCCAAATACTAGATGTACTACTCAATGCTAATCACCACACTGTTGTATCCCTCGACAAGTATAAGGTCTTATTTTTCAATCCAATCGTATTACTCTTCATTAAGTTTCTCTCTTAAGGCCCTCCCCATCTTTTTATCAACCTCCTGATTAGAGGAATTATGTAGCAAGACCTGTATGGGAAATTTTTTCTTCAGAGCATAAAAAGGTTCCAAAACTTGATTCTATTGATTTCCTAGAATATAAAGGTATATATACTCAATGATATATTCATTGGAGATTACATTCCGGGTTGAATGAGTTTCCACAATGGTTTTTCTATATAGATTCTTTAATATAGGACCCCATTAGGGATTAAATCAATGGAAAATTAAACCTTGTGCTATGTAAGATTTTTAGGAAATTACTCAGTAAATACATCAATGTGTTCATGTAAAATAGGTACATCATAAATTTAAATATTACCTTTACCAATAAAATATTTTATCTTTTATTCTTCCCTATGAATCTCATTTATAAGTTCTACAAAAAGTGGATATAGATATGAGCAGGATAATAAATTCTCTACTCTAAAGATATGTAATTATATATTTTAATCACAAATCATAATTTAATTCTCTTGGAAATAAATATTTTCATTATATTTTGAAACACATTCCACATGAAGGATTAACTCAAATTCAACCATGGGTATAATAATAAAATTTGAAAATAGGGTATGTCTATGTGTCTTAATGGTAATTAACTGAAACATCCTTGTTCAAAAAAGATTTCACCAATGAATATAGACTGAAAAAATCCCTTTAATAGTGATAGTTAAATTTAAATTATTCATATAAAACATAGAAGATATATAAAAGTGTAATGATCCAGAATCAAATACAAAATTATCTAAATTTGAAGTTGTGAATAATTTTCCATCCATTATATCTTTAGAAACTTTAACCCAATCTTTAGTGATCATGAAATCTTCGTATTCAATTTTATACATATTATATGGTATGTTAGCTTGATTCTTAGGATATTAGTGTGAATAATGTACCATTTCTATACAATTTAATCATAGGATATCAATGGTTTCTTTCATCCCCTTTTATACATCTTCCAGATTACCTCTATCTCTACACCTATTAAAAACACCCATGCCCTTTAATGTTATCTAGACTATTTATTTCAACAAATTTCATATGTTTAAAATTTATTCATTACCATATTCTTCTTTAACATGTTACCTTTTTCTTGGTACTCAACTAACTTATTTTTTCTATATTTCTCTTCACGATATGAGATTTAGAAAATTCATACTCTATTTTGATGTAACATAATATTATTTCATCATATGATGAAAAATTATGAGAAACTAGTTACCTTTATAGTTACAAATTAATCGATTTAAAGAAAATATAAATCATTCTATGAAAATTATGTATGTAACTTGTAGAATACTTGTCTAGCCTAGTAAAGATATACTCTACTCTGCAACACTTTCCTATTTCTTTTTCTTTAACCTAATTATTTTTCTCTTCTTTTTTGTTCATTACTCAAAAGGGAAATATTTATCACGAAATGATATAATAAATTATAACCATTCGTTATATTTTGTTTATTCTTACTCTGATGCATTTTGGATCAATGAACTCCATCAATCAATATGACACTTAATATAATACAGTTATCATATAACCTTTTCCATTTTATTTTATCCTATGTATACAAATATAATTTCAAGGGATTTAACTCATTTTTGAATTACCACTAGATTGTTAGCATTTCTAAAAGATGAAGTCTTTTGTATAATGATACATTCCAATATAGGTGTATCATGCTATGGACCATTATATTTATATATATTTACAAGGTTATTATTCATTACCAAGGGAAACTTCTAAAATATGGACATGTGTTGGAATACTAATTTTAATCTATCGTATCCCATGTACTTTCGGTTTTGATGATCTAAAAAACCCTTCATACTTTAAAGATGATCTTTTTTTAAGTGTGTTTATCAGGTTTAATTTTAATCTTATCTATTTGGTGGTTAATATCTATAAATATGGATTCTGGGTTATTTTTATTTAAATCTTCCTAGTTAAGGAAAATTAGATACATGAAAACTTTGTCTATGTGGTGGAAAAAACTACATTGGTTAATCAACTATGTAAAGGATATAGATATATAAATATATTACATCATGAAATTGCCTATGTAAAAATTTCATACACCGACAAGATAACTAACATGAGAAATATCTTATATGATTACTTGTCTATATAAATATATTATGTGACGAAATATACTATGTTAATCATCTATGTGGTGGAATTGGTTATGTTTATTAAGTAGAATACTTCAATTTTGGTGAATCATCATTGTGCATAAAATGGATACATCATTTCAATAAGTTATTTCAGATTCATCTACTTGAGTAAAAATCCAGCATGATTCAATTTTTCTACATGGATAAAAATCAACTACATGGATTCAAATCATAAAATCAACTACATGAATTTAGTTCTAGAGAATATGCTATGTGGATTCCATTATAAAAATCATCTACGTTGTGTAGAAATTTGGTTTTTATTATTGTTGAAGCACTCTAGATATAATTTTTAAAATTCCAATACAATCCTAAAATAATAAATTTATTATATAAGATAAAATTAATTAGAAAAAGAACCATGTACTATGACATAAGACAATTAGAATATATTTTATTTGTCTCTTCTATCACCTATTTCATATAATTATGAGCTAAAAACTATAAAATTTTCTTTTTATTCTTCTTCATTGAAGATCATCCTAAAAAAAATAAATTTTGAAGGGTTTTTAAAAGGATTTTTTTGGAGCTTGGATGAAATTAATTTTATATGTACTATGTTTTTATAGCTTGAACTATGTTGTGAATTATCTAGAAAAATGACTCGTAGTCCCCAACAAAAATATTAATCTATTGAAATCATCACACCAATGGAGATGAGTGGAGGTGGAAGGGACAATGTGTCTTTTACTCCCTGAATCACTATAAATAACTTTGTGCCTATCTCTCCTCTTTATTCTTTAATATCTACTACTTTATTTGTTAAATAAGATAATAGACATTAGTAATAAATAAGAGAGGGTGGTTTTTCTAAGGGAATAAAAATTTAATGAACTCAATTCACCCCACCCCTCCCCCTCATTAGTATTAATACATGAATTCCCTAACAATATTTGGAATTATAGGTAGTTATTCTTGAGTTCTATAGAGTATAATGTTGAAATTTGATGATCAGTTCAATAATGCAAACTATTAATGAAAATAGAGGTAGAATTTATATGGTTAGAGAACCTTATTCCAATTTTGAGAATTATGGTTATTGGAAGGAACAAGAGATCGTATATATTAATGACCTTTCCAAAAAGTTTTATCTCAAATACATGAAGCCTTTTCCACTTCCAATTATAGAACAAAAAACATGAGAAGCTGAAACTAAATAAAAATATGATCTGAATTCTAAATATATGAATTCTATAAAATATGGATTTGTTCTAGATGATTTAAATATATTCTCTAATGTTTAAATTTATAATTAAATATAGAATAAAATTTCAGTTCATTATTATTAAACAAATAATGTATGGGATCTCAGATATAGTACATTCAAAATATTGTTTTACACTTTCATAATGATGGATGGTAAGAGTATCACAGAATTTAAGTGAAGAATTAAACAATTGTACATAATGTTCTTGATTTAGGGATACATATTACTAAACAAGAACATGATCTAAAATTTATCATAACACTAGCACCAAGTTGGAGTAGTATTTTGGTAGCTATCAGATAATTAACATAGGTTATAAACTTCAACCAAGATATTGAAACTATAAAGATGCAAGAGGAAAGTATAGATGTTTAGGATTCATATCATGTGATAATTAAGAAAGAAATCAATTATTTAAAATTATTAACATAAAAGGATCAAAATAAGTGTAAATAAGACCAGATAATTTATTTCTCTGATGATAATTATTTAAGTGATTCTTCTTTAGATAATGAAATTTATCACTTCTCTGGAAAATTCCATAACTTATATAAACCGAGAAGTGATTTTGAGAAACCCTGAAACAAATATAATAATTTAGATGGATATTCTATGGAAGTAATATGTTATGATTTTATGATGTCTAGACACATTAATCTTGATTTTCTGTAGCTTCAATAAGAAAAAATGATAGAAATGAAATACTTCAGAAAAGATGGTTACATGAAGAAGGATAAGAGATATAAGAAGGCAACATAGAGTTATTTAGAGGATGGTGGTGATGTTTAATCTTCAAAACCAAATGTTGAGAATTATAATTAGAAATCCAAAATTTTTTATAGCATATACTAATGAGATACATTCTTTATATTCACATAGCAATAAAATTAAATTAAAAAAGGAAATTTATCATTTTTGGAATTGGGACAATATTTTTCCTTCTTTGACGATAAATATGAATCCTTAAAAAATAAAACTCTAAAAAAATATGATGTGATTTTTAATTAAAATTAACAAATTACAAAAGAAATTCATATTTTAAAAACCAAACTTGAATATATTGCTACATAATGTATTGATCTTGGAAATAAAATTGAAAATTTGAAAATTTGTTCCAGAAGTTAAGATTTTTCTAGTGTATTTACAATATGTGAAAATTATTAAAATAAAATTCTTGGTAACAATAAAACTCATAAAAATATATTTGGAATAAGAACTCAAGTTATAAACCCCATGTTTTACATGATCTATTTTTTACCTAGTTCCAAGGATAAAAATCATCGAAAATTTAATTTTTTTCATTATGGTGAATTATGATATATAAAAATAGTTTCATTTCTAGAAAGCCACAGTTATATTGAGTTAATATTTATTTTTTAACAATTTTTTTTTCAAAATTATGTGTTGATAGTTTTGAACAGCCTAAATATATTTGGATTCCAAAATCCTTCATTGCTAACCTTCAAAGACCAAAGAAAATATGGAAACCAAAAAAAACAAGATGTTGAGTTTTTATGGTAGATACAATTTTCCAAGAGCTCAAATGAAATATGGTATATGTATAGTGGGTTCTCAACGCATATGAGTGGATATTTATCAAATTTTTACTCTTTAAGAGTGATATATTGTGTTCATATCACATCTGCTGACAATTCAATATGAAACATTATTGGATTTGGAAATATTAGAGGGTTTAATCAAAAATTTTATAACAATATCTCAACTTTATGATGATTTTTTTTATTATAATGCATGTTATATTTATTAAGGTAAATATCTTAAATTTATTGTACCAAAAACAGATAATGTCTATACTCTAGATCTTAATTGGTTGAGTATAACAAATATATACTATTTAAATGATGAAACAAATGAGTCATGGATATAGAAAAGAATATTGGGGCATTATAATGTGTTTTCTTTGAGTAAAATTTACAAAATAAATTTTGTTTCATATTTACAAATACATAAATTGAATAAAAACAAGTTGTGTGATTCATTACAAATTGGAATGCTACAAAAGTTATATTTTATCAAATTAAATAGGCTTCTAATTCTAGAATCCTATAACATATTCCTATGTATTTATTTGGACTGTCTACAGTTAAAGCCTATGAAAAAAATATTTCTTATTATTTTATTTGAATATATTTTGATATTTATTATGGTTTTTTTATGTGCTAAATTGATGCTTGTTCTATTCTTATTATACTAAAAATTGGTTTAAAAAATATTAAAAAATGATTTCTTTAAGAAGTGACCATAGAGGAGAATTTTAAATCCAATAGTTCAATTCTTATTTCTCAAAACATGCTATCAAGAATACATTTTCAACCTCTATAACACCTCAATATAATGGTTTTGTTGAAATGAGGAATAGTAAATAATAATATATTTTTTGGACAATGTTATGTGAATATAACATTCCTACTCCTTTCTAGGTGGAAGCTATGAATAAAACATGTGATGTCATTAACAGATTTATCATGTGTCTTATTTTAAAGATGACACCCTATGAGCTATGGAATAATATAAATCTAAAATTTGGTAACATTATTGTTTTTGGAATCATGATTTATATTATGAACACCAAGGATAGTCTTGATATTTTTTATCCAAAAGCTGATGAAATATTATTCATAGGATATTCTATTACATCAAAAAATAAATATTTTTCAACAAATTATCTATGATTTTTTTTAGAATTGACTCATGTCATGTTTGATGAAAGTTATAATTTTAATCAAATATTAATTAAAATTGAGGAATATAGTGATCATTTAAAAAAATGATATCTTAACCACTATTGATGAAATAGGGATGAAGAATTGGAACTATATTTTCTTGAACCAAATTCTAAAAGGTCAGATGTGAGTGAACCAGAAATTATGATTCCTCGATATTGTAGAACCCTTAAGAACCATGCTTTAGAAACTATTATAGAATGTTTAGATTAAGAAAATATAGATATAAGTATTATATGAAACCTTTTAGTGTGTTTTTCTTTTTATCTCAGATTTAACATAGGAATATTGAAGAATCATTATTAGATGAATATTGGGTTATAGTTATAGAAGATGAATTAAACTATTTTAAGTGAAAATAGGTATAAGAATTAGTTAACAGACCCTTTAACTGTCTTATTATAGGTAAAAATAGTATTTTTTGAATAAAAACGACACTCATTGTGTATTAACTAGAAATAAGGCTATATAAGTAGATAAAGGGTATAATCAACAATAAGATATAGACTATGAGGATACCTTTTCAATAGTATAGATATTTAAATCAGTTAGGATTATTTTATCCTATACATCATTTGTGAAAATTAAAATATATCATATAGATATAAAATCTTTTTTAAAAATTCTTTTCTAAAAGGGGATGTTTATGTTTAACAACCTCATAGTTTTGAAAGTCCCTATTTTCAAAATTTAGTTTTTAAACATCTCAAATCACTTTATAGTCTTAAATAAGAACATAGAACTTGGTATGTGTGTTTATTGGTTTTCAAATTTATGAAAAAGAATTTTGGACTGTTCTAAATCATAGAAAATATATACTAGAATGGTTGAAAAATATTGGGAATGAAGGTCATAATGTAAATATTATTCTTTATAGTTATAATGAAAAACATGACTTGGATAAAGCTAGGAAACCAGTTGACAACAAAATTTACGTAGGAATAGTTGGGAATTTATTATATGTGTTTTTCTAGTAAACTATATATAATTCATACAATATATATTTATTCTCAATTTCAATATAACAATATGGAATATCATTTAAAATCTACCAGAAGGATTTTATGATATTAAAAAGTAACAATTCTATTTCATTGATTTTTTCAAAAACTTTTGATTTAAATTTAATATCATACTAAAATGATGAATTCAGTTGTTGTAGACTATATTGGAATAGTACTTCATGAAATTTCCATTTTTTAATTTAAATCATAAGTATCCTAGTCTAATATAAAGAAAAATTTTGTTTCATTATCTACTTCTAAAGAAGAATATATTTATTCTGGTAGTTATTCATGCACATGTGATGTGGAAGAAAGACTCCTTAGTAGAATTTGGATTCAATCATAAAAAAAATTAAATTAAATGTGACATCACTAGTGTTTTCAACATTTATAACACTCCAATAAATATTTCAATATCAAAGAATATAGAGTTAAGGAATTAATTTCTAAATGACCTCACTCAAAAGGGTGATGTTTTGATTGAATTTACCTCTACATAGAATCTATTACCAGATATTTTTACTAAAACACTTATGATTTTTTTTATTAAAAGAGAGTTGGTTTTGTTTAATTTTTAAATAGATTTAATGTTTTTTTACTTATTCTATTTTAAAGGATTTGTTTCTCATTATTGTTTTTTAAATTTATTTTTAAAGTTTTGTTATGTTATTTAATTAATTCAATATGAAAATTATCCATATTTAATTTTTTTTTAATTTAAATTTAAATATTCAAATTTAAATCTTGTATTTCATTAATTATTTTTATTATTTATTTATCAGTATAAATTTACACTAAATTGAACCCTAGTATATAATAACATTGGGATTTTGGTACATGATTGAATACAAAATCATCTCTTAACCCATTTTTCCATTCGCATACATAACATACATTTAAAAAAATCATAATATTTAATATATTGATCCATGTTCAACCATCAAGTGACCTATTTAAAATGGGAAAGGCAATGCTGGTTGATTTTTGAATTTCAGGTTACTCTATGAAATATGAAGGAAGTGGAAGGAGAGTTGTTATATGAAAATACATAGATTTGGAATAGATGAAGAAAACTAAAATATTATTAAATAATGAGATTGAGTTTCAATTATGGGGTTTATTGTTTGGTTAAAAGAAGTTGGGTTTCCATTTTTTAAAAAGAAGTCAATCAATTCTTGATTAATTTTTTTTATGTTAAATAAAATAGAGGATATAATATCGTCAAATTTTAATGTAAACATAGTGGTTGATTGTTCTATTGAAAATTTTGATATATTTCATTGTCCGAGTGAGGAGGTGTTTTCATTTATTCGTATGCTTTTTGGGAAGAGACTAGTTTTCCAAATACAGTGTACAAGTTTTTATTTGAATCCTATATTTATTAAAATAAATCTATAAATGAGAATCCATATGAATGGAATATTTTATTTAAATTTGGGAAGACATGTATAGGAGAAAGAGTAAGAGATATGGAGAAAATTAATTTTCAATATAAATATTTTATATACAACTTGATTGATAATGTAATGTTGATTTTTCCATGATACATGGTGAGATTCGTTTATCACTATTTCAATTTAAAATGGTATTTAAACAATTATCATTATTGTAGAAAGAATTTAATTAGTGTTCAAGAAGAAATATGTTGATTTAAATGAATGTTATGTATTGAAATTTCATAAAACTACAACATTATCATCAATTCTTTTGAATATTATTAAATATTCCTAGGATTTTTCTTCGAATTATTTGAAGGATACTAGTCAGGAAAGATTGAATTAGGGGGATTCAACACATAACTCACTACCTAGTAATGAAATACCTATCGATGTGGTAACTTCTAGAGGATTAGAAAAGAAAATATCTGTAAGAACTAAGTCTTCTATTCTAGTCATCAATTCTATTATTTGTGAGCATTCCCGGTTTTAGGAGGATGTACTACTCAAGACCAAGATATTTGGGATGTTGTCATGTCGGTTGGGAAAAAACAACATGTAGAGTCAATTATTGAGAAAACATCCATTTTTTAAGAAATGGAAGATGAGATAGGTCTAGTGGATTCTAAATTTTAGAAATTACTAGAGTTATAAGATGTTAATGAATAGTATTATCCAATTCTTCTTAAATCACCAGTTTATAAAATATGGGATGATGATATGATTATAAAATCTGAAAAGAATTATCATACACCAGTGGTACCATAGCACCTATAAATTCTCAGGATGTATCACATTATATTAGAAAGAGTTAAGAAAACATGGAAAAGGAAGTATTTTCTAATTATGTAATGATGGATCTTGACAATATGGGAGTTGATACTTTTTATTTAAAAGTTTATCTTGTTTTTTGTAATGATGAATTTAGAGAACGTAATGTTTCATATTCTTCCAATTTAGATTTTAATAGGTTATTTGATATGGTGGAAACCCAATTATAATTATTATTAGTCTTCGAACCGATATATATGTATATCAGGACGGGTCTAATATAAGTTCTAAGGAACTTGTGGAAACAAAATCCCCGGTAAGTAGTCTAAATGTTTGTTTCCCTACAATGGATGAGTTTATTTAGCTAATTTCTTTTATTTCAACTTGAAGTGATGCGTCTCAAAATCCTTCATCAATTCTGTCATATTTATCTCAATAAGTGAGTGATGAAATTGAAGCATATCAAGAAGAATTAAAAGAGACTCTAAAAACATTAAAAACTATTGTTTAATGTTAGTTTTATTTTTTTAATGAAATTTCAAAACTCTGATGCTACTTCTATGGAATCTTCAGTTCTTCCAGATTTCCCTAATAGAGTTAATCAAATAATTTTAGGGTTGGTTTCTATTTCATCTAATATTCAGTGTCTGAAGGATGATATTCTTTTTCTAGTGATATTCAATGAGATGAAAAAAATTCTATTTTTGTTCAATTTCATGATACATAGGAAGTTAATAATTACCTTAATTATGACATATATTTGTTCATAAATGATATCATTCTCAATCTTGAGGAATATCATGGAGGTATAGTAGAAGAAAATTTGGGTTTTTAATAGAAACTGGAGATATAATTAAATCTACATTCAAACTATCGATCAAAACACACAATTATGATTCAAAGAGAGGATGGAAATACTTTCAATCATTACGGCACAATATAGCACAAAAGTAAAAGATTTAGATTCAGAATAATCGTCAAAAGAATATTCAAAAGAGTCAGTTCTAGTTATAGTGAGGGAGTTGGATGCATACAAACCTCTTGTAGATTCATATTCAGTTGAACCCCAACTATCCATTAGTGTTCATGTTTCTAAATATTCTATCAATGATATTATGGAATTTTTTTAGATTTGTCTTGTTCAAGTGATTAGAATGAATATAAATTAATGTCACTAACTGGTAGGCTAAAATACATGTAGGGTCGCATGTAGTAAGTAAAAGGAATGGGAGGGGGATGCGTGGAAAATCCCAAAAGAAAAAATAAATAAAATAAAATCAATAAATATTAACCGAAAAATAATTATTTTACACAAAAATAATAATATTAATAATAATAATAATAAAAATCATTTCATTTTAATAATGAAAAAATTATTAATAACTATAATAATAACTTTAATAATAAAAAATATATTCAATAATAATAATAATAATTCTTAATAACTATAATAGTTAATTTTTCAAATAAATATAATTTTATAATTACAATAATAAAGATTCTAATAGTAGTAATAATAATTAAAATATTAATTTCATTTTTATAATAATAATGGTGATAACCACAATATTAATGATAATAATTATAATAATAATTTAAATAATTTTAATATTAATTATTATATTTATTTTAATGCAACCATGTGGTCCGTGCATGGCTCAGGTGACTGTGCACGAACTGACTCCTATACATCTCCATATTGTTGTTAATGAGTTTATAATTTATCTTTAAGGAAAATATAATCTCTTTATATGTTTATTAGAATTGGATAAGCATCAATTACTCAAATAAATAAGAAATCATCTTTATAGATTCTTGAATTTTTTATGTCTGATGTTTTTTATAGGATAAAAAAGTATTCTAAAGCGTTGTTTTATAGGCGAATAAAAAGACCTCTTGGTCATGATCCTCCTATTACATATCATCAAACTAAGAAGATAATTGAAAGAGATTATGACCTTTCAGGGCCATCAATTCTAACTATATATACCTCAAGAATGGATTGAAGATTAAAACTACCTTCACCCAAACCAAAATGGGTTCCTTGATAGATATTTTTCAAATTTGTTGTGTGGGTTAATATTTTTATTTCAAATTAAATTTATGAAATATATAATTATTTTTTTCTAATGTTCATCATAGTAATTTTTTTCATTTTATATTTTTATCTATTTACTTTATTTTAATAAAAATAAATATTGACATACTTTTATCATTAGTTTTGACAACACATTTAACTAGGTCGTAACTCTAAGGTGCTATATAAATATGTGCTTTATCTCTCTTACCATTAATTTTTAATGAATCAAAATGGGGAAAATGTCCTAACTAATAAAAAAAATGGAGAATTTTTTGTACTTTTAAAAAAGGGGGGGAGACATATTTTAAAAATGGGATGTTTCCATCTTTCAGAAAGGTGTGAAGTTAGTTACTAAGGTTGAAAAACATTACAACATAAAATCTATTATATCTTATATATCTACTTTCTATTAAACCTTTTAAAAAATGATGATTTATGTATAATATAATATCTAATGAGTTATATGAGTTTTTTAATCATAACAAATATAGAGATTATTGGACTACTAATGTTGATCCAACATATCCCATGTACTTTTGGTTTTGATGATCTCATAAAATATTCCTATTTTATGAATAATCTTTTATTATAAGTGTTATTAACAGGTTTTAATTTATTCTTATGTATTTGGTGGTTAATTTTTTTAAAATATGGATTCTGGAATATTTTTGTTAAAATCTTCCTAATTTTTGAAAATCAATTATGTGACATTTCTGTGTATGTGGTGTAAATGGATACGTTGGTCAATCATTAACATAAATAAAACAGATGCATCAATAGAATGAATCATGAAATTTAATAAGTGGAAATTTCCTACATAAAAAATTTAACCATCAAGAGAAATATCCTATGAGATTAATTGGTTACATAAATATGTAATGTGATGAAATTTTCTATGTAAATCATCTACATTATGAAGTTAGATGTGACACCTCAATCGAATATTTCATTTATAGTTAATCATCTACATAGAGAAAATGAATATATCATTTCAATCTCTTATGTTAGATTCAACTACATGTGAAAAAAACCATCATGATTCAATTTGGAAACATGTAGAAAAAACTGACTACATGGATTCAAATTTGAAAATTGGATAAGTGGATTCAATTTTTTACATAATCTATATCTATTTTGTGTTGTATGTCAGTGAGTTCATGTTGTAAGTTGGTATTTAACACAGCTGAAGTAGTCATGTAAAATTTTTTAATACTTATGTATAATCCTTAAATGCTTGATTTCCTCTTTATGACAAGATTAATTATATTATGAACAAAGTAATAAGACTAAAGTCAATGATGATATATTTTATTTATATCTACTATTATCGATGTATTTTAGGGATAATGTCGTATCATTGATCCCATTTTTTATTTAGATCATGTGAAATGAATTT
Organism: Viscum album; assembly: GCA_963277665.1. Classification (NCBI taxonomy): domain Eukaryota; kingdom Viridiplantae; phylum Streptophyta; class Magnoliopsida; order Santalales; family Viscaceae; genus Viscum; species Viscum album. The sequence goes on along the minus strand of OY728138.1, from coordinate 749,496,365 downwards.
AAATTAGAATTAGTATATACATTTCAACTAGTGTGTGTGTGCATGTTTGTACTTATGCATGTGAAGTAAAGACCAGAAGAAAATATAATGAATTATTTACCAAAGATCTTAAAAAACAATAGGTTTTAGATGTAAATAATGAGGAAGGGGTCTCATTTTTCATTAGTTATTATTATTTACAATCCTTGATATGTCCAGAAGCCTCTCCTTAAGCAACTTATTTATCATATCATATCTCTTAGAGATCTTTATACTTATTTCTATTGTATATTATTATTGTGAGATGAAAACTATAGAACCTTATATTAATTATTATCCATTGTAAAAGTGTAATGGAAAATTTATTTTTGAAGGATATTATTTATAAATTATTTTCAGAGTCTCTTTAAATTCTCTTATGTTTGTACCAAGTTTCAACTTCATTCACTCAATCATATAGTCCTGGTAAAAGGAATGGAAGTCCTTAGATAAAAGGATAGTCTAGTTAAATTCATCACACTCATGCAGAATAGTGATGGTGGAGTGGGCTAGGGGATTCTATTTCCCAAAACACTATAAATATCTATGTGTCATCTCATATTCATTATGATTTTATATCCACATCATTATTTGTTAATGAACATAATAGAAAAAATTCATAAACATTAGAGGATATCTTTTCTAAGTGAATAAAAATTTAAATTATTCAATTCTTCCCACTCTTGAGTCTTAATGCATGCAGTCTTTGGTAACATGATGATCTTCCAAGCTCCAACAGTAGTTTTATTGGATTTCACAATAGAGAAATATCTTTATCATCCATGAGTATGGATACCATTATATTTCCTAAACACCATTTGTAAACAATAGAATATACTGAATTATCTCATATCATTATGAAGTTTAAATAATAATATCGAATTATGGATTTGGTGAAACACTGAACATAAATAGAAACATTATAAATAAATAATATTAGAATCATAAACATGGTTTCTCTGGATGGATCCTTAAATAATAAAAATATTTTTAAGTATTTTATAATGGTATGTTAGGAAAATGTGGATTAACTAAATAAAATCCCCTAAGAGGTCCAATCAAAGATTCTAATAAGATCCCATTTACTTTTCACCATAATGATGGTTGAGATATACATGAAAAACACTTTTTGGTGTTATTACCACCAGATGAATCTAGTCCGCAAACAAGTAAATTTAATTTTTTTGGATATGGATGTATTTAAAAGGAAAAATAAATAATATATCATTTAAAAAAATATATGATAATTTTTTTGAATATAATTATCCTTAGAGTCTGTCATAGGGTTACTTTCTCTAATATATATTTTCCTAAATATATGTCCCAACATCGCTTCTAAAATTTCGCTAACGCCATCTGTAACAACCCAAACTCTAGTAACCCAGATTCATGTAATTATTCACCACATTTGTATAATATACAAGGGATCATGTCAAAAACGATTGATCATTTTAGTAGTCTTGAAGAACTATATTCATACAATATTCCCATTTTATATTGTAAATAAAATATAAATCATAGAAAAATTAAATATACTACATCCTTGAACTCATTCAATGAATCCTTCTTCATGTTATGGGGTGATCAAACAAAATAAGAGTAAACTCAAAAACTCAGTAAGGGTTTCTTACAAAAGAATCTATCATGAGTAAATAAAGAATAATAAATATAGAATGTAAAATAATTTAAAACACATTACATTTAATCAAAAAAATTATCATGTAATGCATCCCTGGATTATAACAATTAAAAAAAATTGAATACATAGTGAATAAAATAAATAATGATGTACTTCATGATCTTAGACATAATGATATATTACCATCAATGACTTTCACTAGTATAGATTATGTCAATGGGTTGGTATACACCAAAAACCCATTAAATAAATCTAGCCAACTAGTTTGAATCATGATACCTATTGATGGATCGAGGGGATATGTAATCTGGGAATTATCTGTCCCTATATGTATAATTAATTCCACTTATATTGAATGGAAAATTTAATTCATTTATAATATGTTTTATAAACAAATATTGGTATGTATTAAAAAATTATTTAATATAAATACTTCACTAGGTCATCAAATAACTTTCATATATAAATATCATATGTGTAAATGGAATATTGTTTATGAAATAATAAAATATGTGATACAAAAATCAATGACATGGAGAATGTAACCTATAATGAAATATTCTCAAAATAATTTTAATGTTTTGAAAAAAAATTAATGACCATAAAATTAATCTAGATATGAGCGATGCCCATCCGTTCATCAAAAAAGTAGATTTTACTATAAAAAATAGTTCTCTTGGAAAATAGTAGAAAAAAGAAGAAATATATTAAAAATAAATTTTCATTAAATAATTTTATTTTTAACAATGATTAATTTTTTTAAGAATCCAAATATCATAAAACAGTTATAGTGGTAGAAAAATCCATTATTTCCATATATGATAAAAATAAACATTCCTTTTGACTTTTCTAATGAGTTTGGAAAATTACCCTTTCATAAAAAGTTAGAATGATTATATTAAAACCTAATAAAAATTAAATGATAAAATAAAATTTATTTAATAAATCATTGAATATAAATAAAGTAATTTCATAAAATAATTTTAAAAAATAATAAAAATTGAAGAAAAATATAACTGATTAAAAATAGAAATAAGACCTTATTTAATATTAAACATTTTATAATTAAGTAAATTTAAAATGAGAGATTAATATCAAAGAAAAAATGGAAAATAATTAAATATAAATAGGATAAGAAAATATATGGAGTTTATTAAGGATATGTTAAAATATTTATTCCACAAAAAAAAAATCAAAAAAAAAATAAATGAGATTGTAATGTAAATTATTACCACTTTTGGTAACTTTTAAATTATAACCCCTTGAAAGAGTAAAATGGAATAGAAATTTTATTTGAAGATAATAAATATATATTCATGTTGAAAACATAAATGGTGTTTTATATATACCACATAAAATAAAATAGGTTCTTAATTCCAAATATGTCTCAATTGAGTGGGAATTGAGACGGATTCTCTTACCCAATGCTTCTACTTGGATGAAAATGATTTAACCTATGGTATTATGGTTTTATGAAAATTATTACTTTATAATAAAACCATATTCTTATTTATAATATTTTATATTATCCATTTAAAAAATTTTATCACCTGCTCATTAAAAATATTTCATTATGGTCATTATTTTGGGATTTAACAGCTTCTTTATATCATGCATGTATTGACATGGATGTTCAGAGTCTTATGTATTGATCATCGTTATATAATATATTTAATAATGATCATTATAAAATAATTATAAATATTCATTATATATATAACCATCTTTGAAAATTTGGAATGAAAAATGAATCACATCTCTTCGTGGCGGTGGTAGTCCATATGTACGCATGGGTGATGTTATAATTATTTAATGTGTTAAAGGTTAAGGTGGTATATTATAATTTAAATATAAATAATCATAATTATTCAATAATTTATATATATATTTTATAGTTCAAACATTATAACTATCCATAGGAGGTGGTGATGGAAAAAAATTACATTAGTTCGTGAGGTGGTAGTCATATATACACATGAGTGATGATTTTGTTTCCCAATTTATGGAGTAGGATATGGATAAATATTAAACCATAAACATATTAAAATATAATTATATGGGATATAGTTTTATTAATATATTTTAAGGGTAATTACATAACTGAATGTGGTAAAATAAGAAGAGAAATGACGGTGTTCTATTAAGATGATTACGTCTTCTTTAAAGGATAACCTATAAATATACCTTTAAGGAATATATGGTTGGTCTTTTTAGAAGAAACAAACCTATAAAATCAGGATAAGTATGTTGAGGGTAGTTTTTTATATATTTTTCTTAAGATAAATGGTTCAAATGTCTTGAATAACTGAAGGGAGGAGGTTTCATTTTATAATTGAGGTGAGTGGCACACTTGTAATTTTTCAAAGCTCTAAAATATTATTAAGTCAATTTATTAGGGAAATGGATTAAAAATTACTCAAATTATAATATTATTATTTTATGCTTTAAATCAAAAAAAAAACTATTTATACTAATTTGAGGTCATTTAATTCATTATATTTTCAGAATAATCGCCATCAAACATGTTTTAACCTTCATTATGGTAACAAATTTGGGTAGTTTTTACTATTCACTATGACAAAAAAATAAGTAATATTTATTACATAATATTATTTATTATAAATAAAAATATGGAACCCATTTTATCTAATTAATTTTATATAAGTGGTAAAATTAAATTTAAAAATTAACCGGTAATACATAAAAAATAGTTTTTCAAGATATGCATTTTCCAAGAATAAGATGATCAACATTAACTCTATGACTATTAATCATCATCATATGTATTTAAATTAATATATTTATAAATATAACACATAAATTTCCTTTAAATATTTGATATTTATGGATTATTTTAATTAATTAAAATGATAATTCATTATGCTCTAATAATTATTTTCCTAAAAAATATTCCATTTTTTACTTCCAAACGATCTTATCTTTTTTTAAATAAAATTAATATTTAATAAAAGTATAAGTATATATATTATAGAATATTTGTATAAATAACAGGTGTAATAGTTTAAAAGTAAATTTTTAATTATTAGTATAATCTTATTTCTTGACGGAAATTTCAAAATTTTAATTCTTTCTTAATTTATACATTGTATGTTCAATATTGATTTTCATCATATCAAATTAAGATTTTTTTTACATGAAATATTAATATTTTCATTATATTATTGTTTAATTAAGCTAAACTATTAACATTGTATAATTGATACGCATGTGCTAAAGTGTAGTCTTATTCTTAAATAGAGAATGAGATACCAAAAGATAGTAAATTTGAGATTTTAGGTTTACCAAAAAATTAAATTTTTCATGTGGTGAAGAGGATGTGAATTGAATTTTATGATTAAAATATCCATGTTTACCCAAATGAATATAATTTAAGGAGTTTCATATCCATGAAATATCATTTTAGGTTTACTATTTATATCCGGATTATAGTTGCATAGACTAAATGTTGAATGACCAGTTAATAGAGTCCCCAATGGTAAAATCTTTAATATAATTTCTTTATTTCTAATCCATAAAATATTTTATATTTCATATTACTAATATTTAATGTACTAAATTATATATGACATATCAATATTATTATAAGAATTAAATTAAGAAATTTGGAAATAGTTTTTTCAACTATATTGAAGTATTTTAAAAAAATGGATTTATATTATATTTTTAAAACGGAATAGAATAAAAGACCATGCCTTAAATAAGAATTTATTGATGCAGATATATGAGAGAAGTTTGAGATTAGCTAGTTGGAGTAATTTCTTATAGTATGAACATTATTTTATATAAAAATAATTTATAATTTTTTTGTAAATTACTTTAGGAATTATTCATGTATTCTTATGGTTCAAGCCTCCCGGAGATCTCACCAAGAGATAGAAAAATAATATTTATACCCTCATTATTTATCACATATAGGGATCCCATTCCTAGAGGAGAACATGGTTGTTATATTTCATGAAGTGTTATGGATTAAATTAATTAGATTATCTAAATAGGTTATGTTCATATCTCCATTTTCTCCCACTCTCGATGATAAATTGAAAAGGGTGAGGTTCAAAAAAAGGAATGTTTATTATAAATAAATTAAAATAGGTATCTAATAATATTTTAAGATATTGGTAGTTTTTATTAAATAATATTAATTTTTTAATTCATCTCAACAAAATAACTTTTACATATGTCATTTCCAAAAAACCTTCAGGAGAAAGAAACAATGGATTCCTTAATCCTTAAGGGTATCATGGACTTTATAGTAATTGTTTTAAGAAATAAAGAACACTCAGACTAAGTAAGTGGATGTTAGCTGAGTGTCGGTATTGGGAATGTTTATTTCTCTTCTAGTATGGAATATAGGGAGTAAAAATATTGGTTAAAAATAGATTCCTTGATGACGGGTGTGTGATATATGAGCTAGTTCATAGATGATTTAATTAAATAATATGTAAATGTTGTGTTTGCTAAAATGGATAAAAAACGCATATTGTATTGCTTACCTACCTTATCCTCCACCTATTCGTTCTGGCCTAACCTTTTAATGTTAGTTTCATTCTTTGGATCCAATAAAAATATTTTAATATGTAGAATCATATATATTTTTTGGAATTATTTTTATCATCATCCTATGTAGTCATCTCAGGTAAGTGTTGAAGTACTTGAAGTATAGAGTATATATATATATAGTATTATATTTCATATAGTGTACATTTAATACATGCATGCGATTCATGTATTTATCATAAAAGTGATGAATTAATATAATAAATATGATGTATATATATGATGTATATATTATTTGTTTCCCATCAAACATGTTCAACAATGGTTCTTTTAAAGCTTGGAATTTATTCAGAAATTATTTCATAAGATGAAACATAATGGATGTTATGTATTTCTACGATGAATGAATACAATTTATTTATATTTTATATAATATTAAAAATTAAATAGAAGTTACGGAGATTTGTTGTAAAGCCCCAGCCTTAAAACTTACTTAATATTGAGTTATTACAAGATTACACATTGAGGATCTTTTCGGGTTTAGAGTTTTAGAGAATTAGATCATAAAACTTGCATTACATTCCACATATAAACAAATTGGTTACATAATGATAGTATTCTTCATTCCCATCAATGGAAACATATTTAAAATAAACATGGATTCTTTCTTGACACATCCTTGACACTATCATCATATCATGTACCTTTCCATTGAACTGTGAAAAACATTTCAAAAAACATGGGATTAGCATAAAAAGCTCAGTAAAGGATATAAAAATATGGAAAGGAAACATGGGTACATATATACATAAGCATGAGATCATACTTTACACATAAAACATAAGCACTTTAACATACCTCATCAAATCATGAATAAATCATAGAAATTATAAGACATAAATGTAACTTGAGGCATTCATAACATTCTTACGTAGGGAGTAACCCTCTTGGTTACGTTTGGAATACCCATCATAGTATATTCGCTAAATCTCTTCGGAGAAACCTTAATGTTTCACTCCTTCGCGTTACCAATGCATTGGAGAGCTATATCGGGCTCACCCACCCTTAGTTTATCACGGAACCACCCGTTTTCATAATAATGCCCAAGAACCTCAACATAGTCATATCACATAAAACATGCATAAAGGAAACATAACATATCCACCATTCAATCACAAGATATCAATACAACACATTGATATAAAAACATTATGAAAACCATTTTCGATACCAAAATAAAAGAAAAGTAAAACATGGTATTTATTTTTCTTTTAAAAAGAAGGTATGGCTTGTAGAGGAAGCCGAAATTCAAATAACGGTCACGATGGCGGAGAAGTCGTTGTCGCCGCATACATAGGACAAAAACATTCCCTTTTGTCGTTTAGTAAACGCTTCGTATAAAAAAGATTCATTTTGATTAAACATAAAAGTCAAAGGGTTTTATACACTGTATAAGAGAAGGTTGTGTATAAAACAAAATATGCCTCAATGAAAGGATATTGAGACGAAGTCCCATACCTCGTATCCGACTTGACCCGACCGTTCTTTAATCTCCTGAATAATTAACTTGAGTTAATCTCTACTTGCTTAAGAACCTTTTTCAAGTTCATTATTCCTTTTATACCATGTTATGAACATCATGTAATCATTTAAGTTAATAATGTTCATTTTGTCGGTATTTGGTTCTTAAGTCAAAAATAGACTTCTTACACTTACATGTTGTTAATTTGGTCAAAGGTTCGTTACATCCAGAATGATATTAATGATTTTGATAACATATATATCATATATATTCATGATATACATGTATTTATAATATTAAATCACATTTAGAGGTAAGAAATGAAATGCACCGTTCATGGAGACGGTAAGCCGTACGTACGCATGAACACTACTTATATTTCTATTTCGTATTTTCTGGAATGGAATCATAATTATATAAGAGTATATTATAATTCCATATATAATATCATTAACTTTATCCTTTACACATCCCTCATATGGTATTAACGAATCAAATCCCTTTCAGGGGGCGGTAGTCCGCACTTCCTAAAATGAAGATATCGTGTTTACCCATAATGCAAACAATAATGGTATGCCATAAATGAAAAATCCAGAAGCTTAAGGAAAGAATAAACATATTATATATCATATATAAAAATAGTGACATCATAATGGCCACCTTTGAAGGTGTTAAATGTGTATTTAACAATCATCGTTTCGGGAGGCAGAATTTCGCCATCCACGGAAACCGTATGTTCTTTAACAATTTTATGTAGTTTTGTGAGAGTGTAGATTGAATAAATCTTATAACAACATCCTAGTATATTGAAGATACTGTTGTTGTTACAAAAGAAGTAAATAAAAATAGTTTAGGGGGTTGGAGGAGCAAAATAAAACAAATGAACATGAGAGAATGAATTACCTTTAAAAGTGTAACTCCTTTTGATTTGAGCCTAAAGGCTTCCATTGAAAGGATGCTGCCCAAAGGGAATCCTCTAGGATTAGGAGAGGGATGTGGAGAGAGTAAATGGGCAGGGGATGGCCGAGCCAAAGGCTTGAGGAGTGTGTGAAATGAGGTAGAGGTGGGGGACTTTTATAAGAGGAGAGGAGGGGCACTCTTGGAAAATAAAGATAAGTTACTTAATTTTAAATGAGTTTCCAATTAAAAAGGTCCCACATTGATATAATTATAGTATAAGGTGATAAGGCTTCGAAATCCACTCATCCAATTGGTTTTTTCCATGTGTAGGTTTTGGATTTTACATTATCTTTCCATTTTATTTAAATCGTTAAATAATGAGGTCATCGCTGCATTATCATGATGTCATAAATAATTTAATTTATTTAATAACTAAAAATTATAAAAAAATACTATGATGTAGGAAATCTTTTTAGCTTTACAATGACTATTTATAATCAAAAATATGATCTTTATAACCCCATGGAAAAATTGTTTTCGTAAAACATATTATGTTTGTGTCATTTGTACTTTTACATTAAATAAAAAGTTATTTATGTCATTTCCCAACCAATGTGGCTCCATGGGTTCCCCAAGTTGACCCATGGCTTTTATTAGTCTTCCATGACACAAAAAATGAGGTTAGGACAAGTTTTAAGCTCATCTCATACTATTAAAACATTATTTTTACCTTAAACTACACTAATTACCACTAATCGCGATTAATGAAAAAAAGTTACTATTCACCAAAAAATTATTTTCATCCCATTGAACCAAATTTTACATACTAATGACAACCATGTATGTAGGATTTTCAAAATTCAATACACATTAATGGTAAACTTTCATTTAACTGAAAAATCAGTTTGCTTGATTACCACTTAGTGGTTTCACTATTCATCAAAAATTGGAGTTTTTCAGAAAATTTCCAAAAATTCACTCTAAGCTATATTCGATATTCAGAATTCAAATATGAAGTATATTTTACAAAATTCAAAACATATAAGTCAAATTAATTAATTTGATAATTAATTCCCGTTGTCAAAGCAAATAGCGTGTTTTTATAAAACAATTAGTATCAAAAGATTGACACCAGTTTAAGTCTAATTTCAAAGTGAAATTGATTCCAATGACCACCATTGGATTAAATGGTAAGAATATATTCTTATTTAACTTCAAAAACAATTCAAAAGATAATCTAATCATATAAATAAATTAGATAAAAAAGCAGTTTTGATGTAAAATGCAGTATTTTTCACTATTCATTAAAAAAATGAACATTGTCAGAAAAATACCAAAAATTCACACAAAGTAAATTTTGATGTCCCAATAATAAATAATAAGTTTATTTTGACAAACATAGATTATTAAATTGTCAAAATATAGATTTAAAAATGGGTTTCCATCAAAAGGCAGTAAAATAATCTTTTAAAAATATTAGTGTATTCCATGCTTAAGATTGGATTTATTTTCATTTTAAGCCTCTAAAACAGTATCAAGTTCATTAATAGACATAGATAAAAATATCTATTATTCATTACTTACTTGGGATGTTACATCCTTCCCCCCTTTAGAAAATTGCGTCCTCGCACTTTATTTAATTATCAAATAAATGGGGGTACTTATCCCTCATTGCATTTTCAGATTCCCATGTTGCCTCTTCCATCATGTGGTTTTTCCAAAAAACCCTTTATTTGATTAATCACCTTATTCTGTAACACTTTCTCCCTGTGGTCAAGAATCTAGACCGGTTTTTCCTCATAAGATAGGTTCTCTTCCAGCTGAACTACCTCTAGACTCAAAACATGAGATGGATCTGGCATGTACTTTCTCAACATCGAAACGTGAAAAACATTGTGTACCTGAGATAAACTAGGAGGTAAAGCCACTCGGTAAGCAACTGGTCCAACTCTCTCCAGAAATTCATATGGTCCAATAAACCTTGGACTCATCTTTCCTTTCTTAACAAATGTCATCACACTTTTCCAAGGAGAAACTTTGAGAAAAACATGATCACCTACCTCGAAAGAAAGATCCTTCCTCCGGTTATCCGCATAACTCTTCTGCCTGCTCTGAGCTGTTCTCATGTGCTTCTGAATCAGTTGAACTTTTTCTGCCATCTCTTCTACCAATTCTGGTCCCATCAACTTCCTTTCACCCACTTCATCCCAGAAAGCTGGAGTTTGACACCGCTTCCCATATAATGCATGAAATAGTGCCATCTGTATACTGGAATGAAAAATGTTATTATATGAAAATTCAACCAAAGAAAGATGTTGGTCCCAACATCCCTAATAATCCATAGAGCAAGAACGTAACATATCCTCCAAAGTCTTAATTGTTCGTTCTGACTGCCCATCTGATTGTGGATGAAATTCTATACTAAACTTTAATTCAGTACCCAACGACTTCTGAAGGCCATTCCAAAAGTTAGAAGTGAACCTGGGATCATGATCAGATACAATGGAGAGAGGAACTCCATGTAACCTGACTATCTCATTAAGATACAAACGGGAAAGTTGATCAAGATAGAAAGTATCTCATATATCAAGGAAATGAGCAGACTTGGTCAAGCGATCAACAATAACCCAGATTGCATTATTACCTCGAGATGTATTCGGTAATCCCACAAAAAAGTCCATGGATATATTCTCCCATTTCTACTCTGGCACTGGTAAAGGCTGAAGCATCCCTTTCGGTAACTACCACTCTGCTTTAACCTGTTGACATGTCAAACACTTCACAGTAAAATCAGCAATATATCTTTTCATTCCATCCCACCAGTAATACTCCCGCAGATCTCTGTACATCTTAGTACTTCCAGGATGAACTGAAAACGGAAAACTATGAGCTTCACATAACAACACTCTCTTCAACTGTGAATTACAAGGCACACAAAATCTCTTCCCAAATCTCAAAACGCAATCATTATCAATGTTGAATTCAGGAAACTTACCTTTCTGAACCAGCTCTACCTTTTTCTGCAACTCACTGTCTTGCTTCTGTGCTTGCTTGATTATATCTGATAGAGATGATCTCACTGATACCTGTAACAAAACAGAAGAACTTCCTGCACCAACAACTTCTATGCCAAATTTCATCAAATCCTTAACCAAAGGATCATGTTCCAAACACAACATTGCTAATGAAGCATTACTTTTTCGACTCAAAGCATCAGCCACTTTATTTGCTTTTCCCGGATGGTAATGAATTGTACAATCATAATCCTTGATTAATTTTAGCCATCTCCTTTGTCTCATGGTCAATTCTTTCTGAGTGAATATATACTTTAAACTTTTGTGATCGGTATATATTTCACACTTTACTCCATACAAATGATGCCTCAAAATTTTTAAAGCAAAGAAAACATCAGCTAATTCCAAATTATGTGTAGGGTAATTTACCTCATGAGTTTTCAACTGTCGTGAAGCATAAGCAATTACCTGATCATTCTGCATTAGGACGCAACCAATTCCTTTCAATGAACCATCACTGTAGATAACAAACTCACCATTTTTAGAAGGTAGTGCCAAAACTGGTGAATTCACCAATCTTCCTTTCAATTCCTGAAAACAATCATCACATTCATTTGTCCAGATAAACTTAACACCCTTACGAGTTAGCTTAGTCATTGGAATAGATAACCGTGAAAAATATCTAACAAACCTTCGGTAACAGCCTTCAAAACCAAGGAAGCTACGAATCTCAGTTACATTTGTGGGTCTTGGCCATTCTTCAACAACTTTTGTTTTTGCAGGATCAACGGTTATCCCATCTTTATAAACAATGTGACCAAGGAAAGAAATTTGTTGCAACAAAAACTCACACTTGCTGAATTTCCCATACAATTTATTTTCTTTTAAGTTTTGAAAAATGACCATTAAATGTATTTCATGATCCTCTTTAATTTTAGAAAACACCAAAATATCATCAATGAAAACCACCACAAACTTATCCAAGAACTCACAGAAAATTCTATTCATTGAGTCCATGAATACAGCAGGTGCATTGGTTAGCCCAAAAGGAATTACTACAAATTAATAATGGCCATATCTCGTATGGAACACGGTCTTCGGAATATCTACCTCCTTTACCTTCAGCTGATGGTACCCCGATCTCTGGTCAATCTTTGAAAAAAACTGAGCTCCCTGGAGCTGATCAAACAAATCATCAACATGAGGCAAAGGATATTTGTTCTTAACAGTGATATTATTCAATGCCCTATAATCAATGCAAAATCTCATTGAACCATCTTTCTTTTTAACAAACAAGATAGGAGCACCCCAAGGTGATGTTCCAGGTCGAGTGAAACCTTTCTCTAATAAATCATGCAATTGATCCTTCAACTCTAACAGTTCAATTTGAGCCATTCGATAAGGGGGTTTTGAAATTGGCTTAGCATCAGGAACTATGTCAACAGTAAACTCAACTTCTCGATCTGGTATTATTCCAAGCAACTCATCAGGAAAAACATCAGGATACTCATTTACGACTGGCACATCATTAATCTGAATAGTTCCTTTATTTTCAACGATGTGTGGAAGGTAACATTCATTTCCATCTTTCACAAGTTTCTTGGCCTCTTGATAAGTTATCACCAGTAAGGGTTCATTCTTGTACACAAACTGAAAGTCTTTCTAAAAAGAAACTTCATTAGCTCTACAGTCAATATTAGCATGGTAAATAGAGAGCCAATCCATACCCATGATAACATCAAACTCTACTAGAGGTAGAACAATAAGGTTTGAAAGTAGGTTCTTTCCACAGATAAGGATAGGAAGATTCTTATAAATTCTTTTTTCCTCAACATTTCCCCCAGGTGTTTTTACCAAAAGATCAGGAGTCATTTCACGAGATGGTATTCCCATCTTACTAGAAAAGGTTTCAGAGATGAAATATTGTGTAGACCCCGAATCAAAAAACACACTGGCATAATCTAAAAAAAACAAACAATGTACCTGATACAACTTCATTTGACGGCCCAACATCTGCTGAAGTAGTTGCAAAGGATTTCACCACCCCTTTCTTCTTGTAGTCTAACTACTTCCCATCACTCAAGCTCTTTTTCAGACACTCATTTGCATAGTGACCCATCTCATTGCACTTATAACATTTCACTAACTGTAAATCGAATTTGGTCTTACCTTCACCTTGATCCTTTTCAGTGCAATCACGAGCCTTATGTCCCATCTTACCACATCGGTAGCACTTTCCAGAATTCAGAAGTCATTCCCCATCAAGCCTTCTGCCACATTTATCACAAACTGGAAACTTAGTTTTCTTACCATCAGTGTTTTTTGAAGAATTCTTACCTTTCTCTTGCCACCTCGGTCTCTTCTTCTGCTGGTTGTTATAGAACACTTGGTCATCGACAAACTCCATTTCGACCTTCTCAGCACGTCGAACAAGCTTTTCATAACTTTTAATCATGAGAGAAGCTAATGCCCTTCGATATTTTGGCTTTAATCCTGAGTAAAAACGATTGATTTTACTATCAAGGTCTCGGATAAAATTTGGGGCATACCTTGCCAATCGAGTGAACCTTTCTTCATAGGTAGCCACTGAGTCTTCCTCTTGCCTCAATTCCAAGAATTGATTTTCCATCCTAAGTCGGACAACCTTAGGAAAATACTTCTCAAGAAACATACCTTTGAATTCATCCCAGTCAAGAGCATCAATCTCATCGGCGTCCCTGATATTTTTAACCATAGACCACCACTGATCTGCCTCACCCTCCAAATAGTAAATAGAAAGACTAACCTTTTGATTGTCTGAACACCTCATGACATCGAAAATCTTCTCCAGTGCTTTAATCCACCCTTCAGCTAACACATGGTCAGATGATCCTCTGAATGATGGGGGATGTTGCCTCATGAAATGTTCCACCACTGACATGTTCCTATGCGGTTCATCTGGCTGATCTCGTGTATGGATACCACCACCATTTATAGCCTGAGTCAACTGTGCCATTACTGCAACAAACTATTCAGTTCCAATTCCGACCATCTCAGGATGCTGATTCGGAAGGTTATTTCCATTTGTATGCCTTCCTAGCACTGCTTCCCTGTTTCCTCTGCGGAAAACCATTCTGAACAAACATGTCTTATATGAAGCAACATGGTAATTTTCAAATGCTATATTACTTCAATTTGACCATAAAAAAAATATTTTTGGATAATCATTTAATCGAATTCTAACTCCTAAAGTTATCTAAACTGACCTCTGATACCAACTATAAGGCCCCAGCCTTAAAACTTACTTAATCTTGAGTTATTACAAGATTACACATTGAGGATCTTTTTGGGTTTAGAGTTTTACAGAATTAGATCATAAAACATGCATTACATTCCACATATAAACAAAGTGGTTACATAAACATAGTATTCTTCATTCCCATCAATGGAAACATATTTAAAATAAACATGGATTCTTTCTTGACACTTCCTTGACACTATCATCAAATCATGTACCTTTCCCTTGACCTGTGAAAAACATTTCAAAAAACATGGGATGAGCATAAAAAGCTCAGTAAGGGATATAAAAATATGGAAAGGAAACATGGGTACATATATACATAAGGATGAGATCATACTTTACCCATAAAACATAAGTATTTTAACATACCTCATCAAATCATGAATAAATCATAGAAATCACAAGACATTAATGTAACTTGAGGCATTCATAACATTCTTACGTAGGGAGTAACCCTCTTGGTTAAGTTTGGAATACCCATCACAGTATATTCCCTAAATCTCTTCGGAGAAACCTTAATGTTTCACTCCTTCGCGTTACCCAATGCATTGGAGAGCTATATCAGGCTCACCCGCCCTTAGTTTATCACGGAACCACCCATTTTCATAATAATGCCCAAGAACCTCAACATAATCATATCACATAAAACATGCATAAAGGAAACATAACATTCCCACCATTCAATCACAAGATATCAATACAACACATTGATATAAAAACATTATGAAAACCATTTTCGATACCAAAATAAAATAAAAGAAAAACATGGTATTTATTTTTCTTTTAAAAAGAAGGTATGGCTTGTAGAGGAAGCTGAAATTCAAATAATGGTCACAATGGCGGAGAAGTCGTTGTCGCCGCATACGTACGACAAAAACATTCCCTTTTTTTGTTTCGTAAATGCTTCTTATAAAAAAGATTCCTTTTGAATAAACATAAAAGTCAAAGGGTTTTATACACTGTATAAAAGAAGGTTGTGTATAAAACAAAATATGCCTCAATGAAAGGAGATTGAGACGAAGTCCCATACCTCATATCCAACTTGACCCGACCGTTCTTTAATCTCCTGAATAATAAACTTGAGTTAATCTCTATATGCTTAAGAACTTTTTTCAAGTTCATTATTCCTTTTATACCATGTTATGAACATCATGTAATCATTTAAGTTAATAATGTTCATTTTGTCTGTATTTGGTTATTAAGTCAAAAATAGACTTCTTACACTTACATGTTGTTAATTTGGTCAAAGGTTCGTTATATCTAGAATTATATTAATTATTTGGATAACATATATATCATATATATTCACCATATACATGTATTTATAATATTATATCACATTTAGAGGTAAGAAATGAAATGCACCGTTCATGGAGACGGTAAGCCGTACGTTCGCATGAACGCTACTTCCATTTATATTTAGTATTTTCTAGAATGGAATCATAATTATATAAGTGTATATTATAATTCCATATATAATATCATTAACTTTATCCTTTACACATCCCACATATGGTACTAACAAATCAAATCACTTTCAGGGGGCGGTAGTCCACACTTCCTAAAATGAAGATATCGTGTTTACCCATAATGGAAACAATAATGGTATGCCATAAATGAAAAATACAGAAGATTAAGGAAAGAATAAACATATTATATATCATATATAAAAATAGTGACATCATAATGGCCGCCTCTGAAGGTGTTAAATGAGTATTGAACAATCATCGTTTCGGGAGGCAGAATTTCGCCATCCACGGAAACCGTATGTTCTTTAACCATTTGATGTAGTTGTGTGAGAGTGTAGCTCGAATAAATATTATAACAACATCCTAGTATATTTAAGATACTGTTTTTGTTACAAAAGAAGTAAAAAAAGAGTTTAGGTGGTTGGAGAAGAAAAATAAAACAAATGAACATGAGAGAATGAATTACCATTAAAAGTGTAACTCCTTTTGATTTGAGCATAAAGGCTTCCTTTGAAAGGATTCTGCCCAAAGGGAATCCTCTAGGATGAGTATAGGTATGTGGAGAGAGTAAATGGTCAGGGGATGGCCGAGCCAAGGGCTTGAGGAGTGTGTGAAATTAGGTAGAGGTGGGGGCCTTTTATAAGAGGAGAGGAGGGGTACTCTTGGAAAATAAATATAAGTTACTTTATTTTAAAATAAGTTTCGGATTCAAAAGGTCCCACATTGATATAATTAGAGGATAAGGTGATAAGACTTTTAAATCCACTCATCCAATTGGTTTTGGCCATGTGTAGGTTTTATATTTTACATTATCTTTCCATTTTATTTAAATCGTTAAATAATGAGGTCATCGCTGCATCATCATGATGTCATAAATAATTTAATTTATTTAAAGACTAAATATTATAAAAAAAATACTATGATGTAGGAAATAGTTTTAGCTTTCCAATGACTATTTATAATAAAAAATATGATCTTTATATCCCCATTTAAAAATTGTTTTCGTAAAACATATTATGTTTGTGTCATTTTTACTTTTACATTAAATAAAAAGTTATTTATGTCATTTCCCAACCAAAGAGGCTCCATGGGTTCCCCAAGTTGACCCATGGCTTGTCTTGGTCTAACATGACACAACCAATGAGGTTAGTACAAATGTAAAGCTCATCTCATACTATTAAAACATTATTTTTACCTTAAACTACACTAATTACCACTAATAACGATTAATGAAAAAAAAAATACTATTCACCAAAAAATTATTTTCATCCCATTGAACCAAATTTTACATACTAATTACAACCATGTATGTAGGATTTTCAAAATTCAATACACATTAGTGGTAAACTTTCATTTAACTGAAAAATCAGTTTGCTTGATTACCACTTAGTGGTTTCACTATTCATCAAAAAATGGAGTTTTTTCAGAAAATTTTCAAAAATTAACTCTAAGCTATATTCGATATTCCGAATTTAAAAATGAAGTCTATTTTAAAAAATTAAAATCATATAAGTCACATTAATTAATTTAATAATTAATTCCCACTGTCAGAGCAAATAGTGTGTTTTTATTAAACAATAAGTATCAAAAGATTGACACCAGTTTATGTCTAATTTCAAAGTGAAATTGATTCCAATGACCACCATTGGATTAAATGGTAAAAATATATTCTAATTTCACTTCAAAACCAATTAAAAATATAATCTAATCATATAAATATACTAGATTAAAAAGCAGTTTTGATGTAAAAGGCAGTATTTTTCACTATTCATTAAAAAATGAACATTGTCAGAAAAATACCAAAAATTCACACAAAGTAAATTTTTATGTCCCAATCATAAATAATAAGTTTATTTTTACAAACATAGCTTATAAAAATGTCAAAATATATATTTAAAAATGGTTTTCCAACAAAATGCAGTAAAAAAATCTTTTAAAAATATTAGTGTATTTCATGCTTAAGATTGGATTTATTTTCATTTTAAGCCTCTAAAACAGTATCTAGTTCATTGATAGACATAGATAAAAATATCTATTATTCATTACTTACTTGGGATGTTACATTTGTTTATTGCATATATAAACCACAATAATGTGATAGTTGTGTGTTGTGTAATACTAATGAGACACAATCAAATATATGTTCCTCTTGATCATTTTTCAACACACTAGAGAAGGATCTATAACACCATTAGTTTCATGGGTATCCTCATGAGGTGTTCATGGATTCATTATTTGGTGTACTCCCTTGAAGAAAGGGTGTTTTTGTTAAAAACATATCATAATAATCCTAAGCACTCTCTGCAGAAGGACAATGAAAATTGTTATTGTTCATGGATTCCATGTACCCTATTTTTTAGATTATTTACACATTGATTTATTAAATATATATCCCATTTTAGGGTTTTATTATAATAAAAATAGACATTATATTATCACATGAAACCCATTTTATGTTATGTCTTATGATTCATTTTTGTAATTATAATGACAAAAATAATGATATAATTTCAAAAATTACTTCCATTATAACAATTATGTTTTAATTTAATTTGGTGAATTGTAAATTTAAAAAACATTTATTATTTTGGAATGTTTTTTATTCTTGTTTATTATATAAAAAAAGATTATTAAACCACCTTAAAAGATAATTTGAATAATATTTTTTATGTTTGATTAATTTTTAAATATATATATATTAATGCTTAATTTATGTGTATTTATTATGTTAAATATTGTTGAAATCAATTTTTCGTTTTGATTTGTATTTACTATTTGTTGTCCTTCAGAGTTATTTTCTTCTCTCTTCTTTAATTTTTTTAATTAAATGAATTGGTCTATTTAGTTTTTAATATTTTTTAAAAATAATTAATATTTAACATTAGTTATTTTTAAATTCGATGTTGAAGTCACTTTAATCATTATTTTTTAGAAGTAAATAACATTGAAAGACTATTGAATATTATCTTTTAACTAAAAATTATATTGAAAGAGACTTTTAATGTTGGTTTCCATGAGAATTGATGTTGAAACTCCAAATAAATATTGATATTTATTTAGACTTTCATGATATCACCAAACTGACGAAGTCCCCTCCTGGGTTGTTGATAACCCAAGTATGCCACCCCCTGCTTACCTTCAATATGGAAAGTATAATGACCGACACATTTCATATATAGTTATTACATAATAATTGAATAATATAAATTATAAAATTTAAAAAATCCATGACAACACCATATAGGTATAGTGTATTTAGAAACTAGGAAACACATACAACTGGTTCAAAGACATCTATATTTTCTCCTGCTTATTCCATCTTAACTAGACCTATTTTTGAAATATCTTACTTAATATTATTCTTCAAAACCTGGTGAATGGAAACATAAGAATTGGTGACCTCAAATACATAGTAAGGGAAATCATAGAAAATCATTTCCATTTTAGCCATGCCTCATTTCTATGACAATCATAGGGGAAAAAGTCCTATGTTGAATCGAGTTCACTCTTCATTCTAGCCCTCTATTACTGAATCGGGTTTACTTTCCATTATAGCCCTGTATTAATCAAATGAATTTATTTTCCATTCTATTCATGTATATCTAATGTGATATAAATATTTACCCAATTCATTGAAGTTAGATATAGGTCTCACCCATCTCATAATGAAATAATTCTTACGTGTTTCACAAAAAGATAAATCATTCATCATAGAACAACCCAAGGATTATAATGGGATTCTTAAACACCATTCCATCATATTCGATATGAAAAATGGATTTCCTGAATATAATTCCATCATAAACACAATCAAATAATAGTGATAATAGGGATAGAAACATAACCCTATTTAAATAATGTAATATTAGATGGAATTTTTTTTTGATAAAACCCTTAAAATTCATTCTTGAGAAAAAATATCATCTATTTTTAAAAAATGTTTTCCTTTCAGAAAATTCAATGAAATTTTTCAATAAATTTATTTATTTGAAAATAAAAACTAAATATTTTAAAGTGGTCTTTATGAAAATAAGTTGTTTTGAAAGCGTAAAAAATCAGTTCATTCCATATAAGAAACAAGAAAGCATTCTTCTAAGACTTTTGTTGGAATGTCAAAAAGTACCTCGTACCAAAAATGAAAAAGGATTATTTTTACACCATTTAATATAAATATACATATGGGTAAAATTGACTTCAAACCAATATAGAAGGATAAAAAGAATATTTTTGAATATATAATTTGGAAACATGGATTTGGATAATAAATATACCACAATAAATACTTACATATAAACAATCATAGATAATAATGAGATTAAAAAATTATCCCTTATTTATTTATAAATAGTCGAATAATATCCCTCATAAAATAAATAATATTATATTAATATTATAACAATCAAAATATGTATCATAAAAAATCATGTACAACTTAAACAAAACTCAAAAGAAATTGATGGTGTATAAAGCATATATCCCATTGAAATAAATGTGAGACAAAATAATTTCTTACCTTAGGTCTGATATAATTTGTATGTATATGACCCTCCTGTATAACTATTCAAATAATTTCATTGATTTATTCAAGAATCATAGTGATTTTTATGATATCATATATTATCATATTATCATCCCTTTGTTAGTAACATTTCATTTTTACTTGTTATTCATATATTAAATGATTTATGTTCTTATGATTGTTTTGTCAAATAAGTTCTATTTATTCTTATTATATCCAATTTATAAGAATAAAAAAAATGTTATTAACATAATATAAACCATATTATTAATTATTTAAATTTTTATAATCATTATATATTGAATATCCTATGGAATGAATTTCCTCACATCGTGGAGATGATAGACAATATATACGCAAGAGCGACGATATTATTTAGATATTAATGAATTGGTAAATAAGTGTATGATTTATATGTTCATAAAGAATCCATAACATGTTATAATAATCATATATAGTTATTATTTCCATCATTATATCTATCCATGTATGGTGGTGGGGAATAAGATATCACACCATGGCATGGATACGATATGTCATACATATGCATGCATGGTGATTTTGTTTTTTGTATGATGGATTGAAGGTGGAAAATGGTTGTTCCATAATTATAATAACATCTCAACATATAATTGATACTAAAGTTATTAATTTTTAATATAAACAAATTTTTATGAGGAAGTATAAGAATAAATAATTTGAAAGAATCAGTATAGGGGATTACCTCTTCTTCGACTTTCTCCCTCTAGGTATCCTCTTAAAGTACTAGAGTTGGTATTTTGAGAAGACCGAAACCTCTAGATTATTAGTAGTTAATTTTAGAAGGAAAATGGGTAAGTTATTACTAATCTTGAAGGATCAATATGAAGTGAATAAGAGAGGGAGGTGGTGCCCTTTTATAATTGAGGTGAGGGTCACTTTCAGGATGTCCAAAAAAATTAATTAATAATAAAATAAAACTGCATAAAAAACCTCAAGAATGAACTAATTTTGATTCTGATATTAAATAATATTTTAATATCATCAAAAAATAATTTTTAGGAATGTTTTTATTTCATTTTAAATAATATCATTTCTTTTTACCATTAATTATTGTTTTTTAAATATAACTAAGGTAGAAAATCATTCAATATAAAAATCAATTAATTTTGTTAATTAATATAAAATAGACCATAAATGAAAAACATTGGACATTTTATAGTATATCATTGTAATTAAATATTTTTTTAAAATATTTTCAGATTTTTAAATAATTTAATAAAACATTATTTTGAGAAAATATCAGTAGTTTCAATTTTTAAACTATTCATTTAATGGATTCATAAAAATATTAAGATAAGATTTTAACCACTAAAAAATATTCAATTATATCACTAATGGGTAAAGGTTGTCTATAAATTGTTTTGGATATAATAATTATCCGTAATTTTATTTATTTTAGTATTTTTAGTACTATTAATCTGATATTTCCAATAATAAAATAATTACAATACTTGTTTTGTGTAATTATTTAGTATACATATTGATTGAGTAAAAACTGAAAATAAAATACTATAAAAAAAGATAAATATACTATATTTCATAAATATTCTTATATTTGAATATATATCCTAGAAAATACTACATTAAAAATGTTATATATTTTGAAATTTGAATATGAAAACTTTTGCATCACATTAAATACAATATTATAAGTGTCATAATAGTTTCCATATGTCTCCAAATTCTCAATAAATTGACCCTTGAGTGATTATGGTCGAGATGTATATGAAAAATAATATTTCTTTCAAGTTTTTTGGTCCTTTAAAAGTTATTATCATTTTAATAAGTATTATTTTATTGATTTTCCATCTATTAAATAATTTCTGCATCATCAATGTATAAGTATTTAAGGTAATTACTTAATTATGAAAAATTATAAATAAATTATCATCAAAAATAAAAACATTTTATCTTTAAAATTATTATTTATAGTTCAATTTATACTTTGAATAACCTTATTTAAAACATGATAATGTTATTCCAATTTGTGTAAGATATATTTAACATCTCTTTAAATAAAATATATTAAATTTCCTAATCACATATAAGTGGCTTCAAAAGGGTATAATTTAGACCCATGGATGGTTTAGGCTAAAACTCACCAATGAAATAATATTAGAAAATGTGTTAGGGTCATTTTATAATATTAAATTTACCCTTCACTACCTAATTTACCCTTTTACCGTGTTAATTAAAATTACTAAAGTTATTATTCATAATGCCCAAAAAATAAAATAATAATATTAACATAATTTTTACCAACTGATTCCAAACTTGGAATCCATTTTTTAAAATTCAAAACATTGATGTTTTATTAATTAACTTAAAATTAATCACACTGTCAGAATGAACAACGTGTTTTTTAAAAGTTAAAACATTGTAAACAATTGAAATGGTTTCACATTAAAATTCCTGGTAAAATTAATTTCATTGAGATACATTATATTGAATGATAAATATAAATTATATTTTTTATTTAAAACCATTTAATAACATAATTTATCCATATAAATTATTTTGAATAAAAATTTTGTTTTCAATTATAATATATCATAATTTTACTTTTTATCAAAACATGGAAGATATCAAAAAAAATATAAAAAATAATCCAAAGGAAATTTTTATATCCTACATCTAAAAAAATATTTTGTTAAATAAAATATATTAAAGTGCAAAAAAACTATATTTAAAATTGGTGTGCTATCGAAAGGTGTTCAAACTGCATATTTTGAAAAAATACTTCTTTTCTCCCAAAATTTGAATTAGTTCTTATATCATTTATAGAAAACATATAAGATGAGTTTTAAAAATTATATTTAATATATTAAATACATATTACATTAATAAAATACATCATGTGAAATTTTTTTATTTAATAAACTCAATTATTTTTATTTAAATTTTTTTTTTCAGGAAAAACATTTTGTTCTATTTAAAAAAGGTTTTATTCATAATTAATTGCTCAACAAAAAAATAATTATATATAAAAATTTAAATAATATTATAATAATTTAGTTAATATTTTTCATACCACAATTATAATAGATTGTTTTTAAGGTAACATTATAATATTTAGTTGTTCGCTTAAAATAGGTCTTGCGTGAAAGAAATTCTATCAAAAACCCTGAAATTGTGTGTAACAAAAACCAATAATAGTTTTTATATATCGAAGAATAAGATTGTTATGTGTGTAGAACAATATTATTTTGGTGTATTATATAATACAATACATAAACGAAATTAAAAAATATATATCTCATAGAAATATCTAGGTGTTATTGTAAGGGATGGTGACTATAACCAAAAATGTATAAATCACATATGGGTGGACATAAATTATATTACATGTGTATTCACGCATTAAAAATAATCCAAAATATCTCATAATAAAAAAAATTCAACTCTCTAAAAATAAAATATACAACAAAAAACGTGTTAAACATCCCAACGCATAAAATATAAATGCTGGTAAAAAAGGGGAAATAATATAAGGAAGAAAACCTAGTTGTAAAACTGACCTAAAGAGGATGGGGAGAAGAGAATAACCACATTTCACCAACTCCATCGCAAGCATTTACAACTATGAATCCCACTAGACCCCAAATAATCTCTAACCATATTTTCCTAAATAAATCTATTCCCACGAAGAAGGCCACCAACCAATATGTTCACTGAACTAAAACGACATGTGTGGGAATAAGGTCCATATAGGGGTGAGTATAAAAATAAATATTAGAACACTATATAAACATAAAATTCATTTGGATGAATGTTTTTTCACCACCAATTGAAAAAACATACAACTACCCAACATTAGTAGGGGTAAAACCAACAACGGAAAAAGTTACGACTTCTCTTCCCAATATGACATTTTCCCTATCTCATAAGGATACAACATGGATAATACCCAATGTTGACACATTAAATGGAATGTGGAATCCCTAAAAAACCCATTCCTTTTGAGAAATCACCATCATTCTCATAAGACCCATGGGAATGCACCACCCTACTCATAGAAACCCATGGAAAATACCTCTATACTAATAAAACTCAAGGGAAAACACCTCTCATCACATAGAACCGTGGGGAAATAGCTTCGTTCTTAGATAACCTAAGGTAAAACTTTTAAATACTAATAAAATTAGAGTAAAACCATTCTATTTATATATAAAGGACATACCATACTCTTTATATGTAAACACATCCATGCACCTCCATGTGAAGGAAGGTCAAACCAAATCAGCATGAACAAGGGGACCACAACCAAAATCACCATATTAAAGCTCATGAATCTAATGATATATTTGATATTTTTATCACCTTTTATTTTAAATTTAATAAATTAAACACCACTAATTTTACATTTTTCAAATAATTTCATTATTTTTTATTGTTTTTATTTAATTAAAAAAATCGATCATTTCAATGTTTTAGGTATTTTTAATAATCTATAATTGGATAAGACCTGGTTTTATTTATGATTTAATGAATTCCCTGGAAAATATCATTAAGATATTGAAATATATGAAAATTTTCCATATATGGATACATATGACCTTTCCTTATAATTTTTATTACATCTGAAGGATTTTTTAGTCCATTTTTATATATCATACGACTTTACAAAATTAACCTATACTATATGAAATTATAGGACTTTTATTCCATATGATTTTACCATATCATATGCATTTTCTAGATATTTATTTTGTCTTTTGAATATTTCATAATTCGTTTTCTTTTTCCAAAATCAGTTCTCATGTAATGTTTATTGCATCATATTACTTGTGATGATCTCATAAAAATTTGAGTTTTTTTATGACTTATCACTACATCATAAGACATTAGAGTTTATAATTATTTTATTACATAATACTTGTTCATATGATTTTATATTCATTAGAATTCTAATTGTTCTATATATATTGAAAACCCTATTTCATATTACATAAATTTCATATCAATTTTAATTTCATGCAAACTAAAATCTTGTGAAATAAATCCATAAAACCGAACTAGAATTTTGGCCTAGGGAATTTGAAAAAATTCTGAAATTTTTGGAATAAGTTATTTTCATGCTGCTACAATTCAGCTGATCTGTATGGAGTCATCTAGAGAGGATATAAGGAGTTAATGTAAATTTTGAGATTCAAATTTTATTTAAAATCAAAGTGCACATAGATATTTACTATTACCAACCCACTAATGCATGTAAATAATGAATTTATACCATTTACACTTAAAATTTATCTTGAAAAAATAATTGGTGTGTAAAATGGTTACTTTGAGAAATTAAAGATTTAAAACAATTTCAATTATTTTTTACTCAATCATGGGAGTATAGGGAGGTTATAGACTTATATAGTTGAGAAAAAAAGGTGGTGGATTGGGACTTTATAATGCTTCCTAGATTATTTTTGCAGAGATATATTATATATGAAATAAGAAGAAGGGTAATTTGAGTTAATTAATACATTCATGGATAAAATATTGGGTGGTTGTGGTATTAGAGACCTAAAGACTATTTCCTTGGTATTATTACTCTTTTAACTATATCTTTTTTTATTTCTAGAGAATCTAAAATATTGAATGAAGAAGGTCCCTTTATTTCACAAACAATTTCTTCTATATAATTCTAGAACATTGTTGAATTTATCAATGTAAATTCATTGATATCACTATTTAAACTGTTTTAGTGGGGGATTCTTTTTTATTATAGTCAATTTAATTAGGTCTGAGTAAAAGGAGGTCTTTTATACTTTGATTTACATTCACCAAAGGATGAAGACATGTAGTAATATATTAGTATCGTGTTTATATAGGTTTAGGTTATTCTCAGAGGTCTTTGAGTGAAAATTGAGAAATTTAATTAGATTATAATTATAATCATTGAAGAAGTATAGTGTACAAAGGTCAAATATAGTAAAATTTTACCATTTGGATATTTAGTTTCACAATCATTTTCAAAATACTTATCCTTTACTTTTATAACTTTATATCTTTCATTTATTTTAATTCAATTGTTTTTTTTTCATCAAAATTATCAAATGAGGTAATTTTTTAAACCGGATCCATTATAGATCCCTCTATTTTATCTAGCTCCATTTATAAAGAGGTTTCAAAAATTTATTTTAATATTTTTTTTAATTTAAATAAGTCAAAAGCCCAATTTATTTCCATGAAATCCTAAAATTTACTAAACCAACAAATATAGATCTAGTTCTATTTGGTTTGTGGAAACTGAAACATCATTTCACTAGTAAAAAATATGACAAGTTGGGGTTTCACTAAATGTTTCCCATAAATAAAAAATATGGTAAATATACTATTCCACACACTATACCTAAATGAAAATAACTTGATATAATTTTAATATTATATATAACCATCTATTATCCTTCAATTTAATTAGCGGATATGAATTATAGTGACCACATTATGAAATATGGTTATGATTAAAATAATGACTCCTTTCATATTAATGAAATTCTGTGATTATAAGTAAAAAACTAATAATATCATTTCATGCATAAAAATATATTTTTATAAAATTGGATTTTTATTTCATGAAAATAAATTTATTATTAATAAAAAATATATAAATATATTTACAATATGATTAATTTATTACCAATAAATTAATTATTAATTTATAAGAAATAATAATATAAAATAGTTAACATTTTTAAAATCTATTATATCTTATGAGTAGGTTTGAACTATATTTTTTGGATTGTATTTAAATATTATACAATAAGATTTTAAAAAATTAATTTTTTAATGAATATTATTTTATGATTAATCATAATTATATAATATTAAGTCTAATTTTTTGGATTTTTTTAAAATAATTACTTTTCAAGAGGACGGTGAAAAATTACATTTTTTAAAATACCAATGATTTTATGACATCACTTGGATATAAAAATAACCTCTAAATTATGAAACATTTTTCAATACCAAATATATGATTTACAATTAAAATTTTTTATGAATTGTATTAGAAAACAATATTTTTTATTTTTAAAATATAAGTAATATTTTCTAAAAAATTGATTTTAATACATGATATTTCAATTTTTAAAATTAATTTTCATTTATTATATAAATTTATAAAAATTAAATTGATTTCAAAATTATAATCAATGGTCTAATTTATATAATAATGACTGCAATATTTTTGGGCATAAGGGATATATTATTTAGGTAAAAACTAGTTACCGTATTGAAAACTGAATTGTTCAAAATGAAAATTTTTAGAGGTAAAGGGCATAAAATTTTTAAAACATGAATATAATTGGTGTTTTAGGGATAGACAGGACATTGTAACTTCTAAAATTCATTATTTATCAAATTTGGAGCCACATGCCTTGAGTGTGGCTTCCCATTATTGAAATTTTTTGGGTATTTTCAAAAATGCCACGCCATTTCACATATAAATGGGGAACTCATCTCTTTAAAAATGATTTTATAGAATAATATTTCTTATAATACCATTCCATACGTTTTAATCCTCTTCACAATGAAGAATATCTAATAAGGGAGGTATATATTCCTAACCACTCTTTCTTTTTCTATTTAATTATGTTCCTTTATTTTTAATGAAATTTATTTTCATTGTATTATAATAATTACTATTGAATAATTATTATAATATTTTTTTTATTATAGTTATTGTATAACTATTAACTTCCCTCCCCTTTTCAATTAATAAAAACTATAATGTGAATCGGGTGTTCGGCAAACTACCTCCTCCACAACACAATATGTTTTGTTTTCCATCACCACATTACTAGGATGGTCCAAATAGGGAATTTAATATATATTTATTATTTGTATGAAATATTTTACATTTTTTGATGATAAATAATATTAAATTTGTTCCATGTTCTATGAAAAATTAAATCATCATCCATATGTATGTGTGGATTACCAACTCAATAGAACAACCAATTTCCTTTTTCAATTTCACCACTAGATTATATGGTTGTTCATAATAATGGTTTTAAAAGGATAATTTTGTTATTATATGAATAATTTTATGTTATTAATAATTTAATAATCCTCATAGTGTTATGAATGTTAGAAAAAAGTTATAAAATTAATTGTCTTAAATAATCTAATTAAGAGGAAAATAATTTATTCAAACTATGGAATTGTTTCATATCCAAAGATTCTTCTCCCAATTAATGATAATGATGAGATATACCAATAATAAATACTTATGTTAATAATAATTCAACTAGTGTAATGATACTGTCACTTAATAACATCATAATCATCTATTAGTAATGGTAAATTCATGTTTCGGTCGGTTTGGCCACCTACATAAAAAAGATATAAAATTATAACATGGATGATTATAAAATAATAATTATGGTTATGAAATTAAATAAATATATTAATAATTGTTTCTTGAAGGATAAATAAATATTTAACCGAATAAATAGAAAAACATATTTTGTAGGATAAAATTCACTGAAAAATGCTCGTTGTCAACATTAACTTCTTTTATAAAGGCTATAGCCATCATGAAATGAATTTTAAACTAAATAAACCATTATAAATAATACTTCATAGTAAAATTAATGATTCATTAAATATCTAATTTTGAAAAATAATGCATATTGACACTACTCTTCTAAAAATAGTTCAAAATGATCAAGATTACCCCCACCCAAAATCGAAAATAGGTAATAAAAAACTAATAAAAATTATGATAATAATTATAAATGATTATTATAAAAAAATATTTATATTAAAAAATTATTTAAATTATTGATTAAGATATTTATGATTTTAATGTAGGATCTCAGTGTGAATATGACTAAGTGATGAAATAAGGTAAGGGTTTTTCGTCTCAACATCTTTTCATTGAGAAATGTTTTAATGTTACGCACGAATATCATATTTCTATGGTGTATATACTTTGATATATTGTACATTGGTATAACAAATAATTTAATACATTTTATTTATAAAAATTTATCATTTTTATATTTCAAAAGACTCTTGATTGAAAAATTACTAAATATATAACTGTTTCTTTTCTATAAATTTGAATCCCATGAGAAATGTTTTTTTATACACCATGTTTTATTTTTTATGATATAAAAACTAACCCATTGTAATTTTTGTATCAGGTTTATAATATATGTCATGATTTTCATTTTTATAATTAAATTTATAACTCCCATGGGTTTTTTATTAAATAGTTTCAAAGGTGGAAAGGGGTTTTCATGACATAAATATTTTCCTGGAGTCATTGTCACTCATATTTATCTAAAACTATTCATGTTTGATCTTATCTAACTGATAT
Organism: Viscum album; assembly: GCA_963277665.1. Classification (NCBI taxonomy): domain Eukaryota; kingdom Viridiplantae; phylum Streptophyta; class Magnoliopsida; order Santalales; family Viscaceae; genus Viscum; species Viscum album. The sequence continues at coordinate 749,466,125 of OY728138.1, read as the reverse complement.
GGTTTTTATTTTTTTATTTTAATTTATTATTTGTGGAATTTAATTATTTTTTTCTATAATATTCCTTGATGAAATAACTACTCAAATAAAAGTTTTACATTGGAATACATAACTCCCATTATTTCCATTGTGTATTTTCGTTTATGTCTATATTTTACTTCTTTTCAATGTACTCTTTTTTAATGGAGGTAATATTGATTAATTTTTGTGATTATAATAATTATATTTTACACCATTTCAAAAGGAAAATTTAATACTCTATTTATTATGTGGGGTTTCAAACAATGTTATTGCAATTTTATAAAGGGTTCTCTATAATTTTAATATCAAATGTTTTATTTTCCCTACTGAATTTTTTTATAATAATATTTTATTTTCAATGATATATTCTTTGGTTTTTTTTTAAAGGTAAATATTTTCAAATTTTTCACTCAAAATTTTAGAAAATAACTTTTTTAATGTGACCTATAACTTCTTGTTTTTATGACATTTTTAAAAAAATTTAAAGACTTTTTATGTTTTTCTTTCATATGAACACATATTTTCACAGAACATTTCATTTTATATCTAATCGTTCTTATAAATATTCTTTTTTTCTAAATGAAATTATTTTTTAAGGTGTTTTATAAAATATTTTGTTTGAAATTATTTCAAAAGGTCAAAGAAATTTCATATTTAAAAATTAATTTTTTCTAAAACACCCAAAAAGAATTTTTCGTCAAATTCATTGTCCTTAGATATATATTATGTTTTATACAAGGATATATTAAAATTTCTCTATCCACATACATTTTATAAATGGTTTATATAGTGTTATTTTTAATAAAATATATTATCCATGTCTACCATTTTCATACATAACCATACATAATGGATAGTTATATAATTTCCTATAATTAATTTACTTTGGGAACATTATTTTTTCCATTTCATTTATTGGATGGTGTTAAAATTTATTTCATACATCTATAGATTGAGTATAATTATTATCATAATTGTATATCATTAATTTATATTTTTAAATACCATATGTTTCATTATATTTACTAGATTATATTTACATAGAATATTATATGATGTCATGGAAACACATGTTATATTAATGGGTTCAATAATATATTTTCAATTATACCAATTTTATTTCAATGGGGTTTTTATGATATATAAAGAAATTATTATCTTCTGGAAAGCATTATGATTGAAATTTAATTTCAATGTGTTTTTTATGATGTGGTATGTGATTTATTTAAAGTGGAACTCATAACTATGGATGATAATAAGAAATTCCATATATCACTCTCCATTGCATTAGATAATATTTTATATCAAATGATATAATGATTTCAAGAATATTCTTTAGTTTCTTGTATACATGATCACTGATGGTGTGGATATGGAAAGATACATTCCATATACTAATGTATGTTCCATATTTTAATGTTGTTTCCCAATTTATGTTTATTCTCATGATTATGTTATACTCACACAGATCCTCTATATTGAACTACTCTTTGGATTGATGTATTATTTTATATGAATATTTATGATAAGATTATGAACAAAGAATTATTTGTTATTATTTTCTAAAGTTCCATGATTATAATCATATTCTCATTTTATACTCATTTGTTATCCTCAATTGTGATATCTTATGTTTACAAATATTAAGCTTCTAATGTCACTCATTATTATGTTTTTATTTCCACATGTTATGTAGATAATATTTTTTGAAATGTATGGACAAATATCATATGTCAAGAATTAGTGGGAGATGATGAACACTTGTTATGGATTGGGAAGTTTCTTATATTGTGGAAAAATATCAATTGGATTATAAAACTTGACTTTTATTAGTTAATCATTTTTTTAAAATTATCTAATAATATAAAAAAAGGTCATTGGAATGTACTGTAACAAAATTTTTTCTTTAAGTTACATAATTATCAGAAGATTGTGTCTAGGATGTCAAAAAAAATTCTTTAACATAAACCATTTATAATATCAGTTATAAAAATATGAAATTTTACACGGGTTTTTACATCAGTTATAGGATCACCAACATAAAAAATCCTATTAGTATTTCCTTGAGGTGAGTTGTAGGATAATCGATGTAGAAAATATTTTTAAAAGGTGATAAGTCAATCAATTTTTTATTATTTCCAGTTTCGTGCTCAGTTATCACTTGAAAAAAAACACAATATCCTTATTCAAAAACACATGTGTATAATCTCCCTTATTTTTCTTCATTGTGTATATCATCAACATCACTCTCACTCACCATCATAATGATTCCATCACTCTTGGTTATCAACACCATCACCTTTATTATCATTGTTGTCACGGTCCTTCTCAGTAGCTTTCATCCTCTTTCTTTTGTATTTCACATGGATTTTATTTATATTTTAGATATTTCTCACCATATTTGGTATTTTTAATATTATAATCAATTTTTAATTGATTGTTTTATGTCATGGATTATAAAAATACTATTTAATTACAAATTAATGATATAATGATTATTCATTGATGAGTTGATTAGGCCTAGTTGTATTATTTTGTTATGATGAAAGGTTTTCATGGTTTAACAGTCATATAAAAATAAATTTTGAATATATAGTGGATTATATTAGTGAAATTAATGGTCAAGAACTACAACCTAAAAATTTTATCACCTATATTATCGATAGAACATAAGAAGTACGATTAAAAAATCCACCAAAAATTTATAATTTGTAGTAGCATAGTGGAAAAAATATTTGTATGTTTGGTTCCCTATTGACTGAACTTTCCAAAAGTATGTAGTTAATGCACCCTAATCACCACACAATTTAATCCTTTAATATACAACACATAATAAATAAAACATAATAGTGAAAGAAACATTAAATCACAAAACATGAAATAGAAAAATAGGAAGTCAAATAAAGAACATGATGTCTTAACATGATTCATACTATATATTATGTGAATGATTGAAACCACACTAATAATTTCTTTTATCATAACTATAGTATAATAGGTTGAAAACATATTACAAATAAAATTTATGCTCACCAACTTCATAACACTCCAATAAAAAAAACTCAAACCACATTTTCTCTTATTTCACCTTGGTCTCACACACTCTATAGTAGAGTTCCCATGTACTTAAATACTAATAATATTTCAATAAACATATTAAACCTACAATATTAAAAACTTGGGTCAATTTACATGACTTTCTAAGTAAGGTTACCAACCCGGTGGCCCATCAAATTTTCAAAACAATAAAACTTCTTAAAACTCCACCGTAGAAAAAATGTTATATGATAACTTCTAATGGGAAGACTACCAATGAAGAATATAAATTTATGATTATTATACATTGATCTTGGTATTGTTTAGTAACCAAAATTTTCATAAATGTAATTTTCATTCATGGTGATTTCAGTCCTTTGAACTTATGGTGCTCGAAACATTAGTTGTTATTAATAAATATTCACATCCCAAAAATCCCCCATAAAAATATTTTTTCTTTTGAAATAATCAATAATCCTCCTACACATAGAATCTTATAACATTCCCCTTCACATACATACTTTACCCAAGTCCTACGATGTCTGGATGATACCTCGGGCCTTCCCAATCTACCATCTAAGTGATTATGTCTGCTAGATTTTGTAATCCAGTGACCTCCTGTATCTCCCACTTTTTCCTTCTGTATGTTTCTGATGAAATGATACTTCATGTTTCTATACATAGTCCATGTATAGAATACCAGATTTTTAACCAAGGGATTTTTTTGGCTCTAACAGTAATGTACTTCTAGTTTCTAGTTCGTAATAAGATCCTATAACATTCTATTTAACCATACCATGTCACTACTGACATCCATTGTAGATACAAAATCATCATTAACTATGATCAGTGTATTGATCATCATATGTAGATACATCCAAATAACTAATGTACCTCCATATCTAAACATGAATCCTATTATACTCTTTCAAGTATCTGAATCTCTAGAAAATCTCAATTCCACAATTCATTATAGAATATTTTCTTCCCCAATGAAAAGAGAATGATAATTTGATCCTTTAAAATTCTGAAGGATCCACATCGACACTTCCTACAGAACATTCCCTTGTTCTCCCATATAAAAACTCACATCTCCCATTTCATGGTAGATGTCAGGTCTTGTATAAACCATTAAATACAAAAAGTATACAATCATGGATGAATATAGTAATTTTCAAATGTATATGGTCTCATAATCTATTTATGGTTCCTGTGACTTATTCAACATGAAGTGGTCTACAGTAGGGTTTGATAAAATATTACTTTTATACATCCCAAAACCTTCCATGATCTTAGGAATTTAATAATTATGAGATAGATCCAATGTCCATATTTTCCTAAATCTCTCAATCATTATCCCAAAAATATTATTTTCTTATACAATATCTTTCAACTAAAATATTCATGAAAAATAAGAAATCATCTTTCAAAATTTCGAAGCATCCTTTTCTTTAATCAATATATCATCCACATAAAAAATAGGATGAATGTATCCTCTTCCCATTACTTTTGATAATAGAAATATTTTGTGTTTCACTTATTGGACCCTTAATCTAACATGAATGAATCACATTTTTCACTCCACCATTGTTAGGATTATATCATCCCATAGAGTATTCTTTGTATTAAATTTATAATTTTTTCAGCCAAACTTACGTTACACATAGTGGTTATTTCATATAAATCCTCCCCACCAAATCATCATGAAGAAAGTTTTATTTCCATCCAACTTCTCCAAATATATATCATATAATATAATCATTATTTACAGTATTCTAATGATATACTATTTAACTACAAGTAATAATATTGTTCAAAAATCAACTAATTAATTATATTAAACCACTTCACCAATAGTTATTATTTACATCATTTATTTGCATTGTATTTTCCTTTTATTCAAAAAATCCACTTATTATATAGTTTCTTTTTACCCTCTAGAATTTCAAGAATATTACAATTTTTTTGAACTTCAACGAGTTCCTCTATTCATTCATAGATTACTCCCACTTTCATAGAGATACTAAGATGTAACACCCCTTGATTAAGGTGTGCCCTCATTTTTTGCCATTTCCATTATGTTCAGATTATTTGGGATAGTTTATGGGAGATCTTAGAGGATATTTCATGATAGAAACCATTTTATAGATACATGAATTATTCATGCTGTGAATAGTTTTTCCAAGACATGACTAAGGCATTTCTAGATTCCATGAGTTCCCTTTAGAGTATGAATGATTTTTTAGGGTGAATGAATAAGGACACTTATAACATGAAAACCATTTGAATAGTGAAATGTTTTTTTAGAAAATAGAACTGGGTTATCATTTTTTCAGTGTGAGTGACCACATGAGGAATTCGCAATGTGAATTCCCAATTAACATAGTGGATTAGCCCATGTCTAGTTAGTTTATCCCAGCATATGATTTCAATATCTCATTCGATGTTATTTTTAATAATCTGGACAATCAAAGATGAAGTATGAATTTTGTAGTGATGTTTGATGCCCAGAATCCAATTCTAATAGATCTCCGAGAATTCAAATGTGGAATTAAAATGTATTTATATTTATCTTCCTTCTCAAATTTTATCTCCTTTTTCTATTTTATATGGAACCATAGGTTTATGTCATAATACCTGGATCAATGGGTTTCGATTTTTTTCAGTTAGATACACTTTTGTTTTTATAGAATAATGGAAGTACATTATTTTTGAATTAGAATCACCTTATATCTTTTATGAAAAATAATATTGATGTATGTTTCTTCTCTCTCAGTATTCTATTTTGGAACATAATGCCTTGAGATTTCCTAAATTGTTCTTATGCTTAACTTGAAAATACCTTGAAAAAATTTACACGAAATATCCCTATTTGGATGTGATTTCAAAAGGGGTGTTTTTAATGTAGAAATTTACTCATAAATAAAAGTGTTGATTTGAAGATTGGAATTAGTGTGTTGGAGTGTGTTCACGTGAAAATTGAATGGAGCATGGTCATGAAACACTTCCATCAATGTGAGATAGAGTATGGTCACAAAACACCAAAGTAAATATATGGAACCAAGTTTGAGTGTGTGGATGTTTGTATGTGTGTGAATGATTATTATTATGGTTATTCCATATATCAAGTAATGGTTTTAAAATAATCATTTATTTTTTTCTATGAAACATGTTTTTAACATATATCAACTATTTATCTATTTCTCAACTATGTTATATAAAATGTGATAACTTGTTCATCTTATAGTAGAATGTCTTAGTAAGTCTTCAAGAAATGTAAAATATGTTATATACTCATCCACTTATTAGAAAAATTGTTTTGATTGCATATTTCATTTACCGAGATATAAGTAAGGGATAGATTTGAAACTTGTCTAGTGGTGTTCCATGAATCTGTTTACTTGGTTTCTAGATCTCGATCTGGAGATTTTTTGCATTTTAGTTTGGAGAAGTTCCACATTGGTTTTGATGTTTTTAATTTTTAATTTTAGCATTTCACCTTTGTTTATTTTTTTACGATTACATGATTATGATTCTTTTATTGGTTTATTATTAAGTCATGTGGTCTATTTTTCATGAATCATATTGGGGTCTTGTTTGTTATTCCTTTTTACTAGTTTTTGGGTTCATAGGGATAATTATCCCCCAATATACTCTTCAATCCTTGGTATTTATTACTAGAATTTTCCGTCTTGGGGATGCCACTTAATGATTGTTGGACTTCTGCCACTTCCCAAACTAATGGGCATGGGTGAGAAATTAATAATAGTATCCGTCTTGTTTCACTATTGATTTTGGTTAGAAACATAGAAATAAAAATTTCAAAACATGTAATCTATATATTAAAAAGTATAATCTATCCTTTTTATAATAAACGTAAACTTACTAGGTAAGTATGGGTATAAAAGTCCTCTAAAACACTTTAGAAAAGTTTTCAACTCATTTTCATGGGTTTAGCTTATGAGTGTATCATATTTTGTATTTATACTTAGACTTACCAAAAGGATTTCATTGTTCATCTGTAGTTTTATGATTTTTAAAAAATATTGAAATCATTAAAATTATTTAATTTGTTTTAAATGAAAATTATAATGATGATTACTTATGATTATTGAGGATTTCCAAGCCTTAAGTTCCAAGAGAGTATTGATTAAATAGTATCTTGTTCTATTTATAAATATTGAACCTCGAATACATCATAGAAATAAGAAGGAAGAAGATATTGATAATGTGGTTACCCAAGATCCATAGGTGAACCAATAACTTGTACAATGTGTTGTGAATTCTTTTTATGTCATCGATAGAATAAATTGATATCATTAACTAAGGAAAGTGGATCATTTGATGTAGTTTTATAAGTCAAAACCACCAATTTTTTAAGGGGTTTCTAGACCTCAAAATAATAGGTGTGGTTTAATAGAAATAATAGAATTTTTTATGTCTATGGTACACTGGTGGAGGTGAAAGTATATGTTTTAAGAACTTTCATTCCAATTGAGGTATTTTTTGTGCTCGATAAATCTTAATAAGGACTTACATGGGGGGATTTTTAAGAATTGTTCAAAAAACAATTCAATCCCCAGACATCCATGATAACCAGAGCCATAGAATTTTTCATCAACCTATTCATGATAGATTATACAACTAATCATATGAATTTATCCCATTTTGAATTATAAGAATCAAAGAGAGTGTCCTTAAAGTCACACATCATTAAGTCAATATTTCAACCATATCTTTTATCGAATATTGTTTGCCGCTATAATAAAAATTATAATGAGATGGTAAATAAAGAAATAGTGGAATAATTGGTTCATACTGAAAATCTAATAGAAGGTAGTATGTTTTTTCCCTAGGAACATGTTTAAATTATAGTGATGGAAATAATTTGAAGATGGACAACTATTCACAAGGAGGTGAGGAACCCAGACTATAGGTTATAATTTAGTTGTGTTTCATGTATGATTCTATAGAAAATGATTTTATTTTCAATGTGTTTCAATTATTCATTTGAAAAAGGAATACATTTTACCACTTTGGAATTTCCACCACTATGTAATGAAACGTTATATCAAGAAATATTGTCTTCCACATCCAAAATCAGTATGTGGAATATTATATACATACCCCCAGGTCTCATATTCTCAGATATAATAGTATCATCATACTAGTTATCACCTAAAGGAATAGTTTATCCCATATAATTCCAAGAAAACATTGATTTTCTAGTAGAAACCTTAGAAAGAAATCAAGATTTATCCTATGGAAACTGATCAATAGATTTATGGAGTAGAGTACTCAATCATGAGAGAGAAACTATGCCCATCCATCATGCGTGGTAACATTCTTTCAATCATGACTCTTATGAATGTTTTGTTTTATACTAGATAATCACATTCATTCATGTCAATTTATACTATTAGAATATTGGGACTACACATGGAAATGATGCCACATATTATTATTATTATCAAAAAACCCCTTTTGAAGGAAAAGTGTAGAGGATTTAGATGCGAAACATGTTCTATAACCATTGATGTATTAAAATTTATATGAGGGTTTATGTTCTTGGCCATGGATGCTTCTAATTTAGTCTTAGGTATTCATCAGATGGTGGGATTTAAACCCCATATCAACTGCTACATGTGGAAAGTATCATATAAATTCATGGAAAGAACTCTTTATGTATTCAAGGGGGACTCAGATGTAAATTCATGAAGAGAAGGAAAATTAATTACAATGTATGGAACCATCACCATCCAGTTATAAAAAATGACTTTAGCCACTACTAATGAATCTGGAAATGGGAATGTTCCTTCCATTTTGGATCAACACCTGGATGTCTATCTGAATGTTTTCTCTAGGTTACCACCAGAATGGAAAATCAAATTTTCTGTTAATATACTCTAGAGAACAAGTCATATTTTTCTACCATCTTATATAATGGATATTAAATAGTTTTTAGAGTCAAATGTTCCTCTTGAAAAGTTATAATATTAGTGTTTTATCAATCATGGAACATCACCTTGGGATACAATAGTTTTATTCAGTAAAAAGGTGGATGGTTCACTATGGTTATGTGTTGATTAACATAAGTTAAATCATGTAATGATTAAAGAATAGTATACTCTTCTTATAATTGATGATTTTTTGATCAATTACATGGGGATAAGTGGTTATCTAAAATTTATATTTTATTAGGATATCATTATCTTAGAGTCATAGGATATGATATTCCAAATATGGCATTTCAGAGTAAAAAGGGTCATTACAAATACATTTTTATTCTCTTCAGTATGAAAAATGAACTAACAGTTTTCATGGGCTTGATGAATCATATCTTTCATAGTTACCTTTAATCGTTTTTGTGATTTTTTATGATTTACATGTTTACTCTCAATGTAAGAATTACTATGAGGAGTACTTTAATATGATGATGAGTACATTACCAGACCATCATTTTTATGCTAGGTTTTTAAAGTGTTAATTCTAGAATCAGGAAGTTTGTTTCATTATTCATGTAATTTCCAAAGAAGTAATTTTAGTTGACCCTAAAAACATATATGTAGTTATCTATTTTAAACAACCAAAGATTGTTTTTTAGGTAAACAATTTTCTTTGATAAATAGACTATAATCATTTCTTTATTTTAGATTTATCTAGTATTACTTATCTCATTAATATTTTTAAATGAATGGGTGGCCATTAAAATGGGAAGAAGAATATTAGAAATGTTTTCTAGAGTTTAAATAATGTCTCACATTGACACCCATCCTAATATTCTCAGAACCTAGTTAGGGTTATGTGGTATATTTAGAGGCATCTAGATATGATCATGGTTGTGTTCTCAAATAGGTAGAACATGTTTATCAAATGGTTTTCTCTAATTTCAAGAACATGAAACAATTATATGATGAATTTCATTGATTTTGATATATTTTTCAACGCCTCAAAAACATAGAAAAAATTCCCTCTTTAGATAAAAGTTGAGTGTTTTCACTGATCATAAGAGTTTGAAATACATCTTTTCTCAGTGGGACACAAATTTGAGGCAACGAAGATGGATGAAGTTTCTCACAACCTTTTATTTAAACTTAATATACACACCAAGTAAATCAAATTCTATGGAAGATGCATTGAGTCACAAATTGTATAGCAATGTAGTCCATGAAGCTATTAATTAATGACCACAACAAATAATGATTTAAAAAACCCATCCGGATTGAACTGCAATGGTTTATGATATAAAGGTTTTAGTTAAAACAAATTCTACGATTAGCGGACAATTATCATTTCTTTATTTCATACTTCCCAAGGATTTATTCTCCCATGAATAATATTAAATTAATGGGTGTTCCATTCTACTGGGAAGAATACTATTAGAAATGTTTTCTAGAGTTTAAATAATGTCTCACATTTTCAAACATCCTCATATTTCTAGAACCTAGTTAGGTTCATGTGGTATATTTTGATGCATCTAGATATGGTCTTGGTTGTGTTATCAAATAGTTAGATCATGTTTTATCATATGGTTTGATCTAGTTTAAAGATCATGAATCAATTTTATGTTGAATAACATGGAATTACAAATACTTTTCAATGCCTTAAAAACCTATCAAAATTGCCTCTTTAAGGAAAGTTTGAGTGCTTTCTCTGATCAAAAGAGTTTTAAATATGTCTTTTCTTAGTGAGACACACGCTTGAGGAAACAACGATGGATGAAGTTTCTACCAATGTTTGATTTAAACTTAATATACACACATAGTTATTTAAATTCTATGGAAGATGCGTTGAGTCACAAATTATAAAGAAAAGTATTCCATGAAGCTCTTAACCGATGACTGCCATGAAGAATAATTGCTAAAATGCATCTGGATTGAACTGTAGAGCATGAGCATAGAATTTTCTTCTCAACTAGTCTTCATATTAACACGGTAGATTTGGTAAAATTTTCACAATTAGCATGTACATATTATATCAATATTGTTTCAAATATATATGGTTGGGAGTATTCTGAATATAATATAGAGGACGAACATTTCATGATACTATTTCATTGAATTATAGTTACTCGTTATTTCCAGGAACAAATTCTTTTATTATATCATCATTAAAAATGGTTTATTAATCCATGTAATCATAAAATGTACAAGGTGATAAAACCAAATTTATTTTGGTCATTTATGGGATGAAATATTACAAATTATGTAATAATATGACGAACAAAACATCAACAAAAAGTCAGGAGTCAACAATCGGTTGGTTTGTTGTATTCTATGACAAATATATATTTATGTTGTAATTGATTACAATATAATTTTTTATATTTTCACTTAGAACTTTATGGAAGATTGATTATACATGAGTGATTATGGATAGACAACCCATGTCTACACTCTTTCTCCCCATTATATAATCTTTCATGGAAAATGACCAAGAAAATTTGTGTATCCAAGAAATTCTCTAGTTACACAGGGATCCAGTTTCTATTACCTCTAATAGAGATACCATACTCACCTATTTATTTTGTAGTGATCATAATAATCTCTCGAGATTCAACTAACCATGAGCACAGTATGTCATCCACATTCATATGGGAAAACAAAACACAAAATTCATACATTGGAAGATATGATCTGAGATTATTCCATTGAATTTATTGTCTCATAAGAAGACTGTATGAATTTTTTGGAATTATCCTATAACAATAGTTAGCATTAAATAATAAAAATGGCCCTATTTATGGCTTTGTATTTTCATCCTCATAATTCTACACTACGTTGGGTAGAAATAGGAGATACATCATTAATTATACCAAACCTTTTCAATGAGATGATGAATAATGTATAAATTACACGAAAGTGGATGGATATAGCTAAATGTGGATGAAATTAATATGCATAAAATCATCAACGACATTTATCATTAAATGTGACTGATGGTGTCTTCTTGAATGTGTCACCAAGAATTGGTCATCAACAATTGGGGAAACAATGGAAGCTTACCCCAATGTATGTGGGAGTATATGAGGTTGTTGAATGGATTAACACTGTGTTTTATTAATAAGCCTTACCACTATGATTTAGTGAAGTCCACAACATCTTCCTTGGTTCTTAACAAAATATGTCTCACAATGATCCTAGTAATGTGTTCATTTGGGGTCATGTTACTCCTGATACTGAAATGACTTTTATCCTTGAACCGGGTTATATTATTGATAAATATAAAAATAAAATACAAGGGATATGTATTTCCTTAGTGTTAGTTTTATGGATCCATTTTTGGATTCAAGAGGAAACATGGGAACCATAAATGTTTATAATGGAAGAATGGCATAAGTTGTTCAAGGGTAATGATGATATCCAGCTTCCCGAGGATATAACTCCCCCTGGTGGGGAGAATGAAGGATCTCTGGTTTACAGTATTCCATTATTTAATACATTCTATTTTTTGTTTTCAGTATATGAGATATTTTATGGATGTGTTTATAAGATATTTTTTTGAGTGAACATACAATCTGGTTATAGGAATTATTCATTTCATGGATAGTTTTTCCTAATGTGAATAAGGATTGGGTATATGTCATGCATTTACTTTAGTTCTTGAATGGTTTTATTTGGGTGAATGATTATGTTGAATTTTTATGTTATAACCATTCATATATTGAAATTCTATTTTAGTAGAAAATAAAAATGAGGTGATTAGTATTTCAGAATAATTGAACCCTCATAGAATTGATGGTGTGAATTCCAAATCCACATAATGTATTAGTCAAAGTCCATGGAGTTTATTCCATCTCATAGTTTTAATTTCTCATTATAGTTATATTTCATTCCTGTCAACCTTTAGGGATACTCTGTAAATTTTTTAGTGATCTTTGACTCCCGAACTCCAATTCCAATGGATCTTCATGCATTCAATTATGGAATTCAAATATAGGGATCTCATTCTTCCTGCTCATCATGGATATCCCTGACCTATTTTATATTGAACTATAGATGGATGTTGTAATACTCATATCTATAGGTATATATTTGTGGTTATGAGATCATATTGGTTTTTAATAGAAGAATTGAAGGAAGAGGTCTGATCTATGGAATCACATTAAATATTTTGTTCGAAAAATCATGGGGTAGGTGGATTCTCCATAACTTTACTATTTTTGGAAAATCATGTCTTTAGTTTTCCTATGTTGTTATTATGATTAGCCTAAAAATCCATTGATAATATTTATATGAAAAATCCTTGTTTTTAATTGATTTGAAAAAGAGGTTTTTTGAATGATTGAATTAATGTTTAAATAAATTTTGAATTTGATAGTTTTGAATAATTTTGTTGTCATGTGTTCATGTGAAAATGGGATAGAGCATGGTCATAATGCACCAAAATATATGTAGGAAAAAGTATGGTAATGAAGAATACCATCAATGTTTTAAATGTGAATAATTGTGTGGATATATATGTGTGAGTGAGTGATTATTGGTATCATTATAATAAGTATCATGAAATGGATTAAAATATTCTTTTAATTTTTTCTATGAAACCTATTTATAAAATGTGTGAACTATTTATATGATTCTATCATGTATTAAATAAAATATAATAACATGTTATTTTCTTAGTGGATAGTGTTGGGAAGTCTTTAGTGATTTCATATAGAGTTATATACTCACCACATACTTTGGAACTTTACTGTGTTTAATGATTTCATTTTCTAAGATATTGGGATGGGACACATTTCTATATATCTAGTGGTTTCCTTAAGTTGTTGACTTTATTTCTTAATCTGGAACAAGAGAGTGTCTACATCATAGTATAGAGTTGTTCCACTTTGGTGTCGATGTCTTTAATTTGGAGTATTATCCATGCACCTTTTTTCATTTTTCCTTTATTAAACTAAAATGGGTCTTGTACTTATAATATATTGAGTCGTTTTGTTTATTTAGATGCATCATATTGTGATCTTGTTTGTTATGTTTTACAAGTTATTTATTTGTGTTATGAGGGGAAATCATCCCCAAATGTCCTTTTATTCCCATGGAATTTATTTCCAATGTTTGGCATCTTGGGTATGTCACCTAAGTTTATTAGTATAGTGTTTTAGTATTATCATATATAAATACAATATATAATTTATGATAAATAATAATTACACTACCAAAACACACATATTAGAACCATAATATTTTATTGTATTTAGAAAATTTAAAACACAGAAAACTAGTCCATAGGTAAACTACAACATCCCCTACTATAATCTTATTAACTAGAACTCTTGTAGGACATATATTACATAATACATTTCATCATAACCGAGGGGGATGAAACATAATAAATGGTGTGATAAGATTCTCAGTAACGTTAGAAATTGAGATACATAGGAATGAAATGGTCACAAGGGTATGAGAACATGATAGTAACATTTTAAAACCATGTCCTTGATATCAAATATCATAATCTAGTGTCATGGGATAATTATGGGAAGTTTATAAGACATGAATCTTACGAGAAACAAATAAATTATCCATTAGATCATAACATAATAAATAGGCATAGATTTTATGTATACACATAACCTTAGAAAGTATCATGTCAAGGATACCCACAAAGACATTCATAAAATGTTTTTCTTGGGCTAACCACCCATGTACCAACATTTGAATTAGTCTAACCACCTATGTAACCACTTTTTTTGTCTTGGGTTAACCCTCCATGTACCCTTTGAGCTCATAGAATATTTTTCATTACCCAATGCATTGGAGGGAGATATAGGTCCCACCCGTCATATAATGAAAATCATACACATCTGTGCCAAAATATCATAAAATATTCATCATATCATAACATATAAAATTAAATGGGTTTAATATACATTTTATCTTATCATAACCTATATTAAATAGATTGGTTTCATTTTATTTCATTATTTAATCATAGCATAACCCATGGAATAAAACTACGATTCATAAATATCATGACATCATAAGCATAAACCATTCAGATAAATCATAATAATGGTATCCGTTGATCATATCCTTATTAAGGAATATGTAACATCAACGGATGTCATCGTATTTGGAAATTGTTTTTGATTAATTATTTAAAAAAAGTATTGATGAAAATATAATTTCTTATTTGAAAAAAAATTATAATAGATCATTTTGAAAATAATTTTCTTATAAAAAATAAAAATTCATAAAGGAAGCTTCAAAAAAATAATGGTAGTAATGATTGGATGTTTTCTTTCATGTTGTATACGTTTAAAAAATATTAATTTTTTATTTTTTGTAATATCTAAACGGGCGTTGTTTAAAAAATGACATGAAGATTAATTGCAAAAAAAATTAAAATTTCAAACATGGGTAAAAATTTATTTTAAAATTAAAAGTATAATAACAAAAAAAATGAAAATATTTTAAAAAAACATGGTTTTGGAACAAAATGGATTTCAATCAAAGAGAAAAATGAAGTCGGATTTACCTAAAAATATTTTCCAAATTATTTTAATTTACAAAGAGTTGAAAATGGTTCTATTAATTGAAAATATCATGAATAAATAGAGTAAAATAAAATTCATGAGTTTCATTAGATATAGATTATAATGTGTTACTATCTGAATCATAATCATAAATAATCATGATAAATGATGAGATTATAAGATAAAATCATTACTAATTTGGTAACAATCAATCATATGTCTAATGAATGAAAAAAATTAAATGAAACATATATCATCATGAGAATAAATATATATATGACATTACACATCAATGGGATTGCATATACACCTTATAAAGAATATAGGTGCACAAAAGAACATATATATCAAAGAATGAAAATTGTGAAAAAAATCCTATACTTCTTTTTTTATCTTTTGAATCATCTGAAACAATAATGTATAATATCAAATGAAAATTTCAATAACATGAAAATAATAATATTCATGATATATCATGTCAAATGGGATGTATATACACTACACATGATAAATGAGTGGTGAATTTTAATATGTCTCTCACAATTAAAAGAGAGAAGAGAAATCCCTTACCTTAAGTCTTGAATTTTGTCGTACACATTCAATCCTCATGCATAATAAATATATGATTATTATAAATCTATTATAGAATAATATTTATATATATTTTATGAAATATTATTTTTTAACATTTTATTACATATTTATTAATAGTAAAATATTAATGATATATTACATGCAGTAACCACTTTTTCCATATATGTTTTGATATTTCATTTTTGGTCATTAAACATGAACGTGGTTCCATAATCTCTAGACTATAAATGATGATATAAATATCATATATATTCAGTAAAATGTATTTAATATAATCTATAAAATATAGATATATAAGATGAAATACAATGTTTATGGAGATAGTAGGTCATACATACGTATGAATGTAGTTTCCATTTTCTATATTAATTGTAAGAATGAAAATTAAATGATATATTAAAATTATAGAATCATTTTTATCTCATATATATCACATATGTTCAAGAAATCCATCTTTATTATCTTTTAGGTAAATCCTGAACAATTCAAATCATGTTCCAAGGTGGTAATCAACTGTACTCAAGAGAGACATTGTCACATTCCCACAATATTAATTGTATAAAGATATATGGGTATCGAGGAATGAAGTAAAAGATAGTGGGTTTGGGATTTAAATTGTTTTATAACATGAGTGAAAATGTTGGTTATCTCAGGTTATCTGATCTATAGTATGGTTCAAGGATCTGACGTGGATAATTCAAATCACAAAAAATAAAATAAAATGAGTACCTCATTCAATTATAAGCACAATTGAATGTAGCTCATCACAAGTAACCATTGCATGAATGATCTAAATCCCATACCAGTGACATCTTTCACACATCATCCAATAATTTTTGCACTCTTTGTTCATCGAATTATAAGTGCCAGCATGGATCTCTGACAAATCATTTGGTATCATGAGGATCCCCACATTGATTTTCCTTCGATGAAAGGAGATTAAAAAATTTTGATCACATGGATCAAAATTTTCTCTATATAGAAATATGGAGAGTGTATAGAGGTTCTTAATAACCCTTAGTGAATATTCATCATGTGAGACCCTCTCTCCACCAATATATACAGAGTAGTGAAATTATCCCGAAAAGGCTCCCTGTCCCCCAGAATAATTAGTACTCACTATAAATACCATAAATGATATATTATTTCTGAATGACTGATTAATAAATATAAATTATATATTTATCACTCACATATAATATAATAAACATATTATGTGTAAAAGAGTCCCATTAATTTTAATTGTAATTCCAATAAATGTTAAGAAAATCGTGAATATTAAAATAATATTTATTCAGATAATATTATTACTTGTATTTACATAAACAATTGTGAATAATTTTAGTAAATAAATTTAACAAAATTATTATATACTTGAATTATAATGATATTATTTATTTTTCGATCATTGATAATACTTGGAAAAATCTCTGACCCTATGGTGGGGTGCACCGTGTCCTATACACATATTCACTTGAATAGGGAAGATTCTTAAATATGATAGTGTGTGTGACCCTCTTGGCCCTCATCTCAGTAAAATTAAATAGTATTCATAGAAAAATATTGGATTCTATCCACCCATCAAGGGATATAATGATATAAAGAATAGTCATAAAAATGATGACCATCCAAAAAACACACACTATGTAATATAATCTCTTTGTCATTTGATATATCATAATGTTGGATTCCCACTTGGGTCTTCAAACTTTTTTGTTTTATTGTTTTTTATCTAACCTGATAGATTTATATTTGATTACCATAGACTATGATTTATTAAGGTAGAATCAACTTGATCAACTAGGGAAGATATATTGCTTCCTTAACTCAGAATTGACAAATTCTATAATGATCATTCAATCAATAGCATACCACCAATGTTGCACCAAACAAAAGCTACCTCTCTAGGGATTCATTTTCATTTATCCCTTTAAATCAAAGAACAAGATAAAATAGAAAAAAATCTATAATGATCTCATGTTAGGAGACCAATATACATTTCTATAGAGAGAAAATACGAATAACACAAAAACCATGTGATTTTTCTTTTAGCAGGTATGACCCCATGATTTCTCTTACTCAGGATCACCAAGTGTTATAATATTAAGATGAGTTATCAATTTGTATGATCCCTAGTACCTAATAGTCAGAATTCATCTATTTACAGTGAAAATGACATATCTAGACCATAGTAAATTTGTTCTATATTAATTTCATAGAATCTCAAGGTTCTCATTACTCACTGAGATTAGATATATCATATTAATTTGATAAATAATATATTGAAAATACCATTTAAATAGTATATGTGGAAATTTCTATACTTTAATGGGAATTATACATCATAAATATCTCACTATATGGATGAAATTTTAATCTAAAATTACTAAAAAAGTTGGGTCTTGGGAACCCACATTTACAACACTTCCACTAGCACTAGAGGAAACGTGCTAACGAACCTTATTTACTCTCACATGATTAAGATCACGTTTTTTATTTGTCATGTATTTAGTTTTTGGGTCTACTACATCTCTAATGTGTGGATATTATTCTATGTGTGACCTTAACTCCTTGGGTAAGAATCCTCCAGAGTTGTAATCCATGAGTTTATTCCCGTTTTTCTACTATCAAAACATGAAATTATGTCTACTAAGAGTATCATAATATAAATAATGATAATTATTTATTTACTAAATTCTATTATATAAACTAGAAAAAAAATTATTCATTTTTTCATTACTTCTTAGCAACCTCAGAAGTCGCATCATATTGTTTATTTGTAGGGATTTCTACCACTATCTTGTGTGATATTGTCTCGCTCATTACATTAACATGACTATAATATTATATCATATTTTCCTTATATAAATTGTAGTTTGTATCCCCTTATTATTATTACACCTTTCTCTTTAAATTCCATGAACATATCTTTTACACATTCTCATGTCCAAACAAATAGTTTGGACAGCTTTCTTTTCAATTCTCCTTCATATAACTTATATTTTCATACAATAATGTATATTTTGGTAATATCATATCTTGTATATATTATGTAATATGTTATTGATGTATCATTGAAGTTTTTTAGATTCGTATCACCACATTAATTTCCATAAATGTCTCATACATGTATTCTTGGAGAGATTTGTGCCATGTGACATTTTTAAAATTTCATTCTTGAATTGTTCGCAATTGTGTTTTCCAATACATTATCTCTATATGTATGATATAATGCATATAAGAAACCACTAGATCAACGACTATAAATATTTTTAACTAAAACTTATGTTTTTATTTATGTTACTCTTTGGATATTTACATTCATCTTGGTCATAACTAACAGTTAGACTAATTGATGATTTATATATTTTATCAGACATATTTTACTTGGAAAATAATTGTGCACCTACTAACCTATGGTTTACATGAAAAGAATATTCATTCCAAAGGAATACTATAATATCATATTGCTTACTTTTAATCCTGATCTAGATTTATGTAACATTCACCCTTATTGTAATTCTATTATTCTATCAAACCTTTATGGTTGTTTCATATATACATGTTCCATGATTGGTGGTCTTTAAATAAAATTATTAAAAAAATGATATTGGAGATTACCTATGAAAAGTACATTTCTATTATATTTAGGCCTAATGACTTGGTATAGCCAATAGAGCCTTATTAGTTCCACACTTGTACCAAAAATGTATTGTGTCTCTTGAATACCCACCACATTATTCCAAATTAGAAGATATTTTTCTTTGATACATGGAATCCCTTATTGAATTTTAATTGAATATGTCAATTTTAGCTAATTTTTATCACTTGTTGCTTTTAGGAATTAGTATTCTCAATGAATAATTTTTCACTAGTCATGGTAAGTATAAAACCATAACCATGGTCGCACCCTTCCTACATAGTATGTCTATAGACTATTCATTTACCCCAAGGTCTTGTGACACTTGTGCCTCTGTCAAATATTTGTGAAGATATGGAATTGACTAAAATAAAGTCAATATTTCCCCCACTCTCTCAAGTAGATACGTGAACACTTTTATTGAAATTTAGTATATCACATGGAAAAAAATTAAATCATAATGATTTCTATAAAACCTAAGAAACTTTTAGGATAATGAATTTAGATGCACATTGTGTTTTTTCATGATGAAATTTTTTTTATATCCTCAATAAAAACTTTTACATCCATTAATTTTATCTCTCATTTGAACTCATTTTATATCCATTTTTAATATCATTTTTATATTTTTATGGGATAATGTGGTTATTTAAAATCAAGTATTATAAAATGGAATTATATGAAATTAATGAGTTTTAGCAATTCTGGTCTTTTTACTTACATCATGACACAAATTTGTATAAGGAAATTTGTCTTTAGAAATTTCTCCATTAAAAATTATATTGATGAATTTAAAAATCTATTAATCATCATAAATCCTTTATATAATAATTATCAACTTGATGGGGATAAGGTTATCTGAATTTAGGAATAACTCCATCTAACATTAATTTTCTTCCTTGCGTGTGTGTCACTTTCGCGGTTGTACACAATTTTTTTATATTACGACAATTATTGTACTATACTTGACTTTTACATTCCATAAAAACCTAATGGTATTTTATGACATATAATTTCCTCTATATAACCCTAAAATAGTTCACACTCTCTAGATGAACTAATTTTGAAAGAATTGTGACTTACCTTTATATATAAATTATTCTTATTCCAAAACTAAATATGTTGAAAATAACAATGTTATTTAAAATAAAAGGTTTTAAATGAAACAATGTTTATATTTTTTACATCCAATAAGTTTTACTTGAAAAACTATTGTCTTCCCACAAGTGGGAAAATAATTCATACATTTTATATTCATCAGGTACTGTCAATGGTTCAAGTATCACTGAACTATTTGTTGAGTATGTGAAATAATAACAAAAAATTAATTCTTTGACTAGAATAATGTCTCCAAGTGTAAAAATAAAATTTGTGATAAAATTTATGGTTATGCTCAATAATATTTATAATAGAATCATTATACATAGAAATTATAAGTCCAGTGCTTCCCATCAATGACTTAGGAACCACCCTTTCTCAGCATCTTGGATACCACACCTTACATATTATAACATTTATTACTTGTTAAATATATTTAAACACACATATGTGAGATATATATTGTATTAAACACCCAAAAAGGAAAATATTGCGTTCATTTGATGAATATACCTAAAGAAGAAGTGGATGCACATTTCATTATTCAATTTATTTCATTTAAACTTCCACATATTTATTTCAAAATATGAGAAGAGAATAGAGTTCTATTTAACACCACTTTTTTTTAATGAAGCTTTAAAGGTGGCTTTGACATCACTCCTTCCATTTTCCTTTTCTCTTTATCTTTCAATGTAATGTCCATAATATCTTAAGATTAATATTTCTTCTATTTTTTTTATTTCTTGGTGAACCATACCTTGAAGGTAAAAAATCATTTTCTCTATAATATTTGTTTTGTAATCTAAAATGAAACTTGAATAAATGGGTGAAAATGAAATATGAATGGCTCTTGATCTTCCATAAATATTTAAAAGTAAACAATGTAATTATCACCAATTCATATCTCACTTCACATTCTTATCGTAAGATCGTCGTAGATAAGACTACTTATAATAACATCCATGTCCTGATGTTGTATCCAAAACTCACATAAAATATTGATGATAACATTATGACATACCCATCATATGTGTAATACATTAGTCTACTGTAATAAGTTTTAACACCATTGCTTCTTGTGGTGGCTTAATAGGTACCTGGGACACCTACACATTGAATTTCATATATCGTAGTACTTTGTGAAAGTATATGTACTACTCTTAGAACAATGTTCTGGTGTGGAAGTTTACTTTTTGAAATAGATATTTACAGTATTTATTATGTTATTACATTCCACTTTCTAAAAAAATAAATTCAAGAATATTAGTTATTTTTTGTTGATTATATATTAGACATTACCGTTTATTTAAATCATTAAATTTCTCCCACCATTTTACAGAACTCTAGAATACCTTTTTACTAGAATCATAATACTATGTATCTTGAGTATTCTGGTGGAAATTATCCTTGAACATCCCCTCATATTCTATAATATTTGGCAACACCACTCTTGGAGATTTTCTAGGAAATTGTTTAACCAACCAACCACACTAACTCACGGTTCTTTGACCTATTGAGTGAATGAACAACTTCTAAAATCATAAACCAGATTTACTCAATGCTTTCCACTAAAGTAAAAATAAATATATATTTGGATATTAAATTTCTACCAATTTCAGTTAAGAACTCCCTATTAGTATGACCACCCTCAAAATTGGCTTTCAAGCATCCCAAACACCCGATTTGTTCAAATTAAATTAATAAAAGGAGTTTACGAATTAATATTTATTTGAATGTTTTTAATGTTTTAATCATTTAATTTAATCAATTTAAATTAATCTGTTCATACTATGTTGTCACACTCACAAATAAAAATTAATAAAAAAAAATATTCATCGCATCTTCATGCATTTTATTATTCATTATTTTATGTGTTTCCCACATTCATTAAAATTCATTAAATAATAAAAATTCATAAAAGATATAAAAATATTTGAATGGTCCTGGGAATCTCAAATTGGTTGATCAATTTAAAAATAATTGATCAACCATGGCCTAGGTGAATCATATCTGAGTCGTGCCTTCACCCGTGACACGGCTCGTCCAAATCCAATATATCCATTTCTCATTTAAAATTCACCTCAACATAGCATGGTACTCATCAAACATCACTTTATCATTATAAAAATGTATTTTTATATAGGTGAGAGGGTCTTGGGAATTGAAATATACATGAAAATTTATTGATGGATGCTCAAACTGTTATACATATTTAAATGAAATAATTGAGGCACTTACTATTATAAAAATTAACTATGTATTACAAATATAACCCTGATGTAATAAATAATAAAATAAATAAACTCGACATACATGATTTTAGGTAGTGATTAAGACCATCTAGTTGGATAAATTTAAATTATAGTAAATTTAAACTATGATGGGTTTTAAATAAATTAAATGAGTTTTTTAAATTTAAATAATCATTCATTCATGATATTGTTTGTTTAAATTCAAATAATTAAATTAATTTCTTAATTAATCATGTTTCTAAATTATATATACTTTTCATAGAGTATTAAAATATTAATTTATTAAATCACAAATTTATATTTAATTAATATAATTAAATAATAATATAGAATTAATTAATTCAATTAAAATTTTATTAATAATAAATACCAAGGCCCTTGAAACCCTTCCCAAACCTATAACGGGTTAGATCAAAACCCTGCAATCCCGTTTTGATCAAGATAGACCCTTTGTAGGGTTGTTTAATGCCAGCCCCACCTAGATGTGTTCCATGTCAGGTAGACCAACCTTGACCCATTATGAGGTGGATTAAGTCCATCATAACTCGATGGAATTGTGTTTGGGGTTACCAGATCAGGGGAATAGTGGTAGTTTGGGATTGGGAATCCAGAGAGTTGTGGTGGGGTGTGCACGGACTTGGCTGTGAGTGGTGGTGACAATTGAGGAACACATGTGGCGGTGCTAGCGACAGGGATAAGGTGTTGTCGCTGGAATAATCTTGTTTAGAGGGAGGTGGCCCAACCGAAAGGGCTCATCACTGAGGAATATATAATCTAATGGTACCCATTAGTACATTGGTGCTCTGGCAGTGGACACTTGATATAGGTGGTAGTGGCACTTGAACAAGGGTGGAGAGTGTGGTAGTTGGGCATTTCGACTCACCGAAGGAGGTGTCTGAGGGAGGTAGAGTAAGGAACCTGGGATGTGGTGGCCTTTTAGGATTGGTGGATGAAGTGAAAAAAGAAGATCCAATGTCACAATCTGGTGCGTCTTGGTGATGGGGAGGTTACGTGATAGTTGATGGGTGCTACTGTAGTGTGCTCCGAGGGATGTGGGAACCTTGGGAGGCAGCAGCTAGCCTATGCTGGGAGGAGGGAAATGAGGTCTCCCAATCCAGGCGTGGGAGGGTGGGTGTGTCTGTGTGGTGCTGCTTGATGGAGGAGAAAGGGAGAAGATAATGAGATTCTTCCAAGCAAGGGTTATGTCAGAAAAGGAAGAAGACCTGAAATTGTGGCTCAAGCATGAAGAGGAAGAAAAATGCTAGCGTCCCAATTTTTTAAAACCCTATGAGAAGTTTTTTTAACCGAAGGGGTTTCATTATAGATTTTCTCAATTTTTATTCATAGAAGATCAAAATCTACCCAACTTGTATAATTATAATTTTTTTTAATATTCCACAAATCATGTGAAAAATTTACAACAACCCATAGGAAATTCAGCGATCATATTCCTGATGGAACATGGCCAACTATGAATCTTATAAATCATCACTACTGACTATTTATCATCACTAGTGACTATTTATAAAAGGATCTAAAGTATAACCCCACTAGATCATCCACACACACTCAAAGAATTTGCACGCTCAATGTTCTTCAAATTATGGGTGCTAGAGAAGAGCTTTGAATAATCATTAGATGTTGTGATGATCACCACATCAGAATAAATTTGATGTAAGTAGATGAGTATAATTTAATCACATGGAATAAAATATTCTCACTCTATAAAGAGTGAGAGGATATAAAGGCTTTGAAGAAATCACAATGAATTTTTATCATATGAGAGACTCTCTCCTCTTATATATGGTGAATTATAAAATTAACCGAAAAAGGCTCCCCTTCCCCCATTGAATATTTAGTAATCTGTAAATAATCATTAAATGGTATATTATGATTGAATTACTTGCTCATAAATATCAATTATATATTTATAACTTACTTGAAATATAATATATCTATGAAATGATAAAAAACTCATTATCTTGACTCGTATTTCTCGGGAATATTAAATGAAATTTGAATATTAAAATAATATAAATCTAGATAATATCAATACTTGTATTTATATAAACCCTTGTTAATACTTTTAATAAATAAATTCATTCGAATTATAATGTACTCAAATACTAATTATTTTATTTATTTATCAGTGATTGATAATACTTGGACAACTCCGAGACCCTATGGTGGGCCCACTATGTCGTATATACCTATTCACTTGAATATGTAAGATTCTTGAATACGTTATTGCATGTGACCCGATAAACCATTATCTTATTAAAAGAAAATAATATTCACAGACCAGTAGTAGAGTATAATAATTCATTAAGGACCCGGAATAGATAATGAATCGTCATAGTAAGGACAACCATCAAATAAACACAGACTGTGTAATATAATCTCTTTATCTTTAGATATCTCATAAATCATGATGAAATCTTCTTCCATATTCCTTTATTTAATTATAATTTATTGATCTAACTGGATGGATTTATATTTGGAAACAATGGCCATGGATTTATGAATGTATTACCATCTAGATCAACCAGGCATGAGATATTACATCCTCAACTCGGAAGTGACAAATTCTATCTTGCTAACTCAACCAGTTCTATACCACCAATGATGCACCCAACACAAAATAACTCACCAAAACTTAATTTGAATCCATTTTTTCTTACATTAAAGAATGATATCAAATTAAACACATTGATAATGATCTCATGTTTGGATACTAACACACATGTCCATAGATATTAACTACCAATGACACTTGAAACATACAGAGTTCCTACTGGTGGGTTTGACATTATGATCTCACTTACTAAAGATATCCAAGTTAAAAAATCATGAGAATAATTCTCGATGATTATGTTCACCAACACGTAATAGTCATTCATAATATTTGTCCAGTCAGAATAATGCATCGTAACCATTGGATTTTTTTTATGATTAATTTTATGGTATCTCAAGGTTCTCATTATAGCTTGGGATCTTCAATTACATCATGGTATGAAGAATAATACATGTAAAATAACATTTAAATAATGGAATAAGAAATATCTACAATATAATGGTATGTTTAGATCACTAATATTTCACTATATACGTGAAACTGTGAAAAAAGTATAGAAAATGTTGGGTCTACGGAACACACTTTTACAACAAGTTATGTGTGATATAATAATTCAAGGAGTTTAAGAATATTATAAATATCATATATAAATAATAAATCCATAATTATTTATAGACTTGGGAGATTGTAATGAAAAAATTAATGGCATTGGTGCAAGTGATGGTAGTCCTCTATACACAGAAATGTTGATTTCGTAACCCATTTGATGGATGTAGAGATGGTTGCAGTTCATTCCTTTAACATACCACCATCTTTGTTTATGTATGATACTAATGTTATTATATAATCTTGGTATTTTGACATCCCTAGTAAATATTGAATAAGTAATTTTAAAATATATTAATATTGATGAATTAGAGAGATATTTTAAATTAAAAGGCACACTATGTTCAACAGTGTATGGGACACACAATTGGAGTTTCATGGAAATCATTCGTTGCATGCAAGAAAGAGTTATACTGAACAATAATATATTGTTAGTATTATTATATAATATGGGAGTTATCGGATAAATTTTATAATTGTGGGTATGAATATGAATAACTTTATTATGTTTACACATGTTTATGAATTTATTTGGAATTAATCCAATACATTTTATACACATAAGATAAGAATAAATCTAGTTTTACACTTAAAAAAGATATTTATCTAAAAAGACATTTTACCACCCTTTAAGGGATCACATTTTTTAAAACTAAATTTTTATAAATTTATAAAATCCATTTTAAAAATAAAATTCCTTTTTCAAAGAGTAATATCAAAACAATCCTTGGGTTAATTTTTGGTATTTTCCAGAGAAGTTTCATTTTTTGATGAATAATGAAAAACGGTGAATTTTAATTAAAAAATTAATTATTTATAATTTATTTACATAGTTAAATTATATTTTAAACTCATTTTAAGGTATAATTACTTAAATTATACATTAATAAATCCAATTTAGGTCATTTGAATCAATTTTACATTGAAATTGGATAAACTAACATTTCAAAATTTTGAATATTTTTACTTTAAAAACACGTTGGTTCATCCCATCTCTGAGATTAATTTTAATTTAAATTATAACTATTATGTGACTGGAATTTGGAAATATTGATTCAATGTTTTAAATAAGAATAATTTTTAATTTCTAGTAAAGTCAACATATTTTTAGTCCAAAAATATTTGTGAATGAAATTAAAATTAATTTCAATGATAATGGTAAAAATTAGTTTACTTAGTGGTTAGACATTAATATTAAGGGTCCAAATGATGTATAAATTTATAAAAAACTTATTCTACAGACATATTTATACCATATAACCTATTTTCTTGTAAATTGTAAAATATTATAGTAACATGATGTATGAGAGACCTCCCAATAGTGTTTAACTATTTTTATTTACAAGAATGTCACTCCTACTCCACTATAAAGGGAATCCACTCTACCCTTGTATTGACACCACTAAAGAATTTTATATTATAAAATATATTCCGATATAAAATCAAACATCTCTAATATCATCCAAGATTTATCACTTTAGGATGAAAATAAACCAGGGAATTCTTTTGGTGCAAACTAAAACAAGTTTCTCAAAGAAGAGAAAATGTTCTTCAATGAGAACATTAGTTTTTTATTTATCCACCTATTTAATTATTTTTATATCATGATTATAAAATTACCTAAATAACATAAATATAATTAGTTGTTTTTATGTTAAGTGTGTGATATAAAAATTCACACAGTTACATCAAATGGATATGCAATCCTTTATTAGGTATACGGAAGACTACCGTCTTGCGAACTAATGCCATTCACTATTCCATTACCACCTTTCATGGTTAGGGATATTGATGAAAATATGATTTATATATTATATATATGATATTTATGATGTATTTTTACTTTTTTAATTATTATATAACACATACTTTCATGCTACCCATTTTGTGGAAATACAATAACATTGTTTGTGGATGTGGGTACTACTATCTCCTTAATGTGATGTGATTCATTCATAATTTTTATGGAATGTATTATTAAATAGTTTAATAAATATATGTGATATAAATTACATAAATATGATATTAATTACATAATTATATTTCTATAAATATTATATATCACTTTCTTTCGTACCTTTTTACACACTAATAAAAGTTATAACGTCTTTTGTGGATGTGTTGATTACCGCCTCCTCAAAGCAGTATGATAACTGTTTTATCACCACGTCAAAAAGATTGATATATATATATTTATGATAAAAAATTAATATTTTAATTATATCTTGGATATTATTCTGTATATGTTTTAATAATGACCCCTTTGACAAGAGTTGACCTTCCAAAGTAATTTTTAACATATAAACCGAATACATTCAAAAAACTTATGTAAAAATAATTTATTAAGTATTTTTATACAATAATGTAATAACTAAATTAAAAATTTTAAAAACAATTAAAAAAATTATCAATAAATAAAATATTTATCATATGCTTATTATTCATTAAGATAAATACCCATGTGTTAAGTCGGACTCATGGTAAGGGACTTCGTCTCAATATCCTTTCATTTAGGCATGTTTTGATGTTATAAATCCACCTAATTTTATCAGTTGTATATACAGACCATGTTTACATATTATATCATGAATTTATTTATTCTCATGTCATTTAATATTATGCTAAATTTTATTCCTTCATGGGGATTATGATTCAGTTATTTTAGAGTGGCATGTGACACATTAATTTAAAAATCACTTTCAAACTGTTTAAAGATATAATTCCAAAATATTTTCCTCCATATAAATACTATTGAAATTATTTTATATGTTCAATAATGTGAATATAAAATGATTATAAATTACATTTTATATCTTTCATAAATTTCATTAAAAGGTTTTCAAAAAATAATCTTTTATAATTTTAATAAAGAATGTTTGAATTTCTTTAAAAATGAAAAAAATTGTTCTTTTTAATGTATATCATGACAATAACATCTCTATTTTCATGACCATTGTTTTAAATTTAGATTTCTCTACATGGGTTAATATGATTAAATGAAACATAAACCTCTTTTTCATTTTCTAGTTATTTTTCAATAGAAAATTGGTTTTAATAATTGATATATTATTTCAATAACATGAAATGTTTTGTTATGATTGAAAATGAAATTTTCTGAGTGAAATGTTGAAAATTGAAAATATTTATGTTTTATTATTATATATTTGTTTGTTGAAATTTTATGGGTTTTTACCTAATAACAAATGATGTGTGATTACTTTATAAAAGAATAACGGGTGGTTATGTGATTTACCAAAAATGGGTGGATCCGTGATATCCCTTCAATGAATTAGGTATGGAAGTAAACCATATGGTTATTAAATTTTTCAGAGACACATTTATGGAAATCAACCACATTGTTATTCCATTTATACAAATGAAAATCATTATAAATTCTTAATATAATTTTATCTTTTATTTATTAAATCTATGGGTTTTATGGTAATATTTTGATTTAAAAAAATGGTAAGTAGTGAGAATATTCTCAAAGGAAAGAATTTACTACTTCTTAAGGGTGAAAAGTATTAATTTATGATAAATTTTTTTAATGGGTTTTTATGTTTCTATAGTAGTAACAGTTTTCCTTCTTTGTGTATCCCTTACTATAATTTTTGTGCTCAGACCATGTTTTTAAAAAAATAATCATAGGATTTAAGGAAGGGTAAGGTAATGGAAGGAGTCAACTTGAAATCCAAGATGATTTTCCATTTAATTAGTCAAGAATTATTTTAAAATCAATCTATTATGGTAAGAAAGTATACTGTTGAGAAGTGTCTTCTTTATAAATTTAGGATTTTTCAATGTATGATTTATGGACTAATTATCTAAAACTTTAAACCTAAAAATAACCTTAAATGGGA
Source organism: Viscum album (assembly GCA_963277665.1). Lineage (NCBI taxonomy): Eukaryota > Viridiplantae > Streptophyta > Magnoliopsida > Santalales > Viscaceae > Viscum > Viscum album. The sequence continues at coordinate 749,435,965 of OY728138.1, read as the reverse complement.
CCAAATTACATTCCTAAATGAAACCCATGATTATTTAATGTTTACGGATCGGTCTTTATAATCATTATTAACATGTTATAATATATAACTTTATAGTTTATGTTAATATTAGTTGCATTCCCATAATATATTTCACTTTATAGTTATTTTGAATTTATATTTAATGTCAGGATTACCATGTGGTTTCATCTAATGTATATTTTTTTCAAAATCATTTTTGGCAGAGGAATCAAAGAATCTATAGGTGGAAGGCACTGAGAAGAAAATAACATTATGAATCAACATCCCATGATGGTTGGAATTATAACTATGAAGTGTGTTGTAGTTATATATTAGTTAACATATAATATAAATGTTATTGGTTTCCATGTTAGAGAGAAACTAGATATACCATAATGGAAAATGATGATATTCGTGAATTTTTTGATACAACACCCCCTATCATTTAGAGGATTGTCTGACCATTTGCTAGCTGGAGGATGGAATAGAACAATTGAAAAGATATTTGATGTCATGGGTTTTTTGGATCACCCATTTGTATCTCTTTCAAATTATCATTTTGAAGGTAAAAATTACGAGTGTTGGTAAACTATTTTGAATTTCAATGAATGTGAACAGGTTGATGATTTTGAAATGGGATGAATTTAAGAATATATTCCTCGAGAAATATTTCTCAATGTATATTTGACTTATGATGGAAAAGGAATTATTCAAATGAACACAAAATGAGGAATATTAGGTGGATACATAAAATGAAAAAATTCACTTTATTGGTGAGGTACATCCCAAATTTTATCTGAGATATTTATAATAACATAAAATGGGTTTACTTAGGATTAAATCCAAGATATCAAATGGAATTGGCTTTTTGTGAGTTCAAAAGCCATTAAAAACCTGTTAGATCTACTAAAAAGTTATTAATGGATTTTACTGATGATCATGTGTCCCCTAAAAACTGTAAAATAAGTGCTTTAGTTGGTAGGAAATGAATAATATTTCATCAAATATTTTAAAGGTAAGATAACCAAATTTCATATATTTTGAGAAGTGTGGTAAAAATACTTCTGATGATTTTTTTTCAAATTTTTTGATTTGATTCAAATGTGGTAAGATTGTCCATATAGCTATTGATTTCTTAAGATATGGTCAGGCATGAAATGAATGTCCAATGGTAATATGTTTTAGTTATAATGAGTTAGGGAATTTGGAAAATGTTTTTCTGAAATTTATTAACTAGGGGAAATTGCAAGATTGAAAAAAGTAGTGCAGAAAAAACTTTTTCTACTACTGTGGTTGATGTTGGGCCATCAAATGATGAGGTGAAATTTATGTTCCTAATTTATTTGAATAGTAAAAATACTCTATTTGACTCAGGATCTTCACATTCTTTCAAATCTGAGAATTTTTCATGTTAATTTGGAATATAAACACATGAATGTGATATATATAACATTCGGTAAAAACTATAGGTGTAAGTATTAAACAAAAAATGATTTATAGGAATTATTTGGTTCTCAATAGTGGGATAGTCATTCATGGATATATTTTTGAATTGAATATATTAGAGTTTGATATCATTTTGGGTACGGCTTGGGTTTTATTTTATCATGATAAAAATGATTTAAAATCAAATAATAATTAAAATAGTGATTTCAAACCTTTGATAACATTCTAATAAGATCATAAATTGATTAAATATGGTAGTGAAATTTTCAAGCTCATACTGCAGAAAAGAAAGAAACGGTTCTGATTAGTGAAATACCCATAGTGAATGAATTTAAGAATGTTTATATGGAAGAATTACCAAGTGTTATTAGTGATTTTGAAGTTGAATTTATTACTTATTTATAGTATGAGCATAAAACTATTTCTAAACCCACTTATCTTATGGATAATGTAGAATATGTTGAAATTTAAAACGTGTTTCTATAATTTCTTGATAAACATTTTATTCAACCTAGCACTTCACTATTTGGTGTTGATGTTTAATTTTGAAAAAGAAAGATGGTTCCATGAGAATTTTAATTGATTATAGAGCCTTGAATAAAATCACTATTAAGAACAAGTAACTTTTTCATCATATTAAGGATTTTTTTGATCACCTCCTGGGAACTAATTATTTTTGGAAGATTTATCTATGGTCTAGGTGCACTCAGCTGAAGGTGTGGTGGGATGAAATTCTAAAGGAAGTATTTCAAATGATGTATGGGATTTATGATTTATTATTTATTCCCATTAGGTTATCAAATAAAACTGTTATATTTATGAATATTATGAATAGATTCTTTCATTAGTTTTTGAATCACTTCATGCTTGTGTTTAATGATGATATTTTGGTATATTATAAAATACTAGAGTAACATGAACATGTTAGGTCCCTTGGTATAGAAGAGGTGACTAGTGGGGGGTATGAATAGTCCTTTTGATTTAATATTAAAATTTCAAATTTTTCATAGTTATATAACAATGTAAAATGTTATAGAGGAAATAAAATAGATAACATAAGTCATTTTTATTTATGTTTGAATCACCGTGATCCTAGTCCTCACTCTAATATCCTCGACTCCTCGAGGATACCGGTATGAAGTAAAACATCACTTTCAATAGGAAGTGAAAAATCAGTTACATGCAAATAAAAATTTACCTTGTTCACACATTGTGGTATAACCTCTGAATTTTCGTGGAGTCACAACCAACCTTCCTTTTGTCTATGAGTAATAACCTAACCTTCTTTTTAGAAGAGAGTAATACCCCATTGTATCATCTAATATTTTCTACGTATTATTTTTAGATATTATATGGATTGATTTCAAGACCATTAAATGAGACGGTGTGTGATTCCAAGGGACTTTGTGCCAGAAATAATTGTTAGAAAAATATTAATATATTTAATGGAACGCGTGTAGGGTTTTTCTTGAAAAATTAGAATAACTGCTAAATGGTTTCATGTATTAAAAACTTGAGGGCACCATTGAACTGATAATGTGATTTTTACCCTATAAATAGCATAGGTTTTGTCTGCACTTGTATTCTATAAAAAAACTCAAAATGATGTAATCATCATTAATTAATTTAAATAAAAAATATTTTAATAGACATAACATCCCATTTCCTTTTTATTAAACCTTTTTTGGGAATCCAGGGATATCACAATAACCCTATAATTACTCTAAGACATAGAGAAAGAATCCTGTCAAATGAATGTTAATGGATCAGAGGACAGATCATGGATCATCGCACCAACGTAGTTGGAAGATCGTCCCAACGAAGACAATACAACTGTTACTCATCAACGAAAGATCCAAAATCTAGGATGGGAGGTTATTTCATTGTTTCTTTTTCCCAAATCATAATTTCCACAACAAACATGCATCAATCCAAAAATGAATTGATCTTTAGTTCGGACGTTGTTGCATGATGGGTTATTGATGCTGGATTATCGGGAGATTAGTTTATCCTCTTTGTTTATCGTTATAAAGAGAAAAATTCATGTCCAAAATGAAAAAATTACCGGGTATGTTATTTTGGAATCATTGGTTATTTTCTCACCCATGTTCATGGTATTATTCACCGTTGGATCCTCATGAACACTACTTAACTTTCCTGGAGGCTTTGATCATGATCGGACCTCTAGATTGAAGTTAAGACGAAATATAGGATGGATCAATGTAGATTTGGACCCTATGATCATATAGGAGCTTTCCATTTAGATTATTGATCACAAGACGAAGGATGGTGGCTCCCAAAATAAGTGAGGATGGTGAGTGGTGATGGCGGTAGCACCGCATGGGACGTTAGAGCAGCCACGTGCAAGCCGGCGGGATCAGAGGTCAACTGATTGGAGGCTACGGGATCAGAGGCCATGGGATCAAAGGCCACGAGATGCAGCGATGTTTGCCTCATGAACGTATGTGAGCAGACTGACTCGATAATAGGTCAATTCAGGCAAGTGGGTTGTTCTAGCTTAGCAGTCTAGGCCAGAGTGGGTTGGGCCCCGTGGGCTGGGCGGACCTAGCAGAACGGGTCAGACATAGCGGGTTGGGCCCCATGGGTTAGGATGGACCCAGGTTGGACCCATTCTCCCAGACCAAGCAAAGGTCAACCAAGATGCTAGGTAGCTACGGAAACATGGATGTGGTCCACCACCATGGTTGACTACCATGATTAGTGGACCGACTACATGGTCGGACCAAGACCTAGTGAATCCACTTATGAAATATTCAATTGCCATAACATTTATACCATACATCCACTTAACAATCTAACTATGGCATTGGGACCCTTATGATGACGTGGTCATTTTGGGATAACATAAGTGGGTTTTTGTGTGAGTGTTCACACAACCAAATGGATTGATGATTGAGTTCTCCTGGAATGATCTCTCTTCAAGAAAACATTTTTTTCGCTGGTTGTGACCTATAACATGTGTTTCTTACAGAGACTGTGTGTCTTATGTATACTATATGTCTTATGAAGACTATTTTTTATGGAGACTCTGTGTATTATGACGACTATGTTTCTTGTTGAGATCATGTGTCTTATTGTATTGAGTATATCTAGATGTTCTTGATATATTTTCTATAGACATATGTCTCTATGGAGATTACAATGAATTCCTTTGTGTTATTCCTTCTTGGTATTTCCATTATGGTATTACATTTGTTTTATTCCTTTTGGTATTTCCTTTATGGTATTCCTTTGTGATATTCCTTCATGGTTTTTCTTTGGGGTATTTATTTGGGATATTCCTTTTTGGTATTCCTTCATGGTATTTCCATTGTGGTATTCCTCTGTGTAACTTCTTCATTGTATTTCTTTTGGGTAATTTCCATTCTAGTATTCCTTTTTTGTTTTAGGGTGTCTTACTCGGTGTTGTTTTTATCACCCCTACACAGGCTTTTCCCACACGTTTCCTATCTTTTTTAGATGATTTAATCTTTGACAGAGTTTGAGGAAGACTAGGACTAGGAGATTCCTTGTGAGACCGGATATGATGAGGTGTGTTCCATCAGATTTTATGATGATAGTCCCATGACCTCTTACTTTAGAGGTAGGACATGTGGCTGCAGACTCTTTTAATTTGGTGTGATTGTTATGGCCCTATTTACTTTTTATTACTTTTAGTGTTGTACTCTAGACATGGGATATGGTGGTTTTAATTATTATTTTTCTTAGTGCTTTTATAATTTATCATTTTGTCTTAGATATGTGCATGTGCGTAAAGATACTTATGAAAATGCCTCCCATATTTGGGATATTCATACTCGATGCTAGTCATCATCCCCTATCCTAGGGGAGGTAGGATTGGGGTGGTCATGAAATATTCCCTTATGGGATGGTTCATGACAGAGTGGTATCAAGGGAGGTGAGTTCTACTATAGGACGGAGAATCTTTGAGGCTGATTTAGGGAATTGGTGTTAGGTGTTTCAAGAACGGATTTCATGCTAGGGAATATATTACTAGTGTGGAGGCTGATGTATCCATACACTAGGAATCTGGGAACGTTGTTTCATACATGGTACATTAAAACACTAGTTGTAGGACAAATAATGGTATATGGATCATATCAGAATAGGTTGAACCTTCAATGTTATTCTTGAGTCAACTCTCCAGATATACTCTATTGAATGTGGTACATCTTGTTTTATTACATGATGCCTCTATGTAGACAGCCTTCCAAGATTCAATTACATGATCACGGGGATGATTCACCCAGAGATGGGGCATTGGTATTGGGGAATGTACCAAAGATAGAACCTTTGTGTCATTTACCAACTATACCACCACCCATCAAGAAGAATCTACAACCAGCACTACCAGCTGGGGATGAATGCAGACTGAGTGCATTGCATGATTTTATGAGGTAGCAACCTCCCTTGTTTTAGGGTGATCCAGACCCCTAGGAAGGTGAGAATTGGATGGTTGTAGTCACCTGGGTCTCGCACCTCGTGAGGCCGCCTTCTAAATAGATGGTAGTCCTCTCCACGAGTCATTTTCTGTTATATATAGGGCGACGGTGGATTTTAGTGACCTAGACACCAGATGATATGGCACGCTCATGGGAATACATTAAGCATATCATATGAGAGGAGTTATTTTTGGCCATGTTATGGTCAGTATGCATACATGATCTTTTTCATCTATAGTAAGGCATTCAGATTGTCTAATCGTATTCAACAATATATATGGATCTTTTGTGCTACTTCACAAATATTATACAACACCCATTCTACAAGGCTCAAACCATTGAGAAGGGATTATTCTAGGAGATCGAGGAATCCATGCTTTACATTATAATTCCTACTTATGATGGGGTACTTGTGAGAGCACTGTAAATAGAGATATATCTAGCAGAGTAGGCACCGGTATTGGGAGCTACTAACATGCACCAGCTAGATGAAACCTAGGAAGTAGTTAGCCGAAGGAAGTCCTAGGGGCCCAATCAGGTCAGGATCATTGAAAGATGATTCTAGGCCACAATATCAGTGGTGAGTGGCTCCTCGGGCAGCCCAAGTCAGCTTAGGGAAAGGTTGTGTTACTCGTGGGGAGGTTGCGAACATTTCGCATGCCATTTCCTAACTTGTTGTATGACCAATTAGAATATGGTCAAGGGGTCATAGAGGAAGAGGTGGTGGTTAACGAATAGTGGTCCACATGGTAGTGGAATTGGCATGGGAGCTGGTATAGTGGTAGGATATGGTCATAGGTTTGAGCTATTGCCACCACCACCCCTAGGTGGTCCATGACATTCTCAGGGATCTAGTCGATAAGGATGAGGCCAACTATAGGTGATGGAGGCTTATAAACTAGAGGATCCAAGGATTATTAGATGTATGATATTTGAATTTTCACCTTAATTTTAGTTTTGATAGACAAAGGTTCAATCTTTATTTTCTTTCCATGAAATTTTTTGAGACTCGATAATTTTTGTTGAACTATTGACATGACCATTGTTCTTAGAGAATATTATGGGAGAAGATTCGATGATCACACATTGGTGAAGATAATGTGACCTTACTCTTGGATGTGATGGTTTTTGTGGGGATATCTGGTTAGTGGTGTTGAGACTTTAGGATTTCATTTTTAGTATAAGCTGTTTATCCATAGTTCATGCTTAGATTGACTATTTTAGATGCAGAGTACGATGTTTCTTCCATGAGGGGAACATGTTTTCTCTTGTTGGTGAAAAAGAATCATAGAAAGTGCATGATGGACTCCCACATAGAAGGGTGCATCCAATAACTTATCAGTTGGATAGCCAGACCCATGGTGCAGTGGATGATTTGAGTCTACAGTTTCCAGAAGTTGTGGCAGAGTATGGGGACATATTTCCTGATGATGTTCCAATATTACCTCTCCATAGGGAGTTAGACTTCTACATTGATCTATATCCTAGGATGACACAAATATAAGTACCCACATATCATATGGATCTCACAGAGCTTCATGTGATGAGGGTGTAGTTGGAGCATTTACAGAGGAGGGATTCGTGAGACCCAGTGTTTCACCCTGGGCAGCCCTAGCTTTGTTTGACAAGAAGGTAGATGATATCTTGAGGTTTTTTGTGGACATTAGATGCCGGAAGCAGGAAACCATGAAGAATAATAATCCCCTACATAGGATCGATGGCCTCTTTGATTAGTTGAAAGGGACATGCTGGTTCTCAAATATTGACCTCAGATCTAGCTATTACATGCTATGAGTATTGTATGAGGATATACTGAATATAACCTTCAGATGTTGTTATGGCCACTATGTGTAGTTGTTGTTTCCATTTGGTGTGATAAACACCCCAAGAGTGGTCATGTGACTCATGAATTGAATCTTTGAACCTTAGACTGATTCATGGCTGTCCTTGTTGATGACATCCAGTTGTACCTGGTGTCTGAAGAGAAACACTTGAGACACTTGAGGATGTTCTTCAAAAAACTTTGAGATAACCGTATTTATTAGAATATCTTGAAGATTCAGTTCTAGATTCAAGAGTTCCATTTTCTATGATACATCATTTTAGAGGATGGAGTTGTCGTGGATGTAGAGAAGATTGGGGAAGTTCTTACTTGGGATACACCCAGAAGTGTTACCAAGGTGATGAGTTTCCTTTATTTGGCTACGTACTGTCAAAGGTGTGTTCCTGAATTTTATAGAGTGGCATCATTCTTTACTTCTTTTACATGTAACAGATATCCTTTCTCATGTAGGAAGAAGTTCCAATAGAGTTTTCATTAGTTGAGGTAGATATTGACGAGCTCTCCCATCATGATATTTCCATTGGAGGGTACCAAGTATGTAGTGTTAAGTGATAAATCAGGAACTAGGCTTGGTTGTGTCTCAATGTAGGGGAAAGATGTGATTTCCTATGGTTTATGTTAGTTGAGACCACATGAGAATAACTATGCAACCCATGATCTTGAGTTAGAATCAGTAGTCTTTGTTTTGAATATGTGGTGACTCTACCAGATGATAGAGCAGTTTAAAATCTACTCTGACCAAAAGAGTCTCAAGTATATCTTCTCTCAAAATGATTTAAACAAGATATTGAGGCGATGTCTAGAGTTCCTCCTAGAATCTGACATTGAGATTGTATCTACTCTTATTAAGGGGAAAATGGTGCTATATTCTGTCAGAAGGTGATCCATTTCACAGTTGTCGAATGGGTCATCAGAGTAGTTGGCCTCATTGTAGATATTCATTGTGGATGGGGATAGATCAACTTACCTCTAGTCGATGGTTGTTACCCATCCACTCTTACAATGAGTCTGGTAGGCACATATTTGCGAAAAAAACTATGAGACTTTACATGCTCATATTTCTACAAGGCATACCCATGATGGATATTCAAAAGGTGGGGAGAATTTCATTCTTTTAATACTGTGGAATGTAGTATTTGGGGTGTTGTGGGATGTGTTTTTGAGGGTCTTCCATACATCCTCTTTGTTGGTATATCCATTTGTGGTGCAGATGTTCCAGGACCACCGACATCAGTTTTGGTGGCCAAAGATGAATATGGGAGTTGTATATAATTTTCATGATGCCTCAATTGTTTGTAGGTGAAGGCTGAGGACCAGGTTCCATTGGGTTTGACTCATCCCATCGAGGTTCAATAATGAATGTTAGATTAAATATCAATGGAATTTATTATAGGTTTACCACATACATCTAGAATACGTGATACCATCTGGGTGATCATTGACCAATTCATCAAGTATGTTGACTTCCAAGCTATTCGGGAGCAGAGTATAGTAGAGATCATGGGATTGTTCTACATGTAGGATATAGTCATACTCCATTGAGTTTCATCAAAGATAGTCTTGGATCACGATGATCACATTACATCCTGATTGTGTAAGGGAATGTCGAAGGTGTTTGGGGATCAGTTACGCTTGAGCACATCTTTTCACTCACAGAAATACATCAAGATATAGTTGACCATATTGGTTATATAGGAAATGTTATGGGCTTGCATGTTAGATTTTGGCTATAGTTGGGAGGATCAACTACCCCTGGTGGAGTTTAAATACAATAACATGTGCCATTCCACCATCTTTGTGGAACCATTCGAGGCCTTGTATGAGTGACCCTATAGGCCACCACTTTATTTGATGGACCCCGGAGAGTTAGCACTCATGGGCTTAGAGTGAGTGTAAATGTCTATAGATAAGGTAAAGATCATCTAGGAGTGGTTGAAGACTATATAAAGATATCATAAGTCTTATGATAATTGATGACAGAGGCATTTGGAGTTCGAGGAAGGCAACCACATGTTCCTTCTGGTCTCACCTCGACGTATATTATAGATATTTGGATAGGGCAGAAAAATATCAATATGTTTTATCAGTCCTTTCCTAATACTACGTATATTTATAGAGGTGGAATACTGCTTGGATCTACCTCCGTAGTTAGAGAGGGTTCACGGTGTCTTCCACATGTCGTAGTTGAGGAGGTACGTGCATGACCCATCATATGCCATTGACTAGGATGAGATGGATATCGATGATGGGGATAATTTTGTTGAGTACCTAGTGGAGATCAGGGATCTATAAGAGAGGATCCTTTTTGGGTAGTTTATTCCTCTAGTTCACATTTGGTGGTAGCACGAGAATCTTCATGAGGTCACATGGGAGTGGGGGGCTCAAAATTGTACCGAGTTACCTTATTTTTTTGAGTAGACCTTTGTTTTTTGATTTAGGGGACATAAATCCCTAAGGTGGGGAGAATGTGACATCTTATATTTTTATGTATTATTTTTAGATATTATATGGATCGATTTTGAGATAAGGGGTTGAGACGACGCACGATTTAAATCACAATGTGCCTAAAACAATTGTTTAAAAATTATTAAACATTTTAATAGTACATACGCACTATTTTCTAGTAAAACTTGAATAAATACTAAACAGGTTCTCGGATCAGAAATGTATGGAAACCATTGAACTCATAATGTTATTTTTACGCTAGGTGATTCTTATATTTTTTCGGTTTGGGTCTTATATTGAAAAACTACAAAAGGGAATAATCGTCATTAAATAATATAAATAAAAATTATTTTAAGCAAAACAAATGATTTTTATATTTTATTAAACCGTTTTTATGAATCTAGGGTAATCATAATAAACCTTTCATTCCTCAGAGTCATGGAGAAAGAATCCTCTCGAATGAATGATGAAAGATCTGAGAATGGATCATGGATCATTGTACCAATGAAGTTGGAGGAGCTTGTCAATGAAAAAAGTAGAACTGTTCTTCATCAATGACCAATACGAACTATGGGTAGGGTAATTGTTTCATTGTCCCCTTTAACCATTATTAATTTCCATAATTAACATGGATCGATCCACAATAAGATTGATATGTAGTTAAACCATTCTTGTGGGATGGTTTATTAATGAGGGGTTATCGAGAGATTAGTTTATCCTCTTTGTTTATCCTTATATCAAGAACAAATCAAGGGTGACATGAAGAAATTATTGGGTTTTTTATTTGAACATTCTTTTCACTTTTCCCTCCCCTGTTATTATCTTTCATTGCAGTTGGATCCTCATGATCATGGTTTGACAGACCGGGAGGCTCTGAATGTGATCAGACCCACAAATTGGAGGCAAGGAAAAATCGTGGCTGAATAAGTGTAGATCATCACCCAAGGATCAAATAGGTGCTCTAATTTCTGTGTTTCGATCACTAGTGGAAGAATTTTGGCTCGTAGAGGAAGCGATGGCATTGAGAAGCACCAACGACGATGCCGCATGAGGCGTTGTGGCACCCTCTATTAAGCCTGTGAGATCAGAGTCCACGAGACGTAGCAAAAATCCACGTGAGATATAGAAATGATCACCATAGGGAAACTCATGAGTGGACTTACTTTGAAATGTGTCGGTGTAGGTGATTGGTCTAGGTAGGTTTTGTGGGTCTGGCCCAGCTAGAGTATGTCAGGCCTAGTGGGCCGAGTCGACCCAGCAGACCAGGTCAGACCTTGTGGGTCGGCGCAGACTTGGGTAAGACCAGGGAGGCTAGACCGGGCCATGTTTGATCATGGTTTTCAACTTCCATGGAATTTCTAGCCTCCATGGTGCGATCGAATGCACTGCAGGTCCACAGTTTAGTGAACCCCCTTCTCAAATTTTCAAACAGCCAAAATTTCAAACTGAATGTCTGTTTGATGACTTGTCTGTGGTTTTGGTACCTTTACGATGAAAATATATTTTTTATATATCATAAGGGTGATTTTTATGATTTTTAATATGACCTAATGTCATCATGAATGATTTATCTTGGAACGGGGGTGCTTCGAGAAACCATTTTTGTGGTTGGCTATGTCCTAGAGATTGTGTGTCTTATGATGACTGTGTTTCTTAAGGAGACTATGTGTCTAATGGAGACTGGGTTTCTTCTAGAGAATATTTTTCTTATTAATACTATGTGTATTATAGGTACTATGTATCTTTTTGAGACAGTGAGTCTTTTTGATAGATTATATCTAGATTCTCTTGATATATTTGTTGTAGAGATATATCTTTGTAGAGATGACTATGCATTCCTTAGTGGTATTCCTTCATGGTATTTCATTTGTGGTATAACTTTGTGGTATTCCATGGGGGTATTTCATTGTGTTAATTCCTTTTTGGTATTCTTTTTTTATGTTTCCTTTGTGTTATTCTTTTGTGGTATTCCTTCATGATATTTCCATTGTGGTATTCCTTTATGGTTTCCATCATGGTATTTCAATTGTGGTATTCCATTTTTATATTCCATTGTGGTATTACTTTGTGATATCCGTTTTTGGTTTTACTTCATTGTATTTATTTTGTGGTATTCCTTTCTCATATTCCTTAGAAGTATTTCTTTTTTGGTATTCCTTTATAATTTCTGGGTGTCTTACTGAGTATTGGTTTACTAACACTACATGGGATTATCTCGCACGTGCCATGTATTTTGTTGACAGTCGAATCTTCGACAGAGTTCTAGGATGAGAATGACAAAATAGTGCCTTATGTGACTAGATAGTCCAATGTGTGTTCCGAAAGCTTTTCTGACAACCGTGTCAGTACCTCTTACATTAGAGGTTGGACTTGTGGCTACCGACTCTTTTCTTATGGGGGGATTATTTTTTCCCTATTTAAATTCTATTTATTTCACTATTGTACTATGGTTGTGGAATATAATGGATTTCAGGAATTTTTACTTAGTTCCTTTACATTTTATAATTTTTAACTTGGAGATGTGTGTGTGCATACTGGTACTTAGGCAAATGTCTTCTATTTGTGGGATATTCCTACTCGGTGGTAGTCACCAGACCCTGGCCTATTGATGGTGGGATTGGGGTAGTCATGGTACAAGACCCTCTAGGATGTGTTGTGACACCCAGTGATAGGTTTTGGATTGGAAAATCATAAACCAGGACTCCAGAGAACAAACAGGTGATTGGGAGAATTACAATAGAGGAATTATAGATAAAATGAAATAACAGTTGAGAAGATGATATAGAAAATCATTGCAGATCACGTCCTTTGTTCACATTAATGCGGGAATATGAATATGATGAAGATCCTCGGTGATCCGAATAGAATAGAAAATGTCGAATATGTTTTTTGACCAAAAATTCAGAGTAGTAGGAAAGTAGTTTGTATCCTTGTCTAATGAATCAACCATAGTTCTACATTTTATTTTTATCCTTGAAGCATTCTCCTGGAAAATTAAATCAAATAACTATTAGAGCATAATCATAACCAATCTATTCAAGACACATGTTACTATTTAACATTAAAATGATATGACTGTTATATTATTTTTTTGAAGCCATGCTGAAAACAAGAACATATTCAGACTAATTTTTTATCATGAAATATTAAAATAAATAATAAATATTTTAAAATTAATACTTATAAACCAAATAATAATTGAAAATTACTTCAAATTATAATATAATTATACAATTTAAACATAAATCAAAATGTAAAAAAATTGATCATCATAAGAAAACCATTTTCATGTACATATGTCATTGAAAAAAGGCTAGAATTAAATTTTTAAACAATTTTGAAACTATATTTCAATATAAATAAGAAAAAGTACTCAATTTAATTAATTTTAACAACATTAAAAAATATTAATAAAATAAAATAAATTGAAATAAATTTTTAATTAACGGTGATTTATAACTCACAGTTGAGAGTATAGAGCATAGGGATATTTCTCATCATTGGAAATAACTGGTAGTGAGATTTAGTCTCCATTGGAAATGTCTTGCTGTGAGACATTACCCACCATTGAAAGAGTCTAGTGCAGGAGAGAAAAAATATAACCTAATAATACATTTTTGATAAAAAATAAAACGAATTGAAACAAAGAAAAAACATATCCATGTATCTTATAACCAAATGGTTCAATGATAATAATAATTAAAATTACTCACCATTGGGTGTCAAAAAGTTACTTATGACTAATTATTGGGTTCTAGACGAAATTCATGTCACACCATTGGGTTCCAATAGTGACTTGTCGAAAAATTCACCAATTATTAAAAATAATCTAAAATATTAACGTCTTTACTAATTTTTATCAAATTAGAATAAAATAAAAAAAATCAAACATGATAAACTTAAAACAAAAATATATTAAACCAAACTTACTGCCATGATTTTGAAGAAATATAAACCGCATAAGATAATGTTCAAAACCAAAATTAAAAACAAAAGTAAGGAATAAAATCACAAAACTAAAACAACTAACCAAAATAACTTAATTAGCATAGGAATAAAAATGGATGCAATAATTAGATTGATGAAATTTTTTGTCTAAGACAAAATACATCAAATGGAAACAAAATAAAACATGCCTAAAATAAAGAATGAAAAATTACAATAAGAAAATAGAAACAAGGGATTGAGAGAGATTGAAAATTATCTATCAAAAATCATAGTGCAGTTGAATAACTTATGGCGGAGATTCATTAAATCACAATTAGTATTTTTTCATCAATTTTATGGTCTCTTCATTGGTTAAAAAACCAAGGATGTCTAAAATCTCTCATTGTTTCATAACATACCAATGGTACCTAATCTATAACACAATTGTTTAATATCCCAATGGGTTCAAGACTCAATGGTGATTAAAAAAGACTGACTATTGATAAAAACAAATCCTGAAAAAAATAAAAAACTAAAATGGGTATGATCTAAAAGAGAGAACTGAGACAGTCAAATCACAAGAATACAAAATAGAAGAGAAAAACTTGTTGAAGGACAAATGAATTTTTTGAGTTCAATGGTGGAATAAAATAAATAATTCAACTTATTATTATATCTAATGAAAGATCAATAAATTTGATAATTAAAATATGAAATGAAGAGGAAAAAAGTTTCAAACATCATTTATTAGAGGAAGAGAATGTCACTGGAGAAATATTTTGTTGAGATAGTCAGTTGTGGAAGATGACGAGAAGGAAAGAAATCACATGTGGGAGAAAATAAGTTCTGAAAGAATAGAAAATAATCTTATAATTAAAAATATTGAAGCGCATGGGATGAGGAAGGATCAAAGATTATCAAATGATTGGGAGAAAAAACAAGGTCGATATGATAGATGAAATGAAGGCAAAGGGGATTACACAGTCTTGGATGAATCTGAGATGAAATTTTTTATCCCACATAGAAAATAACTAGTTGAGTGAATTTGGTATAAAATATAATGCATGGTTTATAGTTTCAATAAAAAAACTCATTGCATACACGACACACAAAAAACATGTGTGTCACGCAAGCGCTCCCTGCCCAACCTATGCAGAAAAATCTCCTTGGGCCTTAGGAAAGGGCCTGCACACACTAGGGGTAAACTATTTCTTGCTTGATCATGTCTCCCATATACAATCCCCTAGAGATAGACCTCCCATGATGGTAGATCTTAAGTCAGTATGGACTTGCACCCGAAGTCTCCAATAAAAGTAAATAATATATAACCCACATAGTAAAAATTTAAACTAAGTTATTATCAACAAATATTTTAAAATTATAAGATTTAATTAAGTGTTATACAATCGTAATTTATGAAATCAAAAAGATATTTAAATAATTAATATATAATTACAAACAATCTCCCACTTTGTGAAAACTATAAAACATAGTATTTAATAAATTTTCAAAAAACTAAATAGAAAATTATTTAATCATCAAAAACATTCATTCTCTTTTTGAAAATAATCAAAAATTACATTAATAAAAATATAAAAAACAATGTAAAATATTACACTTAGATACATTAAATAAAAAATATATTATAAGGTTTTAGCTCTACAATTTTAAACACTATGATATAATAATCATTTATGAAATGTATAAAATTATTAGGGAGATAAATAAAATAACATATAATTATAATCTTCAATTATAACATGTTATTTAATAAAAATTAATCCGAATATAATAAATAAATTTTAGTTATAGATACATTCACAAAAATTGATTTATCAAAACCAAAATTATACTAAAAAGAGTTAATCTTCTAGCATATCCAATTAAAAATTCATTTTCTCAATTTTAACTGAATCTAATGGTTTAGTGAAAATATAAACTAATTGTTTCTCATTTGGAATAAATTATAAAAATAAAACAAATTTATTTACATTATCCCTATGAAAATGGAATCTAACAACAATGTTTTTAGCTCTTGAATATTGAAAAGGATATTTAGAGAATAAAACAGCATTAGTGTTATCATAGTAATTAAGAATTGTTTCAAAGTTAATATTGAAATCATATAAAATTTTATTTATACAAAAAAATGAGAATAGATACTAGAAGAAGAAACATACTCAGCCTCATCTGTTGAAAATGCTATGGATAATTGTTTATTTTAATTCCATTATATTAAACTTCTTCTTAAAAAGTGACTCGTTCCTGAAGTAATTTTCTAATAAAGTCTTCATCCTCTAATGTTGGATTCATTGTTAGACAGTAAATCCAAGAAATTTTCATTATAATAAAATAATTCAGTATTCACAGTGCATTTGATATACCAAATTACCCTCTTAAAAGACTTATGATAACTTTATATGGGATTAGACTGATATATAGCACACATGAAAAAAAAGAAAACATAATACTTCTCATTGAATCAGTAAGGTATAAATGACTTCCTATCATGACTCTATACATATTATCATAGACATACTTTCCATATTCATCTGCAACCAGTTTAGCATTTATTATCATTGGGTGTTCTCATAGTTTTACAAGAATCAAGTCCGATCTTTTTTACATGTTCTTTTTCATACATGTATTGGTTTTAGAAAATTCTGTATTTTCTTTACCTAATTTTAATATAAAGGAAAATTTTTAATTACCCCATTAAACTCATATATAATTCATTTTCTAAGAAATTTGAAAACTCATTACTTATTTCATCATTTTTAGAACAAAAAATGATGTCATCAACATGAAACTATATTATAAATATATCATTTGGAACTTTTTTTATGAATATGTTTTGATCAACCTTACCTTTGAAAAAATTATTTGGAATTAAAAACTGAGTTAGTCTTTCATACCACACTCATGGAGATTTATTAAGACCATAAAAAGCATTACACAATTTGATAACATGATTTGGAAATTCATTAATTTAGAAACCAGGTGGTTATATAACATACACCTCTTCTGAAATAACACTATTTAAAAAATCACTTTTTATAAAAATTTGAAAAGGTTTAAAATTTTTAAATCATGTAAAATATAGTAAAATATGAGTGTCCTATATTCTAGAAATTTGATAAAATGAATCCTCAAAATCAATACCTTTTTCTTGAAGATTTCCTTGGGAAACTAATATTTCATTATTTATAACTATATTACCATATTCATCCAATTTATTTCAAAAAATGTATTTGGTTCCTATAGATATTTTCTATTCAGGTAACTCAACCAGATTCCATAATTTATTTATATCAAACTATTAAAGTTCTTCATGGATAGAATTAATACAATTAAATTCTTTTAAATCATCTTTAATATTAAAAGGAACAAAATTATCTATAAAGGATGAATTTGAAAATAAATTTCAAATAGAATGTCTAGCTCTAATTCTAAAGTCAACATTTCCTATATCATTTTCCAAAGAATGATACTTGAGAGGTTTTAAAATAAAGGACCTGTTTTAGAAGACATAAGAACACCCCTAATTGATGAATCATTACATTCAGGATAATATTCATCTATGTTAAATTCATTAAAAAATCTAACATTATCAATAGAATTAGTGTTCTGTTTATCATCATTTTCAATGAATTAAACATAAAATATTTTTTCCACTATCATGGTTATTTAATTATACACCCTATAAGATATACTATTATTAGAGTATCCCGGAAAGTTACCTTCATCACTTTTTGAATAAATTTATTCTAGATCATCATTAGTATTTTAAATATAGACATTACATGAAAAAACATTAAAATAACCAATTTTGGGATATTTACTCTTAAAATTTTCATAGGGAGTTTTCTTCCCAAAGTGTCTAATATTAAATATATTTATGATATAACATGCTATTTTAATAGATTCATTCTAAAATTATTTTAGAATATTAAGTTCATTAAGTATTATTCCTCACATCTCAAGAATAGTTTGATTTTTTCTCCCTACAAACACAATCTATTACGGTGTTATAGGGGTGGAAAATTATGAAAATATCTATTAGTTTTATATAATTTTTAAAATACAAATTTTAAAAACTATCCAATTTTATCACTTCTAATTTAAGAAATTAAGTGAACATTCTAATTTTTAATTTTATTAAAGAAAAAGACGAATTTTATTAATGTTTCACATTTATGAGATAAAAATATAGTCCATGTAAATATATTATAATCATCAACAATTACAAAGGCATATCTTTTATAACCTAAACTAGATGTTATAATGGAACCAAAAAGTTCAAGGTGTAGCAGTTCTATGCATCTAGCAGTATTTATGTAACTTATAGATATAAAATATTTTTTATGCTACATACCTTTAAAATGAAAATGACATACAACATACGTACAAGGATTGAACATTGGAAGTTCAAGAAACTATTCATGTTTGGACAGCTTGTACAAAATTCAATGATGAACATGCCCCAACCTCTTATTATATAGAATGTGACTTGTATCTACAATATTTAATCATTTTAAATTCTTCTTGGTATATTCTTAAAAATAAAAAGATATGTATTTTTTTTATTAGCATATTATAAAACATTATTACTTCAAATCCTTTTTTTGTTTTTAAAATATCCACTTTAAGGAGATGATTGAACCATTTCAAATTTCCACATTTTGAATTCGAACCATCTCCATTTCGAAATTCATAATTCAAGACATCCCAAAAAACGTCATTCAAAATTAAAAATTCACAGAATAGTAATATACCTTGAGCCCTGCACCTTGCATGAAACGAGGTAACACACCTCTCATGCCATCATCTTTGCTGCTGCTATAGATATTGACACCATTGTCACCACATGTGTTGCACCATGCCAGTAACAACAAAACATCACTAAAGTCTTCCTGAGGCTACATCACAACATCAATGCTATGGAACATCCATTAAAGAACCAAATTCAATCCCATCACCACGTCATCACATTGATGGATTGAGACCGCCTTGAACGTCATCGTCTAATCATCACCAGAAGTACAGAATAGGACCATCCACCAGATAATGAATGTCGATTAAACCCCCATGACTCTAGTAACCTCTCAAACTCACAATACAAGGCACCATGAAAACCACCATGTAGATATACCTCAAATAGAGGGATGTAGTTCTAGAGAAAGAGTAGAGAAATGAGTAGATGAATACTTTCCATAAATCACGTGTGACTCACTAGAAACCATCATCACCATGAGAAAAAATCCATACCAATGAACATAAAAAACCACCATAAAGTAAAACACCATCAATGAAGAAAATTTCATCAAATAGTAATGGAAACTGAGGATGAAACAAAGGGGGAACTGGGGGTTGAATCCATAAAAAATGATAGAAGATGCCGAGAAGTCCCATGAACACCAAACCATTAAGCCCAAAACCTCTGATTATCTATCACTTCATATCTGAATTGGAGAGGAGTTATGAAAAATGAGTCCAGAAAGATGTTGTGGTGGCTAGGAAGAAAATCATATCATATTCACTAGGGAGAATCTGAAGAATGAGTCTTGGAGCAGACTAATCGCTGGAATGTGGGATCTGGGAGGAAAGGGGATTTCTAAAAGCTGTAGAGAAAGGGGGTGAGAGATAAGATAAGGAATTCCAATGATATTTCTCACTATGAGAGGGAGACAAGTCCGAGGGATCGCCGTTGCTGGGAAGCCGTAGTGAAATAGGAGGAAACCCAGAGACTCAAGATCTATGCCAATAAAATAAAATAAAACATTATCATCTTTAAAAATTAGAAATTTATTATCTTAAAATTTTACATACTTTCCATCATCACAAAGTTGAGATATGATAATTAATTTTTGTATTAAACCTTATACAAAAAATTACTATAGAAATTATAACATAAGTCAATATAACTACTTCTATAAAACTATTAACCATACATTTTGAGTTATCACCAAAAGTGGAAGTACCTCCATCACATGTGTTAAAAGATAATAAATTATAAATTTCACCTTTCATGTTCCTTGATAACCCACTTTCCATGTACCATTTTACTTTGGAACATTTTAGTCATGTTTTTCACAAAACAAATCAAACAGATAGTTTTTCTGTTACCCATACTAGTTTGGGGTCTTACTAGATTAGTGAAGAAAATTAGTTTCCCATACACTTGTGACACAATTATTGCATGGTAATATAGATGAAAAATGTTTAGAAATTATAGTCTTAGTATGACCTACAGATTGAGTATACTTCAATGAACATTTTCATTAATAATTACCTTTCATGTAACAATTAAAATAGGTAAAATTTGAAAAATTCCAATTAATACCTTTAACAAAAAATAGTACAATGCATTTAAGGAGCCTGAGTATTATAGACACACCAATTTTTATCATATTTGGGTTTCTTCATAACCATTATTTTATAAAATTTATCTTGGCCTCAAACATAGACAGAAAAATAATTCTTTAAACCAGTAATTTACTTTTTGAGGTTTTCATTCCATTTATCAATAATTTCTAGATCATCACATATTTTTAAATTTTAGTATGAACCATAATATTTCAGTTTCTTATTTTCGGGTTTAAGATTTTAACATTTCATTTCAATTTTATCTAAATTATCACATACAAATATAAATCTTCTTCATTGATCTACATCATTTTTAAACGAGAAACAATTTATTTTAGAATTCTTATATTTAACATTTATCAATTCTGAATCAACGTCCCTTTTCTGTTCTGTATTACTTCAAATAGAATCATTAATTTTTTTATTTTCTTCCAAAATATTTTTATATTCTATTTGATATTCCTTGTACAGTTGTTCAATTCATAATATTTTACTCTAAATTTTTTATTCTTAGTAGTTATTTATTTAACATAATTATCAATATTAGTTTCATATCCATAACTATATTTAAAATAATAGTGTACTCTTTTTATAGTAGAATCCATCAAACACAATTTTATTTAATTTTTTCACTTTTAGAACCAAAATCACTTGAGTATGACACTTCTTTAAAACTTCATCCAACATGATGATCCTTTTACTGTTATTTATTGTATTTACTATCCTTTCTATATTGTTTTGGATTTGGATAGTCTGATTTTATGTTCCCCTTTTTCCAACAATCATAGAATATTAATTCTGAACAATCATATTTTCAATAATTACCTATTTTTCTACCCTTTCTATCATATTTTATAAAATATCTTCTAAGATGCTTCTTAAAGACACTTTTACCCTTCATGTACATGTAAACACCTTGAGTGAAATTTTCAAATTCATCCTTATAACATTGTTTTATCTCAAAATTAGAAGAATTAGAAATAACATTTCATTTTGATTTAAATACCACACCTTTACTTTTTTCATGATTGTCAATATTACCATTCTTCAATTATATCTCTTATTTAATAACTGATCCTATCAAATCATCCATAGAATAATCAGTAAAATACTTACTTTTTTGTAATAGAAGAATTCTATTAATGTCATATTTTTGGTAGATCTTGAAGAAATATTTCAATTAATGATTCATTATTAATGGTCTCTCTGAGAGGAACCATGTTGTCGAAAATTTTGGTGAAACAATTGTACGTATCATTAATGATATCTTGATCCGTAATCTAGAAATCCTGAAACTCAACTTGGCTTATACCTTGATTGGTTATCTACAACTTAATATTACCATGATGATTGAATTTTAAATCCTCTAAATAGCCAAACACGTTTTTAAGGATGAAATATAACCATACATATTCCTACTTAATGAATAGTCTAATAAATTCATGACTTTGTAATTTAAAACACCTTTTTCAGTTTCATTACTAGTAAGAGATTATAAATCAACTTCCATAAATTTATATGTTTTTTACATTATATTCCCATAATCAAGACCTATATTTTTAAGAAATAAACAAATTTTTGTCCCTAGTAGACATAATCACTTCCATTGAAGTGAGGTGGTCTGATAGGATTCAACATATTGAAATCCTGGTTATCTATTACAGATCAATTAATATTTCTCATTAGACTTCTAAATCTTGGATAGTGGATAGTTAAAAATAGATAATGAAATAAATATGGCCTAACCCTTAAAAGGAACCACCCACTAACATCAATTTTTAGATCCCTTGGTATGAAATAGGTGATAGATGGGGGGATAGTTTTTTTGGTTTATTATAACAATTTCAAATTTATCAGAGTTATAATATAGTGGTTAAAGATGAAATAGAATTAAAAAAGATAACACATGTGATTTTTTTTAGAGGTACAGATCACCAAGATCATATTCCTCTCTTCAATCTCCTTTACTCCTTGAGGATACCAGTATGCACTAAAACATCACTTTTGACATGAAGTGACAACCCAATTACATGAAATTAATAAGATGCCTTTTTCACACCAGATGGTGTAACCCCTTACTTTTGATAGAGTCACAACAAACCATCCTTTTTTCTGGGAGGAATGACACAACCATCTCTTTTGGATGGGTGGAATAACCCAGTGAATTTTTTTTATGGGAAAAGCTTGAACAGGGAATCTAGAGAACAAATAGGTTATTAGAATATTTACAATAAATGAATAAATGAAAAAAAATTAAATTAAATTTGAGAAGATGATGTAGAATATAATTTCAACTTGTGTTACATGATAACATTAGTAGATGAAGATGAAGACGATGATTATCCTAGGTGATGACAATAGAATATCAGTTTTTGAATAAATTTAATGATTAACCTTTCAGAGCAGGATGAATGTATTTTGTATCCTTGTGGAATAAATCAGCTACACATTTGAATTTTATTTTTATCCTTGAATCATTCTACTTTAACATTAAACCAGAGAAATATAAGAGAGTGTGTGTATCTAATCTATGCTAGACATGAGTTAGTGTTTAGTACTAGAATAATATGACAGTTATATTATTTTTTTGAAGTCATGATGAAAAAAAATCAGACTAATGTTTAATGATGTGATATTTAAAGAAATTTTAAATATATTAAGACTAATATTTATTAAACAACCGAAAATTGAAAATTAGATCACATAATAATATAATTTCGTAATTTAAACATGAGGAAAAAATGTTATAAAAAAAGGAATCATAAGAAAACAATCTGCATATATTTATGACAAAGAAAAAATGCTACAAATAAATTTTTAAACAATGTTTCGATTATAATCCAACATAAATAATGAAAATTAATGAATATAAATAATTTTAACAACATTTAATAATATTATGTAAAAATTTTATTTTTTAAAATAATGGTGAGTCATGACTCACTTTTGGGAACAGAGAGTGGTGAGACATTTCTCACCATTGGAACTTTCTAGTGATGAGAGTTTACTCACCATTGGAAATGTTGGGTGGTGATACATTACTTTCCATTGAATGATTCTGGATGTGGCATGAAAAATTATTACACACCGTTCCATTTTTTTCAAAAATAAAATGAATTGATCAAAACAAAAAACATATCCTAATATCTTATAACCAAATGGTTCAAGGATAATAATTAAAAAAAATGCATTGTTGGGTGTCCAATGGTGACTCGTGACTCACCATTGTGTTCCAAATATGACTCATTTATCACTATTAGGATCTAATGATGACTTTTTTAAAACATCATCAAATAATCAGAATAAACTAAAACATGAAGAACATTACTAGTTTCTATCAAATAATCTTGAGACAACAAAAAATCAAACATGATTAATTTGAAACAAAAATATATTAATAGAAACTTACTACCATGATTCTAAAGAAATATAAATCACTTAAGATGATGTAAAAATGGAATTAAAAACTCATGAAAAGAATAAAATCACCAAAATAAGACAACTAACCAATAAAATGAATATGAACATGAAAAAAATAGGAATAAGAATTATCTTGAGGAAATTTAATGTCCAAGAAAAAATGTAGAAAATAGAACTAGAATAAATCTCACCTAAAATTCAGAATATAAAAATAAAATTGGACAAAGGAAACAAGAACTCGAGGGAGACTAAAAATTTTCTATTAGAAAACATAGAGTAAAAGAAGAACTTATGGCGGTGATTAAATGACTCACTGTTGATATTTTTAGTGGTGACAATGACTCACCATAGGTTTAAAAAACGAACAGTGTCTAAACTATCTCACTGTTGGTCAATATAAATATTTGTGTCCAAACTGTCTCACAATCGGTTAATATACCAATAGATTCAAAAGACACACTAGTGCCTGGAAATTACTCACCATTGGTAAAACCCAATAGATAAGAAAATACAAAGATGAATTAGCTACAAAATAGAAGAGGCACCTGTCACGACCCGTCCTCGGGGCCCGTGCCGTGACTACCCCAAGCCCGCCTTCCATAGGCCAGGGGCTGGCGACTAGCACCAAGGCGTAAAATCCCAGTAAACAGGGAAGGCATTGCCTTTATAAGTAACAACCACACAGAGTCAGCAAGCGGAAAGTAAAGTGCAGAAAAGAAAGGGGGCCGGAAATACAAGCCCAACTGTAAAGTACAACAACTGAAGAAAAGACGGCGGTCTCGTGTCGTCCACTGGCAATCCCACCTGAAGGGTGGGTACAGATAGCCTCCAGGCTCCTCGGGTCCCACGTCCGCTCCGAGTACGTCCCGACCAGTGGTCCACCTCCAGGTACCGTCCTGCTCCACGCCCCAACCGTGATCAGCGCTGTCCGTCGTCTGCAACCAACACAACAAGGTGCGGGCATAGCCCGTGCAGGGGTGAGTACAACTACTCAGTAAGGACCCCGAGACCCCCGAAGGTCTCCCGAAATCCACAAAGGATATAGCACAAAAGAAAGATGCAATCACGAAGTAACATCTGACCCGACTTAGGTATATGCCCATACATATACCTAAGTCCCCAATTCTAGCTCTGCTCACGAGCTCAAGAACAACTCAATCCACAAAGGAAAGCAAGACTCAAATCCACAAGGAGAGTAAACAGTAAATCCACAAAGGATAGTTCAACACAATCCACAAAGGAGAGTAAACAGTAAATCCACAAAGGATAGTTCAACACTATCCACAAAGGAGAGTAAATAGTAAATCCACAAAGGATAGTTCAACACAATCCACAAAGGAGAGTAAATAGTAAATCCACATAGGATAGTTCAACACAATCCACAAAGGAGAGTAAACAGTAAATCCACAAAGGATAGTTCAACACAATCCACAAAGGAGAGTAACATAAGATTCAGCTCAACCAGGATTTTCATTATCGAAACCGTAAGTGTTGAAGAGCCCCATCTCTGAAGTGTACAGTGGTCCTGTCACGACTCCGAGGTACTGCTCACTAACCTAAGACTGCTGAAGTACTCCTCCTGTCGAGTACCGCGGGTCTGCTGCCAACTACCGGGCGCTCCGTCCGCTGAGGGTCTGCTGCCAAATACCGGGCGCTCACCCAGATAGCCTACTGAGGTACTCCTCCTGTCGAGTACCGCGGGTCTGCCGCCAACTACCAGGCGCTCCGTCCGCCGTGGGTCTGCTGCCAACTACTGGGCGCTCCGTCCACTGGGCTAGTCGACTCACTCCAAGTCGAGTCGGTCAAGCAGTCGTCAGGTCTCAGTCATCTACACGGTCTCCGTACTCCGCACGCACGTCTCCACCGTCGCGGGTCTGTCGCTACAACCAAGCGCACACACTCCGTAGAGTATCGTGGGTCCGCCGCTACAACCAAGCGCTCCACCGCCAAGGGTCTGCTGCTGCATCCAAGCGCACTACCACTGTCAAGTACCACGGGTCCGCCGCTACACCCAAGCGCTCCACCGCTCAAGGTAAAAAGAAGATTCAGCTCACACAGGTTCGGTAGCACTCTTCCACGTAGGATCGCTGAGTGCAGTAGTCGACGCAGTCCACTGAGGATCTCTGCACAGTCGTCGCCGCAGTCCACGAAGGATCTCTGCTCTGCCGTCGTCGCAGTCCACGGAGGATCTCTGCTCTGTCGTCGTCGCAGTCCACGGAGGATCTCTGCTCTGTCGTCGAAGCCACAGCCAGCACTAGGGTTCCCGCACTTAGCGAGCTCGTTTAGGAGGGTCCGCTCCACGAGCCGAGAGGCTGATACATCAACTGACACTTAGTCCGAAGTTGATGTATCCAAAAGTTCCGTATCGACAACAGGATCTCAACGCAACAGACGGCGCGTCAATCGGACGCCCGGTCTGAGAGTTATTGGCATTTCCGTCCCAGGGGCCCGGTTGGTTTTTAGGGCAAAACCAACCCGACCGTACCCCGCCTGTATCCGATCCTCGGGCGGAGTATGCCAAAAGTTCCGTCTCACTTAGAGGAAACTACCACAGCTGACGGTACGTCGATCGGACGTCCGTAGCTCAAGTTATGAGCGTTTCCGCTCCGAGGGCCCGGTTGGTTTCGTGTACGAACCAACCCGTCCGAACCCAAAGTCTCCCGAAACCTTGAGTATAATATACCGAAACGACCGTCTCGATCCAAGGATCGCGTAGCCGCTGACGGTTCGTCAATCGGAGGTCCCAGGCCCAAGATATGGGCGAAAGACCGAAGAGGGCCCGAAAAGGGGGTTCTGGGCCCGGGGCGACCCGGCCCGAACCCCCCCCTGGGTCGGCCGAACCGGGTCGGCCCGAGCCGGGTCGGCCCGACCCGGCCCGAACCGGCTCGGCCGGGTCCGGTCCGGCCTGGGCGCGGCCCGGCCGACCGGACCGGCCGGCTCGGTCTTCGGCCGAGCGGCCGAAGAGCCGCCGCCGCGGGGTTGAACCCGCGGCTTGAGAGAAACCGCGGCCCCGCGGGGGGCCGCCTGTCACGCGGACGCGGCCGGGCCGCCGCGTCCGTCCCGGTTCCGCGCGGCCGCGGAACCGGCTGCCGCCGCCGCCGCGGCTTCAGCCGCGGCGGAAGATTTCCACGGCGGCGCGCCTGGCGCCGCCGCCTCCGGTCGCCGGCGCCGCCGCCTCCTTCCGCGGGCCGCCGGAGATGCTCCGGTGGCCCGATTTCTTTCCCGTCTGCGCCGATGCTCCTCCCGGGGGACGATCTTCACTACGGAGCCAACAAATTGCCCTTGCCGCACGGTTCGTCGTCGTCCGCCAAATCCGCGCAAAAGAAGAAGATCGGCGGAGGGTTGCCGGGTCTTGTTCGTTAGACCCGCACCCTCCGCGTTAGTCATAATCCACGGGAGGAACAATAAAACAATCAACAACAATTTTAAATGTTAAAATTGTTCGAAGATCAAGTTCTTTACTTTAAAAGAAATAAATCACGGGAAGGAAAAATATTCCAATCAACCCTTACCTTATCGTCGTCGTCGGACGAGGGGTCGTCGCGGAATTGCTCGTCGCGGAAGATGGAGATCGCCGCGTCGTCGCGGAATTGCTCGTCGCGTCGCCAATCTCCGGATCAAGATCAACGGATTTAATTAGTTTAAATCCGTTGATATTGAAATTAAAAAGGGAGAAGAAAAGATCCGATTCTCACCTTTGTTGCCGAACGAGGGTCGGCCGCGGAAGAAGAGGCGTCGCCGAAGAACGTCGCGGGTAGATCTCGTCGACGTCGCAGATCTTGGTGTGCGTCGTCGAATTCCGGTCGCCGGCGTTCTTCGCGTTCTTCGCGTTCTTCGCGTTCTTCGCGTTCTTCGCGTTCTTCGCGGAGAGGGTGGAGGAACGAAGATTCTTTCAAATCCTTTCCAAGGATTTTTGGGTTGGTCTTATTTTATAAACATGTCAACACACGAAACCGGTTAAGAAACGATCCATCAATTCGTTGAATTAATTCAACGAAAGAAACGACCCATTTAATTCACGAAGAAACAGTCCATTTAATTCACGAAATAAACCGCTCAATTAAATGGTCTGTTAAGAATTAAAGAAAACGCGTCGGTTGACTTTTCAGTTACTTTGACGGTTTTCGCGGGTGCGTTACTTAGCGAAAGAAACGGCGGGGCTCGTGCGGGCCCCACCGCACAAATATCCTACCAAGGGGGTAGGATATTTCCGGATAGTATCCTATCCAGTTCAACTCAGTTCAAGCCGCCTTTAAGTGGCTTTAAGTGGCTTCCAATCAGTTTAAGTGAAATAAAATAAAGTTGTCACACAAACTTTATTTTTATTTCTGACTTAAAGCCGCAAAATCTAAAAACCACGTCTGTGCAAACGCAACTCCGGAAGAGGCGTTTCTAAGCAAATACCGGCACTGCGATTTCATCGGTGCCCTCAGAATTTGATTCCGGGCACCGGTTCAAAAGATAGAAAAACCCGCTCGTTCGTTCACTGAACGTACCCGAGCCAAACTTCGGAAATTGATTCCGGGCACACCGGGCCTCGGAATCAGGTGCCGTCTGAAGCTGCGCTCTTGTAAAATTCCAAAGAAAATTAAGAAAAAAATTTCCTTGAAATTTGCGGGTCTTTACATTACTCCCACCTCAGGGCTTTACGTCCCCGTAAAGATACATCAAAAACTAGGGGAACAAATGGGGGTACTGAGCACGCATCTGAGCCTCCCGCTCCCAAGTGCTCTCCTGGAGGTTCCCGTGCTGCCATCTGACGCGCACAAGAGGAATCGACCGCCCACGTAGGACCCGCTCCTGTCGATCCTCGATCTCCACTGGAACCTCCGCAAAAGTCGCCCCATCGTCCACGTCCAGCTCCCCAAAGTCGATGATGTGCGTCGGGTCGTGCACGTATCTCCTCAGCTGAGACACGTGGAAGACGTCGTGCACCCGGTGCAACTGAGGTGGTAGAGCCAGGCGATAAGCCACCTCTCCTATCCTGCTGAGGACCTGGAAAGGCCCGATGAAGCGTGGAGACAACTTGCCGCCTCGGCCAAATCTCCGTAAACCACGTCGAGGTGAGACACGCAAAAAGACGTGGTCGCCATCCTCGAACTCCAGTGGCCTCCGCCTCTTGTCAGCATATGACTTCTGTCGGCTCTGAGCTGTCCTCATCCTCTCGTGGATGATCTGGACCTTCTTGTCGTGGCCTGGACCATCACAGGTCCCACAAGAGCTGCAAGATTTCTTCTTTGCCGAAAAGAGAAATCTGGTCTCATCCCCTGGATGAACCACATTCTTTGCCTAAAACAGTCAATCCTAACATGGATGATACTAATCCATACCAAGGATGACGTCGTAAGGCCTCGACGCTACTACTAAGAGATTCAACTGTTACTCTCGCCTCCAAGGGTTGAGTCACACTGTCGGCATCAGTGCGTGGTAACTGGGTCTCCTCCAGTAGATGTCTCACAAGTGAGGGTCAAGTCAACAGCCAAAACTGGAATCTCCTAGTAACATCACGAAAGAGGACAGGAACGAAAATATCACAAAGGTATGCATCTTTTATTATTGCAGCTCATATTACAAGACGCTACACAAAAGCAACAAGGAACCAGAAGTACAAAGGATGTATCCACTAGTTCTGCTCCTGTCCATCAGCTCCCAGGGCTCCATGATCGAAGGCCTCGACTGCCTGAAGCTGAGCTCTCCCCTGCGGTCGGGGTGGACCTCCTGGTGGTGGTGGTGGTAGAGCCTCAAAGCGTCGTCCACCACCTGCTGCTCGGCCAGCTCCTCTACCTCGTCTGTCTCCTCCCTGCAGACCGCCACGGTCGAACCTCTGCCTCTGCCTAGGTGGTTCCTCAACCGTTTGCTGCTCCCCCGCATGGCGGGTCGGGCAGTCACGAGCCATGTGACCAATTCCGCCACAGGAGTAGCACTGCCCACCCTCGGCACGCCTGGCTCTGACTCCACCCCGGCTTCCCCGCACAACTGAGCCTGAGTCGTGCAGTCGGCCACTGGTAGGTCTGGTCTGCCTGGAACCCTGAGTCATCTGTCGGCTACCTGCCACCGAAGACTCCGCTACGTGCCGCCCTGCGGTGGGTCTCTGTGCTGGTGTAGACTCAGCAAGGAAGCTCTCGATCAGAAGGGCCCGCTCTAGCACTCCCGCCTGGGTCGGAATGCTGAGGGAGATCAGCGACGCCCGAATCTCCTGTCGCAAGCCCTGCTCGAAGGTCCGGGCCCGGAAGAAGGGGTCTCGTACCATGTCGGTAGAGTAGCGAGATAGGTCCGTGAACCTCGCCGCGTACTGAGCGACCGTCATGCTGCCCTGGCGCAGCTGGAGAAGCTCCTGGATGCGCACCGCTCGGAGGGTGGCCGGGACGAACTCAGAGCGGAAGAGGCTCTCGAAGTCCGCCCAGAGCAAGGATGCCTCATCGTGAACCTGGAGCATCAGGCTCCACCATCGTCCTGCCGCCGCCTGCAGGAGGCTCGCTGCGAGAATCACCATGAGATCCGCTGGTGTCCTCACTAGCCTGAAGATCCGTACCACCGCCTCTCGCCAGTCCTCGGCGGCCTGGGGGTCCGCCTCACCGCGAAACCTGGGCGGTCGCTGGCTCTGAAACTCATGCAGTGCCCTGAGGCGACGTGCATCGTCAGCGTCTGGTACTGGAAGCATCGGTGGCTCGGCGGGTAAAGCTACCGCCGGTGCCACTGCCGGCAAAGGGCCCTGCACCGAGGCCTCGTCGCTCGGTGGGCTGCCATCGCGCCCTACACTCGGAACCCTAGCTGGCTGTCGTCGCGGGGCCATCCTGAAAAGGAGAACAAGAGCACCACAGTCAGAACAGTATACCTGGTGAGCTGGCACAAGTAATCACAAGGAAAACTTGAGACTTTCATAAAGCAGATCAGTATACCCGGTGAGCTGACACAAGCAATCACAAAGAAAACTTGAAACATACACGCAATAAATGTTTTCATGCATTAAGTCGGAAATCAGGAGTCAGGGTCCTGGTGTACGGATACGTCGGCCGCCGCACCAACACTGGGCTCCCTGAACTGATAACCACACTCAATACACTAAACACTATTGCTTCACATAGAAAGAAAGGACGATCAGAGTCTGCGGTAGAACCGACCGCCTCTGATACCAATTTGTCACGACCCGTCCTCGGGGCCCGTGCCGTGACTACCCCAAGCCCGCCTTCCATAGGCCAGGGGCTGGCGACTAGCACCAAGGCGTAAAATCCCAGTAAACAGGGAAGGCATTGCCTTTATAAGTAACAACCACACAGAGTCAGCAAGCGGAAAGTAAAGTGCAGAAAAGAAAGGGGGCCGGAAATACAAGCCCAACTGTAAAGTACAACAACTGAAGAAAAGACGGCGGTCTCGTGTCGTCCACTGGCAATCCCACCTGAAGGGTGGGTACAGATAGCCTCCAGGCTCCTCGGGTCCCACGTCCGCTCCGAGTACGTCCCGACCAGTGGTCCACCTCCAGGTACCGTCCTGCTCCACGCCCCAACCGTGATCAGCGCTGTCCGTCGTCTGCAACCAACACAACAAGGTGCGGGCATAGCCCGTGCAGGGGTGAGTACAACTACTCAGTAAGGACCCCGAGACCCCCGAAGGTCTCCCGAAATCCACAAAGGATATAGCACAAAAGAAAGATGCAATCACGAAGTAACATCTGACCCGACTTAGGTATATGCCCATACATATACCTAAGTCCCCAATTCTAGCTCTGCTCACGAGCTCAAGAACAACTCAATCCACAAAGGAAAGCAAGACTCAAATCCACAAGGAGAGTAAACAGTAAATCCACAAAGGATAGTTCAACACAATCCACAAAGGAGAGTAAACAGTAAATCCACAAAGGATAGTTCAACACTATCCACAAAGGAGAGTAAATAGTAAATCCACATAGGATAGTTCAACACAATCCACAAAGGAGAGTAAATAGTAAATCCACATAGGATAGTTCAACACAATCCACAAAGGAGAGTAAACAGTAAATCCACAAAGGATAGTTCAACACAATCCACAAAGGAGAGTAACATAAGATTCAGCTCAACCAGGATTTTCATTATCGAAACCGTAAGTGTTGAAGAGCCCCATCTCTGAAGTGTACAGTGGTCCTGTCACGACTCCGAGGTACTGCTCACTAACCTAAGACTGCTGAAGTACTCCTCCTGTCGAGTACCGCGGGTCTGCTGCCAACTACCGGGCGCTCCGTCCGCTGAGGGTCTGCTGCCAAATACCGGGCGCTCACCCAGATAGCCTACTGAGGTACTCCTCCTGTCGAGTACCGCGGGTCTGCCGCCAACTACCAGGCGCTCCGTCCGCCGTGGGTCTGCTGCCAACTACTGGGCGCTCCGTCCACTGGGCTAGTCGACTCACTCCAAGTCGAGTCGGTCAAGCAGTCGTCAGGTCTCAGTCATCTACACGGTCTCCGTACTCCGCACGCACGTCTCCACCGTCGCGGGTCTGTCGCTACAACCAAGCGCACACACTCCGTAGAGTATCGCGGGTCCGCCGCTACAACCAAGCGCTCCACCGCCAAGGGTCTGCTGCTGCATCCAAGCGCACTACCACTGTCAAGTACCACGGGTCCGCCGCTACACCCAAGCGCTCCACCGCTCAAGGTAAAAAGAAGATTCAGCTCACACAGGTTCGGTAGCACTCTTCCACGTAGGATCGCTGAGTGCAGTAGTCGACGCAGTCCACTGAGGATCTCTGCACAGTCGTCGCCGCAGTCCACGAAGGATCTCTGCTCTGCCGTCGTCGCAGTCCACGGAGGATCTCTGCTCTGTCGTCGTCGCAGTCCACGGAGGATCTCTGCTCTGTCGTCGAAGCCACAGCCAGCACTAGGGTTCCCGCACTTAGCGAGCTCGTTTAGGAGGGTCCGCTCCACGAGCCGAGAGGCTGATACATCAACTGACACTTAGTCCGAAGTTGATGTATCCAAAAGTTCCGTATCGACAACAGGATCTCAACGCAACAGACGGCGCGTCAATCGGACGCCCGGTCTGAGAGTTATTGGCATTTCCGTCCCAGGGGCCCGGTTGGTTTTTAGGGCAAAACCAACCCGACCGTACCCTGCCTGTATCCGATCCTCGGGCGGAGTATGCCAAAAGTTCCGTCTCACTTAGAGGAAACTACCACAGCTGACGGTACGTCGATCGGACGTCCGTAGCTCAAGTTATGAGCGTTTCCGCTCCGAGGGCCCGGTTGGTTTCGTGTACGAACCAACCCGGCCGAACCCAAAGTCTCCCGAAACCTTGAGTATAATATACCGAAACGACCGTCTCGATCCAAGGATCGCGTAGCCGCTGACGGTTTGTCAATCGGAGGTCCCAGGCCCAAGATATGGGCGAAAGACCGAAGAGGGCCCGAAACGGGGGTTCTGGGCCCGGGGCGACCCGGCCCGAACCCCCCCCTGGGTCGGCCGAACCGGGTCGGCCCGACCCGGCCCGAACCGGCTCGGCCGGGTCCGGTCCGGCCTGGGCGCGGCCCGGCCGACCGGACCGGCCGGCTCGGTCTTCGGCCGAGCGGCCGAAGAGCCGCCGCCGCGGGGTTGAACCCGCGGCTTGAGAGAAACCGCGGCCCCGCGGGGGGCCGCCTGTCACGCGGACGCGGCCGGGCCGCCGCGTCCGTCCCGGTTCCGCCCGGCCGCGGAACCGGCTGCCGCCGCCGCCGCGGCTTCAGCCGCGGCGGAAGATTTCCACGGCGGCGCGCCTGGCGCCGCCGCCTCCGGTCGCCGGCGCCGCCGCGCCGGCGACCCGCGCCGCCGCCTCCTTCCGCGGGCCGCCGGAGATGCTCCGGTGGCCCGATTTCTTTCCCGTCTGCGCCGATGCTCCTCCCGGGGGACGATCTTCACTGCGGAGCCAACAAATTGCCCTTGCCGCACGGTTCGTCGTCGTCCGCCAAATCCGCGCAAAAGGAGAAGATCGGCGGAGGGTTGCCGGGTCTTGTTCGTTAGACCCGCACCCTCCGCGTTAGTCATAATCCACGGGAGGAACAATAAAACAATCAACAACAATTTTAAATGTTAAAATTGTTCGAAGATCAAGTTCTTTACTTTAA
Source organism: Viscum album (assembly GCA_963277665.1). NCBI lineage: Eukaryota > Viridiplantae > Streptophyta > Magnoliopsida > Santalales > Viscaceae > Viscum > Viscum album. The sequence goes on along the minus strand of OY728138.1, from coordinate 749,401,990 downwards.
AAGAAATAAATCACGGGAAGGAAAAATATTCCAATCAACCCTTACCTTATCGTCGTCGTCGGACGAGGGGTCGTCGCGGAATTGCTCGTCGCGGAAGATGGAGATCGCTGCGTCGTCGCGGAATTGATCGTCGCGTCGCCAATCTCCGGATCAAGATCAACGGATTTAATTAGTTTAAATCCGTTGATATTGAAATTAAAAAGGGAGAAGAAAAGATCCGATTCTCACCTTTGTTGCCGAACGAGGGTCGGCCGCGGAAGAAGAGGCGTCGCCGAAGAACGTCGCGGGTAGATCTCGTCGACGTCGCAGATCTTGGTGTGCGTCGTCGAATTCCGGTCGCCGGCGTTCTTCGCGTTCTTCGCGTTCTTCGCGTTCTTCGCGTTCTTCGCGGAGAGGGTGGAGGAACGAAGATTCTTTCAAATCCTTTCCAAGGATTTTTGGGTTGGTCTTATTTTATAAACATGCCAACACACGAAACCGGTTAAGAAACGATCCATCAATTCGTTGAATTAATTCAACGAAAGAAACGACCCATTTAATTCACGAAGAAACAGTCCATTTAATTCACGAAATAAACCGCTCAATTAAATGGTCTGTTAAGAATTAAAGAAAACGCGTCGGTTGACTTTTCAGTTACTTTGACGGTTTTCGCGGGTGCGTTACTTAGCGAAAGAAACGGCGGGGCTCGTGCGGGCCCCACCGCACAAATATCCTACCAAGGGGGTAGGATATTTCCGGATAGTATCCTATCCAGTTCAACTCAGTTCAAGCCGCCTTTAAGTGGCTTTAAGTGGCTTCCAAGCAGTTTAAGTGAAATAAAATAAAGTTGTCGCACAAACTTTATTTTTATTTCTGACTTAAAGCCGCAAAATCTAAAAACCACGTCTGTGCAAACGCAACTCCGGAAGAGGCGTTTCTAAGCAAATACCGGCGCTGCGATTTCATCGGTGCCCTCAGAATTTGATTCCGGGCACCGGTTCAAAAGATAGAAAAACCCGCTCGTCCGTTCACTGAACGTACCCGAGCCAAACTTCGGAAATTGATTCCGGGCACACCGGGCCTCGGAATCAGGTGCCGTCTGAAGCTGCGCTCTTGTAAAATTCCAAAGAAAATTAAGAAAAAAATTTCCTTGAAATTTGCGGGTCTTTACAGCACCTGATATTTCAAAGCATAGACTTAATAAAATAGAATATAAAAAACATGTTGAAGAACAATTGAATTTTTTTGAGTTCAAGGGAGCTCTAAAATGAAGTATTTAATACTATCATTATATTTAATGAATGAGAAAGACAAAAGATAAGAAAAACATGAAATTAATAAGAAACAAAGTAGGGCATGCTGTTAATGAGAAGAAGAGATGGTCATTGGATAAATATGTCATTGGGATGGTTAGATGTGGAAGATGACGCATTAGGGAAAAACACGTGGGAGTAAAAAGAAATTATGGGAGAGTAAAAAACATTTCAAGAATTCAAAAAAAATGTGTATGGGGTGGGGAAGGCTCAAAGACAATCATACAACTATGATAAGGAAGAAGGGAGATCCAACATATGAGATGAAGTAAAAAAATATCATATGGTCTAGGTTTAATCATGGATGAAATGTATTTTCCCACATCAAAAAGAACTTGTGTAGGGAACATCGTATAAAAGTAATGACATGGTTTATATTTACATAACAGAAAACAGGCATACACAACACACACATGGCATGCGGGCCACATGGGAACTCCATTCCCAACCTATGAAGGTGACTATCCTTGGGTGTACTAAACATGCACTATTTCTAGCTTGATCATGTCTCCTTTGTGAAAGCCTCAAGTGATGGACCTCCCATGAGGGTAGACCCGATGTCACATTGGGCTGGCACACATGCATATTTTTTACCATACAGAATAAAATTAAAAAAAATATAACCAACACAAGAAAGATTTAAAAAATGTTATTAACAAATAATATTTCCAAATAATAAGATTTAATTAAATGTTTTAAAATTTTAATTTATTAATACAAAAAAATAAATAATTAATACACAATTACAAATAGAAGTATACTTAAGGATTGTTTTACAAACCTTAAAAGAAAAGAGACTATATGGAAATTTTTTTACGATTAAATTTTGATGGTAACAAATTTCATTCCTTGGACATATCTTTTATAAAGATAGAATAAATATTGTCCCACATAATATTAATGTTGTTCAATAGTGTCCATAAACATTCAATGTTATAAAGATTTTTAGTTTTCTTGAACTAGTGAGGTATTACTAATGGGGTTTTAAAAAATATACTTTATATAGGCCACTAACTAAGTTAACATGAATGGGATCTAGGATCATTTTCATATAATAATTCGATGTTTATTTTCAGTAACTGAAAAGGATATTGGTCAACGATCCAGTTTTCGACCTTCTATCCAGAAATTGTGTTTTTTCATGTACATTGATGCTTCATTAAAATGAATCAGTAGTGTCCTGATGAAAAAATGATAAGGTAATTAGATATGATTCACATCAGTTGAAAATTAATTAGTAAAATTATACTAAACATTATTTGGAATTAAAATATATTATTATTGCATTAAAACTTTGGATGAATCATTTGTATTGAGGGTTGTTTAAAACATATATTGATCATAAAAGTTTTTTGTATATATTCACTCAAAAAGAATTGAACATGAGATAGAAGATATAGTTGTAACTAATAAAGGATTATTATTTCATGATTCATTTTCATCTTGAATGTAACACCCCAAGATTTCATAGTGCGTTATTTCTTCAAAGTATTTCAATAACTTGCACTACACGCAACATTGAGTTCAAGCGCACGACGACTTACCAAAGTAGTCGTTCAAAAGCTGTTATGAATAGTATTAACTGGATTTTAAACTTTATATAATCCTTATAATTTTAGAGTCCATATAATGTGTTTCTTATACATAATTTAAGAACAAATACAGTTTTTTAGATAAAAGAAGTATTTTTCAAAAAATGATATTTTACCGCCTTTTAATGGTGAACCCTTTTTAAATAAAATATTTGAAATTTTTATATATTCAATTTGAAAAAATAAACTTCTTATTTAGAATCGAGAAATAATAATTTAGTTTTAATAAATTTTCGGTGTTTTTCTGATAACTATCTTATTTGGGTGAATAGTGAAAAATACTATATTTTATCAGAAAACAAATTTTTTATTCAAGATAATTTATAGTGTTAAATTATAAATTCTAATGGTTTGTAAGTATAAATAGATTATATTATTACCATTTAATCAAATGATGGTCATTGTAAGAAATTTTACATTGAAATTGGACATAAATAGGTGTCAATCTTTGGATAATTATTATTTCTTAAAAATACCTCTTTTGGTTTTGACAACGGGAATTAATTTTAAATTAATAAATGCATCTTCTATTTTTTGAATTTGTTAAAATAGACATAATTTTTGGATTCGAAATATCGAAATTTTCCCAGGGTGAATTTTTGGTATTTTTCTGAAAACTTTCAATTTTTGATGAATAGTGAAAAACACTGAGTTGTTTTTTAAAAACCATATTTTTAATTAAATATTTATTTATTTTATTTAAATTTATTTTATGTCAAAGTAGATACATAATAATTATATAAATTCAAAGTAATTCATTACAGTTAGTTTATAATAATTTTAGATATATAAAAATTTTATTGAACTTTCCACCGTCTTTTACCAACCTCCTATGAGAATTTGAAAATTCACATAAAACATAATTTTACCGCTTCTATGAGTGGAATTTAAAAAATCTGAGAGACATGTTTAACCTAAGTAAGTAAAATGTCGTTCAATAAGACTAAAACTAATTTTTGTGAATAGTAACTTTTGACTTTTTTTTACCGCGGTTAAAGGTACATAGGGTAATTCAAGGTAAAAAGAATATTTTATTAAAGCAAAATTACCTTAACACATGTACTAAACTTATTGGTTGAGTAATGGATGACCATTTCCATCCTTGGGTCGATTTTGGGACCACGTGGAGCCACATATGAATGATACTGACATTTTAGATTAATTAATTTAAAGTAAAGACAAAATTGACATAAACTAAATTATTTTAGTAATTAATTTTTATGTGGTGTTATATAAGTAATGTTTTTTACCTATAAATATTTTTTGGATAGATGAAAATACTTCCTATATCGTGGTAGTTTTTTATAATTTTTATACATTAAATAATAAAATTTATTTATGACAGAATGATGATGCAATAATTACCTTATTAATGAATGAATAAAATAAATAGTATTATAAATATTAAAATAAATATAATTTCAATGTTTTTTTGAAAACCAAGAATTTTCTATGTGAATATGATATGTTAGGATTGATTAAATAAATTTATTTTGAATTAATAATGTTTTTATGACTTTAACAGAAATCAATTATTAAATAGTGTCAAAATTGAACTAAAATAGGTTTTGAAAAAAATATTACATTATTAATTGATATAATATTCTTAAAAATATAAGGTTTGTCCAAAGGACTTATATGATGATAGTTTTGTCATTAATGAACCACTTGGTGTTAATTTGGTAGTTTATAGTATGTTTATTAACCAAATAATATAAAAATACAAAGAGACATGGTAAATGTCAAACTAATTAACTAAGAGGAAAATCTAAAAGATAAGGAAAATATAGTGACCTAAGACTGTCTAAAACCTATTGGTTTAACTTATTTAGACCCATCCCCTCCTTAGCCTATAAATAAATCAGATTTTATCCATTACAAAGAGAATATGTATTTATTATAAAAAAATATTTTATGTCTTTTCTAAGGTGCCCCTCACCCCTCTTATAAAAAGGCACCCCCTTCTATCAAATTCATACCTTAAAAGCCTTTTTGTTTGGAAAAAACCTACCCAAATCTCTTTTAAACTTCCCTCAATTCATCCAAGATAGATTTATTTAGTCAGAAAGCCAACCTAAAGAGCCCTTTTTATCAAATAAAAAGGAAGAACCCAAAGAAGAGGTAAATATTTCATCACCTCTTTCATGTTCCTTTCTTCTTCCACTTAATTTTTTTTGTTTCCATTATAAAATAAAAACTATAGTATCTTCTATATACTATGATTTTATTATAAATATGGTACAACCAAATTCATTATTCTATCCATCATTTTAATGACATGTCACCATACGTGTGTACGTACGGCTTACCGTCTCGACATTGTGGGGTAATTGTTATTCAATATATTATTATTTAGATGGGTATAATAATAATGTTTAATTGATTTAAATAATAATCATAACATGATAATAATTCTGTATATATGATATATCATCCAATTATATATTATTTTAATATCAAAAGAATGATATCGTCGCTCGTGTGTACGTATGGATTGCCATCTCCACGAACGCGATGAGATTCATTCCCCATCGTATCTATTCAAGACTAAATTTTATTAGATGATTCAAAGTAATGTTTAAATACTTATTATGATTATGGATATGAATAATATAAATCCTATTAATAAAAAATATGACTCACAAAACAAATAATATAAAGGAAAATGAATCTGTTAACACCCGAAAAGACGATAATACTAAGATATTATTAACAAAGAAATGTTAAAATATCATATATGATATCATATTAATGTATGTGATTCTTTTATAATTTAATAAAAACTATTTCACCATTATACATGAGTTTAACCTACCTTCAACCAAGGAAATGTTCAAGGTAAGGGTTAATTTCACAATCTCATTATTATCCGAGGTTGTTTTTACGTAAGTATGTACTCGGACCTCTTTATCATCCACATTCATGTTTCTTAAAAATGCATTTCAAAGCATTTTTACTATTTACTATACTGTGGGTTAAATTCATTTTTAACCTTGTTTGACTTTTTATAAAATGGTTTTAAAGGATTCTTTCTGTCATTTTCCAAATAAGGTCATTTTTATCCTTTTCTACAAAATTATTGTAAGAATGTATTTTTAACTTATACAGTGGGTGTGGCTATTTTCTGCCATTATAAAATCTTTGAAACATCCCTTTCAAGCTTATATGAATATTTTCAAAGTAAATGTTTTATTTTTTAATAATGTGACTTTTAAATGATTTCAAAAAATGAGATATTTTTCTCAAATACTTTCGATTTCATCTATGTCAATATCCTTTGATGAATTTTAAGATTATTTGAAGTTGATTTATTATGATACAAAACATCCATATTGTATTGAAGTTTTTGTGATATTTTGACTGTGGATGTGTTATTTTTATACCATTCATGGTTTATGGATAAATTATTGACCTTTTTTATGCTAGTTTTAATACGAATATTTATGTTATGCTTAAACCAGTTCATATGGGGAATGCATTGGAATTAGTAAGTGACGGATGGAGCCCACTATAGCTCCTCGATGAACCGATAGGTCTTATGAGACAAACTAGTGTCTTGTAACATGTCCTTGACGAAATCATATTTGTATTCTTGGCACAAGGCCTTGACTATGTGGTTATGGTATTCTGGCATTATGCATTCTTTCATTATGAAAGTGGTTGTTGATATTGAATGTGACTATTCGACTAGTATAATATCCAAGTGAATAATTAAATGGAATTATTTCATTTTATTTTTTCAATATTATGCCAAAGTTCAAGTTTAAAATACTTTTGTCTTAATTATACATTGCCTCAAATATTTGGGCTTATTTATGAAAGTTTCCGCTATATTGTTATCATTACTGAGAATCTGATCTTATCCCTTTCTATGTTTTATTTTTCCCAGGATGTGAAAAAGTATTTTATGACTGACCTTTATTTATAGTCCATGTGGATATTATTGTGGAATATGGAGACTATGTTGTTTTAGTTTTTTACTTTATGATGTAATGTAAAACTTATGAATGTACCTAGTGTTTCCAAGGCTGCTAAACAAATTGGTCTTTCGAGACATGATCTTTTGTGAACATGCCAATGTTATGTAATAATGAACTGACTCTGGGTAACTGGGGTCGGGGCATTACAGTTGGTATCATACAAAGTTTAGTATAAACCTTCGAAACTAGATTTAGATAAACTCTAATTAGAGCATAATACCCTAAGATAGACTTTGAGGATCGGTATAGAATAACTTCCTAGAATTTTGGTAATGTATAGATTTTGTGAGTTTTCTGAGAAATACATCTCTATCTGGATACGAGAAGGTAGAGGCGGCTCTGGCAGAGATGTACCTAGGGGTAAAACCCAAAAACACCGCTTTGAGCTAGACTCGAATGGGAACTGGTGCACGACAACGGGCCTTGTTGTAGTCTTGGTTACAACACTCCTGAGGGATACACATAGAATAATTCTAACTTTCTTTAGAAACCATTATGAAGGTTTTATGAGTATATACATCCTCAAAGAAAACATTTTTATGATTATGGATTATATCCATAAATTGTTCAATCTACGTTAGGTATTTTACAAGTTTGGAATTATTCATTGCAATTCATAAATTGACCTAGTGTATGCCATTGTATAGAAATGGCGCCCAGTAGAAGGAATGTGAACTCCAGTAGTACGTATGATCCAAAGCGTAAGAAGGGTCATATCTTTCTCGGTATTAAGCCAATATTTAGAAGGGAAATTGTCTCCCATGTATTCTCAACATATTAATAAATAGTATCATGTGTTAAAAAGATATGTAAATAATTATCTGTGTCCTATGGCTTTGAAGGGAGGCAAGAGAAGAAAAAGGATAGAAGATAGAAAGATGGATAAAGGGAAGAGGGAAAAGAATAATTTTCCTATATGTGATAACTATGAGAAGAAACACCCTGGAACTTGCCTGAAGGGAATGAGAGTTTGTTATAAGTGTGGAGAAAAAGGACACCACGTATGTGACTGAAAGGGTAAGAAAAAGGTTTCAAATGTACAATGCTTCATCTTCAAGGAGTTGGGACACCACGCGAACCAATGTCCAAATCATCACAGTATGCCTCAAATGATGCTATTAAATAATAATCATGTTATCATAATACCACATATGGGGAGGAATGATTAGATTTCTTATGCTTTTATTAATGAATTATTTAATTTGAGTGTTGTATGAACGATGTACTGGTTATAATAATTATGGAGTATATAATGAATGTACAACAGTAATATTTAATTAAGGACTAGAGATTGTGTGGAACCAAGAAAAGTGACTCCAAAGTAGGTTTAATTTTTAGAAAATATATGGTTGAGAGAAAGATAAACCATAATATGGTTTTGATACCGAGGTAGTGATTTTGGAATAATAAATGTTTTATTTGGATAAATTGTATTGGATATTGTTGACTACCTTGAAACTGATTAATGATTTGTATATTCCATCATTTCTTGAGTTTACAACATTTTTGGAAAGAAGGAGTATATCCATTATTCTATAATGAATAATGGAGCATGAATATAATCAATAAGGTTTTGTGGTAATTCAGGTTGTTGTAGTGTCTTAGAAGAATACATGATGAAGGTGTTCACATGTTATTACGTGGAAAAAAGGATCTTCATTGTGTTTAACTTCCCTATAAATATTGAAATGTGAGTTTGGAAAGAATTATTTTGGATATGTCTAGTTTGGGATTATTTTTGGATTTCCATAAAAAGGAAAAACCGGAGGTCGGGCGGCTACCTGTCGCATCTGGCAAGGCCGCGAGACATGAACCCGCAACTGAAGGGCGACAAGGGTGTATCACCTACCACTGACCCACATGATGTCTTGGATTGAATAATGGAGTTTTCTTTAAAGGGTCTGGTAGATGAATTATAATTTTTTTGGAACCCTATACGTATAGGATAACTAGAGTATTTTTTTAGTTCGATTATCTTTTAGAGTAAAAGATGAGTTTGTGGTAGAAATTAGTTAAAGGATGGAACTCTACTTGTCAAGTATATATTTTTATTATCTTATTCTATGATGATATTAATTATTAAACATTATCTAAGGGATCTGAAAACTAAAAATGTGTTATCCTAATGCCTTATGTTTTGTAGAACTAATGATATTTTAAATCATCATAGATTGATGGCTTTGAGGCCCTAAATTCTACAATTGTTTGTGACCGATGACCTCAATCACTCCCTATAAATATTTACATTTTCCCTATAATTATGTGTCTCTAATTTCCACCAATGTTCTCTTAATCGATATCATAATATGGTTGTTACTTTTTCATTCCCTTTTTCTAATTATTAAGACTAAATTTTATTAACCCAATATTCGATTTTGGTTTTCTGAAAACGGTATTTTTTATTTTCAACCTTTTATTTTCGAAGAAAAATTTCAAATTGCGAGGATGAATCTTATTGAAAGATGGAAGAATGAAACACCCCAATTTTTCATATTACGTTATTTTTTCAAAGAAATTGAATAACTTGCACTATACGCTACACTAGGTTCGAGCGCACCACAAGATTACCAAACTAGCCATTCAAAAGCGGTTATGAATAGTATTATCTGAATATTGAACTATATATAATCATTATAATTTTAGAATACATATTATGAGTTTCTCAGACATAATTTAAGAACAAATTCATTTTTTTCGAGATAAAAGAAATATTTATTTAAAAAAATACACTTTTACGACCTTTTAAGGATGAACCCTTTTTAAATCCAATATCTGATACTTTTATATATTTTATTTGACAAAATAAACCTCTTCTTTAGAATCGGGACAAAATAATTTAGTTTCAAACATTTTTTGGTGCTTTTCTAATAATTTTCATATTTGGGTGAATAGTGAAAAATAGTATATTTTAACTGAATACATCTTTTTTAATTAAAATAATTTTTAGGGTTAAATTATACATTTTAAGGGTTTGGAAGAATAAATAGATTATTTTTTTTACCATTTAATCCAATTATGTTCATTGTAAGTAATTTCACTTTTATATTGGACATAAACAAGTGTCAATCTTTTGATAGATATTGTTTCATAAAAATACATCTTTTGGTTTTAACTAGGATAATTAATATTAAATTAATAAATGAAACTACTGTGTTTTGAATTTGGTAAAATAGACTTCATTTTTTAATTTTGAATATCAAAATTAGCATAGGGTAAATTTTTGGTATTTTTCTGAAAACATTCAGTTTTTGATGAATAGTGAACAATAATAAATTTAAATTAAAAACTAATTTTTTAATCAAAATAATTTATTGTTATAAATTATACTATTGAATGGTTATAAAGTATTAGTATATTATATTTTTACCATTTAATACATTGTTGGTCATTGGACATAATTTGACATTTAAACTGGACATAAGCAAGTGTCAATGTTTTGCTAGTTATTATTTCTTAAAAACATGGTTTTTGTTCTGACAGTGGAAATTAATTTTAAATTAATTTCATCTACTTCTGTATTTTGAATTTAGAAAAATGGATTCTATATTTGGAATCAGGAGTTCCAAATTGTGTAAATAGGTAACTTTTTTTTTAGACATAAGTATTTACTTCAGTAAGTATTTTATTTATCGTGGTTAAAAGGGTAAATCCAGTAAATGAGGTTAAAAAATAATATTATAATAATATTAAATTACCCTAAAACATGTCCTAACCATATTGGATGACACATTTCCGAACATGGGTATCTTTGGGTCGATTTTGGGATCACATGGAGCAACATGAGAGTGATAATAACAGTTTATATTAATTAATTAAAAGAAAAGGCGAAAATGACGTAAACATATATCTTTTAGTAAAAAAAATTTACAATGTGTTATATAAGTTATCTTTTTTGAAAATAAATATTAATTAGAAATATAAATTTAATTCCAACATAATGGTGTATTATTTATAATTTTTAGACATTGAACAATTAAATTTATTTTTGACAAAATGATGATGCATTGTTTTCCTTATTAAGGAAAGAATCAAATAAATGGTATTATAAATGATAAAATAAATATAATTGGAATATTTTGATGTCATCCAAGAATTTTATAGGTTATTATGGCATATTAGGATTGATTAAATAATTTTATTTTGAATTAATAAAGTCTTTATTACTTAAAAAAATCAATTATTAAATAGTGTCAAAATTGACATAAAGGTGTTTTTAAAACAAATATTATATTATTAATTGATATAATATTCCTAAAAATCTAAGGTTTGTAAAAAGGACTTATATTATTATAGTTATGTCATTAATGAACAACTTGGGGTTCTCTTGATAGTTTATAGTAAATTTACTAACTAAAAAATATAAAAATACAAATAGACATGGTAAATGTCAAACTAATTAACTAAGAGTTAAAACTAAATGATAAGGCTAATATACGGACCCAAACATGTTTAAAACCCTTTTGTTGAGTTTATTTAGACCCATCCCCACCTTTTCCGCAAAATAAATCAGTTTGGAGCCATTAGAAATTGAATATGAATTTATTATAAAATAATATCCTAAGTTTTTTCTAAGGTGCCCCTCACCCCTCGTATAAAAGGGAACCCCCATTCTCTCACATTTATACCTTCAAAGACTTTTGGTTCGGCCATCACCTTCACAAATATACTCTAAAATTCCCTCACTTCATCCTAGAGGCCTTCCTTTAGTCAGAAATCCAACCTACAGAGCCTTTTTTGATCAAATCAAAAGGAAGAACCCGAAGAACAAGTAAATATTTCATCACCCCTTTCCAGTTCCTTTCTTCTTCCACATCCTTTTTCTCTATTGTTTCCATTATAAAATAATAACTCAAATATATTATATATACTGTTATGTTATTATAAATATGGTATAACCAAATTCTTTATTCTATCCATCCTTTTAATGACATGTCACCATACGTGCGTACGTACGACTTACCATCTCCACGTTATTGAGTAATGGTTATTCAATACATTATTATTTGGATGAGTATAATAATGATGTGAAATTGATGTAAATAACAAATATTACATGATAATTATTCTGTATATATTATATACCATCCAATTATATAATATTTTATTATAAAAAAATGATATTTTCACTCGTGCGTACATACGGATTACCATCTTCACAAACGCGATGAGATTCATTCCCCGTCGTATCCATTCAAGACTAACTATCATTAGATTATTACAATTAATGTTTAAAGACTTTATATCATTATGGATATGAATAAGATACATCCCATCCATAAAAAATATGACTCACAAAACAAATAATATAAATGAAAATGAATCCATTAACACCAGAGACAACGATAATACTTAGATATTATTAACAAAGCAATGTTAAAAGATCATATATGATATCATATTAATGCATATGATTCTTGTATAATTTAATAACAATTTTTTCACCATTATACAATATTTTAACCTACATTCAACCAAGTAAAAGTTAAATGTAAGGGTTAATTTCACAATCTCTTTATTATCCGAGGTTGTTTTTAAGTAAGTATGTATTGGGACCTCTTTATCATCCACATCAATGTTTCTTAAAAATGTATTTCAAAACATTTTTACTATTTACTGGACTATGGGTTAAATTCATTTATACCCTTTTTTTACTTTTTTTAAAATGGTTTGAAAGGAATATTTCTGTTGTTTTCCAAACAAGGCCCCTTTTAACCTTTTCGACAAAATTAAGGTAAGAATATATTTTTTAACTTATACGGCGGGTGCCTCTATTTTCCACCGTTATAAAATTTTTGAAGATTCCCTTACAAGATTATAATAATATTTTCAAAGAAAATGTTTTATTTTATAATAATGTGACTTTTAAAGGATTTCAAAAAAGGATATATTTCTCTCAAATAGTTTTGATTTCATATCTGTCAACATCCTTTGGTGGATTTTATGATTATTTGAAATTGATTTATTTTGATACAAAACTTCCATATTGTAATGAAGGTTTTTTGATATGTTTGACTGTGGATGTGTTATTTTTATACCATTCATGTTTTATAGATAATGTATTGACATTTAGTATGCTATTTTTAATATGAATGTTTATGTTATGTTTGAACCTGTTCATATGAGGAATGAATTGCACATAGTAAGTGACGGGTGGAGCCCGCTATAGCTACTCTATGCATTGGTAGGTCTCATGAGACAAACTAGTGTATTGGCACAAGGCCTTGACGAAATCTTATTTTTAGTCTTGGCAGAAGGCCTTGACTATGTGCTTATGATAGTCTGCCATTATGCATTCCTTTATTATGAAAGTGGTTGTTGATATTGCAGGTGATTATTAGACTAGTAAAATATCCATGTGAATAATTAAATGAAATTATTTCGTTTTATTTATTGCATATTATGTCAAAGTTCAAGTTTAAAAGGCATTTGTTTTAGTTATACATTGCCTCAATGTTTATGCTTATTTATGAAAGTTTCCACTATATTGTTATCCTTACTGAGCATCTAATATCATCCCTTTCAATGTTTTATTTTTCCCAGGATGTGAAGAATTATTTTATGACTGACCTGCAGAGATAGTCTGAGGGGATATGAGTGTGGACTATGGATACTATTTTGTTGTAGTTTTTCACTTTATGATGTAATGTAAGACTTATTAATGTACATAGTGTTTCCAAGGATACTAAACTAATTGGTCTTTCGAGACATGATCTTTTGTGATCATGCCAATGTAATGTAATAATGCACCAACTCTGGGTAACTGGGGTCGGGGAGTTACATTAAAAATTTAAACAAGGTGACTGATTATTTTAGTTAAAAATATAATGCTATGTTAACCATGTTTCATTAAAAAAAATAGTTTTTTCAGTAAATTAATAAATTTTATCCTAGAAGTTATAGATGTGGGGACATCCTCAATTTTGTTTTATGTTTCACTACAGTTGAATTTGTAAGAAATAATTAAGAAATCTTAAAATGAGAATCATACCTTGAAGGAGATGGTATAGTCTTTTAATAAGGGTAAGTTTACTAATTTTAATATTGATCAACATGGTGGTTTAAGATTCAGAAGAAAAAAAGTGTTCTTTCTAATTTCCTGTTGAAGAATGTGTTATTGACTAAATCTCATAGTTATCCATTTTCCATTCATCCATGTAGCACTATGATGTACCGAATCCTTCTAGAATATTACATGTGGGATGGAACAAAAAGAGATATTTCTAAATTTATTGTGAAGTGTTTTACTTGTCTGTAGGTTAAATAAAATGATAACTACTAATTGGAATAATTCATCATTTACCAATACCGAAGTGGAAATGAGAGAATATTTTTGGAAAGAAGATTTCATTTGAATCCACACACGTTCATTTTTGTGAAAACCAAGAAAGAATCCCACCTCACAAGATCATTCTAGAATGATAAAGGATAGTACATGCAGGATCCCATTCTAGTGCTGAAGAATATATTCTACATGAATTACTCTTATTCACTAAAGTTTATAGGATTTTTCACTTCTTCATCCAAGTCCAAAAGAATAGAAAATTCAAGCACATACAATAAAAATTCACTACACACAATCCATAATGGATATGTGTAAAGGCCATTCTTATGTTCCAAAGGTGACACCAAGGGTAAGTAGGGCCTTTACATATAAGGGACTGTAACATGGACCTTATGAGAATCCACACCTCATATCTTACCCTAATATGTCCATATCCACGTCATTCCTAGAGGTGTGTGAGCTATGGTCACATAAGCCCATGGGATGGAAGAGAGTCCCCCATGTCATAGATGGATGATATGAAACTTCCCAATGCAACATCGTAGTCACATGATATTAAACTGCATGATAACATCATGAGCACATCATTTAAAACTGTATCATTACCATATTCCACAAGAATAGGATAATACATGTTTGAATTATATGGAATGGAATCCTATTCACATAGAATTAGATCCCCCCCATAGGTAATGAGATCCTCCTCACATTGAATGAGATCATCCTTCAGCATCTTTTATGAGTAATCCCTTACCATCTAACCATACTCACCATATGGGGTGCTCCTAAAAGTAATCCCCAACCATCCAAATATACTCACCTCATGGGCCTCTTTTAGGCGTAAGACCCAACCACATTCTATACTCTCAATGGGCCTCCTCCATAGAATTAATCCCCACCTCGTTCTAAACTATGAGGGATTTGATTACCAACAAAATAGGATATATAGAAAGCCTTCCACATTCCCAAACCCAACATCCACATCCATACTGATTTTATCTTGGCCACATCCCTGGTAAGATCACGCCCCTTTCCTGGGAGACTACATCTGCTCTAGGCCCCATGGATAGTTCAACGTATAACCCCCATACAAAATCCAACCAAAATAAATCCATTTTTGAAAGGGATTCTTATATGAATAATCCCCACAACATCCCTCATATATTCTCCCTTCACGACATGAGTGTCCTTAGCACATGATGTTAAACTTCATGGATCAGTCCTATCACATGACCATAAACTGTGGCATAGAAATACATGGGTTTAATGGATTTTTTATATATGGTATATAGTATACTCCTAAAGGCTCAATCCTGAACAATTGAAAACCTAGGTTCCCCACTCTTAGGATAGTACCTATTGGATCAACCTCAATGGGTGCTTCAGTAAACCTTTACAGTTTGAAATCTTCCCTTTAAGTGACATGACTTTTGATCCACCTCCATGGGGAATTTTGATCCATCCATTAGTAAGCCCTCTAATATATGATATCTTCCCTTTATGGGACACACCACACTTATTTTAATCCATGAGGCATTCTACTCCATCATCCACCATGGTGTGACGTATTCTCTTTATGGGAACACCTCTTGAATTTGCATCCCTGAGGAATTTTGAATTGATCTATTGTTTTAATAATTAGTTTTACCACTTCGGGATACACCTTCTTGATCTTTCTCAACCATATATTCTTATTCATGTCCACGAGATGTTAAATTTGTGACCCGACACAAACACATACCCCAAACATAATCATGGGATTTATTAGGGGGGGAATTCTTGAAAGATATTCACCCATTGCATCCAATACCTCATGAAAAACATTGGATGACAGATGTGAAAGCCTTAGAAGAGATATGTCAAAAAAATTAGATACCTCGTAATCAACATAAGATGCCTTAGGTTTTGTACCGAAGATGCCTCCACAAGAATCCATCCTATGAGGAAGAATATTGGTGACCAATGTTCCCAGTGTCTAGATATTCGAGTGATGCCCCAATGTGACTACTCTCCTGACCGAATGATGATGACCTGTATACACCCACTAGAATGTCCAGATAGAAGCCATGTAATTAAATAGAATCCAAAAATAGATGGAATCGAGAACGAGTTCCAGGAAAATGAACAAATTCTATGAGGGAGACCTAGACCGAGAGATGAGTTCTAAGGAGAAATACATAGGAGGAACTTACATCCCATAATATTATTTTGATCATGGAGCACACATCTACATTGAAGGTTATGGAGGCTTCCCACCATTGGAAAGGAGGAATCTGGGGTAAAAACACACTATCGTACATTAACACCCAAGAGACACACCTAGATAAAATTGTCAGAAACAAAAAATGGGAATCCAACATGAAACTCTTCTCCTAAACATGGGGACTAGTATCATTCAGGACTTCATTAGATTATCATGTCACTAGATTCAGAAATGTGGTTCCAAGTCCCAAAAAATGATGGTCCAACATGTAACTCGCTAGAAATTGGGATAGTTGGAAGTTGGGAATTCTCAATTTATGACATTGTCAATATAGATCTCTCCCTCAATTTTCTAAAGACTGGGTGGCATTGGGGAACAAGACATAATTTTCCTTGTACGT
This sequence comes from Viscum album, assembly GCA_963277665.1. Classification (NCBI taxonomy): domain Eukaryota; kingdom Viridiplantae; phylum Streptophyta; class Magnoliopsida; order Santalales; family Viscaceae; genus Viscum; species Viscum album. The sequence goes on along the minus strand of OY728138.1, from coordinate 749,385,241 downwards.
GTACAACCAGCTAAATTTACCTACATTAAAGGATCCCTACTACAAGAAATCATCTTCTAAATTCCCAAAAATATAGGAGTAGTAGAAATATCAAAATTGAAATCCCACACATCTATGACTTCACCACAACTTCCACCTAGCTACTGGGCTCCCACACCCCATCTCATCCTCAAATATCATCTAGAGAAGGGTTATAGAGACCCTCATAAGTCATTAAAAGTATGAGGGATTCATTAAAATAAGAAATATGGCTCTATAAGAAATAGAGGAGTTAGTGAATCACCGTCACCACCACCCTAAAGGGTCATGTAGGGAGACACCAATCCCCATTTCAATGTTGAATTGTTTTAGGATCCTCTCTTTAGAATGATCCTATGAATCTTTCCCTAACACCATAGAGGTGGGGATGGCGGAGTAACCCCATCCACAACCACCACCCCTAAAATATACCAAATAGGTCTCCCACTAGGTCTCGTCAGTTCCAGCAATGACCTGTCCTTTATGTAGATAAATAGGTTGACTACACACCTGCTCTGCCGACCATGGTGCGAGCAACTCAATTCCATCTTCAGGTACAAACAAAAGATAATTCACAAAAAGGGGCATAAAACATCATGTCTTTAATGGGACATTCCACTACCGACACATTCTACCATGTCCTTCTAATAGATGTGAAGGGATCCATCTTCTCATGGTTGGATTCAATACCTCAGCTACCCCGTAGGCAGGCTGGGTTGAATCTGTCAATCACTAGTGCTACCAATATGCATTATGAGATAACCCATAACAGTAAGCTTCAATGTGTGGGTCCTCCCCTCACCATCACCAGCATAATAATATGTCCCTCTAACTCTTAAAATCAGTGTGAAAGTCATCCTCATTACATTATGAGCTCAAGAGGAGGTCCTCCCCACTCTAGCAATGATCAAAATTGAGGTCCCCCAGTTTTTATCTTTAATTGGTATAGAGTCCCTCCCCATACTCATGCATATCAAATTGGAGGTCTTCCCCATATCATAGCCAATCAGGATGAAGTTTCCCCTACTCCTACTATAGTCAAAATGGAGGTGCTCCTTATGTTTTCTTCGATTATAGTGGAAGTCCTCCTCACTTCATCGAAAACCAATATAGAGGCCCTCCAAATAATAAGGTTTATCAACCTGGAGCTCCTCCTCATGTTCCCACTAATTAAAGAGGAGGTCCTCAATGCTTCATTGACAACTTACATAGAGGAACTTCTTATACTCATGTGACTCAATACAAAGGTCCTCCCAATGCCCATTTTAAATAGCATGAAGGTCCTCTTTATGATCCAACAAGTTAGTACAGAGGTCATCCCCACAATATCACCACCACTAAACACAGAGGTTTACCCTATGTCATGACAAATCAAAGTAGAGGTCCTCCCAACTTTATCTCCAACCAGTAAAAAGGTCCTCACCATGCCAAATAATTACCTAGCCCCAAAAACAATTTATTGGGTATAAGGGATAACCACCACTACTGAAGGTGAAATTCTAGGAAGTGCCAAATCGTGGCCAACTGCATCAACCTCTTAGATTTTGAGGTAGGAAGAGACTCAATGGTGTGGTTGTCACCCTATTTATAAGCATCAGAGTCAAGGTAAGGAACCCTAAAGTGAGGTTCACTATCCAAGAACTTGAAATCCACATGTTTCATGGATACCTCCCAAGGTACATACATGTGGAGGAAGATTTCACCCCCTTATAGAAACTCAGAGTGAAAAAATATCTATCATCATTAGTTTCCCACTCCACCTCCATCCACGATCGGGTATAAATGTTCTAGAATGGGATAGATGACGATCATCTAGTTGAGCCACCACTGATTGTAGCTTACCTTACACATCTAGTAGTATCGATCACTCACTCCTATAAGGACATGATGATGTGGTTGGGACCACCCATGAGACATTGAAGTGTGAAGTGAATAACTAACTCACATAGGGACTCCTCCAACAGCCAGCCTACGTCTTCATGTATCTACAACAGTGATGTAGCCTTTTTCTTATATAGTGCATAATGAAACCTGATATAACCAAGAATAGGGCCATACCTATGAGAAAAAAATATTGTGTGAGACTCTCTCAACTGATCCATTTTTAGTGGTGTTTTTTCAAAATGTAACTTCCAACTTAGATATTCTAGATTCCTCACCAAGGACCAGGCCACATGTTTCCACCAAACCCTCTAGAACTAAATCATCACCTCTGTGACCATAATTTGGCCTATCCAAAAATCTCGGATCACTTCAATGACATTGATCAATTGTTATGAATGATTGAGATTACAACACACCTAGTGCCTCAACACCCTACATCACCCATCTTCTACCAAACCCTCCAATATAGGTGTGTCAAGAGCCTCATAGTTCTCTATAAAATCACTAAAGATGTGTAACCACATGTCTAGATTAGGGAGTGGGAAGAGTATGTTTCTCTATACTATATCCCTATCATTTTACTACATGACCTATGAGTCAACAATGCGGATTCCCCTATAGGTATTGTCATGGTAAGCATGGTCATACCCAACCATCAAGAAAATCATAAGAAAATGGGATTTGATGGAGAGAGAGATGAATAAAACCTATGTCTTGGGGAAGAACAGTGACAAACATACCCTTATACAGGTGTCTGAACTCTATTGCAAATCATACACTCAGCCTTGTGGATCCCTCCACATTATTTCCTACATATAAAAACATTAAAATGGGAAGAGAAAACCTTGACCCCTCTGATCCATTTAATATTTCGTAAAATTTATAGGTTGATCCCATGAATATCACCTTACATCATAAGGTCAATGAGCAAAAGAGGACCATCGATGAGATCTTGGCTAAAAAACACCCAGATTCTGGTACCACTCAATAGGATCCAAATACTTTTACATTGTAGTAGCAACAAGCCCTCATGTTCCTTTCACCCCCATTTGAGCCTAGGGTTCCTAGACATCCCGAAGAAGTAGAGGTATGAGTGTAAGAAAAGAGACTATGGTATGATTCAACAGACTAGCCAGAGCAGCATTAACAACCTTCTCGTGATCTTTCTTGTGCTTCTCCCCAACCCATTGAGGTTGTCTATCAAGTTGATGATCATGTTACTGTATTTTTGGTTCAGGATCCTCATCAAGATAAGGACCCTCACTAGTATATTTTTATAGGTACTCTAAATACTCAGCTAGAGGCCTTGGAAATGTGATAGGTGGTGATTTCACATTATGTAAATCCATACCTAGCAAGGGTGGATAACATGTGAGTACCCTCAGATTTTGGGAACCCCATTTTTTTCCCATTTAACGGCATGGGAGACCTACTGCTGCTTTTTTTCACTTAAGATAGAGGTTCTAACCCATGTAGTGGAATCCATAATAGTAGGAGGACTCCAATATCCCATGTTTTTTTGTACAAATTGGTAGTAATTACATTCTCTTAGTACATCCAATTTCCCATAGGGTCCATCACTGGTTGATAATATCTTCACATGAAATTAATATCCGAGTACAGGTCCACCATGTGAAAGATAATAATTGATGACCTCTTCAAGTGAATAAAGTCTATATAAATGTGTCATAGAATTTTTCACTCGAGGAATGGGTCTCGGGTATTTATTCAACATGTTATTGAGTCAAGGGAAGCTATTAATGTTTTCTATATATAATGTCAATAATCATCTTGTCCCTACCCTCATCACTCAGAACATCCATGGTGGGATTCATGATTTCATAAAAAAATTACAGCCTAGAATATTCCTTGAAACATTTTTAGAAATTTTATATGTTTCCCCCTCTAGTTCCCATGAGAATTTCCTCCAAATATTTGACTATCGCTACATAACATGTAGAGGCCCCCAAACCACTAGAACTATTGGACCATTTTCTTGAAGATCCTCCATGAGTGAAGTATCATCAAAAGTGCATCCTCACCTAGTGCATGATTTGTAAGCACCACCTTACCTAACATTGACACCTAGGAGAGAGGATGTGGATCCATACCCCTGTCAAGATCTAGCCCCTCATCAAGGATAGGCTCCAAGAGTTTCCTTTACATAAAGGAGGAACTGGAAATATTCCTTCAAGGATTCATAAGTACCTCGCTATATCCCCAGTTCCATATACCATGGGGTTTTGTAGCTCCATGAGTGTATGAATCCCCATGAATTCGAGCTTGTTGATCATCCTAACCATTTCCTACCATAAAATTGTGTTATGTATTAAATTATTGTCTCTAAGACCAAGTTGATAATGGTTTGGTCAATATAGGTAATGTCACAACACATGTTGTGAGAATTTATACATTGCTTGATAGAAAAAGTGAAGATAAATGAAAATAGTTTTATCACTATTGGAGTCATAAGTGTGATGAATGGTTGTCACTTAGAGTAGTCGCTCATTCCCATGACATTATCCATGCTCAACTAGGTAGGATGGAACCTCATGAAGTTGTTACACCTCCTCCGTATGTTTCATCAGAATCCATGTAATAGTTATCTATGCCTCAACATAGAAGGCACCAATAGATCAATGGAAGTAAAAGTTCGTCGATGGTTCCGAAAATATATTTTAACCTTTGTGATTTCATTCCTATAGAGTTGGAAATTTCTCCCAGGGTCTGCCCAGTTTTGGAATACTCGTCTGATGAGAACACAAGGGATGCCTCTTTGAACACCATCAATTTAGGGGACCCTTTAATGGTTCTCGATGATGATGGGCACTAGATAACCCCCTAGAATTCCTTCTTTAAATGTTGTCAAAGGGGAGGTCAAGAAAAAGAAAACCACCAGAATACTCTAGACAATGACTTAAACAGATCCATGAATTCTACCAAGACCTAGGAGTATGTTTTGCGACATGTTCAGTAGGGTTATCCTCCCAACCTTCTATGTCATATACACCACCATATTTCATTATGTTAACAAACCATGTAGAAAAATCATAATCACATCGTGAATGGCCATGTACAGCTAGAGCATGGCATTCGTTAGAATACAATCATCCAATGGTGGTTAGGGGTGAGTTAGCAGTTGACAAATAAGATATTTTTTGCACCGTCCGTAACACAGTGGTATAACCGACATCAACTGATGTTCCCCCAATCAAAGCGAAGAACATTACCAGATGTATTATGAATTTCGTAGGACGTATGACGTGTTGAAGCACCTATATATCATACCTTAAAGTCTCTCTCTCCTTGAGGACCTCTTTTTTCTATGGAAATTTTTCAATCCCTCTCAAAATCCTAGAAAACCCCCCTCCTTTATGAAGTAAAAGTAGATAGAGTAGAAGCCAACTATGTAAAAGTGGTCATGTATGAAATGTAAAAATTCATCCTCTAATTATCTAGAGAGAATTAAGGATATATTATGCATGGGCACATTCACCTTCTTTACATCATAGTACGGTTTAATAGCATAGAGATTTTCCACTTCCAAACTAACATAGGTTCTAGGATTTATCTCATCTTGAACCAGATGGTTCTCAAGTTGGGATTGATCAAAGAATATCTAAATCCCTATAATATAATGACTTAGGGCTATGACAGGGCTTAGAAGAGACAATGCTGAAGGATTAATTTGATGACCCAATTCAGGTTCTTGGTAATAAGTGTTGAATTCTTGGTTGTCTCACAGTATACCATATAATATATGTTACTAAATAGGATATGGACTCATTTTCATGTGAAAATCACGTTCTTGTATCACCAGTATCTCAAGTACTCCCTCAATGGTCGAGTAAGGGTGATTTAAGATGAATCTTCCGCTTATACTCTTACAAATCCCACTACCTAGATGGAAGAAATTACAAGAGAAAGGGAAAGTAGGTCCACACCAATGAGTTTTATCATGAAACTATCACAACTAGTATGTGGTAAGACCTAGACGATAATTCCAACCTTTTGATCCATCGTCGAGAACCCACAATTCCATATCTAGGAAGTTGGATTGTCATCTCATAGAGGGAGGGAAATTGTGTCCCAAAATGGAAGGAATGTTAGAAGATTGCGTCGTACTCCTACAAAGAATATACCTAGGTGGTACCATAATCCCTTTCCCTTATTATTTACCAAGATTTTCTCCCTATGGAAACTATTTAATGACATTTAAACATGTTTTATAGGGTGTTATTTAATATCATTAAGATGAATCTCCAACACCGATTTCACATCAAGCTCGGACCCTATGGCTGAAGGCTCGATGGGATTGACTCTACATCCTCTATATCAATGGTTTCAATAGACAAAGAGCCACTCATTGATGATTAAATATTTTCCCAAGTAGGAACCACTACTCCCCCATAATCAGTTGGCCTAGATAACCCTCTGCCTAACGATTCTTCTGCCTCAGACAACGAAGAGGATTTGGATGATGCTCCTCATATATTTGGATAGGGTGTCTCTACCATTACTAATGAGTTTATTCATATGGAACATGGAACTAAGGAAGATCAAAGGTCAATGATGATCATTGAATTGACTCCTAGAAAAAATAATCAACATTACATGGCTTTCCAGAAGCAACACCTTGTTTTATTTTCTTACATTTATGATGTGATTCCACAAATAGACCCTCTAGTCTTCGTCCACCGTCTAGGCCCCCTGAAAATCCACCACAGATTCAAGTATTAACCTAGGAAAATGAACCCTTATCATGGTGTTGTGGATGAGGAATAATTTTAAAAAAAATATCAATAAATACTTCTCCAGGAATGTTCATTACCCCATGTGTCTAGCCAACATCATCCTATTTAGGAAGAATGATTGTAAGATCAGAGTCTTCATTGACTTCTAAGATATCAACCACCATTTAAAAATGATGATTTCCCCTTATAGTGATAGAGATGTTGATTTATACCATGAATGGGTTCCATTCTATCTTCATCATGTATGGATACTTTGGATATATTTTTATCTTAATGGAAACTGAATATAAGGATTATACTACCTTCAAAGGGCCACAATAGACCTTTTTTTATTAGGTAATTACATTTAGTCTAAAGAATTCTACATCTCAATATCAGTGGGTCATGAAGAACATCTTCAAACTGATCCTCGTTATGTTTTGGAATGCTAAGTTGATGATTTTGTGGTTAAACACCTCTAGTGTTAGTACTATCTCAAAGATATTTATAATTTTTCGGCTTCCATCGCTCCTAGCATATGAAGATGAACCATTTTATGTGTGAATTTGGGGTTACCTATGGGAGGTTTATGGGATTTGTCATCAGATGAAGATGCATTGAGTGTGACCTATAGATGATCATGTCCATCAGCCAGATGCCTCCTATGAAAAACCTCTTGGACCTCAGGGACCCCTAATTCCACAAATCCTACATACACCGATTAATCCTGAATTTGGTCAGAATGTGTATAAACATAACCAGGATCATGAAGAATGATACTACCTTCTAGTAGGATGAAGAGTACACGGTTTCTTTCAAGGAAATCAAGCAGTATCTACTGTAATCTCTAATCTCAATAACATCCATCTATAGGAATCCTTTAGTCCTCTTTGTGACCAACCAGGAGTTGTCCTTTGGTGCCCTTATCACCCAGAGGAACAATGATTATAGAGAGAATATTTTGTACTATCTCATTCACATGATCCTTGATATAGAGTCTATATACTCCCTTATTAAGATGAGTTTTCTCATGTTTGTTTTTTCATTGTAGAATTTGAAGCATTATTTGTAACATTCTAAGATAAAGATGGTGTCCTGAGTGCATTAGATAGAGTATATCCAAAACTTCTCCATTTGGATGGGATGGTCCACATGTTGCGTAGTGACCATTCAGTATTTCAATATCAGTTTCATTCCACCAGAACCCATAAATGTCTAGGCCATGAAATACTTTCTTTCCACCCATCTGAATCATGATGAGTTACCTGTGGATATTTATTTTCAAGATTGCTCTATCAACTTAGTGGATTAGCATATGACTTGTTGGTAGATGAACATCAATGGTTCTTCCTAGAGTCCAACTGATAGAAAGTTCAATGATCCAAATCACCACAAATTAGTCCTATAGATCATCTTCATCAACTCATAACATGCCATCCTACCATATTCAGTCATGCTGTCAGAATGTTTCACCAATAATGAGTTTGGGTAGTATTCTCTCGTAACTGGTCTCACGGTGGATTCCAATATTGATTTCCATCAAATTTAATGTTAAGAGAGAGTCTGAGTTATTTATCAAACTGGTCAATGGTGAATAAATCATCTGAAAGTTGGACCATGTTCTCTTACAGGAGCACACTCACTAGTTGAGGTCCATGATCCCTTTTTATACAAAGGTGACTCATGAACCTCAATCACAGAATGGTCAAGATGAGGCCCTTGTAAATTTTATTATTTCTCTTACATATCCTAACTAGGATGACCTTTTCATTCTTGTGGGACATCATATATTCGTTTCTCCCGTCATGCCAAAGAATGGAGACAACCAATAGTTAAACTAACTGACCACTGATGCATCTATGTTAGGACCTTTGGGTCCCCCCATGAATGAAAAAACATCTTATTGGACAACTCCTTTTGTCATGTATCTGCATTGTGGAATCCTCACGCCGGATAGAGCCAATCATGAGATAATTTATTGGCATTCAACATAGTTCACCTTCCAAAATGAGCCTAACCATATTCTTACATTCTATATATATGTATTTTATTTAATTCTCCACTACTATAACCAATGAGATGATTATCATGATCCGTCCCCTGGGGCCCATGTTGTGACAAACCCCAAACCCTCCTTCCAAAGGCTAGGGGCTGGCAACTAGCACCAAAGGTGTATTCCCTGAAACTGGGAAGGCATTTCTTTATAACCTATAAGAATACGTAACCAAGAACACAACAAAATAGGAACACAAGTAAACTTAATTGTAAATATAGTGAGTGAGGTAAGTAAAAGGGGAAAGAATAAAAGACCAACTGGAAAGTACAGGAACAATTGGGATACAATACAACTGAATAAAAAGAAGATATAGATACTGGATTGTCCTCTGATGTTACTACATGAAGGGTAGGTACAAATCGCCTCCTCAGTACTCCATGCCCACCCATCTCCTCTGTGTACCGACATGCCGTATGGTCCACCTCCAAGTACCGTCCAGTCTGGGTACTCTCTGCCTCAGTCAGGGTTGTCCTTCGTCTACATCAAACACAACAAGGTGCGGGCATAGCCCATGTAGGGGTGAGTATAATGATACTTAGTAGGGACCCCGAGACCCTCTAGGTCTCACAAAATCCAAAATGGATAAATAAAAAAGTAAAAAATCAATAGATAACCATACATAGGTATATTACCATACATATAACCAAGTTATCATGTAATCCATCTCAATCATGTGGAAAACACAAAGGTTATGACTCGGCTCACACCATGATTTATTCAAGGTGTACTATTAAGTAACATTACTAGTCACAACGTCGAACACCTCAGCTGATGGAGAACTCCTCCTCTATCGAGTATAGTGGGTCTTCCGCATCACACAGTGGTGCTTCTTAATAACCATGCACTACGAAGTTACTCCTCCTATCGAGTATCATGGGTCAGCTGCGTCACATAGAGGTGCTACCCACCATGGGTCTGCTACATCACATAGAGGAGCTCCCGCACATGGCCTGCTGAGGTACTCTTCCTGTCGAGTACCGTGGGTCTACCACATCACCAAGGAGCTCCCCATGGGTCTCCCGCGTCACCAAGGCGCTCCCTACTGGGCCTATCGAGTCACTCCGAGTCAAAACAGTCAACAGTCGTTATGTCTCATCCAGCCACTGGGTTCACGCACAATGATCGCTTGTCTCTGGGAGGGTCTACTCCACAAGCTACTAGTTGATGATCCAACTAATATGAAGTCCCTCGAATAAGTTCCTCAAAGTTCATCCATTCCATAGGTGTCTTAACGCAATAGGCGGCGCGTCAATCAGATGCTCGGTCATTGAGTTATTAGTCTTTTAGTACTGGGGGGCCAGATGGATTCCAGGTCGATACAACCAAACATTTCCCCAACTTAATCCAAAATAGAGTGGGGTATCACTCAATAGGACCAAATCGCTCCTTGATTTCCAGTGCCACTGACGTTTTGTTAAACGGACTTCTGGTGCCAATGTTATGGCCAAAAGAATGTAATTGGGTCGTAGTGGGCATGGGTCCAGTCCGACTTGGTGGGGCCGACCCGGCCTGGGATGACCTAGTTTGGGTTGACCTGGCCCAACCCATTGGGTCTGGCATGGCCCGCAGCACGGCTCAGCCGAGGGGTACTGTGAGGGTGTGGACCGGCCGTGGGGCGACAGACCGGAAGCTAGGGTACATACCGGCTGCGAGGGCGCGGACCGGCCATGGGGGGCCAACCGTCTGCAGGGTACAGACCGGTAATGAGGGCATGGACTGGCCGTGAGGGCGCCAATCAGCCGCGTGGGTGCGGACCGACCGCGTGGGGAGGATCGGCCGCGGGGTTTTGGACCGTCTGCGGGTCGACGGTCAGGCGGCGGGTAGGCGCACCGGCCGCGAGATAGAGGATCCACCACAGGAAGGTGGTTCCGCGGGGGAGGCTCGTCGGAATGTGGTGGGGGATTGGCGGATGGTGGTGGTAGCTCGGCGGATGGTGGCGGCAGATAACGAAGCTGCGAGTGGCGGAGCCACGGGGCGCGAGGGTCGTGAGGCAGAGGTTGCCATGGGGCGGTGTCGATATGTCGTCGCCTTCGTCGCGTTCAACTCCAAAAATCATCACATGATTTGTGGAGGGTTCAGGCCATATTTTTTCACTCGTACCCTCTGCATTAGGGAGGTAGCAAATGGATCGACATAAAAAAGAATGAAGAACAACAAACCCTCCTGCAATGATTGTTCCCAACCCGCAAAACAAATCATCCACGTTCTTTATTGAAAAAAATAGAACATGAGAATTTAATCACAAAAAAATTAAACCTCTACCTTGGGTTATTCGTTGACGTTGGCGTGAGAAGGAAGTACAGATGTCGATTCCTCATATATGAAGACATCCCACATTATAGGAAGTCAAAGATATTGGTTTTCGTTGCGCCTACCACACCCTTCCTATCCAAGGCCTATTCATTGGTTCTTCATAGTCTAAGGCGTTATTCGTTGGTGAGATCATTCTTCATGGAAGAACACATTCTTCGTTGGATAGATTTCTAGCAATTCCACCAAAATGAAATGATTGCCCCAAAATAACAGATTATATGATTTATTATGTTTTTTGGCATAAAATTCAAATTGGGTTAAATTAATGTCATAGTTTTGCATAATTAAAGTGGTGCATTGGCTTAATTATTATAGAGGAGGGTTGGGACAATTAATATGGGGAATCTCAAGAGGCTCTTCCACATTTAATGAGGGAGTTGATAGGTTTAGGCCTCGGCTGGTCCCCACCACCATAACCTCTCATGGGAGGTTAGGCTAGGGTGGTCCCCACCACTATAACCTCTCATTAGTGGTTAAGGTCTGGTGTTCCCCATTTCTCAACTTTCACATTGAGGTTTTAACAAATAAAATAAAAATATAAGCTACATAACTTTATTTTTATTTTATTCATTCATAAAAATCCCACAAAATAACATCCACCCTCATCCAACTGTCGTCGAGGTGAGCATCTCTTTTTTCAAATATCGGCGATGCAAGTTCCACGGTTCCCTCAGATTTCAATTCCGAGCACTGGTTCGAAAGATAGAAAAACCTGCTCACACGTTTATTAAATGTACCCGAACATAAGTTTAGAAATTCATTCCATGAACTATGGGACTCAGAATCAAATGCCGTAAATTATCATATACTCATAAACATCTCATTTATTTAAAAGAAAATTACATGGAAATTCTAGGTCTTTATATTCTCCCCACCTCAGGGTTCTACGACCCCATAATCCACTACTCAAATAGGGTATACAAATGGGGGTACTAAGAATGCATATGAGCCTTCCTCTCCCATGTGCTCTCTTAGAGGTTCCCGTGGTGTCATAGAACGCGGACCATAGGTATCGACCATACATGGAGGAAACGCTCATATAGATACTCAATCTCTACTAGAACCTCTATAAAAGTCACACCATCATCGACATCCAACTCTCCATGGTCGATGATGTATGAAGGGTCGTGCATGTATCCCCTTAGCTGGGATACGTTGAAGACATCGTGCACTCGGTGCAACTGAGGTGAAAGAGCTAAGAGATATTCCACCTTGACAACTCTGCTGAGGACTTGAAAAGGTCCGATGAAACTAATAGATAACATGCCACCTCGGCCAAATATCTACAAACCTCATTGAGGTGAGACCCGTAAAAGGACGTGGTCACCATCCTCGAACTCCAAAGGTCTTTGTCTTCAGTCAGCATATGAATTTTGCCTACTCTGTGTAGTCTTAATCTACTCCTGGATGATCTTTACCTTCTCTATGTTATCACGTACCATCTCTAGTCCCACTAGTGCTAACTCTCCTGGGTCAATCCAGCACAAAGGTGATCTGCAAGGCACAATGCCTCGAAAGGTGTCATCCCAATGGTGGAGTGATAGCTGTTTTTGTATGAAACCTCCACAAATGGCAAGTGATCCTCCTAGATATGACCAATATAGAGGACGCATGTGCGCAACATTTCCTCGAGGGTTTGAATGGTCCGCTTAGTCTGACCATCCGTTTGAGGATGCAAGGCAGTGCTCAAACGAAGTTGTGTCCCGAAAGCCTCCTACAACCCCTTCAATAGTTGGGAAGTAAAACTTGCATCCTGATTGGAGATTATCCTCGAGGTTATTCCATGTAATTGTAAAATCTCTTACACATAGAGGCATCCCATTATTTCTACTGAACCCTAATCTCTGATCGGTAGGATGTGGGATAACTTGCTGAGTTGGTTGACGATCACCCAGATCGAGTCATGACCTTTGGATGTACGTGGAAGTGCTGTCACGAAGTCCATGGATATCCCATCCCACTTTCACTCTGGGACCTCTAAAGGCTGAACCAATCCTACTGGTACCTGATTCTCCACCTGCACTTGCCAAAAAGTAAGGCATTGTGAAACAAACTCCACAACTGCATTCTTTATTCCTAGACAACAGTGCTGTCGTCGGAGATCCGGGTACATCTTCACCACTCCTGGATGTACTGCTAGAGGGGAACTATGGAACTCCCTTAAAACGTCCTCCTGAAGTGACACTGGTTCCATGGTACATCCACTAAAGAGGATGACATGCTCCCCACCTTCATAAAATCAATATGGTGCATGTCCTATTGATATCTAAGCACGTTGTGTCTTGCATTCAACATCCCCACATTGTGCCTCCCATACTCGCTGAAGTAGTGGGGGAGTTACTCTAAGAGACTGAAGAAATGTTTCTCAATCTCTATCCATAAATGATATCTATAATGCAGCCAGCTACTTCGTCGCCTTGCCTAGCAGCTATATACCAGACCTCCTACTGAGTGAATCTTCTACAACGTTCCCCCTACCAAGAGTATAGAATATATCTAAGTCATAGTCCTGGGGGAACTCAAGAAAAAGTCGTTTTCTTAGGTTCAGGTGCTTCTGAGAGAAGATATACCTAATAATATTGTGATCAAAGTACATTGTAAAACATTTTCCCATCCGATAGTGTCACCAGATCTTCAAGACGAAGACCACTGCTGATAACTCCAGGTCATGGGTACCGTTGCTCTGCTCATGTTGTATCAGTTGTAGAGAACCATATCTGATCACTGCTTGCTCCTACATCAGGATGAATCTGAGCCCAGTCCCCGATGCATCGTAGTAGACTACGTACCCAACGCCCTCCACCAGTAGCCTTAAGATGGGTACACTAGTCAGCCTCTACCTCATCTTTGGAAAAATCTCCTGACATCTCTCTGACCGCACGAAGGGTTTCCCCTTATTTGTCAATGATGATATACGTGCTGCAACTCTAGATAAATATGCTACAAACCTCCGGTAGTATCCAACCAAACCTAGGAAACTTCGTACCTCCGTCACACTCCTTTTTTTTCTCCCAAGCAAGTACCATCTCAATCTTCGATGGATCTAATGTAGCTCCTGCATTCAATATGACATGTCCTAGAAAGTGAACCTCTCTTATACAGAACTGTCACATCAAGAGCATACCATAAAGATGGTGCTCTAGGAGTGTGTCAGTACAACCTTCAAAGGATAGGTATGCTCCTCCTCGGTATTCGAGTAGATCAGAATTTTATCGATGAAGACCACTACAATGTGATCAAGGTATGGATGAATGATCCTATTCATGAGTCTCATGAACACTACTGGAGCATTGGTCACGTAATGGTTGTACCGAAACTTGAAGGTTTTCTTCTTCACATCCTCATCTCTTATTCTGAGATGGTGATAGCCTGATCTGAGGTCTATCTTCGAGAACCACCATGATCCCTTTATCTAATCAAAGAGTTCATCATTCTTCGGGAGTGGGTACTTATTCTTCAATGTCACCTGGTTCAGGCGTCGATTGTCAACACAAAGCCTCATGCTCCCATCTGCCTTCTTGGGGAATGTAATCGGGGCTGGCCAAGGTGAAACACTTGGTCGGATGAATTATTTCCCTAGAATGTCCTCTAACTATACCTGCATCTCTCGAAGCTCCACAGGAGCCATCCGATATACTGGTGTAGATATCGGTGTCATCCTAGGGTACAAGTCAATGTAAATGTCTACCTCTCTACGAGGATGTAGACTCATAACATCATCTGGGAAAACATCCGCGTACTGGTCCAACACTATAGGATAGCTCAGACTCTCCACATCAATTTCTATGAAGGTAAGGCTAGCCAAGTGATGAGTGATCGACTACACTCTGCTTTGATTAAATCCATCATGCACTGAAAATGCTCCCTTCTCACTGGTGAAGGTAAACTTGGTCCCATCCGGGTAGACACACCACACAGTGTTCCTAAGACATTCTTTCTGAGCATGGACTATAGATAACCGGTCCATACCCAAGATGATGTCGTAAGGCCTCGACGCCGCTACTAGGAGATCCCAGTCGAAGCTCTCGCCTACTAGAGTAATCTCATACTGCCGACACTAGTGTGTAATCGTCGAATATTCTCCCATAGGAGTTTCTAGAAGTAAAGATTGAGCCAATGGATCAATCAAAATCTTCATGTTCCGAACGAGGTTAGTTGAAATAAAAGAATTACTGAAACCTGTGTCTATAATTACTGCAGTAATGGTGGAGTGGACACAGATCCTACCTCTTATCATTTCTGGAGAACCGTGATCATAGGCCTCAACTGCCTGAAGCTAAGCTCGCCCCTTTTAACCGGATCCCTACGGTTGGGGTGGAACTCCTGGTGGTGGTGGCGGTAACACCTCAAATCGTCGCCCACCGCCAGCTACATGACCATCTCCCCTGCCACGTTCATCTATTCCCTGTGGACCTCCTCGGTCGAACCTCTGTATCTGCATGGGATGTTCTTTGACCGTCAGCTAATCATCCGTATGACATGTCGGAGAGTCAATAGTCGTGTGACCATGCCCGCCGCAAGCGTAACACTACCCTCTCCTGGTATTACTAGCTCCACATCAGGTGCCCTGCACAACTGATCTTGAGTCATGTGGTCATCCACCTGTATGTCTGGTCCTCTTGGACCTCTGTGACATCTGTCTGCTACCAACTGCAGAAGACTTCACTACATGATGACTGGTAGCAGGTCTCTCTACTGGTGACTGCTTAGCAATGAAAATCTCCACCAAGAGGGCTCTTTCTAACACCCCCACCTACGTCAGGATGCTGAGTGAGATAACTGAAGCCCTGATCTCCTGCCCGAGTCCCTACTGTAAGGTCCATGCCCTAAATAAAGGGTCTCGTACCATATATGTGGAGTAGTGTGATAGGTCATTGATCCTCGCTGAGTACTAAGTGACAGTCATGTTTCCCTACAGCATATGAAGAATCTTTTGTTTGAGCAATGCGTGAAGAGTTACTGGAACAAACTCTTCCCAAAACAGGCTCTCGAAGTCTACCCAGAGAGGCATCACCTCATCGTGAACTTGGAGCATCAAGCTCTACCATCTTCCTGCCACTACCTATAGAAGGCTGGCGGAAAGGATCACCATGAGATCGGCTGGTGTCCCTATGAGTCAGAAGACTCTCACCACAACCTCCATCCAATCCTCACCCACCTGTGTGTCTGTCTCTACCCTGAACCTGGGTGGCCTCTGGCGCTAGAACATGTGCAACACGCTCATGCGGCGTGCATCGTCTTCTGCTGGGGATGGTGGCACTGGTGGCCCAAAGGGGAGTGGTACTGCTGGTGCCTCCGCGAGTGCCTCTAATGAAAAAGGGTCCTGCACCGAGCCCTTATCACTCGGTGGTCTATCAGTGCATACAACCCTCGAAACCCTAGCTTTCTATCTGTGGGGAGGCATCCTGAAATGAAAATAGGTGTTCCATGGTTAATATGTTGTACTTGGTGAGATGAGACAAATAGATCACAATGAAAACTCTTGAAAACACACATGAAATCAGTGTTTTCATGCACTGAGTCGGAAGTCAAAATTTAGGGTCCTGGTGTGTGGATATGTCGGCTGTCGCACCAACACTAGATTCTTTAAACTAATAACCACACTCACTATACTTAACACTATTTCTAGTCAACAAAAAGACCAAAGTTTTGTGTTCTACAGTAGAACCAACTCCTTCAATACCAATTTGTCATGACCCATCCCCTGGGGCCCATGTTGTGACTAACCCCAAGCCCACCTTCCATAAGCCAGGAGATAGGGACTAGCACCAAAGGCATATTTCCTGAACCTGGGAAGGCATTGCCTTTAGAACCTGTAAGCACACGTAACCAAGCACATTGCACGATAGGAACACAAGTAAAGTGAACTGTAAACAGAGTGAGTGCAGTAAGTAAAAGGGGTCAGAATACAAGCCCAAATGGATAGTAAAAGTACAACTATGATACAATTTAACTAATGAAAAAGAAGAGACAGCTAGTGGATCATCCTCTGAGGATCATACCTGAAGGGTAGGTACCGATCGCCTCCTCGGAACTCCACGTCCACCCATCTCCTCTGCGTACCGACACGCCGTATGGTCCACCTCTAGGTACTGTCTAGTCCTGGTACTCTCAGCCTCAGTCACTGTGTAACACCCCAAGATTTCATAGTATGTTATTTCTTCAATGAAATTCAATAGCTTTAACTACACGCAACACCGAGTTCGAGCACACCACAAGATTACCAAACTAGCCATTTAAAAGCAGTTATGAATAGTATTAAATAAATATTGAACTATATATAATCCTTATAATTTTAGAATCCATATTATGAGTTTCTTAGACATAATGTAAGAACAAATTCATTTTTTTCACATAAAAGAAGTATTTATTTCAAAAAAGTACTTTTACCGCCTTTTAATGATGAACCCCCTTTAAATCCAATATTTGAATCTTTAATATATTTTATTTGATAAAATAAACTTCTTATTTAGAATCAAGAAACTTGAATTTAGTTTCAATAAATTTTTAGTGCTTTTCTTATAACTTTCATATTTGGGTGAATAGTGAAAAATACTATATTTTAACTGAAAACAACTTTTTTAATCAAAATATTTTTTTGTGTTAAATTATACATTTTAATGGTTGGAAGTATAAATGGATTATATGTTTACCATTAAATCAAATTCTGGTCATTGTAAGTAATTTCACTTTGAGATTGGACATAAATAAGTGTCAATCTTTTGATAGATATTGTTTCCTAAAAATACGCCTTTTGGTTTTGACAATGGGAATTAATTTTAAATTAATAAATTAAACATCTATGTTTTTAATTTGATAAAATAGACTTCATTTTTGAAATCGGAATATCAAAATCATCTTATTGTGAATTTTTTGTATTTTTCTTAAAACATTCAGTTTTTGATGAATAGTGAAAAATACTATATTTTAATTAAAAACAACTTTTAAATCAATATAATTTAGAGTGATAAAGTATAATATTCAGTGGTTTTAAATTATAATTAGATTATATTTTTACCATTTAATACAATGGTGGTCATTGCACGTAACTTCACATTTAAACAGGACACAAGCAAGTGTCAATGTTTTGATAGTTATTCTTTCTTAAAAACACGTTTTTTGTTTTGACAACGGGAATTAATTTTAAATTAATTTCTACCACTTATATGTTTTTAATTTAGAAAAATGGATTCCATATTTGAAATCAGGAGGTCCAAATTTTGTAAATAGGTAACTTTTATTTTTATACATTAGGAATATTTACTTCAGTAAATATTTTATTTACCACGGTTAAAAGGGTAAATCTAGTAAATAAGGTTAACAAATAATATTATAATAATATTAAATTACCCTAAAACGTTTCTTAACCCTATTGGATGATACATGTCCGATCATGACCATCTTTGGGTCGATTTTGGGGCCACTTCGAGCCACATGAGAGTGATAATGACACATTATATTAATTAATTCAAAGTAAAGGGAAAAATGAGATAAACATATATATTTTAGTAAAACAAATTTTACAATCTGTTATATAAGTTATATTTTAGAATATAAATATTAATTAGAAATATTAAAAAAATCTTACATAATGGTAGTTTATTTATAATTTTTAGACATTGAATAATTACATTTATTTATGACATAATGATGATGCAGTGTTTTACTTTTTAATGAAATAATCAAGTAAATGGTATTATAAATGTTAAAATAAATACCATTTGAATATTTTGATTCCATCCACTAATTTTCTAGATTTTTATGGAATGTTAGGATTGATTAAATAAATTTATTTTGAATTAATAATGTTGATATGACTTTAACAAAAATCAATTGTTAAATAGTGTCAAAATTGACATAATAGAGTTTTAAAAAACAAATATTATATTATTAATTGATATAATATTCATAAAAATATAATGTTCGGCCAAAGTACTTATATGATTATATTTATGTCATTAATGAACCACTTGGGGTTCTCTTGGAAGTTTTTATTCAGTTTATTAACCAAATAATATAAAAATACAAAGAGACATGGTAAATGTCAAACTAATTAACTAAAAGTTAAATCTAAAAGATAAGGTTAATATAGTGACCCAAACCTGTCTAAAACCTGTTGTTTGAGTGTATTAAGACTCATCCCCACCTTATCCTCGAAATAAATCAGTTTTTAGCCATTAGAAACTGAATATTAATTTATTATAAAATAATATTTTCATTTTTTCCTAAGGTCCCCATCACCCCTCTTATAAAAGGCACCCCCTTCTCTCAAATTCGTACCTTCAAATCCTTTTGGATCGACCAACCCCTGCCCAAATATCCTCTCAAATTCCATATCTTAATACTCTAGTCCTTTCTTTAGTCATAAATCCAACTTAAGGAGCCCTTTTTTATCAAATCAAAAGGAATAACCCAAAGAAGAGGTAAATATTTCATCACATCTTTCATGTTCCTTTCTTCTTCCACTTCCTTTTTATTTGTTGTTTCAATTATAAAATAATAACTCCATTATCTTATATATACTATTTTTTTATTATAAATATGGTACAACCAAATTTATTGTTCTATCCATCCTTTGAATGACATGTCACCAAACGTGCGTACGTAGGACTTATCGTGTCCACGTCGTGGAGTAATTGTTATTAAATACATTATTATTTAGATGGGTATAATAATGATTTGTAATTGATGTAATTAATAAATATAACATGATAATGATTCTGTATATATGATATAATATCCAATTATATATTATTTTAATATCAAAAGAATGATATTGTCGCTAATGCGTACGTACGGATTACCATCTCCATGACCGCTATGAGATTCATTACCCGTCATATCCATTCAAAAATAACATTCATTATATGATTAAATTTAATGTTTAAAGATTTATTATCATTTTTTATATGAATAAGATACATCCCATCTGTAATAAATATTACTCACATAACAAAGAATATAAATGAAATTGAATCCATTAACACCTGAAATGACGATAATATTAAGATATTATTAACAAAGAAATGTTAAAAGATCATATATGATATCATATTAATGTATATGATTATTTTATAATTTAATAACAATTATTTCACCATTATATAGTTGGTTAAACTACCTTTGACCAAAGAAAATTTCATGGTAAGGGTTAATTTCAGGATCTCTTTATTATCCGAGGTTGTTTTTACAAAAGTATATACTGGGACTTCTTTATCATCCACATCCATGTTTCCTAAAGATTTATTTCAAAATTTCTTTACTATTTAATAGAATTTGGGATAAAGTCATTTATACCCTTGTTTTAATTTTAATAAAATTATTATAACGGAATGTTTCCATCATTTTCATAACAAAGTCCTTTTTAACCTTTTCGACAAAATTAAGGTAAGAATGTATTTTTTAACTTATACGGCAGGTGCGGATATTTTCTACCATTATAAAATAATTGAATCTTCCCTTACAAGCTTATAAGAATATTTTCAAAGTAAATGTTTTATTTTATAATTATGTGACTTTTAAATGACTTCAAAAAAAGAGATATTTCTCTCAAATAGTTCTGATTTCATCTATGTCGACATCCTTTGATGGATTTTATGATTATTTGAAGTTGATTTATTATGATTTAAAAATTCCATATTGTATTGAGGGTTTTGTGATATGATTGAATGTGGATGTGTTATTTTTATACCATTCATTGTTTATGGATAATGTAATGACATTTCATATTCTTGTTTTAATACTAATGCTTAGATTATGTTTCAAATTTTCATATGAGGAATGAATTGGACTTATTAATTGATGGGTGGAGCCCGCTATAGCTCTTCGATGCATTCGTAGGTCTCATGAGACAAACTAGTGTCTTGGCACAAGGCCTTGAAAAATTCTTATTTGTAGTCTTCGCACAAGGCCTTGACTATGTGGTTATAATAGTCTGGCATTATGCATTCATTCATTATGAAAGTGGTTTTTGATACTTCATGTTATTATTTTACTAGTTGAATATCCATGGGAATAAGTAAATGGAATTATTTCATTTTATTTTTTCCACATTATGTCGAAGTTCATTTTTAAAAGGTCTTGTTTTAGTTATACATTTTCTCAAATTTTTATGCTTTTTATGAATGTTTCTGCTATATTGTTATCCTTACTGAGCATTTGAGCTCACCCATTTCTATATTTTATTTTTCCAAGGATGTGATGAGGTATTTTATGACTGAAATGAAAGGATAATCTGAGGGGATATGAGTGTGGACTATGAAGACTATGTTGTTGTAGTTTTTCATTTTATGATGTAATGTAATACTTTGAATGTACCTAGTGTTTCCAACGATACTAAACTAATCGGTATTTTGAGACATGATCTTTGGTGATCATGCCAATGTTATGTAATAATGCATCGACTCTGGGTAACTGGGGTCGGGGTGTTACAGTTAGTATCAAAGGAAGTTTAGTATAATATTTGGTTGTTAGATTTAGATAAACTCTGATTATATAACATTAATCAAAGATAGACTTTGAGGATGGATATAGAAGAACTACATATAATTTTGGGGATGTAGAGATTTTGTGAGTTTTCCAAGCAATACATCCATGTTTGGATACGAGCAGGTAGAGGCGGCTCTGGAATAGATGTACCTAGGGGTGAAACTTGAAAACACCGCATTGATCTAGACTCAAATGGGAACTGGTGCACCACAAAGGGCCTTGATGCAGTCTTGGTTACGACACTCCCGAGGTATACGCTTAGGATAATTCTCATTTCCTTTAAAAACCATTATGAAGGGTATATGAGTGTATACTTCCTCAAAGAAAACATTTTTATGATTATGGATTATATCCATAAACTGTTAAAACTATGTTAGGTATTTTACAAGATTGGAATTATTCATTGTAATTCATAAACTGTCCCAGTGTATGCCATTGTGTAGAAATGGCCCCCAGTAGAAGTAATGTGAACTCTAGCAATACGTATGATCCAAAGAGTATGAAGGATCATATATTTCACGGTATTAAGCCAAAATTTAGATGGTAAATTGTATCCCATATATTCTAAACATATGAAGAAAAAGTATCATGTTTTAAAATGATATGTAAATAATTATTTGAGTTTTATAGTTTTGAATTGAAGAAAAAGAAGAAAAGGTTGGAAGAGAGAAAGATGGATAATGGGAAGAGGGAAAAGAAAAATTTTCCCAAATGTGATAACTGTGGGAAGAAACACTCTGGAACATATCTGAAGGAAATGGGAATTTGCTATAAGTGTGGAGAAAAAGGACACCACGTATGTGACAACAAGGGTAAAAAAAAGGTTTCAAATGTATAGTGTTTCATCTGATAGTAGTTTGGAAACTATGCAAACCAATGTCCAAATCATCAGAGTATGACCCAAATGATGCTATTGGATAATAATAAAGTTATGGTACTACCACATATGAGTAGGAATTATTAGATTTATTATGTTTTTATTACATAATTATGTCATTTGAGTGTTGTATCAACAATGTACTGGTTATAATAATTATGGAGTATATAAGGACGGTACTATAGTACTATTTCATTAAGGACTAGATATTGTGTGGAACCAAGAAAAGTGACTCAATAGTAGGATAAATTTTTGGAAAATATATGGTTGAGATAAAGATAAACCATAATACGGTTCTGATACTGAGGTAGTGATTTTTGAATAATACATGTTCAATTTGGATAAATTATATTGTATATTCTTAACTACCTTGAAACCGATTAATGATTTGTATATTCCATCATTGTTTGAGTTTACAACATTTTTGGATAGAATAAGTATATCCAGTATTCTGTAATGAATTAGAGATCATGAATGTAGTCAATAAGGTTTTATGGTAATTCCGGATGTTGTAGTGTTTTAAAAGAATACCTGATGAAGGTGTTCGCATGTTATTACGTGAAAAAAATGATCTTCATTGTGTTTCACTTCCCCATAAATATTGTACTGTGATTTTGTACAGAAGTATTTTTGATAAGTCTAGTTTGAGATTATTTTTGGATTTCCATAAAAATGACAACCCGGAGGTCGAGCGGAAACCCATCGCGCCCGGCAAGGCCGCGAGAGTTGAACCTGCAACCGAAGGGCGACAAGGGTGTATCATCTACCACTGAACCACGTGATGTCCTGGATTGAATAATGTAGTTTTGTTTAAAGGGTATGGTAGATGAATTATAAATTCTTTTTTTGAACCCTATAGTAATAGGATACGTATAATATTTTTTTAGTTCTATTATGTTTTAGAGTGAAAGATGAGCCTGTGGTAGAAATTAGTTAAATGATGAAACTGTACTTGTAAGGTATATATTTTTATTCTCTTATTATATGATGAAATTAATACTTAAACTTTAGGTAAGGGATATTGAATCTAAAAATGTGTAATCTTAATACCTTATGTTTTGTGGAACCAGTGATATTTTAAATCATCATAAATTGATGATATTGAGGCCCTCAATTCTACAATTGTTTATGACTGATGAACTCAATCACTCCCTATAAATATTTACGTTTTACAACAATTATGTGTCTCTAATTTCCACTAATGTTCTCCTAATTGAGATCATAATTTCGTGGTTACTTTTTCATTCCCCTTTTCCTCTAATTAAGACTAAATTTTAATAACCCAATTTCCGATGTTTGTTTTCCCACATAGTTATTTTCTATTTTCAACCATTTATTTTCAAAGAAAAATTTCAAATTTCAAGGATGAAATTTATTGATGTAGGTAAGAATTTACCACCCCACGATTGCATAGTATGTTATTTCTTCAAAGAAATTTAATAACTTTCACTACATGCAACACCGGGTTCGAGCGCACCACAAAATTATCAAACTAGTAGTTCAAAAGAGGTTATGAATAGTATTTACTAAATATTAAACTATATATAATCCTTATAATTTTATAATCCATATTATGAGTTTCTTATACATAATGTATTAAAAATTAATTTTTTCTAGATAAAACAAGTACTTTTTTCAAAAAATGCACTTTTACTTCCTTTTAATGATGAACAATTTTTAAATCCAATACTTGAAAATTTTATATATTATATTTGACAAAATAAAATTCTTCTTTAGAATTGGGATATAATAATTTAGTTTCAACAAATTTTTGGTGCTTTTATGATAACTTTCATATTTGGGTCAATAGTGAAAAATACTATATTTTAACTGGAAACAATTTTTTTAATCAAAATAATTTTTATTGTTAAATTATACATTTTAATGTTTTTGAAGAATAAATAGATTATATTTTTACAATTTAATCAAATACTAGTCATTTTAAGTAATTTCACTTTGATATTGGATAGAAACAAGTGTTAATCTTTTGATAGATATTGTTTCTAAAAAATACGTCTCTTGGTTTAGAAAACAGGATTTACTTTTAAATTAACAAATGAAACTTCTATGTCGTTAATTTGGTAAAATAGACTTTATTTTTGAATTCATAATATCATAATTAGCATAGGGTGAATTTTTGGAATTTTTCTGAAAACATTCAGTTTTTGATGAATAGTGAAAAATAGTAAATTTTATTAAAAAACAACTTTCTTAATCAAAATAATTTATAGTGATAAATTATACTGTTGAGTGGTTTTAAAGTATAATAATATTATATTTTTTCATTCAATACAATGTTTGTCATTGGATTTAATTTTACTTTTTAACTGAATATAAGCAAGTGAAAATGTTTTGATAGTTATTATTTCTTAAAAACATGCTTTTTGTTTGGACAGTGGGAATTAATTTTAAATTAATATCTGCCACTTCTGTATTTTTAATTTAGAAAAATAGATTTCATATTTGGAATCATGAGGTCCAAATTGTGTAAATAGGTAACTTTTAATTTTAGACATTAGAAATATTTACTTTAGTAAATATTTTATTTACCGTGGTTAAAAGGGAAAATCCAATAAATAAGGTTAAAAAATAATATTATAATAATATTAAATTACCCTAAAACGTGTTCTAACCCTATTGGATGATACGTTTCCGACCATGAGCATCTTTGGGTCGATTTTGGAACCACATGGAGCCACATGAGAGTGATAATGACACTTTATGTTAATTAATGTAAAGTAAGGCAAAAATGACATAAACATATATCTTTTAGTAAAAAAAGTTTTACAAGGTGTTATATAAGTTTTCATTTAGAATATAAATATTCATTGGAAAATATAAAATTCTTTCCTACATAATGGTATTTTATTTGTAATTTTTAGACGTTGAATAATTAAATTTATTAATGACACAATGATGATGTAGTGTTTTCCTTATTAATGAAATAATCAAACAAATGGTATTATAAATGGAAAAATAAATATAATTTGAATATTTTGATGCCGTCCAAAAAAAAAATTAGTTACTATTTATTATTAGTGTTGATTAAATAAATATATTTTTAATTAATAAAGTTTTTATGATTTTAAAAAAATCAATTATTAAATAGTGTCAAAATTGACATAAAAAGAGTTTTTAAAACAAATATTATATAATTAATTGATATAATATTACTAAAAATATAAGTTTTGGAATAAGGACTTCTATGATGATAGGTATGTCATTAATGAACCACTTTGGGTTCTCTTGGAAGTTTATAGTATGTTTAGTAACCAAATAATATAAAAATACAAAGAGACATAGTAAATGTCAAACTAATTTACTAAGAGTAAAAACCAAAAAATAAGGTTAATATAGGGACCCAAACCACTCTAAAACCTATTGGTTGAGCGTATAATGACTCATACCTACCTTATCCTTGAAATAAATCAGATTGGAGCCATTATAAACCAAATATGGATTTATTATATAATAATATTTTATGTTTTTTTCTTAAGGTGCCCCTCACCCCTCTTATAAAAGGGAACCCCCCTTCCCTCAAATTCATATATTAAATGCCTTTTGGTTCGGCCAACCACTTCCCAAATATCCTCTCAACTTACCTCACTTAATCGTAGAGGCCATCTTATAGTCAGAAATCCAACCTAAGGAGCCCTTTTTTATCAGATCAAACGGAAGAACCCGAAGAAGAGGTAAATATTTCATCACCTCTTTCAAGTTCCTTTTTTTCTTCCACTTACTTTTCTTTGTTGTTTCCACTATAAAATAATAACTCCAGTATATTATATATACTGTTATGTTATTATAAATATGGTACAACCAAATTCATTATTCTATCCATCCTTTGAATGACATGTCACCATACGTGCGTATGTACGGCTTTTCGTCTCCACGTCATGGAGTAATTGTTATTCAATACATTATTATTTAGATGGTTATAATAATGATTTGTAATTGATGTAAATAATAAATTTAACCTGATAATGATTATGTATATATGATATACCATCCAATTATATATTATTTTAATATCAAAAAAATGATATTGTCACTCGTGCGTACGTACGGATTACCGTATCCACGAACGCGATGAGATTCATTCACCGTCGTATCCATTCAAGACTAATTTTCATTATATGATTAAAATTAATGTTTAAATACTTTATATCATTCTGTATATGAATAAAATACAACCCATCCATAACAAATATGACTCACATGACAAAGAATATAAAGGAAATGAATCTGTTAACACCCGAAATGATGATAATAATAATATATTATTAACAAAGTAATGTTAAAAGATCATATATGATATCATATTAATATATATGATTCTTTTATAATTTAATAACAATTATTTCACCATTATAAAATTGTTTAATCTACCTTCAACCAGGGAAAAGTTCTAGTTAAGCGTTAATATCAAAATCTCTTTATTATCCGAGGTTGTTTTTACCTAAGTATGTACTGGGACCTCTTTATCATCCACATTCATGTTTCTTAAAAATGTATTTCAAACCATTTTTAATATTTTCTAGACTATGGGTTAAAGTCATTTATACCCTTGTTTGACTTTTTATAAAAAAAAATCGAGTAATCTTTCATTCATTTTCCAAACAAGGTCCATTTTAACCATTTCGACAAAATTAAGGTAAAAATGTTTTTTTAATTTATACGGCATGTGCAGCTATTTTCCTCATTAAAAATCGTTGAAACTTCCCTAAGAAGCTTATAAGAATATTTTCAAAGTAAACGTTTTATTTTATAATTATGTGACTTTTAAATGATTTCAAAAAAAGATATATTTGTCTCAAATAGTTTTGATTTCATCCATTTCAACATCCTTTGATGGATTTTAAGATTATTTGAAGTTGATTTATTATGATAGAAAACCTCCATATTTTATTGAAGGTTTTGTGATATGTTTTACTGTGGATGTGTTGTTTTTATACCATTAATGGTTGTAGACGCCGAAAAAGTCCATAACTACTGAAGAAAGTTTCGAAATGACGAAGTGAAGTCATATTCGGACCAGAAATCCCAGTTCGTAGGGCCTGGAAGTTTTGCATGAAATAAAGGAGGATGTGCTTGAAAAATGTTTAGCCACGTGAAAGGAGTTCGGGATTTGGGAAAGTCCTCGGCGCTGGCGCGCAATTTTGCGCGTCCGCCCCCGAGTAATTTTCGTTTTCGCGCCGCTATCTCTGGTGTGCAACATTTCGCGCATCGCCTAGATTCTGCGATGCCAAGAGCCTATAAATAGAAGGAGACCCCTTCTATTTCGGGGTTGTGGAATTTCAAACGGATCTCGTGCGCGAAATAGGACTTCCGCGCGCGCAATATGGCCTTCAGGTATTGACCCTTTTCGCACAACCTCACCTCGGGATCCGCCATTACGTGCAATCCCACTATTTTAAATAAAATTCCAAACTCCTTAAGGTTCCTCCCTTGCATATAATTCCTTCCATTGCGCACAAAATGTCCAAATGTGCGTAGTCCCTTCGGTGGGTGTGGCCTTGCCTTAGGGTTCAACCTTTTCCCCTTGCGTGAAATTCACTTCCATTGCGCGCAATTTTCATAATCTGTGTGCAATCCCTCTTCCCCAATTACATGCCACCCCGGTGTTTTTCATGAAAACCATCCCTTTGCGCACAATCCCTAGGGCCCCTCATCTTGACACCCCCGGGTGCCTCCCTGCGTAGGCGCCCGATGTCCCCCATACCGAGAAAGCATGTCATGTGTTGTTTTCGCGTACGACCTTCCAGGATCATACGAAGTAACCTCAAGGTACCTTGTCTGGTGTTTCCCGTTGCGTTGCTTTGGCGCATGCTCCTTCGCAAAGGCATGCTAACGGCTATTTCTTTTTCACATAACCATGCTAATGTGGACCCCTCTGTAACACCCCGAGATTTTATGAAAAATATTCTTTTTAATTTCATTACTGTCTTGTGTTGTACGCTACTCCAAAAGAAGCTTTCACAACATGCATCCTTGACTTGCCTTGCATTACACGCAATCACGGACTTCCTCGATAACTTGCGTCGTACGCAATACCGAGTTTCACTAAACAATGATATGCTATTAAAATATTATTAAAACTAGCCGTTATGAATAGTAATAACCACTTTTTAAAATTTTGTAAATTTTATTTTTCAAAATGGACTTCATTTTTGGATTCGGAATATCGAAATTAGCTTAGGGTAAAATTTTGGTACTTTTCGGATAACTTTCATATTCTGATGAATAGTGAAAATTACAAAATTTTAATTAAAAACAACTTTTTTAATCGAAATAATTATTAGTGATAAATTATTAATTTGAGTGTTTTTAATGTATATTTATAATATATTTTTTCAATTTAATACAATGTTGTTCATTGGATGTAATTTCACATTTAAACCAGACATAAACAAGTGTCAATCTTTTGATATTTATTATCTCTTAAAAACACGCTATTTGTTTTGACGATGGGAATTAATTTTTTAATTAGTTAATGTAACTTATATGTTTTGAATTTGCTAAAATAAAAATCATTTTTGAAATCATAATATCAAATATAGCTTAGGCTTCATTTTTGGTATTTTTCTGAAAACTTTCAATTTTTGATGAATAGTGAAACCACTAAGTGGTAGTTAAAAAACTGAATTTTTCATAAAACTTAATTTTACCTCTTCTATGAGTGTAATTTCAAAAATCCGAGAGACACGATTAATATCAAGGACTAAAATGTGGTTCAATGAGATAAAAATATTTTTTGGCGAATAGTAACTTTTTACTTTTTTTTTCCTCGGTTAAAAGTAAATAGGGTAATTAAGGGTAAAAGTGTTATTAATATTACCCTAACACATGTTCTAATTCTATTGGATAAGTTTAATTCGACCAAAAACAGCCTTAGGAATAAAATATGACCATTTAATCCCACTTGGATTAGATTAGGACATTTATTATTAATTTATTTAAAGAAGGGTTAAAATAGTTAAAATCAATGTTTAATAAGTAAATCATTTTTAATATAGGGTTATACATAAGATAAATTCGACTATAAATAATCATTAGAAAGCTAATAAAATTTCCTACATAATTTTGTTTTATTTGTAATTTTTAGACATAATATAATGTAATTTATGTATGACACAACGATGATGCAGTAATTATCTTATTAATGAAATATTGACATAAATGATGTTATAAATACCCAAATAAATGTAACATGATATTTTTTATGAATTACAATAATTTTATAGGTTAATATGACATTTTAGTATTGATTTTATTAACTGTTTTAGAACTAATCATTATGTTATGATTTTTACAAAAATCAATTACCAAATAGTGTCAAAATTGACATAAAATAGTTTTTAAAACAAATATTATATTATTAATTGTTATTATATTCCTAAAAATCTATGGCTCGGCCAAATAACATAGATAAGGTTATATATATTAATAATAAACAACTTGGGGTTCGTTTGGCTTGATATAGTACGTTTATTAACATTATAGTATAAGAAAACAAGAACACACTGTACAAGTTAAATTATCTAACTTAAGGTTAAATCTAAATGATAAGGTTAAAATTGATACCTAAACTTTTATAAATTCTATTGGATGAAAGGATTTCAACCCATACCCACCTTATCTTCGAAATAACACAATTTGGAGCTATTAAAAACCTAATTTGACTTTATAATAAAATAATATTTTTAGTTATTCCAAAGGTGCCCCTCTCCTCCCTTATAAAAGGGCACTTCCTCCATCTCTTCCTAACACCACATTGAGCCTTCATGCTTGGCCAAACCCTACCAATTTATTCTCTCCACTTCCCTAGAGACATCCTAGATGTCCTGGTCTTCTTCAAAGACCAATTTTAGTGCCCTAAATTGAGGTCTCAAAGAAGCGCTTCAAAGAAGAGGTAATGTCTGTTACCGATTATTTCATCTTTATTTATTTTTCCACTTCTTCTTCTTTAATTGTTTAATTATGAAGTAATAACATCAGTGTCACTCATATTCTTATATTTTATTATAAGTATGAAACAACCCTATTTCTCCATCTATCCATCCTATGGAAAATGAAATCACTGCGCGTGCGTACGTACGGAATACCATCTCCACGCCGTGGTGTAATCTATTTTCCACCACCACCTTACTTGGATGGGTATAATGGTGTAAATAATTACTATATATGATTATTATAAAGTTATATTTATTATTAAATATTATACATACACTCCAATACAATTCCACGATCATGGGAATGATATCATCGCTCGTGCGTACGTACAGAATACCGTCTCCACGATGCGATGTGATTCGTTCTACATGATATTCATTGAATAATGATTATATAAATGAATTGAATGAATAAATATGATATATAGTACATTAATACCATTATGGAAATGATGTATCTATAACCTAAAGAGAAGAATAAGAATTTATTCGACAAAACACGCATAAGAACAAAAAGTTATAAACACCCGAATAACAAGTGGCAATGAAATATTACTACTAAGAAGCTAATAATATGACCATATATGATATCATAACAATGATTATGATTCTGGAATAATTCAATGACATTATTTAAATCATTATACAGGAGGTTCAGACACTTACGAAGCAAATCGGGCCTAAGGTAAGGGAAAATATTACAATCTCATTTTTATCCGAGATTGTTTATAGTTTGGTATTTACTGGGGTGTATTTTATCATCCACGTCCATGTTCCCTAAATATTTCATATTGTTTACATCCACCTAAAATTTCTTAAATCCAATTTTACCCTTCGATGAGTTTTTAGAAAAGGATATGAAAGGAATCTTTTGTCGTTTTTCGTACGAGGTACTTTTTGACTTTTCCGAAAAAAGTACGAGAAGAATGTTTTTTTAACTTATACGGCATGAATAGATTTTTAAAACATTATTTTCAAGAAGCTTCCTTTACAAGTTTTCAAGTTTTTTTAATAAACTTCTTTTAGTTTAAAATTGTATGACATGTTATGAAAAGAAAATGTTTTTGAAGTAGAAAGGATATTTTCCTCAAGAATGGAGTTCAAGTGTTTTATCAAAATTATTTTCCATCTAAGATAATATAGCATTCTGTTTCTATCCCTATTATTAAATTGATTTGATTATGTTGTGATGGAATTATTTTTATGAATTCCTTTATCTTATATTAATTGTTTTATGATGTCATGTTGTTTAAGAATCCCATTTTTATTACATGGGTTATGCAATGATGTATGATTTATGATTTTGTGGAACACATATAAATGGTATAATTATGAGATGGGTGGGACCTATATCTCCCTCCAATGCATTGGGTAAATATTTTATATCTCATGAGATAGACATGGCTGGAATGATAGGTTATACCGGTTCAATGAAACAGGACTGAAACGAGGAGTGAACTCGGTTTAGAAAGGGACTTTGTCCACTAAGATAGTCTTGGCAATGAGTCTTGACTAATAAGAAATGATTCTCTATGATTATGTGTGTATTCCACAATGTTTCATGTTTTAAGTTATGATTATTGGGATTACATTTCACTACTATGATTTATCCCATGTTATGAAATTATGATCTCTTTTTCTGGTTAATATTTCCAAAAGATATGTTCTTATGAATACGATGTGATTGATATTTCTTTTGTTTACCCTTACTGAGCATTTGAGCTCACCCTTTTATGTTTCCATTTCCCCAGGATATAAAGAAAGGATTTAGGTTTAAAAAAAAGAAGATCTTTGTGGGAGATGTTGAAGATCTTTCACCACGATTAGAAGATTATATTCCGAGTTTCCAAAGACACTAAACTATTATGGTCCTTGTGTGTGTGTTTCTGTTATGTACTAAGTATTCCGCAAAAGTAATGTAATGTCTATGTACGTCAGGCTTCGGGTATCTACACCCTCGATGGTTCTCCCTGCGGCCCCCTTCAAAACGGCATTGCCAATGCCTTCCCTCCCACAAGGGGTAGAGGGTGTCAGTTATTTATGTCCTAGGGGTGTGGAGTGAACCCACCTCGTCCGAGATGCAGGACGTTAAACTGCCAAGCACCTCGTCCTCAACACAAGACGTTAAACTGTGATTCGGCACCGTGCCTCGCACACAGGGTCCCCCCATCTCGGACATTCTTTACACCGCTCATCTACACGGGAATGGAATCATCTTCACATGGAATGATATCCTCACTCTCAGATTGGAGTTTGTCCACAGGGGAAGAGCTACCTCAAAACATAAGCCCCTAGCCTCTCTTGCAGAAGGGAGCACCCATGAACCTCCATATTTCACCACTACCAAGGCCAGTGGAGTGTGTGATAGGGAAGGAGGCATATCCTTTGTTTGGTCTCAAATCCCTCTCCCACTGCACTTTTTTGCATCTTGGGCCTCCATCTTGGAGTAAGTCCCGGTACCAAGGGCCGGTCAACGTGTAATCCCCTCTTTGCTTCTCACGGATGCACCCTTTGCGAAGTGATCATCTGGTCCCTACTGCCTCTTGTTTCTCACAATGAGCATGACTCACATGGGCTTAGAGTAAGCATCAACCATGACATCCTCCATGGGCAGCCTCAGAGTGTAAGACACATCCCAGCAAACTATGGGGACTTTGATCCGTGTTAAGGCATAGTATGTAGGAAGCCTCAACGAGGTTCAAGCCCAAAACACGGTTGTTCTGACCCCTTCACATCGGTTCACCAACTCCATGGGCCGCCTCAGAGCCTAATCCCCATCCCAGAAAACTAAATAGAATTTGATCTGTGCTAAGGCATGGTACATAGGAAGCCTCCATGTGGTTCAAGCCCCCACCCGGTTGTTCCGACCCATTCGCGTCGGTTCACCAACTCCATGGGCTGCTTTAGAGTGTAATCCCCATATCCATCATTGTGGGATGCCTCAGAGCGTAAGGCCCATATCCATCATTGTGGGCCGCCCCAGAGCGTAATCCCCATTTCAATCATTGTGGACCGCCTCAGAGCGTAAGCCCCATATCCACCCTGTGGGCTGCCTCGGACAGTAAGCCCCATCTCCATCATTGTGGGCCGCCTCAGAGCGTAGGATCCAAATTTTCCCATCCCATACAATGCTAAACTGTATACCTGAAGTACGGGTACTTTGATTCCCTACCACGAGGATACGTAGGAATCCTCCATGAGGTTCAAGCCCCTCTTCACTTCATCACCCATCCTGATTCTTACCCGGGCCGCCACATCCCGGTGGGATCATGCCACTTCACTGCACTCCCTAGCATCCGAGAAGCCGCCCATGTGCTGGCCCCATAATCGGAGTTCCCTTCAGGGGGTTCGTTAATTTGATCCCCTCTCAGTGTTCTGATCAGACTGATCCATCTCCACTAGACGTTAAACTCGCGGCATACCCCGTGTTAAACACGGGTAGTTGAGGAAAACATCAGAAGGCACGCTCTTGGCATAACAGTCTCTGCAAGACGTTAAACTCACAGAATACCCCGTGTTAAACATGGGTAGCTAAGGAAAACATCAGATAAATGTTGAGGGAATGCCATTCCCTGCGTTCGATGTGGGATGCCTCAGGATTTCGTGCCCTCGGGAAGCCCTATAATAAGGAACATAAGACAAACATGCCAATCCCCCAGCTTCAAGACACGCCAATGACACCTCAGCGTAACCACTCTCCTAACCGAAGGTTGCTGCCCCGACTAGACCCCTTGGAGAGTCTTGACGAAAGAAGCATAATTAACTGGATTCCATGAAGTTATGGCACCAGGAACGATATTCACGAACCCGTCGTAAATTTTTGAGGGAGACCCGGACTAGGTGACGAGCTCTAAGGAGAAATCCACAGAAGGAAGAACCGACATCTCATCATCCCAGTTTCGATCAAGGAGCAGACGTCCATGAATAAGGAACAGATGTCGCCCACCTTTGGAAAGCTGGAATGCGGGGCAATACGACATGCATCCTCCCTGTATGATGGACGCGTGCGCCCCGGTGGAATGTGTCGGAAACAGAAAATGGGGAACCCGACCTGAATCTCTTATCCTCAATATGGAGGTTGGTAGTGTTTGTGGTGTCAGAAGATCAGCATGTCACCTGGTCTGGGTACCCTGTTCTATGACCTGAAACACCCTAAGGGATGGGGCAGTCAGGACGTTGAGCACTCCATTCCGCGACGTTGTTAGCGCAGATCCCTCTTACTAACCACGAAAGACAGAATGGCATTGGGATTTTTGTTGTCGATTTCTCTTCCTATTAGTGTTAATGGGTTCATCTCCCTGCTTTATGGAATCAGATCGTAGCATCCGGAGCTCGTTCGACATCTGCCACCGGCGCAGGGACAGGGGCAATACCGACACGACCACCCCGCACAGTTCCTCCTTTTCCATAGCTGCTCCGCCCGCCGCGACTGTTGGCCGCTCACGCCCCCTCTCCCCGTCAAATATTATCCAATGGAGGGTGATTAGTGACCTTGTGCATAGGTACGTGGTGGAAGGGGTCATCCCCACCCAAGACATGGCACGTTTGGATCTCAAGGCAGTTGTGCCTCATCGCTGGCGCTGCCCCTAAGGGACCCGTAGGGAGCCACCGATCCCCACCCCATGGTTCAACTATTTCGGGTGTCTATCCACGGAACACCTCGACACCTCCCTTCCTTATGCCAATTAGCTAGGGTATGTCTGGGTTCGCCCAATAGGAGACCCACTTCAAGGGTTCACAGTAAGGGCCCCCGCCAGGCCGCATCGACGCCACCGGCCGACTCTCCAGGCCGAGGAGGAGGAAATACATGTGCCCGCACTACTGGCTTCAACCCATCTGACTTGACGCTAGCGTCAGGCACAAGTGGAAGAGAATGCCCGCCCTGGGGCATCAACATCAGCAACCACTGTGGCCCGAGCCACTGTTGACTCCTATAATCAAACCCCCGCACCAGTTGAGCATGGGTAGTTATATGCCTGGTCCATATTGAGGCCCCGACCGCCCCATGGGTAGGTTAGGTCGACTGCCCTGGTCGCTGGCACAAGAAATGGTCGTCGCTGACAAATTCACATTAGTGCCATCCAGCATGAAGGCCTACTCTGTTCCACCACATTGGAAGGTGTGGTCCCTCCCTCCTTCCAACCTCAGCTCGAAGGCCTACCTAGCACCACCTTCACTATAGGAAAGGGGCTTCTCCGTAATAGGAACACTCTGGGTAGGGCTCTCTCCAGCTCCCACTACACAGGGGGTGGGGTTACTCCCCCTGCCACATACCGCGATTATGGAGTCGTTGTGTGTCTGGTCACTCGCTCACATGGAGGCCCTCCCCATGTCCCTTTCGACATTTTCCCCGGTGCTCCCCGCACCCCGGCTCTCAGTCCTCTCGGCTCCGGCGCTAGTGTGGCCAGAGGACTCCATGACGGAAATCAGCCCTGCCTCGAAGAACCACCCCGGGGCAGGAAGGCAGGACGTCATCGCCGTAAGAGGAATGCCAGGGAAGGCCGGAAGGAAATCAGACCACTCCGTTTATCAGATGCTGAGGAGGAGTACGAGTCGGTGATGGATCCCTCCCCTCATTCCTTTGAGTCAAGGGCTGGGATAGGGACGCGGCGCGTTAGCCCTTTACTCCCTGAATGCGAGATCCATATGATCCCCGCCTCCCTACAAAGGTATATCCAGGAGGAGGAGGACATGTCGTACCCCCAGGTTTCAAACTTGTAGTCACCATCGGTCTCTCTGGAAGTGCCTTACATCTCAACCAGAGGCGACGAAGACCTATTTTGTGGGTCGATGGAGAAAGAGCCATGACATAGCACATTCCCGACAAGCACCGGCACTGTGATAGGAGTCCCATTCGCCGACCCATTATATCATGATGTGGCAGCCAGGACACTGCAATCCTTGGAGGGCGACATATGATTCAGAGGCCAATCATCTTCTTCATTGTATTCCCCGCCGACCAGCCCACTGGCCCATCGGCCTACCTCAGCATCGCTGTTGGTTCTCCAATCACTCCCATTTGATGAGCGAGGCTATCAAGGGCTGGATCCTAAACCTGAGGTGTGCATCTTCTGGACCATCCTTGAAGGAGGCCATTCCCCGTGAAGTTTTGGCCAATTGTAGGGTCGGATTTTGATACACCAGAATCGCTCACCCCAAGAGAGCTTGAATGTTTCCTCTAGACTCTCCGAGCGACTCACTCTCATCTGCGCCTTCAGCAAGTGCCCTATCCCAGGAGCCAATAACACCTCGATGATATCGGTGAGCAATGTCGTTAGGTCGACCTGGCCACACTCCCCGCGGTTCGGCCCCCCGAATCACTTGGCCACC
The DNA here is from genome assembly GCA_963277665.1 of Viscum album. Lineage (NCBI taxonomy): Eukaryota > Viridiplantae > Streptophyta > Magnoliopsida > Santalales > Viscaceae > Viscum > Viscum album. The sequence continues at coordinate 749,348,590 of OY728138.1, read as the reverse complement.
ATAGGGCCCTCCTACAATAATGTGTTCAAAGATTTCAAGTACTCCACAAAGTTATTGAGGAGGCCACCCCCCACACGCATGTCTGTGTATGGGGGTAGTATGATTCCCTTCTCTTCAGTGGGATTCACCGGTAGCCCGACTCACTGGGCGGCTCTAAGGGCATTCCCCCGAGGGCAGTGGTGGTCAACATGGACGATCATTCTGGAGAGGGGAACGGTCTAGAACTTCTTCATGGGGACCTACCCCCTAAGGAAAAGACGTTACAGGACCCATCAGGGAGAATTACTCATCAGCAGAGGAACCTCCTCGGCCTCCCTGCGCCCACTGAGGTATTAACACTAAGCCAGAACATCGGTAAGGGTAAAGAGCATGTTGGTACTGTCAAGCTCGCTGACCCATCTGCCTCAGTTCAGAAGGTAGAGGAAGATCACGAGAAGGCCACACTATGCCAAAATATTGTTGAGTAGAAGATCTCGGTCGATGAGATCATGGCCGAACGCATTGCAGAGCGGCAACCCGATTACGGTGATCCTCTACCAGGGCAGCAGGGGAAGGAACAACTACCCCTTGGCGAGATTCTCCTAGGCCACCCCGATCATGCCATGTTCACTGATAGAGGAGAGGGTGGAGCTCATGGAAAGAGGGCATGATATGTTTTTCCAAACCCTCCTGAGTGGCATGATCACCCAAGGGATCCCACTCTGGTTCCTCCCGTCGTGCCAAGGGTCGCTCCACCGGATGATCCGCGAGATGCTGAGCTTGTTTACCAAATTGAAGAGCCCAGAAATGTGCTTGTGGTTAGGGATCCTCATCTGAATAGGGACCCATGTCCAGACGATCTAATGGCGGCACTCATCACCCGCTTAGATGATTTGGAGACTCGGCAGATGGCGATCCCGCCAGATGGAAAGCCATACCCAGCATGGGTGGATGATATGCCAGCACCTCCTGGATTTGGAAATCACACTATCTCCCCCTTTAACAGGATAGGAGACCCACTACAACACCTGGACCACTTCATCTCGAGATGCAGGACTATGTTAGGGACTCCATTGTAGCAGGAGGCCGCCAAGCTCTGTTGCTTTGTTCAGACACTGGAGGGTCTAGCATTCGTCTGGTATAGTCAGCTCTTTGTCGGATCTGTGACTAGCTGGGAGGACCTTCGTAGGAAATTACTCTACCTGTTCAGTTCCACAACCTGGAAGAAAAACATCACAGACCTCTTCAGGTGCATGAAAAGGCCCGATGAGCGAGTCACTGACTTCATCTCCCAGTGGAAAGGGCTCACGTACTCCCTTGACATGCCGTTAAATCAGGAGTAATTTCTGACGTTGTGTGTAGGGAACGTCATGGCAGAGCTGGTTCCTTCCCTGATCACTCTAAATTACCCCGGGGGATTCCATGACTTCTCAGACAAGGCACATCGCCTTGAAGAAGCCCTACAATAGGCCAGTCAGGAACGCCTGCTGCCTCTTGTAATCCCTTCTAGGAGAGCTTCCAGAGCCGAGCACGCTGTTGTGGACCATATTGAGGCCCCCAGGCAGCTAGAGTTTCTACCAGTGAGGCCATATCCACAGCCCCAAAGGGTTCTGACTCCATGGGAACAGCTTCTAGCCCAGCAGCGACCGCCTCAAAATCAGCAAGTACCTCTGCGTAACGCACCACCACCGCCTAGGTTAGATAATTAGGCTCAGCCTCCTCGGCATGCTCCTCCGACCCCTCGCCAGGGACAGCCTCCTAGAGCCCCATTTCCAGACAGAAGGAATCATAACTACTCGTTTGACGAGGCTCAGGTCCCCGATTAGTTCCTTAGTGCCTTGGAGTAGAGGATTGTGTGGCTTCCTGGGTGTCGGAAGCCAGAAGAGGTGCATCTTACTGATCACCACAACTACTGCCCTTATCACCAGACCTTGGGGCACTCCATATAGAGATGCTACATGTTCAAGGACTGGATCCAATACTAGATTAATAATAATGTAGTCAGGTTAGGCCCAGCCCCGGCACATGTGGCGGGTGTCTTTGTGAGATCAGATGGCAGTAACAGCGATGAGGATGAATGGCAGTAGGATTCCAACCATGGGTCCCATAAGTATAACGATCGGATGTCCTGCAAGACGGTCGCCCGCGCCCATGGCATCATCCATGCATGCTTGAATCAGCCAGATCCCTTAGGAGCTACGGTTACTACTTCGGCATGGTCATCTCATCCAACATCTTCCTAGAAGTGCAAGAAGCGACAACACAAGAAGAAAGAATTTTCTCTTCCAATGTCGTCGTTGTCTCGCACTCTTGGTGACTTTATGCCCCCAGATATTCGGATTCCTCCAATAATCCGCCCTGTGGCAGATGAATACTCAAGTGACAGTCCGGGGTACTCTTCAGTTAACACTATAGAGTGGGTAAATCCCTTTTTGACTCCCGATGATGAGGAACGCCGGATAGACCATCCCAATGTCCCCAGATTTCACCAATGTCGTCAGAGCCGTGGTTACATGAATCGTTGGGGCATGACAGTTGGCACCTCTAACCAGGCCGTGGATGCTGCTGAGACTAGAAAATAGGCACAGTTCAGAGCCCAGCACACGAAACCCCTTCATTCAGTGTCGACAGGTCCGCCTCGACCACCATTTGTGTTGCTGGATAAGGAGGAACCACCTCGGTACTGCTGCAACCAGATTCTCCCTATCACCAGCCGACTCCAGCCTTCCGGTCCTCATCCAGAAGCCGCTCTCCAGGCTTCGACTAGTGATCAACGAGGTGTGCCTAGTACCATTCAGCCCCCATTCTAGCTGGCAGGGTCCGTCATGCCTCCAATCACAGAACGACCTCCTGTAAGCAGGAGCTCGCATTTGGCCTGAAAGTACGATGTTCTGAAGCACTTGGAAGACATTCCAGAATGGTTTTCTATCATTTAGCCTCTTCGCCAGTCGTTCAAAATGTGTGAGGCGCTCTCTAAGGCTCTAATGTTCCCCTTATAGTTTGAGATGGAGGTAGCGGCTATAGAACCCTTCCACGATGAGGTAATTGAGGACGTCGTATACTAGGTAGTTATCTCATTCTCTAGTGACGATGAAGACCCTCCCACATAGGGGCACATTCGCCCGTTGTACATCAATGTCCAATTCAATGGCATGGAAGTCTACTACTGTCTTGTAGACACGGTTTCTTGGATTAAGCAAATCCCAATTCAGACACTGCAAAATCTGGGGCTCTCTAAGGAAGATTTAACTCCCTCCGACCTCAGAATCCAGGGGTATGAAAGGTCTGAGAAAACTCCAGTTGGCATGATTCGCTTGAAGAACCAGTTCGGTGGCCTAATTTCCAGCACCAAATTCATGGTTGTCTCCCAGGACATCGCCTACAATGCATTGATGGGAAGGTCGTGGCTCCACCTTCACACGACAGTCCCCTCATCGTATCACCAATACCTCAAATACTCCCTTAATGGTCGAGTAGGAGTGCTCCAAGGAGATGCGTCTCCTTTTTCCTCTTGTGAAGCCCATTATCTAGACATTGACTATTATAAGAGAAAGGATAAAAAGATTCTGGCATGTGAGATCGAGCCAGTCACCGACACAAGTGATCATCGGGCATGTCAGAATGATGCTTACGTCTTCGCAATCCATCGGTTGGAGGCCACCACCCCCGATATGGGGCAGTTCTTTGTTGTTTAGGGTGCAAGAGGAAGGTATATTCTCAAGTCCAAGTGATGTCAAGAAATCACCTTGTACTCCTACACCAACCAGACTCTGGTGATCTTGGAACCTCCTACTCATACATGGTATCAGGATGTCATGATCATGGCAATGATGGTATGTAATACATGTCTGTTTCTCCAAGATGGAATTAACCAGATCAATCCGGCGCACCACTTCTGTTTTGATGTCATCAAGCGTGGCCCTTTGGGCTGAAGACTAGATGGGATTGGATCGACTATCTTCATCACTATGGTCTCAGTGGTGCATGAGTCTCCTGATATGATGACCACTGCCGCCCAGGCCGCCACCAGCCACCCATCAGGGTTTGGTATCCCAGAAGCAACTCCCCCCCCCATGGATAATCCCTCCAAAAGTGGATAGGAGGACATAGAAGATGCTCCCCCCCAAATTTGATGAGGGAGTCTCCACCACGATCAATTAGTTGGTACCGGTGAACCTCGGTAGCGAGGTGGACCCGAGACCCACATTGGATAGCGCCGCGATGCCCCCCGAGGAGCAGCAGCAATTTGTGGTATTCCTCAGACACCACCGTGATGTGTTCTCTTGGAGTTACAACAAGATTCCAGGACTATATCCTCAGGTAACCGTCCATCGCCTTGGTCTCCCGGAAAACCATCGCGGGTTCAAGCAGCCTCCCAGAAAGATGCACCCTTATCATGGTGACATGGTTGAGGCCGATGTTGATAAGCTCATCCAAGACAACTTCGTCAAGTAGATCCAGTACCCCAGGTGGATGGCCAATATTGTGCCAGTCAAGAAGAAGAACGGTCAAATCAGAGTCTGTATCGACTTCCACGATCTCAATCGCCACTATTTGAAGGATGATTTTCCCCTTCCAGGGACAGAGATATTGATTAATGTCACGTTCGGGTTCCAAGACCTCTCCTTCATGAATGGATATTCCAGGTACAATCAGATCTGGATGGCCCCTGAGGAAGAGGAATCCACTACCATCAGGGAACCCCAAGGCACCTTCTTTTACCAGGTTATGCCCTTCGGCCTGAAGAATGTGGGTGCCACCTATCAACAGGCCATGCATCTCATATTCAATCCAATTCTGGGAACATTTGTGGAATGCTATGTGGACGATCTGGTAGTCAAATCTTGCCAGTGCTAGGACCATCTCAAGGATCTTGAGAAAGAGTTTGGTTTCCTTCGTTCCCACCACCTGAAGATGAACCCATTGAAGTGTGCCTTCGGGGTCACCTCCGGCAACTTCTTTGGATTTTTTGTCAGGCACCAAGGCATCAAGATAGACCTGGAGAAGATCAAGCAAATCAGTCAAATGCCTCCCCCGAGCAATATCTAGGAGCTTTGAGGTCTTCAAGGCCACTTAGCCTACATACGCTGATTCATTGCAAATCTGGCTGGAAAGTTTAATCCCTTTTCCTAGATCTTGAAGAAAGGAGCCACCTATGAGTGGGATAAAGAGGGTCAGCCCTCCTTTGAGTAAATAAAGCAGTATCTGCTCCAGCCTTTGGTCTTGTTGCCACCTGTCTCCGGGAAGTCACTGGTCCTTTCCGTGACCGCACTAGAACAGTCCCTTGGCACATTTCTCACCCATAATAATAAAGAGAGAATATAGAATAGCCTCTACTACCTCAGCCGTATGATCCTCGATACCTAAATTAGATATTCTCCCATTGCGAAGAGATGCCTAGTCCTCGTATTTTCCATTCAGAACTTTCTGCACTACATGCAGCACCAAGGGGTATAACTGGTTTCTCGGGTAGACCCGTTGAATTACTTCCTAAACCGACCTGTGCTGACTGGCCGACTAGCATTGTATGCGGTGATCCTCCATCAGTTCGACATCAGGTTTGTGCCTCACAAGGCTATAAAAGGATAGGCATTGAAAAACTTTTTAGCTTCCCACCCAACCTCCGCGAATCAGCCACTGGTCCTAGGTTTTCCAGATGAGGCAATCCTCTCAGTCGATCATATTGTCCCATGCTAGAAGATGCACTTTGACGGTGCCTCCCAGACCCCCATTGGTAGGAGACTCAATGATCTGAGGCTTAACAGGGTGGTCCTGGGTATCGTCTTCATCACTCTAGAGTAAGTTGTTCTTCCATATTCATTCTTGTTGTCATAAGGGTCCACCAACAACAAGGCAGAGTATCATGCCCTCATCATCGGCCTCCAGCTAGCCTTGGAGATCAACGTTCCCCACCTACATGTGAAAGGGGATTCCGAGCTGGTCATCAAGCAGGCAAATGGAGAAAATGTTGTCAGGAAGACATAACTCGTGTCATTTTTAGATTGCACCCTCCATCTAATGGCCCATTTCCCTTCTTGTCTGGAGGTTGTTCATGTTCCCCGGTCACAGAACGGTCGAGCAGATGCTTTGGCCAGCATGGCCGCGTCGCTTGCAGAGCTCGAACAGGATGACCTGATTATCCACGTGGCACACCAGAGAGTCATCTCTCCCATTACCCTGGAGGACGATCGTGGCCCGCGGGTAAACCATCTTACCACTGGTGCTCCTACGTCAGGAGCCCCGGGTACTTCAGATACGGTGATTGAAATAGTACCCGATTGGAGGACTCCCTTGGTTGAGTACCACCAACACGGTAATCTACCGGCAGACCGGGCAGAGCGCGAGCGAATCCGATGTCGCGCGCTATAGTTCACCCTTCAGAGCCGTCCCAACCTAGAGCAGATCCTTTACAAAAGCGTATTTGATGGTGTTCTCCTCCGTTTCCTTCAAAAAGTCGAGATTCCACAGGACATGCAAGAGGTTCATGCTGGTTTCGTGAAGCCCATCAAGCCGGGTCAAAGTTGTCTCACCAGATTCGGAGACTGGGATACTTCTGGCCCTCCATGATCCATGACAGCATCATGTTCACCAAGAGGTTCCATGCGTTCCAAGTTCATGCTAACATCTTGCATCGGCCACCGGAGTGTCTCCACACTACCAAGTATTCTTGGCCCTTTGTAGTCTGGGGGTTGGATGTTGTAGGACCTTACCCACTGGCAATGGCCTAACAATGCCAATTTATTCTGACTACTACGGATTTCTTTTCCAAGTGGGAAGAGGAAATTTCGTTTAAGGAATTCAAAGCTCGTTCTATCTCCATGTTCGTGAGTTACAACATCATCTATCGATTTGGAGTACCTCACGCGATCCTCACTGATAATGGCACCAACTTCCAATTGGCTGAGCTGAAGAAATTGTTTTCCCAGTACAACATTTTCTCTAACCATACCTCCCTCTATCATGTGCAGGAAAATGGGAAGATCGAGGCGTTTAACAAAACACTCTCTAACATCCTTCAAATGATGGTTGGTGAAACAAGAAAAGTTGTCCGGATAAACTCCCCAACGCCCTATGGGCTTATCAGAAGACGACCCATAATTCCACCCATGTGACCCCATATTCCCTGGTGTACGAAGCTGAGGATGTCCTTCCCATCGAGATTCAGTTTCCCTCATTGGGCACGGTGGTCTGCGACTAGAAAGCACCAGATTGAGTTGCCGAAATCCATCTAGATGAATTGGAAGTGCTGAATGAGAATAGGCTTCAGGTTTTGCAAATCTTGGAAAGGCATCAAAGCAGGATGGCTCAAGCTTTCGACAAGAAGGTTCACCTCCTCTCCTTCCTGCAAGGTGACTTGGTGCTGGCCCTCAACATGCCAATGATTCCTGGTAGGAAACCGCCCATGTTGGAGCCCAAATGGGAGGGGATTTAAACTATCCATAAGGTTTACTCAAATGAAGAATAATCCTTGGTGACCATGGATGTAACACCCCAAGATTTCATAGTATGTTATTTCTTCAAAATAATTCAATAACTTGTACTACATGCAACACCGAGTTCAATCACACCTTGACTTACAAAACAAAAGTCCATTAAAAGAGGTCATGAATAGTATTAACTAAATTTTAAACTTTATATAATCCTTATAATTTTAGAATCCATATTATGAGTTTCTTATTCATAATGCAAGAATAGATTCATTTTCAGTATTGCACTTTTATCAACTTTTAATAGTAAAACCTTTTTAAATACAATATTTTAACCTTTTTGACTAAATGGGGACATCAAAAAAAAATTTAAAATGAAACATCCCAAGCTTCCACGGTACGCTTTCCTTTGAATAAAACAGTAGCGTGTGTTGTACGCAACTTCGTGTTTTAACACACACCACAACCGATCAAACAAGCCATTATGAATAGTAATACCTAATTTTTGAAATTATATATATTTTATTTTTAAAAATGGACTTCATTTTTGGATTCGGAATATCAAATTTAGCCTAAGGTGAAATTTTGGTACTTTTCAGATAACTTTAATATTTTGATGAATAGTGAAAATTACTAAATTTTAATTAAAAACAACTTTTTTAATCAAAATAATTAATAGTGATAAATTATTAATTTTAGTGGTTTTAAAGTATATTTAGAATATATTTTTACCACTTAATATAATGTTGGTCATTGGACATAATTTTACAATTAAACCGAACATAAACTAGTGTCAATCTTTTGATAGTTATTATCTCTTAAAAACACGCTTTTTGTTTTGACAGCGGGAATTAATTTTAAATTAATTTCTGCCACTTCTGTGTTTTGAATTTAGAAAAATGGATTCCATATTTGGAATCAGGATGTTCAAATTGTGTAAATAGGTAACTTTTATTTTTAGACATTTTGAATAATTACTGCGGTAAATATTTTATTTACCATGGTTAAGGGTAAATCCGGTAAATAAGGGTTAAAAAAATAATATTATAATAATACTAAATTACCCTAAAACGTGTCTTAACCCTATTGGTTGATACATGGTCGACCATGGGAATCTTTGGGTCTATTTGGGGACCCCATGGATCCACTTGTAAGTGATAATTACACATTATATTAATAAAGCTAAAATAAAAATAAAAATGGCATAAGCTTACATCTTTTAGAAGAACAATTGTTACATAGGGTTATACATGTTGGATTTTCGATTATAAATATTCATTAGAAAGATAAAAAGATTTCCTACATAATGATATTTTATTTATAATTTTTAGACATTAAATAATATATTTTATTTATGACACAATTATGATGTAGTAATTACTATAATAGTGAAAAATTAAAATAAGTGATATTATAAATACCCAAATAAATATAATATGAAACTTTTAATGAATTAAACTAATTTTCTAGGATAATATGATATATTAGGATTGATTTAATTGACTTTGTTCGAAGTAATCAATCTGTTATGAGTTTCACAAAAATCAACTATTGAATAGTGTCAAAATTGACATAAAAGAGTTCTTAAAACAAATATTATATTATTAATTGATATTAAATTCCTAAAAATCTAAGGTTCGGCCAAGAGACTTATATTATGATAGGTTAATCATTAATGGACCACTTGGGGGTCTCTTGGATTTATATAGTAAGTTTATTAACCATATTATATAAAAATACAAAGAGACATTGTAAAAGTGAAACTAATTAACTTAGAGTTAATACTTAAAGATAAGGTTAATATAAGTACCCAAACCTGTCTAAATTCTATTGGATGAGTTGTTTTCGACCTATCCCCACCTCATCCTTTGAATAGTCAACTTTGGAGCCTTTGGAAACCGAATATGAATTTATTATAAATTAATATTTCTAGCTTTTCCAAAGGTGCCCCTCACCCCTCTTATAAAAGGGCACTCCTCCTTCTCATTTACTCACACCTCTCAAGCCACTTGGCTCGTCCAAACTCTTCCCAAATAAGCTCCCCACATCCCTCTACTCCTCCTTGAAGCTTCCCCTTAGGCAGAAATCATTTCAAGAAGTCCTTTGGTTCCAACCAAAATGAGTTACTTAAATTAAAGGTAACGATTTCTCTTAAATTATTTTCAATTATTTTGCTTCTCCAACCCCCAAACTCTTTTTATTTCCCTTCTTTTGTAACAACACCAGTATCCTCAATATACTAGGATGTTGTTATAAGAAGTATTCAAACTACACATACACACAATTCCATCTAATGGATGATGAACATAATGTTTCTGTGGATGGCAAACTAACGCCTCACGAAACGATGATTGTTCAAATACATCTTACCACCTCTCATGGTGGCCATTATGATGACACTATAATTAAATATGATATTAATGATATATATTTTATATATAAGCTTCTGTAATTCCATTTTATTTCATATCATTATTCGTTTCATGTTGTATATACATACGATAATTTCATTTGAGGAAGTGCGGACTACTGCCCCCTTAAAATGATATGACTCGTTCATACCACACATGGAACGTATAAAGGATGGTGTTAATGAACTTAAGTAACATATATAAAATATATTATATTATACTGGAATAGTAATATACCAATGTATCATTTGGATTTGATTCTTTTAAAATAAAAAATTGAATGGAAGTAGCGTTCGGGCGTACGTACGGACTACCGTCTCCACGAACGCGATAAGATTCATTCTCCATCATATCCATCCAAGTCTTATTCTCATTTTGGGGTTAAAAATAATGTTAATATCATTCTTATTATGAATAAGATATAATCTATCCATTACAAATATGTCTTACGTAACCAAACATTTAAGAAGAACGAATCGATTATCACCCTAAACGACGATAATACTAAGATATTATTAATAAAGCAATGTTAAAAGATCATATATGAAATCATATAAATGTATATGATTCTTGTATAATTTAATAACAATTATTTCACCATTATAAAGGAGGTTAAACTACCCCAACAAAGGAAAAGTACAAGGTAAGGGTTATTTCACAATCTCTTCTTTATCCGAGGTTGTTTATACGTAATAATCTACTGGGATCTCGTTATCATCCACATCCATGTTTCTTCGAAATGTATTTCAAAACATTTTTACTATTTACAAGAATATGGGTTAAAGTCATTTATACCCTTGTTTGACTTTTTATAAGAGGTTTATAAAGGGATCTTTCCGTCATTTTCAAAACAATGTTCTTTTTAACCTTTTCGACAGAATTGAGGTAAGAATGTTTTTTTAACTTATACGGCGGGTGCGGTTATTTTCCGCCGTTATAAAATCGTCGAAGCTTTCCATACAAGCTTATAAGAATATTTTCAAAGAAAATGTTTTATTTTATATGGATCTTAAATGATTTCAAAATAAAAGGAGATACTTCTTTAAAAAGAATTTTGATTTCATCTTTGTCAACATCCTTTGATGGATTTTAAGATTATTTGAAGTTGATTTATTATGATACAAAAATTCTATATTGAATTGAAGGTTTTGTGATATGTTTGACTGTGGATGTGCTATTTTTATACCATTCATAGTTTATGGTGAAATTATTGACATTTCGTATGCTAGTTTTAATCCGAATGTTTATGTTATATTTCAAACTTTTCTTCAGATAAATGTGCTAAACAAGTATGTTCCGGGTTGGGGACCGGTAAAAGTAAGCCCTCCAGGTTGGGGACTGGTAAAAGTAAGCCCTCCAGGTTGGGGACTGGTTAAAGTAAGCCCTCCAGGTTAGGGACTGGTAAAAGTATGCCCTCCGGGTTGGTGTCCGGTTATTAGAGGCACTCCGGGTTGGTGTCCGGTTATTAGAGACACTCCGGGTTGGTGTCCGGTTATTAGAGGCACTCCGGGTTGGGTTCCGGTTAGAAGTAACCCCTAGGTCTTGGGATGAGGCCTAGACAAAGAAATTAACGTTTAGCATTATGCATTCCAACATTATGAAAGTGGTTATTGATTTTTGCATGTGATTATTCGATTAGTACAATATCCATGTGAATAAGTAAATGGAATTATTTCATTTTACTTTTTCCATACTATGTTGAAGTTCAAGTTTAAAAGGCTTTTGTTTTAGTAATTCATTACCTTAAATGTTTACGCTTATTTTGAATGTTCCGCTATATTGTTATCCTTACTGGGCATTTGAGCTCACCCCTTTTCTATGTTTTATTTTTCCCAGGTAGTGAAGAAGTAAATTATGATTGACATGCAGGGATATTATGAGGGGTTAATAGTGTGGATATGAAGACTTTGTTGTTGTAGTAGTTTTTCACTTTGAAATGTAATGTAAAACTTTATGTTTATATCTAGTGTTTCCAAGGCTACTAAACTAATCGGTCTTTCGAGATTTGATCTTTCTTGTGATCATGCCAATGTTATGTAATTAATGCACCGACTCTGGGTAGCTGGGGTCGGGGCGTTACAATGGATGGTGAGCGTATAACTCCTCCCACCAACGCCAAGTTCATTAAGAAATACTTTTCCAGAGCCTTCAGGTCCTGCATGACCCTAAACTATAATCGCGGTCCCCCATGACCTTAAACTGGATAGCGGTCCCCCATAACCTTAAACTGTTTTGTTGTCCAGCAAGACCCTAAACTGAATTTGGTCCTACATTTGGGCCCTTACGGTCACCCATGACCTTAAACTAGCCCACAGTCCCACATGACCTCAAACTACACATTCGTTCTCACTGTAAGACGTTAAGATGCAGGCCGATCATGCCTCCCTGACCAAGGCCCACCCTCAGGCCCCTTGGCCTTCCACGACTCAGTCTCTCTTGTGGGATTGTACTGTGTGGTGTGAGATTATGTCCTCATTCATGTCAGTTTACTCGATGCACCGTGCCTATCCCCAGATGAGATGTCTCCCCCGTCCTGCATGACGTTAAACGGCACGCTCGTCCTACATGACGTTAAACTGTGCTATTAGAGCTATGTGTGGCTTGATTCCCATCCTTATGGCATACGTAGGATTTCATGAATATCTAGGTTTCAGGTCCAACCCCATATCTTAAGAGATCCCGCGATCTCCCGATCACCTGAGCCTCTTGGCCTGTCCCTCGCCATGGGGGGGATATATAGGTGTGGCACATGGTTTTTGGCGATATGCCCCCTTCTCCTGGGAATACACCCTATTTTCGCAGCTCTCAAACTAAGCCCTTAGACCCTTCCTAGTGGTTTGTTAATGTGTTCAGAGTACTATGGTCTGGGACCTGGAGTGTCAGATTCAACTTAGGTAAGATCCGTCCACTTACCAAGATTTTTGGTCCCCTTCATTCGGTCCCCCATTATCTTTCACACCCAGGGGGACCCCCCAAGAACAACCTGAATACAACGACTAAGGGATCTCATACCGTCACGAGCCAACTCCACCGAGGGTTTTAGAAAACAAATTGATACAAATCCCATGTTGCAAATATGGTCAGTGGTTGATGCTCATTTGTTTATCCCCAAGGCTAACAAAACAGGATGCTGTGTTGCGAACATGGTCAGCAGTAATCCTCCGTCGTCATGCCAACTTCTTCAGGCCCTAAATATTGGTTTCATGATTCACATTATGTTCCACACCATCGTGTCAAGGTGGAATCTCGACACTCCTTTCACTAACCCTTAGATCACCTCCACACGTCAGGTAGACAAAACTATATTACGATATCTCTCGGGGCTCCCGCGATCCGAGTGCTAAGATTATATGCTTGGTTTTTTCTCTACGGACCATGCGTAGATTGACCCTCACCCCCATGGGAAACAAGGAGTCACCCAGACATTGCGTCTCGGGCCTAGCTCAGCTGGAAGCTAGCGTCTTCTGCCCTCTGATTGTTGGACCCTCGTCGGCTCTTTGGCCCGAGGCTCCTCTCCTGGAATCATGCGCATTGATGGTATGAGGTTATGTCCTCATCTATATCGGGTATTCCTTAATGAATCCTGTGCGTTTCCTTAGGTCTAAGCCATACGAACATAAACTGTGCTGGTTGGCCTTACCACATGACCATAAACTGTGATGATATCGTCTCGACCGCCCAACGTAAAACGACACTACATTGTGATGACCTCTTTATAGGGGACATCACATTGGGTATTGGTCAATTACCATACCATTTGTCAACGCCTGTTTGCGTCCGGATTATTGTGGCGATGCCAGGAATTTCCACCCAAGGTCGGTCGTTCCACAAAAGAAAAACCACCTACCTTTAAAAAAAAACAAGATTCATAAAATATCGCTTCTTTTAGTGCGAGGGGTAGACACACACGCCTCTTTCTCCCTTTGCATAGGTACCATGTCGTGCCATGCCACCCTCTCAAGAACTACGTGCAGCTTGATCCCCATCCTTTTGGGGTATGTAGGAACACCCAGACCTCTTGTCTTTGGGTCCAGCTTGAGGTCCGCTAATTCATCATGTCTGTCCCACGTTTGGGACCTCGACTATAGGATCGCGTGGCGTGGTATGGGATTATGTCCTCATTCACGCTGGGTTTGCAATGGCCACCCACATACCCCCTGTTATGAGAAGTAGCCCTCTTATTTCCTGTCTTGCATGGCGTTAAAAGGCACCTCTGAGAACTACGTGCGGCTTGATTCCCATCCTTATGAGGTACGTTGGAACACCCGGACATTTCATCTTGGGTTCAGCCCCAGGGATTACCAAATCCCGACCCTCCTCACTGTCATCCCCTTGGCCTGAATTTTTGGGGAGTTGTGTAACTGCATCATGTGCCCCGAATAAGTTCTGGATGCCCCATAGTGATGTTGGGAAGCGATAGTTCTCTCACTAGAGAGGTCCTGTCTAAAAGTAGGAATGATCCGGGACCAGATTAATATGTCTACCTAATGTGCCTCCACCATGGTGGCATAATTTTGGGAATGTAGGATTCTGTTTGAACAAACCACCATTCCACTTTCCACACTTTGCCTGCCCCTTTATTCAGATCCTCAACCTCTTTCATGATTGAGGAGACCCCCTAGAAGTATGGATGATTGACATGTGGTCCGCCTACTATAAAAATATGGATGATAAACCTATGGTCTGCCTGTTGTAACAGTATGGATGATTGACCAATAGTCTGCCTGCTATCCTAGGCCAATGTTCCAGAGGAATGGTCATGTATGATGGGACCCCCCTAACAGTATGTATGCTTGACCTGTGGTCCTCCTACTGTAACAATATGGATGATAGACCTTTGGTCCACCTGTTGTAACAGTATGGATTATTGACCCATGGTCTGCCTGCTGTTCTAGGCCAATGTTTCAGAAGACTGATCGACAATATTTGAGTTAGGCCCCATGTCGTGAACATGGTTAGCGGCCAGTCCTCACTTGTTGTCTTTATTTTAGGCTAATGCGATATGGATGCTACATTTCTTCCACGCTCAACAACTATCCTCCATCGTTACGCCCCCCATAGTATTCCGAATTTGGGTAACATGATTCACCTTTTTCATATCACTATGTTCAAATTTATTTCAATGCCCCCTACATTTCAATGATCATGCATTGGATCAGGTTGAGGAGACGTTAAATTGATCGGTCTAAGGTCCCCTCCCTTCGGCTGGACATTCCTTTCCTCCTCAAAAATCCGGGCCCAATTTCCGATTCCTGAAGTTTGGTTAACACCCCATAGTCGGACGAAATGAAAACATGAGCATCCTTTGTTTCTCACATTGAGTACAACCCACACAATATTTGGGGTGAATTGTTATTTATCTCAGGATTATGGTTGATCATGTTTAACCAAAGGGTACAGTTAAATGGATTCGTCCATACATTTGTTTGATATGGTGATCAGTAAAAGCAAGAAGTTCGTGAGATGGCCAAAATAGAGCCATTAAGGATCAGCGTGCTGGATTGATCTTTCCAACGCCGCTACCCTTTGGCTTGTAGCCTCCAAGACTGCTTCTCGCTCCTTGAAGAATCTTTCTTCATCATCAACCATAGAGCACAGTTCACCATTCCTAGTTTGTGCTTGTGCCTGTTCGGTTTGAAGTACGACCATTTGTTGACTCGCCTCCATCAGTTGTTCTTGGGCGTCATCCAGCTGGTCATCAGTTGCTCCACGATCTCAGAGCATGTGGCGATGAAGGCCTCCTTCTATGTTTCCTTCCCTTTTAGGCTTTGGACTTCCTGCTCCGCCCTCAGGAACACTCGGGTGCTCACCGATCTTTCCCGACACTAGGCCACGTCGGTGCGCCGGCTGATCTCACGTATCTTCTCGGCCATGTAATCATGGACCGTCGGATGAAGGCGTTGAGCGTCAGCCCCTCCAGCACACAGGAAACACAGCCAGGTCTTGGGTGATCCCATTCGCCTCATCCAATCTATATGAGGCTGCCTGAGAAAGCACTGGATATACTTCCACCTTTTGCACCGTGTTATCCGGCTCTCCTCAGCCACTTCCGAGTCTGATTCATCTATCTCCTCAGGATCAGCGGGCCGGTATGCAGGAAAGGAAGCTAGCAGGTCGGCAGTGGGGTCTGCCTCAAGGATTTCTTCATGAGGAATAGTATCCTCAATGCCTGGGCGATCGTCCTCTCTCACCCTATCAGCGGCAGTGCCTTCGTCAGCTTCCAGCCTCGCTCCAATGATAACACAACTGATGTCTGCCACCCCCTGCTCACCGATTTCCATTGATGAATCATTCTGGGAAGTAAGTTCTAGAGGAGGTTGTGTGTCCGACACTGGTTCGCTTACAGACGGCCCGAGCTCAGCAGCCCGACGAGACTCTAATGCCGAGATCACTGTACAAGGAACATCCTGATTAGTTGAGTTCTATGAGAGTAATCACCAGTAGCGAGGCAAGGAACTTACGGGAAACCAGAGCATCAACCTTTGGTGTTTTGTTCACTGTAGGAGCTATCATGGTAGGACACCCCTTAGTTCTTGTTAGTTTGATGATAGGTATCAGGGCCCCACCCTGTCCCACCGGCACCTCTTCTCCTTCCTCTATGGGGGGCGCCTGATCAGTGCCTATATGCTCTTGAATGAGATAGAGAAATGAGTCAGAAATTGCAAGAGGGAATGTACGAAGGAGGAATATTAATAAGGATAGAGACAGACCTCGAGCAGCTTTGTTATGTCTATGTTGGAATCGACGATCTCTCCACTCTCCTGCATGCTCCCTTGGCGGGACCCTCCCTGAGATCCATCATCCTCTCATGTCTCCTTCTCTCCCTCTGACTCCTCATCACTGTCGCCACCACCAGGTGGCATTACTTCTAGATCATGCTCTTGGCCAAGCATCACTTTCACCAGAAAAGGTGGCTCCACACGCCGTCCCCTTTGGCGCATGTATGTGTCCATGACCGTAAGGTAATCATACAGCCGATGAAAATTCACCCGGTCGGTAACCTAGATGAGCCCGACCTCTGGCAGCTGGATCCCATCTGGCATTATCATCTTTTATAGGGCTTCAACGCTCATTGATTTCCGCAGGGTCATCCAGGACGACCACAATTCCTGGAAGATTAAATCATGGGAATGTTTAAGAAGGTATCTTATCTGCTTCCTGGACATCTCTCTGGCCGCCTCACGTGACCCCCCTCCAGGAAACGAGGTCGCAGTGAAACCATGAAATGTCCCCGCTGCTGGGATCCCGGCCTGCGTAGGCTTCGCTGCCTAACGTTCCCCTAGTCCCCCCCTTCTAGAGGCACCTAGCCTGCTCCATTGTCTCCTGGGTTCCACGCGGGTAGTCTCAAGTTTCCGGACTCGCTTGCGTAAAAGCCCATTAGGGTATGCGATAGTCCAATGCTTGGCATAATCTGTTGATATGCCAGCATTGACCCTAGTGGGAGGAAGGGTAATTAAATCACCAGAGCCATAAGTGGTGAACATTAACCACATCTGGTGAAGGATGCAGGGATTCTTCTCCTCCCATACATCCGTGAATACCTTCTTCGGCATTCGCTGGAGGCACCCGAACTGCTTGGCGAATCGGGATGGTACGTAAGGCTCACAGATGATCCTACCATCAATCCAAGACATAAGAACCCCACCTCGGATGCTCTGGAAGTATTCTTTCTTCTCCAGCTAGCCTTGCTCATTGTCCACCATCTGGCAAACTGGGGTGGGGAACATGATGAAGATGAAATTGGCGTGGTTACCAATTCAGATCCTTATGCCCCCCTCGTTGAGCATCATCGGTGCAACGCCGACAATGTTTAGGAAAGATGGCTACAAGCCATTTCCCGGAGGACGAACGACGATTGGGAAAGGGTATCTTCCAAGATGAGCCGCTACCTAGCCGTGAAAGATCTGGAAGGGGACACACACCCTCCGAGGTGTCCCCACTGTTGAGATGCATCCCAGAATGACGTACAACCGAGCCAGTATGGGGACCCCCAGATTGAACTTTTTGATTGCGGCCATGGTGCCCGTCATCACTAGAGTTGCTGGAAAGATGCCCATACTCACGTCTCGCACCGGTAGGAGCCACCCGCTCAGGAAGGTGGCAAGGAACCCGACATATCAGACGTTCGGGTCCCGAGCCTCGATTACACAGTATCCCCATGATTGGTATTGCCCCATCTCTAGGGTCCTCCAGTATGATCCATTCTTTCTCCACTGAGACGCAGTTGGGTACCGTTCTCCATGTCCAGACATCTTGACCGCCAGGTCCTTCTCAAGGAACACGCTGAACCAGTCCTTGTAGGTGGTGTCCTTCAGGAAGTCTTTGACCTGCAGCCTCTCTTTGGCTAGGTCCATCAAGTTCCACGTCAGCATGGGGGTCCGTGATCTGACCTCCCACATGTTCATTGGGGGAAAGAACTCGTCGTATTGATAGCCCTCCAGTGGTATACCTCTGATGCAGTGAACTTCCCAGAGGCTGATGCCAACTTCCCCATGGTGAAGATGGAACGTCTTAGTGTTAGGGGACCATCAGGTAAACAACTTCGGCCCATGTTCAGGTTGGCGGTAGAAGTGGAATTGTGACGTCCACACTGCCTCGAACTGACAGATGTTCCGCAACCCAACCCCAAATTGGTCGCATGTATGGGGTACCCAATATGCTCAGGCCCAATCACTGGTGAAGGTTCCTCCGAACCACAGGTCCTAATCCTGCAGCCATCCCTTGGTGTCATCCATGATGCTAGGACAGAACGTGCTTGCATGGAGGGTCGGAGAGCTCTCCACAATAGGATCACCCCGAGCAATGGTCCTGGTCGTCAGTTTCAAGACATACACATCCAGGTGTCTGGTCACACTGGTAGGATGACCATTGATGGTGATGTTGTTTCGGGGAAGGCTTTCCTCCCAGGTCACCCATGACCGCAGTGTGTCCACTTTGAAGCCCGATAGTGGAACCTCATCCTGGATGCCTATGTTCCAGAGCGGGAGGTTGTTGGACAGGGGATACTCATTCTGGGCAGGGGTTATCATGTTGAACAATGTAAGGTTACTGGAAACAACCACCTTTGCACCATAAACCACTTCATTCGACGCCATTTTGGCTCTACAAGCGGCGGATTCCCCCTCATCAACTTGGTTCACATCCATCTTGAGTTCTTTGGGAGTTGCGCGAAATATGGATGAGTTGCATGAAATGGGGAAGAGTTACGCAAAATCTAGAACCATGGCGTGCAATTCCAGAGTTGGGCACGAAATCAGAACCGTCGGCGCGAAATATCCCGGGTTGTGTGTAAATTCGGCCGAAAATCGGACGGAATTCCGCGATAACACAATGTGGTTTTCTGCATAGTCGCAAATGCGATTTCTCATGCGATAGCACAGTGCCTATTGCACAAGAAATCTTGGGTATGGACCGAGGGACCCAATGACCCTTTTTATAGGCGAGTCTGGGGTTCCATACCGCGCAGAAATGGAATTTCGCACCGAACCAGAGTATTGTTTTTCTCATTGGATTTTGCGCGCAAAGGGCCCACGAAATCCAACAATTTGGTGCTTCAACATTTCAATCGAAATCTGATCGTTGCGACCTCTCCCCGATCCAATTATGAAGGGTGGAATTTGTAGACGCCGAAAAAGTCCATAACTAATGGAGAGAGTTTTGAAATGATGAAGAAACATCATATTCGGACTCGGTAGCCCAGTCCGGAGGGCCTGGAAGTGTTGCGCAAAATAAAGGAGGATGTGTGTGAAAAAAGGTCAGCCGCGTGAAAGGTGCCCAGGATTTGATAAAGGTGCACGGTGTCGGTGCACAATTTTGTGCGCCCACCCCTGTGCGGTTCCAGTTTTCGTGCCTCCATCTTTGGCGCGCAACATTTCACGTGCCGCCTGGATTCCGCGACATCGGGAGCCTATAAATAGAAGGAGACCCCTTCCATTTCGGGGTTCCGGAATTTCAACCGGTTCTCGTGCGCGAAATAGGACTTCCGCGCGCACAATATGGCCTTTAGGTATTTAACATTTTTGTGCAACCTCGCCCCGGGATCCGCCTTTGTGTGCAAACCCACTGGTTTAAAAAAAATTCCAAGCTCCTTAGGGTTCCTCCCTTGCGTGTAATTCCTTCCATTTCACGCAAAAGGTCTAATTGTTTATAGTCCCTACAGTGGGTGTGGCCTTGACTTAGGGTTTGGCCTTTTCCCCTTGCGCACAATTCACATCCATTGCACACAATTCTCCTAAGACACGTGCAATCCCTCTGCCCCAATTACGCGCCACCCTGGTGTTTTTCCCGCAAACCTTCCATTTGCATGAAATCCCTAGGGCCCCTCATCTTGACACCCTCGGGTGCCTCCCTGTGTAGGTGCCCGATGTCCCCCATACAGAGCATGCATTCCATGCGCTGATTTCCCGTATGGACTTCCAGGCTCGTACGCAGTATCTTCATGGTCCCTTGGGTGGTGTTTTCCGTTGTGCTAATTTTCCTCATTCTCCTCCACATAGGCATGCTAATGGCTATTTCTTCTTCTCATATCCACGCTAACGTGGACCCCTCGATGGTTCGCCCTATGACCCCCCTTCACAACGGCCATGCCAATTCCTTCCCTCCCACAAGGGGTAGAGGGTGTCGGTTATGTAAGTCCTAGGGGTGTGGAGTGACCCCACCTCGTCTGATCTACAGGACGTTAAACTACCAAGCACCTCATCCTTAACACATGACGTTAAACTGTGATCCATCCCCATGCCTCGCATGCAGGGTCCCCTAGGCTCGGACATTCTTTACACCGCTCGTCTCCATGGGAATGTAATCTTCATCAAAAGGAACGATATCCTCCCTCTCGGAGTGGCATTTGTCCATGGGGGAAGGGCTGCCTCAGAGCGTAAGCCCCAAGGCTCTGTTGCAGAAGGTAGCACCCATGCACCTCCGTACTTCCCCACTGCCAAGGCCAGTGGAGGGCGTGATAGGGAATGAGGAATCTCCTTTGTTCGGTCCCAAATCCCTCTCCCACTACGCTTTGTCGCATCTCGGTCCTCTATCCTGGAGTAAGTTTTGGCACCAAGGGATGCTCAACGCGTAAGCCCCTCTTCGCTTCTCACAGATGCACCCTTTGTGACAATTTTATCTGGTCCCTACTGCCTCTTGTTTCTCACACTGAGCATGAATCACGTGGGCTTAGAGTAATCATCGACCATGACATCCTCCACAGGCCGCCTCAGAGCATAAGCCCCATCCCAGCAAACTATGGATACTTTGATCTGTGCTATGGTATGGAACATAGGAAGCCTCCACGAGGTTCATTCCCACCACCCGGTTGTTCCGACCCCTTCGCGTCGGTTCACCAACTCCATTGGCCGCCACAGAGCGTAAGCCCCATCCCATCAAACTACGGGGACATTGATCCGTGCTAAGGAATGCTACGTAGGAAGCCTCTAATGGGTTCAATCCCACCACCTGGTTGTTCCGACCCCTTCACGTCGGTTTACCAACTCCATGGTCCACCTCAAAGCGTAAGCCCCATATCCATCATTGTGGGCCGCCTCAGAGCGTAAGCCCCATATCCATCATTGTGGGCTGTCATAGAGCGTAATCCCCATATTCAACATTGTGGGCCGCCTCAGAGTGTAAGCCCCATATCCACCCTGTGGGATGCCTCGGAGCATAAGCCCCATCTCCATCATTGTGGGCCGCCTCAGAGCGGAGGCCCCGAATTTCCCCATCCCGCACGACGTTAAATTGTATACCCGAACTACAGGGACTTTGATTCCCTGCCAAGGAGATACATATGAAGCCTCCATGAGGTTCAATACCCTCTTCAATTCATCACCCATCCTGATTCTTACCCGGGCTGCCACATCCCATTGGGATCATGCCACTTCACACCACTCCCTAGCATCCGGGAAGCTGCCCACGTGCTGACCCAAACATCGGAGTTCCCTTCAGGGGGTTCGTTAATCTTATCCACTCTTAGTGTTCTGATCAGTCCGATCCATCTCCGCTAGACGTTAAACTCATGGAATACCCCGTGTTAAACATGGGAAGCTGAGGAAAACCTCAGATGGCACACTATTGGTGTAACCATCTCCGCAAGATGTTAAACTCGCGACATACCCCGTGTTAAAATGGAAAGCTGGGGAAAACATCAGATACATGCTGATGGCAAGCCATTCCCCGCATTCGATGTGGGATGCCTCAGGCTTTAGTGCCCTTGAGAAGCCCTATAATAAGGGAAATAAGACATACATGAAAATACCCCACCATCAAGACACGCCAACGACACCTCTGGGTGACCACTCTCCTAACTGAAGGTTGCTTCCCCGACTAGACCCCTTCGAGCATCTCAACAGAAGAAGCGTAATTAACTGGTGTCCATGATGATATGGCATCGAAAACAACATTCACAAACCCATCTTAAATCTATGAGGGAGACCTAGACTAGGTGACAAGCTCCGAGGAGAAATCCACGGAAGGAAGAACTGACATCCCATCATCCCGGTTTCGATCAAGGAGTATACGTCCCTGAATAAAGAACGGATTCCGCCCACCTTTGGAAACCAGGAATTTGGGGCAACAAGCCGCGCATCCTCCCCTGCGTGACGGATGCACATGCCCCGAAGGAAAGAGTCAGAAACAATGGTTTATGGGTAAAGTATTGACATTTTGTATTCTAGTTTTAATACAAATGTTTATGTTATGTTTAAACGTGTTTATATGAGGAATGCATTGGACATATTAAGTGATGGGAGGAGCCCTCTATAGCTCCTCGATGCATCGGTAGGTCTCATGATAAAAAAAATTGTCTTGGCACAAGGCCTTGAAAAAACTTATTTTTAGTCTTGGCACAAGGCCTTGACTATGTGGTTATGATAGTCTGGCATTATGGATTCTTTCATTATAAAAGTTGTCGTTTATATTTCATGTGATTATTCGACTTGTAGAATATCCATGTGAATAATTAAATGGATTTATTTCATTTTATTTTTTCCATATTATACCGAAGTTCAATTTTAAAAGGCTTTTTTTAGTTATACATTGCCAAAAATGTTTATTCTTATTTATATAAGTTTTTTCTATATTGTTATCCTTAATGAGAATCTGATTTCACCCCTTTCTATGTTTTATTATTTCCAGTATGTGAATAATTATTTTATGACAAACCTGCAGGGATAGTATGAGGGGATATGAGTGTGGACTATGGAGACTATGTTGTTGTAGTTTTTCACTTTATGATGTAATTTATGACTTATAAATGTACCTAGTGTTTCCAAGGATACTAAACTAATCGGTCATTCAAGAATTAATCTTTTGTGATCATGCCAATGTTATGTAATAATGCACCGAATATGGGTAAATGGGGTCGGTGTGTTACACAGTGATGTCTGTCGTCTGCATCCAAAACAACTAGGTGCGGGCATAGCCCGTGTAGGGGTGAGTATAATGATACTCATTAAGGACCTCGAGACCCTCTAGGTCTCACAAAATCAAAAAAAGGTGAAACACAATGTATTAAATCAATAGATAACCTTACATAGGTATATGACCATACATATACCTAAGTTATCATGTAATCCATCTCAATCATGAGGAAAATACAGAGGTTCTGACTAAGCTCACACCATGATTTTTTCAAGGGGTAGTTATAATTAACATTCCCAGTCACAACGTCGAATACCTCATCTATTGGTGAAATGATCCTATTTTGAGTAGAGTGGGCCTTTCGCGTCACACAAAGGTGCTTCCCACTAACATTGGACTACTGAGGTACTCCTCCTATAGATTATCATGGGTCTACCGCATCACACAGAGGCACACCCCACCATGGGTCTGCCACGTCACATAGAGGCACTCCCAATCATGGACTTCTGAGGTACTCCTCTTGTAGAGTACTGTGGTTCTTCCGAATCACCAAGGTGCTCCCCACTGGGCCTATCGAGTCACTCTGAGTCGAAACAGTCAGCAGTCGTCAAGTCTCATCAATCCACTAGGTTCCCGCACTTTGCTCAGTCGTCTCCAAGAGGGTCCACTCCCAAAGATACTAGTCGATACTAAAACTACCAAGATGTCCCTCAAATAAGTGACCCAATGGTCCTCCATGCCATAAGGGTCTTAATGCAATCGATAGCGCGTCAATCGAATTCTCGGCCTGTGAGTTATTAGCTTCTTAGTCAAGGGAGCAGTTGGATTCATGCTCTATCCAACCTGAATTTTCCACATATTAATCCAAAACACAATGTGGTATTACTCAAAGGAACCTTCCCACTCCAAAATTTCCAGTGCTACTGATATTTCGTCAAACGGAGGTCCAGTGCCAAAGTTATGGGAAAAAAATTAATTGGGTCATAGTGGGCCTGGGTCTGGTCCGGCCTGGGCCGAACTGGTTCAGGTCGACCTGGCCCGACCCGTTGGGTCTGGCCCAGCTCACAAGGGTGCCGCGAGGGCGACTCGGCTGGGGGGTACTACGAGGGCGTAGACCGACTGTGGGTACTCCGAGGGCGCGAACATGCTGTGAGGGTGCGAACCGTACCTTATGGTGCGGACCGGCCATGGGGGCGCGGACCAACCGTGGGGGTGCGGACCGGCCATGGGGGCATGAACCAGCCGTAGGGTGGAGTACCGGACTCAGCGGCGCGGACCGGTTGCGGGGTGACGGACCGGCCGCGGGGTGGCGGTCCGGCCGTGGGACGGCAGAGCGCCCATGGTTCTTCATACCAACAGTGGGACACGGGCCTCCTGCGGGATGGTGGTCTAGCGGCGGTGTCTCAACCAAAAATGTAGGTGACTCGGCAGACGGTGGCGGTAGCTCAGGGGATGGTGGTGGTAGCGGACGATGGAGCCATGAGTGGTGGAGCCGTGGGGTGAAGAAGTCGCGAGGCGGCGGTGGCCACAGGGTGGTGTCGTTGCACTGTGTACTTTGACGCATTCAACTCCACAAATCATCACAATATTTTCAGAGGGGTCTAGCCATGTTTTTTTCGCCTATACCCTCCACATTTGGGTGGTAGAAAATGGCTCAACAGAAAAAAGAATGAAGAATATCAAACCCTCCCACAATGATTTTTCCCAACCCACAAAATAAATCATCCACATTCGTTATTTTAAAAAAAGGAATAACATTGGAATTTAATCACACACAAATTAAACCCCTACGTCGGGTTGTTCGTTAAAGTTGGGACGAGAATGAAGTACAAAAATCAATTTGTTATATATGAAGACGTCCCACGTCAGAGGAGGTCAAAGATATCAGCGTTTGTCACACCCTCCACACACATCCAATCCCAGGCTCGTTCGCTGGTTCTTTTTAGTCAAAGGCATTCTTTTTCGGAGAGAGAATTCTTCGTGGAAGTACACATTCTTCGTTAGTGAGGTTTTTCCCTATTCCACCAAAATGAACTGATAGTACCAAAATAATATATTATGTGACCTATTATGTTTCTTGGAATAAAATTCAAATTGGGTTAAATTAATTTCATAGGTTGGAACAATTAAAGTGTTGTGTTGTCTTAATTATTGTGGAGGAGGGTCGACACAATTAATATGGAGGAAGCTCAAGAGGCTCCTCTACATTTAATGAGGGAGCTCAGAGGTTTAGGCCTCGAGTGGTCCCCACCACCATAATCTCTCATGGGAAGTTAGGCTCGGGAGGTCCCCACCACCATAACCTCTCATGGGAGGTTAAGGACTCATGGTCCCCACTTATTAACTTCACATGGAGGTTTTAAAAAACAAAATAAAAATAAAAGCTACATAAAATTATTTTTATTTTATTCATTCACAGAAAACCCTAAAACTAACTTCCACCCTAGACCTAGTGCCCTCGAGGTGAATGTATCTTTAAGTGAATACTGGCACTGTGAGTCCAACGGTGCCCTCAGATTTCAATTCTGATCACTGGTTCAAAAGTTAGAAAAACTCGCTCTCACATTTACTGAACGTACCCAAACAAAATTTCATAAATTCATTCGGGGCACTCTAGGCCTTGAAATCACATGCCGTCAATTTTCACAGACTCGAAAAACTCTCATTTATATAAAAAACACATGGAAATTTTAGGTCTTTATAATGGGATTCATCAGATTATGTAGGATGTTCTTGGTTGTTCTTTTGGTAATCATCAAGTGGGATTGGATCCTTCCCACCAGATTCAGATGTTGTTCTACTTTTGGCCCACCATGGTCCATGACTATATAGATTGTTCTAATATATTCCTCACATGTTAGATTCTGGATAAATTTATGCATCATCTATGAAAACCCCTCCATTCAACCATGTATTCCATGACAATTTCTGTATGGGGACTTGATGTTGTAGGGACACATCCTCCAGAAACAGCTCTCTAGTGTAGGTTCATTCTGACCATGATGTCTTTTTTCTCCTCCCACCAACGCCATGTTCCTCATGAATTATTTCTCAGGAATGGGAGATCAAGGTTCGAACTTTACAACCTTAAACTACAAGTTCAAGTCCAAGTGTTATGAATTTGAAATATGTTTGAGTCCAGCTAAGAATGTGTGGTGTGTCTTTGGTCCTCTTTGGTCCACATTCATGTCGATTTTGTCACCACACCATGCTACACATATCTATTTAGGGAACATCATTAGTCTAAGGTCAACAACCTTAAACTAGGAGTCAACATCCCAAGAATACAATGATCAACTGGGTTCTTGGTTGAAAATATATGAACTTAAACTAGGATATTATACTCCATGTAGCATGATCTTAAACATTTTTCAAGAGTTCCTAGATCCTTGACCTTAAACTAGGAATCCCATTTCGAGCATCATGAGTTTAAACTATATACAGATTTTTTTCGAAATGTGTTATGTGGAGCTAGACCTCATAGGTCCTCATTAATTTTATGTTCGTTACACTATCATATTTTCACGTTCCTTTTATGAAATTACACTTTTTTTAAACTCCATGACCAGAGAGTTGAATTCCCGTCACCATTTCGTTAAACAATGTGTGAGTCTCCTAGGGAATGTTTTTCATTGTGTGGTCCTCCTTGGTACTCATTGATGTTGGGTTACTCCTGTATTGCCCTGAATATCCTTTTTAGTTGAAATAATCTCATGAATGGTCAAAAATATATGACCATAAACTCAGAACCTATAGTCCAGGTAACACGACCATAAACTGTTCAGAGCCAGCCCTAGCATCACAACTTTAAAATTCATGTGAGAATCACTTGAGACAATATTGTGTGGTTTTGTGATTCCATAGAGGTCATTCACATCATATTTTCACCCTATCTCCTTACACATACCCATATGAGAATACCCCTTTCATTGTTCTAGGAAATATGTCCTTAAACTGTTGAAAACATGACCAAAATCCTTGACCATAATTTGAGAACCTATGTCATTGATGCATGATGATAAATTGTGATTCAAATCTATAAAAAATCGGGACACCTCTTAAGAGATAAATCTTACCCCATTTCAAATCAGGATTCCTTATATGACAAATATGGAGTGGTCGACTAATCATACCACATGTCACAAACATTGGATGCCACATGACAATCATGGGATGCATCAGTTCCCTTTTCAGATAGGATCATCTTCAACAATGTCAGTCCAATACCACACCTTCCTATAGAATAACATGTGGATTTATTTCTATCCATATGGGATACAATGTTATTCCCATACTTCTTATCTCTAGTCCAATCCATGAATTCGTTAACCATTTTCCCCTATATCCCCCACTCGATCCAGGCATTATGACCTAGAACTGTATGTGGATCACATTACGGTATGTATGTGGTACATGAGACTCCATAGCCTCATTCATGTTGGGTTTTACCCATTGTTTGACCTATATATGCACTTGGAGTGAATGTTTCCCCTAGTATTCCAAACAAAATGACTCTAAACTATCTACCATGGTCCAGATCATAAAACCATAAAATATGTATATCACCTTCTAAAACCATGTATGGATTGATTCCAATAATTATGAGATATGTAGAGATGCCTAAACATTTTTTCTATGGTCTCTAGTGTAATCCCATCAAATATCTTCACCCCATATCCCCATTATGGTCTAAATATCAGGTCATTAAACTATGTGCATGTCATCTTAGGGGGTGCATTGTGCGTATATGGGCCTCTTTGGTCCTCATCCATGTCAATTTTGTGCCTTCACCGCACTAATAGAACCTAATTGGCATTTTACCCTGGTCCATGCAATATGAAAATAAACTATTTGAAATAACCAGTTTCGAATCCTACATCAAAATACACCACATTGGCATGCTCATATGTGCAGCGGTGTGGAATCTAGATTTTTTAATCCTATAGGGACATTTCCTCAATCCATATCCACATATCAAATCTTTTAAGGTTTTTATTTCCATCATCTTTCAAATCCAGATGGTCCCCCTAATGGTGATGGTGTTTGTTCAAGGATCGCATCCCGTCCTGGGCCGAATCTGTCACAGATCACTGGTAATAAACATCATTTCCTTTGTTTCCTACAACCAATAATAGATCCCTCACTTTCTCACCCCATTCATGGATGGGGTGGTTGAGGTACCTACGTTTTGAAGATGGTCA
This sequence comes from Viscum album, assembly GCA_963277665.1. Lineage (NCBI taxonomy): Eukaryota > Viridiplantae > Streptophyta > Magnoliopsida > Santalales > Viscaceae > Viscum > Viscum album. The sequence goes on along the minus strand of OY728138.1, from coordinate 749,320,225 downwards.
ACAATCAATCTCTTCCCATCATTTTTCCCTTTTCAGATCTCAATGTCCTGGGTTAATTCCTTTCCACTTACTTTTGTCTTAGTAGAATTGGAACACCCTTGGTGTTACCCCCTGCATTTTCACTTGTCGAGTAGGTGGGTTAATATCATTGGGAAATTCTCAACCTACTATCTCCTTACTCATAATGTGAATTTCTATATGTCCAAAAAACCCCTTACCATTCATTATTTCCCCCATCAATCATGACTCATGTGGGTTTAGGAGTTCTTGTAGGGTGGGTTAAAACATGGTTGAGATACACAAAATAACCTAATGTCCATAATCTATAACCCCAAACTATAATTCGATGTCCAAGAATAATGACTCCAAACCATATTAAAGTCTTCATAAGAATAAATGTTGTGGTGATGGGCCTCCTTGTCCCTCATTCATGTCATGTTTCGCACTATTCCACACTATGCACCACCCCATTTGGGATACTTCCCTTTGTATAATAATTATAACTGTAAAACTATTTTATCAGGATACACATCTAGGACCTTAAACCATATGTTCATGTATAATAATTATTACTTTTAACCGCATGTGAATCCTCCTAGTATTATGTGGTGTAGCATTGGGCCTCATTCATTCTGGGTTTTTCAATTCTCCACACTACACAGATCTATTTGGAGTATACCATGGTCATATCTCTTCAAACTTAAAATAGGAGTCTATGTCCAAGCCACATGACATTGAACTAGTTTCTTTAATCAAAGCTAAGTGACCATAGAATATATATCGTTTGATTCCAGATACTTGTGTGGAATGAAATCCTCTTTTGTCTCTTTTACATCGGGTTTATTTCAATTGTTTTACTCAAGTACCCATGGAATAAATACTCTTTCATAGTCTATGAAACATGAAATTAAACTATTTTTCTTGGTCCAGGACATATTTCCATAAACTGTGTCCAAAATTCTCATTCATATGGCATCAAACCATGCGATACATCCAACTCACATGATGTTAAACTATGTTATGTACCATCCTTACTGTATGATGTTAAATTGAATTCCCAATGTCCGTTAGGACCAAGATGAAGGAAGAGATGGTTTTCATGGATTGTATTTTGTTGATCATGAGGAAGCATTCATAATGGAAAGACACCTTGAATTTCTAAGAATTTGGAAGCTGGAAGTTTGAATTTCGTAACCGAGTATATTGAACATTCAGAGTTTGGAGATTGAGAAATTCAGAACCGAGTACATTGAACATTTGGAGTCTGGATACTGAGAAGTTCAGGACCAAGAATATTGAACATTTGTAACCTAGTGTTCAATGAATTCGTAGTATGTAATTCGAAGTCTGGAAATTGAGATGTTCGGAATCGGGAATTTGCATATTCTTGGAAGCTGGCTAATATGAGATGTGGAGACATATATTGTGACGATGCATTGTTGTTTTGTATCTCTAATGTTGTGAGTATATGAAAGTACTCACGATGAAAGAAAAAGTTGGGTGGAGTAGTCATACTGAGATCTGGTGGAGTCATTTTGAGAATTCAAAATCTCCGATATCAATTATTGTAGAAGTTCGTAGCAAGGAATTCAGTGTCGACTTCTAGAGTCAGAAGTGTGGAGTCAACCTCATGAACCAAAATTTGTAGATTCTACCTCCTGAACCAAAATTTATGGAGTCTACTTCATGAATAGAATTTACGGAGTCTGGTTCCTGAACAAAATTTGCGGAGTCTACACCCTGAACAAAAGTTCAGAGTTGACTTATGAGTCAGAAGATCGTAGCAGAGTGTTCGGAGTCGACTTCTTGTATCAGAAGTTCAGAGTCAGAAGTTTGGAGTCGACTTGCTGAAGAAGATGTTCGAAGTCAACTTCCTGAGTCTGAAGTTTGTAGTGGAAAGTTCGGAGTCGACTTGCTGAGTCAGAAGTTCGGAGTAAAGAAGATCAGAATCGACTTCCTGAACCTGAAGTTCATATCCAGATGTGTGGATCCATACCGAGAATCTGGTGAGCTGTTCCGAGAACCAGAAGTTGTACCGAAGAATCGAGAAGTGAATCTGAGAATGTGATTACGAGAAGTCAGAAGAGTGAATCTAAGAATTTGATGCCGAGAAGCCAGAAGAGTGGATCCGAGAAAGTGATACTGAGAATCTTGAGTAACAAAGTCAGATCCGAAAAGGCCAAAGCTCTAAATCAAGTGAAGGGAAATAAGATTTGAGAATATTCTAGAAGCATTGAAAAAGAGATAATTACTCCGAGATTTTAGGAGAAATTATGATTTGGGTGAATTTAAGTGCACAGGAAAATATTTTTTCTTTCCCACCTATGCATTATTTGGAGCACCTATAAAAGGAAATCCAGGTACTATGTAAGGATGTGATGAAAAATTAGAGAGAGAAGCTCTGGTAATCTAGAGAGAGGAAGAAGTGTTTGGCCGACTTTGTTTTCATTGTGGTTTCAATCGTAACGATAATTTGATATTGGTTGACACCGTATTGAGTTTCTCTGATTGAAGAATTCAGAGTGAAGAATTTTCGGAGTAAAGAATTCGGAGTGGAGATTCTGAATGGGGAATCAGTACTGGCTGTCACTGTATTGAGTTTCTCAGAATGAGGAAGACTCCGATTGAAGAAATGAAGTGAAGAAGAATGTTTGGAATGAAGAATTCGGAGTGGAGATTCGGAAATGGGAATCAGTACTTGCTGTCACCATATTGAGTTTCTCGGACTGAGGAAGACTTTGATTGAAGAATCTGATTGGGAAAATTCAGAGTGGAGATTCGGAATGGGAATTTCGGACTGTAATTGATCTATCTCAAGTCTAAGGAGTCTTTTCCTTTCTTCTGGGTAAGAAAGTGAATATTTGTGCTGAACTTTCTTACACTTGTGTATTTGAAAGGAAGTGCAGGTAACATATGTTTTTACAATAAAAGAGACATTTCCCTATTGTGCTAAGAGGTTGCACACGCACTGGTGTTATTGTTTCACAGTGCTTCATGAGTGTAAGGGTATATCCTACTCATTGTAATCCAAGGATTGTTTTCTTAGTGGATTTTATGGTGTTCTATTGTCTTCAACCATACCAAGGACGTAGCTATTCTTATTGAATAGCGAACCTTGTAAATTTTTGTGTTCCTTTGGATGTGTGCTTGTTTGTTTCTATGTAGGGAATTATATCTTTAACAGGAGAAAAAGGTTGTTCTCAACATTAAATGAAATTAAAAGAAGAAAAAGGGGTACCACCGATTCACCCCCCCTCTCAGTGGTTCATTAGTCAAGTTGGGTCCTTACAAGCGGTATTAGAGGCAGGTTGCCTTTGTTTTCATTGCTGATGGAGAATCTGAATTGTGTGAATAGTAAAGGCATTCTGGTATTCGATGGGAAGAACTATCACATCTGGAAGGATATAATGCTACCGTATCTAATTTCTATTAGTTATGAAGTTCTTGAAGCTGCAACATTTCGGATTCCCCCTATTGAATACAATGTTCCACTTACACCTGTTGACAAGAAGTTTATTGAGAATGATGGAAGAGCCAATAATTCTATATTGTCTTCACATTCTGAACGTGAATTCTTGAGAGTAAAAGGAGTGGACACATCCAAAGGTATAAGGGACAAACTGAAAAACATATACGAAGGCATTACAAAAGTCATGAAGTCAAAACTCCAAATCTGGATATTGAAGTATGAAGACATGAAGATGGGAGAGCATGAATCTGTTGGGTATTTCTTCACAAGGGTAAAAAATATTGTTAGTACCATCAGATGTCTTGGAGAAGAGCTGAAAGACTCTATTGTGGAGGAAAAAATCTTGAGGATTCTTCCTGATAAGTTCGATGTGAAGGTATCTTCATTAGAAGACAGAGACTCATAGACTCTATCTCTTGATGATTTTCATATCACACTCATTACATACGAGATGAAAAGGGAAAAGGCTATGAAGACCAAGACAAAGGTTGATAGAGAATTCTCTTTCAAAGCCATGAAGAAGGAAAAGTATAAGAAGATCTTGATTGAAGAAGATGGTGGTGACTCTGACTCTGAAAGTGTGGTATGTAAAAATATTAACGATATTTTATCCTTGTTTTCAAAAAATGTTAAAAGAGGCACAAGTAAATACAATTGAAAACTTCCCTTGAAGTGTTTTGAATGTGGAGGCATTGGCCACTTTTTGGCTAACTATCTTCAAAGGGAGAATGAAGAAGATAGTGATGAAGAACAAAGAAAGCCAAGAAAGTTATAGAAGAAGTAGGATGGTAAAGGAAAGTCAGGGAGAGAAAAGAAGTTCTTCAAATCCAAGATAAAAAGTTTTATATCCGTAAATGAAGATGATGAAGAAAGTGATGCTGAATCCAAAAAATCAGTTGAGAATAGTGTGGAAAATACTTTCATTACAACAGTGAATGATGAAGACTTCGGAAGCAGCAGCTTAGAAGAAGAAGAAACTAAGCTTCAGATGCATTTGAAAGAATAATTGAAGGAATGTTTAAGAAAGATCAGAAGGTTGGAGAAGCTTAACAAAAAGTTGGAAGATGAATGTTCATCAGCATCCAATCAAGCCAACGATAAAGAAGAACTTGAGAAAGATCTTGAAAACTTGAATAAGACTCTTGAAGATGAGAATAATCAAAATGAGCACATTAGAGTAAAGCTGAAGGCAAAAGAGGAAGAGTTAGATCTTGTTTAAAAGAAGTTCTCAGAAGTTGAATAAAAGAACATTTGTTTTCAAAACTCAACTACTGATATTGGTGAATGCTCTCAACAAGCACATTATGAAATATTCAAAAAAGGATAAAGTGGTTGATGTGAAGAAGAAAGCTGAGAAAGTTTCTTATGTGGTCTAGACCAGTGTTACTGGAAACTCTAAAGTTTCAAGGAAACCAAAGTCTAGCACTGGTGAAAAACAACCAAAATCAGAGAAGGTAGAATTCTAGTAGAGCAATATTGCTAATAAAGTAATGGTTGGTGGGGCTGAAGAAAGTGAAACAAAGAAGTATGAGAACAAGAGCTTTAGAGGAAGGTACTGCTTCTATGGGTACTGTTGGTATTGTAGTGTATTCGAGAATACAACGAATATGTGTTGGTTCAATCAACATTATTACGAACACCCCACAGGTTATGAAAGATAGAGATTTAGGGGGAGTCAATCTCCTCAATGGAAGAAGAGTGATAAGGTGTTCTTGAAAAAAGGTGAGAATAATTAAGTCAAGATAAGAACTATGTTTCAACCTCTGGATACTATTTGAGAAAGGTGTGAACAACCTTGAAATCTTGAAAAATGATGTATTGTGTTGTTACCAGCTCAACAAAAAGTTCTTAAATCTCAGAAGCTGAAGGAGAAGAAAGAAGCGAAAGAATAAAAAGCTCTTGTTGTTGAAATTTCTCTAAACGTTACAAAGGAAGAATGACCTTGGATACTTGATAGTCAGTGTTCTTCACATATGATAGGAGACTTAAAGTTGCTAAATAATTTGAAAAAGTTTAAAGAAGGAACTGTGACATTTGGAAATGATAAATCTTTAAAAATCAATGGTGTTGGATTAGCCATCATTGGAAATGAAAAATTGAAGTCCAAGAAAACTCTGTATGTTGATGGGCTGACGCACAACTTGCTGAGAGTATCACAATTGTGTGATGATGGTAAAAAAGTTATCTTCAAGAAAGATGGATTTTTGGTGAAAAGTGAAGATGATGGGGAGATTGTTACAAGAGGACAAAAAACTAAAGGAAATCTATTTCAGGTTGTAAATTCACAAAACTCTTGTTAGATGAGAATAGTGGAAGAAAATCAGTTGTGGCATAGAAGACTTGGGCACATGTGTCAGAGAAATATGAGAAAGTTATCTCAAAGGGACAGTGTTCGAGATATTCCAGATTTTCCAAGAATAAGAGATTGGTGTTGCCCTACTTGTCAGAAAGGAAATATTACAAGTGTTGTGCATAAGAAAGTTTACATTTGTTCTAAAAAACCTCTTGAACTAATACATTCTGATATATGTGGGCCTATTAGAAAACAATCAAAAAATGGAGACAAGTACTTCATCACATTCATTGATGATTTTAATCTCATTACATGTGTTATGTTTATGAAGCACAAGTCAGACACCCTAAAAATGTTTAAAAGTTTCAGAAGGAAAAGTGAGAAAGAGAGTGAGTACTCTGTGAAGAAGTTGAGAACAGATAATGGTGGTGAGTATAGAAGTGATGAATTTGAAGACTATCTTGAGAATCATGGGATTCAGCATGATATAGTGCTCTATATACACCAGAACAAAATGGGGTTTCTGAAAGGAAGAATAGAAGCTTGGTGGAAATGGGAAGAACCATGTTGCTTGAACATGGCCTTACTCATTACTTTTGGAGGCAAGCTACAAGTACAATTATTTACATTCAAAATCAATGTTTCTACAGGACTCAATCAAACAAAACTCCATATTAACTTTTCTATGGAATTACCCCAAGTATTAAGCATGCTAATGTTTTTGGGAGCCCATGTATTATAAAGAAGAAAGGTGGAAGTAGTGGAAAATTGAGCAGAAAGGAGAAGACGGAATTTTTCATGGATATGCACCAGAAGGAAGAGGTTATAGATGCTTTAACAAAGAAACTAGAATAATTGTGGATGCAGTTGATGTAAAAGACATTGAAACTACAAGAAAAGATAATCATGGCTAGACATACAATGAAGATGAGGAAGATGAAGTTAACAATTCTGATAAGGATACAATGAATTGTAATCCAAATCAAGATGTAGAATCAGATTCATCTATATAAAGTGATGAGGAAGGCACATGAAAAACTTATCCATGGCTGATGAAACAAGTACAAGCTCAGAATATTATTAGTGATCAACGTCACATGGTTCAAACAAGAAGATCAAGTAATTCTATATCACATTCTTACTTATATGCCAAGGTGGAACCAAATGATGTTAAAGAAGCCTTTGAGCATTCAGAATGGGTTCAAGCCATGAATGAAGAATTGGATCATATTGAAAAGAATGACACATGTGAACTCATACCCAAGCCTAAAAGTAAAAACATTATTGGCACCAAATGGGTCTTCTGGAACAAGTTAAATGAAGAAGGTAAAGTTATTAGAAATAAAGAAAGATTTGTTTGTAAATGCTACTCTCAGATTGAAGGAATTGAGTTTGAAGAAACTTTTGCTCCGGTAGCCAGATTAGAAACTATCCGAATCTCTCTTGCTATTTCTGCACAACAAGGCTACAAAATCATTTAGATGGATGTTAAATTCGCATTTCTTAATGGTGATCTCAAATAAGAAGTTTATATTGAGAAACCATGTGGATTTGTTGTTGGGAAGAATGAAAGTTATGTGTGCAGGTTGAAGAAAGATTTGTATCGGCTAAAGCAAGATCCAAGAGAATGGTACTCCAAACTAGATACTTTCTTAAAAGAGATGATCTTAGAGAACGGAAGAGTTAATAGCAATCTTTACGTCAAGTAAAACCAACATCTTTCTCTCATTGTGATTGTCTATGTTAATGAAATTATTTTTTCTGGGAATGATGAAAGGAGCTATGAAAGGTTTTTTGAAGAAATGAAGAATGAATTTGAGATGTCTATGTTGGTGACATGAGATACTTCCTTGGGTTACAAATTTTTCAACAAAAAAAATTCATTTTCTCTCCCAAGAAAAGTATGCTAAGGAACTTTTTATGAAGTTTGGGATGGAAAACTCAAAACCTGTATCAACTCTTATCTCAGTGGGAATGAAGCTAGGTAAAGATGATGAAGGAAAAGAAGTTGATCAGAAATAATATCGAAATCTGATTGGAAGTTTGTTATACCTGACTGCATCAAGACCAGATAATGTTTTTGTTGTTACCTTATGTGCAAGATTTCGGAGTGCTCTTAAATAATCACATCATGTTGCTGGAAAAAGAATTCTCAGATACATAAAAGGAACAACAAAATTTAGAATCAAGTATAGTGGCTCAAATAACCTTTATTTGTTTGGGAATTCAGATGCAGATTGGGTAGGAAATGTTGATGATAGAAGATCCACATCTGGTGGAGTGTTCTCTATGGGAAAAAGTGGTGTTGGCTGGCACTTGAAGAAACAGAATTCTGTGACACTCAGTATAGTTGAAGCTGAATATGTTGTTGCAACCATGGCTGCTACTCTACTTATCTGGATTAAAAAACAGTTGGATGATTTGTTAGTTGAAGTGAAGTTTCCCTTGATCTTGGGATGTGATAATCAAATCACAATTAATTTTACCAAAAATCCAGTCCAACATTCATGATCGAAGCATATTGATGTTAAATATCATTTCATCAAAGAGAATGTGGAAAAGAATGAACTGAAACCTGAATATGTTTTATCTGCTGAAAAATTTGATGATATTTCCACGAAACCCTTACCTAAGGAATCATTCTCAAGATTGAGGTTGAACATGGGTGTCCAACCTATTTCTCTTCAATGCTAAGGTATGTTGCTCTGTCCCCTTTCTCTTCATACCTTTGGATTGTTTTTTCAAGGGAGAGAAGTAGTTTTTATCATAAATCTATTTGTTTAAAAAGGGAGTTGTGGGTAAGGTGTGAACTCAGCAATGTTTGTGTATTTGAACTATTCTAACTATTTGTTGGAGTGGTTGTAGGAAATAACTTGTAGTTGTTTACCGGATGTATGAAGCTAAAGATGTATGAAGTTAAAGATGTCATTTTTACTACCTATGGGCAGCATGGTTTTGCTTCCAATGATTCTTGTTTCCTATAATGAGCTAGCTCACGTTGGCTTAGAATTATTGATAAGTAATCCATTGCTTGTGGTTAGAAAGTTTTTCGATTTATGAATACTTGGTTGAAAACTAAATCCAAAGGGTGATATTGTTAGGACAAACCTGAAGGAAGAGATGGTTTTCATGGATTATCTTTTGTTGATCTTGAGAGAGTTTTCATAAAGGAAAGACACCTTGAATTTCTATGAATTTGGAAGCTGGAAGTTTGAAGTTCAGAACAGAGTATATTGAACATTCGGAGTCTGGAGATTGAGAAATTCAGAACCGAGTATATTGAACATTGGGAGTCTGAAGATTGAGAAGTTTAGAACCAAGAATATTGAACATTCGGAACCTGGTGTTCGATGAATTTGGAGTCTAGAATTAAAAATCTATAAATTGAGAAGTTTGGAACCAAGAATGTTCATATTCATGAAATATAGATGATAGGAGATGTGGAGACATTTATTATGATGATACATTTATGTTTTGTATCTCTAAAATTGTGAGTATATGCAAGTAATCATGATGCAAAAAAAAGCTGGGTGGAGAAGTCTTACTGAGATTTGGAAGAGTCATTACGAGAATTCAAAATCTCTGGTATCAATGATTGTAGAAGTTTGTTGCGAGGAGTTCGGAGTCAACTTCCAGAGTCAGAAGTGCAGAGTCTACCTCCTGAACCAGAATTTGCAGAGTCTACCTCCTGAACCAGAATTTGCGGAGTCTACTTCTTGAACATAATTTGCAGAGTCTACTTCCTGAAAAGAATTTTCGAAGTTTACGCCCTGAACAGAAGTTCAGAGCTGACTTCATGAGTTATAAGTTCATAGCAGAAAGTTTGGGGTCGACTTCCTATATCATAAGCTCAGAGTTAGAAGTTCGGAGTCAACTTGCTGAAGAAGAAGTTTGAAGTCGACTTCCTGAGTCAGAAGTTCGTAGCGGAAATTTCAGAGTCAACTTGCTGATTCAGATGTTCAGAGTAAAGAAGTTCGGAATCGACTTCCTGAACCTGATGTTCGTAGCCAGAAGTGTAGATCCATATGGAGAATCTGGTGCACTGTTCCGAAAATTAGAAGTTGTACCAAAGAATCAAGAAGTGAATCCGAGAATGTGATTACGAGAAGTCAGAAGAGTGAATCTGAGAATATTATGCCGAGAATCCAGAAGAGTGGATCCGAGAAAGTGATACCGAGAATATTGTGTAACAATGTCGGATCCAGAAAAGGCCAAAGATCTAAATCAAGTGAAGGGGAAAAAGATTCGAGAATATTATAGAAGCATTGAAAAAGTCTTAATTACTCCTAGATTTCAGGAGAAATTAAGAATTGGGTGAATTTAATTGAGCGGGAAAATATTTTGGTTTCCCACCTAAGAATTCTTTGGAGGACTTATGGAAAGAGATCCAAGTCCTAAGTAAGGATGTGATGAAAAAGTATAGAGAGAATCTATTGTATTCTAGAGAGAGGAAGAAGTGTTTGGCCGACTTGGTTTTCATTGTGGTTTCAATCGTAATGAGAATTTGATACTGGTTGACACCGTATTGAGTTTCTCTGATTGTAGAATTCAGAGTGAAGAAATTTAGAAGTGAAGAATTCGGAGTGGATATTTGGAATGGGGAGTCAGTACTGGCTGTCACCGTATTGAGTTTCTCAGACTGAGGAAGACTCGGATTGAAGAATCAGAGTGAAGAAGAAAGTTCAGAGTGAAGAATTATGACTGGAGATTCGGAATGGGGAATTAGTACTGGATGTCACTGTATTGAGTTTCTCAGACTAAGGAAGACTCGTATTGAAGAGTCGGATTGGGAAAATTCATAGTAGAGATTCAGAATATGATGTTCAAACTGTAATTGACCTATCTCAATTCCAAGGAGTCCTTGTCTTTCTTCTGGGTAAGGAAGTGAATATTTTTGTTGAACATTCTTACACTTATGTATTTGAAAGGAAGTGCAGGTAACATAAGTTGTTACAAGAAAAGAGACATTTCCCTATTGTGCTAAGAGGGTGCACACTCACTAGTGTGATTGTTTCATAGTGCTTCATGAGTGTAAGGGTATATCCTACTCATTGTAATACATGGATTGTTTTCTTAGTGGATTGTATGGTTCTGGATTGTTTCCAACCATAGCAAGGACATAGCTATTATTATTGAATAGTAAACATTGTAAATTGATGTGTTCCTTTGGATGTGTTCTTGTTTGTTTCTCAGTAGTGAAATATATCTATAACAGGAGACAAAGGTTGTTCTCAACATTAAGGGAACTTAAAAAAAAGAAAAGGGGGTACCACTAATTCACCCCCCTCTCAGTGGTTCATTACTCCAGCTGGGTCCTTACAATTTTTTTGTTATACAACATTAAAATGTGTTCCTATAATCCTCATTTTCATGATCTGAAATTGAAAAACATCCTAGGACCTCACCCAGAAGGTCCTATCCTCTGATGTCCTTCATCCACCACATTATTCCCATTTTCATCTATCGCTCGGCATCAGAGATGCCTCTTTTCTTAGAAGATAAGTTTGGTTTTTTTCTCAGACCAATATTCCCACACTAGTGGTCTTTAATCAATAGATGTATAATTACAAGAGTGTTGGAATCCATTCAAACATTCAATCTTTTCATTTCCAAAATTTGTATCCTCTATGTTTGGATCATCATCATCCTCTATGTTTGATGGGACCCCTTAAAGGAATAGTCTCATTCCATACCGCCTCACCTACCATCCTAGGCCAACGTCTCAAAACAAATTGGATGAAATTCTGATATAGGATTCGTGTTTTGAATATGTTCAATAGTCGACCATCATTTTCTTATCCACATTCACAACTAATGGTATGAATGTTGTATTTTAAACAAGGTCATCAGTTATACTATATAACGTTGCTACTCTTCTTTTATTATATATTTAGGTAATTGTTATTCACACATTCTATTTCCCGTTATTGGATTCAAATTCAACTCCTTTTTTTATCTCGTTTGTGCAATAGAGAATTCTAGAAAATAAAGTTGGTGGTTCTAAGATATCCATTCTCCAGCTGAAACCACTATCATCCAAAAAAAACTCAATGGTAATTCAATAATATAATACCCCAAGTGTTTGATGGTTTATGAAAAATATCATAAAAATAGAGATCATATAGAGGTCCCTTTTTCTCACACTACTCATTCTTCATGTGATCTAAGGGAATTATTGTTGGTTGTTTTAAAATTTTGATTGGAGTGAAATACTTAAAAATGGAAAATAAGTGTGTTTAAGCACACAAAATGTTACTAAAACTAAATAAGAAGTATTTTAAAATTAGAAAGTTTAATCCACATGTTACAGCCTCTATTATATTTTTTTAAACATTTCCCAATGGATATTATCCAAATATTCAATATTTCATATCAACCAACATCTAGCTTATAGCATCGAGAACCTGCTACCACCGCCCAATATCTTCTTACTACTCTTCTTCTGTAGGGAAAATCCCATAAGATACGATCTCTTATAAATTATTATCATCAATAAAATCATCTATTTTAATTTTATCTTACAACATATATCTCTCAGCTTCGTCCAACTAGGCCCTCAGCAGGCCAGTGACCTCTGATTTACTCTTGAATAAATATGTACATTCAATTATTTGATCCTCCAAACAATGGATTTCATGATGGACTTCCAAGATCCTCGGAATGATTACAGACCTCTAATGGTGACAAAAATCATATAAATGACTAATTTCTTTATACACCCTCTCTGTAAGAAAGTCGTGTACCAACATCTAAAGACTGTGAGTGTCCACCCCTGCATCAGATAGATTATGCAGCCAATGGCGAAGCGACCCCATATATCCCACCTATTGTTGTTTTTGAGTATGATTAATGAAGTGTTGTACGCACTTCATCACCCTATGATGGATTATGGAATTATTTTCATCAACATCACATTTAGAGTCCACCAAATCTTTAGGTGATGTAGGATCATATTTGGGGAAGGTTGCAATAATAGCAACAATAGGTTCTTCCTCGGGCAACCTCTCAGATGGGATGGGGTCTAGATCATAGGGTTGGTCATTATCACTTAATTTTACCTTGACAACAACATATCTTCAAACCTGAAACTCTAGCCCATCAGGGGAATCACTCACAACCATATAAGACTATTCATATAGGGCCAAGATCAAATCATCTTGCATGACCAACTCCTCATGAACTGATTAAGATATCCAAAAGGACCATTGGATGTTGGATCCTTGTCTTCTTGTTGGGAACATAAACCTTAGATCACTACTTGAAATGGAATCACATCAGTCAATTTTATTAACAAATGACAGGTTGAATTTTTGTGAGAATTATTATCTTATGGGGGATGAGAAACAAAAAATTGAGTCCCCGAGTCTTGGTAGGGAGCTCCACCATGAGAGACCACTCGATGCTGGTGGGTACTTCAACTACCAGCACTAACTCATCTTGCATTGATAGGGGGAGAGCTACATGAAATATAAAATTGTGTTGATGTAAATTATCCATGAATATCTGAATAAGTTCAAGTGATGTAGTATATGTTATTATGTTGATGACGAGGAACCTCCGTGATGAGCTGCCCCAGGCATTCCATATTCTTATTAGTGGATGTCACCATGTGAATTATAGGGTGTGGTCCTACATAGAAAACTTAGTGGACTTGGGGCTCCATGGGCATCACCCTAACCTCCTCAACAAGCCCACCAACTAGTTCAACCTTAGTAATATGCCATGGATCATGCTCTCTAGCACTCATTGGTGCACCTTCATCCCCTCCATCATGTTCCCCTTGATAATTGACTTCATGGTTCTCCTTAACAGGTCATTCTCATTTACATCTTTTGGATAATTAAAGGGATGTGATCATTGGAGGAAAGTAAGTATAGACTTACCTCAAGAAACTTGGATAATTCTTCTTCATAGGCTATGATTTCTCTAATTTCTTATAGACTCCCTTGATGAGCATATAATCCATAGGATTATTCATTTCTGGACTTCTATGCTTCTTTTTTCAGTCAATTCCTCCTTAGAAGAATCATCGATGGGTGTTGTATCCTCCCACCTTGCCTCTTCACCATGTATCACTCATACTAAGGTGGAGGGATGTACATATTTCCCCCATTGTCATGTATAGGCATCCATGGACATATGATATACTTATCTCTAATGAAATATCACCTTGGACATAATTTTAATGTGCTCGACATCCAGCAACTCGATTCTATCTCAAATAATCTTTCATCATCGGTGCTCTATTGATAATTATGTTCAAAATGTCATCCAATATGACCATAAGGTAGGAAAGATAGTGTCGGTGACCAGCTATAGTATGTAACTCAAATTCTTATTGGGACCCTCCCTAGACCTACTTATCACAGTATAGGTACCACTTTCTTTCCTCTAAGGATACTTCTGAGACCTTTCTCCACTAAGAGGTGATGGATCAACTATGCCTTACATTATCCCTACCGCAGCTCTAGCTTGACCTACACTAGATTCTTGGATCAAACCTTAGGAAGAATCCCATATTCTTCCTCATTTAACTAGATCCTCACTCACTTTCTCAAAAACCTAAATAGTCTTATGCAATATTTCCACAAAATATGTTTTGATCCATTTGCTAGCATAATCTTTCAACATGCCAGTGTCGACATTTGTTGAAGGAAACACAATTGTTTCACCTAATCCCACATTTATCATTATACAACATTTTTGATGATGGTTATAGGTGTGTGTTTTCTCCTGGACCCCCCATTTAGACTCTCTTTTTCGCTCGCTGGAGAAACCCAAACTACCTGGAAAAGAAAGAGAGTGTGCAAGGCTTTTGGTATACATGGAAATCAATTATTCCTACCAGCACTCCACACCTAATGCTCTGCATGTATTTATTATATTTTAATGTGACTTTAATGTCTTCCAACATCATACCAACTAGAGTTTGGAAGGTATGTATGTTGAAATTCGATTGATTGTTTATCTGAATTTGGTCCTCATCCTCATCAAGCATCATCATCTTGACCCCAGTGATATTCAATAGATATGGCCTTAGCCCTATGTTTGGTGTGCTTATGGTAATCAAAAATTCGAAGCCCTCACGATACGCCACAATCTAGCCATTATAATAAAAATAATGTCCCACAAATCCACCGCAATGTTTTTCCTCTTGTAATGTGTCCCAATAGATTACAGGGTCTAGAAAACACAAGCACCCCCAGGTTGAATTTGTTTCTGGGTGATAAAATCATAGTTATCACCAGATTCCTCAGGTACAGTTCCATCCATCTATCCCTAACTAATAGTAGACAACCCCTCAAGAATGTGGTGAGGGATGAATTTTATAGGGATATTGGGTCCCAAATTTGAACCATGTTATACCCCCCATGTGTGAAACTATCTTTCTTCTAGGATCAACCAGTATGATCATGACCTCCTCCTCTTTGGAAATGTTG
This sequence comes from Viscum album, assembly GCA_963277665.1. Taxonomy (NCBI): domain Eukaryota; kingdom Viridiplantae; phylum Streptophyta; class Magnoliopsida; order Santalales; family Viscaceae; genus Viscum; species Viscum album. Next base: position 749,305,023 of record OY728138.1, on the reverse strand, counting down.
GGAACTATTTTCCCCTTCCTGGAATCCTTATGTTTGGGACCATCAGAAACATGTTGAACCATGATTTGAATGGGATGTCTTTATGGAATGCCACAGTGTGTTTCAAGTTCTACTTGAGCACCTCTAGAAGGTGTTCCACTGAGATAAGATCCTACTTCCTTTTATTCCATGTATTCTATTATGAAAGGAATATGTCATACGTGAATCCTTCCACTATAATTTTGTTGATGTAGTAGGTGTCCCACAGAAATATGTTTACTTTTACATGAAAAATGTTCAATGTATTCATGTCAGGGGACCATAATATGGGGTGCTCTGGAACTAGCTCTTATTGATGGTAAAAATGGAACTGTGACAACCTCACTACTTCATAAATCCTGATATTTCATAACTTTATCTCGTACTCTATGTAGGTGTATCATATCCAGCGATGCACTAGAAAAGATTCCACCCGATCATAAGTCCCAATCCTTATGCCAACCATTGATTTTTTCCCTCATATTTTGTTGGAATATTGTGGCGTAGTTGGAAGGGAATTATTCTTCCACTGGCTCATCTCCCATGACCATCCTCGTACACCCATTCAGATCATAGAAGGTTATATCCCCATGCTCCATGGCCTGATGTATGTGGACCACTGTGTTCCAGTGATTGAGATCATCTTCGCATATGAAACAAGATCATGGCATGTTATCTTTGAGACCTAGGATGGTGACCTCATCCAATAGCCCCAAATTCCATAGATATAGATAGTTACATAGTGGATAGCTCATCTATGCTTCTATTAGCATGTTCATGAGAACCTAATTTTCTGACATAGATCTTCTAGTTTACGGGATCTGAGAATTCTCAACTATTTCATCTCTCCTAGTAGCATCAAAAACATCAATCTTCGCGATGTTCTATTGGTTGGCCATTTTCAACAAGATAAAAAATTACAAGGAAGGTGCACGTAAGAAGAAATATTTGGAATTTAAAAGGATATGGTGAACGTAAGTATATAACCAATGTACATGATAAAGGTTTGTTCATGGAAATAGATATATAAAAGATATGTTCTATGTGAAAGATGTGGGAAAAAATTGGTTTTCATGGAAAAGTTATACTTACACACATGAGAGTAGAATCATATCATGTATACATTCGAGGTTCCATAACAGGACCCCACCCTTACTATTAATAATCATGGACCATGGTCTTGGGCACACACATACATTCTTTATGCAGCAGACCATGGATATATTATCCCCACACAAAAGTGTATCTTTATCTTTGGTTTTTCCTCATACCCTAAAATCCTAGTCCTATTTTAGTTCATATTCTAAGAAGGGTATTTATTGGTGCCTATATTCTATTTGAAGATGAAAACAATCCGTTTTGAGAAGCTTAAGAATGTATCCCACCTCAGAAAAGAATTCCGAAATCTGAAAGGATGGTGTATAAAAGATCTCATGCCTATAAGAAAGATGGTATTCTGCATGAAAATCTATTACATGCTAAAGGTGACATCAATTTTCTCTTATTTGACCAAGGCTGAAATGATGGAAAATTCAAGCGCACATAAGGAAAATGCATCACACACAAGAAATAAAGGTTATGCATAAAGTTTCATATTATGTGCCAAATGCAGTGTCAAGGGCTACATCTGTCATGCATGATATCTAGCGGAAAAGGACTCGATCGTGCACAAAGTTCTTCCATGACCAAAATCATATGAACCCATCAGAAAAGGTTTCATCTATAAATAGAAGCTCACCCCCTAATTGTAGAAGGTGATTTACAAGAAGACAAAGAGTATATCTACTAAACATAAGGAAAATATTATTTTACATCAAAAAAACATGGAACCCCAAGGTAGAGACCCTTTCATGATAGGTTACATGTCGTTCCACAGCTGACTGGACCCACATTTGATTAATCCTTGCCCAACATCTTCCAACCCAAATTGGGTGCATGAAAAGACTCCTCCTACACAAAACCAAGACCTTTCATACAACCCAAATCTTGCAGGAAACCATTATTTTGAAGCTCAACAGACTACATATGTTTCAGAGTACCATGTTTGATCCACCTTTGCATGTAATACCCATACCTTGCATGCAACTCTTCCATACATGCCTCATAAATTGCTTTCAATAATTTCATCATCCCACACATAATATCCCTAATTATTCTAGTGTATGTGTTTACATACCTCTTTCTTCCTAGAATAGTTACCACAATACCTATTTCTTCTCTACCTATGTATTATAATGTGGACCTCATGAGTGACCACCCTACCCTACATACCATCTCATTTCCAAATCCATGCCCCTCCCAGAGGCGCGTGAGATATGGTCACGTAAGCCCACAGGATGGGAAGAGAGTTCCCCATTTCGAAGATGCATGACAGAAAACTACCTAGCACCGCATCCTAGTCATATGATGTTAAAAAGCATGAAAATGTCCTTATCACATGATTTCAAATTGTATTCTTACCCTATGTCACAAGAACATGATGCTCTATGTGTGAGTGACATTGAACGACATCCTCCTCACATGAAATGAGATCATATTCACTGTGAATGATATCATCCTAACACAAAATGAGATCATCCTCGATCATATTTCATGCATAAGGGCCACATCTTCTCTCATTGATTCTTATTTCCTGAAATGAGTTCCACATATACTACTACCTCTTATTTCTCACATCGATCTGACTCATGTGGGCTTAGAGGTTAGCAACGATCATCACATATGCAGATCCCTATCCCCATGGTCCTCCAATATGGTATAATCCCAAACCATATAATGGGTTACAAATATATGTAATCACCAACTATCCAATAACATCCTGGGCCAATCTTACATATAACCCCAATCATCCAATTATATCTTGGGTTGGTCCATATGGGTAAGCCCCAACTATCTAACCATACTCACCCTATGGGCCACTTCTATATATAACCCCCAACTACCCAACCAAACACACCCTATTTGATGCTTTTACATATAAGCACCAACCACATGCTTCAATGGTAATGGGAATCAGCTTTAGGTGTACTCCCCACCCAATTTATGAAATATCTGGTATTTTCTTTTCAACTAACTGGGATTTATAGGAATACTACCTAAGGTCCAAACCCAACATCTACATCCACCCTAATCTTCTCCAAGCCATCTCTAGTAAGATCATGCCCCTCTCCGAGGAGACTAAATCTCCTCTAGTTCTTGTGAGAATCTAAACATGTAACACTCACACTAAATCCAACCATGAGAAATCCTCTTGCAAAGGTAATATTCCATGCATAATTCCCACACCATCCCTCATCGACGCTCCCTTCACGACGTGAGTCTCCTTACTATATGAACTTAAACAGAATGGATTATTCTTATCCCATGACCATAAATTGTGGTGGAGAACTACAAGGTAATTTATCCCTGTTTTCTAAATAGGTTAGGTAAGACGCCTCCTTGAGTTTCAATTCGGACCAATGTGAATCCTAGGTGCCCCCACTAAGGTGTGTTCCTATTTGATACACCTCAGGGGATGTTTCGGTAAATCCTCATGGTGTGACATCTTCCCATTAGTGGACACACATCCTAGATCCACCTCTATGTTTGGTTATAAACCGTCCATGGGTAAGCCCTCATTGTGTTAAATTTTCCCTTTATGAGACACACCTATTAGATTTTCCACCATAAGGTGATCTGGTCCATCCACCTCCACAGTGTTACATATTCCATTTATAGGACACACCTCTTGTATATCCCTTCATGAGGTGTTCTAATCCGATTCATTTGGTAAAATATATGATGTTTCCTCATAATAATATACTTTATTGATCCATATCAACCATATGTTTCATTTCATATCCACAATATATTAAACTTTTGACATAACATAAACACATACCCTATGAAAAAACATAGGATTAATGAGATTAAATCCCTGGAAGATATATTTTTATAGAGTCTACTTACACACGAAAAACATGAAATAACTGAGGTGAAAACCTTGGGACAGATACACACTTAGTGTTGGAGACCTTATAATCTATATGGGATTCCTTGGGATATGTGTTTAAGATGCCTCCATGAGATGCCCTATTATGAGGAAGAATACAAGTGACCAATGTTACCAGTGTCCAGACATACAAGTGATGCACCAATGTGACTACTCTCTTGACTAAAGGTTTTTACTATTTCAAATCCCCATGAATTTCAAGACATAAATACTATAATTAACCATTATCCACAAAGAGATGGAAATTAAAATGAGTTCGAAAAATATAACATAACTATATGAGGGAGACTTGGACTAGGATATTATTTCCAAGGATGAATCCATGAAAATAAGAACTAAAATTACATCATCCTATTTCAATCAAGGAGAATACATCACCATTGAGGGTGATGATAGCCCCATGCCTTTTGAAATAGGAAATGTAGGGTAACAAGAATAGATGCACATATTAAAACATAGAGGACATGATCTAGTGAAATAATCATAAATAAATATATTAATGGATTTCATGGTGTGAATCCCAAGGACATCGAGAGGTAGTAATAAGATTTGGGTTACTGTTGATCGAGTAACAAAATCTGAACATTTCCATTCCATTAGGGAAAAATGTCTTTAGATCAGTTTTATCGACTGTATCTAAAAGATATTGTCGGGTTACATGTTGTGCCTCTCTCCATTATATGTGACTTTTATCCCAGGATCACATATAATTTTTAAAAAATGACTTAATGAGTTTTGGGAAATAAATTGAATTTCATTATAGATTTTCATCCTCAATATGATGGATAGTCTGAGAGGATGATTAAGACCATGGAAGATACGCTTCATTATTTATTAATTGATCAACAGGGAAGTTATGATCAACAATTTTCTCTGGTATAGTTTTATTATGGTAATAGTATTATTTCTAGTACTTATATGGATCATTCTGAGAAATTATATAGAATGTTTTGTATAACATAGACTTTTGGGGATAATGAATGTTGAAAGAATACGGTGGGAATAGAGTGGGTATAAGAAATAGTAGAGAAGGTTCAGTTGGTTCATCAACACATGAGAATAACTATGAGTAGGTAGAAAATTTAGGTGCATAACTAGATGAAATATCTTTCTTTTGAGGATGATTATCATTCCCTTCTCAATGTTTCTCCATGAAAAAATGTGATTCAATTTGGTTAAAAGGAGAGGTTGAGTCCATAGTTCATTGAACCATAAAATATCCTAGAGAATGTTTGATTAGTTTCCTAATGAGTCAAATTACCTCCATGTTTATGTCAGTTGAACATCACATTTCATTTTTCAATGTTAAGGAATTATATACCAGATTCATTTCATGTTCTGAACCCTGAATCAGTTCATCTGGAAGAGAACCTTTTTTATTAGAAACAACCAGTTAAGATTATTGACCATAGATATCAATTATTGTAACATCCCAGGTAAATAAAGAACATGACATTTATCAAATTTATTAATATTTGTGAACTAAATTCTACATTAAATGGGATTCTATGTTCGATGGCATACCCGATACACAACAATGGGCTTCTTTGAAATCGTATGTTATATACTAATAATATAATATTATTATATTAAATGGTAGTTAACACCTATCCATTGTAATGGAAGGAATAAAAAAACTAACTAAAAAATTATTATATTTTTTTATTTAAATGTTTGTACATTTATCCAATAAAAGTTAGAGGCTTAAAATGTGAATGAATCTAATTTTAAACATAATTTACTTTAAAAGGTTGATTTACCACCTTTTTATGGTGAACCCTCATTAAATATAGTTTTTGTCACTTTTATATGTTCCATTTTACAAAATAAAATTATTTTTTATAATCCGGACATCAAAATTTACTTTGGGTAAATTTTTGGTATTTTTCGGATAAAATTCATTTTTTTATGAATAGTGAAAACTCTTACATTTTAATTCAAAAGTTCCATTTAATCTAATTTATTTATATTGTTAGATTATATTTTTAATTTGTTTTAAATTTCAATTATATAATTTATTTTACCATTCAATACAATGTTGGTCATTGGAATTAATTTCACTTTGAAATCGGACATAAACAAGTATCAATATTTTGATAGATATTGTTTATTAAAAACACACTATTTGTTTGGAAAACGGGAATTAATTTTAAATTAATTAATTCACCTTATATATTTTTTAATTTGGTAAAATAGAAATCATTTTTGAATTCATAATATCAAATATATCTAAGGCTGAATTTTTGGTAGTTTTCTCAAAAAAATCATTTTTTGGTGAATAGTGAAACCACTAAGTTGTAGTTAAATAACTAACTTTTAAATTTAAATAAAATTTTAAAACTTCTGTGAATTGGATTTCTAAAATCTTACATACATGGTTGTTATTAGTATGTAATATGTGGTTCAATTAGATGAAAACAATTTTTGATGAATAGTAACTTTTGACTTTTATTTATCGCGGTTAAAGGTAAATAGGGTAATTCACGATAAAAAGAATATTATAATAAAACAAATTACCTTAAGACATGTACAAACCTTATTGGATGAGTTATTTACGACCATGGGAATCTTTATGTAGATTTTGGGGCCTCATGGAGCCACATTTGAGTGATAATGACACTTTAGATTAATTAATTTAAAGTAAAGATCAAAATGACACAGACAAATATCATTTAATAAATTAATTTTTTCATGGGGTTAGATAAGTTAACTTTTGGACTATAAATATTAATTTTAAATAAAAAATCATTCCAATATGATGTTATTTTTTTATAATTTTTAGACGTAAAATAAATAAAATTATTTATGACACAAAAATGATGCAGTATTTACCTCAATAATAAATATTTTAAATAAATAAGATTATATACACTAAAATGACATCCAAAACCGGTCCAATTCTTATTGGATGATTTTATTTCAACCATTAGTCATCTTATATTTGACATTAATTTGTTTGGGACCTTTAGAAACTGAATATAATTATATTATAAAATAATATTTTCACTCTTTCCTAAAGAGCCCCTCCTCCCCCTTATAAAAATCCATCACTTCTAATCCATTTCGTACACCTCTCAAGCCCGTTGGCTCATCCAAAACCTACCCAAATAATCTATCAATATCCCCCTCTTCCTCCTAGAATCCTTACATTATGTAGAAGTCACTTCTATAGGTCCTTTTGGTTCAATCCAAAGGGTGTTACCCGAATTAAAAGTAACAATTTCTCTTAAATTCTTTTCTTTTATTTAACAACGCCAACCCGTAAAATCTTTTCATTAATTTAATTTTTAACAACACCAGTATCCTAAAAATTATACTATTTTTTATGAGAAGGATTCTAACTACACTTACACACACCTCCATCTAGTGGGTAAATAACATATTGTTTCTCTGGATGGAAAACTAACGCCTCACGAACCGATGATTGTTCAATTATATCGTACCGCCTTTCATGGTGGCCATTAATATGGAACTGTATTTATATATGATATATATTATGTTTATGTTTGATTTAATCTTCTGTATTTTCAATTTATATCATTTCTTTATGGTTTCTATTATGGGTAAAACGCGATAATTTCATTTGAGGAAGTGCGGACTACCACCCCCTCAAAATGATATGAATCGTTAATGCCTTATGTGGGACGTATAAAGGATGAATTTAATGATATTATATATGATATTATACAGGAATTATAATATAACTATGCATTATTTGGTTTTAATTCCATTAAAATAAAAAATAGAAATGAAAGTAGCGTTCGTACGACTTACCATCTCCATGAACGGTGCATATCATTTCTTATCTCCAAATGTTATGTATTGTTATAAATACATATATATACTGTATATAATATATTTATATATATAGATGATATCTAAATCATTTATATCATTCAATAGATAATGGACCTTTTACCACATGGAAAATTGTAATTATAACAAGTTCATTTTGACTCAAGTTCCAAACATCGATAAAATATCCAATATGAACTCAAATAATTATCTAACTGTTATAGCAAGGTAATAAGTGATATAAAAGAAATAATAAACTTAAAAAAATTTCTTAATCGAGTAAAAATTAACTTAAGTTTATTATTGAAGAAGAACAAGGTTTATACAAGACAAGTCGGACTTGAGGTAAGGGTTTTCTTAGCTCACTCTTAATTTAATGAGATTACCATTGTTCACCACTTATTTATCATAGGTGGTGTATTGTGTGCTGACATTTGGTATATATAATCAGGATTATATTTACATTCATTTTATTATGTGATTAATTTGTTGGTTATTAAATTTTGGTCATATGACTCGATTGATTACAACTTGGTAAGGGAATTTCATATTTCAATTTCCACTCATTCAGTTCTACACAAACGTCGTTGATAATTTACTAAAATATTATATGTGAAATCAATAATTATTAACATATGTATTAATTTACACTCACATTTGTGTGGAGTAACTTTTTATACACATAATCACTCCATTTATAAATTCTCAATTTATTGATATAAACATGATAAGCGTAATTTTAACTCAATTTACATTCACTGAGTAAAACATCCATGTCATTGGTGTGGTTTTGACAAGAATTTGTTTGAATGTACCATGATTGATTTAAACAGAATATAAAATAATATTTAGTGTATTTTTATTTTTCACACATAATTATGTCATTGATTTTTCCTTAACCTAAGGATATGATCTTTATAATGCAATTCATCTCAACTTACATTCCATTGAGACTTATTTGTTATTATGCACTAATTCACTTTTATTTGGTGTATATACTATACTTTGACATAGTATATCAAGAATAACATTATTATAATGATTTTATAATGATTTTATTACCTTAATTATTTGTATTCAAGCATCTCTCATTTGGTTAGGAATCTTTACTAAAATATCATTTTTAAATGTTTTAAAAAATTATTCTTCTAAATCATTCGCATTAATGTCCACATTTTGAAAATGGTTTTAAGGGTTTATTTATATGGAAATTAATGTTTTAAAATTAAAATTCCTTTTAAAAGTTTCAAAGTGGTATGGGAAACTTTCATTCAAAAATCTATTTTAAACAGCTTCTTGATAAAAATTGAGACTTTTAATTGTTTTCAAGAAAAAGGGGATATTTCAAAAAAATAATGTTAATGACTATTCTAATCTATGTAACTATCCTTCAGTGTATTTTATTATTGATTTAGGTTGATTTATAATAATATAATAATCCATACTGTATGTAATTAGTTATGTTTGACTGTGGATGTTCTATTTTTATGCCATTCCTGGTTTGTGGTTAAATTATTGACATTTCGTATGATAGGTTTAATACGAATGTTTATATTAGGTTTCACCCTTTCATATGAGGAATTAATTGGACTTAGTATGTGAAAGGTGGAGCCTATTATAACTCCTCGATGCATTGATAGGTCTCATGTGATAAACTAGTGTCTTAACACAAGGCCATGACAAAATATTAGTTGCAGTCTTGGCACGAGGCCTTGACTAAGTGGTTATGATGTCCGACATTATGCATTCCATCATTATGAGAGTAACAGTTGGTATTTCATGTGGTTATTCAACTAGTAGAATACCAATGACTTTTTTTATTATGTAATTATTTACTCAGCTCATATTCCTGCCATAAAGTGTTCATGTTTACTATTTGTAAAGGCATGTGTTTTCAATTATTCACCATGTCTAGTGTTTATGTTATATTCCTCTATATTTCTTACTCTTACTAAGTGTTTGAGATGACCCCTTTATTATGTTTTGTTTTCCCAGGATATGAAGAAATAAGTTATGAGTGACTTTCATGAATAATCTCGGAAGCTTGGATGTTTCTAATAGAATAAATTAGTGTTGTTTTTCTTTTCATGTTGTAATGTTGAACTTTTGAATATCTTGTTTCCAAGACTAACAAACTGATCGGTCCTTCGGGAATAAATTCCTTGAAATCATGCCAATGTATTAATATAATGCACTAGCTCATGGATTCTGGGGTTTGTGCTTTATAGTTGGTATCAGAAGATGTTTTGTACAAACCATGGAAACTATATTTAGAAAACATTTCATCAGAGAACTTTACATTAAGATAGACATTGAAGATTAGTATAGAATAACGGCCTAAAATTTTGGAAATTTTGATATTTTTTGTGTATTTTCTAAACAATACATCCTTTTCTGGATACGAGTAGGTAGAGGCAGCTTTGGTACAGATGTACCTATGAGTGAAAATTCTGACAAGGAATCTCGGGCTTGACCCGGGGTATCTCGGTACAAGACAACATGCCTTGCATCACTCTTGGTTATGACACTCCTGAGGGATACGCTAAGGATAATTTATATTTTCATTATAAACATATTTGAATGATTTTAATATAAGATGAGAATAAATGACCTTGGATAATTCTATAGTGTTTTAAATTAAAAATACAGTGACATGATATTCTTCAATTGATTTTATGACTATTGTTACTTGCACAATGATTTCTAGTTTTAGTCAATGGGTGGATTCCAAGTAAGTAATAGTAACTTTGAGCATGATGTACAATGTGGGAATGGTTGTGTAAATGAGAAACAAAATGGAATGTTGATAGGTGTAAAAGATATCGTGTTCATACCGAATCGGTTTTCCCAAAATATGATCAACAACATATATATTAACCAACTCCCAGACTTAAAAAAGAAGAGAAAGGCGATGAATGATAAGAGCTATGACAGTGGAGACCATAGAGAAAAGAAAACTCAATTTCCATCATGTAGTAAATATGGAAGGAAGCACCCAAGAAATTGTCTCATTGGAACAACGAAATGCTATATGTGTGTTAAAGAAGGACATAAAGTAAATAATGGTCGAGGAAAAATGAAGAGTACTATAGAAGAAAATAAAAATGGTCCCAAGAATCCATTTACAGTCATCTTCCATAAATATTGGGGACATGGTTATTACCCGAATTAATTCCGTATTGTATAGGATATCCTCTTGGTCAGGGAAGAAGTAATGTGAAAATAAATGGATAGAAAAATGTTTAAAAGTATTAGTGTTCTTTCTTTATGGGATTACTTGGGAAGAATTTTTTCTTATATTTATAACCCTAGAGTTTGTCATATGAAAATGATATTTGATGAAGAATTATCTTTTCTATTGTGGATATAGTTATAAATAAACATTTGGTTTTAAATGATCATTGAGTTTAAGGAAATTACAATTTATTAAATATTGGAATGAAAAGGCTAGGTATGAGATAACATATGTGGTAAATTATGTTATGGTTATTTTTACAAAATTTATCTCATTTTTTTAATTTTATAAATATATATTTTCTGAAAAAGGACAGAACGTGGACCGTGTGACAACCTGTCGCGTCGACCAAAGATGTGGGAATCAAACCCACAACCAGAGTGCGATTGGGATTTATCACCTACCATTGGACTACGTGATGTCCCTGGTTAGTGTGGAAAATTATTTTTTCTTAAATTATATTATTAAGTTGATTTGATACCTTATGTATTATCAAATGTATATCATTATTATAGGAAAACGATTTGGTGATTAAGTGATAAATGTTATTTTGGAATATGTTCGATCTGTTGGGAAATCTATATGCCTAATGAAAATAGAATACTATGGGATTTCATTTGAGAAGTAATAGTGGATTTTTATCTATGTTTTTATTATGGATTTATAGTGATTTGGGTTATTTATGTAAATGATTAACCTAACATAGACAATATGTGATTAGGTTGATTACTTTTAAGTATGTCAGATTAAGAGTAGTTGATGTCATTTGGAGATGCAAATTAAAGTGGAAGACTAAATAACCAAATTCTTCAATGTTTTGGGTTTCAATATTAGTTTGGATTATATTGATGGATTTTAAGGACAATTTTTTATTGAATGGTATTTATTTATCTTTTTGGTATTGTTGGATTAATTTTAGAAATTAAGATTAGTATTTCTTTCTCAAGAGGATTATCCTTTATGGGGATCATCTGATCTTTTACTAACCATTTGGTATTGGTTAATCTCTAAAGATAAGTTAAATATATTTTTTATCCTTTGTGGATCATGAGATTCTCTAGAAGTTGATTCTAGATCTTCCGATGTGACTAAGTCATCTTGAATACTCATCGTTTGAAAAAAAAATGATTTAGTGGTAGAAATTTTTTAAAGAATGAAACTCTACATAAATATTAATTATATATCTTTATCTTCCTAGTCAATCTAATAAATAGATTAATCAACTTTATGAAATGGAACATAAAACAAAAAAATGTTGTTTGTTTACTTTTCCTACTGGGAAACTAATGACCGTTTATCCCTTCATAAGTTCATGGTTTTCTTGTTGTTATCTTTCTCCTGGTCATGTTTTCTATCCCTATCCATCATAACATCAAACTTAGTTTATATTCCATATCTGTGATTTCCTACATGGAATCCTAGTATGGGTTATCTCAGGTGAACTTTGTACTTCTCTTTCTTTTTTTAATGTAATATTTTTATTGACTCTTTTTCCGATGTGGGACTTTCAATGAAGTTTTCATGCCAAATTTTAAAATTGTAAGGATGCAATTCCCAAAAAGGGGGGAAGGATGTAAATTCCATGTAAAATACAGAACATGAAAATTTTCAAATTTATTAATATTTGTGAACTAAATTCTAATTTAAATGGGACACTATGTTCGATGGCGTACTAGATAAGAAACAATGGGTTTCTTTGAAATCTTATGCTGCACACTAATAATATAATTTTATTATTTTAAATGGTAGTTAACACCTATCCATTGTAATAGATTGAAGGAATAAAAATAACTTAAAAATTATTATATATGTTTGTTAAATGTTTTTACATTTATCCAATAAAATATAAGGGCTTAAAATGTGAATGAATCTAATTTTAAACCTAATTTACTTTAAAAGGTTGATTTACCGCCTTTTAATGGAGAACCCTCATTAAATCTAGTTTTGGTCACATTTATATGTTCTATTTGAAAAAAAAAATCCTCTTTAGAATCGAGACATCAAAATTAACTTTGGGTAAATTTTTGAGATTTTTCTGATAAAATAATTTTTTTATGAATAGTAAAAAATACTATATTTTAATTCAAAAGTGAATTTTAATCTTATTTATTTATATTGACAGACTATCTTTTTAATTGGGTTTAATGGATAATTATATTTTTCATTTATCATTTAATCCAATGTTGGTCATTAGAATTAATTTCACATTGAAATTGGACATAAACAAGTATCAATCTTTTGATAGTTATTATTTCATAAAAACACACTATTTGTTTTGATAACGGGAATTAATTTTAAAATAATTAAAGCAACTTCTATGTTTTTAAATTTGGTAAAATAGACATCATTTTTTAATTTGTAATATCAAATATAACATAGGCTGAGTTTTTTGTAGTTTTCTGAAAAACATCATTTTTGTGATGAATAGTGAAACCACTAAGTAGTATTTAAAAAAACTAACATTTTAATTTAAATGAAAATTTACTACTTCTGTGAATTAGATTTCTAAAATATGACATACATGTTCGTTATTAGTGTGCAAAATGTGGGTCAATAAGATGAAAATGATTTTTGGTGAATAGTATCTTTTGACTTTTATTTACCATAATTAAAGTTAAATAGGGTAATTCAAGGTAAAAAGAATATTATAATAAAACATTTTTACCTTAACAATAGTCCTAAAATTATTGGTTGAGTCATTTATAACCATGGGAATCTTTGTGTCGATTTTGGGACCCCATAGAGCCACTTGGGAGTGATAATGATACTTTAGATTAACTAATTTAAAGGAAAGACCAAAATGACACAAACAAATATCTTTTAGTAAATTAAATTTTACATGGGGTTATATAAGTTATCCTTTAAAATGTAAATATTAATTTCTATGCTAAAAATCTTTCCTATATCATGGTATTTTTTTTATAATTTTTCAACATCCAATAAATAAAATTATTTATGACACAAAATGATGCAATGTTTACCTCATTAGTAAATTATTTAAATAAATAAGATTATAAATATTAAAATAACATCAAAAACCTGTCCAATTCTTATTGGATGATTTTTTTCGACCATTAGTCATCTTACCTTATAAATTAATTAGTTTAGGACCTTTAGAAACATAATTTAATTATACAATAAAATAATATTTTCACACTTTCCTAAAGAGCCCCTCCTCGCCCTTATAACAAACCCTAGCTTCTTACCCATTCCTCACACCTATCAAGCCCCTTGTCTCAACCAAATCCTGCCCAAATAAGCTCTTAATAACCCCATTCTTCCAACTAGAAGCCTTACCTTAGTCAGAAGGCACTACAAGGGGTCCTTTTGGTTCAAACTAAGGGAGTTACCTGAATTAATGGCAACATTACTCTTAAATTATTTTCTTTTATTTTACTTATCCATCCCCTAAAATCTTTTAATTACTTTCTTTTATAATAACACTAGTATCCTAAATATACTAGTGTTTTTTTATGATAATTATTTTAACTACACTTACATAGACCTCCATCTAATGGGTAAAGAACATATTGTTTCTGTGGATGGAAAACTAACGCCTCACAAAACGATAATTGTTCAATTATATCCTACCGCCTATCATGGTGTCCATTAATTTGGAACTATATTTATATATGATATATATTATGTTTATTTATTCTGTTGTATTTTCTATTTATATCATTCTTTTATGGTTTCCATTATGGGTAATAGACGATAATTTGATTTGAGGAAGTGCGGACTACCGCCCCCTAAAAGTGATATAACTCGTTAATGCCTTATGTGGGATGTACAAAATATGGATTTAATGATATTATATATGATATTATAATTTAATTATAATATTCCTATGTATAATTATGTTTTAATTCCATTAAAATTCGAAATAGAAATGAAAGTAGCATTCAAGCGTACGTACGGCTTAACATCTACATGAACGATACATTTCATTTCATATCTCCAAATGATATGTGTTGTTATAAATACATATATATAATGAATATATAATATATATATATATATATGATATCTAAATCATGTATATAATTATGGAGATAATGGACTTGTGACCATATGGAAAAATTGTAATAATAAAAAGTTCATTTTGACTCAAGTTCCGAACATCGATAAAATATGAAATATGAACTCAAATAATTAAATAATTTTTATACAAAGTTAATAAGTGATATAAAAGGAATAATAAAATTGAAAAATTTTCTTAGTTGATTATATATTATCCTAATATTATTATTCAGGATGAACAAGGAACATACAAGACAAGTCAGACTTCAGGTAAGGGGTTTCAAATCTCACTCTTCATTTCATGAGATTTCCATTGTTCGAATCTTATTTATCACATGTGGTGTATTTTTTACATCCATTTGATATATATTATAATTATTCTATTTATATTCATGTTATTATATGATTAATTTGGTGGTTATTAACTTTTGGTCATACTGATCGATTGATTACAACGTGGTAAGGGAATTTCAAAATTCAATTTCCACTCATTCGGTTCTATGCAAACATCATTGATTACATTACTCCAATATTATGTGTAAAATCGCTAATTATTTAATTATTTATTAATTTCCACTCCCCATTGTGTGTATTTACTTTTTATAAACATAATCACTCCATTTATGAATTCTCAATTCATCGATATAAACTTGATAAGAGTAGTTTTAACTAGATTTACATTCATTGAGTTAAACATCCAAGTCATTAGTGTTGTTTGTATAAGAATATGTGTGAAATTCCCCGGATTAATTTACAAATAATATACAATCATATTGAGTGTATTTATATTGGTAACACATAATTATGTCATTTATTTATCCTTAACCTGAGTATACGGTCTATATAAAGGAATTCATCTCAACTTACATTCCATTGATACATAATTGTTGTTATGCGCCAATTCAATTTTATTTGGTTTATATACTATAATTTGACATAGAATATTTTGAACCCCTTTATTCCCATGATATTATAATTTTTTGATAATCTCAATTATTTGTATTCAAGCATCTCTCATTTGGATAGGAACTCTAACTAAAATATCATTTTTAAATGTTTTAAAAATTTATTCTTCTAAATCATTCTCATCAATGTCCATCAATTAAAAATGGTTTTAAGGTTTTATATATTTGGAAATTAGTGTTTTAAAAATGAAATTCTTTTTAAAAGTTTCAAACTGGTATGGGACACTTTGATTCAAAAATCTATTTTAAACAGGTTCTTAATAAATATTGAGACTTTTAATTGTTTTCAAGAAAAAGTGGATATTTGTATCAAATTGTTTTAATGACTATTTTCATCTACGTATATATAATTCATTGTATTTTATTCTTGATTGAGTTTTATTTATCATAATATAATAATCCATAATGTATTGAATGAGTTATGTTTGACTGTGGATGTGCTAGTTTTATGCCATTCATGGTAGCGGTTAAAGTATTGTCATTTCATATGATAGTTTTAATACGAACGCTTAGATTATGATTAAAATTTTCATATGAGTAATTAATTGGACTTAGTAAGTGATTTGTGGAGCCTGCTATAGCTCCTCGATTCATCAGTATGTCTCATAAGACAAACTAGTGTCTTGGGACAAGGCCTTGACAAAATCTTATTTTTAGACTTAGCACGTGGCCTTGACTATGTGGTTATGATGTCCAGCAGTATACATTCCATCATTATGAGATTATATATTGATATTTCTTGTGTTTAGTCGACTGGTACAATACCCATGACTATGTTTTACAATGGAATTATTTACTCAGCTCATATTCCTACAGTAAAGTGTTCATGTTTACTATTTGTAAAGGCCTGTGTTTTCAATTATTCACCACGCCTAATTTTAATGTTATATTCCACTATATTTCTTAATATTACTGAGCATTTGATCTCACTACTTTCTTATGTTTCATTTTCCTTTGATATGAAGAAGTTAGTAATGAGTGACTTACTAGAAAAATCTTGGATTCTTGGATTTTTCTTATGGAAAAAACTATTGTTTTTTTTTCTTTTCAAGTTGTAATGTTAAACTGATGTATGTATCTTGTTTTCAAGACTACTAAACTGATCTGTCCTTTGGGAATTGATTCCAGGTAATCATGCCAATATATTAAAATATTTCACCGGCTTCAGGATTCTAGGGTCGGGGCATTACAGTTGGTATTGGAGCATGTTTAGTACAATCCTTGAAGACTAGATTTAGATAAACATTGATTAGAGAATATTACCCTAAGATAGACTTTGAGGATTAGTATAGAAGAACATTATAGAATTTTGGAAATGTATAGATTTTGTGTATTTTCCAAAAAATACATCCTTGTCTGGATACAATTAGGTAGAGGTGGACTTGGAACAGATGTACCTATGAGTGAAAACTCCGACAAAGAGTTTTGGGTTTGACCTGGGGTATCCTGGTACACGACAACATGCCTTGCTTCACTCTTGGTGACTACACTCCTAGAGGATATTCTTAGGATAATTTATAATATCTTTACAAACCAATTTGAATGATTTTAATATAATATGAGAATAAATGACCTTGGTTAATCCTAATGTGTTCTAAATTGAAAATATGGTGACATGATATTCTATAAATGATTTTATGAATATTTTTAACCACACAATGATTTTTATTTTTAGTCAATGGATAGATTCCAAGGAATTCATAGTAATATTGATCATGATTTACAAGGTGTGAATGATGGTGGAAATGAGAAAGAAAATAAAAGGTTGATAGGCGTAAAAGATATTGTGTTCAAGCTGAATCAGTTTTCCCAAAATATGATCAACAACATATAAATTAACCAACACCAAGACTCAACAAAGAAAATAAAGGTGATGAATGATAAGATATACAACAGTGGAGACCATAGAGAAAAGAAACCTCAATTTCCATCATGCAGGAATTGTGGAAGGAGGCACCTAGAGAAGTGTCTCAATGGAACAAAAAAATTCTTTACGTATGGGAAAGAAGGGCATAGAGTAATGAATTTCCAAGGAAAAATTAATAGTACTATGGAAGAAAATAAAAATGGTCCCAAGAATCCATTTACAGTCATTTTCCATAAATGTAGGGGACCTGGCCATTACCTGAGTGAATTCCCTATTCTATAGGAAATCATCTTGGTCACAGATGATGCTATGTAGAAATAAAAGTATGGAGAAATGTTTAAGACTATTAGTGCTCTTTGTTGATGGGATTACTTTGGAAAATGTTTCTATTTTATTTTTAACCCTACAGTTTTTCATGTGAAAATGATATTTTTGTATGAATTTCCTTTTCCCTTGTGGATATAGTTATATATAACCATTTGGTTTTAAATGATCATTGTGTTTAATGAAATTACAAGTTATTATATTTTGGGATAAAAATGCGAGGTTTGAGATAAAATTTGTGGATAAATTATATTATGGTTATTTTGAGTAATTTATCTCATTTTGATAATTTTATAAAGTATAGTTTTTGAAAAACAACAACACACAGACCATGTGACAACCCGTCTTGTTGGAAAAAGATGTGGGATTTGAACCCACAACCAGACTACGATTGGTATTTATCACCTTCCACTGGACTACGTGAAGTCCCTGGTTAGTGTGACAAATTATTTTTATTTAAATTATTTTATTAAGTTGATTTGGTACCTCATGTATTATCAATTGGATATCCTAAATATAGGAAAATGATTTGGTGATTATATGATAAATGTTATTTTTGAAGACATTCGCACAGTTGGGCACACTATATGCCCATGTAAAATAGAATACTACGAGACTTCATTTGAGGGGTAACAGTGGGTTTTTATCTATGTTTTTATTATGGATTTATAGTTATTTGGGTTATTTATGGAAATTATTGACCTATCATAGAGAATATTTGAATAGGTTAATTACTTTTAAGTATGAGACTTTATGAGTAGTAAATGTCATTGGGAGATACAATTTAACGTGGAAGACTACATGACCAAATTCTTCTCTGTTTTGGGTTTTAATATTAGTTTGGATTATATTTATGTATTTTAAGGACAATTGTTTATTGAATGATATTTATTTTACTTTGAGGTATTGTTGGTTTAAATTTAGAAATTAAGATTAGTATTTATTTCTCTATAGAATTATCCTTTTTGGGGATCACATGATCTTGTACTAACCATTTTGGTTTTGGTTAATCTCTAAAGACAAGGTAAATATATTTTTTATCCTTTTTTGATCATGTGATTCTCTAGAAGTTGATTCTAGCTCATCTGGTGTGACCAATCCATCTTGAATACTTATCATTTGAAAAAAATGAGGTAGTGGTAGAAATTTAATAAAGAATAAAACTATAATTAAAAATTAAGTATATCTCATTATGTTATTTATCAAGATAATAAATAAATTCATTAACTTTATGAAATGGAATTTTAAAAAAAATTTGTCTGATAACTTTTTCAACTGGGAAACTAATGACCATTTATCTGATCACAAGTTTATGGTTTTCTTGATGTTAATTTTCTCCTAATCGTGTTCTCTATCCCTCTTAATTAGAACCTGAAACTTAGTTTATCATCAATATCCATGTTTTGCTACATTGAATACTAGTATGGGATATCTCAGGTGACCTTTTTACTTCTCTTTACTTCTTTTAAAGTAATAGTTTTATTGACACTTTTTCCGATGTGGGACTTTCAATGTAGTTTACAAGCCCTATTTTAAAATTGCGAGGACACAATCCCCACAAAGGGGGGAAGGATGTAACATCCTAGGTAAATAAAGAACAAGATGTTTTTCAAATTTATTAATATTTTTGAACTGAATTCTACATTAATGGGGATGCAATGTTCGTTGGCATACACGATACGAAACAATGGGTTTCTTTGAAATTTTATGTTGCACACTAATAATATAGTATTATTATTTTAAGTGGCACACATATCCATTTTAATGGAAGGAATGAATAGAAAAAGCTTAAAAATGATTATATATGTTTGTTAAATGTGTTTACATTTATCCAATAAAAGATAGAGGCTTAAAATGTGAATGAATATAATATTAAACATAATTTACTTTAAAAGGTTGATTTACCTCATTTTAATGGTGAACCCTATTTAAATATATTTTTAGTCACTTTTATATGTTCCATTTGAAAAAATAAAATTATTCATTATAATTGGCACATCAAAATTTACATTGGGTAAATTTTTTGTATATATCTGATAAAATTCATTTTTTTTGAATTTTGAAAAATAATATATTTTAATTCAAATTTCTTTCTAATATAATTTATTTATACGGTTATAATAACTTTATAACTGTTTTTAAAGTTTAATTATATTATTTTTTACCATTAAATCCAATGTTGGTCATTGGATTTAATTTCACTTTGAAATTGGACATAAACAACTATTAATATTTTGATAGTTATTGTTTCCTAAAAACATGCTATTTGTTTTGATAATGGGAATTAATTTTTAATTAATTAATAAACTTCTATGTCATTGAATTTGGTATAATAGACATCATTTTTTAATTTGGAATATCAAATATATCTTAGGATGAATTTTTGGTAGTTTTCTGAAAAACAACAATTTTTGATGAATAGTGAAACCACTAAGTAGTAGTTAAAAAACTAACTTTTTCATTTCAATAAAATTTTACAAATTTTTTGAATTGTATTTCAAAAATACAGAATACATGTTTTTTATTAGTAAGTAAAATGGTGCTCAATAAGATTAAATTTTTTTGATGAGTTGTAACTATTGACTTTTATTTACAACGGTTAAAGATAAATAGGGTAATTTAAGGTATAAATAATATAATAATAATACAAAATTAACTTAAAACTAGTCTTAACCTTATTGGTTTAGTCATTTACAAACATTTTAATCATTGGGGCGATTTTGGGACCGTATGGAGCCACATGGGAGTGATAATGACTCTTTTGATTAATTAATTTAATGTAAAGACCAAAATGACACAAACAAATATCTTTTAGTAAATTAATATTTACATGGGGTTATATAAGTTATCCTTTCGATTATAAATATTCATTTGAAAGATAAGAAGAATTCCTATTTCATGGTAATTTTTTATAATTTTTAGACATCAAATATATATAATTATTTATGAAACAAAAATGATACAGTATTTAACTCATTAATAAATGATTTAGATAAATTTGATTATAAATATTACAATAACATCAAAAACATGTCCAATTCTTATTGGAGTATTTTATTTCTACCATTAGTCATCTTATCTTTGAGTTTAATTAGTTTTGGACAGTTATAAACCAAATATAACTATATAATAAAATAATATTTACACATTTTTCTAAAGAGCTCTTTCTCCACCTTATAAAAAACCATCACTTCTAACCCATTTATCACACCTCTCAAGTTCCTTTACTTTTCCAAACCCTAAAAAAATAAGCTGTAAGATCCACCTCTTCCATCTAGAAGCCTTAACTTAGGCAGAAGGCACTTCAAGATGTCCTTTTGGTTCAAACCAAAGTGAGTTACCCAAATTAAAGGTAATGGTTTCTCTTAAATTCTTTTCTTTTATTTTACATGTCTAACCACTAAATTTCTGTCATTACTTTCTATTATGAAAACACCAGAGTCCTGAATATATACTAGGATGATTTTATGAGAACTAATCTAACTACACTTACACATAGCTCCATCTAATGGGTAAAGAACATATTGCTTCTGTGGATGGAAAACTAACGCCCCAGGAAACAATGATTTGTCAATTATATCCTACCACCTCTCAAGGTGGCCATTAAGATAGAACTATTTTTATATATGATATATATTATGTTTATGTTTTATTAGTGATTTTTTATTTTCAATTTATATCATTCCTTTATGGTTTCCATTATGGGTAAAACGCGATAATTTCATTTGAGAAAGTGTGGACTACCACCCCCTGAAAGTTATATGACTTGTTAATGCCTTATGTGGGATGCATAAAGGATTAAGTTAATGATATTATATATTATATTATACTGGAATTATAATATACCTATGTATCATTATTTTTTAATTCCATTAAAATACAAAATAGAAATGAAAGTAGCATTCATGTGTACGTACTACTTACCGTCTCCATGAACGGTGCATTTCATTTCTTATCTCCAAATGTTATGTACTATTATAAATACATATATATACTGGATATATAATATATATATATATGATATATAAATCATGTATATCATTCTGAATAAAATGGAATTTTGGCCACAAAGGAAAATTTGTAATTATAATAAGATCATTTTGACTCAAGTTCCAAACATCGATAAAATATCCTATATGAACTCAAATAATTAACAAAATGTTATAGCAAGGTAAAAAGTGATATAAAAGGAATAATAATCTTGAAAAATGTTAATAATCAAGTAAAAATTAACTTATATTTATTATTCCGGAAGAACAGGGAACATACAAGACCAGTCGGACTTGAGGTAAGAGGTTTTTTATCTCACTCTTAATTATGCGAGATTTCCATTGTTCGGCACTTATTTATGTTATGTGATGTATTGTGTTCTTCCATTTGACATATATAACCATTATTCTCTTTATATTCATGGTATTCTATTATTAATTTTGTGGTTATTAAATTTTGGTCATACAAAACGATTGATTACAATGTGGTAAGGGAATTTTAAATTTCAATTTTGCACTCATTCGGTTCTATGCAAACTTCATTGAATACATTACATCAAGATTATCTGTGAAATGACTAATTATTTACTTATTTATTAATTTCCACTCCCCTTTTTGTGGATTTAATTTTTATACACATAATCACTCCATTAATAAATTATCAAGTCATCGATATAAACATGATAAGAGTAATTTTAACTCAATTTACATTCGTTGAGATAAATATCCAAGTCATTGGTGTTGTTTTTACAAGAATATGTGTGAATGTCCCATGAATTATTTTAACTGAATATTAAATCATATTTAGTGTATTTATATTTTTCACACATAATTATTACATTGATTTATCCTTAACATGAGGATACAAACTTTATAATGCAATTCAACTCAACTTACATTCTATTGCGACTTATTTTTTGTTATGCGCCAATTCAGATTTATTTTGTGTAGATAATACACTATGACACAGTATATCATGTATCCCTTTATTATCATGATATTATAATGTTTTTATTACCTTAATTATTTGTATTCAAGCATTTTTCATTTGGTTTGGAACTCTAACTAAAATAACATTTTTAAATGTTTTAAAAATTTATTCGTCTAAATCATTCTCATTAATGTCCATGTTTTTAAAATGGTTTTAAGTTTTCATTTATAAGGACGTTAATGTTTTAAAATTGAAATTTATTATAAAATATTCAATGTGGTATGGGACACTTTGATTCAAAAATCTTTTTTAAACAGCTTTTTGATAAATATTGAGAATTTAAATTATTTTTAATAAAAAGGGGATATTTCTCTTAAATAGTTTTAATGAGTATTTTCATCTATGTCAATATCCTTAAATGTATTTTTTTCTTGATTAGGGTTGGTTTATCATAATACAATAATCCATATTGTATTGAATGAGTTATGTTTGACTGTGGATGTGCAATTTTTATGTCGTTCATGGTTTGTGGTTAAAGTATTGACATTTCGTTTGCAGGTTTTAATACGAATGTTTAGATTATGTTTCACCCTTTCATATGAGGGATAAATTGGACTTAGTAAGTGAATGGTGGAGCCCACTATAGCTCCTCGATTAATTGGTTGGTCTCATGAGACAAAATAGTGTCTTGGCAGAAGGCCTTCACAAAATTTTATTTGTAGTCTTGGCATGAGGCCTTGACTATGTGGTTATGATGTATGGAATTATGCATTACATCATTATGAGATTAACTGTTAATATCTCATGTGGTTATTCGACTAGTAGAATGCCCATGACTATGTTTTATTATGGCATTATCTACTCAGCCTATATTCCTGACATAGTGTGTTCATGATTACTATTTGTAAAGGCATGTGTTGTCAATTATTCATCGTTCCTAGTGTTTATGTTATATTCTATTGTATTAATTACTCTTACTCAGCATTTGAGCTCACCCATTTCTTATGTTTCATTTTCCCAGGATGTAAGAAGTTATTTATGAGTGACTTGCATGAATCATTTTGGAAGCTTGTATGTTTCTAAATGAATAAATTAGTGTTGTTTTTCTTTTCAAGTTGTAATGTCTAACATATGAACTTATCTTGTCTCCAAGACTACTAAACAGATCGGTCCATATACACTTGGTTCCTTTTAATCATTCCAATGTATTAAAATAATGCACCAACTCTTAGATTCTTGGGTTGGGGTGTTACAATTATTATGGGTCAATTTAATTCACTAGGTCATGGTTTTAGGTAAAAATCATATATTTGAAGAATAAAATCTGAATATATAAATCAATTGATTAAAGATAAACCACTTGTTAAATAAGTGAATAAAATTGCAACGATGGAATTTCCAGAGGGGATATAACAACCCAATTAGTGATAGAATAAGTATTTTTTATATTTATTAATTTCTAAAAATTATATATAAATTTAAAATTAAAAGTAATGTATGTTAAATAGTGTATATGACACACAATAAGGGGTTTTTTAAATATTCCACTACACGCAAGACTGAGTTATTCAGAACAATAATATACTCTTAATATTACTATTAATTATGATAGTTATCACCCATTCATTATATTGGAGGGTATGAAGAGGAATGACTATATTTTTTAATCATGTTTTTATATTTTTATTTTAACTTCATCTAAATTTTTTTTATAAGCATAACATAAGATTAAATATTATTTTACTCTTAAAAACTGTATTTTTTGAAAAGTGGTTTTACCCCAATTTAATTGTGGAGTTTTTTTAAAAATAAAATTTGACATTTTTATAAATTTTATTAGAAAAAATAAAATATATTTTTAAAATCATAATATCAAATTTTACCTTGGATGATTTTTTATATTTTTCTGAGAAGTTTGATTTTTTGATAAATAGTCAAAAAAACTGAAATTTAATTAAAAACTATATTTTCGTCCAATTTATTTATATAGTTAAATTATATTATTAATTTGTTTTAAATTATAATTAGTCAAATAATAAATCAATAATTCCAATTTTGGTCATTTTAATCAATTTTACATTGCAATTGGTTATAAAAACATTTCTAACTTTTGAACATTTTTAATTTAAAAATAATTTTTCTGTCTCATATTCGGTATTAATTTCAAATTAAATTCAACCAATTATATGATTTTAATTTTTAAAAATGGATTCTGTATTTGGAAATCATAATTAATAATTTTGAGTAATTTAAACATAGTTTTTTACAAAATATAGTACTAAATGTAATTAAAATTATTTATAGGGATTAAGGTAAAATGAGTTTACTTAGTGGTTTAACTTTAATCTTAAGGGTCTAAATGAGCTATAAACATGTAAAAACCCCATTTTATTTCCATATGTCTACCATATATCATCTCTTATTGAAAATATCTCATTATGTTAGGCTTATGATGTGATTAAGACCTCCTAATAATGCATAAATTTTTGTATTTACTATAATACCACTCCTCTTACAGTATAAATGGGAATTAAATCTCCTCCAACTTCAACACTACTAAATTATTTTTCCTTATAAAAACACTAACCTTTAAAACTCACAAAATCCCTAATTAAATCTTATAAGCCTCAATGTATTCATAAAGGGAACCATGGATGCCCTTTGGTGAAAACCAAAAGAAGTTACCCTAAGAACTGGTATCATTCTTAAATGAGAACCATTTGTTTTATTTATTCATCCCCCCATAAATTATTTTTATATTTTGAATATATAATATTAATAGTATTTTAAATATTGTGATAGTTGTTTATGTTAATGTTATGACCTAAATCTTCAAACTCTTCCTTGAAATGGGATATGCAATCATAATTTGTGTGTACGACAGACTACCGCTTCCTGAACCGATGTCGTTTTTTATTTCATTAAAACCTATCAGGGATGGAAAAATGATTCAAATAATGGTTTATATTATATATATCATATTAATAATTTATTTATTATTCTTTTATTATTATATAAGGCATACCTTCAAAAATTCAATTTTTTAGAAACACGATAGCATCGTTAGTGGATGTGTGGACTGACACATCCTCAAAGCATTGTGATTCGTTCACCCTTTACATAAAATTTGTTTATTTTTTCATCATAAAAGAAAAAAAGATATATTTAATTATTATTAAATATTTAATATGATAATTATGTCATGATTATTATTTTCCAGATAATAGTGACCCCATTGACACGTGAAAAGAATATGGACAGAACACCCAACGTAAACTGAATTGATTAAGTAGTTGTATAAAACCTTGTAAAAAGAGAAATAAAATTAGTAATAAAAATTTAAAAAGTTACTATGAAATTAAATAATTAACATAATTATATTATTCATGAATATAAATACATACATGACAAGTCAGACTCAAGGTATGAGAATTCATCCCAATCACCTTTATTTTAGGCATATTTTCATGTTATACACCTACATTCTATTATGAGGTGTATATGAATCCCATACTTACATATCATACATGAATTTAATTATTCTAGTTTTATTTAATGTGTTATTAAATTTTATTCATTCATATGGACTATCATTAAATTGTTTCAATTTTTATGAGACATATTGATTTAACAATCTCTTTTAAAATGATTAAAAATTTAATTTCAAAATATTTTACTCCATATAAATATTCTTTATATTATTTTATATGTTTTTTATATGGAATAAAATTATTTTGAATAAAAGTTTTTGTTTATTTTGAATTTTTTCAATGGTTTTCAAAAGGAATATATTTTATGTATTATGTATGGAAAATTTGTTTTCCTTTACAAATGAGATAAATAATACTCTTTTTAATAAAAATGGAAAAACATTATCTACCTCCATGATAATTATTTAATATTTGGATTCCTCTACAATAAATAATTTTTTATAAGAAAAAGAATCCCGACTTTTCCTTTCCTGGTAATTTTGTTTTTTAGAATGGGTTTTCAAAATGGATTGATCATTTCAAAAATATGAAATGTTTTCATTTGGGTAAAAATAAAATTATATGAGCGACTGGTTGAAAATTAATATATTTATGTGTTATTGTTATATAATGTTACTTGGATATTTTTCTGGTGTTTACCTAATAAACCAATAATGGGTTGGAACATTGTAAATAAATGATTGTTGGTTCTATGGTAAACCAACGAAGGGTGGGTCCATTATATCCCTCTAATGCCTTAGTTATGGAAGTTGATCATCTGGTTATATAATATGTAAAAGTTACATGTATGTAATTAATCCTTGTAGTTATTCAATTTAAAAAAATACAAGTATAATTTTATACCAAGAAGCTTTTATGTGTTATCTATGATTGATATGTGTTTTACAGTAGTCTTGTGATTACAAAAAGGTAAGGAGTGAGAATATTTTAAAAGTAAAATATTTACAACTTATTAAGGGTGAAATGTATTACATTTTGATAAATGTTTCATGGGTTTTCATGTATTCATAGGATTAATAGTTTTCTTTCTTTGTGTATCCCTTACTGAGATTTTTATGATCATACCATGTTTTTTAAATGTTTTTAACCAGATTTAAGGATCGGTAAGGGAATAAAAGGGTTTTTGTTAAAAGTAGATATGATTTTCTATGAAATAAATCATGATTTTTTATACAATTATTATATTAAGGGAAACATGAATACTAATTGGATGTGTCCACTTTATAATTTATAGTTTTTTATGTACGAGCAATAGCCTAATTTTCTAAAACTCTAAACCTGAAAAGACACTCAAAGTGAAAGAAATGAACTCTTGAATAAGAATAAATATTATGTAATTTTTAAGGCAGGATCCTTATAGGAATAATAATAATTTAAGTAGGTAGATCAATAAATAAAATAAAAATTCTTTTTGAAGAATGTTACCTATTCTTGGGGTATCCTCCTTAGGTTTTTCCCAATGGTTATCCTAGGTTGGATTTATTTCCAAAATAAGGCTTATGATACTAGAGGAGGGATGGTGGAAAATGATTTGGTTTGATATTGGGTATATAAAAATGGCTTTAGTGTTTGAAGTGGAGAGGATAAGGGGTGTCCTTTTATATGTGAGGTGGGTGGTACACATTACATTTTGGAATGAAATGTTTCAACTGTTGTTTTTTCATATCAAAAGGTTTCAATAATGATCCATTATTTATCCTAGAAGTGATAATGATGAAATATTTCTAGACAACAGTTTTTGGAAATGTTTTGGGTTTTTTAACCCTTATTTTTTTATCCCCTAGTGAACCTATTTTTACATTAACTGTGTTAAATAATTTTTACTATTAATGTTGGTCAAAAATTAAGTTCACCATAATCGTTAATATAAATTATTCTTATTCCAAATATGGAATCCATTTTTTTAAAATTTAATTCATAAAAGTGGAAAATTTAAATTTAAAAATTATCTCATTGATATGTTGAGAACATGGGTTTTTGAAATTAAAATGTTCAAAAGATTACAAAGTTTTTATGTAAAAATAAAAAATAAAATTGATTCTAATTATATAAATTGGATTAATGGATGTATAATTGAACTAATTTTTCATTAAAACTAATCTAAATTATAATTTAACTGTATAAATAAATTAGAACAAATTGTAGTTTTCAATTACAATTCTTTATTTTTCACTCTTCATCAAAAAGTGAAATTTTATTGAAAATTCCCACAAATTAAACATAATATAATTTTGACATGAGGATTTCAAAAAAAAATATTTTTTGAATTTAATTTTTTATATTTTGGATAATTAATTTTATTATTTTCTATAAAAATACATAAAAATCATTTTGATAAGAAAAAATATTTTTGAAACATATAAAAAATTAAAAAAATATATATATTATATTATCAATATGTTTTATTTTTAAAAAACCAAAATAATTAATAATTAGAAACATGTTATTGTTATTCATATCACAAAGTTTAATGACTTGGTTATAAAGATCATGTTAAATAACAATATTAATAATATATCTTTATTTTGTTATATTTCAGTGTTTTGTGTAACACAATATAACCTATTGTTCTCAGTAATGAATGCTTAACTTTGTGTTTTACGTTATATAAGCTATCAACAAAATTCAACTTATTCCTAAAAAATGTATTTCATAAAAACTTAGTGTGTTACATTATACCCCCTTAAAATGAGTTTTTTCCTAAAAAATCATCTCTCAAATAAATAAAATGAGTATACTTATAACTCATTATATCCTCAATTTTCCACATAGCATTCTCAAATTGGTCGTGTCTCCACAAAACATTTACTAGGTATGTGGAATTTTTTCATAGAACATTCTATGTATGATAGAAAATCTCCCCCCATTTGTCCTTATAATAAAGATCTGTCTCCAATGGTATAACCTCAAGATTCAGTATATATTAATGGTTAGGTATATACTTCCTCACGAGATATACATGGAAAACATTGTGGAATTGAGAGAGGTTTGGTGGATGTTATAATATATAGGATACCATCCCAATATGATCAATAATTTCAATGGATATGATATACATAGTTCTCAATTATCCTTTCTTTCTAAATTTCATATCCCTTTTCCATTGAAAAATAATTAGAAAAATATTTTCAAAAACATTAAATTCTAGATCAAACTAGTGATTTATAAATTTGAGCTTCCTTGATGTGTTGTTATATGGTTTTAAACTTCTCTACCATTTCTTTAACTATCTCAAATCCGAATATGTTTCGTTTTCTTACATCATTTTAGAATGTTGGATATCTACATTTCTTTCAAAAGTTGGATTTTCAAGGATCCAACTGAATTTTTGAGTGAAAGATTCTATTGTATGAAAATTCAAATAGAGGAATGTGTTGATACCAACAGCCTTTTAAACTCAAATAAAAAGATCTCAATATATTCTATAGGATATTAATTTTTATTTCAGAAGAAATCTATTTAAAGTTGATACACAGTTATGATACTAAATTCTAAATCAGGAGCCTACTAAATAATTCTCTAGAACAATTAGGTAAAACATAAACCATGATCAGACAAAATGGAAGGTGGTACTCCATACAACTTTACCACATCCTTAATACTTATCCAAGAATTCGAATCTTGAGATAAGTCATTTCATATAGTGATGATGTTTTCTGACTATTAATATGGTCGACTAAAATCCATATATCATTATTCCTTTCATACATTTTTAGGATTCTGATGAAAACATCCATAGTGATGTTTTCTCACTTCAATTATTTCATGGGTAATGGATATAAAATACTCCAATACTTTTTCTTTCCATCCATAACATTATTACATACCAATAAATGAGACACAAACTCTATCATATCTCCCTTTATTTTATCCCACCAGAAATACTCTTTCATGTATCACTAAATATTCTTACTTCCAGGATGAATAGATAATAAAAAAATATGTGACTACTCGAACAACAATGATGATTTAATTTTTTATTTCAAAAAAACATTTAAGGTTGGAGTTATAAACCTAATAAAATTAACCTTTTCTAGACTCAGTCATATAATAAATCACTAAGCCATTCCAAAAAAAATTTAATGAGGATGAATTCTTTACCAAATAGAAACTCCAATTGATATATGTTACCTCCATGTAAAGATAATCCTTGATGATATCCTCAATTTTATATTTCATTTTGTATGAAATCATTATATATTCTTTTATGTTAACATTCCACTCATTAATTCAACAAGCCTAGATATTGTCTTATTTGTAGATCCAGAATTTTTCTTATCATTCAGATCTACTCGAAGCCTCCTATCAAACATTATATCATGATCATACTTTGGGAGATTTATGTTGAAATACTCCTCTAATATCTATTCAGTGAAGTGTTGGATAAGAACCAAGTCCTTTTCTCAGTCAATAAACTCATTTTCACTACCCTCTCAGCCACCATCAGTTAACTCTTTTATAAGTATCTGTATGGGGCCCACCATTGTATTCCTGTGAGCCTCCTTGATTCCAAAACAATGATTTATAATTCAATTGTTTTGATTAAAATGATCCTAGGTATATCCTTCATCTAGTGTCAAGACTACCAACCAATCCTATTCTATGGTTTTGTTTTGTTTTTCCCACTAATTTGGTGTTCATGGTATTTGGTAAACATGTGTAATCCTTATATAGACTTATTTATTTACCCTTGTTGACTGGAAAATTCCCGGAATTATAATTGTATTGTATCCTATTCTTCAAGAAATGATCAATGTTCAATAACACCTGGTGTACATATTCATAACACGAGGATATACGGGAGTTAGTATCTATGTCACTCAGTACAGAATTCATCTATGACCTTGACCGATAGTGATTTCTTTTCCATTTTGGAATGATGTGTTTTCAACCTTTAGAGTCTACATCCCACTCTCTAATCCCATTAAGAGAACTGAAATTGTTTTGTAGCAAGATTTATCATGAGGGAACCTAATGGCCCGAATACCCCTTTACAATAGAATCAAAATCATCAATCATTTGTAATTTCTATAATAGAGGGATGGAATATACGCCTATTCATGAGGGAATTCTCACACCAGTACCCACATTGATTACCTTCATTTTTCTATTTTATCTATACTTAATAGAATTATAATAAACCAAATGACCCTTGATAGTAATCGAATCATATGAACTCAGTCTAACCTCTTCCATAGTTTTCATGGCCAACATGGATCCTTCCAAGTCATGCTTCAAACCAGAAAATTCATATGAATTACTTGGTTCTAGAAAAAATATCCTCACCACCTTCTAAATGAAATTAACATTTACAAATCCCACCTAGTCCAACATACCGTAAAATAGGTTTTCATGACAAGAAAATACCCCATTTCAAAAGGAGATAGAATCATGACCCAAGCAGACACATAAAGAACATAAGACCACCTAGGATTCATATCATATTTTTTCCCTTCCAACATAGATCCCCTTCAATCTCAATAAAAATAAAATCCAATGGTTCCTTGGATACATTAACTTCATCACACATACAAATATATATGCGATGGATTGAAGATCTATTGAGATTTTCAACATGAAGGAAGAAACCAACAATATTTCCATTCTTCTTGATAAATTATAGGTTCTAAAATAGAAAAGGAAAACCTAGAATCGAAATAAAATATGTTTATATGGTAAGGAACCTCTTAAGGTGAAATTAAAATGACCAGTGAAAAGGGGAGAAGCATAATCCAGAAAATATGTATGGAGCACTCAACCTAGATTATGTGAGTCTTTTTAGTTGTAAACGTAATCATGAGATGATGTGTATCTAGAATACCAATAATAACCATATCACTCAAACCCCCAAATTCAAAAACAAACCATTCTAAATAATATAGTAAGGGACGGTTCTTCCCAAAAAGAGACACCAAGTTGAAATCCAATAACAAATATTACATTTTGAATTCTAGGAGGGAAACCAAAAGATTTGGGATGCCTTTTTTTGTGTTTTAATGTTAGCGATAACATTATTCTTGGAAAATATGGTAAGGAGGATGGTTTTGTTGAATGGGGAGAAAGGATAGAGATTATAGGATGGGGGAGTCAGAGGGACCCCCACCCTACCCCAAGAGGAGGGGTAGTTTGAGTAGTGTCCATGCCACCAACGGTATTGGTAGAAGAACCCTAGAAAGAAATGATGAGTGGAAGGGGGATATTAAATCCTATAATAACCCTTTATTTAAATCTGGTATGGATATAATGCATACATGGATCCAAAACCTTATCATTTTATCATGATCAAGATTAAGAACAAGAGTATTTCAAACCATCTTTTACAGCTCTACATATTTTTATGATTCTCTTTAATCTTAAATTGGATATATGGTTTAAAATTCAATTGAGCAAGATAAAATTTTTCAGCTTTTTTACGATTTATAGTTTTATCCTTTTAAAATCTAGAAATATTGGATCTATTGTAATCCGCATCATGGATAAGCTACCATGATCCTTTTGACTCAAAACATCTGCAATCTTGTTTGCTTTCCTAGGGTGGTAATGTATTGAGAAATATTAATCTTTAATAATCTCTTACCATATTCTATAGAACATATTCATCTCCTTCTCTGAGAATATATACTTTGATCTTTTATAATCGGTATATATATCATAGTATTATCCATAAAGATAACATGTCTTTGTCATTAATGTCAAAAATCACAACAACTAACTCCAAATCATGGTTTTGATAATTTTTATCATGAACCTTCATTTTCACGAGGCACAAGATATAAAAATTTCATTCTATATAAGAACACATCCCAATACCTTCTTGAATGAATCACTATAGAATACAAACCCTTATCGACCACAAGGAAATGCAAGAACACTTATTTTGACTAGTCTTCACTTCAATTCCATGAAATTTTCCTCACAGTCATCTATTAAGAGTATCTTGGATCCCTTTTAAGATAACAAAGTGAGTAGAATATATTTCCATGATAAATTCTCCAAAAAACATCCATGAAATCTAGCTAATCCCAGAAATCAATGGATCTCAGTCATCATGGTTTCTCTATCCCAACATTCAATAGGCTTTATCTTTGATGGATCTACCATGATCCCCTCTCTTGGGATTATATGAACCAAATAATGAATCATTTTGTAGCCAAAATTAACACTTTGTAAATTTCGAATATATTATCTCCTTTATTATAGTCTTTAGTCAAATTCTCAAGTGATCATCCAGTTGTTCCTTTCCCTACGAGTAGATAAGAATATCATCTATAAATACTACCCCAAACATGTCAAGGTAATCTCTAAAGACTATATTCATCAAATATATAATGATTTTGTACGAATTCGTAATACTCAATGAAATCACTATATATTCACAATGTCCACACCCTATACATAACATTTCCTTAGGTATATCCTTATTTTTTATCCTCTATTGATGATATCCAAAACGAAGTTCAATCTTGGATAATAATTTATCTCCATGCATTTCATCAAACAATTCATCAATATAGGGATGATGATACTTGTTCTTAATTTTGATCTTTCTCATCTCTCTATAATCAATGTATATTTTCAATGATCCATATTTATTTTTAACAAAATGAACATGTGCACCCCGGGGTGACACACTCAGCTAAATGAATACCTTGTCATGGTTATACTGGATTTTCTTCTTTAATTCATGAAACTCAATTGGGTCCACTATATAAGGAGTATTTGAAATTGGTGTGTCACCAGGTATAAAATATATTGAAAACTCAACTTCACATTTTTTTGGAAGGCTAATAAACTCTAAAAAAAGACATCAAAAAAATCCCATTAAATAGGCATATCATTGATCTCAATTTTCTCCCCAACCAACTGAGATGAAAACCACTTCTGAATGGGAATGAACACCTATAAAATGGATTTGATCCCCATTATAAATTCATACTTGTATTAACATTGATGGAGAATCATAGGTTGGTTTCGAATATAAAATTTGACTTCCCTTCCTTGAGAATTAATGTGGGATTTCTGTAGAGAAATCCAATCCATGCCTAATTAAACATCTGATTAAACAAGAGGAAGAATGAAAATATTTTCAAGAAGAACATTCCCACAAACATCAAATATAGAAGAATCATTTACTTGAGATGAAAGGAACGAAACATTTGGGGTTTTCAATGATAATTCGATATCAAATCATTCGAGAGGCATCTTGATTTGATTTTGAAATTATTTAGATATCAATGATTGTGTAGATATATAGTCAAATAATAAATTTTAAATTATAGATTATTTCCCTCGGAATTCGGGGATGACCTCCTGGATGGGAGATTCAAACGTTCTGATCGGTTTTTAGTGGGTTTGTTCGTAAAACCGGAAACATCCAATGATTCCACATCCATCTGGACCTACTTCCCAAAGGTAGGTGCTCATTATCTTGTGGATTGATGAGGCTTAGGAATTTGAATTAGTCGAGAGGATGGGACGTCAGACTCATCACAACTTTTTTAGGGGAATTATTGTCTATTCTGGGACTCTCTTTATAGATTTAAGTTATGTTCGTGAATCCTTATTAAATTACCAAGTATAAAATGAGCTTTTCCATTGGCTTTGAAAATCAATGATTAAATATGTAAGAATATTAGAGAATCTTTTATATGTATTTGAGGTTCTTCATCAATAGAGAATCATCTATATCTATTTAGAGATTCTTGGTCAATGGTAACCTTCAAAACATTCATATAAAAGTCTCTTGATCATTATGATGACCAGGCTGGTTTTAAAGCCACTCAGTGGGGCACTTGAAGTTTATTTTCATTCAGAAGGAAATGAATTATTTCAGAGTTGGGATCAAACCCGTAGATAGGCTACCTACGTATCCTTTGTTTTGGAAAAGGAATGAGAACCCACGTAGTTCGAATGGAAGAGTATGATGTTAATGATTGATGGCTCAAAGCAGGATGTCATAAATACTTTTACCCTCTAAGCTCACGTGAGTCATGCTTGGTGTGAGAAACAAGAGGTATTGGTAAAAATTAGGCAATTGTTCCATGAAAGATGCAATCATAAGAAATGGTTTGGGGCTTATGTATGTATGACTGCCCAGAGGATTTACTTTAGGGAGAAAATCCAGGAACATGGTCCATAAAGGTATATGTGCTTCATGAAGATTTGAATACTCTAACTTGGGACTTATTCCTGAAAAGGAAACCCAAATTAGGAGAGGATTGATAACTGGGTTTTACTCCTAAGAAGGAATCCCAGATCAAACGTAAATTAGGACTAGTTAAAGATAATTTAAGGGACTTGGGGCTTATTCCTGAAAAAGGAAGCCCAAGATTTAAGACTGGGACTTATTCCTGAAAAGGAGACCCAGGTTTGGGGACTTGGGGCTTACTCCTGAGAAGGAGGCCCAAAATTATGACTGGGACTTATTCCTGAAAAGGAGACCCAGGTTAAGGATTCTCTCATCTTAAAGGATGAGGTTGAATGAATGAACTCTCCATATTTAATGGCATAAGGATATTTAAATCACTAGGTGTTGAGAGATATTCCACAGAATTTCTTTCAGATAAGGAAGTCAAATGAAGAAATCATGCCATAAATGGCTTTGAAGAGTGTCTTGAAGACTGAATCTTGAAAATGAAAGGTATAATGGCTTAAGAGGGGTGAAATGGGAAGAAAGGCACCCAAAAAGGAAGGGGCGCGCAAGTCTTGGAAGACGCGCAAGTACTACGTGGGCGCGCAAGTATTGGTCGCGCAGGTATACCTGCGCGACATGTGGTGTACTTGCGCGATGGTCAACCTGCATTGAAATACTTGAGCGACACTTTATTAAAGCCTTTGAATTCTCTTGAGGTTCTTACAGAAAAGGGACGCACAAGTTCTATCGAAGGAATCAGGCGGTGCGCAAGTGGGACCACCTCCCTTAAGGGCTGGCCACTCAGGCGCGCAAGTGTTGATGATTTTCAACACTTAGGCCTTACTTCCTCTATTTAGATCTTCCGTTATAGGTAATAAATTACCTTAGAAGTGTTCCGGAAGCTTTGAGAAGAGACTTGGGCGTCGGGAGCTTCAATCCGAGTTTCTGAAGAAAAAAAATACTCTCGAATGGGGGGCCCACAGGGTCTATTTATAGGTAGGAGAAGACCCTGGGCGGTTACCGGGCATTTATCAATTAGGTCTCACAAGTATTTGCGCGACCATAAGGGCGTCGCACAAGTGGACTTGCGCGATAGTGATAGAACTTGCGTGGTGTAGTTTCTTTTGATCCTTTTGTTCCTACCTTTGTCGATTTTTGATATTTTCTTCAAAGGTTGAATCATCTTGAGCTCAGATATTCCCCTTTTCCGATTTTTAGATTCTGTGACGAAAGGAGCGTCAACAAAATTCCCCCCTCAGAGTTGGATCCGGAGATAAATGAGGATTTGACTCTGAGGAAATCGAGTACATCCAAAGGAAAAGGGGGCGCGCAAGTCCTCAGGGAACAGAGGGTGGCGCGCAAGTGCGCATCGCGCAGGGATACGGCCCTCGGTCATGCAGGGTCCGGCGCGCAGGGTCCCGACCGCGTCTATAAATAGAGGTCCTCACTTCTGTACAAGCATCCGGATTTTCAGACTTCATACCTTCGAGCTCTCGCCGCACAGGTCACCTTAGCCGCGTAGGTTGCTCTGTTTTCTAGTGTTTTCGTTGATGACGTGCTACTGTAAAGGCATTTGTACTTGCGCAGTTTATACTTGCGCGTCAAAAACTAGCGCGACACATGAATACTTGCGCGCCATTTTTTAGACTTGCACGCCTTAATGCCTTAGCCATTTTTTTTGAAATCTTTCACAAATTTTATGAAAAAATAAACCCATTTAAGAGTTTAATTTATTCAACTTTTGGGCAGTTTCAATGGCTACTAATGGAATTAAAACGTCTGATGAACTGGGTAGCAAGCGGATTGATGACATGATGAACATCTTGGCCATGATTACTATGATATCTGCAACAGCACTCTCTCAGATTTGGCTAAGCACTTGAAGAAATATCATCTTAATTTCCCACAGAGCATCTACCTGCCTCTATATGGTCATGGTCACCTGCAAGGAGTCAATGTTCCAGATGCAAAGAACTATACACCTGAAATGTAGCTGCACTGCTACTCCTTCATTTAGGTTATGTTGTGCATTAAGAGCAACACCAATGGTGTGAACTTTCCAATTCTTCATCCATGTCATTTCCTTGCAGATATGAAAATGGCAAACCCATGGGCTGAAATTTTTTCCACTACCGGTTGGTGGAGAGAAGACAAATATGGTATTAGAGCAATATCTGAAAATAGTACTCTCTCCAAATGGATCTTTAATTCCAATGCTCCATTCTCAAATCCATGTATCCATCTTCCAAGTCTCTTGGATAGAAACAGAGTCACTGTTTGATCAGCAGAAAATTTTCTCAAACCGCACTCAAGAACATCCTTTTACAATTGTTCCAAGAAGAGCTGGTATCACTGCATCTCTTATTGTATCCAGCTGAATAAATGAATTCCAGGTGGTTTCTGATGAAGCTCGGGATGTCGTAAATCAAATGAAGTGTTATGTTGAAAGCCTCTTGTAATTTTTGAAAAAGAGAAGAGACTCCAGTCTGTGGATGTCCTTTTAACTCTTGTGCATCAATGAAAAACACTTTCACTTTCACTTATTTGTACCTTCATTCTCTCACTACCTACTTTAAATTTACTTAAGCCAATGGGCTTAGTAAGCATAGTTTGATTTTTACTAGGATTATTACAAATAACCCTACAAACTTTGAATCTTTTAATTGCTAAATATTACCTAAATCATACAGAATGTATGTTTAGTGAGCTGGAACTTGAATTTTATTCAGAGTTCCTTTGTCTTTTTGGGCAGTTTAATGTCATGCACGCCGAACATAAAGGGGCTAATGTTTAAGGTCTAAATAGATTTGACCAAAATAGATTAAAAATTGATTCAATTCCTTGACAATTTATCTGAAAACATATTACCATACTCAAGTATGAGGGAAAAAATGTAAACTATGGCTTAATAATATTTGAATCTGAGGAATGATATGAAAAAGAGCTAAAAGGCATTAGAAGAAGTAGTTTCCAAGAATGAAGTTAATATTATTTGACAAAAACCCGTTAGGGGGTTGAATTATGCAGGGCCACCTTAGGGTATTGGGTGCATGGTGAAATAAATATCATCTTTTGGCTCAAAAGTCTGTTATGTGGACTGTTTATGCATGGCCACCTATGGGAATGTGCTATATAGTCAGGCAAAAGAACTCTCAGAAATTTACTTTCCTAGTGCTAAAAGCTAGTGAAAGTTTATGGAGATTCAAATTTTCTAAAGTATAGACTTTGTTGTATGGAAAGAGGTACTTGAATATAGATAAGATATTTCCAAACAAGAATATCGAAGAATTGAATAAATATCACTCCTACGAAGGTCTGACCCAAACGTAGGGAAAGAGAATATGGAGAGTATAAACCATAGACTTGAAAAATTTTAGATCATGAAATAGGACATGGGAAAAATATGTTATGTATGGCCATCTTTTGCAGATCCCTACATACCGTCATTTAAGACAAATAAGGACAAAAGAGGCATTCTTCCCATGAATGAAGTTACTATTATCCAAAAAACCCGTTAGGGGGTTGAATTATGCAGGGCCACCTAAGGGTATTGGCTGCATAGTCAAATAAATAGCATCTTTCGGCTGAAAAGTCTGTTATGTAGACTGTTTATGCAAGGCCACTTATGGGCATGTGCTGCATAGTTAGGAAAAAGAATTCTCAGAAGTTTGACATTTTTGTGACTAAAAGTCATGAAAAGGGTTATGATGATCTGAAAATATTTAAGGTTAGGATTATAACACATAAATATCGGTATTTTCCAATTTATATAGAGATACATAGGTCAATGATAACCATAATCATGTTGTGGTTGGGTCCTAAATTGAAATTTTGGACTTCACTACGTATCTCATAAGAATGGGAATCAATCCATACGTAGTTCTTGAAATGCAGTTTAACGTCATGCAGGATGAAGGTATGAGGGATTTTAGTTTAGGGTCATAGAGTTCGGACCATAATAATGAATACACAGTGTGTGTTTTCATGAGGACTTTTCAGCCAATGGACTGAAAGTGAAATTTGGGGTTAGGCCCAAAATACTTGGGGCTAGATTCGAGGGATACTCGAACATTCCTACGTATCCCATAAGGGTGGGAATCAAGCCCACGTAGTTCTAGAACTACCATTTTTACAAATTTGGTTCGTACATGTGAAGGGTGAAAGGGGACTTTAGTGCAATGATGGTTTAACCTGAGATAAAAAGTTTAGGTATTACCATGTATGCACGTAGACTTTTGAAATGAAACATGATTGAAAAAATCAATGTCAATAATAGTTCTCTCTCAAATGAGGAAATCAAAGAGTATTTTAGTTTATTGTCATACCGGACAAAAGTGTTTCATATTTTAACGTCATATAACAAGGACGAAAGTGAATCAATGTAAAGATATTGATTCTAGGGGCGGTTTCACGAATCAACATCATATGAGATGGTGGTGAACCGATGTGAAGAGATTGTTTTTGGGCATGAACCTTGGGAGGTTGCCTATGTACCCAGCCTGGAAGGCAAGGATCAAAGTCCTTGTAATTCAATTAAAGAATGAATTAATGATCAAGTTTTTCTTGGGGACAACGATCTAAATAATAATAATAAAAATAAAAATGTTGTTGGGACTTATACATGGTTAGCCGCCCAAAGAGAGTGTTACGGTTGAGGTTTTCTCTAAGATCACGTGATTCATACTCAGTGTGAGAAACAAGAGGTAACAACAACTTTAACAATGAATAGTTTAATGTCATGTAGGACATATAAAGGGACTATGTTGTTTAAAGTCTTGCAGTTAGGACTATTGGTGTTGCACAGTTTAGTGTCATGTAGTAGGGACAAAATACAGTTTAATGTCATGTAGGACATATCATGAATTTTATGTACAGTTTAGCGTCATGTAGTTAGGATGATGGGGACAATAGAGTTTAACGTCATGTTGGATGAAAGGGGGACTGCGCAGTTTAATGTCATGCAGTAAGGAAAAAATAACACACCATTTACGTCATGTTGGACGCATTGGGGATTTTTTTCCCCACAGTTTAACATCATGTTGGACGAAAGGGGGACTGCGCAGTTTAATGTCATGTAGTAAGGACAAAATAACACACCATTTACGTCATGTTGGACGCATTGGGGATTTTTTCCCTACAGTTTAACGTCATGTTGGACGAAAGGACGAATAGTTTAAGGTCATATGCATGGACCGTGGATGGTGCAGTTTAATGTCATGCTGGACGGTGGTGTAGTTTAAGGTCATAC
Organism: Viscum album; assembly: GCA_963277665.1. Classification (NCBI taxonomy): domain Eukaryota; kingdom Viridiplantae; phylum Streptophyta; class Magnoliopsida; order Santalales; family Viscaceae; genus Viscum; species Viscum album. The sequence goes on along the minus strand of OY728138.1, from coordinate 749,264,016 downwards.
AGGACCTTTGATGATTATGTAGTTTAACGTCTTTTCGGATGCAAGGGACTTTTATACAGTTTAGATTCATGTAGTTAGGACGTCACATTTTAACGTCTTGCTGGACGTAAGGGACTTTTATACAGTTTAGTGTCATGTAGTTAGGACGTCATAGTTTAACGTCTTGCTGGACGTAAGGGACTTGCAAATAGTTTAGGGTCATATGCATGGACCATTGATGATGTAGTTTAAGGTCATACTGAACCATTTAGGGAACTTTTTCACAGTTTAACGTCGTGTGGGATGAATTTGCATTTTAAGGTCATACAGGACCATTGCTTCATAGTTTAACGTCATATAGCAAGGACGAACTGGTGCTGCACAGTTTAGTGTCATATTGCGGGGACATTACAGTTTAACGTCATGTTGGACGAAAGGGGGAGTTTAAGGTCATACTGGACCATTTCTGTATAGTTTAACGTCATATAGCAAGAACGAACTGGTGCTGCACAGTTTAGTGTCATGTTGCAGGGACATAAGGTGACACAGTTTAACGTCATGTTGGATGTATGTGCAAATAGTTTAGGGTCATATGCTTAGACTGTTGTTGTATAGTTTAACATCATATAGCAATGAAGAACTGGTGCCACACAGTTTAGTGTCATGTTGCAGGGACATAAGGTGACACAGTTTAATGTCATGTTGGACGTATGTGAAAATAGTTTAGGGTCATATGCTTAGACCATTGCTGTATAGTTTAACGTCATATAGCAAGGATGAACTGGTGCCGCACAGTTTAGTGTCATGTTGCGGGGACATCATGTGAATACTTTGTATTTTATACAAAATATTTCTTCAAAAATCTGGCATTAGTTGGAGTAGTAATGAGTTCTCCATCCATCGAGATTAATGAATAAGCTCCATTGGAGTATACCCTATGTATTGAATAAGGTCCTTCCCATTTTGGCTCAAGCTTGGGAGGTTTCTTTCCTGGTATCATTGGAGTTCTGAGAACTAATACCAATTCTCCGTGAATGAATGAACGAAGATGAACTTTTTTGTTAAAAGCTCGTGCTATTCAATTCTGATAGATTTCCAAGTGGTGCAAAGTGCACAATCTTTTCTCATCTAACCATTCTAATTCATTCAGTCGCTTATGGGATTTCTCATCTGTAGATAACTGATCACAAATGGATACTCTGAGTGAGGGAAATTGAACTTCAATTGGCAAGACTGCTTCTGTTCCATATACCAACGAATATGGAGTTGACCGCGTTGCATTGCGGGTGGTAGTCCGATAATCCCATAAAGTATGAAAGAGTATATCAGGCCATGACCTCTTATCTTTATCCACCATCTTTTGCATTATATTTGAAAGAGTCTTGTTAAAGGCTTCTATTTGGCCATTGGCTGCCGCATGATACCAAGATGAATGGATCGATTTAATGTTGTATTCTTGATACAATTTCTTCACCTTAGAAGAACAGAAGTTGGTGTCGTTGTCCGTCAATATGGTATGAGGGACACCAAATATTGTAATGTTTTTAGACATGATGAAGCTAACAATTCATTTAGAACTGACTTCTTTAAGAGGTACTACCTCTGCCCATTTGTAAAAGAAATCAGTAGTAGTAAGAATTTACTTAAACTGCTTGGCCGTAGCTGAAGGGTAAGGTCCCACCACATCCATTCCCCATGTGGCAAATGGCCATGAGTATTTAGTTGTATGAAGCAACTCTGGAGGTTGATGAATGAAGTTGGCATGTTCTTTACATGAATGAAACTTCTTTGTGAAATCAACAAAATCTTGTATTGTTGAAGTCCAAAAGTATCCAAGCCTTCGAATTTGATCAGACAATCTATGTCCAGACAGGTGGGCACCACAGACTCCTGCATGCACTTCTTTCATGACAGCTATTGTCTCTTCACCATCAATGCATCTGAAGAGAACTCCATCAAAACCACATTTTTAGAGAATTTTATCTAGGTGGGTTGGGCCATCATAAAGAGTAAAATTTACCACACGTCGCCGGATTTGTTCTTTCTCGGCTCTATCAGGTGGAAGTGTTCCATTTTGAAGGGATTCCCTGATAGGTGACATCCATACTGTAGTATGACTATACGGTTCTGGAATGGGACTAATTTCATTAATTTCCACTGTTCTGGCTTGAACATAAGGTGAAATTGCACGACGGTGGGCAATACTGATGGTTGTCTCGTCCAATTTGGATCTTCTAGAGTTGTGGCTATATTAGCCGGTGCATCAGCTTGATCATTTTGTGATCTTGGGACATAAGAAAATGTCGGCTCTGAAGGGAATTCTGCCATTAACTTTCTGACGTAATCATACAAAGGGATTAACTCTTCTTTTCTGATGGCATAATCCCCATTGACTTGTTTGATTACCAAGTCTGAATCACCTTTCACCTTTAAGTGATTCACTTGTTCTTGAAGCGCTAACTCCAAGCCTGTGATAAGAGCTTGGTATTCAGATTCATTATTGGTACCACCTTCCCACAATAAAAAGGAATAAGGTAAAAATTCCTTATCTGGAGAAATGAGTACAATTTTTAAACCAGCTTTGTTGAATTTAGGATTTTCCATTTTCATCCCTGTTGGACTTCTAGAAGCACCATCAAAATACATTTCCCATGTTTGAGGACACTCTTGAATAGAAAAAACTTCCTCATCAGGGAGTTCAATATCTGAAGACGTGTCTTCCACTGAAGGATGTTCAGCTAGGAAATCAGCCAGAGCTTGGCCCTTCATTGACTTTTGAGATACATACTGAATGTCGAACTGCTGCAAAATAACTACCCACCTTGCTAGACGTCCTGTGAGCATTGAACGACTGAGGATGAATTTGAGCTGATTATTGCAAGATACCAATTGGACCTCGTGATGTTGCAGGTAGTGTCTCAGTTTCTGAACTGAAAATATTAATGGCAAGTATCACTTCTCAATACTTGAATACCAGGTTTCTGCTTCAAGCATAGTTCTACTGAGATAGTAGAGGCTATTTTCATTCCCAGCATCATTCTTTTGGGCGAGAAAGGCACCCAATGATCGCTCTAGAGCTATCACATAGAGGATAAGTGGTCTACCTTCAATAGGTGGCATGAGTACTGGTGGACTCAAGAGGTATTTCTTGAGAACATCAAACGCTTCTTGACATTCTTCAGTCCACTGGTATGTGACTCCTTTTTTCAATAATTTGGTAAAGTGTAAACTTTTGCCTGCCAAATTGGCGATGAAACGCCGAATATAGGCTAAGTGTCCTTGAAGTCCTCTTAATTCTTACAAATTATGAGGAGGTGACATACGAAGGATTTATTTGGTCTTCTAAGGATCGACTTCAATACCACGATGGCATACAACAAAGCCGAGGAATTTCCCTGAGGTTACCCCAAAAGCACATTTTAAGGGGTTCATCTTCAAATTAAGTTGTCGAAGCTTGTGGAATATGACTTCCAAATCAGCCAAGTGATTAGAACATTGTTTGGATTTAACCACCAAATCGTCTACATAGCATTCAACAAACTTCCCTAAGAAAGGTTTGAAGATACGATGCATGGTGCGTTGATATGTTGCACCTGCATTCTTTAAACGAAGGGCATCACCCGGTAACAAAACACACCTTGAGGGGCTCTGAAGGCTGTAGATTCCTCATCTTCTGGGGCCATTAAGATCTGATTATATCCGGAATATCCATCCATGAAGGAAAGTACTTCATAGCCAACCGTCGCATCAATTAAGAGTTCTGTAATCGGAACTGGGAAATCATCTTTAGGACAATACTGATTAAGATATCTGAAATCGATGCAAACCCTATTTTGTCCGTTCTTCTTCTTTACAGGGACAATATTAGCCAACCACATGGGATATTGAACTTTTCTGACGAAGTTAGGTTTGATCAACGTATCCACATCAGCTTCAATTTTGGAAGCATAAGTTGGGTGTGTTCTTCTCGCGGCTTGCTTAAATCCTCGATGTTCTTTTGGTTAACCCAAATGATAAGTAGCAATATCAGGATCAAGCCCAGGCATTTCTGTATAGTTCCAAGAGAAAATATCTTTATTTTGCTTTAGAAAAGAAATATACATCTCTTGATCTTCAAGGGTCATGGCCGTACTAATTAAAGTGGGGCATGGATCTTTCTCTGTACCCAGATTTATTTTCCTGAGTTCATCCACAGTGGTAGAGAAAACCTCTTCAAATGCTGGAAGAGCATCTCTAAGATCTTCCTCTTCCTCTTCATCATGTTCTATTTCTTCCGTGTCTACTTTCATAGTATATGACAAAACGAAATCTTCATGATCAGAAAATATGTCAAAATTTGCACATTTTGAAGAAGAAGCTTCTATTTCCGACTCTATTGATGATAAAGGGCCTTCTATGGGAAATAAAGAGGAGATGATGGGTTGAGAATTGACATCATTATTCACCTCTGATGTTGCAATAAATTCTTCAGGCCTAATTGGTGATGTATAGACCTGTTGGATTTCAGCAGATGAAATGAAGACGTCACCACTTGTGCTTTCATCACTGTTTGGTAGGTCCCCAATTTCTCCCATGTTGTCTGGCTCAACTGCCGTAATTGATATTATGGGTCATTCCATTAGAGTATTTTGATTTGGTCCTATTTTGTCAATTTGACTGATAGGTAACACATAATCTGTACTCACATGTGTAAATGGATTTATTGAAATCTTCTCCAAACCATATGGATCATTAACTTTGGTAATTTCCTTCATTGTAGATTTTTCTCTTCCCTTCATGTGATAAAATTATGCCTCAATGTATTGAGACTCACATGTCTTGAACGGGGCCTTATCACCATACAATGTTCCAACTTGACAATTAAAATAGTATTTGAGACATTGATAGTATGATGAAGGGATAGCTGCATGCTGATGTAGCCAGGGTCTTCCAAGCAAGACATTGAAAACTGAGTCTTGATCAATAATCATGAAATCCGAATTGGATACAAGATCTCCAAACTGAGTTCTGAGTGTAACTTCTCCCAGTGGTTCTTGTTCATTTTTATCATATCCGTGTAACATCATGGTAGAAGGAGATAAATCAGATTCTGTGAGGCCCAATCGACAAAGTGTACGGATGGGCATGAGGTTGACTCCTGAACCATTATCAATGAAAGCTCTTCGGATATCCATACCATTGAATTTTCCAGATAAGTACAATGGTTTTATGTGCCCATGCACAACATCATCATCATCTTTATCAGTAAAAGATATCACTGCATGGCATTTTGCATGATTATTCTCTATGTGATAGACTTTAGCTGCAGCAATTTCAGCTTCAAAATCCTTGGAAGCAGATGCTTTAGAAGCTGATGCATCTTGTATTGGGATAGAAGTTTGAAACATCCTTGGTTTTGGTAGATTAGACCGACTAGATCCATTTACTTTCTGAGATAAAGAAGATGGAATTTTCAACTGGTCTTCCAAAATAACTGTTCAAAGACTGAGTTGACTATTGGCAGAAGAACTTGCTTGTTCTTTTTGAGCTCGCTGAAGGGCTCTACCAGGAGTTTCTGCTGCATACATAGTGCTAGCAGGGGTAGAATTGGAGTAGTGGCTTCGGAAAGATCCACGTCTTCCCCTGTATCCTGATCCTCTGGAACTTCCTCAGATTCCCTTATTTGATACAAGGAATTCAGGCTCATCAAAATTGAAATTACGACTGGAATACAGATCTGTTAATTGAATCATATTAACAGAACTGATGATTAACTCTTCGTCTAATAAAGACCCTGCCGGACTAGCCTGTTTAGGCTGTGTCGTTTGATGGGGTGGTGCCCGTTGTATTGAAGTAGATGGAATAAAGTATGCCAGAGTCAAAGACAATTTAGGCTTTGACACATACTCATCTTCTTCTGATTCTTTTTTCTTCTTTGAATCAAACCATTTCTTTGAGGACTTTCCCTCTGAAGAAGAGGGTTTTACCGCAATATTCATGGCATAAGACACAATTGGTATCTTTAATTGTGTTCGCAAAATGGCATGAGTCCGATTGATTGTCTTTCTGACCATCCAATCATCATACTTCTGTGCATTTCTGCTTTTGACTTCATGCCATTCACCTTCCTACTCTGGAATTGTAGCAGTAACCCATTCTACCTGAGTCGAAGAAACTTTCAACTTGACTTGTCCCAAGTCAACCATCTTTTGCAGGAGGTCTTTGAAGACAAAACACTCCTGGATGGGATTCCCTAACATTTGATGAAAGGGACAATAATTGGGACGGTCTTCATCTCCTTCTTTGTTTGGCCTCTTGGGCACTGGTAATTGAACCAAATTATTTTCCAGAGCTGAAATGAAGTAACCAGGAACATGATCATTTCAGAAAGATTATGTTTTACTCTTCAAATCCTCAAATTGTTTTCGTCGTTTATCTCTTTGATCATTTGGACGAAACTGCCTTTGTTGTTGGCGTTCACGAGGTAGAGCCCTTTGAGAAGACGAAGGTTTTGAAGTAGAAATAGGTACATGAGCTTGTTTAAGCATAACTGTAGCAGTTTCTGCATTACCCATTCTCCTTCCTAGAGCTGATGGAATTACACAAGATTTAACCTTAGCCTGTATAAGGGAATCTTCAATTTTCTGAGCGATTGAAGTAAGGTCTCAAAACCCTCCTGTGTATTTCATAGGGATCAATGGCGTGTGTAATTCGTCACGCAAATTTGCCACACAGATTGGCAACAGCTCTTCCTGATGGAGTGCTAAACTCCGGGAATACGTTAATCCCTTCCAGCGAGCAATGAAATCAGAGACTCTTTCATTCTCCCTTTGCTTGCAGTTTGTAAGATCAAAAACTGTTGTTTTTGGCAAAGTTGAGCCGAACTGAAGAAGGAATTTTTGACGAAGATCCTCCCATCCGATGATTGACCAGGATTGCAAGCTTGTATACCAGACAAAAGCTGTTCTTTGCAAGGTTCACACGAAGCATCTGAGTTTCACTGCTTCTTGCTGCTCTGGAGTTCCCATCATAGGATCACAACAAGACACGTAATGCGTCAAATGTTGTTCAGGGTCGCTTGATCCATTGAAAGTAGGGAAAACAGGGTTTCCAAAACTAGATGGAGGAGAAATCGAATCTACCCATTCAGGGTAAAATTTCTTTTCTGGTTGAACTTTCTCCCATTTCCCTTCCATAGTTTCTAACCGAGTTGTTAATGACTCAATAGTAGTTATTAACTTTTGAGAAACATCAGGTTGAATTTTCTCTTGGGTAGGTGAAATGAATGGTGCTTGGACAGACGTGGTGGTTGGTGATGCAACTGATGGTAGCACTGCCAACCTTTGTTGCGCTTGACCCACAGGATTAGACCTCTGAGGGTGTACTGATAAAGGAGGATATTCTTGATCCATCTCAGTAACTGCAACAAATTCCTTCGGCTGTCGGACTTCAGCATTCTTAAGAAGAATACTACTCTGAAGTAGTTCTCCATTCAACATTCTTAATTCTTTCATTTCTTCTTCTTGTTGTGGAACCCTTTTCTCTAACGAGAGTGATTGACCTCTCCAGAGGAAGGATATGTAACCTGATTATTTCCCCTCCTTTTGTTGGATACTTTTTGGAGAGAAGGAAGTGGATTACCTAGGTTCTGAGTAATCCTTTGACTTCGTGTACGCACACCTTCTTCATTTGTATCAGCGCATACATTTTCTTGAGCAGGACGCTCTTCATATGAGTCCCCTGAGTGAGTCTCCTCTAGTGGATTAGCAATAACGGCATTGATGACATTGATTGATGTATAATGCATCACATCCCTTCTATCAAAATTTCTGTGATATTGTCTTCTTTCATTTCTTTGATGATACATTGCCTTTTGTTGATTTAATCTTTTAGGAACTTCTTGACGAGCTATAACATGGAGGGAATCTCTTGATAATTTGGATCTTCGTTCCTCTTGGGGATTCTCCCCCAATCGAGAAAAGACCGATATTCTCTGAGAAGGGGATTGATGATTTGAAAGTGTCCCCAGTCTTGAGAACTGGGGATGTTCCTGCTGCTTCCGCTCAACTCCTCGAATCCCATTTGTTGACTCTAAGGGTTGGGTTAAAGGAGTCCCCAATCAGGAAAGCTGGGGTGGCTCTTGACATGCTATGTCTGAGACTTTCTTAAAATCTCTCTTGACCTTGCGAATCTTAGTTCAGAAATTAGCTGGATGCATTAGCATGTATCCACTTTTATCACTTGGTTTAATAGACCGTTGGATGATTTCCGAAACTTCTGTCATTTTATGATGTGTTTGCTCTATACGAGAGGCTTGTGCAATATTCTCGCCTGCTTGATGTAGGAGAAATTCAACAACATGTTATCTATATGCTTTCTTTTGAGAGGAACTAGGTGAAACCTGTTCTTGAGCAAGATTTTGATTATGAACAATGCCCATTGACTGTGGCTGGCCATGGGCAATAACATTGCATGAGACCATTTTAAGCAGGCTTTGCTGACTGGAATGCACTGTGAAATGTAGTGCTCCATGAACACCCCATCCTCTGATATGAAAACCAGATGGAGCATTGACAATTAACTGACGCAATTTTCTTAGTGCGCCAAGGCATGAACGTTGAAGGGTTCTTTGTTGCTTTTCATCCTTCGGATACCGAGAGACTGATAGAGATGCCAATTCAATCTGACGTTGTAGCCCTTCTATTATCTTAAGATGATTTTCATATTCATCATAATATAATACCTTATTCTTTAATTGACGAAGAGTTTTCCATATGTTGAGATGAATATCATGGACTCCATCTTCCATCAACATCTTTGGAATATCATACTGGGAGTCAACCAAAGGCCAAAACATGACTGGTACCTCACTTTTCGCCAGTTTTTTCCTCATGTTCAGCATTTCCTCTTTATCATTAAATGAATATTCTTCTACCTGTTTTGACCAGAGTTGGTGTTTCCTTGTTGCTTCATCGGATTCAACAATATTAGTAGAGAGATCATTGATCAAACTAGAAGATGCATGACTTAGGGGTGGTTCATAGAATGACCTACAACCTGGGCTATCTTCTGATTGAGAAAGTATTTCACTTGCTAGCGATAAAGCATCAGACATGACTGGTTTCACATTTTCAAGTGCCTTAAGATAAGAGGGCTTTCTCGGCACTACATTGTCCACTGGAGTATTTTCCAGGAAATGTGAATCACTACTGCGGAGAGAACTTTCGCAGCTAAATTCATCACCATGGGGAGGACCACCATAATGGGTTACAACAAAAGATGATATCTCTTTCTCCTTGGTCTTCTGACCACATAGAGAGTTCCTGTGGCTCTCATCTGAAGAAGAAACTTCATGATTGGCCGAATTTTCATGAAGCAAGCCTTCATGAGGATGTGTATGTTGAAGACTTTCAGAATTAATGTTCCAGTTATTCGGAACTGAGGGAGTAGAATCTTGAATTCCAACAGATAAATGTCTGAGGGATTCAAGAACTCCAGCATCAAGAAAGGCCTTGTTACAGATTGGCCTTTGATCACCAGACTGTGCTGGGCAGATCTTTTTCTTAGATGCCTTCTTACTCACTTTGGAAACCACTTGTTGATGAAAGTAGTTACTCTGAGCAGGTGTATGTGCCTGATCCGGAAAGATGGTCAGGTTAGGCTGACGATTTCCACTCAAATTAGGTTTATGTGCATTACTTGGTTGTCCGTATGACATGGGGGAGTATGCCCCAAAACCCTCTTGGACTGGAACATATGTGTGTGTCTGTTCTGGAGTGAATCGTTGATGTGTCACTCCACTGCTAGGGAAAGATTTATGTGTCTTTCCCTGAGATGATGCTGAAGCTGTTATGATATCCTGGCAAACATCCAGAATATGAGCAGGAATTTGCTTCTGCTCTTTCACCATTGACAAAATATTCTTGGTGACTTCAGCCGCCGGAACGAGGATATACGTCCATTCCGGGATTGGAGTAGGTGTAGGTGCCTGCTCCTGTCCTCCTTTTTCTATTAGTGAATCCTGACAGTACTGAAGTGTGGAGGCAGAGAGTTGAGTATGCCTCTTGTTTGCCGTCGGAGCTTTCCGACTGACTTCTCCATGCGCTACCAAGCGAGACTGTTGGTAGGCTTTATTAGTACATGTAGGTGTATGTACCTGATGATTACACTTTTCCAAACGCGGTTGACGAGATCCATCATATGTAGTCTGGCGAGCCCGCTGACTAACTGATGATGTATAAGCAGGTGTATGTTCCTGCCTATAGTACTCCGCCGGAATTGCCTGGTAGGATTAGCTTGATGCTGCCAGACGAGTCTGCTTGACAGCGGAATTAAAACGGACAGTTATGTGTGCCTGTTCGTTGTTCACCACCAAGTTAGGTTGGTGGACTCCATCATATGTAGTCAGGCGAGCCTCCTGACTAACTGATGATGCATAAGAAGGTGTATGTTCCTGCCTATAGTACTCCGCTGGAATTTCCTGGCGGGATTGGCTTGATGCTGCCAGAAGAGTCTGCTGGACAGCGGAATTAAAACGGATAGGTGTGTGTGCCTGTTCGTTGTTCGCCACCAAGTTATGTTGGTGGACTTCTCTGAAGATGGCAGGGATGAAAACCTGCCCATTGTTAACCGAATTCCATGTCTGGCAGTTCGACTTGCCTGCTCGGGTTCGAAGAACCTGAGCTAAATGCCAGGAGTCGGTACCCTCATCATGTTGAGGGCGCACTGCCGCACGATTCTGGCGGCGATTGTTGATGGGAGCCCTCAGGAAGGACTCCGGTCTTTTTGAATTACGGCCCTGAGGGACCTGCTCATTCACTTCCTCAGAGTAAGGGAGTGAATGGAAATTGCGTTCCGGGGATAACGACCCGAAACGGTTGGAGACGGTAGTCAGTACCGCCTGCCTCTTGATCACTGGTCGTCGTTGTCTGTACGACCTGTGTGAGTTGTTCACTTGGAGGGCCTGTCGGGCAGCCTCCAAAGTTGGGATGGTACCGTGTTGACGGTACTCCTTAACCAGCACATTTGATACCCAGCGTTGAAGACGCTGAGTAGGTGATGTCATCCTCAGAGCGGATGATGATCAAGTAGGAATAACAGTAGTGGTATTTGCAGCAGCAGTATTCACAGATGTGAATTTGAGAGCAGCCATTATGGAAATACAGAAGATCTTGGAAAAGAGTGCCTGTTTGATATAACAGAAGTAATCAAGATAAAATTCATCCAATTCATCCTTTGGATGAGCACACATGTCAATGATTGTTTTTGTTAGCCCTCTTATTGAGTTTTAAATAGGGGCTTAACAAATAGGTAAAACATCATTTTAACTTGGTTAAGGATTCACGTCGGGTTCACCATTTTTAGTTTCCCTTGGAATTCAGGGATGACCTCCTGGATGGGAGATTCAAACGTTCTGATCGGTTTCTAGCGGGTTTGTTCGTATAACCGGAAACATCCAATGATTCCACATCCATTTGGACCTACTTTCCAAAGGTAGGCGCTCATTAGCTTGTGGACTGATGAGGCTTAGGAATTTTCATTGGTCGAGAGGATGGGAGGTCGGACTCATCACACCTTTTTGAGGGGAATTATTGTCTATTCCGGGACTCTCTTTATAGATTTAAGTTATGTTTGTGAATCCTTATTACTTTACCAACTATAAAATGAGCTTTTCCTTTGGCATTGAAAATAAATGATTAAATATGTAAGAAACTTAGAGAATCTTATATATATATTCAAGGTTCTTCATCAATAGAGAATCATCTATATCTATTTAGAGATTCTTGGTCAATGGTAACCTCCAAAACATTCATATAAAAGTCTCTTGATCATTATGATGACCAGGCTGGTTTTAAAGCCACTTAGTGGCGCACATGAAGTTTATTATCATTCAGAAGGACATGAATTATTTCAGAGTTTGGATCGAACCCATAGATAGGCTACCTACGTATCCTTTGTTTTGGAAAAGGAATCAGAACCCACGTAGTTCGAATGGAAGAGTATGATGTTTATTATTGATGGCTCAAAGCAGGATGTCATAATTACTTTTACCCTCTAAGCTCACGTGAGTCATGCTCGGTGTGAGAAACAAGAGGTATTGGTAAAAATTAGACAATAGTGCCATGAAAGATGCAATCATAAGAAATGGTTTGGGGCTTATGTATGTATGACTGCCCATAGGATTTACTTTAGGAAGAAAATCTAGGAACATGGTCCATAAAGGTATATGTGCTTCATGGAGATTTGAATACTCTAACTTGGGACTTATTCTTGAAAAGGAAACCCATATTAGGAGAGGATTGATAACTGGGTTTTACTTCTGAGAAGGAATCCCAGATCAAACGTAAATTAGGACTGGTTAAAGAGAATTTAAGGGACTTGGGGCTTATTCCTGAAAAAGGAAGCCCACGATTTAGGACTAGGACTTATTCCTGAAAAGGAGACCCAGGTTAGGGGACTTGGGGCTTACTCCTGAGAAGGAAGCCCAAAATTATGACTGGGACTTATTCCTGAAAAGGAGACCCAGGTTAAGGATTCTCTCATCATAAAGGATGAGGTTGAATGAATGAACTCTCCATATTTAGTGGAATATGGATATTTAAATCACTAGGTTTTGAGAGATATTCCACAGAATTCCTTTCAGATAATGAAGTCAAATCAAGAAATCATGCCATAAATGGCTTTGAAGAGTGTCTTGAAGACTGAATCTTGAAAAGTAAAGGTATAGGGGATTAAGAGGGGTGAAATGGGAAAGAAATGCACCCAAAAAGGAAGGGGCGCGCAAGTCTTGGAAGACGCGCAAGTACTGCATGGGCGCGCAAGTATTTTTCGCGCAGGTATACCTGCGCGACATGTGGTTTACTTGCGTGATGGTCAACCAGCATTGAAATACTTGAGAGACTCTTTATTAAAGCCTTTAGAATTCTCTTAAGGTTCTTCCAGAAAAGGGACGCGCAAGTTCTATCGAAGGAATCAGGCGGTGCACAAGTGGGACTACCTCCCTTAAGGGATGGCCACTCAGGCGCGCAAGTGTTGATGAGTTTCAACACTTAGGCCTTCCTTCTTCTCTTTAGATCTTCCGTTCTAGGTAAGAAATTATGTTAGAAGTGTTCCGGAAGCTTTGAGAAGAGACTTGGGCGTCGGGATCTTCAATCTGAGTTTCTGAAGAAAAAAAACCTCTCAAATGGGGGGCCCAAAGGGTCTATTTATAGGCAGGAGAAGATCCCGGGCGGTTACCGTGCAGTTATCAATTAGGTCGCACAAGTATTTGCGCGACCATAAGGGTGTCGCGCAAGTGGACTTGCGCGACAGTGATAGAACTTGCGCGGTGCAGTTGATTTTGATCCTTTGTTCCTGCCTTTGTCGATTTTTGATATTTTCTTCAAAGGTTGAATCATCTTGAGCTCAGATATTCCCGTTTTCCGATTTTTAGATTCTGTGATGAAAGGAGCGTCAACATAGATTAGATGGTAAGTGTACCTTTCACCATTTTTCTATTGAAAACCTTATCAAAGATAGTGATCATAAGATATTTACCCTAATCCTACAACTTAAGAGGAAGTTGGAATTTATTACTATCATTATCCCTCATATTTGGGAACTTGTTAGTATAAGGCCCAAAAATCCTTTTATTTGAAACAATGATGTTTGGGAGGTGTATTTTGTATATATTTTACATTATTCATATCATTTTTTAACTTCTTCCCACCACTTATCCATTCATCCACTCAATGACATTCCCTTCCAAATGTAAAACAATCAATATTCCACTCATGAAAATTTCCCCCATAATTCATCCCATACATTGAGTATAAAGGAAAGTCCATCTACTTCTCTCTATGGTTCCAAGATTTAACATTGAATTCCATTTTTATCATCTGATCACAAACATAGATTGATATGTAACATCAACCTCCATTTAAAAATTTATAGCACAATGACCAATATATTCATAGCTACTAAAGTCTCTTATAGATAAATCCCTTCAGACACATTGTTTTAAGCCATTAAAGATTCGATCAACAATACATTTAGGTTGGATAAAAATAGAAAAATAGAACATTACAGGTCTTGTAAAATATCCATCACAGGTACCAAATGATTCATCATACTTTTACATTATCTAAAATAACTCTTTTTCCATCTTAGTATGAATAATATGAATAAATTATTTATATAAAAATAAGTTATTGAACTCATCTCAATCCATGTATTCAATTTCATATTGTTACCTTGTATTCGTGATGAGATCCCACCATTTTCTTGATTTCCCTTCCAAATATTAGAAATCCAAAATTACATTTTCATGTTATAAACATTGGATAATGAAAAATATATTTTTATTTGCAGTGATCCATTTATTAGAATCTATTATATTAGTTGTTCTACTAAAGGAAGGCGGACATTTCCTCCTAAAGGACTCAACAGAACATTGTTCCATCCTTTTCTCATATGGAATTTCATCATGATTCATGTCATGAGAAAGTTGTATGAGCATAGAAACATGATTATCAAACCAAATCCCATAATTTTTGGTATCTCATGAGGAAGATCATTTACTTTTCTATTAATATCAACATTAACACAATTCCTTCTGGTTACAACCATTGTCTAAACAGAAAATTCCAACTGTATGAAACAATAATCCTATTGGAGAAACAAATAATCTTGAAAACCCACTTATAGGATGTCTAAATATTGATGCCTTATTTAATCTATGACACATTATTTTTATATTATGCCATTAATATCAATATTATATTTAAATATTTCATTATGGTTTTTAAAGAGTTTTCAATTCTCTAATGTGTGTCCACTAGGAGAGTCAAACCAGTTCTGTAGAAAGGACCATTAATGTGAACTTAGTGATGATTGAGTCTATCCAAATGCTCTCCTTTAAATTGGTTACTATAATTCCCCGACCCTAGATACCCAGATTCGGTGCATTATTACATAACATTGGCATGATCACAAGAAAGATCATGTCTCAAAATACCGATTAGTTTAGTAGCCTTGGAAACACTAGATATATTCATAATGTTAACATTACATCAATAAGTGAAAAAATACAACAAAATATTGTCTTCATATCCCCTAATACAATCCCAATAGGTAATTCATAAAATACTTCTTCAATCCGGGGAAAAATAAAACATTGAAAGGGGTGAGCTTAGATGCTCAGTAAGGATAACAATATAGCGGAAACTTTCATAAATAAACATAAACATTTAAGGCAATGTATAACTAAAACAAAAGCCTTTTAAACTTGAACTTCAGAATAAATGGCAAGGATAAAATGAAATAATGCCATTTACTTATTCACATGGATATTCTACTAGTCTAATAATCACATTAAAATATTAATAACCACTTTAATAATGACAGAATGCATAATGCCAGACTATCATAACCACGTAGCCAAGGCATCGTGCCAAGACTACAAATAAGATTTTGTCAAGGCCTCATGCCAAGACACTAGTTTGTCTCATGAGACCTACTGATGCATCAAGGAGCTATAGAGGGCTCCACCCGTCACTTACTAAGTCCAATGCATTCCTAATATGAAAATTTTGAAATATGACATGATCATTCGTATTAAACTAGCATACGAAATGTCAATACTTAATAGACAAACCATGAATGGTATAAAAATAACACATCCATAGTCAAACATAACTCATTCGATACAATATGGAAGATTGAATTGTATCATATTAATCTCAATCATGAATAATGAAGGATATTGTTATAGATTAAATTAATCGTCAAACTATTAGAGAGAAGTATCCCCATTTTCTTGAAATCAATTAAAAGTCACACTATTTGTCAAGAAGCCATTTAGAAATAGATTTTTGAATCAAATTTTCCCATACCACTTTGAAAATTTTAAAAGTAATTTTAGTTTCAAAACTATAATTTCCATATAAATAAATTCTTAAAACCATTTTTAAAACATGGACATTAATGAGAAATATTTTGAAGAATAAATCTTTAAAACACTTAAAATGTATTTTAGTTAGATTTTCTAACCAAAAAAGAGACACTTGAATACAAATAATCGAGGTAATCAAAACATTATAATATCATGAGAATAAAGGGATTCATGATATACTATGTCAGAGTACATTATATACACCATATAAAAGTGATTTGGAGTATAACTACAAAGAAGTCTCAATGGAATGTAAATTGAGATGAATTATCTTATAAAGGCCATATTCATAGGTTAAGGATAAATCAACGACATAATTATGTGTGAAAAATATAAATACACTCAATATGATTGGATATTCATTGTAAAACAATCAGAGGACATTCACACATATTCTTGTAAAAACAACACCAATGAATTGGATGTTTATCTCCACAAATCGATATTGTGTAAAAATTACTCTTATCAAGTTCATACCGATGACTTGAGAATTTATCAATGGAGTGATTATGTGTATAAAAAGTATATCCACAGAAATGGGAGTGGAAATTATGACATAATCAAATGAATACTAATTCCACACATAATCTTGGAGTAAAATAATCAATGAAGTATGCGTAAAGCCGAATGAGTGGAAATTGTAATTTTGAGTTCCCTTATCGATTTGGTAACTTATGAAACATGCACCCATAATAGAAGGATACTAAAATGATTATTTAAATATACATAAATTAAAGTATATTACACAATTAATACAATAATGGGCAGTACACACACCACATGCAATAAATAAGTGGTGAACAATGAAAATATCACAGAATTAAAAGTGAGATAAGAAACCCCTTACTTTGTACATTTTCCTTGGTAGACGGTAGGTTAACCTCATGTATAGTGGTGAAATAATTTTTATTGAATTATAAAAGAATCATTTACGTTAATATAATATCATATATGAACTTTTAACATTGATTTTTTAATAATATCTTAGTATTAATTTCATTTCGGTTGTTAACTTACTCATTTTCGTTTATATTCATTGTTACGTAAGCCGTGTTTGTTATGGATAGGTTGTATCTTATTCATATCCAGAATTATATAAAGTCCTCAAACATTATTTTTAATCATCAAATGATAATTATACTCGAATGGATACGATGGAGAATGAATCTCATCGTGTTCGTGGAGACGGTAGTCCGTAAGTACGCACGAGCGACAATATCATTCTTTTGATGTTAAAATAATATATAATTGGATGATATATAATATATAAAAGATAATTATCATGTTATATTTATTATTTACATGAATTAAACATCATTATTATACCCATCGAAATAATAATTTATTTAATGACAATTACACCACGACGTGGAGATGGTAAGCCGTACGTACGCACGTATGGTGACATGCCATTCAAAGGATGGATAGAATACTGAATATTGTTGTACCATATTTATAATAAAATCACAGTATATAGAATATAATGGAGTTATTATTTTCTAATAGAAATAACAAAGAACGAAGAAGTTTAAGAAGAAAGGAACTTGAAAGAGGGTAGTGAAAACATTACCTCTTCTTCTGGTTCTTCCTTTTGATTTTATCAAAAAAGCTCCATAGGTTGGATTTCTGATAAAATTAAGGCCTCTAGGTTGTAGTGATGGAAGTTTAGAAAGTATTTGGGCAGGGTTTGGCCGATCCAAAAGGCTTTGAATGTGTGAATTGGTGAGAAGGGGGAGTGACCTTTTATAAGAGGGGTGAGGGGAACCTTTGGAAAAGCTAAAAATATTATTTTATAATAAACTCATATTAGGTTTATAATGGCTCCAAAGTGGATTATTTAAAATTTGAGGTTAGTATGGGTCGAAAAGCACTCAACCAATAGAATTTATACAGGTTTGGATCATTATATTAACCTTATCGTTAAGTATTAACTCTTAGTTAATTAGTTTCACTTTTACAAAGTCTCTTTGTATTTTTATATTATATGGTTAATAAACATACAATATACATCCAAGAGACCCCCAAGTGGTTCGTTAATGATACACCTATCATGATATAAGTCTCTTGGCCGAACCTTATATTTTTAGGAATGGAATATAAATTAATAATATAATATTTGTTTTATAAACTCTTTTATGTCAATTTTGACACTATTGGGTATTTTGTTTTTGATAAATTCATAACAGCATTATTAATTCGAAAAAAATTTATATAATCAATACTAATATGTCATATTATCCTAGAAAATTAGTGGAATTCATAAAAAGTTTCAAATTACATTTTTTTGAAATTTATAATATCAATTATTTTAATATTTCATTAATTACGTAATTACTACATCACCATTGTGTCATAAATAAATTAAATTATTTAAAGTATAAAAATTATAAATAAATAACCATTATGTAGGAAATAGTTTTATATTTCTAATTAATGTTTACAATAGTATTTATCTTATGTATAACCCTATATTAAAAATGGTTTAGTAAATAAACTTTGATTTTAACTCTTTTAACTCTTCTTTGAATTAAATAATAATAAATTTCCTAATCAAATACAAGTGGATGTAAATGATAATATTTTACACATAAGGTTGGTTTTGGTCGAGATACACTTGTCCAATAGAATTAGGACATGCGTTAGGGTAATATTAATATCATTTTAACCCTTAAATACCCTATTTAATTTTAACCGTGGTAAATAAAAGTAAAAACATACTATTCACCGAAAATTATCATCATCTAATTGAACTACATTTTACTCCATGATATTAACCATGTCTCTAAGATTTTCAAAATTCAACTCACTGAAGCGGTAAAATTAAGTTTTATGAAAAATTCAGTTTTTTAACTACCACTTAGTGGTTTCACTATTCATCAAAAAATAAAAGTTTCCAGAAAAATACAAAAAATTAGGCCTAAGCTATATTTGATATATGAATTCAAAAATGATGTCTATTTTAAAAAATTCAAAACATATCAGTTTCATTAATTAATTTAAAAATTAATTCCCATCGTCAAAACAAATAGCATGTTTTTAAGAGATAATAACTATCAAAAGATTGACACTTGTTTATTTCTGGTTTAAATGTGAAATTATATCAAATGACCAATATTGTATTAAATGGTAAAAATATATTCTAAATGTACTTGAAAACCACTCAAATTAATAATTTATCACTATTAATTATTTCGATTAAAAAAAAATTTTAATTAAAATTTAGTAATTATCACTATTCATCAAAATATGAATGTTATCTGAAAAGTACCAAAATTTCACCCTAATCTAATTTCGATATTAAGAATCCAAAAATGAAGTCCATTTATAATGATAAAATTTATAAAATTTCAAAAAATAGGTGTTACTATTCATAATGGCTAGTTTGATTTGTTGTGGTGTGTTAGAATCTCGAAGTTGCGTACAATGCACACAATTGCATTATTCAAAGGGAAACATACCGTGGAAGCTTGGGGTTTTACAGTTACCCCTAGTCACCTCTATACCATATTGACATCCTATTGAAGTATCCAGATGGGGATGTAATACCTTGGAACCCACTCACTCTATCATTTACCTAAATTACGATACAATTTCCTATAATTTGACTCATCCATAGACTTATTCTTAGACATTTACTTAGGGATGTAACTAAGGTGTTCTCATCCAAGTTTTTAAAGACTAACTAAAACTATCCTAAGGTACCAACTATAAGGAAAAATTCTTATTCAACATAGATATTACATTAGTTTTTTGGAATATTCATAATAGTACACAAATACCTTACCGAGGACTGAAATAGTTCAATGTCATTAGAATCTTGGAAACACAAAAAACCGATCTATAGGTAAACTAAATGTTACACCCCGACCCTAGAAACCCAGAGTCAGTTCATTATTACATAACATTGGCATGATCACAAGAAAGATCACGTCTCGAAAGAATGATTAGTTTAGTAGCTTTGGAAACACTAGATATACTCATAATGTTTACATTACATCAATAAGTGAAAAACTACAACAACATAATGTCTTCATATCCCCTCATAATATCCCAAGAGGTCATTCATAAAATACTTCTTCATATCCTGATAAAAATAAAACATTGAAAGGGGTGAGCTCAGATGCTCAGTAAGGATAACAATATAGCGAAACTTTCATAAATAAAAAAAATTTAAGGCAATGTATAACTAAAGAAAAATAATTTTAAACTTGAACTTCAGCATAATATGGAAAGGATAAAATGAAATAATTCCATTTACTTATTCACATGGTTATTCTACTAGTGTAATAATCACATGAAAATATTGAAATATGACATAAACATTCGTATTAAACTAGCATACGAAATGTCAATACTTAATCAACAAACCATGAATGGTATAAAAATAGCACATCCACAGTCAAACATAACTCATTCGATACAATATAGAAGATTTTATTGTATCATATTAATCTCAATCAAGAATAATGAAGGATATTGACATAGATGAAAATAATCGTCAAAACTATTCGAGAGAAGTATCCCACTTCTTCTTGAAATTAATCAAAAGTCACACTATTTGTCAAGAAGCCATTTAAAAATATATTTTTGAGTCAAAGTGTCACATACCAATTTTAAAAGATTAAAAGTAATTTTAGTTTTAAAGCTTTAATTTCCATATAAATAAATTCTTAAAACTATTTTTAAAACAGGGACATTAATGATAAATATTTAGAAGAATAAATCATTAAAACACTTAAAAATATTTTTTAGTTAGAGTTTCTAACAAAAAGAGACACTTGAATACAAATAATGGAGGTAATAAAAACTTTATAATATCATGATAATAAAGAGATTCATGATAAACTATGTCAATGTACATTATATACACCATATAAAAGTGATTCCGTGTATAAAAACAAAGAAGTCTCAATGGAATGTAAATTGAGATGAATTCTCTTATAAAGACCAATTCCTCAGGTTATGGATAAATCAAAGTCATAATTATGTGTGAAAAATATAAATACACTCAATATGATTGGATATTCAGTGTAAAATAATCAAAGGACATTCACACATATTCGTGTAAAAACAACACCAATGAATTGGATGTTTATCTCAACAAATCGAGATTGAGTAAAAATTACTCTTATCAAGTTCATACTGATGACTCGAGAATTTATCAATGGAGTGATTATGTGTATTAAAATTATATACACAGAAATGGGAGTGGAAATTATGACATAATCAAATCAATAGTGATTCCACACATAATCTTGGAGTAAAATAATCAATGATGTATGCGTAAAGCCGAATAAGTGGAAATTGAAATTTTAAATTCCCTTATCGATTTGGTGACTTATGAAACATGATCCCATGAAATAAGGATAATAAAATGATGAAGTAAATATCCATAAATTAAATTATATTACACAATGAATACAATCATGGTCAGTACACACACCACATGCAATAAATAAGTGGTGAACAATGGAAATCTCACGGAATTAAAAGTGAGATAAGAAACCCCTTACATTGTACTTTTTCCTTGGTCTATGGTAGGTTAAACTCCTGTATAATGGTAAAATAATTGATAGTTAATTATAAAATAATCATTTACATTAATATTATATCATATATGATCTTTTACCATTGATTTGTTAATAATATCTTAGTATTATCGTCATTTCAGGTGTTAACTTACTCATTTTCCTTTATATTCTTTGTTACATAAGCCGTGTTTGTTATGGATAGTTTGTATCATATTAATATCCAGAATTATATCATGTCCTAAAAAATTATTTTTAAACATCAGATGAGATTTATAGTTGAATGGATACGATGGATAATTAATCTCATCGCGTTCGTGGAGACGGTAGTCCGTACGTAGGCACGAGCGACAATATCATTCTTTTGATGTTAAAATAATATATAATTGGATGGTATATCATATATACAGAATAATTGTCATGTTATATTTATTATTTACATGAATTACACATCATTATTATACCCATCCAAATAATAATTTATTGGATGACAATTACACCACGACGTGGAGACGGTAAGCCGTACGTAGGCACGTATGGTGACATGCCATTCAAAGGATGGATAGAATACTGAATATGGTTGTACCATATTTATAATAACATCACATATATAGAATATACTGGAGTTATTATTTAAGATTATAAATAACAAAGAAAGAAGAATTTGAAGAAGAAAGGAACTTGAAAGAGGGAAGTGAAAAAATTACATCTTCTTCGGGTTCTTCCTTTTGATTTCATCAAAATGGCTCCTTAGGTTGGCTTTCTGATCAACCTAATGCCTCTAGGTTGTATTTAGGGAAGTTGAGATAGTATGTGGGCTGGTTTTGGCCGATCCAAAAGGCTTTGAATATGTGAATTAGTGAGAAGGGGGAGTGCCCTTTTATAAGAGGGGTGAGGGGAACCTTTAGAAAAGCTAAAAATATTATTTTATAATAAATTCCAATTATTTTTATAATGGCTCCAAATTGTATTATTTAAATGGGAAGGTGGGGATGGGTCACAAAACACTCAACCAAAAGAATTTGGACCGGTTTGGGTCATTATATTAACCTTATCTTTAAATATTAACTCTTAGTTAATTAGTTTCACATTTACAATGTCTCTTTGTATTTTTATATTATATGGTTAATATACATGCTATATACATCCAAGATACCCCCAAGTGGTTCATCAATGATACACCTATCATGATATAAGTCTCTTGGCCGAACATTAGATTTTTAAGAATTGAATATAAATTTATAATATAATATTTGTTTTAAAAACTCCTTTATGTCAATTTTGACACTATTGGATATTTTGTTATTGATAAATTCATAACAACATTATTACCTCGAACAAAATTATTATAATCAATACTAATATGTAATATTAACCTATAAAATTAGTGGAATTCATAAAAAGTCTCAAATTACATTTATTTTGATATTTATAATATCAATTATTTTAATATTTCATTAATTAGGTAATTACTGCATCACAATTGTGTCATAAATAATTTAAATTATTTAATGTATAAAAATTATAAATAAAATACCATTATGTAGAAAATATTGTTATCTTTCTAATGAATATTTACAATAGAATTTATCTTATGTATCACCCTATATTAAACATGTTTTAGTAAATAAACTTTGATTTTAACTCTTTTAACTCTTCTTTCAATTAAATAATAATAAATGTCCTAATCTAATAAAAGTGGACCTAAATGATAATATTTTACTCCTAAGGTTGTTTTTGGTCGAAATAAACTTTTCCAATATAATTAGGACATGTTTTAGGGTAATATTAATATCATTTTTACAGTTAATTACCCTATTTACTTTTAACCGTGGTAAATAAAAGTAAAAAGTTACTATTAACCAAAAATTATTTTAATCTCATTGAACCAAATTTTACTCCTTGATATTAACCGTGTCTCTTGGATTTTTTAAATTCCACTCACAGAAGCGGTAAAATTAAGTTTTATGAAAAATTCAGTTTTTTAACTACCACTTAGTGGTTTCACTATTCATCAAAAAATGAATGTTTCCAGAAAAATTTCAAAAATTAGTCCTAAGATATATTTGATATTATGAATTAAAAAATGATGTCTATTTTACCAAATTCAAAACATATCAGTTTCATTAATTAATTTTAAAATTAATTCCCATCGTCAAAATAAATAGCATGTTTTTAAGAGATAATAACTATCAAAATATTGACACTTGTTTATGTCTGGTTTAAATGTGAAATTACATCCAATGACCAACATTGTATTAAATGGTAAAAATATATTCTAAATATACTTTAAATCCACTCAAATTAATAATTTATCAATATTAATTATATCGATTAAAAAATTTGTTTGTAATTAAAATTTAGTAATTTTCACTATTCATCAAAATATGAAAGATATCCGAAAAGTACCGAAATTTCACCCTAAGCTAATTTCGATTTTACGAATACAAAAATGAAGTCCATTTCGAATGATAAAATTTATAAAATTTCCAAAAGTAGGTGTTACTATTCATAACGGCTAGTTTGATTGGTTGTGGTGTGTTCGAATCTCGAAGTTGCGTACAATGCACGCCATTGCATTATTCAAAGGGAAACGTACTGTGGATGCTTGGGGTGTTAAATTCTCCCCTCCTTCAATAAATTGCGTCCTCACAATTTTTTTTTAAAAATTTGGCTTGAGAATATAATGGAAACTCCCACATCGGAAAAAGAGTCAATAAAACTATCACTTTAAAAGAATGGAAGAGAGGTATAAAGGTCCCCCAAGATAACCCACACTAGGATTCCATGTAGGAAAACCTGGATATAGATGATAAACTAAGTGTTAAGTTATGATGGAGAGGGATAGAAAACATGATCAGGAGAAAGATAACAATAAGAAAATCACAAACTTGTGTTGGGACAAATAGTCATTAGTCTCCCAGTATGAAAAGTAATTGGACAACATTTTTTGTTTTATGTTACATTACATAAGGATGAGGATTTCATTTATGATATTGAATAAGAACATAAAGAGATATACTTACTTCTTAAATATAGTTTCATTCCTTAATAAATTTTTACCACTAACTCAATTTTTTGAACAATGAGTATTCAAGAAGACTTGCTCACAATGGAAGAGCTAGAATAAACTTCTATAGAAATACATGATCCATGTAGTATAAACTATATATTTAGCTTGTCTTTAGAGATTAATCAAAAACAAAATGGTTAGTATAATATCTGTTGATCCCCCAAATGGATATTCCATTAGAGAAAAAAACACTAATCTTAATTTCTAAAATTAAACCATCAATACCCCAAAGTTAAATAAATACCAATAAATAATCAATTGTCCTTAAAATCCTTCAATATAATCCAAAATAATATTGAAACCCAAAACTTATAAGAATGTAGTCTTCCACGTTAAATTGTATCTCCAAATGAAATTAATTACTCTTAAAGTCACATACTTAAAAGTAATTAACCTAATCATTTCCATAAATAACCAAAATCACTATAAATCCACAATAAAAACATAGATAAAAATCCACCATTACTCCTCAAATGAAATCCCATAATATTCTATTTTCCTTGGGTATATAATGTTCACAACAAAGCGAACAACTTCCAAAATAAAATTTATCACTTAATCACCTAATCATTTTCCTATACTAAGGGTATTCATTTGATAAGATATAAGATCCCAAATCAAATTATTATTGATCAATAAAATCATTTAACTTAAAATAATAGTCACACTAACTAGGGACTTCACATAGTCCAGTGGTAGGTGATAAATCTCAATCGCACTTTGGTTGTGGGTTCTATTCCCACAACTTTTTCCGATGTGACGTATTCTCACACAGTGTGCGTGTTGTCCTTTTTAAAAAACTATATTTTATAACATTAGCAAAATGAGATAAATTCCTCAAAATAACCATAACATAATTTAACCATAAATCTTATCTCATACCTTGTATTTTCATCCCAAATTATAATAACTTATAATTTCTTCAAACCCAACGATCATATAAAACCAAATGGTTATTTATAACTATATCCACAAGAGAAAAGATAATTCTTCCTCAAATATCATTC
Source organism: Viscum album (assembly GCA_963277665.1). Lineage (NCBI taxonomy): Eukaryota > Viridiplantae > Streptophyta > Magnoliopsida > Santalales > Viscaceae > Viscum > Viscum album. The sequence continues at coordinate 749,238,519 of OY728138.1, read as the reverse complement.
TCACATGGAAAACTGCAGGGTAAAAAATACAAGAGAAAATTATTCCAAAGTAAACCCATAAAAAAGGAGCACTAATAATTTTTAAACATTTCATCAACCATTTATTTCCAAAAATCTTCTTCTTTGACCAAGAAAATATCCTATAAAATAGGGCATTCACTCAGGTAATGTCCAGGTCCCCTACATTTACGGAAAATGACTGTAAAGGGATTCTTGGGACCATTTTTATCTTCTTCCATAGTACTCTTCATTTTTTTCGGGAATTCTTCACTTTATGTCTTTCCTTCCCGCACGTAAAGAATTTCTTTGTCCTATTGAGACACTTTCCTGGGTTTCTCCTTCCACATTTCCTGTATGATAGAAATTGAGGATTCCTTTTTCTATGGTCTCCACTGCTGGAGCTCTTCTCATTCATCACCTTTCTCTTATTTTTTGAGTTTGGGAATTGGTTAATATATATATTTTTGATCATATTTTTGAAAATTGATTTGGAATAAAGACGATATTTTTTATGCCTATCAAAATTACATTTTTTTCTCATTTCCACCACCATTCCCACCTTGTACATCACTATAAAAGTCACTATGACTTCCTTGGAATCCATCCATTGACTAAAACCAAAAAGCATTGTGTGAGTAACAGTAGTCATAAAATCATTTAGAGATTAAAGTGTCACCATATTCTCAATTTGAAACACATTAGGATTAACCGCGGTCATTTACTCTCATCTTATATATATAATACTTCAAATCAGGTTGTAATGAAAATGTAAATTATCCTAATCATATCCCCCAGGAGTGTCGTAACCAAGAGTGATGCAAGGCCCGTTGTCGTGCACTAGTTCCCGTTCGAGTCTAGCTCAAAGCTATGTTTTTAGGTTTTACCCCTAGTTACATCTGTGTCAGAGCCGCCTCTACCTGCTCGTATCTAGACAGGGATGTATTGCTCAGAAAACTCACAAAATCTCTACAATACCAAAATTCTAGGAAGTTATTCTATACTAATCCTCACAGTTCACCCTAGGTCTACGTTCTATATTCAGAGTTTATCTAAATCTAGCTTCCAAGGTTTGTACTAAACTTTCTCTGATACCAACTGTAACGCCCTGACACTAGATACCCAGAGTCGGTGTATTATTACATAACATTGGCATGATCACAAGAAAGATCAAGTCTCGAAATACCGATTAGTTTAGTAGCCTTGGAAACACTATATATATTTATAAAGTTTACATTACATCAACAAGTGAAAAACTATAACAACATATTGTCCTCATATCCCCTCATACTATCCCTGTAGGTCATTCATAAAATACTTCTTCACATCCTGGGAAAAATAAAACATTGAAAATGGTTATCTCAAATGCTCAGAAAGGATAACAATATAGCAGAAACCTTTATAAATAAACATAAAAATTTAAGGCAATTTATAACTAAAACAAAAGAATTTTAAACATGAACTTTAGCATAATATGGAAAGGATAAAATGAAATAATTCCATTTACTTATTCACATGGATATTCTACTAGTCAAATAATCACATGAAAATATTAATAACCACTTTCATATTGACGGAATGCATAATCTCAGACTATCATAACCACGTAGCCAAGGCCTCATGCCAAGACTACAAATAAGATTTTATCAAGGCCTCGTGCCAAAACACTAGTTTATCTCATTAGACATACCGATGCATCGAGGAGCTATAGTGGGCTCCACCCGTCCCTTACTAAGTCCAATGCATTCCTCATATGAAAATTTTGAAATATGACATAAACATTCGTATTAAACTAGCATACAAAATGTCAATACTTAATCAACAAAACATGAATGGTATAAAAATAGCACATCCATAGTCAAACATAACTCATTCGATACAATATGGAAGATTATATAGTATCAGATTAATCTCAATCAAGAGTAATGAAGGATATTGACATAGATGAAAATAATCGTCAAAACTATTAGAGAGAAATATCCCCCTTTTTCTTGAAATCATTTAAAAGTCACACTATTTGACAAGAAGCCATTTAAAAATAGATTTTTGAATCAAAGTGTCCCATACCACTTTTAAACTTTTAAAAGTAATTTTAGTTTTAAAATTTTAATGTCCATATAAATAAATTCTTAAAACCATTTTTAAAACATGGACATTAATGAGAAATATTTAGAAGAATAAATTTTTAAAACACTTAAAAATGTATTTTAGTTTATAGTTTCTAACCAAAAGAGAGACACTTGAATAAAAATAATTGAGGTAATAAAAACATTATAATATCATGAGAATAAAGGTATTCATTATATACTATGTCAAAGTACATCATATACACCATATAAAAGTGATTTGGTGTATAACAACAAAGAAGTCTCAATGGAATGTAAATTGAGATAAATTCTCTTATAAAGACCATATCCTTACGTTAAGGATAAATCAACGACATAATTATGTGTGAAAAATATCAATGCACTCAATATGATTGGATATTTAGTGTAAAAAAATCAAAGGACATTCACACATATTCTTGTAAAAACAACACCAATGAATTGGATGTTTATCTCAACAAATCGAGATTGAGTAAAAATTACTCTTATCAAATTCATACCGATGACATGAGAATTTATCAATGGAGTGATTATCTGTATAAAAATTATATCCAGAGAAATGGGAGTTTAAATTATGACATAATGAAATGAATTGTGATTCCACACATAATATTGGAGTAAAATAATCAATGAACTATTCATAAAGCTGAATGAGTGGAAATTGAAATTTCAAATTCACTTATCGATTTGGTAACTTATGAAACATGAACCCATGAAAGAAGGATAATAAAATGATGATGTAAATACCCATAAATTAAATTATATTACACAATTAATACAATCATGGTAAGTACACACACCACATGCAATAAATTAGTGGTGAACAATGGAAATCTCACGGAATTAAAAGTGAGATAAGAAACCTCTTACATTGTACTTTTTCCTTGGTCGACTGTAGGTTAACCTCATATATATTGGTGAAATAATTTTTATTGAATTATAAAAGAATAATTTACATTAATATGATATCATATGTGATCTTTTAACATTAATTTGTTAATAATATCTTAGTATTATCGTCATTTCGGGTGTTAACTTACTCGTTTTCCTTTATATTTTTTGTTATGTAAGCCGTGTTTGTTATGAATTGGTTGTATCTTATTAATATCCATAATTATATCAAGTACTTCAACTTTATTTTTAATCATCAAATGAGAATTACACTTTAATGGATACGATGGAGAATGAATCTCATCGCGTTCGTGGAGACGGTAGTCCGTATGTACCCACGAGCGACAATATCATTCTTTTGATCTTAAAATAATATATAATTGGATGGTAAATCATATTTAAAGAATAATTATCATGTTATATTTATTATTTACATGAATTACACATCATTATTATACCCATCCAAATAATAATTTATTGAATGACAATTACACCACGACGTGGAGACGGTAAGCCGTACGTACGCACGTATGGTGACATGCCATTCAAAGGATGGATATAATACTGAATATGGTTGTACCATATTTATAATAACATCAAATTATATAGAAGATACTGGATTTATTATTTTAGAATAGAAATAACAAAGAAAGAATAAGTTTAATAAGAAAGGAACTTGAAAGAGGGTAGTGAAAACATTACCTCTTCTTCGGGTTCTTCCTTATGATTTGATCAAAAGGGCTCCATAGGATGGAATTATGATCAAACTAAGGCCTCTAGGTTGTAGTGAGGTAAGTTTATAGGGTATTTGTTCATGTTTTGGACGAGCCAAAAGGCTTTGAATATGTGAATTAGTTATAAGGGGGAGTGCCCTTTTATAAGAGGGGTGAGGGGCACCTTTGGAAAAGCTAAAACTATTATTTTATAATAAATTCCTATTCCTCTTATAATGGCTCCAAAGTAGATTATTTATTGTTTAAGGTGGGTATGGGTCTAAAACCACTCAAACAATAGAATTTAGACAGGTTTGGGTCATTATATTAACCTTATCTTTAAGTATTAACTCTTATTTAATTAGTTTCACTTTTACAATGTCTCTTTGGATTTTTATATTATATGGTTAATAAACATACAATATACATCCAAGAGACCCACAAGAGGTTCATTAATGATACACCTATAATTATATAAGTCTCTTGGCTGAACCTTAGATTTTTAGAAATTGAATATAAATTAATAATATAATATTTGTTTTAAAAACGCTTTTATGTCAAATTTGACACTATTGGGTATTTTGTTTTTGATAAATTAATAACAGTATTATTACTTCAAACACAATTTATATAATAAATCCTGATATGTCATATTAACCTATAAAATTATTGGAATTCATAAAAAGTACCAAATTACATTTATTTTGATATTTTTAATATCAATTTTTTTAATATTTCATTAATTAGGTAATTACTTTATCACTATTGTGTCATAAATAAATTAAATTATATAATGTATAAAAATTATAAATAAAATTCAATTATGTATGAAATTTTTTTATCTTTCTAACGAATATTTAAAATCGAATTTATCTTATGTATAACATTATATTAAAAATGTTTTAGTAAAAAAACTTTGATTTTATCTCTTTTAACTCTTCTTTGAATTAAATAATAGTAAATGTCCTAATCTAATAAAAGTGGACCTAAATGATAATAGTTTACTCCTAAGGTTGTTTATGTTCGACATACACTTTTCCAACAGAATTAAGACATGTGTTAGGGTAATATTAATATCATTTTAACCTTAATTATCCTATTCAATTTTAACCGTGGTAAATAAAAGTAAAAAGTTACTATTCATCAAATATTATTTTCATCTCATTGAACAAAATTTTACTCCTTGATATTAACCGTGTCTATCGGATTTTTGAAATTCCACTCAAAGAAGCGGTAAAATTAAGTTTTATGAAAAATTCAGTTTTTTAACTACCACTTAGTGGTCTCACTATTCATCAAAAAATGAAAGTTTCTAGAAAAATACCAAAAATTATTCCGAAGCATTATTTGATTTTATGAATTCAAAAATGATGTCTATTTTACCAAATTCAAAACATATCAGTTGCATTATTTAATTTAAAAATTAATTCCCGTCGTCAAAACAAATAGCACCTTTTTAAGAGATAATAACTATCAAAAGATTGACACTTGTTTATGTTTGGTTTAAATGTGAAATTACATCCAATGACCAAAATTGTATTAAATAAAAAAAAATCTTATCTAAATATACTTTAAAACCAATAAAATTAATATTTTTTTACTATTTATTATTTCAATTAAAAAATTTGTTTTTAATTAAAATCTAATAATTTTCACTATTCATCAAAATATGAAAGTTATCCGAAAAGTACCAAAATTTCACCCTCAGCTAATTTCGATATTACGAATCCAAATATGAAGTCCATTTCAAAAGATAAAATTTATAAAATTTCAAAAAGTAGGTATTACTATTCATAACGGCTTGTTTGATTGGTTGTGGTGTGTTAGAGTCTCGAAGTTGCATACAATGCACGCCATTGCATTATTCAAAGGGAAACGTATCGTGGAAGCTTGGGGTGTTACACTAAATCATCTCAAACTATTATTTTCATAACTGTAACTATTCTTATACATATCATAGATAATACATTTGTTCATAACATGGGGGTGGAAACATGAGAACAGGTGCGATCAGATGCCTAGTAAGGGAAACAAGGGAGATATTATGAATAACATATACATAAGGGTATGAGAACATGATCATAACATTTGAAAACCATACTCTTCATATCAAAGATCATAATTTTGGTTCATAGAATAATTATTGTTTGTTTACAATACATGAATAATAGGAAAATCAAAGAACATAATATATGAGAGCATAACATTGGAATAATACATATATTTGTGGCATACACAGAAGCCTAAAAACACTTATGTCAAATATACTCACCAATAATTTCATAAAATCTTAGTCTTGGGCTAACCACCCATGTTCCTTCTTTGGGATTGGGCTAACCACTAGTGTGCCCTCCTTTTTGGGAATAGGCTAGCCACTTATGTACCCTTTGAGATCAAAGAAAAATTTTCATTATCTAATGCATTAAAGTAATATTTAAATTTGTATCATCAAATAATGTAAATCACACACATTTGTTCCAAATTCTCATAGAAAATTCATCATATCATAACCCTTGAAATGTAATGGGTTTCATATAAATTTAATCTTATTATAACCTTGGTAAAATGGACATATTTCATATTCATTTCATCATTTCATCATAGAATAACCCATGGAAAAGGAATATGTATTCATGAACATCATTCCATTACAAAAATAAATATTTTTGAGATGCAATAAGAATGGTATCATTGTATCGTATCCCCAATATGGTATAGATAACATCAAAATATTTTATCTTAGATGGAAAAGGATTGAGATATATTATTTAAAACATTTGTTAAGGAAAATATCCTTACCGTTTTGAGAATAAAAATTAAAACATAAAATATTTTCAATATATTTATCTTTGAAAATTACCAAGAAAACTTATAAAGTAATATTCAATGTAAATAATGGGAATGTCTATGGGAAGTTTTTCTCATATCGTATATGTTAAAACATAGAAGTCTTTCTCTTTTTTTGTATAATCCAAAATGTCATTGTTTGGAAAATTCCATTTAGATTTCTTTAAAACCATTTTGAAAAATTTTATACATTGGTAAAAATTTATTTTAAAACTAATAGGATATTAATATAAAAAATGTGAATTCATTTTCAAGAATCGTGGTTTTGGAAAAAACATATTTCCAACCAAATATAGAAATAATTTCATACTTTATTAAAAACAATTTTTTAATTATCTTATGTAACAAGTAGTGTAAAGTTGTAATATTAATCAACAAACATGAATAATCATATGATAATAAAATCCATTATTTTATTGAGAGACGTATCATAATATTTAATCATTGGAAACATAATCATAAATAGTCTGGATAAACTATGCGATTATAACATAAAATCATTTCCACATTGGTATCATTGAATAGAAATCCACATTAAAGAATAATCTTAAATAAAACTTATAAGATCATGTGAATAAATGAATTCCTGATATTAAATTTACAAGGGTATGTATATACAACTCATAAATAAGATAGGCTAACAACATAACTATGTCTTAAAAAAAGAAATAATGTGAAAAAAATACATTATCTCTTTGGAATTTTTTTGAATCGTAAGCACCAATAAATAATACATCAAATGAAACTTTTAATATCCATAAAATAATAATATTAATAATATAAATTTTTAAATAGGTAGTTTATAAAACACACAAAATAAATGAGTGATGAATTTGCATATGTCTCCCTGATTTAAAGGTGATACTAGAAATCACTTACATTAAGTCTTGACTTCCGTCATACACATTCAATACTATGGTATAATAAATATAAATTTAATATACATATATTAAATAAAAATTTTTATATATATCGTAGCATATATTATTTTCTTATGACCTTTTTTTTAACTTTTTATTAATAATTTCATGTTAAAGGTACATTTCGGGTAATTGCTGATTTTCTTTTAATATATGTTTTGGTTTGTTATTTTTGGTTATATAACATTGATCAGGGTTCCATATTCTTAATATTTTTAAAAATTTTATAACTATAATTTATATTAATTATATAAGTATTCATAGTAATATATAAAAGATATATATGTATATATATAATGAAATATATAGTTCACGGAGACAGTAAGCCATATGTATGCATGAATGATGTTTTCATTTTCCTATCACATTGAATTAAAAAATGTTAAATTATGCATTATAATATTAGAATAATTTTCATCTTTTATGTAACACATATGTTCAATAAACGTTTCCATATTACCTTACATGTAAATCAAAAATGAACATCATCACTTCACGAGGTGGCATTTTTTCATATACACGAGCAATGTTATAGTATTCCTTCTATATGGAGAGTATAAAGGTATGAGTGATATAATAATTACAAGAGAATAATAATATCATAAATTAAAAATATATATTATAAAGTCTTCATTATGTTCTACCTTGAGAGTTCATATTGGAAAAAACGAATGACCTCGGTTCGTGAGGTGGTAGTTCGTTGTACACTTGAACAATGATTCTACCACCCATTTTATGGAAGTGGGGATAGTTGTAGTTCATTAAATTGACTTAAATAAAATTATAATTTTTAATATACTAAGGATATTATATCATCATGGTATAATAATAATTTAAGGAGGAAGATGGAGAAATAAATAAAAAAGTCATGTTGATGAACAACAGATCTTCTTCTAGTATCCTCCTTATAATTGCCTCACAATCCATTTTAGTTTTTGTTTTTTTTTTCAAAATAAGGCATTAATTATTATATGAGAGAATTTGGGAAGTAATTTTGGTAGGGATAGTTTTAAAAAAAATTGAAGTTGTGAAGAGGGGAAGAGATGTGGTGGCCTTTTATATGTAAGGTTAGTGGGACACTTATAATTTTTTGAAAGAAAGAATTACAAAAATGTTTTCTTCATGTCATAAGGCTCAAATTGTATACAATTATAGATAAAATCAGGGATATGGAATAAATATTTCAACAAAATATTTTTTTAGAATGTTTTGGGTTATTTTCAAGCCTCGTCATTTTTGTTTAACACTTGGTAATCCCATTTTTACCTTAACATTGGTAAATATTGTTTAGTATTTTTACTATTCATTTTGGTCAAAAATTATGTTGAAATTATTAGATAATATAATTTATGATGATATAAAATATGGAATCTATTTTTCATAATTTTATTCATTTAAGTTGAAAATCTTAATTTAAAATTAATCACGTTAACACAATGAGAAAGTGGGTTTTTAAAATGAAATTATTTAAAATATTTGAATGTTTTTATATCTAATTTCAACATGAAATTGCCTCCAATGAACTAAATTGAATTAATAGATGTATAATAGAACAAATTTTACTTTAAAAACAATTAAAATATAAATTATATTTAAAGAATAAATTAAATGAAAATATAGATTTCAATTAAAATACAATATTTTTTTACTATTTATGAAAAAAGAAACTTTTATGAAAAATCCCAAAAATTCTACTTAAGATAATTTTGACAAGATAATTTAAAAAATAAATGTTATTTTAGTGAAATTAATTTTATAAAACTGTAAAAACGAAATTATATTAATGTTTTCAAAAACTCCATAAAATTAATTTTTTGAGAAAATGTTATTTTTGAAACATATATAAACATTACTAAAAATTATGTATTTTATTATAAATTTGTTTTATTTATATAAAACCACTATAATTAATATTTCTAAATAATTTATTACTATTAATATCTCTATGTTTAATATCTAGGTTATAATAGTAACATTTAAATAATTGTATTATTAATATATCATGATTTTGTTAAAACTCATTGTTGTGTATAACACATGATAACATCGTATTGCTTGTAGTGAAAGAATAATTTGGTGGTGTGTGTAATAAATGATATAAATGAAATTTAATTTAGTTTAAAAAATCCTAAAAACTCGGGGTGTTATAAGAAAAACCTCCACCTCTTCCCATGACAATGGGTGAGCTGTGAGATGTTACAAAGAAAAGATACCACCTTTATATTTTCATGTCCTCCTACATCGGGTAGGAGTATAGATTTCATGTACAACCCATACTTATAAACTATTTCCCAAATTTATGTTGATATTTTAAACTATGTTGGCCCCGTTAATAATCTTGGCTCTACTCTTTCTTTAGGTAATTGAACGTTTGGTGCTCTCACATCTGGGGTAATTAATTATAATGATCCAAATAGAGCTTCACTTAATCTTGAAATTTCTCATATTTCTTATATTCTTACATATGGACATCTGATTCCATTAGAATATACAACTGAGTTCTACAATTTATTTAACTACATGTACTTTGATCAACATGTACTTCTATAGTTGATTCTCATTCTATATCCTACTCCACCATGTTTTAGACTATCCATATAACCTTATCATAAAAAAGAATATCCCTATTTTTTACTATAAGTTTTTCTTTACTATCCCACAAATGACAAAAAAAAATTTCAACCCCATAACTAGGGGAAATCATATTTCATATATGGATTCACATTTATCATAGTCCTCAAAATTTGCATGTACAAATGATAAACTACCGAAATCATTATGATGATAAACTTTTGATCATTTTCCAGAAAAAAATCCTCTAAAAGTTCATACCATTTACCGATATGGGACTCATGTTGGTAAAATAAACTATCATGTTCAGTGCCTCTTCCCAGATATAATTAGGTATTCCCATGTGAAACCTCATACTTCTGGCATTCTCCATCATAGTTTTATTCTCCTTTCAAACAATCCATTGAACTATGAGGTTTTAGGAATCATCTTATCATGGTATATTACTCGACCTATATATATTTTGGAATCTACATTCGATGTAATCATCACTATTGTTCATTTATATATACTATGTCTTCTTACTGACTACAAGTTCTAACAAGAAATTCCATTGAATAAAAACCGTAGATACATCTGATTTATTATTTAATATATAAATACGTAATTTTCAAATATCATCATCAATGAAATTCATAATGTAAAGGCACCCACTATATGATTGAATATGGGAAATACCCAAAACATATGAGTATATGGGATCCAACCTTCAATTCCTCGAATTCCAACCATCGAATTTGAAAGTCACTCTATTCTTATTTATAAACTAAAAACATTAAAAATTTCTTATTTCCAATTGGTCAATATTGAATAATCCTCTTAGCCTTCAAAACATTTGTGTTCTTCTCACTGAGGTGACTGCACCTATAGTTAGATAAATCTAAATCATCCAAAATTATACTTGGGAAAGCTACACTCCCATTTGAATTTATAATCATGTAAAGGGTCCCATAATTTACACCTTTTTAATTCTCGATAGATCCATGGTTAATATTTTATAACCCATTTATAAATCTACTTTAATATACCACATCATATAATTTCTCAATGGAAATTATATTCCTTTTAAGTCCATAGATGTGATGAACTTTTGATGGTTTCAAGAATCATTCATTCTTCATTCATATTTTTACATCTCCATTTCCAAAAACATTAATTTATTTAAAATATTATATAGGAACATTCAAAAACTTCTTATATACATAGTTTATCATTTATCTTGATCACATGTCGAATAGAAGGAGGCTCCATAGTTAACCAACCAAGCCTCTACTATTGTGTTATCTCTTAGAAACCAATCATTATAAACTCTAATTTTGTTGATAGAGTACGAACATCCAATGGTTTATGTATTTATAGTGTTATTATTGAGAATTTTCTAATACATCATGATATGAAATTTCTCCCTCACTTTTGGTGAGTTATAAAAGGACCATATGACTTTCCTTATCTCTTCTCCCATTTCCATTATTCATAATTATCTAATGATTTATTTTTCTATTAAACTGACATCTGATGGGGTGGATTACCCCTTTCATCAATATTAAGCACACTACTAAATGGTTCCTAAACTTCTCTTCACTAAATATTTTCATTGAGTATCAGATTCTGATATCCTCAAACACCATATTTGTATTTTCACATTAGTAACTAACTAAAGTTACCATCCCATCTAATCTCTTTGGATGAGAAAATAATAGAAAAAATAGTAATACATAATAATAGAAAGTTTCCTCTACCTATTGGAGATACCCGTGAATCATGTTAATGCCATTCACATGATCTTAAACATGTATTACATTTAATAACCTTAATCTAAAAATATGCCACAATTGGAAAACATTGTTCAAGGATATCGATTTTTCACACGTTTTTTTAATTCTTTCAAAACATGTACTGTAATTTTTTACTCCTGAATGTTGAATGAATATTTATTTCATGATTCATTTCAACTAGAATAAGTGATTTCCTATCAAAGATATACCATTTCAAATTCTCCATCAACCCTAGTTTCACTCCAAACAATGGAACCTACATGTATTTATAAATTACATAGTATTTAATCTAAATTCACTATTAAAGTAATCCTCACTAATAATGCTACATTATTTTATTACAAATCATATATTATTTGTAAAAAAATAGATTAAAGATGCATGTAATCATCACCAACATCTCAAAACTCCAATATAAATGTGGTTAAACCAAATTTTATCTTATTTCACCATAGTCACACACACACACTACATTAGGGGTCCCATGTACCTAAATTCTATGAACAACTGGTCAAACAAGTTAAACCTTATCTCTAGAAACCCCATGTCAAGATACATGAATGCTTGAGAAAGGTTTCCAACTTAGTTACACATCATATTTGTTAAAATTATAGACCTCCCAGTGATCCACCATAGGACTATTAGTAGATGGAAGCTTCTTGATGAGACAAATACAATTGGAAATTATGATATGTTGCTACCTATACATTATGCCCAGACATAATTCACAGAAAAAATATAGATAATCATAATTCTAAATATATAAAAATATAAGACTCTAAAATTATAATGATCTAAACATTAAATGGTTTGAATAATTATTTACAACCCATAAAATTACTTACAATATAAACCAATAATGGTTTTCTTTAGTCGTAGAGTTTATAAAATTTTTATATTTCCAAATAAATACGTCATAAAACATGAGTTTTGTATTGACCCATGATGTAAATTTTTGAATAATTTTTTTAATTTTTTGTATAATATTAAATGGGTTGTATAATGTTTTTTCTTATTAAATTACTCATAACCTTCCAACGATAATGAAGAAACTGGTCTATTATTTTAATATGTGATTAACTATCTCTATTCAAGTACTAATATAAACTTATTTTTCTCACATTGATATCCTTTAAAAACTGTAAACTTATCATACATTACATGACATGTTTATATTATATAGAATTATATTTTCACACAATGGAACTCTAAAAATCATGTCTTAATTTCTTTTTTGTTATTAATATAACAAATCCTTATTTCCCTATAATAAATATATTATAGGATATAACTTTCTAAAAAACAATAATCTATTGTCTTTATTGTGAAATTTTGAGGTATCTATATCTATCATGACTTTCTAAATATCATGTTTTCTCACTCATTAATATTATATATTATGTGTAGAATATTTTTTTTACTATTTATTTTTTACAATAATAATGGACAATGTAAAAATATTTCACTTACTTCATGGATGTACCAGTGTTATATTTTTTATTTTCATCTATTTTATATTATTTATTGAAATATTTTTATCATATATTATATTTTAATTTTAAAAAATGTTTTTAAATGTCGTTATATATGTTTAAACTAAATAAAATTATCGACATTCAAATATAATTTGACAATTTATATAATAAAAATTATTCATTTGTATTGTTATTTATAAAAATAAATTTGAAATTAAATTTCGGTGCATGGTTACTTTTATTTAATACTTTAAATTCATTATAATTGATAATGAGTCATATTTGGATTAATCCAAGTCGAATCGATTATGGATATTAGGAAGGATTCATTGATCTTTTCTAATTTTCCAAACAATGGCATATTTTCCTATATATAAATGAAATTATTTTATATGAAAAGGTAGTAATGTAAAGAAAATATGATCATTTAATTTCAAATGGTTTTAATTTGATATATATCCCTTTGATTTGGTTTGGTAAAATTGGGTATAATTTGTGATCTATTGATGATTATTATTTTCATGATGATAAGTATAATGAAATAGAATAAATGATTCATGATATTAGAGTAGATATAATTGAGAAACAACAGATGATCAAGTGCCTATATAATGATGCCAAAAAACTATTATATTCCGGTTGTATAAAATTTATAGTTTTATATATGATGTTATGATTGATTAACATAAAGGCTTGAAATAGATGGAGTGATTAAAGTTTTAAAGAGTTTCTAGAGGTTTTTAAAGACATACATTCTAAATAAAATGTTATTTATATTCACATTATAATGTGAAAGAAAATATTATACCTAATGGGTTTGGGCTATACGAATATATATGCCTTTTAGAATTATTGGGTGCTCTATATGATGTAATACATAATTCTGTTATCGTGTCATAGATGTGAGACAACATATTATAAGTTGAAAGAAAAATCACTAGTTGATTTCGAATTTACCAAGACTCATTCTAAGTAAAATTATCATCTTTTTAAATTTCCTCATTTGAAATGTTTATTTTAAAATTAAAATAATGAAAAAATATTATGAGGGCATAAAGATGATTGAGTATGTAATGTAAAATTACGTCATCCAGATGATTTTCTATAGTGGAAGTGATTATTTTAAAGACCCGTAAAATTCAAGGGAAATTTTTTCTTAATTTTCTTTGGAATTTTACAAGAGCGCGGTTTCTGACGGCACCTGATTCCGAGGCCCGGTGTGCCCGGAATCAATTTCCGAAGTTTGGCTCGGGTACGTTCAGTGAACGAACGAGCGGGAATTCCTAGCTTTTGATCCGGTGCTCGGAATTGAAATCAGAGGACACCGATGAACTCGCAGCGCCGATATTCGCTTAAGGAGACCTTTTCGGAAGTTGCGTTTATTGCGGGACGAAAGTTAATTTTTGGGAGAATTATAAAAAGTTTAATAAAAATGTGGAACACTTTTTATTTTATTTTATTATGTTAGTTAACTTCTCCCAAAGGGAGTTAAAGGTGGGACCCACACCCACTTAACCTCCCTTGAGAGGATTAAGTGTGGTGGGGACCACACGAACCCTAAACTTTTCATCTTCTCTCAAACTCCCTTAACCCCTCTTCAAATGACATGACAAATTGTTATTTAATTTTGGAGTTATCCTTTTTGAATTTCAAACCTTTGAAATTCATTTTGTTAAGTTTGTGAATAAAATAAGTCTCTATCTTATTTTATTTGGTTAGTTTTGTTTAGCCATCTTGAGAGCTTTTGGAGCTTTTCCTTCTTCTTCAAACTTTGACGAAGAACGCTCAAGCCTTGACAAAGAAAGCTCAAGCTCCGACGAAGAACGCCGCTCCTCTGTTCTTCGTCTTCGGTGTCAACGAAAGGGAACGCCGCTTCCTCCTCGGACTCCCTTCGTCGGCATACGAAGATTCGCCAACGACGTACCTCTTCGGATGTACCTCTTCGTCATCGGATTTGACGAATGATTACCGCGACGCCCGACCTCCGCGACGTTGTCTTCCGCGGGACGTTGACAAATCTTCGAACCTATACCCAAGGTAGGGGTTGTTGTTATTTGTTTATTTATTTATCCTTGTTTGTGGTTCTAGCATGACTAACGTGAGGATTTTAAATATCTGTTATTGTTTAACGTGAGGGGGCCGGACCGCATGAACACGGCCGAACCCCCTCTTTCGTTCTTGATGTTTCATATTGCGGATGAAACAAGGTGGCGTGGTGCCGTCGCACCACGCGGTTATTCGCCCGATTTTATTGCGCGGCGCCGTCGCGCCGCGCCATGGAAGAATCATCAAGAACGCGACGCCGTCGCGCCGCGTCGAAGGGAATCAAAGGCGCGGCGGAGGGGCGCGGTGTCGTCGCACCGTGTCGGACGACGAACACCGCAGCCAGTTCTGGGCCACGGCGGGACGAGAAGACCGACGGCCGGGTCGCCGGCGTCGGAAGCCGGAAAGGGGACCGGTATTCCGGTCCCATTGAAGAAAAACCGGCCGGCAGATGGCCGGCCGGAAGGTCAAAGGCCGGGGGAATTTAATTCCCCCAGCCAGCTCTAAACCCCCCCCCCCCCATTTAATTGAGGGGGGACGGTTTCCTGGAGGTGGGGCAGGCGGCCCCCCGGTTCCTCCTCAAAGCGGGCCCCCAGGAGGGGGGCCGTTGATTGGAAAAAAGGCGCGGCTATGCCGCGCCGCCAATTTGAAGAAGCAAGGGGCTTTGCCCCCCCGCGCGCTGCCTTCGAGCGGCGCCAGGCCGCCACGCCGCCAGGCCGCCGCGCCGCCTCGCCGCTGGCCGACCGGGCCGGGTCGAACCCGGGTCGGGTCGACCCAGGGGGGTCGGGCCGGGTTGGCCCAGACCCGGACCCCCCCATTTTCGAGACGGATTCGGTCTTTTGGCCATAACTTGATCCACGGACCTCCGATTGACGAACCGTCTATGGAAACGTGATTCTTGGATCAAGACGGTCGTTTCGGTATATCGCACTCAATGTTTCGGAATACTTTGAGTTCGGCCGGGTTGGTTCGTTCACGAAACCAACCGGGCCTTCAGAGCGGAAACGCTCATATCTTGAGCTACGGACGTCCGATTGACGTGCCGTCAGCTTTGTTGTGTTCCTCTTAGTGGGATGGATCTTTTGGCATACTCTGCCCGAGATTTGGACGCAGGTGGAGTACGGTCGGGTTGGTTTTTCCTTAAAAACCAACCGGGCCCCGGGGTCGAAAATGCCAATAACTCTCAGACCAGGCGTCCGATCGACGCGCCGTCTGTTACGTTGCGTTCCTGTTGACGATACAGAAATTTTGCATACATCAACTCTGGACTTTGTGACAGTTGATGTATCAGCCTCTCGGCTCGTGGAGCGGATCCTCCTGTACGAGCTTGCTGTGTGCGGGAACCCTAGTGCTGGCTGCGACTGTGACTGTTACTACTGCTACTACTGCTACTACTGCTACTGTGACTGCGACGATGACTACAGCACTCAGCGATCCTACGTGGATCAGTGCAACAGGTCCTGTGTGGGCCCGATCTTGTGTGGATTCGACGACGACGACTACAGCACTCAGCGATCCTCCGTGGATCAGTGCTACAGGTCCAATGTGGGCCCGATCCTGTGTGGGTCTGATCCTGTGTGGGTCTTTGCGCTCAGCGGTCCTGTGTGAACCAGCGCCTACAGGTCCTGTGTGGGCCCGATCCTGTGTGGGTCTTTTGCGGGGGTTAGTTACCTATCGATCCTTCATGGGTCCGACGACTTAGATGGATCAGAGATCATCTTTATCGTCCTTTGAAGAAGTATACCTGTGTGAGCTGAATCCAGTTGCTTTCCTGGGTGGATTGTGTTGTGCTATCCTGTGTGGAATACGTTTTTCTTTCCTGTGTGGAATACGTTTACTTTCCTATGTGGACTGAGTTGTACTTGGGCTCGGAGGTTGGAGCGTATTTGAAATTGATGACTTAGGTATATGTATGGGCATATACCTAAGCAGAGTCAGTTGTTACTTCGTGATTGTGCCTTTCTTTATGGTTTATCCTTTGTGGATTTTGTGAGACCTTCGGGGGTCTCGGGGTCCCTACTGAGTAGCTTATACTCACCCCTGCACGGGCTATGCCCGCACTACGTTGTATTGGTTGCAGACGACGGACAGCGTTGATCTTGGCTGAGGCTTCCAGAGCAGGACGGTACCTGGGGGTGGACCACTGGGCGGGACGTGTTCGGAGCGGACGACGGGACCCGTGGAGCAGTGGAGCTATCTTTACCCACCCTTCAGGTGGGATTTCCAGTGGACAGTTCGGAGTAGCTGCTTTTACTTTTCAGTTGTTGTTTTCCCTTTTCGAGTTGTACTTTACTTTCAGTTTGGGTTTGTATACTGGCCCATTTACTTTTCCGCACTTTCAGTTGTACTATGTTTTGACTTAGTGTTTACTTTCCGCTTGCTTACTCTGTGGTGTTTGTTTACTTTACAAAGGCAATGCCTTCCCTTTTTACCAGGATTTACGCCTTGGTGCTACTCACCAGCCCCTGGCCTATGGAAGGCGGGCTTGGGGTAGTCACGACACGGACCCCGAGGGCGGGTCGTGACAAATTGGTATCAGAGGGTCGGTTCTACCGTGAACTCTGATCATTTCTATGTGAAGAAATAATGTTTAGCGTATTGAGTGTGGTTATCAGTCCAGGGAGTCCAGTGTTGGTGCGGCGGCCGACGTATCTGTACACCAGGACCCTGACTTCTGATTCCCAACTTAATGCACAAAAACATTGATTGCGTGTGTGTTTCAAAGTTTTCTTTGTGATTACTTATATCAGCTCACCAGGTATACTGTTCTGACCGTGGTGCACCTGTTTCCTTTTCAGGATGGCCCCACGACGGCAGCCAGCTAGGGTTCCGAGAGTCGAGTGTGACGACAGCCCACCGAGCGACGAGGCTTCGGTGCAGGGGCCTTTGTTAGCAGTGGCACCGGCGGTAGCTCTACCCGTCGAGCCACCGATGCTTCTAGCGCCAGCCGCTGACGATGCACGTCGCCTCATCACACTGCATGAGTTTCAGCGCCAGCGACCACCCATGTTTCGCGGGGAGACAGATCCCCAGGCAGCAGAGGACTTGCTGGAGGCAGTGGTACGTGTGTTTAGGCTAGTGAGGACACTGGCAGACCTCATGGTGATTCTCGCTGCGAGCCTACTACACGCAGCAGCAGGACGATGGTGGAGCTTGATGCTCCAGGTGCACGATGAGGCATCTCTACTATGGACAGACTTTGAGAGCCTCTTCCGCTCGGAGTGTGTCCCAGCCACCCTTCGTGCGGTGCGTATCCAAGAGCTTCTTCAGCTGCGGCAGGGCAGCATGACGGTCGCTCAGTACCCGGCGAGATTTACTGATCTCTCGCGCTACTCGACTGACATGGTACAGGACCCATTCTTCCGGGCCCGGACCTTCGAGCAGGGTTTGAGACACGAGATCAGAGCATCGCTGATCTCCCTCAGCATACCGACTCAGACAGGCGTACTGGAGCGGGCCCTTCTGATCGAGAGCTTCCTTGCTGAGTCTACACCAGCGCAGCGACCCACCGCAGGGCGGCACGTGGCAGAGTCATCTGCAGCTGGCAGTCGACGGATGACTCAGGGGCCCAGACAGACCAGACCTTCAGGCAGACGACCTCAGGGCACTGGCTCAGCAGTGCAGGGCACACAGCGCGGAGCCAGTCTTTCGAGTGGAAGACAGTGCTATGCATGCGGCGGGCAAGGACACATGGCTCGTGACTGCCCGACCCGCCATGCAGAGGAGCAGCAGACGGTTGAGGAACCACCTAGGCAGAGGCAGAGGTTCGACCGTGGCGGTCCGCAGGGAGGAGGTGGACGAGGCAGAGGAGCTGGTCGAGTAGTAGGTGGTGGGCGACGCTTTGAGGCTCTACCACCACCATCACCAGGAGGTCCACCCCGACCTCAGGGGAGAGCACAGCTTCAGGCAACTGAAGCTTACGATCATGATGCTCCGGAAGCGGGTGGACTAGTGCGGGACTAGCTCCAGGCATAGAGGCCTTTGCCCATAATTCCTCTAGATTCGTAGTTTGTGTTGCTTTGTGACCTTGTTCATTAAGTTGAAGTAATAAAAGACACTTTCCTTGGTGACTTTTGTTTTCTTGTCTTTTGATTGTTTTTACTAAGAGGTGCCGGTTAAAAACTGTTGACTTGACCCTCACTTGCGAGATTCGTACTGGAGGAAACCCAGTGACCACACACTGATGCCGACAGTGTGACTCAACCCTTGGAGGCGAGAGTAACGGTTGGATCTATTGGTAGCAGCGTCGAGGCCTTACGACGTCATCTATGCCATGAATTAACTAATAATGACGGGATTTACTGTTTTAGGCAAGGAACGTGGTTCATCCAGGGGATGAGACCGGATTTCACTTATCGACAAAGGAGTAATCATTGCAGCTAGTCCCTTTGCAGATATCCTTCGTGGATAGGGATGGAGCAACCTTCCTCCAGTCTCTCACAGTCACCCCTTCTCTACTACAGCAGGTCAGAGAGGCACAGCGTGAGGACGCTGACTGTGAGACATGGCGTGCACAGATATCCTCGGGACAGGCACCTGATGGTTTCTCCCTTGGAGCAGAGCACGACATCCTTTTCAGAGGACGTACCATGGTACCAGTCGCTTTGTGAGAGGAAGTGCTGAGAGAGTTTCACACTTCTCCTTTGGCGGTACATCCTGGAGTGGCAAAGATGTACCAGGACCTCAGACGACAACACTGGTGGCCGGGCATGAAGAAGGCAGTAGCAAAGTTCGTTTCTCGATGCCTCACCTGCCAGCAGGTGAAGGCAGAGCATCAGGTACCAGCGGGCTTGGTACAGCCCTTGGAGGTTCCGAAGTGGAAGTGGGACGGCATATCTATGGACTTTGTGACTGGACATCCACACACTTCCAGAGGTCACGACTCCATCTGGGTGATTGTTGACCGACTCACCAAGTCTGCACACTTCTTACCCATTAGAGAGCAGGGCTCAGTGGAGATCTTGGGACGTCTCTACGTTCAGGAGATTGTGCGGCTCCACGGTGTGCCATCATCTATCGTCTCCGATCGAGATGCTCGATTTACTTCCCAGCTTTGGAAGGGGTTACAGGAGGCTTTCGGGACGTAGCTACATCTGAGCACAACCTTTCACCCTTAGAAGGATGGTCAGACGGAGAAGACCATTCAGACTCTCGAGGACATGCTCCGCGCATGTGTTCTCGACTTTGGTCGTAGCTGGGAGGACCACCTACCCTTGGTGGAGTTTGCGTACAACAACAGCTACCACTCCACCATCGGGATGGCACCTTATGAGGCATTGTACGACCGACCTTGTAGTTCTCCTTTGTGCTAGACAGACCCTGGGGAGTCAGCACTTGTGGGACCGGAGATGGTCCAAGGCCACGACAGAGAAGGTCTAGGTCATCCAGGAGCGGATGAGGACAGCACAGAGCTGGCAGAAGTCATACACTGACAGGAGGCGGAGGCCACTAGAGCTCGAGGATGGTGACCACGTCTTCTTGCGGGTCTCACCTCGACGTGGTATTTGAAGATTTGGACGAGGCGTCAAGTTATCTCCGCGCTTCATCGGACCTTTCCAGGTCCTCAGCAGGATTGGCGAGGTGGCTTATCGCCTGGCTCTGCCACCTCAGTTGCACCGGGTGCACGACGTCTTCCACGTATCTCAGCTGAGGAGATACGTGCACGACCTAGCGCACATCATTAACCATGGGTAGCTTGACGTTGACGATGGGGCAACTTTTACGGAGGTCCCGGTGGAGATAGAGGATCGACAGGAGCGGGTCCTGCGTGGGTGATTGATTCCTCTTGTGCGCATCAGATGGTAGCACGAGAACCACCAGGAGAGCACATGGGAGCGGGAGGCTCAGATGCGTGCTCAGTACCCTCATTTGTTCTCTTAGTTTTTGATATATCTTTACGGGGATGTAAAGCCCTGAGGTGGTAGAAATGTAAAGACCCATAAAATTCAAGGGAAATTTTTTCTTAATTTTATTTGGAATTTTACAAGAGCGCGGTTTCTGACGGCACCTGATTCCGAGGCCCGGTGTGCCCGGAATCAATTTCCGAAGTTTGGCTCGGGTACGTTCAGTGAACGAACGAACGGGAATTCCTAACTTTTGATCCGGTGCTCGGAATTGAAATCTAAGGACACCGATGAACTCGCAGCGCCGATATTCGCTTAAGGAGACCTTTTCAGAAGTTGCGTTTATTGCGGGAAGAAAGTTAATTTTTGGGAGAATTATAAAAAGTTTAATAAAAATGTGGAACACTTTTTATTTTAATTTTTTATGTTAGTTAACTTCTCCCAAAGGGAGTTAAAGGTGGGACCCACACCCACTTAACCTCCCTTGAGAGGATTAAGTGTGGTGGGGCCCACATGAACCCTAAACTTTTCATCTTCTCTCAAACTCCCATAACCCCTCTTTAAATGACATGACAAATTGTTATTTAATTTTGGATTTATCCTTTTTGAATTTCAAACCTTTGAAATTCATTTTGTTAAGTTTGTGAATAAAATAAGTCTCTATCTTATTTTATTTGGTTAGTTTTGTTTAGCCATCTTGAGAGCTTTTGAGAGCTTTTCCTTCTTCTTCAAACTTTGACGAAGAACGCTCAAGCCTTGACGAAGAACGCTGAAGCTCCGACGAAGAACGCCGCTCCTCTCTTCTTCGTCTTCGGTGTCAACGAAAGGGAACGCCGCTTTCTCCTCGGACTCCCTTAGTCGGCATACGATGATTCGCCAACGACGTACCTCTTCGTACGTACCTCTTCGTCATCGGATTTGACGAACGATTACTGCGACGCCCGACCTCCGCGAAGTTGTCTTCTGCGGGACGTTGACAAATCTTCGAACCTATACCCAAGGTAGGGGTTGTTGTTATTTGTTTATTTATTTATCCTTGTTTGTGGTTCTAGCATGACTAACATGAGGATTTTATATATGTGTTATTGTTTAACGTGAGGGGGCCGGACCGCATGAACACGGCCGAACCCCCTCCTTCGTTCTTGATGTTTTATATTGCGGATGAAACAAGGTGGCGTGGTGCCGTCGCACCACGCGATTATTCGCCCGATTTTATTGCACGACGCCGTCGCGCCGCGCCATGGAAGAATCATCAAGAACGCGATGTCGTCGCACCGCGTCGAAGGGAATCAAAGGCGCGGCGGAGGGGCGTGGTGCCGTCGCACCGTGCCGGACGATGAACACCGCAGCCAGTTCCGGGCCGCGGCGGGACGAGAAGACCGGTCGTCGGGCCGCCGGCATCGGAAGCCGGAAAGGGGACCGGTATTCCGGTCCCGTTGAAGAAAAACCGGCTGGCAGATGGCCAGCCGGAAGGTCAAAGGCCGGGGGAATTTAATTCCCCCGGCCAGCTCTAAACCCCCCCCTCATTTAATTGAGGGGGGCGGTTTCCTTGAGGGGGGGCAGGCCCCCCCCGGTTCCTCCTCAAAGTGGGCCCCCAGGAGGGGGGCCGTTGATTGGCAAAAAGGCGCGGCTATGCCGCGCCGCCAATTTGAAGAAGCGGGGGGCTTCCCCCCCCCCCCCCCCCCCCCCCGCGCACTGCCTCCGAGCGGCGCCAGGCCGCCGCGCCGCCGGCCGGCCGGGCCGGGTCGGCCCGGACCCGGACCCCCCCATTTTGGAGACAGATTCGTTCTTTTGGCCATAACTTGAGCCACGGACCTCCGATTGACGAACCGTCTGCGGCAACACGATCCTTGGATCGAGACGGTCGTTTCGGTATATCGCACTCAAACTTTCGGAATACTTTCAGTTCGGCCGGGTTGGTTTGTTCACGAAACCAACCGGGCCTTCAGAGCGGAAACGCTCATATCTTGATCTACGGACGTCCGATTGACGTGCCGTCAGTTTTGTTGTGTTCCTCTTAGTGAGAAAGATCTTTTGGCATACTCCACCCGAGGTTTGGATGTAGGTGGAGTACGGTCGGGTTGGTTTTTCCTTAAAAACCAACCGGGCCCCGGGGACGAAAATGCCAATAACTCTCAGACCGGGTGTCTGATCGACGCGCCGTCTGTTGCGTTGAGTTCTTGTTGACGATATGAAACTTCTGGATACATCAACTCTGGAATTTGTGACAGTTGATGTATCAGCCTCTTGGCTCGTGGAGCGGATCCTCCTGTACGAGCTTGCTGTGTGCGGGAAGCCTAGTGCTGGCTGCGACTGTGACTGCTACTACTGCTACTACTGCTACTGTGACTGCGACGACGACTACAACACTCAGCGATCCTACGTGGATCAGTGCTACAGGTCCTGTGTGGGCCCGATCCTGTGTGGATTCGACGACGACGACTACAGCACTCAGCGATCCTATGTGGATCAGTGCTACAGGTCATGTGTGGGCCCGATCCTGTGTGGGTCCAATCCTGTGTGGGCCTTTGCGCTCAGCGGTCCTGTGTGAACCAGCGCCTACAGATCCTGTGTGGGCCCGATCCTGTGTGGGTCTTTTGCGGGGGTTAGTTACCTATCGATCCATCGTGGGTCCGACGACTTAGATGGATCAGATATCATCTTTATCGTCCTTTGAAGAAGTATACCTGTGTGAGCTGAATCCTGTTGCTTTCCTGTGTGGATTGTGTTGTGCTATCCTGTTTGGATTACGTTTTTCTTTCCTGTGTGGAATACGTTTACTTTCCTGTGTGGACTGAGTTGTACTTGGGCTCGGAGGTTGGAGCGTATTTGAAATTGATGACTTAGGTATATGTATGGGCATATACCTAAGCAGAGTCGGTTGTTACATCGTGATTGTACCTTTCTTTATGGTTTATCCTTTGTGGATTTTGTGAGACCTTCATGGGTCGCGGGGTCCCTATTGAGTAGCTTATACTCACCCCTGCACGGGTTATGCCCGCACTATGTTGTGTTGGTTGCAGACGACGAACAACGTTGATCTTGGCTGAGGCTTGCAGAGCAGGACAATACCTCGAGGTGGACCACTGGGCGGGATGTTTTCGGAGCGGGCGACGGGACCCGTGGAGCAGTGGAGCTATCTGTACCCACCCTTCTGGTGGGATTTCCAGTGGACAGCTCGGAGTAGCGGCTTTTACTTTTCAGTTGCTGTTTTCCCTTTTCGAGTTGTACTTTACTTTCAGTTTGGGTTTGTATACTGGCCCATTTACTTTTCCGCACTTTCAGTTGTACTCTGTTTTGACTTAGTGTTTACTTTCCGCTTGCTTACTCTGTGGTGTGTGTTTACTTTACAAAGGCAATGCCTTCCCTTTTTACCAGGATTTATGCCTTGGTGCTAGTCGCCAGCCCCTGGCCTATGGAAGGCGGGTTTGGGGTAGTCACAGAACGGACCCCGAGGGTGGGTCGTGACAATTATCCAATAAAAACATATATTTTAATTACATTTTAATGTTATTAAATGTTAATTTTTTATCTTATGGTCCTGAGTTAGTGGATTTTCATTATGAACATCCATTCTCATCATTTGTGCACTTCATGCCTAATATACACCAATTTAGGCCCAATGAGTCATATAACTCTAAGGAATGTAATTATCAATATTTTAATTTGATATTTTGGGAACTATATCTACACTTATATGTGAACATTTTTCATTCAGGGATCAATGGATGATTCATAAACAATGATGGAGATATTTGGAGATGAATGGAAGCAATTCTAAGAGAAGGCAGATTGGAAACCAGCCCACTTATGAAACTGTGGGGCCCAACATACAGGCCCAATTAGTCCCAAATTTTTTTTGATGATATAATACATGTATAGGAACAAATAACTTTACATGACCCAATCCTAATTCGGCCTCTATGGTATCCATTAAGGCGGCCCAAGTTAGAGATACAATTCTGGGCCAGATTCTTCGTCCCAGACAAAAATCTCACTAATTTCATTATATCTCGGAATCCACAACTCCAACTAGTCCTATATTTTACAGGAGGTTATAGGACATCCGGATCTCCATTTTCATCTTCTATGGACTACTCTGATTCTACCATCTAGAAGTTCTTCCAGATGCATCTGTTCGGTGAAGGAAAGCTGGCTGCCACCTCGGGTCAAGGGTGGAAAAATCAACTCTCCCTTACTTTCCACCCACCTGTGGCCCACCACAATTAATTGAAGAGACTTGGACTATTGGAGCCTAGACCCAAGGGCTCAAAAATGACTATTTAAGGCAGTGGTTTTGAAGTATTGAAGAATATTTGGGTGCTTGGTTTCATTGTAGTGTTATGCTGCCGCTTTGTGTTTGTAATCGCATTTCTTTCTCATGTAAGTTGTTTAATTAACCTTACTTTCTTAAAAAAAGTTCTTCATTTACTCTTATTCTGTTATTCTACTTATCACGTTGATACCATTGGTTCAAGGTGTGGATTTATTCACACCATAATTTGTGATATTTATCACACAACGGAGGAGTGATCTTTTGTTGTTGTTGTTTTTACTTCTTCAATTCCACCCTTGTAAGTCTACTTCCCGCTTCCGTTGAAGACATATAATAAATGGAGGGCTAACCCTTTTATGGGTTGATCCAAGGGAGTAGTTGGGGTCTGGATTGGATTTTATTTATCACTCCATTAATGGCTAATCACTTATTTTAAATGAGATTTTTATTTGATTATTTTAAAACATCTTTATCCTTATTGAATTTAAGGTCACACATTTCAAGTGCTAATATGAACCTCTACCTTGGAGTGCTCAAAACATTGATCCTTAAAGTGTATAAGTGATTAGTATTAGGGTGTGTAGGCATTAAACCAGTAAGTGATGATTTCTTTTGATCTTCTTAAATGAATCCATCTCAATTATAAGAAATTGAAATCATTAAAAAAGTAATTCATACAATCCACCCCGAGCGATAACCAAGGATCAACTCATTCATTTAAATTGAATTCAATTAAATCTGTTAGTTATCCGTTAAACCCATATAAAATCGACCCATTTTGGCCACTTCATAGCCAAAAACAGCCCATAGAATGTACGTGTCTATAGGTTACTTCTTAGGTCTCTGTGAATTCGACAACCCAAGCTAAACTACAAGGACCGTCCTACCTTCTTCTCTTGGGTAAATTTGAGCGAGAATCAAATTTTGGCACCATTTCCGGGGACACAAGTAATTTATCTAAACACCCATTCTATTCTCCCCCATTTCTTATTTTCTCATCTAAATTCTATTATCTTGTCCCTTTCTCGTTTTTTTTCTTTTGGCGCATGTCCGCCTACACCCGCGATAAATCGAACCGTCTTGTTGGGGTGGATAGTCCTGGGGTTGCGAAGTCAAGTACACCAAGGGAACTCTTTCCATTAGATCCTAATCATTCTATCACCCCCGAGTAAAAAATTGAGCCCATTTCAATGGAAGTTATTCAATGAAACCAACTCATAAACCCGGGTGGGAACCAAAATGGAAACCCAAATGAGGCAGCCCCAAACTTTGGGAATGCAATTGATCAAACCATGAATGACTACCTCACACCTTCCTTGAACAATTCCCCCTCATGCATTAGTCAAAATTCCCTAGGATACTCCAACTACATCTTTAAACCCCATGTCCTAAACCACCTTCCCACATTCCATGGAATGGAGTCCGAGATTCCATACCTGCACATTAAGGAGTTCAATGAAATTGTAGAAACCATGTGTCACCCACATCAACTAGAATCAGCTAAAATGATGCTATTTCCTTTTTCTTTAAATGATCGAGCTAAAAATTGTCTAAACAATTTGAGACCATCATCCATCAATTCTTGGGACCAACTACAAAGATAATTCCACAAAAAAACCTTTCCCCACCACAAAACAATTGCACTTAAAAAGAGCATCTAAAACTTTTTTGAAAAAGAGGGAGAGTAATTCTATGAAACATGGGAGAGGTTCAAAGACACTCTAAACATGGTTCCACACAATGGTTTTTCTATTCCTGAACAAGTGATAATTTTCTACAAAGGGTTGGGTCCGGGGAACAAAAAATTCATTGACATGATGTGTAATGGAACCATTAAAAAAAATCCCCAAATGATGCTTACGAGTATCTAGAAAGCCTTTCTGAACAATACCAAACATGGGGAACATCACCTTATTCTGAAAAGCAAAAAAGAACTACTAGAATTCATATACATAGAGAAGAGGAAAGCCTTAGGGCTAAACTGGCAGCACTCTCTAGGAAGGTTGAAGAGATAGACCTTAGGAAAGTCCATGAAATCCAAACTGTTGACCCTGTTTGCACAATTTGTGACAAACATGACCATAAGACAGAAAACTGCCCAACCATTCCATCCATCAAGGATGTTCTCTTAGGAGGACCCCTAGTGGAAGTAAATGCTTTGAAAATTCAAAAGCCTCAATACCAAAACACCTTCAACCCAAGGTATAACTACCACCCAGGCTTCCGTAGGAAACA
Source organism: Viscum album (assembly GCA_963277665.1). Lineage (NCBI taxonomy): Eukaryota > Viridiplantae > Streptophyta > Magnoliopsida > Santalales > Viscaceae > Viscum > Viscum album. The sequence continues at coordinate 749,210,828 of OY728138.1, read as the reverse complement.
TAACCAACAACCTAGCCAACCACAGGGACAAAATCCTTAACCCTATCAGAAATACCAGACCCATAACCGATTCCAAACCCAACCTATCCAATACTAATATCCACCGGTCCATTTTCAACAAACCATCCCAGCTCCAAAATATCCCCCAGGGATAAACCAACCTACTCAAGCACCCACCCAAACTGTTCCACAAAGCCTACTAGAACAACTGTGCAAACAAATGGAGAGGATGAACTCAGAAGTCTCTTCCCAAAAACAAGAACTTCAAACCGTCAAAACTGGAAAGTCACCCCTGCCTACTCAGGCAGTGCCATCCTCAACTTCAAGGGGAGAGTCAAGTTGTGCTCAAACAATTCACGAACAACTAAAGGTTGTGATTGTTTTAAGAAGTTGTAAATCAATTGAGAAACTTGAAAAACTAATTCAGAACCCACATGAAGATTCAAACTTGGATGAAAATTCAAATGAACCACAAGATCAAACTGAGAAAACTGATAACAATGTGAAAGAAACAACTCTTTAATAAACAACCCCATAACCTGCCCCATTTCCTCAACGCATGAGGGGGAAAACCAAGCCTAAATTGAGTGAAACATTGAGGGAAATTTTCTCACAAGTCAAGTTGAATATTCCACTCCTTGATTCCATACAAACCATTCCTGCATACTCAAAATACCTTAAGGACATTTTCACATTTAAACGGAAATTCTCACATAAGAACCAAGTCCTTCTGGCAGAAAATGTTAGCAGAACAGTCCAAGGAACCCTTCCTCAAACGATGAAAGACCCAGGATGCCCTTACATAAATGTTGAACAAGGAGAGAACAAAGTTGTCAAAGCCTTGTGTGATCTAGGAGCCAGTGTGAACCTCATTCCTTATGCTATTTATTGTCAGTTAGGGCTCGAAGAACTACAACCCACATCTTTCATACTTCAACTTGCTGATCGTAGCATTAGGGTTTCAAAAGGGATTTTAAAGGACGTTCTGGTAAAGGTTGAAAACATCATCTACCCTGCTGATTTCATTGTCCTTGACAACCATCCAAACTTAGGAAATAAGGAACAAACCCCAATCATCCTTGGTCGTCCTTTCCTTGCAACAATCAACTCTGTTATCTGAGTCCGAAATGGGAACATGACCATCACCTTTGGGAACATGAGTCTAGACTTGAACATCTATAATACAAGCTCACAAATAGGGGATGACAAGGACATTCATGAAGTAAACATTATAGGAAGCATTGATAATGAATCCATGGAACATCAAGGAATATTTGATGAATGTTTAAGTCAGGATGATATTGATTTAATTTGTTCATATGAAGGAAGTTTATCTCCATGTCTTGAATCATTTTCAAATTGTTCTTATGATGAAGTCTTAGGTCCAATAATCAGTGAAACGTTTCAAGAAACCACATTCATGGAGACCACTCCAATTTCCTTCCCTAAATCTGATCAAACCAATATAGTAGATGAAACTTCTACATGTGGGGAATCAATCCTATCTAAAACTTTAGGAAATAAAATTGATCTTGATCCAATGCCCCAATCTTCTGCTGAAATTGTGAACCAACCTGATCTTGAATTGAAGGAACTTTCTGCTGCACTAAAGTATGCCTTCCTAGGGGAAAATGAATCACATCCTATTGTCATTTCTTCTTCTCTTGAATCCAATCATGAGAGGATGCTTCTAGATGTCCTTAGGAAGCATAAGAAATCCATTGGTTGGACCCTTTCTGATATTCCTGGGATTAGACCACTTATCGGGACTCATAGGATTGTTCTGGAATCTGATTCAAAGCCAGGTCGTCAACATCAATGACGACTCAATCCTAATCTCATGGAGGTAGTAAGGAAAGAACTTATGAAATTGTTAAAAGCTGGTATCATATATCCCATAGATGAGAGTGAGTGGGTGAGCCCAATCTAAGTGGTTCCAAAAAAGGCTGGAATCACAGTGATAACCAATGAGGATGGAGAGATTCTTCCAACAAGGGTGAGTAGTGGATGGAGGGTCTGCATTGACCACATGAAGCTAAACTCATTCACCAAGAAGGACCATTTCCCCTTACCATTCATTGACCAAGTCCTTGAGAGAGTGGCAGGTCATGCCTTCTACTATTTCTTAGATGGGTACTCGGGGTACAATCAAATTGAGGTCTCCCAAGAGGATCAAGGGAAGACTACATTCACATGTCCATTCGGAACCTTTGCTTTCAAAAGCATGCCCTTCGGGTTATGAAATGACCATAGAACCATCCAACGGTGCATGATGGGAATCTTCTCAGACATGGTAGGGGATTTTCTAGAGGTCTTCATGGATGAATTCTCTGTTTTTGGGGATACATTTGCGGGATGTCTGCAGAATGTGGAGAAAGTCTTGTCAAGATGTGAAGAAAATAATATGGTCCTAAACTGGGAAAAATTCAATTTCATGGTTAAAGACGGACTTGTTCTAGGCCATCTGGTCTCGAGTAGGGGGATTGAAGTTGATAAAGCAAAGGTTGACATCATTCGTCACCTTCCATCACACAAAACGGTCAAGGAAGTGAGGTTTTTCTTAGGACATGCAAGTTTCTATAGAAGATTCATCAAGGAATTTAGTTCAATATCCCGTCCCCTTTGTGCTCTCCTAGTAAAGGATGCTCCATTTGTTTGGACAGAAATATGTGAGGGTTCATTCTCAACCCTCAAATCCTCTCTCACCTCTCCTCCGATTATGAAATCTCCAAATTGGAACCTTCCTTTCGAACTTATGTGTGATTCCAGTGACATTGATGTTGGAGCTGTGTTAGGACAACGTTGTGATAAAACTCATTATGTCATTGCTTATGCAAGAAAATCCTTAAATGATGCCCAAATAAACTACACCACTACTGAAAAGGAGTTACATGCTATTGTGTTTTCTTTAGATAAGTTTAGGTCCTAGCTCTTAGGATCCCACATCACTGTGTTCATTGACCATTCTGCACTACAATACCTCTTCCAAAAACTAGATGCCAAGGCTAGACTGATTAGGTGGGTCCTTCTCTTACAAGAATTTGACCTCACAATCATGGATAAAAAGGGTGTTGAAAATTTTGTAGCTTATCACCTCTCTAGGATGTAATTCAAAGACAACTCAAGTCACCATTCTGTGTCTGATTAATTTCTTGAGGAACACCTATACTCTGTGAGTGACTGCCCTTGGTATGCCGACATATCCAATTTCTTAGTTACAGGAGTCATTCCAAAATTCTTAGGGACTCAAGCTCGAAGGAAATTCCTTTCTGATGTTAGACACTATGTTTTTGATGATCCATACCTCTATAAGTTCTGCCATGACCAAGTCATTAGGAGGTGTGTTCCAGAATCTGAACAAGAGTCCATCCTTAAATTCTATCATAGTGAGGCATGTGGATCTCCCTTTTCCTCTAAGAAAACATCTGCTATGATTATCCAATGTGGTCTCTTCTGGCCCACCCTTTCAAGGGACTCCTCCACATTTTGTCAAAGTTTTCCTAGGTGTCAACAAGTAGGGTACATCACAATAAGGAATCAAATGCCACTCACTACCATCTTAGTGGTTGAAATCATTGACTGTTGGGGAATTGATTTCATGGGTCCTTTCCCAAACTCTAGGGGATACCTCTACATTCTCTTAGCTGTTGATTATCTCTCAAAATGGGTTGAGGCCATTCCCACAAAATCCAATGATCATCAAACTGTGATTAGATTCCTAAAAGAAAACATATTCTCTTGATTTTGAATTCCTAGGACTATCATAAGTGATCATGGAACTCATTTTTTCAATCGTCCATTCTCATCACTCATGGAAAAATATAGAATTTCTCACAAAGTTTCCACTGCTTACCACCCACAGACCAATGGTCAAGCTGAGTTAGCCAATCGTGAAATCAAACAAATTCTTTAGAAAACTGTCAATCCTTCTAGGAAAGATTGGTCCAAGAAACTGTTGGATGCTCTTTGGGAATATCGCACAGTATTCAAAACCATCCTAGGAATGTCACCATATAGGTTGGTTTATTGAAAAGCATTCCATTTACCTGTTGAAATTGAGCTTAAGGCCTTTTGGGCAATTAAGAAAATGGATTATGACCTCCCATTGGCCGGAACAAAAAGGAAATTAGATCTCAATGAACTGGAGGAACTAAGGATGGAGGCTTATGAAAATTCCAGTATCAATACAACTAGAGTTCAAGCCTACCAATCTAGGAAAATCAAGGTTAAACATTTTAAACCGTGAAAACTTGTGCTCTTGTATAGTTCAAAACTTCATTTACACCGGGGAAAGTTAAGGTCTAGATAGTCAGGACCTTTTATAGTGCATTATGTGTACCCCCATGGGGTAGTAGAGATTCAATATCCCACAAGTGGTAACATTTTCAAGGTCAACGGTCAAAGGTTAAAACCATTCATTGAATCATTCAATAAACAGGAAATAGAGGTTGAGTTAACTGAGCCAACCTATGAACCAGGAAAAAATTAATAGATTTAGGGTCCATGTCGGGCTAACGATGTTAAAAAAAGCGTTGAATGGGAGGAAACCCATGGTTTTCATGTTTCCAATAATTTGGTTGTTTTAATCAACTTTATATTTTCAATAGGGTTAATGATAAATTTTGATATTTCAAAAGAAAAATAATAAACTATTGAATTGTTCTTCTATAATGAGTATGGATGGGTACGAAAGGGGAGAACCATATTCATCCGTGTCACGTGGTGTGATCCTTGAGTAATACCTTACCCAGAAATTTAAAAAGAAGACAATGTATCATCAATTTGTTTTTTTAATGTGTTTGTAGGTTAAAAAATTAAAAAACAAAAATAAATAAATAAAAATATAATAATTAAAAAAAGTTCCACATCGTAGGTCATGGGGAAAACCCTGTTACAACCGGCGAAGCCGCGGGGATTCGAACCCGGGACCGAAGGGAGACAGGGGCGCGCACTTACCACTGACCTACGGCTTCTTGTGCTTCCTTATTCAATAATTTTTATATATATTCTTATATTTTACTTCTTTATTATATATATATATATATTGTTTTTTTGTTTGTTTTGTTTTTTCTCACTAGGGAACTTTGCAAGCGACATGGATATCAAGGGACTAAATTCGAGCGGCAAGAACTTCAAACTTCAACCACCAGGTGACTTCATTCCTTGATCCTCACATTTCAATTTCCTTATTGAACTCCCATTTTTATTCCTCTACCCCATTCAAAATTTTATTTTTACGAAACTAGGGACAGTTTCATTCTAAGTTGGGGGGTGTGGAAACAAAATGTTTGTTTAAAAAAAACAATGATAAAAAAAGGAAGTAAAATTACTTTATCATTCATATAATAACATCTTTACTCACATTAAAACTATATAGTAAATAACATTTTTTTCCTTGACTCTTAATTTAATTCATGATTAAGTTTAAAAGCATTGATTTTGGAAGTTTGGTTGTCCATTGAAAATTTTCATCATTTTTATTTTCATCCATTAAATCAAAATGCCACAATGCACGTCCTCTAGACTGTGGGGTATTAATTTGAATTTTTGGGGTCCCATAATAAATAGCATAGGCTGGTTTGATTTTTATGAATAATATGAGTATTCAAAAAAAAATTAAAAAAATAAAAAAAATTGCGTGTAGAGCAATGGATTGATAAAATGCGAGGCTTTCGACACTTGGGGATCATGACTCCAGAGTTGTCTAGCCCTGAGTTTTTCAATCTATCTCTATTTTTGGTAATATGACTTTGTTTTTTATTAAGTTAACTCGATACAATTCCCAAGTATGTGGGTTTCACTTGGTGCCCTAAGGCCTTTGAGTCTGGGAGTCATCGACAAAGTATTGCTACATGGGTTAATTTGATTAACTGCAATCTCAATTACTATAGAAATATTGAAACAAAAAAAAAATCCAAAAAAAGAGGAATGAAGAATACTCATATTAGGATTAAATTTGATTCCACCTAGCGCTTCTATGATTTTCCCCTTGATTGAAAATGAACCCCCATATATATTGTGATTCACGACACATCATGACACCTAATTGAGTTGGATGAAGTATGATGATGGATTTGATCAATGGAATGGGCTTGGGATTGGGATCTGCTTTTAAATTCATCTTGTTTTAAATTATCTTGATAGGTTATAAAAAAATATTTGTGTGCAGTTTACATTGTCAGCACTGTTTGTTATAATGTGTTTGAAGAAAGGAATTCAAATAAAATCATTGAATTATTTGCTCGAGACTAGCAAATCTCAAGTTGGGGGGTGTTATTATCCAATAAAAACATATATTTTAATTACATTTTAATGGTATTAAATGTTCATTTTTGATCTTATGGTCCTGAGTTAGTGCATTTTCATTATGAACATCCATTCTCATCATTTGTGCACTTCATGCCTAATATACACCAATTTAGGCCCAATGAGTCATCTGATTCTAAAGAATGTAATTATAAATATTTTAATTTTATATTCTGGGACCTATATCTAAACTTAAATGTGAAAATTTTTCATTCAGGGACCAATTTATGATTCATAAAAAATGATGGAGACATTTGGAGATGAATGGAAGCAATTCTAAGAGAAGACAGATTAGAAACCAGCCCACTTATGAGACTGTGGGGCCCAACATACAGGCCCAATGAATCCCAAATTTTGTGGTATTCTATAAGACATGTTTAGGAACAAATAACTCTACATTATCCAATGCTAATTTGGCTTCTATGGTGGTCATTAAGGCGGACCAATTTAGAGATACAATTCTGGGCCAGATTCTGCGGCCCAGAAAAACATACCATTATTTTGATTATATCTTGGAATCCACAACTCCAAATAGACCCATATTTTACAGTAGGTTAGAAGACATCCGGAGATCCATTTGTTTCTTCTATGGAACACTCTGATTCGTCCATCTAGAAGGTCTTACAGACGTGTCTGTTCGGTGAAGGAAAGATGCCTGCCACCTCAGGTCAAGGGTGGAAAAATCAACTCTCCCTTACTTTCCACCCACCTATGGCCTACCACAATTAATTGAGGAGACTTAGACTGTTGGAGGCTCTACCCAAGGGCTCAAAAATTCTTATTTAAGGTAGTGGTGTTGGAGGATTGAAGAATCATTGGGTGCTTGGTTTCATTGTAGTGTTATGTTGCCGCTCTGTGTTTGTAATCACATTTCTCTCTCATGTAAGTTGTTTAATTCACCTTAGTTTCTTAATAAACGTTATCATTTACTATTATTATATTCTTCTACTTATCATGTTGATACTATTGGTTCAAGGTGTGGATTTATTAACACCATACTTTATGATATTTATCACACAACGGAGGAGTGATCTTTTTTTGTTGTGGTTTTTACTTTTCAATTCCACCCTTGTAAGTCTACTTCCTGCTTCCGTTGAAGACATGTCATCAATGGAGGGATAACTATTTTATGGGTTGATCCAAGGGAGTATCAAGGGTCTGTATTTGATTTTATTTATCACTCCATTAATTTCTAATCACTTCTTTTAAATGAGATATTTATTTGATTATTTTAAAACATCTTCATCCTTATTTAATTTAAGGTCACACATTTCAAGTGCTAATACGAACCTCTACCTTGGAGTGCTAAAAACATTGATACATAAAGTGTATAGGTGATTAGTATTAGGGTTTGTAGGCATTAAACCATTAAGTGATGATTTCATTTGATCTTCTTAAATGAATCCATCTCAATTATAAGAAATTGAAATCATTAAAAAAGTAATTCATCCAATCCACCCCGAGCGATAACCTAGGATCAACTCATTCTTTTAAATTGAGTTCACTTAAATCTATTAGTTATACTTTAAAACTATATAAAATCAACCCAGGTTGGCCACTTCCTAGCCAAAAACAGTCCATATAATGTACGTGTCTATAGGTTACTTCTTAGGTCTCTGTGGATTCGACAAACCAAGCTAAACTACAAGGACCATCCTACCTTCTTCTCTTGGGTAAATTTGAGCGAGAATCAGGAAGTATATTAATCAATAGATTCATATATTGGAAAATGGTGTTAGAAATCACATACTTAGACTGTGCATAGATCTAATAAATCTATTTTAGATAATTATAATTAAACATACTTTATGTAATATTTTATTAGTAATTTACAAATTATTTATGGAATTTTGTATGGAGAAAAAATATACCATGTTGAGTTTGATTATTTCAATAAAAATTTAATGATGGATACAATTATGATGTTTTCTTGTTATAAATAATTGATGATTTGAGTCATTTATAGGAGGAAGGTATCCGAGCATATGATTATTATAAAATGGAACATTTTTAATTACATGCAATTATTATGTTAACTATAAATGACTTCATATATTATATAAAATTTTCCACATATAGTGTTAAAGGGCATAATTATTTTCCAATTTGTGAGAAAAAACGTCATATTATTAACTATTATATTGGATAAAAATATTATACATGGGTCATAATATGTTTTTATATATGGATAAATATTATAAAATATTAAAAAAATTATTTAATAGATCATATGAATTTGGTATTGCTCTTAATCCACTGTTGAGTGATCAATATTTTGAGAGGGGGAGAAACATTGTTGTCACATTTACAAATATAAAAATAATTGGTCATGAAATAAATATATATAATAAATGATCAACATTTCTTGAACTTCTATATTGAAGATATCATGAGGTAATACACAACATTGATTTCACAAATTTTAATAATATTATTTGTGAAATTTTTTTTGGAACATTATTCGATATTAATGGAAAGAGTAAGTATGGGTTGAATGCATGATTGGAAATATTGTAAATGGGAATATGTTCAAATTTATCCTACACTCCAAATAGAATAGAAATATACCGTCCTACGAATTCTAAAAAAATATTAAAGAGAGAGAAAATTGGTTTTTTCTTAAGCTTATAGGGTATCAAAGTGCCAGATAGTTATTCTTTAAATGTAAAAAAATTGTACATTAAAATATTTGATCTTAATTACCATGAAATCTCATGACTGTAATGTTATCATTAAATTTATCCTACTAGTTGCATTACATGGAATAGTTCCCATTTGTGTTAGATTTAATATCATATAGGTGTGTTATTATTGCCATACTATTTTTAACAATGATATGGATCTAAACTTAATGACCAATTTTTTGAATTATGTAGTTTACATATTTTTCAACTGGAAATTTACTTTAAACAATGTTTTTGTTATAATGGTAAATTTAATGGTTCATTTTGGAGTAAAATATATATATTTGTTGTCCTATATATCTACATTGGATTTATACATTTGATTAGTATATAAATATATTAAAGGGATAATTTCATAATCCATATCTGATTGAAGCCTATATTTTAGAAAAATATATTACTGGGGTAGTGGAAGATATTTGTACAAATTATTTTTCATTATAATTGAATACTAATTGAAAAATATATCATCATGAATCAATTAGTTTTAGGTGAAATTGGATCAAAGGTTTGAAAATAAATTCATTGATGGGTTTTCAAATAAATAAATCCATTTTTATATCTTGAATAATATATTTTATGGTCATCCATATATAACATATTATATTAATGTGATAAAATAGTATTATTTGAATAAGAAATATATGGGTATATTGAATGAGAGTAACAAAAAGAAATGATGGATTCAAGATTCCATTATGGTAAATTAGATGCATCAATATTTTTAAATAGTTGGTAGGTGGACTATGTCTAAATGTAATAACATAGTCTATGTACGACATCAATAGATATACATTTTATACCAAAGATCAAGTCAATATAAGTGCATTAAAGAATAATATTGAATAGGTGTTCATTAAATTAATTCATCTTTTAAGTGCAATGAAAAAAACCTAATCTATGCTTTATGTGAATTGTATTGAGTTGTTAAAGAAATATGAGAGATTGATTACAATATAAATTACATTCATATGGTAAACTATAAATGGTTTTGTAGTGAAAATATTGTCAAAAATGATTAATTCTCCATGAGAGTAGTAAATATGAATAGATTGAAATACACATATGACCCTCTTATCATGATAATACATGGGAAAATAATATTTTATGTTCTTGATCCACAAAATGTGCAATACTTTGTCGTTTAACTAGGAATTTTTTTCTAGGGATGATAAACTTTATAATAATGAAATACCTAGTTATATATAATACTTTTCATATGATATATATGACTAAGTCATATACAAGGTTTTTTCAATAGAAAATGATCATGAATAAGGAATATGGGATAAAAATCCTTCAAAAATCTCCAAACAAAACACGTACTACACATTTATATTTTTTTATACATTTAAAATATTATAAAATGTTTCATATTGTTTTTTGTATTTTTTTTGTTATTTTGGATAAATATTTTTACAAATATGATATATTAAATGTTTTCTCATTTTTATTTGAATAGTATCTTAATTACACAATTCTATACAATTTCATATATACAATTTGTAATTTGATAAAGAGTTTTAATGACTTGTTTTCATTTTTTATATCCTTTTTCAGTTTCCATCTAACTATATATGTAACATTTGGGTTTTTATAATATTATTGTAAATTTTTGTTTTCATTTGTCAATTTCATCGCATATCTAACAAAATTTTCCAACTTATTTTATTGTAGTTAACCACATCAATAAATATGAAAAATAATGTTTCCCATTTAGTTCTGTTATGGCCATATCATTTTTTCAATTATTATTTAATTTTATATGAAATGGATGGATTGTATAGTATATTAATAATTTTTTGTTTGATTGATTTATTATATAATGTCATATCAAATAATGGAGTCACCTTATTATTCTAGGGAGGGTCTTATGAATACATATTCTTAGGACCCTCCTCATTATTCTATATAGGAGCCTTAATTTTATAAAGGGAAAGATGCGGCTTATAGGGATGTTAAAAAAGGTTTTACAAACTTACCTCAATCATCATTTCCTTAAATATATGATAATAGGATACATAACGACTTTAATGATAATAATAATCTTATGGTCCCAAATTCAATTTTTTTTAACAATTATATCCCATTACATTGAGAAAAATATATCATTCTAATTTCTACTTATAGAGGTGCCGACTCAACCAAACACCCTCAACTATGGGAGACGATTTTGGTAAGTTCATTTATTATTATTTTATTTATCATGACATATATTTACTAATTTAGTTTATTTCTTCCAACTCATTAGATAACATAGGATGTAATTGATAAAAAGTATTTGATAGTAATTATTTATCTCTTTTAAGAGATGGAGAGAATTTAAATCAATACTAACATTGAATTTCATTTTTAGTGAAAATAAAGAAATGATAATCTATGAAATGTGTATAGTTACCAGGATGAATATATACATAAAGGATATATTTTTAATAGTTAGAATGCGGCGTTTTTGGTAACTAGAATGCCATAATATTTAATTGTTTCATTATATAATCATTAAAAATGATCATATTTATTTTTAGTTTTCCTTTAATTAAGAGGAACTGAGGATATCTCCTCAGTTGATCCAATAAAAAAAAATTTACATCCAAACATTGATTTTTTGAGCTTATATGTTGTAGAAAGAATAAATCACGATTGGAAATTTTAAAAAACTGAGTGTCGATTCATTAGGTTCTATTGATACTTCCCCTCCTCCCCTATCACGACCCGTCCCAGTGGGGCCCACGTCGTGACTCCCCAAGACCACATCCAATAGTCCAGGGGCTGATGACTAGCACCGAGTAGGCATATCACTAACATGGGAGGCATTGCCTAAGTACCTGTACACACACATACATCTCCGAGCCCACAAATGCTGAAATGTAAAACACTAAGGAACAAAAATGCATGAATAAAACGAAACACAACCAACAGAGTATGAAGAAAGGTAGTGTACTGTAAAAGTAAACTAGGCCAGAATACAAGCCCACCAAAAACAAGAGTCTAAAAAACAGAAAAGTCCAACCTGTAAGCCGAAAGGTACCGGGACTGTCACTCATAGCTGTAGGAACGCCTCAGCCTGTAGGGAACTCAGAAAGCTCGGTCCTGTCCTGGTCTGCCCTGGACCCTGTCAAAAGGTTGCTCGTCTGTACAAGACACCATACGTGTGGGCAAAGCCCGTGCAGGGGTGAGTATAAGAATACTCAGTAGAGGGTCCCGAAAAACCACAAAGAAGTACCCAAAGTAACTGTACAGTGAGCTATGCATAATATATGTTTACAGAACATATAAAAAAAACCTGATATACTCAAAACCCAGACCCGTGGTCTAGAAACAAGTCACATGACTGCATACCCCTGCAATGGATTCCGTTAAAAGATTTCGTGATGCACTCGTTCCGAGAGGACACACTCCACGAGTCTTATAGCTCTGATGACGTCCGTCCGAGAAGTGTTGTCCATCGGGAACCATCACGAGAGATGGATACACTCATTACGGGATACAAACTCTTGAGTGGAAGGGTTACGATAGATAGAAGCACTCATTACGGGAGACACACTCCTAAGTGGGAAAGATCTTGATACACAGATGAGGATCACTTCCAGGGCCTTGGAGGATACCGCGACTCATCCGGAATTCACCTTCTAGGTAGAAGATCAATGCCCAGTAGAGTTTTTCACTTCGATTCCTGACCCTACCTTGGGTCTGGAATGGATAGAGGATCTCGATACGGGCCCCTCGTATATATTCTTGATTCTATCACATAAAGTCCTGTTGAAGGGATCAAAATCCTGCATGAGGGAAGGATGCCTGACCCTTAGAGAAACAAGAAGAAGGGGCACTAACCCAAATGAAATATTTTTCAAGGCACGGTGAACAAAAGGACCAAGCTGTTTTCCAAAAAGTAGACCGCATTTAGAAATGATACACGCCATGTTGTCCGACCCCGGGTACTGCCCATGTACCACGACCCGTGTCGTGAGGCTGGTCATGTAGAAAAACATAGTACACGGCATGTAGTATGGAGTACACGCCATGTCTGGGTAACTGTGGTTGGCTCCGTGTACTCTGGCCATGTGCCTGTACACGGTCACCAACCCGTGTACTCAAAACCGTGCAATCTGCACATGGGGTGACCCATGCTGCTGACCTCGCCAGGCCGGGTGATGGAGTACACGACCGTGTACTCCATCCCGTGTCCATGTATCCTCGAGATACACGCCGAGCTCTGCGTAGCCGCCTCTGTCGACCTGTACACGTCGTGCTGCCTGAAGTCGTGTAGAGCATCCCGTTTCCATGTACTACACAAAGTACACACCGAGAATCGGGGAACGTCCAACACGACGTGTGGCCAAGGTCACACGCCGTGTGATTCTTCTCTAACCATGAATCCCTAGCTGCCACCGCCAGAACTTCACGACGTGTTCTTCGGAAGTACACGCCGTGTATTCTGGAAATTTCCAGAAACGGAGCCCTTCACCGACGTGCTTTCCGTTCTGCTCCGATCATCAACTTGGTCGTCCGATCACTGCAAAACATCCAGGTTCTAGTCGCCCCGTCCCCACGAAGCCGCTTCCGTCATTTTTGGGCCTCCAATCGTCTCTGAAAACGCGTTTTGATCTTCCCGCACGAAGAGCGCTCGAAGAACGCACTTTCCGATCTGGTCCGATTGGTCGTCCACCATCGTCGCCTCACCTCCACAAGGACGTTGCGATGTCGAACCATCTATTTTTGATTGTTGCTTTGTAGAATAGATGCGCAACGATCCGTTGTTCGTCGCCCCGCGAAGAACACGAATAACGTCTGGGGAAAAAGAGGAAGAAATCCAAATAAACAAATTGAAGAACAAACCTCCGTCGTTGTTTGTCACGACATTGATACGCTCCCATTAATAGGCTTAAACGGGGCAAGAATCATCAACAACGTAAAGGATGGATCAATTCCCCTTAATATTCCCAAAGAAAAATCCCTCCCACAAGAACGTACGAATCCACGGAAAAACTTGTTTGTGGTTGATCTGTGTTTTTCTTTTAAACTCAAATACGTGGAAAAGAAATCGAAATAACAAACCCTACCTTTTGAAAGGAACGATTGTTAATGAAGGTCTCGTGATGCCGTTGTCGTCAAGATCCTTCAACGTCGGCGTAACGATCCTTGGTTTCGATCCGCTGTCGTTCGTCGTCGAGAATTCTCTCCAATGCGCCGTGGATTCTGCAGAGGTTCCTCTCTCTACGTTGCCAACAACGTACAATTGATTAACCCATTAGAAAGGGAAAACAAGTTGTCATTTAATTACGCGGCATTATTAATGGCGTTGACTTTCCATTTCGAAGCCATTAAGACGTGCAATTAATTTAGGAAACAGCTATGCTGTTTCCGAGCTACAACGGATGTTTCCCTAAATGAAATAAAATAAAATTGTTAATTTAATTTATTTTATTTTACTTAAAACATCTGAAAATTAACTTTTTCCCTCGACCCGCGCCAGTCAAGGTTATCCTCATTTTTAGTTAAAGTCATCGTCCCGGACGCAACGGTGCTCTCAGATTTTTGATCCGAGTATCTGTTTGGAAACTGCCACTACCGTGCACAAGTGCCGACTCGCTTAACTAAAAAATTTCAAGCCAACATTTCGGGCTCACTAGACCTCGGAATGACGTGTCGTCTTCGCGCATGGTCTCGAAATAATTCCATATAATATTTTAAAAAATAAATGGAAAATCCGAGACATTACATTCTCCCCACCTTGGGGATTTATGTCCCCGAAATGCCAAAACAAATGCAACTAAAAAGATGAGAGTATTGGGCACGGATATGGGCCTCCCGCTCCCACGTACTATCCTGAAGATTCTTATGCTGCCACCGGACGCGCACTAAGGGAATCGATCCCCCACGAAGGATCCTCTCATATTGATCATCGATATCCACTGGGTACTCAGCAAAGGTCACTCCATCCTCAATGTCCAGCTCGCCCTAGTTGATGAATTTCTATGGGTCATGCACGTACCTCCTCAACTGCGACACGTGGAAGACATCATGTACCCAATGCAACTGTGGTGGTAGTGCCAGGCGGTACGCCACCTCACCAACTCTCCCCAGGATCTTGAAAGGTCCAATGAACCTTGAAGATAGCTTGCTGCCTCGGCCAAATCTCCGCAACCCTCGTCGAGGTGAGACCCGGAGGAAGACATGGTCTCTCTCTTCGAACTCCAAAGGTCTCCGTCGCCTGTTAGCATAAGACTTATTCCAGATCTATGAAGTCTTCATCCACTTCCGGATGATCTTCACCTTCTCTGTAGTATCTCTCACTAACTCTGGACCCATGACTGCGGACTCTCCGGGGTCAGTCCAGCAAAGCGGTGACCGGAAGGGTCTCCCATACAAGGCCTTGAATGGTGCCATACCGATGGTGGAGTGGTAGCTGTTGTTGTACGCAAAATCTACAAGTGGTAGGTGGTCCTACCAACTATGACCAAGTTCCAAGATATAGGCTCACAACATATCCTCCAGAACCTGAATGGTCCTCTCCGTCTGACCATCCGTCTGGGGATGAAACGTTGTGCTAAAGCGTAGTTGAGTCCCAAAATCCTCCTGCAATCCCTTCCACAACTGAGATGTGAAGCGAGCGTCTCAGTCTGAGACTATAGTCGACGGGACTCCATGAAGCCGAACTATCTCCTGTACGTAGAGGCGTCCCAAGATCTCTACTGAACTCTGCTCCCTGATAGCTAAGAAGTAGTTTGACTTAGTGAGTCAGTCAATGATCACCCAGATGGAATAGTGCCCCTTGGACGTCCGTGGTAAGGCTGTCACAAAGTCCATATATATTCCATCCCACTTCCTCTTTGGAACTTACTGGGGGTGAGCTAACCCTGTTGGAACCTGCTGCTTAGCCTTCACCTGCTGGAATGTGAGGCATTGAGAAATGATCTCTACTACTGCCTTCTTCATGCATGACCACCAGAACTGTCATCAGAGGTCCTGGTACATCTTTGCTACTCCAGGATGTACCTCTATAGGGGATGTATGGAACTCCCTCAGGACCTCCTCCTGCAACGCCATTGGTACAACAGCGCATCCTCTGAAAAGAAGTATGTGCTCCCCACCTTGCGAATATCCATCAGGATCTTGCCCTGTGGATAACAAAGCACGTAAGGCCACACAGTCGACATCCCCAAGTTGTGCCTCCTTAACTCGCTACAAGAGTGGAGGGGTGACAACCATCGACCATAGGAAGGCTGTATCCTCTCCATCTACAATGGATAACTGTAACGCGGCTAACTGATTTGTCGCTTCACTAAACACCTGTGAGATCGACCTTCTGCTGAGGGAATCTTCCACCTTTTCCCCCTTTCCAGGAGTATAGATAATCTCAATATCATAGTCCTGGAGAAAATTTAGCCAATGCCTCTGCCTCATATTAAGATCCTTCTGTGAGAAGATGTACTTGAGGTTCTTGTGGTCATAGTAGACAATGAACCGCTCACCCATAAGGTAGTGTCTCCACATCTTCAATGCAAAGACTACCGCTGCCAACTCGAGATCATGGGTCGCATAGTTATGCTCATGTGGCCTAAGCTGGTGCGAACCATTAGAAATCACTGCATTCTGCTTCATTAGGACACATCCAAGCCCGATCCTTGATGGGTTGTAGAAAACTATGTACTCGACACCCTCCTCTGGATATTTCAAGACTGGGGTGCTCGTCAAACTATGTCTCGACTTCTCGAAAGCCTACTAGCACTTTTCTGTCCACGCGAAGGGTTGCCCCATTTGGGTCAAGGTTGTCATCGGTGCTGATATCTGGGAGAAATTAGGGATGAATATCCGTTAATATCCTTCCAACCCAAGGAAGCTTCGCACCTCTATCACGCTCCGTGGTGGCTCCCATGCTAACACAGCCTCCACCTTGGCTGGGTCCATAGCTACTCCATCTGCTGGGATGACATGTCCCAGAAATTGGACCTCCAGAATCCAAAACTGACACTTTGAGAGCTTTCCATAAAGCTGGTGCTCCCAAAGTCTATCCAGAACCATCCACAGGTGTCTCGCGTGCTCCTCCTCTGACGCCGAGTACACAAGGATGTCGTCGATGAAGACCACTACGAACCAGTCCAAGTACGGCTAGAAGATCTGTTTCATCAACCCCATGAATACTGTGGGGGTGTTTATCATTCCAAAGGGCATAACCATGTACTCATAGTGATCGTAGAGACATATGAAATCCGTTTCTGGTATATCATCATTCCACATTCATAGCTGGTGATAGCCTGATCGAAGGTCAACCTTCGAGAACCATTGTGCCCCTCTTAGTTGATCAAAGAGGTCATCAATTCTCGGCAGTGGATACTTGTTCTTCACCGTCACCTGGTTCAGGCGCCGGTAATCGACACACAACCTCAGACTCCCATCTGCCTTCTTGGAAAACAAGACTGGAGAAGCCCAGGGTGAGACGCTGGGTCTTACGAAACCCTTGCTCTGCAAATCCTCCAACTACACCCTCAGCTCCCGTAGCTCCACGGGAGCCATCCGATAAGCTGATGAAGAAATTGGTGTCGTCCCAGGGTGTAAGTCGATGCAGAAGTCAATTTCCCGGTGGGGAGGTAACCCTGGAACATATTTTGGAATGACGTCCTCATACACCGCCACTACTACTGGGAACTGAGAGCTCACAACATCTACTGCTCCGAGGGTAAGGCTAGCCAACTCATGTGTGATAGACTACCCCCTCTTATGCATGAGCCCATTCTGTGCTGCATGGGTTTCCTTTTCTCCGACAAAGGAAAACCTTGTTCCATCACAGCGGACACACCACGCTCTTCGCCTAAAACAGTCAATCTGGGCATGGACCGAAGATAACCAATTCATACCGAGAATGACTTTGTAAGGCCTCGATGCTACTAACAAGATGTTCCAAACGAAAATCTCACCTCCAAGGGTATGATCACACTCTCTGCAAAGGTGTGTGATCGTCGAGTCTCCTCCCATAGGTGTCTCTAAGCATAAGTATCTAGTCAATGGTTATACCGGAATCTCGAGGTTTTGTATAAGACGTGTGGCTATAAGGGAATGACTGGAACCTATGTCTATGAGTATGATAGCTAAGGTAGAAAAGACACTTATCGTACCTCAAATCATCCCTGGAGCCCTTGGGTCATATGCCTTGACCACATGCAGTTGTCCCCGTCCCTATCCCCCAGCTCCCTGAGCCTGGTGGAGACCTCCTAGGGGTGGTGGTGGAAGTAAGTAGAAGCGTCTACCACCACCCATAGATATCCCTGCTCCTCTTCCACATTCGCCGCCCGGCGGATCTACCTAATATGTTCTCTACCTCTGCCTCGGTGGTCCATACACCACTTCCCTATCAGCTGCTCGACGTGTCGGGCAATATCTAGCGAGATACCTCATACTGTCGCATGCATAGCATCGCTTCTCCATAGGCTGACTGGATCCAGCCTGAGAGCCCTGGACTGTCGATCCCCTTTCCTGGGTCCTCCTCTGATGTCTCCCACGTCCTGATCCCTATGTCTGATGTCAGATCCCTACTGCCGGTGTCTCCGCACCTGTCTGCCTGCTACTGACTGCTGGTGGATGTCTCTGCTTCGCCAAGAAGCTCTCGATCACCAAGGCCCACTCGAGCACTCCAACATAGGTCGATATTCATAGAGTCACGACACTATGTCGGATGTCTCTCCGTAGACCTCACTTGAAGGTCCTAGCTCTGATGTATTGATCTCTGACTATATCCATCGAGTACCTGGCGAGGTTGGTGAACCTCGATGAATAGTCATCCACCATCATACTGCCCTAATGGAGTTAAAGAAGCCCCTGGATGCGCATAGCTCTCAACGTAACCGGAGGGAACTCGTCCCTGAATATTTTCTCAAACTCCGTCCACGAAAGAGTCTCCTCGTCGTGAGTCTGTGTGGTCAGACTCCACCATCATCCCGCCGAACCCTGAAGAAGGCTTGCTACTAGGACCACCGTCTGGTCTGCTGGTGTCCTCACTAGACAAAAAACTCTGTTCACCGCCTCAAGCCAGTCCTCAGCCGCCTGAGGGTCAGGCTCTCCTTGGAACCTGAGGGGTCTCTATCTCTGAAACTCGTGCAGTGCGCTAAGCCTGCGCTCCTTGCCGGTCGGTACTGTAGTTAACACGGGCTTCTCCACTGGTGGTATAGCGGGTGCACCACCTGGTGGCAACGCCTGGGGAGTTGGTCCCTGTATCGAAGCCTCATCACTGAGGGGGTCATCCTCGTGATCGTGCTACTGAATCCTAGCGGGTACGCATCATGGAGGCATCCTGTAAAGAGACAAGATTTTTTACAGTCAATTAGTATATCTGGATAGCTGACACCAAGGACATGGAAGAAACAACCCATTCATATATGATGCATCTACCTTTTATTTCACCACAACCAGTGTTTTCGTGAACCGGGTCAAAAAGCAGGTTATCTGAGTCCTAGTGTATGGATACGTCGGCTTCCGCACCAACACTGGGGTCCCTGGCCTAAAAGCCGAATACAAAACACTTAACACGGTTGCCCCAAACCAAACTCACAGACTCTTGGTCCTATGGTAGAACCATCCACCTCTGATTCCACTCTGTCACGACCCGTCCCAGTGGGGCCTGCACCGTGACTCCCCAAGCCCGCCTCCAATAGTACATGGGCTGGTGACAAGCACCGAGTAGGAATATCACTAACATGGGAGGCATTGCCTAAGTACATGTACACACACACACACCTCCAAGCCCACAAATGATGAAATGTAAAACACTAAGGAAGAAAAATGCATGCATACAACTAAACCCAACCAACAGAGTACGACAAAAGGTAGAGTACTGTAAAAGTAAACTGGGCCAGAATACAAGCCCACCAAAAGCAAGAGTCTGAAAAACTGCAAAGTCCAACCTGTAAGCACAAAGGTACCAGGACTGTCGCTCATAGCCGTAGAAATGCCTCGGCCTGTGGGGAACTCAAAAATCTCGGTCATATCCTGGTCTGCCCTGGACCCCGTCAAATGGCTTATCGTCTGTACAAGTCACCAGACGTGCGGTCAAAGCCCATGCAGGGGTGAGTATAACAATACTCATTAGAGGACCCCAAAAAACCACAAAGCAGTACACAAATTAAAGTTACAGTCACCTATGCATAATATATGTTTACAGAACATATAAAACAAACCAAGTATACTCAAAACCCAGACTCGTGGTCTAGAAACAAGTCATACGACCACATACCCCAGTAAGCGATTCCTTTCGATGATTCCGTGATGCACTCGTTCCGGGAGGACACACTCCACGAGTCTTATATCTCTGATGACGTCTGTCTGATAAGTGTTGTTCATCGGGAACTGCCATGAGAGATGGCTACACTCATTACGGGAGACACACTCCTGAGTGGAAGGGTTATGATAGATAGAAACATTCATTACGGGAGACACACTCCTGAGTGGGAATGATCTCGATACACAAATGAGGATCACTGCCAGGGCCTTGGCAGATACCGCGACTCATCCGGAATTCACCTGCTAGGTAGAGGATCAACTCCTGTTAGAGTTGGTCACGTCGATGCCTGACTCTACCTAGGGTCTGGAATGGATAGAGGATCTCAATACGGGCCCCTCAGATGGATGCCTAACTCTATCACCGAATGTTCTGCTGAAGGGATCAAAATCCTGCGTGAGGGAAGGATGCCTGACCCTCAGGGAAACAATAAGAAGGGGCACTAACCCAAATGAATGATGTTCAAGGAACATTGAAAAAAAGGATCATGCTATTTTCTAAAAAGTACACGGCGTGTAGAAATGATACACGCCATGTTGTCCGACCCTGGGTACTGCCCGTGAACCACGACCCATGTCGTGAGGCTGGTCATGTAGAAAAACTTAGTACACGACATGTAGTACGGAGTACACGCCGTGTCTGGGTAACTGTGGTTGGCTCAGTGTACTCTGGCCATGTGCCCGTACACGGTCACCAACCCATGTACTCCAAACCATGCAATCTGCACAAGGGGTGACCCACACTGTTGACCTCACCTGGCCAGGTGATGGAGTACATGACCTTGTACTCCATCCCGTGTCCGTGTATTGCCGGGATACACGCTGAGCTCCGTGTAGCCGCCTCTGCCGAGCTGTACATGATGTGCCGCCTGAAGCCGTGTAGAGCATCTCGTGTCCGTATACTACCCAAAGTACACACCGAGCTTCGGGGAAGGTCCAACACGCCATGTCACCGATGTCACACGCCGTGTGATTCTTCTCTGACCCCGAATCCCTAGCCGCCACTGCCAGAACTACATGGATTGTTCTTTGGTAGTACACGCCATGTATTCTTGAAATTTCCAGAAACGGCGCTCTTCACCGGCGCGCCTCCCATGATGCTCTGATCATCAATCTGGTCGTCTAATTTCTGTAAAACTTATAGGTTCTAGTCGCCCCGACCCCATGAAGCCACTTCTTTCATTTTCAAGCCTCTGATCGGCTCCGAACATGCATTCTGATCTTCCAACATGAAGAACGCTTGAAAAACGCTCTTTCCGATCTGGTCTGATTGATCTTCCACCATTGTCGCCGCACCTCCACAAGAACATTGTGATGTCGAACCTTCGATTTGGGATCGTTGTGTCTTAGAACGGATGCGAAAAGATCTGTTCTTCGTCGCCCCACGAAGAACGCAACGAACGCACGAGGAAAAAGGAGGAAGAAATCCAAATAAACAAATTGAGGAATGAACCTCCGCCATATTTCGTCACGCCATTGATCTTCTCTCGTTAATAGGCTTAAATGGGGAAAGAATCATCAAAAACATAAATCATGGATCAATTCCCCATAATCTTCCCGAAGAAAAATATCTCCTGCAAGAATGTACGAATCCGCAGATCAACTTGTTTGTGGTTGATCCGTGTTCGTCGTTTAAATTCAAATACGGGGAAATGAAATCATAATAACAACCACTACCTTTTGAAAGGATCTATTGATGATGAAGGTGTCGTTATTCCATTGTTGTCGAGATCCTTCAATGTCGGCGCAACGATCCTTGGTTTCGATCCGCTGTCGTTCGTCGTCGAGAATTTTCTCCAATGCTTCGTGGATTCTGCAGAGGTTACTCTCTCTACGTTGCCAAAGACGTACAATTTCTTAACCCATTAAAAAGGGGAAAAGTTGGTATTTAATTACACTTCAATATTAATGGCGTTGAATTTCCATTTCTAATTCATTAATATTCACAATTAATTTAGGAAACAGCTACGCCGTTGCAGCATTGCAGCGGATGTTTCCTTAAATGAAATAAAATAAACTGGTTATTTTATTTTATTTTATTTTAATTAATATGTCCGAAAATTAACCTTTTCCCTTGACCCGCACCAGTTGAGGTTAGCCTCATTCTTAGGTAAAGTTGTCATCCCAGACGCAACGGTGCGCTCAGATTTTTAATCCGGGCATCCGTTTGGAATCTTCCACAACCGCGCACAAGTGCTAACTCACTTAACTAAAAAAGTTCAAACCACCATTCTGGGCTCACTGGACCTTGGAATGATGTGCCGTCTTCGCGAACGGTCTCAAAATTATTCCATATAATATATAAAAAAAATAAACGGAAAATCCAAGACATTACATCCCCCATCTAAACACGAAAAATAGAAAAGGGATCAGATGTCGAAAGAATCACATTTAATATAGATGAGGTGAAAACTATAGATAAAAATATTATCATAAGTTATTTGTGTTAATTCTTAACACTATATTATTTATTTACTAATAAAATTTTTAAATATTTTACAATGGATTCCCATGAGTTTTATCACTCAGAAGAGACATTTTTACCTAAGGGTAGGATTCAAAATTTAACTACTACTTTTGGGATACTTGAACACCTGGGTTTGATATGATGATACGCAGCGGGTGTATGAATATTAAAAGTGTTGGTTTTATTTTGGAACATTTTATAGTGATGAAATTTTGAAATTAAAAAATAGATGTTTTAGAATATAAGGTTAATGAGGTGAGTGATAAAATTGTAGTGATGAAAATATCATCAGTACATTCAATTTTTTCTAACACACAGTTACAGTTTCTATAGCGACCCAATATTCTAAAATTTAGTAATTATATATTTGTATATTAATATTAACTACATAATATTATAAGAAATTCCACAACTGTAAAAGTTTAGTATATTTTGAGTCCATATAAACAATAATCATACTTAAGTACATTCTCCAACATATCTCACAATGTTCTTATCACTTTTTACCCTTCCTAATATACCCTACTTGAAACCATTATTCATAACCTAGGGAAGGTAGACATAAGAAATAGTGAGCTCATATGCTTAGTAATGGTTAACATGATATATATTAATTGATTACCATAAACAATAATATTATAAGAAAATGGTGTGATTTATGATTATAAATTAAAAATTTCGTACCCAATATATCATAGATCATAATCATGATTCATGTCATAATAAATTATGTTTTCAAAAGATACGAATCATAAGTGTGAGAAATTATCATAAATAAAACATGAACCATAAGTTCACGCCATAAAAGTGTTGCGAAATCCGAGTTATAGAAACCATTTCATATCTCAAATTTTGCTACCGTGACAATATACTCATTGTGTCTTAGGAATCAACACATGGTTTATATATTATAAAGTATCATGAATCACCACATGTTTCCCATAGTGGGTCATGAATCCAAACCTGTTTCTCATAGTGGATTCAGAATTGTTACCTGTTTCTCATAGATATCACATGAAATATAAGGATTTACATAATATATTAGAGGGATATATAATTCTAGTGCTAGTCATCACATAATTATAACCATACATATGTGTTCCACAATATTGTAAAACATTCTTGTTATCATTATATCATAACCCATGTAAATAAAATGAGTTTCATAAACATCTCATAAACCCATGAATGTATAAACCATAAAAAATAAATGTGTTTTCTAAACATATAATTATCATAATCATAAACCATACATATAAATAATAATTATGTAATCAATGGATCATGTCCCTAGTAAATAATAATTAACACCAAGGATTTTATCATTGATGAAAAATGTATTAAAAATATCACCGTAATATTTCTTGTGGAAAATATCTTTTTCTTTTTGGAATCAATTATTTATAGAAATATAGAAATTATTGTGGAATATAATTTATATGCAAGGATCCCTAGAAATATTTATAATATGATTTAAAATATTATGTGTTCTTGATGGTAGTATTTTTTTCATGTTTTGTATGTTAAAAAAATATTCTTTTAAAATTTTTAGTAAAAAGTTAAAACTATGTTATTTATAAAATGATAAGAATATTTTTCTAAAACATCTTTATAGAATGTAAAACATGGGTAAATTTTTTTAATATTAATTGGATTATGATAATAAAAATTGAAATCATTTTAATGAAAAAATGTACGTGGAAGAAAAATATTCCGATCTAAATAGTAAAACATAGTCGATTTTCCTTAAAAACATTATTTCAGTATCTTTAGTACTTAAGGTGAGGAAAATGAAAAGAAAAAATGTATTAAATAGAAATAAATAGAGTATAATAAAAATTTAAAGTATTTATTAGATAAATATTATATAATATTCTCAATATAATTTCATGCATAAATAATACCATATAATATGAGATTTAGACGTAAATACCTTACCTCAAGTATCGTATTTTTTCATATGCATTCAAACCTATGAAATAATAAATGTATGTTTATTATAAATTTAGTATAGAACAATATTCATATATATATATATATAATTTCATGTATGATTTAATTATAATATATTTTCTCTCACTTATATATAATTTTTTATTAAAATCACTGTTCTTTGTTACGAATGCTTCATTTTTCAAGATTGTATTGATTAAGTGTTCTTGATCATTATACATTGATAATGTTCCAATAATATCTATAATATTATTAATTTTTTAATATAACATATATTAAATATATATATATATATAATTTAGTGATAGAAAATTTAATTAAACAGTTCATAGAGATGGTAGGACGAACGTATGCATGAACAATATTTTCGTTTTTCAACGGATGATAAGAAAGAAATATAAATAATAATTAAACATTAAAGGATAATTTTTTACATCATATTCATCATATATATTCATTAAATATGTCCTTATTTCCATTCATTTAAAATTTAAGTGAAAAAACTAATCATAACGCTTTGTAGAGGCGGTAGTCTACTCCGACGTACGAGAATGGTTGTCATTTTACAATGGATGGGAAGAAGGTGTATAATGGTTATAAAATCATCATAGTAACAATTAATATATTTAATATGAATAATTTTTTATTTTAAAATGGATACCATAGGTTAATAAGAGGTATAATAATAAATAAAATTGAAAACACTTTCTTAAGAATTATTCCACTTTGTTGAGAAACCTTCATGGATTACACCGTAATCCTTGAAAGGATGATCTTTTGGAAATATCATGATCTCTAAAATGTGTAGAATAATGATAGGAAGGTATTATGGTGGATATTTTATGATATATAATTCTCCAAAGGTTTACACAGTTGGGGATAGGAGGTTCCATATTTTAAGTGAGGGGAGGGGATTTGTTGGAATTACTTGAAGTATTGAGTTTATATTAATTAATTTTGATGAATGAATGGATAAAATTTGATAAAAGTTTAACATAATATGATTATGATTCAAAATAATATCATAAAATAAAAATTGGAAAATTTTTGGTTAGTTTTTTACCCTTATCTCTTAGATTTAACCCTCATTCACCCATTTCAAAATTACCCTAAAATCATAATTTTCCGCTGTTTTAGGGTTATGAATGTTAACAGAATTGGAATAGAGACTGATAAATGGACTATGGTTGATAATTTAAACAATTACCTATAATTTTAATATAGTATTTATATGAATTTTAAATCATTTAATAAAATATTATTTATTATAAAATATCATTTATGTCATTTTTCAATATATTCATTTAATTTGAATTTGAAAACACAACAATTTTAAATGACTTAAAATATAAACCTTTAAAAAATATCTAATATTTTATATATGTATATAAAAAATATTACTATAAAACACACTAAAAAAATTACTTTTAGATTTTCTGACATGAGTTACATACTTTTTGTAATACTTACACAAGCAGTGTATTGTTGTTGGCTAAGAATTTGAGGTAATTTTTTGATTGATAAAAATTAAAAATTGAGTAACATAATAAATCAATTAATTATTATTTCAAATAAAAATTTATAACTAAACATAAGTTATTTTCAACCCTGTCACAAAATATTATAGATATTATAAAAAAAGCGACATTTTTTCATTATGTTTTACTAAAATATTATAAATTTTAAAATCACATAAAAATGAGAAAAAGTTAAATTTTATAATTTTCGATTATTATGGTTTAAATATACTCAACCAATGAAATAAAGGAATTTTTTTTAATGAAATTTAAGCCTTCTAACACTAGTTTCAAGCCTAAATAACCCAATTTACCATTACCATGGTAATTAAAAAAAATTACGGTTATTATTCATATTAAAAAAGATAAAATGGAATAATTTAAAAATTGTGGACCTCTTGATTCCAAATATAGTATGAATTTTTCTAAATTTAATTTCTAGATGTGTTAGAATTTAATTTAAAATTAAAATGGAATGAAAAATGAAAAAAAAATTCTCATAAAAATGCATTTTATGTATAATTTTTTTTTCTAAAAAATAAAATCATAAAATTGATTCTAATGACCATAATTATATTATTAAAAATATTAATGATACAATTTTACTTTGAAATAATTTTTTTAAAAATAAAACTTTTTAAATGATTGGAATGTAAAGACAACTTTCAATAAAAAAACATTATTTTCACTATACATTAAAAAGATAATATTTCTATAAAATTATCAAAATTTCACACCAACCTAAATTTAAAAATATTATTTAAAAATGTAGTTAATATTAACTAATTTTTTTTATAGAAATTAAGATGATTATTAATTATGTTATTTCCTCACAAAAATTAATAAAACCCATTTTTGAGGAAAAATGTATATTTGATTCATATAAAGAGATTACTAAAAACATATAACATATTATAAAAATATATGTTATTTATATAAAACATTAATTAATAAATATAAAAATGGTGGCTATTCATATTCTCTATTTTAATTTAATATCTATGTTATAATGTTATACTATATTACTATTCATTTGGACTTGGGTTTGTATGTATCACAAGATAGTGAAAAAATTAAATTTATTTGAAGAGAAATATATCATAAAATCTCAAGATGTTGCATTATACCCCCCTCCACCAAATTAATTTCTTCCTCTAAATTCCAACACTATGATAGAATCAAATGAGGATATATCTATTTCATCGAATCCTTGGGTTCCCAAGTAGCTTCCTCTAATTTATAGTTTCACAAAAAAACATTGACTAGGTTAGTGTTATTATTTCATTGACTTTTTCACTTTGATCCAAAACATTCACTACTATTTACTCATAAGAGAGATATTTATCTAGGGGTTTTACCTTTGAGATTAGTGTTATTGAATGATTGGTTATGTACTTATTCAAGGGAGATGCATGAAAACAATCATGAACTTGTGACAGATTAATTGGATGTGGTCAATGATAAGTTATTGTCCTAATACAATCTATAATTTTTAAGGAGAAAATATACGCTGAGATCGATTTTCCCTTATTTATGGATTTTATAACCTATTTCTAATGAGATATTCACTAGAATACCTTTTCACTAACTTAAAACCCCAAATCTCACTAATGATTTTAAGAATAAATTTTTTATCAATATTGAGATGCTCTTATGTGATGTTGGATGAATCTATCCTTATCTATCATTTATTTATCTAGATTAAGACCTAATAGCTTTATTTAACCAATTTAACCCTAGAATTTTGTAGTTATGCAAAACTTTTTATAGAGGTCTTTTTAAAGAGCCATATGAATATCCGAGTGAATGTTATTTTCTTATGAAAACCTTACTTGATAGATGCATTGATCCCAACCTCCATTGAAATTCGGAGTAAAATATCTTAACATATCCACCAGTGTTTGATTGGTTCTCTCATATATATGAGGATGATAAAAACTACTAAAACTCAACTTAGTATCTAGAACTTATGGAATACTTCTCCAGAATCTTGAGGTAAACCTCATATCTTAATATGATGTAATATAATATGGTCCATTAAAAAATCATAAAAACTTATTAATGTATAATCTAGAAAAATAATCAAGATAGAAATAGTATCTGATAGAAATTAAGTGTTCTTTATTAATAAGTTTATTAGCTACAACTCAAATATCATTATAGCCTTTAGGTGTTTTTAGGATTTTAATGAAAAAATCCATAGTAATGTTCTCCCATTTCCATTTAGATATGGGTAATGTCTCTGATATTCTCCTTAAAATTTTTTCTCTCAACATTAACTTACTAGCTTATGAGTCATCGAGATACACAATCTACCATATCCCTTTTCAGGTTTTCCCAAAAGATATACTATTTCAGATCCTTATACATCTTAATACTATGTGGATGAATAGAGGATGAGGAATAATGAGCTTTATCCAACATATCCTTCTTGAGGATTGGTATTTATTGGATATATAATCCATTTCTGAACCTTATCATTCTATCACAATCAAGGTTGATCTCAGGAACACTTCTCACCTTCTTTTAGATCTCTGTATATTTCTTTTACGTATATTTAATATTCACATGGATAAATGGTTTAATACCGATTTGAGAAAGATAATACTTCTCCCCTTCCATCAGTATTTCTCGATCCAACATTTTAAAAAACATAAATTTTTTATCTTTTTAAATCAATATCCAAATAATCTAGTATGATCTATTTATCTCAACGAATTAGCCACCATATTCTCATTTACTGGGTGGTAATATACTAGGTACTTATAATATTTAATCAATTATAATTGACTCTTATAGATCATATCTAACTCTTTCTTGGTGAAGATATAATTTAAATTTTTATGATTTGTATATATTCAACACCATTCACCATAATTATAATTCCGATATATATTCAATTAAAATTTTACCACTTCTAGCTCCAAATAATGAGTTAGGTAATTTTTCACATGTATTTTCAATTGACGTGAGGGATATAAAATCACCATATCATTCTACACAAGGTCATACACCATTCCATTATTTGATTTTATACTATTGTTCATAAACCCTTCTTCACAATAAGGTAGCATGTAAATAAGTTCACTGTAAAACTTCTCTTCAGGTCATTGAAATTATCCTCATATTTATCTATCTATAAGAATGTTACCCACATTCTATAATACTCAAGGATATTAAAAGAAGAAAATTATTTTTAATAGTGAAAATGATACACAACACCGACATAGCATGGGATACACTCAACAAGGGGTTTCTTTGATAGCTTGTGTTATACGCATGACCATGTTTTATCAAACAACAATATATTATTATTATTATTTTTTAACATGATAGTTATCTCTTAGAAATTATGACATAGGGTATGGACTAGATTAATTAAATTATGAGAATATGTCTTAAACATGGATATATAAAGGTTTAGTTGGTGAATAATAAAATATAAATGAAAATAAACACCTTTTGAATAAAAAGAAATTTTTTATGAGAAAGTATTTAGATGCGCAGAAGCCAATTTTTTCCCAATAAATCAAAAAAGATTCTATTATTCTATTATAATAATTACATTTATATGTAATATATTAAATTTAATATTTATAATTCATCATATGTTTATTAATAGATAATAGATAAAATTAAATTTAATTGTACGCTTAACAACTATATTTTTCTAAAAATGAATTTTTGCCACCTTATTATGGAACACTAATTTTAAAACTAATATTTTAATTTTTTATTGTTTCTACTTGTTAAAATAAATTTCATCATAAAAATAATAATATCAAAATTATATTAGGGTAAATTTTTTGTATTTTTATTAGAATTTTCATTTTTGGAAGAGTGAAAATATAAGATTTTAATTGAAAACTGTGTTTTCATCTAAATGATTTATAATTTTAAATTTTCTTTAACTATTTTTAATGTAAAATTAGTTTAATTATACATTTATTAATGAAATATTTTTCATTTTAATAATTCTCATATTGAATTACGATATAAAAATATTGTTAACTGTTGAACATTTTCACAATAAAAATCTGATTTCTCATCACGTCTGTGGGAAAAATTTTAAATTAAATTCTGAAACGTCTATTAATTGAATTTGTATAAATTAATTAAATATCCAGAATCACCTTAGTTTATAATATCTAATGATGGGAAATTAATTTTCTACCATAATCATTAGTGAAAAAAATTAAAATCAATTATAATGATTAAAGTAAAAACATGTTAACATGATGGTCAAACATAGAAGACAAGTTATAAAATGACCTACCAACTTACCAAAACCCATTCCCTAGCTATATTTATACCCCTGTCAAATTAGGAAATATTTTTATGAGATATTTAGATACCATTCCATGGAAGTGACTTATATAATAAGTTAAGTGAAGAGAAAAACAATAAAGGAAACTTCATTTACATTAATATCTATAATGCTTTGGGATATGGACAAAAAACATATGTTAAGTTATATATATATTATTTTTGAATATAAATAAAATTTTATCATAATAATTTATCATTAATATTTAGATATAAAATAATTACTTATAATGCTTCATAAATTCCATCATAGAAATTTTTTAGTTAATCATTAACTAAAATAAATGACACTAAAAATATTAAAAGTGAAGTAAATTAAATGAATTGTTATCTTGTATTTATTTTATATCTGAATATATCATTTTATATTGGTATTAACTTAATGTTTTTAAGATCCTTTATTGTTTTCAATTTTTTTTGAAATCAAATAAATATTTTCAAAAATCACATTAATGTTACTTTATAATAAATGATACTGTATCAACTGATTTAAAATAAAAAAATCATATTTTCTTCAAAATTATTTTTAATTATTTTTAAATATAATATATGGTCCAT
Source organism: Viscum album (assembly GCA_963277665.1). NCBI lineage: Eukaryota > Viridiplantae > Streptophyta > Magnoliopsida > Santalales > Viscaceae > Viscum > Viscum album. The sequence continues at coordinate 749,179,749 of OY728138.1, read as the reverse complement.
TAATTGACCAATTTTTCTTTTATAAATAACATATTGGCCCCAAAATAGGAAAAACATCATCAGCACTGATGGAGTTAAAGTAGTGTTTTTTCACACTACATGTGTTTCTGTTAAAATAAATTCCCAAAACACATTATATTTTTATTTTATAAATTTTATATCATATTTATAATAATTTTTTTATAAATTTTCTAAAAATTATCTATTTAATTTAGTGTTAATGGATAATTACCTAGGTTGGAAAACTGGTTACCGTAGTAGAAACCAAAAGGGTAAAATCGAGTAAGCTCAATGATCATGGAACAAAATAATAAAAATGAATTTACTTTTTTATAATGTATGTTTGGATAAAAAATAATTTCCATCCAATAACTTTTTTTTAATTTTGGAAAAATATGAGGTAAGGGAGACCTCCCATAGCGATTACTTTTGAGTATTTACAAGAGTGTCAGTCCTCCTCAACTATAAAAGGAAACTCACTCTCCCCACTTTTCCACACCATTAAAGAAATTTGTCTCATCAAAAAACTGAATAAATGAATCCTAAAATTTCCTTAACTTATATTAGAAGAGTTTTATTTTTCATAAATTCATCTAAGGAAATTCTTTTGTGCAAACCAAAAGGAGTTAGCCGAGGATGTGGTAATATTTATCAGCATAAATTTTTTATTAATTTCTTTCTCCACCCCCATAAATTATTATAATACCTTAAATATATAATATCCACAGTGTAATAAATATACTGAGATGTTTTTATGTTATTTTTATTACCTACACCCACTCACACTTCCTTCAAATGGGTTATAAAATCACCATTCATGTGTTTGAAGGACTACCCCCATGCAAAATAGCTTCATTTATTTTTCGATTACCAGGTCTCACGGTTGGGTATAATGATGGATATAAATTATATTTAGGATATTTATAAAATTATTATTACATTGGAACATTATACCCATTTTTATTCCATTTCATAAAGGATATGATGACATCACCATGTAGTGATGTGAAGCGTTTTTCACTAATGTGTTACAAGGATTGTAATAAGTGTCAAAATATTGAATATATACGATATAAATGAAATAATTATGATATAAATAGAATAATAATATATCTTTAAATATAATATATCCTTTCTTTATTATCTTTTCACACACAGAAAATGTGATAACGTCGTTCGTGGATGTGTCGACTTACTCCTCCTAAAAGCAATGTGATTACTTTTACATAAAAATAATGATATATATAAGTATATATAATTAAATATCATGTTATTTGTGATATAATTATATTTATTTCAAGTTAAATATTACTTACCTTCTTACCATAATGATCATTGAAAAATGGACATGTTACTCTAGCCTATGTACGACCTACCATCTCCATGATCATAACGTTACTTAATTTTACATAACTATATTTAATGATTGGTTTTTACAATATAATTGTTGTATATAAATGAAAATTATTTTATTATTGTTTTTCTTGAGATTTTTAAATGATGAACTATTTACTATAGTCATCCTACTGAATTCGTTTTTGAGACATAAGATGCATTTGGTCAAAACATCTGACATAAATTTAATTGATTATGTAATTGTATATAAATTGGTAATAAGTGAGGTAAAGTAATAATAAAATTAAAAATAGTCTTCAATATTGAATATAATTAATATCTGTTTATTATTAAGGAAGATAAAGACACATATGATGAATCATACTCAAGTTATGAGACATCGACTTAATTTTATTTCATTGAGGCATATCTCGATGTTATGCACCTTTATCCTTTTATAAGGTGTATATATATCCCCTCTGACATAATATATCATGAATTTTATTATTCCCAGAATATGAAAAGTTTTTTTAAGCTTAATATTTTATGGTACTTATGATTCAAGTGTTTCAGATGTTATAATGTAATTTTCCATTAAAAATTCTCTTTTGATGTTTTTTTGTCAAAATATATTTATCTTCCATGTCCATGTTTTAAAAAATTATTTTACAAAAAAAATTATATAGAAAAAAAGATTTATAAATTAAATTTTATGAATATTGACATCATTTCAATAAAATAAAAATAGATTTTTTTTATATTTTTTAAAAGGGAATTTTTCGACAAATGGAAAAGGGGTGTTTCGTTCTTAATGTACTCAATGATAATGAATATTTCATTTACATGAATATTATTTGATTTATAGATTCCTCTTCAAGCATTCATGTTTTCATAAATAAAAAATATTTTTCCATTTTTTGTTATTTTTGTATTGAAAATGGGTTTTCAAATAAACTGATGTTTTGGTATTGAAAAAGGGGTTTCGAAAGAAAATTGTATTTTTTAAAGTGTTTTTCATATGGATTAAAAAGAGTTTTTCAAAGGGTTTTATGATGAAGGATATTGATTCAATATATGGGTATTGAGAATTATATATAATGTTTGATCATGATAAATATTATATGAAGTGTTTATTCCCATTTTAGCTAATGGGTGTGCCTTATATTGCTCATAAAAATGGATGAGCCACATTTTATCTCCTGAAAAAAGGGTGATAGCAATATAGATTATAGAAAGGGTTTAGCCTTGTTATAGCTCACTAGTGCCCCTGATATAACTTATACAAACGTTTAACACCATTATAGATCTCAAATTCATTAGGAAATGATTATTTTGGATGTAATCCATATGTGTATTCCAATTAAAAGGGGTTTGAAAGGGTTTTATTGATATAATTCTCTATGTCACCAAAACGGGGTTTTAATTTCATGATATTGGCTTTAAAGTATTTATTTGAGAAAAAAGTGTGTTTGTTTTCATGTTAATTTTTTTTTCATTCACTAAAATACCTTTTATATAAAAGGTCAATATTTAAAGGGTTTTCATGTATTTACTTAACTTATGATATCCTTTATGTTTATATCCCTTACTAAGATTTTGTGGTTATCCCAAAATTTAAAAATGTTTCTCATAAGGTTTTTGAATAGGTAAGGGAATGTAATATGTCAATTTGAAATTCAAAGAGACTATTCCATAAAATAAATCATTATTTATTTTAAAGGTTTTATATTATTGAAAAAATGGATACTAATTAGAAGCATCCTCATTTTATTTTATAGTTTTGTTATGTATGAGTTATGTCTTAATTATCTCAAACTCTAAACCTAAAATGATCCTAAAAGTTAAAGAATGTAATTTCCTGAAAAAAAAACTCATGATTATTCAATGTTTATGGTTGGTTCCTTATACTTTTGAGTCAATTTGGTGAGTGGAATAGCTAGTCAGGATAAATCTCCCACAAATAATTAATAATATCTTTCCAACCCAAAAAACAGTGGATTTTGGATACTATAGTTGGTCAAGGATGATTCTTAATAAATTATATTTTTATAGGATCCAATTATATCCAATTTATTGAGGTTACATAATCAAAGAATTAATATAGTATAATAATTAAAAATATATATTAATGTTTTAAATAAACAGTACCACAAACTAATCAAAGTAATCCTTAAAGACACTTTTCAGTAAATAAATGATGATAGTAGAGGCATTAGTAAGAAGAAATGGAATGACTATAAATTTAGTGTATATACCTTTTATGGAAAGATATATTGGATGTGTATTCACTTTTGACCCTTAATTGATCATATATAGATTAAATACTTATCTTGGAAAAATATTGTGCTCCTAATAATTAAGAAAATAATTCATTAATATGGGGTAGATGAAACTTGTTCTTCATAGTTATCTTGTTAAGTTTCTAATACTCAATGAAATTACTCTTTTACCCATTTTTCATCTTAAAAAAAGAATAGGTTCAACCCATGTTGATGTACTATAGAATATGGATCCCTTATCAAGATTATTCTATTGTTGGTTATTTAATTATTTCAACTCAATTTGGTTCATTCTATTAGGAGTCTTTAAAGTAGGTGAGCGCCATTTTTTAGTTATATTTAAGAAAACAATATAATTTCATGTATGAATAGATAAATATATTAGAAATACGTCAAAAAACTTCAGTACAATAAGAATGACTGAAACATTATGTTTCTAGAAAACTATCTCAATAAAATACCCTTGGTTAATATGAACCAAAACCCATATAGTGGACATAATTTGCATTTGATGTTCATATTTATCATCTCATTGATAGAAGATCATAGGTTGGTTTATAATATCAAAAATTATTTCTCTTCCTCATCTATCAATGTGGGATTTATGTAAATAAATTAAATCCATGCCCAAAAAAACATAAAATTCAACTAAATTGAGAATAATGAAATTTACAGGAAGTACATTCCCCCAAACATCAATCATAGAAGAATCATAGACTTGAGATATGATCATCATATCATTAAGGGTTATCACCACAAAATAAACATCCAATCATTTGGGATATGAGTGAGTATTACTAGATACTTTTCATGATATAAGTAAATTCATATAACTAATCTCAAATAAGAGAATTTTTTATTTGAGAGTACTTATCCCCATGTAAACTTTATTGTTCTATCATTAAACCCATTCTAAAACCAAAATGGTTAGCCTAGCTATCAAGAATTATCAATCAGAGTAATCAATCATATAATCATGAGAAAATTTTTTTATATGTCTAAATCATGACACTTTTATTTTAATATATAACACCTTATTTTAAAACTATTTTATCCTAGATAATTATCTATTCAAATCCTTTATAGTGATTTATAAAGAAAATTTGAATTAAATAAATCATATCTCCTATGAGTTTCAAAATATATTCATAGGTAGGGAACAATCACCATGTAGTAGAGTGATGGTAATGATATATTTGACCTACTCTTTTAGGGGTTATTAACCCAAGATTCATCTGTGTAAAAAACACGTGCACTTATAACATATAGTAAGGTATGTATTGATATAAAAACCACATAATTTCATTCCTAAGAAAACATTAGGATGTTATCCTATAATTATACTTATCCTTAGGGTTTTCACAAAAAGTTATATAATCCTAATCTCCAAATATTGACTAAACCCCATTCTGATACCAACTATAATTACACAAGCTTTTAATATATAAATATATATATTGAATTTTTTTATGAATATTCATTACATAACATTAGTATACATGGTAGAACCATAAAATCTTATTTTTATTACATAATATTTGAAAAAAATTCTTATTTAGGTACATTCATCAACATATCTCATAATTACTTTCTAATTTTTTAGCCTTATTGACATACCCAACATAAAACCTCTCTTCATAACCCAACTAAAGTAAACATAAGAAATGGTGCACCAATATTCTCAATCAGGGTAAACATGGGAGATATCAATCACTGATCATAAATAAAAAGAAGATACGAAATAGGGTATGTGTTCATGGTCAAAACATACAAAGATCAAACCCATTCCATCATAGATAATAATCATGATTCATGGAATAAAATGATATAATGTCAAAAGACATGAATCTTAAGAGTGAGAAATCATTATAAATCAATCATGAACCATTAGTTCATGTCATATTTTTTTCATCATCCTAGTAATTGAAAAAAATTCATATTACAATGTTAGAAACTAAGACCATAAAATAATAATGTATTAGGAATCAACACTTATATCCCATATCATAATGGATCCAGAATTTCCACGTATTTGATATAGTGGATCAGGAAACCTTACTAGCTTCCCATAGTTGACAAGTAATCATTACTTGTATTCCATAGCAATATCATGAGATATAAATATTTACCTAATGCATTGGATATCTATATATTTATATTACCAAACTCCATGTAACACCTGAGACTTTTATGAGAAATATTTTGTTTTTATCATCAAAGGAATCTTTCACTACACACAACACTATCTTGGCTTGCTTTACACGCAATCACAACCTTCCTCGATAGCTTGTGTCGTACGTAATACCGAGTTTCGCTAACCAACGATATGCTATTAAAATATTATTAAAACTAGCCGTTATGAATATTAATACCCACTTTTGAAATTTTGGACTTCATTTTTGAATTCGGAATATCGAAATTAGTATAGGGTGAAATTTTGGTATTTTCTGAAAACATTCAATTTTTTATGAATAGTGAAAACACTCGGTTACTATTTAAAAACCGACTTTTTATTTAAATAATTATTTATTTTATATAAATTTATTTTAGGTCAAAATTGATACATAATACCTTTATATGTTCAAAGTAATTCATTTGAGTCATTTTATAATAATTTTAGATATATAAAAATTTTATCGAACTTTTCACGATCTTTTACCCACATCCTAGGAGAATTTAGAAATTTACATAAAACATAATTTTACCGCTTTTTTGAGTGGAATTTCAAAAATCTGAGAGACACGTTTAATATCATGTACTAAAATGTGGTTCAATGAGATGAAAATAATTTTTGGTGAATAGTAACTTTTTACTTTTTTTTACAACGGTTAGAAGTAAATAGGGTAATTAAGGGTAAAAATGTAATAATTATTACCCTAACACATATCCTAATTCTATTAGATAAGTGTAATTCGACCAAAAACAACCTTAGGAATAAAATATCACCATTTAGGCCCACTTTGATTAGATTAGGACATATATTATTAATTTATTTAAAGAAGGGATAAATAGTTAAAATCAAATTTTAATAACTAAATCATTTTTAATATAGGGTTATACATAAGATAAATTCTATTATAAATATTAATTATAAATCTAAAATGATTTCCTACATAATTGTGGTTTATTTTTAATTTTTAGACATTAAATAATTTAATTTATTTATGACACAATGATGATTCAGTAATTATCTTATTAATGAAATATTGACATAATTGATGTAATAAATACCCAAATAAATGTAATTTAGACTTTTTATGTACTCCAATAATTTTATATGTTAATATGACATGTTATTTTTTTTTAATTAACGTTTTTCTAACTAATCATTCTGTTTTGATTTCCACAAAAAATCAATTACCAAATAGTGTCAAAATTGACATAAAATAGTTTTTAAAACAAATATTATATTATTAATTATTATTTTATTCCTAAAAATCTAAGGTTCGGACAAATGACCTAGATAAGATTATATATATTAATAATAAACAACTTGGGGTTCTTTTTGGCTTGTTATAGTAAGTTTATTAACCTTATAGTGTAAGAAAACAGAAAGACATGATAAAAGTAAAATTATTTAACTTAAAGTTAAATCTAAATGATTAGGTTAAAATAGTACCCTAAACATGTCTCAATTCTATTGGATGAGAGTCTTTAGACACATTACCACCTTAGCTTCAAAATAAATCAATTTAGAGCAATTAAAAACCGAATATGAGTTTATAATAAAATAATATTTTTAGTTTTTCCAAAGGTGCCCCTCTCCTCTCTTATAAAAGGGAACCTCCTCCCTCTCTTCCTCACACCACTTTGAGCTCTCAATCTCGGCAAAACCCTGCCGAATTCTCTTCTCCACTTCCCTAGAAATAACCTAGAGGTCTTGGTATTCTTCAAAGACCAATTCTAGTGCCATAAGAGGAGGTCTCAAAGAGGCGCTTCAAAGAAGAGGTAATGTCTGTTACCGATTGTTTCAAATTTATTTCTTCTTCCAATTATTCTTATTTAGTTGTTTCATTATAAAGTAATAACATACGTATCACTCATATACTGATATGTTATTATAAGTATGAAACAACCCTATTTCACCATCTATCCATCCTATGGAAAACGAAATCACCGTGCGTGCGTACATATGGATTACCGTCTCTACGCCGTGGTGTAATCTATTTTCCACCACCACCTTACGTGGATGGGTATAATTGTGTAAATAATAACTATATATTATTATTGTAAAGTGAAATTTATTCTGAAATAGTATACATACACTCCAATACAATTCCACGATCATGGGAACGACATCATCACTCGTGCGTACGTACGGAATACCGTCTCCACGATGTGATGCAAGTCGTTCTACATGATCTTCATTGAATAAGGATTATATAAATGAATTGAATGAATTAATATGATATATATAACACTAATAACATTCTGGAAATGAGGTATATATAACCTAAATAGAGGAATTAGAATTTATTTGACAAAACATGCATAAGAACAAAAAGTAATAAACACCTGAATATCAAGTAGAAATGAAATATTACTAATAAGAAGCTAAAAATATGACCATATATGATATCATAACAATGATATTGATTCTGGAATAAGTAAATAACATTATTTAAATCATTATACAGGATTTTCAGACACTTACGAAGCAAATCAGACCTAAGGTAAGGGAAAATATCACAATCTCATTTTTATCCGAGATTGTTTATACTTTGGTATTTACTGGGGTGTATTTTATCATCCACATCCATGTTTACTCAATATGTAATATTATTTCCATCCACCTACAATTTTTTAAATCCAATTTTACCCTTCGATGAGTTTTTAGTAAAAGATATGAAAGTAATCTTTTGTCTTTTTTCGTACGAGGAACTTTTTGACTTTTCCGACAAAAGTACGAGAAGAATGTTTTTTTAACTTATACGACATGAATGGATTTTTAGAAAATTATTCCCAAGAAGATTCCTTTACAAGTTTTTAGGTTTATTTTTAATCAAAATCTTTTAGTTTAAAATTGTATAAAATTTTAAGAAAGGAATAATGTTTTTGAAGTGGAAAGGATATTTTCCACAAGAATGGAGTTCAAGTGTTTTATCATAATTATTTTCCATATAAGATAATATAGGGTTCTGTTTCTATCCCTATTATTACATTGTTTTTATTATGTTGTGATGGAATTATTTTTATGAATTCCTTTATCTTATATGAGTTGTTTTATGATGTCACGATGTTTAAGAATCCCATTTTTAGTACATGGGTTATGCAATGATGTATGATTTATGATTTTGTGGAACACATAAGAATGGTATCATTATGAGATGGGTGGGACCTATATCTTCATCCAATGCATTGGGTAATGATTTATATCTAATGAGATAGACATGGCTGGAACGATAGGTTAAACTGGTTCATTGAAACAGGACTGAAACGAGGAGTGAACTCGGTTCAGAAATGGACTTTGTCCGCTAAGATAGTCTTGGAAATGAGTCTTGACTACTAACAAATGATTCTATATTATTATGTGTGTATGCCACAAAATTTCCTGTTTTATGTTATGATTATCGGGATTACATTTCACTACTATGATTTATCCCATGTTATGAAATTATGATCTCTTTTACAGGTTAAGATTTCCAAAATGATATGTTCTTATGAATATGATGTGATTGATATTTCTTTTGTTTACCCTTACTGAGCATTTGAGCTCACCCTTTTGTATGTTTTCTTTCCCTAGGTCAGGAAAACGGTTATTATGTAGGATTTTCCAAAAGGGACTCTAGATATGATGAAATAAATGGGAGACAATGTAGATGCTTTATGAACCAGTTGTTTATGTTTCCTAGTTTCTAAAGACACTATACCTATATGGTCCTTTCCTGGTTTTGTTATATGTTGTAATAAGTGTGCTTCAATTTTGATGTATTAACAATTTATGTAAATTATGGGTCGTTATAGTTGGTATCAAAGGAATGGTATAGTCAACCTTTGGAAACTAAGATGTGAAAGCCTTAGTAAGAACCCTAAGGATAAGTCCAAGCATAGAACATCATCTTAGTGTTTTAGCAATGGCCATGAATAACGTATGATAAGACCTTAAGTGTAAAATTTAATTCTTGATTATGTTTTTTCCTATTGTAATTAGTGATTTATCACACTATTCTTATTGGTTTTAGTCAATGGCTGGAACCTGAATGAACCGTGTTAATGCGGAATGCGACGGGCAATGCAATGATTGTCCCCTTGAGGAACGAAACATTATGGGAGCTGGAATGAAAAATCTTGTAGCCATGATCACACAACTTTCTCAAGATATGAATCATGCAAGACTTACAAATGAGCATAGGAAGGAGAAATATTCTGTTGAATCCTTCATGAGGTAGCGTCCACCTTCATTCAGCGGGTCTTCTGATCCATTAGTGGCTGAACAATGGATCAGTACCACTGAAAAGATATTTTCAGTTCTTCACTGTTCTGAACATGATAAAGTCATCTTAGTAGTGTATCTTTTGGAAGGAGATGTTGATCAATGGTGGAATATTATTAAGAATATGAGGCAAAGGGATGAAATTGAGTCCATGGAATGAGACGAGTTCAAGAACTTATTTTAAAATAAGTACTTCCATAATATTCTTCGAACAAAGATGGAGAAGGAGTTTCTTGAACTGAAGCAAAATGATGATGAATCTGTTGGTACCTATGAAGAAAATTTTACAAGACTTTGAAGGTACGCTTCTGGTATTAATATCCAACATGAGATTAAGATCGATCGATTCTTTAGTGGCTTAAAACCAAGTCTTCAAAGGGCGTTAGCCATACGAGACTTCAATAACTATGAGGAAATCGTCAATGTTCTCTCAAAGATGAAATGGAGATTTGAGTAACCAATCAGTAATATGGGTTTGATAAGAAGAGGAAAATGGAATTCAAAGGAAAATCTAAAGAGTACAATGAAAAGAAGATGAGCTTCCCCTTATGCTCAAAGTGTGGAAAGAAATATGGAGGGAGTTGTCTTAAAGGGACAAGTAAATGTTTCAAATGTGGAAAGGAAGGTCATTGGGCATTTGAATTCCACAATGATGGGAAGAATATGTCTAGTGATGCAAACAATGAAAAGGCTACAAAGAGTGCACCTCCTACACTTCAATGTTACATGGGCAAGAAGATGGGGCATTATGCCAATCAATGCCCAAATCCAAGGGTTGATGATGATGATCGACGTCAACAAACTCTTAAGGCCAAAGACAATGGAATGTCACATGCAATTTCTATCAGCGATGTGGAGTACGATAACAAAGTGGTGAAAGGTACACTTACCATCCACTCTAAAGTAGAAAATGTTTTATTTGATTCTGGATCCACCCACTCTTTTATTTCTGTAGAATTTTCTAAGGGTATCACTATATTACCCCAACAATTAGATGTTGAGTTAGCTGTGATAACCCCTAATGGCACAACAGTCTCATCAAAAGTTTATAATTCTTCTCCGATTGAAATTTGTGGGAATGTGCTTCGTGAAAATATTTTGATCCTTCCTATAGTGGAATTTGATGTGATTCTTGGCATGGATTGGCTTTCTTTATATGGAGCTCATATCAATTTCCAATGAAGGGAAGTCAGATTTCATATTCCAGATCAATCTATGATCGTATATCGATGCAAGGATGAACATAACCTTCCATTGGAAATATCTCCCATCTTAAGGGTTTTGATTCCACAAATGAAGGTTATTTATCTCAAATGGTTAGTGATAAACTCACGATTAAGTATATTCCCATTGTACGGGAGTTTGATGATGTCTTTCCGGAGGAATTGTCGGGTCTTCCACCATATCATGAAGTTGAGTTTTCAATAGAACTCGTACCTGGTGCTTTTCCTATTTCAAATACACCTTATAGAATGAGCCCAATTGAGTTGCATGAATTGAAGAAGCAACTCCAAGATAATCTTGATAAGGGATTCATACTCCCTAGTGCATCACCTTGGGGAGCACCTATTTTGTTTGTTAAGAAGAAAGATGGATCAATGAGACTATGCATTGATTATCGAGATTTAACAAGATCACTATCATGAACAAATATCCTCTCCCGTGCATTGATGATTTATTTGACCAACTACGCGAAGGTCAATACTTTTCCAAGATTGATCTCCGTTTAGGGTATCATCAATTTAGGGTCAAAAGGGAGGATATACCAAATACGGCTTTCCGTACAAGGTATGGACACTATGAATTTATAGTGATTCCATTTGGTCTTACTAATGACCATGCTATCTTCATGGACATGATGAATAGAGTCTTTAGAGACTATCTTGATCAGTTTGTGGTAGTCTTTATAGATGATATTCTTGTCTATTCATAGAGCAAGGAAGAACATGAAGATCATTTGAGAATTATATTGAAGGCCTAGAGAAATGAGAAGATTTATGAAAAATTTACCAAGTGTAAATTTTGGCTTCAAAAAGTTGCATTTTTGGGTCACATAATCTCAAAATATGGGATATCTGTGGATCCAGAAAAAACAGAGGTTATTGAAAGATGGTCGAGACCAACAACAGTAACTAAGATCCGAAGTTTTCTTGGTTTGGCTGGATATTATCGACGTTTTGTGAGATATTTTTAACGATTATCTAATCCACTCACCAGGTTGAATCGAAAAAGAGTTAAGTTCGTGTAGACGGAGGAATGTGAAGAGAATGTCAAGGAGTTGAAAAGAAGGTTATCCAGTGCACCTGTACTCACACTTCCTTGTAGTGGAGAAAGGTTTGTGATCTACATTGATGCATCCAAGAATGGTATGGGGTGTGTTCTTATGAAAAATGATATGGTGATAGCTTATTTCTCACGATAGTTGAAAATCCATTAGAAAAATTACCCAACTCATGATTTGGAGTTAGCTGCGATAATATTTAAATTAACGATTTGGATGAATTATCTTTATGGAGAAAAGTGTGATATTTATACTGATCATAAAAGTTTAAATTATATTTTCACACAAAAGGAGATGAATATTCTCCAAAGAAGATGGTTGGAGCTGATTAAGGATTACGACTGCTCAATTAATTACCACCCTAGGAAAGCAAACAAGGTGGCAGATGCATTAAGTCGACAAGACCATGCTAGCTTATCCATGATGAGTATCACAAAAGATCCAATATTTATGAATTTACAAAGGATTGATCTTGGAATTATAATGGAAGGGGGAAAATCGTATCTTTCTCAAATGAATGTTCAACCTTCTATACATGTGAAGATTAAAGAGGCACAGAAAGAAGGTGTAGAGTTACAAAAGAAGGTGAGAAATGTTCCTGAATTCAACCTTGATTGAGAAGGGATAATAATGTTCAGGAATCGGGTTTGTGTTCCTCCCATACCAGAATTAAAGAAGGAGCTGCTGGATGATGCTCATAGTTCTTCATTCTCTATTCATCCTAGAAGCACGAAGATGTATAGGGACTTGAAAGAGTACTTCTAGTGGGATGGCATGAAAAGAGATGTTGCTAAATATATCTCCCGATGCTTGGTTTGTCCGCAAGTTAAAGTTGAGAGACAGAAGTCTAAGGGGATGTTACAACCATTACCCATACCTGAATGGAAATGGGAAAACATCACTATGGACTTTGTCACTATAATTACTAAAACATCCAAAGGAAATAATGCTATCTTGGTCATTGTTGATCGTCTTACAAAGTCTGCACACTTCATTGCTATTAGAGAGGATTTCTCTCTGGATCATCTTGCCAGGATATATGTGAAGGAAGTGGTAAGATTTCATGGAGAACCACTTTCCATTATATCTGATCGGGATCTGAGATTTACCTCAAAGTTCTAGCGATGTCTTCAGCATACTCTGGATACAGAGTTGAGTTTTAGCACTGCTTATCATCCTCAGACAAATGGTCAGTCTGAGAGAACAATTCAAACTCTAGAAGATATGTTGATATCTTGCTCTATGGATTTCAAAGGTGGTTGGGATCAGCAACTACCTTTGGTGGAATTTTATTATAATAATATCTTCCACTCCAGTATTCAGATGGCTCCTTATGAGGCTCTCTATGGAGAGAAATGCAGGAATACAACTTGCTCGGATGAAGTTGGGGAAAGAAAGCTATTAGGACCTGATCTTGTTGATGAGATGGAAGAAAAGGTCAGATCTATTCAACAACACATAAGAGCAGCTCAAAGTCGACAAAAAGGTTATGCCGACAACAGAAGAGAAGACCTAGAGTTTGAAGTGGGTGATAAAGTGTTCTTACGAATATCTCCCTGGAAGAGGGTCATGAGATTTGGAAGGAAGGGAAAGTTTAGCCCTAGATATATCGGTCCTTTCAAAATACTGGATCATGTTGGGAAGGTATCTTACCGATTGGCGCTTCCACCGAATCACTCCCAAGTTCACGATGTGTTCCATGTATCTCTCCTGAGAAAGTACATACCTGATCCTTCACATGTACTCAGCTCAGAAGTTGTACCGATGGAACAAGATCTTTCTTATGAAGGACTACCGATAGAGATTCTAGATCATAGCGAAAAAGTCCTACGGAACAAGACCACTCGCTTGGTGATAGTTTTATGGAGGAACCACCCATTAGAAGAAGCTAAATGGGAGCTTGAGGATATGATGAGGGAGAGGCATCCTCATCTGTTTTTTAAAAAGTGATGAATTTCGAGGGAAAAATTCATTTTAAGGGGGGTAGAATGTAAGACCTGAGACTTTTATGAGAAATATTTTGTTTTTATCATCAAAGGAATCTTTCACTACACACAACACTATCTTGGCTGGCTTTACACGCAATCACGACCTTCCTCGATAGCTTGCGTCGTACGCAATACTGAGTTTCACTAAACAACGATATGCTATTTAAATATTATTAAAACTACCCATTATGAATATAAATACCCACCTTTTGAAATTTTGGACTTCATTTTTGAATTCAGAATATCGAAATTATCCTAGGGTGAAATTTTGGTATTTTTCTGAAAACATTAAATTTTTGATGAATAGTGAAAACACTGGGTTACTATTTAAAAACCGACTTTTTATTTAAATAATTATTTATTTATATAAATTTATTTTAGGTCAAAATTGATACATAATACCTTTATAATTTAAAAGTAAATCATTGGAGTCATTTTATAATAATTTTAGATATATAAAAATTTTATCGAACTTTTCACCATCTTTTACCCACCTCATAAGAGAATTTGGAAATTTACATAAAACGTAATTTTACCGCTTCTGTGAGAGGAATTTCGAAAATCTAAGAGACACGGTTAATATGAAGTACTAAAATTTGGTTCAATGGGATGAAAATAATTTTTGATGAATAGTAATTTTTTACTTTTTTTTACCCCGGTTAAAAGTAAATAGGGTAATTAAGGGTAAAAATCTTATTATTATTACCCTAACACATGTCTTAATTATATTGGATAAGTGTAATTCGACCATAAACAACCTTAGGAATAAAATATGACCATTTAGGCCCACATGGATTAGAATAGGACATTTATTATTAATTTATTTAAAGAAGGGTTAAAAGAGATAAAATCTACGTTTAGTAACTAAATCATTTTTAATATAGGGTTATACTTAATATAAGCTCTACTATAAATATTCATTAGAAAGATAAGATTATTTCCTGCATAATGGAATTTTATTTGTAATTTTTAGACATTATATTATTTAATTTATTTATGAAACAATGATGATGCAGTAATTATCTTATTAATGAAATATTGACATAATTGATGTTATAAATACCCAAATAAATGTAATTTGAGACTTTTTATGAATTCCAATGATTTTCTATGTTAATATGACATGTTTGTAACACCCCGAGATTTTATGAAAAATATTCTTTTTAATTTAATTAATGTCTTGTGTTGTACGCTACACCAAAAGGAGCTTGCACAACACGTATCCATGACTTGCCTTTCATTACACGCAATCGCGACCTTTCTTAATATCGTGTGTTGTACGCAATACCGGGTTTTAATAAACAATGATATATTATTATAATATTGTCATGAACTAGCCGTTATGAATATTATTAACTAAATTTTGAATTTTAACACATTATTATTCATCATACATATTTTCTATAACATGGTATTAGAACAAAATAAATTTTTCAGGTAAAATAAGTATTTTTCAAAAAATGCAGTTTTGCCGCCTTTTGATGGCGCACCCACATTAAATCTAGTTTTTGACATGTTTATATGTTAAATTTGACAAAATAAAATTCTTCTTTTGAATCAGGATGTAAAAATTTACATTAGATAAAGGTTTGATATTTTTTCGATAACTTTCATATTTTAATGAATAGTAAAAACATGCTATATTTTAATTAAAAACAACTTTTTTCATCATAATATCTTATGTGGTTAAATTATAATATTGAATGGTTTTAAAGTATAAATAGAACATATTTTTACCATTTAATATAATGTATGTCATTAGCATTTATTTTACCTTGAATTTGTAGGTGAAATCAATTCAATCTTTTGCAATGTTTTAAACAAAAACCCGTTTTTATTCGACAACGGGATTAATTTTAATTTAATTGCTGCAACTTATGTGTATTGAATTTTTAAAAATGGATTCCATATTTGGAATCAGTGGGTCCAAATTATGTCAATAGTCTACTTTTTTTTGGGAATTATGAATAGTAACTACGGTAAATTTTATTTACCATAGTTAAAGGTAAATCGGGTAATTAAGGGTAAATATAATATTATAAAATTACCCCAACATATGCCAAAATTCTATTTGATGGCTAAAAGTAAACCCATATCAACTAAGGGTCAGATTAGATCCATTTTATGGACTTTTGACAATGAAAATAATTTATTTATTATTAAAACCAATGAAAGTGACAACATGTCAGTTTCTTAAATCTTATATGTATAATAATTTTAACTTTGTGATAAACATCATAAAACTTCAAACATGAATAGTATCCAGAAAGATAATAAAATTATCTAAATCATGAAAATTTATTTAGAATTTTTTGGGTTTAAATAGTTATCATTAATTGTGACACATTAGTGATGCAGAAATTATTTATCTAGTGAAAAATCAAGAATATAGTTTTTATTAAACTAATAGTGACCATAAAAGGCACAAAACCCTGACCAAAACATATTGGTCATGTAAATTGAAACTATAATCATCCAATGGTCTAACATTTGACCATTTGGAGTCTTATACAAGCAATTATGACATTTATATTATTTTATTTTAAATGATGCCAAAGTTGTCACCTTCATAATTTAATAAATATAAAAATTTAAATATTGTGATTTTAAGATGATAAATTCGAGTAAAAGTATTATTGTGAAAGATAATATATTTAACTTCATAATAGGATTTTATTTTAAATTTTTATGCAACAAATAAGTATATTAAATAATTATACAGAAATGATGTAGTAATTATTTTATTAAGATATAAACCAAATAAATGTTTTTAAAAATAATAAAATAAATATTATATGAACTATTTAATGTGATACAATAATTTTATAGATACATATGACCTTTTATTAATATATTGAAGATTTTATTTTGAACATATCATCTGTATATATTTTATTTAAATTCAAATAAATGAATAGTGTCAAAATTGACACTATTGTTATTTTATAAAAATAACATATTATAAAATTGTTTAAAAATCACAAAAATATTTAGAAATTAGAAATTTAAATTTATATGGTCTATAATGTTATAAAGTAAACAATTATGGAATATTAACAATAAATAAGTAATTATTTGTTCTAATTTAAAATTTAGAATTTTATTACCACAAATAATCATAAATAGATTAAATAAGGATAAATCAAAATGATAAGGTTTAAAATAAGATCCAAACATGTCTAAATTTGATTGGTTGATGTGATTACAACCCTATATCATCTAATCTTATAATATGAGTCATTTTTGGAGGTTTTTAAGTGGGTTTAGATTTATTATAAATTAATATTTTTAAGAATTCCAAAGGTGCCCCTCTCCTCCCTTATAAAAGCGCACCTCCTCCCTCTCTTCCTCACACAACTTTGAGCCCTCAAGATAGGACAAACCCTGCCAAATTCTCTTATCCACTTCCCTAGAAACATCCTAGAGGTTCTGGTCTTCCTCAAAGACCAATTTTAGTGCCCTAAGAGGAGGTCTCAAAAAGGCGCTTCAAAGAAGAGGTAATTTCCGTTACCGATTCTTTCACCTTTATTTCTTCTTACACTTCTTCTTCTTAGGTTGTTTCATTATGAAGTAATAAAATCAGTATCACTCATATAATTATATGTGATTATAAGTATGAAACAATCCTAATTCACCATCTATCCATCCTACAGAAAACGAAATCACCGCGCGTGCGTACGTACGGAATACCGTCTCCACGCCGTGGTGTAATCTGTTTTTCCACCAACACCTTACATGGATGGGTATTATGGTGTAAATAAAAACTATAAATAGTTATTATAACATCATAATGATTCTGATATATTATATCATCCACTCCAATTCAATTCAATAATTATGGAAATGATATCATCGCTCGTGCGTACGTACGGACTACCGTCTCCACGACGCGATGAGATTCATTCTCCAAGGTAACTATTTATGAATGATTATAAAGTATATATAAGAAATAATAATGAAATATATGACATTATAAAGCTACTGGATTTATATGTATATATATGT
The DNA here is from genome assembly GCA_963277665.1 of Viscum album. Lineage (NCBI taxonomy): Eukaryota > Viridiplantae > Streptophyta > Magnoliopsida > Santalales > Viscaceae > Viscum > Viscum album. The sequence goes on along the minus strand of OY728138.1, from coordinate 749,161,428 downwards.
ATTTCATCCACTTAATTTCACTCAATTCAATAAGGAAACGAAAACAGCGTTCATGCGTACGTACGGCCTACCGTCTCCATGAACGGTGTATTTCTTTCCATTTATCGATACATTATATAAATGTATATTATGAATATATATTATATATAAATAATGTTATATAATTATGTAATAATGATCTAAGTAATCATATGAATAATTACAAGTTAAAACACGAACGAAAAATGAGACGATTTTACCCAAAACGCTACTTTAACATGAATTTACAAAAGAACGGGTAATATAAAGTCATAAGTGAACCATATATGATATAATAACAATGAATATGATTCTGTATTAAGTCAATGACATTATTGAAATCATTATACAGGAGGTTTGGACACTTACGAAGCAAATTGGACCTAAGGTAAGGGAAATATCACAATCTCATTTTTATCCGAGATTGTTTATACTTTGGTATTTACTGGGGTGTATTTTATCATCCACATCCATGTTTGCTCAATATGTAATATTATTTCCATCCACCTACAATTTTTTAAAAACCTATTTTACCCTTCGGTGAGTTTTTTGTAAAAGACATGAAAGGAATCTTTTGTCGTTTTTCGTACGAGGTACTTTTTGACTTTTCCGACAAAAGTACGAAGAATGTTTTTTTAACGTATACGACATGAATGTATTTTTAAAACATTATTTCCAAGAAGCTTCCTTTAAATTTTTTCAAGTTTATTTTTAATCAACTTCTTTTAGTTTAAAATTGTATGACATGTTAAGAAAAGAAATTGTTTTTGAGGTCGAAAGGAAATTTTCCTCAAGAATGGAGTTCAAGTGTTTTATCAAAATTATTTTCCATCTAAGATAATATAGGGTTCTATTTATATCCCTATTCTTACATTGATTTTATTATGTTGTGATATAATTATTTTTATGAATTCCTTTAGCTTATATGAATTGTTTTATGATGTCATGATGTTTAAGAATCCCATTTTTATTACATGGGTTATCAAATGATGTATGATTTATGATTTTGTGGCACACATAAGAATGGTATCATTATGAGATGGGTGGGACCTATATCTCCCTCCAATGCATTGGGTAAATATTTTATATCTCATGAGATAGACATGGCTGGAATGGTAGGTTATACCGGTTCAGTGAAACAGGACTGAAACGAGGGTGACTCGGTTCAGAAAGGGACTTTGTCCACTAAGATAGTCTTGGCAATGAGTCTTGACTAATAAGAAATGATTATCTATGATTATGTGTGTATGCCACAATGTTTCTTGTTTTATGTTATGATTATTGAGATTTCATTTCACTACTATGATTTATCCCATGTTATGAAATTATGCTCTCTTTTGCAGGATAAGATTTCCAAAATGTTATGTTCTTAGGAATATGATGTGATTGATATTTATTTTGTTTACCCTTACTGAGAATTTGATCTCACCCTTTTATGTTTACTTTTCCCTAGGATATAAAGAAAGGTTTTAGGTATAAAAAAAAGGAAGATCTTTATGGGAGATGTTGAAGATCTTTCACCAGGATTAGAAGATTATATTCCGAGTTTCCAAAGACACTAAACTATTACGATCCCTGTGTGTGTGTTTTTGTTATGTACTAAGTATTCCACAAATGTAATGTAATGTCAATGTACGTCAACCTTCGGGTCTCTACAGTTGGTATTAGAGGAAAGGTTTAGTCATCCTTTGGAAACTAGGACGCGAAAATGTTAGTGAGATCCCTAGAGATATTTCTAAGGTATGTCAAGGGATGTCCCTAAGGATAAGTATACATATAGGATATAGTCCTAGAACTATGGTAACTATATTAAATTAAACCAAAGATGTTAGATATTGAAGTTACTCCCCCTTTATTATGATTTTTTCCTCTCACACTATTCTTTTTGGGTTTTAGAAAATGGTTGGAAACAAGATGATTCACGATAATGGGGGATATGATGGACAATGGAATTATGAGCAACCAAATGAAATGGGATTTGGAAGTCCAAACATCATTATTATGCCGAATCAGCAATCTCATAATATGATCAATAATGTAAAATTTGGAAAGATTCCTAACTCGGCTAATAAGAGAAAGATGGAGTTTCATGATGATCATAGAGGAAAGAAAGTTCAATTTCCCCTATGTAAATCATGTGGGAAGAGGCATCAAGGAGAATGTTTCAAAGGAATTGCAAGATGCTTTGGGTGTGGAAAAGAAGGACACAAAGCTAGTAAGTGCAAAGGAAAAGGTTCATTTAACACCAGGGATGAGGATAATTGTATTGCTACGACATCAAAAATGGTTAAATGTTTTAAATGTGGAATGTACGGGCATTATGAAAACAATTCCTTAAGGGAAAGTCTCATGAAGAGAATCAGTATGGTCGTATGGGTAGTATTTATGTGGATGATGATGAAGAGACTACAAATGATATGTGAGATGAAAGAATTGTTGAAGCTCGGTTAATGGTTTAAGAATGTAGTGGAATGACTACATGTTTATCATGTGTAATGTTGTATAAGTAATCTCATGGTACTATGGAATAAAGAGACATCTAAGGATTGTTACACAGTTGTCTTTCCTTGAGTTTTGAAAGTGTATGCTTAATGGTACCAGTATCCATGAAAGGATATTCAGATATTTTTGGAATGTAGATGATATGCGCATAATGAAGGGATAAGGAGAAAATTAAATGTATTCATGAGCTCATGACTGATATAAGGAAATGGTTATATCATGGTTTGAGTATATAGAATTTTTGGATTTTGTTATGTGGAAAGAGTTAACTTTTGACAGCATTCATGTTTTCACTAAGGTTTAATGTGTATTCATTTTTCAAGAGAATACATCATTAAGGTATTCACATGATCGGAATGTGACCAACAAGATATATGGGGGATAAACGATGGTATTCACATGCTTGGTTAACGATATTTCAAGTAATCGTTTTCTTTATACTATGAGCTTGGACTGATGTATTTTAGATAAGCCTAAAGATTAGAATGGATTATGTTGGACATAAGCTAGGATAAAACGTTTTCGATATTATTGATGGGATGTTATAGTAATATAGCTTTAGAAAAAGGACAACCTGCAGGACGGGCGACAACCCATCGCGTTGGACAAGGCTGTGGGAATCGAACCCACAACCGATGTCCGACTGGCCTTTATCGCCTACCACTGGCCTACAGGAAGTCCTTGTTTAGTATAAACTAGTTTTATTATATTAAGAAGTATAAGTCCATTTTAGGAACTATATATGATTAATCTCACTATAGAATGACTTATTTATATTTAATAACTTTTGCTAACCTTTTTTTAGACAGATGGAATAACCCGTCATTCTATCACATGATCTTTTAACACTTCATTTATTTAAGAGATGAAGTGGAAACTGTTCAAAGCAGGAACAACAGTGACATTGTACCAAAATCAAGTAAGTATTTCTTCTAATTCAAAATTTTCAACTTTAGGGAAATGATATTGAAAACCAAAAATGTTGTCCTAGTGATCTTATATCCGATGAATCAGATGGTACCCTAGATCATCACAAATTTATGGCTTTGTGATTGTTGGCTTTTCCATAGCCATGTTCTCTACCACTCTCCATCAGAACATGATGGTTAGATTTTTCTTCCATATCCATATTTTCACCTATGTGGAAACCCAATGATTAGTTTATTTTGGTAACCGTTACGTTTCATACTTTTGTTTTTAATGATTGGTTTTGGTATTCCTTTTTACGATGTGGGTTTCGATTAATGAAACTTTCGAATAGTAAACCATTTATAACCCCGACGAATTTTGAGGGAGAAATTCATTTTAAGGGGGGTAGAATGTAACACCCCAAGATTTTATGAAAAATATTCATTTTAATTTTATTAATGTATTGTGTTGTACGCTACACCAAAAGGAGCTTGCACAACACATATCCTTGACTTTCCTTTCATTACACGCAATCGCGAACTTCCTTAATAGCGTGTGTTGTACGCAATACCGGGTTTTAATAAACAATGATATATTATTATAATATTGTCATGAACTAGCCGTTATGAATAGTATTAACTAAATTTTGTATTTTATAACATTATTATTCATCTTACACATTTTCTAGAACATGGTATAAGAACAAAATAAATTTTTCGGGTAAAATAAGTATTTTTCAAAAAATGTAGTTTTACCGCCTTTTGATGGCACACCCACTTTGAATCTAGTTTTTGACATGTTTATATGTTCAATTTGACAAAATAAAATTCTTATTTTGAATCAGGATGTAAAAATTTACATTTGATAAAGTTTTGATATTTTTTCGATAACTTTCATATTTTAATGAATAGTAAAAACACGCTATATTTTAATTAAAAACAACTTTTTTCATCATAATATGTTCTGTGGTTAAATTATAATATTGAATGGTTTTAAAGTATAAATAGAATATATTTTTACCATTTAATATAATTTATGTCATTAGCATTGATTTTACCTTGAATTCGTAGGTTAAATCAATTCAATCTTTTGCAATGTTTTAAACAAAAACCCGTTTTTATTCGACAACGGGATTAATTTTAATTTAATTTCTGAAACTTCTATGTATTGAATTTTAAAAAATGGATTCTATATTTGGAATCAGTGGGTCCAAATTATGTTAATAGGCTACTTTTTATTTTTGGGAATTATGAATAGTAACTACGGTAAATTTTATTTACCATAGTTAAAGGTAAATCTGGTAATTAAGGGTAAATATAATATTATAAAATTACCCTAACACATGACAAAATTCTATTTGATGGATAAAAGTAAACCCATATCAACTAAGGGTCAGATTAGATTCATTTTACGGACTTTTGACCATGAAAATAATTTAATTATTATTAAAACCAAAGAAAGTGACAACATGTCACATTCTTAAATCTTATAAGTATAATAATTTGAACTTAGTGATAAACATCATAAAACATCGAACATGAATAGTATCCAAAATGCTAACAGAATTATCTACATCATGAGAATTTATTTAGAATTTTTTGGGATTAAATAGTTATCATTAATTGTGACACAATAGTGATGGAGAAATTATTTATCTAGTGAAAAATCAAGAATATAGTTTTTATTAAACTAATAGTGACCATAAAAGACACAAAACCCTGACCAAAACTTATTGGTCATGTAAATGGAAACAATAATCATCTAATGATCGAATATTTGACCATTTGGAGTCTTATACAAGCAATTATGACACTTATATTATTTTATTTTAAATGATGCCAAAGTTGTCACCTTCATAATTTAATAAATATAACAATTTAAATATTAATATTTTAAGATGATAAATTCGAGTAAAAGTATTATTCTGAAAGTTAATATATTTATCTTCATCATAGTATTTTATTTTTAATTTTTATGCAACAAATAAGTATATTAAATAATTATACAAAAATGATGTAGTAATTATTTTATTAAGAGATAAACCAAATAAATGGTTTTGAAAATAATAAAATAAATATTATATAAACTATTTAAAGTGATACACTAATTTTATAGATACATATGACATTTTATTAATATATTAAAGCTTTTATTTTGAACATATCTTCTGTATATATTTTATTTAAATTCAAATAAATGAATAGTGTCAAAATTGACACTATTATTATTTTATAAAAATAACATATTATAAAATTGTTTAAAAATCACAAAAATATTTAAAAATTATAAATTTAACTTTATATGGTCTATAATGTTATAATGTAAACAATTATGGAAAATTCACAACAAATAAGTAATTATTTGTCATAATTTAAAATTTAGAATTTTATTACCACAAATAAACTTAAATAGATTAAATAAGGATAAATCAAAATGATAAGGTTCAAAATAAGATCAAAACATATCTAAATTTGATTGGTTGATGATATTACAACTCTATATCATCTAATCTTATAATATGAGTCATTTTTTGAGGTTTTTAAGTGGGGTTAGATTTATTATAAATTAATATTTTTAAGAATTCCAAAGGTGCCCCTCTCCTCCCTTATAAAAGGGAACCTCCTCCCTCTCTTCCTCACACAACTTTGAGCCTTCATGATCGGCCAACCCCTGAATAATTCTCTTCTCCACTTACCTAGAAACATCCTAGAGTTTCTGGTCTTCCTCAAAGAACAATTTTAGTGCCCTAAGAGGAGGTCTCAAAAAGGCGCTTCAAAGAAGAGGTAATTTTCGTTACCGATTCTTTCACCATTATTTCTTCTTCCACTTCTTATTCTTAGGTTGTTTCATTATGAAGTAATAACATCAGTATAACTCATATACTGATATGTTATTATAAGTATTAAACAATCCTAATTCACCATCTATCCATCCTATGGAAAACGAAAGCACCGCGCGTGCGTACGTACGGAATACCGTCTCCACGCTGTGGTGTAATCTGTTTTTCCACCAAAACCTTACATGGATGGGTATTATGGTGTAAAGAATAACTATACATAGTTATTATAACATCATAATGATTCTTATATATTGTATCATCCACTCCAATTCAATTCAATAATTATGGAAATGATATCATCGCTCGTGCGTACGTACGGACTACCGTCTCCACGACGCGATGAGATTCATTCTCCATGTTAACTATTTAAGAATGATTATAAAGTATATATAAGAAATAATAATGAAATATATGACATTATAAATCTACTAGATTTATGTGTATATATATGTATGTCATCCACTTAATTCCACTCAATTCAATAAGGAAACGAAAACAGCGTTCATGCGTACGTATGGCCTACCGTCTCCATGAACGGTGTATTTCTTTCCATTTATCGATATATTATATATATGTATATTATGAATATATATTATATATAAATAATGTTCTATAATTAATTAATAATGATCTAAGTAATCATATGAATAATTACAAGTTAAAGAACGAACGAAAAATGAGACGATTCTACCCAAAACGCTACTTTAACATGAATTTACAAAAGAACGGGTAATATAAAGTCATAAGTGAACCATATATGATATAATAACAATGAATATGATTCTGTAATAAGTCAATGAATTTATTTAAATCATTATACCGGAGGTTCGGACACTTACGAAGCAAATCGGACCTAAGGTAAGGGAAATGTCACAATCTCATTTTTATCCGAGATTGTTTATACTTTGGTATTTACTGGGGTGTATTTTATCATCCACATCCATGTTTGCTCAATATGTAATATTATTTCCATCCACCTAAACTTTTTTAAAAACCTATTTTACCCTTCGGTGAGTTTTTTGTAAAAGATATGAAAGAAATCTTTTGTCGTTTTTCGTACGAGGTACTTTTTGACTTTTCCGACAAAAGTACGAAGAATGTTATTTAACGTATACAGCATGAATGTATTTTTAAAACATTATTTCCAAGAAGATTCCTTTACAAGTTTTCAAGTTTATTTTTAATCAACTTCTTTTAGTTTAAAATTGTATGACATGTTAAGAAAAGAAATTGTTTTTGAAGTAGAAAGGATGTTTTCCTCAAGAATGGAGTTCAAGTGTTTTATCAAAATTATTTTCCATATAAGATAATATAGGGTTCTGATTCTATACCTATTCTTACAATGATTTGATTATGTTGTGATAGAATTATTTTTATGAATTCCTTTAGCTTATATGAATTTTTTTATGATGTCATGATGTTTAAGAATCCCATTTTTATTACATGGGTTATGAAATGATGTATGATTTATGATTTGTGGCACACTTAAGAATGGTATCATTATGTGATGGGTGGGACCTATATCTCCCTCCAATTCATTGGGTAAAGATTTTATATCTCATGAGATAGACATGTATGGAATGGTAGGTTATACCGGTTCAGTTAAACAGGACTGAAACGAGGGTGACTCGGTTCAGAAAGGGACTTTGTCCACTAAGATAGTCTTGGCCATGAGTCTTGACTAATAAGAAATGATTCTCTATGATTATGTGTGTATGACACAATGTTTCTTGTTTTAAGTTATGATTATTGAGATTTCATTTCACTACTATGATTTATCCCATGTTATGAAATTATGCTCTCTTTTGCAGGATAAGATTTCCAAAATGTTATGTTCTTATGAATATGATGTGATTGATATTTATTTTTTTTACCCTTACTGAGCATTTGAGATCACCCTTTTATGTTTAATTTTCCCCAGGATATAAAGAAAGGTTTTAGGTATAAAAAAGGATGATCTTCATGGGAGATGTTGAAGATCATTCACCAGAATTAGAAGATTATATTCCGAGTTTCCAAAGACACTAAACTATTACGATCCTTGTGTGTGTGTTTTTGTTATGTACTAAGTATTACGAAAATGTAATGTAATTTCAATGTACATCATTCTTTGGGTCTCTAAAATGTTAGTATTTATTTAATTAACTTTTTTCAAACTAATCATTCTTTCTTTATTTCCACAAAAATCAATTTCCAAATAGTGTCAAAATTTCCATAAAATAGTTTTTAAAACAATTATTATATTATTAATTGTTATTTTATTCCAAAAAATCTAAGGATCAGACCAATGACTTAGATAAGGTTATATAGATTAATAATAAACAACTTGGGGTTCTTTTGTCTTGTTATAGTAAGTTTATTGACCTTATAGTGTAAGAAAACAAAAAGACACGGTAAAAGTAAAATTATTTAATTTAAAGTTAAATCTAAATGATAAGGTTAAAATAGAACCCTAAACTTGTATAAATTCTATTGGATGAGAGGAGTTCGACCCATCCCCACCTTAGCTTCAAAATAAATCAATTTCGAGTTATTAAAAACTGAATATGAGTTTATAATAAAAAAATATTTTTAGTTTTTCCAAAGGTGCCCCTCTCCTCCATTATAAAAGGGAACCTCATCCCTCTCTTCCTCACACCACTTTTAGACTTCAAGCTCGACAAAACCATGCCGAATTATATTCTCCACTTACCTAGAAACATCATAGAGGTCCTGGTCTTCTTCAAAGACTAATTTTAGTGCCCTAAGAGGAGGTCTCAAAGAGGCGCTTCAAAGAAGAGGTAATGTCCATTACCGATTATTTCAACTTTATTTCTTCTTCCACTTCTTATTCATTAGTTGTTTCAATATGACGTAATAACATAAGTATCAATCATATAATGATATGTTATTATAGGTATTAAACAACCCTATTTCACCATCTATCCATCATATGGAAGACGAAATCACTGCGCGTGCGTACGTACGAAATACCGTCTCCACGCCGTGGTGTAATCTATTTTCCACCACCACCTTACACAGATGGGTATAATGGTGTAAATAATAACTATATATGATTATTGTAAATTGATATTGATTCTGGAATAGTATAAATACACACCAATACAATTCTACGATCATGGGAACGATATCATCGCTCGTGCGTACGTATGAAATATCGGCTCCAAGATGTGATGTGACTCGTTCTACATGATCTTCATTTCATAATGATTATATAAATGAATTTAATGAATTTAATGAATTAATATGATATATATTACACTAATAACATTCTGGAAATGAGGTATCTATAACATATAGATAAGAATAAGAATTTATTCGACAAAACGCGCATAAGAACAAAAAGTAATAAACACCCGAATAACAAGTAGCAAGGAAATATTACTAATAAGAAGCTAACAATATGACCATATATGATATCATAACAATTAGTATGATTCTGGAATAATTCTATAAAATTAATTAAATCATTATACAGGAGGTTCGGACACTTACGAAGCAAATCAGACCTAAGGTAAGGGAAAATATCACAATCTCATTTTTATCTGATATTGTTTATAATTTGGTATTTACTGGGGTGTATTTTATCATCCACATCAATGTTTCCTCAATATTTAATATTATTTCCGTCCACCTACAATTGTTTACATCCAATTTTACCCTTCGGTGAGTTTTTAGTAAAAGATATGAAATGAATCTTTTGTCGTTTTTCATACAAGGTACTTTTTGACTTTTCCGAAAAAATCACGAGAAGATTTTTTTTAACTTATACGTCATGAATGGATTTTTAAAACAGTATTCCCAAGAATCTTCCTTTATAGGTTTTCAAGTTTATTTTTTATCTACTTCTTTTAGTTTAAAATTGTATGAAATGTTAAGAAAGGAAAAAAATTGAAGAAGAAAGGATATTTTCCTCAAGAATGGAGTTCAAGTGTTTTATCAAAATTATTTTCCATCTAAGATAATATAAGGTTCTGTTTCTATCCTTATTATTACATTGATTTTATTATGTTGTGATGGATTTATTTTTATGAATTCCTTTATCTTATATAAATTGTTTTATGATGTCACGATGCTTAAAAATCCCATTTTTATTACATGGGTTATGCAATGATGTATGATTTATGATTTTGTGGCACACATAAGAATGGTATAATTATGATATGGGTGGGACCTATATCTCCCTCCAATGCATTGGGTAAAGATTTATATCTCCTGAGGAGTGAACTCGGTTCAGAAATGGACTTTGACCACTAATATAGTCTTGGCAATGAGTCTTGACTACTAATAAATGATTCTCTATGATTATGTGTGTATGACAAAATGTTTCATTTTTTAGGTTTTTATTTTTGGTATTAAATTTCACTACTATGATTTATCCCATGTTATGCAATTATTATCACTTTTTCAGGTTAAGATTTCCAAAATGATATGTTCTTATGAATATGATGTGACTGATATTTCATTTTTTTACCCTTACTGAGCATTTGAGCTCACCCTTTGTATGTTTTATTTCCCCAGGTTAGGAAGAAGGTTATTAAGTAGGATATGCCAAAGGGGACTCTAGATATGATGAAATAAATGGGAGACAATGTAGATGCTTTATGAACCAGTTGTTTATGTTTCCCAGTTTCTAAATACACTATACCTATACGGTCCTTTCCTGGTTTGGTTATATATTGTAATAAGTGTGCTTCAATTTTGAAGTATTAACAATGTATGTAATGTATGGTTCGTTATACTCCACATATTTAAAATGATACGTATGTGTGTTAAATGATCATAAAACATTTATCTTATCTTCATATCATAACCCATGTAATAAAAATATATTTCAATTACTTTTAATAATGTATTCATAGCATTAATCTTGTAGAATAAAATGGTATTATAAACCTATCATCATCATGATAATAAATCATTTAGACAAATAATATGGATGGTATTACTAGATCATATACCATGTAAAGAAAAATTAACGTGATGGATTTTATTATAGGTGAAAAATGTCTTTAAAATATCTTTATAATATTTCATGAGGAAAATACACATTTTATTTTGGAATGACTTGTTTAAAATTTAGAAATTCTCCAAAATATTCTAGAAAATATATTTTTTGAAATGATCCATGGAATAATGTATATGAATCTTCAAAACATTGGTTAGTCATTATGGGGGTAAATTCACTTCATGTTTTTAATGTTATAAAAATATTCCTTTCGCATTTTTGGTAAAAATCAAGAATTGCCTCATTCAGAAAATGAAATCATGATTATTTTGAAAAAATATTAATGTAATTAAAACATGGTTAAAAATGAAATTTAACAATCTTTGGTGAATAATCAAAATCCAATTGACATCATTTTTATGAAGACGTATATTTGAAAGAAAAAAATTACGGCTGAAAAGTAAACCATAGTAGGTTACCATAATAAATTATTTTGATCTCTTTAATACCTAGGAAAATAAAAGGTAAAAATTTATTATAAATAAATAAATATAGAACTAGAAAAAGTTAAGGTATTATTTAATATAAATATAATATAATTTCTTTAATAAAAATCAATCATAAAAAAACCTGAATAAATTGTTATTAAGACATAAATACCTTAAAACAAGTTTCATATTTATTTGTAAACATTCCATAATCCTACATAATAAATATGAACTAATTATACAAGTATTCTAGAAACATACTCATATACATATATCGCACCATCTATAATTTAATTATAATATAATTCTATTCTGACCCTCTTGAGCCAGGGTAATGCATCAGTTTTGAGGATGCATTTTTTTCATTCCTAGACTCTCCGAAAAATATTTTCTTCTAGGAATATTCCCACATCCTTTATGTTTGGCTGGTTAGTTTTCTTACATTCTAAATTTCTAAATGAGGGAAGCCTCTACCACCATGGTTGGTGATATTGGATCTTTGACTGAAAGGGAATGATGAGTATTTAGTTCCTCTTTCCATGGATTACTCTTTAGATATCATTGCTCGGTTTAGGTATCCATCGTATATTTGAGTCATGTTCATGAAAATTATTATCGGTTCCATATCTTGGTGGATGCTAGTTAATTACACTACATCTATCATGATAGGGAATCTACTAGTGATCAGAGTTGATGGTAACGTTAAAGACATCTAGACATATGTGTACATTGGCTGTGTTGGGAATGTATGAATTCTTCCTCTTCCATAGTCAATGGAATCTCATGTATGAGCTATATTAGGTATATAACAGATTGAAACCCATGTTTTATACAGGGTAATTTTAATCCAGGGCATAAGACTTCTAAATATTATTACCTTAGGAATCCCATCTTCATCGCCTGAGGCAGAGGTTTAGGTACATATGATCGGCACATGGATAATGTCTTTAAGACACATGATCATATGTTTAGAGTCTTTGGAAGATAGGTTGGTCAAAATATTAACATCTTGCGGGGAAAAGTTGGTTACAAGTCTGACATCTTCTAGGAATAGGTTGGTTAATGGTTTAACATAATTTGGGGACATGTTGGTCTTAGGTTTAACATCTCTTGGGGATATGTTATTAACTAGTTTAACCACTTGTAGGGATAGGTTGGTCATGGGTTTAATGTCTTGTGGAGGGATTTTGGTTACAGTTTTAATGTCTTTTTTGTACATTAATATTGGATGGTGGGATTTTTGTCTGTTCTTGTATAGAAGATTAGAAATCTATAGGGCTATCACCTCCTTGGCGGTAGAAAGATAGATTTTTGATGATGATGTGTTGATTGTACACCCATGGGGGGGTGATCACAATTTAGTGTTTCTACCATCTAATTGGAAGACCTATAGATTTTATGGTGTTGTTTGGGGGTTAGGATTAAACCTTAGTGATGCATCCCAAGTGTTTCAAGAGTAGACCTCAAGGAGATATTCCGCATAACTTGTTAGTATATAGGGATCAAAACCTATGTAATTAATGATAATTGTTTATTTTCATGTTATAAGATTGTTCAATGCAATTTAACTCCATGTGGTATGGATTATCATGTTACAGAAGAAGTAAAAACAAGAGATTTTGTGGAGATAATTCATATGATCTTCGCAAGAGTTGAGGTATCGTCACAAGAGAGTCATATATTTGGCATCATATGTCCCTATAATAGAGTAGGGATATCATAACATGATGTTATAAAAGCTTTTTCAACCCATTCCAGTCATACATGTGGAATCTTATATTTGTTTCATTGGTAAGTGATACAGTTTAACATCATGCGCTGGGGACACTATCATGAAACTTAATTTCAAATGATTAGGATGTTTTAAATTTATCTTTTAAATCATAAAACTTATTCATTGGTGTAGATTATCCCTAGGGATACCAGTTTAAGGTAATATATTATGATACAACATTATACCTCTCTACAAGGAAATGTGTATGATTTCACTCAATGATTCAATATCATAGTTTATATGACAATTACACAAGTGATTTTGGATTGTGTTAGGCATGATTAGTTCCCAAGTGAGGCAACACACTAGAGGAACTAATATTATGGAGTATATTATTAGGATAAATAGGTGATACAACTATCTAGACAATGTTAGAAGTAGATAATTTGTACATTATGGTTGATGATAAGAGTCACAAAGGTGATTGAGTTGTAGGTGAACCCGGTTGGAGTAAGTACGTGGAACATTATCACTCAATTTTTGTGGAACTCTGTTTAGTGGAACGAAGTACTATTTTAGAGACCTATAGGTTATTTTGTGATACTCTATAGTTGTGTTCACAAGTATGATTTCATGAATTGTTGGATCTATCAAATGTTCATTCAATAAATATTTAGTGCATAGGTGTGAGAAACTTATATTGTCACAAGAATATTTGGGTTACGTGAAGGCAACTCATATTTTTTGGACCAAACTTTTTTTTAGGTAATGTTGCATGAGGACATATAAAACATGAGACAACACAATTTGGGACCCATGTGTGGTTATTTTTTTCAATTTATATGCCATTGGGAATCCATGGGGATGTTGGACTATTGATTTGTCAGGAAAGGGTTATTTTCCTGAATGAGAGTTGACTCTTTAAATTCCCAAATTCCATTCACCAAATTAAGGGGATGATGATATATTTATATATTAAATGTTTGGATTCAGGTGTGAAACTCTAGTTGTGTCATGAAAAGTGGTTTCATTACTTTCATGCCTTTTATGGCAGTGGGATTCACATAAGGCAATGATTCAATGTCACTTTTGTCATTCAAATGTGTTGTGAACTAGTATAAGGGTTGTGAACATTGGTAAAATGTTTCATTCCACCCAATTATTCTATATTTTTGGGATACTAATGTGATCATGTAACTTTTTCTTTCATCATTTCCTTTCATGCGTAAATCAGTTCTCTTCCAAAACTGGAGTATGTGTGTAAAGTCCTAATGTTTCGTGAACAAGATCCCTTGGATTCAGAATAGCCCCTTGTCATGGGTAATGTCTATTTTATGGAAACCACAAATTTTGTATGTTTATAAATTTTTAGTTACAAACCCCCCTAGAGTTGACAGGGAACCCGATGGCTGAGTTCTGAGGAAAAAGCCATACTGCAGGTTAAGTTTTCACCTTATCATGAATAATTAATCTCATGTATTGAAAACCTATTTTGTGCATGAACCATCCAGGGGAAAAATTACTATAAATAGGGTGATGTGGCCCTCATATCTCCACTGCATCTTAACATGTGATAATATCTCTCTCGTTTGTGGAAATCAATCACTTTGTTGAACTCATGGGCTTTAATAGATGATGTTCATGAAAATTAGTATTACACAATATATTTGGTGTCAAAAATCATATTTTCCTTGATTAGAATATAATTTTCATGAATCTATGCAGCTTGAATTATCCAAGGTCGTTATCTTGATCCATCCTCTATAATTATTTATTAGGACTTATAAATGGATGATCAAGCTAAACAAGTTATTATTGTTGCTACTACTTCTACTTTGAGGGAAGAAAATGTAGGGACTAATAAAATTCCTTACTCTAGAAAGTTTATATAGAAGAAAAATAATTTTTTAAAATTGATGATAGTGGATCATATGGAATATATTATAAGAAATAGGCAACCACTATACAATTTTGGGTTGTTGGATGACATGGTTATCCTGACCATAGATGTAATCACAATATGTTTTTGGTTCACCTATCATGGAGATCTCAACAGGTATAATATTACCAATATTGTAAATTTTTTGAGAGAACATAGACTTGTTTCTATATATTCTTTTATTTTTAGGGTATGAATAGTGATAGAGGAACAAACAACAAATGGAATTCCCCACCCACTATATGGACATTGTTTAGAATAGCATTCAAAACAACAACATGGAATGGTATGAACATTGGGACCTATGGGCAGGGGGAAACATTATGGATGAATGGGTGTGGGAATATGTCGTATCCAATGCTTTTGAAGAGTATTGATATGATCTACATCATATCGATATATATAAAATATTATGGAATTCTTTGTTTTATGACCACCACTAATCATATTTGCTTCTAGAGCTCCATTGATGGTGTTCACCAGACATGAACACCTTCTATATCTGTCATGGGGTTGTGGGGATCAATTTGGGAGATCTTTACCACAATAGTGGGACTCTTATAATGGGATATCTATATTGGTAATTCCTCCTAGAAAGTAGTTTTTGGGGAAAAAATAAAACAAAAATCATGGTGCATATCCTCTTGGACCATATAATCATAGTATTCAACCACTAATCACATTTCCATATTGATATCAAATTCAAGAAAGATTTGGGACTATTTGTGGTTAAAACATCTAAGAAGATTTTTGGGGTAAATGAATTAGTTCCTAGGTGATACATATAGATGAATTTTGGGGTTCTACTTGTTGATATTGGAGGAGGGATAGTGTTAGGAGTGGGGATAAAATATGAAGTAATGGTGCTAGGAGGTTTGACATATAGTGTTCAAATCAATTTTCTTATTTGGGTTTCAAATATCAATCATGAATGCTTGTAGGGGGCAATGTCTTGGGATACTAGTGATGGAATTGATCATGACATCTATGAACTGGGTGAAGTTCGGTGTCCTAGTGCCGGATAGACTCTCCAATTAGTTAGTTCATGTTGTGAGGGGGGACATTCCTAGGGACATATATGCACAATTCCTATTATATCATTTACGGATTTTGGAACACTTTGGGGTGGGGTACAAATTCTAAAATTCTATAACCCCCTAAATGTTGGTATTCATCCTTCCGTCCTCAACATTACTAGGGTCTAATCGGTGATTCATAATAAAATCAGGGTGACAAAGAGCATCAATAATGCTTTTAATTTGAACTTTAACCCATTCCTAACACCAACTAGTGAAATGTTTTCCAAATATAAGGGGACATTAGAGCTTACAGAGTACTTGTAAGCCTTATGAGGTAGATTAATTGTCACACAGACCAATGTAAACATCTATTGTGACCATACACTTCATCTCGTTTAACCAGGAAGTTTGAAAGCATACTGTTATCGTGGAAGTGAGTGTACTCAAGGGTCTTTGTAGAGAGTACCAATATATCCTAAATTAGATATAGTGGTATTATTGGATGAAGGCATCGAGGAATAAATCATGTTTTTTATATATCACCAATATATTTTTCACACGAAAAACTATACTGGAAACTGGAGAGTGTTATACCCATTAACTTTCCTACATCAGCCGTTGTGGAAGGGGGCACTATAAAATGATACACAAGAGCAGTAGATCTATGGTCAGAGCACACCTACATTGGGATAATCATCTCTAGGGAGGCCATAAGAATTAATATATGATATCTAGACAATTCTATTAAAAATGATACCTTCTCCATGATCTATTTATAATGGTGGATTTTTTGATTATCCATGTTAGTGGAGAAGCTATGGTGGAGGCTCACATGAGAAGGAATCATGTTTTTGTAGGTCAATATCACATAGATCATAGACCAAGTGTGTTTTTAGGATAGTTTTTATTACCTAAAATAAATGGATGTTTTTTATAAAAGAGTTTGGTGGGTGATCCTACCACTTCGTGGATGTGGGTGATGTGGGGTGTGGGGCTTGAGAAAACATACTCTGATGAAACTCCAACCCATGAGGGTTCATCTCCTAGTGCTGATACATAGGGATCTAGTTATGAGGATCCATATGGAACTAAAGATATGTTTTAATTCACTCAATGGAGTGGGGAATTCAATCTTAGAAAAGATGGTTTGACAGAGCTTCTTTTTAGTGAGGTAATTTTGTAGCTCATTAGCACACTATGAATTTTACACTTTCCTTCCTTTATCGCATATAACACATGATATTGACTCATATAGGAGTTATTTATGGCACTCCATGAAGTATATGATGAGGGTGATGATTGGGAATTAATGAGAACAAGGGACCCCACCTCAGAGTCTTCTCTTTAGATCACAATGGGAGAGGCATCTTTAGAGGAGGTTGGAGGGGGAATTTCAAACCCTTTGGTCCTATCAGTTATTTATAGGGGTCTCAACATGGAATAATAGTAGAGTTTTCCTCTATTGGTTGGGTAGTCCTCTTAGGGAATATCATCATTGAGATTTTTTTGCCACCCCATGGTAAGACATTGAAGAATATATTTCCTCATTCTCTCAAAGTCCCTCATAATTGCTAAACTCTTCCATTCTACCATGTTTTTCTATCATAAACATCTTCCTTATATGTTGCGATGAGTGGTCCTGTGGGAGATTTTGAGATTCAAACTAGTGATTAGGGGTCTCCAGTTGTGGAATTCCATTTCATGACCCTAGATGTTGATGTTTCCCAAGCCTTGAAAATAGTGTTTAGGGAAGTGAGTCCTTAGTAGTCGACGATGGTTATGGGAGTTGGGTTGATCACCCCTATAGTCAAGCTATCCCCTGAGGATATAGCAATTCAAGTTGATCCAAACATGATTCCAGAATAGAAACTCATTATAAATGAAATGTGGTTAAAGGGATATAAAATTAAATACTAGTAGATATTCTTCCTATGGAGGAGATTTAAAAATTAATGTTGCTCCTCTTAACATGGAGCCTAGACCATTCAAGAGTATCATAAAAGAAGACCCATCAGTAATAGTTCTTACATATTTTCCCATATTTGATCATTATCAACTAGAAGAACTAGAAAACTATTTGTCCGATATTTCCCATGAGAATCACATTATCTATAATATGGATTGAAGAAGATTGCATACATTCATATCTCATACCTTGGAGGTAGACCTCCTTTTCCAGATGGGGTTCCCCCGCTACTGGATACTTAACATAGAAACTGAAAGTGTAGATGATCATGCTCTACATGTATTGGATCATGACTATCTAGTTAAGTGAGAGCATGGAGAGTATATGCAGCTTGATTATTCACGGTATAATGAGAAATATAAGGGTACCAGGGTGATCTAGAAATATGAATGCGAACATTTGTGGTTATATGAGTAGGAGAAAAAGAATTAATAATTTTACAATTCCAATGTAGATATCATCAACAAACTATGATCATAGTTGGAGGTATCTTACATTGAGGTAGTAGGAGACACATATCTGGAGGTTAAGTGTAGAGTCTAGTAGATTTTGGTGCATATCTAGATCAATGAGTTATACCATATACATGAGGTGTAGGCAGAAGATCTTTCTAGGTGGTATTTAGTACTAAAGGATACCCAACAGAGTCTGGATGAGTATGAGTGCTTGATTGGTGATTATGATCCTCATGGAGTACTTCATTTTATTATGATATAATAATTGTGAGGCACCAATGATGGATGAACATTTTCATTATCACCCATTTTTTTATAGGAAATAATTGTATCATTTCCAATGATTTCTCTATGAACCTAAATCATATTATCATGTTATCAATAATAAGTCTCTAAGTGAACATGAGTTATGCTTGTTGTGAGAAACATGAGGCAGATAAAACATTCTTCATTTTTATGAATGGGAAATCGGGTGAATAATGGATAGGGGTCATAAGAATTTATTGAGCTTCAATAGCATCCAAACTAGGAAATCCTTGGTTGGAGAGTAGGGGTTTGAACAATTTCATTTCATTCACACGGTTCAATGGCACATGAGAATGGTAATTAAATAGGATTTGGATAGTTCTTAAACAAAGGGGAATATGGGGATGTTAATCGAGATTCCCAATACATGGAACATAAGTTGGAGTGATAGGACAATAGAGGATTAATACTGACCATATTAGAAATGTATATTCAATTATCGAACAATCAAGAATGGGGACATACAAATGGTGGTCAACCAATAACCTTGTTCGATACATGGGACCCATAAATTTTCATCAAAAGTCTTTTAAAGCATGTCCCCAGGATGGAATGTGATTCATATTGTCTAGGAACCTTTCCCATTAGGGGGATATGATCAATCATTGATGAATTTTGGGATCTATATTGAGGAAGGAATGATGTCATGGGTTGAACTTCAGGGGATAATCAGATGAATCCCAATTCCCATGAGATTATGCCACTATGAATTTGAGCATATTAGGTGGGTGTGTCGGCCAAAACAAGATCTAGACTCACTTTCCAAGGGGTGTGTAACCTTTTTTTACAAGTGACGGTCAAGGAAAAATAGTGGTGTGGTAGGTGACCTACACTAAAGATGTAAGATGGTCTTATTAAGTGATAGCCTAAAATACTTAATAGTTTTATTACATATAATTTATAGATGAAGTTTAACGTCATTTGGTAAGGATGTTAAACACAAATTTGTACATGATATGGTGGGGATGTGTGGTTCCTAATGTCTCATATCTTTGATCCTAGGGCCATGGAGTTTAATTTCATATGTATAGGACAAGAGTGGAATAGTTAAGTGTCCTAAGACAAGGATGTGTTAACTAATGTGAATTGTGAACCTACATGTCAAGGAAGAGGGGTACATGAAAAGGGAATATATGGCATGTTACCACACATAGGGCCTTGGGAAGTAGAGGGAATATATAAATTTTTCCCAAACCATTGGGTCTATCTAGAATATCTATATGTCTTCAAGGCTTGGGGATGAGTCCTGATAACTTTTCACCTATTCTACTTATAACTTAACATTTTCCAATGTATTGAGAGTAACTTGATAGGAGAAAGTATACATTATTCTTATATTTCCTTTACGGGTTTTCAACATGATACACGCATGTACATATTCCTTGGGTATGTTTATTTTTAGGCCATTCAGACCAGACATGTACGTATTTATGGTAATATGTTTTGATAAATTCTCATAGATTAAAATCATGATTCTTGCACCGAGGATGCTAGTTTAAGTTCACAGATTTTGGATTAAGGGTCATAGTTAAAGGTCAAATATTTTAGACTAAAGGTCTATCATAGGGTAAGGGGAACAAATAATTGGTATGGGTTTGCAAGAGGATTTCTATTTTGTCCCAAGATAGGAGATATATGTAATGTCCCAGATCTGAGTGCCTCCCAAAGGTGCCCCAAACCTGGTTGGTCACATAACCTCCATTGAATTTCCCCAAATTCTAGAGGCTGTCGACTAGTAATGAGTAATAAGGTAAGAAATTGGGTAAACTATACACTCATTTGTAGAGTATACACAATGGAATCTAAATATAAACAATAGAGGAAGTAGTAATACCATAAAATATAATTAAATAGTGGAATATTAATATTAATAATACAACTAGAGTATATATATATATATGTTGTATGTCACATGTATCTTATAAAACATCCAAACAAGTCGCAATTCTAGAAATGGAATGTAGAAACCATCTATTGAAAAGCTAGTAAACTCCAACAGCATCGCAAGCCTCAGCTAGGTCCCATGATCTCCAGCTCCAATAGCAATCAAGTACTTGATGAGGAAGAAAACTTTCCATTATCTATACCTACAACCATATAATCTATTTGGTTCCAAAACACAACCCAAAATGGGTGTGAGTGGAATCCCTATAGGCAAACACCAAAAGATATGTTCCTAACTGATAGTGAATATATATATATATAATAGTTAATATGAAAGAATAAAGAAATAAACTATGAAGTACTCAAAATTAAACAAGCGTACAGTTTTCAATTCATTCATTTACATTTGTTATTCAATCCATTGAATCATATAATCCTTGGTATCTAGCCGAAAATCTATATACTATACGTAAAGTAACTAAATATATGTCTCATAATACCATCTAAACAATCAGGTAAGACCGAGTCTAAGCTTGTGATTTGGATTTGTAGACTCATCACAATCATTCAACCATTCACAAACAACCCCATGGGAATGTTCTCACAATCTAACACCTTTTTTATATTATAATGTCAGTTCAATAAAATAATGACCCTTTGGGAAGGATATCATAGTATAACCCCTTTGATCTAACATAACAACAATTCATTTAATACCGACCCTCTTGGAAGCTCTCTCGATCTAACCCATCTGGTCTAACTTAACAATAATTCATTTACAATTGAACACATGGGAATCTCCTATGGTCATTACCCGTTGGTGAAAATTGAAAAAAATAAATTATAAATGACCACCTAGGTAGCTCTCATGGTCTAAACCCTCAGGTTGATGACAACCAGGAAGCCCTCACAGTCAATACCCCTAGGTCAGCATAACAATAAAACATACATAAATGATCCTACCTCAAGAAGCTCTCACAGTCAAATTCCCCTTGGTCAAGAATCCAAAATGTATATCATCGGAATCTAATATAATTATTAAAACAATCATAAAAAAAACAAGGAATGAAAAACAAGGCAAGCCAAATAGTCATTCTATACCAAACAACCATAATCATTCAAACAAGGAAAACACACCCATTGGGTGTCCCGTAACAAGGTACCTAACCTCACGCAAGATCAAAAACACTTTATCAAACAATAAAACCACAATAGGTAATAAAAATGGTTTAATTAGAAAATACACAATACTCCAAATGTGGGTATGTGGCCTTTTAAGCACATATAATCCAAATACAAACAATAAAAGGCACAAACAACCTACCTCGATTTCTCATGATCGATAATCTTTAATGTCGGCCCTTGAATCAGACTAGAACAATGTATATCTACAAAATGGTGAAAAATGTGCAACCACGAATCAATCAGGAGAGAGGAATAAATATAAGGAAAGGATATAAGAGAATTTAGAACTCACTGATAGTATTTCAACACACCCAACGACCTCTCAATTAGAGGTCAGACAGAGAATCAGGAGGGGTTTGATGTTCTTCGGTTGTTCTGTCACTCTCTTATATTAACCAAGGGTAGAAGAAGACATTTTTGAGGATGAGATGTGACCCTGCTCCAGTTTATAAAATAAAAAAGAAAATTACATGTCTTTTTCATTAACAGTTTATGCCGTGTATTGGCCTCAACTAGCCCTCAACTAAAGCAGGTCATCTATGTCATCACACGACCATGTACTTAGCTGTTACACAGTCTATACACAGATGTACTCAGAAACTGGGTACATGACATGTACTCAAAATTACATGTTGTGTACTTATAAAATATCTCATTTCATTATTTTTCCTAAAAATAACTTGAAATCATTATCTATACCTAAAAAAAGATATAGTTTCTTATAAACTTACCCTTTAAAGCAATTCATCCTTAAATTTTTCATAGAAGGGTGGTAAAGAAGAATCTTTGAACAACTCTAGCCACTGTGATCGTATGTCGGCCTCCATCTACCAAGTCTCATCATGTACTCACTCGTGATGTCATAACACTCATACCAGCAGAACAATGTAGTCACAAAAACCCACTGTGATGCGATCCACAATCCAAATAGGGTGCTTCTAGAAGCATGCATCTTGATCCAACTCAACCACCTTGGGATGAAAAACCTGAGATGGGTCTGAAAAGTAATGTTGTAGCTGAGAAATGTGAAAGAAATCATGCATATCCTGGTAACATTGAGGTAATTGAAATCGATAAGAAATTGGCCCGACTCTCTCCAAAACCTCAAACGGCCCAAGATATATTGGTGAAATCTCCCCCTGTCTGATAATCCTTCTGTGTCCTATCCTTGGTGTGACGCATAAGAAAACTTGATCTCTGACCTCAAACTCTATAGTTCATCTCTATCGATCAGAATAATATTTCTATTGAGACTGTATAGTATCAATCCTCTTCTACATAAACTCCACGTACTCAGTGTTGTCTAGGACAAGATGCGGTCCCAACATAGCTGACTCTCCTACCTCCAACCAACATAGGGGTGATTGGTATGGCCTACCGTACAAATCCTCATAAGGTTACATTCGAACAATTTCTTGAAAATTGTTATTATATTAAAATTCCATTAGGGGTATGTGTCTCCGCCATGATCCCTCAAAATAAAGGATGCATGCTCAAATCATGTCCTCCAAAACCTGAATCGTTCACTCAGAATGACCATTTGATTGAAGATGGAAAGTTGTACTCAGAAATATCTATGTACTAAAAGACCTCAGTAGTCCCTACCAGACACAATAATTAAACCAAGAATCTCTATCTGAAATGATAGAGAGTGAAAGCCCACGAAAACGTATAATCTACCAGATGTTCACCCTTCCAATATCATCAACACTAAAGGTTTTCTTTAATTTGTAGGAAGTGTGCAACCTTTGTGAGCTGGTATAAAAAAACCCAAACTACACCATTCCTTCAAGGAGACCTTGGTAAACCTGTCACAAAATCCATCACAACATCATTGCACTTTCACTTAGGAATGGGTAACTACTATAAAAGTCATGTCGGTCGTTGATGCTCTTCCTTCACCTTTTAACAGGTTGAACACCTCATAACCATACCAGCTACATCCCTCTTCATACCTCACCTCCAATACTGATGGTGTAGATATTGGTACATCTTCGTAACAACAAGAGGAACTAACCAAACTGAGGCATAAAAATCTCACATCAACTCCTAATGGATGTCTGATGACACCCAAACGCATCCACGAAAACACAAAACCACATCTTCATGTATGGTCCATGTAGGAGTGTGGTCCTCTACTGAAACACTCTCCGATAGGTATAGGCCTTCAAAATTTGATAGCTAACTCATTCACAATATATCCGGAAGAGTAGATGTAATAGATATAGAAGAAGAAAAATCCTACCCCTCTCTATCGTGAACCTCCAAATGAATTTCATAGAAATTAGAAATAATCTTCCACTCACTACTGGTCTCTTGAACTACCTATATTTGATTCATCCTGCTCAACACATCAGCCAATGTGTTGCCTTTTCTAGGCGTGTATGCAAGGTCAAAGTCAAAATAATGAAAGTAATCAACCCACCTTCTTTGTCACAAATTTAGATCATGCTAGGTAAAGATATAATTTTGTATTTTGTGATCAGTGTACACCACAAATTTCATTCCTAATAGAAAATGTCTCCAATAGCACAAAGCATGAAAAACTACATCTAACTCAAGATCGTGTGTAGGGTACCTCCTCAAATGTTTCCTCAACTATTGAGATCCTTACACAATGACTCCTTCCCCTTAACTAATCACTTCTCCCATCTTGATACCTGATGCATCTCATTAAAAGGTGTAATTGTTTCCTGGGTCCAAAAAAATCAGTATAAGAGCTTATGTCAATCTCACTTTAAACACTTGAAAAGTTGAATTATGGAAATCTTTCCACAAGTACTTTTCACCCTTCTTAGTCAGTCCTATTAATGGAATTTAAAATTGTGAAAAGACCTGAGTAAAGCGTCTATCGTAACCATACATCCATAGAAACCTCCATACCTCAAAGTAGTTCTTAGTCTCCTCCTAGGAAACTACCACTCCCATTTTCTCGGGGTCTACTAATACTCTTGTATCTGAGATAACATGACCCAAGAAGTGAATATGGTCCATCCAAAAGTGGCACTTTGTGAGATCAACATATAACTGATGCTCTCTTGGTGTTCTCAATATGATCTCAAGATGGGTGTCATGTTTGTGTTGAGTATGAGAGTACACCAAGATGTCATCCATGAAGACTACCATAAAATAATCCATGAAATCCTGGAACACCCGATTAATCAGTTCCATGAAAAAATTCTCTGCATTTGTGAGACCGAACGGCATAAACAAATACTCATATAGGGAATACCTATTCTGAAAGGCTGTAAGTGGTGTATCTGATGGTCTAACGCACAACTGATGATAACTGGATCTCAAGTCATGATTTGAGAACACCCAAGATCCCTAAATCTAATCAAAGAGATCATCAATTCTTGATAAGGTATATCAGTTCTTCATGCTAGACTAGTTTTGCTTCTGATAATCCACACAAATTCTGAGGGTACCATCTACCATTTTCATAAAAAGGACAGTCGAACCCATGAATAAGTATTGGGTCGAATGAAACCCTTTGATTGAAACTCTTATAACTAATTATTGGGCTCCTATAACTTCTTATTGAGCTACTATAACTCTGGAATAACCATCATATAAGGAGGAAAGGGAACCAGTGCCACTACTAGAATAATCTCAATAGATAAATCTTCCTCTCTCTCTCTAGAGGTAAACCTAAAAAGTAATCTCAGAAGACATCTCTAAATGATCCACCACTGTTTGAAAGTCAATATGAGAAGTGCCCTAGTCATCTAGATATAAAATAGTTATATGGGTTGTAATTCCTATCGACTCATGATGCTCTGGTCCAACTTTGGACACCTCGACATTTTATTCTCACTTGTGTTGAAAAGACCTACCCTATGGTGATGTAAAACTCACCCTACTGTGATAACAATCAACAAATCCTAAAAAGAGATCAACTAGTCCATTACGAGAATCACAATGAAGCATGTAATCTCTAAGACATAGAGATCCCACATAAAGTGATACCCTCCAACCTCAAGAGATATTTCCTTGCACTGACATACAATAGCCGTCTTAATCCCTAACAGAGTGTCAAGCATCCTAACTTCATAAAATGTAATGATACATTGCTCAAGTCTCTCTACAAAGGAAATATATATAAAACTATGGGAAGACCCTATATCGAAAAGAGAAGAATCTAAAACAGAGGCAACTCGAATCGTATCTTTAACGGTAGAGGGTCTAGGATCCTTCTTCTTCTTGTTTTATTTCACTGCAAAAATCTGACTTGTATCACGTCCCTATGACCCTACCTTACTACCCTAACCTGATCCACCCTGCAGTCACTGAAAACATGTCATCTGGCTACCACAACCATGACCTCCTCCTCAACCTGAACGACATAATGAACTCCAGTTCCCTAACTTATGAGAAACTGGTGGTCCTTCTCCTGAATATGGAGTCATAATAGATCCCATATCTCCCACTACGGGTAAAAACATCCAGAAAGAACAATGAATATGGACCATATTTTTTACAATATCGACACTCATCTGGGTCATTTGGGAAATGTGGTCTCATATGCACACTGTTTCCGCAATTGTATCATACCACCTGGCCACCTAATGAAAAATCATGTGAAATCTCCCTACAACACTTCCTGCTATTGGACATTGGAGTACCTTCCCAAGATACTAAACTACCCTAGATCATAGCTCCCAACTCCCTCAGATTGTGCTTGGTAATTAGTTCCTAGTTTACTATAGTAGTCTGTGAAGTCATCCTGAAAACATTCTCCTATAATCAGATGTCATACCTAAGACCATCATCAAATTTACTAGCCAAAAAATAACTCATGACCTCCCAAAACAAGTGCAAAGATTTGAAGCTCTATAAAGTGAGAAGAATAATCCATCACTGAAAGAGTTCCTTGCTTGGAATGCATGCACTCCCAGGCTCGATTGGCCCTCAACGTCTCAGGGTAGAAGTAATCAGAGAAGGTTCTATAAAACTCTTCCCTAGCCATATCTCGATGACATCCTACCTATGAGAAAAGATCCCACCATCTCATGAAATAATCACATATCATGAATATCTTGAGTTTCACCCTCCTCTCAGGAGGTGTCTCCAAATGCTTGAAGATAGAAAGCATGGCCTCCAACCATGACTCTACTGCCTTTGGTCCTCTATCCCCTCAAAATATGGGAGGATGATGTTTCTAGAACACCCTTGTCAACTCTTCCATTGTCGGGGCAGGATGTGGTGCTGCCTGAAAAGTCTGCATTATCCTCATAAAGCCTCAATAGAATTTTTCATCAGCACCTGCATCCAGTATAACAACTAGTGCCAAGATGGGCATGACATGAGGATCTGCTGGTAGTCCCTGATCTACCTTTTCCAGTGTCTAATCATCACCCTGTATCTAGCTTACAACTGGAGGATGTCTCGGTGGCATGACTATGTGATGCCAAATGAACAGCTTATTTCAATATTATTAAGTATTGTAACTTAGAAGTAAAATAATGGAATAAGAGAAGGAAAACATTCATGTTTTACAAAATATGGTTGCACATAGTGTATAAATACTACACAAGGTGTTCTCTTAAGCTTTAACAAAGGTGTGTACCCTAGACAACATGGTCTTGTAACACCCCATACTCATGAAAAGATAATCATACGACACAACATGTACAAGAATTTTACCTCCTTCCCAGGTTATTCTACACCTCTTAAAACTATATGGTTCTGTCTTGGTTCAACACTACATGGAGTTTTCACCCTAAAAATGTGTTTACTACTTAATATTCATCCACCCATGTTGTTAGCCACATATCCTGATACCCAATTGATTTCTACATAGCATGTATAATCTAAACACTGTATGTACAACCCATGTTTCATCCACCCAATACTACAAAAAACGAGCAATATCAGCGCTAAAATCGGGATTTAACAGTGCTAGAAAAGCGCTGTAAAGCTCAGTGCTGATAGGGGGGGGGGGGTGGGGCTTTAACAGGGCTAAAAAAGTGTTGTTAAAGGTCTCCTTTAACAATGCTTTTTTAGCACTGTTCAATCCATGTCTTTAACAACACTTTTTTAGGGCTGTTAAAGGTGTCGTTTAACATCGCTTTTTTAGCGCAGTTAAATCCCTGCCTGCTACAAATAAAAAATCTGCATCAGTACAGCCAGCCGAACAAACCTACATAAAAAACAGTATATCAACCACAAACATGTCATCAACCGACCACAACCCAACCATTAAATACTTACATTGCCCCAAAACACCCATAACACAACCCAACCACAACCACAACCTTCATCTTAATGTACTCAACCGATCTAAACACTTAAGCTGGATTTTACCCAAGACTATCTAATTCAAAACGCCGATCATGTCATCAACCGACCACTTAATTTCTATGGTGCTCCCACTATACGCTTTAGCTCACAAACACCACCATCTGATGTTTAACACCTCCATCATTGGGAAAAAACCACTAGAACCCCACATGATATAAGGCTATTTCATAATGTTCAAACATAGAGAGAGGAGAGGAGAAGGTGAAAGTCACGTAGACGAACAACATCAACAATAAACATCCACCACCCTTTCACTATATACATCAAAATAATATCTTTAATAACATCCATGTGAATTTCTATCTTACTTCCATCGAGGATGATGCATGTTGGTTAACTTGTTTTGGAAATTGTTTATCTTCATCTATGCCTTGTACTTGCACCCATGAATTTGAAGCTGAGTATGCATACACGATAGATGAGGCGGGGTTAAATCGTACACATCACATATGACCCATGAATCGTTGTCCAAAAGTGTCAACACAATCTGAAGGCGTTTGGTCGGTTTACAGTATGTCAGTTGTTGATTTCACTTAAAAATAAGTCCATTTTGAACAAAATAGAGGCACTTTGAGTGGTATCGGCCACACCGTGCCTAGGATTGAGTCGGGGTTGACTCGTACACATCACATTTGACCCATGGATCGTTTTCCTTAAGTTTCAATAGAATCCGAATGCGTTTGGTCAGTTTCCTGTATGTCAGTTGTTGATTTCTCACTTAAAAATAAGTCCATTTTGAACAAAATAGAGCCAATTTGAGTGGTGTCGGCCACCATGGGCCTCATATTGAGGCAGGGTTGACTCGTACACGTCACATTTGACTCATGGATCATTTTCCTTAAGTTTCAACAGAAACCGAATGTGTTTGGTCGGTTTGGCGTATGTATGTAAAATATTGTCCATTTTAAACAAAATACATACACTTGGAGTGATACTGGCCACACCACGCCTCGGATTGAGGCAGGGTTGACTCGTAAACGTCACACATGACCCATGGATCATTTTCCTAAAGTGTCAACACAATCTGAAGGTGTTTGGTCGGTTTCCCGTATGTTGGTTGTTGATTTCTCACTTAAAAATAAATCCATTTTGAACAAAAGAGAGGCACTTTGAATGGTTTCAGCCACACCCGGCCTCAGATTGAGGTGGGGTTGACTCTTACATGTTAAATTTGACTAATGGATTGTTTTTCTTAAGTTTCATCCAAATCCAAATGCATTTGGTCGGTTTCTGGTATGTCAGTTGTTGATTTCACTTAAAAATAAGTCCATTTTGAACAAAATAGAGGCACATTGAGTGGTGTCGGCCACACCGGACCTCGTATTGAGGCGAGGTTTACTGTTACATGTCACATTTGACCCATGGATCGTTGTTCTAATGTTTCAATAGAATCCGTATGTGTTTGGTTGGTTTTCCGTATGTCAGTTGTTGATTTCACTTAAAATTAAGTCCATTTTTAACAAATACAGAGGTACTTTGAGTGGTGTCGGCCACACCGATCCTCTGATTGAGGCGGGGTTGACTCGTACACATCACATTTAACTCATGGATCGTTTTCCTTATGTTTCAACAAAAACCGAATGTGTTTGGTCGGTTTGGCGTATGTATGTAAAATATTATCCATTTTAAACAAAATACATACACTTGGAGTGATACCGGCCACACTGTGCCTTGGATTGAGGCAAGGTTGAATCGTACACGTTACATATGACCCATGAATCGTTTTCCTAAAGATTCAATACAATCTGAAGGCGTTTAGTGGGTTTCTCGTATGTCAGTTATTGATTTCACTTAAAATTAAATTCATTTTGAACAAAATAGAGGCACTTTGAGTGGTGTCGGCCACACCAGGCCTCATATTGAGTCAGGGTTGACTCGTACACATCAAATTTGACCCATGGATCGTTTTCCTTATGTTCCAACAGAATCTGAATGCGTTTGGTCGGTTTTTTCATATGTCAGTTGTTGATTTCACTTAAAATTAACTGCATTTGTAACAAAACAGAGACACTATGAGTGGTGTCGGCCACACCGGGCCTCAGATTGATGCGGGGTTGACTCGTACATGGAACACATGAGTCATGGATAATTGTGAAAAAGTATCAACACAATCAGAAGCCGTTAGATCGGTTTGGCGTATGTACGTAAAATATTGTTCATTTTGAACAAAATACATACACTTGGAGTGATACAGGTCACACCGCGCCTCGGATTGATACAGGGTTGCTAATCATGTTGTGTCTTACTTTGAATCATTATTCAATGGTCCTTGTATGAATAAAGACCTCATTAATGACATCATTCCTACAATTGTTACGGATGTTGATAACAGTTTTCTCCTGAGTGTTCCCCTTGATCATGAAATTGGAGACACTATTTTTGGTTTGAATCCTGACAGTGCCCCTGGGCCCGATGGATTCAATAATGGTTTCTATCAAAATTATTGGGATATCATTCATGCTGATGTTTGTAAGCTTGTCAAAGCCTTCTTTGCTAACGGCTTCTTACCTCATGGTTTAAATGCCCAATTCCTTTCCTTGATTCCCAAAGTAGATAATGCCTCTGAAATTCACCTCTTTCGCCCTATTTCTCTGATCAACACACTTTATAAAATTATCACCAAGCTAATTGCTAATAGACTTAACACTATCACTGATAAAATTATCTCCTGTAATCAATTTGGCTTTATCAAGGGGAGATCTATCCAAGACTGTATCTGTCTTGCTTCAGAATGCACTAACATGTTAAATAATAAGAATAGAGGCGGAAACATTTCCATTCAACTTGACATTCGGAAAGCTTTTGACACTATGGATTGGAAATTCATTTTCAAAGTTCTTCATGGTTTTGGATTCAATGATAATTTCATTTCTAGAATTAAAACCATCTTCCATTCAACTCATGTTTCCATCCTCGTTAATGGATCTCCTAGAGGATTTTTCAAATGCTCTAAAGGAGTAAGACAAGGTGACCCCCTTTCTGAAATTCTTTTTTCCATTGCAGAAGACTATTTTAGCCGTATGCTCACCCAGCTGGTTGAGAAAAACATGCTCAAACCAATTCATGCTTACAGAAACGTGAATTCCCCCACCCACCTCCTTTATTCTGATGACATCATTCTCTTTTTAAAGGGTGACATACAAAACATTTGAACTCTTAAAGCTACTCTCAAGCATTACGAGGATGTCTCGGGTCAAGTCATTGGATGGAATAAATCATTCATTTACTTTGGAGAAAACATCCCTCCTTCTAGGAAAAATAATATCATCAATGAGCTTAACATCAAAGAAGGTTATTTCCCCTTCAAATACCTTGGCGTTCCCATTTTCTAGGTTATACCTAAAGCTTTCTACTTTTCTAACATTGTTGACCAGGTTCTTAATCAGCTTTCCTCCTGGAAAGGAAAATCTCTCTCTATGGTCGGTAGAGTCTTCCTTGTCAAGTCTGTTATTGTTTCCAAACATGTCTATTCGATGATGGTCTATAAATGGCCAATTATTCTAAAAAAAAGGTTCACATAAAAAACGTTGTCTGGACTGGAAGCACCTTGGACAGGAAACTTGTGACTATCCCTTGGGCTAAATGGTGCAAACCTCTAAACATTGGTGGTCTTGGCATTAAAAACATTAAATACTTCAATGAAGCTCTTCAAGCCAGATTAACATGGAACCTGATACAAAATGACACCCACCCCCATTTCTTTTATCAAAAACAGGTTCATTGATAGATTGAAAAGATCTAATAAGAGTTTCATGACCTCCTCCATTTGGCCCTCTGTTAGAGACACGGTTGACATTATTATTCACAATGCTAGATGGATGGTCTCGAGAAACACTTCCATGAGATTCTGGTTGGACAACTGGACTGGCGCTCCTCTTATCTCTTTGATCCCCCTTGATGATATCCCCGATGAAATCAACTCATCCATTTGTAATTTGCTTAATTATCACATTGATAATCTTCCTGAAAACATTGTTCAAATTATTGATTCTTACCACTTTTCTACCTCGTGTGACTTCTTGATTTGGGAACCTTCTCATAATCGGATTCTTAACTCCAAAAAGTTTTACAATAACTCCTTACACAACGCTGATAATGATTTGAACTGGATAAAAATTTTGACAAGCCCTGGATTAAACCATTCAGACTCACTGTCATTTGGTGTTTTGCCTACAATAGGGTCCCCACTGATGCTTGTCTTCAAAGTTTTGGTATTCAACTTTGTTCAAAATGTCATTTTTGTAATCTTCATAGAGAAGATACTAACCACCTATTTCTATCTTGTGCTACTGCCACTGCTCTTTGGAAATATATTTTTGACACTTTTGATTGCAGATGGTCGGTTTATAACTCTATTGATGAGCAGATTAAACATTGCGTTGATATGGACTCCTCTCACCAAATTAGAAATTTGCTCCTAGTTGGGGTTGCTGAGCTGATTCATGTGATTTGTTATGATAGAAACTCTATTCTTCATAATAATTGCTCACACAACACTAATGCAGGTAAAATGATAATTCTCATCACTATTCGGGAAGCCTCTTTGATCCAGAATGGTTCCTGCATCAATTCGGTGGCGGACTTTATGATCGTTCGCCGTCTTCAAGTTGACGCCATTTTCTTGAAACCGTTGCGCACCTTTGAGATTTTCTGGAGACCTTCATTTCTAGGTTGGATTAAAATCAATGTGGATGGCTCCTCTAAGGGAAATCCAGGTCCCGCGGGATGTGGAGTTGTCTTCAGAAATCATCATGGTCACATTGTGGGATGCTTTTTTGGAGGCTGTGGTATTGCATCCTCTCTGGAAGCTGAAATTCTAAGTGTTATTCATGCCACTGATTTTTCTCTTCGACATGGGTGGAACAACTTATGGATTGAGAGAGACTCTACTACTGTTGTTCAAGCCATTTGGAAGGGAGATTTTCATCTTTCTTGGACGATTACTACGCGCTGGATGAACTGCCTTCAATCTCTCCATGACGTCAATTACATTGCAACTCATACTTACCGTGAAGCTAATATGGTTGCGGATGCTCTCGCTAACAAAGGCATTAATCAGGCAATAACCTGGATGGAGGAGCTCCCAGAAAACCTGATTCCGTTGCAAGTCAAAGATTGTAATTTGATCCCGTCTTTTAGACTCTTGTAATCTTTCTTTTCTTTTTGATAATAAAATTGCTTTGGTCTTTTGACCAAAGCGCCACCTTCTGAAAAAAAAACATACACTTGGAGTGATACCGATCACACCACACCACAGATTGAGGCGGGGTGGACTCGTACACGTCACATATGACCCATGAATCGTTGTCCTAAAGAATCAACACAATCCGAAGGCGTTTGGTCAGTTTCCCGTATGTCAGTTGTTGATTTCTCACTTAAAAATAAGTCTATTTTGAACAAAACATAGGCACTTGGAGTGGTGTCAGCCTCACCAGGCCTCAGATTGAGGTGAGGATGACTCGTACGCGTCACATTTGAAGGTGAGTATGCATACACGATAGTTGACCTTCATTGAGAAGATTTCCTTGAAGAGTATAAGAGAAATGAAGAAATGAAGGTCATTAGAGTGTTGGAGAAAATGTGGTTTCTACAAACAATGTGGCAATCAGCTTGTTCAAGGCAGCCTAAGTTACAACTTGCAGGTATTGTACTTTATTTTTTTCTGGAGGGTTTCAGTTTAAATGCATTTTGGAATGATCATTTCTAGCCATTTTATTTTTGGTTTTTTTGACAGCCGAGGGGAAAGGGTGGGGTCTGCAGACATTGGAGGATATGTTGAAGGGTGATTTTTTGTGTGAAGATGTTGGAGAAATGTTAACTCACACAGTTCTGAAAAGTGTCACTATTTAAAAGAAAGTTGCAAGTTTAGATACATCTCAAGATGGTAATTTTAATGAAATTTTGAAGGACACTACTAAATACATGCTCAAATATGCACACATCCCCCACTTTTAGATCATTGTCTACTAAAATGATCTTCCAACCAAGATATGCATTAGAACGCTCATGATACATAGAGCAATTCACTTCCCACCTTCGAGAATGATATGAAGCCCAAACCAAGACAACATTTTCTTGTGAAATAGTACTTGTTTTCGAAAATACCTCTTTAGGGATGCTAGTTTGTCCATTGACAACAGTCTCTCTCATGAATCTACAAACATAATAACCGTAATCTTTGTCGTTTGTTTGTTTTGGACACTGCATAAACATTGATCATGAGGCGAGTAAGTAACTTGTTTTGATATATGTTTGGATAGTGCAATTTTATTATATATACCCTGATATTTGTCCAGACGTAGTACTTGCTCGGCTCCTTATGCTTAGATAATATCCTCATACCATGATTTAGACGATATTGGTACACCGCCATATCATAACACAATCCTTAGTAAAAGATAATATATATTATATAACTTGATGTTTAGTCCTAAAACGTAGGATGTAGTGCCTTACAGATCGACAAACTGCATCACATGTTGTCGGTTTGTGGGATATCCGTGCTTTGAATCCAGAAAATAAATCTTGGGAGTATCCAAATTCACCGAAATTAGCAGCCAATGTTGCCTAAATACACAAAAATGAATAATTAATTAATGAAATTAAAATATAATTGATATGTTTTAATCGTAGAGTTTTACCCATTCATGGTTGGTATGAGGAAGAGTCTGTCATCCGTTATCTTGCTGTCGATTTCTTTCAGAAAAGCAGTCGCTCTTTCCTTATTTTTTGTTTTCTAATTTTTTATTTATTGTGTTGATGTGATATGAGGACTGACGAGTCCGAATTTTGGCTCATGAGGAAAACCCTTCAACTGCTTTTCATATATACATCTGACAATAATATAAAATGTATTTAATCATAATTAGCACAATATATCAGCTTTTGGAAAATCTACGGGGTTGAAAACACACCTCATATACACATTTACACTTGTGACGCCAAGCAACCCATACTCAAGGATCTAATTTACATTCTCGGAAAAAACAAAATCTTGTATTTCCTATCCATACATATTCTCTTCAAAAACAACTACATCGATAGTACCATTTCACAACTTCGTATCCACATGAGTCTTCAATGCAATTAAATGTGGATAGAGAATAGGTGGTGTAATTCCACTTTCATTAGATCTTTTGGATCAGCTGGTCGATCCTTTCAATGCTCCCAAGTTTCCTTTCACCTCACCCCCTTTCTTCGTCTACAATAAAATTCATTGGTTCAGACCTTTTTTTTTGTTAAAGGTTTGGCTTAACAAACTGTAAATAAATAATTATTTTTTCGGCATGTAGTCTAAAAAGTTGTGATGGCCATGCAATGAATGTCCCAATATCCTGTTCGACTATACAAATATCTTCATCATAAAATGGAACAGGTAGTTGTGTTGTTGGCTCATGAGCTACCATAATCGTCACTTTCAGATGATCTTTTGGAAGTAGTCTATTGGGCAACGTGTCTTCTAAGATGTTGAATACTGTAGCCCTCGCTACAAGGCGATAGGTGGGTGTTGAAAGATATAAATCACAATCATTAACACCCTACAGAAGATTAGTATAGGAAGAAATTAGTGTTTTCTTGATTCACATTTCATCAGAACAATTAATTGAATATTGATTACCACGGCTAAGACAACTCTTTTCGGGGAATGGCTCGCCTCAATGCTGGTGGGGTGTGGGTCAGGATCATCATGCGCTGGTTGTTCCTAAGTTGTCTCTTCTCTTGGATTCTCACCCATTAATGTTTCTAGAAACTCTCTCTTCCATTGAATCTGTTCTTCAAGAGTTGATAGTCTATTTTTCAATGCTCTCATTTCATCATTTTTTTCATCCTCTTGTTTTTTTCTCATAATATACTCGTGGTGTCACCCCAAACCCCCCCATCTCTGATGCGACCGTATTTTTATGGATGCTTCAAAGCTGTCACTAATAAGTCTGCACCAGCTGCAGGAGTACCTGAATCATGTGACTGTCGGATATAAGAAAATAAGTAATTATTATTATGTAATAGAAATTTAAAACAAAACATTTTATCATGTCATACTTACACATATTTCCCACAATTTTTGTGTGTATTCATCAACTAGATTCTCTTCCTTATCCACACGTGCCTTCTTCCATAGCACATGACGAGGGATGGATGTGTGTTTGGTTTTAGAGGCATCAATCTACATATAAATAAAGAAAGATTTTTTTAAAGTTGTTTCTTGACACATAAAAATATCACTATAAATTTAAAATACGCACCATTTTCTTTTCTAGTGAGGCGTACCCCATCCTTGCTTTACGATAGGGGTACGTCGGTATTGATGCACGTTCATTGTTTTCAGTACTGTGATCCTGTTTCATAAATGAAATATTGAAAATAAAATTGATGAATACATGTATATCATCAAAAAACATATTATCAGTCACAATGTACCTGAAACTTTTGATCCCCACGATGACCAAAAAATGAATCCCATGATTCTTGGGATATAAAGTGAGTGTAGACAATGGGTGGGTGCGGGTTTATTTTACCATTGTAATCTTTCAAATGATATTTTGTAAGAAGAGTTTGAAAACCTCGATGACACCTTCCCACAAGCCTTAGTACATAAGTCTTGTGTGAAACATCTACTATAAATGCACTCTGAAATGGATTGTGAAGAGTAAGACAATGTTTCATTATTTTATTTTCTAGTAAATTAAAGAAATGAAATAAAAATGTTACCATAATTGCTTCCCACATCACAGCCTTCAGGCCAAACGCAACATGGTTCCATGAAGCTATGTCAATCGGCACGCATTTCCGAGTGACAATTCCAATGTAACTGCTAAACGTTTCATTGTTGGGGTTAACGTGTTGGCCCCGTGCATTCCACCCACCATCAAATTTTATTCCTTTTCTCTTTTCCGTCAGAACGTTAGCCAACACTGTTAAACTACGACACACCTGTTTTTTCTGCGATGCCGCTCCTTTATCCCCGACTATTTCGTCTATATCAGCATCATCACTATTTTTATCTAAAATTCTAGCATCAGCATGTTCAGATGGTTTTTGGACCTCAAAAAGAGGAGCACCAATATAAATATTAGCAGCACCAACAACAATAGGTTGAGGTTGAGAGGCTTCAGAAGCTTGAGAGGCTTGTTCAGAAGCAGTAGCAGCAGAAGCAGCAACAGCAGAAGCAGCAACAACAGCTTGAGAGGCTTGTTCAACCATGAGGTTAGGAGCACCAGAACGTGAAAAAGTCATTATCTGCAAAAAAGGTTTAACACTTAAGTTTGATTACATAAATGAAATAATGATAAGATAATAAAACGAGATAACAAGATCTATATTACAAACAAAATATAACATGTTTATTGAACTCTCTTTTTTTTCAAAGGCTGAAGGGATTTGACACCTCTATTGATAATCCAAATCCCTTCATTGTGGTCTCCTCTAACATAAAAATCATCATCTTCATTGGGACCGCTGTGAAATTATTGCGACGTCCCACTGAAATGATCATCCTCAATTGAATTTTCATCGGACCCTTCAGTAGTTTTGGACGATAACAGAACAATCAACAACTTTCGGTTTGCGGGGTATGGCACATAAAATACTTGAACCTCTTGTGATGCCATTATAAATTGTTTGTCATTGTACACTTCGTTAATAAAATCAACTTTCAAAAATTCCAATTCATCTATTTTGACACCACTATTGTTATCAACCCAGTTCCATTGAATAATCGGCAATTGGAATTTTGTATAATCCAACTCCCATATTCTTTTGATAATTCCAAAGTATGACATATTTGCATAAATTGTATTTCTATCCTTACTACCAGAAACATGCATCGCTTCAACAACAAGTGTTACTCCACTATTTTGCATGGTACTATCTTCATCATGTTTATCTGTATAGAATGTATAACCTTTAATTACATAACCATTTTAAGATAATACATACACGCTTGGTCCGACAGCTATCCATCAAAGTCGTTCTGAAATTGAATTCGGATTTTCATCTAACTAATTAAAAATATGGTCTTGAAACTATCTTATAAACTGGTGATTATGTGTATTTGATATCCATTTTCAGCCCTTGATGGATTCAACTATCTCAAAATTTCTTTGTGGGTTTCAATATATGGATAAACCTCCCAACTGTTATGCAAAACATAAAGGTGTGCCTTCTCCCGATCTGTAATATTGATTGTCACAACATCTCTTCTAGAAATTCCATCACCCTCAATGCATCCAATGTGATGAGATTTTAGTAGACCAATGATTTCCACATCAGATAAGTTTTCGGAACATAATTCAATGGATTCCTTAATAATATATCGCTCCACAATACAACCCTCTGGCCGACTTCGATTTTTGACATACCCTTCCAAAATCATCATATACCGTTCAATGGGGTACATCCATCTATAGTGCACATGACCAAAATGTCGAACCTCTCTCACTAAATGAACCATCAAATGAACCGTCATATCAAAGATGTTGGCGGTAAGAACATTTCTAATTCACATAATATGATGACAATTTCCCTTTCCATAGCTGGCAATTTCGCCGGGTCTAAAACATTGCTGCATATAGCTTTTAATAAGAAACAAAGTTTGGTTAACGTATGACGAATATTCTTGGAAAAATGCAACGTAAAGCTATAGGAATTAAATCATGCATCAAAACGTGGAAGTAATGTGATTTCAAACCTTTTAACTTCAAATCATTCATTGACACAGTGTTTTTGATATTTGATGAATACCCCTCTGGAACATTTACATCATTGAAGAAGTTGCAAAACTGATATCTCTCATCCCTGGAAAGAGTGTACGCAGCTGGAGGAAGGAACATTCGATTTTCACCCTTCACGGGAGCCAAATCTTCTCTTATTCCCATGTCAACCATGTCCAACCTTGCCTTAATTCCATCCTTTGTTTTTTCAGGTGCATTTAGCAACATTCCGATAACACTGTCACATACATTTTCATCCACATGCATCTCATCAAGAAAATGTCTGACGTATAGACATTTCCAGTATGGTAATTCAAAAAAAAATTGATCCATTTTTTCAACCGATGTTCGTAAGGTTTTTTGAAAATGGTTTACCAAAAATAGTGTTAATGTATTTTACTTCCTCAAACAGCTGATCACTTGTTAGTGGAGATGGTGTTTTGCGTTGTTCTGAACTTCCATTTAATGATGTCATCCAAGATCGATACTTATTTCGACGGGGTAAAAATCTACGATGTCCTAGAAACACAGATTTCGATGAATGTTTCAAACTAATTGATTCTGTATCTTCTTCGCACACAAGACACCCTTGAGTTCCTTTAATGCTATAGCCTGACAAATTTCCATAAGCAGGGAAATAATTTATCGTCCCATACAACATCGCTCTAAAAGTGGTGTATTATTTTTCATAAGAATCATACAACATAACACCGGAATCCCACAGTAACATCAATTTCTCGATCAAGGGAGCCAAATATACATCAATATCATTACCTGGTTGTTTTGGACCTGATATAAGCAAAGATAACATAATGAATTTCTGTTTCATGCATAACCAGGGTGGCATGTTATAATTTACCAACATAACAGGCCAAGTATTGTGAGTACTGGTTTGAAAACCAAATGTATTCACTCCATCGGTAGATAACGCAAGACGCACGTTTCTCGGCTCATTTCCAAATTCAGGATACTCATGATCAATTCTCTTCCATTGAGTAGAGTCGGCCGAGTGACATAATTTTCCATCTTTATTTCTTTTATCTGCATGATACGACAATTGTCTTGCAGTTTATTCACTTCCATATAGATGCCTAAACCTTGGAATGATTGGAAAGTACCATACAACTTTCACAGGACATCGTTCATATTTCTTGTATCAAGAAGCACCAAACTTTGGGCATTCTATAAGTGATTTTTTCTCCTTGCGAAACAATATACAGTCTTTCGGGAAGGCATGTATTCCTTAAGAAATCATACCCATCGAGCGTAGCATTTGTTTAGATTCATATGTCTGGCTTGGGAGCTCATTATCTTCTGGAAGCATGTCATTCAAAAGAGAAAGTAGTTCCATGAAACTGGAATCACTCCATCTGTTTCCTACTTTCAATTTATACAACTTCAGTACATCAGACAATGCAGTATATTTAGTGCAACTAGCATACAATGGCGCCTTTTCACAACTCATTAACTTCTCAAACAATTTTGGGCAATCACAGAGTTCATGTTCAACTGTCCTTGTCATTTCCTCAATACGATCTTCATCATCATTGACATCTGTAATCACGTCCTCTATACGGTCTTCTTCATTATCCATATTTGTAATCATATCTGATGATCCATAAAATACAGTTTTATTCCAGGAAGTAGCTACATTCTCTTTTTCCCTGTGTTTATTCCAACATTTATAACTCCGATCTATTCCGTGATCAAGTGCACTGTGTTGCATTTGTTGTCAATGAGGCATGAAGTTGTCTTGGAATGAATGGAAGTCAAGGAATGTCAAGATGTGAATGAAAAAGGTTGTGATTGTGTTGGTAAAGAATGGAGAATGGCCATGGAACTTAGAGGAATGTCACTTAGGAGATTCACTAAGTGGCATTGGAGAATATGGTTGAAACATTCTCCAAGGAAATCAGACGATTGTTGAACTGATCTTTAAGTTCCAAGAACTTGTATCAACTGGATACAATGTCACAACAAGCTCTAGAAGGCCATGCATTGTTAAGACAATGCATGAGGATGTGAATGGGATCCATCCAAAACTTCTAATTGGATGAAGTGGATTAATGAAGTCCATGCACTATCACTTAGTGCATGTGAACATGAAGATGATCCAATTGATCTCTAATTAGATCAATGAAGAATGTTGAAGAACATGTGTAATTTAAGTGATTCAGGAGTTCGGTTGAAGAAGAAGAACCTTTTGAATTCCATATCCTAAGTGAAGATCATATGAGGAGAAGTAATGGAATTCCTAAGAAGAAGAAGAAAAATGTAGAAGAAGAATGGCTTAGAGGAAGATGGCTTGGCATTTAGAGTTGGCATTTTTCATGGAGGACTTTGTTTTTGACAAAGTCTTATTCGTTACTTAGCCAAAAAAATTGGCCAGCCCGTGGACACCTTGAGGGTTCAACCCCAAGGCACATGTGGGCCTAAGGCTCCACGCCCAAGGGGGAACCCGTGGGGTGAGTCCAGGGTGGCAAGACGCACCCAACACACCGCTAGGCGTCTGGGGCACGCCCGGAGGAGCGCGACAGGGGCGCATGAGCGCACCCGAGTATGCATTGTGGGCGCTAGGAGCGCGCCCGCAGGGAGCAAGGTGGGCGCATAGCGCGCCCGCAGAGAGAACCCGGTGCAGGGCAGCACCGGGAGGGGAGAAGTTCAACTGAGCGTTGAGAGGCAGCGCCAGGGTAATAATCCGCGTGAAAACCGCGAGAGGTTTCGATGTAGGATGCGCAAAATTCACCTGGAGTGAATCCAGGCCGTCTGAGCGATCTCGCGCTTGATCTGCGCCGCACGATTCATCTGCCGCGCGCCACGATCTATCCGGCCGTCCGATGTATTTCAAATGCCGCATCCAACGGCCCAGCGTTCGTCCTCAACCTCGAGCCATGCCGAAGCCACCCGCGAGCCCCGCTGAACCAGGCGCCTTCCCGATGACGGATTTTGAGTTCTCGGCTGTCTCTCTCGAAGCCGAAGGCACCCTCGTGCTCGTCTGAGCATACCGAACACAATCGTGCCTTAAAATATACTTGCAGGAAATGAGATGATGAATTCGATGAAGGCCGAAGCAAACCGAAGGTGCGAGGCCATTCGGTGTTGATGTTCTGCATGGTTTGGATCGAAG
Source organism: Viscum album (assembly GCA_963277665.1). Classification (NCBI taxonomy): domain Eukaryota; kingdom Viridiplantae; phylum Streptophyta; class Magnoliopsida; order Santalales; family Viscaceae; genus Viscum; species Viscum album. The sequence continues at coordinate 749,119,117 of OY728138.1, read as the reverse complement.
GAAAGCCGTGCATGCGTTCTAAGTCGCATGCACGTGAAGAAGGCCGAAAAATAAGGGAGCCCGCGTCAAACCGAGAATAAAAATCAAGTTTTGGAAATATTTTTGAAGATCCGAAGATCTTGGGATTTTGAGTTGGATCACGCGGATGACTGGCACCGCCTCTGCCTATATAAACGAGGCCGAGGCTCACAGTATGGCTTTGCTGAAACTCTGTTGAAAATCCGAGTCCCGCGTGTGCTCTGCCTCGCCAAGTTGAAGCCCCCGTGCAAATATATTTGCGCGGCTGAAGTCCTCAGTGCCATCCTTGGCCCGAAGGAGTCCCTTGCACGCAACTCCTTTGCGCGACAAGAAGAAGGAGGTGAGGAGTCCCCTGCGCGCTAATCCTTGCGTGGCAGGAAGAACCGGGGTTGCACCAAGCCTTGCGCACCCTTGGTTGGAGCCCGCGGCTAAAGCACTTGCGCGCCTGAGGGCAGTAGCACTTGCGTGGTCATTTGAGGCTTGTGCGAATGAGGCCGCTTGCACCCTTGTGACTTGCGCGACCCACGGCTACCCCTTGCACCCTTGATACATGCGCGGCCCGTGCTTGAAGAAGACACCCGTGGGCAGTGTGTGTGCATAAGTGGAGAAGTACACATTTAAGTGAGTGTTCAAGAAGAGGAGGAAGACCGAGGCCATACCTTGGTTGTGCCAAATTGAAGAACACACTTTGTGTGTGCATTTGAAGGAGAGGCTGTAGCCTTTGGGTGTATGTGCAAACAAGAACAAAGAAGGCCGAGAGTTTTGGGTGTGTGCAAGGAGGAGTGGAAGGCCACCACATTTGTGTGTGTGCAAAACAAGAGGAAGGCCAAGTCCTTAGTGCCTTGTGTGCAAAAATCAGTGGAAGAGGCCGTAGCCTTGTGTGTGCACACTTTAAAGAACAAAGAATACTTTGTGTGTGTGCAAGAGGAAGTGAAGGCCAAAGTGTCAAGTGTGTGAAAAATGAAACAAGTGTGTGTAAAGAGACAAGTTGGCCGAACCTAAGTGTGTGCACTAAGAAGTGTGTATACACTTAGAAGAAATAAGGAGTGACCCACACTAAAGTAGAACACACTCTAAGTGTGTAAACAAATTGGATAAAGTGTGTGAAGGAGGAAGAAGGTGTGTGCTTAAAGTGTTACACCCTTTGTGGGTTTACTGCACCAAGAAGAGAAAGAGGAGAGTGCATGCATGCATGCATGCACATGCACACGTGAACAGAGTCAAATCAGTGGTGTGCATTTGAGTTGTCCAAGACCAGAGGATCTTGAAGAAATTGAGAAGGCCATGCAGTCAGTGCATGAGGATTCAGAGTTTCCATGCATTCAGTGCATGAAGTTGTTTTGAGTTGTGACTGAAGCCAGACTGAAGTTAAAGACATCAGCTGCCTGAGTTTTTAGTAATTGAGAAGACCCTGATCAACAGAAGTGATCAGAAGATTTGAGCAAGACCAATAGACCTTTTCAGAGGCTATTGAAGATTCTTGAAGAGTGAATCCTGGTCATCCTGAAGAAGGAGATAAAGCCTGAGCTAGACGAGAAGCCCTGATCAACCATAAGTGATCAGAAGAGAAGAGCAAGGCCAGCAGCCTTTATCCCAGGCTGCTGACGTTACTTGAAGAAGCTTAAAGTGAAGAAGAGCTACTCGTGTGACTCGAGGAGCCAAGAGAAGACCCTGTGGGACTCAGGGAGAAGAAGTCTTCAGTGGGATTCTGGAGCAGGCCAGTGGGACTCTGGTAACACTGTGTGAAGCAGTATAAAGACCCTCCTGTGGGACTCAGGAGAGATACAGTGGGACTCTGTATCGACCATTGTAATACTAACCGATTATAATGGGAGAATCCATGCTGGGAGAGCATGGAAAGGATGTAGGCCTTTGGTGCCGAACCTTGTAAATCCTTGTGTCTTGTGCCTTTTCATTACTGCATTATCTGGGAAAGGTTGAGAGATACAAGAAGAGTGGATCGAGGCTTTAACCAGCCATAGAAGTTTAATTGATAAGGAATCAATTAGTAAAAAGTTTTAAGGGATCACTGATTCACCCCCTCCCCCTCTCAGTGATTCACACTGATCTGGGCACTTCAATTGGTATCAAAGGGAGCTTACCTCTAAAAGATCCAAGGGAGTCTTTATGAAGTGTATATTTGAGGAAACGAGCGACCAGCCTCAAATGGAGATATCTGCCAAGACTCAGAAAAATAGAAAGAGGAAACAGGCCAAGAAGATGAAGAAAGCCTATCCTAGCTGTGATGAAGTTGAAATAATGAATGATCTTCAGAGTGCACTCAAATATCTTCAGAAGACAGTTCCCATGGAAGTGGAAAAGTGTATAGCTACAGGAATCCATGATCTTCATGAAGAAAAATCACAGTTAGAAGAAGAAGCCAATGCAATGGAAGATCAATTGGCAAAAAGGGTTGGCATAACCAACACTCTCAGAAAGATGGTGGTGGCTAAAGATGAAACAGTTTCTCTTTGCAATGAAAGATATGAAGACACTGCTGAAGAATTGCAAAGAAGCCTTTCTGAGAAATAATTCTTTATGATATTAGTCAAAGATGTTTTCCATGCACTGGAAAAGAGGCACAAAGTGTCAATGGTTGTCAGAGATGCTCAACTAGAAGACAAAGTCAAAAGGGTGAAGGATCTTGACAACTCATTGCTTGAAATGAAGCAGGTGCATGAAGACCAGATAAAACATCTGGAAGAGAAATGGGAAGGAAGGATAAGAACAATTGAGGATGAGAAGAACTCCCTCAACATGAAGTGTTTAGAAGTGGAGGTGATATTGAAACATCTGCAATCACCTAAAGCTGAATCCTCCCAGTCAGCTGCAAGAAGACATGTTGCTACTCAAGTATGCTTTGAGCAGGATGATTCTAAGAGAAAGACATCCTCTTATAAAAGTGCAACATATTCTAGAAAGAAGGTACCATTTATACCATCTTGTACTGATGCTTCTAATTGTGTTTCCACAAAAAGTGCAGGATGGAAAAATAATTCCAAACAAGTATGGATGAAGAAAATGAAGAAGCAGAGCTCTCCTGAAACAACACAACTTGTCAAGAAAAGTACCCAGCAATCAGAAGGACTGAAAAGGTCAAGATTTGTGGGTCAGTGTTGGTGTTGTAACAAGTATGGGCATTGTGCAAAGGATTGTTGGTACAATCCACTGAATGCCAAAGCACAGAGGAAGCCCATGCCTAGGGGGAGCAAGCCAGAAGAAAAGAAGCAGCATCCACAGGTCCAGAGACATCTGTTTACTGCAAATAGATTTGGACTACTTGACAACATCTGGGATGATTGGAAAAGTGGTCAACTAGATACATGTCAATCTCCAACTGTATCCAGAGCTCAAAAGAAGAGAAGATCATTGAACCTGGCTAAAAAAGAATCCTTGGGAAGCAAGCATAAGAAAGTGGAAAATGCTCCCAAGAAGAGTTTGAAGAATGAAGAGAAGTCCTTGGAATTGAAATCCAAGAAGGGTGATGCATCCAGAAGGACCACCAAGAAAACATGCTTCTACTGTGGAAAGAAATGACACATCATGGACCTTTGTAAAGAAGCCATGAAATTAAATAGAAGCAGACTGGACTCAAAAAGACAATCAATCCAGAAGAAGAAGAAGGGATTGATTGAAAACAAGTTGCCTAAGAAAGGTAGCTTGACAGCATCTAAGGAACCATGTGGAACTTCCAGAACTGGGGCCACCCTTCCAAATGATTTACTTGTCATATGGCCACATCAGTTGCAACGTGCCAGAGAACTACAAAGAGTTGAAGATGAAGCTCTGGCAATTGCTAAAGCAAAAGGGAAGAAGAAGGTTTCACATGAAGATGTTTTGAGAACCACACCAGCACAATCATCAATGAAGATCAAATGTGCAAGTGTGAAGAATGGTGAAAATGGGACATCTCGGTTGAGAGAATCTTCTCAACCTTGTTTTTTACATTGATGAACCAAGGAGGTTCCATCTTATTCCCTTATACTATTGGTATTTATATGTGCTGACATTGCAGGGAATTGAAGATGATGATCATTCTCAACTGGAGGATGGTTTGGACAGAACGGAGTGCACCCCTTGAGGGGGAGCTTATCTAGAGAAGATGGGATTCTGAGATTAATTCTATCTTAAGAAGGATGAATGGGGAAGCTTTATCTTTGCACCTGAACTTTCTAAATGTGTTTTGTGAAGTATGTGCAGGATTCAGCAATTCATTGAATATCTGAAAAAATTCAACCCCTAAGCATGATCTCACATGTTTATAGTGAATGTGGACAGCATTGAGTTCCTTGGTTATATCACTCTTGTTTTCTATACCGGGTTAGCCCAGGTAGACTTAGAGTTGATTTACTAAAGGTTCTTTGCTAAGAAGAACATGTGGCATCATCCCTCTCTTAGTAATTTTCAAGAAGATGCTATTCAAAGGGAGGAAGATATTTTTTTTGAAAGTGAACCACACCACACCTTTGCATTTGATTGCCAATAAGGGGGAGAAAATATTGGCACACATATTGACCCATTCATATGTGCTGAAGGAGTGTATTGACAACAAATACAAAGGGGGAGATTGAAGTGCACTATGTTGCATTTGATGTCAATGAGGCATGAAGTTGTCTTGGAATGAATGGAAGTCAAGGAATGTCAAGATGTGAATGACAAAGGTTGTGATGGTGTTGGTAAAGAATGGAGAATGGCCATGGAACTTAGAGGAATGTCACTTAGGAGATTCACTAAGTGGCATTGGAGAATATGGTTGAAACATTCTCCATGGAAATCAGACGATTGTTGAACTGATCTTTAAGTTCCAAGAACTTGCATCAACTGGATACAATGTCACAACAAGCTCTAGAAGGCCATGCATTGTTAAGACAATGCATGAGGATGTGAATGGGATCCATCCAAAACTTCTAAGTGGATGAAGTGGATTAATGAAGTCCATGCACTATCACTTAGTGCATGTGAACATGAAGATGATCCAATTGATCTCTGATTAGATCAATGAAGAATGTTGAAGAACATGTGTAATTTAAGTGATTCAGGAGTTCAGTTGAAGAAGAAGAACCTTTTGAATTCCATATCCTAAGTGAAGATCATATGAGGAGAAGTAATGGAATTACTAAGAAGAAGAAGAAAAATGTAGAAGAAGAATGGCTTAGAGGAAGATGGCTTGGCATTTAGAGTTGGCATTTTTCATGGAGGACTTTGTTTTTGACAAAGTCTTATTCGTTACTTAGCCAAAAAAATTGGCCAGCCCGTGGACACCTTGAGGGTTCAACCCCAAGGCACATGTGGGCCTAAGGCGCCACACCCAAGGGGGAACCCGTGGGGCGAGTCCAGGGCGGCAGGACGCACCCAACACACCGCTAGGCGTCTGGGGCACGCCCGGAGGAGCGCGACAGGGGCGCATGAGCGCACCCGAGTATGCATTGTGGGCGCTAGGAGCGCGCCCGCAGGGAGCAAGGTGGGTGCATAGCGTGCCCGCAGAGAGAACCCGGTGTGGGGCGGCACTGGGAGGGGAGAAGTTCAACTGAGTGTTGAGAGGCAGCGCCAGGGTAATAAGCCGCGTGAAAACCGCGAGAGGTTTCGATGTGGGACGCGCAAAATTCACCCGGAGTGAATCCAGGCCGTCCGAGCGATCTCGCGCTTGATCTGCACCGCACGATTCATCTGCCGCGCGCCGCGATCTATCCAGCCGTCCGATGTATTTCAAATGCCGCATCCAACGGCCTAGCATTCGTCCTCAACCTCGAGCCATGCCGAAGCCACCCGCGAGCCCCGCTGAACCAGGCGCCTTCCCGATGACGGATTTTGAGTTCTCGGCTGTCTCTCTCGAAGCCGAAGGCACCCTCGTGCTCGTCTGAGCATACCGAACACAACCATGCCTTAAAATATACTTGCAGGCAATGAGATGATGAATTCGATGAAGGCCGAAGCAAACCGAAGGTGCGAGGTCATTCGGTGTTGATGTTCTGCATGGTTTGGATCGAAGGAAGGCCGTGCATGCGTTCTAAGTCGCATGCACGTGAAGAAGGCCGAAAAATAAGGGAGCCCGCGTCAAACCGAGAATAAAAATCAAGATTTGGAAATATTTTTGAAGATTCGAAGATCTCGGTATTTTGAGTTGGATCACGCGGATGACTGGCACCGCCTCTGCCTATATAAACGAGGTCGAGGCTCACAGTATGGCTTTGCTGAAACTCTGTTGAAAATCCGAGTCCCGCGTGTGCTCTGCCTCGCAAAGTTGAAGCCCCCGTGCAAATATATTTGCGCGGATGAAGTCCTCGGTGCCATCCTTGGCCCGAAGGAGTCCCTTGCGCGCAACTCCATTGCGCGACAAGAAGAAGGAGGTGAGGAGTCCCCTGCGCGCTAATCCTTGCGCGGCAGGAAGAACAGGGGTTGCACCAAGCCTTGCGCACCCTTGGTTGGAGCCCGCGGCTAAAGCACTTGCGCGCCTGAGGGCAGTAGCACTTGCGTGGTCATTTGAGGCTTGTGCGAATGAGGCCGCTTGCACCCTTGTGACTTGCGCGACCCACGGATACCCCTTGCACCCTTGATACATGCGCGGCCCGTGCTTGAAGAAGACACCAGTGGGCAGTGGGTGTGCATAAGTGGAGAAGGACACATTTAAGTGAGTGTGCAAGAAGAGGAGGAAGACCGAGGCCATACCTTGGTTGTGCCAAATTGAAGAACACACTTTGTGTGTGCATTTGAAGAAGAGGCCATAGCCTTTGGGTGTATGTGCAAACAAGAACAAAGAAGGCCTAGAGTTTTGGGTGTGTGCAAGGAGGAGTGGAAGGCCACCACATTTGTGTGTGTGCAAAACTAGAGGAAGGCCTAGGCCTTAGTGCCTTGTGTGCAAAAATCAGTGGAAGAGGCCGTAGCCTTGTGTGTGCACACTTTAAAGAACAAAGAATGCTTTGTGTGTGTGCAAGAGGAAGCGAAGGCCAAAGTGTCAAGTGTGTGCAAAATGAAACAAGTGTGTGTAAAGAGACAAGTTGGCCGAACCTAAGTGTGTGCACTAAGAAGTGTGTATACACTTAGAAGAAATAAGGAGTGACCCACACTAAAGTAGAACACACTCTAAGTGTGTAAACAAATTGGATAAAGTGTGTGAAGGAGGAAGAAGGTGTGTGCTTAAAGTGTTACACTGTAAAGACCCGTAAAATTCAAGGGAAATTTTTTCTTAATTTTCTTTAGAATTTTACAAGAGCGCGGTTTCAGACGGCACCTGATTCCGAGGCCCGGAGTGCCCGGAATTAATTTCCGAAGTTTGGCTCGGGTACGTTCAGTGAACGAACGAGCGGGAATTCCTAACTTTTGATCCGGTGCTCGGAATTGAAATCTGAGGGCACCGATGAACTCGCAGCGCCGATATTCGCTTAAAGAGACCTTTTCGGGAGTTGCGTTTGTTGCGGGTTGAAAGTTAATTTTGGGGTTTTTAGTTTGAGTTAAATAAAATTTGTGTAGAACAAATTTTATTATAACTTGATAAAACCTACCAAAGGGGGTTGGAAGTGGGACCCACACCCACTTAACCTCCCTTGGGAGGATTAAGTGTGGTGGGGCCCACACGAACCCCTAATCCTTTCAAATTCTCCCAACTCCCTTAACACCTCATTTATTGACTTGAGTTACTTATTTAATTATGGGAGTTAATCCTTTTGAATTTCAAACTTTTGAAATTCTATTGTGTTATGTAATAATAAAATAAGTTGTTGTCTTATTTTATTTTGGGTTATTTGTTTGTCTTCTTGAGAGGTGGAGAGCTCTTCTTCTTCTTCAACTCTGACGAAGAACTCGAAGAACGTTCATCTTGACGAAGAACGCTCAAGCTCCGACGAAGAACGCCGCACCTCCATTCTTCGTTTACCGTGTCAACGAAGGGGACGCCACTTCTTCCTCGGACAACCTTCGTCGGCGTACAAGTTTCGCCAACGACGTGTCTCTTCGAACGCATCCCTTCGTCATCGGATTTGACGAACGGCTACCGCGACGCCCGACCTCCGCGACGTCGTCTTCCGCGGAACGTTCACAATCTTCGAACCTTATACCCGAGGTAGGGGTTGTTGATTTCTTTTTGGTTTCCTTATTTTTTATTCTTGATCGTGAATAGCAAGTCTAACGTGTGGCTTGAATTATTTAAGTTGCGTTATTATTTTAACGAGAGGGGGCCGGACCGCACGAACACGGCTGAACCCCCCTACATCGTTCTTGTTTATTCTTGCGGGTGGAAGCAAGTGGCGTGGTGCCGTCGCACCACGCGGATAATCGTGCTTTTATTTTACGCGGCGCCGTCGTGCTACGCCGAGGTAGAATCTTCAAGAACGCGACGTCGTCGCGCCACGTTGAAAGGAATCAAGGCACGGCGAAAGGGGCGCGGTGCCGTCGCACCGCGCCGGACGACGAACACCGCGGCCGGTTCCGGGACGCGGCGGGATGAGGAGACCGCGGCCGGTTCTGGGCCGCGGCGGAAGAGAAGACCAGCGGCCGGGCCGCCGGTGTCGGAAGCCGAAGGGGGGACCGGAATTTCCGGTCCCGTTGGAGAAAACCGGCCGGCCAGCTGGCCGGCCGGAAGGCATTAAACCGGGGGAATTAATCCCCCAGCCAGCATGTAAAACCCCCCTCTTTAAGAGGGGGGCGGTTCCATGAAAGGGGGGCAGCAGCCCCCCGGTTCTCTTTATTAAACCGGCCCCCACGTGGGGGCCGTTTGTTGCAAAGGCGCGGCACAAAGGCCGCGCCGTTTCAATCAGCGGGGGCTTAGCCCCCACGTGCGGCCCCTCGCGGCGCCAGGCCACCGCGTCTCCAGGCCACCGCGCCGCCGCCGGCCCCCGCGCCGCCCCAGGGGGGGGTCGGGCCGGGTCGGCCCGGACCCGGACCCCCCCCCCCGTTTCGAACCAGAATCGGTTTTTGGGCCATATCTTGAGCCTCGGACCTCCGAATGACGAACCGTCTACGGCAACGCGATCCTTGGATCGAGACGGTCGTTTCGGTATATCGCACTCAAGGTTTCGGTTTACTTTGAGTTCGGCCGGGTTGGTTCGTTCACGAAACCAACCGGGCCTTCGGAGCGGAAACACTCATATCTTGAGCTACGGACGTCCGATTGACGTGCCGTCAGTCGCGTTGTGTTCCTCTTAGTGAGACGGATCTTTTGGAATACTCCGCCCGAGGTTTGGACGCAGGTGGAGTACGGTCGGGTTGGTTTAGCCTTAAAAACCAACCGGGCCCCGGAGATGAAAATGCCAATAACTCTCAGACCGGGCGTCCGATCGACGCGCCGTCTGTTGCGTTGAGTCCTGTTGACGATACGGAACTTTTGGATACATCAACTCTGGTCTTTGTGACAGTTGATGTATCAGCCTCTCGGCTCGTGGAGCGGACCCTCCGAACGAGCTTGCTGTGTGCGGGAACCCTAGTGCTGGCTGCGACTGCTACAACTGCTACTACTGCTACGACTGCTACTGTGACTGCGACGACGACAGTACAGAGATCCTGTGTGGATTCGACGACGACAGTACAGAGATCCTGTGTGGATTCGACGATGACGACTATAGCACTCAGCGATCCTACGTGGATCAGTGCTACAGGTCCTGTGTGGGCCCGATCCTGTGTGGGTCCTTGCGCCCAGCGGTTCTGTGTGAGCCAGCGCCTACAGGTCCTGTGTGGGCCCGATCCTGTGTGGGTCTTTACAGGGGTTAGTTACCTATCGATCCTTCGTGGGTCCGACGACTTAGATGGATCAGTGATCATCTTTATCGTCCGTGAAAAAGTATACCTGTGTGAGCTGAATCCTGTTGCTTTCCTGTGTGGATTGTGTTGTGCAATCCTGTGTGGATTATGTTTTTCTTTCCTATGTGTAATACGTATACTTTCCTGCGTGGACTGAGTTGTACTTGGGCTCGGAGGTTGGAGCATATTTGAATTGATGACATAGGTATATGTATGGGCATATACCTAAGCAGTGTCGGTTGTTACTTCGTGATTGTACTTTTCTTCGTGGTTTATACATTGTGGATTTGAGAGACCTTCAGGGGTCTCGGGGTCCCTACTGAGTAGCTTATACTCATCCCTGCACGGGCTTTGCCCGCACTACGTTGTGTTGGTTGCAGACGACAGACAACGTTGACCTTAGCTAAGGCTTGCAGAGCGGAACGGTACCCGGAGGTGGACCACTGGGCGGGACGTGCACGGAGCGGACGGCGGGACCCGTGGAGCAGAGGAGCTATCTGTACCCACCCTTCAGGTGGGATTTTTAGTAGACAGCTCGGAGTAGCGGCTTTTACTTTTCAGTTACTGTTTTTCCCTTTTTGAGTTGTACTTTACTTTCAGTTTGGGTTTGTATTCTGGCCCATTTACCTTTCCTCACTTTAAGTCGTACTCTGTTTTGTTTAGTGTTTACTTCACGCTTGGTTACTCTGTAGTGTGTGTTTACTTTTCAAAGGCAATGCCTTCCCTTTTTTCTGGGATTTACGCCTTGGTGCTAGTCGCCAGCCCCTGGCCTATGGAAGGCGGGCTTGGGGTAGTCACGGCACGGACCCCGAGGGCGGGTCGTGACAAATTGGTATCAGAGGAGTTCGGTTCTACCGTGAACTATGATCTTTTTTATGTGAAGCAATAATGTTTAGCGTATTGAGTGTGGTTATCAGTCCAGGGAGTCCAGTGTTGGTGCGGCGGCCGACGTATCCGTACACCAGGACCCTGACTTCTGATTTCCGACTTAATGCACGAAAACATTGATTGCGTGTGTGTTTCAATGTTTTCTTTGTGATTACTTATATCAGCTCACCAGGTATACTGTTCTGACCGTGGCACACCTGTTTCCTTTTCAGGATGGCCCCACGACGGCAGCCAGTTAGGGTTCCGAGAGTCGAGCGTGACGACAGCCCACCGAGCGACGAGGCCTCGGTGCAGGGCCCTTTTCCAGTAGTGGCACCGGCGGTAGCTTTACCCGCCGATCCCCCGATGCTTCCAGCAGCAGCCGCTGACGATGCACGTCGCCTCAGCGCACTGCATGAGTTTCAGCGCCAGCGACCGCCCAGGTTTTGTGGGGAGACGGATCCCCAGGCAGCAGAGGACTGGCTGGAGGTAGTGGTTCGAGTGTTTAGGCTAGTGAGGACACCAGCAGACCTCATGGTGATCCTCGCTGCGAGCCTACTACACGCAGCAGCAGGACGATGGTGGAGCTTGATGATCCAGGTGCACGTTGAGGCATCTCTACTTTGGATGGACTTTGAGAGCCTCTTCCGCTCGGAGTTCGTCCCAGCCACCCTTCATGCGGTGCGTATCCAGGAGCTTCCACAGCTGCGGCAGGGCAGCATGACGGTCGCTCAGTACTCGGCGAGATTTACCGATCTCTCGCGATACTCGACCGACATGGTACGGGACCCATTCTTCTGGGCCCGGACCTTCGAGCAGGGTTTGAGACACGAGATCAGGGCATCGCTGATCTCCCTCATCATACCGACTCAGACAGGAGTACTGGAGCGGGCCCTTCTGATCGAGAGCTTCCTTGCTGAGTCTACACCAGCACAGCGACCCACCGCAGGGCGGCACGTGGCAGAGTCATCTGCAGCAGGAAGTCGACGGATGACTCAGGGGTCCAGACAGACCAGACCTTCGGGCAGACGATCTCAGGGCACTGGCTCAGCAGTGCGGGGCACACAGCGCAGGGCCAGTCTTCTGAGAGGCAGACAGTGCTACTCGTGCGGCGGGCAGGGCCACATGGCTCGTGACTGCCCGACCCGCCGTGCCGAGGAGCAGCATTCAGTTGATGGACCACCAACGCAGAGGCAGAGGGTCGACCGTGGCGGTCCGCAGGGAGGAGGCGGATGAGGCAGAGGAGCTGGACGAGCAGCTGGTGGTGGCCGACGCTTTGAGGCTCTACCACCACCACCACCAGGAGGTCCACCCTGACCACAGGGAGCTGGTGGGCAGCGACAGGCACAGCTCCAGGCAGCAGAGGCCTACGACCACAGCGCACCCGGGATGATTCGAGGTACTATCTGTGTCTATTCCACCCTTGCTGCAGTTCTTATAGACACATGAGCGAGTCATTCTTTCATAGCCGCTGCCCTTGTTCGGAGCTCGGAGATTCCGACAGAGCCGTTGGCTCGATCCTTACGGCTAGAGACTCCTACGGGAGCAGACTCGACGATTACGCACTAGTGCCGGCAGTGTGAGCTTACTCTAGGAGGCGAGAGCTTCGTCTGGGATCTTCTTGTAGCAGCGTCGAGGCCTTACGACGTCATCTTGGGCATGGATTGGCTATCTACGGTCCATGCACAGATTGACTGTTTTAGGCGCAAGGTGCGTTGTGTACGCACCGATGGGAGCAGGTTCACCTTCACCGGCGAGAAGGGAGCCTTAGCAGCACAGGATGGACTTCCGCGGAGGAGAGGACAGCCCATCACTCATCAGTTGGCTAGCCTTATCCTTGGAGCAGTTGACGTGCGGAGTCCTGGTTTTCCTGCAGTGGTGGATCAGTTTGCGGACGTTTTTTCCCGACGACGTTCCAGGGCTACCTCCTCGCAGAGAGGTAGACTTTTATATTGACTTGTACCCCGGGACAGCCCCGATATCCACTCCAGCATATCGGATGGCCCCCTCCGAGCTTCGAGAGCTACGGGTACAGTTGGAGGACTTGCAGGGCAAGGGATTCATCCGACCCAGTGTTTCACCCTGGGCTTCCCCGATATTGTTCGCCAAGAAGGCGGACGGGAGCTTGCGACTTTGTGTTGACTATCGTCGCCTGAACCAGGTGACAGTGAGGAACAAGTATCCGCTACCGAGGATTGATGACCTCTTTGATCAGCTCAAGGGAGCACGGTGGTTCTCGAAGATAGACCTCAGGTCAGGCTATCATCAGCTTAGAGTCAGAGACGAGGATGTGCAGAAGACGGCCTTCAGATGTCGGTATGGCCACTATGAGTTCTTGGTTATGCCTTTCGGTGTAACCAATGCTCCAGCAGTGTTCATGGATCTCATGAACAGGATCTTTCAGCCATACCTCGATCGGTTTGTCGTGGTCTTCATCGACGACATTCTGATTTACTCTACGACAGAGGAAGAGCACGCCTATCACTTGCGAGTTGTTCTTGACACACTCCGAGAGCACCAGCTTTATGGTAAGCTCTCGAAGTGCCAGTTCTGGATACGTGAGGTCCACTTTTTGGGACACGTTATCTCTGAGGCGGGAGTTGCAGTGGATCCCGCGAAGATTGAGGCTGTGTTAGCTTGGGAGCCACCCAGGAGCGTGACTGAGGTTCGGAGTTTCTTGGGACTAGCTGGATACTATCGGAGATTCGTACCAGACTTCTCTAGAGTTGCAGCATCACTCACAGCTTTGACGAAGAAGGGGAAACCCTTCGTGTGGTCAGACAGATGTTAGCAGAGCTTCCAGGAGCTGAGACAGAGATTGACTAGCGCACCTATCTTGAGGTTGCCTGAGGAGGGAGTAGGGTACGTAGTCTACTGCGATGCATCAGGGACCGGACTCGGATGTGTTCTGATGCAGGAGCGGGCCGTGATCGCCTATGGATCACGTCAGTTGAGGCCGCATGAGCAGAACTACGCTACCCATGACCTGGAGTTAGCAGCAGTGGTCTTCGCTCTGAAGACATGGCGACACTATCTGATGGGCGAGCGCTTTACAGTCTTTTCCGATCATCAGAGTCTCAGGTATATCTTCTCGCAGAAGGACCTGAACCTGAGACAACGACGATGGCTCGAGTTCCTCCAGGACTATGACTTTGAGATAGTCTATACTCCTGGGAAGGGGAACGTAGTAGCCGATGCCTTCAGCAGGAGGGCGGGCATTCAGCTACTTGAGGAGGCGACGGAGCAGCTAGCCTCTTTGCAGATATCCTTCATGGATAGAGATGGAGCAGCCTTTCTTCAGTCTCTCACAGTCACTCCTCCACTACTGCAGCGAGTCAGGGAGGCACAACGCGGGGACGCTGACTGTGAGACACGACGTGCACAGATATCCTCGGGACAGGCACCTGATGGTTTCTCCCTTGGAGCAGAGCACGACATCCTTTTCAGAGGACGTACCATGGTACCAGTCGCATTGAGAGAGGAAGTACTGAGAGAGTTTCACACTTCTCCTTTAGCGGTACATCCTGGAGTGGCAAAGATGTACCAGGACCTCAGACGACAGCATTGGTGGCCGGGTATGAAGAAGGATTTAGCAGAGTTCGTTTCTCGATGCCTCACCTGTCAGCAGGTGAAGGCAGAGCATCAGGTACCAGCAGGCTTGGTACAGCCCTTGGAGGTTCCGGAGTGGAAGTGGGACGGCATATCTATGGACTTTGTGACTGGACTTCCACGCACTTCCAGAGGTCACGACTCCATCTGGGTGATTGTTGACCGACTCACCAAGTCGGCACACTTCTTACCCATCAGAGAGAAGGGCTCAGTGGAGAGCTTGGGACGTCTCTACGTTTAGGAGATTGTGCGGCTCCACGGCGTGCCATCATCTATCGTTTCCGATCGAGATGCCCGCTTTACTTCCCGGCTTTGGAAGGGGTTACAGGAGGCGTTCGGGACACAGCTACGTCTTAGCACAACCTTTCACCCTCAGACGGATGGTCAGACGGAGAGGACCATTCAGACACTCGAGGACATGCTCCGTGCCTGTGTCCTCGACTTTGGTCGTAGCTGGGAGGACCACCTACCCTTGGTGGAGTTCGCGTACAACAACAGCTACCACTCCACCATCGGGATGGCACCGTACGAGGCGTTGTACGGCCGACCATGTAGATCTCCTTTGTGCTGGACAGACCCTGGGGAGTCAGCACTGGTGGGACCGGAGATGGTCCAGGCCACGACAGAGAAGGTCCAGGTCATCCAGGAGCGGATGAGGACAGCTCAGAGCTGGCAGAAGTCATATGCTGACAGGAGGCGGAGGCCACTAGAGTTCGAGGATGGCGACCACGTCTTCTTGCGGGTCTCACCTCGACGTGGTATTCGGAGATTTGGCCGAGGCGGCAAGTTATCTCCGTGCTTCATCGGACCTTTCCAGATTCTCAGCAGGATTGGTGAGGTGGCTTATCGCCTGGCTCTACCACCTCAGTTGCACCGGGTGCACGACGTCTTCCACGTATCTCAGCTGAGGAGATACGTGCACGACCCGACGCACATCATTGACCATGGGGAGCTTGACGTTGACGATGGGGCGACTTTTACGGAGGTCCCGGTGGAGATAGAGGATCGACAGGAGTGGGTCCTGCATGGGCGATCGATTCCTCTTGTGCGCATCAGATGGCAGCACGGGAATCTCCAGGAGAGCACATGGGAGCGGGAGGCTCAGATGCGTGCTCAGTACCCTCATTTGTTTCCTAGTTTTTGATGTATCTTTGCGGGGACGTTAAGCCCTGAGGTGGGAGTAATGTAAAGACCCGTAAAATTCAAGGGAAATTGTTTCTTAATTTTCTTTAGAATTTTACAAGAGCGCGGTTTCAGACGGCACCTGATTCCGAGGCCCGGAGTGCCCGGAATTAATTTCCGAAGTTTGGCTCGGGTACGTTCCGTGAACGAACGAGCGGGAATTCCTAACTTTTGATCCGGTGCTCGGAATTGAAATCCGAGGGCACCGATAAAATCGCAGCGCCGATATTCGCTTAAAGAGACCTTTTCGGGAGTTGCGTTTGTTGCGGGTTGAAAGTTAATTTTGGGGTTTTTAGTTTGAGTTAAATAAAATTTGTGTAGAACAAATTTTATTATAACTTGATAAAACCTACCAAAGGGGGTTGGAAGTGGGACCCACACCCACTTAACCTCCCTTTGGAGGATTAAGTGTGGTGGGGCCCACACGAACCCCTAATCCTTTCAAATTCTCCCAACTCCCTTAACGCCTCATTTATTGACTTGAGTTACTTATTTAATTATGGGAGTTAATCCTTTTGAATTTCAAACTTTTGAAATTCTATTGTGTTATGTAATAATAAAATAAGTTGTTGTCTTATTTTATTTTGGGTTATTTGTTTGTCTTCTTGAGAGGTGGAGATCTCTTCTTCTTCTTCAACTCTGACGAAGAACTCGAAGAACGTTCATCTTGACGAAGAACGCTCAAGCTCCGACGAAGAACGCCGCACCTCCATTCTTCCTTTACCGTGTCAACGAAGGGGACACCACTTCTTCCTCGGACAACCTTCGTCGGCGTACAAGTTTCGCCAACGACGTGTCTCTTCGAACGCATCCCTTCGTCATCGGATTTGACGAACGGCTACCGCGACGCCCGACCTCCGCGACGTCGTCTTCCGCGGAACGTTCACAATCTTCGAACCTTATACCCGAGGTAGGGGTTGTTGATTTCTTTTTGGTTTCCTTATTTTTTATTCTTGATCGTGAATAGCAAGTCTAACGTGTGGCTTGAATTATTTAAGTTGCGTTATTATTTTAACGAGAGGGGGCCGGACCGCACGAACACGGCCGAACCCCCCTCCATCGTTCTTGTTTATTCTTGCGGGTGGAAGCAAGTGGCGTGGTGCCGTCGCACCACGCGGATAATCGTGCTTTTATTTTACGCGGCGCCGTCGCGCTACGCCGAGGTAGAATCTTCAAGAACGCGATGCCGTCGCGCCGCGTTGAAAGGAATCAAGGCACGGAGAAAGGGGCGCGGTGTCGTCGCACCGCGCCGGACGACGAACACCGCGGCCGGTTCCGGGCCACGGCGGGACGAGGAGACCGCGGCCGGTTCCGGGCCGCGGCGGAAGAGAAGACCGGCGGCCGAGCCGCCGGCGTCGGAAGCCGAAGGGGGGACCGGAATTTCCGGTCCCGTTAGAGAAAACCGGCCGGCCAGCTGGCCGGCCGGAAGGCATTAAACTGGGGGAATTAATCCCCCGGCCAGCATGTAAAACCCCCCTCTTTAAGAGGGGGGCGGTTCCATGAAAGGGGGGCAGCAGCCCCCCGGTTCTCTTTATTAAACCGGCCCCCACGTGGGGGCCGTTTGTTGCAAAGGCGCGGCACAAAGGCCGCGCCATTTCAATCAGCGGGGGCTTAGCCCCAACGTGCGGCCCCTCGCGGCGCCAGGCCGCCGCGGCCCGCCGCGCCGCCGCGCCGCCAGGCCACCGCGCCGCCGCCGGCCGCCGCCGCCGGCCCCCGCGCCGCCCCAGGGGGGGGTCGGGCCGGGTCAGCCCGGACCCGGACCCCCCCCCCCCGTTTCGAACCAGAATCGGTTTTTGGGCCATATCTTGAGCTCGGACCTCCGAATGACGAACCGTCTGCAGAAACCCGATCCTTGGATGGAGACGGTCGTTTCGGTATATCGCACTCAAGGTTTCGGTTTACTTTGAGTTCGGCCGGGTTGGTTCGTTCACGAAACCAACTGGGCCTTCGGAGCGGAAACGCTCATATCTTGAGCTACGGACGTCCGATTGACGTGCCCTCAGTCGCGTTGTGTTCCTCTTAGTGAGACGGATCTTTTGGCATACTCCGCCCGAGGTTTGGACGCAGGTGGAGTACGGTCGGGTTGGTTTAGCCTTAAAAACCAACCGGGCACCGGAGACGAAAATGCCAATAACTCTCAGACCGGGCGTCTGATCGACACGCCGTCTGTTGCGTTGAGTCCTGTTGACGATACAGAACTTTTGGATACATCAACTTTGGTCTTTGTGACAGTTGATGTATCAGCCTCTCGGCTTGTGGAGCGGACCCTCCGAACGAGCTTGCTGTGTGCGGGAACCCTAGTGCTGGCTGCGACTGCTACAACTGCTACTACTGATACGACTGCTACTGTGACTGCGACGACGACAGTACAGAGATCCTGTGTGGATTCGACGACGAAAGTACAGAGATCCTGTGTGGATTCGACGACGACGACTACAGCACTCAGCGATCCTACGTGGATCAGTGCTACAGGTCCTGTGTGGGCCCGATCCTGTGTGGGTCCTTGCGCCCAGCGGTTCTGTGTGAGCCAGCGCCTACAGGTCCTGTGTGGGCCCGATCCTGTGTGGGTCTTTACGGGGGTTAGTTACCTATCGATCCTTCGTGGGTCCGACGACTTAGATGGATCAGTGATCATCTTTATCGTCCTTGAAGAAGTATACCTGTGTGAGCTGAATCCTATTGCTTTCCTGTGTGGATTGTGTTGTGCAATCCTGTGTGGATTATGTTTTGCTTTCCTATGTGGAATACGTATACTTTCCTGCGTGGACTGAGTTGTACTTGGGCTCGGAGGTTGGAGCATATTTGAATTGATGACATAGGTATATGTATGGGCATATACCTAAGCAGTGTCGGTTGTTACTTCGTGATTGTACTTTTCTTCGTGGTTTATACTTTGTGGATTTGAGAGACCTTCAGGGGTCTCGGGGTCCCTACTGAGTAGCTTATACTCACCCCTGCACGGGCTTTGCCCGCACTACGTTGTGTTGGTTGCAGACGACAGACAACGTTGACCTTAGCTGAGGCTTGCAGAGCGGAACGGTACCCGGAGGTGGACCACTGGGCGGGACGTGCACGGAGCGGACGGCGGGACCCGTGGAGCAGAGGAGCTATCTGTACCCACCCTTCAGGTGGGATTTCCAGTAGACAGCTCGGAGTAGCGGCTTTTACTTTTCAGTTACTGTTTTTCCCTTTTTGAGTTGTACTTTACTTTCAGTTTGGGTTTGTATTCTGGCCCATTTACCTTTCCGCACTTTAAGTCGTACTCTGTTTTGTTTAGTGTTTACTTCACGCTTGTTTACTCTGTAGTGTGTGTTTACTTTTCAAAGGCAATGCCTTCCCTTTTTTCCGGGATTTACGCCTTGGTGCTAGTCGCCAGCCCCTGGCCTATGGAAGGCGGGCTTGGGGTAGTCACGGCACGGACCCCGAGGGCGGGTCGTGACATACACCCTTTGTGGGTTTACTGCACCAAGAAGAGAAAGAGGAGAGTGCATGCATGCATGCATGCACATGCACACGTGAACAGAGTCAAATCAGTGGTGTGCATTTGAGTTGTCCAAGACCAGAGGATCTTGAAGAAATTGAGAAGGCCATGCAGTCAGTGCATGAGGATTCAGAGTTGCCATGCATTCAGTGCATGAAGTTGTTTTGAGTTGTGACTGAAGCCAGACTGAAGTTAAAGACATCAGCTGCCTGAGTTTTCAGTAATTGAGAAGACCCTGATCAACAGAAGTGATCAGAAGATTTGAGCAAGACCAATAGACCTTTTCAGAGGCTATTGAAGATTCTTGAAGAGTGAAGCCAGGTCATCCTGAAGAAGGAGATAAAGCCTGAGCTAGACGAGAAGCCCTGATCAACCACAAGTGATCAGAAGAGAAGAGCAAGGCCAGCAGCCTTTATCCCAGGCTGCTGAAGTTACTTGAAGAAGCTTAAAGTGAAGAAGAGCTACTCGTGTGACTCGAGGAGCCAAGAGAAGACCCTGTGGGACTCAGGGAGAAGAAGTCTTTAGTGGGATTCTGGAGCAGGCCAGTGGGACTCTGGTAACACTGTGTGAAGCAGTATAAAGACCCTCCTGTGGGACTCAGGAGAGATACAGTGGGACTCTGTATCGACCATTGTAATACTAACCGATTATAATGGGAGAATCCATGCTGGGAGAGCATGGCAAGGATGTAGGCCTTTGGTGCCGAACCTTGTAAATCCTTGTGTCCTGTGCCTTTTCGTTACTGCATTATCCGGGAAAGGTTGAGAGATACAAGAAGAGTGGATCGAGGCTTTAACCAGCCATAGAGGTTTAATTGATAAGGAATCAATTAGTAAAAAGTTTTAAGGGATCACTGTTTCACCCCCTCCCCCTCTCAGTGATTCACATTGATCTGGGCACTTCACGTGACATATCAAATGTTCTTCTAACTCCTCTGGAGTAATTATTCTAGAATAACAACAATGTAAACACGGACAAAGTATTTGAGAAGGATCCTTTGCATGATACTTTTCAAACTTGATGAACTCTTTTACTCCGTTCTCATACTCTATTGTCAAATGATTAGCATCCATCCAATCTTTATTCATCTCCATCTTATTTGAATATGAAATATTATTATTTATGATTCAAATACACAAAACAAGACTTCCAAATACAAAGTAGAAGAGAACCACTTACTTATAAAAATAGATACTATTATAGCCTAACCATTTTCAATAATGATTTGGAAATCAACAGAACCTGGATAAAGCCCCATCAAAATGAACACCCTTTCCAGCCCCTTACCAATAGTTCTAGCACCCACTACCCTACAACAAAACATTAAACATCCTTTCAACCACTCTTACTAGTCACCTCTTTCATAATAAACATTAAAAATATTGTATGAGTCTTGGTGGATCTTGGAAAGGGTTTAAATCCATGTTTAAGATATATGTTCCCTATAATATAATGTCATATTCTTGATTATGGATGAGTCTTGGTGGATCTTTGAAAGGGGTTAAATCCACAAGACACATTTATAATTTTTATCCAATCCCATTATCCAAACCAAAATACAACCATTTATATAATTATTAAATATTTATTACTTCACTACCTTGGCTTCTAGCACAAAGAAACCATACATAAAACGTAGCTCATTATTTCCATCAAATCATCGCCTCACCACTCCAAAAGAATGAACAAACAAATCATTACCTCACCACCCCAAAAGCATGGCCAAACAATCCATCACCTTGCCACCCAAAAATAGAAATCAAATGAATCATCCCCTCACTACCAAAAAAGCATGGAAAAACAATCCATCACCTCTCCAAACCAAAAGCATGAAAAAAACCCTACATCATCCCACACCACATCTAAACCAATTATCGTGACCCCCACTAGCATGACCACACATCACAACACATCAAAGACCATTTTATAGATTTATCAAAGGGACTTTTATCACATTTCACTTTACTTTATGAGTGTTATCACACATTCCATAAATCCAGGGGAAATCATATCATTAGCCAAAAATATGTGGTTATCCAATTTCCATTTTGGGGTGATATCACAACAACATGAAAAAGGCATCCATTTGACAACAAATATAGTGAAAGAAAGGGCACCCAATATCCATGATTTTTAGTGGGGTATTCAGTCCGTACAAACACAACATCACAATAATATCAATGCTGTAAAAGTACAAGAATCATTAACCCTTCACCTTGAATTTAAATTAACTTATTAATTTATCTTAATTAGGCTAGTGAAAACCACCCCGAATGATAGACAAGAGTAAACCCCTCCTGCATGAAACAAAAAAAGTGAGAAATGGAGGAATTCTAAACCTCAAAGATGGTTTTCCAACTCACTGTGATCAAGAAATTCCAATAAATGAAAACTGAATGAAAAACCTAAAGATCAACTTACACTAAAAAACAATATTTAGGGCATCCACTGACCTTGGGTGAAGAAATTAGAAGTCCAAGGAAAACTCAAGGTGAGGGAGCCTTCTAGGCTGCCTGGAAGACGCGACCGCCAGAGTGGGGGTGAACAGGAGGAGCCGCCAACCATTGAAGTGGAGGAGTAGGGTTCAGAAGGGAGGAATATCTGCAGAAGAGGGTCGAGGATAAGGAGAAAGAGTACGGCGGAGGTCCGGCAAAGGGAATATCAGGGGGAGGAAATCAGTCACAAGGGTATAGTACCGCGAGAGCTTAGGGCATGATAAAAAAGAGGAGACTGTCTGCCTCCTTTTAATAAAATCATAGATAGGTTTCAACAGGGCTAGAAAAGTGCTGTTAAAAACTCTCCTTTATAAGCGCTAGAAAGCGTTGATAAATCTGTACTTTATCAGCGCTTTTGAATATCGTTGATAAAGATTATCCTTTATCAGCACTTTTTGATTAGCGCTGATGAAGGTGGTGCTTTGCTTTCCCATTTTTGTAGTAGTTACCTGTGTCATTTGTCACATTATTGGGTACATGGTCTCTATTGCATGACATGTACTCCCAATAGACGGTATGTTTGACCAAGCACTTATCAACATCGTTTTTCTCCTCACATAGTCATCCACATGGTCAACACTACACGAAATGTACATATTGTACATGGTGTGTACTTTCGAAAAGATGTTTCTTTTAGAACAGAAGAACACATGGCGTGTGTTCATATCATTTATCTGTGTTGTCTGGGTTTCCAGATAGTTTGCCTCTGAAACATCTTGGAACCCTTAAAAACCTAAAATTTTGGCCAAATAATGCCACGATCAGATATGTGATTCCCATGAATCAAATTTTGGAATCCTTATTCATATTAAATGTTAATAGAATTCAACTAAATTTCAACCATGATCCACCAAATTATGATCCAATAGGGCCCATAACACCTCAGGGACCAATGATCGGAAACCATCCAACTGAAACGTTACATATACCAATACTCTATTAGAATTGTAAGTATCTATCACAACAACATGAATATCTATCACACCATCTATCATAATAGAATTCAATTAGTAATACACCCTATATGGCATGGCCAAAATTAATGACATGTGAACTATAAAAATTGTATATATGATGCATAAGATTGAATACCCTTATCTCATAAGGATGAAAAAGAAATATAACCATAATGATATCAATGATAATATAACAAAACAATTAAATCACCCAACAATGAAATCAAATTAACTATAACAATTAAAAAACAAAAAAAAGTTGTAATATTCGAGGTAACATGGAATTTCCCTGTACATGGGTTAGCTACTATGGGGAAAACTTATTACCAACCACCTATTCACTCTTATACCATCCTATAGGCTCCAAATATTAAGTAAAATCAAGAAAGAAAATCCACATATACCACTATGTAACATCCCAGATCTGGGTATCACCCAAAGGTGCCCCTAACCCAGTTGGACACATAACCTGAAGTGTATTTCTCCAAAATCTATAGGTTTCAACTAGAAACATGGGATAAGGTAAGAAATTGGGGAATCTATAACCTCATTGGAAAAGTATACATATTTTAATCTAAATATAAAACAATAGTGGAAGCAGTAATACCATACAACAGAAGTAAATAGTGGAAGACTCATAGTAATAAGAAACTTGGAGCATATATATAAATGATGCATGTCAGATGTATCTAGGAAAGAATCCAAACAAGTCACAATGTTGTAATGACAATGCAAAAATCAATTACAAAAAAATTAAGTAAATTTTAACAGCATCGCAAGTCTCAACTTGGTCCCATGCTCTCCCACTCCAACAATAATCAAGTACCTATTGAGGAAGTGTGCTTTCCCTTATCTAAACCTGCAACTATATAATATATTTGGGGCCAAAACATGACCTAAAAAGGGTGTGAGATTAATCCTAGTATGAAACCAATAAATGACATGTTCCTAACTATTATTGAATATATATATATAAGATAAAATGAAAGAATGAAGCTATAAATTAGAAGTGATCAAAAGTAAACAATCCTACATTTTTCAATTCAATAATTTCTATTTATTGTTCAATAAATTAAATCATGTAAACCTTGGGATCTAGCCTAATCTTTGTATCCCCTGTGTAAAGTAACCAAATAGATGTCTCATAATACCATCTAAAAAATATGGTAAGACTGAGTCCAAGCTTGTGATTTGGCTTGGCCAACTAGTCGCAACAATTCAGCCATTCAAAAATGACCCCTTTGGAATGTTCTCATAGTCTAAACCCTATAGTCTAACATAAAGTGAGTTTAATAAAATAATTAACCTTGGTAAATCTCTCATACTATAACCCCTTTGATTAAACATAACAACAATTCATTTAATAATGACCCTCAGAGAAGCTCACTTCGTCTAACCCCTATGGTCTATCTTAACAACAATTCATTTAAAAACGAATGCCTAGGAAGCTCTCACGGTCAATAAACCTTGTTCAATATAGCATCAAATAAATTATAAACAACCAGCTGAGGGGCTCTCATGGTCTAAACCCCCAGGTCTATGACCACCTAGAAACACTCACACTCAGTACACCTTTGACAACATAACAATAAAAATTTCCTAAAGTACACTGCGTTGGAAATCTCTCACAGTAAAATATCCATTAGTAAAAATTCCAAAATGAATATCCCAGGCATCCCATATAATCATTAAGACAATCCTAAAAAAACAAGGCATGGAAAATAGGGCCAACCTAGCAGAAATTCTAGACCAAATTTCCATAATCATTCAAACAAGGGAAACACACCCATGTGGTGTCTTAAAACAAGGTACTTAACCTCAAACATGACCAACAACCCTTTATCAAACAAAAAACCCATAATAGGTAACAAAAATGGTTTAATTCCAAAACATGCAATACCCCAAACATGGTTATGTGGCTCTTTAAGCATATATAATCCAAATATGAACAACGAAAGGCACATACCACCTACCTTGATGTATCAAAACCGATACTCTTGAACATCAGCACTTAAATCAAACTAGAAAGTTATAGATCTATAAAAAGTTGAAAAACATTCAACATTGAATAACTCATGAGAGAGGTGGAATCATGAATAAAGGCTCTAGAATAATTTTTATCTTACCGGTGTGATTCCAATGCACCTGACAACATCTCAATTGGTGGTCCGACGGAGAATCGGTAAGGGTTCGAAGTTCATTGGTCATTCTATCACTCTACTATATGATCCAAAGGTAAAAGAAGACAAATTTGAGGATGATACGTGACCCACTTCGATTTATCAAATAAAAAAGTACACATTGTGTTCATTAACAATATGTATCTTGTATTAGCCTCAACCAACCCCTGAATTAAGCGGGTCAGCCAGGTCATCACACGGCCATGTACTCGTCCATTACACGACCAGTATACTGCTATACTCAGCAACAAATTACATGGTGTGTACTCATATGTACATAACGTGTACTTAAATAAATTTCTTGTTTCATCTTCTCTCCTAAAAAACCTGAAATCGAGATCCATTCCTAAAAATAATATTTATGTTTTTACAATATAGGCGTCCATACATATCCCACTAATTCGGTAATAAAGAAACGCATATTTCTACAATACGACATGATAGGATACAAATTCCAGGATGTAACAGTATTTTAGATCATGGATGTGATAAAAGAGGGTGAATTAGTTTTCTAAAACACTTGAGGTGATATAAAATAAATGAATATTGGGGACATAAGGGGTTGGGTTGCAGATAGGTTTTGGTAATAATTATTAATGAAAGTGAAAATGTGCTCTAGTGATGTTAGTGCACTACAAAAGAGTAGAAACCCTTCATAGAGAGAGTTTTATGGAGGCCTAGTGATGCATGGAACATCCCTAAGACAAGTTTCACATATTTTAAGGTTATACTAGTTGGACCAAGGGGGTTGTGGTGAAATGATTTTTTCCACTATCCACCAACAACCTTATGGAATGAATAGGGCCCGGGGCTGAGTGAAGGTGAACATTGTCCCATAGTATAAAGTTATTTGTTTCTTGGAAGGAGATAGGGGGTTTAGTCTTTGTTATGTGTACCATAAATCATGGAATAAATCCAAAAGTAATTATAGAACACTCTGTGGTGGGCTAATGACACTAGAATAGGAAAATACTATTAAGTGAAGATTACAAGCTGACCCTATAGATTTAAAAAAATCACAGGAATATTACAGATATGTATTTTAAGGCCATGCATCTAGGAAAAAAAGAAGTGGGTATTAAAGAGGTTTTCTTGGTATGGAATTGTAGTAACCAAATGTGAATGGAGAGAGAAAGAGGCCATGTTATCCAAAAAATCCAAGATAAGATGTAAAATGTTTAAGTTCATGATGCTTGTACCATGGATGAAATATGTTTAAGGTTGTAGATATTGGACCATTTATAAAATCTATCATATTTAGAGAGCATGTGTGCCTCACAACTATTATTGGGGGAGAGTTCCACTATAACTCCTAAGCCTATGTGAGCCATGATTGATGTGTGAAAAATGGAGTGGTGGGTAGTTCCTCGAGTAAAAATGGAGAGTGTGAATGGAGAAGAACATTTTTCATTGAGAAGGCTCTAACAACACCAAATGTTTTGGTCACCGTTCATGATTTCATGGTGGAGTAATACCAAGCGTATTGAAACTCCACTCGAATAAAGGGAGGTGGAAAGGAGGGAATTCCTGACCTTTGAGATATATAATGTGAAAATGGGTTGACCGATAGTTAGGGGTGGGTACTAACTTATTTGAAACACTATTTACATAAAAAATTATTCATTTATGGGGTGAAAAAATGAAGACTAACTGTTGACCATGTTTGGAACAAGTGAAAAAAAGTCTGTCACCAAGAATATTTAGAGGGGTATACTCCAGATGAGAGATGATCCATTTTTTTCAGGAACCATTACCATTTTGGAGCCTATTTAGATCAAATGTGATTGATTTTCTGAATTGAGGAAGACATGAAGTTTGAAAGTAGAGCTTTTGGGATTCTTTGGGGGATGTTAAACACTATAGTATATATTCTTAAGTGTTCTTGGACATCCTTGATAAGAATATACAAATGTGAGTATGGATCATTCTCCCTAGGAGAAAGACCCAGGATTTGGTTAGTGATTAAGATAATACAAGGATATGTGATCCAAGAGTCCAAATTTATCCCATGACATTGGGAATCAAGCCACACATAGTTCTAGAATGTGGCGTGGTAGATTAATAATTCCATAAGGGAGTAGTCATATTGAATGAGGACATGGGTTTTCACATAGTTTCATGTGGGTGTGTTCCAGGGGCCACCCATTTCTATTTAAGAGAAATGATGTTGTATTTGAGGCTTTGGGTGTGAGGAGATCATTTTTTCTTCCTCATATTGTATCTTGAGGAAGTCTTGACACATATGTGGGTCACAGAATATGATTGTGTATTACATCTGATGAGGAGGCCCATGGGGGCTGGTTAGGGGTAGTAATGTTACATGTGTGGATTATGTGAAAGGGATTTGGGACTCACTGATGGGTTAAGAAACATGATTGCGGCATATACTTAATGAGGAGGAGGCCCATGGAGACTATTTAGAATACATATCATGGTAATTACATGAGGTATCCTATGATTTTCATATAGGGTACACTATAATTTAATTTCATATAGCATGGAATATGTCACATAGTTTTACTTCAAGCTAAAATGATATTGAGCTTCATAGAATAAATTCATATATATCAATCTCCGGACCATCTCATACTTCATATGAGGCATCCCTTGTTTACCACACATGGTATGGTTACAATATAATGTTCTATGATGAGGTAGTTTTTTTTACAATTTATTATTGTGTGACTAGGATTTCATGTTTATTATGAGGGTGGAGTGACTTTGTTAGCTAGAAATAAGAGACTTGACATGAGACGAGGTCATGGGGGACTATTATTAGTGAATATAATTTCACCTTGAGGGGAAAATTTCTAGTTGGGCCCATGTAATAAAGGCCTATCCATCATTACATATCCCATGGAATTGTGAATCAAGACACATCTATTTCTAGGACATAGTGTGGTGGGAAACCAATATTTGAAATTTTGAGTCCTCTATGGTGAGGACACAATGTGTCTTTGTAGTTTTATGTCATTTGATTGGGAATTTGGCCACTACAGTTTAATTTCATACAACATAGATGTTAGATAATCTCATATTTTTTATGTGAGGAATGAAATTATTATCACAAGTAAGTATACAGTATAAAATCATTTTTCCAGACTTTTTCATATATTTTAACGTCATATGACTAGGATCATTGGATTTATAGATTAATGTTATACATATTAGAATACATGGGGTTCATGTGAAGGATTTCTTGAGTAACCTAGTGTTGGTGGGAGGTGTGATGCATTACCTATTCTTGGTGATCCAAAATTACATTACATTGGAGTATAACATATGAATGACATAAGGTACATAGCATTTGGGTTCAACCTTTGGTGGATTATTTCATGGAATTATTGTAATCCTGATAGATAGTAATGTATCTCTCTGTAGGAAGGATTAGAGGTGGGCCTTTTTATTAAATGCTTACACAACATAATTATGATGCCTCTATAGGATATGAAATAACTAGAGTCCAATTTCATTGAGAGATCCCATATCAGTCAAATACAATTTTTCTCTTCTGTCTTGTGTCTGTTGATCATAAATGGTCATTTGGACTCTATATCCAGAACATTCTATGGTCCACATACCATAAAGAATGGGGTCACATGAGTGTAATTTTGAGTCATCATCTAGTATTATTAGAGGTAATTATAAATATTATTAGCCTAAATTCATGTTTTACAATCATACCATCTTCTACAGGATGTTAGTGAGGGTTTTTTTACACATCAATCTGCTCATTCACCTTCACATTATAGTGAGAATTTTGTGTGGATCAAGTTTCATATTTAGCGTACAAATTCTTCATCTCATCGGATTAAAAATTGATGTTGTTGTCCATTATAATAATACTAGGAGCTCCAAATCAATGAATAATTTAGGAATTTGCAAACATTATCATAGATTGGGTGTTTGACATATTTAAGAGGGATTCCCTCCATCCACTTTGAGAAGAACATTATGATATTCAACAAGAATCGCACATTCAATATATTTCTAGTGAGTGTGGGGATACAAAATCTAGTGTCCAAGTGGAAATGGGTCAAGAGTACATGGTGGTATAGAGAATCATTGGTGGTTGATGAATGAATGTGGAATGGATCTGGAAAGTGTGACACCTCTTGATGAATTTGATGCAATCATAGACCATGGTGGGCCAGAAGTAACTCTATCCCCAAATCTAGTGAGATATTTTCAATCCCAATTCATGGTCCCCATATGACCATGCATGTTTTTCTTAAATTACATGAGAGGTATCATTTTCTTGGATTTAATGATGGATTATTCTATTAAACACACACCTGTAGAGGGTTTTATTAATTTTTGGACTATCTGGGAGGGTAAAATTCACCACATTCTGATGAATTCTCCCACAATGGACTCAATATACTAGGATATTTCTATGTTTCAAATTCTCAATGAAAGGTATCATCCTATAAAGTGTTTATTTAATTTTCAAGGCATTTTAGGGACCTAATATATATGAACTTGTTGTCAGATTCTTTACTTTTCGGCCATCATCGTCAAAAAGTGAAGGGGGGAAATGACCCTCTATTGTTCCACAAAATTTATTAAGTGGTATTGGTTGGTATCAATAATATATGTTGACAAGAGTTAGAAGACATCTGTTAAATGATTATGTGACCAGAAAACATGGGTCACCAAATGTTGGGAGGGTAATAGGGAATCAAATCATGAGTCCATTGTAGTAGGGGAAGGATCTCATGTTTCCTAATGAGATAATCACCATTGATTATATTTTTGACTATCATAGAGTCTCCCTTCATAGGAAAATGGAGGATATCAATTTTACGAGAGAGATCACGGCCGGTAATATGTTCCTCGTACTCATTCATGTTATGAGTGAAATCTTTATAGAAAGAATGTGTATGGGGAGATGTATTTTGTAGGAGTTAAAAAATAAAATCTGAAGACTTACTCTATTGATTTTGGGGTTATTGTGCCTTCTCTTAGTTGGGGTACATGAATAAACATCAAAATAAAACAACCAACATGGTGTAGTCTAGGTGGAATTCAACAAGGGTTGGAATCTTGGTTAGGAAATCTTTTAATGTCTTCCCTTTAATAACTTTCTTAGTTAAAAACTGATGTTAAACTATTTTAAAATAATATACGAACATACCAGTCATTTTTTCAATATAAGGCTGTTAATATCACATTTTAGTGGGTTAATGAAGACACCAGTTGTATCTCATGGTGAATTGGGTAGTATTATAACTTCTAAATTGAAAATATTAGGGTAAGGTGACTCTTATCAATGGGTGGATATTTGGTATTTGTGTTGAAGATAATTATACTGAGATAATACAAGCTATTTTACATACCCTTATTGTACTCCAGAGGTAGAAGGGTTCTAAGGTACTATTCTAGAGAAGTCAAATAAAGGGAAAGAGGATTTCATAGGACTGGTAGAATCAGAACAATAGGAAATAAAATTTACTATTTATTTTTCTCAAATGGGGCATGTAATTCCTTTACTAAATGTAGATGGTTCCTTTATTCATGATCATTGAGAAGGTATTGTAATTACCTTCCATACTTGTAAGGAAACAAGGGACACAGTGTAAGTGGACTTGGAGTCCCTGAAACTACCAATGGTTTCATAGAGTATGCATCTAGATAAGAGACTACATATTCTTGGGATAAAACACAATGCCTCTTTATTTGGGAAAAATATATGTAATTTTCTATAGTTATCACCAAATTCACATTTCATGCGGTTCAATTTTAGGTGGTGGGAGCAGAGGTAGTCGAATAGTTTCTTAAGTACCTTGAGATTTTCCTAACACTTGAGGTATTTAATCATTAAATCATCTACTTATAATTCCACTGGGGATCCATGGAGTGGTTCAGGGATATCGTGCATGGTGAAATGTTAGGTAGCTCTAGCATTCTTCAAACTGAATGGAATCAATTAGTAGAGAAATTTCCCTTAGGTTGCTTTGGGAGTTGTGGATTCTTCATCCTTAGGTACTATTTAAACATGATTATACTAGGACTACCCATCCACAATGTATAAAACATGGAAACCAGAAATAATATAAATCAACAACCATATAACAGGAAGGAGAAATCATACTTTTTTGAGGGGCAGATGAGGTCTTGGAAACAATGAAGACCCTAATCTTCCCATTCTAATTTATGACTTGGATAGTGTTTTCCATCCATATGGTGTATTTTACCTCTATAATTATGTTTTATTTTATTATATTTTTTACTATGGCCTCAACCAGGGCATTGTGGGAAGGGTTCATCTTCCACGGTGGATATTTTAAACTATGGTGGCCTGAAAGAGGCCAAGGTTATATAAACTTTCATAGGGATCAAGTCCTATAATTTCATTATAACTCTAATAAAACACATTACGGCCCCATTTCAAGAAATAGATATACTATTATGGAACATACACTAATATTAATTAATTTATCTTCTTCAACCATGTGTCATCCTCTACATCATGCTTTACCCAAGTCAGCTCATAAATTGTGATGGAGACACCCTCTTAATATTTTGGAGTGTCATAATTTAGATCCCCTTCTTTATCTAAAATATTTTGTTCAATGAGAGTCAGATAGTTATTTAGATCTATATACCCTGTAATGACACTAGAAATAGAGGAATCCTTGTTAAGAGTCTCTTATATTTTGGAGAATCTAGTGAAAAATGTTAATTAGCCAATCCCATGTGGTTTATAACTATGATATCCTCCTTTAAGATTAGAAGACCAATATCCATCCAATATTCATTGATTCATCCCATCCTGCTAGAACATTTGGTGGTTTCTAAGATGAATTTCTATGGGAAGAAATTATTAGTATTCCATAAGAGTATGGGATTTTGACATTATCCAAACCGATCCCATGTATTATTATGAGAAAATTTGTGATCACTCTTTACTAGAGATGATAAAGAATCTCCATATGTCAGAGTTTATGGGATTCAACTAAAAGATATACCAAATGTTGTTTTCTTTGAAATATACCGATGGATCCACTAAAGAGGCTATCAGATTGTTGGGGGTGTCGATACACTCAACCTCATCATTCTGGACCCATTTTCCTCCCTTTTTTAAAACATCTAGGTATAGGGTCTCATATGAGCTGAAGGGAGATGTGACTAATTGGAGTACCCTAACTCAAACATCAAGGGAGTATTTGATGCATTGATAATATAAAGAGAGAACCACATCTTGAAAATATACCCATGGTATCCCAAATTTGTAATTATAGGCAATGTCATATGAGACTACCATAAATTCAATTCTTACTACCTGGAAATAGATCTAGGTCTTCAACTGGATGTTTTTGTGCGGCCTATATCCACTCTTATAATACCTCTGAATTTTCAGGATGGAGGGGGTCATATTTTCTTCCATAAGACATAGCTTATGGAGTGTTTGGGTTTTGATGATATTGATCTCTGAGCCAATATTGCATATCCAATAGTATATTTGTATGACATTTAACTGTATCGTGATATACAATTGATTAATGTGACATAGGGTAGTGGCTCGATCAACCACTTTTGAGAAGGAAACGATGGATTGAAATTCTTCCAAATCATATTCCTATGTATTTTCGTGCTCAGTGGTACCATCCTCTATTTCAAAATAGAGAGGGATCATTAGGGACTTGATGTGGTCTTGGGGCATCTCTTGTAATTGATATAGTGCATCAAGGATTTAAGATTTCACATTAATATTAGATACGTGCTTTAATGCATAATATTTAGAGGTGATGGGAATGTTTCTACATTCAATGGGCCCATATTTGATAGGATGCTTGTTGAGAATGAATTATAAAGGTGATGAGGTTTGGGTGGTGTTGCACATGTTACGCGACGGATATGGTGGTTTTGGCCACAGACTAGACAGAAAAGGTATAGCCCTTTCTAATTGAGTTTAAGTGTGACATTTATGTGGTTAAGCTACAAAATATACCAATATTGTCAGCTATATAGGGTTTCTCAATATAGAATTTTGATAGGGTTGCGGCAACTTAACCCTACACGATCCTTGTTTCCATGTCTCTATGGAATGAATACCCTCTTCTAAAAAACTAATTCAGACATCCTTCATCTTTCTATGAAACCCATTTCTCTTTATATGTCATTATTTAGAGGTTCCTGAGGGGGTTTCAGGTCATTTCTCAATAATGTGTATGATGTAGTGGTCTAACAACTTAACATCATTCATAGAGGAATAATCCTACTCTTTTCGGTGGAATATTCCAAAACTAGATGAATTCTTGGGGTCTCCCCCTATTCAAGACTCTTGAAGTTCCCATGATTATATGCTATCTTTGGAACTAGCTATGTAGTCTAGTTTCCCTAGCATCATGGATTCCAATCTTCCAATACATGGAACAATGCAATACTGATGAGGGGGTTTAAATGGATGTAGCGATCATAAGGGGTGCTGGTTTGGTAGTGGTTTCATAGATAATACCAAGTGTGTGAGTGACTATCTTATGGGTTATCTAGTTGTTGTACTTCTATGTAAATTTTCATCGTGTTTGGTTCCAATTGTTATAGTCTTCATTGCTGAAATCGGGATCAATAGTGACATGAGATACAAGTGTTCTGACATCACCCAACTCAGCTATCCATGGTCTGCATGGTCCTGGATCCAATATTTTAAAATAAAATATTTATTTATAGTGTTCCTAAGGACCCTATGTTATGGGAAGTAGTAGGATATATTATTGAATTTATCTCCCTTCGGACTTATGCATTCTAGTAGTTTCATGATGTTCTTTTCCAATAATTAGATCAAATACCCAAGGAATTATATATCCTTAAAAGATTAGGTCATGTTTTTATACTCTAAAAAAGGGAATATTGGGTGTTTGTACTTGATCGGGGGCCTTGGTAACATTTTTACAGTGTGTTTATTCTTGAGTAGGCTTCTCTTGATGGGGCCTATCTAGCATATGTATTTCTATGGGAACCATTTGTAAGATATCTGTCTGTATAGCAATGTTTGTTTCTACCTTCATTGTTTTTCACAAGGGGCATGGATGAGATAATGGGTTTGATTGTTGTCTATTCCACTAAAAATCCTCTTTTAGATGTCGATGTCTTTCAGTGAATTCTCAAAACTAGCTTGGGGATCTCAATGAGATGAGGGTGGGAATAAAATAATCATTGAAATTATTCACACAAATTATTAGAAATTGTTCCTTGGAAATATTCATATCAAGTGAGTACATGATCCCATTACACTGGGGAATGAATTTGGAAAATATCTCATCAATCCTCTTCATATATTTGGAGAGGTTAGTGATACTGGTATTGTACATTGTGAAGATAAACTACGAGGTTAACTACCATCAAAGATCCTCCCAGTCGATGGTAGATCCAAAAACCAGCTAATTGTCCCATACAAAGGTAGTACCCTCAAAGGTATAGATGAAGCAATAAATCTTGGTATCCTCTTTATGCAATGAGGACATAAGAATTATGCTACATCATGAGGTGAAGTGGGATATATTTTACAACGGATCACCTATTACATTGAATTGGTTGAATCTTGGGTAGATGAATTCTTATGGAAGGCACGTCTAGTACACCCACACTAGATATAGATTCCCCTAAAAAGGTATTATTTGTCGTTGAAATTACCAAGATTTGATATGGGTAGTGCGAATGACTATTATATCGTTTTGGTGAGTATTTTTAGTCACCAAAGCTCTAACCAGTCTACTATCTTGGGAGGCATAACGATCATTTTCCCAAGGAGGGATGCCACAATGTTCTAATGGGATATGTAGGTTATATCTGGGAAACCTGTTAGTTCCAATAAGTTTTACCCTAATCATAAGTGAATGGACACCTATATCGCCTTTGGTTGTCTGGACTAGAAGGACTGGATGTTTGGACAAAGGAGGAATGCGGTCCCTTATGACATTATCTCATTCTGAACTCCACACAACAAGAACATTAGTAGTGACTTTCTAGTATACCTCAAAATCATTGAGTAGAATGGATATTATGGGATCTAACAAGGTCTCTAATATGGTCTTTGATAGTCCAATGGGATAAGTGACTCGTTTTTATTTTTTGAGATATCGATGGGTGGGTGAAAATACCTCAATGTGGGGACTCCTCAGGCCCAAAATCTATCTCTACTAATGAGTGAGAGCACCGATCTAAGGAACTTCTTCATATTTTTTATCTCATTTGGGGTATCATACACCACCCAAAATATTATTTTTACATAGTTGTATTTGTCTTCCATGTCTCATTGGTTCATGATGAGGCTCTCAAGGTTGGTCTACATAAAGCATAAGTGATACCCATTGGAGTTTGGGTGGTGAGCCAATAGAAGTGCTATAATGTAATCCTTCTTACACTATTAATGGATGGCCTCAAGTTGCTCAAGTTTCCTTGGATAATATTGCTAGAGATCCTGGAGGTGGTTTGAATTCACCTGGATATTTTGGAAAAATTGAGCCTCTTGGTCCTCGGTAAAGGATTCTAGGATAGTAAATTATAGTATTGATGGAAGCTAGAACATAACCAAAAGTTGGTTAGTGGAAAAGATCCCAAAAAATATTCCTCTTACTAGTCACACTGATGGGAATTTTTCTTCTAGTAAACCCAATTCCTAATAGGTATGGGCCATAAAATTGGGGGTGGTAGTGGTGAAGAACAACTCTGTTTCTAGCTTTCCAATAGAGGGGGTGTTTCATGGGATAAATTTCCCTAGAATTTAATATTTTTATCCAAATTAGGGTCATGGTTCTTCACCATATCCATATATGATGGGGAATCTATGGCCTCTTATTGATTATGATTTAAATCATCTCTATGTGGATCAACAGAGTGTTCTCCATCATCTAAATATACCTCTCCTTCCACAGTAGAAGTTGATAGGAGGGAAGATAAAGTTGGAGTATGAGGAAAGAATACCCTACACATTCATGTAATTTTAGAGGGATCTATGGACCTTGGATTCAAGTATTTTTATTCATAGTTTATGGGATTATACCTTAGTTATGATGTTGGAGGAGGAGCTGTTTCTATCAATCCATTTGTATCCTCAGAGTCTTACAGGTAGATGGTTATGAAATGTTTACTACATTCATGCCTTTGGACATGAATGATTTATCCAACTGTTATCAATTGAGGATTAGGGATATTTCATTCCTATTTGTTTTATCCAATTATGTGGGATTGGCCCCTATGGTGATTCTTTTCCCTCCTTCCCTAGGATAGATCTTTGGGGTATTGGATGTATTCATCATGGAGAAAACTTCTATGATGGTTGGTGGTTTTTGGCGAGGACCTCCATGTCGGTTGGTGGATTGTGGTGAGAACCTCCATGGTGAAATTCATTATCATTGGATGGTTTATGATAGTTTCTAATGTCTCTCATTATGTAGAGAGTCAACCCAACATTTATGGTGCATAGATGGGGTCTCAATCACAATTAAGTGAAGACATTACACCATATAGTGGGTTAGAGGGTAGGAATAGGTGAGCTGGTGGTTGAAGGGGACACCAGATTTGAGGAAGATGCCACTTACTGGGAAGCGTTTCTAACATGACCATTGTTTTGGAAATAAGTGTTTTGGACTGGGGCCAGTAGAGCAGAAATTGTATTAGCCAACTCGTTGGGCAGTGGAACTAGTTGTTGTTTTCATTATGCACAATTGGGAGCCCACTTTGGTGGCCCCATGTTGTGTTATCCATGGGTGTGACCCAGAAGTTCCCTGCCTATTTTTTGTCGAGGAGTGATCCATAAGATTTATTTGTGGAGAATATCAGAAAATGAGTTTCCATTGTTTCCAGGGAGTTCTACTCCCATTAACAACCCATAAGGGTGGTGATTACATCAGGGTTATATGGATTCAAGATCTTATCTGTCCATTTAACTAGTTGGTATAACACCTTTATATTCATAATGATACATTTGGGTGTCAATGGCCCTCCTCAGAATGAAATCAGAGGATGGAATGGGGTGAGGATTCTCGGTAGTTGTAGAAGTGGTGGCCTCAATGGTTAGAACATAATGGTCCTGAATTACCACCCCACCGGTTCTCTTTCACCCATTCCCATTGACAATGGATTATCAACCATTTTCATCAACTTTAGTCCTATGTTGTTCATGAATTCAATCAACCATATAGGCATGATGAAAGTGATTTCCAATGTTCCCAATATCCAATGAAGATGTAAGATCCATATCAATAATGTCTTAGATCTGAGATTCCCAAAATCCATAATTTTCTTATAGTTATAGGATAATGATTTCATTTTAGACCCACTGTTTGATTTCATATGTCCTGACATAGAATGTTCAAATATGATGATTCCCAAATCTGTTGGTGTCCCATGTAACTAATCCCTTCATAGTTTGATGATAATAGATTCACATCATGTTTACCATTTTTTTATAACACTCTTGGTCTAGGGCTACACATTAGGTTTGATGATGCTCTTGTCTTTCAAGACTCTCCTAAAATGGTTTTCTTCCTCATACTAGTCCCATCTCATCCAGGTTGGCTAGTTGGTTTTCCCAAATAAACTTTTTTTCCAAAGTTGGGCGACATATTCCACCATGGTTTGTGATATCAACGCCTTGATCAAAACGAGATGATGGGATATTAGTTCCCCCTTCATTGTATTCTTATTTGTAGATCATTTTCTAGTCCAGATATCCTATATTGATTTGATTCATGTTTTTCAAGTTCATTCCTCATTATATCTCTAGGTGGATACTAGTTAATTACACATCATCTTTCATGACATGGAATCTTCTTATAGTCTAATATGATGGTAATGTTAGACCCATATATACATTTGTATGTATTTGGAATTTGGATGTGTTAGAAACTTATAAATTATTTACCTTTGGTATTTGAGGGAATCTCATGTATAAGTAATCCTAGTTTTAGAAACCAAGGCATCCGATGTCGACCATAGCATAATTTCTGCTAGGGTCATAAGGCATCCAAGGTGTTTTACCTCGGGTATCACATATTCATTGTACGAGATAGAGGTTATGGTGCATCTTGTTGGGTAATTTGTTTAAGATAATACGGTCACATGGTCACAAGTTTAGAGTATTATGGGGACATGTTCGTCACAAGCTTACAATCTTGTAGAGACATGTTGGTCACAATGTTAACATCTTGTGGGGATTGGTTGTTCAGAGGATAAACATATTCTAGGAACAGGTTGTCCACATGTTTAATTTCTTATGGGGATAGGGTGATAATATGTTTAACATCTTGTGGGGACATTAATTCTTGATGCTGGGGTTTTAGAGTGTTCACATGGGTATATTATCATAGATTAGGGTTATCTCTTCCTAAGGGGAATACAATCAAATTTGTGGTGGCAATGTGTTGAGTGTGCCATCATAGGTGGATGACCACACTATGTAGTTCCCACCTTCTAAGGGGGAGACATGGAGATTTGATGGCGGTGTTAGAGGATCACTATTGAACCTAGGGGAGGCATCCCAAGTGTGTCAGGACTAGACTTCAATGAGGAATCCTAAATATATGTTAGGAGAAATGGATAAAAACCCGCACAGTTTGAGTTTATAGCTTAAGGTTATGTTTTTGTACTAGTACATGTTGTTTAATGTCACACAGTTTGGACACTCAGGTCACAATAGTAGAAACAACAAGAGGTGGTATGGAGATTACCTATATGGGCTACCCACGAGTTGAGGAATCATTCCATGTGAGTCATGCATGGGTCATCATGTGTTTGTCACACTTGGTAGGGGATCATCCCATGATGGCATAGGATGGTTTTCATCCCATTCCAGTCATAAATTGGTAATATTATGTTCATTTCACAAGGTAGGGCTATAATTGAGCATCATACAGTGAGGATATTGTCATATTACATAACATTGTATGAAAATATCCTCAAGCTATGTTGTTTTACATCATGATACTCTGATATTGGTGGGGATTATGCCTTGGGATTCCATTTACCATTGAGATAGATGGATATGATATTAGACATCCCTATATGGAGATGTGGGTGGTTTCTCGTGATGATTCCACCTTCAAGGCTTACATTACCTCTTCATAGATAATTTTGGATGGATCTACGAATTAGTACTTTCATGGTGATAAAGAACATTGGGGTCATTCCATTAGGATTTCTATTCTCAGGATAAATAGTTTTTACAACTATCATTTTCTTCCTTGAAGAAATGTTTCCATGCATGATGGTTGATGATATGGGTCGCACAGGTGATTGAGGTACTGGTGAACATTGTTGGAGTAGGTGTAGGGATCTTGAGAATTAATAATGAATTCCAAATTGTTTATAAAAAGTTGTATCTGTGTTATGTTCCCAAATTTATTCCACATAACTCTATATTTTCCCATGAAATTGGGGTTGCATGAACAATAGGCTCTAGTGTAAGGAAATTTCTAGGTTATTGGGAGTATTGGTACATGAAAATTCTAGAGTCATATGATGATAGGGATTGAGAAAATAAAAATCATCTAATGTTAACCCACATAGACTTTTGGAAAATTTTAATGTGGTTTTCTCAAACACTATGAAATAAAATATGGTACCCATGTGAAGTATGTTGGGCATGTTCTCTACCATTAGGGATCAAGGAGGACGTTGGAGATCCGCGATGGCGTGAAAGGTAGGTTGCATGAACTAGAGTTATCAATTCAAAATAAAGTACTCTATCACCATAATGGATGCGATTATTATCTATTTATATCTTTAATGGATATATTTTTGTGTGGGACTCTACATGTGTCAAACAAAGTGGTTACACGAATCATATGCCTTTTCATCATGTGGGAGGTCGCGTAATGAAGAGGTTCACCAGTGCCTTTGTCATGAAAACAAGTTATGCTTAAACATAAAGGTTTTATCTATCGTTCTAATGTTCTATGACACAATATTATTCAATATTTTGGGGATTCTAAACTATCCTCGTAACTTTTTATTTTTTCGCCTTCATTTGCATGTAAATCAATTGTTCTCCAAAATAAGAAGTTGTGCACATTTGATCCATTGGATCCAGAATGGTCCCTTGGCTCATGATATGTTTGTTTTTAGAAAAAAACACATTTTTAAAGGTCTTGAATTTTTTTAGAACCTAAAATATTATCACTCATTTATTATCAATTTTTATTAAAATAAATGTTTTGGGTGATAACTATTTTATTTTTCCTTCTTTTTTTGATTCAGGAGTTCTAGTCCTTATAGTTTGACCATGGTTTCATCATATATATAATTATATTAATTAAATGAAATATAATATATATTCATTATAAATATGTTTATTTTCATCCATAAAATGTAGATATTGAAAAATTAATTACATTGGTCATGGAGATAGTAGATCGTACTTATGCATGAACGTTGCTTTCAATTTTCAACAGACAGAATGAAT
The DNA here is from genome assembly GCA_963277665.1 of Viscum album. Taxonomy (NCBI): domain Eukaryota; kingdom Viridiplantae; phylum Streptophyta; class Magnoliopsida; order Santalales; family Viscaceae; genus Viscum; species Viscum album. Next base: position 749,079,194 of record OY728138.1, on the reverse strand, counting down.
GAAAGTTAAATAATAATTCACCTATGTAGAATCATTATTATATAATATAAATAATATATAATTATTAAATATATACTTATTTTTCATCCATGTAAAATATAATTGAAAAAAATAATCACATCACTTCATAGATGTGATCGTCCAAAAAATATGCACGAGCGACATTATCTTTCTCCAAAAGATTGAAAGAAGGTCAATAATGGTTGTTCCATAATTATAATAAAAATTAACTATATTTAATATACCAAATTAAATATTTTATAATTTATTACATATATTCATAGTAGGAATGATAAGAAATAAAATTGAAAACACTTGGTAAAGAGTTATACAACTCCATTGAAAAAAATTCATTCCCTAATACCGTAATCCTTGAATGGATTTTATTTTGAAATGATCTAAAGCTCTAGGATGTTGGTAATAAAACTATAAATATATTAGATAAGGTATTTTTAAATATAATCATAAAAATTTATTTAATAGAGTATTGTTGGTTCATTTTATAAGTTAGGGCACTTTGAGAATAACTTAAATAATAAATTTAATATAAATTAATTTTCATAGAAAAATGGATACAAATTGATATAATTCAAATAATAAATAATTATTAGTGGAAATAGTATCACAAAATTAAATTTGGACTGATTTTGGTTATTTTTTCACCCTTATCTCATAGTTTAAACCCCTGTTAACCATTTTGAAAATTACTTTAAAATTAATGTTTTCTACTCTTTAAGGGTAAAGAATATTACCATAAAAGGAAAATTAACTATTAAATGTAATATTAGATATTTTAAACAATATATAATATAATTTTATGTGGATATATTTTTTATAATTTTTAAATCATTTAAAAAAATATTATTTATTATAAAAAATCATTAATGTCATTTTTTGGAACTATTTATTTAATTTGACATTGAAAAAACATGTCAGTAAAGGAATAAATGTATAAACATTAAAAAAATATATTATATGATATATTTATCTATAAAATTTATATTAAACTATAAATCACTAAAATAAATACATTTATTGTTTTAAAAATCATTTACAAGATTTTTCAACAATTTTAACAAGAACTATATCGGTACTGCATAAGAATTTAAGGCATTTATTTCATTAATAAAGATTCTAAAAAAATTAACATGACAAAGAAATTAATTCATATTTTAAATAACCATTTATAAAAACATATATGTTATTTTTATCCCTGTTACAAAATATTATAGATATTAAAAGAAAAAATGTGAGATTTCTTACATTATCTTTTACATAAATATTATAAATGTAAAAATAAAACATTTATTGAAAAAATGTACTATTTTCTATTTTTGGATTATTATAGAAGAATTTTACTAATAAAATAAAATAAAATAATTTTTTCAATGAATTTTATGCCTAATCAAATTTGTTTTAACCTTAATTATCCAATTTTACACGGTTCATTGTAAAAATATTAATGTGGAAATTATTCATATCGACCAAAATTAAAAGGGAACTATTTACCAAATATGGACCTTGAAAATAAAAATATGAAATTAATTTTTCATGATTACATTTTTATAATTAGAATAAATTAATTTAAGGAAAAAATTCAAAATCACAACAAAAATAGTTTTTTTTTGAAAAATTCCATTATATGTATTAAAATTCTTTCATGCCAAATTAAATCGTAAAATGTATTAAAATGAGCTTAATTGGTTTAAAAATTGAAATAACTACTTTTAATTTTAGATATTATTTTAAAATGAAACTGTGTAATTTCATTAAATGAAATCATAGTTTTCAATAGAAATCGGTATTTTTTTCTATTCATTGAAAAATTAATCATTTCGTAAAATTATAAAAATTTCACTATAAGATATTTTTGACATGGTGATTTCAAAATTATAGAGAGTTTTTTCAAATAATTTTTTAATAATGTACAAATTAATTAATAATATTATTTCTTCATAAAAAGAAATAAAACTACTTCTGAGGAAGATTTTATTTTTGAAGAATATAACGTCTTTACAAAAACTATAGTACTCATTTATCAATATATGGGATTTACACTAAACCATGATAAAAAAATTCAAAATTTGTGCATTCATATTCAATCCAATAATTTGAAAATTAGTTTATAATGCTATACCATATTGTAGTTAATTTTGGAGTGGGTTTACATGTATCATAAGTTATCAAATAAAGTTAAATTTATTTGAAGATAAATATCTATAAAAATATCTATGTATTATAATTTAAAAATTTATATACATGTCCTCCTATATATCCCACTTTTATACATCATACATTATATGCTACAACTACACTTCCTTCTCTAGAAGTTCTCATCTACTATGAGTTATAAATTAACGTACCCTCATATCACATTATAATATATGGGGTCATATATAACAATAGGGAGACCAGACATCATTAGCTAATGTAGATTGATAAAATTATGGTAATGTTATAGTTTATTTTAGATATAATAGTTACATTACCCTTTCTTACTAGTGAGATGTTAATGGTTAGACAAAGTGGTAGACATTTTTACTTTTCTGATCTTGACATGTCTGACAACTTACAACTAAGGTATGATTCAATTATATATTTTTTTCATATTGGTGTTATGTTTTTTAATAGTATATATATATTATATGGATAATTTAAAGGTAAAAAATGGTTTAAAGAAATAAAAAACATGTTGATACCCTATCAACCCCACTTTCTATTTCTGAAGGAATTTCTCGATTATCATTATATTCATTTATACTGAGTTATACTTCTGAAGTTATAATAACTATATAAATTTATGGGAAATATTATATAGTGAGATTGTATAATATATATTTTATTTTGCTTCTTACTAGATATATTTTGGGGTATCATATTAGTGAAATCCATTCCCATATTTTCCAATTTCAATATTTATTTCAATTATATAAACATGATATAATTTATTACCTATGTTTGTTTTTATTAAGTAGATTTATACAATTTTTATTCCATATGAGTTGACATCATAGTTTGGATTCATAGACACACAATTTATTTCTCCTAAAAGTAGAATAACGTAGACAAAAAATACTATATATCTAAAATTTTTCATAATTTTTCAATAATTTATTGGATTATTCATTATCTCAAAAGGTATTAAACATATATTACATAAAGTGTAATTTATTTATATTAAATAAACACCCATATTATAATTTTTTTATCTATTTCCATTGGATGTTGTGTGTTTTCTATCATACATAAAATGAAACTTTACTGGTTATGCTCCATACATGGGGGAATATGAGAAAACTTGATAAATATATCATAGACTTGCTCATGATATTTTAATACATTTATATTATAATAAAATTATATTTTATTTTACAAATCATTTCTAAACAAGGAATGGAAACACTATATGAGAAAATAAGAAATAGGAAAATAAATATCCAATATGTGTGTGTAGAGGTGAATTTATTTTTAAGTATTAAAATTTAGGAAGTCATTAATATTTTATTTTAAATTGAATTGATAACATATTTAAAAATAGAATTTTTGAAAAAAATGATCCATCAAATGCGCATATTATGTTTTTAGATTTACATATGGAATAATAGAAACTGTAATAGTTACAATATTCCCCAAGTTTTTGTTTTATTATAAAATATAATTTTATTTATAATGAAATTATATTGAAAACTAATATTTTTTATTTTTTATTAATTATTATTTTTTAATTATCCCCATTCTAATGATCTAAATGAGTTGACTCATCTTTTTGGAGCATTTGAAAATATTATTTTATGTTTTATTTCGTTTTATTTTATGTATATTTCAAAATATTATAATTTAATTATAATGTATTTTTTACTTGAAAAATGTTTTCATGTAAATATTTGATATAAAATTGAACATTTGGGCTATATTCTACACCTCATTCTACTGTTTGGAGTTTTAGTTTTTTTTGAATATAGTTTAGGGTACTGTATTTTTAATTTTTTTTAAAATTTTATTTATTAAATAGGTTATATCATAACTGATTGAAATACTAAATTTTAAATAACAATTATATTGGTTATTTTTTTGAAAATAATAAATTACACTTTACATGTTAGTAGTTAAATATAATTGATTTCAAATATTTTGTTTTAGGACAGTTATTCAATAATTAATGTGAAATAACATATGAATTTTAGGTTTTCGTAGAAATTTCTAAACCAATTATTAATGAAACAATGCTAAATATATTATATGACATCAATTTTTTATAATTTAATTTAACAATTTATTTATTATATCACTTAAAATTATTTCTCTAAAGAAACGACGTTAAAAAATACATTCTAAACTACTATTTTCTAAATCCACCACAAACTATATAATAAGGAATCCTTTTGAAACTAATATCATAATGGATAAAAATAGAACACTCAAATAATTGGATTCATTATATGAATACAATTAAAAATATCCAATATAATGCTATGATGAACTTTTTGATTTTAAAATTAAATCTTGAAATGTTTATTGACTTCTAAAATTCCATTGAAATTTAGGTGATGATCAACCCAAAAACCCTCAAATGTTTTGCTTCCAATGTGTTAGCATGAAACCACAGTGATTAAATATATATCAAATTAAATTTAGTGTTTTTTTCTTTAGAATTATTTTCCAATGGATGATTTTTATGTTCACATTTAACATTAATTAGATAATGGAATGAATTAAAGAATATATTCCATGAATTTTTTTTTCTTCTAGAAATGTTTGAATTAATAAAGAAATTCATGAGATTAGGAAATCCCAAGGTGAGAATTTACATGGGTACTCAGAAATATTTCACCATACAAATAGTGAAAACTATTTGATTTAACATTTTATGAGAGACTATGGCTTACTAATAGAATTATGAATGATAATGCTACAATTAAATATTTAGTTCAAAAAACACTAGATGGTACAATAACATTAACTGTAAATATATCCCAAAAAAATTGTACAAGTGTCCTTTTACATGTTAAATATTTTCCAGAATTTTTCACGTCTACTTCTGAAAAATTGTATGATTTTTAGTTAGCTTAGTGATCTTACAACTATGGTTAGGTTAATGATATTATCTAACACACTCAAACCACAAAATAAAACTAAAAATACTTTTCAATTTATTTCTGACTATATAATTTGTGAATTAAATAAATACTTTAGTGATCAATGACCTCAAATTAAAGAGCCTCTTAAAAATTTTAAAGAAATGTTCCCTAGAATAGCCTTTCAATCAAACAAACAGAGATATATTAATGGAATTAAGAAAATTGTTGAAGAATGTTGTTACTATATTGGGAAGGTTGTCAATAATGTTAAAAGTGTAAAACCCCAAGCTTCCACGGTATTCTTCTCTTTCAATAATTCAATGTCTTTCATTGTACGCAAGTTAGAGATACTAACACACCACGACCAATCAAAGTAGCCGTTATGAATAGTAATACCCACTTTTTGAAATTTTATAAATTTTATTATTCAAATTGGACTTCATTTTTGGATTCGGAATATCGAAATTATCCTAAGATGAATTTCTGGTATTTTTCTGAGAACATCCAATTTTCAATGAATAGTGAAAGATACTTAAAAACAACTTTTTTAATCGAAATAATTTATAGTGATAAATTATAATATTGAGTGGTTTTAAAGAATAATTACGATATAATTTTATCATTTTATCCAATGGTGGGAATTATAATTAATTTCACATTGAAATTGGACATAAATATTTCCAAATCTTTTGATAGATATTGTTTCTTAAAAACAAGCTATTTGTTTTGACACCGGGAATAATTTTTAAATTAATTACTGAAATTTCTATTTTTATAATTTGGTAAAATTGATTCCATATTTGGAATCAGAAGGTCCAAATTATTTAATTAAGATGCTTTTGTTTTTGGACATTATGAATAGTAACGACAACAATTATCTTTAATTATCATTATAAATTAGTAATAGGGTAGTTAAGGGTAATAAAATAATATCATAATTATATACAATTACAGCACCATGTGTCCTAATGCTACTGGTTGTGTCATGGCCGACCATGGGATGCCTTGTGCCAATCTTTGGTACCCCATGGAATAACATTTGTGTGATAGTGACATTTTATCTTTTTATTTTTAATGAAAGGAATATATAACAAAAGTATGTATCACCCAAGTAAAACAATTTGAGTTTTGTCTACATAAATTATTTATTAGACTATAAATAATCATTGGAAATCTAAAAATATTTCCTATATCATGGTATTTTTTTATATAATTTTTAGAAATTAAATAAATAAATTTATTTATGACACCATGATGATGCAGTGATTACATCATTAATGAATGATTTAAATAAAATGAAAGGATAAGGTAAAAACTAAGACATAAAAATGTATAAATCCTATTGTATTGGTTTATTTAGAACCCTTATCACTTTATACTTTATAAATATCATTGTGGGACCTTTAAAATCCGAAAATCATTTCATAATAAAGTAACATTACAATCTTTCCAAAAGAGCCCCTCCTCTCCTCTTATGAAAGGTCCCCACCTCTACCACCTTATTCAAACCTTCATAGCCATTTGACTCGGCCCAAATCTGCCCAAATACTCTCTAAAATTCCTTCTCTAACACCTTGAAGCCTCACTTTGGGCAGATGTCTACCCAAGGAAGGCTTTGGATCAAATCAAAAAGAGTTACCCGATTTTAAGGTAATGTCTTATCTTATGTTCTTTTGTTTTATTTTTCTTCTTGAACCCCTTAAACTCTTTTTATTCATTTATTTTGTAAAAAAATTAGTATATTCAATATACAAGGATTTTTTTTATGAGAATGATTTGATTTACACTTACACACACATTCGTCTAATGGTTAGAGAACATACTGTTTTTGTGGGTGGCGAATTACTGCCTCACGAAACGATGACTGTTCAATCTTCTTTTAACACCTCTCATGGTGGCCATTAAGATGAAACTATATTTATATATGATATATATTATGTTTATGTTTTCCTTATGCTTCTGTATTTTTCATTTTTGGAATACCATTATGATTTCCATTATGTGTAAACGCGATAATTTCATTTTAGGATGTGCGGACTACCGCCCCCTGAAAGTGATTTGAATTGTTAATACCATATGTGGGACGTATAAAGGATGGAGTAAATGATATTATATAATATATTATACAGGAATTATAATAATCCTTTATATCATTATGATTTAATTCCATTAAATATGAAATATAAATGAAACTAGCGTTCATGCATACGTATGACTTACAGTCTCCAGGAACGGTGCATTTCATTTATTACCTCTAAATGTTATATGATATTATAAATGCATTTATATACTGGATATATATTATATATATGATATCTACATCATGAATATAATTCTGGATATAATGTATATTTTACCACATGAACAACTTGTAATTATAAGAAGTTTATTTTTGACTCAAGTACCAAAGATCGACAAAACGACCGTTATTAACTTAAATAATTACATAATCTTCATAACATGATAATAAGTGATATAAACGGAATAATGAACTTTAAAAATGTTCTTAAGAAAGTATAAATTAACTCTAGTTTATTATTCATTACATTAAATAATGATCGAGTCAAGTCGGACACGAGGTAAGGGACTTCGTCTCAATATCCTTTCATTGAGGAATATTTTGTTTTATACACAAATTTCCTTTATACGGTGTATAAAACCCTTTTAATTTTACTTTTATTCAAAATGAATCTTTTTATACGAAGGGTTTTTACTAAATTAAAAAAAGGAATGTTTTTTCTTACGTATGCGGCGACAATGACTTCTCCGCCGCCGTGACCATTATTTGAGTTTCGGCTTCCTCTACAAGCCATAACTTTTTTTAAATGAAAAATAATTACCATGTTTTACTTTCCTTTTATTTTGGTACTAAAAATGGTTTTGATAATGTTTTTATTATATCAATGTTTTGTATTGATATCTTTTGATTGAAATGTGGAAATTTTATGTTTCCTTTATGCATGTTTTATGTGAGACAATAATGTTATGGTTTATGATATGTTTAAAAAATTTTATATAAGGAATTCATTAGACTTAATAAGTGACGGTTGGAGCCCGCTATAGCTCCTTGATGCATCGGTATGCCTCATGAGTCAAACTAGTGTCTTGGCATGAGGCCTTGACAAAATCTTATTTTTAGTCTTGGCACGAGGCCTTGGCTACATGGTTATGATAGTCTGGCATTATGCATTCCATTATTATGAATGTGGTTTTTGATAATACATGTGATTATTAGACTATTAAAATATCCATGTGAATAAGTAAATGGTATTATTTCATTTTTTCCATATTATACTAATGTTCAAGTTTAAAAGGCTTTTGTTTTAGTTATACATTACCTTATTTGTTTATGTTTATTTATGAAAGTTTCTGCTATATTGTTATCCTTACTGAGCATCTGAGATCACCCCGTTCTATGTTTTATTATTCCCAGGATGTGAAGAAACATTTTATGACTGACCTACAGGGATAGTCTAAAGGGGATATGAGTGTGGACTATGGATACTATGTTATTTTATTTTTTCACTTTATGATGTAATGTAACATTTATGAATGTATATAGTGTTTCGAAGGCTACTAAACTAATCATTCTTTTGAGACTTGATATTTTGTGATCAGGCCAATGTTATGTAATAATGCACCGACTCTGGGTAACTGGGGTTGGGGCGTTACAGTTTGTATCAGAGGTAGTTTAGTACTATCCTTGGAAGCTAGATTTAGATAAACTCTGATTAGAGCACATAGCCCTAAAATAGACTTTGAGGATCAGTATAGAAGAACTTCCTAGAATTTTGGTATTATAAATATTTTGTGAGTATTCTGAGCAATACATCCCTGTCTGTATACGAGTAGGTAGAGGCGGCTCTGGCATAGATGTACCTAGGGGTAAAACCTGAAAACACCACTTTGAGCTAGACTCGAACGGGAACTAGTGCCCGACAACGGGCCTTGCTGCACTCTTGGTTATGACATTCCCGAGGGATATGCTTAGGATAATTAATGATTTATTTACAAACCATTATGAAGGGTTTATGAGTATATACTTCCTCAAAGAAAACATTTGTTTTTATGATTATGGATTATATCCATAAATTGTTCAATTTATGTTAATTGTTTTGCAAGTTTGTTATTATGTATTTCGATTCATAAACTAGTCTAGTTTATGACATTGTTTAGAAATGTCTCCTAGTGGAAGTAATGGAAACTATATCAATGCACGCACTCCATGTAGGGATTTTCCTCCTTCTCAAGATAATTATAGTGGAGCTGGTGATACAACTAGTGATGATCAGTTCATTACCATACTGGGAAAACTCACTCAGGTTATGAATACTAACCTTACTCTTATAGAGTACCCTGATCCGCAATGTGGAGGATCAATGTTATATTGCTTCATGAGGCAACAACCACTAACATTCAATGGGAGTACAAATCCCTTAGTAGCTAAGAAATGGATAAATTCCTTAGAGAAAATATTCCATGCCTTGGGGAGTAGTGAAAGGGAAAAGGTTATCATGGCAGTTTACCGCCTCAATGGAGATGTTGATCAATGGTGTTCATTGATTCAAAACACAAAAGAAGATGATGATGTATCAAATATGGAATGGAGGGTGTTCGATGATCTTTTCGTATAAAAATAATCTCCTAATGACCATCGAGCAGATATGGAAAGGCAATTTATGTGTCTAAGACAAAAGGAGGATGAGAATGTCGCAAAGTATGAGGACATCATTACAAGGTTAGCGAGGTATGCTGCAGACTATATACGTAACCCAAGAAGAAAGATTGATCATTTATTTGATAGGTTAAAACCATTTCTCCATCTAGAATTATTCTCACAGTACTTCTCGTTATATGAATACATTGTCTCGTGTGTTATTGACAAGGAAAAGGAATTCTCTATGTCTTACAACTTTAAAGAAAAGAAAGATAAGAAGAGATCTGTTGATCACTCTAGAAATGGAAATAAGGGGAAGAAGGGAAAATTTGATTATCCATCCTGTAGTAAATGTGGGAAGAAAAACCCTGGTACCTTTTTGAATGAAATGGGCGCCTGTTACAAGTGATGTGAAAAAGGCCACCAAACTCGTGATTACAAGGGGAAGAAAGAAGCTACCGATGTTCAATGCTGCAATTGTAGAGAAATGGGGAATTATGAAAATGAATTTCTTAAGTGTCAGGGGAACTTACATCAAAAAAGGACAAGGGATCAAGGAAAAACTTATGCTATCACTACTGTAGAGGTAGAAGCTCTGAAAGACGTGGTGGCAGGTAATTTAATGGTTTTCTCATGTTTAGAAAATTCATTATTTGATTCTGGATCATCGCATTGTTTCATATCTTCCCAGTTCACAAAGAAAATTAGATATTTTCAATTTTATTCAACACGGTATTTGTCAGTCAAAACTTTAAAGGGAAATATAATTGCAACAATGTTTTGTGAATCAGTTCCCATTAGATCACATAAATGTTCTTTATCTGTTGATCTCATCGTCATAACCATGATTTAATTTGATATAATCCTCGGTCTGTATTGGATTTAGGACCATGATGTGAAGATTTTTTGTAAGAAGAAAGAGGTTATGATTTTTTATGATGATGATAAGGAACACCTTATCTTTAGAGTACAATCATCACCACCTAATTCTTATCTAGATCTACCCCCAGTAGCTCAAATAAATTCATTTATTGGGGGAGGAAGAAAATAAAATAACTGTGGGAGAGGAAGGAAATGTTCAAATAGAGGATTTACCTATCGTGAGAGAATATATTGATTTGTTTGCAGAAGATTTACCTGGCCATCCTCTAGAACGACAAGTTGAGTTTTCGATTGACCTAATGTCTGGTTCATGGCCCATATCGAAGACCCCATATAGAATGGACATTGTGGAAATAGTGGAACTAAAGAAACAACTAGATGGATTTAGTAATAAGGTATTTATTCACCCTAGTGTTTCTCCATGGGGAGCTCCAATTATTTTTGATAAGAACAAATATGGATCTATGAGGTTGTGCATTGACTATAGGGAGATCAATGCTATAATTATAAAGAACAAGTATCCCCTACCTTGCATTGATGATTTATTCAACCCACTGCATGAAGCTCAATACTTTTCAATGATTGACCATCGATCTGGATATCATCAGTTGTGTGTGAGGAAGGAAGAAATTTTGAAGACGACATTTTGAACCTGGTATGGGAATTACGAGTTTACAGTAATGCCTTTTGGATTGACCAATGAACCCTCTGTCTTCATGGATCTAATGAATAGAGTTTTCAAGGAATATCTTGATGACATCATAGTGGTACTTATTGATGATATCTTGGTATACTCCAAAATCATTGAAGATCATGAAAATAACTTGCGCATTATTCTAAATACTCTTAGAAGACACAAATTATATGTGACGTTTAGAATGTGTGAATTCTGGCTTCATGAGATTTCTTTCTTGGCCATATTGTCTCTAAGGATGGAATCTCTGTTGATCCTTCTAGGACAAGATCCATCCAAGAATTACCAGCACCGACGATTATAACTGGGGTACGTAGTATTATTGGTTTAGTATGTTATTATCGACGTTTTTTTCAAGAAGTTTGCCCGATTGGCTAACCCATTAACAAAGCTGACACGTAAAGGGGTTAAAATTTGTTTGGGAAAAAGAGTGTGAATAATGTTTTGAAGAACTAAAGAAAAGATTAGTAAATGCTCATATATTGACTCTACCATCGAGGAATGATGGGTTCATTATTTATAGTGATGCATCAAAGAAAGGACATGGTTTTTTCTTTGTGCAGAATGATATGGTTATTGCATGTGCATCACGATAGTTGAAAATTCATGAGCAATAATATCCTACTCATGATCTTGAGTTAGAAGCTGTGATCTTTTCTTTGAAGATATGGAGACACTACCTCTATGGTGAAAAATGTGAGATTTATACTGATCAAAAGAGTTTGAAGTATATTTTCTGACAAAAATAACACAACATGGGGTAAAAGAGAAGGCTTGAATTACTCAAGGATTGTGATTGCATGATACAATACCACCCGGGAAAGGAAAATAAGGTGGAATATACTTTCAGCAGAAAATATCATGGAGTTTTGAACAATATGAGAATTGAAGGGGATCCTATTTTCATGAATCTAGTGAAGATGGACATGTGAATAGTTCCAATTTCTCTATACACCCTGGTAGCACTAAGATGTATAGAGATTTGAAGGAAAATTTCTGGTGGGACAACATAAAGAGGGAGATTTCTGATTTTGTGTCAAGAGTCATTGTTTTTCAACAAGTGAAAGCTGGGAGGCAACTGCCTGGAAGAGTTATACAACCTCTTCCCATACCTGAGTGGAAATGGGATAATATTATGATGGACTTTTTCATGGGACTACCAAAGACTCCTAGAAGGAATTATGCAATATGGTTCATTGTTGATCATCTTACCAAGTCAGCACATTTTCTTTCTATAAGAGAAGATTTACCACTTGAACATTTAGCAAGACTGTATATTAACGAATTTGTAAGACTTCATCGAGTACCCCTATTAATTGTTTCAGATCATGATCCTTGTTTGACATCAAGATTCTGGAAAAGTCTTCAGAAATACATGGATACTGAACTTCGTTTGAGCACTACTTACCACCCTCAAATAGAAGGAAAATCAGAACGGACTATTCAAACCTTAGAAGACATGTTGAGATCATGCTCACTTGACTTTTAGGGTATGTGGGATCAATATTTACCTCTAGTAGAATTTTCCTATAACAATAGCTTCCATTAAAGTAATCGGATGGCACCATATGAAGCATTATATAGAAAGAGATGTCGCACAGAAACCTGTTGGGATGATGTTGGTGAAAGAAAACTCGTAGGCCCAGAAATTGTTGAGGAAACGATGGAAAATGTGAAGGTAATCCAAAACCACATCAAAACAGCTCAAAGTAGGCAGAAGAGCTATGCCGATAACCAAAGGAAGGATTTTGAATTTCAGGCAGGAGATCATGTTTTCTTGAAGGTATATCCATGGAATGGAGTTATACGATTCGGTAAGAAGGGAAAATTATGTCCCAGGTACATCGGACCATTCAAAATTCTAGAACTAATTGGGGTTGTAGCATACCATTTGGAAAAGCCTCCAAGTCTCTCTAATCTTCACGATGTGTTATACGTATCACTGCTGAGAAAATACACGCCTGACCCAACAAATTGACTCATTTATGAGGAATTAGAACTGGAACCCAATCTGTCTTATTATGAAGAGCCTGTCAGGATTCTGGATACGAGAGAACAAGTGCTGAGAAACCGGACGACTCGTCTGGTAAAATTTCTACGTAGGAACCATAAGATGGAAGAGGCAACGTGGGAACCTGAAGAAATTATAATAAAGAACCACTCAAGTCTTTTTTATGCAGTAATGTTTTAAAATTTTCGAGGGTGAAATTATTTGAAGGATGAGAGAATGTAACAGCCCAAGCTTCCATGGTACGCTTCTCTTTCAATAATTCAATGGATTGTATTGTACGCATGTTCAAGATACTAACACACCACGACCAATCAAAGTAGCCATTATGAATAGTAATACCCACTTTTTGAAATTTTATAAATTTTATTATTCAAATTGGACTTCATTTTTGGATTCGGAATATCTAAATTATCTTATATTGAATTTCTGGTATTTTTCTGAGAACATCCAATTTTTGATGAATAGTGAAATATACGTAAAAACAACATTTTTAATCGAAATAATTTATAGTGATAAATTATACTATTGAGTAGTTTTAAAGTATAACTAGAATATGACTTTACCGTTTTATCCAATTTTGTTCATTATAATAAATTTCACTTTGAAATTGGACATAAACAATTGTCAATATTTTGACAAATATTGTTTCTTAAAAACACGCTATTTGTTTTGACAGCGGGAATAATTTTTAAATTAATTACTGAAATTGCTGTGTTTATAATTTGGTAAAATGGATTCCATATTTGTAATCATATGTTCCAAATTATGTAATTAAGAATCTTTTGTTTTTGTACATTATGAATTGTAACAACGACAATTATCTTTAATTATCATGATTAATTAGTAATCGAGTAGTTAAGGGTAATAAAATAATATCATAATAATATAAAATGACCCAAAAATGTGTCTTAATTCTACTTTTTGTGTCATGGCAGACCATGATATTCCTATTTCCAATCTTTGGGACCCAATGGAATCACTTTTGTGTGATAGTGACATTTTATCTTTTTATTTTTAAAGAAAGGAAAATATAAGAAAAGTATGTATCACCCAAGTAAAACAATTTTAATTTTGTCTAAATAAATGATCTCTTAGACTATAAATATTAATTGGAAATCTAAACCTATTTCCTACATCATGGCAGTTATTTTATAATTTTTGGACATTAAATAAATGAATTTATTTATGACACCATGATGATGCAACAATTACCTCATTAATGAATGATTTAAATAAAATGAAAAGATAAGGTAAAATATAAGACTTAAACTTGTATAAAGCCTATTGTATGGGTGTATTTCTAACTCTTATCACCTTATCATCGAAATATATCATTATGGGACCTTTAAAATCCAAAGAATAATTTATTAATAAAGTAACATTTCAATCCTTCCTAAAGATCCCATCCTCTCCTCTAATAAAAGGCCCCCACATCTACCACCTTATTCACACACTCAAATCCATTTGGATCAGAAAACCTCTGCCCAAATACTCTCCCAAATTCCCTATCTTACTCCTAGAAGCCTCACTTTGGGCAGAAGTGTTCCCAAGGAATCCTTTGGCACAAATGAAAAAGAGCTACCTGATTTAAAGATAATGTATTCTCTTATGTTCTTTTGTATTATTTTTCTTCTTCAACCCCATAAACTCTTTTTATTCCATTCTTTTGTAAAAACTCCATTATATTAAATATAATAGGATGTTTTTATGAGAATTATTTGATTTACACTTACACACACCTTCGTGTAATGGTTAAAGAACATAATATTTCTGTGGGTGGCGAATTACTGCCTCACAAAACGACGATTGTTCAATCTTATTTTAACACCTCTCATAGTGGCCATTAAGATGTAATTATATTTATATAAGATATATATTATGTTTATGTTTTCCTTATGCTTATTTATTTTTCATTTATGGAATACCTTTATGATTTCCATTATGGGTAAACACAATAATTTCAATTTAGGAAGTGCGGACTACCGCCCCCTCAAAGTGATTTGAATCTTTAATAACATATGTGGGATGTATAAAGGTTGGATTAAATGATATTATATATTATATTATACTGGAATTATAATATACCTTTATATCATTATGATTTCATTCCATTAAATATGAAATAGGAATGAAAGTACGTTCATGCGTACGTACGGCGTACCGTCTCCATGAACGGTGAATTTCATTTCTTACCTCTAAATGTTATGTGATATTATAAATTCATTTATATACTGGATATATATGATATATATTATATCTATATCATGAATATAATTCTGGATATAGTGGATATTTTAGCACATGAACAACTTGTAATTATAAGAAGTTTATTTTTGACTGAAGTACAAAAGATCGACAAAATGACCGTTATTAACATAAATAATTACATAATGTTCATAATATGGTAATAAGTTATATAAGAGGAATAATGAACTTGAAAAAGTTTATTAAAAAATTAGAAATTAACTCTATTAAATTATTCATTAGATTAAATAAAGACCGAGTCAAGTCGGACACGAGGTAAGGGGCTTCATCTCAATCTCCTTTCATTGAGGCATATTTTGTTTTATACAAAACATTCCTTTATACGGTGTATAAACCCCTTTGAATTTTACTTTTATTCATAAGGAATCTTTTTATACGAAGTTTTTTTACTAAACTACAAAAGGAATGTTTTTTCTTACGTATGCGGCGACAATAACTTCTCTGCCACCGTGACCATTATTTGAGTTTTGGATTCCTCTACAAGACATAACTTTATCAAATGAAAACTAAATACCATGTTTTAATTTTATTTTATTTTGGTATTGAAAATTGTTTCGATATTTTTTTTATTATATCAATGTGTTGTATTTATATCTTGTGATTGAAATGTGGAAATTTTATGTTTCCTTTATGCATGTTTTATGTGATACGATTATGTTATAGTTTATGATATGTTTAAACCTTTTCATATAAATAATGCATTGGACTTAATAAGGGATGGGTAGAGCCCTCTATAGCTCCTTGATGCATCAGTTGGTCTCATAAGACAAACTAGTGTGTTGGAATGAGGCCTTGAAAAAATTATATTTGTAGTCTTGGAACGAGGACTTGGATACGTGGTTATGATAGTCTGGCATTATTAATTCCATTATCATGAAACTGGTTCTGATATTGCATTTGATTATTAGACTAGTAGAATATCTATGTGAATAGGTAAATGGAATTATTTCATTTTATTTTTGTCATATTATTCTGAAGTTCAAGTTTAAAAAGATTTTGTTTTAGTTATACATTGCCTTAATGGTTTATGTTTATTTATGAAAGATTCCTCTATATAGTTATCCTTACTGAGCATCTGAGCTTACCCCTTTCTATGTATTATTTTTTCCAGGATGTGAAGAAATATTTTATGACTGACCTTCAGGGATAGTCTGAAGGGGATGTGAGTGTGGACGATGGATACTATGTTATTGTATTTTTTTACTTAATGACTTAATGTAACATTTATGAATGTATCTAGTGTTTTCAAAGATACTAAACTAATTAGTCTTTCGAGACTTGATCTTTTGTGATCATGCCAATGTTATGTAATAATGAACTGGCTCTAGGTAACTGGGGTTGGGGAGTTACAAAAAGTAACCTTTACATCTCTAATAAGTGTCTACCTAGTAGGGGTTCTTGTCTTTCTAGAAGGCTTGATATTCTCCGTTGGTCCTTTCCCATGGATTACCTCAGAACTCCAATTTCATCAGGGAGACTCAGGATGAAATAATTTTATCAAATTGTGATAAATTTCATATGGAGGGTTCACAACTGGAAGAACCATTTCCTTTCCTTCAGGGGGAAGATTACCCTGGATAATATTGTATTGTTGTTCATCTCCATTCATGAAATGTACTCCATTATTGTACATTAATGTGTCATCAGGACTATTGATAAACTCTTGGACTATTTCATGTGGGATGCTCTTTTTTTAATGTAAGTGTCACTAGGTTTCATTGGAATGACTGGAAACGCCCATCCATGATGGGAGAGTTTATGTGAGGTGCCCTGAATCCATGCTACACTGTATATATGCCTAGATGGAATGGGAATTGATCGAAGGAAAAACACTATGGGGAAAGTCCATGTCCTACAGTTGGGTGGGGTATGAGGAGTACATTGGTGACAATGATTCCTCATTATGGTCACAGATTAACCCCCTCATCAATACCCTGAAACAGAACTCCCACTAGATTATGGGAGAGTGAAATATTCTCTTCTTGAAGCATAACTGGGTAGGCTCTGTTCTTGGTTTTCTAGGTTTCCTGGCACCCTTGATCTCTTTAAAGGAAGCAAGTCTCCACCCCTCATTAATAAATGATGTGATGGACACATTACAACAAGAGATCCTTGAATCAATCGATATAACTCAGACATTGACACAAGAATCTTCACTAAATCCTCCTTGGAGTGATTCTCTACCAAGGATTACCGTAGGCTCTCAGCTTCGTAGGGACCTCACGATACCTATAACACCACTATTTTGTGCAAGAAGATCCCTTCCAAATACAACTTTTTGATATGGAGGATCATAAATCATGTTCTGGCTATGGATGAGCAGGTCATGAAGGCAGCTATCAGTCTGGAATCCAGATGTCACTACTATCGCAACCAGTGGGAAGAGAGCACAATCCACTTGTTCTTTGAAAGCGAGTGGGACCACAGGGTCTAGTATTTCTTTGGAACCCTCAAGAAATTATTCTCCGTCTAGAAATGTGACACTTATTTACTAGACAATTGGTTCCATGGGATAAATATTTCAGACCATAAAAGGATGGAGCAATCTATCATTTTCAGTGCAGGGTCATAGTGTATGTGGAATGCCAGGAACCAACCACGCTTCGAATGTTCCATTCGTACTGAAAGGTCCATTATTGAGAGCATACATAATCTACTGTTGGAGCTGGTCATTATCATCCAAAACTGGTGGGAGGGTCCCTCGTTGAATATGTTATAGGTCAGTTCTCCTCCAGTTAATCATTCACGTAACATGACACATGGGCAATGGATATGTTGGCGCCCTCCGGTCCCAGGGTACAAGCTTAACTCAGAAGGTTCACGTCTACTAAGAGATATGAGAGTAGGGGGTGTGGTTCCGGACATGTGTGGAAGTTTTGAACTATCATTCACTGCTTTTTCTGGTAAGGGAACCCCGCTTCAAGCAGGCGCCAATGCTCTGCTTACGGGACTATCCCTTTGAAAATAGAGGAAAATTTCTATAACCCAAGTGGAGACCAATTCTTTAATTCTTCATAATTCTCTGAATGGTAATGGTAATACACCATAGTAAATATCCTACATAATTAGGAAGTTCCATACCCTCCTCCTATATGTCATGGTGACCCACACATGGTGGGAGGGGAACAGAGTTACAGATCATATTTCTTCAATAGCGAGCCTAGGATCCAACATCACTCGCCTCCCTTTGATAATCTTCATGAATCCTGAGGGGGTTAATTTGATAAGAGGTGATGCTCTCGGTTTACATTGCATTAGGCCACCCTAGTCCATGTGTTACATGTTTCTTGTCTCTTGATTTGTTTTCTCGTCTTCTATGTTTGTTCCCTTGTTTCTTCTTTAATAAAAATTTGATGATTATGATGATGATAGAACTTAAGAGTGGTACTATACTAAAAAATTCCCAAACTCAAAATTCCAATCCTAGTTTTGATCCCAAAAATACTGATGAGAGTTCCAAATAATATTCAAGAATTTTATTCATTTTTTTGGAAAGACCAATTATTGTTTAACCTATCAAAAATTTATAACCTATTTATAAATAAAAAATAGTATTAGAAGAAGAATATATTCATTGAATAACCATGAATGATTGGATAATCATGTCAACAACTTTGGTTTCTAAAAATAATTCTCAAAATGAAAAAGATGTTTCCAAACCACTAGAACCCTATCAAATGAATAACCCACTATTGAGGAAGAATGAATAAAATTATTTTGACAATGTGTTTTTACAGACTTTTAGAAAATGTCATGTATATATAACTTTGTTTGATGATGTGAAACAGATTTCATGCAATGCCCATTTTTCATAAAGAAATTATTTCTCATAAATGAAAATTTAAATAAGGAGAGATAATAAGCTTATAGATGAATATTTTCTACATGATTAAACATTATCTTCCTATTAAATGTAAATATTTGAGAATGTTTAATATTAACTACATCATAAGTGAGTTTGAATTCGAATATTTCATTCTAAATTATAGATATTACAAAAATTTCATGCCCTTTTCTATTTATTAATCTTTATAGATTAGAGAGATAAAACTGGATGGATTTATAAATTAATAATCCAATAAGAGTACCACAAAACCTAATACATTTACAGATGATGTTTTAATTTATCTACGAAACATTATTTTTAAAATTGTATTTTATGAATTACATATGGAGAATAATTGGTTTAGAACACATGATCCTCTCATTCAGAGGATTACATTTCTAAAAACTAATAAGGCCTCCATTAATTTTTATGAAGGAATATTTTCAATTTAATTTGGAGGATAACTAGTTTAATTTAATATTTTTCAATCTATAAAACAACCAATATAATATCATTCATCCCCTCATGTGAATATGAATATGACTGACTAGTTCTCTAGTGAGTAATTTCTTAATATTTCACGTAATGAATCTCTAACTATTAAACCCAAACATAAACCTTTATTTACTATTAAAACTAACATGATTAAGTGTGAAAAATATGAACAAAAAATAAACATTGAATATTGAAACTCTTACATATGACATTTCTATTTCTAAAATTGTTGTATCTGATTTTATTGAAACTATTAAGAATATAGAAGGTTAAAATTGATTACTATTTTCAAGAAAACAAATTTCATGCCATTACTCTACTAATAACTTTAAAAATAATAAAAAAGATGAAGAAAAATCACATATTATGATTTTATAAAATTTTAATATTTTCTCTAAAATAAAACTTTTAAATAGATATATGGATTTCATGTTTTCCCCAACATGAATATAAAATATACTCATTTTGTTAATTAATTAAGTGCTATACTTGGTGTTCTTGATTCATATAAATCGTATTTAATCAATTAAAATATCCTATCTCATTTATAATTGAAACCACTTTCTAAAGACCTAAAATATGAATTCTGGGATCAGAATAGAGAAATTCCCATCATAGTTTCTATAGAGATATCAAAAAATCAAGAGAAACAACTTTTAAGAGTTGTTATAACATAAAAAATATCCTTATGATAAAATATATTTGATATAAAACGAATCAACCCTTACACTTTCATGCATAAAATAATATTGGATGGAAACGCTAAACATGTTAGAAAATTTCAAAGGAGATTGAACCCAACAATATTTGAGGTTCTGAAAAAGAATATGAATTTTTTTTGATCTAATAGAATCATTAATTATATTTATGATATCCAATTGTTGAGATTTATTTATGTTTTAAACAAAAATATTGCATTCATTAATTAACTCAATGGATTTAGTAAGCTTGTACATTTTTGGATTCCAAGTAAATAGATTATGTTCATTGATTATTGAAAGATCAATTTAGTGACAATGAAATGATATTTTCTCGTTAGTTTAAATAAATTGTTTCTATATAATTATCTTGACAAACACAATATTATTATCTTGATATATTTTCTTGTTACACACAAAATGTATATAGCATCTGATGATCAAGAGAAAACAACTTTCACTTTCCATCTTGGAACTTTTTTATACAGAATAATTACATTTGGTTTGTGAAATGACCCAATAACTTTTCAAAGGTGTATGATAAGTATTTTTTGAATTTATAGAAAATTATTTGGAAGTTTTTAAGGATGTATTTACTATTTATATATCATATTCTGGTAGATTTTGGAAAAAAAATTTTATCGTCCTTAAGAATTTAATTCAAAAAAATCATGTTATTGACTATGAAAAATTACAATTTATAGTATATAATGTAAAATTTCTCTTCATGTAGTTGAAAAATAGAGAATTTCATTTTAATAATCCTTATTTGAGGTACCTTATTCACTTCCAAACCCAAAAAAAGTGAGAGATGTGAGATATTTTCCTGTACATGATGGTTTTTATATGATATTCAAGAAATAATTTAGAAAAATAGATTTTCATTTAACGTAATTGTTTCAAAAATAATTTAAATTTATAATTAATGTGATTTTTAAATAATAATTTATAATGATGAATTTTTTTTGATATCCCCAACCATTGTCTATCATCCAACATAAGACATGTACATTGAATTAATGATTGATGCCTATGATTTTTCACTTGGGGCTATTTTGAGTCAAAACTAAGAAAAAATATATATCATGTTATATCTTATGAATATAAGACTATTTATCAAGACTAATCCAACAAAATAATAGATTAGTATGGTATTTATCTGTTTCATTTTATTTGGATAAGTTTATATGTTAAAATGTATGCTCTGAAGTGATTATTTTAACAGTCTATTATGTAATCAATTTTCTTTAAGAAACACGATACAAAATTATGGATCCTATGATGGATATTGTTATTGTAAGAGTTTTATGTCTAAATAGAATATTAAACGTGATGTGGAAATGTTTTTACTTAATATTTGAGTAGAAAACTTGCTGCTTTTGATGAGAAACCCCCAATCATTCCCACAAACAAAGAAACTATTCCTGATAAAGATTTAGTTTTGATTAAAATTAAGATACCGAGGTTTCTAGAACATGTGAATTATTTGGAAGATAATAAAATCCTACAATGGGTTTTTATGAAAAAATTCAAAATATGTGATAGATTCAATGCAGTACAATTTTATAAAATATTACTTATATTATGTCATTAGTGTCCAAATAATAAGGAGATAGATTCCAAATTCTAAATTACAATCATTTTTTATTATTTTCTAGACTCTAAAATTTTAAAGACCCGTAAAATTCAAGGGAAATTTTTTCATAATTTTCTTTGGAATTTTACAAGAGCGCGGTTTCTGACGGCACCTGATTCCGAGGCTCGGAGTGCCCGGAATCAATTTCCGATGTTTGGCTTGGGTACGTTCAGTGAACGAACGAGCGGGAATTTCTAACTTTTGATCCGATGCTCGGAATTGAAATCCAAGGACACCGATGAACTCGCAGCGCCGATATTCGCTTAAGAAGACCTTTCCCGAAGTTGTGTTTTCCTAGGAGGAGATGTTTAATTTTCTGGATGAAATGAAGGGTAAAATAAATTTGTTATACAATATTTATTTTATATCTTAAAAGTGGTTATAATATTTTGTTGGAAGTTGGGTGGTTTAACCACCTAAGACAGGATTAAGGTGAGGAGGGGCCCACCCGAGCCCCACCTTTTCAAATTCCCTAACTCCCCTCTCTCCCTCTTAAAGGCTTGACAACTTAACTTTTAATTAATTATACAACTCATGTATAATTAATAAGTGAGTTTAATTTTGAGTTTTTGAAATTCAAACTCTTGAATTTCAAATGTTGGGTTGTGTTAATAAATTAAGTGTAAGCTTAATTTATTTTTGGGTTAGTTCCTTTGTTACTTGAGAGGATTGGGAGAATCGTTGAGAGACTTGAAGATCTTCTTCGTCTTCGACGAAGAACGTGAAG
Organism: Viscum album; assembly: GCA_963277665.1. Classification (NCBI taxonomy): domain Eukaryota; kingdom Viridiplantae; phylum Streptophyta; class Magnoliopsida; order Santalales; family Viscaceae; genus Viscum; species Viscum album. The sequence continues at coordinate 749,056,225 of OY728138.1, read as the reverse complement.
AATGGTTCTTCTCCGTCAAGGAACATCGATCCCACGACCTTCGAGACTCGGCGTCCCGGATTCTTCCGTCTTCATCTTCCTCCTCGACAAGGGAGAAGTCGCCGACCGTGGTGATCATCGCCGACGACAACGTACCTCTCTTCTTCGTCTTAGCGACAAGTGAAGAGACGTCGTTTCCTCCTCGGACGCACCCCGACGTCCACGGAATCTACGTCCGACGCTGCGACGCCTTTCTCCGTGAAAACCGACGTGCGACGTCAATTTTCAAGGTAGGGGTTGTTGTTATTGTTTATTTATTTATCCTTGTTCGTGGTTCTAGCATGACTAACGTGAGGTTTATAATTTTGTGTTATTGTTTAACGTGAGGGGGCCGGACCGCATGAACACGGCCGAACCCCCTCCATCGTTCTTGTTGATTTATCTTGCGGGTGGAAACAAGGTGGCGTGGTGCCGTCGCACCACGTGGATAATCGTACGATTATATTGTGTGGCGCCGTCGCGCCGCGCCGTGGAAGAATCATCAAGAGCGCGACGCCGTCACGCCGCGTCAAGGGGAATCGAAGGCGTGGCGGAGGGGCGCGGTGTCGTCGCACCGTGCCGGACGACGAACACCGCGGCCGGTTCCGGGCTGCGGCGGGACGAGAAGACCGGCGGCCGGGCCGCCGGCGTCAGAAGCCGGAAAAAGGGGACCGGTTTGCCGGTCCCGTTGGAGAAAAACCGGCCGGACAGCTGGCCGGCCGGATGGACAAAAATCCCGGGGAATTTAATTCCCCCGGCAGCTCAAAAGCCCCCCCATTTATTTGGGGGGGCGGTTTCCTTGAGGGGGGCAGGCGGCCCCCCGGTTTCCAAACAAGCAGGCCCCCCACGAGGGGGGGGGGGGGCGTTTGAAAAAAGGGGCGCAGCTGATTGCCGCACCGCTAATCCAAGAAGCGGGGGGCCTTGCCCCCCCCCCCCCCGTGCGCTGCCTCCGTGCGGCGCCAGGCCGCCGCGCCGCCGCGCCGCCGGCCGGCCGGGCCGGGTCGGACCCGGTTCGGACCCGGGTCGGGTCGACCCGGTTCGGGCCGACCCAAGGGTGGTCGGGCCGGGTCGGCCCGGACCTGGACCCCCATTTTCGAGACGGTTTCGGTATTTTGGCCATAACATGAGCCACATACCTCCGAATTACGAACCGTCTGCGGCAACACGATCCTTGGATCGAGACCGTCGTTTCAGTATACCGCACTCAAAGTTTTGGAACACTTTGAGTTCGGCCGGGTTGGTTCGTTCACGAAACCAACCGGGCCTTCGGAGCGGAAACGCTCATATCTTGAGCTACGGACGTCTGATTGATGTGCCGTCAGTTTTGTTGTGTTCCTCTTAGAGAGACGGTTCTTTTGGCATGCTCCTCCCGAGGGTTGGACGCAGGTGGAGTATGGTCGGGTTGGTTTTTCCTTAAAAACCAACCGGGCCCTGGGGACGAAAATGCCAATAACTCTCAGACCGGGCGTTCGATCGACGCGCCGTCTGTTGCGTTGAGTTCCTGTTGACGATACGGAACTTTTGGATACATCAACTCTAGACTTTGTGACGGTTGATGTATCAGCCTTTCAGCTCGTGGAGCGGACCCTCCGAACGAGCTTGCTATGTGCGGGAACCCTAGTGCTGGTTGCGACTACTAATACTGCTACTACTGCTACTGTGACTGCGACGACGACAGTACAGAGATCCTGTGTGGATTCGACGACGACGACTACAACACTCAGCGATCTTATGTGGATCAGTTCTACAGGTCTTGTGTGGGCCCGATCCTGTTTGGGTCCGATCCTGTGTGGGTCCTTGCGCTCAGCGGTCCTGTGTGAACCAGCGCCTACAGGTCCTATGTGCGCCCGATCCTATGTGGGTCTTTTGCGGGGGTTACTTACCTAATGATCCTTCGTGGGTCTGACGACTGAGATGGATAAGAGATCATCTTTATCGTCCTTTGAAAAAGTATACCTGTGTGAGCTGAATCCTGTTGCTTTCCTGTGTGGATTGTGTTGTGCTATCCTGTGTGGATTACGTTTTTCTTTCCTGTGTGGAATACGTTTACTTTCCTGTGTGGACTGAGTTGTACTTGGGCTCGGATGTTGGAGCGTATTTGAAATTGATGACTTAGGTATATGTATGGGCATATACCTAAGCAGTGTCGGTTGTTACTTCGTGATTGTACCTTTCTTTGTGGTTTATCCTTTGTGGATTTTGAGAGAACTTCAGGGGTCTCGGGGTCCCTACTGAGTAGCTTATACTCACCCCTGCACGGGCTTTTCCCGCACTACGTTGTGTTGGTTGCAGACGACGGACATCGTTGATCTTAGCTGAGGATTGCAGAGCAGGACGGTACCTGGAGGTGGACCACTGGGCGGAACGTGCTTGGAGCGGATGGCGGGACCCGTGGAGCAGTGGAGCTATCTGTACCCACCCTTCAGGTGGGATTTCCAGTGGACAGCTCGGTGTAGCGGCTTTTACTTTACAGTTTATGTTTTCCCTTTCGAGTTGTACTTTACTTTCAGTTTGGGTTTGTATACTGGCCCATTTACTTTTCCGCACTTTCAATTGTACTCTGCTTTTGCTTAGTGTTTACTTTCCGCTTGCTTACTCTGTGGTGTTTGTTTACTTTACAAAGGCAATGGCTTCCCTTTTTACCGGGATTTATGCCTTGGTGCTAGTCGCCAGCCCCTGGCCTATGGAAGGCGGGCTTGGGGTAGTCACGGCACGGACCCCGAGGGCGGGTCGTGACAAATTGGTATCAAAGGAGAGTTTGGTTCTACCGCAAACTCTGATATTTTCTATGTGAAGTAATAATGTTTAGCGTATTGAGTGTGGTTATCAGTCCAGGGAGTCCAGTGTTGGTGCGGCGGCCGACGTATCCGTACACCAGGACCCTGACTTCTGATTTCCGACTTAATGCACGAAAACATTGATTGCGTGTGTGTTTCAATGTTTTCTTTGTGATAACTTATATCAGATCACCAGGTATACTGTTTGATCGTGGCGCACCTGATTCCTTTTCAGGATGGCCCCACGACGGCAGCCAGCTAGGGTTCCAAGAGTGTAGTGTGACGACAGACCACCGAGCGACGAGGCCTCGGTGCAGGGCCCTTTGTCAGCAGTGGCACCGGCTGTAGCTCTACCCGCCGAGCCCCCGATGCTTCCAGCGCCAGCCGCTGACGATGCACATCGCCTCAGCGCACTGCATGAGTTTCAGCGCCAGCGACCACACAGGTTTTGCGGGGAGACGGATCCCCAGGCAGCCGAGGACTGGCTGGAAGCAGTGGTATGTGTGTTTAGGCTAGTGAGGTCACCAACAGACCTCATGGTGATCCTCGCTGCTAGCCTACTACACGCAGCAGCAGGACGATGGTGGAGCTTGATGCTCCAGGTGCACGATGAGGCATCTCTACTTTGGACGGACTTTGAGAGTCTTTTCCGCTCGGAGTTCGTCCCAGCCACCCTTCATACGGTGCGTATCCAGGAGCTTCTTCAGCTGCGGCATGGAAGCATGACGATCGCTCAGTACTCGGCGAGATTTACCGATCTCTCGCGCTACCCGATCGACATGGTACGGGACCCATTCTTCTGGGCCCGGACCTTCGAGCAGGGTTGGAGACACGAGATCAGGGCATCGCTGATCTCCCTCAGCATACCGACTCAGACAGGAGTACTGGAGCGGGCCCTTCTGATTGAGAGCTTCCTTACTGAGTCTACACCAGCACCGAGACCCACCGCAGGGCGGCACGTGGCAGAGTCATTTGCAGCAGGCAGTCGACGGATGACTCAGGGGTCCAGACAGACCAGACCTTCGGGCAGACGACCTCAGGGCACTGGCTCAGCAGTGTAGGGCACACAGCACGGAGCCAGTCTTTTGAGTGGAAGACAGTGTTATGCATGCGGCAGGCAAGGCCACATGGCTCGTGACTGCCCGACCCGCCATGCAGAGGAGCAGCAGACGGTTGAGGAACCACCTAGGCAGAGGCAGAGGTTCGACCGTGGCGGTCCGCAGGGAGGGGGCGGACGAGGCAGAGGAGCTGGCCGAGCAGCAGGTGGTGGGCGACGCTTTGAGGCTCCACCACCACCACCACCAGGAGGTCCACCCCGACCTCAGGGGAGAGCACAGCTTCATGCAGCTGAATCTTACGATCATGGAGCGCCGGAAGCGGGTGGACTAGTGCGGGACTAGCTCCAGGCATAGAGTCCTTTGCCCATAATGCCTCTAGCTTCGTAGTTTGTATTGCTTTGTGTCCTTGTACTTTAAGTTTAAGTAATAAATGACACTTGCCTTGGTGAATTTTGTTATCTTGTGTTTTGTTTGTTTTTACTAAGAGGTTCCGGTTAAAAAAAAACTGTTGACTTGACCCTCACTAGCGAGATTCGTACTGGAGGAAACCCAGTGACCACACACTGATGCCAACAGTGTGACTCAACCCTTGGAGGCGAGAGTAACGGTTGGATCTCTTTGTAGCAGCGTCGAGGCCTTACGACGTCATCCATGCCATGAATTAACTAATCATGACGGGATTGACTGTATTTGGCAAGGAACATGGTTCATCCAGGGGATGAGACCGGATTTCACTTTTCGGAAAAGGAGAAATCTTTGCAGCTACCCTCTTTGCAGATATCCTTCGTGGATAGTGATGGAGCAACCTTCCTCCAGTCTCTCACAGTCACCCCTCCTCTACTACAACAGGTCAGAGAGGCACAGCGTGAGGACGCTGACTGTGAGACACGGCGTGCACAGATATCCTCGGGACAGGAACCTGATGGATTCTCCCTTGGAGCAGAGCACGACATCCTTTTCAGAGGATGTACCATGGTACCAGTCGCTTTACGAGAGGAAGTGCTGAGAGAGTTTCACACTTCTCCTTTGGCGGTACATCCTGGAGTGGCAAAGATGTACCAGGACCTCAGACGACAGCACTGGTGGCCGGGCATGAAGAATGCAGTAGCAGAGTTCGTTTCTCGATGCCTCACCTGCCAGCAGGTGAAGGCAGAGCATCAGGTACCAGCGGGCTTGGTACAACCCTTGGTGGTTCCGGAGTCGAAGTAGGATGGCATATCTATGGACTTCGTGACTGGACTTCCACGCACTTCCAGAGGTCACGAATCCATATGGGTGATTGTTAACCGACTCACCAAGTCGGCACACTTCTTACCCATTAGAGAGCAGGGCTCAGTGGAGAGCTTGGGATGTCTCTACGTTCAGGAGATTGTGCGGCTCCACGGCGTGCCATCATCTATCGTCTCCGATCGAGATGTTCGCTTTACTTCCCGGCTTTGGAAGGGGTTACAGGAGGCATTCGGGACGCAGCTACGTCTGAGCACAGCCTTTCACCCTCAGACGGATGGTCAGACGGAGAGGACCATTCAGACTCTCAAGGACATGCTCCGCGCATGTGTCCTCGACTTTGGTCACAGCTAGGAGGACCACCTACCGTTGGAGGAGTTTGCGTACAGCAATAGATACCACTCCACCATCGGGATGGCACCGTATGAGGCGTTGTACGACCGACCTTGTAGATCTCCTTTATGCTGGACAGACCCTGGGGAGTCAGCACTGGTGGGACCAGAGAAGGTCCAGGTCATCCAGGAGCGGATGAGGACAGCACAGAGCTGGCAGAAGTCATACGCTGACAGGAGGCAGAGGCCACTGGAGTTCGAGGATGGCGACCGCGTCTTCTTGCGGGTCTCACCTCGACGTGGTATTCGGAGATTTGGCTGAGGCGGCAAGTTATCTCTGCGCTTCATCGGACCCTTATAGGTCCTCAGCAGGATTGGTGAGGTGGCTTATCGCCTGGCTCTACCACCTCAGTTGCACCGGGTGCACGATGTCTTCCACGAGTCTCAGCTGAGGAGATACGTGCACGACCCGACGCACATAATTGACCATGGGGAGCTTGACGTTGACGATGGGGCGAGTTTTACGGAGATCCCAGTGGAGATAGAGGATCGACAGGAGCGGGTCCTACGTGGGCGATCGATTCCTCTTGTGCGCATCAGATGGCAGCAAAGGAATCTCTAGGAGAGCACATGGGAGCGGGAGGCTCAGATGCGTGCTCAATACCCTCATTTGTTTCCCTAGTTTTTAATGTATCTTTACGGGGACGTAAATCCCTAAGGTGAGAGTAATGTAAAGTCCCGTAAAATTCAAGGGAAATTTTTTCTTAATTTTCTTTGGAATTTTACAAGAGAGCAGTTTCTGACGGCACCTGATTCCGAGGCCCGGAGTGCCCAGAATCAATTTCCAAAGTTTGGCTCGGGTACGTTCAGTGAACGAACGAGCGGGAATTTCTAACTTTTGATCCGGTGCTCGGAATTGAAATCCGAGGACACCGATGAACTTGCAGCGCCGATATTCGCTTAAGAAGACCTTTCCCGAAGTTGCGTTTGCCTAGGAGGAGATGTTTAATTTTCTGGATGAAATGAAGAGTAAAATAAATTTGTTATACAATATTTATTTTATATCTTAAAAGTGGTTATAATCTTTTGTTGGAAGTTGGTTGGTTTAACCACCTAAGATAGGATTAAGGTGAGGAGGGGCCCACCAGAGCCCCACCTTTTCAAATTTCCTAACTCCCCTCTCTCCCTCTTAAAGGCTTGACAACTTAACTTTTAATTAATTATACAACTCATGTATAATTAATAAGTGAGTTTAATTTTGAGTTTTTGAAATTCAAACTCTTGAATTTCAAAGGTTGGGTTGTGTTAATAAATTAAGTGTAAGCTTAATTTATTTTTGGGTTAGTTCCTTTGTTACTTGAGAGGATTGGGAGAATCGTTGAGAGACTTGAAGATCTTCTTCGTCTTCGACGAAGAACGTGAAGAACGGTTCTTCTCCGTCAAGGAACATCGATCCCACGACCTTCGAGACTCGGCGTCCCGGATTCTTCCGTCTTCATCTTCCTCCTCGAAAAGGGAGAAGTCGCCGACCGTGGTGATCATCGCCGATGACAACGTACCTCTCTTCTTCGTCTTAGCAACAAGTGAAGAGACATCGTTTCCTTCTCGGATGCACCCCGACGTCCACTGAATCTACGTCCGACGCCGCGACGCCTTTCTCCGCGATAACCGACGTGCGACGTCAATTTTCAAGGTAGGGGTTGTTGTTATTGTTTATTTATTTATCCTTGTTCGTGGTTCTAGCATGACTAACGTGAGGTTTATAATTTTGTGTTATTGTTTAACGTGAGGGGGCCGGACCGCATGAACACGGCCGAACCCCCTCCATCGTTCTTGTTGATTTATCTTGCGGGTGGAAACAAGGTGGCGTGGTGCCGTCGCACCACGCGGATAATCGTACGATTATATTGCGCGGCGCCGTCGCGCCGCGCCATGGAAGAATCATCAAGAGCGTGACACCGTCGCGCCGCGTCAAGGGGAATCGAAGGCGCGGCGGAGGGGCGCGGTGTCGTCGCACCGTGCCGGACGAAGAACACCGCGGCCGGTTCCGGGCCGCGGCGGGACGAGAAGACCGGCGGCTGCGCCGCCGGCATCGGAAGCCAGAAAAAGGGGACCAGTTTGCCGGTCCCGTTGGAGAAAAACCGGCCGGCCAGCTGGCCGGCCGGATGGACAAAAATACGGGGGAATTTAATTCCCCCGGCAGCTCAAAAGCCCCCCCCCCATTTATTTGGGGGGGCGGTTTCCTTGAGGGGGGCAGGCGGCCCCCCGGTTTCCGAACAAGCAGGCCCCCCACGAGGGGGGGGGGGGCGTTTGAAAAAAAGGGGTGCGGCTGATTGTCGCGCCGCCAATCCAAGAAGCGGGGGGCCTTGCCCCCCCCCCCCCCCCCCCCCCCGCGCTGCCTCCGTGCGGCGCCAGGACGCCGCGCCGCCAGGATGCCGCGCCGCGAGGCCACCGCGCCGCCGCGCCGCCGGCCGGCCGGGCCGGGTCGGACCCGGGTCGGGTCGACCCGGTTCGGGTCGGCCCGGACCCGGACCCCCATTTTCGAGACGGTTTCGGTCTTTTGGTCATAACATGAGCCACGGACCTCCAAATGACGAACCGTCTGCGGAAACACGATCCTTGGATTGAGACAGTCGTTTCGGTATATCGCACTCAAAGTTTCGGAACACTTTGAGTTCGGCCGGGTTGGTTCGTTCACGAAACCAACCGGGCCTTCGGAGCGGAAACGCTCATATCTTGAGCTACGGACGTCCGATTGACGTGCCGTCAGTTTTGTTGTGTTCCTCTTTGTGAGACGGTTATTTTGGCATGCTCTGCCCGAGGATTGGACGCAGGTGCAGTACAGTCGGGTTGGTTTTGCCTTAAAAACCAACCGGGCCCCGGAGACGAAAATGCCAATAACTCTCAGACCGGGCGTTCGATCGACGCGCCGTCTGTTGCGTTGAGTTCCTGTTGACAATACGGAACTTTTGGATACATCAACTCTAGACTTTGTGACGGTTGATGTATCAGCCTCTCAGCTCGTGGAGCGGACCCTCCGAACGAGCTTGCTGTGTGCGGGAACCCTAGTGCTGGCTGCGACTACTAATACTGCTACTACTACTACTGTGACTGCGACGACGACAGTACAGAGATCCTGTGTGGATTCGACGACGACGACTACAGCACTCAGCGATCCTACGTGGATCAGTGCTATAGGTCCTGTGTGGGCCCGATCCTGTGTGGGTCCGATCCTGTGTGGGTCCTTGCGCTCAGCGGTCCTGTGTGAACCAGCGCCTACAGGTCCTGTGTGGGCCCGATCCTATGTGGGTCTTTTGCGGGGGTTAGTTACCTAATGATCCTTCGTGGGTCTGACGACTTAGATGGATCAAAGATCATATTTATCGTCCTTTGAAAAAGTATACCTGTGTGAGCTGAATCCTATTGCTTTCCTGTGTGGATTGTGTTGTGCTATCCTGTGTGGATTACGTTTTTCTTTCCTGTGTGGAATACATTTACTTTCCTCTGTGGACTGAGTTGTACTTGGGCTCGGAGGTTGGAGCGTATTTGAAATTGATGACTTAGGTATATGTATGGGCATATACCTAAGCAGTGTCGGTTGTTACTTTGTGATTGTACCATTCTTTGTGGTTTATCCTTTGTGAATTTTGGGAGACCTTCAGGGGTCTCGGGGTCCCTACTGAGTAGCTTATACTCACCCCTGCACGGGCTTTGCCCGCACTACGTTGTGTTGGTTGCAGACGACGGAAAGCGTTGATCTTAGCTGAGGATTGTAGAGCAGGACGGTACCTGGAGGTGGACCACTGGGCGGAACGTGCTTGGAGCGGACGGCGGGACCCGTGGAGCAGTGGAGCTATCTGTACCCACCCTTCAGGTGGGATTTCCAATGGACAGCTCGGTGTAGAGGCTTTTACTTTACAGTTGCTGTTTTCCCTTTCGAGTTGTACTTTACTTTCAGTTTGGGTTTGTATACTGGCCCATTTACTTTTCCGCACTTTCAGTTGTACTCTGCTTTTGCTTAGTGTTTACTTTCCGCTTGCTTACTCTATGGTGTTTGTTTACTTTACAAAGGCAATGCCTCCCTTTTTACCGGGATTTACGCCTTGGTGCTAGTCGCCAGCCCCTGGCCTATGGAAGGCGGGCTTGGGGTAGTCACGACACGAACCCCGAGGGCAGGTCGTGACAAAAATGGGTGGAAAATTATACCCCAAATAATATTTAGTTATGTTATCTACTAATGTTTGTTTTGGTCAACCCTTTTTAGATATTCTTTTTACTTATATAAAAATTGTAAAACTTTCCAATTTCAAGGTAATATTTATAATGGGATTAAAATGCATCAACAAACCCTCATATTTTGTGTTTTATTTTATGTTTGGGGTATATATTCCATGGGACCATTTATAAATTGTTTTTCAATATTTTTTTATATTAATTCTTATTGATTATGTATCCATATAGAAAGTTAGTATTCCCACTAGTACTAATTATGCAAAAGTTGTTTCTAATTCTCCCTAAAGAAATCTATTTTCTAGACTTGAATTTCTCAAGTTGTTAATTATAGTTCACTTTTCCCAATTATATAATAAGACCTAATAATCTATATTGACAAAATGAAGAGTCCAACATAGAGTTTCTACAATTTATCACCTGCAACCAAATGGATTTCATGTGTTATCAAAAAAAGAAACAAAATTAATTTTTGAAAAAAATCTCCACCTAAATAGAAAAGATCAGAATTTGAGATTAGACGATGTACATTAGAATTATAAGGCTAAATTAAAAAACCCTTATTGGAATGTCCCATTTTATACTTTTCTATGAAGTATATTTTTACCTATCTAATGAGTTAGAAAAAAATTCTTTTTGGGATATTAAAACAAATAATATGATTTTTTTTCTATTAAATAATATATAAAATACAACTTCAAGAGATAGAATTGATAATAAAAAATGTATATGAAAGATAAAAGATATTTAAATATAAAAATAAATACATTCATGAATAAAGTTGTCCTCAATAAATAACTAAAATAGGATGAAAAATATCTTCTCTTTGAATCCATAATGATTCTATCTAGAGGTAAATTTAATTCTAAATGTTGTAGACCATTATTTATTACTATTTTTATTAACATTTTAGATTTCCATAATTAAGAACCATATAATGAAACACTATTTATTGTAAATATACATTGATTAAATCTATTTACACTATTAGAGTATTTACACCATCAGGAAGCTGAATACATTCAAACACCAAGTAAGGTATTTAATTTCTATTGGTCTTTGTTTCACATCTAACATATTTTTCACAATGAGGACATTGAAAGGTATATGTTCATGTGGGGGGGACAGAATTTTTCACCTTAGGATTTTTTTATTTTTCCCTTAGTTGTTTTCTTTTTCATTTAGTTTTTTCTAACCAATTTAAATTCCGTGTCATTGTTTTTAGTTTTTTATATGTTTTTCTTTCATTTTTAGATTATTTTTGAAACTTTGGAGCTCAAATGAATTATTTTTTTTATTTTTTAATCCCATGTTAATGAGTGAACTGATTTAACACATGGAGTGTAATTTATATGAATACTAAAATAGTGTGTTTTAGATTCACTTTTTTTTAGAAATTTAGTAAAAACATTGAAATTTTAAATCCCTTTTACTGAATCATTATCTATATTTCAAAATCACTCTATTTTGAGTATTATAATACCTTTTTTAAATATATTTCACTTTTACATAATTTCTTAAGAAAACCAATCACTGGTTTATTTAACCTAAATTTTATTTAATTTTATCAAAACATAAGAGGTTATAGAATTCATGTTGAGATTATTAAGGAAATTTATTTGATTATAAATTCCCCCTTTTGAAAATAACAATGTATTCAGTCACAACCTAAATATTTTATCCTTTTGATCCCTTAGGAATATATGATCAACATGATATGAAGCCACATTAGAAGCATGGAATCCCTATCCTACATGCACTATGAAGTAAAATTCTTGATCCAGTTGTACTCAAGTGGGGGAATCTATCTTATTATTGGAAGAATCTTTTGAGACCTCTATTAGATGAATATTTATTATTGAGCAGTTTGTTTAGATAAAAGAAGATGTTTAGAATCCATATTGATGTTTTATACTAATATATGTTTTGAGCAAATTTTAGGAAGAAAAATTAAAAAAATTGTTCAAAATTCTATTGTTTAAAAAAATAAAACATTATTTTTGTGAATTTTAAAATAAGAATTATCATTCAACAAAAATTTTGGGATATATCACACTAAAATATCAATGTAAAAGATACCTCTCTTCCCTTCATGACCCTAAATCTATGATGAATTTTAAATTTGAATAAAAAGGTAAATGTATTTAGAATTTGCAGAAGAGTAATGATATTTCATGTTTCCATTGATATTTTGAAATTTGGGGACTATCCCATAATATTTTCATGGTTTTGTGGCCAATTCACTATCGAGGGGAGTGAGTGTGAGACAATTATAAAATGTAAATTAGAATTAGAAAAATTTACTTCAAAATATTTAAACCCACCTTATTCAATCCCATAATATTCCACATGTAAAATAACTTATATCATAAGACACTAAGAATCCATGAAAATTATTCATGATAAACATGTGTTAATTAGGAAAATTCAGCTTGTACCTTAAATTTTCATGAAGGATGCTTGTGTTTGTGGCAAGATAGATATAAGAGGATCTATGAAGGGTGACATCTGATATTAGCCTGTTTATTACCAGCATCAAAAATCTTCTTTCCTATTTTTTCAAGGTATTAACTAACTCGAAAGATACTCATTCACTGTAGAATTTCATTACAGGTCTGCTGAAAACATCGCATGATATTGGAATGTGTTGGGGTTATATGGTATATTGGCATCCCCCTTTAGAGGGGTTGAAGTTCAATAGTGATAGATCATGTGTGGGTGGATTTTTTAATGGTGGAGAGTTTTTCTAGATAATAGTGGAAATTTTATTTTGGAATTATTTATCATACATGGGAAGGGGTCTTCACATAAAGATAAATCAATGGCCTTGCTGGATGGCCTAATATATGCCGCCTAAGAGATCTGACAATTAATGAAGTTGAAACAGATTTGATACTACTGTACAACGTCATTCATGGTGTGGGTGTAACTGCTAGGGTGACTTTTTATGTCATCATTAATTGATCTTCTATATTGGGGGACAACATCATGGTTTCACATACTTGGTAATGAATAATTTATTTTTCATGACTTGAATACTTTAAATCTGTAATGGGTCAATATTATTAAAGGATATTTCCTAGGCCAACAATAATTTATAACTACTTTTACCTTGTCTCTTGTTGATCTATCTTTGCATGTTTTTTTAAAATTTATCCTTTTTTCCTTATTAATAAAAATTTAATGCTTGCAATTTCAAGAATATAATGACTCTTAAATGTGTTTTGGTTGAAGAAATCATTTCTAAAAAAACAGTTCTTTTTGAGAAGGGAAAATTAGAGTGAGGTAAGTGTTTTATGTGATTGAGAGGGTAAATATAGTGTAAAATTAATTAATTACATTTGTGTATAATTTATAAAAAAAGATTTGATAAGGCATGATAATTACTGTCCCTTAGTTCAAAATTGTGGGATCTATTGGTAATTTTCATTAAATTTACTTTGGTATTGTTTTAATTATTATGTGTCTAGGATTTCAATTCTTTAGTGTGGTGGAATTTATGGAGCTAATATTCCCATATTTTATTCTAAATAATATTTTCCCAACAATTTTTATATTTTCAAAGGAATTTTTTAGTATTCATATTCTGGGAATATTTTGTATTAAATTATTAAAATTAATCAATTCAAGGTTTTTTATTTTCTTAATCATTTTGGAAGTTAATTAAACAATCCATGATTTTTTTAATTCTATAAATTATTTATAAAATATCATTATGAACATGATATGGATAAAAATTTACTATATATTTCTTTTTAGGACATTATGTTTGATTTTTTATGAATTTTGAATGATTCTGTATGATTTTCGTGAGTATCATATGACTTCATGGAATTATGATATTACCATGTCTAATCGTATGTGATTATCCACTGAATTTGTATAATATTTGCTATTTATATTTGAATATTTTTGTGTTTCAATGTCCATAAACAATTGTTTTAGTTCATTTTATTATTTTAAACTCATTTCACATAATTGTACAATTCATGTTTTATGTGGTTCAATTTGTGCCCAATAAATCATCATATTGTGGAATTAATTATTTTTATTATTTTAATTTTATATTTTGGGGTATGATTTATCACTTTTAGTGGAATATTGTGTATTTTAAAATCAATGTATGAGTCATAAGGGAATGTGGTAATTTTTTTCATTACTCCAGAACATTTCTGATCAAATGATAATGGGCTTTAGGTCCATCAAATAAAAGTGGAGCCCAAAATTCATTCCCAATTAAACTAAAATTTTAACTGTAGATATAGAAAAATGTGGGTGAAATTTCATTAAATTATTATTAGAGAAAATTTGGATGTTTTTAGGGTGATCTTGGTTTCCCCAATTGATGTCTAAATAATGGGACAAATTTGAGGAACCATAAAAGCTCCACACCATTTCGAGCATAAAATCATAAAGGTTAATTAAATTGTAATTAATTTTTTACATATAATATAGTAATCCTAGTAAAATATATTTATCTTCTACGACCATCCCATATCTTAACATCTTTAATCTCAAATTTTCATACTAAAAAGTGGGATGAATCTGGATCAAATTTTCTAGTCAACGGTGAAGAGTCCAATTTCCTTTTATTCATCCCCCACATTTATCTATCCCAATTAAATGGTCTAGAATTTCTTTATGGGGGATCAACCCTAGGAAAAAAATTAATATTTAATGATTTTTTTAAGGAATTTATGGTATATTTTTTATTCATTTAATGGTAATTTTATGATTTAATTTTGTAATAGAATCTTCATTTTTTATAATGTATATTTTTTTAACATATTCGTTTCTTAATAATTTTTTTTTTTATTATTCAATTTTTATAAAATTTTTATTATCACATTTATACCATTGAATCATGGTATGAATTTATTCACAACAACAACTGTGAAATTCCTCACACAACGGTGGAGTGTTAATTTTTTCATTGTTTCTTCATTGTTTCAATTCCGCCTTTATAATTTGACATCCACATTCCATTGAGATACTTGAATCAATATAATGAAAACCCTATTTTGGTTTGCTTCTAGGGAGTATCATGGTGATTGATTGGATTTTATTTGATGTTATTAAATTCATAAACCAGTTCTATAGTTTTAGATTTCCTTTCATTGACTTATTTTCTTATTTTTATTTACCAAATTTATTGGCTACAAATTTTGATTGTGGGTATGAACCAATTCATTAGATATCTGATGAAAATGATCCTATAAGTTCATTTGTGATTATCCTTGGAATATTGTATGCATTAAATCAGTGAATCTCATTGATTGGATACTTCATGAACTAGTGAACTATGATTTCATCGGAAAAAAATTACATCCATTATATCCGTAGAAATAACATACGATTGGCTCAACTTTCTTGTTTTTTAATCTTAATTTATTTGTATTATGTTTCTTTTTTTCAAATAAATTCATTTATTCATAAAATCCACTAAATCAAAATAGTTGGACACTTCATAGCTAAATAACCTCTCATAAAATGTGTGTGTCTTTAGGCTACTTCTTCGATCTCTATGTATTCGACCTCAACCTAAACTATAATGGTATCTTCTACTTGTAGGGTAAATTTGGGAAGCACCAAATAATGCTATTGTTTATCGGAACCCAAGTAAGTAACCATAGACCCTATTATTCTATTCTCACCATACTTATCAATTGTCACCCCACTTCTCTATTCTCAGCCTTGAATTAACTCATGTGGTTTGAGATTTTGAACCATATCAAACATGGGAAAACTCTCCTTACGTTTTTAATCCCATATAAAGTGCGAAGTATAATGACCATCCAAATTTCTATTGGTTGGATAATCAAAAACAGAATTAACCGCAATTATTGAACTCTGGTGACCCAAAAAACATTCCAGCATATAATAAGATTCAATCCCAACAGGGCTAGTTTTAACATCCTTTTATACAATTCATAAAATATAATTTTCCTTCAAGGATATACCCTTTGGATCAACCACATGTAAATCCTAATCCAAAACCATTGCGTGAGAATGTGTGTTAAAAACTGTAGAGAATAACTTATGAGGTTGTATCATTAAGAGAATAACTAAAAAGTATTGAAATCTTTATAAAACTGATTCCCACTCAAATTATCTCATCTTAATATTTTATAGAATAATTATTTTACACAAAAAACACTCATGAAAATTATAAAAAATCATCATTTTAATCATGGAAACATTATGAATATGAAAGAATTGGTTTTGGATGTTTTAATCTAGATGAAAATTATTTTTAGGATTTAAAATTTGAGAGTTTAACTTCGTGTATTGAGTTTCTTGAATACAATTCCATTGTTGATTTTTCAAAAACACCAACCACTAAACCATTTGGAGAAATCAGAAACATGGAGTCTATACCCAATCCTAAAATTAATATTTCTAATTTTTTTTATTAAATCATTTATCCAAAAGAAGAAATTATGATGAAAATTTTTGAATGTTAAACTACGTTGAATTAAATGTCATGACCTCTATCTAAAATTTATAGACCACAAAAGCTCAAATTCATGGTGCATACATCCCCTTTTAAGTATTACATCATAGTGGATAACCAAAACCTATCGTTTTTATTTCATCCTCAATGAATTCAAATGATAAGAAAAATTCCCTTGATATCTTATTCAATATTTAGAATGAAATTGGGAGGACACTTTTCCATATTCATGGGATTATCCCTCTCATTGGGACCAATATGTTTTTCCATCAATCAATTTCAAAAACATCCTTCCAATTCCATTGGCGACTCAATCAAAATCAAATTCTAGTGGTGAAAATGTGTTGCATAAAATATTTAATGTTGGTGTTAGATAAGTTGGGGGTCCAATTAGAGCCAACAAATTTAATCTATGAACATTCTAAGAGGCTACCCAGCTTCTATATTGGCATCATATTATTTTATTTTATATTGTGTATTTTAGTTTTTTTAATGAACACCATAGGGGTTTCCAATGGGATATAATTTCTCTTGTGTGAGAGATTTAGCAGCTAAAGTATTTTAGTATTTTCAAATGAAACACATGACTTTTAGAATTAAAACCTAACTTCAAAATTACCTAGGGATTATACTTATGACACAGATCTATAGTGATCAATTTACTATTGATGGCGTATCAACTAAAACCTAGGAGTTTTTGTTCCTTGATGTTATTTCAAATCCCATCTTCCACTCATTCTCCCAATTTTTTATCCCGCTCTCTTCTATTCTATTTCAAAACTGTGGGAAGTGTCATTATATTCATAGGGGAGTGAAAATATGTGATTTAAAAAGAATAGGTTTTATGAAAAATTTCATTAACCTTAAACATGATAATACACTTTTCAAACATGAAAATTTAATTTCAAATGATTTTTAATTCACTGATTATGACTACAGTGCATGTTTAAGTTTATGAACATAGTTTATGAAAATTAAAGTTGTCTGATGTGATTTTTCATTGGAAACATTTTTTATTTTTAATAAAAATACCACAGTGCACTTCCATTGGATTTAGAGTGTCATATTGAGTTATTGGGTACCTTTTATCATAGCATAGGTTTTAGAACCACTTTTAATTTAATTAGAGTATCATGTAAAAAATAAAAATAATGGTGACCGTGTAGAGAAATGCTTTTACAAATGTGTGTAGTCCAGCAATTTGGGATAAATAATCCATATTTTTCATTCCCATAATTTGGAATTATATATCTATTTTAGTGTATGGAATTGACACAATGTGGGGCCTCTAGCTCTTACGGATCAGGAATACATAGTTTTCATTCCTAGAGTTAGTATTTTTCATATCTATTGTAGTTAAAAAATGGGAATAAAATGAAAATATAAAATTATATACTCATATTAAGGTTTGATGTGATCCCCACCTATAGCATAAATTTTTCCCCTAAACCAAGAAAATGTTCCCCATGTCTTTTGTGATGAACAACAGATTATCATGCTTAATTGAAATATGATGAAATACGATGATTAATTTAAATAAATTAATTTTCTTGCGATTGGGATATTCTTGTGAAAATAACTTGTATGAAATGATTTTTATAGAATCTTATGATTTTTTTCATGATGTCATTTGGTGAGCACTGTATGTTTATATGTTTTTGGAAAGGGGAATTCAAATTCATGTATTTTAGATAGATTTTTCCCAGGACTACAAAAAATCAATTTTGGGGGATTGATTATCCATTGAAATGTTATAATATTCATTATTTATATTTTAATATTCATGAGTCTTGAAGTCTTAAACACATTTTTAGTGCATTTTACTACTTTATCACATTTCACATCATTGTGAATTCATGTAATGTAGTTTAATTTGGAACCAATTAATCATTATCTTAAAGAATTAATTATTTTGATTATTTGAATTTTATATTTTAGGGTATTATTGATCATATTTTTGGAATATATTTTCTTTTTTTGATCAATGGAAGAATCATATGGGAAGATGTACATTTTTTACTGTTGATGTGGCAATTTCTGATCAAAGCAAAATGAGCCTTAGACCCATCAAATAAACATGGAGCCCAAAATTCCTTACCAATGACGCTAAAATTTTAACTATAGATAGAGAAATTATGAGTAATATTTAATTCAACTATTACTGGAGAATCTTTTGAGGTTTTCATCATGATCCAGACAGCCCAAGAAGAAGTTTAATTTACATGCTAGATTTCGAGGCCCGTAATATCTTCCCACCATTTCAAGAATAAAATACCAATGGATGATACATTCATAATGAATTTTTAAAAATTTAATAGGATACCTAGAAAATGATGTATCTATTCAATGCACATAACATTTTAATCCATCTTCAAGGTTATATTTGCATGCCAAAAAGGGAGATGAATCTTGTCCAAATTTTCTGGTCAACATTGAAATGTTCAATTTTATTTAATTTATCACCCACCTTTTACTATAATAATTTAATGGGATGCAATTGAATTATGGAAGATTAAACCTAAGACACAAAGGTTCCTAATTATGTTGTGGTGTGTAAGGAATTGTAGGTGAAAGTTTTATTATTTCTATTTTAATTTTAGTCTTTCAATTTGTAATCACATCTTCATTTTTTCGCATGTATCTTTTTTTCGATCAAATTAGTTTCTTAATAAAATTTATTATTATTATTATTATTCAAATTTTCTATCATTTTTATTATCACTTTTATAATTTTGAATCAAAATCAAAATTTATTTACATTAACAATTGTAAAACTCCTTATAGAATGGGGCATTGTCTGTATTTTCATTATTTTCTATTTCCTTAATTCAACCGTTATAAGCTGACTATCAAAATCCATTGAGAGATTTGAATCAATGGAATTATAAAACTTTTTTCTTTTGATTATATGGAGTTTTTGGGGTATTTATTGGCTGTTATTTGATATTAATAATTTATTAAATTAGTTCTATGGTTTGAGGGTTCCATTCATTGTCTTATTTTTGCCTTCATATTCATTGACTTTAACGAATAGACAATTTGAGTACTAGAATGATCCAAATCCGTAGAGTGATCATGAAAGTGATCATATAGGTGCATTGTTTATTAGCCATGGAAGCGTGTGTGGAATAATTCTTGGAATGATTTTTTGGGATTATCTCATTGATTGGATACTTATTGAACTATTGTTCTATGAATTAATATTAAAAAGTTATATCCATTATATCCCTAGAAACAACTTAAGATAATCTCATATTTCTTATTTTCTTAATATTGATTTGTTTTTTTATTCTATTTAATTTATTAAAATCAATTAATTTATTCATAAAATCCACAAAATATTAATATTTTTCCACTTCATATCCAAATCTCTTCCCATAGAATATTTGTGTCTCTATGTTACTTCTTTATTCTCTGCGGATTCGACCCATACCTATACTAAAATGATCAATTCTACCTATAGTGTAAATTTGTGGATCACCTGTATGACTTGGATTCCACATGACTTGGATTCCTTATGAATTTTTCATATCATATGACTTTTCTAGATATTACAAATACCATGGTAATTATCATAAGTCTTTTTTCCTTTTCCAAAATTGGATCTCGTGTGAATTTAATTGTATCATAAGATTGTGAAGATCCTGTATGTATTTTATTTTTTGTATAAAATATGACTGGATCATAAGTATTTGGAGCCTATAATGAATTGATTCTATATGACGTTTCGAAAAAAATTGAAACCGTAAGAGTTGTAACTATTTTGCTTGAATTAAAATCCAAATATCATAGTCCTTTCATATTGTATGAATTCTAATTTTTTACGAAATAAAATCTTAAGAAATAAATTATTATAGAAAAAAGTGATTTTTTGTCATATTACTTTTCAAGAAAATGTGAAATTTTAAGAACTATGTTTTTTTACGATGCTTCACTTAATCTAATCCATGTAATATCTTTTAAAGAGGAGATAAATAGTACATGTTCATGGGAGGACTCTAATTGAAATTATTTTCTTGGAGCACGTGGATATTTACAACTTCCAACCCATTCATGCATGTTAGGGAGTTTATACTTTTTCCACCTATATTACATCATGAAAAATATGTTTCAAGCATATGAAGGTTATCCAAGAGAGTTGATGGTTGAAAACACTTCTAAATATTTTTATCTCCATTATGGGAGTATAAGTAGGCTATGAACCAAAATAGAAGAGGAGAGATAGAGGTCGATTTGAACTATATTGTAGTATATAGAAATTTTTTTCACAGATATTCTATGGTCGAGAGAATATAAAAGAGAATGTGTGTTAATATTTCCATGCATGTCTAAACTATTGGGAGGTTGTGGTAGTGGATACCCTGGGACCATTTCTCACTATGTCATTTTATATTCATAGTGTAACACCCCGAGATTTTATGATAAATATTATTTTTAATTTCATTAATGTCTTGTGTTATACGATACACCAAAAGGAGCTTTCACTACACACATCTCTGACTTGGCTTGAATTACACGCAATCGCGACCTTCCACGATAGCGTGTGTTGTACTCAACACCAAGTTTCTCTAAACAACGATATGCTATTAAGATATTATTAAAACTAGACGTTATGAATAGTAATAACCACTTTTTGAAATTTTGTAAATTTTATTTTTCAAAATGGACTTCATTTATGGATTTGGAATATCGAAATTAGTTTAGGGTGAAATTTTGGTGATTTTCGGATAACTTTCATATTTTGATGAATAGTGAAAATTACTAAATTTTAATTAAAAACACATTTTTCAATAGAAATAATTAATAGTGATAAATTATTAATTTGAGTGGTTTTAAAGTATATATAGAATATATTTTTAAAATTTAATACAATGTTGGTCATTGGATGTAATTTCACATTTAAACCAGTTATAAACAAGTGTCAATCTTTTGATAGTTATTATCTCTTAAAAACACGCCTTTTGTTTTGACGACGGGAATTAATTTTTAAATTAATTAATGCAATTGATATGATTTGAATTTGGAAAAATAGAAATCATTTTTGAGTTCATAATATCAAATATAGCATAGGCCTAATTTTTTGTATTTTTCTGAAAACTTTCAATTTTTGATGAATAGTGAAACCACTAAGTGGTAGTTAAAAAAACTGAATTTTTCATAAAACTTAATTTTACCGCTTCTGTGAGTGGAATTTCAAAAATCCGAGAGACACGGTTGATGTCAGTAAGTAAAATGTGGTTCAATGAGATGAATATAATTTTTGGTGAATAGTAACTTTTTACTTTTATTTACCACGGTTAAAAGTAAATAGGGTAATTAAGTATAAAAATGATATTATTATTACCCCAACACATGTCCTAATTCTATTGGATAAGTTTAATTCGACCAAAAGAAACCTTAGAATAAAATATTACCATTTAGGCCCACTTGAATTAGATTAGGACATTTATTATTATTTAATTCAAAGAAGAGTTAAAAGAGTTAAAATCAAAGTTTATTTAATAAAACATTTGTAATATAGGGTTATACATAAGATAAATTCGACTATAAATATTCATTAGAAAGCTAAAAAGATTTCGTACATAATGGTATTTTATTTGTAATTTTTAGGCATTAAATAATTTAATTTATTTATGACACAACGATGATGCAGTAATTATCTTATTAATGAAATATTGACATAATTGATGTTATAAATACTCAAATAAATATAATTTGAGACTTTTTATGAATTCCACTAATATTATAGGTTAATATGACATGTTAGTATTTATTTAACTAACTTTGTTCGAACTTATCATTCTGTTAGGATTTTCACAAAAATCAATTACTAAATAGTTTCAAAATTGACATAAAATAGTTTTTAAAAAACAAATATTATATTATTAATTGTTATTTTATTCCTAAAAATCTAAGGTTCGGTCAAATGACTTAGATAAGGTTATATATATTAATAATAAACAACTTGGGGTTCGTTTGGATTGATATAGTAAGTTTATTAACCTTATAGTATAAGAACACAAGAAGACACGGTAAAAGTAAAATTATTTAACTTAATGTTAAATCTAAATGATAAGGTTAAAATAGGAACCTAAACTTGTATAAATTTTATTGGATGAGAGGATTTCGACCCATCCCCACCTTAGCCTAGAAATAAATCAATTTGGAGCTATTTGAAACCGAACATGACTTTATAATAAAATAATATTTTTAGTTATTCCAAAGGTGCATCTCTCCTCCCTTATAAAAGGGCACCTCCTCCCTCTCTTTCTCACACAACTTTGAGCCTTCAAGCTCGGCCAACCCCTACCAAATTCTCTTCTCCACTTCCCTAGAAAAATTTTAGAGGTTCAGGTCTTCCTCAAAGGCCAAATTTAGTGCCCTAAGAGGAGTTCTCAAAGAGGCGCTTCAAAGAAGAGGAGGTTCGGACACTTACAAAGCAAGTCGGACCTAAGGTAAGGGAAATATCACAATCTCATTTTTATCCGATATTGTTTATACTTTGATATTTACTGGGGCGTATTTTATCATCCATGTCCATCTTTCCTCAATATGTAATATTATTTCCATCCACATACAATTTTTTAAATCCAATTTTACCCTTCTTTGAGTTTTTAGTAAAAGATATGAAAGGAATCTTTTGTCGTTTTTCGTACGAGGTATTTTTTGACTTTTCCGACAAAAGTATGAGAAGAATGTTTTTTTTAACTTATACGCAATGAATTTATTTTTAAAACCTTATTTCCAAGAATATTCATTTTCAATTTTTCAAGATTATTTTTAATCAACTTCTTTTAGTTATAATTTTATGACATGTTAAGAAATGAAAAGTGTTTTTGAAGTAGAAAGGATATTTTTCTCAAGAATGGAGTTCATGTGTTTTATCAAAATTATTTTCCATCTAAGATAATAAAGGGTTCTGTTTCTATCCCTATTATTACATGGATTTGATTATGTTGTGATGGAAATATTTTTATGATTTCCTTTATCTTATATGAATTGTTTTATGATGTCATGATGTTTAAGATTCCCATTTGTATTACATGGGTTATGCAATGATGTATGATTTATGATTTTGTGGCACACATAAGAATGGTATCATTATGAGATGGGTGGGACCTATATCTCCCTCCAATGCATTGGGTAAATATTTTATATCTCATGAGATAGACATGGCTGGAACGGTATGTTATACCGATTCAGTGAAACAGGACTGAAACGAGGGTAACTCGGTTCAGAAAGGGACTTTGTCCACTAAGATAGTCTTTTCAATGAGTCTTGACTAATAAGAAATGATTCTCTATGATTATGTGTGTATGCCACAAAGTTTAATGTTTTAAGTTATGATTATTGTGATTACATTTCACTGCCATGAGTTATTCCAGGTTATAAAATTATGATCTCTTTTACAAGTTAAGATTTTTAAAAGTTATGTGCTTATGTATATGATGTGATTGATATTTCTTTTTTTTTTACCCTTACAGAGCATTTGAGCTCACCCTTTCATGTTTTCTTTTCCCCAGAATATAAGGAAAGGTTTTAGGTATAAAAAAAGAAGATCTTTATGGGAGATGTTGAAGATCTTTTACCAGGATTAGAAGATTATATTCCGAGTTTCCAAAGACACTAAACTATTACGATCCTTGTGTGTGTGTTTTTGTTATGTACTATGTATTCCGCAAATGTAATGTAATGTCAATGTACGTTAAGCTTTGGGTCTCTATAGTTGGTATCAAAGGAATGGTTTAGTCAACCTTTGGAAACTAGGATGCGAAAACGTTAGTGAGATCCCTAGAGATATTTCTAAGGTATGTCTAAGTCTAGAGATGTCCCTAAGGTTAAGTATACGTATAGGTTATATTACTAGAATTACGCTAACGATCATATAATTAAACCTAAGATGTTAGATATTGAAGGTACTCCCCCTTTATTATGTTGTTTTCCCTAGAATGATTTTTTCCTCTCACACTATTCTTTTTGGGTTATAGACGATGGCTGGAACCCGAAGGAACCGTGTTGATCAATGAAATGGACAATGCAATGATTTCCCTCCTGAACAAACAAATGTTATGGGAGATGGAGTGCAAAATCTTATTGCTATACTTACACAAGCTATGAATCATTCTGGACTTCCAAATGAGCAGAGAAGGGAACAATATTCTATTGAGTCCTTCATGAGGCAACGTCCACCTTCTTTCAGTGGGTCTTCCGATACACTTGTTGCTGTACAATGGATCAGTACCACTAAAAAGATATTTTCAGTTCTTCAATTTTCTATGCATGATAAAGTCATCCTACCAGTATATTGTTTGGAAGGTGAAGCTGATCAATGGTGGAATCTTATCAAGAATACGAGGACAAAAGATGAAATTGAGTCCATGGAATTGGATGAGTTCAAGAACTTGTTTTTCAGTAAGTACTTCCCTCGTATTCTTCGAACAAAGATGGAAAAAGAGTTTCTTGAGATGAAGCAGAAGGATGATGAATCTATTGGTATATATGAAGCGAATTTTACAAGACTTGCATGGTATGCATCTGGCATTATCATCCAACCTGAAAGTAAAGTTGATCGATTTTTCAGTGGCTTAAAACCAAGTCTTCGAACGGCATTAGCTATAAGAGACTTCAGTAGCTATGAAGAAATTGTGCGTTGTGCTATCAAGGTAGAAATGGAAGTTGGTGTTACATATCCATCTCATGGTTTTGACAAGAAACGAAAGATAGAGTTCAAGGAGAAATCTCAGAATAATGGTGAAAAGAAGATGAATGTTTCCTTATGCACAAAGTGTGGAAAGAAGCATAGTGGAGATTGTCTTAAAGGGACTAGAAAATGTTTTAAGTGTGGAAATGAAGGTCATCGAGCAGCTGAGTGTCGAATTAATGGAAAAAGGGTTTCTAATGATGTGAATAAAGAAAACACTGCAGAGAATGCACCACCAACACTTCAATGCTTCAAGTGCAAGTAAATGGGGCATTATGCTAATAAATGACCTAATCCAAGGGTTAGTGATGATCGACATGAGAAACCGCTTAAGGGAAAGGACAAAGGGAAGTCACATGCGATCACTATTGGCGATGTTGAACATGGCAACGATGTGGTGGAATGATTAAGTGTTTATGTAATGGGATTCCAAAATAATGTTGTATCATAAAGTATTGGAATATTTATGTATTGGTCTAATGTGGTATTCAAAGTGATTGAGATATTTTTGGAAATAATATGATATGCGTATAATGATGGGAAAACGAGAAAACTAAATGTTTAACAGTATTCATGAGCTCATGATTGATATAAGGACTAAGTGTTATCATGGTTTGAGTATATATAATTTTGAGGATTTTGGTATGTGGAAAGTATTAACTTTTAACTGCATTCATGTTTCCACTAAGCTTCAATGGGTATTCAAGAGAGTAAATGATTAAGGCCTTTGAATGTTTGGAATGTGACCAACAAGACATATTTTATGATATATGGGTATCAACGATGGTATTAAATCTCTGGTAATCGTTTTCACTATATTATGAGAGTGGACTGAAGTATTATGGATAAGCCTAAAGATTGGAATGGATTATGTTGGACATAAGTTAGTATTGTTTAATTATAGAAGTTTTTTCGATATTATTGATGGGATGTTATAGTAATATAGTTTTAGAAAAAGGAAAACCTGCAGGACGGGCGACAACCCATCGCGTCAGACAAGGCTGTGGGAATCGAACCCACAACCGAAGTGCGACTGGCCTTTATCACCTACCACTGGCCTACAGGAAGTCCCTGTTTAGTAGAAACTAGTTTTATTTTATTATGCATTATGATATATGTAGTATAGGTTCATTCTTGGAATCATATACGATTAACCTCACCATAGATGGAGTTATGTATATTTGATAACTTTTGCTAACCTTTTGTTTGAAACAGATGGAATGACCCATCATTCTATCACATGATCAATTAACACTTCATGAATAACAAATTCAACTTTATTTCATTAAGATATGAAGTGGAAATTGTTCAAAGTATGAACAACAGTGAGATTGTACCAAAATAAATTAAGTATTTATTCTAATTCAAATTCTTCAACTTTAGGGAAATGATTTTGAAAACAAAAAATGTTGTCCTAGTGATCTTATATCTGATGAATCAGATGGTACCCTAGATCATCACAAATTTATGGCTTTGATATTGTTGTTTTTTTCATAGCCATGTTCTCTACCACTCTCCATCAGAACTTGATGGTTAGATTTTTCTTCCATATCAATATTTTCACCTATGTTCTTCTACATGGAAACCCAGTGATGAGTTAATTTGGGTAACCGTTACATTTCATTCTTTAGTTTTTAAAGCCATATTTTGGTATTCATTTTTATGATGTGGGTTTCTATTAAACAAACTTTCTAGTAGTAAACCATTTATAACCTCGACGAATTTCGAGGGCGAAATTCATTTTAAGTGGGGTAGAATGTAACACCCCGAGATTTTATGAAAAATATTCTTTTTAATTTCATTAATGTCTTGTGTTATACGCTACACCAAAAGGAGTTTTCACAACACACATCTCTGACCTGGCTTGTGTTACAAGCTATCGCTACCTTCCACGATAGCATTTGTTGTACGCAACACCAAGTTTCACTAAACAACGATATACTATTAAGATATTATTAAAACTAGCCGTTATGAATAGTAATAACCACTTTTTGAAATTTTGTAAATTTTATTTTTCAAAATGAACTTCATTTATGGATTCGGAATATCGAAATTAGCTTAGGGTGAAATTTTGGTGATTTTCGGATAACTTTCATATTTTGATGAATAGTGAAAATTACTAAATTTTAATTAAAAACAACTTTTTCAATCGAAATAATTAATAGTGATAAATTATTAATTTGAGTTATTTTAAAGTATATTTAGAATATATTTTTACAATTTAATACAATGTTGGTCATTGGATGTAATTTCACATTTAAACCAGTTATAAACAAGTGCCAATCTTTTGATAGTTATTATCTCTTAAAAACACGCCTTTTGTTTTGACGACGGGAATTAATTTTTAAATTAATTAATAAAATTGATATGTTTTGAATTTGGTAAAATAGAAATCATTTTTGAGTTCATAATATCAAATATATCTTAGGCCTAATTTTGTTATTTTTCTAAAAACTTTCAATTTTTGATGAATAGTGAAACCAGTAAGTGGTAGTTAAAAAAAAACTGAATTTTTCATAAAATTTAATTTTACCGCTTATATGAGTGGAATTTCAAAAATTCGAGAGACATGGTTGATGTCAGTAAGTAAAATGTGGTTCAATGAGATGAATATAATTTTTGTTGAATAGTAACTTTTTACTTTTATTTACCACGATTAAAAGTAAATAGGGTAATTAAGGATAAAAATGATATTATTATTACCCCAACACATGTCCTAATTATATTGGATAAATGTAATTCGACCAAAAAAAACCTTAGGAATAAAATATTACCATTTAGGCCCACTTGAATTAGATTAGGACATTTATTATTATTTAATTCAAAGAAGAGTTAAAAGAGTTAAAATCAATTTTATTTAATAAAACATTTTTAATATAGGGTTATACATAAGATAAATTCGACTATAAATATTCATTAGAAATCTAAAAGGATTTCATACATAATGGTATTTTATTTGAAATTTTTATACATTAAATAATTTAATATATTTATGACACAACGATGATGCAGTATTTATCTTATTAATGAAATATTGACATAATTGATGTTATAAATACTCAAATAAATATAATTTGAGACTTTTTATGAATTCAAATAATTTTCTAGGTTAATATGACATGTTAGTATTGATTTAATTAACTTTGTTATAACTTATCATTCTGTTAGGAGTTTCACAAAAATCAATTACTAAATAGTGTCAAAATTGACATAAAATAGTTTTTAAAAAACAAATATTATATTATTAATTGTTATTTTATTCATAAAAATCTAAGGTTCGTCCAAATGACTTAGACAAGGTTATATATATTAATAATAAACAACTTGGGGTTATTTTGGATTGATATAGTAAGTTTATTAACCTTATAGTATAAGAACACAACAAGACACAGTAAAAGTAAAATTATTTAACTTAATGTTAAATCTAAATGATAAGGTTAAAATAAGAACCTAAACTTGTCTAAATTCTATTGGATGAGAGGATTTCACCCCATCCCCACCTTAGCCTCAAAATAAATCAATTTGGAGCTATTTAAAACCGAACATGACTTTATAATAAAATAATACTTTTAGTTATACAAAGGTGCCCCTCTCCTCCCTTATAAAAGGGAACCTCCTCCCTCTCTTACTCACACAACTTTGAGCCTTCAAGCTCAGCCAACCCTTGCCAAATTCTCTTCTCCACTTCCCTAGAAAAATCCTAGAGGTTCTGGTCTTCCTCAAAGACCAATTTTAGTTCCCTAAGAGGAGGTCTCAAAGAG
Organism: Viscum album; assembly: GCA_963277665.1. NCBI lineage: Eukaryota > Viridiplantae > Streptophyta > Magnoliopsida > Santalales > Viscaceae > Viscum > Viscum album. The sequence goes on along the minus strand of OY728138.1, from coordinate 749,027,667 downwards.
GCCCTTCAAAGAAGAGGAGGTTCGGACACTTACAAAGCAAGTCAGACCTAAGGTAAGGGAAATATCACAATCTCATTTTTATCCGAGATTGTTTATACTTTGATATTTACTAGGGCGTATTTTATCATCCATGTCCATGTTTCCTCAATATGTAATATTATTTATATCCACATACAATTGTTTAAATCCAATTTTACCCTTATTTGAGTTTTTAGTAAAAGATATGAAAGGAATCTTTTGTCGTTTTTCGTACGGGGTACTTTTTTGACTTTTCCGACAAAAGTACGAGAAGAATGTTTTTTAACTTATACGGCATGAATGGATTTTTAAAACCTTATTTCAAAGAAGCTTCCTTTACAAGTTTTCAAGATTATTTTTAATCAACTTCTTTTAGTTATAATTTTATGACATGTTAAGAAATGAAAAGTGTTTTTGAAGTAGAAAGGATATTTTCTTCAAGAATGGAGTTCAAGTGTTTTATCAAAATTATTTTCCATCTAATATAATAAAGGGTTCTGTTTCTATCCCTTTTATTACATGGATTTTATTATGTTGTGATGGAAATATTTTTATGAATTCCTTTATCTTATATGAATTGTTTTATGATGTCATGATGTTTAAGATTCCCATTTGTATTACATGGGTTATGCAATGATGTATGATTTATGATTTTTTGGCACACATAAGAATGATATCATTATGAGATGGGTGGGACCTATATCTCCCTCCAATGCATTGGGTAAAGATTTTATATCTCATGAGATAGACATGGCTGGAACGGTAGGTTATACTGGTTCAATGAAACAGGACTGAAACGAGGGTAACTTAGTTCAGAAAGGGACTTTGTCCACTAAGATAGTCTTGGAAATGAGTCTTGACTAATAAGGAATGATTCTCTATGATTATGTGTGTATTCCACAAAGTTTAATGTTTTATGTATGATTATTGTGATTACATTTCACTGCCATGAGTTATTCCAGGTTATGAAATTATGATCTCTTTTACAGGTTAAGATTTCCAAAAGTTATGTGCTTATGTATATTATGTGATTGATATTTCTTTTGTTTACCCTTACTGAGCATTTGAGCTCACCCTTTCATGTTTTCTTTTTCCCAGGATATAAGGAAAGGTTTTAGGTATAAAAAAAGAAGATCTTTATGGGAGATTTTGAAGATCTTTTACCAGGATTAGAAGATTATATTCCGAGTTTCCAAAGACACTAAACTATTACGATCCTTGTGTGTGTGTTTTTGTTATGTACTAAGTATTCCGCAAATGTAATGTAATTTCAATGTACGTTAAGCTTTGGGTCTCTACACATAGTGTCATTTTAAATTTCTATAGAAACTATATTTTTGAATGAATAATATCTTTTCCAATATCTAATTCATTTTCATCTAAAACATTCTATTACATTGTTCGATTTTTGAATTCGATGTGACTGATATAACTATTTAAACTATTTTGGTGAGGTATTTCCTTTCAGCATAGTGAGTTCAATTAGGTTTAATTTCTTAGAGGTCTTCAATACATTAATTCACTTTATTAAGAATAAAAAACCTATATTGACTTATTAGTATGGTGTTTAGTCATGTCCATATGTTCACTTGTAGGTATTTAGATAAACACTGATAAAATAAATTAGATAATATTTCTAAAAAAGGGATAAGATATGTGTTTAAAGGTTAACGCTAGTATACTACTACTGCATTAGAATTTTGATTTCAAAATACTTTTCAAATTAATGTTTATTTTCATTCAAAACATGAATTGTTTAATTTATTTTAATTAAATTATTCTAGTTTATTAAAATAATTAAATAGTTTACTATTATATTTTAAAATGTGGAAAACCAACTTGAACATTTTCAAATTACCCTAAAACCACTATTAGAGACAACATTGGTATTGTTCTACCACATTCTTAAAAGGGACACTTTTTTAAAGGTGATCCACAAAAAATCCCACTCTTTATTCAAGTCAGGTAGATCTCATATGTACTTTCAAAACATCCATGAGCTACTCCTCTTATAATCACATCACCACTCAAAAATAACACAAGGAAAACCGTCGAACTCCATAATGAATTTTTCTTCCTAGAAAAATGACACTAGCCTTGAAATTTCTATTTTAACATCCCAATCATTGATCCCAGTATCATCATCCATGATCTGACACAATGTGGTAAATCTTAATCCTTCATACGCCCAATGTGAGGAGGAGATCAACCACCATAATGTGAATACTTTCTGATTATGCCTAGATCCACTTGGGTGGAATATAGAAGGGTGAAAACATGGTGCATCCTATGCTCTGCAAGTCCATGGGTGTAACACCCGAGACTTTTATGAGAAATATATTGTTTATATCATCAATGGAATCTTTCACTACACACAACACTGGCTTGTCTTTCTTTACACGCAATCACAACCTTCCTCGATAGCTTGCGTCGTACGCAATACCGAGTTTCACTATACAACGATATGCTATTAAAGTATTATTAAAACTATCCGTTATGAATAGTAATACCCACTTTTTGATATTTTGGACTTCATTTTTTAATTCGGAATATCGAAATTATCCAAGGGTGAAATTTTGGTATTTTTCTGAAAACTTTCAATTTTTGATGAATAGTGAAAACACTGGGTTACTATTTAGAAACCGACTTTTTATTTAAATAATTATTTATTTTATATAAATTTATTTTAGTTCAAAATTGATACATAATACCTTTATAGGTTCAATGTAATACATTAGAGTCATTTTATTATAATTTTAGATATATAAAAATTTTATCGAACTTTTAACCGTCTTTTACCCACCTCCTAGGAGAATTTGGAAATTTACATAAAACTTAATTTTACCGATTCTGTGAGTGAAATTTCAAAAATCCGAGAGAAACGGTTAATATCAAGGACTAAAAGGTGGTTCAATGAGATGAAAATAATTTTTGGTGAATAGTAACTTTTTACTTTTTTTTACCACGGTTAAAAATAAATAGGATAATTTGGGGTCAAAATGTTATTATTATTACCCTAACACATGTTCTAATTCTATTGAATAAGTCTAATTCGACCAAAAACAACCTTAGGTATAACATATGACCTTTTAGGCCCACTTTTATTAGATTAGGACATTTATTATTAATTAATTTAATGAAGGGTTAAAATAGTTAAAATCAATGTTTAATAAATAAATCATTTTTAATATAGGTTAATACATAAGATAAATTCGACTATAAATATTCATTATAAATAAAAAATAATTTCATACATAATGTTATTTTATTTTTAATTTTTAGACCTTAAATAATTTAATTTATTTATTACACAATGATGATGTAGTAATTATCTTATTAATGAAATATTGACATAATTGATGTTACAAATACTCAAATAAATGTAATATGAAACTTTATATGAATTTCAATAATTTTATATGTTAATATGAAATGTTATTATTGATTTAATTAACTTTTTTCAAACTAATAATTCTGTTTTGATTTCCAGAAAAATCAATTACCAAATAGTGTCAAAATTGACATAAAATAGTTTTTAAAACAAATATTATATTATTAATTGTTATTTTATTCCTAAAAATATACGTATCGGCCAAATGACATATCTAAAGTTATATATATTAATAATAAACAACTTGGGGTTCGTTTGTCTTGTTATAGTATGTTTATAAACCTTATAGTGTAAGAAAACAAAAAGGCACGGTAAAAGTAAAATTATTTAACTTAAAGTTAAATCTAAATGATAAGGTAAAAATAGAACCCTAAACTTGTCAAAATTATATTGTATTAGGGTATTTTGACCCTTACGCACCTTAGCTTAAAAATACATCTATTTGGAGCTATTAAAAATCTAAAATGAGTTTATAATAATATAATATTTTTTGTTTTTCCAAAAGTGCCCGTCTCCTCCCTTATAAAAGGGCACCTCCTAACTATCTTCCTCACAACACATTGAGCCTTCAAGCTCGTCCAACCCCTGACAAATTCTATTCTCCACTTCCCTTGAAACATCCTAGAGGTCCTGGTCTTCTTCAAAGACCGATTTTAGTGCCCTAATAGGAGGTCTCAAAGAGGTGTTTCAAAGAAGAGGTAATTTCCGTTACTGATTATTTCAACTTTATTTCTTCTTCCACTTATTCTTTTTTATTTTTTTAATTATGAAGTAATAACATCAGTATCACTAATATACTGATATGTTATTATAAGTATGAAAAAACCCTATTTCACCATCTATCCATCCTACGGAAAACAAAATCACCGCGCGTGCGTACGTACGGAATACCGTCTCCACGCCGTGGTGTACTCTATTTTCCACCACCACCTTTCTTGGATGGGTATAATGGTGTAAATAATGACTATATATGATTATTGTAAAGTGATATTGATTTTGAGATAGTATACATGCACTCCAATACAATTCCACGATCATGGGAACTATATCATCGCTCGTGCGTAGGTACAGAATACCGTCTCCACGATGTGATGCGACTCGTTCTACATGAACTTAATTTCATAATGGTTATATAAATGAATTAAATGAGTGAATATGATATATATTACACTAATAACATTCTAGAAATGAGTTATCTATAACCTAAAGATAAGAATAAGAATTTATTCGACAAAACACGCATAAGAACAAAAAGTAATAAACACCCGAATAACAAGTAGCAATGAAATATTATTAATAAGAAGCTAAGAATATGACCATATATGATATCATAACAATGATTATGATTCTGTAATAAGTCAATAAAATTATCTAAATCATTATATAGGATTTTCGGACACTTACGAAGCAAATCGGACCTAAGGTAAGGGAAAATCTCACAATCTCATTTTTATCCGAGATTGTTTATACTTTAGTATTTACTGGGGTGTATTTTATCACCCACTTCCATGTTTCATCAATATGTAATATTATTTCCATCCAACTAAAATTTTTTATATCCAATTTTACCCTTAGGTGAGTTCTTAGTAACATATATGAAAGGAATATTTGTTCGTTTTTCATACGAGGTACTTTTTGACTTTTCCGGCCAAAGTACGAGAAAAATGTTTTTTTAACTTATACGGAATGAATGGATTATTAAATAATTATTTCCCAGAAGATTACTTAACAAGTTTTCAAGTTTTTTTAATCAAATTATTTTAGTTTCGAATTGTATGACATGTTAAGAAAGGAAAATGTTTTTGAAATAGAAAGGATATTTTCCTCATGAATGGAGATCAAGTGTTTTATCAAAATTATTTTCCATCTATGATAATATAGGGTTTTGTTTCTATCCCTATTATTACATTTATTTGTTTATGTTGTGATGGAATTATTTTTATGAATTTTTTATCGTATATGAATTGTTTTATGATGTCATGATGTTTAAGAATCCCATTCTTATTACATGGGTTATGCAATGATGTATGATTTATGATTTTGTGGCACACATAAAATGGTATCATTATGAGATGGGTGGGACCTATATTTCCCTTCAATTCATTGGGTAAATATTTATATCTCATGAGACGGACATGGCTGGAACGACAGGCTAAACCGGTTCAGTGAAAGAGGACTGAAATGAGGAGTGAACTCGGTTCAGAAATGGACTTTTTCCGCTAAGATAGTCTTGGAAATGAGTCTTGACTACTAATAAATGATTCTATATGATTATGTGTCTATGCCACAAAGTTTCATGTTTTATGTTATGATTATTGGGAATACATTTCACTACTATGATTTATCCCATGTTATGAAATTATGATCTCTTTTGGAGGTTAATATTTCCAAAATGATATGTTCTTATGAATATGATGTGATTTATATTTCTTTTGTTTACCCTTACTGAGCATTTGAGCTCACCCTTTTGTATGTTTGTTTCCCAGGTCAGGAAGAAGGTTATTAAGTAGGATATGCCAAAAGAGACTCTAGATATGATGAAATAAATGGGAGACAATGTAGATGCTTTATGAACCAGTTGTTTATGATTCCCAGTTTCTAAACACACTATACCTATACGGTACTTTCCTGGTTTTGTTATATGTTGTAATATGTGTGCTTCAATTTTTAAGTATTAACAATATATGTAAATATGGGTCATTATAGTTGGTATCAGAGGAAAGGTATAGTCAAACTTTGGAAACTAGGATGTGAAATCCTTAGTAAGATCCTTAAAGATAATTCTAAGCATAGAACACAATCATAGTGTTTTAGAAATGGCCATGAATAACCTATGATAAGACCTTAAGTGTAAAATTTTATTCTTGATTATGTGGTTTTCCTATTGTAATTAGTGATTTCTCACACTATTCTTTATGGTTTTAGTCAATGGATGGAACCCGAAGGAACTGTGTTAATGCGGAATGTGACGGGAAATGTAATGATTGTCCCAATGATCAACCAAATGTTATGGGAGCCGGAATGAAAAATCTTGTAGCCATGATCACACAACTATATCAAGCTATGAATCATGCAGAACTTCCAAACGAGAATAGGAAGGAGCAACATTATGTTGAATCCTTCATGAGGCAGTGTCCACATTCATTCAGTGGGTATTCTGATCCATTAGTGGATAAAAAATGGATCAGTACCACTGGAAAGATATTTTCAGATCTTCAACATTCTGAACATGATAAAGTCATCTTAGCAGTGTATCGTTTGGAAGGCGATGCTGATCAATGGTGGAATCTTATTAAGAATACGAGGCAAAGGGATGAAATTGAGTCCATGGAATGGGATGAGTTCAAGAAATCATTTTTCAATTAGTACTTCCCTCGTATTCTTCGAACAAAGACGAAGAAGGAGTTTCTTGAACTGAAGCAAAAGGATGATGAATCTGTTGGTATGTATGAATAAAATTTTACAAGACTTTCAGGGTATGCTTCTGGTATTATTATCCAACCTAAGAGTAAGATCGATCGATTCTTTAGTGGTATAAAACCAAGGCTTTGAAGGGTGTTAGCCATAAGGGAATTCAATAGCTATGAGGAAATCGTTTGATGAACTCTCAAAGTTGAAATGGAGATTGGAGTAACCCATCAGTCATATGGGTTTGATAAGAAGAGGAAAATGGAATTCAAAGGAAAATTTAAAGAGCACACTAAAAAGAAGATGAGCTTTCCCTTATGCTCAGTGTGTGGAAATAAACATAGAGGGAGTTGTCTTAAAGAGACAAGTAAATGTTTCAAATGTGTAATGGAAGGTCATCGGGCATTTGAATGCCGCAATGATGGGAAGAAGATTTCTAGTGATGCGAACAAAGAAAAGTCTACACATAGTGCACCTCCCACACTTTAATGTTACAAGTGCAAGGATATGGGGAATTATGCCAATCAATGCCCAAATCCAAGGGTTGATGATGATGATCGACATCAACAAACTCTTAAGGCCAAAGAAAAAGGAAAGTCACATGCAATTTCTATCAGCGATGTGGAGTACGATAACGATGTGGTGAAATGTACACTTACCATCAACTCTAAAGTAACAAACGTTTTATTTGATTCTGGATCCACCCACTCATTTATTTCTGAATAATTTTCTATGGGTATCTCCGTATTACCTCAACAATTAGATGTTGAGTTATCTGTGACAACCCCTAAAGGAACAACAGTCGCATAAAAAGTTTATAATTCTTCTCCGATTGAAGTTTGTAGGAAAGTGCTTCCTGAAAATATTATGATCCTTCCTACAGTGGAATTTTATTTGATTCTTGGCATGGATTGGCTTTCTTTATATGGAGCTCATATCAATTTCCAAATAAGGGAAGTCACATTTCATATTTCAGATCAATCTATGATCATTTATCGATGCAAGGTTGAACATATCCTTCTAGTGGAAATTTCTTCCATCTTATGGGTTTTGATTCCACTAAATGAAAGTTATTTATCTCAAATGGTTGGTGAGAAACTCACGATTAAGAATATGACTATTGTACGGGAGTTTGATGATGTCTTTGCGGAGGAATTGACGGGTCATCCACCTAATCGTGAAGTTGAGTTTTCAATAGAACTCGTACTGGGTGCTTTGCCTATTTCAAAGACACCTTATAGAATAGCCCCAATTGAGTTGCAGGAATTGAATAAGCAACTCCAAGAGAATCTTGATAAGGGATTCATATGCCCTAGTGCGTCACATTGGGGAGAACCTGTTTTGTTTGTTAAGAAGAAAGAAGGATCAATGAGACTCTCCATTGATTATCGAGAACATAACAAGATCACTATCAAGAACAAATATCCTCTCCCGCGCATTGATTACTTATTTGACCAACTACGCCGAGCTAAATACTTTTCCAATATTGATCATCATTCAGGGTATCATCAATTAAGGGTCAAATGGTAGGATATACCAAAGACGGCTTTCCATACAAGGTATGGACACTATGAATTTATAGTGATGCCATTCGGTCTTACTAATTCCACTTCTATCTTCATGGGTATAATGAATAGAGTATTTAGAGACTATCTTGATCAGTTTGTGGTAGTCTTTATAGAAGATATTCTTGTCTATCCAAATACCAAGGAAGAACATGAAGATCATTTGAGAATTATATTGAAGACCCTGAAAAAGAAGAAGCATTATGCCAAATTTACGAAGTGTGAATTTTGGCCTAAAAAGGTTTCATTTTTGGGTCACATAATATCAAAATAGGGGATATCTATGGATCCAGAAAAAACAGAGGTTATCGAAATATGGTCGATACCAACAACAGTAACTGAGATCTGAAGTTTACTTGGTTTGGATGGATATTGTCAACATTTATTTGAAAGTGTTTTCACGATTATCTAATCCACTCACCATGTTGACTCAAAAAGAAGTTATGTTCGTGTGGACGGAGGAATGTGAAGATAATTTCAAGGAGTTGAAAAGAAGGTTATCCAGTGCACCTGTACTCACAGTTCCCTGTAGTGGAGAAAGGTTTGTGATCTACAGTGATGCATCCAAGAAAGGGTTGGGGTGTGTTCTTATGAAAAATGATATAGTGATAGCTTATGCCTTACGAAAGTTGAAAATCCATGAGTAAAATTACCCAACTCATGATTTGGAGATAGCTGCGGTAATCATTTCATTAAAGATTTGGAGGCATTATATTTATGTAGAAAAGTGTGATATTTATACTGATCATAAAAGTTTAATGTATATTTTCACACAAAAGGATCTGAATATGCGCCAAAGAAGATGGTTAGAGCTGATTAAGGATTATGACTGCTCAATTCATTACCACACTGGGAAAACAAAAAAGGTGGTAGATGCATTAAGTCAACAAGACCATGGTAGCTTATCCATGATGAGGATCACAAAAGATCCAATATTTATGGATTTACAAAGGATGGATATTGGAATTATAATGGAAGGGGAAAATCGTATCTTTCTCAAATGAATGTTCAACCGTCTATACATGTGAAGATTAAAGTGGCACAGAAAGAAGATGTAGAGTTACAAAAGAAGGTTAGAAATGTTCCTGAATTCGACCTTGATTGTGATGGGATAATAATGTTCAGGAATCGGGTTTGTGTTCCTCCCATCCCAGAATTAATGATGGATCTACTGGATGAGGCTCATAGTTCTTAATTCTCTATTCATCTTGGAATCACAAAGATGTATAGGGACCTGAAAGTGTAATTCTGGTGGGATGGCATGAAAAGAGATGTTGCTGAATATGTCTCTCGATGCTTGGTTTGTCAGTAAGTTAAAGCCGAGAGACATAATTCTAAGGGGATGTTACAACAATTACCCATACCTGAATGGAAATGGGAAAACATCACTATGGACTTTTCCACAGGACTTCCTAAAACATTCAATGGCAATAATGCTATCTGGTTGATAGTAGATCATCTTACAAAGTCTACACAATTCATTGCTATTAGAGAGGATTTCTCTCTGGATCAGCTTTCCAGGATATATGTGAAGGATGTGGTAAGATTGCATGGAGTACCACTTTCCATTATATCTGATCAGGATCCAAGATTTACCTAAATGTTTTGGTGAAGTCTTCAGCATACTTTGGATACAGAGTTTAGTTTCAGCAGTACTTATCATCCTCAGATAGACGGTCAGTCTGAGAGAACAATTAAAACTCTAGAAGATATGTTGAGATCTTGCTCTATGGATTTCAAAGGTGGTTGGGATCAACACCTACCTTTGGTGGAAGTTTCTTATAATAATAGCTTTCACTCTTGTATTTAGATGGCTCTTTATGAAGCTCTATATGGAAAGAAATGCAGGACTCCAACTTGCTGGGATGAAGTTGTGGAAAGAAAGCTATTAGGACATGATCTTGTCGATGAGATTGTAGAAAATCTCAGATCTATTCAACAACACATAAGAGAATCTCAAAGTCAACAAAAAAGTTATGCCGACAACTGAAGAAAAGACCTATAGTTTGAAGTGGGTGATAAAGTGTTCTTAAGAATATCTCCCTAGAAGAGTTTCATGAGATTTGGAAAGAAGGGAAAGTTGAGCCCTAGATATATCGGTCCTTTCGAAATACTGGATCGTGTTGGGAAGGTAGCTTACTGATTAGCGCTTCTACCGAATCTCTCCCAAGTTCACGATGTGTTACATGTATCTCTGCTGAGAAAATACATACCTAATCCTTCACATGTACTCAGCTCAGAAGTTGTACCGCTGGAACAAGATCTTTCTTATGAAGAATAGCCGATAGATATTCTGGATCGTAGTGAAAAAGTCCTACGTAACAAGACCACTCGCTTAGTGGATGTTTTATGGAGGAACCACCAATTAGAAGAAGCTACATGGGAGCTTGAGGATATGATGAGGGAGAGGCATCCTCATTTGTTTGTTAAAAAGTGACGAATTTCGAGGGCGTAATTCAATTTAAGGGGAGTAGAATGTAACACCCGAGACATTTATGAGAAATATTTTTTTATCATAAAAGGAATCATTCACTACACACAACACTAGCTTGTCTTGCTTTACACGCAATCACGACGTTTCTCGATAGATTGCATCGCACGCAATACCGAGTTTCACTAAAAAATGTTATGCTATTAAAATATTATTAAAACTAGCCATTATGAATAGTAATAACCACTTTTTGAAACAATGGAATTCATTTTTTAATTCGGAATATCGAAATTAGCTTGTGGTGAAATTTTGGTATTTTTCTGAAAACTTTCAATTTTTGATTAATAGTGAAAACATTAGGTTACTATTTAAAAACCGAATTTTTATTTAAATAATTATTTATTTTATATAAATTTATTTTAGGTCAAAATTGATACATTATACCGTTACAGGTTCAAAGTAAATCATTGGAGTAATTCTATATTAATTTTAGATATATAAAAATTTTATCGAACTTTTCACCGACTTTTACCCACCTCCTAGGAGAATTTATAAATTTACATAAAACTTAATTTTACCACTTCTGTGAGTGGAATTTTGAAAATCCGAGAGACACGGTTAGTATCAAGGAGTAAAATTTGGTTCAATGAGATGAAAATAATTATTGGTGAATAGTAATTTTTTACTTTTTTTACCACAGTTAAAAATAAATAGGGTAATTAAGGGTAAAAATTTTATTATTATTATTACCCTAACACATGTACTAATTAAACTTGATAAGTGTAATTCGACTAAAAACAACCTTAGGAATAAAATATGACCATTTAGGCCCACTTGGATTAGATTAGGACATTTATTATTAATTTATTTAAAGAAGGGTTAAAATAGTTTAAATCAATGTTTAATAACTAAATCATTTTTAATATAGGGATATACATAATATAAATTCGAATATAAATATTCATTAGAAAGATAAAAAGATTTCCTATATAATGGTTTTTTATTTTTCATTTTTAGAAATTAAATAATTTAATTTATTTATGACCCAATGATGATGCAGTAATTATCTTATTAATGAAATATTGACATAATTGATGTTATAAATACCCAAATAAAAGTAATTTGATACTTTTTATAAATTACAATAATTTTATATGTTAATAAGACATTTTAGTATTGACTTAATGAACTTTTTTCTAACTAATCATTCTGTTTTGATTTCCACAAAAATCAATTACCAAATAGTGTCAAAATTGACATAAAATAGTTTTTAAAACAAATATTATATTATTAATTGGTATTTTATTCCTAAAAATATATGGTTCGGAAGAATGAATTATATAAGGATATATATATTAATAATAAACAACTTGGGGTTCTTTTTCTTGTTAGAGTAATTTTATTAACCTTATAGTGTAAGAAAACAAAAAGACACGGTAAAAGTAAAATTATTTAACTTAAAGCTAAATCCAAATGATAAGTTTTAAATAGAACCCTAAACTTGCCTAAATTCTATTGGATGATATTTTTTCGACCCATACCCACCTTATCTTCAAAATAAATCAATTTAGAGCTATTAAAAACCGAATATGAGTTTATAATAAAATAATATTTTTAGTTTCTCCAAAGGTGCCCCTCTCCTCCCTTATAAAAGGGCATCTCCTCCCTCTCTTCCTGACACCACATTGAGCCTTCAATCTCGTCCAACCCCTGACATATTATCTTTTCCACTTCCCTAGAAACATTTTAGAGGTCCTAGTTCTCTTCAAAGACCAATTTTAGTGCCCTAAGAGGAGGTCTCAAAGAGGCGCTTCAAAGAAGAGGTAATGTCCGTTACCGATTCTTTCAACTTTATTTCTTCTTCCACTTATTCTTCATTAGTTGTTTCATTATGAAGTAATAAAATCAGTATCACTAATATGATGATATGTTATTATAAGTATTAAACAACCCTATTTCACCATCTATACATCCTACGGAAAACGAAATCACCGCGCGTGCGTACGTACAGAATACCGTCTCCACGATGTGGTGTAATCTATTTTCCACCACCACCTTACTTGGATGGGTATAATGGTGTAAATAATAACTATATATGATTATTGTAAAGTGATATTGATTCTGAAATAGTATAAATACACTCCAATACAATTCCAAGATCATGGGAATGATATCATCGCATGTGCGTACGTACGGAATACCATCTCCACGATGTGATGCGACTCGTTCTACATGATCTTCATTGCATAATGATTATATAAATGAATTGAATGAATGAATATGATATATATTAAACTAATATCATTTTGTAAATGAGTTATCTATAACCTAACGGAGAATAATAAGAATTTATTTGAAAAAACACGCATAAGAACAAAAAGTAATAAACACCTGAATAAGAAGTAGAAATGAAAAATTACTAATAAGAAGCTAAGAATATGACCATATATGATATAATAACAATGAATATGATTCTGGAATAAGTCAATAACATTATTTGAATCATTATACAGGAGGTTCAGACACTTACTAAGGAAATCAGACCTAAGGTAAGGGAAAATCTCACAATCTCATTTTATCTGAGATTGTTTATACTTTAGTATTTACTGGGGTGTATTTTATCATCCAAATACATGTTTCCTCAATATTTTATATTATTTCGATCCACCTACAATTTTTTAAATCCAATTTTACCCTTTAGTGAGTTTTTAGTTAAAGATATGAAAGGAATCTTTGTTCATTTTTCGTACGAGGTACTTTTTGGCTTTTTAGGCCAAAGTACGAGAAGAATTTTTTTTTAACTTATACGACAAGAATGGATTTTTAAAACATTATTTCCAAGAATATTCCTTTAAAAGATTTCAATTTTATTTTTAGTCAATGTATTTTAGTTCAAAATTGTATGACATGTTAAGAAAGGAAAATGTTTTTGAAGTAGAAAGTATATTTTCATCAAGAATGGAGTTCAAGTGTTTTATCAAAATTATTTTCCATCTAAGATAATATAGGGTTCTGTGTCTATCCCTATTATTACATTTATTTGATTATGTTGTGATGGAATTATTTTTATGAATTACTTTATCTAAAATGAATTGTTTTATGATGTCATGATGTTTAAGAATCCCATTTTTATTACATGGGTTATGAAATGATTTATGATTTATGATTTTGTGGCACACATAAAAATGGTATCATTATGAGATGGGTGGGACCTATATCTCCCTACAATGCATTGGGTAAAGATTTATATCTCATGAGATAGACATGGATGGAACGGAAGGTTAAACCGGTTCATTGAAACAGGACTGAAACGAGGAGTGAACTCGGTTCAGAAATGGACTTTGTCCACTAAGATAGTCTTGGAAATGAGTCTTGACTACTAAGAAGTGATTATCTATGATTATGTGTGTATGACACAAAGTTTCATGTTTTAATTTATGATTATTGGGATTACATTTCACTACTTTTATTTATCCCATGTTATGAAATTATGATCTCTTTTGCATGTTAAGATTTCCAAAATGATATGTTCTTATGAATATGATGTGATTGATATTTCTTTTTTTTACCCTTACTTATCATTTGAGCTCACCCTTTTGTATGTTTTCGTTCCCCAGGTCAGGAAGACGGTTATTAAGTAGGATATGCCAAAAGAGACTCTAGATATGATGAAATAAATGGGATACAATTTAGATTCTTTATGAACCAGTTGATTATGTTTCCCATTTTCTATAGACATTATACCTATACGGTCCTTTCCTGGTTTTGTTATATGTTGTATAAATGTGATTCAATTTTGAAGTATTAACAATGTATGTAAAGTATGGGTCATTATAATGGGAACCGAAAATATATATATGGCATAGATACCACATCCATAAAAACAATGAACCTGTACCACAATAATGGACCCATGCCTCATATGGGTACATTGACTGACTGAGGGAGTAACCAACCAAGAGCATTCAAATAATCTTTTCTTGGACACCGCATACATTATGTAACCACCTAAAATGCATTGGAAATCCACATGATCTACTATAGTGTAAAATTCTCTAAGGGGGTACTGATCACATGGGGAAATCACAACCCACTGAAATCTATGACATGCCATGGAAAATACTATCTCATTACTTGTAGGACTAAATATACTCCTCAATGAGTGAGTTTTGATAAAACTTTTCCAAGCATAAATTACCTTCACCCAACAAATCAAGGGGAGTAACGACACCTAAAACATAAGGGATAACCCAAAAATCATCGAATGATAGAATCCTTAGGGAATACCCTAACCTCACTACTGAACCAATACAATCAAAAAATCATTAGAACATGCGGTCTAATGAATAGTAGATACTAAGAATACTTCACAATCTCGTACTCCATGTCTCCATTGTAACTCATGGGATACAACAGGGGAAAGAGAATGCTCGTTGTCCCCAGTATAAAATAGCCATAAAAACAAGAGGGTAACATGATTAAATGACCATATCCTTGTCAACTTATCCAAACTACATTCACCAAATCCCATACAAAGGTATATGGAAATGAGGAAATCATTATGAATCCCATATCCATTGACAAGACACATCATGTTACCCTGTTTCATAGAGGGGTCCACCGAACACTAGTCTAGACCACTGCATTTATGACACTCCATCCTTCGACAATCCATAACCACTAAGAAAAATATTTTTAATAAATATATTTAGTTACATATAAGGGTTTCACACCAAAAAACTAGAATGATTACTTTGGGGTTACTTCCCTCACACCAAACCTTGAACATCAGTTATAGCATAACATTATCTCCATGAGTAAAAGATCCTTAACCATCCAAAATCATCTTGATAAGGTAGTCAAAAACTGAATAGAATTCCACCATCTTGTTACACATATAAATATACCTATAACGGACTAAACAAATTCCTAAATATATATCCAATGTGAGAAAATATGCAAAAACCCATTTCAGAGAAAAAGTATATTGTTCGTACCATAGTGTACTTATTACATACACCCAATGACCCACTAGAAAAGTGTGCCTTTTCATTTATTTATATGTACTTCCCAAATACATGGAATGAATCAATAAAAACACAACTTTTGGTTCATATAGTGTATGATGTCCTGTACCCTAGGACTAGACATAACGTGCACTAGACATTATGTATACTCTTACATGATGAGTGCCCCACATGGGGTGCCTTATTATGTAAATGGTCATAACCTAATTCATCTACCAAAATAACCTACATTAAATTTCCTTATTTAATATTCATTGTATATTCACAATCATCAACCTTCAACGCACTGACGATTCTATTCAATATGTTTCCATGAACTATACGTCGTAAGATCAAGTTTTTTTAATGGAAACCCCCTATGAATCTCTTAAAACCCGAGTTCCACCCAACATCACTCCACTATATCACTTATACCATACCTAATACTATAAATTCCTAATTCATAAAAGATAAAGGACAAAAAAGTCATGTTTTACATAGAAATTGAGAAAAAAAACTCATCCTCACAGTGAATCGTTGAAGCTTTGGCTCATTTTTTAATGATCTATAATCTGTGATTACTATTTCTTAATATTTAGCTTTGATCTCCCCATGATTAGGCTTCATCAATCACCTATTCTCCCTTGTAACACTGAGTTAATGAGGGTATCTCTCTCTTCCTTTCAAATATTCGAATGAGGAGACAATATAGGTGGGGTGAAAAACACAAATATGAAATAAAATACCATAAATGGACAATAATGAGACCCAATACCAAAAAAAGTGTATAACTTAACTTTGTAATACCCCTTATTTTGAAAATAACCACAAAGTAATAATTTCCATATGGATATTTGGATGGGATATATTAACATTTTCACATATCAGAATAAATAATTTTTATTTATTAAAAATTAAATATCCTAAAAAATATTACTAGGTCGGAATATCATAAAATTATAGCCCAAGTGTAAATATCAAACACCTAAATCAATTGAACTATTATAAAAATTTTAAAAGTCTATTTTATAGGGAATTTTTTTTACCCTTTATAAGTTCCCAATTCTTCAAATCCCAATAATGATCTAAGTCATCAACAAAGGAAACTGAGGTTAATAAATCATCATCTCCGTAGATACTTTCATCCTTGAAAAGATAAAAACCAAAGAAGCTTACTGAGATGCCCACAAATCAACCTCTCATGGGAAGATAACACACCCCCATAATATGTCCTCTTCAACTGAGGTTCCATAAATCTAGCAAGACCCAGAGTGAATCCACACTCTATAACACATCACTTTCAGATCAATCAGATCAGGGCCACATAATTGAAATTATCATTCCTCCATGAAAATTTAATAGCCTAAATCATCTCTATGGAGGATCCCAAAACCATTTTGAATATCCTCCCATGAATGTCATCAAGGATCTCTATCAAAACTCTTTTCCTCTAACTATGATTTTACAAATAATGGTAGCTAGATGTGATTCCATGAACTCTATATATCACTCGAAAATGGTTCTTACACTATGGAATTACTTAGGATGGAATTATACTCGACAACTTAAAATGGGAATGCTCAATGTCATTCATTAAGGATGGTACAATCATTCCAAATTACACTACCAGGAACTTTTACAAGGGCATGGAACCACAATATAGAATCCTTTCATGTTTCCACTATGTATCCCCAACTAATCAGTGTGCACAAAGACACAATCTACCATAGGATACAAATATAACACATATTATACCATCATTCCATTTCCAATCACTACAAGGTAAATTTCTCACACCATGGACCTCAGTTAGATTATCATTTATCACTGATGACCTAATCTACCTCTTCAAGATTCAAGGTCAACATTTTCCCAATGATCAAACATCTATAACTACAATCCTGTAGAATATTATTAAATATTTCACCACTCTTGATTCCATGAGGAATCTCTATTTCAAAACACTCACTACAACAATGAAGAACTACAACTAATATGACTAACTATGACTCATTTGAATATTCACAATAGTCAAACATGAATTGTATATCCTATCTCAACCTCAAAAAATATAATCACAAAGATAAGGACATAATGGAAAACTATAAAAGGATATATCCTATGAAAACATTAAAACATGGTATTAAATCCCCCTTTACAAAAACACATTTCGAACCCTTGAAATAAACCATTCCCACAATCTCAACATCCATCTAATCGATCTCATCTTAGATATCTCCTAGAGAAAATGATCAACCCCATTTATACTATCACAATATTGGTCCTCTAACACATTTAAATAACTGATCCAATCTAAAAAACTAATGAGAGATATTTTTTCATAATCCTAAGGGGTTTCCTATACTCATCACATGAGTCTCACTCACCAATGAATGTGAACCATAAATCATCTTTTCAATCACAAAACACCTCTCAAGTATGTTTTTTCACCCAAAATTAGGCCACATAGGGTCATACATTTCCAACTATGTCATCACTGAGCCTCACTTTGACATAGTGGGACATCATAAAAACAACTCTTCATAATATTCATCACATAAATGAAATAAATGAGGTTATACTTTTACATAGGAAGTGTAAATTAATACATTCTTAGTCTGAATACTTCATTGGAATTTATAGATATCCAACCAACTATTTGAAATCATGATAAACAAACACACTAGTGCTCACGAAAATCAGCACCAAAACAAAAGGCCAAATATCATGCCTTGGTCAACATCAGTCACTACCTAATAAAATTTCTCTAAATCTTATACTAGGAGAATATCATTATAGTGATCATAATATATTATCTATCTACCTCCATTGGAATATAATCTCTTAATAATGGATTTATTTCAATCATGGGGAGGAACGTAGCATATATCCATGGATCCCAATCCCTAAAGGGCCTAATTGGATATAATCACCCTTATTGATGTGTCATTATAGATTTAGAGACTCACTAGGATATATAGATAAAATTAAACACATCTTATATGGTTCTAATAAACTATGATCAATGGTGAGGGACTTAAACCTTACTGATTGACAAAAAATAGATCAAGTAAGTACCAACCTCATGAGTAGTCGATCCAACCTACATTGATCTCTACAAAAGGAGGAATTGGGAACTGTCTTAGTGGGATACTGCCTCCTTTGTAGTATGGATTACATACATATAATATTGATTGAGGGATTTACAACATTTCGGATTGAGAGTTGATAAGAAAAATTCAGCTCACATGGAGGACCCATTCCTACTAGTTGGAACCTATTATATCACTTCTTTAACATTAAAAATATAGATCAATATAAGTATACAATTCTATCCCTTTCTAGTTGGGGTGTGAAAACCTAACTCTCTTATGAGGGACCCACAACTCAACAAGATCTTGGGAGTGTTGAACCTAATCCTCAATAGAGGACCCATTCCCCATTAATGGTAGTAATGTAACCTACATCATTGGTGGATTAATGAATTCTATGATTTCATATAGGGGATCTATACCTCACTTTAATACACCTTAGATAAGTAAATACCAACCCCAGTGGAGGATCTTATGCCCTACCAAAGCTCTTTAGTCATAGTGAGTACTAAATCCATCTGAAGATGGACTAGACAATCAGAACAATGAGATAACTTCTCTCAGGAAGATCATGCATATGTGAATATTCTCTAGGGTCACATTATCTATTAAAGTTATATTTATTACCTTTAACAAAATCATTTCTTTGAGAGAAATAAATATCATCAATACATAGTGAAAACTCACAAAATTTTTAGGTAACACTATGAAATCATCAATTCATATTTCACTATATTATGTATGAATGTAAAAAAAATATACATTATTCCCAAAAATCTAAGATCCCAATTTAGTCAATCAGGTTATTAGTTTCCTTACTTGTAATGTGTTAGCCATCACAACCTATCTAGGATACCTGATATGATAATTAATCATATGATCCTAGATTATTTAATATTTACATTTATTGAACCACGTCTTAGAGGACACCTACCTATCTACTCTTTCTCTTAGAAAAACACACTTTGATACTACTCTGACATGGTCCAACCCATCGATACCCTGATTGGGTAGGTGGTTGGACATGTGTGCTGCACTAAACCTATGTCCAATAGGACAGGGGCTAGTGACCAACACTATGAAAGAATAAATCACATATCTAAGGCAACATGATCATCACATACAAAAATATTACATCATATTAGATAACTATTCAATATATCTTTAAAAAATCATCACAAGGCCTCTAAAGGTTTACTGACTTTGGATTCTATATAGGTAATCAATTTATTTCATGAATGATCATTAAAATTAACCACAAATTTATTCTCATATATTATCCATCCTATATATAACCTAACTAAAACCTTCATTCATGACCTAGGGAAATTGAATCATAAAAAATTGTGAGATTATATTCTTAGTAAGAGTAAACATGGGAGATATTAATCAATGAT
The DNA here is from genome assembly GCA_963277665.1 of Viscum album. Taxonomy (NCBI): domain Eukaryota; kingdom Viridiplantae; phylum Streptophyta; class Magnoliopsida; order Santalales; family Viscaceae; genus Viscum; species Viscum album. Next base: position 749,007,359 of record OY728138.1, on the reverse strand, counting down.
AAAAAGTTAGAATAAGATAATTATAATGGTATGAGAACATGATCATTACTTATTAAGACATACCTAGAAATACATATACTAGAAATTATGAGTCATGGAATAACGGTTTTTCCTAAAAAAAGACATTTGTAATATGTTTATAGAATATTCATTAATAATTCATGATCCATAAGATCATTAAATAAGTATCAAAACCTTTCATGGTATCCACAAGAGCATGGAAAGTCATTTTTGTAGCCAAGGCTCACTAAAAAAACCATCATAGTAGACAAAGTTGCGTCGTGGATTAGAACTAACCATTCACTTTCATATTATCTCATGATATATCTATATTTACCCAATTAGTTTGAGAGGTAAATAATTTTGGACCCACCCACAACATATTGAAATCCATATATATGTGGGCCATAAGATCTTAAAAATAATTATTATTTCAATACAACTTAATTAACTAGTGGGGAAGAATCAAGTTTCATGAAAATATCATGAAAAGATCATCATCATAAGCTATCAAAAGTAAGAAAGTTGATGGTATAATAAGATAGTATCCCATATGAATTATAAAAATAAATTATGAATGTTTACATAGATTAAAAATACTTTTATAACTGAATTAATAATATTCTTTAAAAAACTAAAAGAGATATTGATTTATTTGTGTAAATATTGAAAAAAATATCCCTATAAAAATAATAATTTTATAATAGAAACTTGAAATTATTAAAGGAAAATTTATGTAGAATGAATGACATCATATAATTAACATAAAATCATTCCATAAACTCAAAAAACATTATTTTCAAACTTCTTAATGAAATTAATAAATGACCCATTTCGAAAATTAAAAGAATAATTTTTTAAAATAGTTGTAATGAAGCATGAAGACAGTATAAAATATAATTATTAACCATGAGATTAATATAAGTCATCTAATTAGGGGATTATTATTTCATGAGGTCTGTTAATTGATTTTATTGATTTTTTTGGATAACTTTAGAGGTTGTGATGGTATTAAAATACACTTTTAAGATATTCTAATTTATATTTATATTATAATGATATGGATTTCGTGGTTTTAAAAGTTTCATAATTTAATACTGTTCTATATAAAATGGTTTTCTATATAGAAAAAAAATTAAAATATATAAGAAGAAAACAATAAATGAAATCCTTATGAATTAGTAAACTTGAATGGTCGAAGCTATAACAGAGTAGTTTTTGGCTATGTTAAATAAATTTTATTATTTTATAAAAATTGGAATCCATGATATATGTAATAAAATATTCCATAGAAGATGATATTTATTTTATAAAATTCCATGGAAGAACACCATTCATATTTTGGTGGATCATTTGACCTAATGGTAGATGAAGGATGCATAACTGATTTGGAAAATATATTCGATGTTTTATGATGTTCATAGCATAAAAATGTTAATCTATTAAATTTTTATTTTTAAGGTTAATCAGATTAGGGATGGTATCTAATTAAAAACACTAAGGGGAGAGATGATATTGATTCCATAATGTGGAAGTCATTGAAAAATATTTTCCCTGATAAATAATTTCCTAAATTATCTCATTTAGAATATAAAATAATTTTTGGAATTGAAGAAATTAAAGGAGGACTTAATTGATGCTTATGAAGAAAACAATACTATATTTTTGTAACACCCCAACCCTAGAAGCCGAGAGTTAGTCCATTATACTAATACATTAGAATGATTACAATGAATCAATTCCCAAAAGACTGATCAGTTTCAGAATCTTGAAAAATATATTACATACAAGAACTATACATTACAATTTATAACATATATAAAACAATAAATAATCCTTTGAGGACACCATTATTTCATTACCATAAACCTTAAATTAAATCATAATACAATTCTTGGCATCCTGAAAAAATAAAGCATTAGAAAAGGGTGTGCTCAGATGCTCATTAAGGATAAAAAATATAGCGGAAGATATCGTAAATAATCATTAACTTTTATGGTAAGGCATAAAATTGGAACACAAGCTCTTTAAAAATAAAATTTATAATAATATTGCATAGATAATTCAAATAATTCCATTTACGTATTCGCATGGATATTCTACTAGTCAAATAATCACATGTATCATTAATAAATAATCTCAAAATGATGGAATGCATAATGCCAGAGATCATAACAACATAGTCAAGGCCTTATTCCAAGACTCCAATTTGTCTAATAAGACCTACTGATGCATCGAGGGGATATAGCAGGTCCTATCCATAACTTACTATGTACAATGCATTCCTCATATTAAATGGTTGAAAGATAAAAGAACATTCATATTAAAACTATCATACGAAATGTTAATACATTAACCATAAACCATGAATGGAATAAAAATATAACATCCACAACCAAACATATCATGACTCATTCAATAAAATATTGAATATTTTTTTATTATAAATCAAACTCAATAAATAATAATAACTAGAAAAGGATGTGGAAAAAGTTGTAAATAATCAATTAAACTCTTTGGGAGAAATACCCCTTTTTCATGAAATCATTTAAAAGTCGCCCAATTTATAAAAGAATTCATTTAAAATATATTTTTTATTAAAAGTGTCTCATACCACTTTGAATGTTTTGAAATAAATTAGCACTATTAAATAATAATGTCTCCATAAATAAATCCTTACAATCATTTTGAAAGCATGAACATTAATTAAAAAGATTTAGAAAAATAAATCTTTAAAACATTTAAAATGATGATATTGGTAAAGATTCCCTTCCTAAAAGCCTTAAAATATTCCTTTTGAAAAAAAATTATGTAACATGGACATGGATGATAAATATGTAACAGTAAATAAGTACACATATACAGTCTCAGATAATAATGAGATTGAGAAATTAACCCTTACCTTGTACTTTCCTTTGGTCAAGGGTATGTTTAACCTACTGTATAATGACCATAGTATGTTATTAAATTATAAATGAACCATATTAATATTTATTATATCATACATGATTAATTTATGACTTTATACTATCCATTTAATAATTATTTCCATGTGAAAGTAGCATTTTGGATAATAATCAATTTCTTTATCGTAAGTGTTTTAATTTTTTATTCTTGATCGTATCACTTATATCATGATTTAATTGATTAAAAAATATAAAACATTATTTATATATCATATATATATATTCAGAATATAAATATGTATACTTTATAGATATATGAAATAGAAAACATCATTTATAGGGACATTAGGTCATACGTACGCAAAAATGATGTTTTCGTTTTCATATCGTATTGAACAGAAGCAAGTGAATGAGATTTATATACATACACACACACACACACACACATATATATATATATACATACAAAATAGCATTATTATTTCATATATTACATACTTATTAATGATATATATTTTTATAATCATCGTTGAATAGTGAATGTGGAAGCGAATCTCATCGCGTCGTGGAGATAGTAAGTCGTACGTACACACGAGTGATGATATCACTTATTTAATGGTAAAATGGTTTGGAATTGGATGGTATATTAATTATACATCAATGTTATCATATTTTTTTTATTTATATTCATAATAATAATCATTATATCCATCCAAATAACTTAATTTTTAATAACAAATTACACCACAATGTGGAGACGATAAGTCGTACCTACGCACGCATGGTGACTTTGTAATTCATAAGATAGATAGAATAATGAATATTTCTTTACCATATTTATAATAAAATCTCGGTATGTATAATGTATTGTAGTTATTATTTTTGTATGGAATCAACAAAAAAAGTGGAAGTGGAAGAAGAAAATACCTTTTAAAGAGGTGACGAAATAATTACCTCTTCTTCGGGTTCTTCCTTTTGATTTGAACAAAAAGATTCCTTAGGTTGGATTTATGATCTATGTAAGGAATCTAGGTTGAAGTGAGGGTATTTTTAAGGATATTAGATCAGGGGTTGGATGATACAAATGGATTTAGAGATGTGAATTGAAGAGAAGGGGAAGTACCCTTATATAAGAGAGGTGAGGGGCACTTTAGGAAGAGTTTGAAATATTAATTTATTATACAATCATTTTCAGTTTATAATTTCTCTGAATGGACTTATTTAGAGGATAAGGTGGGTATGGGTCGAAAAACATTCAACCAATAGGTTTTAGGAAATTTTAGGTCACCTTATTAACCATATATTTTAGATTTATCCCTTAGTTAAATAGTTTAGCTTTTACCATGTATTCTTGTGTTATTATAATATATGGTTAATAATCATAGTATAAAATTCCATGTGAACCTCAAGTGGATAATTAATGGCATATATATTTTTATATAAGTCATTTTTCCAAACATTATCTTTTTATGAATATTATATTATTTAATAATATAGTATTTGTTTTAAAAACGCATTTATATAAATTTTGACACAATTTAGTATTTTTTTGAAAGTCAACAATACTTGATTACTTAGAAAAAAAATAAATTTAATAAACTATAAACTTTCATATTCATCTAAAATATCATTGGATGGATTCAAACCATTAAAATTATATTTATTTTAATATTTATAATACTATATATTTTATTCTTTAATTAAAAAGGTAATAACTATATCGTCATTGTGTCATATATAAATTTAATTATTTAATGTTTAGAAATTAGAAATAAAATACCATGATGCAGGAAATCATTTTATCTTCCTAATGAATATTTGTAGTGAAATTTATCTTATGTGTAACCCTATAGTAAAAATGATTTATTTATTAAACTTTGAATTTAACACCTTTAACTCTTCTTTAAATAAGATATAATAAATTTCCTAATCTAACCCAAATGGATCAAAATGATCTTAGTTTTTCCCTAAAGTTGATTTTGGTAGAAATAAACTTATCCAATATAATTATAACATGTTTTGGTTTAATTTAAATATTTTTTTCCTTTAATTACATTATTTTCTTTTAACCGTGGTAAATAAAATTCAAAAATTACTATTCACCAAAAATTATTATCATCCTATTGAACCACATTTTATGTACTAATGTCAATTTTTTGTCTCAAATTTTTCAAATTCAATTCAAAAATGTCGTATAATTATGTTTTATGAAAATTTTTAAATGTGTTTAGAAGGTGGGTAAATGTCCTTAGATGGTGGTTAAAAAGATATTAAAAAGGTTCAATGAGTTTTTATATCTATTTCTATTATAAAATGAATCAAATGACTTATACTGTGATAATAAATATATTCTTTTTTTTTATTTTTAATTTAAGATAAATTTAAATTAAAAATATTTAATTAAATAAAAAATTCAGTTTTTATGTACTATGCTGTATTTTTCACTATTCATAAAAAATCGAATGTTTTCGGAAAAATTCCAAAAACAATCACCAGAAGATAATTTTGATATTCAAAATTCAAAAATTATGTCTATTTTACAAAATTCAAAACATATAAATTGCATTAATTAATTTAAAATTAATCCCCATTATTAAATCCAGAAAATTGGTTTTTTAGAAGTAAAAACTATCAAAAGATTGATATGTGTTTATGTCCAATTTAAATGTAAAATTACATCCAATGAAAAAAATTGTATTAAATAATAAATATATAATATAAATATACATCAAAAACATTAAAATGTATAATTTAACACTATAAATTATTTTGATTAAAAAATTTGTTTTAAATTAAAATTTAGTATTTTTCATTATTCATCAAAATATGAAAGTTATCATAAAAACACAAAAAATGTATCCAAAATAATTTTTTAGGTCCTGATTCTATAGAAGGAATTTTTTTTGACAAATTGAATATATAAAAGTGTCAAATATTTGATTTAAAAAAGGTTTTCTCTTAAAATACAGAAACAAATTCATTTTTTAAATACTAGTTTTATCTGAAAAATTGAATTTGTTCTTATATTATGCATATGAAAAAAATTATATGGATGTTAAAATCATATAGAGTATATAAAGTTTAAAATGAATTTATTGTTATTCATAACCGCATTTTGAACTACGAATTCGGTAAGTCGTGGTTCACTCGAACTTGGTGTTATGTATGGCACAAGTTATTGAATTACTTTAAAGAGATAATGTAATAAGAAATCCTAGGGTGTTACATTTTCTCCTCTTATAATAAATTTAATCCTTGCAATTTAAAATTTTTCTTTGAAAATAAATGGTTAGAAATAGAAAATACCTTTGTGGAAAACCCACATCAGAAATAGGGTTAATAAAATTTATTCTTAATAAGAGGGAAAGGGAAATGAAAAAAACAAATCACCACAAAATTATGATCTCGAATAGGAGAACATTGGTGGAAATTAGAGACACATAATTTAAGGGAAAAAATTAATATTTATTGGGAGTTATTGAGGTCATCTATCACAAAGAAGTGTAAAATTAAGGTCCTTAAAGCCATCAATCTACGATGATTTAAAATATCATTAGTTAAACAAAACATAAGGTATTAGGATAAAACATTTTTGGTTTTAATATCCCTTCCATAAATTTTAAAAATTAATTTCTTCATAGAATAAGAGAAAAAATATAATGTACATGTAGAGTTCCATCCTTCAACTAATTTCTACCAAAAACTCATCTTTCACTCCAAAAGATAATACTATTCAAAATTAATCTATTTATTCTAATCGTATAGGGTTCCAAAAATAATTAATTTATAATTCATTTGTCAGAAAATTTAAAAAAAACTACTTTATACAAACCAGAACATCACGTAAGCCAATAGTATATGATTCACCCTTGTCGCCCTTCGATTACGGGTTCAAGTCTTGCGGCCTTCCCGGATACGACGGGTTGTCACCTGACCTCCGAGTTGTTCTTTTTATAATAATCCAAAAATAATCCTATGAAATGTTTTCACCTTAAACAATAGTAACCAATTTTCTAATTAATTCATTCCAACCCTTATACTTATCCAAAATACTTTTGTCCCAACTCACAGTCCAAAATTTATTAGGAAGGTAAACATAATGATGATATTTTTTCCACATAATACCATGTGAATACCTTCATCATGTATTATTTTAAAACATGGTAACACCATAAATTATCATAATACAATAATGATTACATTCATGCTCCCTTATTCCATATAGAATACATGATATACTCTTTATATCCTAAAAAAGTTGTAAACACCAATAGTGATGGAAGAAACAAATAATTAATTAGTTTCAAGGTAGTCATGAATATCGAATATAATTTATCCAAATAAATAATATCATATTCCAAAATATCTACATCATTATCAGAACCATATTAAGATTTATCTTTCCTTCAACCATGTATTTTCCAAAAATGTTTAACTTTCTTCTAACTCACTTTTCATAAAACCATATAATCTCAAATCCTAAATTAAATAGTACTGTAGTACATTCCTTTTTATTTTCCATAATTCATATAACTAGTTCAACATTGATACAACACTAAAATGACATAATTCTATAATAATAATATAAGAACACTAGTTATTCATCTTCATCTGTGGTAGTATCATAACCTAATTATTATCCAATAGCATCATTTGGGGCATACTCTGATGATTTGGACAATGATTCACGTAGTGTCAAAAATCCTTGTAGATAAATCATTGTACATTTGAAACCTTTTTCTTACCCATGAAATCATGAATGTGGTGTCCTTTTTCTCCACACATATAATATAATCCCATTATATACAAGCATTAACCAAGGTGATTCTTTCCACAGTTATCACATGTGGGAAAATCCTTATTACATTCTTCTATTTATCCATTATCCTCTCTACCATCCTCTTCTTCTATGGATTCCCTTCAAAGCCACGTGACTCATAGGATTATTTAATTATCTTATTAAAAGAAGATAATTTTTCTTCATATGATGAAAATACGTGAGAGACTATTTATTTTCTAAATGTTGTCTTAATACCATGAATGATATGATCTTTCTTACTCTTTGGATCATGAATTTTGTTGGAGTTCGTATTCCATCTACTGGGTGCCATTTCTAAATGGTGACATACTCTAGGTTAGATCATATCATAATGTATAATCCAAAAACTATAAATAATTTCATCATTAATTGAATATTTACACATATTTATTCTCATAATTATAACATTGGTTTCTTTTCCGAAATATTTACTCATAAATCCCTCATAATGGTTTGTAAAGAAAATTTGAATTATCCTAACCATATACACTAGGACAATCTTAACTAAGAGTGCATCAAGGACTGTTGTTCTGCACTAGTTCCAGTTCAAGTCTAGCTTGAAGCGGTGATTTCAGGTTTTACCCCTATGTAAATCTTGGGCAGATCTGTCTCTACCTACTCATATCCAGACATGTATGTATTTCATGGAAAATATATATAATATCTACATTACCAAAACTTTTGGATTTTCATCTGTAATATACCTCAAAGTATATCGTAGGGTAATTTTCTCTAATTAATGTTTTTTTCTAAATATAGTTTCCAAGGATTGTACTAAAAATCCTCTGGTACCAACTGTAATGCCCTGACACTAGAAATCTGGAGTTAGTGCATTATTTTAATACATTTTCATGATTACAAGGAATCAAGTCCATAAACACCATTCTATTTAGCCATCATGGAAAATAGATTACATACATGAACTTTACATTACAATATTTAACAAAAAACACAACACAAATATTCATTTGAGGACACCATTATTCCCTTAGCTTAAACCAGTATATAAATCATAATACACATCTTGGCATCCTGGGAAAATAAAACATAAGAAAATAGGAGCTCAGATGCCTAATAAGGATAAACAAAATAGAAGAAGCTATAGTAAATAATCATAAACATTAATGTTAAGGCATAAAATTGAAATAGAATGCCTTGAAACATAAACTTCAGCATAATATGGAAAAGATAAATCAAATAATTCCAAATACTTATTCAAATGGATATTCTACTAGTCATATAATCACATGTAACATTAATAACTAATATTAAGATGAAGGAATGAATAATGCCAGACATCATAACTACATAGTAAGGGCCTCGTCCCAAGACTATAAATAAATGTTTTCCAAGGCCTTCTGCCATGGCACTAATTTGTATCATGATACATACCGATGCCTCGAGGGGCTATAGTGGTCCCCGCATATCACTTACTATGTCCAATGCATTCCCCATATTAAATGTTTGAAACATAACAAAAACATTCATATTAAAACTTACATACAAAATGTTAATACTTTAACCATACACCCTGAATGGTATAAAAATATCACATCCACACCAAAAATATCATAAATCATTTAATACAATATATAATATAATATTATAATAAATCAACCTCAATAAAGAATAATAACCAGTAAAGGATGTTGACATACTTGATAATACCCAATAAAACTCTTTTAGAGAAATAACAATTTCCATGAAATCATTTAAAAGGAGCACAATTTATAATGGAATTAATTTAAAACTGATTTTTGAATCAATGTTTCGCATACCAGTCCGAAACTCTTGAAATAATTTAACACATTAAAATAATCATGTCCACGTAAATAAAACATTAAAATCATTTTGAAATCATGGAAATTAATTAAAAATATTTAGAAAAATAAACCATTAAAACATTTAAAATGATGATCTTGCTAAATATTCCCTTCCACAAAACATTAGAATATTACTTTTGAAAACATCTATTGAAACATGGACCTAGATGATAAATATTTCCCCATAAATACTTACACATAAGCAATCTCAGATAATAATGAGATTGAGAAATTACCCCTTACCTTGTAATTTCATTTGGTTGAAGGTATGTTTAACCTCATTTATAATGACCATAGTATGTTATTAAATTATACCAAAACTATACTAATATTTATGATATCATAAATGATTAATTTATGAATTTATACTATCCATTTTATAATTATTTCCATGTTAATGTATCATTTTGGGTAACAATATTTTTCGTTATCGTAAGTGTTTTAACTTGTTAATATTGATATCATCACTTATATCATGATTTAATTTCTTCAAAAATAAAAAACAATTATTTATATATCATATAAATTCATAATATAAATATGTATAATTGATATATATATGAAATGTAAAACACCGTTTATGGATACGGTTGGCTGTACGTATGCATAAACGCTATTTCTGTTTTCATATTGTATTGAACATAACTAAGTGAATGATATATATGCGAATAAATATATATATTCATATATCCAGTAGCATTATTATGTAATATATGACATTATTATTAACAATTAATAATTTTTTAATCATCTTTTAATGGTGAACGTGGAAACGAATCTCATCGTTTCATGGAGACGGTAATCCGTACGTACACACGAGTGACAATATCATTTCCTTAATGGTTAAATTGTATGGAATTGGATGGTATATTAATTATAAATAAACATCATAATATTATTTTTATTATTTATATAAATAATAATCATCATTATATCTATCCAAATAAAATAATTTTGAATAACAAATTACACCATGGCGTGGACACAGTAAGTCATACGTACGCATGCATGGAGACTTTATCATTAAGTGGATGGATAGAAAACTGAATATGGATTAATCATATATATAATAAAATATCAGTATGTGGAAGGTATTGGAGTTATTATTTTGGTATGGAATCAACAAATAAAGAGGAAGTGGAAGAAGAAAAGAACATTGAAAGTGGTGATGAAATAATTACCTCTTCTTCGGGTTCTTCCTTTCGATTTGAACAAAAGGGCTTCATAGGGTGAATTTTTGTTCAAATTGAGGCCTTTAGGTTGATGTTAGGGAGTTTGGGAGGAGATTTTGTCATGTTTTGGACAAGACAAATGTCTTTGGAGGTTTTAATTTAAGAGATGGACAAGTACCATTTTATAAGTGAAGTGAGGGGCACTTAGGAAGAGCTTGAAATATTAATTTATTATACAACCATTTTCGGTATATAAGAGATCCAAATGGATTTATTTCTTGTCTATGGTGGGGATGGGTCTAAAAACTATCTTATAATTGGTTTTAGACAAGTTTAGGTCACCATATTAACCTTATCGTTTATATTTGACCCTTAGTTTAATAGTTTAACTTTTAGCTTGTCATCTTGTATTATTATAATATATGGCTAATAAATGTACAATAAAATTCCAATAGAACCTCAAGTGGTTAATTAATAAAATATCTATCATTATATAAGTCCTTTAACATAAACATATATTTTTATCTATATTATATCATTTAATAATATTGTATTTGTTTTAAAAAAACATTTTTGTCACTTTTGACACTATTTAGTATTTGGTTTTTGTGAAATTCATCACAATTTGATTACTCAGAAAAAAATACATTGAATCAACCCAAAAATTTAATATACCTCTAAAAAATTATTTTATGGCATCAAAACTTTCAAATTATATTAATTTTAATATTTATAGTACCATTTATTTGATTCTTTCATTAATAAGTAAATTAATGCATCATCATTTCGTCATATATAAATCTAATTATTCAATGTTTAAAAATTATAAGTAAAATACCATGAATTAGGAAATTATATTATCATTATAATAAATTTTTATAGTCAAATTTATCTTATTTGTAACCCTATATTAAAAATGGGGTAGTTATTAAACATTGAATTTAACACATTTTACTGTTCTTTAAATAAAATAAAATAAATGTCCAAATCTAAAAAAAAATGGATAAAAAAGATATTAATTTTTTCCTAAGCTTGATTTTGGTCGAAATAAACTTATCTAATAGAATTAGGACATGTTTTGGGGTAAATTTAATATTATTTTTACCTTTAATTTCCTTATTTACTTTTAATCGTGGGAAATATAATTCAAAAGTTACAATTCAGAAAAAAAATTATTTTCATCTTATTGAACCAAATTTTACTAACTGATGTCAACCTTGTCTCTTAGAGTTTGGAAATTAAATTCATAGAAATGGTAAAATTATGTTTTATTCAAATTATAAAATGTTCCTAGATGGTGGTTAAATGTGGAAAGAAGGTAGGTAAAAAGATGTTAAAAAAGTTCAATGAATTTTTATATATAATTCTATTATAAAATTACTCAAATGACATACATTGAGATAATATATTTATTTATTTATTTATTTTTACATTAAGATAAATTTTAATAAAAAAATATCATTTAAATGAAAAAGTCGATTTTTATGTACTATGCAGTATTTTTCACAATTAATAAAAATTTAATTAATTAATTTAAAAATTATGTTTATTTTACCAAATTCAAATCATAGAATTTTCATTAATTAATTTAAAATTAATTCCCAATGTCCAAACAAGAAAATAGGTTTTTGACAATTAAAAACTAGCAAAAGATTAATATGTGTTTATGTCCAATTTAAATGTAAAATTACATCCAATTTACACAATTATATTAAATTATAAAAATATAATATAATTATACATAAAAACCATTCAAATGTATAAATTAACACTATATATTATTTTGATTAAAAACTTGTTTTCAATTAAAATTTAGTATTTTTCACTATTCATCTAAATGTAAATGTTATCAGAAAAACACTGAAAATCTATCCAAACTAATTTTTATGTCTCCCTTTTAAATAAGAAGTTTATTTTGTCAAATTGAATATATAAAAGTTGAAAATTTTGGATTTAAAAAGGGTTCTCCTTTAAAATGCAGTAAAAATTTCATTTTTTGAAAAATACTTCTATAATATGAAAAATTGAATTTGTTATTATATTTTATGTAATGAAAATAAATATGGATCTTAAAATTATATGGAGTATATAAAATTAAAAACACTGTTGATACCATTCATAATCATTTTTGAACTACTAGTTTGGTATGTTGTGGTGCTCTCGAACTCGGTGTTGCATGTGATACAAGCTATTGAATTACTTTAAAGAGATAACAAACTATGAAATTCAAGGGTGTTACATTTTCCTGGTTTATAGTAAATTCTATTTTCAACCATTATAGTAAAATTGTTAAATTTTACCTAGGATTAAAAACTTGTTTGTGAAGGAATTTGGTTACTCAAGAGTTTAGAACTAATTATGATATTGTTCAATGTGATAAAAAGGTCAATATGGTGTTTTATGATTTCTATATCAACAAGGCGAAGAATATTTCCAAGTAGAAAGTAATTAATAATAATTCATTGAAGAAATACGAAAAATGAAACAAGTAAGATTACCTATTGTGATACATGTTGTACAAAGCATTATGGGAAATATATAACAAAATATAGAGAGTGTTTCCAATTTCATATATCAGGACACATAGATCAACTCTTATAAGAAAAGAATAATGTTAAAGGTTAAACTAATTATGATAATCCAGTTTTAATTTTTTTAATACTAAGATGGTTTATTATGATAGTATGCGTTGAAAGGAAAAAATAGGGGATGTATATCATCAAGATTATAATAAGAATAGTGTGTCAGGGTCATTTTCTACTACTTAAAAATGTTTGGAACCATTCAAATAAGTGTTTAATGGACCATTAGTTGTTCAGAAAGATTATTCCAATGCTATGTTTGATTCTAGGAATATTCATTCTTTTTGTTATGCAAATTTTCCCAGTAAACATGAAATACCACCTCAATAAATGAAAACACGACTTTTGATAAAAACTCTTGGTGGAAGTATTATAAAAACGTAGATTTATTGGAACCTTCATATCATAATCTGTGGAATCTTTATTATTGATATTCTAGTTTTGTTACCCTTATTAGAGTTTGATGTTATTATGGGTATATATTTTATTTCAGTTTTTCATACTAAGATAGATTATAGAGCTAAATATTTTGTATTCAATCCTATAATAACCTTAAATTTGTATATAAGAATGATTTCATACATTTTATAATATATCAATAAGATAAAAAATTATTTAAATATTGTTATGATAGTTATTTTCACATTGAATTGACTATAATGGAATTTTTTTTCTTAGTGATGTTTTTCTGGTAAATGAATTTTATGATTTATTTTCTATTAATATTTAAATTTTTATTCCTAATCAATGGGTTGAATTTACTATTGACTTAGTTCCTAATTATTAGATGATTTCAAAACATCCTTACAGAATAGATCGAGTAGAGCTAGTGTAAAATAAAGGAAGTTACCGGAATCACATGATAAGGGTTTCATGATCCCTAACACATCACCTTGAGGTTATTGTGTTTTTTTCTTAAAATAATTATAGTTTTATTAGGATTCTTATTGATCATATATATCATAATAAAATTATTATTTATAAAAAGTATATATTTCATCATATTGATGATTTTTTTATTAGATATAGGATGATCAGGAATTTTCCATGAATGACCTCAGATTCAAATATTATTTGCTGAATGTCAAGGAAGATGATTTTTTGGGGAAGAAATATCAATCTAGGTATGGATATTATGAGTTTATAATTATTAATTACGATTTAACCAACACATCCATTGCATTTATGGATATAATGAATATAGTTTTCAATTAGTATTTGGATAAATATTTATTTTTCATTATTATAATTTGATTTTTTATAAAATATAGGTAGGAGATGATAAATATCTAAGGATTGTTTTTTAGACATTAAAATAAACGGTTTTGTATTGAAAATTTGGAGAATATTAATTTTTTTTATAAAATATTTCTTTCTTTTGTTATATTGTTTATAAATATCGAATAAATTTTGATAATTTTAAAACTAAATTTGTATAAGAGTGTCCAAGGACAATAAATTTCATGGGGATTTGGAGTTTTCTTAGATTTATGGGTTACAATTGATAGTTTTTTTAAAAAAATTCCTCTTTTATCATTCTCACTACTAATGTCAACTCAAAATGGAGTTAAATTAATCAAGATAAAGGAATGTGATGAGGTTTTTTGGGAACTTAAAAGATGATTGATAAATGATTAAGTGTTATCATTTCAATATAGAAATGATTATCTTTTTTAATTATCATGATGCTTCATTGATGGGACTAGGTTGTTTCTTGATGCAACATGATTAGTTGATTGTATATGATTTACATAAACAAAAACACCATGACCAGAATTACTTTAGATGTGGTAATGAGAATATTTTATTGGTGTTTATTTTAGAAATTATGATACTTAATTTATATGCGGTAAAATTTCAAATATATATTGAACATAAAAGTTTAATATAGATATTCACTAAAACATAGTTGAACATTAGGCATAAAAGATAGTTGGAACTAATAAAGGATTGTGATTACAAGATTTACTATTATTCGGGGAAATAAAACAATATATTGTATACCTTTATTCAAAAATAAAATGCATCATTAACCATAATATTCTTCAAACATTATCATTTTTTAATGATTTAATGAATGTTGAACTAGAAATTGTACATTAAATAGATCACTCTTTTTCGTTTAGGTGTTAGTCTGGATAGAATTGTCAAACTGAATTATTAAAACATAATATGAAGATCACAGTTTAAAAGAAATAGTCAATTTTGTTAATAAGGTTATATTTATAGAATTTATCATCGATAGAAAATGTCTTATAATATTTGGAAGGAGGTTTTGTGTGATAATTGATTCACAAGTTAAGAATGAATTATTGAGTGAAACATATAGCTCCCCGTTATTTGTTCATCCAAAAAGAAAAAATATGTATAGAGACATTTTTTATTACTGTTGGTGGTCTTGAATGATAAAAAATATTTTGATTTTACCATGAAATGTTTGACATGTCGACCAGTTGAATTTAAGTAACAGCTACTAAAGGGGATTATTAATCTTCTTACAATCCCCTAGTGGAAATGGGAGAATATATACATTAATTTTTCTGGTGGGATTACCAAAGACCTCTCAAGGAAATAATGGGATTCTGGTTATTGTTGATATTTGACTAAATCTTCTCATTTTCATATTATTGGAGATATTATGTATTTATATCATATAAATAGAAGTTATCTTAAATATAAAGTCATATTACATGGAGTCCTTCTCTCTATTAAATTTCATCGTTATCCTAGATTTAACAGTAATTTCTAGAATAGACATCAGAACTCAATTGGTACTGAATTATTTTTTAGTATAGCTTTAAATCATAAATATGATTGAAATTCAGGGAGAATAATTTATAATTTGGAAGATATTCATTAATATTACTTATTATGATACCATTTATTTTAGAATGAACATATTTTATTAGTAAAATTTTCTTATCATAACAGTTTACATTTATGTATATAAATGACTCCATTAAAAGAATTATTTGTAAAGAGGTGGTGATGTGTGTTATATTTAGTTGAATTTGTTGATTGGATGTTTTTGGGACCCTAACTATTATATAAAATGGTTGATAAGGTAAATATTATTCAATAGTATGTGATGGTAGCATAGAGCAGGGAGAATAAATTTTTAAATAATTAGAGGAAATATCTCTTGTATGATGTAGGGGAACATGTTTTTCCTAAACTATCTTTAAGGAAACTATTACATGTTTCAGTAGGAAGGGAAAAGTAATCCCATGATATATTTGTCCATATGAATTTCAAGAAAAAGTGGGATCAATTTCATATCAAGTATCTTAACTCTAGGTTTTTCTTAGGTATATGAAATATTTCATGTATTATTATTAGGGAAATATTGACCTAACGAATCTCATGTTTGGTTCCCTAAATTATTTAAGTTGGAAGAGAATATGTCTTATGATGAGACCATGGAAATATATTTTTATGGATTATAGTGACTCATCAAGTTATTAATGGATGGATGATCCAGATGATTCATGAATCAACATTCGAATTAGAAAATGCATTGAGATAAATATAACCTCACTTATTTAAGTAATGAATAAAATTGAGAAGACACATTTTTTTAATAAGATGAGAAAATTAAAACCTAGGAAATATTAATAATAAATATTTTCATACCTTATTAATAATCATGGTAGATTTTATAGATGTGTTTTCACTAATATAATTTGTAAGAAATTTTTCAATCGAAAATATAAGGTTTTATTCTATCTGAATTATTTTCCATGAATTATATGGATTTATTTAAAAGATAAAATTATAAATTATATAGATTTAATTTTATGAAATGAAATTAACTATTTAGTTCAAAATTGAAAATTTCTATTTGGGTGAATTTTTGGGATTTCTCTGAAAATACTGATTCTTGGGTGAATAGTGTCAAAACCAATTTTTATAAAAATAGTCATTTTTTAATTGTATTAAAAAATAAAATTATGACATGGATTATTTTTAAATTAAAATCATTCCCCTTTTAATAAACATAATAAAATTAATTCTACAGGAATCAACATTATACTTGATGTTGGTATAAATTCATTTTGAAGCTTAAAAACTCGTTTTAAAAACAGTGTTTTCTTTTGTTATACGTTTTGAAATAAAATATACTATCTATAAATTATAGAAATTGAATCTTGAAAATTGGATTATATATTTTCAATCATTTTTTAATTTATTTATGGGTGTAATTTCATTTTTTGACATAATTAATTGCTTTCATGGTAAAAATTGGTTATCACAGAAAAGGGTAAAACAGGTTAATTAAGGTAAAAACTAAGTGAAAATGTCACAAAATATTATCTAAATTATTATTGTATGATATCATTTGAAAAGATATCAAATTTTATTTAAAACTGTTCTTTTCTGACCACTTTACCATAATTAAGATATTTATAGTGTTTTAATGTTTAGGATAATTACTTGCGTCCCACTCCCCTTTCCTATAAAACAGAACATCCTAACCTCAGTTATTAAAAAACATTGATAACTCTATATCAACCAATAACTACCTTAATTCCTTATTAACTTCCATACCCACTTCCAATAGTTCTTAGGCTCGCTAAGATACCAACATAATAAGTCAAAAGGTGTATGTCAATGGAGTCCTTCCAAAGAAGAGGTATAAATCATAAAAAATTTCTTGTTCCATGATTATTTCCTCTACTACTTCCATAAACAATATAAAAACTATGATGATATAATATTATTATTATATAAAAAATACTGAAATATTAATATGCTTGTGGAAAATCCCCTTTTCATCTACTTTTTATCCTACGGTAAATGAAAACATTGCTCGTGCAAACATATGGACTACTGAATCCATAAAGTTGTGTATTTTGTTTTCCATCACCACCTCACATGGATGTTAATAATTATATTATTAATGAATATATGATATTTTTGTTACAATATTATGATTATATATAGATAATATATTTCTTTCCTTATTAACCTATTCTTTCATTTGGAAATGAAAATGTCCCACGTGGATATGTGTGGAATACCACCTCCATGAAGCGATACAACTTTTTTTCATCTACACTATATAAATTTTTTGTACAGGGTTTTGTAATTTAAAATTATTCAATAATTTCCCCTTAAAAAACGTAACATAGTAGTGACCATGTGGTTGTTTCATAAGAGTTTGTAGACAATGCTATCAGACTCTCACATTGATAATTTGTTCTTATTAATGTTATAATTATATATAGGGATTTGAAATTATTTTAAAAAATTAAACAAACTAAAAAATATTTTAGGAAAATAAATTAATGTAATTGATTATAAATCAAAATAAATATTAGTTAAAAAGAGAAGATAATGGTAGTAGTAGTGGAAAGGCTTTGATCCTCAGACACCCACTTTATCATTGTCAAAAAATGTCTTCCACTTGAATTAAACAATATTTAACTAAATAAATTAAATTATAAATATATATTTACTATAAAACATATCAATACCTTAAGTATGGGTTTTTATCCCATTATGAGTATGATTTGATTGTCGAAATACCTAAAAACAACTAAAACTAGTTAAACTTATTGTGATCGATGGGGAGACCTCACCCTAAGAAGTTTAACCGACAAAAAAACTATTTTACAATCATAAGTTGATAAAAAATATAGAAAAAAATGTTGAAAATTTGAAACAAGAAATAAAGAGACATCCTTTAATGAAGAAAATCATTTTATAACAACTGAAAAGAGAAGGGTTTATAATGAAAATCCCAAAATCAAAAGGGGAAATGCCTTAAGACCATTAATGACACCACAACAAGGAGTTAATAACATAAAGTATTGATTACTTTATGAAAATATCATCTTCTATATTCAATTTTCTCTATCATAACCCATTCCCTCCATCTAACCATCCTTTTAATTGAATCAGAGATGAGAATATATAGTGAAAAGGGTGTGCTAAAGGAATTTATTATTTATTTCCACCAAATGTTAGCTCAATTTAGTTTAGTTGGGAGGCTGAATATTGAGAAAATTCCTTTATTAATGTTTTATTTCACGATTTATATTTCTCCCTATATATATTTGGGCTATTTTGACAGGTGGAGAAAATGATGTACCTGAATTAATGAGGAGATATTTTTCTAGATGAAGTGTCACTAAAACCTCCTAAATTTTCAAGAACCCACTAAGAATATTAAAAAATTTAATTATTTATTGTATTAAAGTTATAGATACATATTCGTGTATTTTTTCTTCTCTAATTTGAATTGCCTCAATTGGACCACTATTGACCAGGTTATTTATTATTTAATGAAGGTGTCTCAATTATGTCGTAAAGAATATTTTCTAATTTGTGTGATTTTTTTGTGCCTCTAAATGGTCGTTCCATAACTTTTTCTTTTTGGATGAAATAAAGACCATAAAAAATAGTTCATAAAAAGAATTTTGATAAATGGATCATCATCGAAAAAGTTATCCCCAAATACCAAATATAAAAAAAATTATTAAACTATATAATTTGAGAATTTTTCTAATTTACATCCAAATACATTAAAATTAATAAAAATTATGAAATATAAAATAAATTTAAAATTAATGGGGATTAAATCATTTAAATAAACATGAAATTTGTTATAATTATTATTTTTATCAATTCCCCCACACATGTCACTTAGACTCCTGGACAAGTGAGCAGTCAAGATAAACTTCTAATAAAAATTCAAAACTAATTTCAATCAAATTCAAAAGTCCAAAATCAGGTCACACAACCTGTCATTACACATTAACATCTTAAATTCCAAATTCACAATTTTTTTAATTTATCCCATTGAAATGAATTTCATTCATCCATGTATAAGGATGCATACCTCGCCTTTTTTCTCTAATCAAATGATATTTATTTAAACAAATATTTTCTCATAAAAAAATTAAAGCATCTCCATAAAAATGAAAAAAATAAAAACCACTACCTAAATAAGTTTAAATAATTAAATTCGTCATAAGGACTTAAAAATGGTAGTTGTTAGTTTTCAAGGATGTTGGGTTTCCAATGACAAAAATTATAAGGAAGAAAGGGATGTGTTGGATATTTGTTGAAGAATGAATTCCTGATTCTAGTTTCCACTTAAGCATAGTATTCTCCTCTTTTTTCATGGAATAAAATCTTCTCCCAATCAACATCAAAATTTCTTTCATTGATATCCAAAACCATATCAAATTTAGTATCAATGCTTCAATAATGTCTTCCCAAAATATAAGAATCCTTTTTTAAAGTTCTAGTAATGATTAACGTTTATCTCTATAAACACTAGAAAGGAACACCTACCTTTTTCAAAATCTCTATATTAGAATTTATTTCAATAGAATAGAATTTTTAGTAGAAAATTTATCTATTCAGAACTGTATTTTCCCACCAATGTTGAGAAAATGAAGTATCACACCACAAGAGAAATCCCATACACATAATCATTACTACTATCATGTAATATATTTAACTAGAGAGTTGGATAGAGATAGTTGGACTATAATTTCACTAACGGAATGGGTTGTTCATGGATAATAAGGGATAAAAATGGTCAAATGTAAAAGGTAGGATAAATAAAAAGATATAAAATTTCATAAAAAATGGGATTTCAGTCACAAAATAATTTCTTAAATCATTTGAAACAAATAATTCTATAAAGATCATAGGTTTTGAAAGAAACATGGAAAGTTATAGTTAAAAAAGAATTATTTAGTTCACTCAATAAGTTAGATTATTATTTAGAAGATGAAAAAATGGTTCAACGTCCTCGTAGGAAAGAAATTTTAAAGATTATATGGTATTCATGGAATGGAATTAAAAATTCAATGGTCTTTTCATGAATTTCATCAATTTTAATTAAAACACAACACCTTATAGTAATTATAAATTTTTAGTTACATGGATAAATATGGATCCTTTCATTGATAAAAAATCTCAATACACAATGGTAATTACTTTTAAGCTCAAAATATTTTTTAATCAAAACAATAAATTGAACACAAAAAAACCTAATATAATCAATGTTGTTCATCCCACACACATCTTTTGAAAACAAATTAATTGTGAATAGTTTATATAAGAAAGAAAAATAAAAAATAATATATTAGAAAAAATAAGTGGTTTCTAATGACACCACATGGTTTTTATTATATAGAAAAATCCTTGATCTACCATCATAAAATTTTAATCTTATAAACATACAAAGAAAAAAACAAAGAAATAATATTTTATTGAAATATATGAATGAAAAATAAAAAATAAATCAGAGGAAAAATAATCTTGGTTTTAACCCCCAAGTGAGTTATAGGATTTTACTACCCCTAGTTAGGTAGTTTTGGATGACCATCACCAATCAAAATGTGGCCATGGTTAATTACTCATGAACCACTAAAATGAAATTTATCCAATCATTTTAGCTCACACAACATATTGAAGATAACTTTATCATAATCATTCATGTTTACCACCAGTTATTTATTGTTCTGGTGATGTAATGGATGAGGTATAATTATAAGGGAAATATCCCAACACATTATCCTAAAAAACTCCATTGTTTTTTGAAATTAAATTCTATGATGTGGTTCATCTTCATTTTCATCATAAAAAATGTCTTATTATTTGAAAATACATTTGGTACAACCATTCTCATTTAAAATATTATACTCTTAAATTAGAAAAAAAAAATTAATTTAATTATTCACTTCATCTATATCTGAAATACTAGTCCACTAAAAATAAATAGTAATTAAATCTTCACAATGGGAAGTAGTTAACAATTCATCATCAAAATAATCTGACCCAAGTGGTTTAAAATGTAATACTTCCCTCTATGGATTCTCAAGCTTCATCTCTCATTGGGTATCTTCATTTCTAGAATAATTTTTGGGTGACTCGTTAAAATTAATTACATCTTCTAATTTTTTTATCCACACATGAATATTTCTTCTCATATATAGGATGATCATGTTTTTTACTATATATATCATAGTTTTGATTGATTAGTGAAATTCTATATTTGAAATGGAATTCATGTTCTAAATCTAGTTGATCAATTTACATGTTATAAATATTTTTTATAGTAAATTTCCTAATTTTCCATTATAGGAATGATTTTTTTGAGATTAGATTCTAGATTATCAAAGATTGTTTTGAAATAATTTTCATCATTTCTAGTTGTTGTTTGGTATTGAATATCGATTTTATTGAAAGTCAATATCATCTCAGGTTCCTCTAAATTTACTTATATATGAATGCCTCTATTTTTTATTCCAACTTGGAAAAATATTGATACAATGGTTTTTAATTTTCCATTCTATAAAAGTGGGTCTTCTTAGATTTCACTTTAAATAAATTCATCATAATTATTTTCTAAATAATTTTTACTTTCTAAAGTCACATCAATTTGTAAATTGATAGTAAGTAATTCCTTTAAATTTAAATAGAATAATCTCTTTAATTATTCAAAATTGTCAAAAAATTTCCTTAATTTCAAAAATTCATGGGAAAAATTATCTTATTTCTTGATCTTCATTTTTAACAAATTTTTTTTTAATTATTTTAAATAATTAGAAAGAATTTAAATTTATTTTCTTACACGATGAAACATAGAAGCTCTATTTTGAGTAACCAAATCATTTTTTTTGATTAATATATTAGTTTAGTAGATCATTAAAAAATTGTATGGAAATTGAAATTCGAAAAATTATTCATTACTAGACTCCTTAAATTGTTTCTAATTATGAAAACCATAAGAATAGTCACATTGAAAATCATTTTTCATTTTTAAGGTTCAAAATTAGTGGATAAAATCCTAGAAATTGAAAAAATAATTAAAAAACGTCATAAAATTCATTATAAACATCACCAAATGGATTTTGAATATTTAGAAATGTTATCATAGTTAATAATTTACCCTTATAAAGTGTAGTGTAGTAGTTTCCATTGGCTTATCAGATGATGAGGTTGTGTGCTATGTTGTCAATTTTTTACATTGTGACTTTGATTGTGTTAATTTTATAATTATAAATGAGTATTTTAAATTATTTAAAAAAAATTAAACAAAAAATCATATTAAGATACGAAATTAAAATAAGATTTTGAAAATAAGAATAAATACTGGTTGAAAAATACAAGCTAAATATAGCAACAATAGACAAGCTTTAGTCTAAGGACACTCACTTCAACATTTTCAAAAATTCTATTCCAATTGAATTACCCAATTTATACCTCAATACCACAAATTATACACCTATATTTCATATAAACTATATCAAGACATAAAATATGGGGTTTTATCCTCTTTTAAAGGTGATTTGATTTCATAAAAACCTCCAAACAACCAAAATTAATTGAAATTGTAATTCTAAATGGGGAGATATCACCAAAAGAATTTTAAATAATAATTAAACTATTTTACTGTAATATTTTGATTAAAAAATACATAAAATAGGAAATTTGAAATAATAAAAAATTATATGTCCTTAACTAAAGAAAAAAACATAGGATAATTCAAAAGAGAATAGTTTACAATGAATATCCCAAACTCAAAAGGGTAAATAGCATCAGATATTTGTGGCCACCACTACTTAGTTTTCATCCCATCATTTCTTGATTAATTTGTGAAAAATTAATCCTCTCTAACCAATTTTTTATATCACAGATCCATACTTACATCTGACCATCCTATTAATTATATTGTATTTGAGAATATAAAGTAAAAAGGGTGTGGAAATGGTGTTTCCATTTTTCTATCCACTGAATGATGGTTCTATTTTATATAGGTTACATGAAGAATAATGCAAAATTTCATTCATGAATGTTGTTATGACATGATTTCTATTTATCCCTAAAACGTTTCAGGCTATTTTAATGTGAGAAAAATGTCTTTATATCTAAATTGATGAAGAGAATTTTTTTTGGATGAAGTGTCTCTTATGATTCCTCCGATTTCACTCACCCATATATTATCTTAAAGACAAAATTTATTCCTTAAATTAAAAGTGGAGATGGATCTTCAAGTTTATTTCCATTACAATTTGAATCACCAAAATTGGACACATGTATACCAATTTATTCCTCATTTAATGAATGTGTCTCAATTTTGTCTGAAATAATATTCCCTAATATGGGAGATTTTTTTGGAATCCAAATTGTTTATTAAAGTTAGATGAAATGAATACATCAATACAAGAGTTCCTCAAAAATTTATACAATTGGATTAGTATATTAAAATTAATTCCAAAATACCCATGTGATAAAAAATTGTTAGAGTTCCAAAATAATTTAATTTTAAACATATTGCTCAAAACATCATTAAATTCGAAAAATGATGAAATTTGACATAAAATGAATAATTGTTATGGATTTAATCATTGAAATAACTATGAAAAAAACTATAAATATTAGATCTATAAATTCCATCATACTTAAGACTTTCTCTCCTGGAAAACTAATCATTCAAAAAAAAATTCTAATGAATATTAAAATTTCTTGTTAATAAAATTAAAATGCACAAAATCAAGTCATCCAACTCACCATTCCTCTTAAAGATCTTAAATTCAAAATTAGCCGTAATGTAAATTCATTCCAATCTAGTGTCTTTAAATCATCTATGTAAAAGGATGACTACCTCACATTTTTCTCTCTCATTATATGATTTAGATTTGAATTTTTTTTTCTCTTACAAATATATGTAAGCATTACCATTGTCTTGAAAATTTTAAAAAAACCCCACCCAATTCAATTTAATGAATCGTATCAATAATTAGTACTTAGAAAAGGTTTTTCTAATGCTTTAATGTTGTTGGGTTTTAAATTTCATAATTTTTTAGGAAGAAAGAGATTCAATGGATATTTGTGGTAATAGGATTTCATGATTCTAGTTTCCACTTTAGCATGGTTATTTACTCTTTCTTTATATAATAAACCTACCACCAAAATAACAATAGATTTTATTTCATGAAAATAGAACATAATCTAGACATTAGCATAAATGTTTCATCAATTTTATCCCAAAATTTTAGAATGCATTTTTTTAAAGCTCTAAAAAAGTTTAGTTTTTTTCTTTCTTAGGAATCAATAGAGTGGAACAATATCATTTTTGGAAGCTTCAAAAAGAAGATTATTTCAAAAAAAACACACATTTTAAAAATCAAATACATATTTTCATAATTTTATTTTCCACCAAATTATAATGAAATGATTATGAAAACTACAAGACAATTGTAGTTACCCATGCCTTTTACACATATTATTACATGATTTTATACATAATTATCCATTAAATACAAACCAAGTATTGTAAAGTCTAGAGTATTTGGAAGAATATAACATAAATAGAAATCAGGAAACTAGAAAAAATAATATTTTTTTTAATTTCAATTATGATCACCAAGATACCTATTATCTCTTATAACTATGTATGATAACCTGGGGAATACATAGACAAAGGGGTGAGCTAAAAATCCTAGTATGGTAATAAAAATGTAAATGAAGCATAAAACTTGAGTTTAAAGGCATAATATGATAACATAAAAGGCATGGATATTAAATAAAAACATGGAAACATATCATTTATAACATGGAATCATATGATCATTACAAAATAGTGTTGTGGAAAAAATATATATCATGACATACACATGAGTTAAGGCTAATTGGAAATACTATATCACATAGGGTAAAAATACCCATAAAAGATTAGGTTTACTCCCAAAAACCTTACGCAATGTCTCATGAGACTAAAAAATTACCCAATGATTCATATTGTTATCTGGGAACACTCATTATATAACATACATGAATATATGTGCTACATAAATAACCAAACATAAGGAATAAACATAAGTGTAATCCATTAAATAAATGAGTTTTGTAATCATGTCATATGGAGAAACCAAAGGGCGTATCATAGTTGTGTCTGTGAAATAATGGATTTAAATCATTCTTGGACATTCATAAATGAAATATATAAATATATCATGAATAATGAAGTCGAAAAAATTAAAAACATTAAAAATAGTGTTTACTTAATTTTAGAAATATTCCACTTGAGCGTTTTATAAGGAAAATAATAAAGAGACTTTCAAGAGGATATGGGAATAATTAAATCCATTAAACAAAAAATGGACTAAATTGTTTTTTTGATAAATTGTGTTATCTTAGAATAATATTAGAAGACTAAAATATTTTATAAAGTTTACTTGAAAATGGGTATTAAATAGAGAAGTTCCCTTTAAAAAGGTATACTTATTGAAAGGAATTGAGAAGAGAACCTTTTGAAATATGTAAATTCCCATAAAAGAAAGATGAATTTTGATACATACATATGTTTGATACATATACTCAAAATATAGGATAATTATACAAGAATAATGATGATTGAGGGAAAGAGAGAGAAAGTGTAACCCAAAGTAAATATTGAGGTTCGAAGAGATCCCTTACATTACACTTTCCTTTTGTTGAACACGATTTAAACTCCTATAATATAATATAAATAATGTTATTAACATATGCCAAAAACCTTTTAATATTTATTATATCTCATAAAATTTTTATATAACCTCTTAAAACCCTCTATTTAATAATATTTCATTATTACCGTTGTTTTGGGTGTTTACAGGTTTATTTTTTCATGCATGTTTTTTTCACATAAGCTCGGGTTCAGGTGCATGGGATATATATTCATCATGTCCTTAATTTTTTAATTATATAAGTGTAATATTTAATTATTTGATATATTTTTTAGCCATTATTGAATGTTCGTTATGGAAAAGGATTCAAAATGCTTCATGGAGACAGTAGGTCATACATAAACATGGGAAAAAATATCATTAACTTAATGGTGAATAGGTCGAAAATGGATATTATATTATTTTAAAGTAAAATTTAAGTTCATATGTATCACATATATCCATTATTTCTATGATTATTACCATTCAAGTAATTTGGTGATCAAAAATGAATTACACGGCTATGTGGAGATAGAAAGTCATACATATATATGTGTGGTGCTTTCAATTTTCATTAGATGGATAAAAGGAACAATTATGTTATCTCATAATCATAATAAAATATCAGTATATATATTATATTAGAGTTATTATTTTATTATCGGAAAAAAATAATAGTAGGAGGAAGAAGAAGAATGAAATTTTAAAAGAGATTACCTTCTCTTAAATAATCCCCCTTTAGATATCCTCTTATGGACACTAGGGTTGGTGTTTTTGGAAGGCCAGAACTTTAAAAACTTGTTTAGGGATGTTTTGAAGATAAATATTCAATTATGGGTCATGTTATATGGAGATATGTAGTGTAAAGATGCTAAATAAGGGGTGCCCCTTCATATTTATGGTGATGAGCACTATTGGAATTTCTCAAAATATTAAAGTATAATAATACTATTCTAGAGCCAAATGATTCCAAATGTCATATAAATGAATAGGGGATGAAATTTTAGAACATATATTATTCCCTTTGGTGTTAGTTAATATGATTGTGTTTTTTAAATAATTTAATAATATATTAACACAGTAAAATATTATTATTGTCAAATTTTATACTATTCATTACTTTGACATTAAAATCGTTAAGACAATAATTAAAATTACAAAAAAATTATTTTATTATATCCTAAAAATGTAATGGAAATTAATATAATTATTTTATCACCATAAATATGTCATATAATATTCATTTGAATATTTATAATATCATTTATTTTATTTTTTATAAATTGGATAATTACTGCATTAACGTCGTGCGAGCATTTATAATAATTATTTGTAACCTAAAAAATAAAAACAAATTATCATCATGAATATAAATATTTTATATTTAAAAATACAGTTTATATAAACATAAATTTTTATGACCACATTATAAAAAATTTATACTTATTAAATATAATAGTCTGACATCATTGACTTTTCATTAAATAAATTATTATAAAAGTCATAATCATATCAAAATGGAATACAATGGTCATATAACTAAACCATTAAGTATTAGGAATGAAATTAACACATAAAATAAAATTTGAGGAGGTGTTAGGGTCATTTTATAGTGCTAATCATTTAATTTTTACCCTTTATTATTCGGTTTCCCATTACTATGGTAACAAAATTACTAAAGATTCTATTCATATTATCCAGAAATAAAAGATAAATATTTATTGAAATTATACCATTTGATTAAAACTATAGAATAAATTTTTAAAAAATTCAAAGTACATAGGTTTCAGTACTTAATTTAAAATTATACAGGCATAACATAATGAAAAACTATTTTTCAAAAAAAATTCCCTTTTATAATATAAAATGTTTTAATACAAAATTTACATGTAGAATACATTTCAAAAAAAGAACTGGATTATTATTAACCAAAACTAACAAATGAAAATTTAAGAATAATCCAAAAAATTATTTTACCTTTTAAAGTCATTAAAATAAAATATAATTTTCAATAAAAATCAATATTTTTCACTATTCCTTAAAAAATTATTATTTTCAGAAAATTTTCAAATATTCATCATAATATAAAAATGAAATTAATTTATTAATATTATTTTTATAAAACATATAGAAATTAATTATAATATTCACTCATAAAAATAATGAAAACACATTTTTGAATAAAATTAATCTTTTTACGAATAAAATGACATTATGAAATATTTATGTGATTATTTACAAAGAATTAATTAATACATTAGAAATGGGTATTACCATTATATATTTCATAATGTGGTTAATACTATTAATTCCATCCAATTTAGCAGCTATGTTATAATAGATACATTAAAATAATAATAATTCTTTGTTTGTTTAAGATGAGTGTTGCATATCTTGTATGTATCAAACATTATATTTCTCTTTTTTTCTATTTTCTTAATATTTGGATGTTTCATTATTCAGCCCTTGTTAAATTTCACCCATCAAATTTATTTTTTACATACTAAAGAGAAAATTGGGGAGGTTTCTTATCCTTCATCGCTTCCTCTGGTTCATGTGTTGTCTCTTCATATTTGTGGTTCCTCTGTAGTATATTAACCAGGTGGGTTGTATTTTTTGTATTAAATTATATCCACGGTCTAGGGTATTCACCTATATCTCTTCATAAGATATTAAATTTTCCTACCACACCACCTATAAATTCATTACACGTGTAACATCTGGACCCAGCATCAACTCAACTGGGACCCCGAGCAGGTGGGTCACATGGTCTCTAGCCCAACTCCTCATATGCTAGATGAAACTGACATGAAGTGAGGGTGTAAAGGTTATAATATGTGGAGACTATTACTTAATATTAGAGTGGAACATTAGAAGTAATAGGTAAATAGGAAATAAAAAAGAAGAATATAAACTGACTCTAAAAGATTGGACTAGTAACCCACAGTAGTAGATGCTCATAAATCAGATATAACAATAAACTATGTTAGCATATATAACTGAATAGCTGAATAATAATATCAAATCCATAAGACATTTTCATATATATTAATTAATGGAATGTTTGTATACAACAAGGGAACATGGAATAGGTATATAAAACATACAATATAGAAAGACAAAAAATGAAAAAAGTCTACTCCACTAGCATCATTAGCAAATTCTTGGTGTTATGCTTCTATGCTCCAATTATGGGTAAAGAATATAAATAATATTTAAAAGGTTGATTTAACTTTTCCAAAACTATAGACAAGTAATATACTTGAATACCAAAGGTGTCCCATGTAGGGTGTGAAATAAAATCCAGGTGAGCCACCACCAATGGTTTCTAGATGTAATTCAAGAAGTCTCCATATCTAAGAAGTGTGTAAGAATATATAAATAATCAACAACGATGAATTAATAAACACTATCTTGATCATGTTCCCAAAGGACACATGGAGGCTCTACCTACTTTGGTATATACTAGAATTATAGTCTGATTTGTAACCATACATATAAAGTAATAATATTCATGTAGTATTGTGATATACTATATACACCTATATGCATTGAGTGTGTGAGGATGTAAGCATCCATATACCTATATAATAAGTGTTATCTAGAATGGGATGTAACTCAGTCCTCCATAACCTTCTTAAATGATCCTATAAGCTTGAGATAGCGGTATATACACATCATCTCATGATGAATGTGATACGTTATTCTCATCAATCGAGATGGTGGGTGAGTCGATATGTCTACAAAAAAAGTAAGGGATGTGGCGAATCATTCCCACTATCCAAATAGTGTCAATGGTGTAAGACATCATTCTCAACACTTGATGTAAGGGAGAGTAAAATGTCCTTGAAAAAAGTCCATTAAACAACATCGTATGGACAATGTCATTGGAATAATCATAATACTACGAAAAATTGAGGGAATTAACTCATAAACATATTATTCATCAACACAATATATATATATATAATAAGGTTTTCAAAATTCATTATATTATTAATCGTTATCATGCATCAATTGGTGTGGACTTTCCGCCCATTATTATCCATCATGATTAATCCATTAAATTCATATATTTATGTAAACCATAATGAAATGATCCATTCCATTTAGTCAATCCATTTAGTTAAAAAAGTCATGTCATTTCAATTTTCAATGTCCAAGAAGCACATAGAGGGTGCCATTATTAATTATAAAATTACATACAATGGATATTTCCATTACAACTCAAACCAATAACTCTAGAGATGGTTTGGAAACAAAGATATTATTTATAAGAGTGTGAAAACACAATACCATTCCTAGATGAACACATAAAAGTCATTATAGGAAATCAATCAACAAAATACAAAAGGAAAATTTATGTCGAAATCAAAGGGGTGTCCATAATTGAGGTTTTCATTCAATTTTTACATAATAATGCTTAAAAATAGTATAAAAATATTATTATATCAATTTAGAATGAATAAATACATTTTAATGAGATTTGTTGAAAATTCCATCATGTGGCATATTGAAAAATTAATGAAAACAATATAAATTTTAGTTAAAGAACCTAACCACCTATCAAAGGTTAGTTAAAACTCCATATCTGATGGTGGACTCAGATTTGAAATATATTGGAATAAGTCAAAGAAACAATCCAACAACCTAAAAATAAGAAAAATTATCATGCACTAAAATATCAAAATAGATCCAATTATAATCTTAGAATAGAAGGAAGAAGATTCTAAATATTATCGATTTGAATATAACTTCACCAATCTAATTCAAATCATGGTGACATATCAATACCTATGGAAGAAAAAGAAAAACCATTTGGGAGAAGGGAAGGGATACTCATCCACTAGAATGGGAGAAGGAATAAATAAAATTAAGGATTAAAGGTTCGTTAAAGGAAAAATTGGAATTTCACCCTCAATACTGGGGGGGGGTGCACGGTTTGGATGTATGGTTTAGCCAAACCTTCTATTAACATTATCTAATGAGATACCCTAAATGGTTAACGCACATGGTTTCTGTAACTTTGTGTAAACTGTAAAAAAAAGACTTTATGATAAACTTTAAATGGACCACACAAGCATTAACCTTAGGTCACAGGCTTGCAAACAATCCACTCGACCCCTAATACTAAAAAATTTCCATGGATAGTTACCCCTCATGGTTTTCACTAACCGTGCAGGCTACCCTTTTTTCTCATTTTCCTATTTTATGGGATTTAAACATGCTCCAAACACTCTAAGGACCTTCCTTAGAGTGTAGAAATTGTTTACCAGGATTTAACTAAGGATACTTATTTAAAAACAAACAAATTGTAACATTCTCAAAATGTGGGTCGCTACAACCACTCTTCCTAAAATAAATCATCCCTTATTTGAACTTATAAGGATAAATATGTACCATTAAAAAAATTCATCCACTGAGCTCATATATCATCTTCTCGTTGTTCGGTCTCATCGTGTACACAGTCATGCTTCTATAACACATGTACCAAAGGAACTGAATGACCTAATAGTGGCTTCATGCTCTGATCCATGACACGAATTAGATACTCCATGAAGGAAGCGTCTTTATATAATTCATCCTATTCTAGAGGAAATAAATGTGGTGGGTCTCGATAATACTGGTAATGATGAGATACATGAATGACATCATGCATAGACTGATATCATTGTGTAATTGATGTCTGGTAAGACACTAGTCTGATCTATTTCACAAAATCGAAATGTCCAAAAAATCTATGTGAGAGATTAACCAACCTAAAAATACATTTATGGCCCAACCTAGGTGATACTCTCAAGAATAACTTATCTCTGACATCTAAATCAAGATTCCATCGACTTCGGTTTGGATATGACTGTTATCTAGAATAATCTATCATCATGAACTTTCTGATCAACTAGAAGTTCTCTGAGTATCATAAACAATATGAGGTCCAAGAAGAGCTCCACCCTTGCCTTTAAACAGTAAAAAGGTGTACTATAAGGCATACTATATGAGTATTTATAAGGATCCATCTGAATGATATCCTGAAAGCAATTTTTAATGACTAGTTCCAACAAGGGGAATGTGTTTCTCCAAATAATCCTAGAAATCAAGAACACATGAATGGAGCTTTTCCTCGAAAAAATGAATCTTATTCTATGTATGTGCATCAGTCTGTGGGTGATTGGTCATTCTCAAAATCACCTATGTACCCAAGTCCTTCTATAACCCCTTCCAGAACTGTTTTGTAAAACACGCATCTTTTTCAGAAATAAAATGTTGTGGAGAACAATAAAGATGTATAACCTCCCAGACAGATATCTTCCTAGAACAAATAATGATAAGGTATCTCTCAAAAGTATGAATTGTAAAATCTTCTTCAAATGATCAAAAAAAACCAACACTATATCATTTCCATGGGGTGATCTGGGTAACTAATCATGAAATCCATAGAAACATCATCCCATTTCCACTCAAAAATGGAAAATGGTTGTAAATGTCCTGTTAGACATTAATATTATAATTATACCAACTGATAGGTGGACCACCCATTGATAAAGTTCATAATGTCACATTTCATACCTAGCCCCCAATACTGGTGACACAATTATTGATACATATTCATGACACTAGGATGAACCACCCATACTGAAGCATGAAATTCCCACATAATCACCTCTCTTATGTCTTCTAGAAACCATACACACTCATGGAATAGTATTGTATTGTACACATACATGGTCTAACTAGATGATGTATCATCATCCAAGACACTTTCCCTTAGGAAAAAGTCATGATGATCAGAAATTTGCCTCATTCTCACCTCTTCTGGGAGGGTAGAGGTAACTGACTAGGTCGTGATGATGTTCTATCCAAGATCCTCCTAAATCTCAAAATAACTCTATGAAAAAAATCCATGAGCTTCCAATCACCACTAGCCTCTTGAAGTTTATGTATCATAGTCTTTTTTCTTAGAGCATCATCTACTGCATACCTTTTCTCGGTGTATAATCAATATTGAAATCAAATGACTATAGGTACTTAACTCATATGTGAAAAATGAAATTGTGATCTCACTATGTATAGATTCACTTAAGACTTTTTTTAGTAAATATCACAAAACATTATCCATGAATATAGTTTCTTGAATAGCCTAATTCTTGAACTAAGGTAGCTAGATCTAGTTAATTCATTGGTTAATTCTACTCATTAGGCCTCAACTGATGAGACCCATACACAACGACTAACTCATCCAAAATTAGAAAAACTCCAAGATCGATACCTAATGCATCACAAAAAACTGTATAACTATTTCTTGTCTTTGGTAGAATCCATATTGGAATTGAAGTCAATTATCCCTTAAACTTATGAAAGTTAGATTTTCAAGCTTATTACCATACTAATTTGACACCATTATTTTTTAGTCTTGTAAAAAGGACTACAAGGCATCAAAAATCATGGATGAAGAGTCTATAATACCCAGCTATCCCTAAGAAACATTAGATGTCAAATAAGTGCTTCATATTCTCCTATGAAACTATATCTCTCACTTAATCTAGGTCTGCAAAAACATCTAAATCTGAGATATTGTGACCCAAGAAGTGGAATTTGTCGAATATAAAGTGGAATTTACTTTTCTTTGAATAAATCTGATGCTCTCTCATTGTATTTGAGAATGATCCCAAGATAGATTTCATGTTCATGTTGAGAACCATAATATCCGATGAAATAATCGACAACGTAAAACATGAATGAATATAGATACAAATGGAAAACCTGATTAATAGGATCCATGAAGACTGAAGGTTTTTAGTGAGACCAAAAAACATTTCCAAGTACTCATCAAGACCATAACTGCTCCAAAAAGCTATATGATGCTTATCTGATGGCCTAACATAAAATTGGTGGTAGCATAACCTTAAATGAATCATTGAAAACACACTCTCTTCACAAATATGATTAAATTGGTATTCTATTTGAGGAAATGGATACTAATTATTTTCTGTAAGTTGGTTCAAGTGATAGTAATCCATGCAAAGCCTATGGGTATAGTCGTCCTTGGAAAACAGGATCACCAAACCCCAAGGAGAAGTTTGAGGGAATATAAATCCTTTATCCTCTAGATATTTAAACTATGTATTGATCTCAATAAGCTCCATAAATATGATCCTATAAGGAAGAATAGTCACTGGTTATTATCTTAGCACTAGCTCAATAGTGAACTCTACATCTCTTACAAGAGGATTCCCAAAAAATTCCTCTGAGAATACATCCTTAAAATGATCCACTATAGTAGGAAAAAATAAATTCATAACCACTGATCATCTTTGAATAGACTAGAGATATGACATATCACACTTCCCATCCTTTTCTACTCAGGTCCACCTAGAGACACATTAACATCTGATTATAACTTATGAATGTTCCTACCAACCTTTGTTTATGTAAACATCACCCTCCAAAGATATAATTCAATATGGGATCGATGGGTAACTAAACAATCCATCACAATTATTACAACAAATCCCATCATTTAGAGGTTCAAAAGATTCCATATGATGAAACATCTTCCTATCTCAATAGTAAAATCCTTATTACGGTGAATATTCTTTGATCGGATACCCAGTGGGGTATTGAGCATCATAATTAAACAAAACAATTTCTATCATGAAGTCAAAAATCTCCATAATAATCTCATATACAAAATAGTGATATCCTCGAGTGTTAATAAAATAAGACAATAATGTAAATCCTACTAGAATAGTACATATAACTATTGAAGGGTTGGTTCTCTTCTCCTCAGTCGAAGGCTGCACAACATGTAATTGGAACATATCATGAACTTAAGACATAGGCTAACGACCATAAGAATAACCACTCTACTGGTTTTGAGAATCATGAGCCTATCTACCTCTACATCAACTTTCATCATGGCCTGATTAGCCAGTGGTATTCTGGTTGCAAGCCTTGAGAGATCCGACTGGCCTCGCTCTGGAACGTCGCGTAGGAATATATCCCTTCTCACTAGGCACTATTAGATATATCATACAAAAACAATATATATGTCCCATATTTCTGTATCCTCTAAATGAAACTAAATCTCTTAAACACTAAGGTTTCATGTGTTTTGGATTCCTACATTGGTGATATATAAAGAAACTGTTAGCATGATGATTTTGACTACTACCAACTACATGATTAGCCTCAAATGGATCCTTTTACCCACCTGGAAAAACACCTGACGTCCTAGGTGTAGAACCACCCTAACTCACACCATCATCATTCCTTAGATTGTGTTCTGTAATAAGGTCTTAGTTTACTATCTCATAAATATTCATCAATAAAAATATCTTGACCTACAATCGGGTGGTATATACCAACCCATCCTAGAATCACCTGTAGGTCATAATATTATCACCCACAAGAGTTTTTTATAACCACTATAACTCTATAAAGAGAACTAAATACACAATGATAGACATAGCTCCTTGATTTATGTTTATAAACTCTCTATCTCAATCATACCTTAGAGTCTGTGGAAATAAATTATCATAGATGAACATAAAGAAGTCTTCTTAGAACATATTGAGATACTTATCTTATTGGGTAATAACATCCCAACATCTCTTAGAAGAATCTCATAGAATATAATATGAATGTATGAACCTACTCTCTAGAGTCATCTCTAGATTATCAAATTTAGAATTAATAGGTTTAATCCAAGACTCAAAACTATAAGGTTTGTCATCCCCTAAAAATGTTTTAGCATTCTTGATGCTTCTCGAACTCCCGAGTCAACTTTTCTATAGTTAATGCATATTGAGTGACACCTTGAAAACATTTCATCAAACTAAAAGTACCTTATGTAACTAGGTTTCGATTCTAAAATCATAAATAGGAAGAGGTTCCATTGGTGGAACAATATGAGTAATCACTAGAGGATCAAGGACCACCACCTCCGGGGCATGGTCCTAACCTCTTTCAGGGAATATGTTTGGAGGAAATAATTGAGGCATGATGCTACAATTCCGAACACATGCCTAAGAAAAGAATTTAATAGTTATAAGATAGAAGATATGTAAACTAAAATAGGTACACTACCTTCTTATGAAATTATCACTCCTTTGTACATGCTCTGAAATCCTGGTCTAGGTGGTAAAGAAAGACAATATAAGGTTTTAATAATATTAGACACTCTTAACTACCCACTTCTATGTCCATATTCAAGTCTAAGTCTCATGTCATTCATAGAAAATATGAATTTCTTTCTAAATGTGATTTTTATTTGAATTTGTACCCATTTATATACATAAATCTCATTAATTTGTTTAATTATATGGATCCCCATATTTGATCAAAAAGGTATCATTCTCCTCATGAAATTAAATATTATGTCAACTGAATTCATA
This sequence comes from Viscum album, assembly GCA_963277665.1. Lineage (NCBI taxonomy): Eukaryota > Viridiplantae > Streptophyta > Magnoliopsida > Santalales > Viscaceae > Viscum > Viscum album. The sequence continues at coordinate 748,970,212 of OY728138.1, read as the reverse complement.
CATAAACACATTCCACCCCTAAGACCAATAGTCCATGTAAAAATATTCCATATTTTATTTCTTAACAAGTCTCCTTTAATCTATGAAGGAAAATACAGTTAGGTTAAGGTAGAAAATTTTAGTTTCAATTATGTTTTCTCAATCCTAAAAGTAATGTTAGAACATTTCCATGGATAATCAATGAACTAATAATATTAATTATTAACATTCATGTTGAATGTAGACATAATATATCAAAATGAATGGAAAATTAGTTCTATTGGTCCTATAATGATTCATGTAATGTTATTCCCTAATTTGATTGGTCATATATAAAAGAAAACTCATTCCAATAACACCGATAACAATAACATCACAAGATGTGTTCACCACCCAACGGTGAAGTTGTATCAACCATAACTGGTATAATAAATAATATCAATTACCCATCCTAAGTAATTTGGATTTCCCATTTACATGGTTTATCTATGCATGGGAATATGATTATTTTCAAATAAAATTAACTGAAAGTCTCCATTTGAATACCAAAAAAGTAAAACAATGGAAAAAATATGGAACTGATATCACTTTTTTAACATCTTGACCTGACATCCACTCAATTGGGTCCCCAAGCTAGTGGGTCACAAGGCCTCAAGAAAAACTCTTTATACACTAGAGGCTTCTAACTAGAAATGATGGCGTAAAGGTTGTATGGTGAATATACTCTAACCTCATATAAAAGTAAAAAAGTGGAAATAACAAGTAAATTTGAAATAACAGAACCGTAATAGAAACAGATAATAAAATAATGGACTGTTAACCCTTCATAGAGGAAGAACATACATCAGATATAACAATAATCTATGGAATCATAGATAACTAAAAAATTTATTATAATATCATATCCACAAGTAATTTTCATATATATGAAGGAATGGAATAATGATAGACAAAAAGGGAACATGTGACATCCATATACAATATTTTATACAAAATGAAAAAAGTGGAAAAAGAATGCTTTATAGGTCCACTTATCCAATGTTCTAACTATAGTCAATGAATATTATGAATCTATACTAGGGAACTCACCCTTTTCTACACCTATAGATAATTAATATACTTGGGTACCAATGGTGACCCGAGTAGGGGTGAGATAAAATCCTAGTAGGCCACCACCAATGGTGTCTAGCAGTAATCCAAGAAGTGTTTAGAGATAAATAGTGTGTAGGAAAAAATAAATAATAAAAAGTTATGAATAAATAAACATATACCTACTCAGTTTTTCAAAAGACACTCGACGGATCTACCTACTTTAGAATAGGCTGGAATGATAGTCTACATAGTAACCATACATATAGAGTAATAATATATATTTAGTATAGTTACATATTGTATCCACCTATATGAGCTGAGTGCTTGAAGAGGTAAAGACCAATATACTTCAATACTAGGTGATGGCTTGATCGGGACATAACTTAGTCATCCTTAACCAGTCAAAACTATCCTATAATCTCAATAAAGGGTACATCCCCTGCATCTCATGATGAATGTGAGTCATCATGCTCATCACTCCTGATGGTGGGGGAGTTGTGATCTCTACACCTGAATCATGGGACGTGGTGGGTTATGCCCACAGACCAAATAGTGTCAATGGTGTGAGATGTCATGATCAACACTAGATATAAGAAATATTGAAACATCATACTCTACAATTCCATTAACCATTGTTCTGTGGGAAATGTCAATGCTTTAATCATAATATTACTATAAACATAAAGAATCACCTCATAACCATTATAGTCATCAAACCAACATATATATAAGAAGGGTGTCACAATTCATTCAATTATTAATCATTAGAATACTTCAAGTGTCATGGACTTTCCACCCATTATAATTTATCTTGATTAATCCATTAAATTTATTTAACCAGTGAAAACCATCATGAAATGAGCCATTCCATTTAAACAATCTATTCAGTTAAACACGACATGAAATTTAAAATTTTAAGGTCCAAAGAAGCACTAAGAAGCTTATATTATTAATTAGGCAGTTACCTACAAAGAAAATTCCAATTATAGGTCAATCCAATCATTTTATAGGTTTTTTGTAAATTATGTGATAATGTATAAGAGTGTTAAAAAACGTTTAAATTTCAATATGGACACTTAGAAATAATTCTAGGCATTTAATAAATTAAGCACATTGGGTAATTTCATGTCAGCACACCCAAGGGATGTCCATAACCGATTTTATCATCCTTTAATTACATAAAATGGATCAATGGGAGTAAAACAAGGTGTGTATATCAATTTCTAATAATGAAATTCTTTTAAAGGAAACATTTGATAAAGGCTGATGCACAACATAATCTCAAATCTACTAAAACACTATAAATTTTAGGGAAAACAACTATACAACCTACCTTAGAGTCATTGATGACTCCTTGTCCGATGGTGGCCTCAGATTCAAAGTAGATTGGATAAAATCGAAAAAAACAATACAGTGCCCTGAAAATAGGTAAAACAATATTTAACCAAAATAACATTATAGATCCGAATATAATATTATAGTATAAGAAAGAGGAGTCTAGATATTACTGATGTGGAAAAAATGTGATTGGCTATGTTTGAATAAGATCTTGGATCATAGATGTATCTCAATACCTATGGCTGGAGAACAAAAAGCCTCTGGGATAAGAGAATGGCTGCACATCTACTGGAATGGGATGAGGAAGAAAGAAAAATAAGTTTTAAATTTTAATTAAAGGAAAAATAATAATTTTACCCTCAAAACTAGGGGATCAACGTTTTTTATCAGGGATTGGAAAAACCGAAAACATTCCGTGACAAGCCCCCTATCCAAGGAGAGACACCACATGGTTAAGGCACACCGTTTCCATAATAGTGTGCAAAAAATGAAAATATCCACAATCAAAAACTGTATATGGACCACACGGGAATGCACCATAGGTCATATGGTTGTAGAAAACCCATGGGCCCCATACATCTCTAAAAGTTCCCCACAACGTTTGTCCTAACTGTGTGGTAACCATGTGTCCTATCCTTTTTTCCATTTTCTAGAATACTAGGATCCATACAATCTTCAAACAGAATTGGCACATTCCTGATGCCATGTTACATGTTTACTAAGATTAGTAAATGACACGTATTGAATGAAAAATGATTCATAACATTATAACAATAAGGATCATCACAACATGTTAGGGATATGGTACATACATCCTCAGGATGGATATTTTGAATTCATCATGTACATTGGACATGGTTGGTGGATGTTCTAGTCAATATGACACAGCTCTAATGCGATCAAGAATCTCTAAGAGACCGATTTACTTGGGACTTATCATTTCCTTCTTTCCATATCATATAACTCTTGTGCATGAATATTTTCATAGGAATACCTTATCTCTAACCTCAAAGTATAAGTCCCATTGATGATTGTCTACATATCTCTTCTATCAGCTTTTGTAATACTGGATTAGTTACTGGATGGTCTTCACCATTTCTACTATATCCTTGACTATTTTAAGTACCAACATCTTACATTTAGTGACTTCATCCCATCATATAGGTGTTCTACATATCTTCCTATAAAGGGTCACATGTGGTTCCATTTTGATACCTGAGTGGAAAATATTTTTTTAAGAGAAATCAAAAACTAGAATATTTTGATCATATCCTCCTTTGAATTTCATTGAGCAACTACCCAATATGTCTTCCAATGTCTTAATAGTCTTCGTAGACTGACCATCAATTTGAGGGTGATAAGTCGTACTGATGTTCAGCTCAGTTATTATAGAATGTTGGAGAATTTCCCAAAACATGGGGAAAATCATAGATCTCAATAAAATACAATCGATAATAACAATCCATTTATCCTCATCACTTCTCTGATTTATATTTGTAAAATTATATTAGGTGATAAGCCCTCACAAATTAGAATAATGTGAGTTTTCATTTTAAGAAGATCCATAAAAAGTCATATAGTATTATTTTCCTATGGATATCTTCCGAAGTCTTGAGACAAATTCCATGGAAATGTTTTCCCATTTCCATGTAGTTAAAGTTAATTGTCTCAGCACACCCTTATAGCTTTTCATTTCATCGTTCACTTTCTAACATGCCATTAATTTTTATGTATATCCAGTTATCTCATTCTTTTTATTGTCCCACCAATAATATCATCATAGATCTTCATACATATTTTTTCTCCATGGTTTTATAGAAAAGGATGAGATATGTTCATCCTTAAAAATATCCCACTATATCTCAGATCCTTCTCAATTCTTATCATTGATAACATTACAGTATCGTTTCTACTTAGACCATCTTCTAGTTTATTTTCATTACAAAGATAGTAGAGGATTTATCTTCCATAATACTTAATGATATCTAACAATATTTTTTGGAGCATATTAAACTACTTTTGTGTGAATATATATTTGTGGATCTTGGGATCATTATATATCTCACACTTATTCTAATAGATGTAATGCTGCAAGATTTTCAATGGAAAGATAACAACCGACCACTCAAAATCATACGTGGGATATTTTTTCTCATGAACTCATAGATTTCTTGAGGTGTAGTAATTTAATTTATCATTTTTTCTTAGTGAATAGTATAATACCATCTTTGATGCATCACTATATACCATAAAGAGTTCACCACTTTTGGGTAGTGCAAGTCTTTGTGTAGTGATAAACCTATTTTTCAATATTTTGAAGCAGTATTCATATTCACTTATCAAAAAAACATTACTCAATTCCAAGTTATCTTGGTTAGTGGGTTTTTTCAATCATGATATGTTCCTCACAAATCATCAGTAATACCTATATAGGCTAAGAAAGCTACGAATCTCCCAAACAGATGTTGGTCGGGTCACCCCTCAATTGACAATGTCATAGAAGGGTCTACATATAACAAAATTATGGTGATAACATTCAACAAGAATGATACATCATCTATCCAAAATTATCATTTACTGTATATTTCATATTTTATCACTTTAAAAATAATTTAGTAGTGTATTAAAAAGATTATCATGATCATCCTTCTATTGGAGTATATCAGAATATAATCTACAAAGACTACAAAAAAATTTTCAAGGTAATATATAAAGACTCTGTTCATTATTCACAATAAAATTTCTTTAGAATTATTGATTCTGATGAGAATCACTATGAAATCATAGTTGCCATACCTCATTTGAAATTTATTCATGAGATATCACCCTTCTTTTCCTTTAATTGGTGATATCTCGATTGAAAGTCAACATTCAATAAATACTTCACCCCATATATTTTATCAAAAAAGTCATCTATCTCTGGTAGTGGATAATTTTTCCTTATAATTATTTTTTTGAAATAATGATAATCAATGCATAAGAGCATTGATTCATCCTTCTTCTTGCTGAAGAGGATGGGATAACCCCATGATTAAGTAATAGGGTATATAAAAACCATTTCCAGATTCTCTTAGAACAACTTCTTCAGATATTTCAACTAAATAGTGGTCATCCTATATTGATTCTTTGATATGGGTAGAGATCTATGTATAAGATCAATTGATAACATAACCTATGGACTGGGAGAAAGTGTCTCAATTTCTTCAGGGAACACATTGGTGTACTCCCTCACAATAGGCATGTAATCAACCATAATCCTCTCCTTTTCTTAAAATATTTGAGCTATATATTCTTCCACATAAAGCAATAATATCCAAACTTGAGTTGATGATTATGAAGGAGATTCATACTCATCCTTAAACATGTATATAATTGTAGGATTCCTTGGGATGTGAAGAGTGATATCCTTCTCCAAAAATTTGATGTCGGTTTTCTATAAAGATATAAAACCAATCCCTACTATAGCCTCAAAATCCATTAAAGTAAGTAAAATGATATTTTTTGAGAGTTTTACTCAACAAACATTTACTAGGGAGTATTAATATACATTAGATGCATTAATTTCCCCATTCACTGTTCTTACAGATAACTCAACCTCTATATTTTTAGGTGGTGTTTGAATTTTAATACAAAAAATTCAGTATATGAATGAATGTGAAGAAATAGAATAAAAAGTTACATTTTTTATTCTTAAATTAATAACTAGTGTATATTTCACCACTTAATTATAAAGAATCCACCTCAACAGTAGAGATAACATATTCCCTTCCTTAATTCCATTGATTCTATTATTGTTGATTTTCTTTGAAAACCGTTATCTTAGGGAATTGTCTCACATAATGACCATATTTTTTACAACTGAAACACTATACTATAGGTTGAGTATATATCTGGACCATCCTTTCTTCCTATGCATTAGTGATATTATTCATATCACTTCAGTAAATATTAGTATGATAACCCTCTTTTCCACATTTTAAGCATCTTCTAGTTCCCTTTAGATAGTTCTTAGGATTCTTATTCTCAAACTTTAGACACATGGAATGTTGGGTTTTCCTTCCTCTATGTGATTTATTTTTTCATCATCGTAAATTAAACACCATTTTGCTTTTTTATCTCCAAGCCCATGAGACCATTGAGAGTCTCCAATCTCAATATCAACCTGAAGGGAAAAAGGAACAATATCCTCATAGATTTCAAAGTCTAGAATCACCAATGTTTTTCATAGACTGAACTTCAGTCCACTAAAAATTGATCCACTTTACATTTTGTGTTCATTTCAAAGATAGAGGCATATCATGGAAGAGATGTAAACTTTTCCTTATATGCTCTAATAGATTCATATTCCTTTTTTCTAGTAAAAATAACTCCCTCTATATCATAATATGGGTAGATCAAGGGTAATATTTTTCGAAAAAAAATTCTTCAAACCTTCCCATTCCATGTAATCAATTTCCAATTTATACGTGGTGTTTCTGATTTGTGACCAACACTAATAATCATTCCAATGAAAAGGATAATCCACCAACACATATTTCTCTTATTTTGAGAATTGGGGGACAAAGAATATCATTTCAATTGTGTTGATACATCATTACATGCTGTGATGATCATAAGATCCACTACATTTAGGAGGTATTTTCCCATAAAATATAATTTTACAACTTGATATTTTTTAGGAGAAGTAGGGCATTCCACATGATTCATGTTATTATTAATAAATTAACCCATTGTACTGAGTATTGTCATGATTTTATAAGATCCCATTCCCATTAGGTTTTACATCTCATTAGGGCCATCATAAGACTGCCTATTGCAGTTTTTATTGTCGTAGTTCTCCAATTTTCATCCATTAAATAAAAATGAAAAAATGGGGCCTTCAATACTTAGATACAGTGAATATGAAAAGGAAACTATGAACATATAAGGATAAACATATAAATGAAAATTTTATCCTAACTTATGATTCCTTATGTTTCAATCTTGGTTATCCATGGTTATAAAATTATCCCCAAAGTTTTTACTAATATTTTCTAGTCTGAATCCCCAAATATAACTAGACAATGATCTAATACCAACTATAGATACCGAAGACTTTTAAACATACTATTATATGATTTATGTAATAATTATCCATTAAATACAAACCATGTATTGTAAATTCTCGTGTATTTATAAGACTAAGTACATAAACAGAAATCCTAAAACTAGAATAAAACAAATTCTATCAATTTATATAATGATCTCCTAACAATCTTTGAGATATTAAAACTATTTAGGTTAATAATGGGAACACATAATCAAAATGGGAGATCTAAAATTCCCATTAAAGGAATAAGAATGAAAATGATATATATCACATAATTTAGAAGGCATAATATGATAACATAAAAGGAATTTATGTTAATGAAACACATGGGGGGAATATTATGTAAAACATGGAATCATATGATCATAAAAAAATATGAATTTGGAATCAACATATATCATGAAATATACATTAGTCAATTATAGCTTCCAGGACAATATAACATGGTGGACAGAGCCCCATAATGGATTAGGTTTACTTCTAATCCCATTTGTATCAACTCATGAGACTAAAAAATTACCCAATTAATTGGAGTGATATCTTGTTGAAATCATCATAAAATGTACATTCACATGTGTGCCACATAATAATAGAACATAGGGAATAAACATAAGTATTACCTATAGAAATAAATGGGTTTCATAATCATGTCATAAGGAAAACCCAAAGGGTGTATCACTGTGTTATCCAAGAAAGAAGTGTTTAAAATAATTAATGGACATTAATAATGGAAATAAAATAAAATGTGATGATTAATTAAGTCAAACTTAACTGAAAGCATTAAAAATATTGGTTAGGTTGCTTTATAAATGCGACACTTAAGTGTGGTCTTAGGAAAAGAATAAATATTATTTAAAGCGGATAAAGGAATAATTATTCACATAAAACAATAAATTAACTAACAAATGTTTCCATGAAAAATTGAGTTATTTTAAAAAATTATTGGAGGATTAAAATATATTATTGTGTGTACATAAAAATTCATAAGAAACAGAGAAATTACCATCAATGGGGTTTTATTATCAAAAGGAATTGAGAAGTGAACCTTTTAAAACGTGTAATTCCCCACAAAAGAAAGATAAATTGAGCTACATAAATAGGTTTGGTACATATAAATCGATTAGAATAAAATTATATAATAATAATTAAGAGTTTAATTGATTTGATGATATATAAAATGGATCCCAAAGTAAATATGGAGGTTCAAATAGATCTCCAGAATTGTGCTTTCCTTTAGTTAAACATTCTTTAACCTCATGTATAATGTTTTAAAGAATGTTATAAATTTATAAAAAAACCATATTCATATTTATTATATCATATATATTCCTTATATAACATATTATATCTTTATCATTAGTCATTATTATCATTGTTTCAGGTGTTAACTGCATAATGTTTCCATTGTTGTTTCATCACATAAGCTCTGGTTCATGTGCAAGGTATATAGATTAATCATATCCAGAATTTTATTAATTATATAATTATCATATATAATAATTTAATATATTTTTATAAATATTATTTAATGTTTTTTGTGGAACATGAGTAACATCGCTTTGTGTAGATGGTAGATCGTACGTACGCACGAGCAATGGTATCATTACCTTAGTGGTGAATGAGTGGAGAAATGGATGGTATATTAGTTTATTAGAATCAATATCATATCATAACTTTCATATATATCCATTATTATAATAATTACCACCATACACATAATGTGGTGATTAAAAACGAATTACATTTCTATGTGGAGATGGTAAGTTGTACGTATTCACACGTGGTGCTTTCATTTATAGATCTCTTATTTGGGATTTTAGGGTTCGTCTTTTTGTAACAACAGGACCTCCAGAACATTGATAGAGATGTTGGGAATGGAAATAGTCAGTAATTGGTCAAGAAATATGGCTAAATGTGGTGTGAATATGTGAATTAAGGGGTTTCCTTTTATAATAGGGGTAAGGATCACTTTTAGAATTTCTTAAAATATTAAAATATAATATGACTATTCTTGAGAAAAATTCTTCCAAATGGCCTATAAATTCATATGGAATTACTTTTTCGACCATATATTTCCCCATTAGTCTTATGTAATATTATTATGATTTTTAATAATTTAATAAAATATTAATACCATAAAATAACATTATTTTTAAAATTTGTTTCAATTCATTAATTTGGCTATAAACTCATCATGAAAATAGTTAAAATTGGAACCAACTTTTTTATTATACCCTAAACATGTCATGTTAATCTATAAGATTCATGGATAACCCTATATATCTCAAAGTATGTTTATTTAAATATTTCAACATCAGATATTTTATTTTCAAATTAATTGGATAATAACTTCATAAGTGTTGTACAATCATTTAAGGTAATTATTTCATCCCCAAGAATTAAAAATAAATTATCATGATGAAGATAAATCTTTTATATTTAAAAAAAAATATAGTTTAAAATTTTTTCTTGATAAACATATATAAAAAATTTTATTCTTATTAAAAACAATAATGTGACATCTTTTATTTTTCATTAAATAAAATATTATAAAGGTTATAATCATATCCAAATGGAATAAAATGGGCATATAAATGACCCTTGAAATATAATTGATGAAAATTACTAATAAAATAAAATTTAGTCAAGTGTTGTGGTTATTTTTTAGTCCATATCATTTTATATTTACCCTTAATTACGTGATTTCCATTAACCGTGGCAACAAAATTACTAAAGTTAGTATTCATACTATTCAGAAATAAAATGGACCAATTTACTAAATATTGGCCTCCATATTCCAAATATGGAATATATTTTTTCAAAATTAAAAACAAATTTATTATATAATTTAATTTTAAATTAAAATAGCCAAAAAAATGAAAATAGTTTTTAAAAAAATTCCCATTTATAATATAAAATAATTTCATACTAAATTCAGGTGTAAAATCCATTTCAAAAACCACAATTTAATTATTTTTAATCAAAATAAACTAATTGAAATTTAAAAATATTCCATAAAATAATATGAAGTTTAAATGATTTAAAAACTAAGATATCATCTTCAATAAAAATAAGTATTTTTCACTATTCCTTGGAAAAACAATATTTTCCAAAAATTATCAAATATTCATCCTAAGATAAAAATTACATTGATATATTTGAATAAATTTTATAAAAAATCCATAAATTAATTATATCATTCACTCATAAAATTAAGATAATCCATTTTTTTAGAATTTTTTTGATTAACAAAATGACTAATGAAAATTTGAGTGATTTTCTACAAAATAATTAATTAATATGTTAGAAATGAGTATAAAAATTATATATTTAATAATTTAGTTAATACTATTTAACTCATTAAATTTAATTTCTATTTGATAATGATCACATTTAACTAATAATATTTTTTTGCTCACTTATGCTCTATGTTGGGTATCTTGTACACTACCGAACATTGCCTTTCTATTTCTTTTTTATTTTTTTCAATTCGTGGGATGTTAAAAAAACTCTTCCATAATTATGATTTAGTAAATTTATAAAATTTACTTCATGGGATAGTTGGATAGGTAAAATTATCTTGAAAGTCTTCTAAACTAATAAGATATTCGTGGATATTAAGTTCTCACAAGGATAAAATGTAAAAGGTTGGATGAATTAAGAGATTTTAAATTATTTCAAAATGGTATTTCAATCATAAATTCCTAAAAAATCATAGGTTTTAAATTAAAAATAGAAATTTCTAGTGAAAATAATCCTTATTTATTTCACTAAATATGTGGGATAATTTTTAAGAATATAAAATAATGTATAAGACTCCTTATGATCAAGTAATTTTTAACATTGTATAGAATTCATGAAATTGATTTCATAAGTTAATGGCCTTTTATGAATTAATTCAATTTGAATTCAGAACATGACACATTTTAGAATTAATTTATGATTATTTCCATGATTCAATTTTTCTCTTTCCATTGATAAAAATTTTCAATACAAAAAATTATTTAAATTATGTTCATAATATTTTTTAATGACAATTTTGAATAAAACACACAAAATTTTAAGGAAAGACAATAACATACATTTTGAAAGAAAATAAAAAAAATTACAATCTAAAAAGTGATGTTCCTCCCAGACATTTATTTTCTAAAATTTCATCATTATGAATAGTTTATATGTGAAGTAAAAATCAATAAGACAATACATGATAAAAAAAGAGGGAATTAATGACACAACTTGGTTTTTATTGTGCAGCTACAGCTATGAGCTAGCCTTTCATAATATGAATCTTGAAAAAATATAAGTAAAACTAATAATACAAAATTTATTGAAATTAATGAAATAAAAATAAAAAATAAATATAATGTAAAAAAATATTTGTTTGAACCACAATGTAGGTGATAGGATTTCACATCCCCTATTAGGAAATTCCATCTAGTCATCCCTAATCTGAATTTGGGTGTGGTTTCTTCATCATGAACTACAAAAATTTAATTTATACATTATTGTTCATCTCACACAACTTTTATAGGATACATTTATCATATTTATTTATGTTCCACTCTAGGTATTTTTTGTTGCAATGATATAGTAGAGGTTGTAAAAAATATAATGGAAACTTTCCAAAACATTATCCTCACAAAAATGCACCACTGGTTTTTAAAAGTAATTTCCTGGATGTGGTTTATCTTCAATATCATCTTTAAAAATGATTTCTTATTTGAAATTATTCTTTTTACCTCCATCCTCATGTAAACTAGTGTACTCTTCAACCAGACATTAAAAAAATTCTCCAACTTTAGCATTCACTTCATCTTTATCAAAAACAAATAATCCACTAAAAATAAATAGGAATTAAATCCTCACAAGGGTAATGAGTTAAAAATTTATCATCAAAATAATCTAACAATAATGGATATAATTTTAATACTTTTGTGTACGTATTCACATGTTACAGCTATAGTTTGGTATCCTCACTGGTCAAAGAATGTTTGGGTAACTCAATGATAACAATTTGAACTCCTAATTTGTTCTCTAAACATGTATTTTTCATATCAAAGTTAGGATAATAATGTTGTTCACTACACTTATTATATGTGATATTGTTAAATAAATTTATTGATTTGAAATAATATTCGTGTTTTTAATCAATTTTATCACATTATAGGGTCTTAATAATTTTTTTTAAATAAATTTCTTTATTTTCTAGCTTAAAATGATTTTTTTATTCCATATTCAATTTTATAAATAGTTTTTTGAAAATAAATTTCATCATTTCCAATTGATGTTAAAGAGTGGATAGACATTGTATGTAATGTCTAAATCAGCATAGGTTCCTCCAAATGTTATAAAAAAATTAATGGATCAAGTTCTTATTCCTCCATATACAAATATTGAAACAATGGTTCTATATTCTCAATTTGAAAATGTGGGGTTTCACAAGGAATTTCATTTTCAATAAATTTAGTCATATTATTTTCCAAATACATTATATTTTTCAAGGCACATTGGTAAATCATTAATATTTTCATATGTTAAATTTTAAAAATTATATTAGAATTCATTTTTAAACCACCCACAAAATGTTCTTCAATATAAAAAATAGGTCTTAAAATTTTTTCCTTTTATTGTGCTTATTTTTCAACAACCAATTATTTTAAATCATTTAATGTTATGGAAATAATTTCAACTTTTTCTTACTTATTAAATCATAGAATATTAGTGTTGAAGCACCAAATATTTATGTTGGTTCATTAAATTAGTTTATTGGATTATTAAATAATTTTACTGAAATTGCGTCTTTAAAAATTTTTCATTACTAGACTCCTAAATTTTTTTGAAATCATAAAAATAATAGGAGTAATCGTTGTGAAAATACAATTTTTTTTGTCTTTCTTAAAGTTCAAAATTAATGGCTAAAATATTATAACTAAATAAAATGGAAACCTTCTTAGAAATTAAATTAAATTTATGTTTATGATTCAGTCATCTTACCTCAGTTAATAATTTCCCCTTATAAAATGTATCATATTTGTGGCCACGGGGTTTCTCAGGAGGTGGTTGATGGCCATGTTGTAAAACTGTCACTTTAATAATCTTTTTCTATTAAATATATAATTATACCTGGGTTTTTAAAATGATTTTATAATTTTAATAACAAAATATCATATTAATATAATAAATTAATGATAGATTTTAGATATAAGAAGATACATTGGTTTAAAATGACACAATAAAGGTAGAAATAGTGGATAAGATTTGATAATTGGACACTCCCTTCATCATTGTCAACACATGTATTCCAATTTAATAACCCAATGTATACGTCGGTACTTCTATGGAAATAACCATTTTTTCAAGAGAAAATAACAAGACCTTAAATTTTGGTTTTTATACACTTATTAAAGTGATTATATTTCCAAAAGACCGCCAAACAATCAAAACTAATTTAACTTGTTGTGATTCATAGGGAGAGCACACCCAATGAATTTTAAACAAATAGAAAGCTATTTTATAGTCATGAGATTATAAAAAAAATAAAGAACAAAATAGATGAAATTATATAATGGAAATAAAGATACCTCATTCAATCAAGAAAATGGTATCCATGATAATTCAAAATAGAATAGTTTATAATGAGAATACCAAATCCAAAAGGGAAATGCATTCAGATATTCATTTTCAGTACCACTAGGATTTCATCCCATCATGGTGTTATTATATCATGAAAACACATATTATCCATCCATTCTGATCTAGAACAACACAATCCATCCATATAACCATTAATTTACTTGAAGTTGACTTTGGGATATATAATGAAAAGGATGTAGCAATGATGATGTGTTATTTGTATCTCCCCAAGATTTCATAGTGTGTTATTTCTTCAAAATAATTCAATAGCTTCCACAACACGCAACACCGAGTTCAAACGTACCATGACTTACCAAACTAGCTGTTTCAAAGAGGTTATGAATAGTATTAACTAAATTTTAAACTTTATATAATCCTTATAATTTTAGAATCCATATTATGTGTTTCTTAGTCATAATGTATGAAAAAATTCATTTTCAGTATTGCACTTTTACAGACATTTAATACTGGACCGTTTTTAAATCCAATATTTTAAACATTTATATATTCAATTTGACTAAATAAATTTACTTTTTAGAATGGGGAAATCAAAAAATTTACAATGAAACATCCCAATTCTCCACAGTATGTTTCCCTTTGAATAATGCAATAGCGTGCATTGTACGCAACTTCGAGATTCCAACACACCACAACCAATCAAACTAGCTGTTATGGATAGTAATGCCTAATTTTTGAAATTGTATAAATTTTATCTTTCTAAATGGACTACATTTTTGGATTCATAATATCGAAATTATCTTAGGGTGAGATTTTGGTACTTTTTGGATAACTTTCATATTTTGATGAATAGTGAAAATTACTAAATTTTAATTTAAAACAACTTTTTTAATAAAAATAATTAATAGTGATAAATTATTAATTTGAGTGGTTTTAAAGTATATTTAGAATATATTTTTACCATTTAATACAATGTTGGTCATTGGATGTAATTTCACATTTAAACCAGACATAAACAGGTGTCAATCATTTGATATATATTGGTTCTTAAAAACACGCTATTTGTTGTAACATCGGGAATTAATTATAAAATTAATTAATGAAAAAAATATGTTTGTAATTTTTTAAAATATGAATAATTTTTAAATTCAGAATATCAATTATATCTTTGGGTGAAATTTTGGCATTATTCAAAAAAACTTCAATTTTTGATGAATAGTGAAACCACTAAGTGGTAGTTAAAAAACTGAAATTTTCATAAAACATAATTTTACCGCTTCTGTGACTGGAATTTCTAAAATACGAGAGACACAGTTAATATAAAGTTGTAAAATGTGGTTCAATGAGATTAAAATAATTTTTTTGTGAATCGTAACTTTTTACTTTTATTTACCACGGTTAAAAGAAAATAGGGTAATTAAGGGTAAAAATGATATTAATATTACCCTAACACATGTCCTAATTTTATTTTACAAGTTTATCTAGACCAAAAACAACCATAGGAATAAAATATTATCATTTAGGTCCACTTGGATTAGATTAGGACATTTATTATTATTTAATTCAATGAAGAGTTAAAAGAGTTAAAATCAAAGTTTATTTACTAAAACATTTTTAATATAGGGTTATACATAAGATAAATTCGATTGTAAATATTAATTAGAAATATATAAAGATTTAATACATAATTATATTTTATTTATAATTTTTAGACATTAAATAATTTAATTTATTTATGACACAATGATGATGCAGTAATTACCATAATATTGAAAAATTAAAATAATTGATATTATAAATAGACAAATAAATATAATTTGAGACTTTTAATGAATTAAATTAATTATATAGGATAATATGACATGATAGTATTGACTTAAGTTAATTTTTTGGAAGTAATAATTCTATTATGAGTTTCATAAAAATCAATTATTGAATAGTGTCAAAATTGACATAAAAGAGTTTTTAAAACAAATATTATATTATTAATTGATATTAAATTTCTAAAAATATAAGGTTCGGCCAAGAGACTTATATCATGATAGGTGTATCATTAATGGAATACATGGGGGTATCTTGGATATATATAGTATGTTTATTAACCATATAATATAAAAATCCAAAGAGACATTGTAAAAGTGAAACTAATTAACTAAGAGTTATTACTTAATGATAAGGTTAATATAGTGACCCAAACCTGTCTAAATTCTATTGTTTGAGTGGTTTTATACCCATCCCCACCTTGAACTTTATATAATCCACTTTGGAGCAATTATAAACTGAATATGAATTTATTATAAAATAATATTTCTAGCTTTTCCAAAGGTGCCCCTCAACCCTCTTATAAAAGGACGCTCCCCCTTCTCATTAATTAACACTGTCAATGCATTTTGGATTGGCCAAACTCTGCCCAAATACTCTCTAAACTTCCCTCAGTTAATCCTAGAGGCCTTACTTTAGTTATAAAGCCAACCTAAGAGCCTTTTTGGTCAAATCAAAAGGAATAACCCGAAGAAGCGGTAATGATTTCACCACCCTTTTTCATGTTCCTTTCTTCTTCCACTTCTTACTTCTTTGTTATTACCATTACAAAATAATAACTCCGGTATCTTATATATACTGTGATTTTATTATAAATATGGTACAACCATATTCAGTATTCTATCCATCCTTTGAATAACATGTCACCATAGGTGCGTACGTACGGCTTACCGTCTCCACGTCGTGGTGTAATTGTTATTCAATAAATTATTATTTGGATGGGTATAATAATGATGTTTAACTCATGTAAATAATAAATATAACATGATAATGATTTTGTATATATTATATAACATCCAATTATATATTATTTTAATATCAAAAGAATGATATTGTCGCTCATGCGTACGTACGGACTACCATCTCCACCAACGTGATGAGATTCATTCTCCATCGTATCCATTCAAGCATAATTCTCATTTGATGATTAATAATAGTATCTAAGTACTTGATATCATTTTGGATATGATTAAGATACAACCTATCCCTGAAAAACATAGCTTACGTATCAAAACATATAAAATAAAATGAGTAACTTAACACCGGAAACAGTGATAATACTGTTTCCGACGCTTTCGCCGGGGCGCGCGCGCATCCGTCCATCGGGACGCGCGGCTGTTGCCCCGCATTCCCGCTTTCCAAAGGCGGGCGGCATTCGTTCCTTGTTCAGGTACGTCTGCTCCTTGATCGAAACGGGATGATGGGATGTCGGTTCTTCCTCCTGTGGATTCCTCCTCAGAACTCGTCACCTAGTCCGGGTCTCCCTTATAGATTTAATACGTTGTTCGTGAATCTCATTCCCGGTACCATATTGTCATGGATTCCGGTTAATTACGCTGCTTCTGTCGGGACATTCCAAAGGGTCCAGTCAGGGCAGCAACCTTCGGTCGGAGTAGACGGCAACATCAGGAACGTCGGGGCATCTATGGGTGCGTGGACATTGGGGAACCTGTATTCTTCCTCATAAGAGGGCATCTCAAGGGTGCAGAACCCGAGGCGTACATCTGAGGTTTTCCTCAGCTTCCTGTGTTTAGCACAGGGTATGTTGCAAGATTAACGTCTAGCAGAGACGGTTACACCAAAGGCGTTCCATCCGAGGTTTTCCTCAGGCATCTCATGTTTATCACGAGGAAGGTCGCGACGTCTTGTGGAGACGGAATGAGGGTGATCAGAACGTCCCATAGAGACGGACCAGATTGGTATATCCCTAGGAGGGAACACCTGGAAGGTTTACCAAGGCGATGGATCAGAACGCCCAATGCGGACGGATCCGAGGTGGTGCACTCCCTATAGGGGAAAAGGGAGATGAATCGGGGTGTACACAGAGGACAGCGACCCGGAGATATGATGGGGCTTACACATGGAAAGCGGCCCATGCGCCGCTAGGAGCAGCGAGGAGGTGGATGGCATGATCCCACCGGGATGTGGCGGCCCGGGTGAGAATCAGGATGGGTGATGAATGGATGAGTGAAGTGGAGGAGGATGAAATGGGACCATCGCAGGGGCGACGGTGAAGTTGGGCTTGAGCCTTGAAGAGGCTTCCTACGTATCCCCGTGGCAGGGAATCAAAGTCCGCGTAGTTCGGGATGGTGCCGGTAAACCGACGTGAATTGGGTGATGGGTGGGCTTGAACCTCGTGGAGGCTTCCTACGTACCATGCCTTAACACAGATCAAAGTCCCCGTAGTTCAAATGGGTGATGATCGCAATGGCTTACCACTGGACCAGGATGGGACCCGACGTGAAATGACGGGTGGGTGTGTCGATGAGCCGACGTGAAAGTGGACCTTGGTCCAATGGGTGGTGGGCTTGAACCTCGTAGAGGCTTCCTACGTACCATGCCTTGACACGGATCAAAGACCTCGTAGTTCGGAGAATACAGTTTAACGTCATGCGGGACGAAAGTGAACCCTGACGTGAATAAACGACGGGTGGGCTTGAACCTCGTGGAGGCTTCCTACGTACCATGCCGCGACATGGATCAAAGACCTCGTAGTTCAAATGGGTTTGGGTCGCAATGGCTTACCACTGGACCGAGGTGCAGTTTAACGTCGTGCTGGACGGGGGTGAAACCCGACGTGAAAGACGGGTGGGCTTGAACCTCATAAAGGCGTCCTACGTACCATGCCTTGACATGGATCAAAGACCTCGTAGTTCAGGTGAAAGTAGACCTTGGTCCACTGATGGTGGGCTTGAACCTCGTGGAGGCTTCCTACGTACCATGCCTTGACATGGATCAAAGACCTCGTAGTTCAAAAGGGTTTCGCCGGTGAACCGACGTGAAAGCAGACCTTGGTCCACTAATGGTGGGCTTGAACCTCATAAAGGTGTCCTACGTACCATGCCTTGACATGGATCAAAGACCTCGTAGTTCAGGTGAAAGTAGACCTTGGTCCACTGATGGTGGGCTTGAACCTCGTGGAGGCTTCCTACGTACCATGCCTTGACATGGATCAAAGACCTCGTAGTTCAAATGGTGGGTCGCAATGGCTTACCACTGGACCGGGGTGCAGTTTAACGTCGTGCTGGACGGGGGTGAAACCCGACGTGAAAGTCGGGTGGGCTTGAACCTCATAGAGGCTTCCTACGTACCATGCCTTGACATGGATCAAAGACCTCGTAGTTCAAATGGGGAGTAGACCTTGGTCCACTAATGGTGGGCTTGAACCTCATAAAGGTGTCCTACGTACCATGCCTTGACATGGATCAAAGACCTCGTAGTTCAGGTGAAAGTAGACCTTGGTCCACTGATGGTGGGCTTGAACCTCGTGGAGGCTTCCTACGTACCATGCCTTGACATGGATCAAAGACCTCGTAGTTCAAATGGTGGGTCGCAATGGCTTACCACTGGACCGGGGTGCAGTTTAACGTCGTGCTGGACGGGGGTGAAACCCGACGTGAAAGTCGGGTTGGCTTGAACCTCATAGAGGCTTCCTACGTACCATGCCTTGACATGGATCAAAGACCTCGCAGTTCAAATGGGGAGTAGACCTTGGTCCACTAATGGTGGGCTTGAACCTCGTGGAGGCTTCCTACGTACCATGCCTTGACATGGATCAAAGACCTCGTAGTTCAAATGGTGGGTTTCGTCAGGGTCGGTGCTCGCTCTAAGCCCACGTGAGTCATGCTCGGTGTGAGAAACAAGAGGTTGCAAGGACCTGACGATCACGTCGCGAAGGGTGCGTCCGTGAGAAGCGAAGAGGGGCTTACGCGTTGAGCGGCCCATGGTATCGGGACTTACTCCAGGATGGAGGCCCAGAACGGCTTACCGCTAAATTGGGTCACAACGGCTTACCGCTGGATGAGGATGTCAACGGCTTACCGCTGAATAGGATCACAACGGCTTACCGCTGGATTGGGTCACAACGGCTTACCGCTGGATGAGGATGTCAACGGCTTACCGCTGAATAGGATCACAACGGCTTACCGCTGGATGGGGATGTCAACGGCTTACCGCTGCATAGGATCACAACGGCTTACCGCTGGATGGGGATGTCAACGGCTTACCGCTGCATAGGATCACAACGGCTTACCGCTGGATGGGGATGTCAACGGCTTACCGCTGCATAGGATCACAACGGCTTACCGCTGGATGGGGATGTCAACGGCTTACCGCTGCATAGGATCACAACGGCTTACCGCTGGATGGGGATGTCAACGGCTTACCGCTGGATGAGGATGTCAACGGCTTACCGCTGAATTGGATCACAACGGCTTACCGCTGGATTGGGTCACAACGGCTTACCGCTGGATGGGGATGTCAACGGCTTACCGTTGAATAGGATCACAACGGCTTACCGCTGGATGGGGATGTCAACGGCTTACCGCTGCATAGGATCACAACGGCTTACCGCTGGATGGGGATGTCAACGGCTTACCGCTGCATAGGATCACAACGGCTTACCGCTGGATGGGGATGTCAACGGCTTACCGCTGCATAGGATCACAACGGCTTACCGCTGGATGGGGATGTCAACGGCTTACCGCTGCATAGGATCACAACGGCTTACCGCTGGATGGGGATGTCAACGGCTTACCGCTGCATAGGATCACAACGGCTTACCGCTGGATGGGGATGTCAACGGCTTACCGCTGCATAGGATCACAACGGCTTACCGCTGGATGGGGATGTCAACGGCTTACCGCTGCATAGGATCACAACGGCTTACCGCTGGATGGGGATGTCAACGGCTTACCGCTGCATAGGATCACAACGGCTTACCGCTGGATGGGGATGTCAACGGCTTACCGCTGCATAGGATCACAACGGCTTACCGCTGGATGGGGATGTCAACGGCTTACCGCTGCATAGGATCACAACGGCTTACCGCTGGATGGGGGTCGCAACAGT
Organism: Viscum album; assembly: GCA_963277665.1. Classification (NCBI taxonomy): domain Eukaryota; kingdom Viridiplantae; phylum Streptophyta; class Magnoliopsida; order Santalales; family Viscaceae; genus Viscum; species Viscum album. The sequence continues at coordinate 748,949,232 of OY728138.1, read as the reverse complement.
GGATGGGGCTTACGCGAGGAAGCTGCCCGGGTGCCACTAAGGAGCGACACTGGTGAATGGGGCTTACGCAAGAAGCTGCCCGGGTGCCACTAAGGAGCGACACTGGTGAATGGGGCTTACGCAAGAAGCTGCCCGGGTGCCGCTAAGGAACGGCACTGGTGAATGGGGCTTACGCTAGGAAGCTGCCCGGGTGTGCCGCTAAGGAACGGCAATGGTGGATGGGGCTTACGCTAGGAAGCTGCCCGGGTGCCGCTAAGGAGCAGCACTGGTGGATGGGGCTTACGCTAGGAAGCTGCCCGGGTGCCGCTATGGAGCGGCACTGGTGAATGGGGCTTACGCTAGGAAGCTGCCCGGGTGCCGCTAAGGAGCAGCACTGGTGGATGGGGCTTACGCTAGGAAGCTGCCCGGGTGCCGCTATGGAGCGGCACTGGTGAATGGGGCTTACGCTAGGAAGCTGCCCGGGTGCCACTAAGGAGTGGCAATGGTGAATGGGGCTTATGCTAGGAAGCTGCCCGGGTGTGCCGCTAAGGAACGGCAATGGTGGATGGGGCTTACGCTAGGAAGCTGCCCGGGTGCCGCTAAGGAGCAGCACTGGTGGATGGGGCTTACGCTAGGAAGCTGCCCGGGTGCCGCTATGGAGCGGCACTGGTGAATGGGGCTTACGCTAGGAAGCTGCCCGGGTGTGCCGCTAAGGAACGGCAATGGTGGATGGGGCTTACGCTAGGAAGCTGCCCGGGTGCCGCTAAGGAGCAACACTGGTGGATGGGGCTTACGCTAGGAAGCTGCCCGGGTGCCGCTATGGAGCGGCACTGGTGAATGGGGCTTACGCTAGGAAGCTGCCCGGGTGTGCCGCTAAGGAACGGCAATGGTGGATGGGGCTTACGCTAGGAAGCTGCCCGGGTGCCGCTAAGGAGCAGCACTGGTGGATGGGGCTTACGCTAGGAAGCTGCCCGGGTGCCGCTATGGAGCGGCACTGGTGAATGGGGCTTACGCTAGGAAGCTGCCCGGGTGCCACTAAGGAGTGGCAATGGTGAATGGGGCTTACGCTAGGAAGCTGCCCGAGTGCCGCTGAGGAGCAGCACTGGTGAATGGGGCTTACGCAAGAAGCTGCCCGGGTGTGCCGCTAAGGAACGGCAATGGTGGATGGGGCTTACGCTAGGAAGCGGCCCGGGTGCCGCTATGGAGCGGCACTGGTGAATGGGGCTTACGCTAGGAAGCTGCCCGGGTGCCACTAAGGAGTGGCAATGGTGAATGGGGCTTACGCTAGGAAGCTGCCCGAGTGCCGCTGAGGAGCAGCACTGGTGAATGGGGCTTACGCTAGGAAGCTGCCCGTGTGTCTTCCTCATGTCAGGCCATGAGGGCGTCCCAACTCACTGATGAATTGAGGCCTTCACCTATGTGCGAGCGCACAAGTGGGATAGCGCCAAGGGGCATTGGAATCATGCCACTATAGTAATGGCGTTAGGCGTCTTATTCTTGGAGCATAAGGCATCTCTTGTTTAATGGAAGAGGCATCCTATGCTTGGAACACAGGGATTACTACAGTTTAGAGTCATGTAGGTAGGACTGTTGGCTTCCTATACTAGGAGCATAAGGCATCTCTCGTTTAGGGCAAGAGGCATCCAATCATTTGTTAGATAGGGAGTACTACAGTTTACAGTCATGTAGATAGGACTATTGGCATCTCATGCTAGGAGCATAAGGCATCTCTCGTATAGGGCAAGAGGCATCCTATGTTTGGAACATTGGGGGAATACTACAGTTTATAGTCTTGTAGGTAGGACTATTAGAGGCTCATGCTTGGAGCATGAGGCATCTCTCGTATAGGGCGAGAGGCATCCTATCGTTTGTTAGATAGGGAGTACTACAGTTTATAGTCTTGTAGATAGGACTATTGGAGGCTCATGCTTGGAGCATGAGGCATCTCTCGTATAGGGCGAGAGGCATCCTATCATTTGTTAGATAGGGAGTACTACAGTTTATAGTCTTGTAGATAGGACTATTGGCATCTCATGCTAGGAGCATAAGGCATCTCTCGTATAGGGCAAGAGGCATCCTATGTTTGGAACATTGGGGGAATACTACAGTTTATAGTCTTGTAGGTAGGACTATTAGAGGCTCATGCTTGGAGCATGAGGCATCTCTCGTATAGGGCGAGAGGCATCCTATCATTTGTTAGATAGGGAGTACTACAGTTTATAGTCTTATAGATAGGACTATTGGGCAGAAGGTGCCTAGAAATGGTTGGTGTTGGGGCTTACGCAAAGCAGCCCTTTCTGGTTGAACCTGGCATAGGAACCAAGTGATCGGGTTTGGAGGAGTTGCCTGAGGGATGGTTCGACTCGAGGTACTCGGGGAATTGATGATGAGAATCTCAACTCAGGGCATGGAATGAAACCAAGAGGATATGTCAACTCAAGGTATTTCATTGTGTGTGGAGGAGTATCTCTAATCATGGTATTCCATAGGTGGAAGGTGGGAGCGCATAAGGGCGCAATGGAAAATCCCGGCATCCCGGCCCGAGAAGTTCGCGGTGCGACTCTCCATTTTTCATGGGGGTCTGTGATGGTAGCGAAGGGACCGGCCCGGAGGGCCGGGACCGCAGCCCGGCACTGACCCCGAGCGGGGGCGCGGGGGCGCAGCCCCCGCGGTATGGACCGGTGGGCGCGAAGGTAGGATCCTCGCGAAGGATGGGTCTTCGCGAAGTAGCTTCGCGAAGCATGGACTCGCGGAGCAATGGTCTCTCGCGGAGCAAAGGGGTCTCGCGGAGCTTGGTCTCGCGGAGCAGCATCGCGGAGCTTGGTCTCGCGGAGCAGCATCGCGGAGCAAGGGCTCGCGGAGCAAAGGGATCTCGCGGAGCTTGGTCTCGCGGAGCAGCATCGCGGAGCATAGGCTCGCGGAGCATGGACTCCTGGAGTCTCGGCTCGCGGAGCAGCAACGCGAAGGAAGCTGCTCGCGGAGCATGGCTTCGCGGAGCCGCAATGCGGAGCTCCGCTCGGCCGCCCAAGGGGCGAAGTGGCCGTGGCCGTTCTTGGCCGTCCTCGGCCGTCCCCTCGAGAAGGGGGGTGAGCTGGGTATTTATAGGCAGGGGCGCCGCGAAGCAGAACTTTCGCGCCGCCACAGGAGCTTCGCGGCGCGCTCGCGAACGTCAAATGCGTTCGCGGAGCATCACCGCCTCTGGAGCTTCGCGAGGCCACGATGGTCGGGGCGCTTCGCGGCGGGGCTTCGCGTGAGTGCTTCGCGAGGGGTCTTCGCGGCGCATCGCAAACGTCAAACGGGTTCGCGGAGCCTCTCGCCTCATTGCTTCGCGGCGGCGCTCCGCGATCACGGAGGGGGGCTTCGCGGATGGGCTTCGCGAACCAGATTTCCAGCCCAACTTCAAACGTCCATAACTCCTAATCCGTAACTCCGTTTGGGCCCTACGACCTACCAAATCGAAGCTTGCGAAATGGACTACAACCTTGGATCATGTATGGAAGCATTTGGAAAATTTTGGGGACGCGTTTTTCGGGGTCTACAAATACTAAGATATTATTAACAAATTAATGTTAAAAGATCATATATGATATCATATTAAGGTATATGATTCTTGTATAATTTAATAACTATTATTTCACCATTATACAGGAGGTTAGCCTACCCCAACCATGGAAAATTACGAGGTAAGGGTTTATTTCACAATCTCTTCATTATTCCAGGTTGTGTATACGTAATAATCTTCTGGGATCTCTTTATCATCCACATCCATATTTCTTAATGATGTGTTTCAAAACATTTTTTAATATTTACTAAAATATAGGTTAAAGTCATTTATACCATTGTTGACTTTTATAAGTGGTTTATAAAGGAATCTTTCTGTCATTTTCCAAATAAGGTCATTTTTAACCTTTTTTGACAGAATTAAGGTAAGAATGTTTTTTAACTTATACAGAGGGTGCGGCTATTTTCCGCCGTTATAAAATATTTGAATATTCCCTTACAATCTTATAAGAATATTTTCAAATAAAATGTATTATTTTATAAATATATTATTTCAAAATAGAATGAGATATTTCTCTAAAAATAGTTTGATTTCATCTATGTCAACATCTTTTGATGGATTTTACGCTTATTTGAAGTTGATTTATTGTGATACAAAACTTCTATATTGTATTGAAGGTTTTGTGATATCATTGACTATGGATGTGTTATTTTTATACCATTCATGGTTTATGGATGAAGTATTTACGTTTCGTATGCTAGTTTTTATATGAATGTTTATGTTATGTTTAAACCTTTTCATATGGGAATGCATTGGACATAATATGTGATGGGTGGAGCCCGCTATAACTCTTCGATGCATCGGTAGGTCTCATGAGACAAACTAGTTTCTTGGCACAAGGCCTTGGAAAAATCTTATTTTTAGTCTTGGAACGAGGCCTTGGGTATGTGGTTATGATAGTCTGGAATTATGCATTCCATCATTATGAAAGTGGTTATTGATATTGCATGTGATTATTCGATTAGTAGAATATCCATGTGAATAAGTAAATGGAATTATTTCATTTTTTCCATACTATGTTGAAGTTCAAATTTAAAAGGCTTTTGTTTTAGTTATACATTGCCTTAAATTTTTATTCTTATTTATGAAAGTTTCCGTTATATTGTTATCCTTCTGGGAATTTTAGCTCACCCCTTTCAATGTTTTATTTTTCCTTGGATGTGAAGAAATAATTTATGAATGACCTATAGGGATAGTATGGGGGGATATGAGTGTGGACTATGAATAAAAGATATTTTTGTAGTTTTCATTTTTATTATGTAATGTAAGACTTATGAATATATCTAGTGTTTCCAAGGCTACTAAACTAATTGGTATTTTAAGATGTTATCTTTCTTGTGATCATGCCAATGTTATATAATAATGCACCGACTCTGGGTAACTGGGGTCGGGGCGTTACAGTTGGTATCAGAGGAAGTTTAGTACAAACCTTGGAAGCTAGATTTAGATAAACTCTGATTAGAGCACATATACCTAAGAAAACATTGAGAATTAGTATAGAAGAACTTCTTTGAATTTTGGTATTGTAGAGATTTTTTGTGAGTTTTCCGAGCAATACATCCATGTCTGGATATGAGCAGGTAGAGGCAGCTCTGGCACAGATGTACCTAGGGGTAAAACCCAAAAACACCGCTTTGAGCTGGACTCGAACGGGAACTGGTGCACGACAACGGGCCTTGCTGCACTCTTGGTTACGACACTCCTGGGGGATATGCTTAGGATAATTCTCATTTTCTTTACAAACCATTATGAAGGGTTTAAGAGTATATACTTTCTCAAAGGAGACATTTTTATGATTATGGATTATATCCATAATTTATTTAATTTATGTTATGTGTTTTACAAGTTTGGGATTAGGTATTGTTATTAATAAACTAATATAGTGTATGCCATTGTTTAGAAATGGAACCCAGTAAAAGAAATGAGAACTCCAGTAATGAACATGATCCAAGGAGAAAGAAGGATCATAAATTTCATGGTCTTATGCCAGAATTTATAATAGAAATAGTCTCCCATGTATTATCATCATATGAAGAAATAATATCATGTGTTTATAAGATAAGTAACGATTTTAATGAGTCTTATGGCTTTGAAGGGAAGCATGAGATGAAAAGGATGTAAGAGGGAATGATGGATAAAGGGACGAGGGAAAAGAAGAATTTTCTCATATGTGATAACTATGGGAAGAAACACCGTGGAACTTGCTTGAAAGGAATGGGAGTTTTTTATAAGTGTGGAGGAAAACGGCACAAAGTACGTGACTATAGGGGTAAGAAAATGGTTTCAAATGTACAAAGCTTCATTTGCAAGGAGTTTGGACACTACACGAACCTATGTCCCAGTCATCAGACTATGCCGCAAATGATGCTATTGGATAACAATCAAGTTATGATACTACCACATATGAAGAGGAATGATTATAGTTCTTATGTTGATTATGTCATTTTAGTGTTGTATCAACAATGTACTTGTTATAATAATTATCGAGTATATAAGGATTTTATTGCAGTACAATTTCATTAAGGACTTGAGATTATGTAGAATAATGAAAAGTGACTCAATAGTAGGTTAAATTTTCGGAAAATATATGGTTGAGAGAATGATAAAACATAATATGGTTTCGATACTGAGGTAGTGATTTTAGAATAATACATGAATGATTTGGATAAATTATATTGGCTATTATTGACTACCTTAAAACTGATTAATGATTTGTATATTCCATCATTGTTGGGGTTTACAACATTTTTGGGATTGAAGGAGTATATCTGTTATTCTTTAAGGAATAAGGGATCATGAATGTAATCGATATGGTTTTATGGTAATTCAGGATATTGCACTGTTTTAAAAGAATACATGATGAAGGTGTTCGCATGTTATTATGTGGAAAAAGGCTCTTCATTGTGTTTACCTTCCTTATAAATTTTGGGCTTAAGTATTTTGGATAGTTCTAGTTTGGATTATTTTGGATTTCCATAAATGGACAACCCGGAGGTCGGGCGGAAACCCGTCGCTTCCGACAAGGCCGCGAGACTTGAACCCACAACCGAAGGGCGACAAGGGTGTATCACCTTCCATTGACCCACGTGATTTCCTGTATTGAATAATGTCGTTTTTTAATGATTCTTCTAGATGAATTATAAATTCATTTTTTAAACCCTATACGAATAGGATAAATAGAATATTTTTTTATGATTTATTATCTTTTAGAGTGAAAGATGAGTTTGTGGTAGAACTTAGTTAAAGGATGAGACTCTACATGTCAAGTATATATTTTTCTTCTTCTCTTATTCAATGAAGATATTAATTCGTATACTGTAGTAAACGGGATCTTAAAACAAAAAATTTGTTATCCTAATACCATAGTTTTTGCTGAACCGATGGTATTTTAAATTATCATAGATTGATGAATTTAAGGCCCTCAATTTTACACTTGTTTGTGATTGATGAACTCAATCACTACCTAAAAATATTTACATTTTCCACCAATTATATTTCTCTAATTTCCACCAATGTTCTCCGAATAGAGATCATAATTTGGTGGTGACCCTTTCATTTCTCTTTTCCTCTTATTAAGACCAAATTTTATTAACCCAATTTCTGATGTGGGTTTTCCCACAAAGATATTTTCTATATTCAACCTTTTATTATCGAAGAAAAATTTCAAATTGAGAGGACACAATTTATTTAAATAGGGGAGAATTTAACACCCCAAGATTTCATAATGTGTTATTTGTTCAAAATAATTCAATAACTTGCACTAAACGCAACACCGAGTTCAAACGCACCATGACTTACCAAACAAGCCGTTTAAAAGAGTTTATGAATAGTATTAACTAAATTTTAAGCATTATATAATATTTATAATTTTATAATCTATATTATGAGTTTATTAGAGATAATGTAAGAACAAATTAATTTTCAGTATTTCATTTTTACAAACATTTAATAGTGAACCCTTTTTAAATCCAATATTTTAAACTTTTATATATTCAATTTGAATAAATAAATTTACATTTTATAATGGGGACATCAAAAAAATTACAATGAAACATACCAAGCTTCCATGGTACGTTTCCCTTTGAATAATGTAATGGTGTGCATTGTACGCAACTTCGAGATTCTAACACACCACAAGCAATCAAACTAGCCATTATGGATAGTAATACCTATTTTTTTTTAAATTTTATAAATTTTATCTTTCTAAATGGACTTCATTTTTGGATTCCTAATATCGAAAATAGCTTAGGGTGAAATTTTGGTACTTTTCGGATAACTTTCATATTTTGATGAATAGTGAAAATTACTAAATTTTAATTAAAAACAACTTTTTTAATCGAAATAATTAATAGTGATAAATTATTTATTTGAGTGGTTTTAAAGAATATTTAGAATATATTTTTACCATTTAATACAATGTTGGTCATTGGATGGAATTTTACATTTAAACCAGACATAAACAAGTGTCAATCTTTTGATATATATTGTTTCTCAAAAACACGCTATTTGTTGTAACAGTGGGAATTAATTATAAAATTAATTAATGAAAATTATATGTTTGGAATTTTGTAAAATAGGCATCATTTTTAAATTCAGAATATCAATTATAGCTTTGGGTGAAATTTTGGCATTATTCAGAAAAACGTCAATTTTTGATGAATAGTGAAACCACTAAGTGGTAGTTAAAAAACAGAATTTTTCATAAAACATAATTTTACCACTTCTGTGAATGGAATTTTGAAAATCCGAGAGACACGGTTAATATCAAGTAGTAAAATGTGGTTCAATGATATGAAATTTTTTTGGTGAATAGTAACATTTTACTTTTATTTACCACGGTTAAAAGTAAAATAGGGTAATTAAGGGTAAAAATGATATTAATATTACCCTAACACAGGTCCTAATTTTATTGTAAAAGTGTATCTCGACCAAAAACAACCTTATGAATAAAATATTATCATTTAAGTCCACTTGGAATAGATTAGGACATTTATTATTATTTAATTAAAAGAATAGTTAGAAGAGTTAAAATCAAAGTTTATTTATTAAAAAATATTTAATATAGGGTTATACATAAGATAAATTAGATTGTAAATATTCATTAGAAATATAAAACTATTTTTTACATAATTATATTTTATTTATAATTTTTAGATATTAAATAATTTAATTTATTTATGACACAATGATGATGCAGTAATTACCAAAATAGTGAAAAATTAAAATAATTGATATTATAAATACCAAAATAAAAATAATTTGAGACTTTTAATGAATTAAACTAATTTTATTGGATAATATCACATGTTATTATTGACTTAAGTAACATTTTTTGAAGTAATCATTCTGTTATGATTTTCAAAAAAAATCAATTATTGAATAGTTTCAAAATTGACATAAAAGAGTTTTTAAAACAAATATTATAATATTAATTGATATTAAATTCTTAAAAATATGAGGTTCGGGAAAGAGACTTATATCATGATATTTGTATCATTAATAGAATTATTGGGGGTCTCTTGGATGTATTTAGTATGTTTATTAACCATATAATATAAAAATACAAAGAGACATTGTAAAAGTGAAACTAATTAACTAAGAGTTAATACTTAATGATAAGGTTAATATAGTTACCCAAACCTATCTAAATTATATTGGTTGAGTGGTTTTCGACCCATCCCCACCTTAAACTTTAGATAATCCACTTTGGAGCCATTAGAAACCGAATTTGAATTTATTATAAAATAATATTTCTATCTTTTCCAAAGGTGCCCCTCACCCCTCTTATAAAAGGACACTCCCCCTTCTCATTAATTCACACCTTAAAAGCCTTTTGGCTCGGACAAACTCTTCCCAAATACTCTCTCAACATCCCTCAATTCATCCTAGAGGCCTTACTTTAGTCAGAAAGCCATCCTCTGAGCCCTTTTGATAAAATCAAAAGGAAGAACCCGAAGAAGAGATAATGATTTCACCACCCTTTTCCAAGTTCCTTTCTTCTTCCACATCTTCCTTCTTTGTTATTACCATTCTAAAATAATAACTCCAGTATATTATATATACAGTGATGTTATTATAAATATGGTATAACCATATTCAGTATTCTATCCATCCTATGAATAATATGTCACCATACGTGCGTACGTACGGTTTACCGTCTTCACATCGTTGTGTAATTGTTATTAAATAAATTATTATTTGGATGGGTATAATAATGATGTGTAACTCATGTAAATAATAAATATAACATGATAATGAACTTGTATATATGATATAACATCCAATTATATATTATTTTAATATCAAAAGAATGATATTGTCGCTCGTGCGTACGTACGGACTACCGTCTCCACGAACGCGATGAGATTCATTCTCCATATTATCCATTCAAGTATAATTCACATTTGATGATTAATAATAGTATCTAAGGACTTGATATGATACTGTATATGATTAAGATACAACCTATCTATGACAAACATAGCTTATGTAACAAAACATATATAATAAAATGAGTAAGTTAACACCCGAAACAACGATAATACAAAGATATTATTAACAAATCAATGTTAAAAGATCATATATGATATCATATTAATGTATATGATTCTTGTATAATTTAATAACAATTATTTCACCATTTTACAAAAGGTTAACGAACCCCAACCAAGGAAAAGTACAAGGTAAGGGTTTATTTCACAATCTCTTCATTATCCGAGGTTGTTTATACGTAATAATCTACTGAGATATATTTATCATCCACATCCATGTTTCATAAAAATGTATCTAATTTTTTTTACTATTTAATAAAATATAGGTTAAAGTCATTTATACCCTTGTTGACTTTTATAAGTGGTTTATAAAGGAATCTTTCTGTCGTTTTCCAAATAAGGTTCTTTTTAACCTTTTTGACATAATTAAGGTAAGAAAGTTTTTTTAACTTATACAGTGGGTGCGGCTATTTTTCGCCGTTATAAAATCTTTGAAACTTCCCTTACAATCTTATAAGAATATTTTCAAAGAAAATGTTTTATTTTATAAATATATTATTTCAAAATATAAAGAGATATTTCTCTAAAAAAAAGTCTGATTTCATCTATGTCAACATCCATTGATGGATTTTACGCTTATTTAAAGTTGATTTATTGTGATACAAAACTTCTATATTTTATTGAAGGTTCTGAGATATGTATGAATGTGGATGTGTTATTTTTATACCATTCATGGATTATGGAAGAATTATTTACGTTTCGTATTCTAGTTTTAATAAAAATGTTTATGTTATGTTTAATCCTTTTCATATGGGAATTCATTGGACTTAATATATGATAGGTGGAGCCCGTTATATCTCTTCGATGCATTGGTAGGTCTCATGAGACAAACTAGTGTCTTGGAAAAAGGCCTTGGAAAAATCTTATTTGTAGTCTTGGAATGAGGCCTTGGCTATGTGGTTATGATAGTCTGGCATTATGCATTCCATCATTGTGAAAGTGGTTTTTGATATTGCATGTGATTATTCGATTCTTAGAATATCCATGGGAATAAGTAAATGGAATTATTTCATTTTTTCCAAACTATGTTGAAGTTAACGTTTAAAAGGCTTCTGTTTTAGTTATACATTGCCTTAAATATTTATTCTTATTTATGAAAGAATCTGTTATATTGTTATCCTTACTAGGCATTTGAGCTCACCCCTTTCAATGTTTTACTTTTCTCAGGATGTGAAGAAGTAATTTATGAATGACCTGCAGGGATAGTATGTGGAGATATGAGTGTGGACTATGAAGAAAAAATGTTGTTGTAGTTTTCATTTTTATGATGTAATGTAAGACTTGTTAATATATCTAGTGTTTGCAAGGCTAATAAACTTATCGGTATTTTCAGATTTGATCTTTCTTGTGATCATGACAATGTTATGTAATAATGAACCGAGTCTAGATAACTGGGTCCGGGGCGTTACATTGTTTCAATACACCATATTTTGGCACTATTTAGGCTTTGTTTGAGTTATATATTGGAAAATTTCATTCATTAATGTTGTTTTCATATTAGTTTTATTTCCCTCTACCATGTTTCAGACTATTTTCACATGTTCAGAAAATTTTATAACCAAATTAATGATGTGAACGTTTTTATGATGAAGTGTATCTTCAACTTCCTTAACATTCATAAACCCATTACACATCTTAATGAACAAAATAAATCTTGGAATTCAATGTGGAAATAAATATTTGGGTCATATTTCTTATTTAATTTGGATCACCTTAATTTGAAACATTATACTGATTTATTCTTAATTTAAATAAGGTTTCTCATTTTTATCTAGAAAAAATGTCTAACTTGGGTGATTTTTTTGGCATCCAAATAGTCAATTCAGCACTTGGTACATTTGGATTATATGAATACCATAAGAAAAAATTACAATGTAAATAATTTTGAATATTCGATTAGTTTTTAAAAAGCTATAACTAAAATATAAATGTGAAAAAAAACTAGTAAAATTCCAGAATTATGGAAGTTTCACAATTTAGCTAAAAAATAACTAATATTAAAAATGATACAATTTTTTAGAAAATGGAAAATTGGTGGGTATTAAATCATTTAAATACACAGCAAAAATAATAGAAATATTATTTATGTAAAACAGTGGTCATAATGATGGAACTAATGAATAAATATGACATTTATAACCTTGTTATGATTATAAGAAAGATAAATATTATCTACTTTATTTCTTTTCCACCTAGTAGAAAAATAATAACATCATTCATTCGTACATATAGACTACCGTCTTCATGAAATTTTGTCATTCATTTTCCATGACCACCTTACATGGATGGTTGTAAAATTATATTAAATGTATAAACTTGTAAATTATTACATATATAAGATTCTGGATATAATAGAACAATGACCACTTTGACCAAGGTCAATTCACTGAAGTTATTTTGGAGATTACTAACCAAACTTCCCTAAATCTTCCAACATAAAATTAACTATTTTAGTAACTATATAAAATAAGGTAATAAATGAAAAAAATAACAACAAGTAAAAAATTTGAATTTTTTTAAAAGTAGAAAATTAATATAATTTTTTTATTCCAGGAAGTAAAGGATGTACTTGACAAGTCAATAAATGAGGTAAGGGATTTTCCTTTAAAATGATATTTTAAATGTTTTAAACTCTATCCTCCATATCCACATTCATTAAAATGTATCCAAAATTTTTCTTTTTATTGATAAAATATTTTTAAAGATCATTTCCAACTATCATTGATTTTTTAAAAAGTTTTGAAATGGAATATTTTAAACATTATTTTACATTTAACATTTGGATTTGTTCACCAAAATAAAAAAAGCATGTCTATTTATGTTTATCACATGGATGCATTTTCCCACCATCGTAGTCATTATTATTTATCAATATTCCTATAAATATTTCTATAGATTATTAAAAAAATGTCATTTTTTATATTTTTAAATGTTTTTCTAAAAGGATATTTATTTTCATTTTTAGGATTTAACTAGAAATTAGTTTTTATTATTGGCACTACTTCCAAATTATAAATGTTCTTGTGAAGGAAATGAAAGATTTTATGTGTTATTCTCTTGATATGGTCATTAAAAATTTTATATAATTTTGGGTGAGCCTAACATAGATTAGATGATGGGTGAGGTTAATATAGTTATCTAATGCATTGGGTAAAGTGAAAAAGTTGACCAAAAAGATGTTACTCCGAAGAAATATATTGGAATTAACCATGGTGGTTACTCCTTTATAAGGGTTCCTGTATGGGTGATTATAAGGATAGTTTCCTCAGATAAATATATTGGTTTTAATGGATTTTTAGAGTTTTTAAAGTAAATATTTTGGTATCTTAAGGTAATAAAGTGAACACACAATTAAAGGGAATTTTATAACCCTCTAAAGTTGCAATATTTTTTTCACGAGTTCTCATGTTTTCCTAAGTAGCTTTCCAGGTTATGATTTATACATTAGGCTTATTTATACAATTTTTAATTAATACATTCGGCTTTAATGTTGATTTCATGAGTGGATAATGATTATTTTAAGATCAAATATCTTTATGTAAAATGGGATATTTCTTTATGGGTTTTTATGAAATTTCAAACACTACGGGAAAAATGGGTATTTGCGACGGGAATAAATACTGTCGCAAATAGTCTCGTTAGAAACTTATTTGTGACGGGAAAATTCCCCCGTCACAAATAACTACTTATTTGCGACGGGTTAGCTTACCCCGTCGCAAACGGACTGGCGCGGTTTGCGCGCCAAATCACCGGAAACTTATTTCCGACAGGTGGTAACCGCCCGTCGCAAAAAACTGGCGGCGGTAAAAGCTATTTGCAACGGGAATATACCCCCGTCACAAATAGTATGTCGGCAGATTATTATTAGCGACGGGACCCGTCACAAATAACTATTTACCCATTGACCGTAATAAATGAGGGATAAGGTATTTGCGACGGGTATCCCGTCGAAAATAATCTAACCTATACACACCCCCATCCGTTTTTTTCATTCATTCTCAAACTCCATCTTTTTCTTCTCTCAAAACTCTATTTTTAGAGTTCAGCGTTTCTGAAGTTTACTTTTTTTTCGGAGTTGATATTGAAGTTTTCAACAACGCTCAGAGATCAACCTCAGATCAATTTTGAAGGTATTTATGTTCATTTTAATTTAATATTTATTTTAAATTTTTTATTAGTTTCAATTATTTTTAATTAGTTGTAATTATGTTTACATTGTTTTGTTACTTAATAAATTTAAATGATTAGTATTCATTGTTCATAGTTAATGGTAATTAGGAATAATTAGTAATAATTTTCAATACTTAAGAATAAATGCTAATAATTAGTAATAAAAACCAATAAGGAATAATTAGTAATAATTACCAATAATTACCAATAATTAGTAATAATTATAATAATTACGAATAATTAGTAATAATTGTCAGTAATTAGTAATAATTGCCAATAATTCGTAATAATTGCCAATAATTAGTAATAATTGCCAATAATTAGTAATAATTGCCAATAATTAGTAACAATTTCCAATAATTACCAATAATTTGTAATAATTTCCAATTATTACCAATAATTAGTAATAATTATTAATAATTACTAATAATTAGTAATAATTAACAATAATTAGTTATAATTACTAATAATTAACAATAATTGGTAATAATTACTAATAATTAACAATAATTGGTAATAATTACTAATAATTAGAACTACCAATATTTAGTACTAAATAGTACTATTTAGTACTAAATACCAATAATTAGTAATAATTAGTAATAATTACCCATAATTACCAATAATTGGTAATAATTACCAATAATTACCAATAATTAGTAATAATTAATAATAATTTCCAATAATTAGTAATAATTACCAATAATTAGTAATAATTACAAATAATTTTCAATAATTAGTAATAATTACCAATAATTATCCATAATTAGTAATAATTACCGATAATTATCCATAATTATTAATAATTACCAATAATTAGTAATAATTAGTAATAATTACCAATAATTACCAATAATTAGTAATAATTACCAATAATTACCAATAATGAGTAATAATTACCAATAATTAGTAATAATTGCCACTAATTAGTAATAATTGTCACTAATTAGTAATAATTACCAATAATTAGTAATAATTAATAATAATTAACAATAATTAGTAATAATTAATAATAATTACCAATAATTAGTAATAATTAGTAATAATTAGTAATAATTAGTAATAATTATCAATAATTAGTAATAATTAGTAATAATTACCAATAATTAGTAATAATTACCAATAATTACCAATAATTAGTAATAATGGTTAATAATTAGTAATAATTATCACTAATTAGTAATAATTAATAATAATTACCAATAATTTGTAATAATTAATAATAATTAACAATAATTATTAATAATTAATAATAATGACCAATAATTAGTAATAATTAGTAATAATTACCAATAATTAGTAATAATTAGTAATAATTACCAATAATTAGTAATAATTACCAATAATTACCAATAATTAACAATAATTACCATTAGTTAGAAATAATTACCAATAATTACCATTAGGTAGAAATAATTACCAATAATTATCCATAATTAGTAATAATTACAGATAATTATCCATAATTAGTAATAATTATCCATAATTACCAATAATTAGTAATAATTACCAATAATTACCAATAATTACCAATAATTAGCAATAATTGGTAATATTTTGTAATAATTGCCAATAATTACCACTAATTAGTAATAATTAGGAATAATTACCAGTAATTAAGAATAATTACCAGTAATTAGAATTAATTATCAATAATTAGAAATAATTACCAATAATTAGGAATAATTACCCATAATTAGTAATGATTTGTAATGATTACCAATAATTAGTAATAATTATCAATAATTATGAATAATTACCAATAATTAGGAATAATAACATTATTAAATTATTAGTATATTTTATTATTAATATTAAAATAATATAATTTTTTATATTATATATATATCTCTTTTCATCTCTGTATTTTCTGTCTCCACATTTAATATTTGTATGTGGAGAGAGAAAACACACAGATGAAAGGAGAATTGTATATAATATAGAAAATTATATTATATTAATATTAATAATAAAATATACTAATAATGTAATTATTCCTAATTATTGGTAATTATATGAATAATTACCAATAATTAGGAATAATTACCAATAATTAGGAATAATAACATTATTACATTATTATAGTAATAATTAGGAATAATTACCAGTAATTAAGAATAATTATCAATAATTAGAAATAATTACCAATAATTAGTACTAAATTGTAATAATTAGTAATAATTACCAATAATTAGTAATAATTACCAATAATTAGTAATAATTACAAATAATTATCAATAATTAGTAATAATTACCAATAATAAAATATACTAATAATGTAATAATGTTATTTTTATATAATTAATATTTATAAAAAAATAATATTAGTACTATGGAAATAATAAAAAATTTATATAATATTAAAATTATCAATATTTTTAAGAGGTTTTACTTTATTCTCAACATATTCAATTCTTAAAAGGTCAATTTTTAGGTCTATCTCAATAAAAAGTTTGCGTCAGTCGTGTATGATGTAAACTCTATAATTATCCTTCATTGAGTGTTTTTTCTAACAAATTATTCAAAACTAGTAATGCTTTTATATTTTATAGAAAAATATGGAACAACAAGGTCATCAACAATCATTATTAGGTGAACACATATGGATAAATCAACATAGAAATCCAAACGATTCTGGTTTAAATCCAGTATATGTTGAGGGTGTGGAGACTTTTTTATCATTTGCGGCATCAAATCCAGAATTTGTTTCAAAAGGAAAAATAAAATGCCCTTGTAGAAAATGTGCATTGAGAACGTTTGACACATTTGACAAAGTGGGGGGACATCTCTTGCGTTGTGGTTTTCAACCAGATTATGTTTTTTGGTATCAACACAGTGAACGCAGTTCCAGAGCAGGTGATACCAACTTGATTCCGGATCCATCTCAGTTTCAAGATTTAGTACATGATGTTGCAGGTTCATCTGTTCAACATACAGAAACTCCGACTGATATAGCTTCAAATCCTGAGTTGGCACCGTCTGAATTTTATGAGTTGTTGAGGTCTGCTGAGGATGCATTATATCCTAGCTGCAAGATGAAGAAATTAGAAGTAGTTGCAAAATTTATGGCTATCAAATCAGATAACAGAATGTCAAACACCTGTTTTGACCAGATATTTTCTTTGCTTAAAACACTGTTACCCGAAGGAAATGTTTTGCCTACAAAGTACTATGAGAGTAAGAGGCTGGTTCGAAATTTGGGACTTTCTTGTCAGAAGATTCATGCATGTTAAAATGATTGCATTTTGTATTCTAGGGAAAATGAGTCGTTGGATAGTTGTCCCACATGTGGGCAACTGAGATATAAAGATGGACAACATGGGAAGTCTGGTTTGATTCCTGTAAAACAGTTGAGATATTTTCCTCTTACATCCAGACTTCAGCGTTTATTCATGTCTAAGAATACAGCGACAATGATTTCATGGCATAAAGAGAATATTTCAACCGATAAAAGTTTGAATCATACAGCCGATGGTGATTCATGGAAACATTTTGATAGAGTGCATTCATCCTTTGCTTTAGAAGCTAGAAATGTTCGACTGGGCCTTTCCACTGATGGTTTCTGTCCGTTCGGATCTTATGGTAGTCAATATTCATGTTGGCCTGTTTTTTAACTCTATACAGTTTACCTCTATGGATGTTGATGAAGGAGCCATATATCTTTTTGACTTTACTAATTCAAGGACATATGAAGAAAAATATTGATATTTATTTGAAACCATTGATTGATGAATTAAGTTTATTATGGAGTACTGGTGTCAGTACATATGATGTTGCAAAGAAACCGAATTTCATACTGAGAGCAGCATTGATGTGGACAATTAGTGACTTCCCGGCTTATGGGATGTTATCTGGCTGGAGTACACATGGTCATAAATCGTGTCCTTAATGTATGGGAGATAACAAAGCATTTATGCTCATTCATGGAAAGAAACCTTGTCATTTTGACTGTCATCGCAGATTTCTTCCAGATGATCATCCATTTTGCAGAAACAGATCTCATTTCAGAAAAGGAACAGTTGAAATGGATAGACCTCCAAAAATGCTATCAGGTTCAGAGTTAAAAGCAGTTGTATTTTCATTACCTCCCATCACTTTTGGTCCCACAATAAACCAACAGAAAATTTCTGGTTTTGGGAAAGAACACAATTGGATTAATCGTAGCATATTTTGGGATTTTCCATATTGGTCTGATATTTTGGTCCGACACATGTTATATGTCATGCACATTGAGAAGAAATGTTTTGATAATTTGTTTCATACAGTTTTGGATACGCCTGGAAAGAGAAAAGACAATGTAAATTCACGTTTAGATCTTGCCCAAATTTGCAGGCGTCCAGAACTGGAACTATATGAGAATGTCAGAACAGAAAGGTTACTGAAACCAAAAGCATTTTATACATTGTCTAAAGAAAACCGTTTATTATTTTGTCAGTGGATTGCAGATTTGAAACTTCCAGATGGTTGTGCTTCCAATTTGGGTAGATGTGTAAAGAATGGTCATATTACTGGATTGAAAAGTCATGATTGTCATGTTATAATGGAAAGACTTCTATCCATTGGATTAAGAGGTCTGTTGAATTCTGTGATTTGGGATTCCATAACAGACATGTCTCATTTTTTTCGGGAAATTTGTGCGGCTACAGCAGATTATGATGCTCTATTCAAACTTGAAGAAGATGTTGATGTAATTATATGTAAACTGGAAAAAATATTTCCGCCATCTTTCTTTGACTCAATGTAACATTTGATGTTACATTTGCCATATGAAGCAAAATGTGGTGGTCCATTACAGTTTCGATGGATGTACCCTTTTGAAAGATGCATGAAAAAATTGAAAAGAAAAGTACGTAACAAAGCATCTGTTGAGGATCTATTGTAGAAGCTTATTTGCAAGAGGAAATATGTTTTTTCTGCTCCCATTATTTTGAATCTGAGTATCCTTCAAAACACAACCGAATGGG
The DNA here is from genome assembly GCA_963277665.1 of Viscum album. Taxonomy (NCBI): domain Eukaryota; kingdom Viridiplantae; phylum Streptophyta; class Magnoliopsida; order Santalales; family Viscaceae; genus Viscum; species Viscum album. The sequence continues at coordinate 748,930,006 of OY728138.1, read as the reverse complement.
ATGGAACGAGAGGAATATTGATGAAATCGACAATAAATTATCTATTTTCAACCAGCTAGAGCTTGGTTTTGGTGGAGTTTTTGAACGCTGGCTTTCGGATGATGAACATCACAGAGCTTATACGTATGTTCTGATCAACTGTGAAGAGATGACATCACTTGTACTGTAAGTGTTTATATCACTTATTCTATCATTTATGTTACAATAAATAACTTTGGTTTTTGTAGTTTATATGATAATCATATCAAGAAACAAATTCCACAAATTACAGCAGCTGCTCTCGAAGAACGCCAACTGAAAAATTTCTCTCAGTGGTTTCAAAAACTGGTAAAATAAATTCTTTATCTTTTAGCAACTCATTCAATGTATAGTTTACTGTATTGATAATTATTTCACAACTTTTCAGGTGTCTCTACATGCTAATAAAATTGACAAACGACTGTGTATATTGAGTAACCCACCTTCCAAATTTGTTAAAACTTATAATGCATATGTAGTGAATGGATTTCAATTTCACACACATGCATATGGGGAATCGAAAAAAACAATGAACAATAGAGTTATCTTGAGAGGATCTCATCATCAAGAAAATGAAGTTGACTTTTATGGAATAATTGATGAAATAATTGAACTCTGTTATCTTGGACAACATTACATAACCATGTTCAAATGTCAGTGGATGGATACAGAGAGAGCCGTGCGTGTTCATCCGATGCATGGAATCATCGATATTAAATGTAAAAGAGTTCTCGTAGTAAATGAACCATTATTATTGGCTCAACAAGCACATCAAGTTTATTACGCAAAGTACTGTGCTACATCAAGAGACTTGACTGATTGGTGGAGTGTAATAAAAATCAAAATTCGAGACAATTAGTTTAGTCAAAGTGAATGTGCTTTCACTGATGTGCAAAGAATTGAAGTTTTTCAAGAGATTCATCAAAATCAATCTTTTTTACAAAGAGACATGAGTATCGATGATGACACCCCACATTTAAGAGTCGGTGACGACGATGATGTTAATGATGTCACATATGAATTTGAAATGGTAAGAGATGATGCGACTGGAACTCGAATGGATATCGATGATGTTGAGGAGGAATATGAAGATGACATTGACATATATGAAGATGATGATGAAGATGAACACTGATAGAATTCCATGGTAGTTATATACAATCATAATATATATATATATATATAATAGTAATTATCAATTATTTTCTAACAACATTAACATTTTCTATTTCAGATGGATGGCGAGACATTTCGTGAGTTGGTGGATACTAACATGCATTTCGATGCGGATGAGTTACTGGCAGATGACCCTCTGCCTGCAGGCACTCCAGGGAGTACGCGGAGGGGCGCGGTCTTGCACGATTGATGATTCCTGACCCCGTCCCAGAGCGACGTCCACGTCTTGGGTTTGATCCACGCACATGGAGGTGTGATAACCTGTGTGATAATCTGTGGATTTGACTAAGATTTAATTAATCTATTCACATAATAAATGTTTATTATTTTTTCAATTTTCCGCATATAGCAGTCGGACAGGGCAGTGCTATTTTGCGCAACTATTTCTCTCAGCCGTGGACCACATGGGAGCAGATTCCCATTGATGTGCAGCAGGCCATGTTCGGCCATTGGTTGGTACGTACGTAAATAAATAATTTTTATTTTGAAAATTATTTCATTTCTAACATGATATTTTGATTTATTTGTATGGTTTATGGTATCCAATCGAAGATACCATGTGTGACGCCATTCACAAGGCATGGGAGGTGGCCATGCGTGATCGCTTGCGTCAATTTTTGTACAATTTAAGAAAATATGCCATTAAGAAAGCAGGAGTGTCAGATTTTGACGAGTCATGTAGAGCACACCGACTAGAGTACATTTCATCCCATGTATGGGATGGATTATGTGCGCACTGGTTGAGTGGTTCCGTTCAGAGGAGATCATCGGTGGGGAGGCAGAATCGGGGGATACAGGAGGTGACTCATTGATCCGGGAGTCGTTCTTTCAGTACTCATAGACAACATCTGGTACGTACATTATTTATAAATATTTTATATAACTATAAATATTAACAGTTTATTTTTTATTCTTATAGGCTGTCGAGCACCCCGACATTACGGAGTAGGACGTATATCAGAGGATTTATAGTGATCCTGCTACTGGGGAGCTCAGAGGTGATCGTTAGCATCACATCGTGGTCAGTATTATTTGTTTTCAAGTTTAAAAATTAACTGCATATAATATATTCACAATTTTAATTTCAAATTGAAACTACAGGAGTCATATGAGGCCACAACATCACAGACCCGGCCTGAGAGTCAGGCCGAGTCATCAGATCAGACCACTGGCCGTCAGTTTGATGAGGCGGCATGGATGCAGGCCCCCCAGTATGCCTTCGAGAAGGGCTGGGTAGTTGGTATTAGCTTTCGACTGACTCCCTGAGATTATTATGGCAGTGCTGCGATGTCAGCGTCCAGCTCAAGGGGAGCTCGTGCATCTTCTTCTGCTACACAGTATGAGGATCAATTGCGATCTCAAACTGCATTGATAGAGAGACTTCGACAGGAGCTTGAGCAGATGCGTCAGCAGTAGCAGTAACATGAGGAGGAGCGTCGACGCCAGCAGCAGTTGTACGAGGAGCAGATGAGTCGGTGGCAGCAGCAGCACCAAGAGCAGATGGAGTACATGCGCCGACTCACTCATGCTTTAGGGATGAAGTTTCCTCCACCAGCATCTGAAGATCCCCCCTCCCCCTCCCCCTCCTTCAGATTAGAGTTTGTTTTTATGTTATAAAGTTTGTTAAATCAAAATATGAATTTTTTCTATTCGTAGTTTTTGTATCATTATAAAATATTAATAATATTATATTTTTAAATAACAATATTAATATGAATAATAATTTTATTTATATTTTATAATTTTAAATTATATATATATATTAAAATTTTATAATATTATAATTTAATTATACTTTTTTATAATATTTGAATTATTTTAATATTTGAATGTAAAATAATTCTATTATTTTTATATTAATTAAAATAACTTATTAATATTTTTTTTATTTATGAATTATAATTATAATATTATTATATTAATTAAATCATTTATTAATATTCTATTATTTTTTATTTTTGAATTATAATTCTATTATTATTATAGTAATTAAAATAATTTATTAATAATTTATTATTTTTATTTGTGAATTATAATTCTATTATTATATTAATTAAAATCATTTATTAATATTTTATTATTTTTTATATTTGAATTATAATTGGATTATTATTATATTAATTAAAATAATTTATTAATAATATTTTTTTTATAGTATTTGCGACGGGATACTATGCCCGTCGCAAATAGTATTATTATTATATCCATTAAAATAATTTAATAATAGTTTTTTTTTAAAAAAAATCAATTGCGACGGGGCCCGTCACAATTACTTTTTTAAAAACTTTTACAAATATACGGAGTATTATTTGCGACGGGAAGGATCCCTGTTGCAAATAATAGCTTCAGCGACGGGCCCGTCGCAAATAATTGTTGTTGCGACATCGTTTTCCACAATGGGCGATTTGCGACGGGATCCCATCGCAAATACCCATTTTTCCCGTAGGGAAATGAGACAATTAGATTCATTTAATTTTATATCCCTGACTGAGATAGGATTTTATTATACCACATTTTTAGATATTTTTCACTATTCTTATGGATATATAAGGATTATTTAAATTTCAATGGTGATATGTCCTGAATGAAGAAAATGTGAAATGATGGAAAGAGAAGTGTGAATATAAAACATATTTTTATTCCAAAAATGTAAACTACTTGGAAATGAACACTATTTTATGTAGTTTTTTTCATAATTCTTTAAAAAATAATCCTAAAAAAACTATAAATGGATGAAATTGAATCCCTTTATTATAAATCATGTAATTATTGGTTGATTTTCTTTTAGGTTGTGATCACCCATGCCTCATCGGGGTATGTTGACGAGTTGAAGGAGTCACCAACCTCGAGAATTTAGATAAAATTTTATACTTGGTCACCAAAACCATAAAATTACCACTTTAAATTTATTTGGAATCCTCACACCCCATATAAAAGTATAACAATCCATGGGAGAACATACTCCATAGATGAACACATGCCTTATTATAGGCTATGATTTATAAGGGAGAATATTTTCTTTATCCATATAAGATTTATCCCACACCTCAATGAAAGATATTTATGAAAATATTTCCATTTAATGGATGGGTGAGTAATGACTACATCAATATAAGGGATGGCCAACATCGGGTTTCATGACAAAAACTTAGGGGAATACACAAATAAGTTCTATAAACCACTCCCACAACAACCTAATCAAAAATAGAGGTATGATGAAAGGTGCACACCATGAATACTCTACAATTACATACTCCACCTCTCCATTGTAACCCACAAGTTGTCATGTGGGAGAGATAACACATTTCATCCCCATAGGAATTGACAAAAAAGACCATATGGAAGCTAGAGTAAATGACCAAATCTAGATAATTCTATCTGAACCACCTGAAACAACTACCACTAAAGGGTATATAGAAAGAATGACATATATATGAGTCATGCATTCATCATCAAGATCTTTTAGACTAACCTACTATATAGAAGGTGCTACTAACGACTAGTTTGAACCCTTGCATTAATGAATCCCAATCCTTTGAGGATATGTCACTAATAATAAACACTTGGAGAATAGGGATCTTTGAATACATGTGAGGGTTCTACACCATTAAATCAGATGGTTTTTTGGGGACTCAAAACCAAGACACTGGCTCTATATCATCACTTGGATCCTGTCATAATTTCCATGGGGTTAAGATGCTTATCAAACCCTTAATCATCTTTAACAGGACCTCTAATAGTCAATAGGGAACCACCATCATGTTGCATGTAGAAAAATGCATGTAATGGACTACTTACTTACCCAAATCTACCTATATCATGAGAAAATATATAAACCTCATTGAAGAAAAAAGTACATGGTGTTTACAATAGTTTATATAGTGTGCACACCAAACATTCCACTCACGTAATGTCCCTATACCTGACATGAAAAATATTTCATAGAAACATGGTGTTACCAAATAAACACAAGGCATGTGATCCACAATGGGTACCAAGTCTTGTACCAAAGATTTGTCTTTGTCGTTCACTCAACATGCTGGGTACCCTTATTTGTTGAGTGCCTCACATGTTTGGTTTGGTCATGTAGGTGGCCACACGTTGAATCATGTATAGAACTAAAATACAGGGTGTTTCAGTATTTAAAGAAATAATTTGATCACTATCAGGAACCTTTATCCCAACCACAAACCTACATGACACGTGTTATTAAACAAAAAAATCTATGATTATGTTTCCCAAATGGAACCCCGTACAAATTTCCCTAAACAACCATTTATACCCAAATCACTCCACTATATCCATTAAACCATCAATAATATTCAAAATCCAAAATTAATAATGAAAAATGAATAAGAACTATGGGTGATACATAAATTGAAATAATGATCCCTACCACATAATAAACAAATGAATTAATGAATCAAACACACCCCTCTCGCCCTATAAATAACACCACTTCTATTTACAAATCCAAAGACTAGAAGATTTCTAATATTCTTCCAAATTCCTCTATAAATCCTATTCTCCATGTCTTGGTTTTCTGGTCTCACAAATTGGCCATTTCCATGTGACTTAAAGAGGTTCTCAAGGAGATGATATTCAAGAGGTAAAACCCTCATTCATTCTCTTTTATCTTCTTTTATTTTCCATCCTCCCCTAATCTACCATATATAAACTGACATGATAACTCCAGTATCATACATATACTAGAATTTTTACTAATGGAAAATCCATCACCAAATGTCTTCTTCTTTCCTTTTTTTCTAAAAATGAAAACATCATCCATGGGGTTTCGATTCTCTACATTTATGGATGATGAGTTTTGGTTTAGCAATACCGAATTCACGGAAGGTAAAAAATACATTTTTATTATTAAAAAAAATAATATTTGTATTAAAACTTATTTCTTTTTATGGAAATAGTGTATACATATATTATTAAATAAAATGATACTAGTTCATGAAGGTCGTAAAAACCACAAAAATAAACTAATAATTTTTCATTAACATTTTATCTAATGAATCATCATAAAGCCAAAAAAAGAAAATACTATATGGGTCAATTTAAATTTATAGAATTAAAATAATAGCATATAATTTCACTTTTGTGTAATTATTCCAATTTGATAAGAATGTATATAATTATACAAAAGTGAACCGGCCAGGAAACCACGAAATGAACACTCCTGAAATGACAAAATTAAACTTACTAACTCATCAAAATGACATAAATGGTCTTAAAAAATTTATAATAAAACAAATATATGTACAATATGTTTTGAATTAATTAATTAACATAACTAATTGTATAATCCAGGATATTAATTGCATGTACAGAACACATTCGATCATATGGTAAGGGATTCTCTCTGAACCTCCATTTTTACATTGGGTTATGATTTATCTCTCTTTAAACCAAAATAATTATTAATTATTAATATTTACTCTTTATAAATTATATTTTTATGCTCCAAACATATTTATCTATCTCAATTATTCTTTATTTTATGGGTAAATTCATGTTTTATAAGGTTTCATTTTCAATAACTTCTAATAAGCAAGCCCAATTAATGGGAACTTTCCAATTTCTTAATAATTTTCATTTACACCGTATAATATTTTTTAATCCATCATTATATTTCTAAAATAATTTTTTTATCATAAAATCCCGTTTTAGTTCATTTCTGGTTTTATGTAAACAATTATAGATTTTTTTTGCTTTAAATCTCTTATATTTCCCCTTAAACCGCACAAGAGTGGCTCGTTTCTAATGTTTCTTGGACACTATTTTTATCCTTGAGTAACAGGTTTGAAGGGCTTGCTGAGGAAATGTCGATTGTGGGCCTGGGGGAGGAGCTTACTACTGGAGGTGATGGTGATAAGGAGGTCTTGGAGGGTCAGAAGGTTGATTGGTTGAGGCTGGAACCAGCTACATTATCTGTGGAGGATAGGCAGGATGATTCTATTGATCGCAGGTCTGGAAAAGCATTTTAGGTTCTTCCAGTTGACTGCATGAGGTAGGACAGGTAGGAACTAGTTTCAGGATGTGTGGATCACAGGTAGGGGGACAACGTTAGGCAAGTTTATTCTACATCAATAGTATAAGTCTACCATGTGAAGGAATGCTTTGGTGGTGATAAAAACTCATAGGGTCTTCTGATTGATGGTCGGGGCTGGAGCCAACTCGCATGGCTATGGAAGAAACTCCATTGGTGGACATGAATCTTACGTTGATGGAATGTATCACTCCATATTAGAGACTGGGTAATAATTCATGGTGTCTTGAGTTTTCTTTAAGGGAACAGTCTGGGGATGAAATGGAGAACTCTTGGGGAGGGAAAGAAAATATGAGTGCTCATGTCAGCCATTCATTAAGGTGAAATTGTTCAAAGTGGGAACTAGACGATGACTGTAGTAGAAATACCTTTATCTGCAACACTAATAAGGAGACCAATGAATGACTACTCATATCTATTGTGGCCTATGTGGATTAGGTCTACCTTGAAACTGAATAGTGAGGTGGTTCTTGCTGTTAAAAAGGGTATCGGGGTTAAGAAGGCATCACCAGATATTCTTGCTCTTGACCAGCATAGAAATCGGGTGCAATGTAAAAAAATTTGGAGACACCCTGAGTGGGAATCGGCTACTGGAAAAGAATAATCCTGCATGGGGTGCAGGGATGCCTATGGGTATTATGATATGTAACCTTATGTTGATCTGTGTTTTTTTGTGTTTTTGGATTTCTGGACTTTGTTTTGGGGTAGTATGTTGGGCACCAGACACCCTAAAGCCGGCTTTATAAAATGATAAAAAAATATTTGAAGTATTCCTTCATGGATAACTTTATGATACACCCATTTATTATGTATAATGGCATGATTACGATTCTCATTTTTTTATATGGGTAACACTTATGTTTTTTCATTATGTTTGATTCATCATGTGAAAAAAATATTCATGAACATGTTATGATGGGTGCACCCATATAGAGCTCCAATGTTTTGGGTAATGTTTAGTCTCAGGATACTTCATGTTGGGATAGAGATTAAACCTAATTCCTTTATGGGACATTGTCCACCAAGTGATAGAGTATTGGAAGTTATCCTTGATTAAAATTTAATTCATGTTATATGTTATTTCAACAATCCTATGTATCTCTGATTAAATGATCCTATTTTATATATGTTATGATTCCATATGATTATTCTTGCTCCATTCCTTTTTATGTCATCATGTTACGTCTTCTAACTCATGTGGTATTCCTTATTCCTATGTTTATTCCCTTACTGGGAATTTTAGTTCATCCCTTTGTTAATTAATCCCTAGGTTATCCTATGTAGATATAATATCTCAATGGTAGTTTAGATATCATTGTTGATTTTAAAAAAAATATTTCTTTATTATGGTTTCATGTTTTATAATTATGTACCTGGTCCTATAAAGGATCTATACATTATGATACATTGATGGTATTTTATGGATAATCATTCTTAAAATCATGAAATAATATGGGAAAAAGGATAGGTTGATATAGTTTTTTTCATAGAACATTCTAGTTATTTTTGGATATTAGGACAAGAAAACTTTAGTATGAACCCTAGGGATAATGCTATGACATTGGAAAACATATATTGAATCCTAGAGAATCACTTATTAGGATGTACTTTTCATTCATGTGTTTATCCTTCAATGTTAAAAGTTTCCATTTTATATGATTATTATCTAAGTATTAAAGCCCGATAATTTTAAGTCCTCTTTAATAATTAATGTATGGAAATTGGAGAACCAATGACAATAATCCATGTGATATGAAATTTGATGATTTTTGAAATGAAATGCCATATCTGAAGGTAACAGAAGCTCAAAACTTCATGATAGTACATGCCTAACTAGATCAACTTGTGAATAATAACCTGAATCAGGTGGAAATCCATCCTTATCCAGAGAAATAAACATTTTATTCGAATTCTTCATGTGACAAAGAAATCTAACATTTAGTGGATATTTTGATCCCCTCATCATAGAGAAATGGGTCAACACCATTGACCAGATATTTTATGTCCTCTAGTGATTATAAGAAGAGAAAGTTGTAATTTTGATATGTCATTTTGATGGGGCAGTAGATAAATGGTGGACACTAATCAAGAACACAAATTCTAAAGGGGAAATTGATTCCAGAGAATGTGACTAATTCATGAAAATATTTTACAACAACTATTTTCCTAGAACACTTCACCTTAAAATAAGAAGGGGGTTGCTTAGACTAAAGTAAAAGGAAGTTGATTCTACCGGGGCGTACAAGGAAATATTTACAATGATTTCATGATATGGCTCTAGATTTGTCATGAACATTGCATGAAAGGTGGATAACTTCTTTAGTGGCCTAAAAAAGATTCTATAAAAGTGTTGGAAATTTTATACTTTGGTAGGTATAAATAGATTTTATTTTATGAACTTAAGATTTAAATAAAGATCAAGGACTCTCAGTGGTCTCAGGGGATCAGAGATAAAAAGTGGAAAATAGATTTTCATATGGGAGGATCAATGGATAAATACTATAATGGAATGAAAACCTATCAACCCATGGGCGAAAAGTATGGGAAGAAGTGTCCTAGGAATTGTGTAAAGGGAACTGGGAGATGCTTCAAATGTAGAAGAGTGAGGAAATAGGATAATTATTATTGAAGTGATATAAAGAATCCAAAACATGTGGAAAGAGAAAGGAAGGATTATACAAATACTCATTCTATTGAGTAGTGTTTCAACTATGAAGAACATGTGCATTATCTGATCTGGTTACATAAGCCAGTGTTTTTTTGGAGGAGGTCAACAAAAAAACCTCCATGACAATAAGAAAGTGAATATTATATCAAAACTGATGAGGTGGATCCCAAATATTACGTGGTTTCAAGTATGGTGGATAGTCGTTCAAGAATAGCAAGTGTACTACATGAGTCTGGTTCTATGAATTATTTCATATCTTCTAAGATTAGTATAACTATTCAAACACTACCTCCAAATACAGAGGTTGTGTTATCAATGAGAACAGAAAATAGTGACATTATTGCATCCAATGATTATAAATCCTGTTTAGTTAATGCTTTTGTGATGAACCTTCATTAAAATATATTCATACTTCCATTGATGGAGTTTGATGCTATATTGGGCATATATTGGCTATCTTTATAAAAATCTAACATCAACTGTCGAGAAATGAAGATCACTCTTTACATATAGAAAATTTTTCTAATTTTGTATAAGTTTAAGGATGAGGATGAATCAATTTCAAAATAATCATCTCAACTGTGTATATTATTTCCTTATGAGAAATCATTTCTAGAAAAAATTATAGAGCCAAAGGATAAAATCATTCTCGAAGACATGCCCATTGTGAGGGACTACACTGAAGCTTCCCCTAAATAATTTTCTGGTCCTCCTCCTGACATAGAGTCAAATCTCTCAAATAAACTTATTCCTATATGTCTTCATATATCAAAGACTCTTTATAGAATCTTCACAATTGTGTTAGTAGAACTGAAGAAGTGGTTGCAACATAATCTAGACAAGTGTTTCATATGACTGATTGTTTCATAGTTGGGTGTGGTAGTCCCATTCAGGAATAAGAAATATAGATCAATATGACTCTACATTGATTATCTTATGCTTAACTAAATCATGATAAATAAACAGTATCTATGGCCACATATAGATGAATCTTATTATCAGGAGCATGGGGATAATTAAATCTCTAAGGTGCAACTTTAGTCAAGATATCACCAATTAAAGGTTGGGAAGGAATATATTCCCATGAATTCCTTTTAAAAGAGGTTTTGACACTATAAGTTCATATTTATTCCCTTATAAATCACTAATTCTCCTGAATTATTCATGGACATAATAAATAGTGTCTTTAGAGATTACCTCGACAAATTTGTGGTGGTCTTTATAGATGATTTTTTAATATACTCTAAGAGAATGAATGAACATGAGGAGACTTTGAATACTATGTTAAAGAAATTCAAAAGGGAAAATATAATTCAAATTATAGTAAATTTGAGTTATAGATCAAGGATGTATCATTCTTGGGGAATGTTATCACCAATAATGGATTACCTGTGAACCCTTCCAAGATTAAGGAAATTTAAGAGTGTCCCAGAAAAACATTTGTAATAGAGATCCATAGTATTCATAGCTTAGTTGGGTACTACTGATATTTTGCGAGGAATTTTTCATGAATTTTTAACCTAGTAACTAAGTAAACAAGAAATTAAGTAAATATTGTCAAGATTTACTAATATGAGGAATGCTTTAAGGATCTAAAAAATAGGTTAATAACTACACCTATACTCACACTACAAATAAGTAGACAATGTTTTTTGATATACAATAATTCTCTATAGAATGGAATTGGTTGTTCACTCATAAAGAATGATAAAATGATATCCTAAACAACATGACAGTTGAAGATCCATGAGTGGAACTACCTGACATATGATTTGGAGATAGCATCCGATATTTTTTCTTGGAAATTTGGAATCATACCTATATGCTGAAAATTGTCACATATATACTGATCACCAGGGTATTTAGTATATTTTCACACATAAGTAATTAAACATTTGTCAAAGAAGATTGTTATATCTAATCATGAACTATGATTACTCTATTCACTACCATTTTGGAATGGCGAACAAGGTAGTTAATGGTATTAGTAAAAATAAACTTGCTACCATACCCATGATGTGGATCCACAGAGACCCCATATTCAGAGATATTAAATGGATGGATTTGGAAATCATAACAGTAGGTAATACATCCTTACTTTTCCAAATGATTTCCAAACCATTTATCCTAGAGGAGATTGAAGAGGAATTTATGGATGATATATTGCTACAAAATAAGGTCAATGTTTTAAAGTATAGGAAGTTAAATTAGTTACAAATCGATGATGATGGTGATATTTGGTTTGGAAATAGGATTTATGTTCCTTCATCATCTGAGATAAAAAATGAGCTACTACATAATGCACATGGATCATCATTCTTCATGATCTTCAAGAATACTTCAGGAGGTACAATTTGAAAAAAGAGATGCTGGATTATATCTCATGGTGTTTGGTATGTTATAATGTTAAATAAAAGTGATATAAGTATAAAGGGATGATTCAACCATTACTTATACCCACATGGAAATGGGATAATGTCACTATGTAACTTTTCATTGGTCATCCAAAAACAACTATAAGAACCAATGCAATATGGTTTGTGGTAGATCGACTCACAAAGACTTCCCACTTTATCACTATTCAAAAAGATGCCTTGCTTGAAAAAATTTCCAAGATATATGGAAAGTATGTTGTGAGGCTATATGGGGTTCCACTTTCAATTGTCTCTAATCATGATCTACGGTTCACATTAAAATTATGGAAAAGACTTCAATATTCTTTGACGGCTTAATTAAATTTCAGCACAACTTATCACCTCATGCACGACTCCCATTACACTAGAGGATCCGACTAGCAGCGAGGGTCTGGTAAGTCAGTCTTTGGTAGATTATACCCTCTTTTATTATAATAAAACTCCAATAAAAGAATACAATAATAACCAAGTGCAGAAGCATATAAATAAGTAGAATAATACCATGCCGCATGATATTCAAAACAAAGGAATACAATACTCAACTGAAAGGTAAAACATGCTATGAAAATTCTAATGTCAGGTGTCTATAATGAAACTAATTGTAAATACAAAATTACTCCCAAACATGTCCCGAACCACATCTGGTTACCTCTCCCATGCTCTAATCCCAAATAGCAACCTATCTTAGAGCCTCTCCTTTATCACGTCTTTCAACATCAAAGTCTCCTCAAGTTCCGATCATGTGGCCTAAATAGGGTGTGAGTAAAATGTACTAGGCCACCACCAATGGTGTCTAAAACAAGTCCATTCAAAATATTGTGTATACAGTTTTAGGAAGCAATAAATACAATGCATAATTAAACAATCGCCACATTTTCATTATATCTTTAATCATCACATTAGGCCCTGTTTCAATTCAAGTTTCCTATTTAAATCATCATTCATTATTATCATTAATATGGTGTTTAATGTCATGTAAATCACCCCAAATCTCATTTAGTGTAGGTGGCCATGCTTAACACTCCACATCTCATTCGGTGTTGGTCATTATCTCTAGCACCCCATAATTTCAATCTTGGATAAGTATTTGGGAGGAACACCACGTCCAAGTCCCATCTTATAATTAGTCTAGAATTCAATTTCAAGTACCAAAAAAATCTCATCCATTTAATCATTATTTAATTTACATGAATTAGTGTAACACCAAAATGTTTCTATGAAATATTTTCATTAAATAATTATTATGCTTCTGTAGCTTTCTTTTCACAAAATCATGATTTTAAACAAACCATGATATTCCCTTATTATAAAATTACCATTATTACATAGGCTTTGGGATATCCGGAATAATTATAACTAACTTATGAAAATGTATTCTGAATTCTTTGTCTATCAATTATTTATGAAAAATATAAATCAATCAGATTTTTTTGAGTGAATTTATTTTGGTAATGAAATTAATGAGATATATATGTGTTATATATGTAACAAAGTATTTATAATTTTCATCCAATGGATATGTTATTCATGTGGTATTAATAAAATCTTATTCAATGTATAAAAACAAAATTTTTAAACGTTTTATTTTCCACCTTGGAATGGAGAACCCATTTTAAATTAAGATTTTGACAAATTAATAGTTTTGATATGACAAAATAAACATTATATTTTGTAGTGGGATGTAAAAAATTTACTTTGGATATATTTTTGCTTATTTTTCTTCTAACTTTCATTATTTGATGAATAATAAAAATATGCTAAATTTTAATTAAAAACATTTTTTTTCATCAAAATAATTTATATAGATAAATTATAATATTTAATGGTTTTAAATTTTAAATAGAATATATTTTTATAATTCAATATATTTTATGTCAGTATAATTTATTTTACATTGAATTCATAGGTAAAAATATTTCAATCTGTTGCAATGTTTTAACTTCTGAAACATGTTTTCTCATTTCAACAACAGAATTAATTTTAAATTAATTACTTCAACATATATTCAGTGAATTTAAAAAAATTTATTAAATATTTTTAATCAGTATGTAAAAATTATGTTAATAGGATATTATTATTATTTTTGTAATTATTAATAGTAACTTTGGTAATTATTTTTATTACCATGGTTAAAGGTATATTGGGAAATTAAGGGTAAAAGTTATATTTTAAAATTACCTTAACACCTGTAAAAATCCTATTGGATTGCTAAATTCGACCCTTATCATCTATTTTCGTAATAGAATCATATTATGTCCACTTACCAATCAATATGACATGAATGTGATAAAAACTAATGAATGTGAAAAAATTTCACAATCTCATTATATATAAGTATATTAATATTAATATATTTATATTCATGAGATAATATATACTATAGAAAGTATCATGAAATCTAAAATAATTACCTACATTATAGAAATTTATTTATAATTTTTAGACATTAAATAATTACCATTATTAATGACACAATAGTGATGTAAAAATTATTTCATTAATAGAAATATCAAATAATTGGTTTTAAAATTATTAAATTAAATATCATATGAACTAATTAATGTTCTTCACATATTTTCTAGGTTACTAGGATATGTTATTAGTGTATTAGATATTTTTATTTGAATATATTATATGTGTGGATTTTATTTAATGTTAAATAAATGAATAGTGTCAAAATTGAAACTATTGATATTTTATAAAAATAATATTTTATTAAATTATATAAAAATAATAAAAATATTTAAAAATTACAAATTGAAAATTATAATGTATAAAATGTCATTAAATAACCACTTATGGTCAATTAAGATCATATAAGTATAAATTTATTATAACAAAATATTTATAATTTTATTACCAATGATAAAATTAAATTGAAAAACTAAGTGTTAATTAAACTGATAATTCTTAAAATGAAAATATATGTTTGAAAAAATTTATTGATTAATTATATTACAACCATATATCATTTAATATTTTAATTTGGGACATTTTTGAGGTTTCAATATGGGTTTATATTTAATTATAAATTAATATTTTTGAGATTTCGAAAAGTTCCCCTCACCTCAATTATAAAAGGGAATCTCCTCCATCACCTCTTCACTTAATTTTTAGCCTTCACGATTGGACACCGCTACAATTTTTCTTTCAGAAAAATTCCAATTATTATTCTAGAGGTTCTGGTATACTTCAAAGACCAACTCTAGTTCCGTAAGTGGAAATCTAAAGGAGGCATGTCTAGGAAGAGGTATTCTCTTCTACTGATTCTTTCAAATTTATTTCTTCTCTAATTCCTCTTAATTAGTTGTTTTTTTATAATGTAATAAAATAATTATCACTAATATACTGATATGTTATTATAAATATGAAAAAACCATATTTCACTTTCTATCCATCCCATGAGAAATGAAATCAATGAGTGTGTGTATGTATGGCTTGTCGTCTCCATTTCTTGGTGTAATCAGTTTTTCACCACCACCTTGAATGAATGGGTATTATGGTGAAAATAGTAAATAAATATGATTTTTAAAACATGATAAAAAGTATGATATATTATACACCAACGACTTCAATACTATTCAATAATTATGGGAATGATATCGTCGCTCATGCGTATATACGGTGTACTATCTCCACTGTGTGATGTGATTCATTATACACAATGTTCATTTAATAATTATTATATAAATGAATAAAATGAATAAATATGACGTATATTATAATAATTCCATTCTGTTAATGTTAAAACTATAACCAAAAAATAGGAATAAAAACATTTCCGACAAAACTTTCATTAGAACATAATGTAGTTAATACCCAAATAACGAGTAATAATGAAATGTTACTAACAAACGTATGAAAATATGATCATAAATTTTATCGTAAAAATGATTATGATTCTAAGATAAATTAGTAACACTATTTAAATCATTATACAGGAGTCTCAGATACATACAAAGGATATCAGACCTAAGGTAAGGGATAACATTGTAAATTTCGTTTTTATCCGAGATTGTTTATTCGAAAGTATTTACTGTGGGTTATTTAACATCCAC
This sequence comes from Viscum album, assembly GCA_963277665.1. NCBI lineage: Eukaryota > Viridiplantae > Streptophyta > Magnoliopsida > Santalales > Viscaceae > Viscum > Viscum album. The sequence goes on along the minus strand of OY728138.1, from coordinate 748,913,614 downwards.
ATCCATGATTCCTAAATATATATTTCAAAATAATATTTATATACTTTATAATTTTTTAAAGTCAATTTTACCCTTTGTTAAATTTTTTCTAAATGGTATGAATATAATCTTTTGTTTTTTCAGTACGATGTACTTTTTTTACTTTTCCGTAAAAAGTATGAGAAGAATGTTTTTTTATCTTGTATGAAATGAACATATTTTTACACTTTCATAATTTATTATTTCCATGAAGCCTCCCAAATAATCATACTAGATTATTTTCAGATAAAATTATTCCTTCTAAAATTGTTTGGTGTTTGGAGGAAGGAAAACATTTTTGAAGAAGATGGGATATTTTCCTCCGGAATGAATTTCAAGTGTTTTCTCAAAATTATTTTCCATCTATGATGAAACTCTTTAAATAGGGTTATATTTTTATTCCTATTATTAATATGATTTTATTGTGTTTATAGTGTAATTTGATTGAGAAAATCCATTTGTTTTATATAAATTATGATAGAATGAGTTTTAAAAAACCCATTTTATTTCATGGGTTATGCTATGGAGATAGTTTTTCGATTTTTGTGGAACATGTAAGAATATTTTCATTATGATATGGATGCGAACTATATATACCTCCAATTCATTGGGTAAATATTTATATTCATGAGATAGACATTACTGGAATGTCATGTAAATGTGGTTTAGTAATATAGGGATAGAATGAGGAGTGAACTCGGTTCAGTAATGGACTCTGTCTACTATGACGGTCTTGGAAATGAGCCTTTAGTAATATGAATTGATTATCTACTCTTATGTGTGTATGCCACGAAATTTCATGTCTCATGTTAGGACTATTGGGATTACATTACACTTTTATGATTTATCCCATGACATGATATTATATTCTTTTATACAAAAGATAATATTTTCAAATGTTATGTTCTTATGAATATGACATGATTGATATTTAATTTTTTTACAATTTCTGAGCATTTGAGCTCTACCTTTCATAAGATTATTTTCCCAGGACACGAAGATGGGTATTATGTATTATATGACAAAAGGATTCTAGTTATGAAGAAATAAACTTGAGACAATGTAGTTGTTTTATGAACCAGCTCATTATGTTTCCCAGTATCTAAATTCACTATACCCATATTGTCATATCATGGTTTTGTTATATTTTGTAATGAATATACTTCAATTATAAAGTAATATCACTGTTTGTAAAGTACGGGTCTCTATATTTGGTATTTGAGAAATGTTATAGTTAACCATTGGACACTAGGATGAGAAAGACTTAGTAAGAAACCTACTGGTATGTCTAAGTATAGATTGCAATCAAATCCTAGTGTTTTAGAGTAGTCCATGAATAACCTAGGATAAAATCTAAATTATCCTAAATTAAACTTTTATTCTTGATTATGTGATTTTATTTTTATTATTAGTATTTCTCATGCTATGATAATTGGTTGTATTCAATGGATGTAACTCGAAGAAACCATGTTAATGCTGAATGTGATGGTAAATGAAATGATTATCCCCCTGAGAAACCAATTGTTTTGGGTGACGGAATGAAAAATATTTTATCCATGCTCACATAAATTTCTCAATCTATGAATCATGGTGGAATTCCAAATGAGAAAAGTAGGGAGAAACATTTTGTTGAATACCTCATGAGGCATTGTCCACCTTTATTTAGCGGGTCTTCTGATCCATTAATGGATGAACAATGGATTAGTACCCCTGAAAAGATATTTTTAGTTCTAAAATGTTCTAAACATGATAATGTCATATTAGAAGTATATCATTGGGAAGTTGAAGCTGATCAATGGTGTAATCGTATCAAGAATATGAGGTAAAGAGATGAAATTGAGTCTGTGGAATGGGATGAGATCAAGAACTCATTTGAAAATAAGTAATTTCCTAGTATTCTTCGAATGAGATGGAGAAGGAGTTCCTTGAACTTAAGCCAATGTATGAGAAATTTGTTAGTATCTATGAAGAAAATTTATCAATACTTATATGCTACGCTTATGAAATTATTCTCCAACCTGAGAGTAAAATTGATAGATTCTTTAGTATCATAAAACCAAGTCTCAAAAGTTCAGTAGTCATAAGGGACTTAAATAGATATGAGGAAAATATTCAATGTGCTCTCAATGTTGAGATGGTGATTAGAGTAACCCGTCAGTCATATGGTTTTGAAAAGAAGAGAAAAATCAAATTTAAAGGAAAATCTACAGACCACATGGAAAAAGAAATGATTTTTCCCTTATGCTCAATGTGTGGAAATAAATGTGGAGGTAATTTTATTAAAGGAAATATATAATTTTTAAGTGTAGAATAGAAGGTCATCAGGTAATTGAATGAGTAAGTGATAGGGAAAATATGTCAAATAATGCGAATAAAAAAAAGAGGACATAGAATGAACCTCCTACACTTCAATGTTATAAGTGAAAGGAAATGGGTTATTATGCCAATAAATTCCCTAATCCAAGGGTTATTGATGATGATCGACATCAACAAACCCTTAAGTCCAACGACAAAGGAATGTCACATGAAATCACTATCAGTGATGTGGAGTACGATAATGAAGTGGTAAATGGTACAGTTACCCCCCCACTCTAAAGTAGTAAATGTTTTATTTGATTCTAGATCCACCCACTCTATTATTTCTATATAATTTTCTAAGGGTATCACCATATTACATCAATAATTATATGTGGAGTTAGCTGTGACAACTTCAAATAGAACAACGGTCCCATCAAAATTTTATAATTCTTCTTCGGTTGAAGTTTTAGGGGAAGTTCATCCTGCAAATCTTGAGATCCTTCCAATAGTGGAATATGATGTGATTCTTGGCATGTATTAGATTTCTATATATACAACCCATATCAATTTACAAGTAAGGGAAATCATAATTCATATTCTAGATCAATCTATGATCATCTATCGATGCAAGGATAAATATAACCTTCCAGTAGACATTTCTCCCATCTTATGGGTCATGATTCCAATAAATGATGTTTATTTATATAAAATTTCTGGAGAAAAAATCAAGATTAATAATACACCCATTGTACATAATTTTAACGATGTCTTTCCATAGGAATTTTTAGGTCTTCCACCAAATTGTGAAGTTTAGTTTTCAATAGAACTCCTACCGGGTGTTATGCCAATTTCGAAGACACCTTATAGAATTGACACAATTGAGTTGTAGGAATTGAAGAATAAAATCCAAGAGAATCTTGAAGGGGATTCATATTCCCTAGTGTGTCACCTGTAGGAGCACTTGTTCTATTTGTTACAAATAAATATGGATCAATGATACTCTGCATTGATTATCGAGAACTTAACAAAATCACTATCAAGATCAAATATCCTCTTCCACACATTAATAACATATTCGTCCAACTATGTGTAGTTCAAAACTATTCTAGTATTGATCTTCATTTAGGATATCATTATTTAAGGGTCAAAAATGAGGATATATCAAAGATGGCATTCCGTACATGGTATGGACAATATAATCTGTCACGACCCCCTCCTCACAAAGAGTACCCCTCCTGGGCTGGAAATGTGAGATAGGAGATAACTACCCCCCAAGTACCACCTCTAATAGGCCCTGGGTTGGCGACTAGCACCAATGGTATAGAAAACACACAAATGGGATGCATTACCCTCTAAGAGAACACTTACGGAAGAGAGAGATAAGATAGACACAAACGAACTCCAAATATGAACTGAAATATAAAATAAAACCCAAGTACACATATGTAATGTCATGAAAAAGTACTACAACTGGAAGGGGAAAACTGCAAGTACCCAAAAGAAAGTAAAAACAGTATCAACCACAACCCCGAATAGCTCCTACAACCCCAAGCTCGAAGAAACCAACTTGATCTCCAACCTGCTACAAGTGACCTGAAAAATAGTTTATATATACATAGGGTGAGTATAACAGTATACTCTGTAGGATCCTCCCCAAATCCTCTCATGCAAAATTAAAGAAAGCATTCTAAATCATAGTGAACAACTAGTGAAACTAACTCATCAACTAAATAGGTATACAGAGTTTCCAACCTCACCATGGCTACTCTCACCAAGTAACGCATATAATAATATATCATATAATAAATAATATCAAGGGTATACCACTTCTACTTCCCCAGTGGTTTGCCGCTTTTCCCCAACATCGCACGTCTTGAGCATCTATTTCCAAAAGGCTTTCCCACAGACACCTGGGCGAAGCACCACAACATGAACCTCATGCATCAAAACCACCATGTCCATGCAAGAAAGTAACCAACTAGTTTCTGGGATCCACCGCAGCTCACATAATGTGTATCATTTGTCGGGTATTATACCTCAAGCCATTATAGCCCATACATCGAGTAAGGATCCTCAAGCCATCACAGCCTATACACATTACACGTATAGTAATCCATAGGATACTATATCCAAAATATATGTGCGTGATTAACCACAAGCCATTATATTCCTCTATGCATATATATGTGGAAAACTAACCTCGATGACTACCATCACAAGTATCTTCCAAGAGAAGAGAGTGGAGCCAAAAGTGGTAGTCATCCATTCATCCTCCCACCTGAATGTTGGGGAAAACACCCCCAGGGCTTATAATCCCCTGGGTGTCAGATTCCCTTACTAACTTGGTGGAGTAGCGTATAGAAACACAAAAAGTACATAATATACTATATATCATAACCACACTTTGGGCATAACCTAGTCTTATACCCAACTGCAGCTAACGTCTCTCGGACTCTGGTTTTCCACTTCTAATACTAGGTATCTTTTAAGCACACAACCATTTAAAGAGCTTTATTAGATTACTTCATTCCCTTTTTATTTGTTCCACTTTACGTTAATTATTTCTTTAAACATTAATTAACCATGAACAGTTCCACATTAAAGTTCAATAACATCAAACCCAAATTACAATGTGCCTTTAAAATTACAATCTCATCACTATGTTCCAAAAATCTTCAACCCCAATGGTTAACATAATTTATTCAATTATTCATTACATAATAACTTTCCCATATTCCTAGGCATTCTAGAAAAACAATCTATACTACTAAAAAAATGGGGGCTCAACACAATGAGAAGATGTACTACCCGTTGAGTATTTTTCGCTTGTAGCAAGATCATAGACCCATCCTCCCTTAAGAAGCTAAACATGGAAATCAAGTTGCATACCCCGCACGTCTTTTCCTCTTTCAGAATAATGGTAATTAGGACCAGCTTCCTAGAGTAGTGGGGAAAAGTAAAGCAGATAATCAACCAATAAGAATCAGCAAGCATCCAACAATCACATCCAGGTTGTTCCATCGTCCCTGGGGTCCTCCCCAGCACCCACATGTATAAACTGATGCATCTCACCACTATAGGCATCATCAGCTACCACAACCAAAAGGCCTCCATGCACCATATATTACAACAGCCTTCCAGGCTGTCATCATAACACATACAACAGGAAACCAAACATTTTTAACAGTTATCCTTTAGGCCCTTTAACAAACAATAGGGTAACTCAAAACCCTACAAGGATTTATATTTTATCGATCCATAGGTTCTTTAATACATCTTATATTATTCGATTATTATTCATAGGTTTCTATTTTGGGAAACCTAATCAGTAACCTATCACAAATAATTAAACATGCTTACTACACCATTTTGATTTACATCAAATTTCAAAAAGGAGAACCAAATTCATTTACATGCATCTTTATCAGCAGCCAAACCATTTTGAATTATTTATGGAATTATTTTTTTTACCAATTTCCATCGAGAACGAAATATTAAACACAAAAAGCATTAATATCACACTATCATGAAAAACCATAGGCAATAACGTATGACAGATATCAATTTGTTCATCTGATTACAATATTTAATTTGTCAATTTAATTGTGATATAGTTTGATAAAACATGCTAACTATACAATTTCACATAAAATAAAGTAGAAGCAACAAATCCCATACCTCAAATAGTTCTTGACGTTCATTTATACGAGAATGGGCCACACAACAGGTTATGATCCCCTCCCCCCATGAAAACTGTATCCACCTGAGGATGAAGAGACACCACCACACCAGTCAACAGACGATAAAATCCCATTAGGAACATGGGGGTAAAATTCCATAAAAGGGATACGAGAAACATAAGGATATGAACCCAAAAGAATGATGATAGATGACACCTTATATCAAAGATTGATCGATACTACTTGGTTGCATAAAATACAGAGTGGAAGTAATCCTAGGAGTATGTTTGATTATGAAAATACTACAGAATAGAATTAATGGTTCTGGAGTCTCATAGCCGAGAACAAAGAGGAATAATTAGGGAGGAAGATATACTCTCCCTTTAGAAGACTTAATTGAGCTGCAGTTTAAGATACTCTTGATTTCTCATTAAAAGAGGATCGCAATAAACCATCCAGTTTGACCAAGTAAAAACATCCCAAGCCTTAGGAATAATTAATATTGGAGTTATTCCCTTTGAATCTGACTTAGAGTCCTTAAAATGAGGCTTTAAATGATTTTTACATCAAAGGCAAATGATAAAGGGGCGAAACTGTAGGAAGCTGGAAACACTGTTCATGAACTCAATATTTGGCAAAGGAATGACATTGTTCATGAACTTCACCATTAGAACCTCACTGATAGAACACTATTCATGAACCTTATAGATAGAACAATGTTCATGAACCTCGTCATTAGAATCTCACCGATAGAACATTGTTCAAGAACCTCACCGATAGAACATTGTTCATGAACCTCACCGATAGAACACTATTCATGAACATCACCGAAAGAACACTGTACACCTTCCATTCTGGAAACATTGTAATCCTATCATACTAATGCCTTTTGGCCTTAATAATGACCATGATATCTTCATGGATATAATGAATAGATTTTTTATAGAATATCTTGATCAGTTTTTGGTATTCTTTATAGACGATATTCTTGATTATTCAAAGAGAAAGGAAGAACATGAAGATTACTTGAAAATTGTACTGAAGACCCTAAGAATGGAAAATATTTATGCTAAATTTAACATCTGTGAATTTTGGCTTCATAATGTTACAGTTTTTGGTCACATAATCACAAGAGATGGGATATCTATGGATCCAGTAAAAACAGATGTTATTAAAAGATGGTAGAGACCAACAGAAGTAACCGAGATCCGATGTTTTCTTGGTTTAGATGGATATTATCAATGTTTTGTGAAATGTTTTTCATTATTATCTAATTCACTCACCATGTTGACTTGGAAAGGAGTTAATTTCATTTGGATGGAGGAACATGAAAATAATTTCAAAGAGCTAAAAAGAAGGTTAGCAAATACAGCTGTGCTCATACTACCATGTAGTTGAGAAGGGTTTGTGATATATTTTGATTCATCTAAGAATGGAATGTAATTTGTTCTCTTGAAAAAAGATATGGTGAAACCTTGTGCCTTGAGATAGTTGAAAATTCATGAGAAAAATTACCCAACTCATTATTTGGAGTTAGCTGTGGTAATCATTGCATTAGAGATATTGTGGCATTATCTATATGGTGAAAGGTGTGATATTTATATTGATCATAAATGTTTAAAGTATATTTTTACACAAAAAGAGATTGATATGAGTCAAAGAATATGGTTGGAATTTATTAATGATTATGAATTCTCAATACATTACCACCCTTGGAAAGCGAACAAGGTGGCAGATACTTTGAGTAGAAAATGACATGATAGCTTATCCATAGTGAGGGTCATGAAAGATATAATATTTATGGATTTGTAAAGGATAGATCCTGAAATTTTAATTTAAGGGGATAAATATTATCTTTCTCAAATAAATGATCAGCTATATATACAAGTGAAGATAAAATAGGCATAGAAAGAAGATGTAGAGTTACTAAAGAAGGGGAGAAATGTTCCAGAATTCATATTTGATTGTGATGAAATAATATGGTTCTAAAACCATGTTTTCATTCCTCCCATACATGAATTAAAGAAGGAGATATTATATGATTCTCATAGTAATTCATTGTCTATTCACCATAGAATAATAAAGATATATATGGACCTAAAGGAGTACTTATGGTGGGATGGCATGAAAAGAGATGTCACCGAATATGTCTCTTGATGGTTGTTAATGTTAAGGCTAAGAGACAGAATTCTAAGGGGTTGTTACAACCATTACCCATATCAAAATGGAAATGGAAAAACATAAATATATACATTGTCATCGGAATTCACATAAAATTCAAAGGAAATAATTTTATATGGGTTATAGTTGATAGCCGGATGAAGTCGTCACACTTAATTTCTATTATAGAGTATTTCTCTCTTGATCAGCATAATAGGATATATGTAAAGGAAGTGGTAATATTTCAAGGAGTACCACTTCCCATTATATCTGATAGGGATCTAAGGTTTACCTCGAAGTTCTAGAGAATTCTTCAGCATGCTCTGGATACAGAGTTAAGTTTCAACACTACATATCATCCTTAAATAGACAGTCGGACTAAGAGGACAATTCAAACTCTGGAAGACATTTTGAGAGTCTCTTCTATAGATTTCAATGGTGGTTGGTATCAACACCTACCATTGGTGTAATATTCACACAATAATAAGTTTCAACCCAATATTCATATGGCTCTTTTTGAATATTTCAATGTAAATTAGTGTATAACTCTAACTTATTGGGATGAAGTTGGAGAAAGAAAGATATTAGGAACTGATCTTTTTATTAAATGGAAAAAAGGTCAGATCTATTCAACAACACATAATATTAACTCAGATCCGACACAAAAGTTATGTTGAAAAACCATGAAAAGACAAAGAGTTTGAAGTGGGTGATAAGGTGTTCTTAGGTATATCTCCCTAGAAGAGAGTAATGAGGTTTGGAAAGAAGAGAAAGCTGAAACCAAGAAATATCAGTCCTTTTCAAATTTTTGATCATGTTGGGAAGGTAGCTTACTTGTTGGCACTTCCTCTAAATCTCTCTCATGTTTATGATGTGTTCTATGTATCTCTCCTAAGAAACTACATACCTGATCCTTCACATGTACTAATCTCAGAAGTCGTACTGCGGGAGCAATATCATTCTTATGAATAACAACCGATAGATAGTTTGGATCTTAGCAAAAAGTTTCTAGAAAATAAGACTACTCTCTTCATTAAAGTCTTATTGAGTAACCACCAATTTGAAAGAAGCTACATGGGAACTTGGGGATATAACAAGGGAGAGGTATCCTCATTTTTTTACCAAGTGATGAATTTCGAGGGAGAAATTGAGTTTAAGTGTTGTGGAATGTAACAGTCAGATGTTTTTATGAAATAATTTCTCTAAATAATTTTATTCTTCAGTAGCATGCTTCGCACACAATCGAGAGTTTAAACAAACCATGAGATGCCCCTATTCTGAAATTACCGTCATATCCTAGCCATTAGGTTATCGGGAATAATTATAACTAATTTGTGAAAATGCATTATGAATTCATTGGCTATCAATTATTTATCGAAAATATAAATCAATAAGATATTTGTATTTTTAAGTACATTGAACATGGTAATGATATTAATGATATATATATATATGTTATATATTTTAAAAATATTTTTTTTTATATTCAATCAATAGATATATTAGTCATAGGGTAAGAATAAAACCCTATTTGATGTATAAAAACCATTTTTATAAAGGATAAATTTATAGCTTTGAATGGAAGACCAATTTTAAATTAATATTTTGACAAAATAATAATTCTTATATGACAACATAAACAAGAAATTTTGAATCTGGATATAATAATTTTATTTGGATATTTTTTGGATATTTTTTAAAAAAACATTCATGTTTTGATGTATAGTAAAAATAAGCTAAATTTTAAATAAAAACAACATTTTGCGTCAAGAAAATTTATATGGATAAATTATAATGTTGATTAATTTTAAAGTATAAATATAATATATTTTAATCATTTTAATACAATTTATGTCATTATCATTAGTTTTACATTGAATTCATAGGTGAAAACCTTTCAATCTTTTGGAATGTTTTAACTTCTAAAACTCGTTTTCTCATTTTAAAAAAGGGATTAATTTTAAATTAATTACTGAAACTTTGGTCTTTTGAATGTTGAAAAATGAATTCCATATTTAGGATTAGTAGGTATAAATTATGATAATAGGAGAATTTTATTTTTGGGAATTATGATTAGTATCTTTGGTAATTATTTTTATTCGCACGGTTAAAGGTAAATTAGGTAATTAAGGGTACAAATAGTATTATAAAATAACCTTAACACCTATAAAGATACTATTTGATGACTAAATTTGACCCTTATAATCTATTTTTCTAAATATAATCACTTTATGGCCACTTACCTAGGAATATGATAGGAATGTAATAAAAAATATTGGATGTGACAAAATATCACAATCTCATTTTATATAAGTATATAAGTTTTAATATATGGATAAATAAGAGATAATATTGACTATAGATAGTCTCCTGAAATCTAATTTAGTTACCTAAAACATAGAAATTTATTTATAATTTTTAGAGAATAAATAATTACCATTAATGTGAAAATAATAGTGATGTAAAAATTATTTTATTAATAGAAATATCAATTAAATGGATCTAAAAATATTAAAATAATTTCATATTAACTAATTAATGTGCTATAAGTATTTTATAGTTGACTATTAAATTTTATAAGTGTATTAAATATATTGTTTCATATTTATCCTCTGTATCTATATTATTTCAATTCAAATAAATGAATAGTGTCAAAATTGACACTACTGATATTTTATAAAAATAACATTTTATTATACTGATTAAAAATAATAAATATTTTTTAAAAATAAAAATAAAAAAATAAGGTTCAAAATTTCATAAAATACACATTTATCCTCAATTAACACTATATATTTAAATAATTATAACCATTAAATATTTATAATTATTTTACCACAATTAAGATTATGTAGGGTAACTAAGTGTTAATTAAAATGATAATGCTTAAAATGTCAAAATAAGTTGTCAAAAATTTATTGGTTGATTATATTACAACCCAATATCATCTCATCATCAAATTTGGGACATTTTGGAGTTTTCTAATTCAGGTTTGATTTTATTATAAATTAATATCTTTGAGGTTTCTAAAAGGGCCCCTCAAATCAATTATAAAAGAACACCTCTTCCCTCACCTCTTCACTTCATTTTGATCCTTAAAGCTCAGAAAACCCCTACAAGGTTTCCTTATAAACTTCTATATTTTCATTATACATGTTTTGGCATTCTTAAAACATCATATTTAGTTCCCTAACAACAAATCTAAAGAAGGCACGTTGAGGAAGAGGCAATCTCTTCTACTGATTCTTTAAATTTTCTTTCTTATTATACATCTTATTAATTAGTTTTTTAATTATTAATTAATAAAATTTGTATCAATAATATACTGAAATGTTATTATAAATATGAAACAACCCTATTTTACCTTCTATCCATTCTATGAAAAACAAAATCATCGCGCATGCATATGTACTGTTTACCGTCTCCACCCTGTGGTGTAATTTGTTTTTCAACACACCCTTACTTGAATTGGTATAATGTTGGAAATAATAAATATATATGATTTTAAAAACATGATACTAATTCTAATATGTTATACAATATCCACTTTAATACTATTAAACAATTATAGGAATGACATCATTGCTTGTGCGTACATACAGCTTACCGTGTCCACAGTGCGATGTGATTTGTTCTACATAATCTTCACTAATGCAAGATTATATAAATGAATTGAATGAATAAATTTTATATACAATATAATAATACCATGTTCTAAATGATATAACTATAACTTAACAATATGAATAAGAACTTATCTGACAAAACATGGATATGAAGATAAAGTAGTCAATACATAAATAATGAGTAACAATAAAATGTTACTAACAAAAAGATGAAAATATTGTCATATGTAAATACCTGGATTTTTCCATATAATATTTTTTAAATTACATGGAATTATTATAAGATTGTGAAAATTGAAGGTGTGTGATTCTGAGGCCCAGAATGTCTGGAATGAATTTATGAACTTTTTTTCAGGTACTTTCAGTAAATGCGAGAGAAGCATTTTGTAACTTTTGAATCGGTGCATAGAATTGAAATCTGAGGGCACTGTTGAACTCATAACACCGATATTCTCTTAAAGAGACCTTCGCCTTGACTTCAATAGGTCTAGGTAAGAATTGAGTTTTCAGACTTTTCATGGGAGAAAATAAAATAAACATGCTTTTTTCTTTTTCAAACCTCCTTTATTAATTGTGATGGTGGGGACCACATGAGGGTGGTCGAGAATTTAAGGTTGAGCATTAAATTCCCGGTTACAAAAAATGTGTAACCACATTCCTCTTTAATTAATTGGATTCATTAATTTTTTAAATTAATGAATCAACTTTTCAATTAAGAGTTATTCTTATAAACTCCCCTTGAGAGTGGGGTTTACGTTGGTGAAAGGGATAGGAGAGCTTTGATGTAGAAATCTCGAAAGAATAACTTTCTCCAAATAAGGATACCGTCTGATGAATAACAACTTCTGAATGATGAACGGGGACGACTCCCGAGCCTGGATCGAAGATATGTTGTCAGAGCAACAAATGTCGGCATCCCCTTTACTGACATCGTCTCCTTCCTCGCGACATCTCCAATGAACGTTATGGTATGGGTTATAATTTGACTAAGATTAAATCTATTTTTTTATTCTTCTTGTTCTATATTCACAATGATGATAGCCTAATAATCAAGTCCATCACCCCACACATAAACCTTTCCCCTTTATCTTTTGTTTTTTCGCGTTTTTCATGCGTTCTCCGACATCAAATATTTAATGGTACTGGAAACACAATGTCTTATTGAGCGCGACATATGGATGTGGAGCCCCTGACCCGAGGATTGAGAACACGCGAACGACATAATTTTTGGGCTTGGAACGAAGCTGCAATGGCATGCAGAAGAAAGTGGCGGCCGTCACCCGGCCGACAACGAGGAAGGAAGGGTGGGGCGTGTCCGTATAGCCGATGGAGCATGAGGCCACAACCGCTTAGTCATGGAAGAGTCCAAAGAGCGGTCGACCATCCCAGCCATGGTGGACAGCGGTGCTCCATCGCACTGCTGGGAGGAAAAACGGCTAGCCATGGTGCCTCGAGGGGGACCACCGAGTGGTCCCGTGTGCCAGTTGGGCGACCGAATGCCCATTGGGCCGTTCAGTATTCCAAGGGGCGGTTCCCCCAGGTTATAGCTCAGGTGGACCATGCCACTGGGCCACACCCAGTATGAGTCGGGATGGGCCAACCACTTCGCAACCAGGACGGACCACGACCCCATAGGATTGGCCCGCTGAGGCCCAAGCCATATGAGCCGGACCCATGTCAGGCCGGGTATACCCAAACCGGTTCGGGTCGGCCTAGGCCAGGTCAGTCCGACCGAGTTGGACCGGACTCGAGCCCATCCTGGCCCATTTTCGCCTTTATGGCCATATCTTGAGAACTGAACATCCATTTGAATTAACTTCTATGGCTCCAGAATCATTGGATCGAGATGGTTCTTCTGGTATAATCCACTTGAGTTTTGGATAAAGATGGAGTACAGTCGGGTTGGATCGAAACACAAATCCAACCGGGCCCTCAGAATAGAAACACTAATAACTTACAGATTGGGCGTCCGTTTGACACACCATCAGTTATGTTGGGTCCCTTTTGACGAGAAAAACCTTTGGGATACATGTTCATGGGACTTAGTGGAAGTTGAAGTAGTGACCTATGACTTGAGGATCAGAACCTCCTAGAATCAAACATTCTTAGTGTTGGAACCCAGTGGCTAGTAGTGAGGCAGAGGTTAGAGATAGACCATGTGAAGGTTAGTACCAAGTGATCCTATGTGGGTCATCACCAATCCTATGTGGGTCAGATCCTGTGCGGGTCATTGCGAGGGTTATTACCAATCGATCATGTGTGGGTCAGCACTTAGCAATCCTGTGGGGGTCAGCACATATCGATCATATGTGGGCCAGATCCTGTGTGGGTCAGTTCTCAACTATCATGTGTGGGCCAATGCATATTGATCTTGTGTTGGTTAGATCATGTGTGGGTCATTGCGGGGGTTAGTACCTATCGATCTTGTGTGGGGCAGACTTCGTATAATCTGCAGCAGTGTGTCTTGACAGAATAAGATAATTCAGCTTCATGACTAATCATTTGTACTTCTATACTTCAATATACCTTTGTGAGTGGAGTCTTATATCTTCATATTGTACTTGTGTGGTACTATATCTTTGTGGTGTTACATGTGTGGTAATCCTACCATCCTGATGTTACCTATGTGGTACTTCTACCATCGTGGTGTTACCATTGTAGTATTCCTCCCTCTAGTGTGAGATGAGTATATCTAGATAACTTAGGTATATGTATGGGCATATACCTAAGTGGGGTTGAATTTGGTTTCCATGTTTTGTAGTTTATCCATTGTGGATTTGAGAGACCTTAGGAGGTCTCGAGGTCCCTAGTGAGTATTGTTGTACTCACCCCCACACGGGCTATGCCCGCACCTTGTTGTGTCTGGTGCAGATGACACACATTGTTGATTGAGGACAAGGGTTCTAGGACTGGTGGCTACTCAGAGGTGGACCTAATACGAGGTGTACTGTAGAGAGGAATGATTGAGATCTATACCTACCCTTCATGTAGGATCATTGGTGGGTGTTCTCATGAGTTGTTCTCCATTTACCTTGTACTTTCCTGTTTTACTTTTACTATTCAGTTGGGCTTGAATTATGGCCCCCTTTACTTTCTGTACACTCCCTATTTATTATATAGTTTACTTTGTCCATGTATCTTTATATGTGCTTGTTTTTTGTGAGTTTTCACTTTATAAAGGCAATGCCTTATCATTTTAGGTGATACGCCTTTTGATGATTTTTCCCATCCCCTGGCCAATGGAAGGCGGGCTTGGGGTAGTCACGACACGGGCCCAGAGGGACGGGTCATGAAAAATTGGTATCAGAGGAGATTGGTTCTACTGAAGAACTATAAATCTGATATTTTCTATGTGGACAAATAATGTTAAGTGATTTAAGAGTGGTTTTTAGTAAGGGGAATCTAGTGTTGGTGTGGCGACTGATATATCCTTACACCAGGAACCTGACTTCTAAATTCTGACTTAGAGCATAGAAACACTGATTGTGTGTGTGTAATTGAAAAGTTTAATTTGTGAAATATTTAAGTCATCTCACCAAGTACAACATAATGATCATGGTGCACCTGTTCCTTTTTAGGATGCCTCCACGAAGATAGCTAGATAGTGTTCTGGATAGAGTACGTGATGACATCCCACCTAGCGATGAGGCTTCGGTGTAGGGCTACCTTATGACATTTGTACCATCAGGTGGTGTATAAGAAGCATCACTACCCATTGGGTAGTCGATGCCACCATCCCCGGTAGCAGAGGGTGCAAGACACTTGAGCATGTTGCATGAGTTCCAACACAAGAGGCCACTAAGGTTCTATGGAAATATTGATCCACATGTGGTTGGGGATTGGCCGGAGGCTGTGGATAGAGTCTTTCGACTGGTAGGGACACCAACTGATCTCATGTTGATCCTTTTCGCCATTCTTCTTCAAGAAGCAGCTGGAATATGGTGGAGATTCATGCTCTAGGTTCATGATGAGGTTAATCTCTTCTGGGAGGACATCGAGAACCTTTTTAGGGCAGATTTTGTCACAACAAATCTACGTTGTATGCGTATACAAGAGCTTCTCCACTTGCAGTAGGGTGGCATGACTGTGGCTCAATATTCAGCGAGGTTTACCAACCTCTTACGCTACTCCACAGACACAGTGCGGGACCCTTTCTTCACAGCTCAGACCTTTGACCAGGGGATCAAATGGGATATTAGAGCTTTAATGGTTTCTATTAGTATCCCGATGCAGGAGGGGGTGTAAGAGAGAGCACTCTTAGTGGATAGCTTTCTTGTTGAGTAGTCATTAGCAGTGAGACACACCACCGGATGACACGTAGCAGAGTCATCCACAGCTAACATCAGATAGATGACCCAGAGTTCCATAAGGACCAGTCTTATAGGTGGGTGACCACAGGATATAGGGTCGGTGGTGCGGGGATCTTGAGACAGAGTAGAACCAGCGAGGAACAAGTAGTGTTATTCATACGGCGGGTAGGGTCACATGGCTTGTGACTGCCTAACCTGCCGTACAAACAACCTGCAGACGGTCAAAGGACCACCTGGGAAGAGGTGAAGATTCGATCGAGGAGTTTTGTAAGCAGGAGGTGAATGTGTCATATAATCTGGTCGTGCAGCAGATAGTGGTCATCAATTCAAGGTTCTTCTACTACCACCTCCAGGTGGTCCACCCCGACCGTAGAGTGCAGGTGGAAACAGATAATCTCAACTCCAGGAAGCTTAGGCCCATGACCATAGCGCTCCAGAGATGATACGAGTTATGATCTGTGTCTACTCCACTTTATCTACAGTACTCATAAACATAGGATCTAGTAATTCTTTTATTTCCATGACCCTCATTCGGAGCTCAGAGATTCTGATGGAGCTGCTGGCTCGATCCTTAGAACTAGAGACACTTATGGGAGAAGATTCGATGATTACACACTAGTTCTGGCAGTGTGAACATATTCTAGGAGGTGAGAACTTTGTCTAGGATCTCTTAGTATCAGCATGAAGGCCTTACAACGTCATCTTAGATATGGACTTGTTATCCAGAGTCTATGCTCAGATTTACTGTATTAGGAGGAAAGTGTGGTGTGTTCGCACAGATGGGACCGAGTTTTCCTTCACCAACGAGAAGGGAACCTTTGCAGCATATTATGGACATTCCCAAAGGAGGGTGCATCTGATCACACATCAGTTGGAAATCCTTACCCTTGGAGCGGTTGATGTTTAGAGTTCGAGATATCCTGTTGTGGTGAGATAGTACGCTGATGTTTTCACTGTTGATTTTTTAGGTCTACCTCCTCACAGAGAGGTGGAATTTTAAATCGACTTGCACCCCCGGAAAGACACTGATATCTACCAAATCATATAGGATGGCTCTTGAAGAGCATGAAGAGATACGAGTGTTGCTAGAGGACTTGCAAAGAAAGGGGTTCATTAGGCCCAATTTTTCTCCTTCGGTATCCCTGATCTTATTCGCCAAGAAGGAGGATGGGAGTTTGAGACTCGGTGTGGACTATCGGCCCCTAAACTAGGTTATTGTGAAGAATAAGTACCCACTCCCAAGGATTGATGATCTCTTTCATCAGCTGAAGGGATCATGGTGGTTTTCGATGATAGACCTCAGATCAGGCTATCACTAGCTCAGGGTACGAGACAAGGATGTGCAGAAGACGACCTTCAAATGTCAGTATGGACACTATGAGTTCATGGTTATTTCATTCGGCATGACCAATGCCCCGTCAGTGTTCATGGGACTCATGAATATGATCTTCCAACCACACCTCAATCGCTTTGTGGTAGTCTTCATCGATGATCCTGATATAATCAGTGATGAAGGAAGAGCATGCTTATTATCTAAAGATAGTTCTGGACACACTATGAGAGAAATAACGTTTTAGTAAGCTCTTGAAGTGCCGGTTATGGATCCAAGAGGTTCAATTTCTAGGAAACGTTATCTCGGAGGCTCATGTTTTGGTGGATCCAGCAATGATCGAGGCTATGCTTGCTTGGGAGCCACCCATGAGCGTGACGATGGTGTAGAGTTTCCTGGGTATTGCTGGTTACTACTGGAGGTTTTTTCCTGACTTTTCTAGTGTTACGACACCCTTATCAATGTTGGGGAAGAAGGGGAAACCCTTCGTATGGTCGGAGAGATTCCCACGGAGTTTCCATGAGCTGAGGGAGAGACTGAAGAGTGCCCCTATCTTGATGCTACCAAAGGAAGGAGTTGTGTATGTAGTCTACTGTGACACATCAGGGACTGGGCTGGGATTTGTCCTGATGAAGGAGTGAGTAGTGATCGTGTATGGTTCTCGATAGCTAAGACAACTTGAGAAGAACTACGCAACCCCTGAGCTGAAGTTTGAAACAGTGGTCTTCGCCTTAAAGGTGTGGTGAAAATAATTAATGGGATACCGTTTTATATTCTACTCTGATCACAAGAGTCTCAGGTATATCTTCTCTCAGAATAACCTCAACCTGAGACCACGACGTTGGCTTGATTTCCTCCAAGTCTATGACTTTGAGATATTATATACTCTTGGGAGGGGGAACTTAGTAGTAGATGCACTCAGCAAGAGATCTGATATATAGTTGCTGAGTCAGGGGAATAATTAGTTATCCACTTTGTAGATATCCTACGTGGATCAAGATAGTTAAACTTATATTCAGTCTCTGACAGTCACTCCCCCACTCCATCAGCGAGTCAGGTAGGTGAAGCTTGGGGATGCTGATTGCGAGGCTCGACGTGCTATGATATCTAAATGACAGGCACCAAGTGTAGTTTCTGAAGGTGGGGAGCACATAATCCTCTTCAGAGGGCATACCATGGTACCAGTGACTCTACAGGAGGAATTGTTGATGGATGTCCCTAATTCTCTTATAGAAGTATATTTAGGAGTGGTGAAGATGTATCAAGACCTTTGGCGTAAGAACTAGTGTCCAGGAATGAAGAAAGAAGTTGCAGAGTTTGTCTCTTGATTCCTAACTTGTCAGCAAGTGAAGGTAGTGCATCAGGTTCCATTGGGCTTAGTTCAACCATTAGAGGTGCCAGAGCAGAAGTGGGATGTAATTTCAATGGACTTCATGATAGGAATTCCACGGACGTCCAGGAATCATGATTCAATCTGGGTGATCATTGACTGAATCACCAGGTATTCTTACTTCCTACCCATTAGAGAGAAGGGCTCAGTAGAGTTCTTGGGACGCCTCTAAATGTAGGATATTGTACAGCTTGATGGAGTTCCATTTACGATTGTCTCCAATTGTGCTGCATGTTTTACTTCCCGGCTTTGGAAGGGGTTGCAGGAGGCGTTTAGAACACAGCTTCGATTGAGCACCTCCTTCCATCCTCAGATGGATGGTCAGGTGGAGTAGACCATTCAGACCCTCGAGGGCGTGCTACGTTCTTGGGTCCTTGATTTTGGCCGTAGCTAGGAGGATCACATTCCTTTAGTAAAGTTCACATACAATAATAGATATCACTCCACTATAGGTATGACACCATTCGAGGTGTTGTACGAATGACCTTCCAGATCACCTCTATGCTGGATTGACTCAGGAGAGTCAACACTCATAGGACTAGAGATGGTACAGGCTACCACAGAGATGGTGTAGATAATTTAGGAGTGGATGAAGATTGCACAGAGCATGCAGATATCATATGCTGACCAGAGACGGAGACCTCTAGAGTTCGAGGATGGCAACCATATCTTTCAACTAGTCTCACCTTGATGGGGTTTGCAGAGATTTGACCGGGGCGGAAAGTTATCATTGAGGTTCATCGGACCCTTTCAGTTTCTCAACAGATTTGGTGATCTGGCTTACCACATAGGTCTACCACCTCAATTGCACCGGGTTTATGGGGTTTTCCACGAATCCCACCTGAGGAGATACTTTCACGACCCATATATTATCATCGACCATAGAGAGTTGGACATCAATGATGGGGAAAAGTTTATGGAGGTTTCAATAAATATTGAGGATCAATTGGAGAGAGTCTTTCATGGGTCTTTGATACCTCTTTTATGCATTCATTGGAAGCACGGAAGCCTCTAGGAGAGAATATGATATCGGGAGACTCATATTCATGCTCAGTACCCCCACAAGTTTCCTTAGTTTGTGTTGTGGATTTTGGGTACGTTCAATAAACGCGAGAGCGATATTTTGTAACTTTTTAACTGGTGCATGGAATTGAAATATGAGGGCACCATTGAACTCACATCATCAATATTTTTTTAAGGAGACCATCACCTTGATCGTAGTAGGTAAAGGGTTGAATTTAGTTTTCAGACTTTTCATGGGAGAAAATAAAATAAACTTGCTTTTTTTTAAACATCTTTTTTGAAATGTGGAGGTGGAGACCACACGAGAGTGGTTGAGAATTTAAGGCTGGGCATTAAATACCTGGTAACACAAAATGTGTTACCACATTCCTCTTTAATTAATAGGATTCATTAATTCTGAAATTAATGAATCAACTTGTAAATTAATAGTCATTCTTATTAACTCTTCTTGATAGTGGTGTTTCCATTGGAGAAAGTGAGAGGAGAGATTTTCTATATAACTCTTGATGGAATAAAGTTCTCCAATGAAGGATACCCTCCGATGGAAAACAAATTCTAAATGAAGAATGAGGATGATGACTGAGCCCATATCAGAGACGTGTTTCAGGAGCGACAGACACTGACGTCCCCTTTACCAACTTCATTTACTTCCTTACAACATCTCCAACGAACGTCATAGTAGGGGTTTTAATTTGATTATGATTAAAACTATTTTATTGATTCTTCTTGTTATGGATTCACAATGATTATTTCCTAACAAAAAAGGCCATCATCCCGAACATAAACCTTTCCCCTTTATCTTTTTTTCTTCGGGCATTCTTTGAGCGTTCTAAAAATTCAAATATTTAATGATGCTGGAAACAGAATGTTTTTTCAAGAGCAATATATGGACGTGGATCCCTCAACACAAGGATCGTGAGTTTGCTAACGATAAAATTTTCAGGCTTGGAATGATTCTATAATGGCTCACGGTAAAAGGCAGCTGCCAACACCCAGCCGACTGTGAGGAAGGAAGGGCGACGCGTGTCTGTGCCGCCGGTGGTGTAGGAGGTCGCGATGGAGGCCAAAGAGTAGATGGTCGTACCAGCCATAGTGGAAAAGCAGCGTGCCAACATGCCACTTGGGGGAGAACTGGTACATCATTCCTGCCGACCATGGCACACTGAGCGGGACCGTCGGGAGGTCCCACGTGTCAGTAGGGCGACCGAATGGCCATCATGCCCTTTAGAATATCGGGGGGGGGGGGGGGGGGTCTCCCCTTAGGTTGCTACTCACGTGGACCACACCACTAGGCCTTGCCAATGGTCCATGCCACCCGAACATGCCACCAAGCCACTCCACCAGGTCGTGCCCCACAAGTCGCGCCACCGGGCCGCACCCAGTGGGCTATGCCATCAGGCCGCACCCAGCACAGGTCGGGCCGGGCAGACCTCTTTGCAATTGGTCCGGACCACGGCCCAGGGGGTCGGGCCCGCCAAGGCCCAATCCATCCAGGCCGGACCCATGTCAGGTTAGTTTGACCCTAACCGGGTCGGGTCGGCTCAGACCTAGGGCCATCCAGACCCATTTTCGCCTTTTATGGACATATCTTGATAGTTGAGCATTCGTTTGACAAGCCGTCTATGGTGCCGAAATCCTTGGATCGAGACAATCCTTTTGGTATACTACACTTGAGTTTTGGATAAAGATGGAATATGGATGGGTTGGATCAAACCCCGAATCCAACTGAGCCCTCAGAACAGAAAAACTAATAACATACAGATCATGTGTCTATTTGACACGCCGTTAGTTGTGTTGGATCCCTTTTGACGACATGGTACTTTGGGATACTTCTTCATGGAACTTAGTGGTATTTTATGTATCTATTGATGGATTGAGGATAGGAACCACTCGAAATCAAGCATGATTAGTTCGGGAACCCAATGGATGGTAGTGAGGTAGAGGATGGAGACATATCATAAGGAGGTTAGTTCTGAGCCATCCTATACGGATCAGTACCAATCCTGTGTGGGTCAGATCTTGTGTGGGTCTTTGTGGGGGTTACTACCTATCGACCATGTGTGGGTCAGTGCTCAGTGATCCTGTGTAGGTCAGTGCATACCAATCCTATGTGGGTCAGATCCTGTGTGGGTCAGCTCTCAGCGATCTTGTGTGGGCTAGTGCATACCGATATTTATGTGGGTCGGATCCTATGTAGGTCATTGTGGGGGTTTGTACCTATCGATACTACATGGTTTAGAGTTCGTATAATCAGTAGCACTACATCCTGACATAATAATATGATCTAGCTTCATGAATAATCATCTGTACTTCTATACTTCACTTATACCTTTGTGAGATATGACTTATATCTTCATGGTGTACCTGTGTGGAACTATATCATTGTGGAGTTACCTTTATTGTACTCTTACCTTCTTGGGGTTACTTTTCACTACTGGAATCTTGGGTTTTACCAACGGTTCATTACCCTTGGTAAAGGTTGGTGAACCATTGGTATAATTTATACCAACGGTTCAGCAAACTGTAGGCAAGTAAGCCACTGGGAAAAGCTTTTCCCAACATTTTACATAGAACAGTTGGAGTAGGTATAGGAAAGTTATCCTTTCCCAACGGTTCTCATAAAACCATTGGGAAAGGTTTTACCAATGGTTGTGCTAAACTGTTGGAAAAACCAAAGGAGGAGGGATTTCCCAATTGTTCTACAACCATTGGGAAAACTTTTTACCAACGGTTCAAAGAGAATCGTTGGTAAAAAGCTTCCTACAAGACCTATGCCAATGGTTTCAAACCGTTGGCATACCCTATGCTATGAAAATTGCATAGCATCCCTACAATTTGCACAGCATGCAGAGGTGGAGGTGTCCTGCAATAATTTGATGCATCATTTGATGCACATCAAGAATTAAATCATAATTAATTTTAATTCATACACATTTAACATATGATGCATAATTTGATGATAAACACATATATAATTCATAACATAATTATAAACATACATACACAAAAAAACATACATAATTCAATTAGAATATAAACATACGTAATTATAAACGTACATATACAAATGTGAGACAGTTTTAGTGGTTCACTCGTACACGTCTCAATAGACCCATTGATCGTTGTCCTAAAGTTTCAACGTAATTCGAATGCATTTGGTCAGTTTTCTGTATGCTTTTCGTTATTTTCACTTAAAATATTGATCATTTTAAACAAAAGAGATACATATTGAGTGGTGCCGACCAGAACTTTCCTTGCATTGAGGCTGGTTTTACTCATACATTCCATATATAACCCATTGATCGATGTCCTAAAGTGTCAACACAATCAGAATCCGTTTGGTCGGTTTTTTATATGTACTTAAAATTATGTCCATTTTAAACAAAAGACAGATAATAAGAGTGATCCCTGCCACACCGTACCTCGGATTGAGGCGGGGATGACTCGTAAACATCACAATAGACCCATGTATCGTTATCCTGAAGTTTCAATAGAATCTAAATGTGTTTGGTCGGTTTTCCGTATGTCGTTTTTATTTTCACATAAAATGGTTTCCAATTCAAATAAAAGTCATCCAATTAGAGTGGTGGGGGACACACCGCACTCGGATTGAGGCAGGGTTTAATCGCACTCGTACACATCACAATAGACACATAGATCGTTGTACTAAAGTTTCTACATAGTCCGAATGCGTTTGGTCGTTTTCTCGTATGTCAGTTGGTGTTTTCACTTAAAAATAAGTCCATTTTGAACAATAGAGAGGTAGTTTGAGTGGTACCGGCCACACCGCGCCTCATATTGAGGTGTAGTAGACTCACACACATCAAATTTGACCCATGGATAATTGTCCTTAAGTTTCAATAAAATCCGACTTTTTTTTGGTCAGTTTTCCGTATGTCAGTTGTTGATTTCACTTAAAATTAAGTTCATTTTTAATAGAACAGAGGTACTTTTAGTGGTTTCAGCCACAACAGGACTTAGATTGAGGAGGGGTTGACTTTTACACGACAAATATGACCCATAGATTTTTGTTTTATGTTTCAACAGAATCCGAATGCATTTGGTCGGTTTGTCATATGTCAATTGTTGATTTCACTTAAAATTAAGTCCATTTTTAACAAAACAGAGGCACTTTAAGTGGTGTCGGCCAGAATGGGCCTCATATTGAGACGGAGTTGACTCTTACACATCACATATGATTCATGGATCATTGTGAAAATGTATCAACACATTCAAAATCCGTTTGATCAGTTTGGAGTATGTACATAAAATATTGTCCATTTTAAACAAATGAGGGACAATTTGGGTGGTGCCAGCCACACCGCACCTCGGATTGAGGTGGGGTTGACTCTTACACATCAAATATAACCCATGGATCGTTTTCCAAAAGTTTTAACACTATACGTATGCGTTTGGTCAGTTTCCCTTATGTTAGATGGTGTTTTCACATAAAAATAAGTCCATTTTGAACCAAAGTGAAGCATTTTGAGTGGTCCTGGCCACACCGTAGCTCGGATTGACGAGGAGTTGACTCATACACATAAAATTTGACCCATGGATCGTTTTCCTTAAGTTTCAACATAAATTGAATGTGTTTGGTCAGTTTTACGTATGTCAGTTTTTGATTTCACTTAAAATTAAGTACATTTTTAACAAAACAGAGGCACATTGAGTGCTGTCGGCCACACCGGGCCTCAGATTGAGGTGGGGCTGACTCGTAAACATCACATATGAGTCATGGATCGTTGTGAAAATGTATCAAAACAATCAGAAACCTTTTGATTGGTTTGGAGTACGTACATAAAATATTGTCTATTTTAAACAAAAGTGGGAAACTTTTGGTGGTGCCGGAAACACCGCACCTCATATTGAGGTGGTGTTGACTCTTAAATGTCAAATTTGACACATGGTTCGTTTTCCTAAAGTTTCAACACAATCTGAAGGAGTTTGGTCGGTTTCCCGTATGTCAGTTGTTGATTTCAGTTATAAATAAGCCCATTTTGAAGAAAATAGAGGCATTTTGAGTGGTCCCAACCACACCAGGCCTCTAATTGAGGCTGAGTTGACTCGTACACGTCAAATTTGACCCATGGATCGTTGTCGTTAAGTTTCAATAGAATCTGAATGCGTTTGGTCAGTTTTCCAAATGTCAGTTGTTGACTTCACTTAAAATTAAGTTCATTTTTAACAAAAAAAAGAGGAACTTTGAGTGGTGGTGGACACACCGGGCCTCAGATTGAGACGGAGTTGACACGTACACGTCACATATGAGTCATGGATCATTGTGCAAATGTATCAACACAATCAGAATCAATTTGATCAGTTTGGCGTATGTACGTAAAATATTGTCCATTTTAAACAAATGACAGGAAGTTTGGGTGGTTCCGGTCACACCGCGCCTAAGATTGAGGCGGGGATGACTCGTACACGTCACATATGACCCATGGATAATTTTCATAAAGTTTCAACATAGTCCGAATGTGTTTGTTCAGTTTCCCATATGTCAGTGGGTGTTTTCACTTAAAAATAAGTCCATTTTGAACAAAAGAGAGGCAATTTGAGTGGTCCCGGCCACACCGCACCTCAGATTGAGGCGGAGTAGACTCATACACATCAAATTTGACCCATGGATCATTTTCCTTATGTTTCAACAGAATCCGAATGCGTTTGGTTGGTTTGACGTATGTTAGTTTTTTATTTCACTTAAAATTAAGTCCATTTTTAACAAAACTGAGGCACTTTGAGTGGTGTCGGCCACAAAAGGCCTTATATTGAGGAGGGGTTGACTCATACATGTCAAATTTGACCCATAGATCGTTTTATTTAAGTTTAAATATAATCCTAATGCATTTGGTCAGTTTGCCGTATGTCAGTTGTTGATTTCACTTAAAATTAAGTCCATTTTTAGCAAAACAGAGGCACTTTGAGTGGTGTTGGCCACATTGGGCCTCAGATTAAGACATATTTGAATCATACATGTCACATATGATTCATGGATAATTGTGAAAAAGTATCAACACAATAAGAATCTGTTTTATCCGTTTGGCGTATGTACGTAAAATATTATCCATTTTAAACAAATGAGGGACAGTTTGGGTGGTTCTGGCCACATAACACCTCGTATTGAGGAGGATTTGACTCGTACACATCACATATCTCCCATGGATCATTTTAATAAAGTTTAAACATAATCCAAATGCATTGGGTTAGTTTCCTGTACGTCAATTTGTGTTTTCAGTTAAAAATAAGTCCATTTGAAACATAAGTGAGCCAGTTTGAGTGGTCTTGGCCACACTACGGCTCAGATTGAGGTGGATTTGACTCGTACACATCACATTTGACCCATGGATCATTTTCCTTAATTTTCAACAGAATCTGAATGTTTTTGGTTGGTTTTAGGTATGTTAGTTGTCGATTTCACTTAAAATTAAGTCCATTTTTAAAAAAACAGAGGCACTTTGAGCGGTGTCGGCCACACTAGGCCTCAGATTGAGGGGGGGGGGGGGGGTTGACTCGTACACATCACATATGAGTCATGGATCATTGTGAAAAAGAATCAACACAATAAAAAACCTTTTGATCGGTTTGGCGCATGTACGTAAAATATTGTCAATTTTAAACAAAAGAGGGACAGTTTGGGTGGTTCCGGCCACACCATGCCTCGAATTGAGCCAGGGTTGACTCTTACATGTCACATAAGACACATGGATCATTTTACTAATGCGTAAACACAATACAAAAGAGTTTGGTCAGTTTCCCGTATGTCAGTTGGTGTTTTCACTTAAAAATAAGTCCATTTTGAACAAAAGAGAGGTAGTTTGAGGGGTCCTGGCCACACCGCACCTCAGATTGAGGCGGAGTTGACTCGTAAACGTCACATTTAACCCATGGATCATTTTCCTTATGTTTCAATAGAATCTGAATGTGTTTGGTTGGTTTGTCGTATGTCAGTTGTTGATTTCACTTAAAATGAAGTCCATTTTTAACAAAAAAGGCACTTTGAGTGGTTTCAGAAACACCGGGCCTCAGATTGAGATAGAGTTGAGTCTTACACGTCACATATGGGTTATGGATCATTTTGAAAAAGTATCAACACAATAAGAAACCGTTTGATTGGTTTGGAGTATGTACATAAAATATTGTCCATTTTAAACAAAAGATGGACAATTTTGGTGGTGCCGGCCACACCGCACCTCAGATTGAAGAAGGGTTGACTCATAAACGTCACAAATGACCCATGGATCATTTTATTAAAGTTTCAACAGATTTGGAATGCATTTGGTCAGTTTTCCGTATGCCAGTTGGTGTTTTCACTTAAAATTAAAGTCATTTTGAACAAAAGAGAGGTAGTTTGAATTGGTACCGTCCACACCGCACCTCGGATTGAGGTAGGGGGTGTTCGGGGGGTGTTCGGGGGGATGTCCAGGGTCGTGTTCGGGGTTGTTAGGGGGGATGTCTGGGGGGTGTTTGGGGGGTTGTCCGGTGTCCTGGGAGGAGGGTGAGGGGGATGTTCGGGGAGTGTTCGAGGGGCTGTCTGGGGGGTGTTCGGGGGGCTGTCCTGGGTCTGGGGAGGAGGGTGAGGGGGCTGTCGGGGGGGGGGGGGGGGGGTGGGGGCTATCTGGGGGATGTCTGGGGGTGTTGGAGAGGCTGTCCGGGGGGTGTTCGGGGGGATGTCTGGGGTCCTGGGAGGAGGGTGAGGGGGGGTGTCCTGGGGGGGGGGGGTGTCCAGGGGGCTGTCCGAGGACCAAGGAGGAGGGTGGGGTAGGGGGCTATCCGGGGGACTGTCTAGGGTCCGGGGAGGGGGTGAGGGGGCTGTCTTGGGGGGGGGGGGGTGTCCAAGGACCAAGGTGGATGGTGGGGGGCTGTCCGAGGTCTGGGGATGAGGGTGAGGGGGCTGTTTGGGGGGTGGTTGAGGGGCTGTCCGGGGGGCTGTCTGGGGGGTGTTCGGGGGGCTGTCCGGGGTCCGGGGAGGAGGGTGAGGGGGCTATCTAGGGGGTGGGGGGCTGTCCGGGGGCTGTTTGGGGTCCATGGAGGAGGGTGGGGGCTATCCGGGGGGGCTGTCTAGGGGACATACCCGCATCATATCATAAAAAATAACACCAATGATAAAAAAATAGAAGCAGACATGCAGAATAATGATAAGTGCACATACAAATAAGAAGCAGCTAAAAAATTATTGCATACATTCCATGTTTATTTCCTAAAACAATGTAAAACAAGAAAAATGATGAAACTCTAGAACATGGGTTGCCTCCCAGGAAGAGATAATTTTAAGGTCTTTAGCCAGACAGATGGAAATTGGTCAATCATCTCAGTCCATCACCTCAGAATTCCTCTTCCTCTTACAAGAACATGTGGACGTGTCATCAATCTCACGAGGATTCTTAGTGGAATCGATCACATCAGGAGTGTAGCGGCCATGAAACTGATGTGGAAGTAAGAGAATCTGGTGCTCAACATCAACAAGATATTGAGTCACCCATCGTACGAGGTCAGATGGAGAAAGGACGTGCACATCGATGATCATGGAAGAGGCAGATGAGCTAGACATTACTGGTTAAGATGCATCCACAAATGGATTCATTTTTATATATTTGAACCATTATAAATGTTTTTCCATTTTTACCAACGATTAATGTGTGAAAATTGTGAAAAATAACTTTTTGGATATTTAAAAATGGATTTACTCATGGACATTATGCATAATATCTCAAATATTCCTCATTGGATCCCAATTTTCAATTTTACTCCATTACCAAAAGTCTTATATCAATTTATTTTTATTTTTATCCCTAAGGTGTACTTCTCTACAATGAATCGACTGTATTATATTATTTTTGATAGAGCAATGTCCTCACGATAATGTTTTAATTCCACTAAGGAATTTCTTATTTAAAACATTCTTCCTAGGGAGATCAATTTACACCACACACACTTACCCCAGATAGCCCCCCACTCACCTCAGATAGCCCCCCACTCACCCCGAACAACCCCCACCCCTCGGACAGCCCCACACTCACCTCAGACAGCCCCCCAACCATCGGACAACCCCTACCCCTCGAACACCAGCCCACTCACCTCGGACAGCCCCCCACCCCTCGGACGACCCCCACTCACCCTAGAAAGACACCGATATCTACCAAATCATATAGGATGGCTCCTGAAGAGCATGAAGAGCTACGAGTGTTGCTAGAGGACTTGCAAAGAAAGGGGTTCATTAGGCCTAGTGTTTCTCCTTCGGTAGCCCTGATCTTATTCTCCAAGAAGGAGGATGGGAGTTTGAGACTCTATGTGGACTATCGGCACCTAAACTAGGTTATTGTGAAGAATAAGTACCCAATCCCAAGGATTGATGATCTTTTTGATCAACTAAAGAAATCATAGTGGTTTTCAAAATAGACCTCAGATCAGGCTATCACCAGCTCAGGGTACGAGACAAGGATGTGCAGAAGGCGACCTTAAGATGTCAGTATGGACACTATGAGTTCTTGGTTATTCCATTTGGCATGACCAATGTCCCGTAAGTGTTCATGGGACTCATGAATAGGATCTTCCAACGACACCTCCATCGCTTTGTGGTCATCTTCATCGACGACACCCTGATATACTCAGTGATGAAGGAAGAGCATGCATATTATCTGCAGATAGTTATGGACACACTCTGAGAGAAATAACTTTTTGGTAAGCTCTTGAAGTGCCGGTTCTGGATCCAAGAGGTTCACTTTCTAGGACACGTTATCTCAGAGGCTCTAACTGTGGTGGATCCAGAAATGATCGAGGCTGTGCTTGCTTGGGAGCCACCCATGAGCATGACGGTGGTGCAGAGTTTCCTGGGTTTTGCTGGTTACTACTGGAGGTTTTTTCCTGACTTTTCTAGAATTACGACAACCTTATCAATGTTGGGGAAGAAGGAGAAACCCTTCTTCTGGTCGGAGAGATGCCCACAGAGTTCCCATGAGCTGAGGCATAGACTGAAGAGTGCCCCTATCCTGACGCTACCGAAGGAAGGTGTTGGGTACGTAGTCTACTGTGACACATCAGGGACTGGGCTGGGATGTGTCCTTATGAAGGAGTGAGCAGTGATCGTGTATGGTTCTCGACAGCTAAGACAACATGAGTAGAACTACGCAACCCATGACCTGAAGTTTGCAACAGTGGTCTTCGCCTTGAAGGTTGGGTGAAAATACTTAATGGGATGACGTTTTATAGTCTACTCTGATCACAAGAGTCTCAAGTATATCTTTTCTCAGAATGACCTCAACCTGATACCATGAGGTTGGCTTTATTTCCTCCAGGACTATGACTTTGAGATAGTATATACTGTTGGGAAGGGAAAATTAGTAGTAGATACACTCAGCAAGAGATCTGATATATAGTTTCTGAGTCAGGCGAATAATTAGTTATCCACTTTGTAGATATCCTACGTGGATCAAGATAATGAAACTTATATTCAGTCTCTGACAGTCACTCCCCCACTCCTTCAGTGAGTCAGGGAGGTGCAGCTTGGGGATGCTAATTGTGAGGCTCGACGTGCTCTGATATCTTCATGACAGCCACCCGATGTAGTTTCTGAAGGTGGGGAGCACATCATCCTCTTAAGAGGGCATACCATGGTACTTGTGACTCTACGAGAGGAATTTTTGATGGATTTCCCTAATTCCCCTATAGATGTATATTTAGGAGTGGTGAAGATGTACCAAGACCTTTGGAGTAAGAACTAGTGGCCAGGAATGAAGAATGCAGTTGCAGAGTTTGTCTCTTGATGCCTAACTTGTCTGCAAGTTAAGGTAGAGCATCATGCTCCAGTGGGCTTAGTTCAACCATTAGAGGTGCCAGAGTGGAAGTCAGATGGAATTTCCATGGACTTCATGAAAAATATTACATGCACGTCCAGGAGCCATGATTATATCTGGGTGATCATTGACTAAATCACCATGTATTCTTACATCCTACCCATCAGAGAGAAGGGTTCAGTAGAGTGCTTTGGACAACTCTAAATGTAGGATATTGTAGAACATCATGGAGTTCCATTTATGATTGTCTCCAATTGTGCTTCATGTTTTACTTCCTGGCTATGGAAGGGGTTGTAGGAGGCGTTTAGAACACAGCTTCGATTGAGCACCGCCTTCCATCCTCAGATGGATGGTCAGGTGGAGTAGACCATTCAGAACCTCAAGGACGTGCAACGTTCTTGTGTCCTTTATTTTGGCCGTAGCTAGGAGGATCACTTTCCCTTAATAAAGTTCATAGACAATAATAGATATCACTCCACTATAGGTATGACACCATTAGAGGTGTTGTACGAACGACCTTGCAGATCACCTCTGTGATGGATTGACTCAGGAGAGTCAACACCCATAGGACTAGAGATGGTACAGGCTACTAAGGAGAATGTGTAGATCATTCAGGAGTGGATAAAGATTTCACAGAGCATGCAGATATCATATGCTAACCAGAGACGGAGACCTCTAGAGTTTGAGGATGGCAACCATATCTTTCAACAGGTCTCACATCGACAGGGGTTGCAAAGATTTGACCGGGGCAGAAAGTTATCATTGAGGTTCATAGGACCCTTTCAGTTTATCAAGAGAGTTGGTGAGCTGGCTTACCACTTAGGTCTACCACCTCAATTGCACCGGGTTCATGGGGTTTTCCACGAATCCCAGCTGAGGAGATACTTTCATGACCCATCTCTTATCATCGACCATGGAGAGTTGGACATCAATGATGGGGAAAAGTTTATGGAGGTTTTAATAAAGATTGAGGATCAATTGGAGAGAGTC
The DNA here is from genome assembly GCA_963277665.1 of Viscum album. Lineage (NCBI taxonomy): Eukaryota > Viridiplantae > Streptophyta > Magnoliopsida > Santalales > Viscaceae > Viscum > Viscum album. The sequence continues at coordinate 748,881,996 of OY728138.1, read as the reverse complement.
CTTCGTGGGTCTTTGATACCTCTGGTATGCATTCATTGGAAGAACGATAACCTCTAGGAGAGAACATGATATCAGGAGACTTATATTCGTGCTCAGTACCCCCACATGTTTCCTTAGTTTGTGTTGTGGATTTTGGGGATGCAAATACCTGAGGTGGGGTGAATGTAAACACCTGTATTTTTCCATATAAATTTGTTTTTTAATTACATGGAAATACTATGATTCCGCGAAAATTGACGGTGCATGATTCAAAGGCCCGGAGTTCCCAGAATGAATTTCTGAAATTTTTTCGCGTACGTTCAATAAACGCGAGAGCGACATTTTGTAACTTTTTAACTGGTGCTCGGAATTGAAATATTACGGAACCATTGAACTCGCAACATTGAATTTTTCCTAAGGAGACCTTCTCCTTGATCTTATTAGGTAAAGGGTTGAATTTAGTTTTCAGACTTTTCATGGGAGAAAATAAAATAAACTGGATTTTTTTAAACTGTTTTTTGAAATGTGGAGGTGGAGACCACACGAGGGTGGTTGATAATTTAAGGCTGGGCATTAAATACCTGGTAACACAAAATGTGTAACCACATTCCTCTTTAATTAATAGGATTCATTAATTCTGAAATTAATGAATCAACTTGTAAATTAAGAGTTATTCTTATTAACTCTTCTTGAGAGTGGCGTTTCCATTGGAGAAAGTGAGAGGAGATATTTTCAATAGAACTCTTGAAAGAATAATGTTATCCAATGAAGGATACCCTGCGATGGAAAACAACTTCTGAATGAAGAATGAGTACGATGCCTAATCCCAGATCATAGACGTGTTGTGGGAGTGACAAACACCGATGTCCCCTTTACCAACTTCATTTCCTTCCTTGCGACATCTCCAACGAACGTCACAGTAGGGGTTTTAATTTGATTATGATTAAAACTATTTTATTGATTCTTCTTGTTATAGATTCACAATGATTATTTCCTAAAAAAAGGATATCATCCCGAACATAAACCTTGCCCCTTTATCTTTTTTTCTTCGGGCGTTCTTTGTGTGTTCTAAAAATTCAAATATTTAATGATGCTGGAAACACAATGTTTTTTCAAGGGATATATATGGACGTGGATCCCTCAACCCAAGGATCATGAGTTTGCTAATGAAATAATTTTCAGGCTTGGAATGATGCTAGAATGGCTCGCGGTAAAAGGCAGCGGCCAACACCCAACCGACTGTGAGGAATGAAGGGCGACGCGTGTCCGCGCCACCGGTGGTGTAGTAGGCCGCGGTGGAGGCCAAAGAGTAGCTGGTCGTGCCAGCCATAGTGGAGAAGCAGAGTGACAATGTTCCACTTGGAGGAGAACTAGCCGGTCATTCCGGCCGGCCGTGGTGCACTGAGCGGGACCGTCGAGAAGTCCCATGTGTCAGTAGGGAGACCGAATGGCCATCATGCCATTTAGAATATCGGGGGGGGGGGGGGGGGGTCTTCCCCTGGGTTGCTACTTAGGTGGACCACACCACTGGGCCATTCCAATGGGAAATTCAACCCAACCATTCCACCAAGCCACTCCACCAGGCCGTGCCCCGCAAGTCGCGCCACCGGGCCGCACCCAATGGGCTACGCCATCAGGCTGCACCCACTAAAGGTCGGGCCGGGCAGACCTCTTTGCAATTGGTCCAGACCACGGACCAGTGGGTCGGGCCCGCCAAGGCCCAATATATCCGGGCTGGACCCATGTCAGGTCAGTTCGACCCTAACCGGGTCGGGTCGGCTCAGACCTAGGGCCATCCAGACCCATTTTCGCCTTTATGGCCATATCTTGATAACTGAGCATTCATTTGACAAGCCATCTGTTGTGCCGAAATCCTTGGATCGAGACAATACTTTTGGTATACTACACTTGAGTTTTGGATAAAGATGGAATATGGATGGGTTGGATCAAATCCCAAATACAACTGAGCCCTCAGAACAGAAACACTAATAACTTACAGATCAGGTGTCTATTTGACGCGTCGTTAGTTGCGTTGGATCCCTTTTGACGAGATGGACCTTTGGGATACTTTTTCATGGAACTTAGTGGTATTTAATGTATCAATTGATGGATTGGGGATATGAAACACTCGGAATCGAGAATTCTTAGTGCGGGAACCCAATGGATGGCAGTGAGGCAGATGATGGGGACATATCCTAAGGAGGTTAGTTTCGAGCCATCCTTTGAGGATCAGCACCAATCAATGTGTGGTTCAGATCTTGTGTGGGTATTTGTGGGGGTTACTACCTATCGATCATGTGTGGGTCAGTGCTTAGTGATCCTAGGTGGGTCAGTACATGCCAATCCTATATGGGTCAGATCTTGTATGGGTCAGCTCTCAGCAATCCTGTGTGGGTCAGTGCATACCGATATTTATGTGGGCCAGATCCTATGTGGGTCATTCTGGGGGTTTGTACCTATCGATACTACGTGGTTCAGAATTCGTATAATCAGTATCACTACATCTTGACAGAATAATATGATCTAGCTTCGTGAATAATCATCTATACTTCTATAATTCACTTATACCTGTGTGAGATGAGTCTTATATCTTCATGGTGTACCTGTGTGGAACTATATCTTTGTGGAGTTACCTTTATTGTACTCTTACCGTCTTGGGGTTACCTGTCACTACTGGAAACATGGGTTTTACCAACGGTTCAGAACCCATGGTAAAGGCTGGTGAACCTTTGGTATAATTTATACCAACGTTTCAGCAAACCGTAGGCAAGTAAGCCATTGGGAAAATCTTTTCCCAACATTTTACATAGAACCGTTGGAGTAGGGGTAGGGAAGTTAACCTTCCCCAACGGTTGTCATAAAACAGTTGGGAAAGGTTTTACCAACAGTTGTGATAAACTGTTGGCAAAACCAAAGGAGGAGGGATTTCCCAACAGTTCTACAACCGTTGGGAAAGATTTTTACCAACGGTTCAAAGAGAACCGTTGGTAAAAATCTTCCTACAAGACCTATGCCAACAGTTTCAAACCGTTAGCATACCCTATGCTATGCAAATTGAACAGCATCCCTGCAATTTGCACAGAATGCAGAGGTGGAGGTGTCCTGGAATAATTTGATGCATAATTTGATGCACATCAAGAATTAAATCACAATTCATTTTAATTCATACACATTTAACATATGATGCATAATTTTATGACAAACACATACATAATTCATAATGTAATTATAAACATACATACAAAAAAACATACATAATTCATTTAGAATATAATCATACATAATTATAAATGTACATATAAAAGAGTGATCCACTTTTAGTGGTTCACTCGTACATGTCATAATAGACCCATTGATCGTTGTCCTAAAGTTTCAATGGAATTCGAATGCGTTTGGTCGGTTTTACGTATGATTTTTGTTATTTTCACTTAAAATATTAATCATTTTAAACAAAAGAGATACACATTTAGTGGTTCCAACCACACCTTTCATTGAATTGAGTCTGGGTTTACTCATACATGCCACATATGACCCATTGATTGATGTCCTAAAGTGTCAACACAGTCAGAATCTGTTTGGTCAGTTTTTTATATGTACATAAAATTATGTCCATTTTAAACAAAAGATAGACAATAAGTGTGATCCCTGCCACACCACGCCTCGGATTGAGGCAGGGATGACTCATAAACAACAAAATAGACCCATGAATCGTTATCCTAAAGTTTCAACGGAATCTGAATGCGTTTGGTCGGTTTTCCGTATGTCATTTGTTATTTTCACTTAAAATGGTTTCCAATTCAAATAAAAGTGATCCACTTAGAGTGGTGGGGGACACACCACACTTGGATTGAGGCAGGGTTGAATCGCACTCGTACACATCACAATAGACACATAGATCGTTGTCCTAAAGTTTCAACATAGTCCGAATGTGTTTGGTCGGATTCCCGTATGCCAGTTGGTGTTTTCACTTAAAAATAAGTCCATTTTGAACAATAGAGAGGAAGTTTGAGTGGTCCCAGCCACACCGCACCTCAGATTGAAAAGGAGTAGACTCACACACATTAAATTTGACCCATGGATCATTGTCCTTAAGTTTCAATAGATTATGAATGTGTTTGGTCGGTTTTCCGTATTTCAGTTGTTGATTTCACTTAAAATTAAGTCCATTTTTAACAAAATAGAGGCACTTTGAGTGGTGTCGGCCACAATGGGCCTCATATTGAGGAGGGGTTGACATGTACACATAAAATATTACCCATATATTGTTTCTTTATGTTTCAATAGAATCCTAATGTTTTTGGTCAGTTTTCCGTATGTCAGTTGTTGATTTCACTTAAAATTAAGTCCATTTTTAACAAAACAGAGGCACATTGAGTGGTGTCGGCCACACTGGGCCTCATATTGAGACGGAGTTGACTTGTGCACATCACATATGAGTCATGGATCATTTTGAAAAAGTACCAACACAATTAGAATCCGTTTGATCAGTTTGGAGTATGTACATAAAATATTGTCCATTTTAAACAAATGAGGGAAAATTTGGGTGGTGCCAGCCACACCGCACCTCGGATTGAGGTGGGGTTGACTCGTAAACATCAAATATGACACATGGATCATTTTCCTAAAGTTTTAACACTATCCGAATGCGTTTGGTCAATTTCCTGTATGTCAGTTGGTGTTTTCACGTAAAAATAAGTCCATTTTGAACCAAAGTGAGGTAGTGTGAGTGGTACCGGCCACACCGCGCCTCGGATTGAAGAGGAGTTGACTCATAAACATCACATTTAACCCATGGATAGTTTTTCTTACGTTTAAAAATAATATGAATGCGTTTGGTTGGTTTTCCGTATGTTAGTTGTTGATTTCACATAAAATTAAGTCCATTTTTAACAAAATAGAGGCACATTGAGTGCTGTCGGCCACACCGGGCCTCAGATTGAGGTGGGGTTGACTCGTAAACCTCACATATGAGTCATGGATTGTTGTGAAAAAGTATCAACACCATCAGAAACCTTTTGATTAGTTTGGCGTAGGTACGTAAAATATTGTCCATTAAAAAAAAGAGGGAAGCTTTGGGTGGTACCGGAAAAAACGCGCCTCGGATTGAGGTGGGGTTGATTCTTACATGTCACATTTGACACATGGTTCGTTTTACTAAAGTGTTAACACAATCCTATGGCGTTTGTTCAGTTTCCCGTATGTCAGTTGTTGATTTCAGTTAAAAATAAGTCCATTTGGAACAAAAGGGAGGCATTATCAGTGGTCCCAGGCACACCGTGCCTCTGATTGATGCGGAGTTGACTCGTACACGTCAAATTTGACCCATGGATCGTTTTCGTTAAGTTTCAACAAAATCTGAATGTGTTTGGTCGGATTTCGAAATGTCAGTTTTTGATTTCACTTAAAATTAATTCCATTTTTAACAAAAAAAAGAGGCACTTTGAGTGGTGGCGGCCACACCGGGCCTCGGATTGAGACAGAGTTGACATGTACACGTCACATATGAGTCATGGATCATTGTTCAAAAGTATAAACACAATCAGAATCCATTTGATCGGTTTGGCGTATGTACGTAAAATATTGTCCATTTTAAACAAATGACAGGCAGTTTGGGTGGTTTCGGCCACACCGCACCTAAAATTGATGTGGGGATGACTCTTACACATCCAATATGACCCATGGATCATTTTACTAAAGTGTCAATATAGTCCGAATGTGTTTGGTCAGTTTCTCGTATGTCAGTTGGTGTTTTCACTTAAAAATAAGTCCATTTTGATCAAAAGAGAGGCAGTTTGAGTGGTCTCGGCCACACCGAACCTCAGATTGAGGCGGAGTAGACTCATACACATCACATTTGTCCCATGAATTATTCTACTTATGTTTCAACAGAATCCGAATGCATTTGGTCGGTTTTCCATATGTTAGTTGTTGATTTCACTTAAAATAAGTCCATTTTTAACAAAACAGAGGCACTTTGAGTGGTTTCATCCACAACAAGCCATAGATTGAGGCGGGGTTGACTCGTACATGTCAAATTTTACCCATATATCGTTGTATATATGTTTAAATAGAATCCAAATTCATTTGGTCGGTTTTCCCTATGTCAGTTGTTGATTTCACTTAAAATTAAGTCCATTTTTTACAAAACAGAGGCACTTTGAGTGGTTTCGGCCACACTGGGCCTCGTATTGAGATATATTTGACTCATAAAAGTCACATATGAGTCATGTATCATTGTGAAAAAGTATCAACACAATTAGAATTTGTTTGATCGGTTTGGCGTATGTATGTAGAATATTATCCATTTTAAACAAATGAGGGACAGTTTGGGTGGTTCTGGCCACACCGCACCTCAGATTAAGGAGGGGTTGACTTGTACACATTACATATAACCCATGGATCGTTTTCCTAAAGTTTAAACACAATCCAAATGCGTTTGGTCATTTTCCCGTATGTCAGTTGGTGTTTTCAGTTAAAAATAAGTCCATTTTGAACAAAAGTGAGCCAGTTTGAGTGGTTCGGGCCACACCGCAGCTTGGATTGAGGTGGATTTGACTCGTAAACATCACATTTGACCCATGGATCATTTTACTTAAGTTTCAATAGAATCCAAATGTGTTTGGTCGTTTTGTCGTATGTCAGTTGTTGATTTCACTTAAAATTAAGTCCATTTAAAAAAAACAGAGGCACATTGAGTGGTTTCGGCCACACTGAGCCTCAGATTGATGGGGGGGGTTGACTCGTACAAATCACATATGAGTCATGGATCATTGTTAAAAAGTATCAACACAATCAAAAACCTTTTGATCGGTTTGGCACATGTACGTAAAATATTGTCCATTTTAAACAAAAGAGGGATAGTTTGGGTAGTTCCGGCCACACCGTGCCTCGGATTGAGGCGGGATTGACTCTTACACATCACATAAGACACATGGATCATTTTACTAAAGTTTAAACACAATCTGAAAGTGTTTCGTCAGTTTCCCGTATGTCAGTTGGTGTTTTCACTTAAAAATAAGTCAATTTTGAACAAAAGAGAGGTAGTTTGAGTGGTCACGGCCACACCGTGCCTCAGATTAAGGCGGAGTTTACTCTTACATGTCACATTTGACACATGGATCATTGTACTTACATTTCAACAGAATCCGAATGCATTAGGTCGGTTTCTCATATGTCAGTTGTTGATTTCACTTAAAATTAAGTCCGTTTTTAACAAAAAAAGGAACATTGAGTGGTTTCGGCCACACCGGGCCTCAGATTGAGACGGAGTTGACTCGTATACGTCACATATGAGTCATAGATCATTGTGAAGAATTATCAACACAATAAGAAACGTTTTTATTGGTTTGGAGTATGTTCCAAAAATATTGTCCATTTTAAACAAAAGATGGACAATTTGGGTGGTTCCGGCCACACCGCACCACAGATTGAGGCAGGGTTGACTCGTACACGTCACAAATGACCCATGGATCGTTTTCCCTAAAGTTTCAACAGATTTGAAATGCATTTGGTCAGTTTTCCGCATTCCAGTTGGTGTTTTCACTTAAAATTAAAGTCATTTTGAACAAAAGAGAGACAGTTTGAATGGTACCGTCCACACCGCACCTCGGACTGAGGCGGGGGGTGTTCGGGGGGTGTTTGGGGGGCTTTCTGGGGGGTGTTTGGGGGTTGTTTGGGGGGGCTTTCTGGGGGGTGTTCAGGGGGTGTTCGGGGGGATGTCCGGGGGGGTGTTCGGGGGACTGTCCGGGGTCCGGGGAGGAGGGTGAGGCGGTTGTCTGGGGAGTGTTCGACGGGCTGTCCGAGGGGCATTCGGGGGGGCTGTCCTGGGTCCGGGGAGGATGGTGAGGGGGCTGTCTGGGGGGGTGGTGTCTGGGGGGTGTTGGAGGGGCTGTTCGGGGGGTGTTTGGGGGGATGTCCGGGGTCTGGGGAGGAGGGTGAGGGGGGTGTCCGGGGGGGGGGGTGTCCAGGGGGGTTGTCCAAGGACCAAGGAGGAGGGTGGGGTAGGGGGCTATCTAGGGGGTTGTCTAGGGTCCAGGGAGGAGGGTGATGGGCTGTCTGGGGGGGGGGGGGGGCTGTCTGGGGGGCTGTCCAAGGACCAAGAGGAGGGTGAGGGGCTATCCGGGGTCTGGGGAGGAGGGTGAGTGGGTTGTCTGGGGGGTTCGAGGGGCTGTCTGGGGGGTGTTCGGGGGGCTGTCCGGGGTCCGGGGAGGAGGTTAAGGGGGATTTCCGGGGGTGGTCTAGGGGGGGGGGGGGCTATCCTGGGACCAACGAGGCGGGTGGGGGGTTGTCCAGGGGCTGTTTGGGGTCCAGGGAGGAGGGTGGGGGCTGTCCGGGGGGCTGTCTGGGGGGGGGGGGGCTATCCGGGGGGGCTGTCTGGGGGACATACCCGCATCATATAATAATAAATAACACCAAGGATAAAACAAATAGAAGCAGACATGCAGAATAATGATAAGTGAACATACAAATCAGAAGCATCTAAAAATTATTGCATACATTCCATGTTTATTTCCTAAAACAATGTATACAAGAAAAATGATGAAACTCTAGAACATGGGTTGCCTCCCAGGAAGTGATAATTTTAACGTCGTTAGCCAGACAGATGGAAATTGGTCAATTGTCTAGGTCCATCGGCTCAGAATTCCTCTTCCTCTTACAAGAATTGGTGGACGTGTCATCAAGATCACGAGGATTCTTAGTGGGGTCGATCAATTTAGGAGCGTAGAGACCGTGAATCTGATGCAGAAGTAAGAGAATCTCGTGCTCGACATCAGCAAGATGTTAAGTCACCCATCGTACAAGGTCAGATGGAGAAAGGACGTGCACATCGATGATCATGGAAGAGGTAGACGAGCTAGACATTACTGTATAAGTTGCATCCACTAATGGATTCATTTTTATATATTAGAACCATTATAAATGTTTTTCCATTTTTACGAACAATTAATGTGTGAAAATTGTGAAAAATAACTTTTTGGATATTTGAAAATGGATTTACTCATGGACATTATGCATAATATCTCAAATATTCCTCATTGGATCCCAATTTTCAATTTTACTCCATTATCAAAAGTCTTATATCAATTTATTTTTATTTGGATACCTAAGGTGTACTTCTCTATAATGAATCGACTGTATTAGATTATGTTTGAAAAAGAAATGTCCTCACGATAATTTTTTAATTCCACTATGGAATTTTTTATTTAAAACATTCTTCTTATGGAGATCAATTTCAACCACACACACTTACCCCGGACATCCCCCACTCACCTCGGACAGCCCCCACTCACCCCGGACAACCCCCACCCCTCGGACAGCCCCACACTCACCCCAGATAGCCCCCAACTCTCGGATAGCCCCCACCCCTCGAACACCAGCCCACTCACCCCGGACAGCCCCCACCCCTCGGACGACCCCCACTCACCCCGGACATCCCCCACCCCTCAGACAGCCCCCACTCACCTCAGAAAACCCCCACCACTCGGACAACCCCTGACTCACCCCGGACAGCCCCCACCACCCCTCGGACATCCCCCACTCACCCCAGACAACCCCCACCCCTCAGACACCCCCCCACTCACCCCAGACAACCCCTGCCACCCCTCGGACAGCCCTCCACTCAACCCGGACAACCCCCACCCCTCGGACAACCCCCACTCACCCCGGACAGCCCCCACCCCTCGGATACCGCCCACACACACCCAAATCAAACAGAAAATAAAATTCATACACACAAGAAAGAACATTAATTGATGAAAAAATTAAGTAAAATATTAATGAAAACATTAATTGAAATAAAACATTAATGAAAACATTAATGAAAACCCTAAAAATGATTAATGAAAACATTAATTGGTTATTTTTTACATTGATGTAGTGATTCGAGTACACAATTCATCAAGGGATTATAATGAATCATAAAATTTTCCAAAATCCCTAGAAATAGGGAAAAACTAGAAGATAAATGGATAAATAATAAAATAAATGGATAAATGTTTAGAATAAAAAGATATATTTAACTAATATGAGAAGAATTTGAAAGAATATAACCTAAATGGGGGAGATGGAGATGGAATATTTACCTTACCGGCCACTTCTGATGCGGTGGATATGATTCTGGGCAGTCTGGGAGGTTCTAGGGGAGTTGGGGAGAGTTAATGGGAATTTGGGGGTGAATTTTCCAAACGGTTTTTAAAAACCGTTGGGAAATCCAATCTTTTCCCAAAGGTTTCATCAAACCATTGGGGAAATAATGGAAATAATATGCATTCCCAATGGTTTCTTCAAACAGTTGGGAAAGACAACTTTTTTCCCAACAGTTTCTTCAAACCATTGGGGAAATCCTTCCCAACTTTAATTTTCCCAACGGTTTCTTCAAACCATTGGGAAATATTCCCTAATCACACCTTTACCAATGGTTATTTTGAACCATTGGTATAAAATAATTGGTAAAGATACATTTTCCAGTAGTGTTTGTGGTACTTCTAGCTTCATGGTTTTACCTTTGTGGTATTCATCTCTCCTGTGAGAGATGAGTATATCTTGATAACTTAGGTATATGTATAGGAATATACCTAAGTAGAGTTGAATTTTTTTTTCCAGGTTTTGTGGTTTATCTTTGTGGATTTGAGAGACCATCAGGGGTCTTGGGGTCCCTACTGAGTATTGTTATACTAACCCCTACATGGGATACACCCGCACCTTCTTGTGTCTGGTGTAGATAACATAGTGCTGATTGAGGATAAGGGTACGAGGACTGGAGGCTGCTCGGAGGTGGACCTTAGACAAGGCGTACCATAGACAAGACCATTTTATAGTTTTACCTACCCTTCGGGTAGGATCATTGGCAGCTGTTCATAGAATCTATTCTCATTTTATCTTGTACATTCCAATTTTACTTGTACTTTTTAGTTGGTCTTGTATTCTGGCCCCCTTTACATTCTATACACACCCTATTTTCTATAAATTTTACTTTTCCCTTGTATCTTTCTGTGTGCTTGTTTTGTGAGAGTTTTCACTTTATAATGGCAATGCCTTCCCATTTTAGGGAATACATCTTTCAGTGCTTATCGCCAGGCCCAAGCCTGTGGGTTAGGGGTAGTCACGACATGAGCCCCGGGGGATGGGTCGTGACATCATAAATGTTATCATAACAATTATTATGATTCTGTAACAAATCAGTATCATTATTTAAATCATTATACAGATGTTTTGGATATATAATAAGGATATGTAACCTAAGGTAAGGGATAACATTGTAAATCTCATTCTTATCTGAGATTGTTTATTCGTATGTATTTACTATGGGTTATTTATCATCCACATCCATGTTTCCTAAATTTGTATTTCAAAATATTCTTTATATCCTTCTATAATTTTTAAAGTTAAATTTTAACAATTGTTAAATTTTTACTAAATGGTATGAATAGAATCTTCTTTCATTTTTGGTATAAGTTACTTTATGAATTTTCTAGGAAAAGTACGATAAGATTTTTTTTATAACTTTTATGGTATGAACAGATTATTATACTTTCATAATGAATTATTTACTTGAAGATTTCCCTATAATATTACATTTTTATTTTCACATAAAATGGTTTCTTCCAAAATCGTGTGCTATTTTGAGGAAGGAAATCATTTTTGAAGAAGAAAGAATATTTTTCTCAAGAATGAATTTCTAGTGTTTTCTAAAAATTATTTTCCATATAAGATGAAACTCTTTATATAGGGTTATATTTTATTCCCTTTTATTAATATTATTTTATTTTGTTTATGGCGTAATGTTATTGAGGAAATTAATTTATTTTATTTTAAATATGATGGAATTATGTTTAAGAAACCCATTTTATTTCATTGTTCATGATATGGTAATGGTTTTATTGTTTTTTTGGAACAAAAAAATGGTTTCTTTATGAGTTGGGTGGAACTATATCTCCCTACAATGAATTGGGTAATGGTTTATATCCCATGAGATAGACATGACTAGAACGAAAAGTAAATTTGGTTCTGAAATATAGGGTTGGAACGATGAGTAAACACAGTTCAATAATGGAATTTTTCCGCTATGACGGTCTTGGCATTGAGCCTTGACTAATATGAAATGATTCTATATGCTTATGTGTGTAATCCAAAAAAATTAATGGCTTATGTTATGACTATTTGGAATACATTTAACTTTTATTATTTATCCCATAACATGATATTATGATCTTTTATATGTAGGATAAGATTTTCAAATGTTATTTTATTATGAATATTATAAGATTGATATTTCCTTTTTTTACCCTTAATGAGAATTTGATATCACCCTTTCGATTGTTTCTTTTACCCTAGTCATGAAGATGAGTATTAAGTATGATATTCCAAAAAGGAGTCCAGTTATGAAGAAATATACACAAGAAAATGTAGATGTTTTATGAACCTATTGTTTTTGTTTCCTTTTTTCTAAAGACACTATACCTATATGTTCCTCTCATGGGTTTTTATATTTTGTAATGAATATACATCAATTATAAAGTAATATTAATGTACGTAAATTATGGGTCACTGTAATTATCTACATCATTACATTATTAATCCAATGATTAGTTAATCATTTAAAAAGCCATTATTTAACTTATAATCAAATAAAAAAAAACCCATTAAATAATTCATCAATTAATTAACCAATCAAGAAAATTCACATTCCATAATTAACCCTCCATAATTAATAATCTATATCATATATAATCTTGTCATAATTTATTCTCACAATTAATTATCTTTGATCAACATCATGACACATAATTAATTGTCCCAATTATTTATCTTACATAGCCAAAAATCATTTCAGAATTAATTTACACTAATTAATTATCTTAAATCAATCAATTCAACTTCTCAATTACAATATCTCAACACTTAACCAATCTCCCAAACAAATATCTCTTTCGGAGACCCCCATTCGCTTGTTCTATGATTTAATTACCAATAAATCACCAAGGCAATCAAAAGTCAATTCCACATTCCTAATTACTCCAATTTAGGAAATCAATCATCATGGAAAGATATAAAATCCATAAACTCACATTCAGATATCCAATTAAAAACTATGAGTGTTTGATTTAGACCATCTACCTTACATTATTGACAGATGTTAGCCTAATGTAAATCTCTAAAATTTGAATGACACAACTTCGTCGATCATGCTATGGATATAAATCCCTAAACCAAAACTAAGATCAAAGGCATCCAGATATTTCCGATCTAGATCTAGATCCACAATATTAGATCTAGATATCAACTCATCATTTTTGATCCATGGAAACAGTGGAGATATTTCATGAAAAGATCATGGAAATACAGAGGAATTAAAGAGATAAGAAATGTGATGAAATCCATTTATCGGGAAGAGAGAAGATCTTCAATATGGGCTTTCAATCTCAAAGAACGATTTTAGAATCACCATGGAATCCCTCTGGAAGGTCCTGGGATCACATAAAATTATTCAACCATGATCCAGGGTCAAAATAGGGGAGTCTCGGGGGGGGGGGGTTATGTAGTTCTAAAATAATTTTTGAATAAATAATCTCATGTGCATGGTTTCCAGGTAGAGCGTACAGTTAGGGAAAATCATACACCAACAGTGCGGTCCTCTCTATCTGGTTTTTCATGGTTGGAACGGTGAGTTCGAATAGTATGTTGAATCCTATGAAAACTGTATTGGTCTCTCTGTCTATGTTTGCATGGTTGGAAATGTTTAGTCGCATGGTTTGGAAATCCGTGTGCAAAATATGCACACACCACTGTCTATTAGTTATTTTTAAAAAATATCCCAAATTCACCCTAATCCAATACTCCAAAACAAAGGTTTTTAATGACCTTGAATGTACCTAAAAATGTTCCTGAGAAGACTCCAAAAAAGGTCATGATCTTACAATCTCCCCACCTTATAATATCTCATCCTCGATCAGAACTCCCAAACATATCTAATTCTCTGAGCCAAAAATATTGGGCCTTTGAGCTCTCATGTTTACATCCCATTCCCAAGTATCATCTTGAACACATTCATGTTTCCATAGTACCTGAACTAACATCACAGTCTTTCGTTGTGACACATTCTCACTATGAACTAGAACACGTATCAGATGTTCCTCAAATGATACATCTATCTCGAGGTCAACCTATTGCACATCAATCACATGAGAATTGTTCGGGTGATACCACTGTTGTTGTGACATAAGTAAAACATCTTTCATAGTGCATAATTTATGTGGAAGGGATAATCGGTACTCCAATGTCCGGATTCTCTCCATAACCACAAACGGTCCTATAAACCTGGGAACTGGATTTCTGTTCCTCTATATCCTATGGTAACCCAATCTGGGTGACAGAAAAATGAATACATGATCACCCTCTATATATTCTAGGGTTCCTCTCCATCTGTCATCATATGAATTCTGCATACTCTGAGCCATAACCATACATTTTTGAATCTACTACACCTTCTCTGATGTCTCCTAAATGAGACTCGGTCCTAAGAGATCTGACTCACCCACCTCTAACCAATATAGTGGTGATCTAAAAGGTCTACATAAACTGCCTCATATGGTTCCATTATTTAAGATGGATGAGATACCGACTCATCCCCCGACATGATCTTAATAGAGAATTCCACATCTCTCTCATTTGGAAACCCTGAAAAATCTTTAGGAAAAACATCCTAAAAATAGTTTTACTACTGGTAAGAGGACGTCTTGACTTCCCCTTTCATCATTCATCAAAATACTAGAAACATATGTTGTGAGCTCTTCAAATTGATGAGTAATTGGCCTAGCTTGGCCGGTATGGATATCTCATTATCTATAATGAACATAGTATTCATCCTTAGGAGATATAAAGGTCACTCTCCTATGGTAACAATATATGTGGTCTCGGTATGCGACTAGCCAGTCCATACCCATAATCAGGTCAAAGAACATTATATTAAGGAAATAGATATCCTAATGAAAACGATACTCTCTGATCTCTAGAAAATATGTCTTCCATAAAATGATATCCCTTGACCGTCTTCCCAATGGTGCATCAATATTCATTACCCACTTATGGGATCCTCCTCCAGGCTCAAACCATTAACAAGATTTCCAGATATGAAGGAATTAGAGGCACCAATATCAAATAAAGAATTAGCTAAAGTAGAAGCAAATGGAATAGTAACCTACACTGTCAATGGACCAGCCTCACTCTCCACAAGTGTAGGTCGCACTACATGTAAATATCCTTCCCCTATTGTTTATGGTGTCATCTGACTCCCTTGAGTATCACCACTCTGATGATATGGGAACTCATACCCTAAATAACCACATACACTACCTCTTCCACCTCTACCTATAGAGTTTCAGCTACCAGACCTATATGGTATAGATGACCCCCTTCCCACACGCTAAATTTGAGCAGCTACTCCATCATCCCTAGCACTCCACTGGTGTTCGAGGACAATGTGTTTGATAGTGTTCTTTCTTACCGCACTGGTGGAAAAGAACAAGAGTAAGATCTAGTGAAACTGTTCTTCTTAGTTTTACACCTTGCTTTCTTTTGTTCTGACTAAGGTTCTCATAACGACACTTTATACTCTTAGAAATCATAGTCCCCGATTATCCAGTGATAGCCTCATGTCCAGTATTGGAATCCTCCTTTAGGTTCCCCTATGAAATGAGAAACTGATTAACCACATCTAATAATTTCTTCAGCCTAATGATATTTACCTGGGACATGATTTCACACCTAAGTTCATCCTAAAATTGTTCTCCCAAAAAAGCCTCATCTCCCTCCAAAGATGTAAAAAAACACTATAAATCCATGAAACGTTCTCTATAATCCATTATGTACATGATTCCTTTTGCAAGATGCATAAACTCTAAAGCCTTTTCTTTTCTCAACATTTCTTCATATAAGTGCTCCAATAACTTCTCCAGAAAGTCTTTCCATAACATATCAGTAGTCTATCCAGATCATACCTGAATGTCCCACCATCACTTTGTTGAACCCCATAGCATGTAAGCAACTAACTTGAACGTCCTCCTAGCCGAAGTCTCAAAATGGTCTGGTATCATATCTATAGATTCAATTCGTAATCCAGATCCCTTAGGACCACCCTCTTCAGTTAAAGTTGGAGGGTGTTGCAGCTAAAACTCCCTTTCTAACTCAGACATGATTTTTCAGAACCTGATCTGGGACTCTCTCCATGAATTACATGAAATAAGTAATGTTTTGTCAGAATTTTTCCCCTTTCTCCTCAAATTGAACCAATAGTGCCTCATTCTCTTTATCTGGATGTTTGTTCCAGTCCATACCCCTCTATCTCTCCCTGAACAAGCGACAAGGAGGAATATCACTAAAAATCAAAACACATGTCTTAGGTCCCATTACATTACCTTATAACATTAACATAACTAGAGAAACCAACAAAACAAGTTTCAACATGTCATTTCCCCCCTTTTATCTCTACACAGTCAACAATGAGGCTTTATCACTACCCTTAACCATTATAATCCGAGGTCTTGGTTAACAAGGTTACAAAAATTTTCATTAATTAATAAAACCATTAATTAATCACATTATCTCAAATTAATTAATTCAACAATTAATTAATTAACCATACTAATTTCGTCAATCAAGGTTCTCATTAGACACCCATTTATTCTCACTTTGCATCATTATTTCAATATCCCGACAAGGAAAAATAGTTCGATTTCAACAACTTACCCATAACCTGTATTCTTGTGACGGCCAAGAATGATGCATGTCACAACAACCCTAAGTCCCTAGAATTATGCATGTAGACTCATGTATCATGCCCTTTTAGGCCATGAATCAAGATTCAACAACTGTCAAAAAAATATGACATCACACCACAAGTGCATCACCTAAGGTGAAATAATAACCATCGGTAACAACAAAGAGCAACCACAAAAATCCCACCCTAAGTGCTCAGATTTTCCATCGTTCATGGGTTTTCAACTATCATGCATGAGCTCATTACCAAGCCTAGACTCTTACTCGTGTCTTCTCTACCTTCCCCAAAACAGTAAGACAAAATATGAAGAAAGAAAATAAAACTCCTCTGATACCACATTGTGATGTCCTGACCCTGGTGACACTAAACGGTTCCCAAATCTAGTTGGCCACATGCTCTCAAGCGTGCCTCCCCATACGCCAGATGGTCCCGACTAATAGCGATGGTGTTGTATGCCATTCTTGGGGAGACTATACCCTCTTTTATCAGAATAAAAAACCAACAGAATCATACAAAAATAACCAAGTAATGAAGAGTATAAATAACCAGATCAATACTATGTCATATGATATTCAAAAAAAGAGAATACAATTCTAAACTGAAAGGTAAAACAAGCTATGAGAACGCAAATTTCAAGTGTCAATAATGAAACTAAATGTAAAGACCCAAAAAATCCTAAGAGGGTCCCGAAACAAGCCATGTTCCCTCTCCCATGATCTAATCCCAACCATTAACCTCCCCTAGGGCCTTGCCCTTATCTTTTCCTACAACAAAAAATTCTACATTGGTGCCAATCAAGTGAACCGAATAGAATGTGAGTACAAATCAGTAGGCCACCCCCAACGGTTTCTAAAACAAGTCCATTCAAAATATAGTTCATGAAATTTTATGATGAAATTAATACATTGCATAATTAAACAGTTATCACATTGATATTTAATCTTTAATCATAACATTAGGCCCATTTCGAATTCATGTTTCACATTTAAATCATCATTATTTATTATCATTAATTTGGTGTTGAACTTTTGTCTAGCACCACAAATATCATTCAGGGTACATATCCATGACTAACACTCCATATATCATTTAGTGCAGGTTATCATTTATATCACCCATTAATATCAAGCTCTGATAACTATTTGGGAGGAATTCTATGTCTATGTCCCAACATCAAATTGGTCTAGGACGCCATTTCTAGCGCCCCAAAAATCACATCCATTTAATAATTCTTTAATTCCCAATAATTATCCACATTATTCCATTACTAATCCAATGATTAGTTAAACATCTCAAAGGCCATTAGTTAACTTAAAAATTAACTAAGCACATAACCCATTAATTAATTCTTCAATTAATTAATCAATAAACACAATTCTGATTCCATAATAAACTCTCGACAAGTAATTATCCATTTCAAATCTCAACATGCCATAATTAATCTTCATAATTAATTATTTTTTATGAAAATCATGGAACCTAATTAATTCTCCAAATTATTTGTCTTACTTATCCAAAAATCATTTTATAATTGATTTCCCCAAATTAATTATCTTTACATAGCCAATTCAATATCACAATTGGAATATCTCAACCCACAACCAATCTCCAAAGTAATATCTATTTGAGAAACCCCACATTGTTTGTTATATGATTCAATTATCAATTAATCCCCAATTCAATCTCAAGTCAATTATATATTCCTAATTACTCCAATTTATGATATAAATTATCAAGTAAGGCTAAAAAATCCATAAACTCGTATTCACATATCAAATCCATGACTATGGGAGTTTGATTTAGACCACCTACCCTAGTTTATCGGTAGATGTTATCCCAACGGAAATACCTAAAATCTAAATTGCACAACGTTGTTAACCATGATTCATATCTAAATCCCTAAAGAAAAATTAAGATCAAAGGCATGAAGATCTTTCCAATATAGATCATGATCCACAATCCAAGATCTAGATCTCAACACATCATTTTATATCCATGGAAATGGTAGAGATATTTCTTGAAAAGGTCAAGGAAAGATATAGGAATGAAAGATAGGAGAAACATGATGAAATCAACTTACATGGAAGAGATATGATATTCAATATGGCATTTTCATCTCGAAGAATGATGTTCAAATCACCTTGGTATCCCTCTGTAAGGCTCTCGGATCACCTATAACTTTTCAAGCCTAATCCAAGGTCGAAATAGGGGAGTCTTGTGGGTTTTGGGTGGTATTAGAATATATTTTCAGATAATTAATCATGATCGTATGGTTTCGTGGGTAGGTGATCATGGTTAGGAAAAATGTGCTCTAAACTTGAGAACATATATGTCCAGGGTTGCATGATTGGCACTATTTAGTCATACGATTTCTCAAACTATTTACAAACCATGCAGACCTCTCTTTTCAAGTTTTCATGGTTGTAAATATTAAGTCGCATGGATTTTCTAACCATGAGAAAACATTACACACCCCACTGTCCGTTAGTGTTTCTTAAGAAGTCACCAAAACACACCCCAAGACACCACTATAAAACAAAAGTGCATAATGTCTTTAAAATTACCTGAAAATGATTCGGATGTGACTCCAAAAAAGTCTGGTATCTTACAATGTCCCAAATTTATAACAGATCATCCTCAAGCTGCACTCCCAGACTTCTCTAATATTTTGAGCAAAAATGATTGGGAAATTGATCCCCCATTTATGCTTCTCATTCCCAAGGATCCGCTTGAACACTTCAATGTTTCCATAACACCTAAAATAACAACATGGTCTTTCCTCATAACACTTTATCACTGCGACACAATACAAGTATCAGATGCTCCTCAAAGAACATATCTATCTCAAGTTCAACCTCTTCCAGATCAATCACATGATAAGGGTCGGGGTGATACCTTTGTAGTTGTGACATAGGTAAAACATTATGCATAGTGCTGAATTTTGGTGGAATGGCTAATCGGTACGCCACAGTCTCGATTCTCTCCAGCACATAAAACGATCCTACAAAACTGGGTTCTAACTTTACAGGCCTCCGTATCCTGTGTTGACCTAATATAAGTGACAACCCAAGGAATAAACAATCTCCCTCTACAAATTCTATCATTCTTCTCTGTCTACCACCATACGACTTATGCATACTCTGAGACATAGCCATGTGTTTTAGATTCAACTACACCTGCTTTGATGTCTCCTAAATGAGACTCGGTCCTAACATATCTAACTCACCCACCTCTAACCAATATATCAGTGATCTAAAAGGTCTAATATAAAGTTCCTCTTATGGTTCCATTCAATAATATGGAACATATACCGGCTCAGCCCCCAACATCAGCTCAATAGTGAATTCCACATCTCTCTAAAGTGGAAACCTTGTAACATCTATAGAAAAAATGTCCTGAAACAGTTCTAAAACTCATAGGAGGATGTATTTATTACCACTCCCATCATCCAGAAGAAGACTAGAAACATAGGATTTGAGCTCTCTCTATTTCTGAGTAATTGTCCCAGCTCAGCCAGCATGGATATCCCACTCTCCATGAAGAACATACTGGTCTCCCTTAGAAGATAAAAATTTCACTCTCATGTGGTAACAATCTATGTGATCTCTGTATGCGAATAGCTAGTCCATACCCATAATTAATTTCAATCCCATTATATCAAAGACATAGATATCCCAATGAAAATGATACTCTCTGATCTCTAGGGAATATTCCTTACATAAAAAGATAAACCTAGCTTGTGTTCCCAATGGTGCATCGATATTCATTTCCCCACTTACAAACTCCACCTCTAGGCTCAAACCATTATCAATATTTTCATATATAAAGGAATGATAATAAATAATATTAGATATGATTGTAGATAAAGTAGAAGAAACTAGAATATGACCTCACACTATCGATGGACCGTACTCTATCTATCCACAAATGTAGGTGGCACTGTATGTAACTATCCTACCCCTGTTTCATGTGGTGTCATATAACTCACTTGAGTAGCACCACTATAATAATACAGGTGCTCATATCCTAGAGTACCAAATCTACTACCTCTACTGCATATTCCCATAGAGTTCTACTTACCAAACCTATATGGTGTAGAAAAACCCTTCCCACACTCTGACTCTGAGAAGCTGCTCCATCAGCACCAACCTATAGCTACTTCCTAGAGAACATCTTTAGGTGTCCTCTCTTCCAACAAATCTTGCACTCCATTAGTGTTCGAGGAAAATGTGTATCATAGTATCCCTTTCTACCACACTGGTGGAAAATCACATGAGTAAGATCATGTGAAACTATTCCTCCCGGTTTTCCACCTTCCTTTCCACTATCCAGATTATGGATCTTGTAACGGTGCTTCTTTCTCTCGAAAGGAACACTCCATGATCATCCAGTGATATATACCTATCTTGTACTGGAATCCTCTTTTAGGTTCTCCTATGAAACGAGGTCTTTATTAACCACTTCTGAGAATTTCTTCAGCCTAAATATATTTACCTAGGACTTAATTTCACACATAATTTCTTCCTAAAATCATTTTTCCGAAGAGGCCTCATCTTCTGCAAAATTAGGAGAACAAAATTATAAATTTGTGAACCGTTCAATGTAATCCATTATGGAAATACTTCCCTTGGTGAAATTCATAAACTCTGAATCTCTTTCTTGTCTCAGCATTTCTGGATAGAAGTTCTCCAAGAACATCTCTTTAAAAGTCCTTCCATAACATATCATTAGTGTTTTGAGATATTTCCTGAATGTCCCACCAGTTATTTGTTGAACCCCATAGCATATAAGTATCTAACATGACCCTCCTCTCAGCTAGAGTCTCCAAATGTTCAGGTATCATATCTATGGATTCAATCCAGAATTCAACTCCCTCAGGTCCACCCTCTCCAATAAAAGTATAAGGGTCCTGCAGCTGAAACTCACATTCCAACTCAAACATGCTTTTCAGAACCCACCCTCGGTCTCTCTCCAGGAATTGCATGAAATGAGAAAAGTTCTCTTAGAACAGTTCACCTCCCACCGAAGCTTACACCAATGGTTCCTCAAGTTCAGTATCTGAAATTTCATTCTAGTCTATTCCCCTAGGTCTCTCCCTCAATAAGCATCATGGAGGTATATATCTATAAATCCAAACACACATCTTTGGTAACATAATGCAACCTTATAACATTTACATAATAGGAGATAATAACACAAAAAGTTTCAACATGTCCTTTCCCCTTTTCTCACTACAAATTCAACACCGAGGCTATATCACAACCCTTAACCATCATACTCTTAGGTCATGGTTAATACGGGTACAAACATTCTCATTAATTAATTCAACCATTAATTAATCACATTATCTCAAATTGATTATTTCAACAATTAATTAATTAATCATACTCATGTCTTCAATCAAGGTTCTCATTAGACACTCATTTATTCTCAGTTTTACTCACTATTTCAACATCACAATAAGGAAAAATAGTTCGAGTTAAATAACTTAACAATAACAAGTTTTCTTGTGAGTTCCTAGAATAATAGATGCCACAACAACCCTATGTTCCCAGAATGGTGCATGTAGAGTCAAGTATTATCCCTCTTTAGGCCATGAATCAAAATTCAACAACTGTCAAAACAAATATTTAATCACACCACAAGTGAATCACCTATGGTGAAATAATATCAAACTGTAAAAACAAACAACAATCACAAAATTCCCACCCTGAGTACTCAGATTTCCCCCCATAAATGGGTTTGAAACATCCATGCATCCGATCATTTCCAATCCTCGACTCTTCCAAGTATCATGTCTTACTTCCCCAAAATAGTAAGGAAAAACAAGAAGAAAGGAAATAAAAAATATCAGATACAACTTTGTGACATCCCAGTCTAGGTGTCACTAAATTGTTCGCCAAGTCGGTCGGCCCCATGCCCTCAAGCGCGTCTCCCCATGTGCCAGATAGTGCCAACTAGAAGAAAAATTTTGGTAATTCAGTCCTATGGAGACTATGACCTCTTTTATCAGAATAAAACTCTAAAGGAACCAAACATAAATAACCATGTGAGGAAGCATATAAATGACCAGAACAATACCATGTCATATGATATTCAAAACAAGATAATACACTACCCAAATAAATGGTAAATAATTCTATGATAATGTGAATCTAAAGTGTCTACAATTCAACTAAATGTAAATACACAAGGACTCCCATGCAGGTCCTGAACCACTTCTGGTTCCCTCTCCCATGCTTTAATCCCAAACAAAAACCTATCTGAGGGCCTTCCCTTATCAAGTCTTGGAACAAAAAAGTCTACTCGAGTGTCGATCAGGTGTCAAGAATAGTGTGTGAGTATAACATAGTAGGCCTCCACCAATGGTGTCTAAAACATTTCAAGTCAAAATATAGTGTATGTAGTTTTATTAATAAATAAATAAAATTCATAATTAAACAGTTATCACATTTTCATTTAATCTTTAATCATCACATTAGTCCTAGTTTTAATTTTTGTTCCCCATTTGATTCATCATTCATTATTATCATTCATTTGGTTTTGAACATCATGTCAATCTGTCCAAATCTCATTCAGTGTAGGTGTCCATACCTAACAAACCATATCTCATTCTGTGTTGGTCATCATCCCTAGAACCCCATAATCTCAATCTTGGATAACTATTCTGGAGGAACGCCATGTCCAAGTCCCAACTGCTAATTAGTCTATAAATCTATATCTATCACCGCAAAAATATCATCCATTTAATCATTATTTACTTCACAAGAATTAGCCACATCATTATAATACTAATCCAATAATTAGTTAAACATTTCAATGTCCATTAGTTAACATAACAATTAAAAAAGAATATAACCCATTAATTTATTCATAAATTATTTAGTCAATCAAATCAATTTTCATAACATATTTAATTCTACAGAACTAATTATCCATATCAAATCTCAACATGTCATAATTAATTTTCACAATTAATCACCTTTAATAAACATCATGGCACATAATTAATTACCAAAATTAATTATCTTAAATAGCCAAACATCATTTCATAGTTACTTTACCACGAATAATTATCTTAAAATAATCAATTCAATATCTCAACCCATGTCCAATATCCAAAAAAATATATCTATTTATGTAACCCCCCTTCATTTGTTCCATGATTAAATTATGAATTAATTACCAAGGCAATCACAAGTCAATTCCACATTCCTAATTACTCCAATTTAGGAAATTAATTATCATGGAAAGCTATAAAATCCATAAACTCAAAATCACATATAAAATCCACGACTATAGAAGTTTATATAGATCACCTAAATCGGTTTATAAACAGATGTTAGCCTGATGGAATTCCCAAAAATCCAATGGGCACAAATTTGTGGATCAAGCTCTAGATCTAAATACCATAACCAAAATTACGATCAAAGACATCATGATCTTTCCCATATAGATAAAGATCGACAATACTAGATCTAGATATCAACTTATCTATTTAGATCCATGGAAACAATGGAGATATTTTATGAAAAGATCAAGGAATGATATAGGAATGAACGAGAGAAGCAATTGTATGATATTCACTTATCAAGAAGAGATTGGATGATAAATTCGGGATTTCGATCTTGAATAAAGATGTTTGAATCATCGTGGAGTCCCGCTAGAAGGCTCTGGGATCACCTAGAATTTTTCAAACTCAAGACAAGGTCAAAGGAGTCTCAGGTGTTCGGGTGATTTTAAAATAGATTTGTGGATAATTAATCCCACACACATGGTTTCCCAGGTATGGGCACATGGTTAGGAAACCCTGTGTGGAACCCTCTTTCAATGTTCGTATGGTTGGCATGGTTTAGTCACATGGTTTCTCATACATTGTGCAAACTGTGAACACCTCGCAATCCATTAGTTTTCCATAAAAAATCACATAAACTCACCCCATGCCACTACTAAAAAGAAAATGTGCTTAAATGTAACACCCGAGACTTTTATGAGAAATGGTTTGCTTTTATGTCATATAAATCATCAAAGGAATCTTTCAATACACACAAAACTAGCTTGGCTTGCTTTACACGCAACCACGACCTTCCTCAATAGCTTGCTTCGTACGCAATACCGAGTTTCACTAAACAACGATATGCTATTAAAATATTATTAAAACTAGATGTTATGAATAGTGATAACCACTTTTTGAAATTTTTGAAATTTTATTTTTCAAAATGGACTTCATTTTTGGATTCGGGATATCGAAATTATCTTAGGGTGAAATTTTGGTACTTTTCGGATAACTTTCATATTCTGATGAATTGAAAAAATTACTAAATTTTAATTAAAAACAAATTTTTTAGTCGAAATAATTAATAGTGATAAATTATTAATTTGAGCGGTTTTAAAGTATATTTAGAATATATTTTTACAATTTAATACAATTTTGTTCATTGTATGTAATTTCACATTTAAACCAGACACAAACAAGTGTCAATCTTTTGTTAGTTATTATCTTTTAAAAACACGCTATTTGTTTTGACGACGGGAATTAATTTTTAAATTAGTTAATGTAACTGATATGTTTTGAATTTGGTAAAATAAACATCATTTTTGAATTCAAAAAATCAAATATAGCTTAGGCCTAATTTTTGGTATTTTTATGGAATCTTTCATTTTTTGATGAATAGTGAAACCACTAAGTGGTAGTTAAAAAAACTAAATTTTTCATAAAACTTAATTTTACCGCTTCTGTGAATAGAATTTCGAAAATCCGAGAGACACGGTTAATATAAAGGACTAAAATGTGGTTCAATGAGATGAAAATAATTTTTGGTGAATTGTAACGTTTTACTTTTTTTTACCACGGTTAAAAGTAAATAGGGTAGTTAAGGGTAAAAATGATATTATTATTACCCTAAAAAATTTCCTAATTCTATTGGATAAGTTTAATTTGACCAAAAACAAACTTAGGAATAAAATATGACCATTTAGGCCCACTTGGATTAGATTAAGTCATTTATTATCAATTTATTTAAAGAAGGGTTAAAATAGTTAAAATCAATATTTAATAACTAAATCATTTTTAATATAGGGTTATACAGAAGATAAATTCGACTATAAATATTCATTAGAAAGCTAAAAAGATTTCCTACATAATGATATTTTATTTTTAATTTTTAGACTTTAAATAAGTTATTTTATTTATGACACAAAGATGATGCAGTAATTAACTTATTAATGAAATATTGACATAATTGATGTTATAAATACCCAAATAAATATAATTTGAGACTTTTTCTAAATTACACTAATTTTATAGGTTAATATGACATGTTAGTATTTATTTAATTATCTTTTTTTCTAATTGATCATTCTGTTATCATTTTCAAAAAAATAAATTACTAAATAGTGTCAAAATTGACATAAAATTGTTTTTAAAACAAATATTATATTATTAATTGTTATTTCATTTCAAAAAATATAAGGTTCAGCCAAATGACTTAGATACGGTAATATATATTAATAATAAACAACTTTGGGTTATTTTGTCTTGTTATTTTATGTTTATTAACCTTATAGTGTAAGAACACAAAAAGACACAGTAAAAGTAAAATTGTCTAACATAATGTTAAATCTAAATGATAAGGTTAAAATAGGAACCTAAACTTGTCTAAATTCTATTGGATGAGATTATTCCGACCCATAACAACCTTAGCTTCGAAATAAATCAATTTGGAGCTATTTAAAACCGAATTTGGCTCTATAATAAAATAATATTTTTAGTTTTTCCAAAGGAGCCCCTCTCCTCCCTTATAAAAGGGAACCTCCTCCCCCTCTTCCTCACACCACTTTGAGCCTTCAAGCTCGGCCAACCCCTGCTAGTTTCTTCTATCCACTTCCCTAGAGACATCCTAGAGGTCCTGGTCTTCTTCAAAGACCAATTTTAGTGTCCTAAAAGGAGGTCTCAAAGAAGCTCTTCAAAGAAGAGGTAATGTCCGTTTCCGATTCTTTCATCTTTATTTCTTCTTCCAATTATTCTTCTTTAGTTGTTTCATTATGAAGAAATAAAATAAGTATCACTCATATAATGATATTTTATTATGGGTATTAAACAACTCTATTTCACCATCTATCCATCCTATGGAAAATGAAATCACCACGCGTGCGTACGTACGGAATACCGTCTCCACGACGTGGTGTAATCTATTTTCCACCACCACCTTACTTGGATGGGTATAATGGTGTAAATAATAACTATATATGATTATTTTATAGTTATATTGATTCTGTAATTGTATATATACACTCCATTACAATTTCACGATCATGGGAACGATATCATCGCTCGTGCGTACGTATGGAATACCGTCTCGAGGATGTGATGCGACTCGTTCTACATGTTCTTGTTGGATCGAATAGTCGATATAAAAGTCTATTAGATGGAACAATACAAGAGGGGGGGGGGGTGAATTGTAGGTTTAAAAACCTTGAGTTTTAGTAACAAAGAGATTAGTTTAAATGAACTTAAACTAATACAAATACAAGATGAACATAATAATCAGAGTAATACAGATATGAATGATTCTACCTTAAAGCGTATAGAACCAATCAATACAATATGTAATGGAATGATTGTAATTGAAACAATTACAATTGAATAAGTAAAGAAGAAAGGAAACAATACAAATCCCTTTCTAATACAACATCGGAAATGTAAAAGTAATACAATTCTTTTAACCCAAAGAGAAGGGTTATCCTTTCACCTAGGATAAAAGGTCTGTCTCAGCAACACCTTGGTGAGCCCTCGATACGATGATCGGCACGTCTGTCTGCCTATCCCCGGCAGCCCTCGATTTTGCAGGTAATCGACACCTCTGTCTTTCAATTACTTGAAAGCCCTCGATACGATGATCGGACGCACAAGGCTGATGAGAGAAGTCATAGTGTCTCTCTCTAGAATCTTCGTAGTTCACAGAGTCTCTTTCGTTCTCTTCGTTCATCAGTGTGTTCTCAGCTTCAAATGACCTCCTATTTATAGGCCTCGGGTTCCAACGGTCATATTGCCTCCAACAGTCATATTGAAACAGAAAGCACGACATCGTTTTGATTAGTATATAACTAACTCAACGACATCGTTTTGTTAGGATAAGAGATATATAGAAATGTAAAGCATGAGTACGATTCATATGCAGAGAGAGTTTTTGACAAAGTACCAAAACAAATAATGATCATCTGAATAGCAAAGTCAGTACGATACGTTTGACAGAGTCAGTACGATACGATTGACAGAGTCAGTACGATACGTTTGACAGAGTCAGTACGATACGTTTTGGTTGGTACGATCAACATCGTACGATACGATAAACATGATAAAAGACAATTTGTTATTTACAAACATATGATAGAATACATTTGAGATTTCCAAAACATGATATAGAATATATTTGTGATTTCCAAAACATGATGTAAAAGCCAAAAGAAGACTTTTGACTTAACAATCTTCCCCTTTTTGGAAAGCACAAACACACAAAGTAAATGAAACAAGAAATACTTATCTCCCCCTGAGTTATTGAAAACTCTTCTGAATAAGAAATTGAATACAACTAACTCCCCCTTAGGTATTGACTTTCCTAAGGATTGTATTCATAGATTTTCCTTAAGAGTATTGTAATGCATTCTCCCCCTTTGTAAAACAATCTTTGCTTTGAAAATATTCTCCCCCTTTGTGATTTACAAAAAGAAAGGAGGAATCTCGAATTGTCTGGAAGAGTTAGTGAAGTAATACAAGACAATGGATAAAAGAGAAAGGATTATAAGAGTTATTACAAAACAAACAAGTTCCAAAAGAAACAAATACAACAATCATTTGTTTTCTCTTTCCTTCTCTTTCTTTATAAGCTCATGAAGCACAGCTTTCATCTTCTTGATCTCCTTCTTGTCTTCAGAAATTGATTCACCCTGAGTTTTGAGAAGCTCTTGTTGATCCGCAAAAATCTGATCTTGATTTCTGATGGTTTCCTCCTGTACTCTGATTACTTCTTCAAGGGTATCAATTCTGATTTGCAGAGTCTTGTTATCCTTGGATAGCTCAGAATTTTGATTCTTCAGTAAAACCATTTCATCTTTGAAAGATGAAACCTTCGAGAATTCAGATTGGAAAGCATTCATCCTATCTTGCAAGTCTTTCACTGATGGAACATCGGCTCTTTGAGAAGATAAAAGGTTCAGCCTTTCAATTGTTTCTTTATCAAGCTTGTTGAAAGCAATTGCTAGCTCATTTGATAACCTCCTTATATCTTCAATAGCTATTTCATGATCATTGATTGGGCTTTCAGTTTTGTATGACCACTTGGTCATCTTATTGCAAGCTTTCTTATGAGCAACTGAGCTTTCCGAAAGAACTTTCAGATCGGCTTCTACTGACAAAACTTTCTTTCTCAATTCTTTTACAGAGCCAAACTTTTTCCTTTGATTTTCAGTAATAAAATCAATCTTCCCTTCCAGCCTCGGGAAATAAGGAATTGTTTTCTCCACCCTTCTCAAAACATGAACAATGTAATCACTCTTCTTGAGAGAGATTGTATGCTCTGAATCAGTATCTTCATCGTACGATGCTAGTTCATACGATCTGCTTGAATCAACAACAGGCTGTTTCCCTTTCACTTTTTCTTTCTGCTTTCTTTCTTCTTCTACTTTGTCACTAATGACAACAACTTTATCAGAATGAGAGGATTGAGCATCTTGCTTTTCTCGAGATGATATCCTGTCCGGAGATCTTTCCTGATCGGCATGAGGAGTTTGTTGAACACCTTCGCTCAGCTTTTGAAGCGATTCCTCTCTACTTTTCTTTGAACTTTGAAGAAATTCTAACAGAAAATCTCCTTCTTCTACTTCCACTTCTTCTATCACTTGTTTTCCTTTTTCTTTCTCAGGCAGACTCTGTACGATGGGCTCTTGATGCACTTCCACAGTTAGTTGAGCACTAGCATCTTCAACTGCTTTCAAGACTTTAGAGATATCAAAGTCCTGAGCCTTTCTTTTCAAAAGAGTCTTCTTTTTCTTTTCAGCTTGAAGGGTTTCTTCTACCCTTATTCTTTCTGCAAAGGCCTCAGCAGGATCAAGACCAAACTTCGGATCACCTTCCTTTCTTTGTTCCTTGTCCTTTCTCCATTTGGCTACAACTTCCTTACTGTACCTTGGCTTCTTCTTTGGTTTTGAACTAGTTTAAGGATCAGACTTTCGAGTAACACCGGTGGATTGATTGTCCTTGGCTGGCATAGGTGCCGATTGATTTTGAGCCAATTCAGCTTCTACATCTCTGACAAAAAGTTTTGAATTTGAATCAAAACAAACATTCAGCTTTTTCATCGTACTCTTATTAATCAAAGACGGCCACAAATCCATAGGTTCTCCTTTCAAAGGAATGTTACAAAACTTCATACTCTCAAGAATGAATTTCGTAAGGATGGCTGGATACATTATTATTTGGGATTTAATCCCTCCTTTCTTGACATTCTTGATGGTTTCAAAAATATATCCCATGAGATTTACTTTCCTCATATTCACAAGATAGTCGAGCATAAAGACATCAGAAACTTTAAGGGTTTCTCTATCTCCTTTTCTTGGAACAAGAAAACCTTTCATCCATAAAGTGACAAACCGATTGTCCGGTAAAAGATGATAAACTTTCCTCTTTCCCTCATTAACAACAAACAAAGTTTTTTCAGCACTTTCTCTATTAAACGTACCAACTTCCTCTGGTAGTTTGTGAGATGGACAGAATGCATCGCCTTCTATAGAAACATTCAGAAAAAGTGCCGCTTGTTTCACAGACATGGATATCTTTCTATCGTACACAGCGAAGTTTATAGTCATATCTTTGTCGAAAGAAACAGTTTTGTAAAACTGACAAACTTCATCAAAAAGAACTGGATCTTGAATATCAGGCTTTTCCACACAGAGATGTTCCCATCCTTGAAACAAAATAATCCTCTTGATTGTAGAATCGTACATATCGAAAAATTCTCGGGATACTAACCTTTCTCTGTGAAAGTCTTTCTCTGTAAAAGTCTTTGAAGACATTTCGACAGGAGTATTAGCAGAAGATTGAGACATAAAGGTTCTGCCGATGAGAAGATCGTACGATGGTTTATAGCTGGTGGAGCAGAGCTTCGCCTCAAATCCTGAAACTTTAATGTGGGTTTGGGGAGGGGAGGGGGGTATTTATAGGAGATAAAGAGATGACCGTTGATATTCTACGGTCAAGATTAGATAATACCAGATCAATGGTTAGGATTAAAACAAAGAAAATAAAATAAAAAAAAATGAAAAGAAACCTGTCGGAGAACATAAGGTGATTGCTGGTTTTGGTATGAATCAAAAGTAAACACAATCGTAAGAAGAAAAAAAAATCATGATGCCGATGGAAAATAGTCATTACTATGATCGGACCGTACGATGGAAAATAGTTGTTACCATTAACCGACAGTACGATGGAAAACAATCTCAATACTATCATCGGTCGATACAAAAAAAATATTGAATGATACGATGGAAAAGAATTTGAATACTATCATCGGTCGATACAAAAAAAATATTGAATAATACGATGGAAAAGAATTTGAATACTATCATCGGTCGATACAAAAAAATATTGAATGATACGATGGAAAAGAATTTCAATACCATCATCGGTCGATTCAAAAACTATTGAATGGTACGATGGAAAATAATTTCAATACCCTCATCGGTTGATTCAAAAACTATTGAATGGTACGATGGAAAAGAATTTCAATACTATCATCGGTTGATTCAAAAACTATTGAATGGTACGATTGAAAAGAATTTCAATACCATCATCGGACGATACAAAATTTTTGAACAATACGATGGAAAAGAATTTCAATACGATAAACAGAAAAACTGAAATGGTCAATACGATAAACAGGAAAACTTAAAATGAAACGATAAAACTGTCAATACGATAAACAGAAAGAAACATATATAAAGAGTAAATTTTTAAAGATCAGAAACATAAAGACATAAAGAAATGTCCTCCCCCTTTCTACGAGGAGTATCTTACTATTAAAAGAGATGTAAAACATGAAGTAGATATGAATGATTATTTTAATGTAATCATTCCTAGCTTCTGTTTTATAAATTCAAATCTATCGGAAGGTAAAGGTTTTGTATAAATATCAGCAAGTTGTTCTTGCGTTCCGATGAATTGTAAAACAATATCTCCTTTTTGTGTGTGATCTCTAAGAAAGTGATGCCTAACATCTATGTGTTTTGCATGAGAGTGATGTGCTGGGTTTTTACTAAGAGCTATGGCACTTGTATTATCACACAGAATTTGAGTTTTGGAGAAACTCAAACCATAGTCAGTGAGTGTGTGCTGCATCCACAATACTTGAGCACAACAACTTCCAGCTGCTACATATTCAGCTTCAGCAGTGGAGAGTGCTACTGAGTGTTGTTTCTTGCAAGACCAAGAAACCAAAGAATCTCCTAAGAAATGACATGTTCCAAAAGTACTTTTTCTATCCATTCTACAACCACCAAAGTCAGCATCTGAAAAACTTTTTAAAACAAAATCATTTCCAGAAGAGTAGAAAAGTCCTAGATCCATAGTGTCTTTTAAATACCGAAATATTCTCTTTACGGCTTTTAAGTGAGACTCTTTTGGATTAGATTGATATCTTGCACATAAGCATACAGAAAACATCAAGTCGGGTCGACTAGCTGTCAAGTATAGCAAACTCCCTATCATACCTCTAAAAATTGTTTGATCTAATGGTTTCCCAGTTTCATCAAGATCAAGAGTATTTGAGGTACCAATTGGGGTTCTAATACTTTTAGTTTTGTCAAATCCATACTTTTTGAGTAAGTATTTAATATACTTATGTTGAGATATATAAGTTCCTTCTGGTTTTTGAGATATTTGAAAACCTAGAAAGAATGTTAACTCACCCATCATACTCATTTCAAACTCAGATTTCATTAAATTTGCAAAAGAATCGGTTAAAGATTTCTGAGTTGATCCAAATATGATGTCATCAACATAGATTTGGACAACCAAAACATTTTTGTTTTCCATTTTGATAAAAAGAGTTGGATCAGCTGTACCTTTTCTATAATTGTTTTGTAAAAGAAATCCTGTAAGTCTATCATACCATGCTCTAGGGGCTTGTTTAAGACCATATAGAGCCTTGGTAAGTTTAAAGACATGATCAGGATGTTTTGGGTCTTGAAAACCAGGAGGTTGTTCGACAAAAACTTATTCTTGAACAAAACCATTTAAAAAAGCACATTTGACATCCATTTGAAATAGTTTGAAATTGAAATATGCTGCAAGGGCTAATAGAATACGAATAGATTCAAGTCCAGCTACTGGGGCATATGTTTCTTCATAGTCTATTCCCTCTTGTTGATTATAGCCTTTAGCAACAAGTCTTGCTTTATTTCTTACAATGATTCCATTTTCATCACACTTGTTTCTGAAAACCCATTTTACACCAATTACAGTTGTTTCTTTAGGTCTTTCAACTAAAGTCCAGACTTGATTCCTTTCAAATTCATTTAGTTCATCCTGCATTGCTTTGATCCAATCATTATCACCTAAGGCCTCACTTGGACTTTTAGGTTCAAATTGGGAAAGAAAAGAAAGATGTTCTATTTCATTTCTTAAGGAATTTCTGGTCCTTACAGGTTGATTTATATCACCAATGATGTTATCACTGGGATGATTCCTAAGAAACAATTGATTTGGGTTTTGTAAAACCTGTTCATCAACATATGGTAGAAAATCTTCTGTGGTAAATGTTTCAGGAACACTTTCTTGAACATTTTCCTTATCAGAATGTTCTTCTAATATAGGTTGATAAACATTTTTGGAAAACACATCCGAGGATGTAGGATTGGATTGGTTGAAAACAAAAGGGTTAGTTTCATCAAATTTTACATGTACTGTTTCTTTGACAGTACAAGTGTTTTTATTGAAAACTCTATAAGCTTTAGAGGTTGTGGAATAGCCTTGAAAGATTCCTTCATCAGATTTTGGTGCAAATTTGTTCAAATTATCTTTTGTATTCAAAATGAATACTTTGCATCCAAAAACTTTGAAGTAAGAAACTTTAGGTTTTCGGCCAGTCCATAACTCGTAAGGAGTTTTATTAAGAAATGGTCTAGTTAAAACACGATTTATAGTATAACAGGCAGTACTTACAGCTTCAGCCCAAAAGTGCTTAGCAATTGAGTATTCACTCAACATGGTTCGAGTCATTTCCTGAAGAATACGATTTCTTCTTTCAACAACACTATTTTGCTGAGGAGTTCTTGGTGCTGAGAAATTGTGAGTAATACCTTTCTTACTACAAAAAGTTTCAAAATCTGAGTTTTGAAATTCACCACCATGATCACTATGAATAGTTATCAATGGTAGGTTTTTCTCATTTTTAACTTGGGCTCTAAAAGTTTTGAAATACGAAAAGGCTTCAGATTTCTTTGTGAGAAAGTAGACCCATGTAAATCTAGTAAAGTCATCAACTAAAACAAATACATAGTATTTGCCTCCAATGCTTCCAGATTGTGAAGGACCAAACAGATCCATATGCACAAGCTGTAATGCATTAGAAGTTGAAACTTCATTAATTGGTTTAATGCTAGTTTTATGTTGCTTTCCAAATTGACAAGGATCATAGACTTTTGAAGAATCATATCTAAGATCCGGTAGCCCTTTTACAAGTCCTTTCTTTGAGAGTTTTATTAGGTTTCTCAAATTACAGTGTCCTAATCTCCTATGCCATAGCCACGATTGGTCTTCTATTACACTTAAACAAGGTAAGTTTTGGTTCCTAAGGTCTTCTAAGTTAATAGTGTAAACATTCTCTTGCCTATGGGCAGATAGAATGAATTCATCCTTGGAATTGTGAACTAGACACTTATCATTTCTAAAATTCACAAGGTAACCTTCATCACATAATTGACTTATGCTGATGAGATTGTGCCTAAGACCTTTAACAAACAAAACATTTGAAATAAGAACTTTTCCAAGAAAAACGATATTACCTATACCAACAATCTTTCCTTGAGCATTATCTCCGAAGGTAACTTTTCCACCTTTTGTTTTGATAACCTTTTCAAAGAAATCTTTGTTTCCAGTCATATGTCGAGAGCAACCACTATCCATGTACCAAATGTTCTTATTGATACACTTCTCGTTTTCCTGAAAAAGAAACAATTAGATTTTCGGAATCCAAACTTGTTTGGATCCAGACGGATTAGATAAAAGAATTTTAGGAATCCACATTTGTTTTGAAAAATGAGCTTTATGAAATCCTAAGGATTGAGTTTTGTTAAGAGAACAATCTCTTCTCCAATGTCCACCACATTGACACTTGGAATAGAAAATGGTTTTTTGAGGAACAAAATAGTTATTACTAAAAACAGGTTTGGAATAAGTATAACCAAGACCAGAACGATTTCTCAAAGGTCTTATTTGAGAGTACATCCTATCAAAGTTTTCTTTTCCATGAGTAAAGTTTGACAAGCACTTTTTCAAGGATAAAATCTCCGACTTTAGTTTTAAAACCAAATTTTTGTTTTCTAAAACATTTGAATTAGAACTAGAGTTAGACTCTAAAAAGTTTTTCTTTGAAATAGCAGTTTCAAGATCCTTAGAAAGTTTATCTTTTTCAGATTTGACTTTCTCAAGGGTTTTCAAAATACTTTCAAAATCAGAAGTTTTCCCATCAAGATCTTTAGAAAGATCTGATACTTCTTTAGTCAAAATAGAAATTCTAGAATTTGCTTTTTCAAATCTCTTTTTGAGTTTAGAATTTTCATTTTCAAGTAACTTAGCAAATCTAGAGACTTCTTCAAAAGAAGGTAAAGTATCATCTTCTGATGATGAGGGTTCATCATTTGAAGATTCATAATATTTATTATCAACATAATTTGTATTTAAAGAGACATTTGTAACAGCTTCAGCATTATGTACCTTAGCCATGAGACAATGATCTTCAATTGGTAGTCTGGCTAGAAGTCCAATATTCCTTTGTCCTGACATCTCATATTCTGAAGAATCATCTGAGGAATCACTACCACTTGAACTCCATGTATCATTGGCTTTCAAGACTTTCTTTGTCTTATAAAACCTTTTCTTGTTTCTTTTAGAGTGTTTCTCTTTTCTATCTTTCCTCTTCAGTAAAGGACAATCAGGTCTTATATGTCCTGCTTTCTTGCATTCATAACAAGTTACCTCTGAATCTTTCCTATCTTTCCTGTCTTTCTTTTTGAATCTATATTGAAAATCTTTCTTTCCCACAATCTTGTTCATCCTTCGAGCAAGATTGGCTAACTCATTGTCTGAAAGATTACAATCACTTGAATCAGATACAACAACTTTCTTGGATTTAGACCTTGTAACCCTTTCAGGTGTTTTAGCTTTAGATGAAAAAGCTACACTTCCATTCCCATTCTTCTTCTTATTGAAATCAGCATCTCTTTTCATTCTTTTCTCGTGCTGTAGAAGAGTTCCAAAGAGTTCATCAAGAGTAATCTGAGAAACTTTTCTATTTTCATCAATAGCTGTTCTTTTTGACTCCCATTCATTTGGCATAATATCTATAATCTTATCAACAAGAGATTCATAATCAAGACCTTTTTCTCCCATAGATTGTAAGCTGTTGACAATTGTCATAAACCTTTGTTGCACTTTACATACTGGCTCTCCATAAGGAAAAACAAACCCATGATACTCTGCTCGAAGCATTGCTCTCCTTGTTTCTATAACCTTGGATGTACCAAAATGAGTGACTTCTAATTTCTTCCAAATACAGTTAGCTGCTTCACATGAAGATATCTGACTATATATATTCCTGGTCATAGAGCATAATAAAGTATTGCGTACCTTGTAATTCAGTTGATATTCTTGCTTCTCCTGATTGGTGAAAGTACTAACTTCTTTGTCAGGAATTTTGTAACCCCCAGTAAGCATAATAAAATTGTCTACACCAGTATTGATGACGAAAGTCTTCATACGATCTCTCCAATACTCATAATCATTCCCATCAAAGATTGGTGGTCTAGAAGGATTCAGATTATCTATTGATCCGATATTCATTCCTGCCATCTAATATAACAAAAACAACTTTTCCACTCCACACGTTAGTGTAGTAAGTATTTAAGAAAGTAATAAGAAATAAAGCTAGTAATACAAGTCAGTGGAAAACCTCCTCTGATACCAATTGTTGGATCGAATAGTCGATATAAAAGTCTATTAGATGGAACAATACAAGAGGGGGGTGAATTGTAGGTTTAAAAACCTTGAGTTTTAGTAACAAAGAGATTAGTTTAAATGAACTTAAACTAATACAAATACAAGATGAACATAATAATCAGAGTAATAAAGATATGAATGATTCTACCTTAAAGCATATAG
Organism: Viscum album; assembly: GCA_963277665.1. NCBI lineage: Eukaryota > Viridiplantae > Streptophyta > Magnoliopsida > Santalales > Viscaceae > Viscum > Viscum album. The sequence continues at coordinate 748,844,812 of OY728138.1, read as the reverse complement.
AACCAATCAATACAATATGGAATGGAATGATTGTAATTGAAACAATTACAATTGAATAAGTAAAGAAGAAAGGAAACAATACAAATCCCTTTCTAATACAACAGCGGAAATGTAAAAGTAATACAATTCTTTTAACCCAAAGAGAAGGGTTATCCTTTCACCTAGGATAAAAGGTCTGTCTCACCAACACCTTGGTGAGCCCTCGATACGATGATCGGCACGTCTGTCTGCCTATCCCCGGCAGCCCTCGATTTTGCAGGTAATCGGCACCTCTGTCTTTCAATTACTTGAAAGCCCTCGATACGATGATCGGACGCACAAGGCTGATGAGAGAAGTCACAGTGTCTCTCTCTAGAATCTTCGTAGTTCACAAAGTCTCTTTCGTTCTCTTCGTTCATCAGTGTGTTCTCAGCTTCAAATGACCTCCTATTTATAGGCCTCGGGTTCCAACAGTCATATTGCCTCCAACGGTCATATTGAAACAGAAAGCACGACATCGTTTTGATTAGTATATAACTAACTCAACGACATCGTTTTGTTAGGATAAGAGATATATAGAAATGTAAAGCATGAGTACGATTCATATGAAGAGAGAGTTTTTGACAAAGTACCAAAACAAATAATGATCATCTGAATAGCAAAGTCAGTACGATACGATTGACAGAGTCAGTACGATACGATTGACAGAGTCAGTACGATACGTTTGACAGAGTCAGTACGATACGTTTTGGTTGGTACGATCAACATCGTACGATACGATAAACATGATAAAAGGAAATTTGTTATTTACAAACATATTATAGAATACATTTGAGATTTCCAAAACATGATATAGAATATATTTGTGATTTCCAAAACATGATGTAAAAGCCAAAAGAAGACTTTTGACTTAACAGTTCTTCATTGCATAATGATTATATAAATTAATTGAATGAATTAATATATTACACTAATAACAAATCTGGAAATGAGGTATCTATAACCTAAAAAGAAGAATAAGAATTTATTCGACAAAACACGCATAAGAACAAAAAGTAATAAACACCCGAATAAAAAGTTGTAATGAAATATTACTAATAAGAAGCTAAGAATATGACCATATATGATATCATAAAAATAAGAATGATTTTGTAATAAGTCAATAACAATATTTAAATCATTATACAGAAGGTTCGGACACTTACGAAGCAAATCAGACCTAAGGTAAGGGAAATATCACAATCTCATTTTTATCCGAGATTGTTTATAATTTGGTATTTACTGGGGTGTATTTTATCATCCACATCCATGTTTCCTCAATATGTAATATTATTTACATCCAAATACAATTGTTTAAATCCATTTTTACCCTTTGGTGAGTTTATATTAAACGATATGAAAGGAATCTTTTGTCGTTTTTCGTACGAGGTACTTTTTTGACTTTTCCGACAAATGTACGAGGAGAATGTTTTTTAACTTATACGGCATGAATGTATTTTTAAAACATTATTTCCAAGAAGTTTACTTTACAAGTTTTCATGTTTATTAATAATCAACTTATATTAGTTTAAAATTGTATGACATGTTAATAAAGGAAAATGTTTTTGAAGTAGAAAGGATATTTTCCTCAATAATGGAGTTCAAGTGTTTTATCAAAATTATTTTCCATCTAAGATAAAATAGGGTACTGTTTCTATCCCTATTATTAAATTGATTTTATTATGTTGTGATGGAATTATTTTTATGAATTCCTTTATCTTATATGAATTGTTTTATGATGTCATGTTATTTAAGAATCCAATTTTTATTACATGGGTTATCCAATGATGTATGATTTATGATTTTGTGGCACACATATGAATGGTATCATTATGAGATGGGTGCGACCTATATCTCCCTCCAATGCATTGGGTAAATATTTTATATCTCAGGATATAGACATGTCTGGAACGGCAGGTTAAACCGGTTCAGTGAAACAGGACTGAAACGAGGAATGAACTTAGTTCAGAAATGGACTTTGTCCACTAAGATAGTCTTGGAAATGAGTCATGACTAATAAGAAATGATTATCTATGATTATGTGTGTATGCCAGAAAGTTTCATGTTTAATGTTATTATTATTGGGATTACATTTCACTACTATGATTTATCCCATGTTATGAAATTATGATCTCTTTTGAAGGTTAATATTTACAAAAGATATGTTCTTATGAATATGATGTGATTGATATTTCTTTTGTTTACCCTTACTGATCATTTGAGCTCACCATTTTGTAAGTTTTTTTCCCAGGTCAGGAAGAAGGTTATTAAGTAAGATATGCCAAAAGGGACTATAGATATGATGAAATAAATGGGAGACAGTGTAGATGCTTTATGAACCAGTTGTTTATGTTTCCTTGTTTCTAAAGACACTATACCTATACGGTCCGTTCATGGTTTTGTTATATGTTGTAATAAGTGTGCTTCAATTCTAAAGTAATAACTATGTATGTAAATTATGGTTCATTATAGTTGGTATGAGATGAAAGGTATAGTCAACCTTTGGAAACTAGGATGTGAAAGACTTATTAAGAACCTTAAGGATAAGTCTAAGCATAGAACACAATCTTAGTGTTTTAGAAATTGCCATCAATAACCAAGGATAATACCTTAAGTGTGAAATTTTGTTCTTGATTATGTGGATTTACTATTATAATTAGTGTTTCTCACACTATTCTTCTTGGTTTTAGTCAATGGCTAAAACCCTAAGGAACCGTGTTAATGCGGAATGCGATAGTCAATGCAATGATTGTCCCCCTAAGCAACCAAATGTTATGGGAGATGGAATGAAAAATCTTGTAACCATGCTCACACAACCTTCTTAAGCTATGAATCATGCAAGACTTCCAAACGATCAAAGGAAGGAGCAACATTATGTTGAATCCTTCATGAGGCAGCGTACACCTTTATTCAGCGGGTCTACTGATCCATTAGTTACTGAACAATGGATTAGTGTTACTAAAAAGATATTTTTAGTTCTTCAATGTTCTGAACATGATAAAGTCATCATAGCAGCGTATCATTTGGAAGGTGATGTTGATCAATGGTGGATTCTTATCATGAATATGAGGCAAAGAGATGAAATTGAGTCCATGGAATGAGACGAGTTCAAGAACTTATTTTTCAATAAGTACTTCCCTCGTATTCTTCGAACAATGATGGAGAAAGAGTTTCTTGAACTGAAGAAAAAGGATGATGTATCTGTTGGTACCTATGAAGCAAATTTTACAAGACTTGCAAGGTACGCTTCTGGTATTATTATCCAACATGAGAGTAAGATCGATCGATTATTTAGTGGCTTAAAACCAAGTCTTCGAAGGGCCTTATCCAAAAGGGACTTCAATAGCTACGAGGAAATCATTCGATGTGCTCTCAAAATTGAGATGGAGATTGGAGTAACCCATCAGTCATATGGGTTTGATAACAAGAGGAAAATGGAATTAAAAGGAAAATCTAAAGATCACGCTGAAAAGAAGATGAGCTTTCCCTTATGCTCAAAGTATGGAAAGAAACATGGAGGGGGTTTTCTTAAAGGGACAAGTAAATGTTTCAAATATGGAAAGGAAGTTCATTGGGAATTCAACTGCTGCAATGATGGGAAGAAGATGTCTAATGATGCAAACAAAGGAAGGGACACACAGAATAAACCTACAACACTTCAATGTTTCAAGTGCAAGGAGATGGGACATTATGCCAATAAATGCCCTAATCCCAGGGTTTTTGATGATGATCGACATCAACAAAATCTTAAGGCTAAAGACAAAGGAAAGTCACATGAAATTTCTATCAGCATTGTGGAGTATGATAACGATGTGGTGAAAGGTACAATTACCATCCACTCTAAATTAGAAAATTTATTATTTGATTCTGGATCCCCCCACTCTTTTATTTCTGAAAATTTTTCTAAGGGTATCACCGTATTATCTCAAAAATTAGATGTTGAGTTAGCTGTGGCAACACCTAATGGCATAACAGTCGCATCAAAAGTTTATAATTCTTCCCCGATTGAAGTTTGTGGGAATGTGCTTCTTGCAAATCTTGTGATCCTTCCTATAGTGGAATTTGATGTGATTCTTGGAAGGGATTGGATTTCTTTATATGGAGCTCATATCAATTTCCAAAGAAGGGAAGTCACATTTCATGTTCCAGATCAATCTATGATCATCTATCGATGCCAGGATGAACATAACCTTCCATTGGAAATTTCTTCCATCATATGGGTCTTGATTCCACTGAATGAAGGTTATTTATCTCAAATGGTTGGTGAGAAACTCACAATTAAGAATATGCCCATTGTACGTGAGTTTGATGATGTCTTTCCAGAGGAATTTCCGGGTCTTCCACCAAATCGTGAAGTTGAGTTTTCAATAGAACTCGTACCAGGTGCTTTACCTATTTCAAAGACACCTTATAGAATGGCCCGAATTGAGTTGCAGGAATTGAAGAAGAAACTCTAAGAGAATCTTGATAAGGGATTCATACGCCCTAGTGCATCACCTTGGGGAGCACCTGTTCTATTTGTTAAGAAGAAATATGGATCAATGAGACTCTGCATTGATTATCTTTAACATAACAAGGTCACTATCAAGAACAAATATCATCTCCCACGCATTGATGACTTATTTGACAAACTACGCGGAGCTCAATACATTTCCAAGATTGATCTTCGTTTAGGGTATCATCAATTAAGGGTCAAAAGGGAGGATATACCAAAGACGGATTTCCGTACAATGTATGGACACTATGAATTTATAGTGATTCCATTTGGTCTTACTAATTCCCCTGATATCTTCATGGATTTGATGAATAGAGTCTTTAGAGAATATCTTGATCAATTTGCGGTAGTCTTTATAGACGATATTCTTGTCTATTCAAAGATCAAGGAAGAACATGAAGATCACTTGAGAATTATATTGAAGACTCTGAGAAAGGAGAAGCTTTATGCCTAATTTACCAAGTGTAAATTTTGGCTTCAAAGAGTTTCATTTTTGGGTCACATAATCTCAAATGAGGGGATATCTGTGGATCCAGCAAAAACAGAGGTTATCGAAAGATGGTCGAGACCAACAATAGTAACTGAGATCCAAAGTTTTCTTGGTTTTTCGGGATATTATCGACATTTTGTGAAAGATTTTTCTCTATTATTTAATCCACTCACCAAGTTGACTCAGAAATAAGTTAAGTTTGTCTAGACAGAGGAATGTGAAGAGAATTTCTAGGAGTTGAAAAGAAGGTTATCCAGTGCACCTGTGCAAACACTGCCTTGTAGTGGAGAAAGGTTTGTGATCTATAGTGCTGCACCCAAGAAGGGATTGGGGTGTGTTATTATGAAAAATAATATAGTGATAGGTTATGCCTCACGACAGTTGAAAATCCATGAGCAGAATTACCCAACTCATGATTTGGAGTTAGCTGCGGTAATATTTACATTAAATATTTGAAGGCATTATCTTTATAGAGAAAGGTGTGATATTTATACTGATCATAAAAGTTTAAAGTATATTTTCACACAAAAGTAGATGAATATGCGGCAAAGAAGATGGTTGGAGCTGATTAAAGATTACGACTGCTCATTTCATTACCACCCTGTGAAAGCAAACAAGGTGGCAGATTCATTAAGTCGACAAGACCATGCATGTTTATCCATGATGAGGATCACAAAAGATCCAATATTTATGGATTTACAAAGTATGTATCATGGAATTATAATGGAAGGGGGAAAATGGTATATTTCTCAAATTAATATTTAACCATCTATACATGTGAAGATTAAAGAGGCGCATAAAAAATATGTAGAGTTACAAAAGAAGGTGAGAAATATTCCTACATTCAACCTTGATTGTGATGGGATAATAATGTTCAGGAATCAGGTTTTTGTTCCTCCCATCCCCGAATTAAAGAAGGAGCTATTGGACGAGGCTCATAGTTCTTCATTCTCTATTCATCCTAGAATCACGAAGATGTATAAGGACTTGAAAGAGTACTTCTGGTGGGATGGCATGAAAAGAGATGTTGCTGAATATGTCTCTCGATTCTTGGTTTGTCAGCAAGTTAAAGCTGAGAGACAGAAGTCTAAGGGGATGTTACAACCATTACCCATACCCGAATGGAAATGGGAAAACATCAATATGGACATTGTCACAGTACATCCTATAACATCCAAAGGAAATATTGCTATCTGGGTTATAGTTGATCGTCTTACAAAGTCTGCTCACTTCATTGCTATTAGAGAGGATTTCTCTCTGGATCAACTTCCCAGGATATATGTAAAGTAAGTGGTAAGATTGCATGGAGTACCACCTTCTATTATATCTGATCGGGATCCGAGATTTACCTCGAAGTTCTGGCGAAGTCTTCATTATACTGTAGATACAGAGTTGAGTTTCAGCACTGCGTATCATCCTCAAACAGACGGTCAGTCTGAGAGAACAATTCAAACTGTAGAAGATATGTTGAGAGCTTGCTCTATGGATTTCAAAGGTAGTTGGGATCAACACCTACCTTTGGTGGAATTTTCTTATAATAATATCTTTCACTCCAGTATTCAGTTGGCTCCTTATGAAGCTATCTATGGAAATAAATGCAGGACTCAAACTTGCTGGGATGAAGTTGGGGAAAGAAAGCTATTAGGACCTGATCTTGTTGATGAGATGGCAGAAAAGGTCCGATCTATTCAACAACACATAAGAGCAGCTCAAAGTCGATAGAATAGTTATGCCGACAACCGAAGAAAAGACCTAGTGTTTGAAGTGGGTGATAAATGGTTTTTAAGAATATCTCCCTGGAAGAGGTTCATGAGATTTGGAAAGAAGGGGAAGTTGAGCCCTATATATATCGGTCATTTCAAAATACTGGATCGTGTTGGAAAGGTATCTTACCTATTGGAGCTTCCACCAAATCTCTCTCAAGTTCACGATGTGTTCCATGTATCTCTCCTGAGAAAGTACATACCTGATCCTTCACATGTACTCAGCTCAGAAGTTGTACCGCTGGAGCAAGATCTTTCTTATGAAGAACAACCGATAGAGATTCTGGATCGTAGTGAAAAAGTACTACAAAACAAGACCACTCGATTGGTGAATGTTTTATGGAAGAACCACCAATTAGAAAAAGCTACATGGTAGCTTGATTATATGATGAGGGAGAGGTATCCTCATCTTTTTGTTACAAAGTGACGAATTTCGAGGGCGAAATTCATTTTAAGGGGGGTAAAATGTAACACCCGAGACTTTTATGAGAAATAATTTGTTTTTATGTTATATAAATCATCAAATGAATATTTCAATACACACAACACTATCTTGGCTTTCTTTACAAGCAACCACGACCTTCCTCAATAGCTTACGTCGTACACAATACCGAGTTTCAGTAAACAACGATATGCTATTAAAATATTATTAAAACTAGCCATTATGAATAGTGATAACCACTTTTTGAAATTTTGTAAATTTTATTTTTTAAAATGGACTTCATTTTTGGATTTGGAATATTGAAATTATATTAGGGTGAAATTTTGGTACTTTTCGGATAACTTTCATATTCTGATGAATAGTGAAAATTACTAAATTTTAATTAAAAACAACTTTTTTAATCGAAATAATTAATAGTGATAAATTATTAATTTGAGTGGTTTTAAAGTATATTTAGAAAATATTTTTACAATTTAATACAATTTTGTTCATTGGATGTAATTTCAAATTTAAACCAGACATAAACAAGTGTCAATCTTTTGATAGTTATTATCTTTTAAAAACACGCTATCTGTTTTGACGACTGTAATTAATTTTTAAATTAGTTAATGTAACTAATATGTTTTGAATTTGGTAAAATAAAAATCATTTTTTAATTCATAATATCAAATATAGCTTAGGCCTAATTTTTGGTATTTTTATGAAACATTCCTTTTTTGATGAATAGTGAAACCAATAAGTGGTAGTTAAAAAAACTGATTTTTTCATAAAACGTAATTTTACCGCTTCTGTGAGTAGAATTTTGAAAATCCGAGAGGCAAGGTTAATATCAAGGACTAAAATTTGGTTCAATGAGACGAAAATAATTTTTGGTGAATAGTAACTTTTTACTTTTTTTTACCACGGTTAAAAGTAAATAGGGTAGTTAAGGGTAAAAATGATATTATTATTACCCTAACGCATGTGCTAATTCTATTGGATAACTGTAATTCGACCAAAAACAACCTTAGAAATAAAATATGACCATTTAGGCCCACTTGGATTATATTAGGACATTTATTATCAATTTATTTAAAGAAGGGTTAAAATAGTTAAAATAAATGTTTAATAACAAAATCATTTTTAATATAGGGTTATACATAAGACGAATTAGACTATAAATATTTATTATAAAGATACAAATAATTCCTGCATAATGATATTTTATTTGTAATTTTTAGACTTTAAATAAGTTAACTTATTTATGACACAAAGATGATGTCGTAATTATCTTATTAATGAAATATTGACATAATTGATGTTATAAATACCAAAAAAAATGTAATTTGAGACTTTTTATGAATTTCAATAATTTTATAGGTTACCATGACATGTTATTATTGATTCAATTAACTTTTTTCGAATTAATCATTCTGTTATGACTTTCACAAACATCAATTACAAAATAGTGTCAAAATTGACATAAAATAGTTTCTAAAACAAATATTATATTATTAATTGTTATTTTATTTCTAAAAATCTATGGTTCAGCCAAATTACTTATATAAGGTTATATATATTAATAATAACAACTTGGGGTTCGTTTGTCTTGTTATAGTAAGTTTATTAACCTTATAGTGTAAGAACACAAAAAGACACGGTAAAAGTAAAATTATCTAACTTAATGTTAAATCTAAATGATAAGGTTAAAATAGGAACCTAAACTTTTCTAAATTCTATTGGATGAGAGGATTTATACCCATCCCCAGTTTATCTTCGAAATAAATCAATCTGGTGCTATTTAAATCCGAATTTGGCTTTATAATAAAATAATATTTTTAGTTTTTCCAAAGGAGCCCCTATCCTCCCTTATAAAAGGGAACCTACTCCGCCTCTTCCTCACACCACTTTGAGCATTCAAGCTCGGTAAAACCCTGACAATATCTTCTCTCCACTTCCCTAGTGACATCCTAGAGGTCCTGGTCTTCTTCCAAGACCAATTTTAGTGTCCTAAAAGGAGATCTCAAAGAAGCGCTTCAAAGAAGTGGTAATGTCCGTTACCGATTATTTCATCATTATTTATTCTTCCACTTCTTCTTATTTAGTTGTTTCATTATTAAGTAATAACATCCATATCACTCATATACTGATATGTTATTATAAGTATAAAACAACCCTATTTCACCATCTATCCATCCTACGGAAAATGAAATCACCACGCGTGTGCACGTACCGAAAACCATCTCCACACCGTGGTGTAATATATTTTCCACAACCACCTTCCTTGTATGGGTATAATGGTGTAAATAATAACTATATATGATTATTTTAAAGTTATATTGATTCTGAAATTGTATATATACACTCCATTACAATTTCACGATCATGGAAACGATATCATCGCTCGTGCGTACGTATGGAATACCGTCTCCACGATGTGATGCGACTTGTTATACATGATCTTCATTGCATAATGATTATATAAATGAATTGAATGAATGAATATATTAAACTAATACCAATCTGGAAATGAGGTATCTATAACCTAAAAATAATAATAAGAATTTATTCGACAAAACATGCATAAGAACAAAAAGTTATAAACACCCGAATGACAAGTAGTAATGAAATATTACTAATAAGAATCTAGGAATATGAACATATATGATATAATAAAAATAAGTATGATTCTGGAATAAGTCAATAACATTATATAAATCATTATACAGGAGGTTTGGACACTTACAAAGAAAATAAGGCCTATGGTAAGGGAAATATCCCAATCTCATTTTTATCCGAGATTGTTTATACTTTGGTATTTACTGGGGTGTATTTTATCATCCACATCCATGTTTCCTCAACATGTAATATTATTTCAATCCACCTACAATTGTTTAAATCCATTTTTACCCTTTGTTGAGTTTATAGTAAAAGATATGAAAAGAATATTTTGTCATTTTTCGTACGAGGTACTTTTTGATTTTTCCGACAAACGTATGAGAAGAATGTTTTTTTAACTTATACGGCATGAATGGATTTTTAAAACATTATTTCCAATAATCTTCCTTTATAAGTTTTAATGTTTATTTTTAATCAACATATTTTAGTTTAAAATTGTATGACATGTTAAGAAAGGAAAATGTTTTTGAAGTAGAAAGGATATTTTCCTCAAGAATGGAGTTCAAGTTTTTTATCAAAATTATTTTCCATCTAAGATAATATAGGGTTCTGTTTCTACCCCTATTATTACATTTATTTGATTATGTTGTGATGGAATTATTTTTATGAATTCCTATATCTTATATGAATTGTTTTATGATGTCAGGTTGTTTAAGAATCCCATTTTTATTACATGGGTTATGCAATGATGTATGATTTTTGATTTTGTGGCACACATATGAATGGTATCATTATGAGATGGGTGGGACCTATATCTCCCTCCAATGCATTGGGTAAAGATTTTATATCTCATGAGATAGACTTGGCTGGAACGAAAGGTTAAACCGGTTCAGTGAAAGGGGACTGAAACGAGGAATGAACTCGGTTCAGAAATGGACTTTGTCAACTAAGATAATCTTGGCAATGAGTCTTGACTAATAAGAAATGATTATATATGATTATGTGTGTATTCCACAAAGTTTCATGATTTAAGTTATGATTATTGGGATTAAATTTCACTACTATTATTTATCCAATTTTATGAAATTATGATCTCTTTTGCAGGTTAAGATTTCCAAAATACATGTTCTTATGAATATGATGGGATTGATATTTCTTTTGTTTACCCTTACTGAGCATTTGAGCTCACCCTTTTGTATGTTTTTTTTTCAGGTCAGGAAGAAGGTTATTAAGTAAGATATGGAAAAAGGGACTATAGATATGATGAAATAAATGGGAGACATTGTAGATGCTTTATGAACCAATTGTTTATGTTTCCCAGTTTCTAAAGACACTAAATCTATACGATACTTTCATGGTTTTGTTATATGTTGTAATAAGTGTGATTAAATTCTGAATTAATAACAATGTATGTAAAGTATGGATCGTTATATTAAATACCTAAAAATTACCTGAAAAAACTCTCAAGATGACTAAAACAATCCCGGATCTTACAGATATATTACTCCAACTTATTAGGATGATGTTGGAGAACAAAAGCTGCATGGATCTGATCCTTTGAAATAGAAGACAGAGAATGTTAAAGTCATCCAACAACATATCCAAGATGATCAAAGTTAGAAAAATATCTATGTTGATAACCGTTGGTGGTACTTGGTGTTTGAAGTTGGAGACAAATTCTTCATTTGGATATCACCATAGAAGGGATTCATGTGGTTTGGAAAGAAAGAGAATATTATCCCAAGGTACATAATACCATTTTAGATACTTGATCACATAGGAAAAGTGTCCTATCAGCTTTAACATACACCAAATGTGGATCAGGTTCATGACATGTTCCATTTATATCTCCTAAAAAAGTACATACCTAACCCCTCACATGTAGTGAATATGAAGGTGATGTAACTGGATAATGACCTATCATATGAAGATAAGATATTGAAGATCATGGTACATAGAGACAAAATCATATGAAATAAAGAAACTCATCTATTCATTGTGATTCTTATGGATCATAAGTATGAAGAGGTGACATGGGAAATGGAGGAAGCAATAAAGAAGAATTACCCTCACCTGTTTTCTATTTAAATAAAATTTAGGGAGTGGAACTTCCTAATGGGGGAAGAATGTAATGACCCAAAATTTATTCAATGGGATTTCTCTTTTTATAATTTTATTATATACTATAAAAAACATAAATCACATAGAAAACCCAATAAAAACATTATTACAATAAAATAAGAATAAAATAAGTGTTATTTATAGAAATTAAGTATCCTATACTGCTGGAATAGTAAAATGATTGTTAGAATAGTAACATGACCATTAAGAATTTCAAACTAGCAAATAGAATAATAAAATCATATTTGAAAGTCTAAATAAAATTAAGGCATGTTATACATGAAAATTTGATATATTTATAACATGGTATAAGTAAATAAATGTTTTAAAAATGATAAATTAAGTGTTGGAATTTTTGTAACTATTAAATGTATACTTTTAATTTTATAATTAATATAATTATTTAAAAGAAAAGATAGTTTCATAAAATAGATTCATAAATTAATATTTTTTGTCTTATAATTATAAGATAGTTTTTTGTGACCATAATTGATTTTTTAAAGTCTCATAAAATCAGTTATAATATTAAAATCTATATTTTGTAATAAATGATGATTTTAATTAAAAATGAAATTTCACATATTTAGAAAACTATTTTCATAAATTGGATTCCATTTTTAAATCTAAAATTTTCAAAATATTTAGGGTTAATTTAAGGGATTTTTCTAAAATAGTTCAATTTTTATGAATAGTGAAATACTATAATTTATGGTATTTAAGAAATATATGAATTATTATGTTATGGAAGATGTTTGGATTAGGTAATAACCCATTACTTTGAAATAAAATTAACTATTTATTGTACGTAGTTAGATGAATCATCACTACTGATAATATTTTTCCAACATTATATACAAATGAATCAAATAATCAAAACACCTCTCTCCCCCCTATAAATAACACACATCACCACCCCTTCTCCACACACCTCCAAATACTTGAAGCTTATTAATATTATACTCAATTACTCTATAAATTCTATTCCCCATGTTATGGACTTTCCTGTCTCACCAAAATACCATTTCCAAGTTCCTTGAGGAGTTTCTCATGGAGATGATACTCAGGAGGTAAAACCCTCCTTCTGTCTCTTTTATTTCATTTTCTTTTCATATCCTCCCCTCACATCCCCTATACAAAGTGATGTGATAACTAATGAATCATAAATATACTATAATTATGTTATGTTAATATAATATACATAATCAAAACTCTTCTCCTATCCTTTTGTTATAAAAATGAAAACATCATCTGTGGGGTATCGATTCACTGCCTTCATGGATGATGTGTTTTATTTTTTCATTACTTCCTTAACGGATGGTCATAAAAAAATTTTTTGGTTAAAAAAAGATTATAATATGTTTATTAAAACTCAAATAATATTTTTTAAGTAGTATATAAACATAATATTAAATAAAATGTAACCATTTCATGACGATCGTAAAAAAACCATCAAAAATAAACTAATCATTTTTCATTAATGATTCATCTAATGAATTATCCTCCTGTAAAAAAATAAAATGATATATGGAACCATTAAAGTTTATGGAAGTTAACTAATAAAATATAATTTCACTTCTTTATAATTATCTCATTTTGAAAAGAACTTCTGAAATTATACAAAAGTAAACTGACCATGAATCCATGAAACGAACACTCCCAAAATAACAAAATTAAACATTATACATCATAAAATTTTCATAAATGAACATTATAAAATTATAATAATTAAAATATATATAATAGGATTATAATTAAATAATTAATGGAATGGATTTTTTTATACAGGACATTAATTTCAAGTACAGAGCACTTTCAGACATAAGGTATGGGGGATTCTCCATAAATCCACTTTTCCTTTAGGTTATACTGTCTCTCTGATTCCCCCATTTAATTATTAATTATTCATAAGTAATCCTCATAAATGTTTTGTTTATACTCAAAAAAATTTACATAGATCAATTCTTTTTAATTTTTTGGGAAAATATATGATTCACAAGGTTCAATATTCATTTCTTCCCGATAAGCATACCTGACTAAAGGAAACATCCCAATTTCTTGCCGATTTTCCAGTATACTCCACATTATGTTTCAAGCCACAATATTTTTATAAAATCAAAATCTCTATCATGAAGAACCATCTTAGTGCATTTTTTTAGCAAAACAACTATCCATTTTTCCTTTTTAAATACTCCTTCATATTTTCCCTTCAATCATACTATATTGGCTAATTTCTAGAGTTTCTTAGAAACACTTTTTACATGTTTTCATTTAATTCAAACATCATTTATCATAATATGTTCCTATTTTTTATTTTGAATATCCATGTATGATTAAATCCATTATTTCATGGACACCATTATGATACACACATTTTTTTCTTTATAATATGATTATGATACCTATTTCTTTCTATGGGTAACCCTTATGTTTATTCCCTATGTTTGATTATTCATGTGGAATACTAGTGAATGAACATGTTATGTTGGCTGAGACCATTTACTGCTCTAATGAATTGGGTAATTTTTATACTCACGAGACATCATGTTGGGATAAAGAGTAAACTTAATTCCTTTAATGGACCTTGTCTACTGTGTGATATAGTCCGGAAAGTTAGAACTTACTGATGTTTATGTCATGTTATAGCTTAATTACACATTAAAATATAGCCATGATTGCATTAAACAAAGTCCTATATATTATTCTTCAATATATTTATTATTTTTCTGGGAATTTTAATTTCATCGTGTTATTATTTCAAACTCATACGCTATTATTTATTCTTATGTCTATTCCCTTACTAGTATTTTTAAATCTTCCTTTTTTCAAGTAATCCCCAAGTTATCCTATGAAGATATAGGAGATCAAAGTAAGTTATAATTTCATTATGGAGTTTACAAAATTTTTTTCCTTATATTGGTTTCATGTTTTATAAATATGTACCTACTTCTCAAAAGAAACTACAATTTATGATCTTTGGATTATATTTGATGGATAAATATGCTCAAATTCATGTAATAATATGTTGTAAAGGATATAACACTATATTTTCAATGCCATACATGATAATACCAATAATTAAAATATATTTTTACACACATTTTAAATTAACAAAATTAAATCCATTCTTTTTAAAGTTAGCTATGCCTACATCTCTTTTATACTAAAAATAAAAATATAAAAAAAACATTAAAATGTTATTCTCTAGTTTTCAGGATCCTATAATGGGGAATAATTTATATTTAATTCAAGAGGATATGTGATGCCTTAAATGGTGGATGTACCATCTATGCATGGCCTCTAATAATAGATCTGATTCTATGGTACAACGATATGATGATTGTTCACTCAATTTTGATTAAATAGGTCGTTAAAGAAATTTTGAAATCTAGTTGTATGTTTCATATCATGATAAAGAAGATGTATCATAATATCATATAATTGTTTTGGAGGGATTGGATAAAGAATGATATAATTGGGTTTTTATTTTATTATTTTATTTTTAACAGGTTAATGTTGAGATTTTGTAATCGGTGGGATTTCTGAAAACATTTCCTATGTTGACTAGGAAATGAGATAATATTTTGATTTATTTTTTATTTATAATTATTAGGTTACCATGTAAGAATGATAGAATATTAGTGAATATAAAATGACTTAAAAATTTAAAGAAATTAATACTCATTTGAGAAATGTTTTTTGTAATATATGTGAATACATTTTTTATGAAGGAAATAATGAGATTTAATTGAGTTACTTCATCCATTAAATTCGGTAGGGGACGTCGATTTATATTAATTTTTTAGAGATGATTAAAAAAGTCAATGGGAACTTAGTTGAAGATGGTTAGATCATATCATCTTCAAATGGATGGAAAACTGAAATGGATCATATAGACTTTTAAGTACAGACTTCAATCTTTTATTATATATTTATGGAGATAAATGTATGATCATATTTCATTATTGGAATTTACAAATACAAATAGTTATGAAGTGTCTATATGAATGTCTCATTTTGAACTGCTACACATATGTTCATGCTTTTCACCTCTCTTTTGGGTTAATATGGGAGAGAGGTATCTCTTAAGACCATGTTTAGTGTAAGAGAAGATGGATATATTTATTTGAAAAAAATCAGATTGATGACAACTCAGACATAGTATAAGTCTTTCATAAAACACCAAAAAATACCGTTAAGGTTCATTGTTAGTAATTAAATCCTTTTAAAAAATTTCCCCATGGTTGATATAAAAATGAATCTGGATATAGGGAATTTTGATTACATAATAAATGGTACTATTTAAATCCATTAATTGAAATAGGAACGAATATTTTCTTTTATAATCTCGATGTAATAATGTTGTAGAACAATATGTGTTTCATTTTTCAAAATTGAAATAGAATCAATTAGATGAATATAATGTTTTTAAATTTTAATCTATTGATTTGTAACCATAAATTTATTTTTTTAAATGAAAATATAGATTATTAATAATTAGGAAAATATCAGATGATTGAAATTTATTTCTTTGGTTCGATTGTTAACGAAACATGTGACAGTTTAGGTGGATGTATGGGAAAGAGAACACCACATATGAAAATAGTGGTTGAATCATTTTGAGTGAATTAAATCCTGATGAATTTTTAGGGATGAATATTCCTATGGTGGGAAGTGATGTTCCCAATTAATTGTATATTCACATAGAGAGGTAGGTGAATCAAGTTTGATTTGTTTTAAAAATTAATCTGTTCTACTTGTACCCCCCATTAAATTCAATCATTTATCCCCTATTAGGATGATAGGATCTTGATAATTCAAAATTACATTCATAACACATGAAATTCATAATGTAAATGAAATAAAACACATATTAGTTTTACAAGAGTTAGTCAAAATACCCAGTCCTTATTGAAACCATTTATTCCCCCTGGTTAAAGATTATTCACTATATAATAGTGATCACACCCAAGGAATGTCTTATCCTCATAAACAATAATTCCAACGATGCTCCTACTCTGGAGTCCCACAAGAGAAATTTTTTTACCACTTATACAAGTGTTCAAAATAGAGTCCTACTATGTCCATTCTAACTCGTGAGTCCCATAAGAGAATCTTTATTGTATTTCCCATAGTGTTTCTAACATCCCACTTTCCTTTATATATTTCAAAGTCCCATTAATATATTTAATTTAGTCAATTATAATTCATATATTGAAATATATATATATATTGTATTTTGAATTATTTTGATCTACCTCAAGATTTAATATTTCTCCATAAACAAACAGGATCACATAATTTGTTCATTTAAAAATTTGAGATCTTTGGTAACTTCTAATAAAATAACTGAACTTTCTCACTATCACCTGATATTTAAATTATTTTTAAATAATAAATTCACTAAAAAAGTATTTATGAATTACCTCTTCTAATTAAAACACTACCTGGATTTGGTCTCAAAAATTCTAAACACTCAAGCAAACAAAAACTTCTTCTATTAATGAATAATCATGGCCTCAGTTCTGTTGCACTCCATGATATTCAGTAAATGTTTATTATATGTGCACCACTCTTATTTACACATTCATAGATTAAATTATTCAATCAAATATTTTATCATGAATGGTATAAAATAATGTATTGACCCTACATACTCATTCACTATAAACCATAGTGAATCATCTTATTCACGATCTATGCATAGTGTTTTTATATGCACATAACTCTTTTAATGAATAGCTTCGCTATCGTCAAACCATATTAAAAATTTTGAAGCCTCACATAAACATTATTTTATTCATTCAAGTATATTATCACATGCATGGTTCTCATTAGTCTTATTCTTTACTCCAAATACTAAACAGTTCATGATAATACTTATTCTCCAACCACATCAAACCCTATCTTGTGTTATTTCATATGACAGTTATGGTTTGTTTCTTATTTTACATCATGAAAGCCACTAAACCAAAAATATTCCACCATCTTCAAATACTAATCATAATATGGGTAAATGAAAGAACTATTATTCCTTCATGTTAACCATAGTATAAGCTCACAATCTCACAAAATACTCTGGTTTTTTTTCAAAAATAACATCAAATATGAGTATAAAAATCAAATATTTGTAGGACTAAATTTTTCACCATGTGATCATTAAGGCATAAAAGATCTTAACATAACAACATTGAACCCTGATTATGAATATAGTGCTTCCATGAATTTTTTTCATCAATTTATGTCCTTTCCCAATGTTTTTACAACTAGTACACCAATAAATGGTATGATTAGTTGAATTTATAAACAAATATAGGAGACTTAATCTACCTCTGTAGTCCTATTGTATGGAGAGACTCAATTCACTTATTAATCTTAGTAAATCACCATAAATACATCATATTTGACATTACTCATTTAGTAAAATGAAGTTTCCTGCATTAATCAATCATATTCGAATCTTCATTTTTGTGACATTGAAATTGAAAACTTGGATAGATCAAATGGAAAACATGACATGAAAAATAAAAATGAATGTAGAAACTTATTTTTAAAGTAATAGGTAGAATATATTTATAGTGGTGATTGGATTATAGTAATTAAAAATTTCATGTATATAAAATTATTTACCTAATATTTTAAATGGAGTAATAGTGTCTCACATTGACAGAGTCCCACATCGGTTCTTTACTCGGATGAGGGAAAGTTAATAATATTTTATGCTTTAGAAACCTCTTTATCTAACACCATGGTCATCACTGGGATAAACCTTCACACACATGACTAACATGGGATACACCACCCCATTTCGTGGTCCACTATGTACTCTCCCATATGACATGTGTGTTCCCTATGCACTCCCCTATATGCTCCTTGTGGGTGTTACGCATTCCCTCAGAAACTCACCTGCCACAATGGATAGTCGAGTTGACCTGCCTCCCATGTCATAAACTCAGGTCCCATATAAGGTTAAGGTGGATCTTTTTTTAGCTTATAGATGGCCCATTTTTTGGTAAATTACCATTAACAAAGTTGAAAAATTCACATACAATTCCAATCCAAAAAACTCAACATATCATCATTTCAAAACTCAACATGTAATTCTTCACTTTCTTTATTTCAAAATTAAATTATAAATTCCAAACCCCTTGAACATAAAAATATATTAATTTTATAAACTATAGAAAACATTTTGTTCTATACAAACATCTCTTTCACTTGTTTTTATCATTAATAATGATTCAAAAATTATCATAATTAAAACACATTTAATTTTATTCTTCATTACTTATTGCTAAAAAATTCAACTTCATCACAAGTCCCACATAAAAAACAACTTCGGTTCTTCAATATCCCCATTTTAATTTTTTAACAATACCTATTTCATTTCTATGTTCAATTATGTATGCTCCCCTTATTTAAAAAAACATAGATATAATTATGGAAAATAATTATCATCTACGCAATTAATATTTTAAGAAAAATATCTTCTCTAATTTTGATACCTATAGTCTAATTCACTCCAAAGAATGATTGAATCACAAAAAAACATAGAAAATAGATAAAATAAACCAACTCTATGTTTATGTGAGCCATGATAGATATTGAAAATAAGTTAGATAAATATTATAATCAATGTTATCATTTAATCATTATCATGTGATGCCGACATTGAAACTTTCCACCAGGGTTTATTCAAAAACATTATACACTATTTTGTAAACATATCTAAAAAAATATCAAAAACATTTAAGTTCAAGAATTTAATTCTGCTAATAAAATTTATTTTACCTCCTAGATATTATTTTTTATCAGAGAGATATGAAATTCAAATCAAAATTCATCAATGATGAAAATATTTATCAGATAAATTCCCTAGTAGTACTTCGTATATTCATTAGATGTCAAATAAGATATATATATATATCTAGTGGCTTTTCATATATTCTATACCTATGTATATGCACTCGATACTTATTCAAAATGATTATCATTCTTCAAGAATAATATCCAATCATCTTCTCATATTATTTGGAATTTTAAAAAGTTATAACATATTTCAAAATGAAATAAAGTATTCCATGGTGGATAAAATTCTAGATGTAAGATAATCATATCCTTTTTTTAAATTTAGGTTTCCCCCCAAACACATGAATCACCTTTAATCCCATATATGAAAAATAACACATTGTCTAAATGGTAATAAGTTGCTTCTTCAATTATCCTTAGTTAGGTCAATATGGATGATAGTTGCTTCTGATCCCAACTATCTTCTTAGATGAAGTAGGATTATTCACATTTACCTAAAAACATTTTTAATTTTCTTATTGATCTATGTTCATAGCCTCTTCGAACTAATCTTTCCATGATATTTTGCATTCCTTATAAACATTCTCTACTTTCATTTTTTATAACTGTCCATTTTCATAATAATTTTTTAGTACAATAAGTCATGGTTGTTTTCCCAATCCTATTTAATAATTGTTCTCATATAGGAAACCATGTCATAAAATGTTTGTCCAAATGTCTATAATCATTACACCTTTCAAAAAAATTTTAACACATAGTTAGTTTTGAAAAAAAAACTCTGTTTGATAGCATATAAAAGACGCTACACTGAGCTTAAACAAACCACCAAATATTACTAATTAAATGTTATATTTATAAATTGGTTGTTGAATTGGGGGGTATGAATATGATTAACTGAATTATTATATATATATATATATATATAAATTTACGACTCAATAAAGACTTATTTATTTATTTATAGATAAAAGAATAACTCAATTTCTAGTAAGGTCATTTGACTCTTCAAAAGTACATTTTCTTCAAAAATGGATTTAATTTATTTTAATGATAAAATATTATATTAAATTTATATCAATTTTAGAAAATATATTAGATAAAATGAATATATTTTTCATAATATGAATTTAAAAAATTTCTTAGTGTGAACTTTTGGGTTTCTTCTGAAAAGATTGATTTTTTAATGAATAGTGAAAAATATCATGTTTTGTAAAAGTGTGATTTTATTTCATTATATAAAGTAATTTAAAAGTCCCATTTGATGTTAGAGTAACATAATTACCATTTAATTATAAATAGTTTATTTATTTACAAAGGAATCATTATTATGTCTGATTTTGATATGAGTTTATTATTTGGCTTAAAACTCATTTTTTAAAAACTATTTTTATATCATTTTGTGTTTAAATAATAATTTAATTAATTCCAATTTTAGAAATTTAATATTGATAAATGGATTATATGTTTGGAAATATTTCTTTTTAAATTTTTTTTAAAACTAGTTTACAACAATGAGATAAATATTTAAATATTTATAAAAATTTCCATTATCAAATTATAAATGTTTTTTACAAAATATATTTATATGTAGTTAAATAATTTATTTTAGAATATTATTTTGAAATCTAGAACGAAAGATTTAATTTTATAAAGACAAGATATCTTTTATACAAACTCAAATCTATTTTTATATCCTTTCATTTAATGAAATGGTTGTAATATTTAATTTGTATTAATATTGATAAAAAACTATAAAAACATCCCTTAATTATAAGTTAACCAAAACATTTATGGAAATAAATTTATTAAATGATTTAATGGTAAAATGATTTTTACACTTGAATCAGTATTTTCCTAAAAAATTTTACCATTCATTTCTTGTTCATATATCCAAAGTGAATTCTTCTAAATTTATAATTATAACCTGATAAAATGGTTTCAATTTTTTGAATTATTTTGTCCAAAATTTTTTATATATTCCCTTTAATTTTTTAATATATTTTACATATAGTTGTGAAAAAAGTAAGTTATCATAGGTATGGTAAAAATGAGTTTAATGTAGTTTCACTGGGAGGTAAGGCTTAAAATTAATCCAAAATTTTTATTAATATTATTCGAAATGATTTTTTGATCATTTCTCAAATATTATTTTAGATAAAGAATAAAAAATTTCTCTATTTTAATATCAATTATTATTTTAGATAAGAATAAATAGAGTTTATGTTTGGTTTTAAATGGTTATTTGAAATATATATTATTCTTTATAATTATTTTTTTTAAAATTTTAGTGATGAAATAATCACTTTGAATTATTACATGACACCAACATAATTCTTGTGCATGTATAAAAATCATGTAAGGGATTTTATATACACCAAAAGTAATGGTGTTTGGGTCAGTTATAGATTCCCTTGAATTTATAGATTACTATAATATATTAAGTAATTTTAATTGTTTAATTTTTAATTCCATTATTATTTTGATTATTTTAAATTCAAATTAAATGAATAGTTATAAAAAATGCATTAATGATATTTTATAACAAAAAATATATTATTATATGATTTTAAATTCTGGAAAATAATATCCTTGAATAATTAAATAGGATATAGTTTATAATATCATCCATTGTCTATTTATGAGTAACTATTCCTTTTATATTATCTTTCTTTACCCCCGAATATTTAAAAACATTGTTACCATAAAAATCATCAAAAGGGTTAATAGGGGCTAAAATAAAGAGATAAGGTGAAAAAAAACCCATAAATGTCTCCAAATTTTATTATATAGTAATATTTAGACTCATAATAATACTTTATTCTAAATATATAAATTTTTTAACACTTTGAAATGGAAATAAATTTCAACTAATATAATAATTTAATAAATTTCAATAGTACCCCTCCTCTCATATAAAAATGGAACCTCCTCTCTTCTTTTCCCCACCCAATTTAAGAACTCTAGTTTATAAATAAACATTCTAAATACCTTAAAACCATTCCATTACATAAAAAAGAGGCTCTATTTACATTAAAATACCAAATTATAAGGGTTTAGGTGCAAGCCAATGGTATTTTTTCAAATAAGATGAAAAACACTTATTTATGAATTTTCATTTTACTTATTCTTCTACATATTTAAAATCCACTAAAACATGTTGATATAACAACATCATTATATCCTATATAAATAAATTTTAGTTTCAATATGATAAAACTTTTTTTCATACCACTTACTATTAATGGGTAATAAAAACATCATCGTGTGTACGAGAGGACTACCACCTCCGAGAAGCAATGTATTTATTTTTCCATCACATACAATCACAATAGTTTATAATGATGGATTTAATTTATATATATGATATTAATTACATATTTATCATTATTTAAAGAAAATACTTCATCTATTTGATTACATTTCCATCCATTAAAATATTATAATGTCATTTGTCCATACATGTTGATTACCACCTTAAAGAAGTGATGTGATTCCCATTTGATGAATATATCTCATGGAAGATATATATAGGTTTACTAAAATAAAAAATTTAATATTTATGAAAAAATATTTATTCTTTAATAATAAATTAATACTCAGCTTTTTTCTACTACAGTCTTGGAAAAATGGAAATGTTACTCATGTGTACGCACAATAAATAATCTCATTAACAACAACATAGTTCTTTTTTTTGTAACCCTATATCATGGACGGTTAAAAACACTTATTGATATAAAAAATTATAATTCTTACATTATAATGATTCTATAAATTATTGAATAAGTACCTATTTGACGATACTTAACTTACCAAAGTAATTTTATACATCTGAGTTGAATATCATAAAAAACAACTACAGTAAAATTAATTGATTATGTAATTATTTATAAAATGGTAATAAATAGAAAAAAAATAAATTATAAACATGAAAAATGGTCTAAAAATTTAAATAATTAACATAAGTTTATTATTTTGGATGACAAGTAATGTATGTGATGAGGCATACTAATGGTAACAAACATTATACATTAAAAATTAGTTTTAAATGTTTTCAGCATTCATTTTATGAATATTTTTCGTCCATGTACATATTATTAAAATTAATTTATAGATGTTTTAATATAGAAATTAAAGAATTTTAAAAGATATTTTAAATTATTTTTTAATTTATTTTAAATGTTTATAAAATGAATATTTTTATGTATTTTATATGGAATGTTTTGACAAGAAATGAAAATGGAATGTTCTATTTTAACATATATATTGTCAATGGATTTTACCACCACCAAAACTATTATTTTATGTTTTAATTACTTTATAATATTTCATTTTTTCCAAATAAAAAACATTATTCACTTTTTGTTTGGGTAATTTATTTATGAAAATGGGGTTTTAAATAGAAAATGTATTTTGATATCTGAAAATGTTTTTCCCATGGGTTAAAAAGAGTTTTTAAATGGATTTAAAATGAAAAGGGGAAAGCATAAAAAAATTATTCCTAAAATTGTACTTAGGAATTATATAGTATCATGGGTGAACCTGATACAAATTATACCAATGGGTGAGCCTGATACATATTATATGAATGAGAGATCCAAATGCAACTTATACAAACGGGTGATCCTGGTTCAACCTATACGAATGGGTGAGCCTGATATAGCTTATATAATAATTGTGCCTATATAGATCTATGATTAATTGGATAATTATTATATTCTTTGTGGAATTATGCTGCAACATGACTATTGCTTATTCAACTTGTAAGGGTTTTCGTAATGGTTATATAAAGATGATGTCCCACGGGGCCTATATGAACTTTCTATGCTTACTAATGATTTTTCATGTTAATAATTGGATTTCAAAAGTTATAATATTGATATTTTGTTTTAAAGTAATGGTTTTTTCCTTTTAGAGTAAAAATGTATATTTTTATGAAAATAGTTTTCATGGAATCTCATGATTTATAAGAAAACATCGTGATTATGATTTTGGATTTATATTTTACTTTAAATTTTTTATTAAAAAACTTGGGGTTGTAATGAAGACTTCAATTGAATGTGAAAAACTATTATAAACTAATTATGTTAAATTAAAATGAACTTTTATGATTTTTTTGTTTTAAAATAGACTAATGTGATTTTTATTTCCGTTTATATGTCCCTTACTAACATTAATTTGATCATCAACCAATTTTAAATGTTTTTAATAGGGTTTAAGTATTTGTAAGAATAAATAAATATTCAAGCCTAAATTAGATTATATTTTTCATGAAAAGAAACTTTATTTCATTATTAATGTTTTCTATTAGAGAAAAATATAATAATTAGTGGAAGTATTTAATTTTTAATATATGGGTTTATCATGTAAGGCTTAGGAACCTATTTAATAAAACTCTAAATAGAAAAGATAAATGGAATAAAATAAAGAGAATTATTTTCTAATGATTCAATTTATTGATTAATTATGGTTTGGTCCATAGAGTTGGTATTACATGAATGGTTCAGATAACTGTAGAAATTATTATGTCTTCATGTGAGTTTACCATGAGATTTATAGATAACATTATTTGTTTATATTTTTAAGGATGATCATATTTTTAATGAAATATATACCCCTTTTTAGGTTTTATATTATGGGATCACTTTGGAAGATGTCTATTGAGTTTTTATAGAATACTGACGTATATGAAACCCTTAAATTTAATATTGAAAATGTTATTTCAGTAGGAATGCCTTAAAATTTTGTGTACATAATTTTAAATATATTTATAACCTTAAGGGTTTACATAGTCTTTTATGTTGAGGAAATTATGGGTTATTACAATTTGGGAACATATTTTTTGTTATATATATTAACATGGGTTAGAAAAGTGATTTAACGATTAATTGATTAATTGTATTTTATAAGAAGATCAATATATTTTTAGGAACATTAGATGATTAAGGTAAAAAGAATAGTATTAGATAATATGGGATCTTATTTAATGAATAAAGGCAAAATTAAACTTTTGGAATAATATATTATTTTAATGTGATTTATTATGATTATGGTTATTTATAGAAATAATTATCATATTTTCGTTATTACATAATTTAGAAAAATAAATTTTTGAATAAGTATTTTTATGTGAATAACACTGATTGGAGATAAATTTTAAATTAATCTCAAAATAATATGTGATCAAATCCATTTGAATTATGGGGTTTGAATTTGGTTATGGGTATATTGAATAATTTTAAGGTTAGTTCTTTATTAAATGATATAAGCCGAACTTTGGGTGTTACTGTTAAGAATTTGTGTACTAATTTAGTATTTTTTTCATATCAAGGTTAATTAAATTTAGGAATTATCTTACCTAGTGAAAATCATTTTAGTTTATTTTATTTTCAAAAGATCTAAAGAGTATATTTAAATCCATTAGTGAGTTATTTGATCCATTGGAAGTTGATTTTAGTGCTTTTGGGATGAAAAATACATTTTTAATACTCATTGCTTGGAGAAAAATATGACATTCTGGTAGAAATTGATTAATGGATGAAATTATAATTTTAAAGTAAGTATATTTCTTCATGTTATTGTTCTAGATGGAAAATTAATTTTTCATTTCTTTGAGAAGGTTCTTAAAATAAAAAATTTATCTGATTTCCCTCATTTTTTTGAATTCATGGCTTATTTAAAATCTCTTTAGTTTTTTTATGGTTAATAACATTATAAAGCTAATTAAATATATTGTGATCAATGTTATATGTCACTTTACATCATTATTTGGACAATAATTCTCCATCCATGTTCATCTTTTTAATTTCCACTAATTTTCTCCAATTTCGAATCTTAGTTATGTGTTATTCGATACAACCTTTATACTTCCCTTTCCTTCTTTTTGGGAGGACGTTTTTTAACCCTTTTTATGATTTGGGTTCTAAAAAAAATATGTTCAAGAATGTTAAAGCCTTTATTACCATACACAAGTGAAAAATTTTAGGGTTCAATTTATTAATAGGGCGTACAATGTGACACTTTGAGATTTTAAAAGAAGACTATGTACAATAGCGTATACAAAGTGCAACACTGATCTTAAATGAACTATGAAATATTATTATTTAAATGTTACATTTATAAACTATTCATTGAATATGTGTTTATTAATATGATTAAATGAATTATTAAAAATATAAATTTTCTACTCAGCAAAAAATTATTTATTTATTCATAGGAAATACACAATATATTTTTAGTAAATTCATTTTACTCTTCAAAAATATGTTTTTGAAGGGTTTTAATTAATTTTACTAAAAGAATATAATATTTTTTCTTCTAATTTTAGATAATATATTTTATAAAATGAAATTAATTTTTTAAATCACCATATAAAAATTATCTTAAGGTGGATTTTTTATATTTTTTTTCGAATTTTATTGTTTTTCAGTGAATAGTGAAGAATACATATTTTTGTAAAAATATCATTTATTTTTATCTTATAAAGTAATATAACATTATTATTTACTAATAATTTATTATATGTAAAATTTAATTATAAATAATATAATTAATTACTTAGTAATCATCATAATAATTTATTTTGTTATAAGTTCATTTTTTAGCATAAAACCAATTTTTCTAAAAAATAATATTAATTTATTTTTGAATTTAAATATTAAATTAATTTATACCAATTATTGATTTTGATTCCTGAAAAATGGATTCCATATTTTGAATTATGAGGTTAAAATTTTATTAATATTTCACTTTTTTTTTAATTATGAATAATAATCATGGTTCATATTTTCACCACAGAAAGTGTAAAAGAGGTAAAAATGGGTTAAAACTATGGGCTAAATAATTAAAATATCTCTAACACTTTAATTTATAATAATTTATGAGTTATTTTAGACCAAATTTAATACTATTTAGTTATATAAGTTATCTTAAATCAAAATTTTAAATTTGGTAACCCAATATTTTCTTTTATAAAAATAAGTTATATTTAGTTCAAAATAAAATTTTTTTTTGGGTATTTGCATTTTAGGGCATGGTTGGAATATTTAATTAGGTTTTAACATGATTCAAAACACTAAAAAACTTATTTTTTATTATTTTACAAAAAAAATTCTGAAAACAATTTGTTTCTTTATTGGAAGGTAAAATGTCGTTTACCCTTCAATCGTGTATTTTCGTAAAAAAAAATCATGTGTTTTGTGTTCTTATATTAAAAGTAATTTTCCCCATCAAAAAAATAACATGATAAAATCAATTAAAAAATTTAAATTATAATATAAATAATTTGGTTATAAGGCCCCTTTTATATTTGGTCATATAATTAAGTTATCGTGGAAAAGATTTAAGTAATCAAAGTTACGATTAAAATGTGTTTAAAGTAGTTTAACTAAGATATAATGGTTAAAATGTATCCAAAGATATATATTCATTTTATTTGAAAATTTATCTACATAATAATATAAAATTCTCTAAAATTTGATAATTTCTTACCACATTCCTTTGAAAATGACCATAATATAAATATAAATAACGAAAAAAATTGCATTCTCTTTTTTTAAATAATTATAAATATTTTTTATTGGGATAAAATGTTTTTATATTAATTTATAAATAGTTATATCATGTATTAATGATATTTTTTATCATGATACTTTATTTTTTATTATTAGTGACTAAATAATTACTTTAAATGCTTACACAACACCGACACAATACATGTGAATGTAGTAAAAATGAGGTAAATGATTTCAAAAACACCAAAAAGCACTAGTGTTTGAGTGACTTATTACGTCACACAAATTAGTATAAAAAACATATTTGAGTTGTGTTAAAGGTCTATATTCAAATTATGTTGGTATATTTATGAATTTTAAGTCAATTTAACTTAATATTTCCAAATACTCTATTAATGATATTTTATAATGAACTATACTTTATGAAATTATTAAAAATTCATAAAAATAATATATTATTCCAAGTGAATTTTATATGATTTATAATAACAAATATTTTCTATTAATGTGTGAAACTTCATTTTATAGTAAATTTATTGACACTTAAAGAATAATAAACCTTTAATATCACTGTAATCGTTGAAATGGTTAACATGGGGTAAAAATAAAGTGATGAGAGTGAAAAAATAAAATAAACTTGACAAATTATTATTGGATAAGATTATTTAGACTCATAATTATCCTAAATTTTAAATATATCAATTTAGTGACACTTTTAAAATAATTTTAATTTATATTAATTTAATACTTTATGAAATTCTAAGAGTTCCCCTCCCCTAAATTATAAAAGGGAACCACTGCTCCTCTCTTCCACATACGTTTTAAGAACTCTAGTTCATCCAATACCAAACCAAATAATTTACAAACCTTCATATCCATGACCAATATGATCTATTCTCATCTAAATACTATCTTAGAAGACTTAATGTGAAATCAAATGATGGTTTTCTAGAGGAGATATATAACTTTTATTTGTGTGTTTTTGTTTTCTATTTTATTCTACCTCCTTAAAATTTTATTAGACTATAAGGATATAATAAAATTAGTACCTAATCTCTAATAAAATTTTATTATTACTATTCTACAACCGTTTTCAACTTATTTTCCTCTCAATGTGTAATGAAAACCTCGTTCATACATACATGTAAACTACCACCTCCTTGAAGTGATACATTTCGTTTTCCCCAAACATCACCAAAAGGTGGTAAAAATATATATTTACTTTATATATATGATATTCATGAAATTTTTATCATTATAAAAAAATAATAAATTATCTATTTTCTAACCATTAAATCCTTTTTATAATGATATTGTAATTCATGCATACATTTGGCCTTCCACCTCTATGTAGTGATGTGATTATTTTTTCATGACCTCATAACACTGATGGTTTTATGTTTTCATTTAAATAAATTACATTATATTTATTATATAATCATCAATGTGGGATGATAAAACAATACTTACCTTTTCCCACCATGTTCGTTATAAAATGAAACTGTTACTCATACAAATATATGATTTACCATCTTCATGATTGTAACTTTATATCTTTCTCAAAACTATATTTTATGTTTTGTTTTAAAAGTGTAATTGGATTATAAAAAGGAAAGTTATTTAATTTTTTTTATTCTATAGGTAATATAATAATGACCTCTTTGAATATAATAAACTTAAAAAAGTCATTTTGGACATATGAGTTGAATATCATCAAAACATCTGACATAAAATTAATTGACTATGTAATTTTATATACCATGGTAAATAATAAAATAAAAGGAATTAAAAACCTGAAATATTTTCTTAAGAATATAAATAATTAAAATTTTTTTGATTCTATGTAAGGTTAAATTTTCCTTAAAAACATCATTTTATTTTTTTATATTTATTATCTTAATTATTTTATTTCATTTCAATATTGATAGATTTACTTTATATAAGTTTTTTTAAAGGTTGGGCTCGAAGCCTCAATTTATTATTTAAAGCAAAGAACTCTTTAGACTGGGTAGAGGGTGACCTATTACATAGCTCGAAGGCCCAAGGCCATATGGCCTGAATACAAGGCTTAAAAGCCCATTTTTTGGCCCAAAGGACCCCTCAGTGAACAGTACTGCTACAATACCCACTCTGCTACAGTGCCTACTACAGATAAATGAATTATAAATGAAATTTTATTTAACTTTTTAATACTTGAATGATTTTAAAAAATAATAATTTTTGGTATTTTATCTCGAATATTTTTGACCAAAAGGTAAATGAAATAATCTATTTTCACTTATATGACACAAAAAATTTTCTCACCTCGGAAACCATTATTTTTTGTTTTTATTCATTTAAAATATTACATGTTTTTTAAGAAAAAACATTATTTCCTTTAATTAATGGTATTTTAGTTTTAAATTTTTTTAAAGGGAAGGGTATTTATATATCCAAATAATAATTTTCAAATTTGTTCAAAAAACATTCTAATGTTTTTTGATGAAATGTTGAATTTATAAAATGTTTTATCCATAATATGGTAATTGATAGTTATATATGATGATGGGAGATCCTGATAAAGATTATACAAATGGGTGATCATTATAAAAACTTATAAAAATGTGTGATCCCTATATAGCTTATATGAATGGGTGACGTTAATACAAATTATATGGACAAGTGATCCTAATACAACTTATATGAATTGCTGAGCCTAACATAGATTATATAAAACCTGATGTAGATATAACTATCCAATTCATTAGTTAATTATTATTTTCTATGTTAAATTATATTGAACATTAACCATATTTTTTATTCTATATATTTTGGTTCTTTTAAGGGTTCTAAAAAGATAATGTGTCACTACACCTATATGATTTTTCTATGCTTAATAATATGTCTTCATGTAAATAATTGGATTTAAAAATGTAAAGTAATGATATTTTTTAGTGTATTTATTATTCTATTTTAATTTAAAAATGTTTGTTTTTTAAAATATTTTTTATGGGTTCTCTTGTTTTCCATGTAAGCCTCATTATAATTATTTTTCTATTATTTTTTCTATTATAGACTTTTATGAAAAACTTTGGGCAGTATATCTAATTTCATATGTATGTAAAAAAATTATTTTCAAAAATTATTATATTAATGGAAAACATACTTTTAGGATCTCATTGTTTCAAAATTAAAAAACATGTTTCATTATTTCTTTTTGTATCTCGCTTACTGATATTGTTGTGATCAAACCACATTTTTTAATGTTTTTTACAATGTTTAGAGATGAGTAAAAGCAAATAAAAAAGTCCAATTTAATGTAATAATTATTTTTAATGAAAAAAATGATTTTCAATATAAAATTTTATTATTTTGTAAAAAACTATAGTGATTGGAAGTGTCCACTTTGTAACATATGGGTTTGTTATTTAGGAGTTATGAACTAAATCTCTAATACTCTAAACCAAATACATACTTGAAATGTAATGAAGTGATTATTTTTTACAAGATTTAATTTATGGATAATTTAAGGTTGGGTTATTATAAGTATCTTTATCATTCATTAAGTTTCCCTTTTGGACAAATTTTCAGATACTTCAACATAGATGTATTTAAACAAATCAACTTAATTGATTCTATTGTTGATTGATTCTATATTTGATTCCATATTTCTTTGTTTAATACAAATTTTCATTCTAAATTCTCAATTTTACATGATATGGGATTTCCTACCACAATAGAAGTATCCTTTATTTGGTTTTAAAACTTTCAAATAATTCTTCACCAACTTCGTGGGTTTTTTCGTTTAATTATCTTTTTCTTTTATTCACATATCTAGGTCGACTTGTCATCTTCTTTTCTTACCTACCTCCTTTTTTGTGGTATTATCTCCACATTATCTAATTTTTTGCACAGTAATGGTATATTACATCATTGATTATAAGATGAACCATTCTATTATAGAACTCAAATAAATCATCAAATCATTCAAATTGTTTCTTTGTAGATTGATTGATTGATTTATTTTGTTTTTTATTATTTGGTCCAAGTCTTCTATTTTCATTAGATTTTATCCAACTAAATTTAATCCTTATTTAATTATAATATAATTACAAATGGTACTAGTAACCTATGAAATAATGCCTAAAAATCCAATAACACCATTAATATCCCACAAATACTGAATTATTCATCTATGAAAAATTAAAAATATCATTAACACTTATCCATTTTTGAAAATAAATTTATTCTTTTTATCACTACATGGGGAAACAAATTCCTAAACATATTTACATCCACCTTTGAATATTTATTGTATTACAAGGAATTTTTATTCACCCATTTTTTCCATATTTTAAATTTGAATCTGAACTAGTCATAAAAATATAATTAGTATGCATATATTTATTTGGAAAAAGGGTCACCTTTTTAAATGAACCTATAGTTTGTTTTTATTTAGATAATCTTAATATATTATTTCAATTAAGTTGATTATTTTTATAAATATTAGTAATTTTATAATTATTCTTGTTAGTACTTATTTTCTTAGTAAAATAAGAAGTATCAGCTTGTGTCTCTTCAATATTTTTCAGTTTTAATTAAAATTCAAGTAATTTTAATATGAATAAATCTTCTCATATTCAAAAAATATAAGGATTTATTCCCACTGAATCACAATTTTATAATTTTTATATTCATGAACCCAATTAGTCTTCAATGTAAAATTATCAATCTCTTTAATCCATTTTTACTTTAACCTCAAGGTTTCAATCATTAATATTCATATATTTATTATGTATTTTCTCTACTAAAATTAATTACTTGTGTAAAATAAATTTATTTCAAATTACTCTAACATAAACCAATTTTAAATTCATCTTCATTAAAATGTATATTTTAGTTATAATGTAGCTTGAATTTTTCACTTTCTTTTTTAGCCATGGTGACTCTTTCTCTATATAACATTAGATTCGTTCATGTACTTTTCCATGTTTTAATAGATTGTAGTAGTTAAGAATCTTTTAAGATAATTTTTCTTCCATTTCATCACCTTTATCTACTATTTGTGATTTTTAATCTATAGTTTCCTTAAAAAATATGACTATACCAGTAACCACTTCTTTGGGAAATTTATTCCAAATGTATCTAATTTTAAAATTGAACACATCTTCATCAGGGAATGATCTTTATTTATTATAACTATAATAAATTATTTCACTAAATAAATACCACTCTAAGTTACTTTATCTAGTAGTTGATCTACTTTCTTAATTATGTTCTTCTTCAAAATCTTTTCCTCTTTTTTAATCTAATTTTTCCAAGTCTTGAGTGGAACTTAAACATTTTTAGCATCAACAATAGAGGTTTTATTGTTCATATGAATATATTTTTGATATTCTTAAGACAAAAATATTTAATTTTTATATTTATGATATAAATAATAGTCCAATAAAGTAGATCCAACCATATGTGTAACCTTTTATTTGATCCCATTTGAAGTGCCCAATGGGTTATGCAGTCACACTAAGAGTGGGCTTGAATCTACTATGACTTTTTATGTAAATTATTTTCTCCTAATTTTACCACATTTTAATTCAAACCTCTCTTGAGTATTAGAATGAGTTGATAATTTACATTTATAATTATACTTATACCACATATAATGTACAATTTAAATGAAACACATCAGGTGATATTTTTACACGATTTGTCAAAATAACTACTCCTTGCTAAAATGGTTATTACCCTAAGTTATATATTATTCACTATATATGGGTGGTTATATCCAAGAAAATACAATTACTATCAATAATTAGTCCCACGTTGTATAAGGATGCAACCTTAAACATTACATAATCTTTATTTTCATGTAAAGAATTTGTTCTCTTAAATTTTGTTTTCTTTTTAGGTTTATAGACTTATATAATTAGGCTATAACTCGTACATAAAAAAATATAATAAAAATATTACACATCTAAATAGTATAATTTTTTTTATATAATATTAAACTTTTAAAATAATTCATCATTTATATTCATGTAAAATCACCACAACTTACAACTTGACTTCCCATTTTGCCTTACCAATCCTTAAACCCTTTGAAAAAAATTAAAACAATGTATTATCTCCAAAAGATAAGTAAGGTACATTAAATGAAATAAAACCATTAGTCTAAATAAATACATGAAAATACAAATAACTTTTAAATTTATAATAAATTTTATTTGAGAATATGAAATAAAACATTTTCACCGGAAAAATAGACACAGGTTTTTCTCAAATAAAATATTTACAACTCATAAAAAATTAAAATCAATTTTTAGTGACATAGAGAATTATATTCATAAAATAATTTCAAAACAATTTTAATTGAAATAAACATATGGATGAATTATAATATAATCATTAATCAATTCATGGGAGAGATATAATGGGTCTCACCGTTCGTATATGCTATATTGGGATCACCCATTTTTCAAGAGCTATAATGGTAATAAACCCTCCATATAAGCTATATCAGGATCGCCCGTGAGCTATAATGGTGATAAAACATTCATGTGAGATATATCAGGCTCTATCATTTCATACAATTCTCATGTACCGTATCATTAGTAAGACACTTTCATCATAAAATTATTTGGAAAACTCTTTTAAACCCATATAAAAAATATTTTCAAATAAAAATACCATTTTATTTTAAAACCCCATTTTCAATACAAAAATACCAAAAAAAGGAAATAGGGTTTTTAATTAAATAAAACATGAATTATTATATAGGAATCTAGAAATTGAATAATGGTCATCGGTAAAGAAATTTTTTTCCCTATATATATAATGAATATACCATTCCTTTTTTTGATGTCGAAACGTTTCTCCTAAAACAAGTAAACAGATTCCTTTTGAAAACATTTGAAAATAATGTAAAAATGATAAATTAAATATAATTTATAAATATTTTATGTACATATAAAAAAATTATTAAAATCATAAAAAAACACGTACATGGAAGAGAATGAGTTGGAAAGAAAACCTTTTAAAATGACTTTTTTTAAGGAAAAGTCCATTATCACTAGGGGAAAATTGCATCGTAAGACCCATATACAAAAAATATTTAAAAATAATATAAAGAACATGATAATAGATAAATTAATTACATAAAATTTCAAGGGACTATATATACACATTATAAAATAATAACATCAAAATATGCCTCAATGAAATAAAATTGAGGCAAAGTCCGTAACCGTGAGACTGACATGGCAAGTGTGTAATACTATTTCTAAATAATAAATGTATGATAATTATTTTATTAATTGAGAACATTTTTACATTTTTTTATTACTTTTATTTCACAATTTAAATTTATATTTACAGTTACTTAATCAATTAAGTTTTCATTGATTTTTTTAACAAATATTCATATTATGTGTCAAAATGACATTTGGTAAGTTGACTATTGTCAAAGGGTTAATTATTTGAACATATAAATAATAATAATAATCCAATAATTATTATATTTATACATCATTTATACGTTTCAACCCCATCATGAAATATAATTATGAAAAATGAGGTATATTGAGATCATGGAGACGGTAGGTCGTATCTACACATGAGTAACATTTCCATTTTTTTAATGATCATTATGGAAAGAAGGTATGTAATATATAATATTTACAGAATTATTATAATACAATATGTACCATATTATATTCTTATATATATATATATATCATCCATTTGGTTTGATGAAATAATGAGTCAAATCACTTCATGAAGGTAGTAGTGCACACGTACACGAACGATGTTATAATCTTTACGATAGAGAAAAGGTAAGAGTGAAAAATGATATATTATATTTAAATAATGATAAATATTTCATTAATATCATAATAATTTCATTTATATCATATATAATCATTAAATATTTACTTATCACCTTACATGTTAAGCATTAGGGAAAGAAGAATCACGTCGTTTCGTGAGGCGGTAGAATGTCGTACAGACGAGTGACATTATCGTATCTACCATGGAATGGAAGGTAATAATATATATATGATATAATTACTCTTTAGGTATAAATATGTTATAAATATCATATATATATTTTATATCAATCATCATACTCAATTGTGAATTCTGGTAATGGAAGAACGAATGACATCTATTCACAAGAAAGTAGTTCACCGTACACACGGAAGATGATTTCGTAACCCATTTGATGGAAGTGGAGATGATTTTAGGTAATTTACTTATTATTAAAACAAGGTAGTGTATATAATATACTGAGGTTATTATATAATCAATTTTTTATAATAATTTAAGAAGTTGGAAAAATAAATAAAATAAGGACGTGATTTTAAAAACATTACCTCTTCTTCGGGTGTCCCCCTTAGGTTTTCACTAAAGCCTTCCTAGGATAGATTTATTCCTAAAATAAGGATTAGAAGATAAGATTATTAATTTTGGGAGTTATTTGGGTGGTTATTGGATAATCCAATTTTTTTAATGTGTGAATGAAATATGAGAGGGGTGGCCATATTAAGTGATGTAAGTGGCACAATTATAATTTTCTGAGAAGATTCAAGTACAACCATATTTTTTTCATGACACAAGCTTTCAAAATGGGTAATTATCAAACATATAAGATTTTAGGAGGAACTTTTTCTTTTAAATAGGTGTTGTAAAAGTTTTTATGTAATTTTCACCCATTATCTCTTTAATTTAACCACCATAAAATCAATTTTCTATCTTAACCACGGTAATTGATTTTTACTTTTTTCAAAATAAATTTTATTCATAAATTTAATAGAACGTATTATAAAATATAAATTATTATTATTAAAAAAAATTTATCCATTTTTTAAAATTCAATTAACGTAATAGAAATTTTTTATCTTAAATTTAATCCTATAGATGCGACGAGAATGCTAGTTTTCAAAGAAACAATCTTCAAAAGTTTACAATGTTTTTATATCAAAATTCAATATGAAAAAGATTAAAATGACATAAATTGGATTAGTAGATATATAATTGAACTGATTTTGATTGAAAAATAAAATAAAATAAAGTTTATCTTTTATAAATAATTTAAAATAAAAGGTATTTTTCAATTAAAATTCAGTATTTATCAATATTTATCAAAAAAATTAAACTTTTCAGAAGAATCCCAAAAATTTACCCTAAGAAATTATTGGTATTATTATTTCAAGAATGAAGTTTATTTTTTAAAAAAAATTATAATTATATTAAAAATTAATTTTATATTATTTGGGCAAAGCGTGATTAAACCTTCTTTTAGAAGAACATTATTTTCCAGAAAACATTTCTTATTATTTTAAATGATTATTATTTTATTTATAAATAATATATATCCTTTTTTTCTGTTTAAACCATATAAATTTCATAATTTATTATTTATTATTTATATCTTATAATTTAATGAGTTGTTTATAATGGTAATGTTTAAATATTAATATTTTAGTATTCTGTCACATTTCGTTCAAACTCAGTGTTGCATGCATTGAGAGCTATCGAATACAGTAAATAAATTGTAAAGACTGGGGATGTTAAATTATTATCTAATAATGATTTTTCATGTACATTATACTATATAACATAATTTTCTTCTTTCAAAATCTTAATTTGTTATCCCCCACATAATAAATTGTGTCCTTGAAGTTTGAAATTTATCTTCATAATCAAATGATGAAAATTTAAAAATAATTTGTTTGAAAACCCACATTATAAAAAGGGTTAATAAATCTTACACTTAATTAGTAAGAAAGGGAGTTACATAGTTCCTTTTTAATAACAAATAACTAGTTTTCCAAACAAGATAACATAGGTGAGTAGTGATGATTTGGACATAGTAGAAAAGCATAAATAATTCTACAGAGTGATTGAGGTCATTGATCATAAAAAACTAAATGATTAATTGAAAGTTAAGGGCCTCAAATATATAAATATTTTTTTATTTAAAACACCATCTAATTTATCATATATAAATGTAATAGGATATGATTTTTCTTTATAGATTCTTTTCTTAATGTGGAGGAATTATTTTATTCTCTAGGAATATATGGAAATATACTTAAATGACAAGTTTTTTACGTCGTAAATTCAATTTCATCCTTTGGTTTTTATTCTACCAACATCTAATTCATCACTTACGCCAATAAATTAATATCCAAAAATAATATATTATGCCTAAATAACAAAAATTTACTTTTAATATATCATATTATCCCTTAAAGATTAATAATTCTTCATATCTCTCTGTAACTATTTTACAAAACAAATATGGTCTGAACAATATGTCAAATATTATAAATTAATCTCTAAACCTCAAAAGTAAAACCATGGGTTCATTATAAATATTTATATTTCGAAACATTTAACTCAAAGCAATGTCTTATTAACCAAGACATTTTATAGGCTAGTGGTAGGAGATAAACTTGTATCATTCTTTGGTCATGGATTCATGACCTACGACTTTTCCATATCCAACAAGATGTCACCAAGAATAAGTTTTATCCATTTTTTCTAAGCCATTTTAATATAATTCTTATAATGTTCACAAAAAATGATGGTAATAATTTAAATAAAATTAATCATTAAATTATTTTTTACTAAGGTTTTCAGTATAACTATTTTTCACAATGTCAAATAATCTTATATGACTATTATTAAATGTCCATTAATGATCATATTAACCCTAATATTTACCAATAATTTTACACTTATTTCTATAAAATTTAAATGAATTTTTCCTCAAATAACTTTTCTTCAAAAAAATATACTTCTAATATCTATTTAAACTCAATAAATATCTCCCAAAGTATTTCCATTGCATAGAATATAAAAATAGGGGTGCCTAAGTCCTTGATCTTATGATCCACCTTTAAAAAATACTAATCACCCTATATTTATTACCACTACATCATATGGGTAAACATCAACAATAGAAGTATCAAATGATTTTGTCACCCATTATTTTCTTTTGATGATGATGATTTTCACACTGAGTAAGTAACATCAGACATATGTCAACATAATGTACCAAATAATTATAGCTAAAAAATCTCAAAATTGACTAGCAATATTTTGTCTCATCCATGGATTGTTCAGGACTATTTTCATTATAGTCACAACACTTGTGACCAAATTTACCGCACGAGTAACAATTTTAAGATCCTGGAATATATTACCTTGAATTTATTTTACCACACATAGAACATGTTTGGGGATTAAATATAGGCTTATTAGTTTGTTTCTTCTCTATTTCATTCCACTTTGACCGTTTATTATGGTCTACATCACATGGAACATGTGTGTCAAAAAATACTATCTCAGCTTTCTCAACGAAATGAATAAATTAATCAATACATATAAATCATTCTATGGAAAATTTTATTCTAAATATTTGTGCTAATAATTATTAAAATATATTAATTTTACTTTCAATGTCCTAAAAAATCCAGTACCTATCTGGACAGCCTTATAAAATTTGTTTCATATGCAGACACTGAATCTTCATCCTTTTACCACAATTACATGATTTGTTTCTCCATCCTATGTCAAAAAAACTTATGAAAACATTTCTCAATGAAATTATACTTAAATGTGTCTCATACCAAAGCGTAAAGATAATACTTCTCTATATTATTCTTAACCAAATACCATCATTAATCAGCATTACCTTCAAACTAATAATTAGAAAGAGTTACCATTTGACGTTCTGAAAATTCTATAACTTCAAATATCTTTTTCCAAATCATTTATCCTTCCTCCAGCTACCACATTTTAGATGATCTACTTAATGACGGGGGATATTGCATCCTAAAATTATCTATTATTTATATTTTCCTTTATGGTAGATCAGTTTCCTCTATACCAGGGATACCGCCACCGTTTATATCATGTTTCATTTGATCCTTCAATACAAAAAACAATTCTATTATAATCCCAACCATCTCAAGATTCTGTTTTTGGAAGGATATTTTCTTCTTGGTTCATTTCCACTACAAATTTTATTTTTCCTCTACAGAAAACCATTCAGAAGATAAATATTTTAGATAAAGTAATATGGTAATCTTAAAATTAAACTTCATTTAATCATTAACATAAATAAATATCATCCAAGGTAATTATATTAATATTATCCTAACCTATAAAGTGTTATACATTGTCTAATATTACTAACTATAAGGACATAGCCTCAAACGTTACATAATATTGGGTTATTAATCATTAATTCATTCTATTATGTTTTGGGATCATTTTAGGATTAGATTTTAGAGAATTAGGCCATAACTAATACATAAAAACCATAAAATTTAGTGTAAAAACTTCTTATTAGTATCCAATTTTTTTTAATATGATACTCTAAAAACAGGGCATTATTTCTATTCATGTTGAATATCCTTTAATTCCAACATGACTTCTTTTATTCCTTTACCAATCCTTAAAACCTGTAAAATACATTTTAAAATGTGGGATGATCCAAAAAATATCAGTAATGGGAATAAACAAGACATAAAATTATTAGTCCATTGATAAAAAGGAAAATTAAAATAATTTTTACCTTTAACATCATTGTTCTTTGATTGTATGAAATAAATCATTTTCACATGAAAATCAAAGACGTTTTTTCCTTAAATAAAGACTTTAAAACCCATAACAAGCAATTAAAAATATCTTTTTAGTGACTTAGATCATCATATTAAAAATACCCTTTCAAACACCCTTTAATTGGAATAACCATACCTCTCACTTCAAATGTAATATTTACCTAATTAATTTGAGAGTTATAATGGGTCTCTCCCTTTATAAAGTATATATCAATATTAAGAATTTTTTATGAGCTACAATGGGGCTCAACCCTTCTTATAAGTTGTATCGAGCATACCCGTGAGCTATAATGGGGCACAACCCTTCATATGTGCTTTATTTAGCTCACCTATTTCATATAATTATCATGTATCATATCATGATTAATTTTTTTTTTCATAAAACCCTTTTAAAAACACTTTTAAACGTATATGAAAGACACATTTAGATAAAAATATTGTTTTCTTATAAAAATCCATCTTCAATAAAAAATACTTAACAAAAAGAAAATAGATTTTTTATTAAATAAATCATTTACTATTTCAAAATTGTCCATATATAGAATAATGTCCATGGGGGTACAAAATTCATTATCACTATTTACATTAAGAATTGAACATCCCTTTTATCATTTGTCAAAATGTTCCATATAAAAAACATAAAAAGATTACTTTTAAAAAAATTTAATTTTTTTTAAAAAGACATAAAATGTTACTTATAAATATTTTATTTCCATATAAAAACCATCATAAAACTTTAAAACAAATGGACTTGGAAGAAAAATATTTGGAAGAAAAACTAAAAAAGATGATTTTTTAAAAAAAATTCTTTTATTACGTGGGAAACTCATGAATCGCAATACCAATGGAAGAATAACATTATAAAACTATTAATACCATTATAGAAGATAAATTATTTATGTTACTTGTAAAATTGGATATATATTCATGTTATAAAATAATGTAGGTGTATAACATCAAAATATACTTCAATGAAAGAAAATTGAGATGAAGTCCCTCACCATGAGTATGACATGTCACATGTTATTTTATTTTATTTAATATTAAAATTATATTAAATATTTAATGTCATGAGAACCTTTTTCATGTTTATTTTAACTTTTATTTTTCTTACTACTATGACATATACAATTACTTAATCAATTAAGTTTACATCGGATATTTTGACCATATTCGGTTTATGGGTCAAAATGAATTTGGTTGGTTTACTATGATCAATGTGATAATTATCAAAAAAATATACATAATAATAATCCTAATATAATTATTATATTTATAAATCAATTATTATTATAAAACTAATCATGAAATATGTTTATTAAAAATGATGTATGTTACGATCATGGAGACGGTAGGTCGTACGTACAAATGTGTAACGTTTCAATTTTGCAATGATCATTATGGAATGAAGGTATGTAATATATAAATTTTAAATAATAATAATAATATAATATATACCATATTATATACTTTTATATATCATACATGTGTTTTTTTTGATAATAATAGATCCACATCACTTCGTGAAGGTGGTAGTCCACAGGTACACAAACGATGTTATCATCTGTAAGTGAGTGAAAAGGTAAGAAAGAAAAAGATATATTATATTTAAAAAATTCAAAATATTTCATAAATATCATAATTATGTCATTTATATAAAAAATATTCAATAACTATATACTTATCACCTTCCATGTGAAGTGTTGCTGAGTAACGAATCACATCGCTTAGTAAGGCGATAGTCCAACATACACACGAACTATGATATCATATCTACTCTACAATGGAAGATAAAAGATATATGTATTATATAACGAATACAAATTTATAAATATTTTATAAATATCATATATATAATTTATGTCCATCAACATACCCAACAGTGAAAGGTGGAAATGGAATAATGAATGACATCTGTTCGTGTTGTGGTAATCCATCATATACATGGATGATGATTTCATAACCCATTTGATGAAAGTGGATATAGTTATAGGTAATTACCTTATTAAAAAACAAAATAATATATATAGATGATACTTAGGTTTTTATGTCATCATTGTTTTAATGTAATTTCAATTTCGGATAATGAAATAAAATAACGATAGTCTTAGGAGAATATTACCTATTCTTCAGGTATCCTCCATAGGTTTTTAGTAATTTTTTAATACGATTAATTTATTACCAAAAAAAGGATTCTAGGATGATAGTAGAAATTTTGGGATGTTATTTTGATTGTTCTTTTCCAAACCATAGTTTTTTAAGGTGTGAAGAAGAGAGAATAGCTGGTGGCCTTTTATAAGTGAGGTGAGTGGCACACTTATAATTTTTTGAAATTATTCAAATCCAACAATGTTTTTTTCATCGTAAATGATTCTATAATGATCCATTATCACACTTATAATATTTTATAAATTGGGCCATTAAATGGGGTTTTTACAAATTTTTAGGTCATTTTAAACCCTAATATTCTAATTTTGACACTTGGTAAATACATTTTACATAAACCATGGTAATTAATTTTTTGTATTTTCACTATTATTTTTGTGAAAATATTAATTAAAAATTATAATAAATTTTAAATTATTTTGGTTAAAAATATGTAATACATTTTTTCAAAAATAAGTGTCAAAATTTAATTTAGCATTTTTCCCACAGACACTATGAGAAATCTAGTTTTCAATGAGAAAATAATCAAATGTTTAAAATATTTTTATAATTAAATTTAACATGAAAAAGAATAAAATGACCGAAATTTTATTAATAGATATATATTTGAACTAATTCTACTTTAAAACCAATTTAAAATATAATTTAACTTTATAAATGGTTTAAACGAAAAGGCAGTTCTCATTTGAAATTTCATATTTTCACTATTCATAAAACAATGAGACCTTTCATAAAAATACCATAAATTTGTTGTAAGACAATTTTGATGTTATGATTTTATATATGATGTTTTGTTTTTCAAATAAATTTTCTATAAATGTTAAAAACTAATTTTAAAATATGTGTTCAATTTTTGATTAAACCATCTTTTAGAAGAAGAAGAAAATATTTTAGAAAACATTTCTTTTTCATTTAAATGATTCTTATTTTATTCATAATAAATAGATAGAAATTTTATTTATATGTAAACCCTATAAATTTCATAATTTCTTTATTATTATTCATTCTCACCAATTTAACCGCTAGTTTATAATGGTAATGTTTAAATTATAATACATTAATAGAATATTGTTTTTCATTCAAACTCAGTGTTACATGAATTGAAATCTATCAAATAAATTAAATATATCATCATGTTTTGGGGTGTTACATTCTCCTAAAATCCCATTATTTTCAATCATTTAAGCTTTAAAATAGAATATTATTCTTTTAAAATCTTTGGGTATTACACAGTGTTCCCACTCTAGATTCCCACAGGAGATCAAAAGTTATCACCTACACAAGAATTCAACAATGTGTCCCACAGTGTCCTTGATAACAATTATATCCCATATAAGGATATTTATACTAAATCTTATAGTGTTACCAATATCTCACTGTACTTTATATACTATAGATTCTAACTATATTCTTAAACAAACTTAATTATGATCAATAAATAGAATGATCTCTATCAACTTATGACTACTTTTTCAATGAATCTGAATGTAATCTTTCTCCTGAAACAAACTTGATCTCCTAATCTATTCATATAAAAATTAAATAACTTTAATAAATGATAATTAGATGCCTCAAAACTATTAATGAACATTAATCTTCAAATGATATGGACATT
Source organism: Viscum album (assembly GCA_963277665.1). Taxonomy (NCBI): domain Eukaryota; kingdom Viridiplantae; phylum Streptophyta; class Magnoliopsida; order Santalales; family Viscaceae; genus Viscum; species Viscum album. Next base: position 748,800,177 of record OY728138.1, on the reverse strand, counting down.
TTCAATTAACTGAAAACTCATTTATGAATGAAATCTTCTTATTAAAACACCACCCTGACATAATTTTTAAAATTTTAAAATCTCTAGAAAATAAAAAAAACATCTTCTTTTAGTGAATAATCCCAACATAATTTTTTTTCACTAAAAACTATTAACATAATATATATTTCATGTGAATCACTATTCTTTATATATGAAGTGAAAAAAATAACCTGCAGATATTATATCTTGCATGGTCTTCAAAGAATATATGCATCTCATTCACTCATCATATATAACATGTTGTTAATCTTCTAATTCACAATCTATGTATAGTGTTTTTGTAGGAAAATGACTCCTCAAATGAGTAACTTCACTATCTTACACAATTATTCAAATTGGAGAATCCTCAAACATATATTATTTTATTTATGCATACATATTATCACTTTCACATTCCTCATTAGTCTTATTCCACACACATGATAATAAATTGTTCATGATAGTACTTATTCTCCAACCACTTGATGTTATATCTTATATTGTTACATTCACTCCATGCAGTATGATCCTTATTTTTCATCAATAAATTCACTACCTCACAAATTTATCTATGTCTTGAAAAACATTACATAACATCAATATGTGAAACCTCTATTCTTCCTCCATAAAAATTAGAAAAGAAGCTAAAAATATCACATAATACTGAAAATTTATTCACAAAACAAATTCAACTATGAGAAACAGAATTTAAGTTTCACATAACCATATTATGAATCATTTGATCATAAATTCTTACAAAATATCAACACTGTATCAAAAAAACCTATTTATAAATATAGAGCTTCTTAATACTTTTTATTAGATCTCAATGAACTTTCTCAATGTTCTTCCATTCAGTACTCCCATAAATTTGATGATGAATGGTATTTATAGATATGAATCTCTAACTTAATACTTCACCATACTCCTCACATTTACACTAACTCACCACACTTACTTCGATCAGTAAATCACCATCCATATATTCCAAGTTACCTATATCTCGGATTCGACATCACTGAATCATGAAAATGAAGTTGCATACATGCATCAATTGCATTAGAACATACAAGTTGATAAAATGGTGATTTAATACTCACCTTGATAAATGGATTCCATGTCATGAAAAAATTATGATGCATATAAAAACACTTCATTGAAGATAAATGTAGAAGAAAATCCCATCACAGGTTGGATGGCATTGATTAAAAATTTCAAATGGGACATGATCTTTATGTAAAATTTTAAATGGAAGAATAGTTTCATGAATAGGCGGATTCTAACATCAATTCTTAACTCATTAGACTGATACTAAATATTATCCCCCAATTCATATTCAATTGATCTAATACTGAGTTCAACACCAAGATACATCTTCACATGCACACCCATCATGGGTTTTGCCACCCCATTACACCGTCAATTATATTCTCACTCATGTGCCTATGTACACCCTATGCTCTCCCTTGTGTGATCCATATCAGAACTATCAATTACCTCATACACTCATCATCCTACATGGCTAGATAAGTTGACCTACAACCCATGTGCTGGACTTTGGTCCCATATGTGGTTAAGGTGGTTCCTTGGATGGATTATGACTAGATAACCCTGTATAAAACTTCTATCAAAATAGTTAACAAAACATTCATAAAATTCCCAGAACAAATACTCAAAATCACTTATTTTCTATACTCAATAAGTAATTCTCTTATTTCTTATATTTATTGAATTCAATTATAAATTCCAAACCTATTCAACATCAAAATATCTTCTCTTTATAATTTATAAGAAATAATTTCATTCTACCAACATCTATTGTACCTATATTTTGAATTAATAATAGTTCAAAAATCATCATAATTAAAACACATTGAATTTTCATCTTCACAACATATTGAAAAAAAATTATAAACCATCTTAACAAAACACCAATAAACCACTTTGGTTCTGCAATCTCCACCTTTGGATTTTTTTGGTACCTATTAAATTTCGCAATTCAATGATATAATCTCCCCTTTATTCACAATAAAATAAAATATATTAGTGTGGGGAGGAATTATAATATCCAGAATTTAATTTTTAAGAATAATAATTTCTCACCTTCAAACACTTATAGTTTGGATTACTCCATATAATGATGAAATAACAAAAATCATAGATAAGATCTACAATTAACCAACTATAATTCATTGTGATCCATTAAAAATTTATAAAAAAATGATGATCAGTTTTACAATAAATTCATTCAATTACTATTTATCATGAGATAAAAAAACTAAATATTATTTTAGTTGTTATTCAAAAAAACTAAAAAATTATTCTCCAATTGTCTTAGAAGTCAAGTTAAAACCATTCAAGTGTAATAATTTATTTCCTATTTTCATGTTTATTTTCCATTATATAGTCTATTTTTCATCATATTGATATGGAAATGAAATGAACATACCTCAATGATGATACTATTTATCATAAATATCTATGAATAGTACATTATATATTTAAGAGATATCAACTAAGATATAGATATCTGGTGGTTTTTTTCTATGATCCCTCTTATGGTATGAACACTTTACTTCTTCATTAAGATTTATGTTCTTAAATAATAAATTAAATAATCCTTTAATAATATTTTAAATGTGGAAAATAGGAAATATGATGCTAAATGAAATAAATTACTTCATTATGGATAACATTATAGATACCAGATGTTTACATCCTTATGTTAAAATTAGGTCCCCCCTAAACACAAGAATCACCTTCGATTACCTACATCAAAAATAAAAATAATATATATATGGAAATAATTTTTTTATTCAATGCTCATTAGTATGAAAAATAGGGATAATATTTTCTCATTAACCCAACTATATTCATTGATGAAGTTGTCTTCTTCACATTTTCTAGAAAATAAATCCTAGTTTTCTATATTTGTTCTATCTTCTTTCTATCTTCCAACTATTATGGACATATGATTAATCATTATTTAGATGTATGATCAGTCATCATTTTTTTATAGACTCTTTTTTCCAAATAATATTTTTATAATAATAAGTGACATTTAATTTCTATTTCTTCCTAAACTATTTTTTATAGTAAACCATTCCAATAAATTTTAAGCAAAATGCCCAAATATATTTCTATTTTTATGTACATCATTATCATTCATCAAGTTTCCATTTTTATGACAATTTTTAGATTCTTCATTAGATATTTATTTCACCGAATAAATCTTATTATCTCATTTCTTGTGTGATTATTACTTCGACTTTAGATTTTTTTATTTTCACATCATTCTTCACAAACTTCTTTGGAGTTTTTTTAATAGTTTTCTTCTTTTTTCACATCCCAAGGATCACTTGTCAACATATTTTCATAACTACCTCCTATTTTTGTGGTCTTCTCTTCACACTATGAGATGATTTGTGCAAGTTCTTTACATTATAGAATTTATCATAATAACTACCACTAATGTTTTAGTACTCACTGAAATATTCAAAGAATTCAAATATTTTTTATTGTTAAATTTATTTCCTCTATATTTTTATTCTCTTTTGTAGTTCTTTTCTGTTATCTTGATTTTATCCTCTTAAATTTAGGCATTTAATAATTATCATAAAATAAAATTTTTAAAAATTGTTTATGGGTTAATGCCTAATCTTTTAATTGCATGAGTATTATCCAAAAAATTGATATTATCTTCTTTGAAACATTCTGAAAGTCTTAGAAACTTTTCTATTTTTTTAAACACATTTATTCTTTTTCTCTTTCTTTGGGGAAAAATAATTCATATACTTATTCATATATACCGTTGAGTATGTGGAAGATTCTTAATAATTTTTCGTCATCCATATTTTTCCATATCTTTATTTTTAATATGTACTAGTCATCAAATCAAAAGTAGTTTTCATAGATTTATCAGGATAAATGGTTAAATTTTATAATTAGCCTACAATATATTTGTACTTAAATAATATCATGTTCTTATTTCTAATATTTTGTGAAATTTTAGAAATATGATTTTTATAAAAAGTACTCTTGTTAGTACTTTATTCATAATATTGGAGTCTCAACCTCTATCTCTTAAATATTTATCTATTTTATTTATAATTAAAGACATTTTAAGTTGATAGAAATATTCTCATCTTTCAATTAATTTTAGAGTTTATTCCCACTAAATCTTTATCTCTTAAATCTTATCTTCATGAAACTTATCAGTATTCTTTATCAAATTATCAATATCCTTAATTATTTTTTATTTAAAGACTAATTGTGAATATTTAACATTTGTAAAGGTATTTTTTTTCTTTTCTATCGTGTGGATAAATTTTAAAAAACTATTTTTTAAAATACTTGTCACACAAAATATGTTTTAATTATTTATTAGTGTTATATAGTTTTTTCCCAAAGTGAGATGGGTTTTTTTGTTTTTTCTTCATCATTGGTGACTCTAAATTTATATAAAATTAGATTCTTTTCCTTAAATTTTTCATGATTTAAAAGTGTGTTTTAATTTTGAAGCTTATTAGATAATGCTTCCACCATTTTATAAAATTCCTCTTCTAGTTGTGATTTTTCATGAAAAAGATCCATGGAAACTATGACTATATAAGTAAACAATTCTATGGGAACATTCATAAAATTATTTGTGATTTTAGAATTCAACACATATTCATCATAATTCTAACTTGATTATTAATATTTTTAATCATCTGATTTCAATAAATGATTACCACTTTGATTACTTTCTACTATTAGACAATATTATTTCATATTTTAGTTCTACTTAATCTTATTTAACACTCTCTTCTTCCAATTTTTTATAGGTCTTGATGGAAACATCCACGTTTATATCATCATTATTAGAGGAAGGATTTTTCATATTAATGTATTCTTAATAATCTTCAAACTCAAATATGAACTTCATATATTTCTAATATAAGCGGATTGGTTAGTAATATAGACCAAAACAGAGGTTTATCCTTTTCTCTAATACCAATTGAGGTGCCCAATAGATTGTGCAGTCATACTAAGAGAGGGTGAATCAGGTGTGACTTGTTTTACTGAATTTTTTTATTCTAAATTTACCACCTTTTAATTGAATCCTTAGTTACCTATTTTGATGAGTGGATCCTTTACATTCACAATCACATTCATACCAAATGAAATGCATAAATTAAATGATACCCAACATGTGGTATTTTTACAATGTATAATCAAAATATATTCTCATTATTACTACTGTTTATTCCCCAACATTACATATAATTTATTATATACATGTAGTTATATCCTGTTAATGTACCATCCCCATCAATAATGATTTCCACAGTGTTCCCACTATAGATTCCCACTAGAGATCAAATGTTACCACCTTTAAAATAGTTTAACATAGAGTCTAAGTGTGTCCCTTCTAACTCTTGATTCCCATAGAAAGATATTTATACTATACCCAAGAGTGTTACTAGAATCCCATTGGACTTCATATAATTTATATTCTTATTGAATTATATTCAACATACACAATTATGATTAATAGATAAAAAAATATATGTCGGTTTCTGACATTTTTTGCAATGACTCAAGGTGTAATCTTTCAAAACAAACAAAATGTATAAATAGATATATTTTTATAAAAAATCAATATCATCATCAACTAAGAATAAATTTCCAAATCGTTCACACTATCAATTGACCGTAAAAAAATATATACCTTCTAAATTCATTGAAAATTTGGTTTTAAATAAACACATATATTTGAAACACTACAACCACATTAGTCCCAGAAATTTCAAATTATTTGGAAAAAACTTTTTTTTTCAATGAAGAATCTCAACCATAATTACTTTTTAATTCAAAAAAATTCTGTAATTTATATAACACATACATCACTCTAATTTATGAATTCATACAAAAAGGCTTTATAGGCATATTATATCATTCATATTCAAAAAAATATTACATGTTCCTCATGTATTCCATCATTATAACTTGATGTGAAACTTTTTAATCATAATACATGTATAGTGTTTTTATAAACACATAACTCCTTAAATGTATAGAATCACAAGATCAATAAGTTACCCAATATGGTAAAGCCTCGTGCAAAAATTATTTTATTCATCCATGCATATTTTTACTTGCAGAGTTCTTATCAGTCTTCCTCTTCATACCAGATACTAAACTATTCATGATACTACTTTTTCTAAAATAATTTGAAACCATAAATTTTTTTATTTCATACAGGATCCATGGCTAATTTATTATTTTTATTTATAAAAGAAACTACCTCCAAAATCTTTCTCATTCATGGACTACATTATGTAACAAAAGTATGTGACACAGGGTTCTTTATTTGTGTTGACCAAATCATAAGAATATAAGATTACAGAATTCTCATAGTTTAGTCTGAAATTTAATTCAATTGTGGCTGGAATACTTTATTTTTTATGGGACCACATTCTTCAACATGAGATATTATATGTTTTGAAATTATTATCCTGACAAAATGGAACCCACATCATGATTACATATCTTATAAATTCTATGTTTTAGTTTCCAAATGTGTCTCTAAAATTTCTTCCAATCGGTACACCTAAAAATAAGATAATCTGTGGTATTTATAGAAATGTACCACTGACCTACTCCACTACATTACTCCTATTAAATTCACTGACCCACTTCATTTATGTGTCTTTTTAAATCATTATCAACACCTCAAATATGTATCAATGTATTAGTCTATTATTATATCATTCTTGATAATAATGTTTTATGCATGCATCGATAATATATGAATATCTAATTCAATCAAATGGGAAATTAATACTTGGATTGATCAAAAAATTATTGTGGCATGAAATTGTTTTGATTCTTACAAAAATCTTTCATCGAGGCTAGAGTTATAATATTATCACATAATTAGTCAAATGGATTGGGTTGAATGGATCAATCAACCCATGATTTTTATGTAATACAATAAATAAAGGAATAGTGTCACACATAAGTCGAGCCTGACATCAATTATTCTCTCATTTGATCGACACATAATAATAGTCTATAATTTAAAAGTGTCTCAAGTCATAACTCAGGTCGGCACCCGAATATACCTTCACACTAATGCCCTACATGTTTCTTACCACCCCATTTCACAATCCACAAAGAACACAGATGTGTACCATTTTCTCACCCAATTCACTTCTAATTATGCATCTTGTTTGTGTTATTCATGCCCTCATTCACTCACCGACCTCCATGGATGGCCTATTTTAACTTCCTTCAACATGTTATACTTAGTTACCAAGTGTGGTTGTGTTGGGTCCTTGGTTGGCTTAAGGCTAACCCATGTTTTGTTAAACTCCAAAAAAACAATTAGAAATTTTATTCATATAATGTCAAACCGAAATACTCAACTTCTAGTCTTTTACAAACAGAACAAGTAATTATCCTATTTCATTTATTTTGGAATTCAATTATACATTCCAAACATCTTCAAAATAAAAATATATTCACTTTATAATTTTTATATTACAATGTGAACTATCTAAACATCCCTTGCATTAAGTATTTTCCATTAATAGTGGTTCTATGATCATCAAAAATAAAACATATTGACTTTATAACTTCAAAACTTATTTAAAAAATAATTCAAAATTAGTATAACATTATCATGACTAAACTTGTTGGGTTCTTCATTCCCCCTCACCCTTTGGATTTGTTTTCAATACCAATTTAACTTCAAAAGTAAATGTTACATTCTCCCCATAATTGGAAATAAAACTAATGATATAAGTATGGGAAGGAATTCCCATCTCCATGTTTCAAATTTTAATAATAGAATCATATTATTTTCTAAAACTTATATTCTGATTTACTCTAGATAAGGATGGAATCATAAAAAACATAAAAAACATTTAAAATTAACCAACTATATATCCATATGAGTAATGTTTGATGTAAAAATATAGTGACAAATTTTATCATAAATGATTCCAATTACTCTATACCATATGATTCCAACCCAAAAAATCATTTAGGGGTTATTAAACACATATTTAAACAATATTATCAAATAATCCCAACAAACAGATTGAAAACAATAAATTTCAATAATTTATTTCCCCTTTTTCAAAATAATTTTCCAAACTTGGGTTGATTTTTCATCATAGAGATAATAAAATTCTATCAACATGCCCCAGGGATAAAAATAATTATCTTACACATCCCTTATTAGTACTCTATATATTCATGAGATATCAACTAAGATATAGATATCTTGTGGTCATTCTTATATGATCCCTTTCAAGAGATTCACTCTATTCTTCTTTATATTTACTGGATATAATAAAGAATAAACTTCAAGAATCTTCTAATATTAGTTGAACAGTTAAAAATAGGAACCATAATTCAAAATTAAATAATGTCATACATGATGGTTACGTTTCTCGATAAAATATGTGCATAGCCTTTTTTTTCTAATTTTGATCTCCCCTTGGACACATGAATCACCTTAAATTCATTATATTTATTATAAACAAAATGTATATATGTGAATAAAGAGTTCATTTAGTTATCCTTAGTTAGAGAAACAAGGATAAGATACTTTTTCAACATGTTTATCTTCTTAGATGATGTAGGATTTATCACATTGGCTATAAAATAAATTTCAGTGTTTTGTGATTTCTACATTATCTAAGACTTTTAAAACTATTCTTTATATATGATCATGAATTTTTTAAGAACACAAACAATATTCATTTTTTATAGACTCATTTTTTATAATAATATTTTTTGTACAAGAATTTTAATTTGATTTCCCTTTCTTCTTTAAGAATTTTTCTTTTCCACACTACCATGTCAATGTTTTAGATGAATTTATAGAAACATTACACCTTTGACATGAATCTTTAGCATACAAAAAGATACCCTTTTTAAGTAACCATTCAGATTCCCAATCAAATATTTATTTCATCAAATTAATTTCTATTATTTAATGAGTTGTTTTAATTTGATTCCAACTTTATTTATTTACTAATGGATTTCATGAATAATTTTCAATTGTTCGTGATATGGACTTTACTACCACAATAAAATCATCTTTTATTTATATTGTCACTATTCAAATCATTATTAAACAACTTCTTAGTATCTTTTTATTTAATAGTCTTCATATTTTTTACTTCTTATGGATGACATGTACAATTAATTTCTTACCAGCCTCCAACATTATTATAGTCTAATATTCACATTATCATATGATTTTAGCAATATTGGTACATTCCAACCGTCATCAAAACAATTACTACTGCAGTTACATTACTCACAAAAATATTCAAATAATTCATATCTATTCATTGTTAATAAAATCAGTTTATTTTTATTTTTATTTTATGGTGTTTGTCTTATCTATTCTTATATTATTCTCTAATGGAAAATTTTAATTTTTTAATTATAATACAATGAAAAATTATACCAACAACCTATGGTCTAATTACCAAACTTCTAATAACACCATAAAAAAATATTGATTTCTTATTACTTGAAACATTATGACTTTATTTCAGAAGTTTCTACTTTTTCACAATACATTTTGTATTTTTTTATTTCCTTAGGGAACAATAATTAATACACTTATTTATTTCCACCTTTAAAGATTTAGTGGACTCATAACCATTTTTCATCACCTATGTTTTTCATGATTTAAAAATTAAATCTAAATTAGTCATAACAATAGTATTAGTATTCATATATTTTTTAAGAATAATATTTACATTTCCAATGATTCTATAGTACATTTATCCTTAAATAATATAAATTGATGCATTCTATTAGGTTGAGTAATTTCAAAAATAGGACTCTTGTCAGAAGTATTCTTGGTACTACTTCTTTTATCAGTATCTTGGTATGTCTCATCTTTTTTCTCTTCCATATTTCTTAGTTATAGTTCCAATTCAACCCATTTTAATTATGAGATGTCATATCATCCTCAACTGATTTTAGGATTTCCTCCAACTGATACATCATATTATAAATCTTAAATTTGTGCACTTGGTTTCTATTCAGTAACAAATTATCAACCTTATTTATTCATTTTTCATTAACCTATATATTTTCATCATTAAAATTCATTGAATTATTATGTATATATCGCAGTTAATGAATGAATTTATAAAACCATATCTTATAGATCCTTCTAACATAATCTACTTTTCAATTATTTTTTGATAAGATAGATTTTTCTAAATTAAAGTGACAATTATTTTCTTCTGTCTTGTCTACATTTGGTGACACTTTCATTATATAAAATTTTATTTTATTCCATGAATCTATAATGTTTAAATAGAATGTTACAATTCTAAAACTTTGTATCTAATTATTCATCCATTTCACTAGGATGATCATCAGGTTTTGATATTATATCAAGATGTTTCTTGAACACTCATATTATACAAGTATAAAATTATTTGAGAACATTCTTCAAATAATATATGATTTCAAAATTAAACACATTTTTATCACTTATTTATATTGATTAATCAGAACTATAATAATTTAATTTTACTGAACAATTACCACACTATTATTCTTTATCTAGTTGTTTATTATCATTCATATTTGAGTTATTCTTCATATTTTTACCACTTTTCTCTTCTAGGTTTTTTGTGTCTCAACTAAAACATCAACATTTCTAACATCATGAGTGGAGGTATAAATTTCTATCAAAAGCACTTACAAATATTATACAAACTAAAATATTCACATTATTTATCTATAATATAAAAAATAGACCTAGAAATGTAGATCTATACAATGGCAAAACCTTTACTCCAATACCAATTGATGTTCTTAATGGATCGTGCTGTCACACTGAGAGGAGGGAGAGTCATGTTTGAGTTATTTTGATAAATTATTTTCTTATACGTTTATTATTTTTTAATTGAAAACTATATCCAGTATTAGTATGACTTGATTTTTTAATTCATAATAAAATTTATACCACATGCAACACATAAAGTAAACGAAACACAACACACAATATCTTTCTATGGTTTAGTCAAAGTCTTTACTTTTATTGGCAACAGATTATTCCCCCTATTATATATTTTTTATTATTTATATGTGGTTATAACCAAGGAAATTCCCATTATAATAAATAATGACTCCCATGGTATTTTGACACGATATTTCCATTAGAAACAAAATGTTACCACTTACACAAGTGTTCAACAAAGAGTCACATTGTGTACTTAACTCTTGAGTCCCATAGAAGGATCTTGGTATTATATCTAAAAATATTCAAAGTATACCAAGATCGTTAATATACATTGGATTCCAAATTAATTCTTCAACTTTTTCTATTATGATATAGAAATAGAAATAACTCAGTTGATTTCTTACTATTTTTTCTATTCCTTAAGAAATTCAACACATGATAACCAACTACCTGATTATAATCACTATCCAATTATATTTATATTATTTATACCTACACAATTCACTAAAAAAATACTTATGTATGAAATATTTTAATATAAACACTACCCTAAATTTAGTATCAAAAATTTCAAATGCTTATGAAAAAAACACTATCTATCAATGAAAAATCACGGCCTAAATTCATATTCACTGTAAAATATTCATAAAAAGTATATTACATGTTATTCACTCATATTTATTATTTCATAGAAATATTATCGTGAACATGTTGTATCTTTTATAGTCTAAAAATCATTCATTTACCTCATATACTCATTCACTATAACCTATATTTAATTTTCATTTTCATAATATTATTGTATGCATTTTTATATATACACAAATCCTTGAATACATAGCTCCAATGGCTCAAAAATATACTCAACTTGGAAAATCATCACAAATAAAATATTTAATATATGAATGTATATTATCACATGCATGGTTCTCTCGAGTCTTCTTCGTCACACCAAATACTAAACTATTTATGATAACACTTATTCTCGAACCTCAAGAAATCCTAACATACCTTATTCCATGTACGATTCATAGTTTGTTTTTTCATATTCTTCTAAGTGAAATTCACTACCTCAGACATGTTTCTCTTACTTGAACTACTTCATGTAAAAATATTATGTTAGTCCTTTAATATTCTTTTATGTTATCAATATCACAAGCTCATAAGCTCATAGAATACTTAGAGTTTATTCATGAAACAACATCAAATGTGAGTAGGACAATAAAATGTTAGTGGGACAAAATTATTCATCAAGTGAACAAGAAGTATTATAAAATATTAGAACAAAATCATGGAACCATATTTTTGAAGAAAAATATTCTCAACACTCTATTTCATATTTGTAAGGCCTCTCTCAATGTTTTATTAATCGACACTCCTTCAAATGAGATAATTGATTGTATTTATATACAAGTAGCACCAACTTACTGCTCCACATTTCTCTAATTATGTGTATCATTACACTTAAAGTATATTTCTGGATAATTCACCATCAACACCTCACAAACAAATATCTATCTTGGATTTTAAATTTCACATTCATGAAAATAAAATTGTATGCATGCATCATTCTCATTCGAATCTCAATGTAAATAAAATCAAAATTGGCTAATTGTATTGATCAACTAGATGTTGTTCCATGAAAAATTCATATGCATACAGAAACCCTTCACCAAGGATAATGTTAGAATATTAACACATAATTGATTGGAGTGATCATATTGAATATATCAAACAGTGCATGTTATTTATATAACATTTTAAATAGAGGTACTATGTCATGGATAAGCTATGTCTTGCATCAGTCCATCACTTAGGTGAGTTCAACTTAATAGTATTCACTGCTTCATTATCCTCTCAATCCATATCTTGAGTCATTACCCATGTAAATCTTCACTCACATGCCCAACATGGGATACACCACCCCATTACATGGCCTAATGAGTGCTTACCGATATTCTGTATGCACATATTATGTTCTCCCCCATGAACTCCTATTGGGTTTTATGCATTCCCTCACACACTCACTGACCACCATATCTGGAATATTTGACATGCCTATCATATAGTAGATTTAGGTCCCATATATGGTTGAGGTGGGTCCTTGGTTAGATTATTTCTATCCCACATTTTGGTAAAATTCGATAAAAATTATTAGAAAAATTCTCATACAATGAGAAACCAAAATTCTACACTTCTAATCATTTCCAAACATAACACGTGATTCTCCTCTTTCTTATATTTTAGAATTCAATTATAAATACCTAACCTCTTCAAACTCAAAATATCTTCACCTTGTAGTCTATATAAATTAATGTGTATTCCCCCAAACATATCTTTTAGATTTATTTGTCATTAAGAACACATTAGCAATAAACAAAATGAAAAATAATTGACTTTTCATTTCCCAAATTATTTACAAAAAATAACTTCATCACAACATCATTATTAATAAACCTCCTATGTTCTTGAATCTTCCCCTTTTTATTTAGTTTCAATCCCCATTTAATTTCCAAATTAAATGGTATCTTATCTCTTTATAAAAAAGAAATTCAAATATATATGTATGATAAAGAATTATTATCTTCAAAATTATAATGATAATAGAAACATCTTATTCTCCTATGAAACATATAGTTCTATTTACTACAAGGATTGATGTTATCATAGAAAACATATAAATTTGATAAAATAAACCAACTATAGGTCTATGTGAGCTTTGATTGATGTAGAAAACAAGAGTGGTCCATTTTACCATCACGGATTTTTATTACACATTAGTATGTGATTACAACACTGAAACATTATTTTAGGGGTTATTTACAGAATTATTAAATAATATTATTTAATCATCTTATTAAATATATTAAAAACATTAAAGTGTATGAATATATTTCTCCTTTTCTAATTTATTATCCCTTATAGTGTTTATTTTTTATCATAGAGATCAGAAAACAAAATCAACATACCTCAATGATGATAAGATCTATCATATAAATACCTCACCAGCAATTCATATATTCATGATATATCACCTAATATATTGATATCATGTGGTTATTATCTTTTACACCCCATCAAGAGTTTCACACTATACATCTTCATATTGAGTAGCTTTATTCAATACTAAACTCTATTAATATTCTAATATTAATTGAAATTATTTAAAGAGGCAACATGATGCCAAATTAAATAAATTATTCTTTTGTGGATAACATTCTATCTATAATATGTTCACTTAATTTTGTCATATTTAGGACCACATACCTAAATACAAGTGTTTCCTTTAATTCAATTTATGAAAAATAAACACAAAGTATTTATTAAAATAAGGTGGATATTTAATGACCCTTAGTTAGAGAAACATGGATCAGAAGAAATTATTAGCTTGACTATTTTTTAGATGAAGTAGTATTCTTAAAATTTTCCACAAAATGCAGTTTCTATTTTATGTTATTTAAAAATATTCTTGGCCTATTCCAACTATTATGTACATTTGATCAAGAATTTTTTAAGAATATGCTCAGTATTCATTTTTTATATAGACCCATTTGTCACAATAATATTTTTATCATAGGAACTCATAGGTTCCTTGTATTTTTGAAATAATTCTTCTTATCTAGGAAACCATGTGATGATTTTTTTAGCTTAATTCCCAGACACACTACACCATTCAAAATGTTATTTATCATAGAAAAATTTAATTTTTTTTTAAAAGTCAGATTCTTCATCAGATATATCATTCATTAAACTAATTATGTTCTTTGTTTTCTTGATTGATTCATTCATTGATTCTATATTTCCTTATTTAGTAATGATGTTCATGGAAAATTTTTAATGGTCCCTAATATGTCCATTTATACCAAAATAGAAATATATTTTATTCATTATGAAACCTTTCACATCATTCTTCACCAATTTTTTGTTGTTGTTTATTTAATAGTCGTTTTGTTTTTTTACTTCCTCGGGATGACTTGCCATCTTCGTTTCTTACCTACATGCTATTTTTTTATGTTCTTACCAAAAAATAATCATATTATGCATGTATTATTGGTACAATCCATCACTCACAATAATAATTACCACTTTTATTGAAGTACTTGAAGAAATATTCTAAACATTTAAATATTTCCTTTGTATAAAGATTCATTTTCTATGGATTTTTCTTTTCTTGTGTAGGGATTTCATTTTCATCAATTTTACTAACCCTATATGTAGGCCTTATGTAATTTTTTATAATGAAAATTGTACAGATATTATAAATTCTAATGTACATACATCTAAAAATTTCAAAATTTACCATCAAAACATGATTTCTTCTTCAATGAAAAATTTTGACTAAATTTGACACATTTTTTGTTCTTGGATAGAACATTAATTCCTTTTATCATTCTATGGGGAATAAAAAATCCTATACATCTTCGTTTACACTTTTAAAGATATAGTGGATTCCTTAGAACATTTATTCACCCATGATTTTCATTATTTTAAAGTCAAATCTATACTATTCAAAAAAATATAATTATTTTTTATAGATTTACTAAGACAATGGGTTACCTTTTTCAATAAGCCTATAGTTAACTTTTCAGGACCTGACTCTACCCAGGATCGAGCCGCAACTACCCCAAGCCCACCTCCATAGGCCAGGGGCTGGTGACAAGCGCCGAAGGCTACAGAACTCCGGGAGGCCTTTGCCTGAGCACTTGTACACACACACACAGCCCACTCAATGCAGAAGTGCAGAGTAAAAGGAAAAGTATAGTACTAACTGCTATAAACAACCACAAAAGTGCATCAACCTCTAAACAGTACAAAGTAAAAGATGAAGGTAAACTGAAAGAAAAAGGGCAAAACACGCACCCAACCAGAAAAGTTCCAAAAACTGAAAACAGGTAAAAAAAGTAAACAGCTGGGAGAGTCCCACACCTGAAACATAACTATGACCACCACATGCGGTCCAAGATCCAAAACTCTTAAACTCACCGAAAGTCACAACCAACCTGTCTGTCGTCTGCAAGGGCACACCAAGTGCGAGAAAATCCCAAGAAGGGGTGAGTATAAAAATAAGAGTAGGATACCCACACGGCTCAAGGGAGCAGCAAAGGAGGTACCGAAGAGTGAGCAATAGATCGAATAGGGAATAGTAAAAGAGTACAACAGAGAGAGTGCAGTAAAACGTACAGCTCAACCCAACAAGAGGAAGGAAGTAGAGTTGTCTAAACACAAGGAGTTATAAACATTGAGAAGATGAACTTCACGTCGATTCTTCGCTACTTATATCAGGATAGTAGACTCATCCAACCACAAGAATCTAGACATAGAAAGCACGTTGCATACCCCGCGCGTATTCGCCTCTCCTGGAAGGAGAGTAAACAAACCACATGAGTGGGTACTAGAACAAGGTATATACATATCCATATGTTCTATTAAGAATCCCGGAAAAGATAGTAAGGGGATTTCCATCCCGTAGCTCAGCCCAAGAAAGTGAGTAGACAACAGTCCCATAAGTAAACACAATTGATCCCCAGTATCTACATGTCTACCCCAAACTGCAAGTCTCGGGGCTCAAATAACCGCACCATGACACTATCCGTTTTGGGCGGCACTGACTCGACTGCACGGTTTTAGGTCGTGTCTCAAGGACGTGTCTTGGTGGAGAAAGACCCCCTCAAACATGAGAGCTCTAGGGGAAGTCAAACCACACCTCGTCACTATCACACAGTCGAGAGGTCTTCTCAAATTCGTCTGGTTCCCACTGCCCTGCCTTGTGAATGGTTAATCCTCTAGAGGGAGACCCGGATCTGCTCTGGCAATCCCTGCTGGATGGTACCGCACTGGCCATCCCTGCTGGATGGTACCTCACTGGCCATCCCTACTGGATGTTACACCACTGGTAACCGGAAAACGTAGTGGGAAACACGTTACGATAGATTGCAGAATGAAGATATGCTCTTGATACAGAGCTAGGGAGTCCGCACCCAGGGCTCACTTGGGGCTCCGTACCCTACTGGAAACAACCTCCTGGGTAGAGGATCCATGCCCACATAATGTGTTGGTCACACCAATACCCAAAGAACACTACAAGGGAACATGAAGAGATGTGAGGATCTCCCAGGGACTCTTGTGGTGATACGTGCTCCAATATACTGGGTCTAATGTCGAATCAGACCAAGACAACTCACTCCAAAAATTGGGAGCACACCCACACTGTATGAACGCACGTAGCCGTAAATGATGTCTTAGTCCGGTGTAAGGGACACAACACTGAAAACCCCCTCAGCTGAAAGAACAGGGGAACCAAAACAACTCTGCCAGTCAAACCATCAAGAACAGGACCTGGGGTACCCACTGAACCATTCCGGTTGAAACCATCGAGAAAAGGAGGACCCTCTACATCATTAGAGGTCAAATTTACGTAGAGTAGAACATGGAACACACATGGGTCCGACCCGAAATGTGGCCCAAACTCATCTCCAAACCAAGAACACAATGGTTCTTAGGTACAATCTACAACATGTAACTCCAAGAATTCCCTTATACACCCAGAGTATACCAAATTTCTAGCCCAAGGGCTATCGTGCACATGACACCCAATGTCAGTGTGAAGGGAGAAAACATAATTTTTCCAAACTGCTTCCTCCACAGCCCTATCATGACCATCCGTATCTCTTCAACATCCACATCACTCACAAGGGAGTAAAAGTGATCACCTTCCAAGGGTTTGATTCCAACCACAGCAAGAATAACCGCCACTATAGCACCTTTCATGCTTCCACATATAAATGATACCTCGAACGAGACTCCACACATCCAAACAGATCTCACCATTGTAATCTCCTCAGAATGACACGTTAAATTGACTAATTTTTGCGTGGAAGGGATATCCAAAGAAAAATATGCATATTTCCAAACCACACACGAGCGGTGCTATGTGGAACTCGCATCCCGGTCCCGAAGCACTACGAGCATATCACACCGTTGTGATCCTCTCGGAAAATTACACAAGATTGACTAATCACTTTTACAAATCGGAAAACCGGTGAAGGAGATAGAGATTCACCGTCAACTCCCAAAATGACCTTAGTGGGGCCCACACCATTTTTCATAATTAATGCGAGTGGATTGTTCCATTGCAATTCCCTCCGAAAAACACCCATAATAGACTGCTCTCACACCCTGATAGGACGTCTGATGAACTAGTTACAAAACACTACTCACAACTTAAAAGACGGGCCATGGGGCCGACACCTCAACTCCAGCTTCAACGCCCAAAAAAACCTTGGAAATCTTTGTCTTGACACCAGGGTCGCCATGCCGTTGACGGCACTCAAAACGGTCTCTGGATGTGTCCGCGCCATCCAAATCAAAAACCTTTGAAAAACACTAAACCACTTATCATAATTGTTGCGCCATTGAGCCCCTCATCTCGGATGATAAAACCCTCAAATCCATTTTAAAAGGTTCGTCTCGACTCAAGGAATGTGTCTCCACAGACAGTACCCAAATCTGACACCCGGTATAGGAGTTATGCCAGTTTAAACGTCATCAGACGCAAGCGGGGGTGGACTGGACCGGTCCGGCCAGTCCACACCCCCTAGACCGGCCCTAACCGACCGGCCTGCGGCTTAGCCGGTTGAGCCGCTGCGGTGTGCGGCTCACCCTCGTGGACCGCGGTCCACCGAACTGAACCAGCCCAAAGGCCGGTCTTTCTTCCATGTGGAGACCCGCCAAGGCGGGTCCGCAGTCTGCCGGCTGGGGTCAGCGACCCCGGTCTTCCACATCGTTGCACCCCAACTTTCGCCCCCGCTGCCCGGTCTGCCTCTAGCAGCTCGCCCGGCCTCCACGGTCGCGCCGAGCCACCGGCACCACTCCACCTCAGCCATCCGCCTATACCCACAGCCACCACCCACCAACCCATCTCACCCGCAGCGCCGCGCCGCCACCTGAGTTGAGGCTGCCGCCATCTAGGAGACATGCGCCGTCGCCGTCTGCTCGTCGGACCGTCCAGGACAGTCGAAAACTCACCAGAACCCCCAGAACTTCGCTGGAATGATACGGTCGCCTTGGGACTCGAAAATTCGAACCAAAACAATCATCGAAAAGCTCGGAACATGTACTATGAATTTATGGGCTTTGCTCAACAATCAAACAACAATTCGATGCATATTTATGGATTCAAAGGAGGTGATGAAATTAAAAATTAAACCACAACGATCCTACCTTTTTGGGTGTAACCCGAAGCTTCGTGAGGGATCTACCAGTACCAGATTTGTAACCGCATTATTGAGTTTAGGAGAGTAGCTTGATGGATGGGAGGTATTCCTTGATTGAGAGACCCTTCCGCCAGAGGATGCAAATGGATAAGAAGGGTGGGGTGTTTATGTTTAAATAAAGAATTTCATTTAACTCTTAATTAATTTTAAACAGCCCTCGAACTGTCCTGCATCTGAAACTCTCGACGGGGTCTAGGTTAAGCCTCCCATAGTGTAAAAACCACATCCCGAGCACAACGGAGATCTCACAATTTTAATCCGAGGCTTCGTTCGAAAGTTATAAAACTCAACGCCCGATGTCTCTAAATTACGAAAAAATCCATGGGGACATTTTCCACAGAAAGGCCTTGCCCGTGAAAATTGCACCTATCGTAGGGTAAATGGCATGTTCTTGACTCAACGGTGCCCTCAGTTTTCCCATCCAAGAAACCGTTTAAGAGATACTTGAGTTGAACCATTAAATGAAAAAATTAATTATTTTATTTATCAGTTTAACGTTCTGTTAACGGGCGAGGGATCCCAACGTCTCGCACCGACATGCTTTATGTCGTTAATAGGGTAAAAACCCAATTTCAGACCCATCACTGGACACCCTGGCTTGAAAGTCGCTCTTGAGACACGTCGATATTGTTTCCCTAAATCCCAACCAATTCCTTTTTAGGGACGTCCGAAAAATGTCCTACGGAATGAACCAGCTCTGATACCACTTTATCACAACCCATCCCTACTCGGGCTCAATCCGCAACTACACCAATCCCGCCTCCATAGGCCAGGGGCTGGGGACAAGCGTTGAAGGCTAAACAACTCGTGGAGGCCTTTTCCAGAGTACATGTACCCACACACGCAGCCCACTCAATGCAGAAGTGCATATTAAAAGGAAACGTAAAGTACTAAATGCTATAAACAACCAAAAAAGTGCATCAACCTCTAAATAGAACAAAGTAAAAGATGAAGGTAAACTGAAAAGAAAAAGGGAAAAACACTCGCCCAACCAGAAAAGTTCCGCAAACCGGAAATAGGTAAACAAAAGTAAACAGCTGGGAGATTCCCACACCTGGAACCTGACTACGACCACCACACACTATCCAAGATTCTGAACTCCTATGCTCCACTGATGTCATGACCAACCTTTCCATCGTCTGCAAGGGCACACCAAGTGCGGGCAAATCCCAAGAAGGGGTGAGTATAAAAATACTCAGTAGGATACCCCAAAGGCTCGAGGGAGTAGCAAAGGAGGAACCAAAGAGTGAGAAGTATATTGAATACGGAATAGTAAAGGAGTACAATAGAGAGAGTGCAGTAAAGAGTACAACTAAAACCAATAAGAGGAAGGAAGTAGACTCGCCCAAACACAAGGAGATAGAAACAGTGAAAAGATAAACCTATCGTCGAGTCTTCACTACCTATAGCAGGAGAGTAGACTCATCCAACCACGTGAATCTAGACACGGAATGAATGTGGCATACGTCGTGCGTCTTCGCCTCTCCTGGAAGTGGAGTAACCAAACCCATGGAGTTGGTACTGGAACAAGGTATATACATATCTATATGGCCAGTCAAGAAACTTGAACAAGATCGTAGGGGGATCTCCATCCTGTAGCTCAGCCCAAAAAAGTGAGTCTCCAACATTCTTAGAAGTAAACACCATTGATGCCCAGTATCCGCATGTCTGCCCCAAACTGTAAGTCAAGGGGCTCAAATCACAGCACCTTGACACAATCATCTTTGGGTGGCACTGACTCGCCCGCACTGTTTTAGGTCGACTCTCGAGGATGCATCTTAGTGGGGAAAGCACCCCTTGTACTTGAGTGTTTTGGGGGAAGTCAAACCACACCTTATCACTGTCACACAATTGAGAGGTCTTCCCAAGTCAACGGGTTCACACTACCCAGCCCTGCGAAATGCTAATCCGCTGGAGGGAGACCCGGATATACTATGGCCATCCCTATTGGATGGTACCGCACTGGCCATCCCTGCTGGATGGTATAGCGCTGTCCATCCTTTCTTGATGGTACCTCATTTCCCAGACCTACTGGATGGTACACCATTAGTAACCTGAACAGGTAGTGGGAAACATGTCACGATAGGTCGCAGTAGGAATAAAGGATCTCGATATATAGCTTGGGATTCTGCTTCCAGGGATCACTGAGGGCTATGAACCCTACTAGAAACATCCTCTTGGGTAGAGTATCAGTGCCCACTTAATGGGTTGGTCACACCGATACCCAATGAACCCTACCAGGGAACACGAAGGGATGTGAGGATCTCCCCGAGCCTCTCGGGGTCATATATGCTCTAATTCACTAAGTCTACAATCGAAGCAGACCGAGATAGCTCACTCCATAAAGTGGGATCACACCCACACTGTATGAATGCACATAGGTGTGAACGATGTCACAGTCCAGTGAAAGGGACACAACACTGAAAAGACACTCAGTTGAAGGAACAAGAGAACCAAACCAACTCTTCCAATCTAACCATCGAGAACAAGACTATGGGGACCCACTGAACCCTGCTGGTTGAAACCATCGAGAACAGGAGGACCCTGTACATCACGAGAGGTCAAAGGTACATAGAGTAGAACACGACACACACATGGGGCCCACACGACGTGTTGCCCAAACTCATCTCCAAACCAAGCACACAAACGTTCTAAGGTACAAACTACAATATGTTCCACCAATAATTCTAGTATCCTTCCAGAGTATGCCACATTTCCAGCCTAAGGGCGATCGTACACACGACACCCAACATCAGCGCGTATGGCGAAAACATAATTTCGCCAACCTGTTTCATTCATGACCCTTGAACGACCATCTGTATCTCTCCAAAATCCACTTCACTCACATAGGAGTGAACACAATCACCCACCAAGGGTTTGCTTCAAACCACAGTAAGAAGAACCACCACCAGAGCACCTTTCATGCTTCCACATTTAAATGAGATCTTGAACGAGACTCCACACATCCAAATGGATATCACCATTGTAATTTCCTAAAAAAGACACATCAAATTGACTGATTTCTTGCGTGGAATGAATATCTAGAGAAAACGTTGAATATTATCATATCACACACGAGAGGTGCTACGTGGGACCTTCATCCGGTTCCCGAAGCGCTACGATCGGATCACACCATTGATATCCTGTCAGAAAAGTATACAAGATTGACTAATCACTTGTCCAAAATGGACACCCGGCGAAGGATACAAAAATTCACCATCAACTCCCAAAACGGCCCTCATGGGGCCTGCACCATTTTGCAGAATTAATGCGGGCGGATTATGGCATTGCAATGACCTCAGAAAAACACCCATAGTCGACTGCTCGCACGCCCTGACCGGATGTCCGATGAACAAGTTACAAAACACTGCTGACAACATAAAATAAGGGTCATGGGGCCCACTAATCAACTCCGGCTTCAACAACTGAAAACTCCTTGGAAATATTCATCTTGACTAGAGGGTCACCATGCCGTTGATGGCGCTCAAAACGGACTCTGGATACGTCTGCGCCATCCAAAACAGTAACCTCGTAAAAACACTAAACCACTTATCGTAAGTGTTGCGCCATCGAGCCCCTCTTCATGGATGTTTAAACGCTTGAGACAGTCTTAAAAGGTTCGTCTCAAATCAAGGAACGTTTCGCCATAGATGGTAGGAAAATCTGACACCTTTTTTAGGAGTTACGATAGATTAAACGTCATCGGACGCAAGCGAGGGTGGACCGGACCAGTCCGGCTGGTCCAGAACCCCTGGACCGGCCCGCAGCTCAGCCGGTTGAGCCTTCGCATCCCACTACACGACTGTGCTGACCAAGGTCCACCAAACTAGACCATATTAAAGGCCAACCTTCCTTCCATGCGGGGACCTGCGTAGGTGGGTCCGCTGTCCGCCGGCCGGGATCAGCGACCCCGATCGTCCGCGTCGTCGCGCCCCATCCGGCGCCCCCATTGCCCGGTCCGCCTCCAGCAGCTCTCCCGGCCTCCACGCTTGCGCCTAGCCGCTGACGCCGCTCTGCCTCAGCCATCTTACCTAGCCCACAACCACCGTCCGCCGCCGCAGCTCGCCCGCAGTACCGCGCTGCCGCCTGAGCCAAGGCCACTGCCGCCGCCTAAGCCAAGGCTGTCACTGCCCGAGAGACATGCGCCACCGTCGTCCGCTCACTAGACTGGCCAGGACCACCGGAAACTCCCCAAACCCCCCGGGAACTTCACTGGAACACTGTGGTCACCTCAGAACTCAGAAATTCAAACCAAAAAAAGCATCAGAAATCTTGGGACATGTAATATGAATTTATGGGCTTCGATTGATAATCAAAAAACAATTCAACACATATTTATGGATTCAATGGAGGTGTGGAAATTAAAAATCAAACTACAACGACCCTACCTCTTTGGGAATAGCCCAAAACATCGCGAGGGATCCGCCAGTGCTGGATCTGCAACCACCTTATTGGGGAGAGGATATGAGATTAATGGATTGGAGGGATTCCTTGATTGAGACCCCCTTCTTCCAGAGGATTAAAATGGAGGAGGGTGGGGTGGTTATGTTTAAATAAGGAATTTCATTTAACTCTTAATTAATTTTAAGCACCTATGGAACAATCCTGCCTCCGAAACCCTTTACGGGGTCGAGGTTAAGTCTCTAATAGGGTAAAAATCAGCTCCCAAGAACAACGGTGATCTCATAATTTTAATCTGAGGCTCCGTTCGAATGTTATAAAACTCAATGCCCGATGCCGCTAAATTACGAAAACTCCCCTGGGGCCATTTTCCACCGAAGGGTTGCACCCGCAAAAATCGCACCCCTCTTAGGGTAAAAGGCATGTTCTGGAATCAACGGTTCCCTCAGTTTTCCCATCTGAGAAACTGTATAAGAGGTACTTTAGTTTAACCATTAAACAAATAAATTAATTATTTTATTTATCCATTTAACGTTCTGTTAATGGGTGAGGGGTCCCAACGCCCTACGACGACATGTTTTATGTCGTTCCTAGGTTAAAAACCCAATTTTGGACCCATATGTGCACTCATATTTCTGAGTTGGATCTTTTTTTAGGAGTTATCCCATTTATTTGGTGTGCCCAGTGTGAACTCCCTGAAAATTTAATTCTGGCCACACTGGGGCTCAGAATCTAACGCCGTCTCAAGGCGCTGATCTGGAATAACATAATGAAATTTCCAAAATCTTTTATAGAAAAAACCAGCTTCTTACATGAATTATCCTTAGTTAATATTATGCTTTTATTTATACTAGGTTTATTATTTTCAAAAATATGACTTTTATCTAAACTATTCTTGGTGTTACTTCTTTTCTCAGCAGTGAGCGAAGTCTCAGGTTGTGTCACTTCAGTAATTATTATTTTCACTTCTAATTTAATATTTTTTTTGAGAGAAAAATTATTATATTCAACTTATTTTCGTATTTCTTCCCTATGATTCTTCATCTTCTGAATCTTATCTACATAAAACTGATTAGTCTTCCATAAAAAATCATGTTACATAATTATTTTTTATCTAAATTATAATTTTCTATCATTAAAATTCACATATGTATTATCTATCTCTTTTAGTTCATGGATGGATTATATAAAAACCATTTATTTTACATACATCTTACACAAGCTACTTTTCAATTATTCATGAATGAGAGAGTGATTTATATTTCAAAATGACATGCATTTGTCTATGTCTTATTCAACCATGGGGATCATTTATTTATATAACATCATATTATATTCCATTAATTTTACAATTTTTAATTGGGTGATGTAGAAATGAATCTTCTGGGATAATTCTTCTTGGATTTTATCTTCTTCCTATTATAGTTATGATTTTCCATCAATAATTTCCTTTAAAACTATGAGTATACAACTAACCAATTATTTCAGAACATTATTCAAATAATCTATGATTTCATAATTGAAAAAATATTCATCACATATTTAACTTCATTAACCATAATTATAATTAATTGATTAAACTGAACAATTAATTGTTTGAGTTTCTTCAGTTGGTAGTTGATCTTATTTCATATTGGATTTCTTCTTTATCTACTTTTACACACATTTCTTCCCTTCTTTTTGAGTCATCAAAAAAACTAATGTATTTCCGACATCTAAAAAAAGATATGATTTTCCATAAAAGGTGATTTTGAATCTTATTCATTCGAAAATATACATATCATATATTTTTGAAATAAACAATAAGGAAAAAATTATATTCTACCAAAAATGGAACCTTTCTTCTAATAGAAAATAATTTTCCAAATGGATCTTATAGCCACATTGTGAGGGGTTGAAATAGTAGTATCTTTTTTTAATGAATTGTTTACTTATAATTTTACAAAATTTTAATTCAAACCTATATCACTTATTGGATGACTGGATATTATATAACATTTATACAAAATATAATATAGAAATTAAATGATACATAGTGAATTTTTTTTTACATGGTTAGGTCAAAATACTTACTCCTTTATGCAACCATTTATTCCCCTTGTTAAATATTCTTTTCTATATTCATGTGGTTACATCTAAGGAAAGTCCCATTCTATTCATTACTAAGTCCCTCATTGTTTCAAATCTAAATTCCCACCAAATATCAAAATTCCCAACCTATACAAGTATTCAACACAGAGTCCCGCTACATCCTTACTAAATCCCGAGTCCCATAGAAGGACATTTATTATGAATCACACAATGTTACTATCACCCCACTTTCCAAAATATAATTTTTATTTCCATAGAATCTGTAAAATTTCTCAATTTTTATCCATTAATAAAAATATCTGAATCCACTTCAAACTAACTTTCTACTACCTCATAATGTAATATTTCTTGAAAAAAAATTCGATCACCAGATCAGTTTGTGTAAAAATCTATGAAATTTGGTAAACAATAATCAATAGAGGGATCTCACTTACTTTCCATTAATATTTAAACGATATAGACATTGTCAATTCATTAAAAACTTTATTATCAATGATGTATTTTGATTGAAGCACTACACTTTATTCAGTTTCAAAAATGTATAATGATCTCACAAAAACGATTCTTCTATCAATGAAGAATCCTAGTTACAATTATCTTTCACTACAAAAATATTAATGAAATGTATATTAACTATGCATAATTATATTTTATGAATTCATTAAAAAAATTATGCACGCATGTATTATGTCATGCATGGTATACAATGCACACGTGCACCACACATACTTCTTCATTATAGAAAGTAGTGAATCCTTTTATTCAAATTATGCTTGTAGTGTTTTTAAATGAACACAAATACTTAAATTCATAGCTTCATTGGCTCATTAACTTACTGAACATGGTGATTCTATTAATATACAATATTTTATTAATGTATAAATATTATCACATTTAGTATTTTCATCAGTCTTCTGCTTCACACTAGATAATGAACTATTCATAATATTTCTTATTCTCCAAGCTCATAAAACAATGACTTCTACTACTAAATGAATGATCCATGGTATATTTATTAATTTTATTCATGAAATAAATGAACACAAAAATATGTCTCATTCATGAACTAATTCACATAACGGGATTATGAGGTACCTCTATTCTTCCATCATGTTAACTAGAGCATAAGCTCATAAGCTCTTTGAATACTCATAGTTTCTCTGGGTAAAAATTAAAATGTGTGTATCATGAATAAAGGTTTTCAAAACCAAATTCTTCATCATTATTTCATGAAGGCTTATAAAATATCAACATGACCTCATTGAATCCTATTCATGAATACTGAGCTTATCAAGACACTATTTCATCTTTCAAATACCACTCTCAGGGTTCATATAATTAGTACACTAGAATATGAGATTATTGGTGGTATTAATAGTCAATAATCAAAAACAATACTCTACTTCCTTATTCCTCTTATGTGAACTAAATCACATCACTTACACGTCTTGGTAAATTTCCATCAAAAGCTCACAAATATAGCTTTCTCCTGTACTATACCTATATAATTCATTAAAAATAAACTGTATGTATGCATCATTCACATTATAATTTCAAATTTGATCAAATGGTAATAGAATAATCAGCTCAATCAAATAGACATCATGACATGAATACATTTTAATGCATGAAAAACACCTTCATCATGGATATTGGTAAAATATGATCACAATTATGATCAGACGACTCCAATTGAACAGATCAAACATCCCACACTCTTTAGGTAATATTTATAGAAGAGGAATTTATTCACACATAAGACGATTCATACATTGTTTCTTCACTTATCTAAACATCCATTAATAATATTTTCTTATTCATACACCTCTTAATACATCACTAGAGATGACACCTGGATACACCTGCACACACATGCCCAACACGATCCATGCCACCCCACTGAATGGTCCATCAATAACTCACCCATGTGCCTTATGTTAACCCTTTTCACTCACTCATGCACTCCCATTTGGAACTAGAAATTCCATGAAACACTCAACTCCTCCCATGGGGTGGATTTGACATTTCACCCATGTGGTAGATTTTGTTCCCATATTTGGTTGTGGTGATTCCTTAGTCAGATTATGACTAAATAATTTTTTGTAAAATCCCATAAAAATGTTTAGCAAATATATTATACAATTCAAATCCAAAATACCCATCTTCTCATCATTTACAAACACAATAAATAATTCATCTCTTTATTTTATATCGGAATTTAATTATAAATTCCAACAAACATTAAAGTAAAGATATCAACACTTCATAATCTATATAACAAAATTTGAATTCCAAAAACATATCCTTAACATGAAATTGGAATTAAAAATGGTTCCATAATAGTTACAATTAAAACCTGTTGAATTTTAATCTTCACAACTTATTGAAAAAAAATTCATTTTTAACAGAACTTCAACTTCATTAAAACACTAGGGTTATTTTTGGAGAATAATATAATTTCTTATTTTAAGGGTTTGGATATTTTATATGGATAAAATTTTGAGTTATATATTAAATTAATTAACATGGAAAACAGAAATTATCCTCATATTTATTGATTTTTTAATTGAAGTATATTAGTTGTCATGTGAGTAATATAGAATGAGTAACAAGTTAAATATTAGAGGAATAGATTTGAATACATGGAATTCGTTTCATTAATATGGAATGGGGAATTAATTAGAGGTAATGATTTGATATATTTTACATGGATTTTAATAGTGGTTTAATCAGAAGATTTTAAATGAAGTTATTAAAAATTAATAAAATATATGGATAATTTTCCTGTATTTATGGTGTTCATGTGTATCAAGTTAATTATTTATAGGGGAGGTTACCACATGATATTTTTTAGAAATTATAGGTTCAAATTTTGAGATATGAAAGAGAGAGAGGGGAAGTGAAAAAGAAATTATTATGGAAAAATGGAATGGATATTACTAATTTATAAAGTATGTTATAGAAGTTTAATTTTAATGATATAATTATGTCCTATAAATAAAGGGGATTTATATTTTAATTTTTTTTATACTTTTACATTACTAGATGTGGAAAACATGCATGAGGTGATTAAAGGATGGCAGGTTAGATAGATTATTATTGGATTTTCAAGGAATGTTATTAAGATATTTTGAATTTTTAAGAACCTAATAAAATTGATAGATAATCTGTCCTTAGAACTTAAAACCTTTATTTTCAAGGATATATCCCACTTAATTAAGAAATTTGGGTATTTATGAGTTTTATCAAGGGGTTGTGCTAAACTCTATAGGAGGTATGACTCCCTCTGGACTTTACCATTTGATACTACTTATTATATACCTGTGATGAATTGAGTTACATGAAGTTATGTCAAATATAATAGGGGTAACTCGATTCAATAGAGGTAATATACTATGAACCGAATAGTATCATGGGGTGGTTCCCATATATAATCGATCCATACCAAATGTAAAAATTCCATACTAACCTTTCTTAAATTAGATATTTAGTTATTTGACTTTAAGAACTATCGTTTTGAGGAATTTGGATGGTATGACTAGGTGGTTTCCATATTTATATTCAATGGATTGGGATATTGTAGATAATTTAATTGAAAGAGTTTATGGTAGGTGGATCCTATTACATTCTTGTTATCTTATGATTCCATGTCTAAAGATTGATGTGATTTTTAAAATATTGATTCAAATATTTTATCAAATTATTTATGGGAAATTGATCTGATAAAATGGAAATGTATATAGATTGATGTTAAATGGTAGTAAATAATATAGATGAAATACATAAATAATGGGGGATCAAGTCATGGTGTTTGATTTTTGGGAATTGAGGTTTTAACTTAAATTGTATTTGAATTTAAGATATATTGACTAATGATAACCAATAGATGGGAAATAATTTTCTAAATAAAATTGTTTACTTTGGAAGATGGTCTATAGGTATAAGAATTAGAAATTCAATGATTTGAAATAAATATGTGTTATTTTATGGTGGAATTATATTTTTATGAAATTCACCAACACATTTAAAATTATAGAAATCCTAAGATTACAACATAGTGGGTAGCCTTAGGGTTTTCTCTCGATGTTATCCAAATCACACAATTATATTTGTTCTTTCACTTACGAAATATTTTTATTTTTTACATACATGAAATCAATAAAAATGGGTGTGTCTGGGATGTCAAAAGTAAGGTAAAGTTAATACATATGAAAATTAATGAATTAAGGGGAAAGTTTAGATTGAACTCATTTGATCAATATTTTAATTCTATCATTATTTCTCATTAGACTTAAATCTTAATTTTATTCTCCTCAG
This sequence comes from Viscum album, assembly GCA_963277665.1. NCBI lineage: Eukaryota > Viridiplantae > Streptophyta > Magnoliopsida > Santalales > Viscaceae > Viscum > Viscum album. The sequence goes on along the minus strand of OY728138.1, from coordinate 748,770,081 downwards.
TGGCCCATTTTAACCTCATCCACCTCTACTGTATTTTGGAGGAGATTAATTTCCTACTTTTACATTTCAGTAATTACATTATTTCATGGTAGAATAGTCTATACTCCTTTACTGTGTATAGATACATTGATCTCTCTCAAGAACATCATCTATTATGGTATGCTTCAAACTAGAGGAGACCACTGCATACACTATACCACTTAACCTATCTTGTAGACCATTCACTCCTCAACCATAAATTATATTTCTTATATTGTATAATCTAAGAAGGTATTCCTTTAAAAGAATAAAATATAGAAAAGAAATCATATAGATGAACAATGGTGGGAAACTATCACCTTCCCTCATCACTCAACACTAGGAAATTTAAATGTGAGAAGTAATAAATAAGAAAATATTTGTAATTACTATAAAAAATCAATAGGTAGAATCATAATCACCCTCAGACTAACCCCAAGGGGTTATCCTTACATGGATATGAAGGTAAGAAAAAAAATAGAAAGAGAATGATTAAAGAATAAAAATGTATAAAATAAAACCAAAATAATACCAAATCAATACATTTGGTGGGTGGAAATATGAAACACATATTCCTCAACCCACGTTTAAAATTTGATATCCATGTTTTCAAGGTTTGGTTACTAGGATCACTTCCACGTGGAATTTAATTCTCTAGTGGATTCATCCACATGGATTGTATGATGCCTCTGTCGATAAGATTCAAAAATTTAGAATTAGTTCCTATGATCCTACTTATTTTATTTTATTTATCATACTTTATGTGGCTTGTTCATTATTCCATTTTATGATATGGTTGAAAAATTGATTCGGTGACCCTATGTGGCCCCCTTGGGTCATGTATAGTAGTCTTGTGGTCATATTATTTAATAACAAGCCATGTAAAATGGGAATGTTCCTTCAATTGATTTAATTGAACTCTTGATTTAATGTGTGCTAGACATGGATAATTCATTGTATATTAGATTCATTTTTTAAGAGATTATGTTATATTTTTTTATTTTAAATATTTTACATTATAACTAGATATTATTTTGGTGCTTTAGTTATTGGCATTAGAGATTAAGACTTCATTATAAACACTTGAGATTGTATCACTATACTTCTTCAAATTCCCCCAACTATAGTATTGAAATGTTGTGTGTGTTAGGGTGACATCATAATTTTCATTGGGAATCCAGGTAAAATTAGAGGTGTGATGTTTTCTTGGCTACTCTACACAAATTCTATTTGATTACTTGTATAATGATGATCCGTTGAGAGAAATTTTGGCTCAATTATACATTGTAATGGAATATTATGATCCGATATTGGCATGAAAACACCTTCTTAGGGTCTAATTCTAGACTATTTTGGGTCCTACAATACTCTTAGTGTCTGGCACGAGCTATATTGGTAATGAAACACCTTCTTTAGTAGTGATCATGGGATTAAATTTGAAAGGTGGTGTAATATTAAACCCCAATTCAAGTTACATTGGCCTACAAATGTATTCTTGGAGAACCAATATAAATATTATATATCCCATTGAATTTTATATTAAAACTTACATGGCTAGTTCCCATGAATTATTATCTACCAAAAACATAACATAAATGATCAACCATAATCTCAGCTTCAAAAATTGTATGATTTTAAGTTGAATTTATCACGTTAGGATGATTTGGAATATTAATCTCCCAAAACTATAGAATTATTATTTCTTATAATGTTTCAATATATTTAAAAATAAAAAACATAAATTGTGAAATTTTCTAAAAACAATGAAAAAATATGTAATTCACATACCCCCACACTTGAGAAATTACTTTTCCTCAATTGATTTCTCTCAAAAAAATTGAACCCTCTTTCAGTTCTGTTGAAGTTAAGTCAGGAGTCACTAAATGATAAATGATGAAAAATTAGTTGGATTGGTTTCTAAAAATAAATTCCTTTTGAAATTCATCTCTCCCAAACTATTTTTATATTATTCAATTTTAAAATTTCATTGGTTTATCTTATAGAACAATTTTATACATCATCTACCCCTTCTTCATATGAATAAAAAAATATTACTATATGATTCGCTTAATAATAAAGCACAAACACTATTTTAATTATTTTTTAATAATCCATGAGAAGTTAAATTTTATCTTATTCAATTATTATTACTAATCAAATACTAAATTATCTCTTAAATTATGAATACCCTAATATATTTTGTGACAAAGAAGGAATGGAAGCAAGGTGAGGGTTTTAAAATCATTTATTTTTATTTTAATCTAAAATATGACTTTTTAATTTTCACTCATACACATAGTGTGATGCTATCTTATTAAATTTCATATAATATCCTATTTTATCTTATTTATCCCTTTTAAATGAATAGTTAGTTTTTTTATTAAGGTGACTCTATGGGGTTTTGGTTTTTTTAATTCAACTAGTTTGAGATTATGTTCATTAATATAGTGTATTCACAGACAATTTAAATTCACCAAAATATTTTTAGATAAATTTAACTTCCTATTGATTTTAAAAATGATATTTATAGGCTTAAATTAAAACTATATCTTAGAGAATTTTTGGATAGTTTACACTCATGTTTGGGGACACATGAACCTACAATATGAATGTTTTGGACTCCTCTAGTTTTAATGCAAAAAATAATGTTTTTTTTAAGTTTGATCAAGTTTAATTATGTTTATCTATGTTTAATTATGTTTATATATAAGATTAATCTATTATGTTAGTGTTTTAATAAATAATATAGGATAGATAATTTTGGCTATGTATAAGTCACTGTTGAGGATAAGTCACCGATTGAGGCTGAGTCTCCATCAGGGTGGACTCACTGTTGGACCTACCAATGATATGTTTGACAATCATTTGTCTCACCGTCATCATGGATAATAAACTATAGAAAAGAAAAGACACAGATAAAAGTGATTGATTTATGAGAAACCAATAGCTAAGGCTCCATCTCATTTATCTAAGGATATATTTTCATAATTTTTACTAAGGATGATTCACTATTCAAGCCGAGATATGGATGGCATGAGTCACCGTCATCTTGATCCACTAATAGAATGACTCAACAATGTTCATAATTTTTATTAGTAAGAGATACTGATAGTTGACCTACCATCAAGCATACCTACCATACGAATTACCTACCGATATTTGATTCACCGTCAAGTAGACCTACCGACAGACCGATCTACGGATCCTGACTCGTCATTCCCGAGCTACCGATCCTACGACACCATCATTATTACTTTTTCATTTAAATTAAAAATTATTTCATAAGGTAATATTTATGAAACTCAGTACTGTGATATATTTTAATGAATTTTTTTCCTTTTGTAGATAAAATAAATATTGATGTAAGAGTATGTGGTACGAGGTACTAGAACAAGATCAAGATCATGATTTTCTAGCCCTATAGTGTATAAAGAAAGCACATAATCTAAAATATAAATAGAACTGAAAAAATATACAAATTAATACAACCAAGAAACACACAATAATAAATGCCTATTATACATACATGAAGATATCGATGAGAACAAAAATGGAAGATCATATATATCATCAAACAAAAAGGGGAGAATATTCATTGAAAACATCATTAACTCACTGGAAGTAGAATACAAAATCTATCATGGTACTCTATTTTTCTATATGTATCTAGAAATAAACTAAAGATGCATTTCAACACAGCTTTGAAAGTCGTGAGTAGCATAAACAAACACACAGTGTATTCTAACTCTTTTATCATTATTTATGCATTAATTTTGTACTATTTTCACTTTAAAAGTAGTATGATTGTCTCTATGTTATAGCCACACACTGAATCCTATTAAAAAATAGGGTATAAATTGATATATTCATAGTTATATCATTTACCCCTTACACTACCACATATAATAGATGAAGTGGTCAATGTGTGGACTATTGTAATAATAACTCCCGTGAAAACTATGGAAGATGTATGTTGGCATGGAGTGTGTATATACTATTTTTTACCTTGATCCAAGGTGTGGATCCTTATTTATTTGTTTAAATTTCTTGGTGGAAGGTGATCACTAAGTGGAGAGGACCAAATATCTTTTTGAGACTAAACCTCCTGTTTTAAATATGATGTGTCTTTCAAAGTTTTGTTTTCACAATTTTATTTAAACTAGAAAACAATATTTTACTTTTATTGTTAATATTTGATATTTTTTGTATTATAGTTTTTTAGTAGATTGATTTCCAAATATAAAATAATAATCAATAATACTTTAACTATGAACTAATCCATATTTGATAAATCTTTCAAATAATCAAGTCTTTTATAAATATGCTTATTTGGTTAATTGGGCCATTTTATATTTCAAATTAGGGAAATTTTAAATAAGTGTTTTAGAGATAAATTTTGATAGGAACTCAATTCACCCTCTCCCCCATTCTATTGAGTGTCATACTCCAACCAAAATTTGGTATCAAAGGATTAGAAACATTTTTCAAATATCTTTTCAAATGTGTTTTTGTGGTGATTTTAAAAAAATACGAATTTATATGAATTCAAGATTTGTGGATCATTACTTTTTTTTAAATGTAAAATAGAAAGTAAGGATCTTATAACAATTTGATTCCTTATTTTAATGGCACAAAATATTGTCAGATCAAACTAAATATAAAAATTCATTTAAAAAGCATGGGTTTTGAAATCTGATATGCTATATTTTAGGAATATAAGATTGTTACTACTGTAAGAAACACTTGTAATGATTCCACTAAGACATCATATTATAATAAATTAAAATCATTGAATGCATTATATTGTGAATTAGTCGACGAATAATTATTTATAATTTATGGATTAAAACAGCCTTTGAAATTTGGGATACTCTTGATTTTTCACATGAAGGAACAGTAAATGTGAAGGAAATAAGGCTTAACCCATATATTATTAAATATGATAATTTCAAAATGAAGCCTGATGTGCCTATTTCTAACATATATCTCTAGTTTGATGAGATTTTTAATATAGTGATCTCACTGGGAAAGACAGTCACTACAAAAGAACAGATCATAAGGATCTTGATATGTCTTCCATAAAGGTGGAGAGGGACATCAGTATCGCTTAGAGAATCTTGTGACATTGATGCACTACTTGTAAAGGAGTTTATTAGTCAGCTGATTATGTATGAGTAAGAATTGAAAGTTAACAAATAAGAAGATTGTTAACCTAAATAAAAATTAGTGGCTTTCAAAACCAATTATTCTAAACATAAAGAAAATGGAAAATAAAAGTGCATGCTGAAAGTTCCATCAATAAACATACATCAAGTGATAGTTATGAGGAAATAGTTACACTGTCCAGATGATTTAATAAGTATTATAGGAAAAATAAGTTCTTCATAAAACCTACCAATAAAAGGAAATATTAAAAAAAGTAAATTGGAAAAAGGACTCGAAGAGAAGTGATAATACTAACGACATAGTCTATTATGAGTAAAATATAGTAGGACATGTAAAAGCTATATATCTAAAATTAATGTACAATAAGATGTATGAGGAAAAGGGTATAAAGTATAAGAAAGCAATGAAGGCTACCTAGAGTGCGTCTGAGGATATATCTATTGACTCATAATCATCTCACGAGTAAAAGGATATCAAATCCAATATGTGTTTTATGTAAAATACATGTGAGGTAACCCAATCATCTCCTGTATAGAATTATTATTATTCTAGAGATGAATTTGATTCTAATAATTCTAAAACTATGGCTAATTGTGAAATTTTTGAATATTGTAAAATTCATGAGTATACTTTCAACGAGTTTAAGGACAAATACATAACTCTAAAAAATAGCATGTTATTTCTGCTACTGTTAACTCTAAACATACTATGGAAAACGAAAATAATCCTTAACTACTCAATGAAAATAATGAACTTAATCATTGTATGGTAAATTAAAGAAGTATTTAGAAATATTTACAAATTTTAAAGATAACTATGTTAAAATTATTGTAAAATAGGTTTATCATAAATATACTACTGGAATTAGTTATCGACATGAAAAATAAATTTTGTTAAAACAATATTTTGAATCAAAATCTGGAAAATTCAGTTTTATGCCCAGTTAAATTTTTTTTTTACAAGTTCCAGTACTTAAAATTATTTTATTGATTCTAATTCCTCATAACCTAAGAATTTTTATTTTTCCAAACCTTTAAAAACATCCTATAATAAATCCATGGAGAAAATTTGGGTTCTTAATGTTTCATTACTAATATTACTAGACCTAAGAAAATCTGGGTCCCAAAGTCTCTTCTTGATTGATCTATTTTTGTAGGAAAGCTGTTAAAAAATTTCATGTAAGATCAAAAGGTACTTGGATAATGGAATTTCAAGACACATGATAAGGTACTACTCCGGCTTCATGAATCTTATCAACATTTGTGGTTGAAATGTCACCATTGGTGATAATGAAAAAAGAAAAATAATTATCCTTGGTCAAATCGATAACACTAAATCAATTTTTATTTCTAAAGTTATTTTTGTTGATGGTCTTAAGTAAAATCTTCTTAGAATTTCATAGGTATGTGATGTTGGATTTCATGTTAAATTTTAAAATGATGCTTGTAATGTTTTCAATTCTAAAAATGATTTAATTTTTTACTTCATTTATTAATAAAAAAGTATATGTTGTCAATTTGGATTCCATGTATTCTCATCAATTTTCTTGCTTATGTGTCATTAATAAAGAGTCTTGGCTCTGAAATAAGAGACTAGGCCATAGTAACATTCATTATCTTAGAAATATGAATAGGAATGGATTATCCAAGGATCTACCTAAACTATAATTTACAAATGATAAAGTCTCTAATCCTAGTCATAAAAGAAAACAACACAAAATATCTTTCAAACTAAAGAAAGAAGTTTCAACTTTTCAACCTATTGATTTGGTTCATAGGTATTTGTTTAGACCTTCTAGAGTTTCATGTTTAAATAAGAAGTAATATGTTGTTGATTATTTTCTTGGTATACTTGGACTTTATTTTTATCTCACAAAAGTGAAGCTTGTTCTAATTTCACTATGTATCCTTGATCAATAGAAAATATAAGTGGAATTAGAATCAAATCATTATGAAGTGATCATGGTCTTGAGTTTGAAAATCAAGAGTTTGAATATTTTTCCTATACAAATGGTTATAGTCACAACTTCTCTACTTCTAGGACAACCTAGAATAATGGAGTTGTAGAATGAATATATACAAATTAGTAAGAAATAACCCAGACTATGCATAATGAATATTATCTACATATTTATTTTTTGGTAGAAGATGTAAATATCACTTGTTACATAATCAATAGTGTTTTAATTAGACATGTCCTAAAGAAGATCCCTTATGAGCTGTGGAATAATTGGAAATCCAAGGTTAATTACTTCAAATATTTTAGTTTCAGTGTCTTTATTCTCAATAAAAAAGATAATATAGATTAATTTTACACCAAAAGTTATAAAGGGGTTTTAGTAGGTTATTCAATCTCTACAATGGACTATAGTGTCTTTAATAAGATAACAAAGTGTGTGGAAGGATCTGTGCATGTCAATTTAGATGAAATAGATCAACATTAGTATAAAAACTTCTTATAAAATCATTAGGACAACCTATCAAATTATTTCATAAATCCAAAATCTTCTAATTCTATTTTTAAAGAAGATAAAATCTTGTTTTGGAAACACTCCATATTCTAGAAATGAACCTGAATATGTAATTGAACTTAAATTAACCATCCCTTCTTTCTCTAGATCTGTTAGAACCATAAAAACCCATCCTTTAGATGAGGTAGTTGGAACTTAGATAAAGGATCACATACTATGGAAAATCTAAGAAACCAGGTTGAACATTATGTTTTTTTTATCACAAATTGAACATAAAAAATTTAATGATGCAATCGATGATGAATTATGGATTATGGATATGCATGAAGAATTAAACTATTTTAAAAAGCAACGAAGTATAGAAACTAGTTGATAGACCCAAGGACACCTTGACAATAATCACCAATTGTGTGGTTAGAAAAAAATTGGATGAAGCGAGTATTATAGTAAGAAAGAAATCCAAACTACTTGCACAAGGTTATAGTCAAGAAGAAGGAATTGAATTTGAAGAAACCTATTCACCATTTACTAGACATAAATCCATTATAATATTGATATCTTATGTAGCATGTAATAATTTTAAACATTATCAAATGAATGTAAAAGGTGCAGTCATAAATGGTTATATAGTTGAGGATGTCTTTGTTGAGCAACCTCATTGTTTTATAAATCCTCATTTTCCAAATCTTTTTTTTATATTTAAAAAAATTTTTATGGTTTAAAATAGACTACAAGAGATTTGTATGATAGGATAAACACTTATCTTATTTCTAATAGTTTTACTAAAGGTATAGTTGATCCTAATCTTTTCATAAAAATAATTTCTAAAGAAGTTTTAATTTTTTAAATATTTGTTTATGATATTATTTTTGGATATTAAAAAATTATTTACGTGTTGATTTTTTAGAAATAGTGCAAAATGAGTTTGAAATGTGTTTAACGGGTGAACTCGCATTATTTCATGGATTTAAAATTTTTCAAAATATAGAAGGAATTATTTTAAATAAAATAAAATATATTAAATACCTTTTAAAACACATTAACTTGGATAACACTAAAAGTAGTGATACTCTTATGAGTACCACCTATAAATTGGATCTTGATGAAGATGTAAAATCATTCGATGAAACCAATTTCAGAAATTTGATAAGATGTATTCTCTACATGACTATTTACCAGCCTGATGTTATGTTTAGTGTATGTATGTGTGCTCATTTTCAAAAAAACCCTAAAAATTTACAACTACTTTCTATTTAATGAATTTAAAAATACCTCAAGTGTACTACCGACTTAGGACTATTCTATCCTAGAGGAAAACCATTTGACTTAGTTAGTAATTTGGATGCTAACTTTGGTGGTTTAAAGTTAGATAGAAATAGAACCTATATAACATGTCCCTTTTTAGGAAAATATCTAGTCTCTTTCTGTAGTAAGAATAAATTATATTTCATTATCTACTAATGAAGACGAGTATATAGTTATGGGTAGTTGTTGTGCTCAAATTTTGGGGATGAAACACACATTACTAGATGATGGATATAAATTTAGACATATCCTTATAAACTGTGATAACAGAAGTGCTTTTAACATATCTAAGAATCCAATTTCTCATTCCAGAATAAATTATATTAATGGAAGACACAAAATTTTGAGAGATCGTTATCAAAAAGGTGATATAACTCTAGAATTAATTAGCATTGAACATCAACTTGAAGATATTTTTAGTAAGCCTTTAAATTCTGAAAGAATAATCTACATTAGATATGAGTTAGGGATAATCAATTTTGAGTGACTGACTATTTATGTCTCACAGTTGATGACTCACTATTGATGTCTCACCATTGATGGCTCACTATTGATGTCCCACCGTTGATGTCTCATCATTGATGGCTCTCAATTGATGTCTCACTGCCGATGACTCGCCATTGATGTATAACCATTCTGTATCACTGTTGATGACTCACTAATAGGACTAATCCTTGTGTCACACCATTCAGTACATTGTAATTTATTTCTCTATCTAGAAATTAAAACATCACTATTTAATTTGTTTAAATTTATTTTAATCCATATTTCTCAATTTATGATTTACAATTCCCTAAATTATAAAATTCAAATTAATCTAACTCAGTTGCTCACTCTCACACTCTTGATCCCACATTCTCCTCTCCTGAACTACTACCCTACTCATTTGAACCAAAACCTAAAAATCCCACCAATGGATCTAGTTAAGGGTGTCTGTGAGAATTTTTTAGATGAGTCACATCCTTCTAAGAAGAAGAAATGTGAATCCAATAATCATAAAACAAAAACCATCCAACCCACACTCATGATATGAGTCGTCACTGTTAAAATTTATGTTCATTTGTAATGGTTACTATCAAGTAAGACAGTTGTCGTGAAAGTGTTTGATGAACATGGGTGGTTGGAGTGGTTCTCTAACAACACGTGACAATTTTACCCTGAACATGTGAAAGGGTTTTAATTTCAGGTATAATTTATTCTCAATGTATTAGAAGTGTTTTTGATTATGTCTTGGATAAATGGTGAAAGAGTTTTCTTTCTTCAAAGCAGTGGACTAAGTTCCTTAAAGTAGCTCATATGTGTATTTTATTTGATTTCCAAGGAATTTCACCCCCACCTATTAATATTTTCATTTTAGAGGAACCGTTTAAAGAGATTACATGGAATAGAGTTTCTAAAAGTCCAATAGCAACAGATCTTGATGGTGAATGTAGGTTATTGTTCAAATTTATCCCACACCAATTATGACCAAGAAAAGGGGATTTTGTCTCTATCAAATACCAGGATTTGTATTTTCATTATCTAATAAAAAGGGAAAAATATTAACATTATCAGGTATTTAATGTTGCATATGAATGAAATTATGAAACTCCAATCCAAGTCAAATTCCATATTTCATCAAAATTTTATTTCGGTAATGTTGAAAGACAATGGTCTAGTGAGCGAGGACAAAGAATCATTAATTTTTTGTGATGTTTTTTTCATCACAAAGATCATTTTTAATGGAATAAAGATTAATTGGAATCCCTTGAAGAAAAAATGGCGGAATACAATGATACTATTTATGAGAAATTCAATCTTGTCGATCACTCCTCAAGGCCACGAGACTTGGTTAATCTTAGTCAATGACTAGATGAAGTGGATAAGTATTAAAAAGATGAAGAATAAGAGTCTAAAGAATATCAAGAAGAAAAATCTTCTGTTGATTATAGAGGTGACACAGATATTGAAGGACGTATGGGAAGGATAACATATGGACATTCTAACCCACTTAAGCCTCTTACTACAAAACAACCTCTCTTATCAGAAGGTGATGATGAAGAGACCAAAGGATTATAAATTATTGAATATGTTAGTAAAAGTGGAATTAAATAAGATAAAAAGTCTAATAATGATGAAGATAAATAGTATAATGGTCATGAAGAGGAATAATATGAGGATGAAGGAGAAAAATCTAGTGAATAAAATGTAGATGATACAAATGATAAGGAAGAAGAAGGAAATGGAGAATCTGATAGTGGATCAGACTATCCTAATAATGATCAAGGTCATGTTGCAGAACCTTATAATATTACTCCAGATCCTTTTGAGCCTACAAATCCTAATGAAACTGATTTAGTAGATAAGAATTAGTTTTGGATTCCCATGAAGATCATGAGTTAGTTATGGTTGAGGAAAGAGCTCCAGATTTTCATATAGATGATACAGTTCATGATAAAGAAGAAGTGTTAGCTGCTCTAGTGAAAGAACTTGTTTATTTCAGGAATAAAACACTTATTGAGAAGGAATCACCTGTTTAAGAGGACGTAATTGTTGATGGGGAGCAACAAAAAAAGGGTAAGAGATGATACTACCATTCATTATGATGTGATAGCCAAGTAATGGGAAAAATACCTTGGGTATGACACTATTGGATTGGAATACCCTTCTTTGGATGATGAGTAATATGATTCTAAGGAGTCATGGTTTGAATTAGTAGATCTTTATCAAAGATTTATAGTTGGAGCATGTCTAGAAATATCACCTACTCCAAAATTAGATATTGTTCCTTCTCCTGCTTCTGCTTCTCTTTTTTCACCAGTACATGTATATTATATGACTCAAAATGATTTTAAAATGTTAATGGAAGATTTGTGTTTAGTGGTTCAAGGTAACATCCATCTTCAAATATATCCTATTGCAAGTCTCATTGAAACAGAAGTTTTTATTCATGCTGAGAGAATCCTTTCTCATATTCAACCTCAATTGGTTTCAGAACTTCAAAAAGTGTGATTGGAAAATAAGAGGTTAAGTGATGAGTGGGATTTACTCACTCCAGTTGTGAAAGGAATGTCATTTGAGTATGCAACATCCCTGGACAATGATGAAAACAATCTATAGGATACATCTTATGTGGAAGATACTACTCCTCCTCCTCCATATATTGATATGGAAATCATGAAATCCATAGTCAAAGATGCATTCAATGAAGACTAAATCTCAGATGCTCCTTCTATTCAATCTCCAGGGTCTTAAACGATCATAATAGTGATTAGAGAAGAGATTCAAACTATGATGGGTGGAAAATATTAGGAGAGCCTAATCAAAATTCAAAATAATTGTGATCATATATATTACATGGTAAGATTTTACACAAAAGGAGACACTTCTTCTTAGGAATCGATTACAATGAAAGTATACTACTACTTTAAAAGGATATATATTTAGCATCAATTGGATAGTCATTTTGAGTATTTGGTTGAGAATTTGAATGTACCTCTTGATTCTCAAGACATCAATGAGTAATTAAAACAATACAAAGAGTTAACACCTAATCTTCAAATATTTATATCGAATATAGATGATTGTGTAAAGGCTATGAAGAAAAGAGGGAAGATAATCAGGGGCTTTATAAACCTTTTGAAACCTTACCTGCATCATAAAAGTACTGCTATTATAGAACCATATTAATTTTCTATTTCTCTAGTGTCTAAGAATTTTCTTTCAAGGTCCATATACCAATCCTTTGATCCTCAGTTGAGGGTTGAAATGACTCAAAAGCCGATTTATCCTCAACTTACAACCCTTCATCCTTTTCTTGTATTTCTTGCACAGGATCTTAGTCATCTAAGACCTGTGATCTATAGAAAACTAACAGCTCCTAAATCTTACACCCATAATCATCCACCGTCTATACATTCTTGAGTTCTCATTCATCAGTTGTAGTCTGCAACCCATTTTACCTATTGTTTCTCCATCTACTACATCTGGTAAAGGAAAGTCACACACGGATCCTTCATTAGAGAAGATGTGATTGGATTGATATTTTATATGGATGTAATTTTGACTTTTCCCTATCTATTGTACTTTATCTTGATCAGGAAATATATTATCTTTCCGTCCATGTTATGTTCTTTCTCTCTTATTATTTGTTCTCTTTTTGATAATCCCAAAATGGGGATAAATATGATATGGAATTTAACTTAACTGGAAATTCATTATGGATTTTAGAGAATGATATGGATTTAATGGGATTTAATATCATTTTCTTGGTATTTAATTTTAGTATGTCATTTTGTAAGAACCCTATTTTTTACTCAGATATGGATCCATTAATTTTCAGTCTCAATCCTTAATTTTTACTTAATATAGATTCCTAAAGAGTTAGTGAAGGTCCCAAGGGGTTTTTGAGCTTTTTTGAAGACCAAAACCCAACATTTAGGGGAAAACAGACCTTATTCATGGTTTAGAGTAAACCATGTAGGATTTCCATAGTTTTTCCACAGAGTGTGGATGGACTTTTTTCGGATAGAGCCACCAATCATGGTTGGTGAATGACCATATGGACTAGTTGTGTGAGCGCCCCTTTTTACCCGGTATCCATGCATGGGTTGCACATGGTTTGCAACACTGTGTAGAACAAACTGTTTGGTCAGAGCCATCCCGCATGGTTTTCACACAGTTTGAAAAACCATGTCGACAACCCATGAGTAGGATAATTTTTTTGGGTAAAATTTACAAAATTACCTTAATGATATATTTAAGAAACCTCTTCCTTCCTAATCCGAGTTTATGTGGGATTGGCCTATTTATCTCCCAATTTGGGGATTTGTTATGATCTAATCTTGGAATCAATAGATCTCTATCATGTAGAATATGATCGAGCTTCTATTCGTTATGTTGGATGTGTAATTGTAAGTACTCCAGTCCTCTTTAGCTTTTCTTCTTCCCTCTTTCTCTAGTTTGTTTAATAAAAATCATCAAAATTTTAACCATCTCTTAATTTCATGTGATGCGTCTACTCCTCTTTGGCATTAAATCTTTGACATCTTTGAATGCAACTGGTTGTTTTGTAGTTCTCTAATCTCTCATATTCAAAAATATATAGATAAATCTGACTCTCAACAAATCAAGAACCTCTTTGTGGCCGCAATTATAGAGCTTATGCATGTGATCTAGTATGGCATGAATGAATATACCTTTCACAATAGTTCTTTCAATATTAATGAAGGAAAATTTAGAATTTTTATCGCTACCCGAGAGGCGGTCTTGATACAAAAAGATCAGTATAACAATTCGGTCAGAGATATGGTGATCATACGACGTCTTGGGATTGTAGGTAAATATAATCACCCTAAATTCATGATTAAAATTTTTTGGAATCCCCCCTACAATATGGATCAAAATAAACGTAGATGGTGCCTCTAAATGAAACCCCAAACCAGTCGGTTGTCGAGCCATCTTTAGGAATCATCTGGATCGAGTTCTTGGTTTCTTCTATGGATCATGTGGTATTGAAACCTACCTAGAAGACGAGATGATTAGCATCATTCAAGAGATCTCATTTTCCAAGATGCACAACTAGAACAACATATGGATTGAAAGAGACTCCTCCACTACCATCCATGAAATCTAGACGGGCACCATCCACCTGGCTTGGAAACTCACTTCCCTCTAGATTGAATGTTTACACTCTCTCTCTTCCTTCAACCTCATTGATATTTATGCTTAATGGGAAGCAAATAGAGTTGTGGATTCCCTTTCCAACATATGTATTGATAAAGAAAATTCATGGAGAGATGATCTTACCCTTGAATTCTTACCCTTTATTTGCGAGATATAAAAAAATTCCTTCTTTTAGACTTTTATAACTCCTTTATTTTATATAATAAATGTTGTGTTTTGGTCTTTAACCAGAAAATTATTTTGAAAAAAAAACTATGATATGAGGAAAATCAAGGGCCGATACTAGAGGAGAAGGATTGTACAACACTAATGTGGGTGTTATATAACTTATCCCTCAAGTTTTTTGATTTTCAAATGTTTATGTGGGGCCCATCGGTTTCGTTGGAAACCATTTCATAAATTTACATGTCATGGTTATACCTGTTAGAATTGTATGGTTATGCTCATTCCAAATATATCATTAGTTGTTAGTTTTTAAACTGTAAACCCAATTCATCTCATTTCAAATGTTATTCCATAATTGGTTGTTAGTAATTTGACAAGTTTGAGCCACCATTCAGGTGTTCCTTTTCTTGATGTTTCTAAAGGTGAGTCTTTCTATAATAAATGTCTTATTGTTGATGAGAATTTATTAATACAATGTACCATGTATGATCACTACAGGACCAAAAAAAAGGTATGGGCTTCCTAATGATTATTAAATGTGAAATTTGAAAAGGAATGTATACTAAGTATATATCTTTGCCTTAACAAATGAGCTGAATTAAGGATACATGTCTGTAGAACACCTTTCTATGTTAGTGGAAGGTAATGAAAGAAACCTCTCTAATTTAATATGCCTTAATGGTTAATTAAGACTTGATTAACTGGGTTCAAATCTACTTTACCTATCCACACTAATAGAAAGCAATACTTGAACCAAATTAGTTATTACATGATTAAAATATCAAAAAGGAATGGACTGTCTCAATATCATCATGGATTCTAAGAGGATAATACCTTGGGTCATGGGAGCCTAATTTTGATGCAAGGATGTATGTTGCTTATGTTGAAACCCACCTAGACTCTAGTTCTGGCCTATTCCCCGAATACCCAGTATACTACAGTATGGTTCTTTTCATTATTTTAGGATACCTCGGATACACTCGTTGGATCCAACATTGGCTAGTAGGATCCATGGTGAAAGCCCGTAGGGCCCTGTCTTTTCTTAGCCCCATTTTACCTTGGTCGATCACCTTGGACTAGGTAGGTTCCTTATTATGGAATTCCTTTGATTACACTCCTTGGATTACACTCTTACCCCTTATCTAGACTCAGATACTCTTGAGTTAGAAATCTATGAGATTTACATTACCTTGGTTATTATCCCTAGAACTCCCTCATTGGATATCTTTGTTAGGTTTCCATGTTACATCTTGGAAACATCACTACTTATACTATCATGAGGTGATGTCAGTTCTGGATATTACTCAAATGACCTATTAACATAAAACAGAGATCACATAATTAATGAACCGGTTACATGTTCCGACATCAGCCAAGGGCTGAAGCATGTACTTGGGTATTTAGTTATATTATATTTCTTGATTTACTTATATTGACATCCCAAAAACACTGCTATATTCCATTACATAGGCCAAAATTTATAGACACAATTGGTGGTGGACCCGTGAGATTTATCTCACACCCTATTTGGGTGATGTTAGGTACCCATAGTAGATTACATGATTGTTGGTATTGACCAATGGAATAATACAGCTTCCAGCACTTGGTTTCATGATTATTTAATGAAGCTTGATAGCAGATGACCAAGTAGGATCATAGGATTCATAGAGTAGCCTTTGCTTTCATTTAATTTGTGCAACATGTTATGTCTGATTTCTTGTATCCATGTTTTGTAGTTTTCTAGTGACATGGCATTACATAATCATTGTTCTAGTTGATACAATTATTATTGTTATCGTTTATCTATTGCATTAGTTAGCTTCTATTGTTTGTTTACAATATTTATATTTCTTCTGTTGTTTACTTTTCTTTTGTATTCCTTATGTTATGATACACTCTGCTAATGAGGGAATAGTTTTCCCATGGACAGACCCTAGTCCATCACTGCTAGTTGGAATCCTCTGGAATTCAGGAAGATGACCTTGAGGCCATGTGGCCCACCAGGCTCGGGGCACCCGTTAAGTATAATTCAGGTCTGGGTCATCACACTTATCAAAATTTAATCTCACATGATTAGTATGATTTGTTAAGTAGATTTTTTCCTTTGATCATTAAGAATACCTCATTAATACCATGATTGTTGATAATCAAAATGGGGGAGATTATTAGACTCTTCTAGTTTTAATGCTCACAAATCTTATTTTATTATGTGTGATGAAGATTAATTATGTTTATCTATGTTTAATTACTTTTACATATAATATTAATCAATTTTGTTAGTGTTTTACTACATAAAATGATTTTGAAAAATTTGGCTAAGTATAATTCACTGTTGAGGGTAAGTTGCTGATTGAGGTTGAGTCACCATCAGGGTGGACTCACTGTTGGAACTACTGATGATATGTCTCACTGTCAGTTGTCTCACCATCAGCACTGATATTGGATTATGTAAAAGGACAAGACACTGATATGAGTCACCGATGCATGACCTTCCAATAGCTAAGTCACCATTGCTTTGAGTTATCAAAACCTTTTCAGAATTTTTTATATGGATGAGTTACCATTTAATCTTAGTTACCAATGGCATGAATTACTATCAGCTTGAGATACCAACAAAATTACTCACTGATGTTTGGAATTTTTTATAAGTATGAGATACATATAGATAACATATCCTCAAGAGGAACTATCATAAGAAAGATCTACTGGTAGCTGAGTCACCATCAATTCGACCTATCAATAGAGAGACCTACCTATCCCGACTCACCATTCCTGAGATACTGATACTGAGACACTGGAATTCCTTACTTTTTCATTTAAATTCAAAATTATTTCAAATAGTAATATTTATGAAACATAGTAGAAAAATGTATTTTAATCTATTTCTTTGTCTTTTTTAGACAACATTAATATCAATGTTAGAGTATGAGGTACGAGGTACCAGCACATGATCGAGATTATTCTTCTTGTCATCCTTGTAGTGTAAAAAGAAAGCACTAGATTCAAAAGAAAAATAGATAAGAAAAACTATATGAATTCACCCATCCATTAAATGCACAAGAATAAATTCTTATAGTGCATACACAAAGGCATTTCTGATAACCAAAATTAAAGAACATTTGCAGCATCAAATGAAAAGAGGAGATTATTTGTTGAACACATCATTACCAAATTTATGTAGAAGATAAAATATTTCATGATACTCTATTTTTTCTAATGTTTCTATAAAAATACTCAATATACATTTCAACACAACTTTGAGGAGTCTCGAGAAACAAAAACAAACAAACAGATCCTTCTAACTCTTTTCTCATTATTTATGCTTCAATTGTGTGTTGTATTTACTTTACGAGAAGTTTGTATCTTGATTTTATAACTACACATGGAATCCTATAACAAAATGGAGGATAAATTGATATATTTAAAAACCTATATTTTACACCTTACACTCCCATAGATAATAGTGGAAGAGATCTATATGTAGTCTGTTGTAATTTTCACTCCCACAAAAATTGTGGAAGAGGTCTATTGACATAGGCAGTGTGTATACTTTTTTGTACCCTGATCTATGGTGTGCATCCTTGTATATTTTTATAAATTTATTTGTGGCATGTGATCACCATATCGAGGGGACTAAGTCTCATATTCAGAATGAACTTCTTGTTTTAAATCCTTTGTGTCATTCAAAGTACTTTTCCCAATATTTTATTTAAACAAGATCACTTTACTTTACTTTGATAGGTAATCTTATATAGTGTTTGTATTAGAATTTGATTAAGTATATTGATTTCATAAGTTAAAATATTAATTCATTTTTTTACTATGAACTATTAAATCTTTGATAAATATTTCAAATAATAAATCCTTTTATAAATATAATAATTTGGTTAACTGGAAAGTTTTATATCTCAAACTGGGGAACTTTTAAATAAGTGTTTTAGACAGACACTTTTTTAGGAACTCAACTCACCCCCCTCTTGAGATCCCAAATCTGACCAAAAGAATGAACCCCCCCCCCCACAAAGAACACACTTAGATCACAATATCTCTTTTTAATTAAGATTATAAAATTTTCATCGTATTATAAAGAATATAATCAACAATATATTATGATATATATGACCATGTTATTCATTAGTGGAAGCTTAAATTAAGATATAATATTCTATCCTCTATAATCCTATAAGAAAAAAACAAGATAAGTGTTCTATTTAAAATTAACGAATATGAAATGTAAATAGAAAAGGGGTAGATTCTTGGGTTAAACCCACTAACAGGTATTTCATTTATAAAAGTATATAACATGAAAGTGGTAGTATATTATACATAATCCACTAGTGGATGTGGATTATGTTATTTGAAATGTCACTTCCTTTATTTCCCAATAATCTTTAAGAATTGTTGGATATATGAGTCCCCTTTATCACTGTTCAGAATGAACACCCCATGTACTATAAAAAATTGCCTGAAATATGAGAGATGATAATAGTATAAAAATTGGATTTTCTATTAGACCTTTAATGTTGGTGTTTTAGAAACTATTGTTAAAAGTGATGTGGGAACCTTTTAATTTAATTTTTATATAAAGTTGACATTAAAAGGTTTTCATAATTACCTTTTATGTTAGATTCTATGAAATTGATGTGAATGGAAATTAAA
Source organism: Viscum album (assembly GCA_963277665.1). Classification (NCBI taxonomy): domain Eukaryota; kingdom Viridiplantae; phylum Streptophyta; class Magnoliopsida; order Santalales; family Viscaceae; genus Viscum; species Viscum album. The sequence goes on along the minus strand of OY728138.1, from coordinate 748,750,634 downwards.
TAAACATTTTTTATTTTTATTTAATACTATTATAATAGGTATTTAAAAAAACTAGGAATCTGAAATCCACATTTGTTCAAAACAGATTTTAAGGGACCACTTCTCTTAACCCATAATGACACACAACAACCCTCAAACATCAATTCTGGTTGATTTTAAACATCGTTTTAAAATTTTTTATACTAAATCTTTCATCCTTCATCCTTATTTCATGATCTTTGTCACTATTCTTTCCACAAAAACCCCAATCCGACAGACCCACAAATACGGTTCAAGGTTTCTGTCATTATTTTTCTAGGTTATTTTTTTAAATGTATCTCTTCAATATTTCTATTTTTTCCTTGTAACCAATTCCTTTGAGTGAGTAATTAGAATTTAGAAATAAATTTCATTATTGACCTTAAATGTTTACACTATTTTTTTTTTATTTTTGAAGATAAATTAATTATATGTTAGTAAAAATTTAGATTCATCAATTTATTTATATTTTTTTTTTATTTTCATATAAATTATAATTTTTTTGATAATATTTGTTTAGTATTATAATTTTTTTTATTATTATAAATTTTATTTCACTATGATTTTCTGTTTTTACTTAAAATATTTGAATTTATAGTCGTCTTTATTTATAAATTTTTTACCATTATAATTTGTTTTTTGTTGAAATAAATAATCATTTTCATCAATTTATTTCATTTATAAATTATTTTTATCATTAAAATGTGTTTTTATTTAAAACGTTTTGTTTAACTTTTTTTATTTTAAAATAACGTTTACGTTTTATACTATTTTAAAAAAAGAATTATCCATGCTTAGATTATTTTTTAATATATTTTAATGTGTTTAAATTTTATTTGTTTATATATATGATTAAATATTTATATGGATTCATATATTCATCTATTATATTGTAAATTTTTAGGTAATATTGGTTTATAGATAGATAAATGCATGATGAAATACATATGAATGTGAGAAAGGGATTGATAATTTCTTGGAATTTTCCAAACAAAATCTTGAAGACGAAAATTTAATTTTTTGTATACACATAAAATGTATGAATTTGAGTAAATTAGGGTAAAAAAAATCAAAGACCATCATATTTGATATGGATTCAGTCATAATTATACATAATGGATCTAGTATGGTGAACTAAAAAACATGTCCACATCTAATGACGCGAAGATATTCTGAATCAGACAGAAAATCATCTTGAAGAATTAAATCATGATATAGTTGTTGAAATACCTGAAGAAACAATTGTCGAACATTTTTATTGGGATTTTGAGAAAACCCTATTCTCATGTTTGACTAAGTTTAGAGTGTTATAAAATGTGTTGAGATTAATTAACTTGAAATAGATACATGGTTAGATTGATAATTATTTCACTGAATTGCATTAACATTTAAAATACATACTTCTTTAAGGAAATGAGATTCTAAATTCTAAGTCTGAGGGAAAAAATATTATGCTTAATTGAGTTATGGTGTAAAAAGATACATAATTTTTCTAAAAATTATGTCTTCTATAGGAATGAATACGAGAGTTTATCATAATTTCCTTAATGTGTGAAATCCTAATATAAAATGGTTTATAAAACATACTATGATTCATTTCTATGAAAAGGAAACAAACCTCATACTAATGAAATCATGTATCTTCTAAAAATTCGTCATTTATGGAATCTTTTTTTCTAGTTCCAATTATGAAAATAGGCTGAGATAGAATACAGATGATTGTATCTCTGATGGAAACCTATTTCATCCAACAAATTTTCTATAGTGAAAAAGATTTGATCATAAATTTACTGAAGTTGGAAATGAATTTAGAAATATTAGAATGGGGTTGTGCAAAAATTGAATGAATCCATATCATAGTCTTTGTTACCAATATAGTTTATGGGCAATTTTTTGGTTTTCTATAACTTATCCTCACATATATATATATGAAGAGGAAGTATGTGATGATGAGCATGATGATTTTTTGACCAAAACTACATGGAAATGATATCGATGTTTATCAATCACCACTAATTGATGATTTTAAATTTATGTGGTAGGGGATATAGTATTTGAGGCATACAAGAAAGATTATTTTCTTCTTCATGTTATAATAAAATTCATTATCAATGACTTTTCTGCATATGAAAGCTTATCTGGATATTGTGTTAATGGAAATAACGATTTTTAAATTTGGGAAGAGGGTAATTCATGTCATAACATTCATAATAGATGTAATATAGTTTATATAGGTTATTGATGATTATTTTTAATCAACCATACTTATTAATAATTAAAGAATTATTTAATTGTTTATAAGAGTATGATTATACCCCATAACTGTTTTCAGCTGAAGAATAATATAACATGGTGAAAAACATCATTGTCATATTTGGAGAGAAAGGAAGTTCCTCTCATAATCCAAATACATGGAATAAATGATCCATTTTATTTAAGATACCTTATTGTATCTTTTTGGATGTAAAACAAAATTTTCAAAATTTTCACTTTAATGAAACATTTATGACAGAATGATTGGAACATTACTAGACATAAAATGAAAGACAAAAGTTGTATTACATGTAATTATATACATAATAACCATGAGAATAATTATATATTTAGATCCTATAATGAAATGGAATAGAAAATATTTTCCACCATATGATTACATATTATGTAAGAGTATGAAAATTAATTTCTGTCAATTCCTGCATTTTTTCAAAGTACATACTGGTTTTTCTTAATATGTGACAGAAATAATTTTCATTGAATGATTTATATTTAATTCTTTTGTAAATAATGAATTTAATGTATTAATACATATGTTTCTACCAATTTCATTACATGTATTATTTTTGATACCTTCATGAAATTATATAATTAGGTTTTTTTACTTTTTCAAATTATTTTTATTCAATGCCAAAAATCCATATTTCTTATATGGGTTGGATAATAATGTTTTCCTCGTAATTTTTCATCTAGAAGTGTACTTTGAACCATAATTTTAACATATATTTTTTCATCTAATGATTAATTTGGTGAGAAAGATAATAATATGGGGGCCTATTTATTTATATTCTATGTATCCTTTTGAAATATATATGAAAATATTAAAGGAATATTTTAAGAATTTTCATTGAATAAAGGCCTCTATAATTAAAATATATATATATCAGAAGAGGTCGATGAATTTTATATTTATTATTTGTCTCAAGTGGAGCACCTTTCTCTCCTTATATCTTGACATTGTTTGGTTAATAGTTATGGTAAAGGGATTTAACAATTAAAGGTAAAGTTAAATTCACATGATGAAGTTATGTATAGAAATTTATATATTTTAAAAAATTTGGCGATGTTCAACCATATATATCATCACGTATTTCTATATTGAAAGTAATATATCTGAGAATAAATAAAAATTTATTGATTAATGAGCATAAAAACACATTTGGTTTGTTGTTTAAGGAGAAAAATAATATTTATTCATCTGTACCAGAAACATTTAAATGGTTAGAAAGGGAACCATGTGTTAATTTGATTATGTGGTATGGTTTTGATATTAATATTTACATGTTTTATATAAAAAACCAAGACGAAAAGAGTATTTTTCAAAAAATTTGAGTAATAGTTGTAACTGAAGCATTTCATTTTTTGAGTTTCAAATATAAAAACCCAAATTTTTTTAGAAAAATCATATTTTAGTGTCTTTAAGATATATAAGGATTAATTATACTAAATCTCAAGTACTAGTATTTCTGTTAAACTGATTTGATAGTAATAGTGGTGTGAAAATCGGTTAGTATGTATTTAAACATGTTGATTTGAAAATATTTAGTTGTTAGGGGGAACTATTTATCATGGTGACCTATGAAGAAAAAGATTATATATTATTGACGTATCACCTAATCAATTTTCTATTGATTCATTAGAAAAAAATTTGTTTTTGTGATGAGAATATTGTTGATTTTGAAGAAAGATCTAAAATTTCTCCAACTATTATACAATTACCAACATTTTCCATAAAATAAGAAATGATCACATATAATGGATATAGTAAAACACTACACCACTTTCCTAATTAGTTTGGTAATATGTTTTTTTATGAAACTAGATCAGTTAAAAACTTTATTTTTTAATTTTTTAATTTTAATATATCTATATTTAACCTTATTTCTTTTTTTAATTTTTTAATATTTATTAAATTCATATATATATATATTTGTTCAAAAATTTCACCATTATCATTTTTTCCACTATTTTCCTTATATTCTTCATTTTTAGGTATACACATTTATTCAATAAAATACCTAACATTTTCATCATATTATGAACAATTACATTTTTACATATAATATTTTCTTATTTATAAACAAATACAGGTACAAAGAACTACACATTTTTATATGATAATAATTTCTATCATTTTTTTAATTTTATTATACACTTTTTTTAGTTGCACTTTTTTTATTTAACAAATATAACATTCAATTATTTCTATTATATTATTAAATAAATTTTTTTTATTTATTATAGTTATTTAATTTTAATCAAATATAGGTACACATAACTTTCTTTAGGTATCATACATCATTCAAAACGACAGACATTGAGGTAAGTAAACTGAGTAATATATGTTTTTAATATAAATATATATCAATAGTAGTTAAATTGTTCTATTAAATTAAAATTATATTTCATAAAATAATTTTCAACTCTTATTATTCTCTAGAGAATAAAGTACCTAAATATGGTGGGCGTGAGATTACACATTTACCAAAAAATTTACTCATTCATAGAGAGTAAAGGTTCATAATTAACATTGATGAGAATGACTTACAAACTAGCCCAAATGACACACATTTTAGGTATTACTTAACTATATAGAGTCATTTTATGATATGTATTTTATACCCCAATTAGTGGAGCATTTACTAGTCAGTGAAGGATCTATTACGGAAGTACCTATCATAAAATTTATAAACATTTTTATTTAGTTTTCCAATGGTCAAAATATAATAATTTTCTTAATGTTTTTTATTCATTTATAGATGAAATTTTACATTGAAGATACAAAATGAATTTTAAAAAAAAAATTCCATCCTTTTGGAAACAATATGGAGAGATGTTAAGTAAAACATGGATTTATTTTCTATTTTTTGGAGTAAAAGGGATAAATATTTATACCATAAGTATGGTTTTATAGATAGAGAGACATGGTAGAATATTGAATCTCATTGGCAGGAGAAATCTTTTTTGGTATATTTTTTTATTTGTAAATTTATTTATTTAATTAACTTTTATTAGTTTATAACTTACTTATTTTTTCTTCTGTAACGGGACTCTAGGAAAAATCACCAGGAGATATCGTATCATTATTTATACCCTTTTACATTATCATGTGGAAGGTATCTATTATTAAAGGAACAAATTATTTCAAAAAAACTTAGTGAATTAATATACAAGTAATGTAGTGCCTCTAAATAGGTTCTACTTGACCCTCCATCTCCTCCGACTCATCATGAAAAATGAAAACTGGAATGAATGATAATAAATAACATATTTTACTGATCCAAATTAGAAATTGTCTAATATTATTGTAAGCAATTAACTATTAGTTTTCATCAATATTATAATTTTTTAAATTTATCTCACTAATATTAAATTTGAAAATATTACTTCAGGACACACTTTGAGAGAAAATAAAATAAGGGGCCTCTGTCTTTGAGGGTAGGTAGGATATTTTTACTACTACTTTATGAAATATAGAATACCCTAGTTGTGTCAAAGGTTATAAGGAGGGTATCTATTTTCAAAAAAAATTGGCCATGCCCCTAGTGTTACATTGATGGGGGGATAATATAGGGAAGAAATATATTCATGGATGGTTGATATGTTAAAATATAGTTATTTTATATAGTATAGGACTAAATCATTTGAATCAGATATGATTGCAGAAGAGATGAGATAGATGTAGGCTATGCATCCTTCCTACCAAGATCTACCACTACCACAATCAGAATTGATCTTGTACGATGAGTTTCTTTCTAGGGATCCCCTTGAATATGTTATAGCACACATAATTATAAATCATATAAAGGATTATGTATACCATCATCTTATGAAGTTGAGTTAGGTAAGAGTAGTAGTGCATGATATTATTGATCCGACTAGTCTAATGGTGTTTCCTACTAAAAAAATTTCTATAGTTGGAAAGAGTATTTTTAATTTTTTTACTTTTCTGAGATAAAATTTTCTATTAACTGACATATGAGGTATAAATTGATTTTCATTTTATATTTATAATTAAATTCAAATTTAGAAAAAAATATTTTATTACAATTAATTTATATAATATTATATGAAATTGAAGGAATAACTATAAAGTAAATAAAAATTTTATGTTCTAGTACTTTCATATATAACTCAGGCTGCTGAGTAGGTAAATAGTTTATCACATTTTTTCTTATATTAGATAATTATTATACTTTTATATGACTACTTATATATTTTCATGGTATTATATGTACAATATTTTTAAAATTCCCATCATGTATTTTGTAATGGGTGATCGATTTATGGTACTTCTGTTGCAGTTGTTTTACTTGTGAGTAAATTACAATTTTTAATTTATTTCCCTTAAGTGAACATATTTTATATTAACTTCATTAAATAATTTTCTAGTTGGGTATCTCCACTGTATTTTCATCCCATACGATTTCACTTCTGTTTATGGTTTTATCAACCTAGAATACATTTGAAAATAAGTGAAATATTTGAACCAAGAAAATAGAATTATATGTGTATCTTAAAGATTAAAAAACATGGAGATCACATATTTATTTTTTTTCTTTTCATTGGCAGGTAAGAACAAATATATAATTTCTATCCACTATACATTATACTATTATTAAATTTTTATATTTTCGTATTTATTAGATAATGGAATTCATCCATATTTTCCCCAGGATAATGTAAAGAATAATTGTTACGATCTTTATTAGGTGGTGTTAAAAGAATATTTATAAAATATTTAATGAAGAATGATTTATTCCATGATTTTAGTTATATAATATAATTTTTTAAATTTTAAATAATTATTGATAAATAATATTTCAAATTACATTAGGTTATGGAATGAGTTCAACCAGTCTCTCTATCCCATAGATAAACAATAAAAAATTGAATATGAACGATTTTAGTTGAATGACTTTTATATCATAGAATACTTATATTTTCTTACATATATACTATTTTTATTTTAAAATATTTTTTCATAAACATTGTTTCATCAGCAAAAATGGATTGTTGAATGTGGTTATTATTTTTGACAGTTCATTTTTGAGATAATCATGACCACGATAATAAAATATTATTGAAAATGTTAGTTTCATTATAAGAGTGATAATATTAAAAAAATGATATTTTTAAAATTCATAGTAGTTTATTATTTTGGATTTTGATGGTATTAATCTATATAAATCCAATTACTAGAAAAAACATCAAAAATTATTTTTCTATAAATTTTTTTAGTATGAATAATTTGGATATTTATATTTTTTTATGTTGTGGTCAAATCCGCTTTTTTCATGAAAAAAGGTCCTCTTTTCCGGTAGTAAGGACCCATTATATAGTCTAGAGTTCTAGAGTGCACTAATTCCCATTATATGGCCTAAATGAATTTTTTCCCAACGTTCCATTTTGTGAATAATACTGCTATAGTACCTAGGATGCTACAATACCTACTGCAGTACAAGCCACTAAAATTCCTATTATAGTACTCGCCACTAGTACAATGTCATAAATGCTAAAAATATTCAAATTCTATAGTTTTTTCTTGGAACTACAACAGTGTTTCTACAATAACCTATTCCCAATGGGTTTTGAATTCCCAACCATGATATATTATTACATGGTGCTTACGACTAATCCAAACCACAACAAAAATTGGAATTTTATGATTCATTCAAATGTCTATTTTTAAAAAATGTTTTAAAAATTATTAAATATATTTATTATTATTGTTCTCTTTCTACTTTTTTTAGGTTCATTTTTCTGAGTTGGTTGGTGTTTGAATATGTAATTTGATAGCATTTTTAAAAATATAAATCTTCAATAATAGTTTTATAAAAACACAATGTAGAAATATTTCCAGTCGGGCTTTCAATGTTGGATTTTTATGAAACTGATGCAGAAAGTCCTCCTCAATGAATTTGGATGTTGACATTATTATTACTTCATATGTATATAAAACTGATGTTAAAATACCACTATAATTTTCTTTCTATATGGGTTTTCAACATCATTTTTTATAAACTGGGGTGGAATGTTCCAATTTCCACATCTCTTGTAATAATCATGGTTATAAACTTATTATGAAATGTAAAAAACCAACATTAATTGTTTTTTACTATTTAGAGGTTACTATGTGACCTCCTATTAATAATATTAAAAAACTATGACATCCATGGTTTTTTTATAATGAAACAAGAGATTAAATCATCTTATATGGATTGATTAGTGGTTTGTTCCATTTCTATCAACTCAATATTGATTCCCTCTTCATCGGTGGATATAAAAAGTAGATCCTTTATCCCTATTATATTATTTCTACAGTTTTTTCAGAAACCCCATTAAAATCTTATCATATAATATTTCAAGGTGTTGATTTGTCAATATCATCAAAATGGATATCCAGAGATAGATTATGTTTAACAAAACAAAACTGAAATAAATGAATATAAGAAATTTAGCCATCTAGTTACTCATCATTTAACACTTCCTCCATGTTAACTGTATCTAATTATAAATCCTTTAGTGACTTAGTAAGTGGAGTTATTCATTTTTCTTTCTCCTAAAATAATTATCCCCATCTTCAATATAGTCATTGATAAATTCAATTAATAAAAAATTAGTTTATATGGTTTCTTTTTGTACTTCTTGGGAATGTCTAAACATGGAAGGTTCTTTTATTTATCCCTATTAAAAGGCATTTAGTTATTTTTATTCATATTGTTTCCATGGATAATATCAATAAGTTCAATAATAAATAAAAATATTAAATATTTTTTCTACTAAACTGATTTTTCCCATTATTGGAATGATTAAGGTGAATTAAGAAAATGAGAAATATAAAATGAAAAAATTAATATCATAATGTGAAATGGTTTCCTCTCTATAAATAGTGCTAAAATGTGTCCAATGTAATTTTACAATTAAGAAATTCCCTAACACATTAGAATTTATAGAAATACTAAGATAAAAGATAAATGGATAACCATAGTTTTTCCTCTTAATGAGGTCCAAATCATACCTTTCTCCTCAGGGTTTCAATTATTTTATTTCTATGTTTTCTATGGAATAAATATAAAGGAATATATTTTATGTGTTGGATGCATTAAGAAAGGGAAAATATATATATTTAAATGGAGGAAATTGAGGGAAAGTTTTAGATTATCCTTGGTTGATAAATATTTTAATTATATCATTTTTTAGTAAGAATGTTCTCTAAATATTATTTTCCTCAATGTACCATTATCGCCTCAATCACGTCAAATATATTTTTTTTGGAGAGGTCGTTGTCCCACTTTATTAGTTCACTAATTCATTTTTTTGGAGTATTTTAGTCTAGACTCTTTGGGTGTATTGTGATACATTACTCAATTAAATTACTTTTTCTTTTATTTCCTATAAATCCATTTTTAGGGGTTAAATTGGAACCCAAAAAAGTGTGATAAAACAAAAATGGAATTAAAAAAAAATAAAAAATAACTATCATTTCCAAAAAAAATCATAACTTATTGGAACCATTCTCATTTTGATGACACTTTTCAATAATAAATTTATTCAACTCTGGATCATTATAGAAAAAGTACTCTAAGAACAATTCCACTTTACCCTTGCTGATTTAATCCTCTATGTATATCATTCCTTTATTAAATCCCAATAATAAAATAAGATCTTGATCATTAATCCATATCATTTTATATTTTTTGGTCTTACATTGGAGATTTAATCTATACATTTTATTGATCTCTTCCTTGGTGGATTTTATGGTAAATACCTTTTCCAATATCTCCTTCTTAGAGTGTTTGATAAATTCCATTGTAAGAGGTTGGTCAATATTTTTATATTCCTTTTTTCCCACACATCCTCCATTTTCTATAAGAGTATATATTTTGTAGCCTCACAATCTTCTATATGAACCTCAATCAGTAAATGTTATTCTTGATCATCCTCAAACTCAGGATTCCCATTATTCTTCCTTTTTTTTACCTCTTCTAGTTCTAATACCCCGAGATTTTATATGTGTATTTTTAAATAAATAGAATTTATTTGATACTTTTAGTGGAACATATGAACTATGTTATACTATTATTTATTAACATTTAAATGTAGTGATTAGAATAACAACCTCAACTATAAAATTATAAATAAAACTGAGGTATCTCATAAATGAAAATATGATATACTTATATCATAAAATATGTAAATAAATGTTTTAAAAATTAAAAATTAAGTTTAAGTATTTTTTTGAAATGTAAATTCTTATTTATAGATTTATAATTAGTATAATAATTTAAAATAAATTTAATTTTCATAAAATATTTTCAAAAATTAATATTTTTTCATTATAATTATTAGATAATTTTATGAGACCATAAATAATTTTTCATGATGTCGTAAAATCGATTGTAGTATTAAAATCAATATTTTTTATTAAATAATGATTTATTTAAAAATTAATTTTCCCATATTTATAAAATGTTATTATAAAATGAAGTTTATTTTCAAAATCAACATGTTGAAAAATGGTTAGGGTGAATTTTTTAGTTTTTTTATAAAATAGTTGGATTTTTTGTGTATAGGGAAGTAATGTAATTTTTGGTATTTGATATTAAGTGAACAAAATTATTTTTGATTCATGGATGACATAAGTGGAAATTATATTGAACTAAAATGATCGTGTTACTATATTTAGTCACAAGAATCAATAATATTATTAGACTTTAGCCAAAGTAATAAACTCATGAAAAAATAAACAAATAAATACCACCCTCCTCCACTATAAATACCACCCTCACCACCTTTTCTCATCACACAATCAAATATTTGGAAATTTCTTATATTTTACCCAATTAATCTCCCAAAAATATTTCCCAAGTTTTGGGCTTTCTGTTCCCACAAAAATACCATTTCCAAATTCCTTATAGAGGTTCTTAAGGAGACGACACTCAAGGCGTAAAACCCTCCCACTTTCTCTTTTAATTTCTCTTCTTCTATTATCCTACCATCACATATCCTATCCAAAGTGTCATGGTAAATCCACAAACATAAATATACTATATTTTATTATGTCGAATTAATATTTTTCATCAACTCTCTTCTATTCTCCTTTAATTTTAAAAATGATAACATCATCTTTGGGGTGTCGCTTCACCGCCTTCATGGACGACGTGTTTTTATTTTTCGTTATTTCCTTTATAGATGGTCATAATACTTTTTTTATAGTTAAAACATATTGTAATAGTTGTATTAATACTTATTTAATGTTCTATAACTATGATATAATCATACTATTAAATAAAATGACACAAGTTCATGATATCTGTTAAAACCGCCAAAATATGTTAATACATTTTCTTCAACATTTTATTTAAACAATCATCCTCATACCATATAAAAAATAAATTTGAGACCATTTAAAATTACTTAATTTAATTAATTCAAAATAATTTCACTTCTGGATAAGTTATTCCCATTTTAAAATAACACCCATTTTTATACTCAAGGTAACTGACCAAAAAATCATGAAACAAATGCTCCTAGAACAACAAAATTAAACATTATAACCCATAGAAATGGACGTAAATGAACATAATAGAATTATGATAAATAATATATATGTTTAAGAGGTAATTAGTTAATTAATTAATTAATCTAATTTCATTATCCATGATATTAAGTACAAGTGTAGAATGCTTTTGGACATTAGGTAAGGTTTTTCATCTCACTTTAATATCTGCGAGATACACCTTATTAACCAATTACTTATTATATAGATTGTATGTATACTTCGCATTGATATATAATGTCATGAAGCTATTTATCATAATCGTACTCAATGTTTCATTTTATTATCATTAAATTTTTTTGGTCTACAGTTCAACTGTTTACAATGTTATAAGGGAATTCTTAACCCATTTTCCATTATTTGGGTTAAATGTCTACTCCAATTATTTTTTCATTCTTTGATTATGTGTGAAATTAATTTTGATTATATTATATTGTATGCAACTTTTTTTAAGTGGATAAAAATAATCAATTCATTTGGTTAAATCTCACACTTTCATTTTAAAATACCCATTTAAATGTTTCTTTTTTAAAATTTAAAAGAAATGTTTTTTAACTTTTACAAAATTATGGGATTTTACCTTTTTCATGATGCCTTAATGCATTGAGGAATACTTTAAAAGTTTACAAGGTCATTTTAAATGAAACATTTTTATTTTATAATTGTGTATCCTTTTAAATAAATGATTTCAATGAAAAGTTTTATTTCTGTCAAGAACTTCTCAATGATGCTAATAAAGTATTTTTATCTATGTCAACACCCTTTTTTGGATGTAATGATTAATTAAGGTTGATCTCTTATGATAACATCTACCATATTTATTCACATTTTTTATGATTAGTTTGGCTGTGGATATTCTCTTTTGATACCAATAATTATATTACACTGGATGGTTTATGATATTGTTTATGGTTTGGGTAATGTTTTTAACATTTCTTATGATAGTTTCAATATTAATGAATATATGGATTGTGTTTCACCCCTTTCATATGAGGAATATATTTGACTTATTAAGAGCTTATGGGCCCTACTCTAGCCCCTCAATGCGTCAGTAGGTCTCATGAGGCAAAATAGTTTGGATATTGGCTGATGTCTTACCCAATGATGTATGGTATCTTAGCCGAATCCTTGACAGTATGATTATGATATACCAAAATATATATTATCTCATTATTAAATTTTTTATTCTTAAAGCAAGTGATTATTTAACCAGTATAATATCCATGGTTGAGTATCATTCTCATGACATTATTTATATGGAAATATTTGATCATATTTTATTCCCACCGTTTTATGCTATAGATTATGATTTAATGGAATGTGTTTTTAGTTATTCACCATTCCTTATTGATTATGTTTATTTATGATAGCTTATATTGTATAGTTACCATTACTGAGCATATGATCTCACCCCTTTCTTATCTTTTGTTTTTTTCATAGGATGCCAAGATGTATATTATGATTGACATGAAAGTATAATCTAATAGAATATGAGTCCGTCTAATAGAGTTACTATGTTTTATTTCATTTAAATTTGTAATGTAGTACTAATTTTTGTATATATATTTCTAATTCTAGAAAACTATTTGGTCCTTTGGGATGTAATTTCCTATTCATAGTATTAATTTAATAAAGTAAGGCACTAACTCTAGGAGACTGGGGTCAGGGTCTATACAGTTGTAATCAAAATAAATATAGTAGAAACATTAAAATATAGATTTAAGAAAGCATATATTAGGGGAATATAACCATATAACTAAAATTGATAATATTAACAAGGTAACAAAGCTTATGACTTTGAGATTATTTATACTTTAATTGTTTCACTGGTTTTAAAATTTCATAATCTAATACAGTGTATTCCATTTTTTTGAAATGACTCCTAGTGGATGGAATAGAGGCCATATCTACACATGTATTCCATATCGATATCTACCTAATATGAAAGATAATGACGTTGGATATGGTTATGAAACTACATATGATAAAATTATAACTATACTGGGATAACAAAATCAGATTATGAGAAATAACCTTACTCACATGGATCATCCTGATCCAAAACCTTGTGTAGCAATGTTAGAATAATTCCGAGAACAACAACCTTCGTCATTAAATAGGAATAAAAACCCATTTTTAACTGGGTAATGGATAAGTTCCTTAGATAAGATATTTCTCTTTTTTGAAGGTAACGAAAGGGGGAAATTTTTATTTATAGTTTATCATCTCTTTGGAGTCTCCAGATCAATGGTGGTCATTGATTCAAAGCAAAAAGGGAATGAAGAAATTTCAAATATAGAATAATAGGATATTAAAGAAAATTTTCATGAAAACAATTACTACGTAAATAGTGAGAAAATATGGAGAGAGAATACTTGAGACTAAGATAAAAAGAGGATAAAAAGGTTTCAATGTATGAAGCATACATTACAAGGATATCAAGTGATTTCGTAGACTATATATGTAAAACAAGGTGTAGGATTGGTCATTTATTTGAGGGAATTAAACCAATTCTATGAAGGTATCTTGTCTCCACACACATTCTCATCATATGAGGATATCGAGTCATGTTCCCTCAAGAAAAAGAAATCATTTTCCAAGCTATATGGATTCAAAGGGAAGCAATATAAGAAGAGGTATGATGAGTACTATAGAAAAGAAAATAAGGAAAAATAGAAGAAGGGAATAATTGAATTTCCAACATACAATAAATTTGGATTGAAAAATCATGGACCATTCCTATTGGGAATGGGATTTTGTTACAAGTATTGATAAAAATTTCACCATGACCATTATTTCCAGGGAATGAATGAGGTTAGAAATGTGAAATGATTTAGCTGCAAGTTGATCAGAAACTATGCACATGAATGTACTAGATGTCAATGGAACTTAACCCATAAAGGGAAAAGCGAACACGGAGATGCTTATATAGTCACAAGAGCTGTGATTTATGTTCTTAATGATGTGGTGGAAGGTACATTAATCATCTCTTCAAATTTATTAAATGTTTTTTTATTCTAGATCATCCGATTCTTTTATAAATTCTTAGTTTTCTATAAAAATTGGATATTTTTAATTCACCTTAATAATAGAGTTATCATTTAAAACTCATAGTGGAAGAATTATTGCAATAAATATGTGTTGACTAGTTCCTTTTATGACATATAAACATTCTCTAATTGCTGATTTTATTATCATACTTATGGTTGATTTTGATATAATCCATGGTATAGATTGTAATTAAAAATATAATGGAAAAATAAATTACAAAGAGAAAGAAATTATGATTTTTTATGAATATATGGAATTTCTAATCTTTATAGGGGATTCTTCATCATCTGATTCATATATGTATTCAACTCCAATAGCTCTTCAAAATGATATTATTGGAGAAGGAGAGATGATAAAACCTACTGATGAAAAATGTGATATTAAAATTGAGGATGTACCTGTTGTACATGAACACATTGACATATTTCTTGAGTAATTACCTAGACATCCTCTAGAGTTGGAAGTTGAGTTTTATATTGATTTAATCCCTAATGAAATACATATAACAAATAATCCCTATATAATGGATATATTGGAGTTAATAGAGTTAAATAAAAAACTATTGGAATTGATTGGTATGGTATTTTATACTCCCATGTGTTCTATCGTAGGGAACTCCTATTCTTTTTGTTAATAAGATATATAGATCTATGAGGATTTTCATTGAATATTGGGATATCAATTATATTATGGTAATGAAAAAGTATTAAGTGACTCGCATTGATGAATTATTTGACCAAATTCACAGAGTTCAATAGTTTTCAAAGAATAGACTTCATTCTAGATATCATCAATTTCAGATGAAGAAGTAAGATATTCCAAAGACATTGTTTCAAGTAATATATATACGTTACAATTTTATAGTATGTCTTTTCAGAATAACTAATGTGTCTTTTATTTTTATGGATCTAATGAAAACAGTATTCAAGGAATATCTTCAAAAAAATTGTGGAATTTATTGATGATATCTTGGTGGACACTAAATGATATGAGAACCATGATAACCACATGTGGAATATTCTCTAATCTCTTATCAAAAAATAGATATGTGGGAAGTTAAAAAGTTTGAATTATGTCTTCAAATAATTTATTTTCTTAGTTATATTGTCTCTAAGGATAGAATATCAACTGATCCTACAAAGACAAATGTATTCTAGGAATGGCCTATACTAATAAACATAACTGAGGTACATAGTTTCCTATGTTTATCGGGTTACTTTCAAAATTTTGCTCAAAAAAATCCCAATTAGCTAAACCTTTAACTAATCTTAATCATAAATGGGTTATGATTATTTCAAAAAAGTAATGTGCATAATTCTTAGAATAATTGAAGGGGATAGTAGTGAATGCTCCAATCTTGAATCTACCATCAAGAAATGGTGGATTTTTGATTTATAGTGATGCATCAAAGGAATGAATTTGTTGTGTAATTATACAAAATGATTGGGTTGTTTCATATGAATCAAGTCAATTAAAAACTCATGAACATAACTATCAAACTCATGATCATGAGTTAGTAGCTATAATATTTTCTCTAAATATATGGAGACATTATCTCTATGGTGAAATATGGGAGATATATAAGTATCATAAGAGTTTAAAATATATATTCTCATAGATATAACTCAACATGAGGTGGAGTCGATGACTCGAGCTACTCAAGTATTTTAATTATTCAATATATTACCACATAGGGAAGGAAAATAAGGTAGAAGATGCATTGATTAGGATGGATCAGGGAGTTTTGAACAAAATGAGGATTGACAGGGATTTTATGTAAATCGATCTAGTAAATATGGATATGAGAATTATCAGTGAATTTGGGACATCTCTTCATTATAAAATGGATTTCAAACCATTTTATTGGATGGGAAAAACGTTATTTGTTTGATTATGAGAATTTTAAAAAGAAAAATATAGTTGTGAATGGTGGAAATTGGTATACTTCATATATGAATATGGGATTTTGAAATTTCGGAAGTGGAATTTTGTTCCATCAATACCCAATCTAAAATGGAATTATTAGATGACACTCATAACTCAAATTTCTCTATAGACCCTCGTAGCACTATGTTTTAGAGAAAATTGAAGGAACATTTTTTGTGGGATAATATAATGAGGGAAATTTCTGATTATGAATTAATATTTTTAGTTTTTCAATAGGTGGTGGATGAAAAACAACATCGTAGAGGATCCATGCAACCTCTACATATTTTTATATGGAAATGGGATGAAACTTCTATATATTGTTTCCCTATATTACCAAAAAATCAAATAAATTATAATGAAATATGGCTAATTTTTTTATCAAATTACCAAATCCTCACATTTCCTCAGTATTTGGGAGGATTTTCCCCTGGATCACCTTAAAAAACTCTATATTAATGAAGTTGTAACACTTAAAGGTGAACCTCTATTGATTTTTTCCAATATAAATCCCCATATTACATCAATATTCTAGAAAATTACCCAGAAGGCATTGGATACTGAGCATAATATGAGTATTTTTTATCACCCCCAAACTGATGGATGCACTGAAAGGATTATTCAATCATTATAAGACATTTGATATCATGTCCACATGACTTTCAAGATATGTGGGATCAATATTTATTCTTTTTAGACTTCTCCTATAATGATAGTTTCCATTCAAGTATTAAAATGGAATTGTATGAGTTTTAGATGGAAAGATAATTCAAACATCAACTTCTTGGGTTGAGTTTTTTAAAAAGAATATTGTAGACCCAGACCTTATTGATGAGGAAATGAAAAAAGGTAAAGACTATTTAGGCTGATATCAAAGTAACTCAGGGTTGGAAAAATAGGTATGTTGATAACTAGAGGAATGATTTGGAGTTTCAAGTCGGAGATCATGTCTTCACAAAGGTATCTCCATGGAATGGTATAAAAATATTTGAAAGTGAATGGAAACTAGGACCAAGCTACATTAGTTCTTTTTTAAATTACGCAATGAATTGGAGTTATAGCTTACTGATTATAAATGTCACCATGTCTCTCCAAATTTCATGATTTATTCCACATCTCATTGTTAAGGAACTACAAGCCAGATCCAATGGATGTTCTGACTTCTAAAGAAACAGAATTGGAACCAGATTTATCTTAATATGAATAGACTATCCAGATTTTGGACACTAAAAAATAGGTGTTGAGGAATCAGACAGCTCATCTGGTAAAGGTACTTTGTAAAAATCATAAAATTTAAGAGGCGATGTTGGAACTAGAAGAAATTATGAAGAATAACTACCAAAATATTTTTATGATGCACATTCAAGAAATTTTGAGGATGAAATTTCTGATGCAAGAGAGTATGTAACACGCTAATCATTTGTGATATGTATCTTCTTAAATAATGTTAGTTTATTCGATAGTTTATATTGCACAAAAAAACAACGTAATACTACTAAATGATAACAAATTAATGTGTTCATTAGAATAATAACATCACATATAAAATTATAAAAAAAATTAGGTATCTCGTAAATGAAAATATGATATATTTATATAATAGAATAAGAAATTAGATATTTTAAAAATAAAAAATTAAGTGTTTGTAATTTTGTGAAACGTTAATGTTTATTTATAATTTTATAAGTAACTTAATAATTTTAAAAAATATTTTTAATAAAATAGGTTCAAAAATTAATATTTTATATCATTATGATTATAAGACAATTTTATGAGACCGTATTTAATATTTCAAAGTGTTGTAAAATCGGTTATAATATTAAAATTAGTAATTTTCAAAAAAAATTGTTACATGATTTAAAAAATAAAATTTCTCATATTTAGAAAATTATTTTCATAAAATCGATCCCATTTTTAAAATCTTCGTATTGAAAAATGGTTATAATTAATTCTTGGGATGTTTCTAGAATAGATAACTTTTTTTAAAAGTAAAATATGGTAATTTACAATATTTAATATTATATGTAAATAAATGAATTTTTAATTCATGGTTGAGTCATTTATGATGCAATTATCCATTATCTATAATTAAAATTATCTAGTTTTATTATTTAGTCATAATAATCAACACTATTATAAGTCTTGAGTCAAAATAAAAAACTAACGAATTGAATAATCCAAAAACACCCCTCTCCTCATCTATAAATATCGTCATTTCTCCTTACACCTTATAAAATTTATATATTGTTTATATTCATACTAATTACTCTATAAACCTCTTTTCCATGTTCTGGTCTCTCTAATCTCACCAAAATACCACTTTTATGTTCCTTAAAGAGTTTCTCAAGGCGAGGACACTCAAGAAGAAAAAACCTCCCTCTTTCTCTTTTAATTTCATTTATTTTCTTATCCTTATCTCACATATCCTATTAAAAGTATAATGGTAAATCTAGTATCATATATATATAGAAATTTTATTATGTTAATGGAACTTCCATAATTAATTTTATTCTATTCTCCATTTGTTTTAAAAATGAAAACATCATTTGTGAGGTGTCGTTTCACTACCTTCGTGGATGATGTGTTTTCTTTTTCTCATTAACCACTTCAAGGATGATCCTAAAACCATTGTTACGGTAAAAAAGATAATAATATTTGTATTATAACATATATAATGTCATAAGACTATTATATTTACATAATATTAAATAAAATTAAACAAGTTTTTGATGGTTGTAAAAACCGCAAAAATAAATTAAGACATTTTTATCAACATTTTATTTAATGATTCATCCTCATATAATATAACCAAATGAAATATGAGATAATTTTAACTTATTAATTTTCATTAATTCTAAATAATCTCACTTCTAGAGAAGTAATTCCAATTTTAAAACAGCTCTCGTATTTATACTCAAGGGAACCGACCATAAAACCATGAAACAAACACTCCTGAAAAAACAAAATTAAAAATTATCATCCATTAAAATGGAAACAAATAAAATTAATTAAATTATAATAAATAATATATATCTGTTTAAGATGTTATTAATAAATAAATTAATTATTCTATGTTTATTATCTAGGATATTAAGTAAAAGTGCTTAATACTTTCATACATTATATAAGGTTTTATCATATAAATATTATTTGTATGAGATATGACTTATTAATCACTTATTTAATGTGTGGTTTATGTGTACATACCCTTGATATTTTGTAACGCCCCGACCCCAGCTACCCAGAGTCGGTGCATTACTTCGTAACATTGGCATGATCACAAAGGATCAAGTCTCGAAAGACCGATTAGTTTAGTAGCCTTGGAAACACTAGATACATTCATAAACGTTACATTACATCATAAAGTGAAAAACTACAATAAAAAAGTCTCCATAGTCCACACTCATATCCTCTTCTGACTATCCCTGCAGGTCATTCATAAAATACTTCTTCACATCCTGGAAAATATTAAAACATTGAAAGGGGTGAGCTCAGATTCTCAGTAAGGATAACTATATTGCGGAAGCTTTTGTAAATAAACATAAACAATTAAGGCAATGTATAAATAAAACAAAAGCCTTTTAAACATGAACTTCATCATAATATGGCAAAAGTAAACTGAGATAATGCCATTCACTTCTTCACATGGATATTCTACTGGTCGAATAATCACATGCAATAACAATAACCACTTTCATAATGAGGGAATGTATAATGCCGGACATTCTGAAACATTTTGTCAAGGCCTCGGCCAAGACGTCTAAAATGATTAAGGCCTCGGCCAAAACCATAAATCAAATTGGGAAAGGGCCTCGGCCAATTCCACGTCTAGTTGTCTCATGAGACCTGCCGATGCATCGAGGAGCTATAGCGGGCTCCACCCGTCACTTATTAAGTCCAATACATTCCTCATATGAATAGGTTTAAACATATCATAAACCATAACATAATCATATCACATAAAACATGCATAAAGGAAACATAACATTTCCACATTTCAATCACAAGATATCAATAAGACATATTGATATAATAAAAACTCTTTCAAAACCATTTTCAATACCAAAATAAAAGAATGTTAAAACTTTGTATTTATTTTTCATTAAAAAAAATGATGGCTTGTAGAGGAAGCCGAAACTCAAATAATGGTCACGGCGGCGGAGAAGTCGTTGTCGCCGCATACGTACGACAAAAACATTCCCTTTTGTCGTTTAGTAAACGCTTCGTATAAAAAAGATTCCTTTTGAATAATCTTAAAAGTCAAAGGGGTTTATACACCGTATAAAAGAAAGTTGTGTATAAAACCAAATATGCCTCAATGAAAGGAGATTGAGACGAAGTCCTTAAAAAGATCATTTTTAAAATAAAATAGATATATTATGTGTATTCACTATAGGTACACATAAAGAAAGTAAAAATACAAAATAGGACATAATAACATCATGACATAATTTGAAAGTAGTAGATTAACCCAAAGAATGGAAGTTGGGTTAAGAAGTTCCCTTACCTTGTGTCCGACTTGACTCAACCGTTCTTTAACCTCCTGAATAATAAACTAGAGTTAATATATACCTTATTAAGAACCATTTTCAATTTCATTATCCTTATTATATCACTTATTACAATGATATGAACATTATGTAATTATTTAAGTTAATAACGGTCGTTTTGTCGATCTTTGGTACTTGAGTCAACAATAAGCTTCTTATAATTACAAGTTGTTTATGTGGTGAAATATCCATTATATCCAGAATTATATTCATGATTTAGATGTCATATATATCTTATATATCCAGTATATACATTTATTTATAATATTACGTAACATTTAGAGGTAAGAAATGAAATGCACCGTTCATGGAGACGGTAAGCCGTACGTACGCATGAACGCTACTTTCATTTCAATTTCATATTTAATGGAACTAAATCATAATGATATAAATGTATAATATAATTCCAGTATAATATAGTGTATAATACCATTTACTCCATCCTTTATACATCCCACATATGGCATTAACGATTCAAATCACTTTGAGGGGGCGGTAGTCCGCACTTCCTAAAATGAAATTATCGCGTTTTACCCATAATGGAAATCATAAAGTATGACATAAATGAGAAATACAGAAGCATAGGTAAAACATAAACAAATTATAAATCATATATAAAAATAGTGACATCTTAATGGCCACCTTTTAAGGTGTTATATGAGTGTTGAACAATCATCGTTTCGTGAGGCAGAAATTCGCCATCCACAGAAACCGTATGTTCTTTAACCATTAGATGTAGGTGTGTGTAAGTGTAGCTCGAATCCTTCTTATAACAACATCCTAGTATATTGAGGATACTGGTGTTGTTACAAAAGAAATGAATAAAAAGAGTTTAGGGGGTTGGAGAAGAAAAATAAAACAAAACAACATTAGAAAAGACATTACCTCCAAATCGGGTAACTCTTTTAGATTTGAGCCAAAGGCTTCCTTGGGAAGAGTTCTGCCCAAAGTGAGGCTTCTAGGAGTAAGGGAGGAATGTTGGGAGAGTATTTGGGCAGAGGTTGGCTGAGCCAAATGGCTTGAAAGTGTAAATGAGGTGGGAGAGGTGGGGGCCTTTTATAAGTGGAGAGGAGGGGCACTTTTGGAAAGATTGAAATGTTTCATTATTTCACAATGCTTTTCGGATTCTAAAGGTCCCACACTTATATAATTCGAGGCTAAGGTGATAAGGTTTCGAAATCTCTTCATCCAATAGGCTTTGGACAAGTGTAAGCCTTGGATTTTGAATTATCTTCTCATTTTATTTAAATCGTTAAATAATGAGGTCATCGCCACATCATAATGATGTCATAAATAATTTAATTTATTTAATGTCTAAAAATTATAAAACAAATACTATGATGTAGGAAATCTTTTTAGCTTTCTAATGAATATTTATAGTCAAAATTTGGACTTGTGTAACCCTACTTAAAAATTGTTTTAGTAAAACACTTTATGTTAGTGTCATTTTCACTTTAACATTAAATAAAAAGTAATTTATGTTATTTCCCAACAAAAGTGGATCCATGGGGTCCCCAAGTTAGGCCATGGCTTGTCTTGGTCGGCCATGACACAACCAATGAGGTTGGGACATGTGTCTAGGTCATTTAATATTATTAAAGTATTATTTATACCTTAAACTACCCTAATTACCACTAATCGCGATTAAGAACTTAATAAGTTACTATTCACCAAAAAATTATTTTTATCCCATTGAACCACATTTTACTTCTTAATGACAACCATGTATGTAGGATTTTTGAAAATCAAATCACAGAAGTGGTAATATTTCATTTAAACGAAAAATCAGTTATTTAACAACCACTTAGTGGTTTCACTATTCATCAAAAATTGAAGTTTTTCAGAATAAGGCCAAAATTTCACCCTAAGCTATAATTGATATTCCGAATTGAAAAATGATGTCTATTTTACAAAATTCCAAACATATTAGTTGCATTAATTAATTTTATAATTAATTCCCGCTGTCACAACAAATAGCGTGTTTTTAAGAAACAATTTATATCAAAAGATTGGCAATTGTTTATGTCCAATTTCAATGTTAAATTAATTCTAATGACCACCATTGGATAAAATGGTAAAAATATATTCTAATTATACTTTAAAACCATCAAATATTATAATTTATCACTATAAATTATTTTTATTAAAAAAGTTGTTTTAAGTATTTTTCACTATTTATAAAATTTTAGAAGTTCTCAGAAAAATACCAAAAATTCAACATAGGCTAATTTCGATATTACGAATACAAAAATGAAGTCCATTTTGACATATAAAATTTCTATAATTTTAAAAAGTGGTTATTACTATTCATAACGGCTACTTTGATTAGTCGCGGTGTTTTAGAACTCGAAGTTGCGTTCAATGCAAGCTATTTCATTATTGAATGAGAAGCGTATCGTGGAAGCTCGGGGTGTTACATTCTCCCCTCCTTCAATAAATTGCGTCCTCGCAATTTGAAATTTTTCTTGGAAAATAAAAGGTTGAAAGAGAAAATACCTTTGAGGAAAACCCACATCGGAAATAAGGTTAATAAATATATAACATTAAAAGAAAGCAGGATAATTACAAAGGTCACCCGATATAGCCCATTCTAGGATTATATGAAAATATGGATATGGAGGAGAAACAAACCATCAAGGTCTGATGTAGAGTTATAGAAAACAGGATTAGGAGAAAGTTTAACCATAAGAAAATCACAAACTTGTGATTGGTTAAACGGTCATTGAATCCCCAGTTGGAAAAGTTAACCGACAACATTTTTGTTTTAAGTTACCTTTTATTATGTTGAGGAATTTATTTAGGAGATTTACTAAGAACGTAATGGAATTTACATACTTGTTATGTATACTTTCATTCGTTAATAAATTTTTGCCACAAACCCATCTTTTACTCCAAATGGTAACAGAACTCAAAAATATTCTATTTATCCTAATTGTATAAGGTACCAAAGGTTAACACATACCATTTAGATTAGTAAAATTATTTTGTAATAACCAGGGACTTCCTGTAGGCTAGTGGTAGGAAATAAAGGCCTGTCGCACTTTGATTGTGGGTTCGATTCCTACAGCTTTGTCCGACGCGACGGTTTATGCCCCACCCTGCAGGTTGTCCTTTTCCTAAAACTATGGTATTATAATATTCCAAAAATAATCTTCAGAAAATTTTTTAACCTTAAACAATACTATCCAAATATCAACTTAATCCATTCCAACCTTTATAGTTATCCAAAATACTTCTGTCCAACTCACAGTCCAAATTTTATAAGGAAGGTAAACATGATGAAGATCCTTTTTCCCACGTAACAACATGTGAACACCTTCATCATGTATTCTTTTTAAACATACTGAATTACCATGATCCCTTATTCCTTATAGAATACTAGATATACTCCTTCTATCCAAAAATGTATACAAAACATCAATCAGTTTCAAGGAAGTTAAGTATATCCAATATAATTTATCCAAATCAATCACGTATTATTACAAAATCACAATCTCAGTATCAGAACCATATTATGGTTTATCTTTCTATCAACCATATATTTTCCAAAAATTTAACCTACTGTGGAGTCACTGTTCTTGGTTCCACACAATCTCAAGTCCTTGATGAAATAGTACTGCAGTACAATCCTTATATACTCCATAATTATTATAACCAGTATATCATTGATACAACACTCAAATTACAAAATTCTTTAATAACAACATAAGAACTCTAATCATTACTCCTCATCTGTGGTAGTATCATAACTTGATTATTATCCAATAACATCATTTGGGGCATACTTTGACGATTTGGACATTGGTTTGCGTAGTGTCCCCAATCCTTGCAGAAGAAACATTGTACATTTGAAACCATTTTCTTACCCTTGCAGTCACGCACTTTGTGTCCTTTTTCTCTACACTTATAACAAACTCCCATTCCCTTTAGGCAAGTTCCATGATGTTTCTTCCCACAATTACCACATATTGGAAAATTCTTCTTTCCCCTTATCCCTTTATCCATCATTCTCTCTTCCATCCCTTTCGTCTCTTGCTTCGTTTCAAAGCCATAGGACTCAGAGAATTCCTTACTTATCTTATTGACACATGATACTATTTCTTAATATGTTGAAAACACATGGGAGATTATTTCCCTTCTAAATGTTGGCTTAATACCGTGAAAGATATGATCCTTCTTACGCTTTGGATCATACGTATTGCTGGAGTTCACATTCCTTCCATTGGGCACCATTTCTATACAATGGCATAAAATAGGTTAGTTTATGAATCAAAATACATAATTCCATACTTGTATAATACTTAACATAAATTGAACTATTTATGGATATAATCCATAATCATAAAAAGGTTTTATTTGAGAAAGTATATACTCATAACCGTTCATAGTGGTTTGTAAAGAAAATGAGAATTATCTTAAGCATATCCCCCGGGAGTGTCGTAACCAAGAGTGCAGCAAGGCCCGTTGTCGTGCACCAGTTCCCGTTCGAGTCTAGCTCAAAGCGGTGTTTTTGGGTTTTACCCCTAGGTACATCTGTGCCAGAGCCGCCTCTACCTGCTCGTATCCAGACAGGGATGTATTGCTCGGAAAACTCATAACATCTCTATAATACCAAAATTCTAGGAAGTTCTTCTATACTAATCCTCAAAGTATATCTTTGGGCTATGTGCTCTAATCAGAGTTTATCTAAATCTAGCTTCCAAGGTTAGTACTAAACTGCCTCTGATACCAACTGTAACGCCCCGACCCCAGCTACCCAGAGTCGGTGCATTACTTCGTAACATTGGCATGATCACAAAGGATCAAGTCTCGAAAGACCGATTAGTTTAGTAGCCTTGGAAACACTAGATACATTCATAAACGTTACATTACATCATAAAGTGAAAAACTACAATAACAAAGTCTCCATAGTCCACACTCATATCCTCTTCTGACTATCCCTGCAGGTCATTCATAAAATACTTCTTCACATCCTGGAAAATATTAAAACATTGAAAGGGGTGAGCTCAGATGCTCAGTAAGGATAACTATATTGCGGAAGCTTTCGTAAATAAACATAAACAATTAAGGCAATGTATAAATAAAACAAAAGCCTTTTAAACATGAACTTCATCATAATATGGCAAAAGTAAACTGAGATAATGCCATTCACTTCTTCACATGGATATTCTACTGGTCGAATAATCACATGCAATAACAATAACCACTTTCATAATGAGGGAATGTATAATGCCGGACATTCTGAAACATTTTGTCAAGGCCTCGGCCAAGACGTCTAAAATGATTAAGGCCTCGGCCAAAACCATAAATCAAATTGGGAAAAAGCCTCGGCCAATTCCACGTCTAGTTGTCTCATGAGACCTGCCGATGCATCGAGGAGCTATAGCGGGCTCCACCCGTCACTTATTAAGTCCAATACATTCCTCATATGAATAGGTTTAAACATATCATAAACCATAACATAATCATATCACATAAAACATGCATAAAGGAAACATAACATTTCCACATTTCAATCACAAGATATCAATAAGACATATTGATATAATAAAAACTCTTTCAAAACCATTTTCAATACCAAAATAAAAGAATGTTAAAACTTTGTATTTATTTTTCATTAAAAAAAATGATGGCTTGTAGAGGAAGCCGAAACTCAAATAATGGTCACGGCGGCGGAGAAGTCGTTGTCGCCGCATACGTACGACAAAAACATTCCCTTTTGTCGTTTAGTAAACGCTTCGTATAAAAAAGATTCCTTTTGAATAAACTTAAAAGTCAAAGGGGTTTATACACCGTATAAAAGAAAGTTGTGTATAAAACCAAATATGCCTCAATGAAAGGAGATTGAGACGAAGTCCTTAAAAAGATCATTTTTAAAATAAAATAGATATATTATGTGTATTCACTATAGGTACACATAAAGAAAGTAAAAATACAAAATAGGACATAATAACATCATGACATAATTTGAAAGTAGTAGATTAACCCAAAGAATGGAAGTTGGGTTAAGAAGTTCCCTTACCTTGTGTCCGACTTGACTCAACCGTTCTTTAACCTCCTGAATAATAAACTAGAGTTAATATATACCTTATTAAGAACCATTTTCAATTTCATTATCCTTATTATATCACTTATTACAATGATATGAACATTATGTAATTATTTAAGTTAATAACGGTCGTTTTGTCGATCTTTGGTACTTGAGTCAACAATAAGCTTCTTATAATTACAAGTTGTATATGTGGTGAAATATCCATTATATCCAGAATTATATTCATGATTTAGATGTCATATATATCTTATATATCCAGTATATACATTTATTTATAATATTACGTGACATTTAGAGGTAAGAAATGAAATGCACCGTTCATGGAGACGGTAAGCCGTACGTACGCATGAACGCTACTTTCATTTCAATTTCATATTTAATGGAACTAAATCATAATGATATAAATGTATAATATAATTCCAGTATAATATAGTGTATAATACCATTTACTCCATCCTTTATACATCCCACATATGGCATTAACGATTCAAATCACTTTGAGGGGGCGGTAGTCCGCACTTCCTAAAATGAAATTATCGCGTTTTACCCATAATGGAAATCATAAAGTATGACATAAATGAGAAATACAGAAGCATAGGTAAAAAATAAACAAATTATAAATCATATATAAAAATAGTGACATCTTAATGGCCACCTTTGAAGGTGTTATATGAGTGTTGAACAATCATCGTTTCGTGAGGCAGAAATTCGCCATCCACAGAAACCGTATGTTCTTTAACCATTAGATGTAGGTGTGTGTAAGTGTAGCTCGAATCCTTCTTATAACAACATCCTAGTATATTGAGGATACTGGTGTTGTTACAAAAGAAATGAATAAAAAGAGTTTAGGGGGTTGGAGAAGAAAAATAAAACAAAACAACATTAGAAAAGACATTACCTCCAAATCGGGTAACTCTTTTAGATTTGAGCCAAAGGCTTCCTTGGGAAGAGTTCTGCCCAAAGTGAGGCTTCTAGGAGTAAGGGAGGAATGTTGGGAGAGTATTTGGGCAGAGGTTGGCCGAGCCAAATGGCTTGAAAGTGTAAATGAGGTGGGAGAGGTGGGGGCCTTTTATAAGTGGAGAGGAGGGGCACTTTTGGAAAGATTGAAATGTTTCATTATTTCACAATGCTTTTCGGATTCTAAAGGTCCCACACTTATATAATTCGAGGCTAAGGTGATAAGGTTTCGAAATCTCTTCATCCAATAGGCTTTGGACAAGTGTAAGCCTTGGATTTTGAATTATCTTCTCATTTTATTTAAATCGTTAAATAATGAGGTCATCGCCACATCATAATGATGTCATAAATAATTTAATTTATTTAATGTCTAAAAATTATAAAACAAATACTATGATGTAGGAAATCTTTTTAGCTTTCTAATGAATATTTATAGTCAAAATTTGGACTTGTGTAACCCTACTTAAAAATTGTTTTAGTAAAACACTTTATGTTAGTGTCATTTTCACTTTAACATTAAATAAAAAGTAATTTATGTTATTTCCCAACAAAAGTGGATCCATGGGGTCCCCAAGTTAGGCCATGGCTTGTCTTGGTCGGCCATGACACAACCAATGAGGTTGGGACATGTGTCTAGGTCATTTAATATTATTAAAGTATTATTTATACCTTAAACTACCCTAATTACCACTAATCGCGATTAAGAACTTAATAAGTTACTATTCACCAAAAAATTATTTTTATCCCATTGAACCACATTTTACTTCTTAATGACAACCATGTATGTCGGATTTTTGAAAATCAAATCACAGAAGTGGTAATATTTCATTTAAACGAAAAATCAGTTATTTAACAACCACTTAGTGGTTTCACTATTCATCAAAAATTGAAGTTTTTCAGAATAAGGCCAAAATTTCACCCTAAGCTATAATTGATATTCCGAATTGAAAAATGATGTCTATTTTACAAAATTCCAAACATATTAGTTGCATTAATTAATTTTATAATTAATTCCCGCTGTCACAACAAATAGCGTGTTTTTAAGAAACAATTTATATCAAAAGATTGGCAATTGTTTATGTCCAATTTCAATGTTAAATTAATTCTAATGACCACCATTGGATAAAATGGTAAAAATATATTCTAATTATACTTTAAAACCATCAAATATTATAATTTATCACTATAAATTATTTTGATTAAAAAATTTGTTTTAAGTATTTTTCACTATTTATAAAATTTTAGAAGTTCTCAGAAAAATACCAAAAATTCAACATAGGCTAATTTCGATATTACGAATACAAAAATGAAGTCCATTTTGACATATAAAATTTCTATAATTTTAAAAAGTGGTTATTACTATTCATAACGGCTACTTTGATTAGTCGCGGTGTTTTAGAACTCGAAGTTGCGTTCAATGCAAGCTATTTCATTATTGAATGAGAAGCGTATCGTGGAAGCTCGGGGTGTTACATATTTAATTTCTTTAATCTATTTATCTTAATGTAATTCAATGATTCATTTGATTATCATTAATTTTATGGGGCATACGGTTCGACTATTTACAAAGTGGTAAAGGAATTGTTAACCCAATTTCCATTATTTAGGTTAATATTATAATCCAATGATTATTTAATGATATTTCTATGTGGAAAATGAATTATTATTATATTATATTTTATAGAAACTTTTTCTATGTGGATACACATATTTTATTCATTTTTAACACGTTTACTTTCTATTTAAAATATTGTTTTATATGTTTCTTTTAACAAAATTTAAATGAAATGTTTTTTTAGACTTATGAAACATAAGATGATATTACTTATTTAATTAAACCTTAATTAAATTAGTAATCCATCGAAATTTATAAATGTTATTTTGAAATAATTTTTTTATCTTATAATTTCACAACCTTTTAAATAAATGATCTCAAAGTAAGGTGGTTTTTCTCTCAAAAATTTCTCAATGATTTTATTTGAGTAATTTGACTATGTCAACATAATTTGTGGGATATTATTCTTAATTGTGGTTGATAACTTATGATACCATTTACTATATTTGTTTTAATTTTTTATGATTAGTTTGACTGTAGATGTGTTATTTTGATATTGTTCATCAAATTACACTGGATGGTTTATGATTATGTCAATTCTTTGGGGGAAAGATATTAACATTTCATATGCTAGTTTAAACATGAATGGATATGTTTATTATGTTTCACCTTATTCATATATAGAATGAATTAGACTTATTAAGTGTAAGGCATGGTCTTCTATAGCCCCTCGATGCTTCGGTAGGTCTAATGAGACAAACTAGTTTGGGTATTGGCTAATGTCTTACTCTGTTATCTATGGTGATTTGGTTGATGCCATGATGGTATTTTTATGATATCCCTCATTATAAATCACCTCATTATTATATTAGTTACTAATAATCCAATTTATTATTTGACAAGTATAATATACATTTATATGTTTCATTCTTATGTTATTATTAATATGGAAATATTTTATCATATTTTATTACTTCCATATTATGATCAAGATTGTATTTTAATGGAATTTGTTTTTTTACTTATTCACAATAACTTATGGTTTATGTTTATTTATGATACCTTATATTGTATTCTTATTTTTACTGGTCATCTGATCTCACACCTTTCTTATTTTTTGTTTTTCCCCAGGATGCCAATACGTATATTATAATTGACTTCCAGGGATAAGATAAGAGAATACGAGTGCTTTCAATGGAGTTACTATGTTGTATTTTATTTCAAGTTTTAATATAATAATTTTTTTTTATCTAGTTTTCCAAATATATTAAACTATTTATTCAATTGGGATGTGATCTCTTGTTTATAATACCAATGTAATAAGGTAAGGTACCAACTCTGAGCAACTGTGGTTGGGGTCCTTACACTAATTATCTTTATTTCCCATTTTATGGTTCATTCCTAACCACCTTAGTTCCATTGATCATACCATATTAAAAAATAATAACCAATTTAGGTATCATGGAATATTATTTTTTGTTCCTTGTTCTAATTACTTTAACAATAAAATAGCCCAAAATTATACTCAAATTATTCTCATTTTTTTCTAAATTAAAATATTCTTCAACTATTTAATTATCTAAAGAATTAAAAGTAATCTAGGATTTTTTATCATTATCTTACCTTTTATTAGAAAATTCATCTATACCATATTCTATTAATCCAACCTCTTCCTGGATATCCTTGGTATACTTGGCTTGAGAGTACTTCTTCTTCCACCTTAGCACTGTTACATGTCATCTCTCTCTTTTTTTTTTATTTCACATGGAATATTTTCCATGTTTTTTGAATAGATTATGTGGAATAAAAATAGATGAATCTTGAATATTAGTCATTAATGGAATCATGATCCCAGCAATGACCTACTCAACAGACTTTTTTGATAATCCAAGTGACCCTTTCCCACCACTATGAGCAGCTACTTAAATCCATATCTCATCCCAAATATAGTTATGGTTTCTTTGATACCGGACACTTAAAACTTATAAGTTACTTGAGAAATACTATCCCAATACCTTATAAGGGTTCACCAATTTCAAAAGGGTATCCCTTATAAGGTATTC
Source organism: Viscum album (assembly GCA_963277665.1). Taxonomy (NCBI): domain Eukaryota; kingdom Viridiplantae; phylum Streptophyta; class Magnoliopsida; order Santalales; family Viscaceae; genus Viscum; species Viscum album. The sequence continues at coordinate 748,718,626 of OY728138.1, read as the reverse complement.
ATTTCTCTGCCTAATATTTCTCAAATGGTTCTTGAGTGTTTACAAAAAACATGTAATTTGAATCCACATTGATGTTGAAATTCAATATATCTATCCTCACCATATGAGGATCATCCTTATTAGATGAATTATCATTCCCATAAATAATAATTTGTGTGATGTTTTTAAAAATAAACTGATGGGACATAACCTTGCATAGGTTATCCCTGAATGTTTTAATAGAAATAACATGAAGACGATACCTCTTAAATTAATTCCAATGCTAATAGAATTATGTAAATAACTTATATTGGGATTCATAATAGATCCATATTTTATTCTATAAAACCTATTGTTTTTATCCATAAAAATAGAGTTTTGGAATCAAAATGTTAACATTCAGACTAATATGAGGGGAGACATGATAACATAGGGATTGAGTTATTAATTCTGAGCAAAGATAATGGATTAATAGATTATTATTCATATTTATAATATATTTATTCTTATGTGGGATAGTAATACTGAGAATACTATACTAATTTTATGAATAATTTGATTAATGATACATATAGAAATTGAATTTCAAATAAAGTAGGTATAAAAAAACATATCAATAAATTAGGTGTACTAGACTATACAGAAATAATGCTTTATTCATTGAAGAAACAGGTTAATATGTTTTAAAAATTGACCAGAATCACCTAGACATTCTTTTTATGATCCCATGTTCTATTGAAAACCCAATAAAAACATTGATGGGGTGTTTATGGTTTCTAAATCAAATGATCATAGATAGGATGAGTGTGAATTTTCATGCACCAGGTTTTTTTAAATTAAGTGGTATTTATTTTTTCTAAAATTTAATGGTTATTAATTTAATTATTAATGGTTTAATAAATTATGTATTTGTTTCACTACTCAAAAAATTAAAATCTATGTGTGTCCCTTTTTATATTGCAACCTAGGTTTAACATATATGTATATTAAAACATTTTGGATTAATATTTAGTACAATGCAAAAATAATTGACTAAGCACCATACTAATTTAGTGTCTTTGGAAACATAGAAAGAAAATATTGTATCCTAGTGAAATATATTCAACATCACCCATAAAGATCTACACCTTTAGTACTTCTACTTAAAACCATTCTTCATAACCTATAGAAAGGAATCATAAGAAAAGGGTGAGCACGGATTCTTATTAAGGGTAAATAAAGAAAATGTGTAAGCATAACATGAAAGAAACTGTATAGAACATGATCATAAAATTTGAAGATCACACCCTGCATATCAGAGATCATAATAAATATTGGAAGTTCATAATACATGAATCAAAAGTAAATATTGAACATAATCCCTGAAAGAGTAACATAAGAACAGAACATGTAATTGTGGAAAATAGATATGCATATAAGAACCCTATGTCAATGAGGCCTACTAAGGCCTTTGTAACATGTTAGTCTTGGGGTAATCACCTATGTACCTGCTTAGGGATTGAGATTAATTCCATTTACCCTATTGTTTTAGTCTTAGGATATCAGCCTGTTTACCCTTTTATTTCAGATTTGGATCCCATTTGCGAACTTGTTTCGGGCTTGGGATTTCATCACATCAACCCACTTTTTTTGGGATTGGTATTTCCTCTTGTATAGCCTCATGTATTGGTCCTGGGATGTTCTATCATGTAACCTCTTGTTTTGGGATTGGGATGTCCTCTTGTGTACCCTTTGATATCATTATACACTTATCATTACCCAATGCATTGGAGGGAGATATAGGTTCCAAATGTCTAATAGTGAAACCTTATATGCATGTTATATAAAACATTCATAATATCATGACTCGCGAAAAAAGATAGGTCCTATAAACAACATATCATAACCCATGAAAAGAAATGTGTATCATTAAAATTTTATCACATCATAACCTATAAAAAATATATGTGTTTAATGATAATTTAATCAAATAATGTCCTATAAAAAATAAGTGGGTTTCAAAAGAATATAACCTGTGGAATATAGGAGAATTTTCATAAACCTATAACCCATGGAAGAGAAATGAATTTTATAAAAACCATGAATAAATCATAACTAATTCATAATAAGGATATGAATGAATCCTTTATATTATTTCATATAATGGAATGAGTAACATCAATGGATGTCATCTTAGATGCAAAATAATTTTTAAATATCTTTCAAAAATGTTTCTTGAGGAAAATATATTTTATTCTTTGAAAAAAGATTATTTTAACACATAAAACCATTAAAATATCATTTTCTTAGAAACTACCTTTAAATTTTTAAAATAATACTTCAAATAATTTTGAAAACTTTTTCCTTGAAAACTTTTTTCATTGAAAACTTATAAAAGAAGCTTGAAAACATTTTAAAAAACATTTTCTTTGAAAAAATATTCAAAAACTTGTAATTAATTCTTGAAAACGTTTCTAAAACTATTTCATGGAAAATAACATTGAAATTTTAAAAATATATCTTGATAACATTTTGAAAACCATTTTCCATGAAAACATATAAAAGATGCTTGAAAACATTTTAAAAATCATTTTCCTTGAAAACGTATAAAATAAGATTGAAAACATTTTGAAGACGATTTTCATTAAAAATAATTTTTAAAAACATTTTATTAAGAAAATAACCTTTTAACAAGAAAATAAAGGTTGAAATGATTGACAAAAGATAAATCCATACGTGTCGTAAGAGGAAAAAAGAACGTTCTTTTTTTCACCGTAAAAAGGATAGATAATTTCCTCATTTAGAAATCGATAAGTAGATTCCTTTAAAACCCTTGGTAAAAGAAAAAATGGTAAAAAAATAATTTATTGATCATAGGTTATTATTAGAATATTATTGGAATCCCTTTTTAGAAAACATGGTTTTGAAGGAACACTCATTTTTATCCAATGAGAAGGTAAATTTCGAATTTCATAAAAACAATATCTTAATTATTTGATATACCAAAGAGTATAAAATGGTAAAAATAATTTAATATAGTATTAATAACCATATTATAATAAATTTCATTAATTTCTTAATATATTGAAATAATAACCCATCAAAAGAATCATAAACATAAGCAATCTTGAAAACCGATGAGATTGTTTTGATAAACTCTTATCACTTGGTAACTTGGGATCATACTATCCATGAATGAAAATGAAATTAAGTTGACATTAAAATATAATTAAAATAATTAGGGTCATGATATAAAATTCTAAATTTATTTATATACACATCGAGATAGAATTTAGGTGCATAAAAAACATGAATCCCAAAGAAGAAAAATTGACTCAAAATTATTTCACTTATTTGGTAACTTTTGAAACATAATCCCCATAAATTAAGGATAATAAAATGGATATTTTAATACTCATAAAAATAATTATAATATATATAGAATAAAATTAGGCTCAGCACATACATCACAAAAAATAAAGAGGGGAGAACATATGGTGTATCTCATGGAAATAAAAAAGTGAGATGAAATCCCCTTACATTATGTCTTGACTCTGTTCGTACTCATACATGATTCCGAAATAATAAATATAAGTTTATTATAAATCATTTAAATAATCATAATCTTATTAATTATACCATATGTGGTTTTATTATGACCTTATATTACCCACTTTTTAATGATCATATGTTAATGTTTCACTTCGGGTAATATTCTCTTTGTTCACTGCATGTGTCTTAATTTGTTATATAGTTGTTGCTTATACTTATATTATGATTAAATAATTTATACCATGATATAAATATGTGTTATATTAATTATATGTGTAATATAATAATTAATATAATAAAGAAGTATGAAATGAAATACAACATTAATGGAGATGGTAAGACGTACGTACACATGAATGTTGTTTCCATTTTTATTGTCATATTGAAAGAATAAAAGAAAGTTAAATGTATTTATATTTATATAATATCATTACATTATCTTTATAATGTTATATATATCTCATAATTACACTAAAACCATCCTTAAAACATTCTATGTCTTGTGTGAATGAATCACATCGCTTTGAAGGGGCAGTAGTCCACACTTCCTCAAATGAAATTATCATAATTACACCAAATAGAATGTAAAAAATAAATCATTCTTAATAGTAATAAATAATCTTAAATAAATAATTTATATAATATATTACATATATAAATAAATTCCATCATGATGTCCACCAAAAGATGCAGTAAAGGGAAAATGAATAATCATCATTTAGTGAGGTGGTATTTCACCATACATAGGAATAGTATGTTAGTTACCCATTAGATGGTTGTGTGTGTAAGTGTAGGTAGAAAATTTATCATAAAAACATCATAATATTTTTACGATATTGTTGTTTTTATAAAATAATGGAATAAAGAGAGTGGAGGGAGTGGATAAGGGAAATAAAGGAAATGATCTTGAGACAAGACGTTACCTCGTAATTGGGTAACTCATTTTTGTTTGTGCCAAAAAGGATTCCTTTTGATAATAATATTCAAATAAATTAACATAATGATAGGAAATAACTCATTATAAAAATATTTTAAAAAATATATAATAGTTATGATATACTCGGTCAGGAGTGTTACACAAGCCATCGAGGGAGGTCAATATTGCTTGTAATGTATGTTAACCTTGTTGTTCCGTGTAATGTATGCCAAATCAATGTTTCATATAACATACTCCAATATGTTATAATGTTAATGTAATGTTCAACATAGTGAAAAAAAATTTTAATTGTCACTTTAAATGCAAAAATATTAGAAAAAAAATATATTAAAAAAAAATCACTAAAATCTCTGAGAGTTACATTTTTATAGCTGGGGAGGGTTAAATATCAACCATCTACATTACCTGTTTCATCTACTCTAGTCATAGTTTATTATTCTTTATTGTATAATTATTATTAGATTGACTCCTTCGTTGGGGTTTAAGAAATTAACTCAGCTCAGAATATGGAGAGAGGGGGTTCAGGTTCTCTTCTAGTTCGATGAGGATGAGGGTGAATGAGAATAGGGATGGTAAGAGCGTGACGGTCACTCCAGATTTTGAATTTTATGGTTTGGTCGATAGAGAGATTATTTCCAAAATAACCTAGTGTGCGGTAGTGATGAATATAGGTTTTCTCATTCTTTGAACCTAAGTATGTAGAAATTTTGATAGAGTTCTTGTTTTGGATAGCAACAGTATTCCTGGAAAATAGCTTTATCTTTGGATAGCTACATCAAGACAAGGTAGACGAGTTGATCTTAGATTAGACACCATTCCATTAGGATTAATTCCTCATATTCATATGATTCTATATTTAAATACAATTTTGGAGGATTCAAAGTCGATTATGATAATATAAATTTCCATGGGAAAACAGATTAAGTAGTGAAAATGTGATATGGAACCCCTATTAAGGGGTTAAGTGCCTTGTTTTAATTTTCCCTAGTCGGTTTGGTTTTCTTATACATTATACTAGATATTGTGTCTTTAGATCATCCTATATTCTTGTATCACTATACTCTTGTTTATACATAGTGGAACCCTAGTCCCCCTTCCCGGTGTATGTAACCAAACTAGTCGAAGCATGTAAAAAACCAGTTTTCCTATTTTATTGATTTCTTTACTACCTCATATGACTAGTTGATGCCAATGTTCCCAACTATAATTTTTTTTATTGATTTTTAATTAAAAATTTTTAAACTTTTATTACATCTAATTTGGATTTGAAGCTACTATAAATGTGTTATTAGGGATTTAGTGTATTTTCTTCTCTTATTTTCTTCCTCTTTTGATAGAATCATTTTTGTAGTAGCATCTGCTTCTAAGAATGAAATGAAAGATGTATTTTATTCATTTTTTTTCTATAAATAATTATTGTATTTGGAATATAAAACAATTTTTTCTTGAAATTTTTTGAACCATAACTAAATCCATGGGTCTGTTTTTGTGGTTGAAATCGGATGACCCTGTAACATAACCCACAAACATTAGTCATAGAGAATTTTGTAATTAATTTTTCATCCCAAAATTCATTGTTTATTATTATATTTTGTAGAATTTTTTATTTAATTCTTATTTATTAACTTTAATAATCATGGTTGTGTACTCATTGTGTTATGTTTCCTTCTTTATTATCTATTATTTGATAGAAATATATGTATTCCTTTTCCTAGTCCATGTTTTTCCTCCATGATTTGAGGGTCTTCGTTGCATTTTTATTTTTTAGCCTGGTAATATTATGGTTGAGATCTGGTGAGTTGTTTATCAGATTATATCTACCAATTCCACATTTAGGTTAATAATTGACATTGATTAATTGGAGTTGATCCCTAAGGAACATTTTTTTAATGGAACATCCCTTTAAGTGGTGTGTAGTTTTGATTGGTTTTTCTCCATAAGTGGATATGTGTTTAAATTGGTCTTGATGGGGATTATTGTTAGCCTTGAATCATTCTTAGTCTAGGTTTCAAGATGTCCCCTTTTCTAGAATTGTATTACAAGGCCTCATACTTGGATCAATGTGGTTTTAGTGTCTTCTTGGGGGAGTTTTTTCAATTGGACACATAGAGGTTCCAAGATATTGGATAGGCCTATATAGATTTGATGGGAGTGTATAAGTAGTTTAGATGATTAGAGTAATATTGTTTTAGCTATTGTAGTTTGTTGTTTTGTAGCATTTTTTGGTGTCTTATATTTTTTTCAACAATTCCATTGGAAGATATTCATGTTTTGAGATTGTCTATGCCCTATACTGTTGTTTTCCATGAGTTTTCTATTTGAGGAATGGTACTGTCTTTTTTTTGTTCTTATAAATGAAATTGATCTTTATAGATCTTAGATGGAATGAGTTCAGATGGAGATCATGTATGTGATGATGGAAATCTTGGGTAAGTGATGTTATGGGTTCATTTAATGTTTTTCTTAGTTTACTAGGTTATTCTGAGAAATTTTTAAAAATTATCATTACATTTAATTGCAATTGGTTTATTATGTGTCATTATGATGAACATAGAGGACACACTGATGTACTCTTACAATTTATTAGTATTTCATGTTCTCCCAAATAAATGTTATAGGTTAGGTTGTGCAAGGACATGTAGGGATTTTAGGCTTATTCATTTTAATTTTTTTGGTGGTTATTTTTTAATTTTTATTTACCTTTTTTAAATAAAATAGCATCTATTTTTTAAAAATAAATTTTTATCAATTTAATTTTTTTAGTTTAATAAATGTTGTATTTATTTTATTTCATATATAAGTAAGTATTATGCAAGGCTCTTTGTTCTAAGGTTGGGGAGGGTTTAATCTCATCCATCTGCATGTCATATGTAAGCTTCCCTAGCCTTTGTTTTTATACTTTTTTGTAACCTTATTAACAACTCATCACCTTTATTGGGGATGAAGATAGTAAACTAGATTTTTTGAGAGAGATAGAGAGACACTGTTTCTCTTCTAGTTTGGTATGAGTGAGGGTGAGGGAGAGAAATTTCACTGAGAACTATATGGTCTCTCATGGTTTGTATTTTTTTGATTTGGTTGAGAGAGAGGTCCTCATCAAAGGAAATGGGTGTTCAGTGGTTATGGAGAGAGGTTTTATTTTTATTAAATAATGATCACGGATAAATATGGATGGAGAACCCGTTTTGGATAGCGAAACTGGTATGAGATAGTGGATTCGTCTTTAGATATCAAAAGTGAAAAAGGTTTGTAATTCCATACATAGAGCAGAATATAGAAACCCCAATTTTTATAACATTACTATTACATCATTTTAAAGAAAAACAATATTATATTGTTACAAAAATATGACCCAAAGGTTTAGTGTCTTGGTAAAAATAGGACTAAATATAACATTAACATAATAAAACATAAACATTATTTAATTCCTTTTTATCTAGCTACTTAGTGGACCTCATTTTCTTTTTGGTACAAGTAATCACCTGAGGATATACATAAAAGAATGGGGAAAGCTAAAATCCCATTAAGAGGATTGATAAGGACATGAATCAATATAACATTGGTAAGAATAATCATTATAATTATAACATAATCATTGTATCATCATCATAATCATTATAGAAATCATTAGATTAAGGCATAGAATGTGGCAATGCATAAAAATATAACACAGCGTCTTGGTGGTCAACTACCACACATAGTTGTGAACAAATCTAGAATCGTGTTCAAACATAACATATATGCATACTTATAAAATCATAATTATTATGAACAAAGATAGAACCATTTTAACACATATTTCACATTATCTCATGCTATAAATTATATTACAAAATGCATTAGTGTGCTATATAATTCTAGGTGCACCCATCAAATCATATCATTTTAATAATCATACCTTCTAAAAATTGTATATATCCATCATGGACATAAAATACCCCATGGAAAGAATTGGGTTTCAGGTTTATTTCATAAATCATGAATTCTTGAAAAAAAATATGTTTCCTAAAAGAGTTAATAACATACTTGGTATAAGAATCATCAATCTAGACTGAATATGAAATAATCTCAAGAGAAGTAAAACAAGGTTTTTTAGAAAGAAGATTAACTTTGGAAAAATCATTGCATTTATCATAAAATAGGATTTGAAACATGTAAATACTAGAAAATAAAAGGTAATAATAAATTATATTTGAGTAATATTAAATAACATGCCCACTATTATTTGACATGAAAGAGGAAAATACCAAAGAAAAGAAATTGGGTTTGAGAATCCCCTTACCTTATTTATAAATGATTTCGTCACTTTAATATTATTTAAATTAAAATTAGGTTCATTAATTAATAAATCCAAGACCTATGCTACAAGTATTTGATTGATTATATCCTTATTATGTACCTTTCTGGCCATTTTAATGAGTTATAGATGTTGGTCAGAGTATATTACTCAAGAGGGGGTGAATTGAGTATGTATAAAAAAAATTTAAAATGTTTTCATAATAAGTTCACCAATAAAATAAATAAAGATGATTTAATCAATGTAATATGGTTATGAATGTTTCACTGTTTAAATACCTTCTCATAAGATTGATTAATTCTCAATAATCTTAATACCAGCTATTAATATTATTATTGAAGCTATTCTAATAATGAAAAACAATTATAACTTCTTTCCAATATTATCTCTGAAAGGAAATCTAGTTATTTCTAAATTATCTAGTAAAATAGAGAAAACTAAATTAGACAATTTATTTGAAATAAAACTAGTGGTTCAGTCTCATGAAAAGACATTATCCACTCCACTTGGTGATCACCTAACACCAAGAAGTTTATATAAATAAACATCATCCACACCTTCGATCGGGGAAAACAATAGTACACAGGACTTTCCAGGTCACATGACCTCTTCCATAGTTCTTCATGGGTATAATCCCACATGCCACAAAGGGTCCTCTTCCGCACTTATCCATGGGAATAAACAGGTCTAAAAAGATTTGAGAGGAATGATATCTTGTATCTTCTAGTTTAATATAGGAGATAGTGTCTATTTTTATACAGATATATACACACTGCTCGAAATCTAAAAACAATACAAAATAGAGAAAAAATTATGTGATAATGTTAGAAGTGCTTTGTGTGTTATTTCGTGAACTATTGGACTTCTATAATGAAGCAAATGTAAGAATTGAGTGCTATCATGAAAACAGAGTATCGTAAGTCTAGAATTGTCTCATGTTCTTCGTGAAGTTTGTATCGCAAAGATGTTCTTGACTCTGATCTATGATATCCTAGATTTTGGATTCATGAATTCTCCACATGTTCTTCATATGTATTGTGTTGCATGTGTTGGTTCTTTACTTTAAGAATGCTCATGTTTCTTCGCTATCACAACCCAATGTTTTTGAGCCACACTATTATTTTTATTCTTGAAGTGTCTATGTTGGAGCTGACAGGATGAATGTATTCTACACCTCGTACCTTGTACTGTCAGGTATCATGTCTACAATGAAATATTAATTATCTGAGTGAATTTAAAAGACTCAAATATGACCGTTAGAAATTAAATTGAAAAATGTCAAAATATATTAAAGAATGGTGTCACAGTCTGTCTGGAAACAATGTCTCCTTGTAATGTGTCTCCTTATTTGCCTTTGATCGGTGAGACAGTTGTGATAAGGAACATGTATTATAGATGCAGTGTTAGGATCATGGTGATTGATCCTATAATCTTAAAATGGTGTCCTAGCTAGGAACCGTTCTCACAGACTTCAATAGATCTGATAATGATTACAGTGTCTGGTCACGGGGTCTAGTTCATGGTGTCTGGTTCACGGTGTCTGGTCATTGTGTCTGTTTCCCGGTGTGTAGTTCATAGTGTCTGGTCACAATGTCTGGTCACAGTGCCTGGATCATAGTGTCTGGGTCATGGTGTCTGATTACTTTTCCAAAAACATAGAACCGATGGCAGACTCACTCTTTCTCAGACTTATCAAAATATCTGTATATAGACTTAAGCAATGATATCCAAAAAATGGATTAGACTTAATCATTTATCAAGAAAACTCATTATAAAACAAATTAAAATATTTTTTACACTAATAATACATGATTTATAGTAATTATGATCTAGGATAGGTTTATTTTAACGCATCAAAAAACAATCATCTATACACATGATTTGAGATAGATTAAATAGGATTAACGTGTTTTACATAATATATAATATCTGTGATCATTAAAACATTATTAACACATGAGGAGTCCAACAATATCTTCCTTTTTGATGATTAGAAGTCATGTGAGTGAGATATTTTTTTTAGTGACCCTTAGTGTGCATATCTCTCCTAGTATGCATTTAGAGTTCATGTCTCTCCAACTTTTGGGAATATGAAAAAGAGAAAAAAAGTAAATAAGGTAATCGACAATAAAAATTCATAGTGAATTATAATGAGAAATATGTATCATTACAATCAATAAGAAACAAAAATACAAATAATTATCCCTATCAAAAGATAGTAGTCGGTTTTCTTCAGCACCGGCTGTATTTTCTTTTCCCTTGGAAGTAGCTTCACTAGAAGCCACAGGAGAAAATATAGAAGCGGAAGAAGGATGTGAACCAACTAAAAAAGAAGGTAAAGGGGGACTTTCAAAAATAGAAGGGGTCAATGTAGGCATAGTGGAATACAAATGCAATTGTTGGTATAGGATAACAAGTTTGATCTGAATCAGAGCCTGAGAGATAGACATAGAAGTAGGGGAAAAGGTAATGGTAAGAGGGTAGGAAAACTCGGTCTCATGGGTGAAGTTGTAGGATCCACAATAGCAATGCTCTACACATGGAGATAAGGCCTCAATAGCTTTATGAAGTCATCAATAATCTCACCACCATGATACATCGCTTTCTCAAATTCATCCTTGTTCTCCATGAACTATTATTACAAAGGAGTGAAATCCTTCAACTTATGAACTTCGGTTATGAAAACTTGATTGATAGGACAAATTATCATATTTTCTACACTGTACATGAATTGGTTTGTCATATCATTCTTTGAGAAAATCTTATTGGAATAGAAATCCTCATTCTTAGTAATTTTTTCTTGAGTATCATTTTCAATTTTGTAATGAATTTGCACCAAATCAAGAACTCTGTCACTATTCATGACAACCACGAGACTCTTTGTCAGAGACACTAAGCACAATATGAAGTTCTTCTATGAAAACCGTTCAGATCATATCACTATATAAGGAGGGTTTTGATGATTTTCCAGATGTACTAGAAGCTGTAACAGCTGAATTAAGTAACTTTAGTTGATTCAGAACTTTCTAAATACAATCATTATTCTCATCAGTCAACTTCTTAAGACCAATAACAAGTTCACACATCTATTTCACTGTTAGCTTGTTTCTTTCATCCATCTTGTCAGTTAAGGAAGTTAGGTTAGGTTGAATTCGAGAGACAACTTCCTATGGAATCTGACTACCAACTTCGTCAACAGGATGATCAATATGTTCTGGTCTTGAGTTTAGTACTTTTTGCATATCTTCAACCATTCCTCTAAGAGACATCACATCATCACCGAGATGTTTGTTCTCAAATCCAGATTCTTGAATTTCATGAAGCATTTTAGGTGGAATCTGCCAAATGATATTCTCTAACAATAGGACATCATCTCTTTCACTCATGTTGGTAATAGGTGCAGGTTTAGTATTTATAATTTTTTCAATCCCATCCAATATAGTAGCTCCAAATACTTTCAAATCATATTTTCTCACATAGGGGGAAGGTTCTTATGGAGGATCTAGAATCGGAGCTAAGAGAAACTCAGGTTCCTTAGTAGAGAGAATTTCTAGAGCAGATATTGGTTTCAATTGAAACACAGTAGACAGATCTATACCTTTAATTGAGGCTTCTTTGGAAACATTCACATCAAAATATCTAGGGAATTTATACCACGTTTCACATTGCTTCGATCAACTAGATTAGGAACTTCTACACTTTCCATATTAGGTTGTTTCTCCCCCTCAATAGGTGCATCTCTCACAGGACTAAGAGATTTAGATCCTTGATCTATTTCCATGATTTCATCCCCAATGGCCTTAACCATTTTGTTTATATCCAATTTAATGGCTAGATCCATTATCTCTTTATAAGATGGGATAAACTCAGGAACAGATTGTTACTCTAGGTGTTCCTCAAGACCAACTTCATTCTCAAGAGAAATATCTACTTTTAAATGTTAGTCGAGAACATCCTTTTCACTTTCAACAACAATAGATTCTTCTTTAGAGTTAGGTTTTTCTTCTAGATCCAAAATTTATTTAGGACCAGGTACTTCCATTTCAACTAATACTTGGGAATTAGGTTCACTGCCTTCCTCATCTAGGAATGATTTCCCTATAGGTGCGGCAACCACATCTTCTTATTCCTCTTCATAATAGTCAATGATTTCATCTGGTTCCAAACCAGGATTAGATATGTACTTAGGTCGTGATGATTTCTCAACCGGGTTGAAATTTTCATAGAACCTATCATTATCTTCTACCCTATATTTTCTCCAAGGATTCCAATTTATTTTCATTATATTGACTGTAACTTTTGAAATAAAAAATTCACAGTCCTTAATCAATTATTCATTATGTCTAACCAACCCTTTTACATGAATCTTAGCTGAGATTATTCTTGAGTAGAATTGAGAGGTTAACTTATAGGTTTTTTTATCAATTCACACATATATAGTATAACATACTTTCATAGGTTGATCCTGTGTCCATTCTTCATAAGATGTATCAAAAATACATCATGAAACATGAGTATGGAAAATTCACCTTTTCTAGGGCTACTCAAATTCTAAATAAACTTAAACAAAATTCTAGTTTTCCCATCTAGCTCAGTAGCAATATCCCTTCTCTTAGTTTAATTTCTAGTTAAGCTTCCCAATGCTTTTTCCAAAACAAAGATCTCACTTGGAGGTGGAGGACCTCTCTAGTAGTCCTCAAAAATACCCTCATGAGGTATCCTTAGGCAAGTATCCCATAACCTCACTGAAAAATTACATATTTTCCCATTGATCCATCTTCTCACATTAAAACCATATTTTGTATTAAAATAGAATTTAATGAACTGATAAAACTTTGCAACTATCATCGAGTATATTGGCCTATCCTCTTTTGTGAACCAATCCAGCCACCCTTGCTCTTTTATTACTTTTAGTTCAAAAGACTTACTTAAGATAAGCCACATGGGGGAAATTTCCTTTTCAGGAACCACTTTTCTGTTCACCAGGTTCGGATTCAAAGGACATTCTTGTGCTAACTTTGGTGCTATTTTTATCTTCTTCTTTGATATGCTCTTCTTAGAAGTTGATGATGAAGGGAATTTCATTATATGTTTTCAAGGATGTTTCAAGAGAGTGAAATGTTAAAGAAGAGGTTATAGTTTGAGAAAAGAGATATCGGGTGAAGAAGAGAGTGAAATTTTTCTTGTTTTTATCATTTAAGGATATAGAGCATCACAAAATCAATAGTGCAAGAATGTAAAAAAATAAAATAATTTATCACCGCGATACAAGTTATAATATGTAAAAATAAACAACAATGTGTCTTTATGGGGAGACTGTCATAGACATTAATGGTGAGATTAGAATTGGATTTCACGGTTAAACCATAACCATGTGACTTCAAAACTATTTGACTATATTGTTTGAGACAGCAAGTTCCAGACAGTAACCGGGAGATAGTAACTGTGAATCTATAGACATGAAACAGAATATTTCAAGACTGCAAACTATAGAACTGTAAAAGTTTGACAGTAATCTTAATATAGGGACCTATGAAACCATAAACTCTGAAACAGTATGTTATGAAAAAATACACTTACTACTTAATATTTATCATTCCCAAATCATATACGATGTAATATATTCTTTCAGTATTTAATGGTTTGGTGAATATATCTGTGAACTGATATTCAGTTCCAATGAATTCTAACGTTATATCATGTTTTTGATAATGGTCTCTCTAAAAGTGATGTCTTACATTAGTATGTTTTGTCCTAAAATGTGAAATATGATTTTTTGAGATGCTAATAGAACTTGTATTGTCACAATTTATGGGTACATGACTGAATTTATGTCCATTATCTAGTAATGTGTGTTTCAACCACAAAATTTTCACACAACAACTACCAATAGCTATGTACTCAGATTCGATAGTAGATAATGCAATAGTGTTTTGTTTCTTACTACACCATGATTCTAGTGACTTACCTAAAAAGTGACATGTCCCATAGGTGATTTTTCAATCTAAATTACAACCACTGAAGTCAGCATTATAATAACTAACTCAAATGATTGTCCTCTCGGATAGAACAACCCTTGATTGGGTGTATGTTTGAGGTATTGGAAAATTCTCTTAACAAAAGTTAAATGAGATTACTTAGGGTTTTCTTAAAAATGATCACACATACATACAATAAACAGAATGTCTGGTTGACTAGAAGTTAAGTAAAGTATTATTATAATCATTCCTCTGAAATTTGTTTGATCAATATATTTCACATCTTCATCAGGATCCAAATTACAAGTAGTACTCATTGGAGTGTCACTACTTTTAGTGCTATCCATTCCAAAACATTTTATAACATCTCTAGTATATTGTATGTGATTTAAAATAATACCATAATTATTTTAAATGATTTTAAATCTAAGAACGAATTTTAAATCAACCATTAATGTCATTTCAAATTCGTTTTTCATTATTTTAGAAAACTCGCACATAAATAATTTTTTGAAGATCCAAATATAATAGCATCTACATTAATTTGAACTACTAAAAAATTATTGGAAATTAATTTCATATAAAGCGTTGGATCATCTATTCTTTTGGTAAAACCATTGTATATAAGAAAAGTACTTAATCTATCATACCAAGCTCTTGGAGCTTGTTTTAAACCATATAAATCTTTTAATAATTTAAAAACATGATTTGAAAAATGAGGATTTGTGAAACCATGGTTTTTCTCAAAAAAGACATCCCCAGCTATATCTCCATTTAGGAATGCACTTTTAGCATCCATTTAATATAATTTAAAATTCAGATGTGCATCATAAGCAAGAAGAATGATGATGTCTTCAAGTCTTTCTAATGGTGCAAAGGTTTACCCATAGTCAATTACCTCTTCTTGAATAGAGCCTTGTGAAACCAATATAGCCTTGTTTCTAACTATGTTACCAGCTTCATCTACTTTATTTTGAAACAACCACTTAGTGCCTATGGTAAATGTGTCTTTGGGTATGTCAACAAGTTTCCAAACTTAGTTTCTTTCAAAATGATTAAGTTCTTCTTACATAGCCATCACCAAAAATTCTTCATTGATAGTATCAATAATGTTTTTAGGTTCAATTTGTGACAATAAGACTTGATGTTCAACCTGATTTCTAAGAGAAGCACTAGTTTGAGTTCCTTTATCTAAATATCCTACAATTCCATCTAAAGGATGGTTCTTAATAATTCTAACTACTCTAGAAAAAGATGGACTAGTGATGTTAGGTTCATCATTAGGTTCAGGTTCATTATGACCTGAGTATGAAGTATTTTTAGAACTGTACGTTTTCACAGATTCCTTTACAAGATGCTTAAAGGATTTTGAATTGATGTCCATATTTGATTAATCATCCTCCTGGTTCTCTAGAGTGGTCTTAGGCTCATGTGGATCTGTCCCATCAAACCTGACATGATCAGATTCTTCCACACATTTAGTTCTTTTATTAAACACTCTATAGACTTTACTAGAGATTGAATATCCTATAAATATTCATTCATCACTCTCGAATGAAAATTTGTCAAGATTGTCCTTAGTATTAAGGATATAGAGTTTGCAACCAAAAACATTGAAGTAACATACTTTGGGTTTTACTATTGTTCCATAACTCATATAGAGTTATATTAAGAATAGGTCTAATCAACACTCTATTAATAATATAGCATGCTATATTTACAACTTCAGCCCAAAAATAAATAGGTAAGTCATATTTACTAAGAATGGTTCTTGAAATTTCTTGTATAGTTCAATATCTTCTTTCTAAAAATTAATTTTTTGAGGTGTTCAAGGGGAAGATAAATTATAACTATATACATTTTGTGAGAAAAAGGGTTCAAGCTATTTATTTTCAAACTCACGACCATGATCACTTCTCAATGTCTTAATTTTAAGTCCACTAATATTCTCTACAGTTTTGGCATGTTTGGTAAAATGAGACCCGAATTCACTTTTGTGAGCTAAAAATAAAGTCCATGTATATCTAGAAAATTCATCTATAATAACATAAACATGGTGCTTCCCATTTAAACTAGAAACTCTAGATGGTCCATACAAATCCATGTAAACTAGTTTGAGAGGCTGAGAAGTTGACACTTCTTTCTTTGGTTTGAAGGAAATTTTGTGTTGCTTTCCATTGTGACAAGGATTACACACTTTATGATATGGAAACTCATGTTTGGGTAGGTCTTTGACTAAGGTTTATCTAGTAATATTTCTAAGGGAGTTGTTAGGTCCACTAGGTTTGATAACCTGAGAGGGGGGGAATCAGGGTATGATAGATTAAAACAAATTCCCTTATTAATATTGTTTTTCTATTAAGAAACAATTTCTTCCCTTTCTTATTTGTGGCAAGGTATAAATAGAAATTAATTAATTCACAAGACACAACAATTTTTATTTGGTTCACCCTCATTGGGCTATGACCAATGACCATACACCGGTGATGTGAAGATTTACGAAATCCACTATAAGCACACTTCTGTTTACAATGTTGGAAGTAGATTCACTATCCATTCGGGTTTATAACCAATCACAATATAAAAGCTCACTACTCTCTCAACTAAAGTGTTATCATTGCTTCTTCAGATGATCCACTCACAGTTTATATACCTGTAAGCCTATTAATTATCACTAATGAATTATGCATCCTTAACTGTTGACAAATT
This sequence comes from Viscum album, assembly GCA_963277665.1. Lineage (NCBI taxonomy): Eukaryota > Viridiplantae > Streptophyta > Magnoliopsida > Santalales > Viscaceae > Viscum > Viscum album. Next base: position 748,701,195 of record OY728138.1, on the reverse strand, counting down.
CTTTATTGATGTCCAAATTTCACCCTCAGATGAATCTTACTTTGCAACGAGTGTACCGGGAAATCCCAAATTTTACACGTAGCACTTACAACGCCTTCTGCGTAATTCCCTGCATTGGAACAAAATCCACTTTCCATGCAACACCAATTTCATGTGCTACCAATTATTTTACATGCAATAGTCATCTTTCATGTTCAACCTTTTACTTACGTGCAAACACTTATTTTACATGAAATAGCCATCTTTTACATGCATCATTTTATATACGCGCAAACAATTATTTTTATGCGCAAACATGTCATTTACACGCAAGTCCCTTGCGTACTTGTAAGTTTGCGCACCAGAGCTTAGATACATTCTAAGTCTTGAGATACTTCGAATGATGGGTCACTTTATATTTATAAGAAAAATAATCCCCTACATGTAAAACCTTCCTTGAGCACGTAATCTTATTTTTGTGTGAAAAACACATCTTACACGCATCATCGTATTTCGTGCACTGCTCCAAAATTTCACACACCTCATGCCTTTTCCAATTTTTCGCATTCTGATTCGAAAACACAACATCTGGGAAAACCCTCACACCATTATTTCACACACCATGCTCTTTTTTTGTGTACAATCCACCTATTTCGCGTACCACTTCCTTTTTGCATGCATATCCTTTTTCCAACAACCCATGTCTTAATTTTCCAATTTTTAGGCCCAAAAATTTGGAAAACTCTAGAAAACGGTGCCACTTTGATTCTACACTTTTTTACGGCCTCTAGATCATCCATTTATTTGTTGAGGTTCTTCTTTCAAACATGGATATCCAACAATGTATCTTAAACTTGAAAAATCATCATGTAAACCCCCTTGTCAAGAAATTGGATATTATGGTCTGCTTTGTCAAGAAACACAACATGGAGGCCTACTTTGTCAACAAACACAATCACCTAAAAACGCTTCAATTATTTCTTTATGGATTCTTTCCCAACAATCTCCCCCTTTGGGTTTGTTGACAACTCTTTCATAATTTAATACCCCGTTAAATATCTTTCCATCTTTAACCATCATTCCCCTCTTGTGATTCTGATAATGATCAAGGATTCACTCAAAACATACTCTAATCCCACATGAGGAATGCTCGGTATGAGAAAAAAGAGTAAATGAAAGGTTAATCAATGAATCACTTCATTTCTAACACTAATTTTTGATAAAAAGATGATACCAATTGCTGATCGCTGGAACCCTTCTGACCCCATTCCAAGGTCACTCTTCTGCTTTGATCAGAATCCTCAGCTGTCATGATATCTATGCTTTGATCAATCACTTTGAGAATAATTAGATTTAAAACTCCTCTTCATCTTTCAACTCCCCTATCTCACTTCTCAACCAGTCAGCTACTCCCCATATCTTTCATGATTTCTCAAATAGCCACACTATCTCCCCCTTGAACAATCACTATTTTCTTCCCCTTTGTCAACGAACCCCAAAGGGTACTACTTTGCAGTCTGTAAAAGGGAAAAAACACATATCAGTACATTAGGGGAAAAATCATACCTCAGGGATAGGGGGTCCACATCCACATATTTTCCACTGCGGGGAGTTGACAGGATTCCCAGAGCCTGTCGATGTCTCTCAAATGCTTCCATGGGTAAGGCCTCTGTTAGAATGTTGGAAACCTGTAATTCTTTGGGCATATACTCCAACTTCATGATTTCTTTCTCAACATTATCCTTCATAAAATGATACTTTATCTCAACGTGATTTGTCCATGAGTGATGGATATGATTTTTCTTGAGATTTATAGCACTTGAGTTATCACACTATATTTTGATCAGAGACTTCACTTCAACTCCCATATCATCAAGCTACTGCTTCATCCACAATAATTATGTGTGTGCTTGAATGGCTGCTATATACTCATCTTCTACGGTGCTCAATGAAATTTAATCTTTTTTCTTTCTTATCCATGAAATGCACAAACCACCAAGATAGAATGCACCTCCTAACGATGATTTCCTGTCATTCTCTAAACTGGCCCAATCTGCATCTCTATATCCCAACAACTATTTCTGAGATTTTTCATTATACATCAAAATGAAATCAACAGTTTCTTTGATATAATGATATAATCTTTTCACTGAAAGCATGTGGCTTTCCTTTGGATTGATTTGATATCCCACTACTTGGAATGTGTCGAATACAATGTCAGGCCTTGTCACAATCAAGTACAGTAAACTTTCAATAATTTTCTTATATTCGGTGATATTGATTTCCTTTCCATCATCATATTTTGATAATTTCATCCAGGTAGCAACCAGAGTTTTCATCTCCTTGGAATTTTCTATTCCAAAACTTATCAAAATCTTTTTGGCATATTTGTACTGAGAGATAAATCTTCTATTCGTTCCTTGTGACTCATCTAAACTAGCACCATCATCCTCTGATTACTATCATTGTTGAAATATAGATTGTAATCAACTCCACCACTCTATAAACCATGCTTCATTAAATAATAATGAAGCCTTGAGTACCATGCACTTGGTGAATGTTTCAACCCATACAACGCCTTCTTCAGTCGATAAGATTTGTTCTCATCCTCATGCATGAGGAAACCATCTGGATGATCGATATAAACATCTTCCTCTAGTAAACCATTCAAGAATGCTGATTTGAGATCCATCTGAAACACTTTGAACTTCCATTGCACTGCAATGGATAAGAATAATCTGATTGTCTGCATCCTTGCAACCGGTGAAAATTTCTCATCAATATATATTCTCTATATTTGGGACTATCATTAGCAAGCTACTCATGATTTGTTTTAAATCATTGTGTCATCTTAAATCATCTTGTTGCGATATAACAATTTATCCAGATGACATTTTTATATGCTGGCCTCGAAACAATTTCCAACGGCTGATTCTTCTCAATCTGATCTAGCTCTTCATTCATAGCTTGAACCCAGTTTTCATGTTCATCTATATCAGCAAAGAATATAGGCTCCACCTGAGATAAGAATGATTTATGCTATAGTGATTTCATTCTTCTTGTCTGAACTGGAGCTGATTGATCAACAATTATATTCTTCCTATCAATTTCAGCTCGACCTCTTGGCCTCTGTGTATATATGGATTTTACTTCCTCGTGCTCATCATCAATATCTTCTTTTGAATTAGCATTGTCTACTTATTCTCCCCTTGCGTTTCTTTCTTCCATGTCACTTTCGTCCAAAATTTGTTCACTACGCTGTTGAATATTATCTTCATTTTTCACAATAGTTAAGTCATTTCTCTTAACTAATTTTCCTAGCCTTTTATTAAAGCCTTTAGATGATTTTCTTTTTCCTAAGTAGACAAGGAATATTCCCTCATATCTATGTGACTCAAATTTCATGTGTTTTTCTTTGTTGAGTATAAATAACTTACTTCCAAACATTCGAAAGTACTTCACTGTTGTCTTCTTCATGTACCACATCTCATAGAGAGTCATTCCTTCCGTCAGACACTATACAGCCCTGTTAGAAATTTAGATTGATGTCAATACTGCTTCCTTCCAAAATTTCTATGGTATGACTTTTTCTATAAGAATCATTCTGGCCATCTTTTTTATGATCTGATTTCTCTTTTCAACCACTCCATTCTGTTGGGGGATTCTTATTGAAGAAACTTGGTGCCTTATCATGTGTTTATTGAGATATTCTTCCACTAGATAGTTTGTGAATTTCATAGCATTGTCAGTATGAAACATTAGAATTTTATGCTCAATAATCCTTTAACACTCCCTACAGTATTGTTTTAAATAGATGAACACATCATACTTATGGGAAATAATAAATACCCATTCCATTTTGATATAGTTATCAATGAAAAGAATTTAGTTCCGATTTCTGTCAATTTCGCTTAGTGTGATAGGCCCTAAAACATCATCATCCACCAATTTGAGCACTCTTTTTAACTTATTTTCGTTTTCCTTATATGTCATTCTGATGATATTCCCTTGTCGACTTGCATTGCACATGTGAGTACGATCATGTGATAGCTTAAGGAGGTCTCTTGTTGTATCACACTTTAACAGATCTTCTAGGGATCGTTGGCATAGATTACCAAGTCATTTATGTCAAATCTTGTTTTCTTCATCTCTAGATAGAAAGCACATATCTTCTTCTCCACTAAACAGGTAGAGATTTCCCTTTTTTCAGTATCCCTATAGAATTATTATACCATCTCTTACCTTGACGACACACTTATTCTTGGTAAATCATATAGAATTCTCTGGGTCACATAATTGACTGATGCTGAGAAAATTGTTACTGGGACCATCAACAACCAAGGCTTCAGAATGTCTTATTTATTTTTCCCAAAACCTGGCCTATCCTAATCCAATTTTCTTTAGGCCTTCATCATTTCCAAACTTGAAAATTCCTTCTTTGGTATATTTTATCCCTTTAACCAGATCCTTATATCCTGTCATGTGATATGTACAACCACTATCAAGGATCTAAACACTCAAGCAGTCTGATGCTTTAAGGGAAATTTTAGCAACCACTACCTTCTCTGATCTCTTCTTCTTGTCCGTATTTTTGTCTTCACATCTAGCATATATTAAGACTTTTGATATTTATCAAATTGTGATGGATCAGCTTCATCCTGTAACCCTACAAATTGATTTTTCATTTTCAACTCACTTGTTGGTTCATTGATCTGCTGTTTGCGAACATTTTGTTTATGCTTCAGAACGTTCCTCTATATGTTCAATGTGCATTATCTAGAAATGTGCCCATATCCTCTTAAAAAAACAGTTTCCTTCAACATATGTTCTAGAAAATCTTTCTCTGTTTGGCTGCCACCTCTGTTCTTATGACCTTATTTATCTTCTAGCTATAGAACACACATTTTGTGATTGTACCATCATTCCACAGCAATAACACCTAATGAAAGGTGCATTCTTGCATGGCATTTCTGTAATAAATTTTTTCCTTTGGATTATTTTAATTTTCTAATTATTCTTTGTATCTATATCAATTTCCATTCTCGAAACAGGCACTTGTGGTCTAACATCAACCCTGACTTCTTTTTGTTTCTGATCAATCCCCAAATCAACCTTAACGTCTGAGCTCGATTGCTTATCCATTCCTGTTAAACTACTAGGATATTCTTTAATCTTTTTAGTTTTTGGAATATTATTATTTCCCAAGATCATGTTGGAAATCAATGGTTTTTCTTTGTCCATATATTTTTACCGCAGACCAACAAATTCCTCTTTAAGCTCTTCAAAATGCTTCACCTGATCTTTCACTGTAATATTCAAGCAATCGATCTATTTCTTATGTTATTCAATCTTGAGTTTATACTCACTAACTGATTTTTAATTCTCTCGAACTGATGACCTGAGTTCCTCAATTTCTTCTATTAATTTAGACTTTTCTTCTCTCTCTATTCATCTTCCTGAAAATCTTGAATAGTGAGCTTGGTCATGGTCTTGAATTCCACCTCATTAGATTTCCCCTTTTCTATATCCTCGATATCATCGTTCATCATTTCAAATGCAACCAAGGTATTGAAAAAATTGTCCAATGTCATCTCTTTTATATCTTCATCTTCCAGTACTGAAACATTCAGATTGAACCGAAGTGAAAGTTTCCTCAAGATGTGCTTTATGATCTTTATTTTTTCAATGACTTCTACATGACCTCGAATATCTTCCTCAACAGTCTTATTCGGGTTTATCTTCAAATATTCATACTTGTTCCATAGAACATGAAGCTTTTCCTCTCTGACCTTTGTATCTCCTTCTTATATATTCAATAGCTTTTCCCACATGGAATGTGATGTTTTTTAGGAAATCACCTTGGCATAGATAGCATTGGATAGGGATCCCCCTAATGCATTGATTCCCTTGGCTTCATCATCCAATTCTATTCGCTCAGCTTCCGATAATGCACCACTATTAATATTAGTTATTATACCATGCATTGCTTCTGTGAATACATCTATTACCAATGATCAGAAGTAGTATTACATCTGATTCTTCCTTAGCATAAAATTGTACCTATCGAAGAAAGGAATCCATTTATGATTGGTGACCTCCATTTGATAGAGAAACACTGATATTAACCTACCAATGGTGCCAATTGTTAGGTCCACTAGGTTAGATACACTGAGTGGGGGGTGAATCAAGGTAAGAAATATTAGAACAACTGCCTCTATTGATATTGTTTCACTATTAAGAAAAACTATCTTCTCTCCCTTTCATGTAGCAAGGTGTAAACAGAAATTAAATCATTAACATGACACAAGAAGTTTTACTTGGTTCACCCTCTATGGGATACGCCCAAGGAGCATTCACCGGTGATGTGCCGATGTACCAAATCCTTTATAAGAGCACTATTGTATACAATGTTTCAAGAAAACTCACTATCCCTTCTGATTTACAACCAATCACAATATGAATGCTCACTAATCTCTCAAATGAAGTGTGTGCTATAATTCTTCATAATATCCACTCACATTTTTTAGACATGTAGGTCTCTTCATTATCACTAATGTATTTTTAATCCTTAACTGTTGATAGATGCTCTGTTGACGTCCAACTTTCACCCTCAAATGAATTTCACTTTCCACCAGGTGCACCGAGCAATCCCAAATTTTACGTGCAACACTTAATATGCATTACATGTAATTCCCTTATTTTGCATGAAATCCACTTTTTGTGAAATGCCTATTTTATTCTCTACCAATACTTTTAGGAACAACAGTCTTATTTTATGCAGGTCCTTTTCTTTCTGTGCAAACACTTCTTTATGCGCAACAGCCATCTTTTACGCATATCCTTTTCTTCATGCACAAACAATTATTTTTATGTGAAAACTTGTTATTTACACGCAACTCCCTTATGTACATCTAATTTTGTGCGTTGGAGCTCAGATACTCTCTATGTCTTAATCTACATCGAATGAGGGGGTCACTTCATATTTATAGGAAAAATCAACCCCTTAAAAAAACCCTCCTTGAGCATGTAATCCTCTTTGAGCATAGAAAACACATCTTTCACACAACACCGTATTTCACACATTGCTCCAATTTTTTTCGTACCTCATGCCTTTTCCAATTTTCAGTATTTTGATCTCGAAACACCTCTTGAGCGAAAAACCTTTGTCTACTATTTCATGAACCATTTTCTTTTTTCTCAAATAATCCACCTATTTAGCACACCACTTCCTCTTCGAACACATATCCTTTTTCCAACAACCCATGTCTTCATTTTTAGGTTTTTTTGCGCAAAAATTTTGCAAACAATGGAAAACGGCACGACCTTGAGTCTACACTTTTTGTACGGCCTTCAGATCATCCATTCCATTTTTGAGGATCTTTTGTTAAACATGGATAACCAAAAAAATCTCTTAAACCATATAAATCACCATGTAAATCCCCTTTTTCAACAAATTGGACATTGTGGTCTTCTTTTTCCACAAACACAACATGGACTCCCACTTTGTCAACAAACACAATCACCTCTGAAATGCTTCAATGATACCTTGAGGGATTTTTCCCAATAAGAGTGAATATTACAGTGTCCTAGAATCCTATGAAAAAGCCAAGAATCTTTGTGAATTACACATATACATGAAGAATTTGGGGAGACTATGGAATCAAAGTTAACAGAGTATACACTTTCATTACTTAATACAGAAAATACTAATTCATTTTTAGAATTAAATACATTTCAAGCATAATTTTAAAATTTAACATGATATTCATCTTCACATAGTTGTGAAATAATAAGATGATTATATTTCAATCCATCAACAAATGTATGTTGGAAATTAACACTGAGTTAGAGTTAGTGATTTGGCTAAGGCCAATGATTATTCTTTTTTCATTTTCACCAAAGGTGACATGTACACCATCAATTTTGATTAAGTTCTTGAAGCTTGAATAGTCTCCTATCATGTTTCTTGAACACCCACTTTCCTAGTACCATAAGATTTTACATGATCTCTTTAAGAAGTGTTCCTACAAAATAGTTAAATAAAAACATATTTTGGTACCCATATTTGTTTGGGTCTAGTGATATTAGTGACTAGTGCTTTAGGAACCCACATCTGCATCATAGGTTTCCTTTAAGAATTATGTAAAGGGATTAAAAAATAAACATTATTTGGTCCATAAAATCATGAAACAGTAGAAATTGTAAAATAATTTGAACTAGATACATGTTTTTCCAAACTAGGAATAATGTTTAATGTCCTAGATTTAAAAAAATAGTTCTTCCAAAATTTCTTTTATCTGGTTGATAGCCAATACCAGTAATATATTTTGGGGCAATCAATTTTCCTAGAATTTCTTCCAAATTATCTTTAGCATTAGTAAACCATTCAAGTTCCTTTTTTAATTTCTCATAAGATAGCTTTTGTTCATTATTTTCTTTGAGTAATTGAGCATTTTTCTCCCTTTCTAAATTAAGTTCGGATTTAATCGTTTAGGTAAGGGCATGTTGTTTCTTTAAAAACTTGCCTTTATCTTTTAGTTTGTTACATGTCTCTTAATGAATATTATAGTAATAAAACATTTCTTTATTAGACATATTTTCATAATCACTTTCATCTCCAGAATAATAGGATTTCTGTATAGGAGATTCCAGTGTTACCTCAGATATGTTTATCATAAAACACATATTGGATTTATTTTTATGTTCATCATGTGATGATTCTGAGTCACTTGAACATTCCTCAAAAGCACTCCAATTTTTATTCATTTCCTTTTTATAATTTATATATTTTTCCTCATATTTTTTTACTTGAGCATAGGGTAGTCACCCTTTACATATCCCTTTCGCTTACATTCAAATCATATTATCTCATCAGACATGTCATCTCTTTTCCAATCGTTCTTCCATATTCCTTTTTTATCATACCTTCCCTTGAAGTTAGGATTCCTGAAAAATTTATTATTCTTGAAAAATCTCTTAAACCTTTTGGATAATTGATCCATCTCATCATCACTGTTAGGTGATGATTTTTCACTGTAGGAACATTCTTTAGAGGCTTCCAATTTCCCTTTTTCTTTGTGTTTAAGGGTGGAGGTCCTAAATGCAACCTATTTTCTTTTAGGATTATCCACCTCTTCCTTGTTGACATTCATCTCCTCTTTATATGTCATTAGCTTCCCAGTGAGTTCTTTAATAGATAACTTGATGATGTCGAATGACTCTCTAATAGAGACAGAGGTTCATCTCCATCTGTCAGGTAGAGTTCTTTGAATCCTCATGATTTTTTCTTTGGAAGTAATTTCTCTTCCAAGATAAATCATTGTGTTGACAATTTAATTAAACCTGATGTACATGCCAAAAATAGGAACACCATGTTTCATTTTGAAGTTATAATATTTAATAGTATAAGTACTAAGTCTCGTTTCTTTCACACTAGAAGTACCTTCATGTGGAACAGACATGGTATCCCAAATTTCATGTGCAGTTTTACATGTAGAAATTTTGTAAAACTCTTCATCTCCTAAAGAGTAATATAAAGAATTCATGTATTTGTAATTGATATTGTAGGTAGTCTTGGTTGGGTCATCCCAAGTGATTCTATCAGTAATAGGAATCTTATACTCATATATAATTAAAGACCAAATTTCAAAACCCATAATTTCTCAATGCATTTTAATTTTAATTTTTCATTGGGAATAATTAGTTCCCTTAAAGAATGGTGGTCGGTTTGTTGCCACTGTACAGACCCCACGATTGACATATATGGGCATTACATTACTTTTGTAGAATATTTTATACATAACAAAAACAAACACACAAGGACCGTAATAGGTTTCTATCTTTGGAAACTCGGAACATAATCTTCTAATCGTGGTGAATGATCTTCAACATCTCCCATAAAGATCTTCCCTTTTTGTTTTCATACCTAAAACCTTTCTATAAATCCTGGGGAAAAGAAAACATAAAAAGGGTGATCTCATATTCTCAGTAAGGGTAAACATAGAGAACATAAAAAAATCCATAAACATTTGAATGCAAAAACATGAACATAAAATCTAAGCCTCAAAATCTTGAGCAAAGACATAAATATTGGAAGTACGTAAGGCATATATCATAAAGGAAAATCAATAATGATAAAATTGCATGGAATGAAAACATGTAATTGCAGCAAACCATTAATCACATGATATTATTTCCATGGTAGCCAAGACATTACTGCCAAGACCATCTTAGGGGACAAAGTGTCTTTCCGAATCGATTTCACTCCTCGTTCATATCCTGTAACACTAAACCAGATTAAATTACCATTCCAGCCAAGTCTATCTCATGAGATATAAATATTTACACAATGAATTGAAGGGATATATAGGCCCCACCCATCTTTTATTGAAATCATTCTTACTTATGCCATAAAATAAACATAAATCATTCATCATAACTCAAAGAATAAAATGGGTTTCATAAACATGATCCCATCATAATGTAATCCAAATAAAACAAATGTATTTCTTTATAAGAAGAATCAAACCATGTAAATAATAGATACATTATAATTGAAACATAATCATACTAAATAATTTCATCTAAGATGGAAAATATTTTTGACAAAACACTTGAAATGAATTCTTGAGGAAAATATCATTTCTTCTTCAAAATCATTTTCTTTTCACAAAATGCAATCCAATTTTAAAATAAAAGTATTTTGTTGAAAATAATAATGAAATATTGTATAGTAAGCTTCATGAAAATAAGGCTTTGTGAAACCGTAAATATCCGTTCAGGCCGTATAAGTTAAAAATAACATTCTTCTCGTATTTTTGTCGGAAAAGTCAAAAACTACCTCGTATGGTAAAAAAAAGAAATATTCCTTCCATACCATGTGGTAAAAGTAAAAAAAGGGTAAAAATGAATTTAAACATACATGAAAACATTTTTATAAAACTTGGACATGGATGATAAATATAACCCCAGTAAATACTTACGTATAAGCAATCTCAGATAGAAAATAATTGAGATTGCAACATTATCCTTTAACTTAGGTCTGATATGCTTCGTATGTATCCAAACCTCTTGTATAATGATTTAAATAATGTTGTATAATTATTACAAAATTATATATAATGTTATGATATAATATATGGTTCACTTATGAACATATATTACCCCTTCTTTTGTAAATTCATGTTAAAGTACTATTTTGGGTAAAAAAAATTCATTTATCATCGGAGTTTTGACTTGTAATTATTAATAAAAAAACTTAGGTCATGATTACATAATTCCAGAATATAAAACATTATTTATATATAATGGAGACAGTAGGCCGTACATACGCATGAACACAATTTTAGTTTCCTTATTAAATTAAATGAAATTAAGTAAATGAGACATATATGTTCATAAATCTAATATCATTATTATGTAATATCTTTCATTATTTTTTATTATATATACTTTATAATCATACTTTAATGGTTAATCATGTAAAATTAATGTTACCGCCTTCGTGGAGACGGTAGTCCGTACGTACGCACGAACGATGATATTATTCCCATGATCATAGAATTGTATTGAAGTGTTTGTATAATATTTCAGAATCATTATAAATTTACAATAGTCATATATAGTTATTTATTTACACCATTATACCCATCCAAGTAAGGTGGTTGTGGAAAACAGATTATACCATGGCGTGGAGACGGTATTCCGTACATACGCACGCGCGGTGATTTCATTTCTTGTAGGATGGATAAAAGGTGAAATAGGATTTTTTTCATATATATAATAACATATCAGTATATTAGTGATACTTATGTTATTACTTCACAATGAAACAACTAAAGAAAAATAATAAGAAGAAGAAATAAATTTGAAAGAATCTGTAACGGGTATTACCCCTTCTTCGACACGCCTCTTTGAAACCTCCTCTTAGGGAAATAAGATTGGTATTTGAAGAAGAGAAGGACCTATATAATATTTCTAGGGAAGTTGAGTAGGGAAATGGGCAGGGTTTGGCCGATATTGAAGACTAAAATTTGTGTAAATCTGAGAGGGAGGAGGTTCCCTTTTATAAGGGATGAGAGGGGCACCTTGGGAATTATAAGAAATATTAATTTAAAATAAATTCCAACCCCACATAAAAACCACCAAAATGACTAAAATCAGAATCTTAGATGATATAGGGTTGTAATATCAACAACCAATTAAATTTAGAAAAGTTGGTAATTTATTTTAAACATTATCAACATGATTTATCCTTATTTAATCAATTTAATTTTATTTGTGTTAACAATATTCTAATTTTTATCTTGTCATAAATAATAACTTATGTGTTTTTAACTGTCCATAATTGGATAATTTATGACATTCTAGACCATATAAATTTCAATTTATAATTTATAAATATTTTTGTGATTTTTAAACAATTTTATAATATTTTATTTTTATAAAATAACAATCGTGTCAATTTTGACACTATTCATTTATTTTAATTTTAATAAAATCCAAACAGAGGATATATTCTAAATAAATATGTTTAATAGATTACTAACATGTCAAATTTGTCTAGAAAATTAGTGGATCACATTAAATAGTTCATATAATATTTATTTTAATATTTTTAAAACCATTTATTTGGTATATCTTTTAATAAAATCATTTGTACATCATTTATGTATAATTATTTAATATACTTATTTGTTGCATAAAAATTAAAAATAAAATCCTATGATGAAGATAAATTTCATATCTTTCATAATAATACTTTTAGTAGAATTTATCATCTTAAAATCACATCATGTAAATTGTTATATTTATTAAATTATGAAGGTGACAACTTTGGAATCATCTAAAATATAATAATATAAGTGTCATAATTGCCTTTATAAGGATCCAAATGGTCAAATATTTGGCCAGTAGATGATTAGGGTTTATATATTTGCTACCATTAAGTTTTTTCATATTTTTGTGGGCCTTTTGATATGAATTATTATTTCAATATAAACAATATTATTGATTTTTTACTAAATAAATAATTCTTGCATCATTAATGTATAAGAGAATAAGGTTATTAAATAACACATAAAAATTACAAATAAATTACCATGATAAATAAAAATATTTTATATTCCAAATTAGTATTTATAACAGAATTTATATTCTATATAACCTTATATTAAAAATACTTTAATTATTAATGTTTTAGTGAGACATATATCACTTTCCTTTAAATAAAACAAACTAAAGGTCATAATCAAATACAAGTGGGTTCCAATGGATTCCATTTCGACCAAAATATGTCATAGGACGAAATATAATCATCCTATTATATTAATACAAGTGTTAGAGTAGTTTTTTAATATTATATTTACCCTGAATTACCCGATTTATGTTTAACTATGGCAAATAAAATTTACCGTAGTTACTATTCATAGTGCCCAAAAATACAAATTAGCCTATTAACATAATTTGGACCTAATGATTCCAAATATGGAATCCATTTTTCCTAATTAAAAACACATAATTTTCAGTAATTAATTTAAAATTAATCTCACTATTAAGAAAATGAATTTTAAAAGTTAAAACATTGTAAAAGTTTGAAATGATTTTACCTATGAATTCAATGTAAAATAAATGCCGATGACATAAATTATATTAAATGGTAAAAACAAATTATATTTATACTTTAAAACCATTAAATATTATAATTTAACCATATAAATTATTACAATGAAAAAATATGTTTTTAATTAAAATATAGCGTGTTTTTACTATTCATTAAAATATAAAAGTTATCAGAATAATATGAAAAATTTATCCAAAATAAATATTAATATCCTGATTCCAAAGAAGAATTTTATTTTTTCGAATTGAATTTATAAACATGTCAAAAACTAGATTTAATGTGGGTGCGCCATCAAAAGGTGGCAAAACTGCATTTTTTTAAAATACTTATTTTACCCGAAAAAATTATTTTGTTCTTATAAATTGTTCTATAAAATGTGTAAAATGAATAATAATGTTATAAAATTCAAAATTTAGTTAATAATATTCATAAAGGCTAGTTCATAATAATAATATAATAATATATCTTTGTTTAGTGAAAATCGGTATTGCGTACAACACACGCTATCGAGGAAGGTCGTGATTGCGTGTAACAAAAGCCAAGTCAGGGTTGTGCATAGTGAAAGACTCCTTTGTTATTGAGTATAACAAAATAAAACCATATTTCATTTATACATTGAATATATATGTGTATATAAATTCAATGTTGCGTTGAATAATTACTATCAAACATACTTGAAATTGTTTTTAACATTATCCAAGATTAGTGTTACGTATACTTCAAGCTAATACGGTGTTGCATATAGTGCAAGATAATCTTAGTGTAGCATACAACAGAAGATATGAAAGAAATTAAAAATAATATGTCTTATAAAATCTCGGGGTGTTACAATATACCCCCTTAAAATGAATTTCACCCTCGAAATTCATCGGAGTTATAAATGGTTTACTACTCGAATGTTTTAATAGAAACCAGAATCATAAAAAGGAATACTAAAACTTCATTTTAAAAATGGAATTTAGAATCATAAAGGTCACCCAAAGTAACTCAACATTGGGTTTTCACATAGGACAACATAGGTGAAAATATGGATATGGAATAGAAATCCAACCATGAAGTTCTGATGGAATGTGGTAGAGAACATGGCTATGAAAAATCCAACAATCACAAAGCCATAAATTTCTGAGGATATAAGGTAGCATCTAATTCATCAGATATAAGGACACTAGGACAAAAATTTTGGTTCTCAAGATCATTTCCCTAAAGTTTATGAATTTGAATTAGAATAAATACTTACTTTATTTCGATATAAACTCATTGTTGTTCGTGCCTTAAACAATTTCAACTTCATCTCATAAAGAAATGAAGTTGAATTTGTCATTCGTGAAGTGTTAGCAGATCATGTGATAGAATGATGGGTCATTCCATCTCTCTCAAACAAAATGTTAGCAATAGTTATATACATAAGTACAACAATTGTGAGATTAATCATATATCATTCCAATAATGGACTTATACTTCATCTATAATACTACTTAATAAAATAAAACTAGTTTCCACTAACAAGGGACATCCTGTAGGCCAATGGTAGGTGATAAAGGCATGTCGCATTTCAGTTGTGGGTTTGATTCCCGCAACCTTGTCCGACGCGATGGGTTGTCACCCATCCTATGAGTTTTCCTTTTTCTAAAACTATACTATTATAACATAACAAAAAGTTCTAGCCTTAGACAATACAAATTTATGTCCAACATAATCCATTCCAAAATTTAGGCTTATCTAAAATACTTCTATCCAGTTTTATAGCATAAAGAGAATGATTACTAGAAATGTCATCAAACAAGCATGTGAATACCTTCATTTATCCCCCATATATCATAAAATATATTTTTTGTCACATTCCAAACATGTTAATATCTTAATCATGTATTCTCTTGAAAAATGAATACCCATTGAACCTTAGTGAAAACATGAATGCTGCCAAATGTAAAATCTTTCCACATACCAAAATCCCAAAATTTCTATAAACTCAAACCATGATATCACTTTGTCTTTATATCAATCATGAGCTCATGAATACTACCACACATATTATTTTCTCTTTATCCCTTCATTATGCACATATCATCTTCTTTCTAAAAATAGTTCAAACACTTTTCATGGTTACCTGTTCCATATAATTATTGAAAACCAGAATTAACCAATACATAGATATTCCAATATTTCATAAAAGTACCTCAAAAACATTATTATTTAATACCAATACATAAACACTTCAATCCATCCTTTTCAATTATTTTCATGGAATACGTCTTTCCTTTATTTAGAAGTAACCTTTTAGGTACGGGCATTGAGTTGGGTAATGATCGTGTTCTCCACAAATAAGACATTGAACTCCATGTCAGTCTGTCACTCTCTGACCCTTTTCTACACATATATAACATCTTCCCCTCCATTTGAGGTATTCCTAAAGGTTCTTATTCACTTCTTTAGAAATCTCAATCGTCCATTATCTATGCTCCTCACCATGCGAACATGCATAAAATTCCATCTTCCTCTTATTTGATGACTTATAAATAAAACTAAACTTCACCGTGTTAATCATATATCGAGATGACTGATTTGGTAAAATCAAAATATCTTTCTCTCTAGGAATTAAACAATTTTTTTGCTCATGGTCTCTAATTTTTCCATTGGATTCAATATTAATTGAATTCCTTCTCGTTCCCTCTATTGACTAAGACCAGAAATCATAGTGTAAGAAACAGTTAAAATAATGAAGAACCACATAATCATAAAAAGTCACTTATGGGATGTCTAACATATCAAACATATTTAATCCATCGTACCCTAGGTTCACCCTAGGTTATTCATTATTGTCAACATAATTCTAGGACTGTAACCTATATTTATACTAGACCTTAGGGACAGCCCTAGACATACATTAGAAATATCTCTTAGGTTCTCACTAAAGTTTTCATATCCTAGTTTCCAAAGGTTAACTAAACCTTTCCTCTAATACCAACTGTAGATACCCCAAGCTTGACGTACATGGAACTTACATTAATTTTTATGAATACTTAATACATAACAAAAATAAACACACAAGGATCGTAATATTTTAGCCTCTTTGGAAACTCAAAACATAATATTCTAATCGTGGTGAAAGATCATCAACATCTCCTATAAAGATATTACCCTTTTGTTTTCTTACCTAAAACGATTATTTAAATACTGGGGAAAAAATAACATAAAAAGGTTGATCTCAGATGCTCAGTAAGGGTAAACATAGAGAACATAAAACAATCCATAAACATTTGAATGAAAAAACATGAACATAAAATCTAAGCATCAAAATCTTGAGAAAAGACATAAATCTTGGAAGTACGTAAGGCATATATCATAATGAAACATCAATCATGATAAAATATAATGGGAATAAAACATGTAATTGTGGAAAACCATTAATCATATGATATGATTTCCATAGTAGCCAAGGCATTACTGCCAAGACCATCTTAGTGGAAAATGTCCCTTTCGGAATTGAGTTCACACCTCGTTCCAGTCCTGTAATAGTAAACCGGATTAACTTACTATTCCAACCATGTCTATCTCATGAGATATTAATCTTTACCCAATGCATTGGAGGGAGATACAGGTCCCACCCATCTCTTATGGAAATCATTCTTACTTGTGCCACAAAAATAAACATAAATCATTCATCATAACCCAATGAATAAAATGGGTTTCATAAACATCATCCCATCATAACGTAATCCATATAAAACAAATGGATTTCATCATAATAATAATCAAACCATGTAAATAATAGATACATTATATTTGAAAAATAATCATACTAAATAATTTCATCTTAGATGGAAGATAGTTTTTACAAAACATTTGAAATCAATTATTGAGGAAAATATCATTTCTTCTTCAAATTAATTTTCTTTTCACAAAACGCCATCCAATTTTAAAAGAAAAGGATATTGTTGAAAAAAATAATGAAATATTGTAGAGTAATCTTCATGAAAATAATGCTTTATGAAACTGTTAAAATCTGTTGATCCTGTATAAGTTAAAATTAACATTCTTCTCGTACTTTTGTCGGAAAAGTAAAAAAGTACCTCGTATGGTAAACAAAAGAAATATTACTTCCATAAGATGTGGTAAAAGTAAGAAAAAGGGTAAAATTAATTTAAACATAAATGCAAACATTTTTATAATAGTTTTACATGGATGATATATATCACCCCAGTAAATACTTACGTATAAGCAATCTCGGATAGAAAACAATTGAGATTGCAACATTATCCCTTACTTTAGGTCTAATATGCTTAGTATATATCAGAAACTCCTATATAATGATTTAAATAATGTCATTGAATTATTACAGAATAATATTTATTGTTATGATATCATTTATGGTTCACTTAATACATTATATTACCTGTTCTTTTGTAAATTCATGTTAGAGTAGTGTTTTGGGTAAAATATTTTCATTTATCATCCGTGTTTTGATTTGTAGTTATTAATATGAGTAATTAGTTCATGATTACATAATTAAAGAATATAAAACATAATTTATATATAATATATATTCATAATATACATAATATATTGATAAAGGGAATGAAATACACCGTTCATGGAGACGGTAGGCCATACGCACGTATGAACGCTGTTTTCATTTCCTTATTGAATTAAATTGAATTAAGTAAATGAAACATATATGTTCATAAATAAATTATCATTATTATGTAATATATTTCATTAATTTTTATTATATATAATTTATAATCATATTTTAATGGTTAATCATGGAAAATGAATCTTATCACGTTCGTGGAGACGGTAGTCCGTACGTATGCATGAACGAAGATATCATTACCATGATCATGGAATTGTATTGAAGTGTTTGTATAATATTTAAAAATCATTATAACTTTACAATAATCATATATAGTCATTTATTTAAACCATTATACCCGTCCAAGTAAGGTTGTGGTGGAAAATAGATTACACCACGGCATGGAGACGGTATTCCGTACGTACACACGCGTGGTGATTTCATTTTCCGTAGGATAGAAAGAAGGTGAAATAGGGTTTTTTAATATATATATATATAATAAAATATTATTATATTAGTGATACTGATGTTTTTACTTCATAATGAAAAAAATAAAGAATAATAAGAAGAAGAAGAAATTAATTTGAAAGAATCGGTAACGAGTATTACCTCTTCTTCAAGAGGCCTCTTTGAAACCTCCTCTTAGGGCACTAAGATTGGTCTTTGAATTAGACTAGGACCACTTGAATATTTATATGGAAGTTGATAAGGGGTGTGGGTACGGGTTGGCTGAGCTTTAAGGATCAATGTTGTTTATACATGAGAGGGAGGAGATTCCCTTTTATAAGGTAAGAGAGGGGCACCTTTGGAATTATAAGAAATATTAATTTAAAATCAATTCCAACGCCACTTAAAAACCTCCAAACTGACTCAAATATGAAGCATCGATGAGATAGGGTTGTAATATCAATAACCAATAAAACTTATACATGTTGGGAATTTATTTTAAACATTATCAACATGATTTATCCTCATTTAATCTATTTAATTTTATTTGTGGAAATAAGATTCTAATTTTTAAATTGTAATAAATAATGACTAATGTGTTGTGAATTGTCCATAATTGGGTAATTTAATACAGTATAGACCATATAAATTTCAATTTATATTTTCTATATATTTTTCTGATTCTTAAACAATTTTATAATATGTTATTTTTATAAAATAACAATAGTGTCAATTTTGACACTATTCATTTATTTTAATTTTTATAAAATCCAAACAGAGGATAT
Organism: Viscum album; assembly: GCA_963277665.1. Taxonomy (NCBI): domain Eukaryota; kingdom Viridiplantae; phylum Streptophyta; class Magnoliopsida; order Santalales; family Viscaceae; genus Viscum; species Viscum album. The sequence continues at coordinate 748,681,790 of OY728138.1, read as the reverse complement.
ATTCTAACCAAAATATTTAATAGATTCCTAACATGTCAAATATGTCTATAAAATTCGTGGATCACCTTAAATAGTTCATATAATATTTATTTTAATATTTGTAAATCCATTTATTTGGTATATCTCTTAATAAAATCATTTGTACATCATTTTTGTCTTATTATTTAATATAGTTTTTTGTTGCATAAAAATTAAAAATAAAATTTTATGAGGAATATAAATATCATATAATTCATAAAAATACTTTTAGTCTAATTTATCATCTTATAATCACAACATGTAAATTATTATATTTATTAAATTATGAAGGTGACAACTTTGGAATCATTTAAAATAAAATAATATAACTGTTATAATCGCCTTTATAAGGATCCAAATGGACAATAATTCGGCCAATGGATGATTAGTGTTTAAATATACACTACCATTAAGTTTTTTTCATATTTTTTTGGGCTTTTTGATATGAATTACTATTTAAATAAAAACTATATTATTGATTTTTCACTAAATAAATAATTTCTACATCATTAATGTATAAGATAATAAGGTAATTAAATAACACTTAAAAATTACAAATAAATTACCATGATAAATAAAAATATTTTCTGATTTCAAATTAGTATTTATAACCGAATTTATATTCTGTATAACCTTATATTAAAAATACTTTAATTATTAAAGTTTGAGTGAGACATATTTCACTTTCCTTTAAATAATATAAACTAAAGGTCATAATCAAATACAAGTGGGTTTCAATGGATGCCATTTCGACCAAAATATGTCATAGGACGAAATATAATCATACAATTATATTAAGACTATTGTTAGGGTAATTTTATAATATTATATTTACTCTCAGTTACCAGATTTACCTTTAACTATGGAAAATAAAATTTACCGTAGTTAATATTCATAGTGCACAAAAATAAAAAGTAGACTACTAACATAATTTGGACCTACTGATATCAAATATGGAATCCATTTTTCTTAATTCTAAATACAGAAGTTGTATTAATTAATTTAATATTAATACTGTTATTAAGAAAACAAGTTTTAGAAGTTAAAACATTGCAAAAGATTGAAATGATTTTACCTATGAATTCAATGTAAAATAAATGATAATAACAGAAATTATATTAAATGGTAAAATAATATTCTATTTACACTTTAAAACCGTTAAATATTATAATTTAACCATATAAATTATTACAATGAAAAAGGTTGTTTTTAATTAAAATATAGCGTGTTTTTACTATTCATTAAAACATGAAAGTTATCAGAATAATATAAAAAATTTATCCAAAGTAAATTTTAATATCCTAATTCCAAATAATAATTTTATTTTTTCAAATTGAACTTATAAACATGTAAAAAACTATATTTAATGTGGGTGTGCCATCGATAAGAGATAAAACTGTATTTTTTTAAAAAATACTTATTTTACCCGAAAAATTTATTTTGTTCTTATACCATGTTCTAGAAAATGTGTAATATGAATTATAATGTTATAAAATTAAAAATATAGTCAATACTATTCATAATAGATATTTCATAATAATATTATAATAATATATTGTTGTTTAGTGAAACCCGGAATTGCGTACAACACACACTATCGAGGAAGGTCGTGATTGCGTGTAACACAAACCAAGTCAGGGTTGCGTGTAGTGCATGACTCCTGTGTTGTTGCATATAACAAAATCAAACCATATTTCATTTATACATTAAATATATATGTATATATACACTCAATTTTTCATTGAATAATTACTATCAAACAAACTTGAAATTTATTTTAACACGACCAAAGATTTTTGTTGCGTATACGGCAAGCTAATACAATGTTGCGTATAGTGCTAGATAATCTTAGTGTAGCGTACATCAGAAGATATGAAAGAAATTAGAAAGAATATATCTTATAAAATCTTGGGGTGTTACAGCCACACCTTCCAATCTATTATCCATAATAAAGAAATACTTTGAAAGATCTAGAAATGTATAATTAATAGAAATTTACAGATCTTTAAAGTACAACTAAAATCATAGTTCAATAGGGTCAAAAACATAGTCATAACAGGAATGAAAAACTCCTCTGATACCAAATTTTTATCGGAGTAGAGTACTCACGAGGGGGTGAATTCAGTATCTATAAATTTTTTTTGTTTAAAACATTTTTCTTAATAGGTTCCCCAATAAAATAAATACATCCCATTCAATCAAAGTAATATGGTTATGAATGTTTGACTATTTAAATAACTTCTCAAAAGATTGATTAATTATCAATAATCTTAATATCAGTTATTAATATTACTTTTGATGCTATTTTAATAAGGAAATACAATTATAACTTCTTTCCAATATTAACTATTAAAGTAAATCTAGTGATTTATAAATTATCTAGTAAAACAGATAAAACTGAATTATACAACACAATGGATATAAAACAAGTGGTTAAATGTCGAGCCAAGACCTAATCCACTCCACTTGGTGATCACATTCCACCAAGAATTTTATGTAAATAAACATGATCCACACCCTAGATTGGGGTAAAAAATAGTGCACAAGACAATCCAGGTCATACGACCTCTTCCATAGTTCATTGAGGGTATAAATAAATAGGTCACACAGGGACCTCTTCCACACTTATCTGTGGGAATAAACAGGTGTAAAAATATGCAAGGAAGTGTATCTTGTATACTCCAGTTTACTGTAGGAGTCACTCTCTGTTTTTATATAGATACATACACACTGCTCGACAGCTAAAAACAGTAATCAACAAAAAAAATTATGAGATAAGTTTATAAGTTCTCTGAGTGTTATTCAATGCAGCTCGGGACTTCTAAGATGAAGTAGATGTAAGAATTGAGTCCTCTTGTGAAAAATAGAGTATCATAAGTCTGGTGTTATTTCGTCATCTTTGTGATTTTTTTATTCCAAATATATCCTGACTCTGATTTATGATATCCCAGTCTTTTTATTCGTTAATTCATCAAGTGTTCTTCAGATATATTGTGGTGCATGTGTCAATTTTTTTCTTCAAGAATGCTCATGTTTCTTCGCTATCACAACCCACAATTTCTATGCCATGATTTTATATTTATTCTTGAAGTGCATGTGCTGGAGCTAACAGGATGTATTTATTCTTCACCTCATGCCTCATTAATTAAGGTGTCATGTCTATGATGAAATATTAATTATGTTAGGGCATTTAAAAGACTCAAATAAGAATGTAATAAATTAATCTGAAAAACGACAAAACAGACTAAATAATGGTGTCACAGACTATCTAGAAATGGTGTCTCCATGGAACGGTGTCTCCTTTTTTCTTTTTATCGTTGATATAGTTGTGATGAGAAACCGATAGCATGTATGCAATGTTAGGATCATGGTGTCTAATCCTCCAATCTTCAAACGGTATCTTAGAAAGGAACTTGTGTCACAGACCTAAACAGTTCTGAAAATGGTTATGGTGTCTGGTCACTATGTATGGTTCGCGATGTCTAGTTCATGGTGTTTGGTCATGGTGTCTGGTTCACGGTGTCATGTTTATGGTGTCTAGTCTTGTTGTCTTGTCCCGGTGTCTGGTTCACAGTGTCTAGGTCACAGTGTCTTGTTACTTTTCCCAAAAAGCATAACTGGTGGCAGACTCACAATTTCTTAGAGTTGGCCAAATATCTATATACATACTTAAGCCGTGATATCCACATAATGAATTAAAATAATCATTTATCAAGGAAACTAAATATAAAATAAAAATAAAAACATAGTTTACCCTAATCAAATATGATTTACAACAATGAAGATTTTGGATAGGTTTATTTTAAAGCATAAAGAAACCAATCATCTATAAACATTATATGAGATATGATAAACACTATTAACAAGTTTTACAGAAGGTATAAGATTTTTTATCATTAAAACATGATTAACACATGAGGAATCAAATAATAGAGTTCAATTTCATCATTTTGAGAGTTTTTGTTTCTTGGTTTTCATGATCGGCTCACTTGTATACATGCATGGAAGATCGAGTAAAATTAATATATGACTCTAGAATTGATATTATATGTTATCAGTGAACATAAAAAAGCTTAATAGAACTTATAAATTATTTTTATATATGGTATAAGGAAGATTTATTAGATAAATAGTTAATGATAATTGTTTAGATTAATTTGGATGGATTTCAGTCATAACAAACTCATTTTGTTTTATTATTTAATATTATGTATATATGTTAGTCATAGAATAAAAAAGGTGTTATAAAATTAATTTTGAAATATATATCTACCATTATAATGGTTTTATGACCATCCATGAATGTGGTGAAATAAAATTGAAACTTTTCATCCCTGAATGTGATAAAACAACCCTTTTTGGCTGACATTTCAATTTTTAGAATAAAAGGGAGAGGATAAGATGTTTAATGATAATTTACTCCTTTAAATTAATAAAATTATAGTATATATAATATAATAGAGTTATAATTACACTTTGACATAGGAATATGAGGTGAGAATAAAAAAATAAAATAATAAAATAAAATAAAATAAAGATGATTTTACCTCATGAATTCTTCTCCTTGAGAGCCCCTGTAAAAATATTCATTTTGGTATCTTTGAAACCAATGGATCCTCGACATGGGTAAGAGGATTCAAAAGTTTATTGGGTTGAAATTGGACAATATTATAGCATTATAATGAGTGATGACAAGAGGTGTCGAGGGTGGTATTTATAGTGGAAGATGGGGTGTTTTTTGGTTATTTTATTCATTAGTTTATTATTTTGGCTCAAGACTATGAATAGTTTGAAACTTATCACAAAATATTTTAAATTAATGAAGGATATTTTTATATTATGGTCTTATATTAGCTATAAGTAATCTATAATTGAAAAATTCAAGCATTTTTTAAATACCATAAATTATCGTATTTCACTATTAAACAAAAATCAAATTTCTTAGTAAAATCATAAAAATTTACCCTAACAATTTTTAGAAACATTTAATAAAAAAATGGACCATATTTTATGAAATTAATTTCAAAAATATGACAAATTTTTTTAAAAAAAAATAATAATTTATTTGAAAAATATCGAATTTAAAATTATGAATGATTTTATGACACTTTGAAAAATTAATTTTGATCTCATACAATGATCTTCTAATCATAAGAAAAAAAAACTAGTTTATGAATTTATTTTTTATTGGATCTCAATGTATATTAACAAGGTTAAATTAAATAGGTGGTGAATTTTAGGTTTAAAAACTTTCATTTTAACCTTATAATAAAATTATTTTACCATGGTTAAACAAAACATATTCACAAAAATCACTTAATTATCAAAATAAAAATCAAACATGGCCCTTTGGTATGATAAAAAAGGGAATCTTAATCAACTAGATTACTATATAAATGTTTTCAAGATGTAATGAAAAATTATTTCTATCATAATAGCTTATATAATCATAATCAGTAAGGTTAAAATATATCATAGTGTCAATAATATTTATGATAACAAAATTTAATATAAAAACGTGAATAAAAAATGTTTCAATTTTAAATTACATGTAGCATAAAATATAAACTTTTATTAAATAATAAATAAAAAATATTACACTTCATTAAACCCGAAGAGAAGGGTATCCTATGACCTAGGATAATGGTCACTTATTTTATATTTCCAAGAATGTTCATCTTTCCGTTACTAGGGAAGGCCCTTGATACAATGATCACTATGTCTTATTATCCTCGTGAGCCCTTGAAACGATGATTAGATGCTATCACAATATCCCTATGTTCCTTAGATCAATATGATGAACAATATCTCTGCATTCCTAGCCACATAATCCTTTAATCATATTCACACAATCAGATGCATCGATTATAAAACAAATGTCTCTTAAATGATTACAACAACTAAGAACAAGATTTTCATGCTAGTAATATTTAGACATCTCATGAAAGAGGTATTTTAAAATGCAATTGATCATCCCCAAACACATCAAATGACTATTAGTTTATAGGAAGATCCCAAATGGTCATATTTCCATCCCAAGAATCATATTTCTCTATGATTGTTTCAATGAATTAGATAACAGGAACTCCAACGACCATATCATAATATAAAGTATGAAGTCATTTTGAATTAAAAACATTTTCAATGTAAAGGTTATTCCAATATGATAAAAAATAATTTCTAGTATTTAATATTTAAACATTAGTCAATCATATGAATTTTCATATCTAATTTAATTAAGATAAATTCTATGAGAGTGAATCAGATTTTTATCGGTTCTGATACCAATTCTGATTATAAAGACTACTGTTAGTATAATGTCAAGTTAAAAAGATTTATCTTTGATTTGATAAAGGTGAATCCAAATATTTTTGGTTTCATACTCAATATGGTAATCCTAATAAGTAATATTTATTTTACATTCTTGAATACTTTTTAATGATTCCAAATTATCGTAAAAGTGTATGTTTTCTATAAAAAAATTTTAAAAACATTCTGGACATAAAAGAGTTATTAATAAAATATTTATGATAGTGTTTTTGATTTTCAAAACAAAATGAATGTAAAATTCATATTGAAAATTTTGGCCTTAAAAATATCCCCTTTATGGAAAGCAAAAACCACAAATATTGAATAGAATAAAACTTTTAAAAACATAATTCCATTATTTATTTAAGATCGTCATATTAAAATTTGGAAAGTAATAATTATCTACCACTGTGTCTATAACTCTTCTGAATGAAATTGTGAATACAAATAACTTCACCTTAGGATAAAAACTCCCCCTAAAAATTATATTATCATTTAGTAGATATCTTCTTTAAGAATTTTTTTCTCCCCCTTAAAAAATACCCCCCTTTTAAAAGAATTATCCCCCTTTGTGATTTTATAAATGAAAATGATAAAGTATTATATTGATAGAAATGGTTTAGAAAAAAAATACTTTAAATAAAATAAATAAATGATTAGTCATAAAAAAGACTTTATAAAAGAATATTATCCCAATCAGAATTGGGAAAACAATCAATCATTCATATTTTTATAAAGATTTTATTCATTAAAAAGAGTTAAAAAATTAATTACACTAAGAGTTAAAAAAATCAACATTTTTTTGTTAAGGCTTTGACAGTAGACTTTAATGTCTTGAATTCCTTTCTATATTTATCTAGATTTATAATAAATTCATCTTGATCCTGATTTCTTTTTATCTTTATTTGGAGTATTTCATCTTGAATCTTAATTTTTTAGACATTTCTTCACTCTAATTCTTTAAATTGTTGATTTATTCCCAATATTTTTTAAGCATGGAAATATTTTTTCTTATGTATCTCAATTTCCCATTAATTGTTTCACATCCTAAGACTATATATATAAATAAATTTTTAGCTTACCTATGGACATCACATTATCTTCCATGATTTTTCATAACTCAATAGATTCTACAAATTCATTCAAAGAAGACTTTACATCATCGAAATTTTTATCAAAACGTTTTATATCATTATTTAATTGATGATGACACTTTTTCACTTCTCATCACGATATTCTATGATTTTAATAAATTTATTGAATATTTTTAAACACAACTTCAATTATAACCTCCTTTTCTATTAAAATTCTTATTGAGTCTAATTTTTTATTGAAAGTGTCTTCAATCATCTAGAATTAGTACTCAATATTTAGAAAATAAGAAATAATTCCTTCAGGTCTTTTCAAAGTCTATACAATATAATCATATCCTTATAAGGAAGTTGTCTTGATGGATTCAGAAGGAACATGTTCAATGGTTCTAGTTTGAAACTACTTTGAAATCCTTTTATTATATTCCATTAATAGTTTTTTTAGTTGTTTTCCAAATATATTTTCCATTAGATATTTGAATGGTATCATCCTCATCATTTATCATATTAGAAGGATCTCTATTGGCTTCTTTTTCTTCAATTATTATGTCTATCATCCATTTTGTATGAGGATAGGTCTCTTGAAACAAATGGGGTCTTTTTCATCTCAAGACAAATAGAATTTTCATTTTGGTTACCTAAGGAAGGAAATTCTATTGAATATTCTTGAGATGTTCTTAATGAAAGCTAATCAGATTGGAATGCTACATCTTTTTAATTATTTTCTTCTCTATGACCTTTATCCTCTTTATTTCCATCGTCTTTCTTAATTTAAATTTCTTATTCTTCATCTAATTATTCTTCAACTTCTTCTTTATATTCACCTTCTTTATCGAAGAAATAAAAATTTTCAATCTCTTCTTGAAGTAGTCCTTGTATTATTGAAGAATCTTTCCCTACTGGTAAAAACTCCAAAGGATTTTTATGCGGTTTAGATGGATCTAATTCTTTATCAACAACAGTATAATTACCATTATTTACAATAGAGGGAAATTATGTATTGATCACAATGGTCAATTAAAAATATAAACCTGTATCTAGATTTGAGGAAGGAAACAAAATGTTTCTTGAGGCTTCTTCCACACATTTCATCAATGAACCAACTAAACACACACCTTGAATTTTTGTATTTATTTTATTTTCTTTTGCTTATTTTTCTTGGGTTTCAACACCATGTATTCTAACAATAACGGATTCACCTGGATTTAGTCCACACTAAGGATCTCCTTATTTTTTTCATCCACTTTATTTCTCTATTATCAGCTACTTCATCTAGGATAGTATCTTGTTTATTTAATTTTTGAGGCTATGAAGCTTTTTTTTCATAACCTTATTTCTTGAACAATTTTATTTTTCTTAGTTTGAATATTATTATCCAGTTTCTAGGAAATTTCATCTTTCGGAGCATATTCACCTTAATTATTAACAAAATCCTTCATTTATTCATCAAAATAATACTTCATCCTATTGGTTAAATCATCACTAACTAGAATAATTTTGATATTCTTTGGTTTTGACTTAGTTTCTATATTTTAATATTTATTCACTAAATCAATTATATTGTTAAGATTGCTGTAAACATAATGATCTTGGATTTGATAAATCCAGACATGAGTTTACTAATCGTGAGAAAAATATACCCCATAAGATATATCTTTCTCATTATGAAAATAAAGTACTTAATAAAAAAATCAATGTCCTTCAAGGAATATTGATCTCCCATTCTGGGTATAAAAAATCCTTGCATCCATAATGCAACAATCTGATTATTTTCCATTAGGTGAGTTTCTTTCCTAACATTCTCTTAATGATCAAACAAAGAGTTTTCATCTTTCTTCTTATCAAAAGATTGAAAACTATCGACTAATTTAAGATAAGGACATAAATATTTACCTTCTAATATAATTAGAAGAAAACATAAGGATTTTCTATAGAAAACTTGATATCCTTTTCCAATAATTATGAAAGATATCATTTTTTCCATTTGAAAGTTGAAATCTTACTGATTTATAATATTCAAAGTCTCAATAAATAATTATCAGATCATAATCCTTCTCAGGTTTAGAAACACAAAGAGATTCCCAACCTTTAAATAGTAACATTTTCATTTGAATTGATTAATACTGATCAAAAAAGTTTTTATCCGCTAACCTTCCTCTAAAGAAAACCTTTCATCAAAGTCCTTTATGGGAATTGTATTCTTAGAAGATGTTTGGGATTCTAAAATTCAGACTTGAGGAGAATTTTATAATCATACTGGTAGGTTTTGAATTTAGTAGAACTTCAAGGTGAGGAGACTATGGTTTTCGATGTAGGATACAGGGCTCCCAACATTATATAGGTAATTTCAAGCGATTATTAAACTTGAAGATCTAATCTATGTGAAACGTTTTGATCTTATCTAATCAAACGGTTACAAATATATATGATTTTTTTAAATGAACACTTTATGTTAAAAAAATTATCTTATTGGGGTTGAATATGAAAATAAATTAAAAAACAATTTGTTTAGGAAATCTAAAAGTAATTGCAACAACATAAATGATAATGGATGTAATGTAATACTTCAAAAATAAAGAGATAAGAAGAATACCTTTCAGAATTGTAAATACTTATCAATATAATAATGATGTTCTTATTTAATTTTTTTAAATAATTATATTATAATGGAAACTAAATATATACTTTTTAAAAAATAAAATGTTTTTGGAAGTAAAAATATAGACTTATATAATAGAAAACATTTTCTGAATCTATAATATTTCGAATAGTAAGAGTCTAGGCAATTTGTAATGTTTTCAAGATCTAATGATCCACTTAGTTATATAGACTCTATACTTTTTTAAGAAAAATTGAATCCAAAAAAATATGATAAATTTTAAGGAAAAACAAAAAAATAAAAAAAAACATAAATAATTTGAAAAAACAACCAACATATTTACTCCCCTACGAACAAGAATAACTTAAGGTAAGGATATTGGTAAACAAAAATTATATATGAATTATTATTTTATATTTATCATTACTATATTTTATTTAATTTATTCAAATCTATGAAAAGGTAATGGTTTTTTAAAAATATCATCAAGTTGTCCTTGTGTTTCGATGAATTGTAAAATGATATATCCTTTAATTTTGTGATCCAAAAAAAATTGATGCCCAATATATATGTTTTTTGCACAATATTTATGTGAAGGTTTATTTATTAATGTAATGGAACTATTTTTATCACAAAGTCTTTGATTTTTTGTAAAACTCATCCCATAATTAGTGAGTGTGTGTTCCATCCACAATACTTGAGCATAGAATTTTCCAATTTCCACATATTCAGCTTCAGTAGTGGAAATTGCTATAGAGATCTGTTTCTTACAAGACAAAAAAAAAAATTAATATAATAAGAAATGAAAATTTATATAAGTACATTTTATATCCATTCTATAACCACCAAATTCACCATCCAAAAAAAATTAATTCAATATCATTTCAAGAAGAGCAGAAAAATCATAAATCCCTGGTCCCCTTTAGATAAATAAAAATTAGTTTAACTTACTTTAAATGGGATTACATTGTATTAACTTGATATCATGAAAATAATAATACAGAAAACATTAAGTATGGTAAAATGGCTATTAATTAGAGTAAACTTCTAATCATACCTCTAAATGTTTTTTGATCAACTGATTTCCCGGCGTCATCAAGATCAAGTGTATTTTTGTAACCAATGGGAGTACTAATATTTTTAGTATTATGGAATTAAAAATTTTTTGAATATAATTTATATAATTATGTTGGGATATAAAATTACCTTCTAGTATTTGAGAAATTTGAAAACCAAGAAAAAATGTTAACTCACACATCATACTCATCTCAAACTCAGACTTCATAAGATCAAGAAATGAATATTCAAAGGATTGTTGAGTTGATATGAATATAATTTCACTGATATATTTTTAAAAAATTATAATATTTTTGTTATATTTGATAAAAAAATAGGATTTGAAACTACCTTTTCAAATTATTTCAAAACTAAAATACCATTAACATATCATACCAAGATCTAGGGGATTTTTAAAGCCATATAAATCTTTGTTAATTCTATAAACATATTTATGAGGTTTCTTATTTTAAAAATCATAGGGTTGTTCAAAATAGACTTCCAACTACAGATATCCATTAAATAAAGAACACTTCACATCCATTTGAAAAATCTTGATATTAAATAACTTTTCAAAGGGTATTAGAATATGAATAGATTCTATTCTTGAAACTGGTGCTTATGTTTATTCATAATATATTAATTCTTTTTAATTGTAACCATTTTAAAAAATATTCCTTTATTTCAAATGATTATTCCATTTTCATCACATTTGTTTCTAAAGATCGATTTTACTCTAATTATGGATGTTTATTTAAGTATTACAACCAAGGTCCACACATTATTCATTTCAAATTCATTTAGTTCTTCTTACACATCCATAATACCATCATCATTACCTAAATCTTGATTGGGTTTTTTAGGTTCAAATTGGAGAATAAAATAAATATGTTTTATTCCATTTCTCAATTAACATCTAGTCCTGACTGAAAAATTAATTTTTATTATAAAATCACTTGTTAGGAAATGTGAAAAACCAGTCCCAGTTAATCTGGAGGTGAAGCCTAATAGGAGAAAGAAAATCAATCAAATAAAATCCTGAGCCTATTAGTGATTTTCTCTCTATAAATATTCCAGTTCAAAATACAAACCTTCAAATCTAGGTCATTTCTAATAACATCTTCAAGACGACATGCCATTTTATCCAAGGATTGATCATTCTCTTCTCTGCTGATTTTCCCATCATTGAAGACTCTCATCAGGATTATATCTTGTTTGTCGATCTAATTCGCCTGCTCGCAATTTACCTCCACATGAATAGGTCTCCCCATCATCTCTGCCTCCTCCTGTGGTATTTTGACATAAAGAAATTCCTCCACTATCTCATCCTTAGAGTGGAGGAAAGGTTCTTTAGAGTCCTTTGTAAATATAGTGAATTTATCCTTGTTGTTGTTGTCTTAGACTGTAACTTGTGGCTTCTCCTTCAAAATAACCACGAGGGATGAAGACATTTCATTCTCATATTTTTTTTGATTTTCTACCTGATGGTATTTCCATAGGTTTTGTTAAATTAGAGTAGTCCTTTCACCCTTTCCCCATCTTCTTCCTAGGTGTTTGCTTATCCTCAAGAGCCTTAATATCCTCCTATGACTCCACACCTTCTATAATTCTTGCATCCGGGTCATTGGGTGTATCCTGGATAGGCACATTGATGTCCAAACATTCAAAGTAGTTTGAGTATGAACAAAATTTTGAACTGGAGCCTTCCCCACTGTTTGAATGTTGATCCATGAAATACTCTTCTTGCATTGAGGTTCTTTTTCAACCACTTCTTACCATACCCCAATTTTCTTCCCAGGTGAACTCTTACCTTCAGATTGAGATACCTGCGGAGGGGATTCAGAAGTTTGCAATAAAATTCCTAGGTCTCAGTCCCTCAAATCCTCCTTAGGCCGATTAAAATTCCCAATCACAGAAGGTTTCTCAACTTGATTTACCATAAGGCTATTCTGCACTGCCCTGCCCGCTGAGTAATTGTTCTGTATAGAATCGTTCTCCTTCCACCCATGCAATGTCACTTTCCCCTAATGACTATCCCATCTTCATACAGTATCTGAGTGACCCAGTATTCCGCAAGTCAAGCAAAACTCCTCCCAATTATCGAAGACCACTGGTTATTTACACGAAACTTTCTCACCAGCTTCAATCCACACCGATTCAACTCACGACCTTGACACATCCACCTCCAAACACTTGCGCGGGTTTATCGGATGACATAAAGAAGCAGCACGTGAATCAAAATAGAGGAAATGACCGACAATATTTCCTATCATACATAGAATCGAGGGATTCTAAAATGGTATAGGATGTTGAGGAATACTAACCCAAACCAAAACTGTAGGAGAATCGCGAATCAGGTATAGGTCGTAGCTCCACTGAAATAGATAGAAGTTACATCCACTGCATTTCCTGGGTGCACATGATAGAGTATACAAAAATTCCTCAACATTACAAGAGTTTTTGTTAAAAACACTATATTCCTTATAAGTAGTTGAATATCATTAAAATATACCTTCATCAGAATCGGTTGAAAATGGGTGTAAATTATCTTTCATACCCATGATTAATACTTCGAATCCGAATATTATAATGTAAGAAAATTTTGGTTTTCAGCCTTTCCAAATATCATAAAAAGTTTTATTAATAAAAGGTATAATTAAAACATGATTTATAGTATAACAAGAAGTACTAACTGCTTCAACCCAAAAATTTTTATCAATTGAGTATTCACTCAACATGGTTCTTGTTATTTCTTGAAGAATATGTTATAATTTTTCAACAATAACATTTTTCTGAGTAGTTTTAAGAGATGAAAAGTTATGTGTAATGCCTTTTTTAGTACAAAATGTTTAAAAATTAGAATTTAAAATTTCTCCACCATTATCACTATGAATAGTTATCAAGGGGAGTTTAATCTATTTTTTTAACTTTGACTACAAAATTTTTTGAATAACAAAAGGGTTTAGATTTCTTTGTTAGAAAATAGACCCATATGTATCTGGAGTAATCATCAATTAAAAAATACTTAGTATTTTCCTCCAACACTTCCAGTTTGTGTAGGACCAAATAAATCCATGTAAAATGACTATAAATCATCATAATTTGAGACTTCACTAATATAGTTACAGCTTGACTTATGTTTCTTACATTATTAAAAAGGGTAACATAATTTTGAATAATTAAATATAATCTATGATATATACTTAAGAAGTCTTTTCTTAGTCAACACATAATTTTCAAAGGTTACAATGTCATAATATTTTATGTCTCAACCAAGATTGGTCTTTTATTTCACTAAGGCAAGGTAAGCCTTATCTCTTAAGTTCATTTAATTTTTGAGTGTATACATTCTTATACTACTGGGACGAAATAATGAATTCATCTTGGGATTTTTGTACTACACGTTTATCATTCCTCAAATTCACATGGTACCCTTTATCAGATAATTGAATTATACTTATATGTTTTTTCTTAACACCTTTAACAAATTGAACATTTTAAATAAAAGCTTTACCAGGAAGAACAATATTACATATACAGATAATCTCTCCCTGAGCATTATCTCCGAAGGTAACATTTAAAACTTTTATCATTATAATATTTTCAAAGAAATAATGGTGTCCAGTAATATGACTAAAAAACCATTATCATTGTACCAATTATTCATGTTGATGATAATTTATTTTTTATCCTTAAAATAAAATAACTAGGCTTTTGGAACCCAAATTTTCTTGGGTCTAGAAATGTTAGAAACGAAATATTATATATCCACTTTTTTTTGAAAAAATTTCTCTGTGGAAACATAAATATTGAACATTATTTGAAGATAAATGTTTATTCTAGTGACCACCACTTTGTAATTTTTTACAAAAGGGTGCACTTTTCAGAAAAATGTAATTGTTGTTGAAAATAAGGTTTCTAATAGTTTACCCTATTTTAGAACAAGTACCATGATGATGATTTTTTTTATAAATTTAATCAAAACCTTCCTTAACAAAAGTATAGTTAAAAAATTCCTAAAGAAAAAATTTTATACATTATTTTGAAATCTAAATTCTTATCCAATAGAATCATAGTCTCCGATTTTATTTTTTCAAAACAAGTTTATAAATCATTCTCTTTATAAACTACTTTTTATAAATCTTTATAAATAGTATCTTTTTAAAAAATATCTTTATCGAGTTATTTATAATGATTTAAATCTTATTTTTTAAAACATTTATCCTTTAATTTTATTTATCAAATTTTTTTAAAAAAAATCAATTTTCATTTTTGGGAGTTTTTAAAAACATTAAACCTATTCATAGGAAGGATGATTATAATCATATACTGAGAAAAATTATTCAAATGAAGATTTAAAATCCTTCTCAACAAAAAAAGTAGGAACATTTTCACTTAAGGATAAATTGGTAAGGTTGTCAATGGTGTGTACCTTATATATAAGATAGATATTTTCATTTTGTATTATGGAAAGAATACTAATGTTGTTATATTTAAAATATTCATTATCTTAAGATTTATCTAAAGAGTCTCATCCACTAGCACTCCTGGAATAATTTTCATTAATAAAGATCTTGTTCTTAGACTTATAAAACATTCTCAAATATCTATCAAAATGTTTTTATTTTCTATCATTTTTTTTCAACTTAGAAAAATCAAGTATGATATTTCCACCTTTCCTACACTCATAATAAGTGACTTCAGAAAATTTATTTTATTTATTTCCTTGTTACCTTTCATATATCGATACTGAAAGTCCTTTTTAACAAATATCTTGGTCATCCTCTGAGAAATATTATTTAGTTAATTTTTGTATTGCTCAGATCCACTAGAATCAGATCAGATAAAAACCTTTTTCTTTATGAAATACATAAAAAATTCCGGTGTTGGAGATTTGGTATGAATTTTAGTAGTATTAAAAGAAAACCCACCATTATTTTTCTTATCTTTTTCAGCATCTATTTTTATTCTACCCACATATTGGAAAAGAGTACTAAATAAATCATCAATATTGATATTTTTTATCCTCCTTGACTCATCAACCATTGTTATTTTAGATTCCCATTCTTTTGGAATAATGTTGAATATATTTTCTACATGTATTTTATCATCTAATCCTTTCTCTCATATAGATTTTATAATATTTACAATTGTCATAAATATTTTATGCATGTTTTCACTAGATTTACAAGGTAGAAATTCAAATTATTGATATTTAACTTCAAGAATTGCTATTTTTGTTTCAAAAAACATTAAAGTCCAAAAATGAGTTATCCCTAAATTTTTCAAAATTATATTAGTGGATTCACGAGAATAAATATAAATATATATGTTTCTAGTCATTGAGCACAAAAAAGTATTCCTTATTTTATAATTCAACTAATATTCCTACTTTTCATGATTTGTAAAAGTTCTGACTCCATTATCTAAAATTTTATAATCACTGGTCAACATTACAAAATTATCTACTCTTTTGTTTATCATAAATGTTTTCATTCTATCCCTCCAATATTCATAATCATCACCGTCAACAATTTTTGGTCTATTCAGATTCATATTATCTATTGAGCAGACATTAATTCCTACCATATTTTAAAACAGATACAAAAAATCTTTTCCCTAATACATGTTAGTGGAAGATGTTTTTATAAATAAAAATGTTATAATAAAATATAACAAACTTGAAATAGTGAAGTTGATAAGAAGTTTATAAATTATTTAAGTAGTGGAACCTGCTCAGATACCAATTGTAGCATCGTAATGTATATGGATATGGAGAATAAAATAGGGGTGAATTGTATGTTTAAAAACATTCATTTTTATCCTTAAAAGAAACATAGTTTAAAAAGGTAAAAAAACTTATTCAAAAAAAGGGTATCATAATCAAGTATATTATGATATGTAAGTCCATAGGTCATAATGAGAAATTAATTCTATATTAATAGCATTTATAATTGTTATTAATAAGGTTAAAATATATCAGAGTCAATAATAAAAGTATTATAATCATGAGTATGTATGATAACATAATTCAAAATAGAATAATGAATATAAAATGTATCACTTTTATATTATATATTATAGAAATATAAACTTGTAGTAAAAAATAAATAAAAATTATTAAACTTATTTTAACCCAAAGAGAAGGGTATACTATAACCGAAGATAAAGGTCCCTTGTTTTATACATATAAGAATGTTTGTCTTTCCCTTACCAGGGAATACCTTTGATATGATGATCAATTTGTCTCGCAATCCCCATGATCCCTCGATACAATGATCAGATTACTTCACACTATCCCTAAATGACCACAATAAATACAATGACCAAAAACACCATCTTCCAAGACATAGAATCCCTCAATCATATTCAAATCATCAAATTCAGTTATTACAAAACAAATGACTCTTAAATGATTGCAATGGCTAAGAATAATATTTTCATGCCTTCAATCTTTAGATATATCATGAAAGGGAAATTTGAAAATATAATCGATCATACCCAAACTCTTCAAATGATAGAGTATTTATAAGAAGATCCCCAATGGTTAAACTTCCATCCCAACATCCATTTTCTCTGAGTTTTCTACAATGACGTGGAGAGTTGGCACTCCAACAGCTATATCATAACAGAAAGTCCGATGTTGTTTTGATTTACCTCATTTTTATGTAAAAGGTATTCCAATATGATATAAAATATTTGTCAGTGTTTAGGATTAAAATTTTAGTCAATACGATGTATATTCATAGAGAATGTCATTATAATAAATTCTATGAGTTTGAATCGGTTTTTTATTGGTTCTGATATCAAGTCTGATTATGAAGATCATTGTCAAACGAAGTCAAGACAAAAAGTCTTAAATATGATTTGATAAAGGTAGGTCTGATTTCTAGTGGTATTATACTCAATATGATAATTGTAATGAGGAAAATTTATTTTATATACTTGAATACTTTATAACAATATCTAAGTAGGTTAAAAGTGTATATTTTCTACAAAAACATTCCAAAAACACTTCATACATAAAAGAGTATGTAATAAAATTTTTAAGAAAAAATTTCTTATTACCAAAAAAAGGGAATATAAAAGTCATAAATAAAATTTTGAATCAAAATTTGTGAAAAGGAATTTTCTTTTAAAATATTATATTAATTATAAAATTGTTAATAAATATTTAATCTTAAAAATACCAACACTTAATTTATCATTTCTAAAATATTTATTTACATATACTTGGTTATAAATATATCATATTTTCATTTATAATATACTTAAATTTTATTTACACATTCATATATGAGGTGACTATTCTATTGGCTGATTTACTATTCCTAATGGTCACATTACTATTCCAAATGTCTAGTTACTATTTCATCAGCATAGTTTGCTTAATTTCTCGAAATACATCTTATTTCAATCATTATACATTTATGAAGTTATTATAATGTTCTCAAGGTGATTTTATGTTGTTTATAAAATATGAAATAATTACAAGAACAGAATTTATATTGATAAAATTTTGGGTCATTACATTCTTCCCCCCTTATAATTTTGTTCCCTATAATTTTTTTTACATTCTAAGTTGAAAACAGGTGAGGCATGTTATCCTTAATCACTTCCTATGATTACCATGTTTCCTCTTCATACTAATGGTTTCATCATATTACTTTGACCATATCAGTAGTTTGGTTACATATAACTTTATCTCTATGGTCCAAGATCTTCACTGGAATATCCTTTTAAGAGGGATAATTTTCCAACTATATAACCACTCAATTTAGTACATGTGATTGATCTAGTATTTACTTCCTTAATAGGGATACATATAATACATCGTGTAATTGAAACATGGATGGTGGAAGTGAAAGTGAATAGTCCACTTCTCAGAAATGATCATGAATATCAAAGGGGTTGATGTACCTGGGAATTATATATTCATTCCTCCCAAATATCATGATCCTCTTCTATACAGATTTTTGGAGGAATACCATGTCTCTAACCTCAAACTCTAGGTCTCATAGATGATTTCCTGTATAGATCTTCTATCAATTATGGTCTTCCTTGATGTGTTGCTGAATAGTTTTCATCCTTTTCACCATTTCATTGATAATTTCAGGTTCTAGTATCCTACATTCACTGACCACATCAAAACATGCCAGTGTTTTGCATCTTTTCCAATAAATAACTTCATATACATTCATTTGGATGCTCAAGTGGAAATTTTTGTTCTAGTTGAATTCTTCTAGAGGCAGATACGAGTCCCATCATCCTTTAAATTCCATAGAACATGCGCGCAACATGTATCCCTATTTTTGAATAGTTTTATCTGACTGGCCATCAATTTTAGGATGATAATCCATACTAATGTTCAACTAAATGTTTAGAGCATGTTGAATACTTTTCCCAAACATTGAGTTGAATCTTATATCTTGATCGTATATAATAAATAGTGGTACTCCTTATAGAATTACCAATTTTTTGATATATATCCGTGAAACTCTAGTGGGAAGTCCTCTCGAATTTCATTAAGGTGATATAACTTTCGTAGATGATCCCTATCAACCCATATAGCATTGTTTCCTATGGATGACTTTGGATGTCTGATGACAATTTCCATGGTGATGTTTTACCGCCTCAATGTTGGTATGTTTAATAGTCTTATCATCCCCTTAGAATTTTTTTAGACTTCACTTGAAGACATACTAGGCACTTTGATATATATTCAGTGATCTCCTCCTTCATATTGCCCCACCAATAGTTATCACAGAGATCTAGATACATCTTTCTTCTCCATAGGTGAATATAGAAGGTTTATCAATGTGCATCACTCAAAAGATCTTTCTTATTATTTGGATTGGATGTATGCATAGTCATGACCCAAATCTTACAACTCATGCCTCATCAATTTTGAACATTTAAGATCTCTTATTTCTCATGGCTTCTATATTATTATGAGTTTCCACATCATTTCTTTAAGCATCCTTTATTTTCCCCATGAGGGATGGTTAGGAAATCATTTTTGAAAGGATTGATGATGTTTCTTCCATAATAATTCACATTCCCTTGTTTTATAAATCTAATAAGATTGGATACTTCTGAATTATAATCATTGAAAAGGTTTCATTATCCTTTCTACATAGAGAATCTACCACACTATTTACTTTTCCAGGATGGTAGTGGATTGAACAGTCATAATTATTGATGATATCTAACAATATTTGTTGGTGAGTATTAATATTATTCTCTGTGAATATATATTTGAGTCTCTTATGATTAGTATGTTTTTCAAAATTTTCCCTAAAAAGATAATGCTTCTAAATTTTTAATGTGAATATCACATATTCTAACTCAAAATAATGTGTGGGATACTTTTTCTCATTAATGTTTATCTTATTTTAGTCATAGGATATCAATTTTTCATTTTACATTGTTATACAACCTAATAACTTCTTTGAATCCTCACTGTATTCCATAAATAGTTCCCCACTTGTTGGAAGCTTGAGTATTGGCTCAAGGATAAGGCTCTTTTTAAAATATTTGAAGTAGTCTTCACATTCATTGGTCTAGAAAAACCTCTCTCCCTTTGAATTTATTTTGGTTAGTGGGTTTGAAAATCTTTATATGTTCGTCCGAAATCGCCAGTAAAACCTAGTTAAACCAAAGAAAATACACATCTCTATTATAATTGTTGGCCTAGTACACTCTTTGATTGCCGTAATCTTGAAAGGTTATATTGATATTCATTTTCATGTGATAAAATTTCCCATCAATGATACTTATTCTATTCATAAATCACATTTACTATACGTTGCATAAATTTTCTCCCATTACAAAGTCTTCACCACAATATTAAAATGGTCATAATGTTCCTCCTTACTCTTAGAGTATATCACAATATCATCAATCGAGACTACCATAAATTTATAAAGGTAATATATAATGACTCTTCATTAATTCCATGAATAGGGTTTCAACATTTTGAACTCATATTGTCCATACCTTTTTGAAAAGGTACTCTTGGGAATATCTTCCTTCCTTACCATTAATTAGTGGTATCTCGGCTGAATATCCACTTGAGTGAAATAATTTCCATGATGTAGCCAATTGAATAAGGTATATACCCATGGAAGGGGATAATTGTTCTTTATTGTGATTTTATTGATCTAACAATAATTAATAGATAGGTCCATTGAACCATACTTCTTATTGGGGAAGAGGACTAGTGCCCCCCATGGGAAAACACTCAGGTATATAGAACCCTTGTCCAGGTTCACTTTTAACTATTTGTTTATCTATTCCATATAAATGGTTTCCATTATATAATGTGTCTTTGATATAAAAAGATATCAATTAATCAGTTCAATTTATAACTCATCCTCTCGATCAGGAGGCATACCGGGTAATTCTTCAAGGAACACATCAGTGTAGTCCCTACTAATGGAAATATATTGGATCATGATTATACCCTTTTTCATAATCATTTGAGATAGATATGATTTCCCATAATTTAATAATATCCACACATGAGATGGTGATTCATAAGGATATTCTTCCTCATCATTACACTTATACATAATTGTATGATTCCTTGGTATGTGAAGAGTGTTCTTCTTTTCCCGACATTTGCTGTTGGCTATGTACAAAGATAGTCAATCCATTCCCAAAATAGCATCAAACACCACCAAATGGAGAAATACTAGATTTTATGGGAGTTTCAGTCTACAAACATTAACAAGGGATTAATTATATACTTTTCATCCAAAAATTTCTTCCTTTCCTATTATCATAGATAACAAAAACACCATATAATAAGGTCATA
Organism: Viscum album; assembly: GCA_963277665.1. Classification (NCBI taxonomy): domain Eukaryota; kingdom Viridiplantae; phylum Streptophyta; class Magnoliopsida; order Santalales; family Viscaceae; genus Viscum; species Viscum album. The sequence continues at coordinate 748,659,898 of OY728138.1, read as the reverse complement.
TTTTAATTGTTCTACTAAACTTGCATGATATTAAAGAATTTGTAGAACCAGAATCAAATAGTATGTTCATTATCTTGAATTAATAACTATCTTACCTATCAAAAATTCATTTCGGGCTCCACCTCAATAGCACTTAAGGATTAATCTTTTTATTTCTCATTTTTCTTTAGTGGATTTAGATGCAGATTTCCCTCAAGGACTGGGGGTTTAGTGTAATAGATTTTATAGTGACCATTATCCCTACAATTGAGTCATTATGTTATGGGTGGTTCACTCTTTTCTCACACCACATTTTCCATATTCTTCACGTATCTTCTACATTCATGATCCTAGTGACCTTGTCTAACACACTTGATGAATTTTCCCATTCCTTTGATGAAATTTTCATGATTCTTCTTCCAACATTTTTTACATGTGAGTGGTTGATATTTCTTTCCACCTTTTTCATTAGATCCTCAAACTTGAAAATACATCATTTTTTTCTTTTATCCATATACATGGGATAATTCAACAAACTTCATATCCACTTTGAGATCACATCGAACAACTTCTTCAGAAATCCCAATGTATTGAATTCCAAGATCCTTTAGAAGGTATGGTTTTAAACCACTGAAGAATCTATCTATTTTTTTATCATTATTAATAACAAAACCTGAGGCATACCTATCAATACATTTGGAGTTTTCTTTGTCTGTCTTGATAGATTCACCATATTTTTTCTTCATCTTCATGAATTATATATCCCTCTTCATATGAATAGTTCAAGGTAAATACTTGTTAAAAAATAGTTTACTAAGGTCTTCCCACTCCATCTCTTCATTTTCATCCTTCATCTTGGTGTTCTTAATCAGCAACCCCTATTTATTGACCTCTCCATCTAAATATTAAATATCTAGAGTCATCTTATCTATCTCAAAATAGTTAATCACTAAAAAATATCTCCTCTAATAGGTTGACACAATATTCCTTGACTAGTAGTTTGAAAGATCAACTAAATGTTAATGGTCATTATCACATAAAAGACTCAATATCTAGTTTCTCCCTCTTAGGTGAGGAATTATGTTCCACATTATTTATTTTATTGTTTATATCCTGAGATATCTGGGTAAGCATCACCATGAAATTCTAAACTCCACCTTTCAAGGCATTTGTGATGTTGTTCGGGAAATTGTTGCATTTTCCCTCACATGGATTATTGCCCTGGTTTTTCCTCAATACCACAATTTTATAAAATAGTAAAGGTTTAATCAAAACATATGTCAGTATGTTAAGAATGAATAAATTATTCCTTTGTGAAATTAACTTAAGAGGCATGTCATGTGGGAACCCTATTATTAGAATTTTTCAAAAACAAATATTCATCGGTGATTTGATATACTTAGTCTCATAATAAGTGTTTTCACTAATGTTATCTTATCCTAATTCCAAAACTAACTATACTATGCTTTGATACCAATTATAAAGACCCTACTTTAAATTACAATAATATTATGTCATTCTAAAGACAAACAATATAATAGAGTTAGAAAACCAGGATACAAAGGTTTAGTGTCTTGGGAAAATTAGGACCAAACATAAAATATAAATAATTAAACATAAAAATTATTTAATTTTGTCATCTCTAGATTAGTATTGGCCCTATTTTTCTCCTATGTACAAGTAATCACATGAGGATATGCATCAAAGAAAGGGTTGATCTAAAATACTAGTAAGAGGATAGATAAGAACATGAATCAACATGACATGGGTGATCATAATCATTATCATCATAACACAGGAATGTGATCATAAAAATAATCATGAGTGGAAAATTATATAAATTCTTGTAATGTGGAAATATATAAAAATGAATCATCATGTATTTGTGGTCAACTACCACGCATAATTGTGAACAAATCTAGCATCATGTTCACACATAACATATGTGTATAATCATAACATAATCTTCATTATAAACAAATATAGCATCATGTTCATGAATATTTGACATTATCTCAAGAGATAAATCAGATTATCCAATACATTGGAATGATATATAATTTCAGGCTTAGTCGTGATATCATAATATTTACATAATCATTCTCTCTACATAGAACGTATATTAATCATGGAGATAAAATAACCCATTGAAAGGAATGGGTTTCATGAAAATTTAATAATGAATTAATTATTGATTAAATATTATGGTTCCCAAAAAGAAGTAATAAAATATTTTATATACGAATCATCAATCTTGAGTGAAGAAGAAACAATCTCAAGGTAATTAAAACATGAATTTTTTTTAAAGAACAATTATTTTGGAAAAATCGTTGAATTTGTCATAAAATCATATTCAAAACATATATATACAAGAAAATAAAAGGTAAGAAAAATGAATTTATATTTGAGTAATATTAAAAAAATGCACACTGAAATTAGTAATTAAATAGGAATAACCCAAAAAAAGGAAATTGGGTGTGAGAATCCCACAGCCTTATGTTTGAATGATTTATTCATTTTAATATCCTAGATAATCAAAATAATATTCATTAATTAATAAATCCAAAACCTCTTATACAAGTATTTTATTTATTAAATTTTTATTAAGTTCATTTATGGCCATTTTAATGGGTTATATAGTTCAATTTTGTCATTCTAGGAGTGTAGATTTCATCGTTTAATGATCAGTTAACTTATATACATACATGGAAAATAATGTAAAATGAAGATAATTCTCTATAATTGAGTATATATGTCATTAATGAACATAAAAATATTAAATGATTTTATAAATCATTCGGTTATATGGTATTTGGATGAATCATTAGAGAAAGATTTAATGATAATCATTTAGATTAATTTACGCCGCTTTAGATCATAATAAACTTGTTTTGTTTTATTATTTTATATTACATATATATGTTACTTAAAAAACATAAAAGGGTTATAAAATAAATTTTAAAATCAATAACAAAATATATAATGGTTTATGACTATCCATGTAGGCGGTAAAAGAAAATGAATATTTTTTTCTTAAATGTGAAAAAATAACACTTCACAGATGATGTTTCCATTTTTAGAATAAAAGGGAGAGGAGAAGGGGTTTGATGATTGATTATTCCATTGACATGATAAAATTACAGTATATATAAGATATTATATTTATCATCCCACTTAGAGAAGGGAATATTAGGAGATAATAACAAAATAAAATAAAAAAGAAAAGAAATTAAAAGAAATGAAAGAGGATTTTACTTCTTGCATTCTTCTCCTTCCGAACCTCCATAGAGAGATTGGGATTAGTTTTTTGTTAGGACCCAAGATGTGGAGAATGTTCTTGGGAATATGATTGGGTATAAATTGGATATGCTTCAATTCTAGGAAGGAGTGAGGGGAATAGGTGGTGAGGGGTGGTATTTATAGTTGGGGAGAGGGGTGTTTATTTATTATTTTATTCATCAGTTGATTATTTTGGCTAAAGAATATGAATAGTTTGAACCTTATAACTTAATATAATAAAATTAATTTGGGATACTTGGAGATTATGGGATTACACTATCTGTGCATAATCTATGACTCAATTATCCATGAATTTGTTAAATATCGTAAATTATCATATTTCAATATTCACCAAAAAAATAATCTATTTTAGAAAAAACTCAAAAATTCACCATAACAATTTTTAGACATTTAGAATTAAAAAATTAACTCTGTTTTATAGAAATAATTGTCTAAATATGAGAAATTAATTTTTTAAATAAAATCATCATTTATTTGTATAATACTAATTTGAATATTTTATCTGATTTTATGACACTTTGAAAAACTACTTATGGTCACATAAAATTATATTATAATAATAAGACAAAAAATACAAATTTTTTTATCTAATTTGTGAAAATAATTTTTTAGCATTATATTATTTGTAAAACTAAAAATAAACATTTACTCTTTAAAAAAATATCCACACTTAATTTATCATTTATAAAATATTTATTTACTTATACCAAGATATAATTATATAATATTATCATTTATAAGATACCAAAATTTTATTTACATTTTCATAGGTTAGATTATTATTATATTAGATGATTCATTATTCCTAATTTCATGTTTCTATTCTAAAGGTCAAGTTTATATTACCCCAGTATATGTTCTTTCATTTATAGAAATAGATCTTATTTCATTAATTAATCATTTATAAAATTTGTATGATATTACCAATGTGATTTTTTGTGGTTTATGATATATGAAATTATTACAAGATGGTAATATCTATTGATAAAATTTTGGGTCGTTACACAGAACTTTTTCCTCTTAGTTTAAGACCTCAAATTCATATGATACATTATCTAAAAATGAGTCTAAAGGATACTGACTCAGTTCCAATTAATTGAAGAACCTTGAGCATGTATATTAAACTATGAAAAAGTTGATACCAAACACCTAGTAAGGGGGCCTCGATCTAGTTTTAATTTTCCTTATTCAGTTATGGTTTTCTTGTCATGCTACTACTTATTGTGTATTTCTATATTTTTGGATTCTAGTATCATAAAACTCTTGTTTATACATAGTGTAATCTTGACCTCCTACCCCCTGGATACAAGCCCAATTGACCAAAGAATATAAAAATCTGGTTATCCTCTATTCTTTCTTTCTTTACTACCTTTAATGAATGGGTTATGTTGATATTCACATATATGATTCTATCATTTAGAATTGATTTGATATTAATAAATTTTATTTATTTATTATTTCTATTTTGGATTTGACGCTACTATAAATTTTTTTATCAGAAAAATATGGTATTTTATTCTCTTGTTTTCTTCCACTATTGATGGAATCATTTTGAATTATCTTTCTATACCCAGAATTCAATGAAAGAGGTATTTTATTCATGTGTTTATTCTACTTATTGTATTCTAAATTATAAGCATGTTTTCATTGAAATTTTTGGAACCAAAATTAAATCCATAGGTCTCTTTGGGATGTTGAATAGGGACTTCACCACAATACAACCCCCAACAACTAGTATCAGAGTAGTTTAGAATTAATTTTTCATCCAAAAAAATCAATGTTTATTAATCTAATTTGTGGAATTTTTTAAAGCATGCTTGTTTATTTCCTTTGAACCGAATAGTTGTGCACTTTTTTTGTGTAATTGTTTATTATTTGTTCTTTAATAGACATATACATGTTCTTGTTCTTATTCCATGCATTTCCCGTGTGATTTGAGGGTCTGGGTTGCTTTTTAGGTGTTGGCCTAGTAGAAGTATGGTTGAGAGTTGATGATGTGTTTACTAGATGTTGTCTACCTCTTCTACCATTTGGTTAAGAGATGGCATTGATCTCTTGGGGGTGTTACACAGGGAACCCATTTTTTGTTTGCACATCCCTTTAGGTGGTAAGTAGTTTAGACTAGGTTCTCTCCCTAAGTGGATATTTGTTTTTATTGGTCTCATTAGGGATTCTTGTGGGTATTGAATCATTCTCATTGTAGTTTTCGAGTTGCACAATTTTATAGAAGTGGATTATGTGGTATTTTACTTGGATCAATGTGACTTTAGTGTCTTTTTAGGGGGTTTATTTTTTTTAATTGGACTCATAGTGGATCCATGATGATGGATAGGACTAGGTAGATTCATGGGGAGTGTTTAGGTCTTTTAAATGCATGGATCCATATTTTCTCATCTCTTCTAGTTTATTATGTTGTTGAATTCTGTGATTTTTTCTTTTAATTATTTTATTTCATTGGAACTTATTCATGTTTTTATGTTGTTCATACACTGTAATTATGATTTCCATGTGTTTTCTATTTGTTGCATGGTACTAATGTTTTTTTCGTTCTCTTATAGGTTCGAGTGAGACGTATGGACCTCTGATGGAATGAGTTTAGTTGGAGATCATGTATCTGATGACGGAATGAATATGTTAGTAAATATATGTGTTAAATTAATATTGTTTCATAGTTCAGTAGGTTATTCTAGGCATGTATAAGAAGTTTTAATTAGATTTAATTACATTCAAGAATATTTATGTCACCGTGATGAATATAGAGGCCACACTAATGTACACTTTGAGTTTATTAGGATTTCTTGTTCACCAAAATCAATGTGTTTAGTTTGGTATTTCAGGGACATCGAGGTGTTTTATGCCTATGAATTATAATTTTCAAGGTAGATATTTTTGAATTGTTATCCACAAATTTTATTGGAAATTCAATTCAAATTTTTTTGGCCTAATTAATTTTTTAATAATTTCATTTTTAATCGTTTAATAAATGTTATATTTAATTGACTTATCATCCCATTAAAAGAAATGAATGCATGTTTTTTTGAATATTGGGGAGGGTGGAATCTCATAAATCTTTGTGTCTTATGCTAGCTTTGTTGGCATTGGATTGTTATGCCTACTTGTAGGATTATTGAAAATGTGTTTCCTATAATGTGTTTCAAGAGAGAAACTTGTCTTGGTCAAGAGAGAGGAGGGACATGTTCTATTCTGGTTTGGTAAGGGAGAGTGTGGAGGAGAGCAGTTAATCCGAGAGCTCAAGGGTCTCTCCTAGTTTTTATTTTCTATTTTAGTCGACATATTGTTCTTCATCTAAGGAACCTAGTGTCAAGTGGTGATAGGGATAGGGTTTATCATTATTTACCACTGAGTATGGAGAAATTTTTATGGATTATTAGTTTCAGAAAATTTCGTTGGTCTTATATAGTGGCTTTAGTTTGGATAATGACATCGAGTAAGGGAAACTACACCGTACATGGTTGGAAACTATTCCTATAACAGTAATACCTCAAATTAATATGATGATATTTTTTAAAATGAGTCGAGGGTATCAAAACTCAATTTCAACTATGTGTAGTGCCATTATTATATAGATTTAACAGTGAAAAATATGATACTGAACCCATAGTAAGGGTGTCTTGGCCTGGTTAAAATTTTTCATAGTCAGTTTCGGTTTCATTATTAATGCTACTATATATTTTTTCTTTCTATCCTTATATATTCTTATATCATTTTACTCCTATTTATGGATAATGGGGCCATATTACCCATTCCCCATGCTCATAACCCAATTTGTTGAAGCATGTAATGTACATTCTCGGGAGCCACTTAACTGGTGCCTCGTGCCTATTCTCCACATGACCTCAAGAATTTCACCTCACACACTCGAGGTTGTCAACTAGAAGATAAGTTCTAAGGTGTAATTGTGGAGAGACTGTACCCCCATATTAGAGTTCACAACCAAAATTAAACAACCAAGAATCATAAACATCAAAGTATTTTGAAATAATAATAAAGTAAAAGAGAATCATTTCGTAAAAAGAAAAAATTAGTAAAGGGCTCAACATCCATTCCACACATATAACATCAATCACCCACTAGACTAATCACACATATAAAAAATAAACTAATAAATTATATCATCAAAATCTATATAAAACTCTAATACATTTCATATACCCAGTCAATATTGTTGTAATCCAGTCTGATTTATCATTACCAAGCATGCAACACTCAACTGGCGGCTTAGCCCAAACCTTTTCCAATAATATACATATATGAGATTCTTAGGTACCCATGTGCCATGGAGGCCCAAGAAGGGTTTGAATATAGCTTATTATGTCACCACTAACAATATATAATGAAATTATGAGAAATAAAATCCACATGAGTAGAAAAATAGTGGAAAATTAATAGTACAAAAAAGTAGATACATACTAATGGAAAAAAAAAGAAACTCATCTTGCACACACTATCCATCGATTTCTAATGTGTCACCAGGCCAACCAAGCCAGCATCAACCTAACATGATCATTTAATCCACAAAACATTGGGTGAGTCTTTTTTGAACCATAAAAAGAGTATTTTCATTTAATATTTCTATTGGGAAGCATAAATGTCATTATCAACAGTTTCTACAACCTATTTCCAACACACAAACCATCCCATAACTATCAGTACTAATATGGAGCATCATTTCCATCATTCTAATCATACATCATACAATATCACATGGATCATCAGTCTAACACCTACTCATACATTCAATAATATTCCTTGTAGAATCTGTCCAGTACAGTTAAACCATGGATATGGAGCATCAGTCCACAATATATTTCTATCTAGTATACCACTGTTCTTAGAGCCTCAGTCTAGCACATAAACCATAATTTGTACAATCAGTTCTTTGAGCCTCAGTTCCACACCTGATCCATATACTATATTGTGCTCAGAACATCAGTTTGGTAGTAGACCCAAATAGTTTATTATCCATTATTGGATCTTCAGTCTAGAACCAAAACCATTACATCATTCCTAAAAAACTATGGGTCAATATGGATACCTTACAAAGTGTTGTAAAAAATATAAAAAATAAAATTTAGATTATTTTTCAGTTACCGAGGTCGCTACGGACCATTAAAACCAAAATAAGGCCAAGGCCTTTCTTTCCATTAAACCCATTAAAATATTCATCAAGGTATTTCACCAAAGGGGAAATCACGCACCCATTTCAAATCATCATTTTAAATCCATTTATAAACCGCTTTTAAAAAACTACTTGGAGTTCAACACCTCATTTTGAAAAAACCATTTAAAAACATGGATTTCCCCCTTTGACACCAAAAATTAGGTCAAAACTCAATGGACATGGTTATTAACATTTCAAATACCTCATTAGTATTTAATTAATTTTTAACAGAAAAAATTATTCCAATTCATTCTTTCAACATATTTTAAACATTAACTACTAAGTCCTACCAAGTATCCCTTATCTATTTAATCAAGCCAACCAAAGAACATAACTGGTTTATGCTCATAACCCATTCACTTTACCCTTTATTACCATGTTCTACCATTTCCAATAAATGTCATATCTAATGTGAAGCCAAATATTTAGTCTTATAATCCCCAACTAAGAAAATATGATTAATGGAAGATCTAAGGAATAAATTTAAATCCAAAAATAATTTAATTTAATCATGTAACAACAGACCACGCACTGGATTTAAGTCACAATCCACATACAAATGAAGAATAATTAATAATACTATGGGTAAATCTCTTAGGCTACCTACCTCATCAACAAAGATCTCATGAACATTTTTTGAAGCATGAAGGCTTCATCAAGGATCATCTAAGTCCCATCCAAAATCCTTAGGATCCAACAAGATCTTATCAGATACCCAATATCTAACCTCATTCTAAGAAACAACAAACACTAAATCTCAACATTTAATAATTAACTTACCATGTTAAAATAAATTGGCAAAAAGTTTTCCAATCTCACTGGGCTCTCACCTCTTATCATAACCCCATGAAACTGAAATGGGTGGTCCACAATAGACTCTCAATACAATTTTTTGGTAAATCCCTAATAGAATATACCATTAAAATAATTAATTAAATTAATTCATTTTGTAAAACCTAATTATATTTCTTACAATCACATATCATAAGGTTAGGTCACATAAAAACATGTGGAAATTTTTTCGGGATAACTTATACATAAGACATCTAAAATAACATTGAGAAATGGGTGATTCCACTATGCTCTAGTGTAATAATAAAAAAAACCCTTAACTGAAGAACTCTATAATTATAGAGGATTAAGAATAAGGATAAACGAATCCATTTAAGGAATAGAACATCCAAAATTCCATGAAACTGACATGAATATACTCCAAATTGTGGGGTTGGAGGAGTAAGTGTTTGAGATCCCACTAGTTCATGCACACTAAAATGGGGATAAAGGGGGTTTTTTGAATAAAAATATAAAGGGGTAATTTTGTTAAAGTCCCCCATTTAATGAAACTAAGGTAATTCGCATAGTTTGGTTGCATGGTTTTCCAAATTTTGCACCAACCATGTTACCTCCACTATCCATCACAAATAACTTTCATGATTAGGTCACATGGTTAGAAAACCCATACCCCAACAATGAACCTCCCATTTACTAACACCAACACCCCTTGAAAATTTTGGATTCTTGGTTTCATTGACATAAGTCAACTACCCAACACCCATTGGACTCCATCTATAACGTGGTTCATGGTTATTTTGAAACTGTTCATCGGTTGTTCACCATGTCTCATTCCCTCCTTCACCTTGAATAGTTTCTCCTTGAATACTTCACAATTTATCCTAAATCATGAATTGACCATTTATAACGACCTTTATCAATTCAATGTTAACTAAAAACATCCTATGTATCATGGTTGCACATGTTTCCACTAAACCAAGCACACCAAACAATGTACCCCGGTCAAAAAGATTCAAAATTACAAAATCTTATCCGAAAACCTCTAAATATCATATTGAAAATAATTCCATATCACGAGCATCACTCCTCATCTAAAAACACCAATATGAGGCATTACATATCTCATAATTCCATTCAAAATCTTAATTATAGTGTTGAACCATCTGGTAAACATAATTTCAAATTACTTATGAAATTTTCAACTCATCCATATGTAGGATCATACAACCTCCCCAACATAATACTTATCATCCTCAATAATTCCCATTGGTAATCCATCCACACCACCCAACCTATGTTGGTTACCCCTTATCACTAAAATCATCTTTATGTTTCCTAATGTTGGAGACACAACCAAAGAACAACCTCCAACTCGATGAACTCAACTGGATAAATCACAATAAAAGGATTTTTTATAAAATCAAAACACAAATATAGAACCTACCTAATACCATCAAACTGAAACACTAATTTTTTCATTTCTTGATCACTCATAGGAGTTATGGTTCTCTCCACCATTATAATCATCTTATCACCACATAATTTTTATTTTTGACACCCATGCCATAAAAAATTAATAAAAGAACATCGGTCTTCAACTCCACAACAAGATTGGAATAGTTTCCAATGTACCATTATCATACACTCTTTATAATTCTAATCATTCTTGGAACCTACCCTCATTATCAAAAAACCAATAGGATCAGACACATACCAACCATCTATGCACGAACCATGAACACCCTACATTTTTTTCTAAATCGTGATTCAGCTTTTGAAATACTCCATTAATTTCCAAAATGATATTACATATGTGATTTTCAACTTCCTACACAGACTTAATACACTAATCAAATTCAGAATATCCTCAATCAGTTAATTTCAAAAAAAATGGATGAAAACACTGCTACTCTTCCATCTTACCTATTTATAATGCCTTCACAGCTTGAGGCATCCAATTACCACCCATTCACACCCACTATAGTCCATACCAAAATCCCACTGAGATTTTAGGGTCAGATCATTCACTGAGCAAAATTATTTTCATGCCTAACCACACCACTGATGCACCTCTGACACAAGCACACTATATTAGTTTTTAGAGAAACCTTGATCCCTAATCCAATACTAATCACGATCATCCCCCACAATTTATTTTATGATAATATTACCTATCTAATTTTAAGTACATACCTCATTTTATCCCCACTAGAATCATAGTTCCCCCATGATTGATCCATGTTCCTCTCAACAAACCTTCAACCCTTCCATAATGTGTGTTTCACCTCTATGACTAAAATTTTACTCACCACCTTAGGAGTATCATCACCACCAACTCACTCAAGAAAATATAACAACTATAGACCACACTAAATCCATTTCTAACCTGATTATTGGATTTGGTCATCACTCTCTCACCATAGTGAAAAAAACTCAAGTATTTCTCATCCTCAGCACCTGTGAATAGCACCCATGGAATTTGATGACATCTAATCCACTACCACTTCTGACTAAAAAATGGTCAACAATTCACTTCCAATCATACAAATTAAAATTCACCATTTCATGGGAACCACCTCTAGGGGGAACTCCATCAAACTATAAAATACCTTTAGATATCCTGGAATATAATTATTTCCCTCTCAACCTACCCATGATGATGTCATGATATTGAACCTGAATGTCCTCGAGCTAAGATTATTCTAGGATGTCATCAAAGAATAACCCAAAAAACTCATCCATTCTAAATTTTACCCATTACTTTAGGTTAATGTCAAACTTGCTCAAATTTCATGGGCCTCCCTTCCTATTAATGCCTCATCACACTCACATCATTTCTCAGCCTACTCATGACTGACTACCTAACTTGAGAACATTGGTTATAAGATTATGTATTTTATATTCAACAATCTAAATGAAAAATTGCATCCCCAAACTCTCATTCATACAAGATATCATTATCACATAATTTTTAAACATTCTTCTGTAACCTAAATACAAAACTCATATCTAACTCAAACGAGTTACATTTCATGGAGATTCAACATACACGCCTTGTCCACTGGCCATGCCTACCCTAAATGCCCGTTTCACCCTACATTGAGAACCCTTAGTGATTTCGACACAAAATTTGACTTGTAGATCCAAAACCACTTGAAAAATCACTTATTTACTAAGCGTCATTCAATATTTTCCACTAAGATCATTTATGCTCTCACAGTGTTCCTAAAGATGCGTCATGATTTAACTACACAAGGCACTTAAACAATACTTCCCTCAGAAAAAACACGTTCCATCATATAATAGATACTCCAAGGGCTTTCCATCTCAATGAAACCATGCATAGTGCCATGTCTCACACTATGAGCATATCAGGTTTAACTCATTTGTACGGTTATCACCCAAAAACCGTGAACACATGAAATGACATAAACTTGAGCACCTCCTATGCTTGTTATAGAAATTAGATCCATTAGGTGAGATCTTCCTACACCACCATTACCTACAGTAGGAATCCTAATGAATATTCCAAACATGAACCAACCAAAGGGACAAATAACCAACACACAGGTGTTTCCTTTCAAAGAATAAGGCATTTAATGTTCCTAAACCAATACCACGATGCACCCTTCATGCACCATTTTAAAAAATACAGAGAAAAAATTTATTCTTTATGCACCTAAAGAACCCACCACTTCATTTATTCCTCTCATGGGTCAACCATAGAGGCCATAAGGAACTAAATCCCTATACTAGAGTCACATCAAGAAGGTCACTTCACTCTTCCATCTAGCCTTACCAGCAAAGTATCACACCATGTCACTAGGTCTAACCACCGAGGTCTAAGACACTTAGGTCCATACCAATCCTCATAAGGCCACAACTCATAAGGCTCCATACATGCTTCCATCCAAACATCTCCTAACATCAACATTTTAAAACACCAATATCTAGGGTATCACATCTACAATACATTACATATCAAACTAATTGGACACAAATAATGAACTCATCCTCTTTGAGAATTTTGTAACATCCCAGTTCTGGAAGCCACCCTAAGGCACCCCGTACCTGGTTGGTCATATGGCCTCAAGCGCATTTCTATAAATTCCAGAGGATACTGACTAGCAACTAGGGCCTTGGGTGTAGTAGTGGGGATACTATTTCCTCATTGGCAGAGTAACACAGCAGAAGTAAAACAGATATACAATAGTAGAAGCAAAAGAAAGATCATACAATAGTAAATATCAGAAGACTGAGAATAAGAACATCTGAAGTACATATATAAATATGATGCATGATACATTTGTCTAGGAAAGTAGCCAAACAAGTCACAATGCTGAAATACAAAATAAACCAAGTAAAAAGGATAATATATAAAGTCCAACAGCATCGCAAGCCTCAACTTGGTCTCATGCTCTCCTACTCTAAAGCATTCAAGTACCTAATGTAGAAGGGCGCGTGACCTTTTCTATACCTGCAATAATATAATCTGTTTGGGCCCAAAAGCATGACCCAATTAGGGTGTGAGATGAATCCTAGTAGGAATACACCAATAGATATGTGCCTAATAGTCAGTGAATATATATGGAAGGCAATAACTAAAAAGAAGTAGTAAACCAGGAAATACTCAGCAACAACTATTCCTACAGTTCAAATTCCATTCAATATCACATATCAAGTAAATAGATAATCGATGTATTTAACTCTCTTGGAAGTATACATAAAACCTCTCCCTTCTGGTTCAACCCAACAAGTACAAGAAACCCTCTGGGAAGCACACACCGTCTAACCCCTTCGGTTCAGCTAATTTATAGACTCTCTGAGGAAGCACTCACCGTCAATTCCCCATATAGTCTTGTATCAGTACTAAAGGTGATCTGGGGAAGCACTCTATGTCTCATTCTCCCTGTGACCCACATAGAGGAACTATAAACACTCTAAATAACCACTCAACATAAATTATCCATGTGGTCTTGCATAATAAAATTATAAAATACACTCTGGAGAAACCCTTATGTCCATTCTCTCTATGGTCTACTACACCAGGTTCCCACGACCCTGTGTATGTCAACAACTATAACAAAGCACAAAGTCCAAAGTAAATCTTACGAACTACTTGGATAAATATTCTATAGAATTATAGTATGTCAGAAAAAAAACACTCCATCCTACCATACAAGGCATGGGTAAACAAGAAAGGGAGCTTAACAGGTTAAGTAGAACCAAATGGTCATAAACAAACATGCATGGAAAAACACTTCCAAAGAATAGTAATTAACCCTATTCAAATTCAATTAACCTCTACTCAGGCATACAATCATAGCAGGTAATTAAAAGGGCTAAAACCGTAAACACGCAATATTCTAGTCAATAGTATTGGACAAATGTTCACATATTACTCGAAGAGTTTCAACAGAAAGCCACAAACCACCTACCTTGGTGTTGTAGGATTGGTATACTTGAAACTCAGGCCTTGAATCACCTTAAAACACCATAGATCTACAAAAACTTCTAAAAATTTCAACCAACGATATCTCACAAGAGAGGATAAATCGGTTGATGGTGTTCAAAGAGAAGAGAGAACCAACCGATAAGATTCCACCACAACCAACAATGTTCGATTCGAAGGACACACACTCGGTCGGGGTCTTGACAAAGATTCATGTCGTACGGATGCTCTCAGATGAACTAGGTCAACAAATAGGTGTTTCATTCTATTATACGTGACCCCAGTCCATTTAATTAAAAAAAGAAAGCACATGGAGTGTACATTTATAGGTACACAGTTTGTACTTGCCCTCACTAGCCCCTGCATTAGGCGGTCGCCAGGTCACCACACACGGTTGTGTGCATGGCCATTACACAACCACCACCTAGCTACCTGTTGTAATAGAGTACACAACGTGTAATCATAAAGTACACAGCATGTACTGAAGAAAATTTTAGGAACTCATGTTTTTCCTCTAAAACAACAAAAAAGGAAAAAATACCTGAAAAGAAGATCCAGGTTCTTACAAACATTCCCCCTTAAAATAAACTTGTCCTTGAATTTCCCTAGAAAGGAGGTGTAAAAGAAGAATCCTCAAAAATCTCTGCCCACTACGATTGTACATCGGTCTCCCTCTCCTAGGTCTCATCATGTACTCACCCATGATATCATAACACTTGTACAAGAGGAACAGATCTGCCATGGAGAACCTTCGCACTACGATCAAAAATCCGGATAGGATGCTCCTCAAACGTGGCATCCACCTCTAACTCAACCTCCTCGGGTTGAAAAACATGAGATGGTTCTGAGATGTTACGTCGAAGCTATGAAACATGGAAGATGTTGTGCATAGCCCGATACCTCTGAGGTAATTGCAACTGATATGCGATAAGACCAACTCTCTCCATCACCTCAAATATCCCGATGTACTTCAGCGAAGGATTGCCCTGTCTCTTAATCCTCATATTCCCCAACCTCGGTGTGACATATAGGAAAAACTGATCCCAAGCCTCGAACTCTAGAGGTCTTCTCTGTCGATCATCATAAGACTTTTCAAGACTGTGCAGTATCCATCCTATTCAGAATCATCTCTATTTTCTATGTGGTCTCCTAGACAAGAGGAGGTCCCATCATATTTTTATGTCCTAACTCTAGACAACATAAGGGTGATCATCATGGCTTACTGTACAAAGCTTCATTAGGTGCCATAAAAATAGTTGTTTGAAAATAATTATTTTAGGCAAAATGTACAAGAGGAATGTGATTCTCCCAAGAACTTCCAAAATCTAGGATGCATGCTCAGAGCATGTCCTCATGCACCGGAATTGTACACTCGGACTTGCCATTTGTCTGGGGGTGGTAAGATATACTCAAAACTACCTTTATACCCAAATCTTTCGGAATCCCCTACCAGACCCGATAAGTAAAACGTGTGTCCTTGTCTGAAACAATGGAGTTTAAAACCCCATGAAGACGTACAATCTCTCAGATGTACAAATTCCCAAGCTCATCAACACTGAAGGACTCTTTGATTAGCAAGAAGTGAGCAACCTTCATGATTCTGTCAATGACAACTCAAAATGCATCATTCCCTTGAGGCGATCTCGGTAAACCTATAACGAAATCCATTGTCACATCATTCTACTTCCACTTATGAATGGGTAACTATTGTAGAATCCCTCCTGGTCTCTGATGCTCCGCCTTCACTTGCTGGAAGGTGGAACAAATCATTATGAAACCAGCAACATCTCCCTTCGTACATGGCCACCAATTCTGACGGTGTAGATCACGATACATCTTGGTGACACCAGGATGAACTGCCCAAATTGATGAATGAGATTTCCACATCATCTCCTCACATATGTCTACTGACACACATATGCACCCATGAAAATGAAAGATCTCATCCTCGCCTATGGTCCAACCAGGAATAGGATCCCCTCCTAACACACAATCCTTTAAGACTAGGCCGTCATAATCTGATAGGTTCCACATTCACACTCGATCAAGAAGATTAGGGGTATATCTATAGAAGATAGAAACACATGTCCCTATATATCATGAACCTCCAAATGAATCTCAAAGAACATATCCATAAGCATCCACTCACTACTGGAATTTTGAACTACCTATATCTGAGTCATCCTACTCAGGGAATCAGCCACTACATTGCACTTCCTAGGCGTATAGGCAAGCTCAAAGTCAAAGGACTGAAGGTACTCAACCTATCTTCGCTGCCATAAAATCAGGTCATGCTGAATGAAGATGTATATGAGTCTTTTGTGATCAGTGAAAACCACAAAATTATCTCCCATAAGATAATGTCTTCAACTGTGTAAATCATAAACAACGGTATCAAACTTGAGATCATGCATATGGTAATTTCCATCATGTGACCTCAACTGTCGAGACCCATACGCAATGACTCCGTATCCCTATATAAGCACATCTACTAGCTCGATACCTGAAACATCAGAGTAAACATTATAGATCATTCCCAGCTCTGGAAATACTAGTATCGGTGCTGAAGTCAATCTGTTTTTCATCTCCTGAAAGGCTAACTCACAAGAATCTATCCATAAGAACATTTCACCATTCTTAGTCAGACCTATCAATGGCACTGCTAAGATTGAAAAGTCTTGTATGAAACGTCTATAATATCCATCCAAGCCTAGAAAAATGCGTACCTCAAAGACGTTCTCCAGATTCTCCCAGGAAACTACTACTCTCACTTTTTCTAGGTCAACTTATACTCCTGATTTGGAGATAATATAACCCAAGAAATTAATCGGGTCCATCTACAAGTGGAATTTTGAGAGCTTAGCATATAATTGATTCTCTCTCAGTGTACTCAAAATGATCTCAATATTTGTGGCATGGTTGTGTTGAGAGTAAGAGTACACCAAAATATCTTCCACAAAGACAACCATGAAAGAATCCAGTTATGGATGGAACACTCGGTTCATCAGTTCCATGAAAACTATAGGCACGTTTGTGACACCGAACTGCATAACCACATACTCGTATAGACCATACCTGATCTGAAAGCCTGTAAGAGGTATATCAGAGGGTCTAATTCACAACTAATGGAAACTAGATCTCAAGTCAATATTTGAGAACAACCGAGATCCTAGAAGCTGATCAAAGAGGTCATCAATACTTGGTAAGGGATATCAGTTCTTGACCATCAACTGGTTCAACTTTCAATAATCCATGCAATATCTGACGGTACAGTTTGCCTTCTTCCCAAATAGGATAGGAGAACCCCATGGATAAGTACTGGATCAGATGAAACCCTTTTCCTACTACTCCTCCAACTGCTCCATGAGATCCTTTAACATTGGTGTAGCCATCCTATATGTAGGAATGGACACCGGCTTCACTCCTAGAACAATCTCAATAGAAAATTCTACCTCTCGCTCCATAGGATAACTTGAATATTTATTTGGAAAGACGTCCCTAAAACAATCCACCATTGGAGGAAAATACAATTGTGAATTCCCCTGGTCATCTAGATATAGATAAGAAATCAGGTATGTAACTCCTCCTAATCCATGAAGCTCAGGTACCGCTCTGCTTGCCTGGACATCCCATTCAACCTTATGAAAAAATGATCTGCCCTCCAGTGATGTAGAACTCACCCTATGGTAATAGAAATCGACGACTACTTTAAAGGTAACTAACCAATCCATTTGGAGAATGAAATCATAGCTTGTCATCTCCAAGACATAGAGGTCCCATAATAAGTGACACCCACCAACCTCAAGGGGAAACTCCTTGCACTGATGTACACTAGCCGTTATTGTCCCCAACAGAGTTTATAGCATCAAGATATCAGCAGAAGAAAAGAGACAGAGATCAAGGATCTCCACAACAACAATATATATAATGCTCTTGAAACCCCTATATCGAAAAGAGAAGAAGATAAAACTGAGGCAACTAGGATTGTACCTCGAACTATAGAGGGTCCAGGATCTTACACCTACTAGGTATACTCCACTGAAATAGTTTTTCATGAACCACGACCATATGACCTAGCATGACCACTCTGAGCTAATCCACACAGATTTCGTTGAAGGCCTGGTAGCTGACTACCATAGTCGTGACCGCCACCTTGGCCTAAACAGCTGGAAGAACTCCAGTTCCCTAACTGAGGAAAAACTGGTGGATCTACTTTTGAACGAGGAGTCACATAAGATCCTCGGTCACCAGCTGCTAGTGAGAAGATCTGATAGAAGCATTGAAGATGATACATCATCCCTCAAGATCGACACTCCACTGAGTCTATCAGGCAGTGTGGTCTCGTATGCTCTACCTTTCCACACTGATAGCATACCACCTGGCTACCTGAAGATGCATCGGGCCTACTAGGATCTCCACGTGTAGTCTCCCTACAGTGCTTCCTGATGTCATTTAGAGATGTAGTAACTATGGATGTGGAACCGCCCTAATCCACAACTCTATAATCCCTTAGATTGCACTCTGTGATCAGTGCTGGGTTGACCGTAGAAGTGATGGAATTCAACTGAAAGATGTTCACCTGAGATCAGATATCCTTCTTGAGACTATCCTCAAACTTCTTCTCTAGGAAAAACCCATATCCAACTAGGAAGGTTTTTTAATGTTGTAGCTCGGTGAAGCGAGAGGAATACTCTATAACAAAACGAGTACCCTGCTCCAGACTCATAAACTCTTGCGCTCGATCGCCTCAAGGTCTCTGGATAGAAGTAGTCATAGAAGATACAATGGAACTCCTCCCAAGACATATCCTACTAATATCCCACCTATGAGATCATATCATACCATATCTTGGAGGAATCCCATAGAATGTTTGTAGTGAGCTTGACCCTCTTCTCTGGAGGAGACTCTAGATCCTTGAATATCATCAGCATGACTTCTAGCCATGACTCTCCAGCTTGGGGTCCTCCTTCCTCTGAGAAAGTGGGAGGATGCTGCTGCAGAATGACCCACGTCAAATCTTCCATAGAAGGGGCAGGATGTGGTACTCCATAGAATTTATGCATGAACCTCGTAAATCGCTCTCAGAACTATGCATTAGCAACTATGTCCGGAATGATGGCTGGTGTCAAGACTGGCACTACCGGAGGATCTACTGGTATTCCCCGATCAGCCATGTCCGATGTTTGATTATCGCCATGTAACTGGCATACAACCAAAGGATGTCTCGGTGGCATGCCCCTGCAAGGCCAAGCACACACCTTATATCAAGACTATCAAGGACTGAAAACTAAAAGTGTAACAAGGGAACAGGAGAAACAAGGCATTCAGGATTTTCAAAACATGGATACACGACATGTATAATTACTACGCAACATGGTCCTTTAAGCCTTTACATGGGAATGTACTCCTGAAACCACTGGTCGTGTAACACCCAATATACACAGTGTGTTTTCAAAAACAAACAGCATGTACTTGAATCGTTTCCCCATGCCCGAGTTATTCTACAAGATTAACACACATATTTCTCCTAAAACAAAACTATGTGGCGTGTTTTTTCCAGACACGGTGTGTACAAGACTAGCTTCACTGACCAGTGTTGTTAGTGACAGGGACGGTAACACGACTCACTCTACACAGCATGTTCATGACAGAAGCGACGTGTACTTGGAAGGTTTTACCGACCTGTGTTGTACGTTACACGTTCAGATACTCAGCTCGCTCAACACGGTTTGTTCAACATGGACACTATGTGTATTAGAAAAGACTTGACCAACCTATATTGTTAGTCGGATGGCTGACTACAGGGTTCTAAAACACGACATGTACATCCGGTACAAGGAGTGTCCTACCAACTACTTCCCATCCTCATGTCTCTACCCACACAGCCCGACACACAGTTAGTGACTACATGGTGTGTACACAAGTATAGGGAATGTACTTAAGAAAACCATTTTTTATCCTGAACAGAAGAACACATGGCATGTATTTATCATTAAACACCATGTATTCTAGTTTTTCTGGACAGTAAACTTAGAAACTACTCTGTAACCAAGAAGAAAACGAAAATGAACATTAGAGTGCCAAATTCCCAACTGTGAGGGCCCATACTCCCTGTGAATCAAATCCTGGCATCTTATACATGTCATATACACGGAAAACAAGGCAACGATCAACCAAATTCTGGTCCATGAGGGCCCATAACACCTCAATAACCAATGTTTTGTGTTCATTTAGACAAAACCTTTCACAAATCAATACCCTATCAAAAGCAGGTATTCTATCAAGGCATCTATCACAATATCATGCATATCTAGCACAACATCTATCACAACATGTAATCGCTAATGCACCCTAAATGGCATGGAAAGAATGCATGACATGTAATTTCTATCAAGTGCCTATATGATGCGTGATATGGAATACACTCATCTCATCAGGTTTCAATAGAAATAGAAACTTAATAACATACAAAATAAAAGCACAAAACATGCGAATCACCCAACGGTGAAATCAAATCAACTGTAAAATTGAAAAACTAAAAAAATTTCAATAAACAAGGTAGAATGGCTTTTCACTATACATGGGTTAGCTACTCCTAGGCACAGATTATCACCATGTACCTATTCCATCCTATCCTTGGATATAGGCTCCAAATAGTAAGTCAAGAAGAAAGCGTTCAATTGATACCACTTTGTAACATCCCAGTTCCGGAAGCCACCCAGAGGTGCCCCATACCTGGTTGGTCACAAGGCCTCAAGTGCATTACCAAAAATGTCAGAGGCTACCAACTAGCAGTGAGGGCCTTGGGTGTGATATTGGGGAAACCATTCTCTCATTTGAAGAGTAGTACAATGGAAGTAAAATAGATATACAATAGCAGAAGAAAAAGTAAAACCATACAACAGTAAACAGGGGATGACTGAGAATAAGAACAACTAAAGCACATATATAGATATGATGCACGATACTTATGTCTAATAAAGCATCCAAAAAAGTCAAAATTATGGAATGAAAACTTAACCATGTACAAATGAAAATAGATAAAATTCAGTAGCATCGCAAGCCTTAGCTTGGTCCCCTGCTCTCCAGCTCCAAAGCAGTCATGTACCTGAAGTAGAAGGGATCTTGCCCTTATCTATACCTATAGAAATATAATCTGGTTGGGCCCAGAATCATGACCCAAATAGAGTGTGAGATGAATCCAAGTAGGAAATGACCAAAATATCAATGCCTAATAGTTAGTGAATATATATGGTAAGAAAATTGTAAAAATGAAGCAGTAATCAAGGAATACTCACAAGCAACCGTTCCTACAGTTCCAATTGCATTAGATATCACATATCATGTAAACAGATAATCAAAGAAGGTAACAATACTAGAAAACTAGGCTATAGCCATGGACCTATTTCCACTATTTTATAAGTCCATGGATATAGCTTAGTTTATACCCACAGTTCTCTTAAAACTGTGGCTATATCATAATTTATAGCAATGGATTAAAAAAATCCGTAGAAATGTTATTGTTTTACAATCTATTGGGATCCTCTTCCCCCATCTGTGACTCTGGTCCACAAGCTCCTCCTCCAAATTCTGCAATTCTCTCGGTGACGCTCTCCACGATGCTCTCCCCCTCTCCTCCCCCGGTCAGCGAGCTCCTCCTATTCAGTCTGTTATGCTCTCAGAGACTAGTCTCTTTCTCTCCTCCCCCGATCCGTGAGCTCCTCCTCCCCACTTTCCATGTCTCCTCAAACCCTCGACCTAGACTTTCTCTTCCTACACTCCTCCAATGCATCGCTACTACACTTCACGTCTATCGGTGTTTCACGGCGGCCTCCCAACCCTCAGGCTCCACTTTCTCCTCCAACCCTCGACCCTCTTCCCCAGTGAATACTCCTTCTCCATCACCGTTCCTCCTCCCCCACCGTTCCTCTAGAGACCGAATGGTCAGGGATTCTATCCTATATGTTGATTTTACTTTTAGTTTGTTCCTTACCTGCATGCTTTGTTTCTCATGAATATGTAAAATTTTTAGGAAATTTGAAAGGGATTTTAGTGCGGAGGTTTAGAGTTTAGGAGAACTTTTTAATAGGAGTGCCCAGACCGAGCCAAATCATCTTTCTCAATTGGTTCTGGACATTGATAAGAGGTTTTGAAATTTATTTGATCTCTCTTTTTCCCTTGCGTTTTTGGAAACAAGATCTATCACATCCCTTTATGTGTTTATCCCTCCATTTGGGATGATCTTAAATAAACTCATCTGCTTTGAGGGAATTTATGAAGATATCACATAATCTTCAGGACGTAAAGCCCTCCCCAAGAAATATGTATTTTATCAGAATGGATTCAGAATGTTTCCACACCAAATTATCACTATCCATATGTGGGAAGTCTTGGGATTTTTTCTACATATTCAAACTAGGGATGAATTCATTCTTTACAACACTCGAATAAGGACAATTGAGTTAGTGGGGATGGAATTTTTTCCTATATGTCAACCGATTGGTTCAAAATGTAGCATTCTTAGTGATTTTTCATAATTGTTTTCTATTACTAGTGCATGAATCCAACACTAGAGTCAGAGTTAAAACTTTTTTTATAGTGTACCAACTATCCATATAGAGGTGAATTAATATTGTGATACTAGTACTAGAAACGATTTATCATTTTCATGGGTGTATAAGAATGGTAATGTGTCCCTACTAACTCATGGTTCCTTTTCATGTTCATTAGGAATGGAAAATAGACCACATTCATGTTTATGGATTCATAAAAAATATAATATTATATATACATAATTCTAGCCATACATAATATTTATAGGTTTGGTGAATCCATTGACCTTGTAAGAACATAATTTAGTTTACCAGAAAAATCACCATAACTATTTTTGATACGAATCATTTAATTATCTTACTAGTATCTTACACATTTACATTATTTAACTTAATGGTAATATAAGTGAACACCGTTCTAATATTTTGGTTTCCAAGGTTATGAATATATGTATTAGGTATAAGTACTAATGGTTGACATAATTATGGGATATTTTTATGATATTTCATTACGATTGAATATTTTTTATGATTACAAAGACACAAAACTATTATTGTACTTAGGCATGTATTATTGTAATGTAATTATATTCCCATTATATTATGTAATATATTTTTATTTTAACCCTGGGTTTCTATACATTCTTTTTATGTTGCATAGTTGGTGGCATGTTAATATAAATTGTGATATTGTGATGTGAAACCATTCCACCTTGGATAAGATAATTTAACAAAGATGGAACATTATTTTGTAAAGTTTATAAGATCCTTAAGTTATTTTGTGACTTGTACCCTTCATGGATAGAGGCAAGCAGATGGTTGGTGAACAGTTTGGAAAACCATTATGTCAGACCGTAAAACCCTTAAAATGTTTGAGTTTCCTATTTCTCCCCATCAGTATTTATCATGCCACGGTAAATATTCTCCACATTTATTCCCCTTTCATTCATGTTTGTGAACAAAAATTCTCAAATCATTCCAAGGGTGGATCTCCTTTGATTCTACACTGTTCGGAGCACCCTTGGATTCAAATCGATGCTCTGTGTTTCTCTAGTAATCCCCTTTCTTAAATTTTTCAGATTTGGGTTTGTCTACTTTTATATGTTCTTTTGAATCCCTTAAATGATTTTTTTCTAGTGTATATTAGGTTGGGGATTGGAAGGGTGTTCAAATCCGAGTGAGTCTCCATGTTTGTGCATATTGTTTTCCTCAGACTCTAAGTACGCCATATACAAGTTATATCCAAAAGTTTTATTGTTAATTTGTTCAAGTGCAGTTTTGTTCATGGTTCTATATTGTTTTTAATTTGATTCCTTTGTTAGGGTTTGGTAAAATGGTTTTATAAATGAAAAAATTAACACCTCATTATCCCCATGTGATGTGTAGAGGATGATTTCACCTATTTCGTGCCACCCATGGGGTTCTTCAAATTTCCCAACATGGAAAATTGTAATATTAAAAATAGGGTTGATTTGTGTTGAAGTAAAGGCCATGCTAATTATGATGAAATTTTAGATAAAAAATAAGAGTCACCAATGGTTTTTTTTCAAGTTATTCAAAATGGAAATTGGAATTATTTGGAATGATGTGAAAAAAATTTCAATGGATTAATGTGAATCTGGGAAATGGATTTTGAATTTGTGATGGACATGCATAAATAGGCTAATTCATAAGAATATTGGAATTAACCCCTCATAATTTCTCTATATGTTTGATTTGTGTTGAAATAAAGAAATGCTATGATTTTATAATAAAACCCCTCCAACGGAGGTGCGCTATCTTCTAAGCCAAAGAGTAGTGGTAGTTATTTGTATCATGTTTAGATTTGATTTGAGTCTTTCATATTCCTCTTTTTGGTGTTTGTTTTGTGGATAGTTAGTTTTTGTTTTCTTTGAATAATAGAAATTTTGTTATCATACTCTTTTAACTCAAATTACATTGCCCGAGTAGGCATATGCCTTGACCATGACACTTTCCTTTTCACGCATTGAATATTATAAATAAAATTTCCATGTCTAGATAAAGTGAATGAATTTGTAAATGGTTTGTGTAGGGTGTATGATTCTTTTCCTTCGTTTTGTTTCCCTTTAGATGTTGCGTCATTGTGCCACTCGCTACAACATTATATGGCGATCCATTGTTATCGAATATTAAATAGTGGATTTGTTTTATCATCTGTCGGCGGGGCGACAATCAGAATGTTGCCCCGCCACCTCCCGCTCCCTTCACTCCTGGCCGAACAATGCTTCCTCGCGGATGTCGCTGGACTGAACAATCATGTTGCGGTCACACTACGGTCATGCAGCGGTCACACCACGGTCACGCCGCAGTCACACCGCGGTAATGCCTCTGTCTGGCCACGGTCACGTTGCGGTCATGCCTCTGCCACGCCATGGTCACACCGCTGTAATGCCGTGATTTGACCCTCCTCTAGACCGAAACCCCATGTAAGTTCACAATGATAGTATTCCATGACTCTTGTGATCAATGTTGAGACTGAATAATCACAATTTCTGCTAGTGGGGCGACGACCGAACTATTGCCCCGACTCCTCCTGCTCCCTTCTCTCCTGGCCAGAACATGCTACCCCGTAGATGTCACTGGACTGGGCCAACACACCGCGGTCACACTGCGGTCACGCTGCGGTTACGCCGCGGTCATGCCACGGTGATGCTGCGGTAATTTCGTGGTATGGCCCTGCTCCAGGACGACCCCTTATGGTGGTTCGCAGTGATAGAATTTCATGAGTATTGTGATCAATGTTGAGACTGACTAATCACAATTTTTGCCGGCGGAGTGATGACCGGAATGTTACCCCGCCTCCTCTCGCTCCCTTTGCTCCTGGCCGAAAGATACTGCCCTGCAACAGTCACTGGACTGAGCCAACACGCCGCGATCATGCCGTGGTAATGCCGTGGTCACGCTGTAGTCACGCCACAGTCACGCTGTGGAAAGGCTGTGATTTGGCCCTTCTTCAGCCACATCATGCCCACACCATCCCCCTTCCACCTTCATTTCAGCCCACTGCCACAAGCATTCCAGCCCGCAACAGCCCCCCTTCCACCATCGAATCATCCCGTACCATCCCCCCAACACCAGCAACCAGCCCCCTTCCACCAGTATTCCAACCCCCTTCCACCTCCATTCGAGCCCGCACCAGCCCCCAACCACCAACAATCCAACCCACACCATACACCACACTAGAAACCACCCCCAACCTCCTACAAAACACTCATCCCATCCCTCTTTGACCTGCAAAACAACACCAACCCTCACTGGCCTTTGACCTCCTACATCCCAGGGGGCTGGGGCTGCTGTCTAGGGGGTTCAGTAGGGGGCAATGAGGGGGGGAGAAAAATCGAGCTGGAACACAACAACATATCTAAAAGACATCAATAATCATAGGTAAAAAAATTATAATACCTACCTTAGGTTTGTTGATGGATCCTCATCTCATGGTTCCCTCATATTTTAAGTAGGTTGGAAGATATCGATGAAACTATCAAAATCCATGAATATAGGGAAAGGCGTTGTTACCTAAATATAATGAAATATCAACATATGAGATGAAATATGATGAGAGAGGACTATAAAACTCATGTTAATATATACAATTATTCCTTCAGATCATGAATCAGTCTTCAGATCATAGGGATACCTCAATTTCAATATTTATAGGTATGGGAGCTCACAAGAAAAGAAAAACAAAATAATCAACTGGGGAAAATAAAAGAGACTAATAAATAGGGTTATAATTTAAATGAGGGTAGAAACATAATTTCTCCTAAAAAACAAGGTTCCATGGTTTGGTTGTATTCTTAGTCAAATTTGGCGCCAAATATACACCCTTAAATTTTTTGAAGGGAAACCCTGCATGATTATCCACACTGTTTATCTAAAAGTGTGAAAACCAAGAAAATATACTATAAAATACCTCTACAAAACAGCATAGTTGTGCACCTAGGGTCACATTGTTGCAGAAAAACCGTGTGTCACCTGACCTACACTATCTACAACCATGTGGTTTATGTAAATCTTGTGGTTTGGGCAGCACTGTGTCTCCTAACCATGCATCCTAGTCTTTTCTTCCCATTTCAGGGATCCAGTCTCTGAACGAGCCCATAACACACTTGTGACATTCATTAATTGATCAGGCATAAGTATTTTGGTCATTAAAGGAATTTATATTAAAAAACAAACAAGCCGATCCTTCATGAAAAGGTGCGTAATTACAACCTCCCATCAATGAAACTCATCCTCGTGTAGACCTTATGAAGGTCAAAATGTATTTTTAGTGAATATTTCTAGCTTCTAAACTAGTATATCATCTTCCATTTCCTATATCTCTTGTTGTACTCAGTTATGTTGTTATAGCACCTGTACCAGGGGAACTGATTTAACATGGACTGTCTCCATGCTCTGATCAACAATATTAATGACATACTTCTCTAATGAAGCATCTACATCCTACTAATCATCATCAATACAAAATACATGTGTTATGTCTAGAGAGTATTAGTGCATCCAAGACACTTGAAGTACATCATGCTTTGACTGGTACTTTTGAGGGAGTTCTAACTTGTAGTCCACTAGTCTGATCTATTTCACAACATTAAAAGGTTAAAAGAACCTCAGTAATAGATTACCCTACCTCTGAATATATCTATAGATCAACCTGGGTGAGTCTCTAAAGAAAACACGATCTCCAACCTCTAACTTGATAGTTCATCAGTGTTGGTTGTCATGTGGCTAATGTCTAGATAATGCTATCATCATTCTCCTTCTGAACAACTGGACCTACTCTATAGTCTCCTACACAATACGTGATCAATGAATATCCACCTCCCTTGCCTCTAGCCAACACAGAGTTGAGAAGAAAGGCCTTCCATATAAGGATTAATAAGGATACATCTCTATTGTAGACAAAAATATATTATTAGAAGAGAACTCTATGAGAGGAATATGTTTCTCTCAACCCCCCCATAGTCAAGGACACATGGATCGATCATGACCTCAAGAACCAAAAAACAAAATATCCCCCTTTCCATTATAATTTTTGTGAAACTATGTGCTCATAATTACATATATACCCAAGTCCTTTGTAACCACTTCCATAACTATGATGTAAAAAATGAGTGTCT
This sequence comes from Viscum album, assembly GCA_963277665.1. Classification (NCBI taxonomy): domain Eukaryota; kingdom Viridiplantae; phylum Streptophyta; class Magnoliopsida; order Santalales; family Viscaceae; genus Viscum; species Viscum album. The sequence goes on along the minus strand of OY728138.1, from coordinate 748,631,500 downwards.
CTATTGTAAATAATATAAGGTGGAGCTCCATGAAGAGATACAAACTCCCTGAAGTACATGATTCATATCTCATCTACTGATAACTTCTCTTGTATAGGTATGAAGTGTGTGAACATAATCAAATGATCAATGAAAACCCATGATTCATCATTTCCATTAGTTGATCTAGGAAAACCAGTTATGAAATCCATCGAAACATCCTCCCATTTCCACTCAATAATGGTAAATAGTTGCAAAAGAATTACTAAGAACTGATTCTCCAACTTCACCAGTTGAATGTTGTATCATTGAGTGATGAAAAAATTAATATTTCCTTTCATAACAATCCTCTAATGATTTCATCATTGATATCAATACATTTTGGTGGCACTTGGGTGAACTTCCAATTCTGAATCATTGAATTCCCACATCATCTCCTACCTAATGTCATTTCAGACACAATAACTCTCATGGAATACAAAATTATAAAACATATACATGGTCCAACATAATGATGTGTCGTCATTGGAGAAACATTCCCTTAGGAAAATCCAATCATGATTTGATAGATGCCTCATTCTTACCCATTCCAAAAGAGTCGAGGTCTGCACTAAGGATGACGGGATAGTCTTACAATGTTCCTTATAAACCACAAAAAGAATCTCTGAGAATAACCCATGATTTATCATTCACTGGTATCCTCATTAACCACCAGAGTCTAAGTCTTTCTTCATAGAAAATCATTTATAGAATTTCCTTTACCTGGCGTCAATGCAAGCTCAAAATCAAATGATTGTTGGTATTCCACCCACCTGAACATCCTGAGATTCATATCACGCTATGTAAAGATATACTTTAGGGTTTTTGGTCAATATATAAATCAAAACTACCTCCAAGTAGATAGTGTATCCATCAGCTAAGATAATGAATCACAACAGCTAGCATGAGATTGGGTGTTCAAAAATTGTGCTCATGTGGCTTCAATTTCTGACACCCGTAAGTGACAACTCAATCATCCTACATTATAAATATTCCATGCCCAATGCCTGATGTGTCATAGTATGAAGTATAACTCCTACCTAGCTATTAAAGAATTGGTATCATTGTTGAATTGAATTGACGGATCAACTATGGATATGCTACTTCACAAGATTATGACCATATGAATTTCCCAACATTATATTTTAAGCTAGTATGTGGAGCTGTAAGATGTGATAAATAAGGCATCGTTAATAACCAAATTTCCCAAATTAACACATTATTTCAAAAACATTGTTGGAATATTCCCATGAAACTACAACCATTACTTTCCCTAGGCCTACTAAGACTCCCAACTGGGAGATGATATTACCCAGGTTGTGTACTTTGTTGATCCAAAAGTTTCATTCTCTGATTTTAGCATAGAGATGATGCTCTCTAGGTGTATTCAGCATGATATCAAGATCGGTTTCATTTTCAAGTCTCAAGTATGAATACAATAATATTTCATTAATAAGTACTAGAATTAATAAATCTATATATGTGTGTAAAAATCAGTTCATAAGATCTATACGGACTGTAGGTGCATTTTTCAGTCCAAACGGCAAGAAAAGGCACTTGTGCAAACCAAAAATGATCTAGAAAACTCTGTGAGGTATCTATGAAGTCCTGAGACAAACATGATGATCTCTTGACCTTAAATATATCTTTTAAAACAATCTAGATCATGATATTGGATCAAATATGTCTTCTATTCTATGTAGTGGAATCCAATATTTTAATGTGAGTAGGTTCAATTAGTAGTAATCCATGAAAATTTTAAGGGTTCCATCTATATTCTTGTAAAAAAGAACTAGTGAAACCACATTGTATGTATTGGGGCATATGAAGCATTTACCCTCTAGGTCCATTAATATCTTCTTGAGATCCAAAAGCTCCATAGGTTTCATCCTATAAATAGTTATGGTTATTATTACGGCTCTTGGAACAATTTCAATATTTTATTCTACCTCCCATAGAAGTGGTAGACCATAGATGTTGTTAGGATATTCTTCACTGAATTATCCAACTACTAGTGGAAATGAAAGGATTGTAACCCCTCGTACTCAATGAAAATGCTAGTGATCTGATCTATCACACTACCTAGGGGGATTTGTCTACGTTCTGGGGGGGGGTGTCTAGGGTCTGTCCAGGGGTAGTGTCCAGGGTGTGGGGGGTTTGTCCAGGGTCTATCTAGGGGGGGTACGGTGGTGTCCAGTTTTTGAGGGGGGGGGGGGGGGCAGGACTGGCAGGGTAGAGTGGAGAACCGGCAGGGGGAGGGGAATCTGTCTAGGGTCTGGGGGGGAATCTGTCCAGGGGGAGGGGAATCTGTCCAGGGTTTTGGGGGTGTCTAGGTTATGTGGGGTGTCTAGGGTCTAGGGGGTCTGTTCTGGGGGGTCTGTCCAGGGTCTATCTAGGGGGGTGGGGTCTGTTTAGGGGGTCAGTGGGGTCCAGGGTTTTTTGGGGGAGGGTGCAGGACTGGCAGGGGGAGGGGAGAATTGGTAGGGGAGGGGGGGAAACTAGCAGGGGTGAGGGGACTGGTATGGGGGACTGGCAGTGGGAGGGGGGTAACTGGCATGGGGTGCAAGGGGTGGGAATCTGTCCAGGGTCTGGGAGAATCTGTCAAGTGGGAGGGGAATCTGTCTAGGGGAATCTGTCTAGGGTCTGGGGGTGTCCAGGTTCTGGGGGGTGTCTAGGGTATGTACAGGTGGTGTCCAAGGTCTAGGAGGGGGGGGGGGTCTTTCATGGGGGTATGTACAGGGTCTATCTGGTGGGGGGTCTGTCCCGGGGGTCTAGGGGGTGTCTTGGTTTTGGGGGGGGGGTAGGACTGGAAGGGGGAGGGGGAAATGGCATGGGGAGGGGGGGAAACTAGCAGGGGGAAAGTGACTTGTAGGGGGGACTAGAAGGGGGAGGGGGGTAACTGGATGGGGGTGCAAGGGGTTGGGTGTCTAGGTTCTGGAGGGGGGTGTCCAGGGGGATATTTCTAGGGTTTGGGGGTGTCTAGGTTGTGGGGGTAGGGGGGTTCTAGGTTCTGTCATTGAAGGTGGGATGGGGGTATTTCTAGGGGAGTGGGGGTTTGGGGGGTGTCCAGGTTCTGGGGGGTCCAGGGTATGCCCAGGAGGGTGGGGGTTGGTTTCCAGGGGAGTGGAGGTCTGGGCTATCCAGGGTCTGGGGGGTTTCCAGGGTCTATGGGGTGTCCAGGGTCTGTTCAGGGGGGGTATCTAGGGTCCGAGGGGGTCTGTTCTGGTTCTATTTGGGGGTGTTTAGGGTAGGGGTGTCCAGGGTCTATCCGGGGGGTGTACGGGGTCTATCTGGGGGGTGTCCAGGGTCTGGGGGAGGTGTATAGGGTCTGTCTGGGGTGGCGGTCCAGGGTCTGTCTGGGGGGTCCAGGTTTTGTCTAGGAGGGGACTGTCCAAGGGGGCTTTGCATGGGGGGAGGGGCTGTCCAGGGGAGGGGTTTTTTTAGGGTGGGGGTGTCCATAAGGGAGGGGTTGAAGGGGGGTGGGGATATTGTTTTTGGTTTTTGAGACCATATAGCCACAATTTTTAACCGTGGCTATAGTTTTATTGCCACGGTTTTTTACCGTGGCTGTTGGTCTAATGCCACGATTTCTAACAGTGGCAATAAATTGTGTCCCTCCTCTAGTATATCCATGGTTCTAAACTGTGTCTCTATACCTATTTCCATTTTTATAAACCGTTCCTCTAAGTCTAGGCCTATTACCATGACAAACATAGTATGGTTTCTCAAACCTTGGCTGTTACCTGTAGCCATGGTTTAAGGACCTAGGGCCACGATTTAAAATTGCGGATATAGCCGGAATTTCCAGTAGGATAACCCTCTAGGAAGTACACACACAACCTATCCACACTGGTTCAACCAAACAAGTATAAGCAACCCTCTGGGAAGAACACATTGTCTAACCCCTCTAGTTCAGCTTATGTATAGACTCTCTGAGAATGAAATCACCGTCAATTCCTCCTATAGTCTCGTATCAGTACTAAATGTGTTCTAAGGATGCACTAAATGTCTCATTACCCCTATATCCCACGTTGAGAAACTATAGAAACTCTAAGGAAGCACTCAACATCAATTACCCATGTGGTCTCTCATCATAAAATTATAAAAGACTCTCTGGAGAAGCCCTTACGTCCATTATCCCTATGGTCTACTACACCAGGTTCTCATAGCCCTGTGTAATTCAACAATTATAGAAAAGCGCAGTAGCGAACATAAACCTCAAAAACAACTTCTCTAAACAATCTATAGCATAACAACATGTCAGAAAAATAAAACACACCATCATACCATAATAGGCATGGGAAAACAATCAAGGAAACCTAACAGGCCATGCAAGACCAAACAGTCATAAACAAACATGCATGGGAAAACACTTCCAAATCATAGCAGTTAACCCTATTCACATTTAATTAACCTTTACTCAGACATACAAGAATAGTAGTTAATTAACATGACTAAAACAGTAAACACGCAATACCCCGTTCAATGGTATTAGAAAAATTTGCACATATAACTCAAATACTTTCAACAGAAAGGCACAAACCACATACCATGGTGTTGTAGGATCGATATACATGAAACTCAGGACTCAAATCGCCTTAGAAATTTATATATCTAACAAAACATCTAAAATTTTAAACCAATCATATCTCATAAAAAAGGTTAAACCAGGTGATGATGTTCTAAGAGAAGAGATAACTCATTGATGAAATTCCAACGCAACCAACGGTGTTCGATTCGGAGGACAGATGCTCGGTCGGGGGATCAATGAAGATCTGCGCCGTACGGATGATCTTAGACAATCTTGGCCAAGAAGGAGGTGTTTCTCTCGATTAGACATGACTCCGGCCCATTTAATGAAAAAAAGGAAAGTACACAATGTGTAATTTTATAAGTACACGGCGTGTACTTGCCTTCAACGGCCTCCGTATTAGGCGGTCTCCAGGTCACCACAGACGGTCTTGTGGACGGCCATTACACGGCCAGCACCCGGCTACCTGTGGTAACCAAGTACAAGGCATGTACTCATATAGCACACAGTGTGTACTTATGAAAATTCCATAAAATCCCCTTATTCCTCAAAATCACCAGAGAAAGGAAAACATACCTGAAAAGAAGATCAGGGTTCTTACATATTTGAACATTATACTTCTACATAGAATACTAGGCCACATTACCAAAACTGAACAAAAAACACCCACTAGGGTCTAATAGTTGCACAATTATACAACATTGATCCACCAAGGTCATTGAACCAATTGTACATGAGAACTATGTCTTGTCAGCATCATCAATCATCCCACTGTAGATCCTTATAACCTTCCATCAAAATTAAGTCCATAAAATCACATACTAGCATGCTTATAACATGTGGATCCTACATGCCTAACATGATTCCCGATATTCCTCTTTATTTTCTAGGATAAGTGCCAAAACGAAATCACAAGCCTCTTTACAACATGGAAATATACATAAATCCATCACAAACCCAAAACATCCATACCACATATGCTTTGATTGAAGAGAAAATCATGTAAAACCATAACATCAAAAATTAGAAAAGAAAATTCCATCCCTAGTAACCTAGAATTCATACCAAAATAGGTGATCACAATACATAAGCCTAGTATCCATCATAAGTTCTAATAAATTGCTATATCTCTTGTCTACAAAACACTAAATATAAAATAATATAATGGTAAACACATTTGATACCACTTTGTAACATCTCAGCCCAGGAGCCACTACACCAATGCCTAAGTCGGTTCTCCACATGACCTCAAACATGGATCCTCATACTCTAGTGGCTGGAAACTAGTAGCGGGGGTATAAGTTGAAATTATTGGGAGATTATACCCATGTATCATAGTTCACAACTAAAAGTAGACAACTAAACATCATACACATCAAATTATTCATAATAAAAAATAAACTAAATTAGATGCGTGTTATAATAAAAACAATTAAAATAAAACCCAAAAAACCATTCCACACATACAACATTGATTTCCCATTGGCCCGATCACACATATACAAAATAAAATAAAAAATAATACATCGTGATTTATATCTAACTATGATTCATGTCATATACTCGATTTGCATCATCATAATACCATATAAGCTAATGTGACTAATCATGAAACACTAAATATAGGTCTTAGCCCACACCAGGATCTTATTGTAAATATATGAGAGTTAATCGAGTCCCCATGTGCAATTTTAGACTAGGAAAGGTATGAGTACAACTTAGTAGGTCACCAATAACAATTTCTAAATAAAATACCAGTCATATCATTAGTGTGTGTAGATTAAAAGTGAACAAACAAATAGTTCATAAAGGATGATACATGCCAAGGGAGAAAAATAAATCATCTATCACCCACTAGCCCTCACATTATAAGGTGAAAATTGGTCCAAAAATACTTATATTAACGAAATATAATCATTTTATCCATAAAAAATATGGAGATACATATTTTGAACAATAAAAATTAGATTTTCATTTATCGTTTATCTCATGTATTCATATTTTTATATTTCAACTATTCTAGGAACCTCAATTCAACACCCAAACAATTGATAGTGATAAATATAATTTGGTATTTTATTATTATAAAACATAATAATAATAGTTCTCATATACTCAGTCCATTACCTACTCAAACATTCAACAATAGTTCCTAGAGCATCAGTCTAGAAACCTTAAAATGGATTTAGAGCATCATTACGCAATCCATTTTGATCTGGTATAACAGCATGCCTAGAGCCTTATTATATCACTTAAACAATAGACTATACTATTTGTTCCTAGAGCACCAGTCCAAAACCTAGATGATATAGTATACTAATTGTTCCTGGATCATCAGTAAAACACCTGACCCATAAAATTTAATATCTGTTCCTAGATAATAATTCTGGAACCCAAACCATTTTATCATTCCTCAAATATTACGATTCAAAATATTTAACTTAAAATAATTTGAAAACCCATCAAAAAATCCCCTTTCAAACCATTTTCATTTACCAAGTACCCTACAGACCATTAACACCATAACAAGACCAAGCCCTTTCTTTCCAATAAAACCATTAAAATAGTCATCAATGTATTTCAAAAAAGGTGAAATCACAAACCCATTTCACATTAACATTTTAAATCTATTTAGAAACCCATTTTTTAATATACTTTGAGGTAAACACATCCTTTTAAAAAAAGAACCATTTTAAAACATAGCATTCCCCCTTTGTAATGAAAAACTGGGTCAAAAATCAATGCACATGGTTATATCCATTTCAAAGGACTTGTTGGTATTTCATAAAATCGTAACACACAAAATCATTCCTATAAATTCATTCAATATATTTTAAGCATTTATTCCCAATTCCTTCCAAGTATCCCCAAACCATTAAATCAAGACAAACAATGAACCAAACTATATTAACTTTGTAACCCATTACCCATTATATCCTTGTTAAACCCTTTCCCACACCATATTATGCCATATATTTGGTCTTTTAATCACCAAAGGATTCAATAGGATTCATAGAGGATATAAAGTATCAATTTAAATCATAAAACCATTTACATTAATTAAGGAATGACACACCACACATGGTATTTAAGTCACAAACCACATAAATATAAAAAATAATTTACAGGACTATGGGTAAATCTCTTAGACCATCCACCACATCAAAAATTATTTCCCTGATATTTATAAAGCTTGAAAACCTCGTTAAGGCAAGTCCATGTGCCTTTAGAACTCCTCAGCATCCAAAAATATCATCTTAGTTACCTACGATTTATCATCATTACAATAAATAAAAAACACTTAATCTTAACATTTAATAATTAACATACCTATTTAATGTAAAATATTATAATGGTTTCCAATCTCAACAATCGCTCACCTCTTATAAAAGACCCATGAAAATGACAAGGATGGTATATAATAGTCTTCAAATACAATTTCTTAGTAAATTCATAAGTGGAGATTCCATTTCAATAATAAATTAAATTAATTCATTTGAAAAAACCTATGTAAATTCACCATAGTTACATTACATAACAAAATGAAACATAAAGACATGTATAAATAAAATTGATATCTCCTCCATTAAATAAAATTAAAATACCTTTGAGAGATGGATAATTATACTATGATACAGTGGAATCATCATCAAAACCCTAACTGAATAACTCAGAAAAGTAGGTATGTGTAAGAAGAAGGAGAAAGGAAGCCACCAAAGGAAGATAGCCCACCTAAAATTCAAGAAACTACAATTATCACACCAAAAATCTAGGGGTCGGAGAAGAAGTAAAGGGTTGAGAGCCCCCTGGTTCATGTGCACTAAAAGGGAGAGAAATGAGGTGGTTTAGAAAAAAACATAAGTGGAAATTTTAGTAAATTTTCCCTTTTAATGAAATTATGGGTAGTTTCATGTTTTGGTCTCACTATTTTCCAAACTTTTCACCAACCATTATCCCTCTATGATCCATTACAAATTCCCCACATGGTTAAGCCACATAGTTAGATAAACCATGTTCCAACCGCGTGACTTCTATTTTCCAATACTAAAACCCCTCATGTGGTTTTTCAACATGGTTTACTAATCATTTTATAACTAGGAAACACTCAATAGACCCCTTATACAACATGGCATATGATTTTTATAAAACCATGTGTAGGAAGTGAACCATGTCTCAAACTCTCCTTCACCTCACATAGTTTCTCCTTGAACCCTGAAAGGGTTTTCCTTAACCACGCAGTAACATTACAGAACAACCTTGATCAGTTCAAAATGCACTAAAAATTACTAAGCATCAAGGTGTCTTGTGGTTTTCCCGAAAGCATGCAAACCAAACCATGTACCCTGGTTAAAAAAATCCAACACGGTTGAAACTTAACAAAAAGCCTCTAAATATCATCTTAAAACCTATTCCACCTCCTGAGCATTGTTCCTTGCCTAAAAATACTACTTTAAATACTTCAATATCTTATAACAATATTCTAAATCCTGATTCAAGAGTTAACATGTCCGTTACAAAAATTAAAATTCATTATGAAATTTCCAACCTGTCTAGATGTGGGATCTTACAAAGCACATAACAATTCTGGTGTCCTATTTTCTTGCATCATTTCCTACCATTTATGACCAATTGATTCTTACGGTCGCTTATATGATTCTATTTTTTATAATTTATTTTTAATTAATCATTTTAAATCATTCCATTATTATATTTCTTATCTAAAGCTACTGTTAATGTTTTATCATGAATTTGGTGGATTATATTCTCTTGTTTTCTTCAAATGTTTATGGAATCATGTTTTATTAGCTTCTAATAATAATAATTAAATTAAAGTTATATTTTATTCATGTGTTTTTATAGTACCTTATATATTCAAAATTGTAAATATGTTTTTCCAAAAATTTTGGGAACCAAAATTAAAACCATAATTCTTTTTAGGTTTTTGAATGGGTACTATCCCTTAATGAAACCTCCAATATTGAGTAAGTTAGATTCTTTTGGAAACTCGGATGTAGGTATTAGAAGTGAAGGAAAACCGTTGATGTAGGTGGTGAATTTGGGGATTAATGAGATATCTAAAAGTGAGAAGTTATTTGGGTTTTCTGAAGTGGTTAAACCCAAAAGGATGAACCTTTCAAGATAAAGAGTAATGAGAAAAGTATCCCCCTTGGTTAGGGGGGTATACCATGATGACGACTGTAACATGATAATGAGAATGAGAATAATAGCATTTTCAATTAGATATATTAATCTAACTCAGCCACATATTATCTCAAGTAGTGCTTTGAGCAGGGGAAAATGCATACAAAAAATCATCTTATTGTACTCATGGTCCATTAAATCCTAAAACATATAATCAATTATATTTTATTATCAAATAATGGATTCCTTTGACATTATATATTATAGATAATACATTATAGTGAATAAAAATAGTGTATAATTGGAACCTACCACTATCTTTTAACACTATGGAATCATATATTGTGGAATAATAAGTAATAAAATAGTTAGAAGAATAATATACATAACTCAAGAAATAAAATCATGATCTCCCTCAAACTAACCATAGTGGGTTATCCATTATGAATATGGAAGTTAAAAATTGATGGAGAAAACATAATAACATAATGAAAATATAGAAAATAAAAACTAACTACTTCTAGATTAATCCAATTTGTAGAAGATAAATTACGAACCCCTATTCCCTAATCCTTGTTAATAATTTATATGCACACTATAATGGTTATGCTGATGGGATCACTACGACATGGACTTAATTTATTATGTCTATATTTCTACATTGAATGTGTGATTCCTTCATTAGAATGCTTTGGTTAGTAGGAATAACTACTCATGAACCTATTTACCAACCTCCTTTGATCATACTCCATGTGGCATATTCATTAGGTAATTTTCTAGTATGGTTAAAAAACTGATTTAGAGATTCTAGATAGTCTCATTTGGTTATTCATGTTAGTTGTGTTTCCATCTTACTTGTTCAATGACCATAAAAACTCATATGGTACCTTCCACAGGTTGAGACTATGTACTTTAATATAATAATATTCATTTGATTATGAGAATTAATTGGTTTTCTAACATGATCATGTTTAGGATCTCATGTAGCATTGGAAAGGTGGATGGATCTTGAATTGGAAGATGATATTATATTGGTTCATTGATACTTGGTGTTGGAGCTTAATATATTCATGAAATCACATGAAATTACATCACCATGGAAATTTAAATTCCCAAAAACTATGGTATCATAATATTTTTTATCATTTAGGGACTTCATAAAATGTGTTTAGGTTTTGGGTTACGTTGGTGGTGAATCATAGTCTCATCTAGTCCACACATATTCCATTTGATTAGATATAGTTTGACGTTTGACTATAAGAACGTGTTTTTTGTGATTCCTTGTGAAATTATATTTATGGAATATATTGGTGTCAAAATACATTCTATGGTTGTCCTTATAACTACATTCGGTCAGGGAATACACTTAGGTTCTATCACAGGGAGTGTTAGAAATGTAACACCTTCTTGTTTAGTTGTTGTGGGACTATTTTAACATGGCAGAATAATCATAGACAATAATTTTATATTGACCTCCCAACATTGTCTCAGCCTATTAGTGTAAATCATGCATAGTCTATTGAATTTTTTATTTAATGTTCCATAGTTAGTTCCCCTAAATTATTAAAAAAAATATCAATCATAAACATTATTTCACAAAATAATATTTTCCTTAGAATTCATCACATTAGAATGAGTTAAAAGATTAGGCTCCCAAAACAATATAATTATTATATATTATTATATTATCTTATATTCAAAAATATTACAGATAAGGATAAAATGTCAAAAAATTTTAAAAAATGAAAAATATTTTAAATGGAATGTGGTTGTAAATAGTCATGCCCATGTTGGAAAAGAACTTTATGGATTCATCTTGGTGGGTGATGAATCATTAAAAATGCATTATAAAAATAATTTGGATATTTTATGAATGGATTCATGTTTGAATGTTTTTATACTACTCATGATTCTTTAAGTTGTGGAACTATGGTTTAACTGATGAAACACATAAAAGTTTTTGACATTTATAAATATAAATTATCTGGTAAGCATGTTTTGAATTTAGTACTCTCTATCAAATGTGTTTTTAAACTATTCTTTAATAAACTATTTATTTATTTCCAAATATAATTTGTTACGAGGTTTGGCATGGATCATACGTGGGAATTCATGGGTATGAATAAAAATACCTTTTAAACTAATGTGTTGTTCATCCCTACCTGCACATCTCCATGCATGGGTAGACATTTTTTCTAAGATGAAAAAAGAGGAAAATATTCCTCATTCATTATAGATGGATCCTAGGATATATTTTCATAGTGGGATGTGATAATGATTTTATAAAAAATATTTAAATTTTTCACTATCCTAATTAGATAAGTGTTGGTTTTTAACCTTTTATTGTGGTTTATTTGTTATTTACATTCTCCACAACATTTTTTTCTCTTATTTCATTAATGTTTTTGTATTAAAAATTGTTTTTTTAAATAAATTCAAATTTACTTATATAAATGTATAATTTTATTTATTTTTAGTGATAATATTTCCCTATATACTATATAGTAACCCTCAATACTAGTTTTTGGCATCAGGTTATCGAGGAATGTGCTTGAGGTCATCTGGTGATTCGGTTTATATCTTAGAATTCAGGTACTCGGGAAAGGTTATTGCAGGATTCATTATCCTACATAATTCATTTCCCTTAAAAAAAGGCTCAATAAATTCTCTAAAAAAATTAATTAATTTCCAATTATAATCAATATATTTAATAAATGAAATAGAAAAGTGTATACCATAAAGATAAGAGGAAAAACATATCAATCCTTCTTCATGTTACGGCATATAAAAAACTTCACTATATGTGTGATCTAATTCTTTCATATTTAAATATATCATTCAATAAATTACCAAAAACACTCTATTTATTATAATAATTTTTAAATTACCAAATATAGAGGAAAATAATATCTAAAAGATAGTCTTCATAAGTTCTTCTACTTATCACTTTATCATGTTCTCCCAAATATAATAAACATATAATTTAATACCTAGTTGATCAAGATACTAACTTGTTTAATATCCACGTGACATGGTCTTAAAAATTATCATACGGTACAAACACAAGAGTAGTCAAAACACACTCCTTTGTTTTTTGGTTTCTATATATCATGTTACCATACCTACATATTTAAATTAATAAGACATGTTATACTTCTACCGTGAAATTGTTTTTAGTCTCTCAATATAAAAAACTCTATCGCTGTGAAAATAAAGTATTTAAAATGATTTGAATACTTGGATTCACAATTCATAAGTGGATATTATAAAATAAACACCTATAAAATTTCTTGAACAATGAACAAGGTAATTCATATTATCTATTTCGGATAAGGACTCCATTAAAGAACTTCCTTTGAAACACCATAATTTATGGTGTGATTTTATACTCATCCAATTTTAAAAATGTATGATATGAAAATATCCCATAAATAATCCTCCTTTGATAGAAATATTAAACAAAGTGACCCATGAAGTTTACCTTCAATAGGCCACATGATGGTGAAAGACACATGTTGCAAAAAAATTATAGGATGCATTTCTCTTTTTATTTGAAAACCTAACACACAGATAACCATTAATAGTTTCCAACATAACAACATAACTATATATTGACTAATAATACATGACTTATAACACAACGCAAAAATAATAATTAAACATAGAAAATAAAATATCTCAATGATAATAATACTCAAAAAACACTATAGGAAATTTAATATTTTCTGATGATTCATTTTTTATGGACTAGAATCCCATTACAAATGGTTTCTCAAAATGGTTTTCTTAGATTGAAATTTTTTTTTTCAAAAATAATATTTTTTAATGATTATTATTAGAGAATAAATATATATTCTTCACTAATAGTATTAGTTCCAATGTGTATGTGATAGAAAGAGAGAGTTATTTTGTGATGGAATATATATATTTTTGGAAGATACCCTATTTATATAGGAACTAATTTCAGAAAAATGTATACTTTCATAGAAAGCATAGTTGAGTGAAGGATTTATTTGTGATAAAATGTTCCTTCCACCACAATTAGGCCCATGGTGAGGAATATTTACAACATACAGAACATTTCATCACAAATAGTATGGCATCATATTATTTTCTACAATTAGAGATTATCATAAATGGTTTTCCGATATTCTAGAAAAGTATTTATAATGACTACTATTGTGAGATGGAAACTCAATCCATCATAAATACTCATCGCAAATATCCATCGCCAACAGTTCAAATGATGGAATTTTAATGAAATACTATTTCATTGCCAAAACTATAATAAAAATTTAAAATTATAAATGAAACACAACCCACCACTTTTATTTTTTGATGTACAGCCACCCCTCCCCTGATTCTGCATTTGCATCCCCTTCTTCTCCCTGTCAAAATATCTTATTTATAATCAAGACTCTTGTTTAAAAATTTTTATATTATAAATCGTCCATTTAGGGACCAGAATCTAGTTTAATGGTTTCCGAGTTAACATTCTAAAATTTTCTATCCAAAATAAGTGTAAAGGTATTATTATAAACTTTTTTAAAATAGTTATTATTTTTTGTATTATTCTTTTTTTAATCATATAATTTATTTTTTAATTTAATAAATTATGGTTAAATTATATATATATGTCGCATTACTAATTGTTTTTTAAAATTTAAGATAATAATAATATTATGATAAATTATAATTTAAAAAAATAAGCCTAGTGTATAATAATTGATAATAAACTTCTAAAATTTAGTTTACTAATAAAATAATTTATCTAAACTAATAAACATTTGTAATAAAATTAATAGTATGAATACTATATTATAAATTAAAATAAATTGATAAATGTAAATTAATAATATATATATATAATAATTGATATATGAGTTAGGATTTAGTAAAAAATAATGAAAATACATCAAAGTTAATAAAAACAATATAAAGTAAGTTTTTCTTATAAATTATTATAAATTATTAAAATTCATTATAATTATTAAAATGTTAGATTATTCCTAAAAATAATAATTAATAAGATTTTAATAAAAGTTATAAAATAAATTTCAATAAAAGTAAAAAAGTGGCATAAATTACTATAAATTTGTAAAATTTGCTATAAATTATCATAAATTGGTATAAATTGTTAAAAATAAATTTATTATACTTATTAAAAAATGGTATGATTTTAATAAATGATATAAAATAATTTATTATAAAAGTGATTTTATATTTTTATAATTTGGCATAAATTAAAATTAGTAATTTTAAATTAGTATATAATAATAAATAATTTAGTATGAGTTAATAAATGTTATTATAAGTTTCTATACAACAATGAATACATTTTTATAAATATATCTAGATTGGTATAAAATTATCCTAAATTAGTATATATCATTATAAATTAGTATGAATTTATAATTTAGAATAAATTTTTATAGATTATTATAAATTAGTATAAATGAATATAAATTACATTAAATTTGTATAAATTACGAAAATAAATAAATTTATTATAGTTAGTAAAAATATTATGTAATAAATAATGAATAGATTACAAACTATAAAAAAATTGTTCTAATTGGGGGGATTATAAACTATAAATACATAGGCACCAAAGTACACAAGTTGGCCAAGACTCATCTATAATGTTTTAGTGGACCAAAATAAACAAAGAGGATTAAAAACAATAAAGAAAATGTTTTATAGGGGGTGGAGAGTTTTATTTTATAAATGGCTGTGAACCCTATGAGGCATAAAATTACTCACCCAAGAATAGCTATCATCTTCCCACACTCGCTGCATTCTATTATCATCATGTTACCCCCCCCCCACTACATTCAATGTTTATTCCCCCATAACACCTAATGTAGACATATCGTGCTCATTTGAGAGACGATTATCTCCCAAAAATACTTATATTTATAATTTTTTAGAATTTTAATAATATATAACAAGAATTATTTTAAAAAATATATTATAAAAATTATTATTTTTTTCATTTACTAAATATTTACATAATACTTTTTTATCATTTTACATAATAAGTTAATTAATATTATTTTTTAGAAAACTATGGAGCCATAATATATTAAAAAATTTATTACAACATCATAATTGGATAAATCATTTTAGAATTCTAAATGGTTCTATTATTAATCATATCTATATTGTGGGATTCAAAATGTTTATATCATTTACATCAAAAAATTCAACAAAATAAAAATGGAAAATTAAGTATCTATGTAAGAAAAGAATTCACAATATATTTTAAACGTTTTATATTGTTGTGTTTCATCGATTATATTTTTTTTTGGAAAAATTATGTCTTTTGGTATAAACATGGTGAACTAAATTCATAAAGAGATACAATTTTTTTTGTCTCTAGACCCATCACAGTTTTAAAATTTATTACATGAGGTTATTGTCCTATATTTTGAGGAAATAAAAAATTAGAAATGAAAATTGAAATTTTATGTTAAAAGATTTCCAATTTTATGATTTTTTGAAATATTCTAAGGGGGTTTACATTTTAGGTGCCATATTTTTAAATTAAAATCTGTTAAAAAATCTATGGCTATTAAATAAATTTTTTTAATGAAAAATAGTTATTTATATCAATTATGTTCTTTTTTTAAATTCTTTCTTCTTATGTAAAATAAAAATCCTATAAATTTATAAGTAGTCAAGAATTTAGTTTATAATTTTGTTCTTATTTATTAGATCAATGCATGTTCAAATGATTTCATCCTATATTATTGTGAATAAAAGTATTTAGTTAATCATACAATATGTGTTCAATCATGGTAATTACTATTGCAATAATAAAATTATAAATTTATTCTTGTTAAATAGTTAACTTATTTTATGATTACACCTATATTGAATCATTTATTTATATCTTATAATAGAGATGCATCAACAACATGACATTGATTGAATATTTCTATCAATAAAATCCTAAATCAACTTTTGGATAGTGATTCATGGAAACACATTGATCATGTGTATTTATATTTTTCATTATAATCCCATAACATATGTTCATGTATTTTTGTTGATTTTTTCTATCAATTTGGTGCGATGATTTCAATATTCTTTTTGGATTATTTTCAAAACATTATATAACATACCTCTTTTCATGGTGATAAAAGAACCGTATGTCTATTTGGAATTATTAATTTCATGAAATCCAAATAATAATATTTTTTTTATTTTCTCCCACTATCTATTGAGTTAATTGTATTATGGAGTGATTGTTTAACTTCATATAATTTAGTTTTATAATAGAATCTTACACTAAAAGTTACATTAATGTGGAAAATATGTGACTTTCCATTATATGGTATGTTATATCTATGAAGTATGTGAGGTTCAAAATCCTTTCCATAATCCATGTGTGATAGAAAGTATTTATTTTTATCAATTAAATAAAAATTGTTTTTAACTTTCATCATAGATTTCTTATTATAGATCATCATTTTCAAAGGAATAAAAATAATTTTATAAAAGAAACAATTGAACGAGGTGGACCTATAGTTGTTCTATCAGGTATTTAGGTAAAGTATATCATCTCTTTATTTATTCTTATTACATAGACAGACTATAAAACATTAAAAATATATGAATATAGGAGAGATCAAAAATGGATATAGTAAAGTATTTTTTGGGGCCTTCCATATTGTTCTGATTTTTTGTTCCAACACAAGTTAAATATAATGATATTGAAAATATGTATATTAGAAATATATTTTTTACTATGTTGTACATGCCACATTATTCTGAAGAAACTATAAATTCATGGTTTGATCTTTTAAAAATTTTATTTAATCTCAAACATGATTTCTTTGAAAATGACTGATCACAAAGATTAATGAATCTAATGTAGCTTATTCACATTTAAAATAAATTATTTTATTATTTTATTAGTTTAATAAATATTTGTGGTTATCATATTGTCATTATTCTAATTTTTCTCACATGTAAATTTATTTTTTGGTTCTACATTAAAACATACAATAAATACCAGGGATTTCACTCAAAAAATTGCATGAATATATCATGCACATGGATTTTTCATGCATGAAGAACCTCATACATCTATGATAATTCAAATGAATTAACTATCTATAAAGTGACTCCTGATCACTATTACATGGAATAATACTATAGTGTTAATACTTTTTGGATTATTCTACTTCATGAAATTAATAAAAAAATGATGATGTTATCTTAGAAAGTATAACACTACTGTGATCTAAATCCCATGGAACCTAGAACATATGAATCAGAATATTTATACAGTATGATATCTTGGTATACATGATGAAAACACAACTTCTAGTAAAATATCTTGATGACGATTGATCTCAGGAGAACATCATGCCTTGAGGATGGATTAATTATATTCTTTTGAGAAATTCATTCCCATCTCTCAATCATTTTTTTTGGAACCTCATGCATGATACATAATATCCATCAACTTAATTCATGGATGCATTTACTCCTTCTCATTAATCATACAAATGATCTCACCTTATAAATATAGTTTTAAAAATATCAATTTTTTAGTAGCCATGGCAATCGTTGTAGCTATTAATTACTTCTTCATCACATGGTCAATTATCAACCCATGTATAACTCAGTTCTCTATGAAGATAGTTATTATTCTATGAGGATACTTTCAATAGCTTGAAAACCCCCATAATAGGTCATTTCACTCATGGTAGGTCTTTTTTGGTATGTTCATTAGCTCTATTTTCCTTTCCTAGAGAAACTTGTGGTTAAAATTTGCTCTTTTATCTGAAATGTCCAGCCACTTGTGGTTACATCACATCACCTCCTACAGTAGCTTGGTGTAGTTGATCGTATCACACTCATGGTCCCTTGGTAGTTCCACAAGAAGAAGCCTAAATTTTTTCATCCTGTAGGTGATGGTTCTTTATGTTATCGGTATATCAGTCATGACATCAAACTTCACACAGTTATTTTGAAGATGGGTGTGTGGTCAATCCATTTTCCATCACATGGAAGATTTCATTACACATCTCACAATCACATACTTAATCACATTGCAGTTAATCATTATATGTATGTCGTTGACCATTCTGATATATAGGAAACCCTACCCCAAATATTGAATATGACTATATGAAAAGGTAATAGTATTGTCCCACATAAAATTTGTGGCCTTCATTTTATCTGTAACTCATGAGCAAAAGAACAGTACCCTATTTTTATATGGTGTATAATTTCCTCATGTAGTCTCTATGATATCCAATATTGAAGATCCACTAAAATTAAATATTAAAAATTTCTCCAAATCTTGAATAGTAGTTCCATTTTTCTTCTTTACATCCTACAGTCATGTTATGAAAAATTATTCTCTTCTTTTATTAGAATTAAATTACTTGTTTTAAAAGAATACAATTATGGAATAAAATATTATGGGAACAGGGTGGAACTCTATGTTCCTTAATGTGAACATCATTGTTGAGAATACTTTATCAACCATATTTCTTCATTCACTTTATTCTTCATTATAGCATATTTTCTCTTTTTCATATAGATTTTATGGGGAAACATGGACATGTTTTTTATTTATAATTTATCCACAATTGAAATAGGATTCTCAATATTATTAACATGAGATTTTTTTTTTGTTTTTCCTGCTCCATATACTTGTCATCTTCTAACTATTCATGACATATAACTAATATATCATGAGGAAAATACACTTCAAAACTCTTGGGTGTGGATTCATTATTTATAATAACATTCACATTTTAATACATGGGTACATTACCTTTGTTCTTTATGATATTATATTTCGTAGGAAGTAATTTTTTGTATTTAGTAGCAATTTGTCTTGTCTTCATTCACCTCCCACTTACCTGATCAAAAATATTTGATTTACCCCTCTTGGGAATCTTTTAAAACTCATTGGTATGAGTATCGAAACCTATTCCAATATGACTATTTATCTCTCAAGTAGATTTATCTATTTCTTAAAACATGGTCCAATTACCAATAAATTTAATGGAAATTTTTAAATAATCAATAATGCATCCTCTGTTTCAATAATAAAATAATATACTCTATTCTGGTGTGGCATCCTATTTATTCTTCATATTAGTCTTATTAGAAGTTTAAATTGTATTCTTGTTTGATTTTTTCTTAATGGAAGACTTCCCATTTTTATTTCCCACTTCTTCAAATATTGTTACAATTTCATCACATCTGTATAAGAGTTTTTTTGGATTCATATATAACAACACTCCTCATAATAGTGGTAAATTCTATTACAATACACAAACAAATTATCATGAGATTGAAATCTATTTTATGAGGAAATATTGCAATTATTTGGAGTTCTCTTAATAAATCCATTAGGTATGTTTGTTTCTTCATCTTTGCACCCCCTTTGATTTGGGCCTTATCTAATTTGTATATATTGACATATTATACCATCTATCAATATCTCTACCCCCAACCATCCAATATCACTAGTACATTCTAATTATTATTATTTTTTCTTTCTGGTGAATTCTGTCTTGATTTCCATTCTAAAAGTTTCTTGGGTGGGAAAAAACATTTGGGGTTCCATTTGAGGGAAAATATTACTGGGAAATCTAATCTCTATCATTGATGTTGTGGAATATTTATTATCATTTTTATCCCCCCACGTGTTTACAGATATTTATTTGAAATATGTATAACAAGTCAAAATATATTTATCACAAATAAATTGAATTGGGTTGGGGGTTACCTATTTATATAATGTAGATATGGATGTTTCTCAAGATGCTTTTAAGATCTTGTTTATACAACTTTGAATCTTATTTGATTAAAAATTTATTTCTATTGTTTTTTTGGTTGGATATTTTTTTATTCTAATAGAATGAAAACTTTCAAATGGAATAGATTCCAAATTTATCAACATGACCTCCAACTTGAGGCACTTAATGTTGATGGTAAACTTCTCATCCTTCAGTAATCTTAGCCTACCTTCCAAATCTTTATTCAACTTCCATATTAGATTCCCATGATTTTAAATTTTCTCCTATAAAAAGATATCAAACACTTTTATTCTTATTATTTTGATCTCCAACAGAGAATATTTTACATCTTTTAGATCTTTTAAAGATTTTATAAATCATGGAAAATTTCTTCCAGAACAATTTTTGTTACTTCCTTCTGATAGTCCCTTCTTTACCAATTATCTTCAAAAAAGAAGATATGTTCATAAAAATGAGTCACTGATTATTCATTTAATTCCAAGAGTTCTATGAGATCATCTCACTTTTTTAATTTACTTCCTATTTTAGAATCCATTTTGTTAATTTAACCTTCATGCAGTGCTTTATCATATTTAATATCCTTCATAAAACTAATTATATGAGTGATTAAATCAAGGGGAACATTCTTCGCATACCTATCAATTTGGGAGTATAAATCTTTAATAGTTTTTATAGACTCATCTTCTCAAGATTCTTAACATATTGAGATTCCTTCTAAAAAAAGATCACTTTCAATATATTTGATAGTTGAGGATATTACACTTTAATTAGATTCAAGTATTTTCTAATCCTTATTGTCTCCTAAGACTTTTATCAATTATTTTTCCTCTCTATTCAACTTATTTTTCAATTTAATTTCAAAAATCATCATGACTTATTCAAAATGAGTGGAGATTGAGTCTTATACCTAAGGCACTTTAAAATCATGTTCTATTTTGTAAATCATATAGGGCTATGAAAAAAGAAACTGGGGAAAAATTTTATCTTATCAAATACATAACTTTAGCCTAATACAACTTGTGGAGCCTAGTGAATCATGCATGGTAACTGAGGGAGGTTGAATCAGTGACAACCCAATGATTATAAGTTTTAATTTTTCTTCAAATTATCCCCTATTTTAGCATGAATCAATCCTATTTAAGAGATTTGTATCTATGACGTACTAACAAAACATACCCAGGTATGAAATGAAATAATATATAAGAATAGAAAAAAATAAGTTTTTACAAGGTTATGATATATCCTAGAAAACCTACAAGTTAACATGATTAGATATTTATATGTTATATATTTTATAGATGAAGATGTTGGGTACTAGAACCTTCATTATAAAATAGATAAATAGAAACCACTTTTGAAATGGGATGGGGGATAACCCACTAAAAGTCATAGACCCCAAAACACATAAATCCTAAAGACTAAAATATAGCCAGTACCAAAGGCCTATAGGAACAAAGTATTAAATTTTAGTATCCCATAGGCCCATTGGTTCAAATCCCATTGTAAGTAAACTCATTTAAACACAGCCAAACTTGCTAGATAGCCGAATCCCCATTGAATTTTTGACCTAAAGTTCTTTCATCCTCCTTCAACACCTTCATTATACCCATTAAATTTCAAAACCTCCACATCCCCTATCCCTAGCCTTCAACCATGACCATTCATCATGACTCTCATTGGTGACACCGTCAAACTGAAGTAACCAGAACAACAGCACAAACGAACACCTTCCACTCAAATCTTCTTCCCAACCACCTCCAACCATAGTTTTGTATTAGGCATAAAACAAAAAGATGGAAATATAGATCTCTAGAGGAGGTATTCTGCTAGATTTTTTGGATGGAATCTGAAGTGCTGACGACTTCTACTCACAAGGTCTACTATATCTCACCCACCATCATCCATGACTTATTAGTTCAACTCTGTTCATTGACACAATAAAACTAAAGCATCCAACATGATGTCTAATTCTTTGCATGATTATCTCATGCACCTGATACCTGCCACCACCCAGAAGCTGATTCATCACCCTGGGTAGCCACCACTCCAATACCCATGTCTATTTCATCACACTAGAGATCTTGGAGAAAAAAACAACACAAAGAAACACTAGAAAGGCTTGAATCCAATGATATGGTGGTAATAGTTCTTGAGATAACTTGAATTATTGATGAATGGTAACACCAATAATATAAATCCAATAGGTGTATCATCCTAGAGGACTGAAGAAAACTTATTGACGAACTAAATAGAGCTTAAAAATAAACATCTTCATGAATATGATCCAAATACACATGACACGTCATTAATTGAAAAATCAAATGAAGCTGAAGCTATCCAATCAATTCCACCTTCCGTCATTGGCACCTAAATTGTGATTCCACTCATCAAATATTGATGCATTAAGAGATGAGTTCTCTCCCCAGTGACAACACTTAAATAAAAAACATGGTTCGAGTGATCCTAAATACAATGTCTTAGAGCATATAATTTTATTCATGTATTTTATTATCACTTATATTTGAATAAATTATATGTTCATAGTAAGTGTAACATAATGGTCAGGAAGTTATCAACCACTTCCCTTTTCCCATCTCACACAAATCAGTCCTCCTGACTATATGCTATCATTATTTATGATAGAACCACCAACTTTAATGATATATCTTTGAAAATTCAAACTATTATTCAACTATTAATATTTCATCAAAAAAACATCATGAATTTGTTACTTATTCTGTCCACATGATCTCACTATGATTTGAAAAAACTATAGATCTTTAATCATATTAGAGAGTCTTAATAAATAGTATGAGAAAAATTAGTAGCATCATCCTCTTCCTCACTCAAATTTTCTTTTCTTCTTCTCTTTCATCAATACCTATTAAATATTCACGTGACTAGAGTATCATATTATCATTCTTTGACTAGATAAAATATCTTTAGAATTGTTTCATCATCGAATGGTTTTTCAATTCACATAAGAAAATCATCTTCTCATTTATTACAAATATATATTAATGTTTTCACATAAATATTTACAAGATGTGTGGAAATAATAATTCTTAATATTCTTGGGATTTTAATACCCTTTATTCATCAAATTGAATATTTTTTAAATATCTTGTATACATGGATGAGTGAACATGGTATTTGAATAACTACATACCCATGTCTTTTATTGTCCCATGGAATTGATATTCATTTAAATCATTATTTAATTTGGGATTTATAACTCCTCACATAAGTATAATTATGTAATTGAATTTATGAAATCATGCATATTATTTATTCATTATATTATCTTTATGAGCCTAACAAATTATTCTTCCTTATCCAGTCTTTTAATTCTTCTACATCTTCACAAAGGCTTTTCTTCATCCATTTGTAGAGATAATGGTAACTCTATATCTTGGTGTGTATTACTATTATTTCAAGTTCAAGTTTCATTAGCTATGTTTGGATTTTCATTTTTATTATTTCATGTGATGTCAGTATTCTTCATAACCCCATGTGTCTGTTTATTATGTGTTTTATCATTAACTCTCACTGAAAATACTATATCTTGAACTCCTAAAAAACATACATTAATACCCTATGCATGTAACTTCTTCATGCATTAATCACCCCATACTTCTATGATAAATAATATCTATAAAATAACTAAAAAATAACTTCTCATCACTATGGAATAGAACACTTGTATGGTGTGAAGCCTTCATGGATCATTCTCTTTCATGTCACAAATAACAATTCCATGTTGTTATCTTATCATGTATCACATTACTGTGATGTAAATCCCATGAATCCAAGTACATATGAAACATCACATTTATATAATATGAAATAATTATCTTTATAAAAAAACATGATTTCATACATGATATTTTGAAGAGGCTCTATCTTAGGAGAACATCATGGTTGGATCTCCAATTAATCACCCTCTTTCTGTAAATTCATTCTTATCTTGCACGTATACTAGTGTAACAGTATGCATGTCACATAATCTCACGTTGATATCATTTAGGGATGCCTTCACTTCTTCTCATGAATCATAAACATAATCTCACCATATAAATCTGCTTTTGTATCACTAGTTTTGTGTATCTATGATAATTACTATAGTTGGTCTTGTTTTATTCATCACATGATCAATCATCCATCAATGCATAACTCAACTCTTCATAAGGTAGGTTCTTCTACCATTAGGATATTATTCGTATCTTGGAAACACCCATGATAGGTCATTTCACTCATGGTAGGTATTATATTTTATGTGTGGTAACTCTATATACCATGCTTAGAGATACTTTTTGTTGACTCCCATTCCTTTATGTGGTAGGTTAAACCACATGTTATAAATTCTCATCATGATTTATGATATCTTTTTGCAGTCAATCGCATTAACCCCATTGTAACATGGAATTTATTTTTGTAGTATCTCATCTCATAATGAAGATTCAGTTTGTTCATGTGGTAGGTGATGTTTGTTCATAAGGTGAGTACATCGATTGTGACTTCACACTTCATATGGTTACTTCCAATATGGGTGTGTGGTTGATCAATTTTCCAAAATTTGGCATCATGAATTACTAAATTCATGGTAACCTTCTTCATCATATTATAGTTGATCATGCCTGGAATGTGGTTGATCACCCTGATTTGTAGGAAACCTTACACTAATGGCTAAGGAAAACATTGTTCAAAGGTAATGACATCATACCACATAAAACAAGTGGCCTACATTTTATATATAACTCATGAATAGAGGAAAATTATCCCATTTTTTAATTGTTACCCCAAATCAAGGTTTAAAATAGATGAGGTTCACTTAATATCACTCAACCCCTCAACATACCCTAAACCATGACATTTTGGTCAGCTCCTAGATACACTACACGACCATTCTTCATACGTCATGCCTCTCTACGTTGACCCACTAGAACCTCTATGTGCCTATGTTTTCACCCTACCTACATAGTATTTTTCTACGCCTCACCCAAATATTACCATTGTTGGCCCTATTGATCTAGATCCTAGGTGGTTAATTAGGTTGCCATATGAATAGTTGAGTTTTATCCTTAGTTATTTGTGGTTGGACAAATTTTTTTTAAATAAACTCTCATTGAAAAACATAGATAAAAACTAATATCCAACATCCCATCTCAAAATTGGAATCTTCTTACAATTATTATTCATTAAAAAATAAAATATTTTTTCAAGGAATTAATCTATATTTTTTTTAACATGTTAATTCCTAAACCACCATTATTATATGTCAGGATCAGAAAAATAATGGTACAAAAATCATCACATATATTTTATACACATAGTGAGAGCATCACACAACTTTTTTATTAAAGGCAATCCAATAGAAGCTTAATAAATTCAAAGATGTGGATGAAGAATGATGTACTATATTATATTTATAGTCATAATCTGTATAAATTATTTTTTTGTATTTTAAATATATATTATTAATTATTTATAGGTAACATTATTTTCTATAAGTTTCTATGAGATATATCATGTATAGTTTGGTTTTTGTGATGATGCATAGATTGTCTAAATATGAGCTACCAGGTGATGGGCCTCATGGTTTATCAGTCGATGGTGTTAATGGGGTGATGGTTACTAGGGGAATTTGAGGCCTTTCTTGACTGATGATTTCATATCATGTTCATGAGTGGTTTTCATCTATTGACTTTGATCCTCATTAAAGGAAGTATATTTAAATATTATTTTCATTTATTTTATATTATTTTATTATTATTATTTTTATTAATTATTCTTATTTTAATAGTTTTTCACATACAGTTGTTTCATAGCCCAGTGATTTTATAAGAGGCAATTTTTATGCTCCATGGTTGTCCTTGGATTAGGTTATTATTAATGTTTGTCATCACATATTCAAGAATTGTATGGTACTTATATATCCTTCAAAAGAGAGCTATGGTGAGAGAATATGTTACAATATTTGATGAGTTTTGTGTGCCACATCAAACCAATTGAATCCTTTTCTAGAATTGGTTGGTATTTCAATCTTCTAGATATGAGATAATTTCAAGAAGATATCATCTTTTGGTCGATGGAATCAAGGGAGAAAGGATGTCTCAAACAGATCTAGGAGTCTAGCTTTCAGTATATATCATTTAAAGTTAGTAAGTAATATTATTTAATAATATATATATATAATACTAAATGTATATGATAAATTTATTTATTTTTTAATTGATTCAACCATTCGAGAGTTTGATATGTATAATAGGATGTAGATTGATAGTGATACTAGATAGATTACTGATGAGATAAAGTGACATATTGAGTTCAATTTTTTTTTTTATAATATTAAAATAATATAATTTTTACCATTTTTACTTATATTTTTATGATTATAAGAAAAATATGAGACAAATATTTCTGGGATTTAGGAGAGTCGGGCTGAGAAAGATGGCATGATTAGGAAACATGTGTATTATATTTTGAAAATGTGTCTTGACTGTGTGTGGTGAACAGTGGTATTCAAAAATAAATAGGTGATTTCTGTAGGTTCACAATTGAATTTGGATACTAACTATGGAAGTGAAGTGATTCCTTCATTTATCTCAAAGGGATATCATACAAGATCATCATCCTTCATTACCACAGAGTTTGAGTCATGGTTGCAATTGCAGGATCAGACTATAATGGGGCTGGTCATAGAGTAGTCATAGTAGTGAAAGTAGGAAGAGTAGCAACATGATAATTTGATAGAGTATAAGTAGTGACTTAGATGCAGTTTAGGGATAGAGTTCTCCCTAAATAATGAAGATGATCCCCTACCCCCTAATTGGAACTATTATTACATTCCTTTATAAATTTTTTTTATTATATATTTTATAATTTTCTAAATAATTCTTAATTAAAATTTTTATTTTTCTGTTTAATTTGATTTTTGCACTATTTATAGTTATTTCAAATGTATTTAAGGTTCATAAAAAAATAATTATTTATGATATAATGGTAAATATATCACAAATTCAATTTCTTAAATGTCTTATTTATGGAAATTATAATTTTACCATGAATTATATTTTGTATAAATAAAAAAATCAACACAAATAGTATTCTTGAAGAGAATTTTCATGTCATCATAAATAAGAAGGTATACAATTATTTTTGATAAATTAATATTTTAATTGAAAATATAATTTATGACAACGAAATAGTTATGTTGCAAATAGTATCAACTTGAGCTTAATTACAATGTATTGTTGTAACTAATATTATTTATGATGTGATTTTCACTGATGAGTTAGTTGATAAGGGAATCAATTACAAATAACCTATCACAAAAAATTAGTTTTTGTTTTATTGAATCTTGATATGAAAAGTAAACAGAATTTTTGATTCCACTACATTGAAACACCCCATACTCTAAACTTGTATGGTCCAACATAACCACCAATATGTCCCTTAAAATTTGAAATAATTATATATTAAAGTAGGGTGATTATAAACTAAATTCAATATATTAATATTTAACAACAATCATGTGTAAATATGGATGAACCATAATAAAGAATATTGAAATGAATAATGTACAATATAATATATCCCCTTCTATAGGCAATTCCATGTTGCACATTGTATTTCCATTATCACACTCCCTTGAATAACAATATATAATATAATACAATATTAATAAGATATTATATCATGAGGCCCCCCACATCCTAATTCCCATTGAATTCATCACCATTGGCACACATCATAATGAATAAAGAAAACAACAGTTGGAACACAATATCTAGTGTAGGGGAATACAACGTCTATAATAGGGAAAGTGGTAAACCATCCAATAAAACATGGATGTTAGGTTATACCAAGAATCAAAACAAAATGTATGTTATAACACACATAATATATCTTGGGTGGCGTTCATGTAGGGAATAGTGAATATCACGCCATCAACTTCTCAAAAATATAAAATAATATATCACAATATCCCTAACCTAGTGTCTTATCTCTAAACTTTATCAGTACCACAATCCATTTTTATCAACACAATTCCATTTATCTCATTAAATTCATAATAACATATAAAATATATCGTCAAATTTCACATCATGGTTTCTATGTAGATGTTATATAATAATCTAATACCGTAATAAATTTTTTCTATGACAATATCTATCTATGTAGTTATTACCTGCTTCAAAATCTCATAATCATGTCATTCCATTGTATCATAACTTATTTTATTCCAATAATAATTCATTCAGTTATCATCATCAGAACACAATATACACTATTTTTATCTTTAGAATACCAAATCTAATTATTCATCTTGGAATACTACAACCAAATAATCCCCTTCAACTTAATATCTAATTATTTTCTAATGAATACCACATTCCGGGCTCCACCTCATGGAACCAAATTCACTTCATCTCATCAGAATAACAAATCTATTTAATTTAATTTGAATATAACATCCAATTAATAATTTCCACTAATTTTAACAAATTAATAAATAGATAATTTATTATATTTATTTAAAAATTAAATTAACATAAATTTCATATATTTAAATAATACACATCCTTATATTATTATCTCATCTTCTTAATTATATAAAAAAATTAATTCATTCATCCATGAAAATAAATAAAATAATTCAATATAAAATAATAAAATTATAATTATAATCCATCATCGTAAATTTCTAATTTGGGTTTCATGTCATCACAATAAAGATCTTCCAAATCTTATTTCTATTCCCATATAATAAGAATTTGATAAATAATTCTCTAACATAAATAAAAAATATATTTATAAACATTTTATTATATCATCTTGATAAATCCAGTCCACCAAAACATTGATTTACATGAGATACTGAGATAGATGATATATAATGGGAAAATATATCTAGGGATTTTACATTCAATTAGATGATTATGTAGTTGTTTAGTATCAAATTTTGATTAATCAATCAGATAGAGCACCAAAAATCACCCTTAATAAGCCTAAAATATCTTAGGAGGCATTTTGTGATTTATTTTTTGTGTAAGATTAGGGTTTTCATATGGTAAAAATTCAAATCATGTAACATAATATCACATTCATGATTAACCATTATGGTATCTTTAAACATTTAACTAACTATATAGACTCATCATCCACAAATCCCAGAATGCATGGGTAGATTGTATAATATCTCTTAACTATTAAACTAACCATACATTCCTATATAAATAAAAAACAATCTTTCATGGTTTGTTTTTATGATTTCCCCAACCCTGAAACTAACTACACATCCATGGTAAAACTACTTTTGTACTTCTATAAACAACCTGGATTGTCATCAAACCTAAACCCCAAGGTAAACACCCTATTTTTGATCCAAAAATACACTCAAATTTCATGTTAATATCATTATGGAACCAACTTAACAATTTAAATTCCCATAAATCATGAAATTCCCTTTAACGAACAGAAATTATGTATAAATATTTTTACAACCTCCACAAGAGATCTTG
This sequence comes from Viscum album, assembly GCA_963277665.1. Taxonomy (NCBI): domain Eukaryota; kingdom Viridiplantae; phylum Streptophyta; class Magnoliopsida; order Santalales; family Viscaceae; genus Viscum; species Viscum album. The sequence goes on along the minus strand of OY728138.1, from coordinate 748,601,492 downwards.
AATAAATATCATCTCATAATGACAAAATCCTTGAACTTGTCTCTGGAGATTAGTATACAATAAAGTCACCAATATTATATGAAATGAAACATTCATTTTCTATATTAACTCTAACCATTATACCAATTCCAAATGGTACTCACCACACCGCGCTTCTTGGACTATATAAAAAATACACATGTTTCATCCAAATTTCATAAAAATCCTCTAAATGCTATTCAATTATAATATAATATGTTTATTTATAATTTGTACATTTTTATCAAAAAAAAATATATAAAAACTCATAATTGGAATATAGATAAAATATTCTTATTTGTTTTTATCTAAAAAATACTTCATTGGATAACTCCAATAACCAATCACTTTTTTCAAATAGTTATTCCTTCATTTAATATGAACATCAAGGTAACTTCCCATCACTTGAAAACACTCTATGAAATCACCATTATATATTTTCCAAAACATCTACACCATATTTTATATACTAATTTATCTATTACCCTTTATGTTTACTATGAAAATTTCACCTTGAATCACTGTTGATATTTCTCCCTACATTTGATATTTATACCCTTTTTTAATGATCCTTATGTTATCATTTTAACCATCACATCCGATATAATCATTACTTTCCATTGGATAAAAGAAATTATTCCTTCACTATATCCCATGTGTATAAACAAAATTATGGGATATAGTATTTTATAAAAAATGTAATTTATAAGATGATAATTGAACTACAACCAATCTTGTATTATTTTTCTAAACAATACCTTGGAAGTGTCTTCTCCATACATGAACTACTCAATCTTGTGTAGAATAATTATTCAACTCTGTAACTCCTTACTCCACTTTATCCTTGATAAAGTGAGAATTAATATTAATGTTCCTTTTCATTTAAAAATTTCACTAAATTCATTGTTAATTTTATTTAACTAGAGTTACAATTAATGATTGTAGTATACAAATATTCATTTTCACCAATGTCATCATGTTGTTTTTTAATCAATATATACACACAAGTGATGTTTCCAATTTTTGATAGACGGAAAAAATAAAGGTAAAAAATAATTAACCTTAATAGAATCATTAATATTTCATAGGCATAATATATATTAATTACATTCATCATTATTACAATCCATGTAAATAGAAATTGAAAAACAATTCACATCACTTCATGGAGGTGGTCGTCCACACATATGCATGAGCGACATCATAATTTTAAAATAGATGGAATGGTAAGAATGTATAAACTATAAAATAATTTAATAAGAATTATTATATCATAAATATCATATATAAAAATTAATCCCATCATAATAACTAATCATGAATTAAGGTTATGGAAAATGGATCACATCGCTGCATAGCGACGGTAGTCCACACGTACGCATGAGCGATAATTCCATTTCTCATTGGATTTAAAATTTTGTGGATAATAGTGGTTACATAATAAAATCAACATTTCATTATATTGATAATACTAAATTTATTATTTCATAATAAATACTATATGTTTATTGATGGTATAAGAATAAATAAATTGAAAGTGGTTGAGCAGGATGATTTCCTCTTCCTTGATAGACCTCCTTTAGATCCCATCCTAAGGAACCTTGGAATTCTATTATAAGAATAACATCACTTATAAGTAGTATAAAATTAATTTAGAAAAAGAATTAGTCATGGTTTGGTCAATCTGGGTGGCTCAAATTAGTGTAAAGAAGATATAGGAGGGGTGTTCGTTTATATGGGATGGAGAGGACACATGTTGATTATTTTCAAAAGATTAAAATATAATATTTTCATACTCAATCCAAATGATTCCAAAATGGATAAAGTTATTATAGGTTGATTTATAACTGAAATATATTCATACAATAAGATTTATACAATTTTTTATTTCATTTTAATCCTTAACCCTATAGTATAACCCATATTAGACCCTTTTAACCTTTACCATAGTAATGAATTTTTAACATAGTTACTATTCATAATGACGAAAAATTAAGATGTAATTATTATATAATTTAATTATTATGATTCCAAATATGGAATCCATTTTACCAAATTCAATATACTTAATTGGTAGAAATTTGTTTTATTAAAATCTCGCAAAGCGTGATGAAAAAACCATTTTTTGAAAAAATTATTTATAAGTATAGAAGTATATTTTTACAAATATAAATTATAATGCTGATAAAAAGGTATATATTAAATTTTTTATAACAATACAAATATTGTCTAATGTTAACATGATGATTTGAAAAAAAATAACATTTTCATAAAATACTAAAAAAGAAATAATTATCAAATATTCACCCTATGTTAATGTTAAGATGATGATTTAAAAAACTAAGTACATTTTTTGTAATAAAACTTCTAGAAATGGTATAAAATAATAAAAATTTTACCTAAATAAATGTAATAAAAAACATTTTTAAAGAAAAAATATTTTTGAATCAAAAAACGTCTTTATAGAAAATATATTACAAAATTTTTATTCATCAATCAATACATTTGTATTATATATATTTTTTATACATATTTTTGCAAATTTGGTTATTCTTATTAAAATATATTATTTAATGGAAATGTTTTAATAATATATTATATTAAAATTCTTTAGACTTGGGGATTCACGTATTGCAAGCTACTGGAGAAATAAAAGTTATTTAATGATAGATATATCATAAAATATCCAGGTGTCACATTCTACCCCCTTATAATAATTTTTCACTTGAAATTCCATTAGTATGATAAAATTAATCAAGGATTCTTCTACCTCATCAAACCCCCATGTTACCATGTATCTTCTTCTAATTTATTATTTCAATATAAAAAATTGACTAGCTGAGTGGTCTAGATTTACAAAATTGTTTCTATTAAATCAAAAATATCTAATAGTTTTTCCTCATAAGAGGGATCGTGATACAATGGTATGAACTCTAAGTTTATTATATGTGAAGGGTTGGTTATGTACTTACATAGGAGATATACATGGAACACATATGGAATTTGAGAGAGGTTTAGAGGAATCTCTAATCAAGCCTTCCAATATGATTGGTAATTTTTTAGGGACTAATATACATTGGTATCAACTTTTTCTACATCAAAAATATCATAACTTTTTTTCAATGTGAAATTCAATATAATACCTTGTCACAACATCAAACTCTAGATCATAACAAGGATTATCAGAATAAATATTTTTGTTGAATCTGACCGGCCTAGATATGTCGCTAAATATATCTAATAAGCTCTATCATTTCCTTTGATTTCTTAAGTCCCAATGGCTTTTTTCACTATATTCTTTAAAAAAATTAGAGCTTAGAACTTTGTTTCACAAACTGTTCATGAGTATTCATTTTTATTATCGAGTCAAAGCTATTTTTCTAAGAAAATTATACCAAAGGAAGGTGTTGATCCCAACCACTATTGAAATTTATATTCCAAAATTAAAACATGTTTTAAAAGTTTAAATGGCCCTCTTAGACCGAGCATTTATCTAAGGATGATATGTAATACTAAAACTCATCTTTGTATCTAGATCCTGTTAAATACCTATCTAGAATATCAAGGTAAACCTCAAATCCTAATTAGATACAATAAGATATGTAATTACATGTAACCTTACAACTTCCTTAATGTATATCCAAGTAATATGATTAAGAAATAAATCTTATCTTAATGTAGTGAAACGTTCTGACTTCATAAGGCGATCAACTATAACCAAAATAGCATTAGACTCTTTAGTTATTTGGGGAGTTTGATGATGAAATACATGGTAACATTTTCAATTATTATTTTTTATGGATAATGGTTGTAAAATATACATAAATATTTTCCTCTCTTTTTTAACTTACTGACATACTAGGCATTAATATGCATACACTACACTATCTCTTTTAATATTATCCCACAAATAATACTCTTTAATTTCTTTATAAATATTTTTACTTTTAGGATGAATAAAGGATGATGAAATATGATATTCGTACAGTTACTCCTTCCCTAGATCGTGTATAGATGTGATGAATTCTCTATTCCTAAGCCATACCATTCCATCACAATCATGCTTAAACTCATGAATATTTCTCGAATCATTTGGTAGCTCTACAACCTCTATTTTTAGCTTTTTAATCATTAAATGAATAGATTATTGAACATTCATCTAATAAATATACGATATATATCATTGAATCATTATTTCATGATCAATATTCATAAAATAGAAAAATATTATATCTATTTCAATCCTTATCATGGTCAAACTAGCAAGGTCTTTCTAAATAAGAGCATCATCCACCATGTTCACCTTCCCAATGTGATAATGTATTGAGTAGTCATAATCTTTGATAAAATCCGACCATCTTAAATGGGTTATGTTTAACTCTTTTTATATGAATATATAATTTAGGATTATATGGTCAATATATATATCACATCATTCTCCATAAAATTAATTTGTCTATATTTTTCAGTGAAAAAAATATTATTTCTAACTTCAAGTCATGATTAGAGTAATTTTTCTCATGAATTTTCAATTGGAATGAGGCATAATATTTCACAATATCATTTATCATGGGGAATAATCTTAATAACTTATCTGATGCATCACTATAGATTACATAACTTTCTCCACTCTAGGTTAATCTAAGTTCATGTGCATTGACCAACCTTCCTTCCAGCTTCGTGAATTTTTCCTCACATTCATCTATATAAAGAAACACAACTCCCTTTATATTCAAGTTGGTTATTACATTAAATATCCATGGTAAGTCCTTGAAAATAATCAACAGTGTCATTCCAATAAAAAAAACTACAAAAAAAATTCCATGGTTTGTCTAGGATATTGGTAATTAACTTCCATCATTGAGAGATCTACCAATATACCCTAACATAAAATTATATAACTCAAAAAGGAGACTTTCAATATAAAAGATTCACACTTCGTAAATTTGGAATATAACTTCTCCTTCCTCAAGGTTATTGTCATAATCCTTAATTATTCTTCATGCTCTTCATTTTTCATCGAATATATAAGAATGAAATCAATAAATAAAACCACAAACTACTCAAAGAAATCTTTGAAGACTCTATTCATTAAATACATTAATAGAGAAGGAGAATTTGTAATTCCAAATGGAATTACTATAAATTCATAATGATCATACCATGTATTTATGGATTTTTTTAATATATTCTACATCTTGACCCTCAATTGATGATATCCAGATCAAGTATCAATCATTAAAAAGTGTAAATCTCTTCATAGTTGGTAAAATAATTCATCAATACAATGTATAGGATACTTTTTATTGATATTGATCTTGTTAAGTTCTATATAATCAATAAAAAGTTGCATTTCTGTATCTTTTTCTTAAGAAAATGAATTGTTGAATCCCATAGTGCATTAACTGTATGAATAAAACCATTAACTATATTCACTTATATTTTCTTCTTCAATTCATGTAACATGATCAGGGTTTTCCTATATGGATTCATTAAAATAAGTCTATCATTGGGTATGAGTTTTATTGAAAATTCAATATCGTGATTTTGGGGAAGACATGGAAAGTATTTAAGATATTTATTAGAATATTACATAATAATAGAAATATGTTTTATGTTGAGTTTCTCCATTATATTTGAGATAAATTTACCTAATAAAATCTAAATAACACCTATATAATTGATGTAAATTTCATTTGAAGTTCATGTTCATCCTCACACTGATATAAAAACATATGATGATTTTGAATATAAAATGAGATTTATATTCTAAAAAAAAATTATATGGAATATATAAAGAGATATAAAATCCATGCCTAAAATCACATCATATTTAACTAGTGGGAGAATCACAAGGATTACAGGAACAATATACTCAAAAAATTATATCACAAAGGAGCTATAGACATAAAATGTTGTCATTGTTCAACTAAATATTTTTACTTCTAACTCATCGACTAATCATTTAGGCAGTAAGGTGATACCCTTATAAACATATCTAGATATAAAATTGTGGGTAGATTCAAAATCAAATAAAACAATTTTAGTTCTATAGTGGATTGTAAGTATACCTTTCAAAACATCGTTCTCATGAACCAATTCAGTGGAGATATGAAAGGCCAATCCTTTATATTTTTTCTTAAAGGTTTGTTGATGCCCACCATCCTCATTAGCTCTTAGATTATAGAATTGATTTTTATAATTCCAAGTATTGAAAAATATAAAGCATTAAACTTCATTGGTTTAATCTCTCTTATACTTGGTTTCATTTGATGAAATTTTTATCCCCCTTAGATAATCACTAGCTCGATGGACAACCTATCCGAATTGAATCATTTACTAGTTCTTTTCAAAAAAATTATTTACTTCTTTACCCAACATTTTTGGCATATAGGTGGTTGGAATTTCTTTCCTCCTTGGTATTTACCATTTTAGTTTCCATAAAGATATATTTTGTAGTTGTTATAACAAAAAAAATATAGAATAATTAAATTTATAATATATATTTATCCATGAATGTCAGGTTGAATTATTTTTTCATTGTACCAATGTATCTTATGGATAAAACCATTTGAAGAATTGGTTTCTGAACACTAAATAATCGATCGATTTTTCTGAAAGGGTATATTATTAAACTAGAAGAGTATAGTGAGTGTATTGTAATGTTTTCTTATTAGGTACCAATGGATCTATCATCATTTAATTTTATCTTCAGATAGTCCCTTTCCATATAAGTATAAATATTTGGAGGAAATTATTTATTAAGAAATACCCTCTTAAACTCCTCCCATTCCATAGATTTTATTTATTCCTCTTTCATTAGGTTATTTATATGAGTCAGAAATTGATCAACATCAGCTTCCAAGAGATTCACTACAAAGAGAACATTCTCATGGTATGAGTATTGAAGAAGGAAAATGTAATTTCCTTCACAAAAATCCATTTATCAAAAACTATTAGATTAAAATTCTTATAGAAGGAGTATGAGAGTTTTCACATATAATACTCAATGGTATGTTTATCCCTAATTTGGGCATTTAAAATCTCAACAACTTCCATCTTATCAATCATATCATGAGAGAGTTGAATTATTATAGTCATAAGATATTAAATCCCAATTCCCAATCCATTTGGTTTCCCTTGAGGATGGTCATTATATTGGACATCACATTTATTGTTTAAACTATTCCTTATAGTTCCAACCATTGACTAAAACAAAAAAACATAGTGTAAGTATCAAGCTACAATAATCATAGTGACCAATCACAAATTTATGAAAATAAACTCATGAATGTCCGAAATTATGACACTTTTTTATCAATATATGACACCATAGGTTTATCCTAGGCCATCCATAGTTGTCATATATTCAAATCATTTTTAAGGGTTTCAAAAGAGAATATAAATTATCCCATTCATATCCCCAAAAAGGTTCCATCCATGTGTGAAATATTAAACCAATTCAACATACATCGATGATTCAATACCCAATATAATCCATTCAAAATTGTTTTTCGTATGTGTGTATGTGCCACAACTACAACCACTTTATAGTATAATGACAGTGATGTCTTTTCTAGTAAAACCACACAATGTAATTTTAATAAATATCAAGATGTAATCCTATACTTATAATTATCCACATATTTTTCACAAAATATTTCTAACTATAATCTCCAAATAATATCTAAATTTTGCATTGATACCAACTGAAGAAAACAAGAGATAAAATACATAAATATTACATTATTTTAGATGAATATTAAATAAATTTCCAAATAATACAAGCCCAAGAACCATAAAGGTTTAGTGTATTTTGAAACTAGAAATATAAAAATTTTATTTAATCATGATATTCATCATCCAAAACATCTTTCTACATAAGGTATCCTTTAGGACTTGTCAAACATATAAAATTCCATTAAAATTTGGGGAATCATAACATAAGAAAGAATGAGGTTAGATGATCAGTAAGTGTAATCATGAGATACATCAATCATCATAAAATATTATGATCATTAGTGTGTGATAACATATTCAAGTGAATGTTATCAACGTAAAATAATCATGCCAAAATATTATTATATAATTAAATTCAAAATAAATTGTTATCTAGATTCATGATAAATAAGAGTGTTAAAGTAGTAATCATCATTAAAGAGTCATGACATAGGCATGTGTCATAATAATTACAAGAATTTATAATCATGTGAACATGGATAATTAGAATCATGTTCACATGTAATCATGTGATCTTATCTATAATGTTATAATACTCACAAATCAAAATGTGAATAAAGATATTTATAATAATTTCAACACATATTCTTTTGAGCATAGCTAGAAGCAATAATACTCATGTCAAGATGTGAAAAATATATTTGAAATCATGTCCATGATTAACATCATCATATCATGAGACAATAATATCACATTACCTAATTAATTGGAGGTATATAACAGAACCAACCATCATGTAATCCAAAACTATTCATATAAATTCCACATGATCAGAAAAATGCTCACCATTTCATCATATTTTAACCCATGGAAAATAAAACATGCTATAACAAGAGTTCATTATCATAATCAATAACCATCAATAGAATTAATAAATATGGTATCATTTGATCAAATTCCCAGTAAATACTCATTATCTTTAATGGATATTTTAAGAGATTAAAATACTTTTAAAAAATTAGTAGAACATTTCTTGAAGAAAAAAGACTTTTCATTTTGAAATCACTTATTTAAAATATAACAATTTCTAATATAATATGGAAAATATTTCATTGAAAAAAACATGGAATCTTGTAAAATAATATTCAAAATATTGACTGTTCATGACCGTGGAAAATATGTATCAAGCTATAATTGTTAAAAACAAAGATTCTTTTCACACATTTAGTAAATGGTACCCTGTTCAAAAAAAAATTAAAAAATTATGGAAATTAAAACATGGATAAAATTAATTTAAACAACAATCATCGCATGGTAAAAATAATATTAAAAGAAATTAGATTCCATGGATATGGATGAAAAATATTCTTGACTAAAGAGAAAAGATAGTCTGTTTTTCCTAAAAAATATGAAACATTTTGATTACCAAAGAGAGATAAATGGTAATATCACTTGAAAATTCCATAAATAATCTGAACGGAAGAGAAATTAAAAAGTTTTATTATATAAGGATCATATAAATTTCCTTGAAATAAATTAAATAATTAACAGTCCCGATTAAAATTGGTTTGAAACCTAAGTCCCTTACCTCAAGTCTCTTTTTACATTATATTCATTAAAAATCCAGTATGATAAATAAAAATGTATTATAAATCTATTCCAGAACCATATCCATGCATAAATTATTAATAACCATTCATGTATAATTTATAATTATCCTTTTATTAATAATTCTTCTTTAAAATGGACATTTGGTTGAAAACTGGTCTGTTTTCCATTCATGTATCAGTTCGATGGTTCTATTCCATGATATTATTTCATGGTTTAATCATAGAATAAATATTACACATGAAATAAGTATCATATTTTTTTAATCCTATATAACATTGTAATTATTTATGTAAATTAGTGATGTAAATTGAATTATATCACTTCATGGAGACAGAAGATCGGACATACACATGAGTGATGTTTCCAATTTTTTATGGATAGAACGAAATAAAGGTAAATAATAATTCACATTTAATAAATAATTATTATGTCATATATATCATATATATTTACTAAATATATATTTATTTCTATCCAGGTAAAAATAAAATGAAAAATTAATCACATCTCTTCCTAGAGGTGGTAGCCCACACATATTCACGAGTGACATTATAATTATCCAACGAATGGAATGGTAAGTAGGTAGATAATATATTATAATTATAGAAGAATAATTATTTCATAAATATACTATATAAATGTTAAAAATATCATAATATCCAATCATGAATTATGGTGACCGAAAGTGATTCATATTTCTATGTGTAGGTGGTAGTCCACACATTTGCATGAGTGATACTTCTATTTACCATTTGTTAAAAAAGATAGTGTATAATGGAGGTTACATAATCTTAATAACATTTTTGTATATTGGGGATACTTAAATTATTATTATGTGACTAATAAAATATATTTAAAGGAGGTATAAGATAAAATAAATTGAAATAGGTCAGGTAATATGATTACCTCTTCTTGAGTAGACCTCCTTTAGATCCCTTATTAAGTACCCTTGGAATGGTATTTTAATAGTACCAACACTTCTAATTCATGTATATGGAATTTTGAAAGATAATTTGGTAGGTTTTCATTGAGATACATGGAACAAAGTGGTATAAAAAAGAGAGAGGAGGGGTTCCCTTTTATAACGGAGAGAGAGAACCCAATTTTAATTTTTCAAACGATTAAAATAAAATAAAATAATACTCAAGAAAAATGCTTAAAAATTGGATCATGTTAGAATATAGGACAATATATGACCAAAATATATTCATCTAATAGAATTTAGACATGTTTTGGGGTCTTTTATATTCTTATTTATTCAGTTTAACACGTATTAATCCATTTTAACTTTTATCATATTAATGAATTTTTACCACAATTATTATTCATAATGACCACAAATTATGTTGAAATTATTATATAATATTAAATATTACATTTCTAAATATGAATCAATTTTAATAAATTCAATCTATATATGTGTCATAACCTCATTTTATAAAATATCCCATAAAGCGTGATGAAAAACAGTTTTCTAAAAATTTCATTTTCAAGTATAAAAGTATTTTCATAACAGGATAAATTATATTTTTAATCAAATAGGTATAAACTGGATTATTTTTAAAAATAATAAACTTGAAAAAATTTAAAATAAATCCAAATCAAAATGAATCTTTTAAAATGTAGAAAAAAGAAAATGTGGTTTTCTTTAAAAATCTATATTTCTAATATTAAAACAAAAAATGATCATTTTAAGAAAATTTCCATAATATAATTTTCCATTATGATTTAAAAAATAAATTTCAGTTTTCAAATGAAATTCCCAAAAAAATATAAAATAATTATAATTCTAACATATAAAAATAAATAAAAAATATTTTTCAAGAAATCATATTTTTGAAGTATAAAATGTCTTTACATAAAATTGAGTATTTAAATATTTTAAATTAATAAATAAACTTTCAATATATAAAACCATCATATATATATTTTTTAAAAAATATTCTAATTTATAACACCAATTCTATAGTTAGTTTATAATGGTATACTATATTACTGTTAATTTAAACTTGGGATTGCATGTATTACAAGCTATTGAAGAAATTAAATTTATATAAAGAGAATTATATCATAAAATCATATATTTTTACACTAGAAACCAAAATTTTGTGATCATAAGACCCCTTTAACACCCCTATATTTCAAAAAAGAAGAAAACTAGGTTTGATAGCACACAAGACATGAAATAGTGAGACTAAATGAACCATAAAATAAAATTATTTAAATATGATAGTTATGATCTTAATGTTAAACTCGAGGCTGTGAATATTATTATATTATTTAATATATATATATATATATATTTATTTATTTATAAATAAATATAAATATATTGATAAAATATTAGTAAATGATCACTCAATATTTAGTAAATACATTGTATTAATCAAAAATATGTTTTCTTCTAAAATGGTTTTTATTTATTTTTGAGAGAAAATATTATAATTAATTTGTAGAGATTATAAAAGTTTTATTTGATAAAAATGAAATGATTCTCTAAAAAATAATAAGAAAATTACTTTATGGTTAAATTTGTAGAATTTTGTGAAATATTCTATTTTCCAATGAATAGTGAGAAATACTGGATTTTATTTAAAACTGTGTTTTATTTTTGAAGTATTTAAAAACTAAAATTATATTTTGGATTAGTTTTAAATTTTAATTAGTCACATTTTATTTTAAAAACAATTACAGTATTTTTAATTAAGTTCAATCATTAATTTGGTATGAAAAAATTATAATTAAAAAGAAATTTTTCTGAAGAAAAAAATCACTGCATTTTTCATTTTTATGTTAATTTATTTTATTCCACTTATAGAAATAAAATCATGAAAAAATAATTCCATTTTTTATAATTATAAGGGATTTATTTTTTAAACATTTCCCTTTTATTTTTAATCATTATTAATAGTAACCGTAGTAAGTAATTGTCACCACGGTAAGGGTAAATTTGGTAATTATGGTTAAAAGTAATATGATGAGGAAAAAAGACCCTAAAAAGTAATTATTGTAAAGACCAAATCGTGAAATACATGGACATTATGTTACTTTTGTTGAATACTTGATAAATTACCCAAATAGGTGCCTAAATACCATATTAGTTTAGTGCCTTTAGAAACTGGAAAACTTAAACAACTGGTTCATAAAACATTTACATAATCTCTTGGTTTATCCTTCATAACTTGAACCCCATTTGGTACATCTTACTTAATTACCTTCTTCAAATCTTGGGGGAAAAGAAACATGAAAATGGGTGATCTCAAATTTTTAGTAAGGGTAAGCATGGAAAATATCTTACAAAACATAAACATAATAATGTAAAAACATTAAAATATATTTTGAAAAAAATACCACATTTAACATATAGCAAAATATAGAGTCATGAAATTTATATAGGTATTTCATAAGTCATAAATAATAATGGAATCATGAACATGAGAAAATAGAATTGGCCTAAAACATGGAATTTTGGAAAACAAATAAGTACATAATATGATTTCCATATTATCCAATGCATTTCTAACATGACCATCATAGTGGACAAAGTCCATTACTGAACCGGGTTTACTAGACGTTGCATCCATATATTACTGAACTGTGTTTACTTACCATTCCAACCCTTTATTACTAAACTGGATTTAGTTTACATTCTAGACATGTCTATATCATGACATATAAATATTTACCCAATTCATTGAGGGAGATATTGGTCCCAACCATCTCATAATTAAATAATTCTTACATGTACCACAAAAACATAAATCATTCATCATAACATAACCCAAGAAATAAAATGTGTTTCTTAAATATCATTTCATCATAAAATAATCCATATAAAATATCATTCCATAATTAAGACAATAAAATCATAGTAATAATTAAGATAGAAATATAACCCTATTTAATGAGCGTCATCTTAGATGGAAAATTATTTTAATAAAACAATTATACATAATTCTTATGGGAAATATTTTTTTTTCTTCAAAAATGTGATCTTTTCCCAAAATGCCAAAATAATTTAAAAGAAAATAATTTAATTTTAAATAAACTTGAAATATTATAAATAAATATTCATTTAAATAAGTAATTCTAGAAGCATAATATTCCATTCATTTCGTATAAATTAAAAACATTCTTCTCAAACTTTGGAAAAAAAAGTCAAAAAGTACCTCGTATGGAAAACAAAAGAAATATCCCTTCCATACCATTTAATAAAAATTCACCAATGGGTAAAATTTACATTAAAAATATTATAATAATATAAATAATATTATATATTTAGGAAACATGGATGTGGATGATAAATATACCCCAGCAAATACTTACGTATAAATAATCTAGAATAAAAATGAGCTTACAAAATTTTACCTTGCCTTATGCCGTATATGATTCATATGTATGGAAACCTCTTGTATAATGATTTAAATAATGTTATTTAATTATTCCATAATCATATTCATTTTTATTATATCATATATGATAATATTATCATCTGTTTGATAGTAATATTTCATTATCACCTGTTATTCAGATATTAACGGATTTATGTTCTTATGCATGTTTTGTCGGATAAGGTCATGTTCCACTTATTTGGTTATAGTTATATCATTTAATGAATTATATTATTATAATATATATCATATTTATTCATTCCATTAATGTATATAATCTTGGTTTAATAGAGATTAGGTAGAATGAATTACATCGCATCGTGGAGACGATTGGTCGTACATACGCACGAGCGACGATATCATTAACTAAATGGTAAAATGGTATGGACTTATAAATAATAATTATCATGGTATATTAATTATTTAAATACATTATACTCATCATTATTCACATCCAAATTATGTATTTTTTATAACAAATTACATCACAGTGTGGAGATGGTAAGCTGTATGTACGCATGTATGGTGATATTATTATTCATAGGATGGAAAAAGAAGGCATAAGGTTTTCCCATAATTATAATAATATCTAATAATACAAAATATACAATATTTTTTACTTTAGTATGGAAACTACATAATAATAGGAAGTATAACAAGAAAACAATTTTGAAAGAGGTGATTAAACAATTACCTATTTTTCGAATATCACCTTTTGATTAGCACAAAATTTCACCTTAAGATGGATTTAATCCCAAAGTGTGTCATATTAGATGAATTGAGAGAATATATGAGAGTAAATGGGCAGGCTTTGGCTGAGAAAAAGGGCTATAGAGGTGTGATTAAAAGATAAAGATAGGTTCTCTTTTGTAAGAGAGGGGAGGGACCCCTTTGGAAATACCAAAACTATTAAATTAATATAAATTAATTTTTAAATTAAAATTCCTCCAAAGTGTATTATTTCGAAGATAAGATGTCTATGGTTCTAATTCATCTCATCCAATAAAATTTATACATGTTTTTATTTTATTTTAAATCTCTTTATTTGGATTTATCCTTATTTAATGTATCTAATTTTAATTGTGGTAATAATATTCTAAATATTAAATGGTTAAATATATTTATTTATTTGTTGTAAACAATCCATAATTTAATACTTTAAGACATTTTGGACCTTATAATTTTCACTTTTAAATTTTTAAATATTATTATTATTTTAAAATAATTTAATAATATTTTATTTTTATAAAATATCAATAGTGTCAATTTTGAAACTATTTATTTATTTGACATTAAATAAAATTCACAGACAAGAAAAATTAGAACCAAAATATTTAATACACTTATAAAATTTCATATTCCTTTAGATAATTCTTTTGACACTTTATTTCATATTACATATCTTTTAATATTTTTAAAACCATTTATTTGGTATTTCAATTAATAAAATAATTTCTACATCACTATTGTGTCATCAATAATGGTAATTATTTATTCTCTAAAAATTATAAATAAATTCACATGATGTAGAAAATTTCATTATATTTATTTAGAGTATTTATTTTCAAAAAATTTCCAATTTTATCACTACATTAAAATTATTATACTTATAAGAGATAAGAGAGTTACATGTTGTCCCTTTCTTTTGTTTTAATTATAATTACATCACTTTCATGGAAAAAAATCCATTAAATGAATCAATTATGACCCTTATGTGATATTGGTCGACTTTAATTCATCTAATAGGATTTTGGTAGGTATTATTGTAATTTTATTATCTTTATCATATTGTTTGTTACCCAAATTTAAACAATTTGCCTTTAACAATGGTATATAAAAATTACAATAGTTACTATTCGTAATAAAAAAAAGTAACCTATTAACATAATATTAACCCCCTGATTCCAAATATGGAATCATTTTTCAAAATTAAAAGCAGAGGTTTTACAATAATTAATTTAAAATTAATTCCCGTTATCAAATCCAAAAAGCGTGTTTTTAAGAAGTAAAAACTATAAAAAATGACATGTGTTTATGTCCATTTTAAATGTGAAATTACATAAAATGACCAAAATTAGCTAAAATAATAAAAAAATTCAATTACACTTTAAATAAAATTAAAAAGACAATATAACTATATAAATAAATTACCCAAAAAGTTTTGAAATAAAATCCAGCATTTTTCACTATTCATTAAAATAGGAATTTCATGAGAGAAAAATTAAAAAAAATCAATAAAGGTAAATTTTGATGTCACCATTACAAATTATATGTTTATTATTTAAAATAAAACTTATGAAATATTCAAATATTATAATTTAAAAGGGTTCTCCATTAAATGGTGGTAAAATTATATTTTTTTTGAAAAAATATATCTTTTATCTAAAAAAATGAATTTTTTCTTATATCATATCTAGAAAACATATATGATGAATTTAAAAAATTATATTTAACATATTACAAATATCTTTCACTATTAAAATCCAAAAAGGGTGATTTTATTATTTTATAGACTGACTTATTTTCATTTAAATAGTTTTTTTATAATGAATCCAATACTATTCATACCTTCCATTATAATGACTAGGTTAAAATATTTAGTTATCAATTAAACTCAGTATTGAGTGAAATTAATTTTATAAAAATAACTTGAAATTTTTTGTATCACAATCTAAGAATAGTGTTTCATATATTTCAAGCTAATACAGTGTTATCTATAGTGCAAGCAAATCTTGGTGTAGCGTACAACAAAAGACATCAATGAAATTAAAAAATATACATCTCATAAAATATTGGGGTGTTTTATTCTACCCCCTTCAAATCAGTTTCACTCTCAAAATTCATCGGTGTTATAAATGGTTTACTACTTGAAAGTTTCTTCTATAGAAACCTAGATTGTAAAAAGTAATACTAAAACATCATTTTAAAAAGGAAAGTTTGAAACATAAAGGTTACCCAAACAAACTCATCACTGCGTTTCTGTATAGGATAACATAAGTGGAAAGTGAAAACATGGATATGGAAGAAAAATATAACCATCATGTTTTAATAGATAGAGATATAGAATAAGTTTTGGAGATAGTTAACAACCAGAAATCTATAAATCTGTATAGATTTAAGATACCATCAGATTCATCGAATAAAAATGTGTTAAGATAACATTTTTGGTTTTTAATATCTTTTCCCTAAAGTTGAAGAATTTTTTATGAGAATAAATTCTTACTTGATGTTGGTACAATCTCCCTATTTTTCATGCCTTGAACAATTTACACGTCATCTCCTATTAAAAGATATGAAGTTGAATTTTTCATTCTTTAAGTGTTAAAAGATAATGTGACAGAATTATATATAATTCCATCTATCTCAACAAAAGTGTTAGCACATGTAATCGAATATGCATAAGTCCACCAATTGTGAGATAATAAATAAATCTAAAAAACAACAACATAGAAATAACTAGTAATATCTATAAATTCCTAACATTACAATCCTTCCAAAAACTAAAATTAGAAATCATTAGAAAGAGGTTAACTAAATCGACTTAACATTTATCTCCCATATCTCATAAGGTAGTTCTTAGTTGTCACATTCCAAACATGTGAATACCTTAATCATGTATTCTCTTGAAACATGATTATTACATTAATTACTATAGAACCTTAGTGAAAACATGAATTCTATCAAAATTAACTCTATCCACACCCCAAAAAACCCAAAATTCTATATACTCAAACCATGATATCACTTTATTCATTATATTAGTCATGAGGTCATTAATACTATCAAACATCTCATTATCTCCTTATTCCTTCAATATGTGCATATCATGTGCTTTCCTAAAATATTTAAATCACTTTTCATGGATACTGGTACCATATACTTATGTAAAACCACAATGGACCAATACATATATATTCCAATATTCCATAAAACTATAAAAGAGATTCCACAACACCATTTTGGGATCTTATTACATAAACACTTAATCATTCCACCACTTCATTATCATAATCAATATCTACAATAGTTATCATATGTGATTTTACTATTTCTTTGGCCATAATAGGCTGTTGACATTGATAATAATCAATAACCCATATATTAGGGTATTGGATAATATAATGCCCCCATTTACTTGCACTTGTAGCATTGATGTGTGGGTGGTATGTTCACAGTAGTCATTTCTCTACTCACATAGTTAACAATCTTTTTCCCATTACTTTGGCACTAAATTTTTTGATGAACTTTTTTTCAAGACTAAAACCATTTTCTAGTTCCCTTAAGACAATCTACCCCATGGTTCTTTCCACACTTTGAGCATATGGAAACATTAATATTCTTTTCATCATCACATTGAGCTTTTCCCTTGAACTCCATCTTTTGATTCTTATAAAAAACATCAGATTCATATATAACACCAACATCTATTTCTACCTTTATAGCACAACACACAATCACTTCATAGCTACTAACATATCTTATAGGTAATTCCCTTTTATGTTTTGGTTTTAAGCTATTGAAGAATCAGTCAACTTTACTATTAGGTTGAATGATAAAACTACAAGCATTCCTTGAAAGTCTTGTAAAACTTTCATCGTATGTACCAATGGATTCTTCATCCTTTTTCATAAGATTAGGGAACTCCTTTTCTATATTTATTCATATAATCTAGCGAAATTACTGATTGAAAAATAAGTTCTTGAACTTGTCCCATTCCATGGATTCAATTTCAACTTACTTCCTAGTATTTTTTATTAGAGTCCAACAATGGTATTATTTTCCTTCTAAACAATAAATAACCAAAATAAATTTTATCATGTTCCAAGCAGAAAAGGATGAAAAATATATTTTCAATGGTACTGATCTATTTTTCAGCAACAAGTAAATCAAAATACCCACAGAAAGAAGGTGGGTGTTTCTTTATAAAGGACTTAACAGAATGTTTTTCCCTTCTCTGGTCATTTGGAAGTCCCTAATGATTTATAGATTATGTAAGTATAATAATAAGATTTTTCATTCCATATAACATAAAAATTCGTTTTTAGGAGGAAAATCACTACATTTCCCAGTGTATTGATCATTAACATGGTTCCTTTGAGTTCCATCCATTATCTAAAATTGAAAAATAATATTGTGACAAGTAAAAAATTGTACTAGGAAAACAACATAATCAAAGGGGAATTACATTCAATCTCTAACATCTTATGATTAATCCTAGGTTATTCATGGTCATTACCATTATTCTAGGACTATTACCTAGAGTTTGTCTTACCCTTAGGTACATACCTAAACATACCTTAGAAATATCTCTAGAGATATCAATAAATTTGTCACATCATTGTTTCCAAATGTTAACTAAACCTTCGCTTTTATTCCAACTAAAAAGACCCAAGTTTGATGTATATTGAAATTAAATTAATTTTGTGAAATACACAATACAAGACACAAATAGATACATAAATAGCATATTTGTTTATTGCCTTCAGAAATTAGAAAATAAAAAAATTCATTCTTAAAACAACTATATCATCTCCTGCTTTATCTTTCATAACTAGAACCCTATTTTGAAACATCTTATGTAATTCCATTATTCAAACCCTGGGGGAAAAGAAAAATGAACAAGGGTGAGCTCAAATTCCTAGTAAGGGTAATAATGATAAATATCTTACAAAAAATAAACATAAGAAAGTAAAAACATGAACATAACTTATAAAAAAACAATCCTTATTTAACAAATACAAAAATCATGAGTCATGAAATAAATCTTGGTAGTTCACAGTTCATAAATAATAATGGAATCATGAAACATGAGAAATTATCACTGGAATAAAACATGGAATTATGGAATAAAAATAAGCACCAAATATGATTTCCATAGTAGCCAAGGCATTACTTCCAAGACCATCATTGTGGACAAAGCCCATTACTCAACCAGATTTACTTTTTGTTCCAACCATGTATTACTGAACATGATTTACCTATCATTACAGCCCTTTATTACTGAGTATTATTTATTTTACATTCCTATTATTTCTATCTCATGAGATATAAATATATATCAAATTCATAAGAGAAGGATATACATCCCACCCATCTCATAATGAAATCATTCTTACATGTACCATAAAAACATAAATCAGTCATCATAACATAACCCAAGAAATAAAATGGTTTTCTAAAACATCATTGCATCATAACATAATCAACATAAAATAAAATTACATAATTAAAATAATATAATAATATTAATAATTAGGATATAAACATAATCCTTTTTAAATTATATCATCTTAAAAGGAAAATAATGTTGACAAAATGCTTAAACTTAATTCTTAAAGAAAATAGCCCTTCTTCATCAAAAAAGTTTTCTTTTCTCAAAATTCCATGAAGTTTTAAAAGAAAATGATTTAATTGAAAATAAAATTGAAATTTCATAAATTAATATTCATTGAAATAATGCATTATGAAAGTGTAAGAATCCATTCATGTTGTATAAGTTAAAAAAATTCTTCTCATACTCTTTCTAGAAAAGTCAAAAAGTACCATGTATAGAAAATGATATAAAGATTCCCTCCATGCCATTTAATAAAAATTTATAAATCGTTAAAATTGACTTTAAACAATAGTAGAATAATAGAAATAATATTATATAATTAGGAAACATTTAAATGGATCATACATATACCCCATTAAATACTTATGTGTAGACAATCTCGGATAAAAATGAGATTGCAAAATTATACCTTACCTTATGTATGATATGTTTCGAATGTATCTAAACCTAATGTATAATTATTTAAATAATGTTATTAACTTATTATAGAATCATATACAATTTTATGACATCATATATGATCATGTTAGCATCTGTTTGTTAGTAACATTTCACTATCACTCGTTATTCGGATATTAAATGCTTTATGTTCTTATGCATGTTTTTTTGGATAACTTCATGTTCCACTTATTTAGTTATATTTATCATTTAAAGAATGAAATTCATATAATATATATCATATTTATTAATTCCATTCTTGTATATAATCATGGTTTAATGAATATCATATAGAGTGAATTGCATCGCATTGTGGAGACGGCAGGTTGTATGTACGCACGAGCTACGATATCATTCACTTAATAGTTAAATGGTATGGAGTTGGATGGTATTTTAATTATATAGAATAATTATCATGTTATATTCATTATTTATATACATTATACTAATCAGTATACCCATACTAATTAAGTATTGTTGAATAACAAATTACACCACGTCGTGGAGACGGTAAGTCGTATGTACACATGCACGGTGATATTTTTATTCGTAGGATGGATAAAAGGAGTAATAAGGTTGTACCATGATTATAATAACATATAATCATGTATAAGATACTATATTTATTACTTTAGTATAGAAACAACATAATAAGAGAAAGGAGAAGAAGAAAATAATTTTGAAAGTGGTGATAAAACAATTACCTCTTTTTTGCGTATCACCTTCTCATTTTCAAAATAAGCCTATTTAGGATAAATTTATTCCCAAAGTGTGGACTCTATGATAAATTTAGGGAAATTGGGAGAGGAAATGGGTAGGGTGGCCCCTAAAAATGGCTTTAGAAGCGTGATTCAAATTAAATGAGAGGCGACCTTTTATTAGAGAGGAGAGGGTCACCTTTGGAAATGCCAAAACTATAAAATTAAAATAAATTAATTTTTAAATTAAAATGCCTCCAAAGTATATTATTTAAAAGATAAATTTATGATGGGTCTAAATCCCCTATAAAATAAAATTTATACATGTTTTGATTTTATTTTAAACCTTATCATTTTGATTTACACTTATTTAATCTATTTAATTTTAATTGTGAAAATAATATTATAAATAATAAATGGTTATAAATATTTACTTTTGTATTTTTAAATGTCTATAATTGGATAATTTATGAAATTTTAGACCTTATAATTTTGTCTTTGTAATTTTTATATATTTTTGTTATTTTTAAATAATTTATTAATATGTTATTTTTATAAAATATCAATAGTGTTGATTTTAACACTATTCATTTATTTGACATTAAATAAAATCCACACAGAAGATAAATTAAAAAAATATTTCTTCCACACATATCTTGTCATATTCATCTCAATAATTAGTGGAGAACATTATGTAGTTCATATTATTTTTATTTTAATATTTTTAAAACCATTTATTTGATATTTCAATTAATAAAATAATTTCTACATCACTATTGTGTCATTACTAATTGTAACTATTTAATATTTTAAAATTATAAATAAATTCACATGATGTATATAATTTCATTAACATTCTGGATACTATTCATTTTTGAAGTTTTATAATTTTATCACTAAATTAAAATTATTATACTTATAAGATATAATAGAGTGACATGTAGTCACTTTCTTTTGTTTCAATTATAATTACATCACTTTCGTGGAAAAGAGTCCATTAAATTAATCAATTCAGAACCGTATGAGATATTTATAGACTTTAATTCAACCAATAAGATTTTGGTAGTTATTAGGATAATTTTATTATCTTTATCATATTTTTTGTCACCCTAATTTACCTGATTTACCTTTAACTATGGTAAATAAAAATTATCATAATTACTATTCATAATATCCAAAAAAAGTAATCTATTAAAATAATTTGTACCTAAGGATTCCATGTATGTAATCCATTTTTAAAAATTCAAAACATATATATTTCATTAATTAATTTAAAATTAATTCATGTTGTCAAAACCGGAGAGTGGGGTTTTAAAAAGTAAAAACTATCAAAAAATTAGCATGTGTTTATGTCCAATTTAAATGTGAAATTACTTCCAATAAAAAAATTGGATTAAATGATAAAATAATAATCAAATTACACTTTAAAACTAGTTTAAAAGAAAAACTAGCTGTATAAATAAATTAGATGAAAAGGCAGTTTTTAATTAAAATGTTGTATTTTTCACTATTCGTTAAAATATATTTTTCATCAGAAGAATAAAAAAATATAAACCAAGGTAAATTTTTATATCCCACATCCAAATAAAAATTTTATTATGTGAAATAAAACATAAAAAATTGTCAAAAACTATATTTAAAAATGTTTCTCCATTAAAAGGTGGTAAAACACTATTTTTTTGGAAAATACTTCTTTTATGCAAAAAAAATAATTTTTTCTTATATCATATCGATAAAATGTATAAGATGAATTTAAAACATATCTTTGAATATATTACATATATATTTCACTAATAAAATCCATAAATGGTGATTTTATTATTTTTAGACTCACTTATTATCATATAAATAGTTTTTTTAAAGTTATTATTATTCATACCCACTATTATAATGACTAGTTTATAGAATT
This sequence comes from Viscum album, assembly GCA_963277665.1. Classification (NCBI taxonomy): domain Eukaryota; kingdom Viridiplantae; phylum Streptophyta; class Magnoliopsida; order Santalales; family Viscaceae; genus Viscum; species Viscum album. Next base: position 748,578,413 of record OY728138.1, on the reverse strand, counting down.
TAGTTATCACTTATATTAGGTCTTTAATGAAATTAATTCAATCAATGTAACTTAAAATTTTGTTTATCATAAATCTATAATGTTGTTGCGTATACTGCAAGCTAATACGGTTTTGTGTATAGCACTAGCTAATCTTGGTATAGCGTAAAACACAAGACACAAAAGAAATTAAATAAAATATATATCTCATAAAATCTCGGGTGTTGAAATTATCTAACTGGCTGATTTTATATTTTTCCATCCAAATCCAACTTTATAACACATGTAAATTTGGTACTATATGCCTTGATTTTGACCATTAAAATATTTAGTTAAAAGATAAAGTAAAAAATGTATATTTTTTATTTAAATTTTTATAATATTTTATGACATGGATAAATTCAAATTATGTTAAATTATAAATAAATATTTTAAAGATAAATTATTTTTCTATCATGAAAATTTATTTTTAATTTTTTTGGATGAAATAATTACCATAAATTCATACAAAATGCTGACATGTTATTTATTCAATTAATAGGAAAATATGATTTAAAAAATGTTAAAAGTAATATAATTTGAAGGAATTATCCTGTTAATTTTTTTTTATAAAAATAACATATTTGAGAGGTGTAAATATATTATATTCTAATTTAATTTTTTTATGTTTTCTAAATAGTTCTGAAAATTCAATTATTGTTATTTTATAATAAATAATATTTTATTAAAAATATTAATAATCATAAAAATCCTATATTCATCCATGTGATCTATGTTGGATCTGAATCTACAGATTAAACACAAGAAGGGGGGTGAATTGTGTCTTTTGCAATTTTTCGATAACTGTTTTCTTGAACGATTTCTGTCCTTTATACTTTATCAAATTTGATCATGCAGAAGAATAAGTAAAATCAAGAACACAATGATGTATAGTGGTTTGGGGAACAGAAGGCCCCTAGTCCACTCCACCAATGCTCAACTCCACAAGCTTGATGATTTTCACTATCTGGTCCGCTTTTCCATAGACCAATTCACAACTGAGTACAGGCAGTTGACACCTTTACAATCCAAGGAAAAACAAATCCTTCTGGTTCAAACATGAACCAAAACAACTTAGAACGAGAAGCTAGTTACTCAAGAATAAAAATAATTTCAGAATGAAATTTTCCAGTTGATCTTCACAATTGCAACAGAATGCAACTGACAGCAGATGGATTGATGTCTCTAGAAATATTGATCTTCAAGACGATGCGGTTCTAATTTTATCTAGTTGTAGTAGATATAGAGATATAGTTCACAAATTCAACAGTAGTCGATCCATAGTAGATATTCGATTTAGAACAGGTGAATCTTCTATCAAGTTCCTTCTTTTTTGAAATAACAGAGCTTTGATGCTCCTTTTTGAATCATCAAATCAATCGTGAATTTCCACAGTCTCTGTTTCTTTTTTAATAATAGTTCGATCACATATATATATTCCTATACCTGGTGTTTCAGAGGGAACATATATAATAAAGCTGAGCATATCTTCTGTACATTTAGATCCATAAAAGTCACCTTCTGATTCACGATATTTAAAAAATTTAATTTATAGAGAGTTCATAACTTCCCTTAAGACTCGACATAAAAATCTCTTTTTAATTAGATCTTAAATCCATTAATAAAATAGCTTTCAATTCATCAAAGTCGTACTTTAAAAACCACTTTATATCCGGCTTGAAATCCTTCCAGAAAACAGCTTACAAATCGCTGCACAAAAATATCATCTGTCAAAATTTCCGACGCCAAACGTAAGGTTGATGACGTGGCCTGAAAACGTAGGGTTAATAACATAGACTTCAACGTAAGATTAACATTTTAAGGTTGAACACAAACGTAGGGTTGAAAACATAGTATTAAAACGTAATATTATCAATGTATGGTTGAACAAAAATGTAGGGTTGATCATCCATACTTTTTAAGAATGTATGGTTGTTTACAAAAGTAAGGTTGATGAACCATACTTTTGAGAAACAAATTTAACGTTTATAATTTACATATGGTTCTCCTTCCATTCTTTGCTGATAACAAAAATGTAAGGTTCCTTCCTAACGTAATGTTATTCTTCCATACTTTACTGAAAACGTATGGTTATTTAACCAAACTTTTCTCTTACCTCTATAGTATACACACTTTTTATCCTTACGCTACGTTTATCTATGTTGGGTATGAACAGTGATTCCAGAACGCACTAAAGCAGATTCCACACTATATTTATCTACTTAAGATATGAACAGTGATTCTAGAACGTGCTAATGTATATTCGGAATAAGTAATAAATTCTCATTATTTCAAGAGTAAAATAAGTTAATAAATTATTGCACAATACTAAATAAAATCATTAGAAAATAACTAAGGGTATTTGTGAGCATCAAAATTATCATAAAGAGATAGAGTATTATTTTCAATAATCTCACCCTTTAAATAACATTGACATATATTGTTGAAAACAATACTTTTCTCAACAATCTCCCACTTTTTGATGATCAAAAAACCCATATAATAATTAACATTATTTAAACAAAATTAACATTAAAAATTCGTTATAAAGATTTAAATAAAAACTTCTCCACCAAAAAGATAATTATAAATTCAAATTTCTCATTTAATTCTCCCATTAAATAACATGTTGAGGTTTTTATGTTGTGTTTATCCAAATTCTCCCCCTTTTTGTGATATCAAAAAGAATAAAAAATCATAGATTTTAACACTTTTAATATTGCACTGAACTGTTAGTAAATGCTATTACGAACTGTTTATCAATAATTAAATCTTGAGTACTGGCATATTAAAAATAAAGTCAGTAAAACAAATAAATAAAGAAAAAAATAAACAATGAAGGAAATTTTCATTTAAAAAGCAGCAGTATATACATGACAATGATATACATAGGAATCAAGGTTGTGGGTAAGATATGCAACATGGTCTATCTCCTCTGGATTGCAGACTTGATTTTTGTAAACTGTTCCTGAAGTCTCTTCATCATCCCATCTCCAAGCTTGATAATGAGCTCTCTGTTCTCTTGAGTCATATGAATATCCTCAATTAAATTGAATCTGAAAAACTGATGCATCCTTTTCTCCTTTTCAACAATTACTGACAGCTTCTCTGATAACTGATCTAAAAGAATTATGATCGATGGCTCACTAAATGTCAGTTGATCCTAGAAGAACTTCTGATTGTCCAGAAACACTGACAAAAGGGCACTGTTACATTGAAGATCTTATATTCTGTCATTCATATTGCTCAACGTAGCTGTGATAGCCTGAAACCATTTGATTAAATCAGGCGAAGTACCTGATCCACTAACAGCATTATTTGCAACTAATGCAAATTGGTTCTCTATAAACAACTTCAGATCTGATAAATCTAACTTCATAACCATTTCAGATTTCAATTGTGTAAAAACAATCAGCATATCCTCTTTAATCATTTCAACTTCTTGCCTTGAAACCGTACAATCCATCAGCTTTTAAAACATCAAATGTTCTAAGTCTAAGGCATTTCTCAGAGAAAAATTCTCAGATTCCAACTGAGATACCTTTCTGTATAGTTCTTCAACTTCTTCTTTCCTTGAATCTGATGCACCATGTGCTCGATTCACATTCTCAGGTTGATGTAGTAGTACCAAAGACAATGATTCAACATAAGATTTTTCTTTTTCTTTGTTCGGAGAAGGTTGGTCCATAGATTTTTCATTAGAGTTTTTAAACTCCTCCACAGAAAAATCCTCTTAAAGTACCTCTGTTTTAGCTTCAGAAGCATGCTCATCACATTCATCTGCATCTCTGTCTTCCACTGCAATTTCAAGAATAATATTTTGGGTAATAATTTCTTTGTTTATAATACATATTTTGACTTGTTATCCCTGATACTATTAATTATATCATGATTTAGTTACAAAAATAATTTCAAACATGATGTATATACCATATATTTTTATTATATAAATATATATTAAAATAGATATATAAAATGGAATACACCGTTGATAGAGATGGTAAGTCGTACGTAAGTATTATATATTGTTTCCATTTTCTTATCACACTGAATGGAAGTAGGTAAATGAAATATATGTAAATGTATATATATAAATATATATTATTTAATTACCATAATTATATCTTATATTTCATATTTATTTATTATATACTTTTTTATAGTCATTCTTGAAATGATTACTGTGGAAGATTAATATCATCATGTCATGGAGATGGTAGGCCATACATATGCATGCGCGACGATATCATTCTCTTAATGGTAAAAGTTTGGATAATTATATGGTATATTAATTATAAAAAATCAATATCATGTAATTTTTATTATTTATATCAATTATATCCATCATTATACACAATCAAATAAAGTAGCGATCAAAAATATTACCCCACAACATGGAGATGGTAAAGCGTATGTACGCACGTGGGGTGATTTCATTTTTCGTAGGACATATAGAAGGTAGATCATGTTTTTTTCCAAAATAATATGATATTATAATATAATTGAAACTGTAATTAGTAATTTAAAATGGAAACAACTCATGAACATGAAGTAGAATAATAAATAATTCTGAAAGAATCATTAGAAGAGATTACATCTTCTTTGACGAGCTCCCTCTAGATCTCCTCTTAAAGTCATTAGAGTTGGTCTTTTAGGAAGACTACAACACCTATAATGTGACTAGAGAATTTTATAAGGTAAATTTTCTAGTTATGGATGATATTTAAGACTCAAAGTGAATTGAATAAGTGTGGTAAGAGGTGCCCTTTTATAATTGAGGTGAGGGGCACTTTTGGAAATCCCCAAAATATTAAAATATAATAAGATTATTATAGATCGAAATACTTACAAAAGAACCCTAAATTAGAATAATAAGAATTTCATAACCATATAATATCCCCTTGTGATTATTTAACATTTTTTATTTTTAAATAATTTAGTAATAAATTAATTCAATAAGTATCATTATTGTCAAATTTAAAACTATTCATTTAATTTGACTTCAAATATATCAATACAATGTGTGAATTAGAATATAATGATTTAAAAAATCTTTAATATATCTTATATATATTAAATTCTTTTTATACATTAACTAATCCAAAATATATCAAAATTAATATTATTAAAATCAATTATTCTATTTTTTTTAATTAAATAAATATTGATTTAACATTAAAGAATTTATTATAGTAATTATATCACCTATAAAATTAAAAATAATTTTATATAATGAAACTAATTTCATTTATACCATAATATTCATTTATATTCGTTCATATATTGATTTTCCCTATATGAACACCTAGAAGATATTAAATACAAGAGATTGATACTTTGTAACTATCATTGATTTAAATAATATAAATTTTTTTTCATGGATAAGTGTCCATTAAAAAACTAAAAATCCATCATAATCGTATAAGGGTCGAATCCTCTTTATCCAATAATATTTTGACAAGATTTGGTTTTATTTTAAACCTTACTATTTTGGTTTACCCTTAATTATTCTACTGTAATTTTAATTGTTGAAAAAATATTTTAAATATTAAGTGGTTATAAATTATTACTATACGAGATAAATTGTACATAAATAAACCCTTTATTATATTTTAGACCTTATCATAATCTATTTTTATTTTTATAATGTTTTTATGATATTTATTTAATTTGATAAAATATCATTAGTGTCAATTTTGACACTATTCACAACGTTGTCGTTATATAAAATCCAAAGAGAATAATAATTTCGAACCAAAGAATATAAGACACTCATAAAATGTCATATTCACCTATATAATTATTATATCTCATTAATTAGTTGAAATTATATTAATTTTAATAATTTGAATATCATTTATTTGATCCTGTTATTAATTAAACAATTACTACATCATCATTGTGTCACATTTTATGTTAATTATTTTATCACTAAAAATTATAATGAAATTATTATGATGTAGATAAATATTTTATATTTCAACTTAATATTTATTGTAAAATTTATATTCTGTATAACCCTATATTAAACATTATTTACTTATTAAAATTATCAATATGACATTTTTTATTTATATTTAAATAAAATGTAATAAATGTCATATTTATACCCAAGTGTCTTAAAAAGTTTATATTTTTGTTACAAGGATTATTTTAGTATAAAACCACTTATCCAAGGAAATTAGGTCATGTTTTAATGTAATTTTATAATATTATAATATTATTTTTAACTTTATTTATCCAAATTACCTTTAACCGAGTTAATAAAAATATACTAAAGTTACTATTCACTAAAAATTAATTTGATCATATTAGAAAAACAATTTTATACTGATCACAACCAGATATTTTTATTTTTACAATTTTAATTCACAGTAGTAACAAAATTAATTTTAACACTAATCCTGTAGATGTGGCGAGAAGGCCGGTAAAGGAGACGTTCAAAAGTTCAAAAAGTTTTTATATCTAATTTAATTATGAAAATGATTCCAACAACCTAAATTGGATTACTATATGTATTTTTGATCTATTGTGACTTTAAAAACAAATTTAAGCTATAATAATCATTTAAACCAAAAAGGTGTTTTTTATCTACTATGTAGTATTTTACACTATTCATCGGAAAATGAAACATCTTAGGAAAATATTAAAAGATCACCCTACGTTAATTTTGAAATTAAAAATTCAAAAATGATGTATATTTTATCAAATTAAATTTATAATAGTTTCTAAATTTAATTTTATTGTTTTCCATAGAAAGACATGAAAAGAAGTTCATCTGAGAAAATAGTAGTTTAAAACATATAAAATCATTACCAAAAATTATATTTTTTATTATCAAAACCATTATATATAATATTTTAAAATTCGTTATTACTATTCATATTACTAGTTTATCATCTATGTTATAAATATCTCATTTAAATAATTATAATAGTAATGTTTTGTTTCTTATAAACTCAATGTTGCAAGTAATGCAAGCCAAGTCGGTGTTGTATGTACTGAAAGCTTCCCTTGGTGTTTTATATAATGTAATAATAATATAATAATTTTATATAATAATTAAAATCTATATTCAGTGTTGTGAGAATTAAAAATATCAAATATATAAATTAATTTGAAAAAAAAAATTCAAAAAATCTCAGGGTGTTGCATTATACACCCCTTAAAATGAATTTCTCTCTCAGAATTCGTCTGTGTTATCAAAGGTTTAATACTTGAAATTTCCTTTCATATAATCCCACATCATAAAAACAAATACTAAAAATTAATTTTAAAAAAGGAAAGTTATAAACATAATGGTTAGCCAAAGTAACTCATTACTAGTTTTCCATATATGAGAACATAGGTGATGAAATGGGAATGAAGGAAAAGCAGAAATAATTATAGAGGTTGATAAAGACCACTGATCATATGAAATTGGGTGATCTAGTGAAACTTAAAAATACCAAAACCATAAAATAAAGAAATGTGAAAGAGGCCACTGATATCATCAATTATGACAATAACAGGATAGCATTTTACATCATGATTCTTTTCCTAATGTTGAATAATTCTCAAGAAAAAGATATACTTACTTGATTTCATCATAAATTCACCATATTGTTTTCCTAGATAAATTTCCACTTAATTTCATATTATATGAAATGACGTTGAATGTTTAATTCATAAAGCATTAGCAGATCATGATAAGAACGATTGTCCATTCTATCTATCATCAATTAAAAGGTTATAAGATGCCATAAAATATGTATAAATACATATATGTTGATATAATAGTTTAATCTCACAAACATTATTGAATTTTAAATTAAAATATCCATAAATGGATAATCCTACAATATTTATAAAATTTTAAAATCCAAAACATTCGAAATATGTACACTAAATCATCTTAAAATTTATCTCACATATATCATAAGGAAGTACTTGGTTGTTAAAGTCCAAAAATGTGAATACGTTAATTATGAATTCTCTTGAAACATGGAAATGACTTTAATTAAAATACATCCTTATTTAAAACATACGTGTTTCCTTATTCTAAATTTTATTGGATAAATTTCTTAAGTCCAAAAAGTTATAAACTTAATCCGTGATATCATAAGCCACATTTCAACAAATCTTGAATCAATTCGACAGAAATCATTTCCATCTAATTTAATTATAAATATCCAACATATATTTATCCAAATATCATTATCTCATCATCATGCACATATTAAGGTTTATCCTTCCATTAATCATGTTTTTTCCAAAAAATATCACCTCATTACCTCAATTTCTTTTCATAGTTACCTATACAATCCATCGTATGCTCTTAAATACTTAAGGAAAAACTAAATTAGACTAATCATTATATGTTACCTTATTCCAGAATACCATAAGAGAAATTATAAAACACTATTATTGAATTACATTACATAATAACTTTGATCAACAAACATTACACTAAAACCATTACACATGCTTCATTGTATTAATCATTCCATGAATATGAAATATGAATCATGTCTTAGGGTTCTGAATCCTCAATCTTATCATGATAATTATATTTAGTATAGAGAATATAATAAGAAATTCACATAACTTTCACATTTTATTAGAGATCTCTTTATCCTATGTAGTGTAACCAATACTCATTCCACCTTCTTGATTTTATTCATGAGATTTTCATTTAGGAAATTTATTTTCATAATGCCCAAACCTTCCAAATCTAAAAAATTTATTGTTAACTATGTTCCTTCTAGTTCCTACTATTGAATAAGACCCAAAATCATGTTGTATGAAATAATTATCATAGCATAAAAACATATAATCATGAAAAATTACTTATAGGATACCTAAAACATGACACCTACATTTGAATCTATGACACCTTAGGCTTATCCTTTTATATATCCCTATAAACATCCTTAGAATTATCATTAGGGATCTCACTATGTTTTATCATCCATGTTTCCAATGTTTATCTAAACCTTGACTCTAATACAAATTATAGAGACCCATGATTAAGGTACATAGACATTACATCACTTTTGAGAAATACTTAACACAATACACAAAAAACATGCCAAAATACCGTATTAGTTTGGTACCTTTGAAAACATGAAAACATAAACAACTGGTTCATAACACTTATACATCTTCTCCCTCTTATTTATTCATAACTATACCCTTTTTTATATATTAGAATTATTGCCTTTCTTCATATCATTGAAAAAATAAATATTATAATGGGTGAGATCATATTCTCATTAAGGGTAATAATGGAAGATATGTAAGCATAACAAGAACATAAGGGTATTGAAACATGACCATGACAATCGAATATCATACCCTACATATCAAAAGATCATATGCATGAGTTATGACATAATGACTGGAAGTTCATAAGACATAAATCCTAAGGAAATAATGAACATAATCCATGAAATCATATCATTAACATAAGAAAGAAATTTTGTCATACACATAAATGTGTAACTTTGTGAACATGTATAAATAGTTGCAGGATCACTCATTAAATTATAGACATGAAATCATGCCCTTGAATAAACATAAGGACGTGAAAACTTAGTCAATTCATAAAATTGTGGACATGAAAACTATTTCCATGCATATAATTGTGAATATGAAATCAGTTTCATGCATAAAATATATACCTCATGAGTTATTCATCTTTAACCAATGCATTGGAGAGAGATATAGGTCCCACCCATCTTATAATTAAATCATACATACATCTTCCCCAATATTATAAACAATCATATCATAACCAATGAAATGGAATTATTTTCATAAACAAGTAATAATATCATAACCTATGGAAAATATATATGGTTCATAATCATTTCATCAAAAGAATAACCCATGAAAATAACCAGGTTTCTTAAACATCATGCCATCAAAACATAAACTATTAAAAGAAATAATATGAATAGTATTCGTGAACTATAACAAAGTATGTCATCATAGATGGGGAAGGATTTTAAAAGATCACTTGGAACATAAAAATCACTTTTTAAACCATTAAACATGTTCAAAACTCTTTTCTTTGAAACCACTTTGAAAACATATAAAATAATCATAAAAATCATTTAAAACAGTTCTTGAAAAAAATATCCTCTCTTCATCAAAATCATTTCCTTTTCTTAAAATGCTGTGTACTTTTAGAAGAATTTTTTTTATAAAATAAATTTCTATGATTATAAGGGAAGATTAAATGTAGTAAGGAGTCCTGAAACCATAAAAATCCATTCATTCTATATAAGTAAAAAAACATTCTTATCATACTTTTATAGAAAAAGTCAAAAAGTACCTCATTAAGAAATGGAAAAAAGATTCATTTCAAACTATTTAATAAAAAATCATACATAGGTATGAATGAATTTAGAAAATTTTAGAATAATATTAAAAATGCTATGTAAAACTATTTTATGAATCATTGACATCGATGATAAATATACCACAGTAATTACTTACATATAATCAATCATGGAAAAAATGAGATTGTGAAATCAACCCTTACAACTTTATAATCAGTAAAATAATATGACCTATGAAATAAAGGAAAGTATATAGATATTAAAATACCATAATATTATATTTAAGTATCATAAAATACATTCATGTGCAGTGTATACATCATGTAGAAGAAACAAGTAGTGTATGAGGCATGTGTCTTACAAAATTAAAGGTGAGAAAAAAATCCCTTAACTTAAGTATGATCCCATCCGTATGTGCAAAAACATAATTTATAGTAGTTTTAAACATATTATTAACATATAAAATAATCATAATAATACTTATTATATCATATATGATTCATTTAGAACATTATATTACTTGTTTATTAACAATTCCATGATAAAGCAAGGTTTTGGGTAATAACCGCTTTGTTTATCATACGTATTTTGAATTTTTTTTAATGATTATATTACTTAGATCATGATTTAAATTCATAAATAATGTAAAACATTATTTATATACCATATATATTTATTATATAAATATATATTAAAGATTGATATATGAAATAGAATACACTGTACATGGACATAGTTAGTCGTACGTACGCATGAACGTTGTTTCTGTTTTCTTATCGTACTTAATGGAAGAAGGTAAATGAAATATATGTATGTATATATATATATGTTAATAAATTAACATAATTATTTCATATGATTCATATTTATTCATTATATGAATTTTTGTAGTCATTCTTTAAATAGTTAACGTGTAGGATTAATCTCCTCATGTCGTGGAGACATTAGGCCGTATGTACGCCCGATCCGCGATATCAGTCTCATAATGGTAAAATGTAGGATAATTAGATGGTATATTAAATATAAAGATTCAATAACATGTAATTTTTATTATTTATATCTATTTTATCTATAATTATACCCATCAAAATAAAGTAGTGATGAAAAATAGATTACATCACAGCTTGGTGATGGTAATTCGTACATACACAGGCATGGTGATTTCATCATTAATAGGATATACAGAAGGTGTAATATAGTTTTTCAATAATAATAAAATATCATAATATAAATTATACTGGATTTATTACTTTATAAGGGAAAAAATTCTTAAAGATGAAGTTAAAAAAGAAATAATTTTCAAAGAATCGCTAGAGGAGATTGCCCCTTCTTTGACAAGATCTCTCTAAATATCCTCTTAAAGGAACTATAGTTAGTCATTTTAGAAAAAAAGAAACTATATAATGTTAATAGGTTAGTTTAGAAGGGAAATTTTTAGGGGATGACCGAACTTGAAGGCTCACAGTTAAGTGAATAAGTGAGGGAAGACGTACCCTTTTATAATTGAGGTGGGGGCAGTTTTGTAAATCCCCAAAATATTAAAATATGATAAGATTATTCTAGATCTAAATACTTACAAACGAACAATAAATAAAAATTAGAAGATATTTTTGACCATATACTATCCCCTTGTGATTATTTAATATTTTTTTGATTTTTAAATAATTTAATAATAAATTAATTTAATAAGATATTGTTTTTTTGTCAAATTTAAAAATATTCATTTAATTTGACTTCAAATACATCCAGACAAGGTGGGAAATTGAATATAATTCTTTCAAACTTATATAAAATATCATATAGATCTAGGAATTTTTTAAACACATTAAATAATTCAAAATATAATAAAATTAATATTATTAAAATAAAATATTTTATTTTTCTATTAATTAAATAAATATTGTTTTAACATCGAAGAGGTTTTTAAAGTAATTATATAAGTTATAAAAATTAAAATTAAATTTATATAATTAAAACAATTTAATTTATATCAAAATATACATTTATATTCATTCATAACTTAATTTTGTCTCTATGTGAACATGTAAAAGATATTAAATACAATAGAGTGATACTTTGTAACTATTTTTTATTTATATATTATATAATTATTTTTATGGAAAAGTGTCCATTAAACAAATAAAAATATATCATTAAGTGATAAGGGTCCAATCCGTTTAATTCAATAATTTGTTTGAATGTTTTAGTTTTATTTTAAACCTTACCAATTTGATTTACCCATAATTATTCTATTGTGATTTTAATTGTGGTAACAATATTTTAAATAATAAGAGGTTATAAATTATTTATTATATGAGTTAAATTGTCAATAAAGGGAAAATTTATGGAATTTTAAGCCTTATAATAATCTATTTGTATTTTCTAATTTTTTTTTATTTTTAGTTAATTTAATAAAATATTATATTGTAAAATATCATTTGTGTCAATTTTGACACTATTATAAACTTTTCCTTTATATAAAATACAAAATGCAGGATAATTTCTATCCAAACCATTTAATACACTCATAAAATGCCATATTCACTTATAAAATTATTTTATTACATTAATTAATTCAAATTATATTTATTTTAATATTTGTAATATCATTTATTTGATCTTTTTATTAATTAAACAATTACTATATCATCGTTGTGTCACATTTTAAGTTAATTATATAATAATTAAAAAATTTAAATAAATTATCATGATGTATATAAATATTTAATATATAAAATGACTATTTATTGTATAATTTATCTTTTGTATAACTCTATATTAATAATTATTTACTTATTAAAATTATGAGTATGAAATTCTTAATTTATCTTTAAATAAAATATAATAAATATCATATTGATGTGCAAGTGTCTTAAAAAGGTTTTAATTTCATTATAAGGTTGATTTTAGTAAAAAACCAATTATCTGATGAAATTTGGGCAAGTATTAGGGTAATTTTATAATATTATAATATTATTTTTACCTTTAATTATCCAATTTACCCTTAACTGAGGTAAATAAAAATATACTAAAGATTATATTCACCAAAAATTAATTCAATCCTATTAGACCAAAAATATCATACTAATTACAACCATATATGTATGTTTTTTCAAATTCAATTTGAAGATGTAACCTATTTAAGTTTTACACTAATCTTGCAGATGTGGCGAGAATGCGGGTAAAAGAGACGTTCAATAGTTAAATAAATTTTTATATATAATTTCATTATAAAAAATATTATAATGACCTAAATTGGATTAATATATGTATTATTTATCTATTGTTACTTTAAAAATAAATTTAATGTATAATTATTTTTTAAACCAAAAAGGTATTTTTTGTAACGACCCGACACCAGTTACCCAAAGTTGATGCATTATTTTAATACATTGACATGATTACAAGGAATCAAGTCCTGAAGCACCAATCGGTTTAGCAATTTTGGAAAATAGATTACATACATGAATGTTACATTACACTTTATAACATACAAAGAAACATAAATAATCCTTTATGAACGCCATTATTCCCTTTGCTTAACCATGCATATCAATCAAAATACCCTTCTTGGAATCCTCGGAAAAATAAAATATAGAAAGTGGTGAGCTCAAATGCTCAGTAAGGGTAATCAATACAGTAGAAGATAACATAAATATTAAGCATGGTGAATAATTGAAACCACATTCTTTTACCAATAATAAACATGAATATTTTTATGGCAGGAATATGAGCTGAGTAAATAATGCCATAATAAAACATAATCATGGGTATTCTACTAGTCGAATGACCACATGAACCATCAATATTATTTTCTTAATAAGGGAATGTGTAATTCCGGACATTCTGAAACATTTTTTCAAGGACTCGGCGAAGATGTCTAAAAATGATTAAGGCCTTGGCCAAAACCATATATCAAATTGGGAAAGGGCCTCAGCCAATTACACATCTAGTTGTCTCATGAGACATACCGATGCATCGAGGATCTATAGCGGGCTCCACCCATCACTTACTAAGTCTAATACATTCCTCATATGAAAAGGATGAAATATAACATAAACATTCGTATTAAAACTAGCATACGAAATGTCAATACTTTAAACATAAACGATGAATGGAATAAAAATAGCACATCCACAGTCAAACATATCACAAAACATTCAATACAATAAGTAATTTTTGTATCATATTAAATCTACTTTAAACATGTTTAAAATACATAAAAGGATGTTGACATAGATGAAATTGATTTGTAAAACTCTTTGAGAGAAATATCTCTTTTTCATGAAAACATTTAAAAGTCACACATTTTAAAAAGGAAGACATTTAAAGACATATTTTAATCAAAGTGTCCAATACAACCTTGAAACATTTCAATGTAATTAACATTTTAAAAACAGTCATGTCCATAAAAATATATCCTTAAAACCCACTTTAAAAACATGGACATAATTGAAAATGATTTAGAAGAATAAGTATTTAAAATTTTTAAAATTATTTTTTAGTAAAGAAGTACCTTAAAAATAATCCCTTTTAAAACTCTTTTATGAAAGATGTAAATGGATAATAAATATGTCCCAACAGATACATACGTAAAAACAACCTCGTATAATAAAGAAATTGTGAAATTTACCCTTACCTCATTGTAATCAATCGATTCATATGAAAAATAATCAATAACAATCAAATGAATCACATAATATCATGAATATAAAAAGAATCATGATAATATATATCAAATGACAGTACATAATACACCACATGAAATAAATAAGTGGTGAACAATGGAAATCTCACTGAATTAAAAGTGAGATACGAAACCCCTTACCAAATTGTATTCAATCGAGTCGTATGAAAAATAGTCAATAAGAACAAAATGAATCACAGAATTTCATGAATATAAAGAGAATAATGACAATATATATCAAATGGTAGTACACAATACATCATATGAAATAAATAAGTTGTGAACAATGGAAATCTCACGGAATTAAAAGTGAGATAAGAAACCACTTAAATCGTGTCTGACTTGACCCATTAATTCTTTAATATCCTGAATAATAAACTAAAGTAAATTTATACTCTCTTAAGAACCTTTTTTATATTTATTATTCCTTTTATATCACTTATTACCATGTGACAAACATTATGTAATCATTTAAGTTAATAGTGTTTGTTTTGTCGATATTTGGCACTTGAGTCAAAAATGAACACCTTATAGTTACAAGTCGTTCACATGGTCAAAAGTTAATTATATCCAGAATGATATTCATGATTTATATATAATATATATCATATTTATATCATATATATATCCATTATAGACATGTATTTATAATAGTACATATCATTTTGGGGTAAGAAATGAAATGCACAGTTCATGAAGATGGTATGTCGTACGTATGCATGAACGCTACTTTAATTTCTATTTATTATTTTTAATGGAATTAAAACATAATTATACATAGGTATATTATAATTCTAGTATAATATAATATATTATATAATTAACTCCATCCTTTATACATCCAACATATGGTATTAATGAGTCATATCACTTTGAGGGGGAGGTAGTCCGCACTTCCTCAAATGAAATTATCACATTTACCCATAATGGAAACCATTTATGTTTGTATAAAATAAAAATACATAAGCATGAAGAAAACATAAACATAATATATATCATATATAAATATAGAGTCATCATAATGGCCTCCATGAGAGGAGGTAGGAGGTAATTGAACAATCATTGTTTCGTGAGGCGTTAGTTTTCCATCCAAAGAAACATTATGCTCTTCACCCATTAGATGAACGTTTGTGTAATTTTAGTTAAAATCATTCTCATAACAACGTCCTAGTATATCTCGGATACTGTTGTTGTTTTAAAATAAAGTAATAAAAATATTTTAGGGGTTGGAGAAGTAAAATAAAAGAAAATAGGTTAAGAGAAATGGTTAACTTTAATTTGGGTAACTTCCTTTGGTTTGAACGAAAAATAATTCTTGAAGAGCCTTATAAATAAGTTGAGGCTTCTATGAGGAGTATAGGGATGTATGGTGCTTAATTTGGAAGAGTTAGGATGAGCCAAAAGGCTTGAGAGGTGTGAGGAATTGGTTTGAAGTGGTCTCCTTTTATAAGGGGGGAGGAGCTCTTTTGGAAAGTGTGAAAATATTATTTTATTATATAATGATATTCGGTTTCTAAAGGCCCAAAAATCATTAAAGTAGAAGATAAGATGACTCATGGTCTAAATAAAATTATTAAATAATAATTTTACATGTTTTAAAAATTATTTTAATATTTATAATCTAATTTATTTAAATCATTTATTAATGAGGTAAATACTAAATCATTATTGTGTAATAAATAATTTAATTTATTCGATGTCTAAAAATTATAAAAAAATTACCATGATGTAGGAAATATTTTTAGATTTCCAATTAATATTTATAGTCAATAATATTACATATATAACACCATTAAAAATTAATTTCTAAAATAGTTTTGTTTTTGTCAATTTTTCCATTACGTTAAATTAATTAATCTAAAGTGTCATTTTCATTTATAAGTGGATCCATTGGGTCCCATAATCGACCCAAGGATTCCCATGGTATTCAATTACTCATAAATTAAGGTTAGGACATGTGTTGAAGTAATTTAGAATTATTACAATATTCTTTTTACCTTGAATTTCCGTATTTACCTTTAACCATGGTAAATAAAAGTCAAAAGTTACTATTCACCAAAAATTATTTACATCTTATTGAACACCATTTTACTTACTGAGGTTAACCGTGTCTCTAAGAGTATTTAAATTCAATTCATAGAAGCGGTAAAATTAATTTTTTTGCAAATTTGAAAATACTCCTGGGATGTGGGTAAAACACGGTAAAATGTTCAATAAAATTTTTATATATCTAAACATATTATAAAATGAATCCAATTAAATATGTTGAAAATATATAGGTATTATGTATATATTTTGAACTAAAATAAATTTATTAATAATAAATAATTATTTAAATAAAAAGTGGGTTTTAACCAATAACTCAGTGTTGTTTACTATTCATCAAAAATTAATGTTTCTCAGAAAAGTACCAAAACTTCAGCCTAAGATATATTTGATATTATGATTTAAAAAATGATTTCTATTTTCCCAAATTCAAAACATTTATGTTTCATTAATTAATTTAAAATTAATTCTTATTGTCAAAACAAATAGCATGTTTTTAAGAAACAATATCTATCAAAAGATTGACATATGTTTATGTCCAATTTCAAAGTGAAATTAATTATAATGACCTAAATTGTATTAAATGATAAAAAAAACAATCAAATTATACTAAAAAACAATCAAATTCATAATTTAACACTATAAATTCTTTTAATTAAAAAAGTTATTTTTATTAAAATTTTATATTTTTCACTATTCACCAAAATATGAAAGTTATTAGAAAAATACCAAAAAATTATAAAAACTAGATTTTTATCTCCTAATTATAAATAAGAAGTTTATTTTGTCAAATTGAATATATAACAGTGTCAAATATAGGATTTAAAAAGGGTTCACCTTCAAAGGCGATAAAATTGTATTTTCTGAAAAATACTTCCTTTATCTAAAAAACTGAATTTGTTCTTATTTTATGTCTAAGAAACACATTATATGGATGTTAAAATTATATAGAGTATATAAAATTTAAAATTCAGTTAATACTACTAATAAACTCTTTTGAATGGCTAGATTGGTAAGTCGTGGTGCGCTTGAACTCGATGTTGCGTATAGTGCAAGTTATTGAATTAATTTGAAGAAATAATGTACTGTGAAATATTGTGGTGTTACAGTTTTTATATATAATGTAGTATTTTTCACTATTCATTAAAAATGAAACTTCTCAGAAAACTAATAAAAATTCACCCTGAGTTAATTTTGAGATTCCATATTAAAAAATGATATGTATTTTATCAAATTAAATTTATAATAGTGTCTAAAATTAATATTATTTTTTATAGAATGACATGAAAAGCAGTTCATTTGAGAAAATAGTAGCTCTAAACATATAAATACTACCAAAAATTGTATTTTTAATTACCAAAACTATTATAAATAATATTCCAAAAGAAGTTATTAATATTCATATTACAAGTTTAATGACTAGCTTGTAAATATCTAATTTAAATAATTATAATAGTATAGTGATGTTCACAGAAACTCAGTATTGCATGTAACACAAGCCAAGTCGGTTTTTTATATATTGCAAGTTTCCCTTTGCGATGTGTATAACATAATCCAAACATAGTGATTTTATATAATAACCAAAATCTATATTCAGTGTTGCATGATGTGAAAATATCAAAAACATTAAATTAATTCCAAAAATAATAATTCAAAAAATCTTCGGGTGTTATAAAAATAAACCTTACCAATCTAATGGGAGTAAGATAGAGTAGTTTCTAGCCATAATACCATATGGGTAAAATTAATTTGCCTCTAATTCTATGAATTACTTGGATGATGGGTTTTATTTACTTGACTTTGATATGTTCTTAGATGATCTATAGAAATCTACTTCTCTTTCACATAATGTAGTTCCATCTAATATTTATCATGGGGTTCTTAGTGAGTAGGTTGTAACAATATTTTCAACTTTTTCTAAACCTATGAATGTATTAAGTGCATAGAATATTGTGGGTGACCATGTGAGAAGTGATATTGGTTATTCTGAAGTAAGTGATGATATTTCTTATCCTTTTATTTATTCTCAAAATGAAAATTCATATGTTGAAGCTACTGGTGGATGGAGCCTTACTTCTAAAACATTGGATTTTTTATGATGAATTCGTTCACACAACTAAGTAACATGATGTCTTGAGGGAACATTCCAATATTTTCTAACCAAATAGGGAGGTACCACCTCATGAATCATTCCCTTTAAAAAAAAAGTATAGAACACTTTAGGGGTAAATTCTATCTGAAAAATATAAATTTAGAATTGAATGGGAGGCAAACCATAGTTTTTAGGTTGATTATTTTGTTTTTCTATTTGAATAAATTTCTATCTCTATGTTGTGTGATGTTATTATTTTTAAAAAAATTCCAACTATATTCTGGGTATTTCTTTGATGATCACTGACGAATATATTTAATGATCAGTCATTGTTTTTCCTTTTAGAACATGTTTAGTAGTGACCATTTGTGATTTAGTGTACTATGATACCTTTATGTTATCATGGTCAAGTTACAAAGAGAATAGGAAACAGTCTATTTTAGGATCTAGTTACTAGTAGTAGAGTTATTTGGATTTTCAAGGATAGAAGGAGCTACTAGTTAGAGAAAAATGGGTAAATAATCCATTAACTCTAACTCTGGGTAATTTAAAATTATACAAACTCATTATGATATAGATTTTGTTTATAGGATCTCTAACATTATAACAAGAGTAATATTTCAATGTCTTAAAGGGAGGATTCATTTTCTATTTAACAATGGTCAAAGATTTTAAATTATATGGGATTAATTGTTTTAAATTTTTTATTTTTTTACCAAACATTATTTTATTTTTGTTGCGATGAGTTCATGTTTATATTTATTATGACTTGTTTGTGAGTTGCTACCATGAATGTTGAAATTATTTCATGAAACCTTCTTATCACTAATATTGAGAGATTTTTTTTGTGTTATAAAACATATATTACATTATTTTTACTATTACTGTTTGAAAATAATTATATAATTGGCATGTATCAAGAAACTTTTTGTAAATTATCTTAATATGCTTAAATTATTTAATTAGTGGCTAATTCAGAACATTGTGCATTTCATGAATTTATATGTTTATTTTGTTTTTGATTTTTGGGTAGAATAAATTATTTGATCTTTAATGTTACCCATCAAAACTCGATTTCTCTATGATACATTTTCAAATCATTTTGTATCAAACTACTTAAATTTTTATCCCACTTGATATATATCATTGATTATAATGCTAGGTTTTAGGTCTGGGGGTCTAAATTGAGCTAAAATTCAATTCATTGATAACCCATCAAAATAACTTATATTTTTTCCAAATTGTGAGTTTTTAACCATCACTTAATGATATTCAGTGGGTGATATTTGTTTCTTAAATATCAACGTTTTGATGCTACTATGAGTAGGTTGATCCTTATTATCTTATTGGTTAAATTGGTTAAATAAATTTTCCTTCATATTTGTAAAGATTGTTATTGGTAAAATTAGGGGAAAATTTTATATAATAATCATTATCTTTGAAATTATTAATTTGACTGTACCTCCTAAAATATATATCCAAATGGATTATGAAATGAAATTCCTAATCTAGGAAGAACAGCTTATTATTTTATTCTCTTTATTCGTTATTCATTAACCATTGGATGAGTTATGTATTCCACCAATAAATTGTCACTCCACACCATTCAATATAATATCTATTTACTATTTCCTCTTAAATTATGTGAGTCTGTTATTTTGAAGGTAAAGATTATTTTTGAACTTCTAGTTAGATGAAAATTTAAGAGTGTTAAATTCAATTTTAAATTTTCAATTTCTAATAATTTTTGTAAAATAGTAACCAACATTAAACTAAATATATTTAATTCAATGTGAAATTTTATTTTTCTATGATTGATAGAATCAACGAGGGAAAATATTTTTGAAAAATTCAATTCATTGTGACATTATTATTTTATATTTTCAAATTTATTTTCTTCTATTGAATTTGGACAATGTACTTTCTTAAGGATAGAAAAAATATTAATTGTGGTGGAATTTGATATGGACTATTTACATATTTTTTCACACGGATTTTTTAGTTTAAATTATGATTTTATTGATGAAATAATAATTTATTTAGTTAATTATTATAAGTGGTTAATTATTTTTTGAATTTTTAAATTATTTAATTTTATCTTTAAAATTAATTCTTTATGATAAAATTATAAAACATGTCAATATTCAAGTATTTTAATTAATTACTTTTTCTTTTAAAATATTAATTTTATGTGTTTTCAATTATTTATTTCTTTCTCTTAATTTAATCTTTTATAACACTATTTTTTAATTAATTAATTAACAGTTATAATTTATAATTATCGTTTAATATATATTTTTTAACATTCTATGTTTATTTGTAATTTTTAATCTTTTTTTAGTTTATTCATTTTTCAATTCCTTATTTTATTAATTAATTAATGTAATTTGAATTTACTTATTTATTTTAATTTTATTATTTTAATTTTATTATTTTAACAATGAATTTTAATTTAATTGGTCAGAATAAATTTTAATTATTTCATTTTAAATGCTTAAATGATTGGAAAATTTAATTTAATTTGTATTTTAGGCATACGATTTGTCTTTGTATATTTCTTGTAACAACTTGGGTTTTTCCTTATAAAATATTGAAATGTTTTAGTCAATATTTTCAAAGCTAGGTTTGGAGTTGGAATAGGATTTCAGGACCCAATGATTCTTGATATGGATATAATATAAATATTAAATAATTTGATATCACACAAATGTAGTTTTTTCTGAAATAATAGAATAACTCTCAAATGAAGTCAATGATCGTAAATCTAAGACCATAATTAAATCCATGATATGGGTTTTACCCGAGGTGAGACATAATCATTTTGTGTGTCTGCTGTTCGGATTGAGTGCAATCATGGCTAGAATAATAACTAAATTAATTAATTAATTAATATTAAATCCTAAACCTATACCCTCCACTTTATAAGCATGATTATGGAAAATCACAAGGGTTATCCAAATAACCCTAGTGATTGAGATAGGATCTATTGGTGGAGTATTCTCAAACAATCAATGGACGTTTGTGTATTGGATATTGGTGTCACAGCAGTGCATATGGATCTCACCAATGACAACCAAATAGAGTCATTTCCCTTCAAGAATCGATCCAAACCAAAGTTGGGATGTTGTTTTATGGATTTTATCCCTATTTGTTTATCCCATGTTGATGGCAATTTTATCCTTCAAACTAGATTGATTCATGGGTCGATGGTTGATTTTAGTTTATCACTATATCTTACTATAATTAGTAATTATTGATATTCAATGATGTCTTATTTAAATTCCTATACATTCACTAATTATAAAACAATATATTGAGGCCAATCTGAATAGTGGATGGGATTCATTCCTCATGTTATTGTTTTGTGGTTTTCTATCCCCATTCTATATGAAATCATTTTCAGTATTTCATTTGTCCACTGGTTTGAAAAATATTTGGTAAAAGATCATTGCGTCATCATTATTTGGTGCAATGTATCGTTACTGTTGGTTTGGGTTCATGATTAATGACATGATTATTGTTTGTGTGGAAATGATGATGTATTAAGATCAAATCAGGATTTTATTTCTCGTGGTTTAGTCATCTCATCATGGAAATGTGATGGGAGATGCTTCACGATGGTATTCGGGTGGCCAGAATATGGGCATCAAGGACGGCCAAGATCAGATAGTCCCAACTACCTGTTTATTGGTAGGTCTGGTAGCTGAATCAATGGAGGAAATGGCATAAGTGATACAGGTATAAGAGTTTTTATTTTTTGTTAAAATCCAAACTATATGATATGTTCTTTATAAGAACACTTGTCGTGTGTTCCCCACATTTAGTGCTATATTTGACATGTATTGCAAAATTTCACACCCTCTGTAGACACCCGAAACACCGTATGATCTATGGTTGGTGGCTTGGGGTGTACCCAAGGGGTACATAGGCATGAAAACAGTAAGGAACATGGGTATTACTAGAGTACATGGGCATGAACTGAAGTACACATGCATGATATAGAGTACATAGTCTTGGTAAAGTGGCACATGTCGAGTTTCATTCTAACCTATATATGACAAGTGTCCTAAAAGGACAAGTCATCTATATATAAAAATGCATACCATGTGAGACGGGAAGACACTGGTAGACCAAGGGTAGACAAGATATTCACTATACTCCTAGTAATTACGATGTTCATTCCCTAGGGAGGGTTCAGTACCTCTGACTCTTCCGTGTGGACCGGTTATAGTTGGGTTTGTTCCTATAGTACATCCCCATGAGGGTATAGTAAGGCATTTTTTCTTGAGCATAATATGTGATCCCCGTTATAGTATTAGTCTTGGATATAGTTTATGAATCTCTCCATGTGAACTGGGGTGTGATCCTCTCTAATTTCTACATCTTTCCTAGGTGGGGTTTGTGGAATCTTCATGACTAAATTGCATGTTCATACGATCCACTACATAGCAGGTTATTCCAAGTAGGTTCTAGTATAACCTAGATTCCATAGTTAAGATCACTTATCTATGTATTTATATCCTTATAGTTCATGTGAGTACTTATTTGGTGAGTTCATAGGACCATAACCTCTTGTACGAGTTTCATCATTGATAGCATGGATCAAGGAGTGAGTTCTCCCTAATGATCATAACCTTAAAGCCTTGAGAATAATCTTATGAGTGGATGTAGGGTTGAGTCCTCTTTGATAATTGGTGTTTATTATGAGTATATCTTATTGTTCTCATTTTTGTGTCTCATTTTCTGATTGACATTCCTTCATGATGATGAGATTACTACTCTCTTGATGATTTATGTTTGGTAATTTCAAGGTGTCCTACTAGGTATTTTTATACGTACCCATGCATGATATTTTCCTACAAATGTTGTGTCTTATGAATACAGAAATCCATTTAAAGGATTACTAAGAGGTCCTGGATCAGAAAAAACATATTGAGTTAGACAGACTGTGGTTCATGATAGGTGTTGAGTTGGACAACAGTCTCATCCTACTTAGAATATTGAATGCTTTTATTATTATTGGTTGAATTTTATTTGAACATTCTATTATTTTCACTACTTTTATAATCTTATGTGTGATAAATTTTATTCATGTATTATGGTATCAGTTGTGTTTTACTTTTCATCATTGTAGGGGTTTTTGGAATCATGTGTTTTTGTGTGTACAATTACATAGTTCAAGGACTCTCATGTGTGATATATGACTAATTATTGCTTGAATCCTCCCATTTCCCCAATGAAGGTGACTTGGGGTGTCAAAATAGGCTTATTATTGGCCAAGCGGGCCCTGGTGGGATAGATCATGACAGAGTGGTATTATATTTGGTTTATCTTAAGATGAATTTTGGATATTTTGAAGATGTGATTTTGGTTTTGGAATTAGGAAAATGTTGTTAAAGTGTTTTGAGTTCTGATATTGGTCTAGGGAACCTAGTGTTAATACAATTTCCTATGTATCCATTTAACTGGGCTATGAAAACCTACTTATTAACTTGGTACATATTGGTGTTGATTGTAAGTAAACTTTTAGTTCATGCTTCATATATGGATGGGTTTTGGTTTCCATGTCCAACTTGAATCATCTCCCTAGAAATATTCTTTAAACATAGTACATCTTGATTATTCCAAGCTGCCTCTATGATAACATCTAGCTAGTATTATATAGTAGGATCACAATGATTATCTACATAATTATGTCTCTATAATTCAAAGTCTTGTGTAAGACTTTGTACCTCCAGGTGCTTTGTTGGTATTTCCACCACCCATTGAGTATCATGTTTCACCAGTAGTACCATTCGAGGATGCTCACAGGATGAACTTACTCTATCAGTTTAATAGGTAGTGACCTCCTAGGATTTAGGGTGAGCCATACCCCCATGTTGCTAAGGACTAGTTATAAGTAGTTACCCGAGTTTTCTTCATTGTGAGTACACCTATAGACCAGATGGTGGTCCTAGATGTGTGTTTTTTCATGGGATATTCCAGGTGATGGTGGAGTCTAGTGACTCAGAAACATGATGATAATCCTCTCTCTTTTATAAAATTCAATAATCTCTTTAGGTTGGATTTCTATCCATACACATTACCGGTGGTGCACATATAGAAGCTTCTATATCTTCAGAAGTGCAATATTATTGTGGAATAATATTCATCTAGGTTCACAAACCTCTCACGATACTCCATGGTTATGGTTCATGACACAATTTTTTAGCATAGAGTTTTTTTATAAAATTGGTGATATGAATTGGTCACCCAATTCATGCCCTGAAGAAATTTATTAAAAATAAAATTAGTACAATCATGAGGTGTAAAGAGCTTGCACTAGTAGGGAATGATGGGAATTCAATACTAGAAAACTAATAATCTCTATTATCAAAAATGATTGAGATGACCTATCATTGTTAAGTAGTATTATGGAGGGAGCTATCCAAGAATCAAGAATTGAGCTTTGATCAGGGCCTAATTTGAGATATTATGGGTATATTAATATCTATTTGTATTTCTACCTATGATGTAGTGCTTGAATGGGTTTTTGTAGTAGATATATTTACTAGAGATCAAACACTGATAGTTAGTGATGTTATTGGGGACACATGAGATGAGACCTCGATAATTGGTACTAGATAGTAGAAACAAGGATCTTGTATTATTAGATGCTTCATGGGATGATCTCAGGATATATGTTTTATAGATCAAGGCTCTCTGGATGGATAAATTCAGCTAAGAGAGAGGCGATCATTCTCTTGCGATAGTCAAGGAAATATCATATGAGATTTTTTAAAATGCCAGGTTGATGATAGTGTGGTGGTCAATGGACCAACTAGGAAGAGACAATGAAAGGATTAGGGAGTTCTATTTGTTATTGGGTTTGGTAGTGGATAAGGGATATGATCTAGAGGTGTAATAAGTTTTGGCCTATTTCCACCACCACCCCAGGAAGTCCACACTAGGCTTAGGCAGCTGGTAGTCAAGGACAAAGATAGTTGTAGGTATTGGAGGCCTTGGACTAAGAGGATCCTAGGATTATTAGATAAATAATCTATATATTTTATATTATATCTATATTATTTATAGACATAGTTTTGGTCCACTCTTTTCATTCCACTTATCTTGCTTGAGAATTATAGATTCTATTTGAGCCCTTGTGTTGACTCTTGTGTTTGGAGACTCATATGAGAGGGGATTTACGGATCATAAAATTCTTCCAATAATGTGATATAACTCTTAGAGGAGAGATATTAATATGTGGTTTTATTTTTAGTAGGTATGGGTCCTTACAGAATTATCTTAGTTATAGAAAATCATTCTTTAGTGTATTCTGAGATTGACCATTTTAGGTGGAGGATGTCGTTTTTCTATGGTGATTGAATGGGGTTTTCCTTTATAAGTGATAAATAAACATAGAAAAATTAGTATGGGATCATGTATAGGAGGATACATCTATTTAATCATCATTTTTTAGTATTACCCTTGGGGAAGTGGATGTTATGGGCTTCCAGCTTCTTAAAGTGGTGTTGAATTATAGGTATGTCTTTCTTAAGGATGTGTCTGGACTACCTACCCACAAATAGATAGTCTGATGTATAGATTTATACCCTTTTTCTACCCTTATATCTATTTTAACATATAATATGTATCCCATAGATCATTGTGAGTTGAAGGTGTAGTTGGAGGACTTGTAGAGGAAGGCTTTTGTTAGACCCAATTTTTCCCCTTGAGCGGCTTCAGTTTTGTTCACCAAGAAGGAAGAGAAGACTTTGAGGTTGTGTATGGATTACCATCACCTAAACTTGGTAAATGTGAAGATTTATTATTCACTACCAAGGATCAATGAGCTCTTTGACCAGTTGTGAAGGTAGAGAAGGTTCTCAGAGATTAACCTTAGGTTTGTTCATCACCATCATCGAGTATGAGACATGAATATACTAAATTTGACATTTTGATGTCATTATAGTAATTATGGGTACTTGGTGATTCCTTTTTTCATGAATAACTCACCAATAGTGTTTATGGGACACATGAACCAGATCGTTCAGGCTTTCTTAGACTAGTTTTTGGTGGTCTTCATTGATGAAATTATAGTATACTCAGTATCCAAGGAGTAGCAAGAGAGACAATTGAGTATGGTCCTAAACATGCTTCGATAGAAAAATATTTATGGGAAGCTGTCAAATTATTATTTCTGTATTTAAGAGGTCCAATTTCAAGTAAATTCTATCTCAAAAAAGGTTATGGTAGTAGACCTGATGAAGATTGAGATAGTTATAGCATGGGAACCACACATGAGTGTGATGGAGGTGCAGAGCTTCCTTAGGTTAGCAAGTTACTATATGATATTTTTCATGATTTATCTTGGATATCAACACCCATGAATGCTTTGAATTGGAATGGATATCCATTTTTATAGATGGAGAGGTTCCATTATAATTTTCATGAGTTGTGACAGAGGTTGACAAGTGCCCCCATATTAAGACTACTAGAGGTGAGTGTTGAGTGTGTAATGTTATGTGACACCTATGGGATTGGACTTGGATATTTCAAAATGTAAAGATATGAGTTGATATATTATGGGTCCCTACTACCAAGACAACATTATTAGAACTATATGACTCATGATCTAGAGCTAAAATTGGTAGTCTTCACCTTGAAGAGGTGACTACTCTACCTTATAGGTGAGTGGTTTATTGTTTATTATAACCAAAATAGTATCAAGTATATCTTATTACAGAATGATAATAACATTAGATAGAGATGAGGGATATAGTTCATCCAATATTATGACTTTAGGAAATTATATAATCTTGATAAGGGGAACTAGGTGGCATATTCACTTAGTAGAAGATAATGTTTACAAATATTGACTAAGTCCTCATTGTAGTTTTTTTTGGAAGAGGATGGTGTTGAAAACCTCTAGTTGATGGTTGTTATACCACAACATAAAAGGTGTGATAGGTAGTCTCATCATATAGATATATATTATGATATATTTCTTATTAAAATATCCACTAGAATTTCACCTAATAGATTCTATGAAGGAGGGGAGCATGTCATAATTTTCATAGGGCAGATGATGGTTCCAGTGAAGTTTCATTAAGAGGTTTTTAGGGAGATTTATACATCTTCCTTGGTGGTGTATCTATGTGTGGAGAAGATGTACCAAGATCATTAGCATCAGTTTTAGTAGCCAGGGATGAAGAAGTGTGTGGCAGAGTTTTTCTCTTAATGCATCACTTGTCAGTCGGTGAAGACTGAGCAGTAGGGTCCAGTTAGTTTAGAAAAAATCCTTATGGTTCCAGAGTGAAAGTGGGATGGTTTGTATATGTACATATTATAAATAATACCATTAACATATAGATGATGTGATTCTATCTGGGTGATCATAGACAGACTCATAAAGTTATCCCATTTCCCAGCTATCTGATAGGAGAGTTCATTAGAGTGCATGGGAATCTTTTATGTATAGAATATAGTAAAAATTCACAAATTTCCATGAATTATAGTTCTAGATTATTATTTTCACTTCATATTAATATTATCGGAAGGATTTCAGGAGGAATTTAGGTTTATGTAGTTTTTGAGCATGATTTTTCACCCCAGGACTTATGTCTAGACTAAGTGGACCATTTTGGGTTTGGAGGACATGCTTTAGGCTTGCATGTAGGATTTTTTTTCATGGTTGGTAGGATCACCTACTCTTGGTGGAGTTTTAATACAAAAACATATTATTTTTTACCTTTGGTATGTCACTATTTGAGGCTTTGTATAAGAGACCCTGTAGGTCACCATTGTGTGGGACAGATCCATCTATGTCAGTACTCATGTGCCCTGAGTTGGTGTGAATGACAAAAGAGAGGGTGAAAATCATCCCGGAGTGGATGAGGACTTCCCAGATCCATCGTAAGTCTTGTGCGGAATTACGATAGAGGCTTTTGGAGTTTTAGGATGAAGAAAATGTGTTCTTCAATGTCCCACCTTGATTTGGATTGTGTATATTTTTTCGGGGTAGTAAGTTATTTTTGAGTTTCATTGGAAATTTCCAGATACTGTGAAGGGTTGGATAGCTAGTTTACTACTTATCCCCACAAACAGAGTTATACTAGGTACATGATGTTTTCCAAATGCCCTATTTGAGGAGGTATTTGTATGAATCGTTTCATGTTTTCAACTAGGGTGAGATGGATATTGAGGATGAAGATACCTTTGTAGAGTAACTGATAGATATCTAGGATTAGATGGATTTGGGGATGGGATATTCCATTGGTGTGTATCTAATTTGATCTTGAGAGTCTTTAGGAGAACACCTAGGAGTGGGGGAAATGTATGCGAGAATATCCCCATCATCTTTATTAGTAGTTTTTTACATTTTAGGATGAAAATTGTGTGATCCCCCCTTTTTATAACATAAACATTCATTACATTACACAAAAGTGAGGATCTTTAAGGTTTAGTGTCTCGGAAACAACGAACATAATACATGAAAACAATAGAAAACATTCTTCTTAAACACATAAAAGGATTCTCCTTAAGTTCATCCTAGGTTCATTAATGCATCTCATAACCTGGGGACATAGATCAAAAAAATGGTGAGCAGAAGGCCTAGTAAGGGAAACAAGAGAAAAATTTTACATGTGAACTTGAGATACTTCAATAAGGTCATTAAAAGAACGTTAAGGCATGAGAAAGAAATCATGAGGCATATCATTATAAAAATAAAATTTTTCATAACTTGAAGATGTGGCTACATCATTTAACATAGACAATCATTTCCGTTTCAACAAGATCCATCCCCAAGGTGTCATTAAAATTACCAAGGTTATTCACCAAGGCGTCGTTAAAAATGGTCATCTCTAGAGATTAAGTCTTTACCCAATGCATTGGTGCGATATTAGGGCACACCCTTAAATTTTTCTTTATCATCATGTGATACAAATATATCATCATAAATCATTTCACAAAAAACCCATATAGCATAAAAGAAATCGGTTTCATTTCATAATCATAATGTTTTAAAAACTGTTTTAAAGACATGATCTTTAGGTCACTTTAAACCCACGAAAAGGGAGAGAGGGTCTCATGTATGTAAATCCCAGAATTTAAAATAGAACAACATGGAATACATGTGAATACCCCTATATAAGATAGAGCTTTGATTATTCACCTAATAAAATAAAATAACTTTAGAAAAAGAGAGAGGCATTTTGAGACGGAAATTCTGCAGCCTAACGGCTATGTTTCAGGGTTTTAGAAAACATTGAAAAGAGAGGGGACATGGGTAAAACATTCATAAATTACCCATAAAACAGTATAGGGACAGAATATGAAGGATATATGAACACGGTAATGAAATTTGAAGGAAATTTCATTTGAAATGAAAAACAAGGAAGGACGAAAAAAATTAGATTTCTCTTATGAAAATTCGGCAGCTTAACGGCGTCACTTAAACATCAACAAAAACTGATTTGACAAGATCAAATAGGTTCTCTCATAATATGAACATAAAATTTCAGTATAATAGATATAGGGATCATACCCCAACATAATAAATAGTAACTTGAGTGACTTGACATGAAATTAGAACATTGTAAAATGAGAATGGTGAAAGAATCCCTCAAAAATTCGGCAGCCTAACGACGCCACTTAAAAATTATTAAAACGAATTTATAAGAGAAAGAGGGGGTCTCTCATCATATGAAAATTAAAAGGGCAGTGAGATTAATATAAAATAACATCCTCAAACATAATAGCATGGAGAATAAAATAAATGATATAAAAGATATAACTTGAAAAGAAAGAGAGAGGTAGGATCCCTTACCTTAAACGTAAATCATAAAACACAATGGTTGGGACCTTGATAGGCTTGAGGGAACCTTGGGAGGACTCCTTGGGAGGTAATGATACCGTAACTTCGTTGAGAATGATTTTGGATTCAAAAGGATGAGAGAATGGCATGGTATTTATAGGGAAAGTGAGGTAATATTTTAATAATTTCAAGGGACACATCAAAAGTGGTTTTCTCACAACCAGGGTCTCTCCTATGGTATTTCCCATGAAGTTAGGCCACATTGGACCCCCAATACAATAATTCATCACCTTTGGTCGACCAACCCTTAAAATATCTCATGACATTATCATGAAACAGTTATGATGTCATTAAACATACAGAAACCCTAAAACTGCATTTTTACTATTCACTGAAAATTTATCTTTCTCTGAGAAATCCGAAAATTTCACCTTTACCAGATATTTATGCTCTGATTACAAATATTAAGTCAATTTTATAAAAATATTTTTCTAAATATTTTTAATTTAATTTTTAAATAAATACACTATTCACCGAGAATTCGTTTTTTTTCAGAAAAATCCATAAATATTACTATAACATAATATCGATGCTCTGAGTTCAAAAATAAAGTCTATTTTATAATAATAATTTTCTATATATTTTAAATTAATTTTTAATTAAAAAACACTATTCACCCAAAAAAACTAATACTTGACTAAAAATTTATGAAACCTTTATTTACCCATTTTATTGAATCAAATTACTTAATCAAGGTGTCTAAATTATATTAAATCTTTCTTTAAGTGAGATAACTAATCCATTTGGTCACATTACTAATCCTAAGCTTAAAATCACTATTCATAATTTACTATTCATCAGAAATTAAGTTGATCTTTTTAGACTCAAAATTCCTTACTGAACACTTTTGCATAAGACCATTTTTTGAAAATCATTACACATCATTAATTATTTATGGTTTACATAAATAATTCAAAATATCTTTTTTTTCAAAATTCGTCAATAAAATACATTCTAAAAATATCCAGACATTTGAAATTTCACATACTTCACTAAAGGAAGAAATCTCAATTTATTCATCCCAAAGGATTACACAAAGAAGCTACGGTCTCGTCACATATCCCCTTATAACACCAGCATATGACCTAAGTGTACGGTGTGCTATGGTGAGGGAATATGAGGGAGGCTCAGATAACATTTCCCTAGTAGTATTCCCTACTAACTTGAACTTCTCCCGCAGGCATTTCCATTCAAGCTTGACATGCTGGAGTTTGGATTGGGCTTGGTCCAACGCGAAGCCCAAAGATGCCACCTCCTTCTCGAGCTCTGATAAGTGGGCTTCATAAGGTTCGAGTATACTGGATGAATCCATCGACTCCTCTTTCTGCATTAACCCTTAACATCTATATTAAATCATTAAGAGTAAGTTAATATACTATTCAAAAAGTTTGGGTCGTTACATTCTTCCCCCCTTAAGAAATTTCATCCCCGAAATTTTATACTTGAGGCCTAGTCGAAAAGGTGAGGGTGCTTTTCCTTCATTGTTTCCTCAGGCTCCCAAGTTGCTTCTTCATACTTATGATTCCTCCACAACACTTTCACAAGGTGGGTAGTCTTGTTTCGTAGAACCTTATCTCTATGGTCTAAGATCTCCACTGGAGGCTCCTCATAAGAGAGGTCCTGTTCCAGTTCTACCACCTCTGGGTTCAGTACATGCGTAGGGTCGGGTATGTACATCCTTAATAGAGATAAATGGAAGACATCATGAACTTGAGTTAGGTTCGGTGGAAGTTCTAGACGATAGGCCACTGCTTATAAGAAATCAAGGATTTTATAGGGGCCAGTGTACCTAGGGCTGAGCTTCCCTTTCTTCCCAAACTGCATGACTCTCTTCCATGGAGAAATTTGAAGGAAGACTTTGTCGCCAACACCAAACTCCAAGTACCTTCGATGGTTGTCGACAAAGCTCTTCTACTGACTCTGAGCAACCTTTATTTGTTGTTGGATGGAATGAACCTATTCCGTCATATCTTGCACAAGATAAGGCCCAAGATGCTTTCTCTCACCAGTTTCATCCCAAAAATTAGGTGTTCTACATCGCTTTCCATATAGAGCTTCATAGGGTGCCATTTGAATACTCGAATAGAAGCTGTTGTTATAGGAGAACTCAACCAATGGGAGGTGTTAATCCCATCACCTCTAAATTCAATTGATCATCATCTCAACATGTCTTCATGTGTCTGAATAGACTTTTTAGGTTGGCCATTAGTTTAAGGATGATAGGCCGTACTAAAATTAAATTTAGTATTCAGAGCATGTTGAAGACTTCTCTAGAATTTTGATGTGAATCTTGGATCATGATCAGACACGATGGATAGTTTTGGTACCCCATACATCCTTACCTCTTCCTTTATGTATATCTTGGAAAATTGATCCAGAGAGAAATCTTCCTGGATAGAGATAAAATGGGCGGTCTTGGTGAGACGGTCCACAATAACCCATATCACATTGTTTCCTTGGGATGTTTTCAGGAGACCAGTTACAAAGTCCATAGAGATATTATTCCAATTCCATACTGGTATGTGTAGTTGTTATAATACCCCCTTAGGAAGTTTTCATTCTACCTTTACTTTTTGACACACCTGGCACCTCGTATGGTAATCAGCAATCTCACTCTTCATGTTATCCCACCAATAATGATCACGAAGGTCTCTATACATTTTAGTGCTTCCCAGATGTGTAAAGAAAGTAGATCTAGGAGCTTCATCCATCAGTTCTTTCTTTATCTCCGTAATAGATGGAACACATAGTCTTGTACGAAATTTCAATACACGTTCTTGATCAATATTGAAATCAGGGAACTTCCCATCCTTTACAGGGGTTTTCCTGCTTAACGCATCTGCAATGTTGATTGCTCTTCCAGGATGATAATGAATTGAACAATCATAGTCTTTAATAAGCTCCAACCATCTCCTTTGTTTCATGTTCAATTCTTTCTGCCTGAAAATATACTTTAAACTTTAGTGGTCAGTGTATATATCACATTTCTCCCCATAAAGATAGTGCCTCCATATCTTTAGAGAAAAAACAATCACCGCTAGATCAATGTCATGCGTAGAATAATTCTACTCATGAATCTTCAACTGTCGAGATGCATATGCAATTACCTTTTAATTTTGCACGAGGACACAAACAAGCCATTTCAGATATGCATCGCTAAAAATAACGAATAATTCTTTGATAGAGGGTAGTGTTAACATAGGTGTAGTAACCAATATCATCTTCAGCTCTTGGAAACTTTCCTCGCATTCATTTGTCCAGATGAACTTAACCCCTTTTCGAGTCAACTTTGTTAGTGGATTAGAATTCCGTGAAATATTTTTCACAAACCTCCAATAATATCCTACTAAACCAAGGAAACTACGAATCTAAGTTACTATTGTGGGTTGAGGCCACTCCTCCACAACGATTGCCTTTACAAGGTCAACCGAGATTCCTCCATTGGTTACGATGTGCCCCAAGAAAGCCACTTTTTGTAACCAAAACTCACACTTACTGAACTTTCCAAAGAGCCTCTCCTTCCGCAGAGTTTTCAAAATAACCCTCAGATGATCTTCATGCTCCTCAAGAATTTTTGAATATATCAAAATATCATCAATAAAAACATCCACAAAGTTATCAAGGTAGTACTTAAAGACTCTATTCACAAAATCCATGAAAATAGAAGAAGCATTAGTCAATCTGAAAGGCATTACAGTAAACTCATAATGCCCATATCTTGATCGAAAGGCAGTCATTGGAATATCCTCTTTCTTCACCCTCAGTTGATGATAACCAGATCGAAGGTCAATCTTGGAGAAGAATTGATCCCCTCGAAGTTGGTCAAATAAATCATCAATTCTTGGAAGAGGGTATCTGTTCATCACTGTGACCCCATTCAGTTATCTATAATCAATGAATAGTCACATTAATCCATCCTTTTGCTTCACAATGAGAATTGGTGCTCCCCAAGGAGACACACTCGGTCGGAAAAACCCCTTCTCCGACAAGTCTTGGAGTTGTTTCTTTAACTCTTATGGATCTACATTTTCCATTCTATACAGGGTCTTTGATATCGGTTGAGATACAGGTACGAGTTCAATGGAGAACTCTACCTCTCCTTTTGGGGGAGGTCCAGGTAACTCCTCAGGATATACATCCATGTATTCCTGAACAATCAGAACATCTTCTATTTGTATACTCCCTTTTCCTTTTTCATCATCACCGATTAACTCTATAAAGAAAGAAATAGGAGGTGCTTCTAGATAGGGATCAGTTGGGGATATCTCTCATTGGAAGATAAATTGTAGGCTGTTCATTCAAGACTACTGAGATTTCCTTAATTCTACATTTGATCATATAATTATACTTTGAGAGCCAGTCCATCCCTAGTATAACATCGAATTCTAACGTGGGAATGACTACTAGATTTGCGATAAGATTGTTCTCACTAAAGTAAACACTAGAGTATCTAAACATTGTTGATGCATGGATAATCCCACTTGGAGTCTTGACTGAAAACTCTACCTCATGAAGTTCGAGGATTGATTCTATATTATTTTAAAACATGTAGGAAATAAAGGAATGTGTAGAACCAGAATCAAACAAATTAGTTGCTAGTTTTGAGAGGACAATAAGAGTACCTGCTACCACGTCATTCGGAGCTTCAACATCAGTTATTGTGATAGAAAAAGAACGACCCTGCTCCCCTGGCCTTTGCAGAGGTTGATGGTGATTCCCCTCCACTGCCCTTGGATTTGGACAGTGATTAAAAAAGTTCCCAAGATGTCCACACATGAAGAAATGGACATCAGGTAGGTCCAGAACCATCTTTCCTCTGTCTTTAGTGTTGGAGAGTTGAGGATTCTCCTCACTATGACAATTCCGAGCAATATGGCCTCCTCTTCCACACTTGTAGCACTTTCCACTTCTGATCAGGTAGTGCCCCGAAAGCTTCTTCCCAAATTTATTGCATGTGGTAAGTTGCATTTTCTTTCATCCTCTTCCCTGATCAAATGTCTTCCCTAAACTAGGATCCAAAGATCTCTTCTTGTCATTTGATTTATGAGACCACTGTGTCTCACTAAACTCTAGCTCAACTTTCATTGCACTCTGCATGATCTCTTCCTTGCTATCATAGTCCCGATTGGCTAGATTCATCCGGAGATGAGGTCTCAGTCCACCAAAAAATCTATCAAACTTCCCACTTGGATCCATGACAAAGCTATAGTTATATCGTGAAAGTCAAGTGAAGTTCATCTCATAGCTTCCGACAGATTCATTCTCTTTTGCATCAGATCGAGAAACTCTTTCTCCGTTCTCATTCTCATGGAATGAGGGAAATAATTATTAAATAATATTCCCGAGAACTCTTGTCACTCCATAGCTTCCATCACTCCTCTAGGATGCGTTTTTTACTAGTAACCACCACTGATCAGCTTCTCCTCTAGGAGGTAAACAGCAAGGGTGACATTTTCTTGTTCCGAACAAAGAAGTACATAAAAGATCTTTTCAATGAAGCTTATCCACTGTTCTGCAACCAATGGGTCAGTAGATCCACTAAATGTTGGAGGACGTTGATGGATGAAGGACTGAATAGTGTATTTTTCCCTTCATGGTGAGATCGGCCTCTCATCTTGGTTCAAGTTGTTACTCATAACTTGAGTCAGTTGGTTCATCATTTGTATGAATTTTTCCATTCCGGCTTCCATCAGAGGGTCGTCAGCACATGGTGCATTGCGGTCAACATCTGCACGGTTCCTCCTATTTCCCTCCATTTTCTAAAAGAATAGAACCTTAGTGAGAAACTTATTTCATTTATGAATCTTTCAAATAAGACTTAATGCATAGACAATTACTTTTCTCTATAATTCCTTCATAATGATTCATAAAAATCTTGTGATTAACCATACATATCCCCTGGGAGTGTCGTTACCAATATTATAGAATGGCATGTTATCGTGCACTAGTTCCTATTCGAGTCTATCACAAAGCGGTGTTTTCGGTTTTTACCCCTATTTACATCTGTGCCAGAGCCGCCTCTGCCTGTTCGTATCCAGACAGGGATGTATTTTTTGATAAACCACTTACTCAATACTTACCAAAATACCAGGACATTTTCCTATATTTAAACTTTTCTATAGGGTTATTCCTAATGTTTTTATATCCTAATTTCCACAAAATAACTAAACCATACTTTGATATCATCTGTGGTATCCCGCCTTTTTATAACATAAACTTTCATTACATTACACAAAACCGAGGATCTTTAAGGTTTAGTGTCTTGGAAACCAGGAACATAATACATGAAAACAACATAAAAAATTTATCTTAAACACCTTAAAGGATTATCCTTAAGTTCATCCTAGGTTCATTACTACATCTTATAACATGGGTACATACATCAAAAGAAAGGTTGATCAGAAGGGACAGTAAGGGAAAGAAGAGAAACATTTTACATGTGAACTTGAGATACTTCAATAAGGTCATGAAAAGAACTTTAAGGAATGAGAATAAAATCATGAGGCATATCATAATAAAAATAACGTTTTTCATAACTTGAATATGTGGGTACATCATTAAACATAGACAATCATTTCCGTTTCAACAAGGTCCATCCCCAAGGTGTCATTAAAATTGCCAAGGTTATTCACCAAGGTGTCGTTAAAAATGGTCACCTCTAGATATTAAGTCTTTACCAAATGCATTGGAGCGCTATCAAGGCGCACCCTTAAATATTTCTTTATCATCATGTGATACACATATATCATCATCAATCATTTCACAAACAACCCATATATCATAAAAGAAATTTGTTTCATTTCATAATCATGACGTTTTGTAAACTGCTTTAAAGACAAGATCTTTATGTCACTTTAAACCCACGGAAAGGGAGAGCGGGTCTCATGTATGTAAATCCCAGAATTTAAAATAGAGAAACATTGTATATATGTGAATAAACCTATAGAAGTGAGAGCTTTTAGTATTCACTTAATAAAATAAAACAACTTTAGAAAAATTTAGAGACATTTTGAGACGGAAATTCTGCAGCCTAACAACTATGTTTCGTGGTTTTAGAAAACATTGAAAAGAGAGGGGACATGGGTAAAACATTCATAAATGGTCCATAAAACAGTATAGTGACAGAATATGAAGGATATATGAACAAGGTAATGAAATTTTAAGGAAATTTTATTTTAAATGAAAAACATAGAAGGAAGACAAAAATTAGATTTCTCTTATGAAAATTCGGCAGCGTAATGGTGTCACTTAAACATCAACAAAAATGATTTGACGAGATCAAATAGGGTCTCTAATCATATGAACATAAAAGTTCAGTATAATAGATATAGATATATTACCCCAACATAATAAAAAGTAACTTGAAAGACTTGACATGAAAGTAGAATATTGAAAAATGAGAATGGTGAAAGAATCCCTTAAAAATTCGGCAGCCTAACGGCGCCACTTAAAAATTCATAAAACGAATTGATGAGATCAAGAGGGGGTATCTCATTATATGAAAATTAATAGGGTAGTAAGATGAATATAAAAGAACATCCTCCAACATAAGAGCATGGAGCATAAAAGAAATGACATAAAAGAGATTACTTGAAAAGAAAGAGAGAGGTATGATCCCTTACCTTAAACGTAACTCATAAAACTCAAAGGTTGGGACATTGAGAGGCTTGGGAGAACCTTGGGAGGACTCCATGTGAGGTAAGGAGACCAGAAAATCGTTGATAATGATTTTGTAGTCGAAAGGATGAGAGAATGGATTGGTATTTATAGGGAAAGTGAGGTAATACTTTAATAATTTCAAGGGACATCCCAAAAGTGGTTTTCTCAAAAACATGGGCTCTCCCATGGTATTTCCCATTGAGTTAGGCCACATGGGGTCCCCAATACAATAATTCATCACCTTTGGTCGGGAAACCCTTAAAATATCTCATGAAATTATCATGAAACATTTATGATGTCATTAAACATACCGAAACCCTAAAACTGCATTTTTAGTATTCACTGAAAACTCATCTTTCTCTGAAAAATCCCAAAATATCACCTTAACCAAATATTTCTGCTCTGATTAAAATTATTAACTCCATTTTATAAAAATAATATTCTAAATATTGTTAATTTAATTCTTAAATAAATACACTATTCACGGAAAATTCATTTTTTTCAGAAAAATCCCCAAATATTACCATAACATAATATCAATGCACTGAGTTCAAAAATAAAGTCCATTTTATAAAAATAATTTTTTAAATATTTTAATTTAATTTTTAATTAAAAAACACAATTCACCAGAAAAAACTAATACTTGACTAAAAATTTATGAAACCGTTATTTACCCATTTTATTGAATCACATTACTTAATCAAGGTGTCTAAATTATATTAAGTCTTTCTTTAAGTGAGATTATGAATACATTTGGTCACATTACTAATCGTAAGCGTGAATTCACTATTCATAATTTACTATTCATAAAAAATTATGTTGATCTTATTAGACTCCAAATTCCTTACTGAACAGATTTGTAGAAGACCATTTTTCAAAAATCATTACACATCATTAATTATTTATGGTTTACATAAATATTTCAAAATATCTTTTTTTTCAAAATTCATCAATAAAATACATCCTAAAATTATCTGGACATTTGAAATTTCACAAACATCACTAAAGGAAGAAATATCAATTTATTCATCCCAATGGATTACACAAAGAAGCTATAGTCTCGTCACATATCCCATTATAACACCAGCATATGACCTAAGTTTATGGTGTCCTATGGTGAGAGAATCTGAGGGAGGCTCAGATAATATTTCCCTAGTAGTAATCTCTACTAACTTGAACTTCTCCCGCATGCGTTTCCAATCGAGCTTGACACACTGGAGTTTGGCTTGGGCTTGGTCCAATGCGAAGCCCAAAGATTCCACCTCCTTATCGAGCTCTGCTAAGTGGGCTTCATAAGTTTCAAGTCTACTGGATGAAGCCATCGACTCCTCTTTCTGCATTAACCCTTAACATATCTATTAAATCCTTAAGAGTAAGTTAATATACTATTCAAAAAGTTTGGGTGGTAACATTCTTCCCCGCTTAAGAAATTTCATCCTCGAAATTTTATACTTGAGGCCTAGTTGAAAAGGTGAGGGTACTTTTGCTTCATTTTTTCTTTAGGTTCCCAATTTACTTCTTCATAC
Organism: Viscum album; assembly: GCA_963277665.1. NCBI lineage: Eukaryota > Viridiplantae > Streptophyta > Magnoliopsida > Santalales > Viscaceae > Viscum > Viscum album. The sequence continues at coordinate 748,538,200 of OY728138.1, read as the reverse complement.
TTATGATTCCTCCACAACACATTCACAAGGTGGGTAGTCTTGTTTTGTAGAACATTATCACGATAGTCTAAGATATCCACTGTCAGCTCCTCATAAGAGAGGTCATGTTCCTGTTCTACCACCTCTGGTTTCAGTACATGCGAAGGGTCGGGTATTTACTTCCTCAATAGAGATACATGGAAGACATCGTGAACTTGAGCTAGGTTCGGTTGAAGTTCTAGACGATAGGCCACTGCTTATATGCGATCATGGATTTTATAGGGGCCGATGTTCCTATGGTTGAGCTTCCCTTTCTTCCCAAACTTCACGACTCTCTTCCATGGAGAAATTTGAAAGAAGACTTTGTTGCCAACACCAAAATCCAAGTCCCTTCGATGGTTGTCAGCATAGCTCTTCTACTGACTCTGAGCAACCTTTATGTGTTGTTGGATGGCATGAACCTGTTTTATCAGATCTTGCACAAGATCAGGCCCAAGAAGCTTTCTCTCACCAGTTTCATCCCAACAAGTAAAATTTCTACATCGCTTTCCATACAGACCTTCATAGGGTGCCATCTGAATACTCGAATGGAAGCTGTAGTTATAGGAGAACTCAACTAATGGGAGGTGTGATCCCATCAACCATTAAATTCAATTAATCATAATCTCAGCATGTCTTCGTGTGTCTGAATAGTCCTTTTAGGTTGGCCATCAGTTTGAGGATGATAGGCTGTACTAAAATTCAATTTAGTATTCAGAGCATGTTGAAGACTTCTCCAGAATTTTGATCTGAATCTTGGATCACGATCAGACACGATGGATAGTGGTAACCCATACAGCCTTACCACTTCCTTTACGTATATCTTGGTAAGTTGATCCAAAGAGAAATCATCCTGAATAGAGATAAAATGGGCGGTCTTGGTGAGACGGTCCACAATAACACATATCACATTGTTTCCTTTGGATGTTTTCAAGAGACCAGTTACAAAGTACATAGTGATATTATCCCAATTCCATACTGGTATGGGTAGCGGTTATAATACCCCCATAAGAAGTTTTCATTCTGCCTTTACTTGTTGACACACCAGTCACCTTGTAGGGTAATCAGCAATCTCCCTCTTCATGTTATCCCTCCAATAACGATCACGAAGGTCTCTATAAATTTTAGTGCATCCCTGATGTATTGAGAAAGTAGATCTATGAGCTTCATCCATCAGTTCTTTCTTTATCTATGTAATAGATGGAAAACATAGTCTTGTACTAAATTTCAATACACCTTCTTGATCAATATTGAAATCAGGTAACTTCCCATCCTTTACAGCCTCAAACTTCTCCTATAGCAAAGGATCTTCTTTTTTATCCTTCTTGATCTTATCTCGTAATAAAGGTTGATAAATCACTTGGGAAAAGGTTGATGATGTACCTTCCCTTAAAATTTCCATGTCCATTTTTACTAGATATTTAATCAAGGGATCTACTAGGATCTTCATTGTTTCCAGAACAACAGGGTCTTTCCTGCTTAACACATCTGCAACTTTTATTGATCTTCTAGAATGATAATGAATTTAACAATCATAGTCTTTAATAAGCTCCAACCATATCCTTTGTCTCATGTTAAATTCATTCTGCATGAAAATATACTCTATACTTTGGTGGTCAGTGTATATATCACATTTCTCCCCATAAAGATAATGCCTCCATATCATTATAGAAAAAACAATCTCCGCTAGATCTAGGTCATGCGTAGGATAATTCTACTCATGAATCTTCAACTGTCAGGATGCATAAGAAATTACCTTTTAATTTTTCATGAGGATGCACCCAAGCCCTTTCAGAGATGCATCGCTAAAAATAACGAATATTTCTTCCATAGAGGGTAGTGTTAACATAGGTGCAGTAACCAATCTCTTCATTATCTCTTGGAAACTTTCCTCGTATTCCTTTGTCCAGATGAACTTAACCCATTTTCGAGTCAACTTGGATAGTGGATTAGAAATCCGTGAAAAGTTTTTCACAAACCTCTGATAATATCCTACTAAACCAAGGATACTATGAATCTCAGTTTCTGTTGTGGGTTGAGGCCACTCCTCCACAAAAATTGTCTTTACAGGGTCAACTGATATTCCTTCATTGGTTACGATGTTCCCCAAGATAGCCACTTTTTGTAACCAAAACTCACACTTATTGAAATTTCCAAAGAGCCTCTCATTCCGCAGAGTTTTCAAAATAACCCTCAGATGATCTTCATCCTCCTCACGAATTTTTGAATATATCAAAATATCATAAATAAAAACAACCACAATGTTTTCAAGGTAGTCCTTAAAGAATCTATTCATAAAATCCATGAAAATATCAAGAGCATTAGTCAATCTGAAGGGCATTACAGCAAACTCATAATTCCCATATCTTGAACAGAAGACAGTCTTTGGAATATCCTCCTTCTTCACCCTCAGTTTATGATAACCAGATCGAAGGTCAATCTTGGAGAAGAATTGAGCCCCACGAAGTTGGTAAACTAAATCATCAATTCTTGGAAGATGGCATCTGTTCTTCAATGTGATCCCGTTCAGTTATCTACAATCAATTCATAGTCGCATTGATCCATCCTTCTTCTTCACAAAGAGAATTGGTGCTCCCCAAGGTGACACAATTGGTCGGATAAACCCCTTCTCCAACAAGTCTTGGAGTTGTTTCTTTAACACTTCTAGCTCCATATCTTCCATTCTATATGGGGTATTTGAAATCGGTTGAGATCCAGGTACGAGTTCAATGGAGAAATCTACCTCTCTTTATGGGGGAGGTCCAGGTAACTCCTCAAGAAATACATCCATGTATTCCTGAACAATCGAAACATCTTCTATTTGTATACTCCCTTTTCCTTATACATCATCACTGATTAACTCTATAAATAATTCTATAGGAGGTGCTTCTAGATAGGGATCAGTTTGGGATATCTCTCACTGGAAGATAATTGTAGCTCGTTCATTCAAGACTACTGAGAATTCCTTACATCTGCATTGGATCTTAGAATTATACTTTGAGAGCCAGTCCATCCCTAGTATAAAGTCGAATTCCAACATGGAAATGACTACAAGATTTTCAATAAGATTGTGCTCACAAAAGTAAACACTAGAGTCTCTAAACACTGTTGATGCATGGATAATCGCACTTGGAGTCTTGACGAAAAACTCTACCTCAAGCAGTTCGCGGATTGATTCTATATTATTTTCAAACTTCGAGGAAATAAAAGATTCCGTAGAACCAGAATCAAACAAATTAGTTTCTAGTTTTGAGATGACAACAAGAGTACCAGCTACCACGTCATTCGGAGCTTCAACTTCAGTTGTTGTGATAGAAAAAGCACAACCATGCTCCCCTGGCCTTTGCTGAGGTTGATGGTGATTCCCCTCCACTGCCCTTTGATTTGGACAGTGATTAGCAAAGTGCCCAAGCTGTCCACACTTGAAGAAATGGACTTAGGGTAGGGCCAGAACCATCATTCCTCTGTCGTTAGTGTTGGGGAGTTGAGTCTCCACCTCACTATGAGATTTCCGAGCAATATGGCCTCCACTTCTACACTTGTAACACTTTCCACTTCCGATCAAGTAGTGCCTCGAATGCTTCTTCCCACATTTATTGCATGTGGTAAGTTGCATTTTCTTTCCTCTTATTCCCTGATCAAAAGTCTTCCCTAAACTAGGCTCCAATGATCTCTTCTTGTCATTTGATTTATGAGACCACTGTGTCTCACCAAACTCTAGCTCAACTTTCATTGCACTCCGCACGATCTCCTTGTAACTATCGTAGTCCCGGTTGGCTATATTCTTCCGTAGATGAGGTCTCAGTCCACCGAAAAATCTATCAAACTTACCACTTGGATCCATGACAAATCTATAGTTATATTGTGAATGTCGAGTGAATTTCATCTCATAGCTTCCGACAGATTCATTTTCCTTCTGCTTCAGCTCGAGAAACTCTTTCTCCATTCTCATTCTCATGGAACGAGGGAAATACTTATTAATGAATATTCCCCGAAACTCTTCCCATTCAATAGTTTCCATCTATCCTCTAGGATTAGTGTTTTTGACTAGTGACAACCACTGATCAGCTTCTCCTTCTAGACGGTAAACATCAAGGGTGACTTTTTCTTGTTCCGAACAAAGGAGTATAGAAAAGATCTTTTCAATGGAGCTTATCCACTGTTCCGCAACCAATGGGTCAGTAGATCCACTGAATGTTGGTGGTCATTGACGCATGAAGGACTCAACAGAGTGTTTTTTCCTTCATGGTGATATTAGCCTCTCAGGTTGATTCAAGTTATTACTCATAACTTGAGTCAGTTGGTTCATCATTTGCATGAATGTTTCCATTCTGGATTCCATCGGAGGGCTGTCCGCACATGGTGCATTGTGGTCACCATCTGCACGGTTCCTCCTATTGCCCGCCATTTTCTAAAATAATAAAACCTTAGTGAGAAACTTATTTCATTTATTAATCTTTTAACTAAGACTTCATTCTTAGACAATTACATTTCTCTATAATTCCTTCATAATGATTCGTAAAAAGCTTGTGATTAACCAAACATATCCCCTGCGAGTGTCATTACCAATAGTGAAGAAAGGCCTGTTATCGTGCACTAGTTCCTATTCAAGTCTAGCTCAAAGAAGTGTTTTTGGTTTTTACCCCTATTTATATATGTCCAGAGCCGCCTCTGCCTGTTCGTATCCAGACAGGGACGTATTTTTTTGATAAACCACTTACTCAATACTTACCAAAATACCAGGACGTTTTATTATATATAAACTTTTCTATAGGGTTATTCGTAATGTTTTTATATCCTAATTTCCACAAATAACAAAACCATTATTTGATACCATATGTGGCATCCCTCTTTTTTATAACATAAACATTCATTACATTACACAAAACTAAGGATCTTTAAGTATTAGTGTCTTGGAAACCAGGAACATAATACATGAAAACAACATAAAAAATTCTTCTTTAACACCTGAAAGGATTACCCTTAAGTTCATCCTAGGTTCATTACTACATCTCATTTCCTAGGGACATACATCAAAATAAAGGATGAGTAGAAGGCCCAGTAAGGGAAAGAAGAGAAACATTTTACATGTAAACTTGAGATACTTTAATAAGGTCATGAAAAGAACTTTCAGGCATGAGAAAGAAATCATGAGGCATATCATAACAAAAATAAAGTTTTTAATAACTTTAAGGTGTGGCTACAACATTTAACATAGACAATCATTTCCGTTTCAACAAGGTCCATCCCCAAGGTGTCATCAAAATTACCAAGGTTATTCACCAAGGCATTGTTAAAAATGGTCATCTCTAAAGATTAAGTCTTTACACAATGCATTGGAGCGTTATCATGTTGCAACCTTTAATTTGTCTTTATCATCATGTGATCCACATATATAATCATCAATCATTTCACAAACAACCAATATAGCATAAAAGAAATGGGGTTCATTTCATAATCATAACGTTTTAAAAACTGTTTTAAAGAAATGATCTTTACGTCACTTTAAACCCACCGAAAGGGAGAGCGGGTCTCATGTATGTAAATCCCAGAATTTAAAATAGAACAACATGGAATATATGTTAATACCCATATAGAAGAGAGAGATTGAGTATTAACTTAATAAAATATTCTAACATTAGAAAAAGAGAGACATTTTGAGACGGAAATTCTGCAGCCTAACGGCTATGTTTCGAGGTTTTAGAAAACATTGAAAAGAGCGGGGACAAGGTTAAAACATTCATAAATGACCCATAAAACAGTATAGGGACAGAATATGGAGGCTATATGAACATGGTAATTAAATTTTAAGGAAATTCCATTTGAAATGAAAAACATGGAAGGAATAAAAAAACTAGATTTCTCTTTTGAAAATTCGGCAGCCAACGGCGTCACTTAAACATCAACAAAAATTAATTAACGAGATCAAATAGGGTATCTCATCATATGAACATAAAAGTTTAGTATTATTGATATAGATATCATACCCCAACATAATAAAAAGTAACTTGAAAGACTGGACATGAAAGTAGAACTTTGAAAAATGAGAAAGGTGAAAGAATCCCTTAAAAATTCGGCAGCCTAATGGCGCCACTTAAAAATTCATAAAACGAATTGATGAGAGAAAGAGGGGGTCTCTAATCATATGAAAATGAAAAGGGAAGATGATGAATATAAAAGAACATGCTCCAACATAAGATCATGGAGCATAAAATAAATGACATAAAAGAGATTACTTGATCAGAAAGAGAGAGGTAGGATCCCTTACCTTAAACGTAACTCTTAAAACTCAAAGGTTGGGAACTTGAGAGGATTTAGGGAACCTTAGGAGGACTCCTTAGGAGGTTATGAGACCAGGACTTAGTTGAGAATGATTTTGGAGTCGAAATGATGATAGAATGGCTTGGTATTTATAGGGAAAGTGAGGTAATACTATAATAATTTCAAGGGACACGTCACAAGTGGATTTCTCAAAACCATGGGCTCTCCCAAGGTATTTCCCATGTAGTTAGGACACATGGGGCCCCTAATACAATAATTAATCACCTTTGGTCGGCCAACCCTTAAAATATCTCATGACCTTATCATGACATAATTATGATGTCATTAAACATACCGAAACCCTAAAACTGAATTTTTACTATTTACTGAAAATTCATCTTTCTCTAAAAAATACCAAAATTTCAACAAAACCAAATATTGACGCTCTGATTACAAATATTAACTCCATTTTATAAAAATAATTTTCTAAATATTTGTAATTTAATTTTTAAATAAATACCCTATTCACCGAAAATTCATTTTTTTTTCCAGAAAAATCCCCAAAAATTTCCATAACATAAAATAGATGCTCTGAGTTCAAAAATAAAGTCCATTTTATAAAAATAATTTTCCAAATATTTTAATTCAATTTTTAATTAAAAAACACTATTCAATTGAAAAAAACTAATACTTGACTAAAAATTTATGAAACCGTTATTTACCCATTTTATTGAATCACATTACTTAATCAAGGTGTCTAAATTATATTAAATATCTATTTAAGTGATATTACTAATCCATTTGGTCACATTACTAATCCTAAGCGTAAAATCACTATTCATAATTTATTATTCATCAAAAATTAAGTTGATCTTATTAGACTACAAATTCCTTACTGAACACTTTTGCAGAAGACCATTTTTTGAAAATCATTACACACCATTAATTATTTAAGGTTTACATAAATATTTCAATATATTTTTTTTTTCAAAATTCATCAATAAAATACATCCTAAAATTGTCCAGAAATTTGAAATTTCACAAACTTCAATAATGCAAGAAATATCAATTTATTCATCCCAATGGATTACACAAAGAAGCTACGGTCTCGTCACATATCCCCTTATAACACCGGCATATGACCTAAGTGTACGGTGTGCTATAGTGAGAGAATCTGAGGGAGTCTCAGATAACATTTCCCTACTAGTAATCTTTACTAACTTGAACTTCCCCTGCAGGCATTTCTGTTCAATCATCGCACGTTGGAGTTCGGCTTGGGCTTGGTCCAACACGAAGCCTAAAGATTCCACCTCCTTCCCGAGCTCTGATAAGTGGGCTTTATAAGGTTCGAGTCTACTGCATGAATCCATCGACTCCTCTTTTTGCATTAACCATTAACATCTCTATTAAATCGTTAAGAGTAAGTTAATATACTATTCAAAAAGATTTGATCGTTACAAAAATCACTAAGATAGGGAGAATATAGTAACTCGATTTTTTCCCTGGTAAAACATTCTAATATTTTAAGTAATATTTTTGAAGCTAGGTGATGAGTTAGAGTAGGATTTTGGGCCCCTAAGAGGCCTAGTATAGATATAATATCAGTATTAAATAATATTATATAAATACTGAATTTGTTATCTAAAATAGTGGAATGAATCGCAAATAGTGTTTTAGATTAGAAATCTAAGATCTCCATTAAATCTGGGATACATGTTTTACCCTAGCAGTGACATAATATTTGTTCGCATTGGGTTTCTAGCTTGAGCACTATCATGGGAAGAATAATAAATAAATAAATAACTTAATTTATTTAATTGTTATTAAATCCAAAACCCAAACCCTCGTCTTTATAAATGTGTATATTTAAACTCCCTTGGGTTAGCTGCATAACCCTAAGGATTAAGAGAGGACCCATTGGAGGTGCATTCTCAGACGATCAACAGAGGGTCGGGGATTAGAAATTGGTTTTACAAAGGTTCTTGTGGATCTCGGAAAAGACTGTGACATGGAGTTGTTCTCCATTTACGATTGATCTAAACCCAAGGCATGATGTTGTTTGGTGGATTTTATCTCTATTTGTTTATCCAATGTCAAACACGAGTTATCCCTTCTAAAAATATTGATTCATGTATCGATGATTGATTTATAGGTATCTATTTTTCTTTCTATAATTAGGAATTTTTTATATTCGATGATTCCTTATTTAAATTACTCTTCGTTCATCAATTATACATCGATGTATTGTGGCCAATTCAAACAATGGATGAGGTTCATTACTCAATTTTATGTTTAATGGTTTTCTAACCCCATTATATGTGTGATCATCATTAAAATTTCTTTTGGATGATGGTTTGATAAATACAAAATGAATGATCATTGTGATATTGTTCTTTGGTATGATAAATCGTTACCTTGGGTTTGGGATTGAGATTGACGATGCGACATCTATGTGTGGTGATGATGATGAATTGGGATCATATTGGAAGTTTATGTTTATAATTAGATCATATCAATATGGTGGTATAGTGATAAATTCTTCATGATGGGATTCGGGTGGTCAAAATATGATTATTGATGATGAATAGGCTCTAAAAATCCCATATTCATGTTTATCAGCTAGTCTGGTGGAAGAATCGATGGTGGTGGTTCCACAGTCAAGATTCATAGAATATTCTAGATTTTATAATGAAAAGAATCACTACATGGAATGTACTTTGAAATAACACATGACGTTTGGTCCCCTTCAATGGATATAGGGTTTATATGTAGATAAAATAATCTCACATTGTGTGGACCCACCACATGTCGTGTGACCCATGGATAGAATCTCAATGTGTATCCTAGTGGTATAAAAGAACGAACATGGTCAGATGGAAATGCATGGCCAGAGTACATAGACATGACCTGGTACTTGGACACAACTAGGTACACAAGCATGACTAGAGTACACAATCAAAATTGAAAGTACACGGACACCAGGTAGAGTACACAAGCATAGATAAGTAGTACATGTCGACTGTTGGCCTAACCTCAACACACCATGTATCTAGAAAAGAGACATTGTGTATATTGATAAATACATTTGATTTGAGATGAAAAGACATGAGTATACCTAGGGTAGAGAGGAAACGATGTGTAATCCCAACACACTCCATGTACTTTCTTCAAGGTAGGTTGAGTCCCTCCGACTCTTCAATGTTGACCAGTTATAGTTGGATTTCTTCCCTTGGTTCATCCCCATGAGGGTATAATGAGTCATTAAATCTTAATCATAAGACGTGATTCCCTCTATATGATTAGTTTTGGGTTGAGTTTGAGAGTCTCTCTATGTAACCCATGGTGTGATCCTATATCATTTCTTGATATTCCCTAGGTGGGGTTTGAGGAATCTTCATGACCAACTAACATGGGAATATGATCCCCTACTTAGAGAGTTATTCTAGGTAGGGCTTGGTATACCCTAGAGGCCCTGGGTGTGATCCCCTAAATGTGTATCAAGATATATTGGACTTCTAGTGAGTACTTATTTAGTGAGTCCCAGTGAGAAAACCCTATCATATGAGAACCATTAGAGATAGCATGGACTATGGAGTGAGTTCCCCCTAATGAGTGTTACCATGAAACCTCGAGTAGATTAATGTGGCTGGAAGTATAGTAGAGACCTCTTTTAGAATTTATTTCTATTATGAGTATATCTTGATGGTCTTGTTACCATGTCTCATTTTATGATTGAGAAGATTTTGTTATGATGAGATGAATACACTCTTGATGCTTTATATTTAGTGATTTTAGGGTATCCTAATGGGTATTATTATACTCACCCCTAAATAATCTCATACTACAGATGTTGTGTATTATGTAAATGATAGACCATTATATGGAGTCTTAGGAGGACCAAGAGTAGGTGGATTCTAGTGATCTAGATAGACTGTGGATCATTCTAGGTGTTGTGTTTGATAGAAGCCCCCTCCTCTTTATCAGGTTAGACTCTAATTTAAATTATATTGGGAATGTATTTAGACCATTATTATTTATAGTACGTTATTCATACTATGATGTACTATATATTTTATACATTAATTTTGGAATTAATTTCATTTTACCTTTCAAAATTCTATGGGTTCTTGGAGACATGTGCGTTAGTACTGGTACTTAGAATAAGGCCTCCCATGTGTGAGATATACCTACTTGGTGCTTGTCATAATCCCTTGGACAATTGGAGGTGGACATGGGGTTTTACACTTAGCTTAATAATAGTTAGGCGGGCCTCAGTGGATAAGGTAGAGACAAGGATAAAATCTAGAAAAGGGGTACAATGACTATTCTCCACCCCAGGTAATCACGTGACATGTAAGTAGACCATGAATAATTAAAATATTTACAAAGGAAAGGACCTACCATGGGCTATAAGAAAATTTATTTAGAGGAACTATGGTGGTATGTCTTTCGTAATCAACCACTAGATACAGGATGGGTATCAAGAGTCCATTCATAGGGTACGGAAGATGATTCGGGATGATGGTCAGGTCTCGATAGTTTTCTGACTCTGTGGAGGTGTGATCAAGACTCTTCATCATAGGAAAGAATCAAAGGTGTATCCATGATGGATCTCATGGTGGTCAACAATATTGGACAGTGTATATGTTTTATACAATATCATCAATGATTGGATCTTAGGAAACAGTCTCGGTGGTGAGTAAAGAATTTGGTGGATGATCTGTTGGCGTTGAAGGATGGTGATAGGGAGAGTTCTGATAGAAAAAATGGAAAAAAATAAGGTTATATCCCATGTGCACTCCAAGGGGGGGGTTAGAGTAGGAATGTAACCACTAACAATGTGATCATATTATAATAATGATAGGGTATGAATTTTCTATCCGTAGCGGTCCCCATGCATTCCTGCCTGGGTATTTTCTTTCTAAGTAACATTGTAGGTTGTATACTTTGAATAAGAAAAAAATCAGCATCAACTGGGTGGTACTTATTTTCGGTGTATCATCTTCAATACTTCATGGCCATGTGTTGGACCTAGCACCTATGGGACTATTATTCATTTCAGTTTACCCCTCAACATAATTAAACTGGGGAATATACAAAAATTATTAAAAATATAAATCCGTCCAGATTTTCAAGAAAAGACCCATCGTGCCTCTCTCATGGTCAACCGCATGAAGTTTAAGTGAATGGGAAACTTGAAAAGGGAAATGAGTGATCATGAAGATCTATATTCTTGTACCAAGTGCTTTTTTAAATTCTAAAACGGGTCCATGTAAAGATTCCTTTTTTTAATCAACAGTTCCTAAATATGAAGTTACTGTAAGAACCCAAGTTTCTATATAAAGGAAAATTCAGTCCAAGCTACTGTCAATGGAAGCTCAACCAAGCCCATAGTGGATCTTTATATAAAAACTATGACCGGGATTAGAATATTGAATAAATAAATTTTCCAATACTAAATGTAGGCTTATCACTGTTGAAGAATCAATCTCACTCTTGTGTTGGATAATGATGGAGATCAAAACTTTATCGAAGATTCCAAACCAAGCTAAACTTAAGAAAATGTGAGTTCAAATCCTGGAGCTCAATCTGATTAAAGAAGAATATGGATCTGAACCTTTGAACTAAATAATATTATCTCATTTATGACCGATATTGAATCTTCCAAGAGAATTCTATGCTTTGACATAGACAATTAATGGTCTTCGTAGAGAATTCCATTCCAGAAGGATGACACTAAAGTTGAACGCAGCTCTGTTGAAGATGAATTCCCAATGAATGATGACATTGATGTTCTATATTTATATAATAATAAGATTCTAAGACATGATTTGAAGTGGAATGATGGGATTTGGACTGATCCATAAGAATTTTTACTTTTCATAAATCAGGGTTGACTTCAAGTTCATCTTAATGGAAGGTGAATAGGGTTGAATCTTTCCCACTCGAACATGGGAGGATGACAGGTCATTGGGTGTTATGGGATTGAGTATTGTCGAAGTGGTTTCAACTAAATTCAAGGGAATATTGAACCAAAAAGAGATAAATGATTTGGATGCATCTTGAAGTAGGTTTTAACATTAAATAATCAGACTTCATTGGCAATGATGTATTCCGAAGATAAATTTTAATCACACCTGTGAAAACTTGAGTATTACCATGCTCAATTATGGTGATGAATGAAGATGATCAACTGATAAAATTCAAGCTGGATTTGATTAATGATATTGAATCCATTCAAATTGTTTCTACCAAAGATAATGGGAACTACAATAAATATAAGGGGACCTCAATTCCTCTATTATGACCATTCTAGAGACAAAGCAATATGAACTGAAGCTACATGAAGACTTTTCTCCATGAGTTTAAGTGTTAGTTTGAATTTAAATTCTTATTGAGGTGTCAAGTTTTTATTTATGGTGAATCAAATTTAAAGAGGGAGTTGGTCTATGGGACAGTTCAATGTCAACTCCACAGAAGGATAGTTTAGTTCTTTCATAAGTGTAAGATGAATAGTGTAATAGTTTTTAAGGTTTTACTAAGTCACATAACATTGAGAAAAATTAATGTGAGGTAATCTGAGCATACCAAGTTCTATTTCAAGTTTAAAAAAAAGATTCATCAAAGTGACTCATAGACTATTTCAGTATTGAAGATGAAAAAAAAGTCAAGAACCAACATCAAAATGATCTATAAGTTTTTAGATATTAGTTTAATGGTTGATAGGGTTTAAATTTGTTTACTACTTAATACCAACACATATGGGTTAGTCGCATTAAATTAAGATGGTTAAGATCGTGTCACATGGAGGTTACAGTGTTCGGTCAATGTTTCCATGTGGAAGAAACTGAATCAAAGGCCAGGTAAGTTAGTTCTTGAGGTGATGAGTTGTAAATAAAAATAAAAACAAATCATTGAATAGGAACGTGGTTCCATCATTCCATTAATAGTCATATCACAACGTAGAGGGAGAAGAGAATATGACTAATCCACGAGCAAACTCAAAGTAAGAGATAGTCGAGTTGGATCAAGAGAGAGGACTTGACCTTGGAAGAGAATATTTTAAACCTCTTTATTCGACCATATATTAATATATTTTTAATATATAATATTTAAAATATATCACTGTTTCCTATTTTTTATGTTTGTCTAGATAATTATAGCATTTGAAACTGTAATGGATTGAAAAATCTAAATCTTTTCTAGTTCAATTTGAGTAATCATTTTTGTGAAATTTTATTTTGGTGATCTTTCCTTTGTTCTCAATGAGTATCAATTTTCAAAAATATAAGGACTGATATTTGATGATAGGAAACCATTAAACTCTTGAAAATGAACCAAAGTACCAAAATTTGGAAAAGTTTGATGTTATTTTTTCTATTATTGAACAAATTTACTCCTAATTTTTTGTCGATGGATCTACCCAAAAGAGTGATCCCTGGGATGTGAGAGTTCACTAATGTGAGAGCTCATTGAATCATTACATTATCTCGTAGAACAAAGATATTTACGATTAAATTGAGTAGAATAGAGAACATCCCTATTTAAATTAAAAGCAGTATGATAGCCCTATTTTCATTAACTACTTAGTTACTCTTTTTCCTATTACTATCTTCCATATCACTACCTTGTTTTGAAAATTTCACCATTTCTTCACTTCACACATAGTTTTCTAAGTCTTTTTATTAATTTGTTTTTTTTCGTGAAATAAAAATTCACTGTACCTATGGAATTGACACCCATACTCACCACCATACTATTTATAGGTAGTTGAAATGGGGTGTTATAAATAATTAATTTGACTCATTTCTAGTCAATTTCCTAGTTCCTTATAATTTATTATTCATAAAAATATATAACATTCCTAAAAATAAGGTAAGTAAAAAAAATTAAATGCATCCAAGATAAAATATTTCATCTAGGTGTTTGATAAAATATGGAGAATATTATCCCACCATCCACTAGTGGAACATTTTAAATAATTAATTATGATTTTTAGAATAATTATCCAAACATATAGATTATCATATATGATTCTATTTTTAATTGTTTATTTTTTAAAATATTATAACTAATGTAAATTAGTGTTATTTCCTATCACAAAAGATTTTGTGTATCTTATCATGATATTCTAAAAGAGAGGATATATACTAATAGGCATATGGGATTATATTTAGACTTGGATAATTTAAAATTGTAAGCAAATAAAATATTATGTCAATCATAGCTCAAAGTGAATTCCACTTAATGTTCTAAACTATTTTAAGATATATGTCACTAAATGGGGAAAAAAATAAAATTAATTGACATAATGAATTGAATATTAATTTAAATCATAAATTATTTTAGGATGTATTTGTAATGAAAATTGTAAATAGTTATATTTTTACCAAAATGTTCTCAAGAAATGTGTTTTATAAAAAAAGTTCCAAGAATAATGATGACGATAACATAGAAACTGTTCTAATTAGAAAAAATCTATTAACATCATAACGTTTAATGTTTTTATGTAAAAGAGTTTCAATACTTTGTTCAAAGAGTTGAATGTTTGGAATATAATTTCTAAGTCTCGCCATTATTCAAACATACATGCTTCACATATGTTACTCTTTAAAAGGGTTGTGTGGTAGGTTTAATCGTATGGTCACATAGAGATGAGGTAGGAATTACATGGAAATGCAATGTGTTTTAAAATAACTTGAAAAGTGAAATAAATCGAAGGAATATTTGGTAATCTATCATATGTGATTTGATTAAACAAGAAATTATGTATGTTTTTTTGTGTTTTTAGTGTATGTTAAGAATATAAAATTTATTATGTTATAAAAAAGAAAAACTCTAATTTATCATTTTTTTCATGTTGTTTGAAAATATATTTAATAAAGTATAAGGATAATTAACATCTAAAAATATGAATTTAAGTTATCCCAAACTAATGATCATAAAACACAATTAATGGTTTTAATGAAATGTTAATGTTAGTGTGATTAGGATTTATTATAGAGATATAGAATATACTCATATGGAATAAAATGAGTTTTGTGTTATAGATTACATGACATTTATACCACATGGAGTGTCATAAACTATGTCATTGGTATTCCAGGGATGTATGTTTTCTATTAAATCCACATTCTTAAGGTAATAAAGATACATAGAAGGAGATCAGTTATACTTTTATACCTCTCTTACACAATCCTTGAGGATTATCCTAGCAGAGGCTGGTTGGGTATGTAGCTGATAATGTCATTTGTTAAGCCCTAACAAAGTTCAGTTTTATCCTCTAATATATAAGGTATGACACACAAACTATATATTTAGAATGAATTGGGATTTATATGGATATACCTAAATAAGGTTCAAGTGATGTTCTTATCTATTTAGATGAGAGGCATGTGATATGCTCATCTTCTTAGATAAATGACATGTGATGTATTCATCAACATGATCAGTTGATACTCAGAGAATCAAGAACACATGAGGAGTATATATGGTATTGAAACTAAATAACCCATGTCTAGTTGACTCAATGAAAAAAGGGATTATATTATTAGACATAATTTTCTATGGAATAGTTTGTGTTAATGGGTATAGAGATACTTGTGTGTTAAATATCATGCTAAATAATGTTAAAGCTAGAGTATCATTGATGCTTTGCTAACGTCAAAACTTTTCAAAAAATTACAAATTTAGGAATTCATATTATTTATCAATTATATTAAGGATCATGTGTTTATACTTTATAGTTTAATGAATGGGGATTGATTTTTATGAGGCTTGAATAGCTTCTTTAAAATGTTTATTTGGGATTATGTAAAAGGGAATTTGGATGGATTTTCACAAGGAATTTCATATGATGTGATATAGGTTAAAGTTGATGATAAATTTCAAAAAAAAATAAGATATAGAAAATTATATTTGTTTATATGATTAATTATATATGATATGATATCAAGTGAAATGGCATAAAGACAATGAGTAATTTGTGGAAGTGGTAGATTGATGGAGATATTCCCTTAAGACTATATGTATATGATGTTTTTTGGTTTATTGTATGAGTCAATATAAGGATATTATATTTTATGATATCAATGTTATGAAAGTAATACTTTATTCCTTTATGGAATATCATTAGATGTGATATAGTATATCGATCACTACTTCATTTTCCATGTCATGTATTAAGAAATGCATTGATATGTATGAATCATATTTGATGATTATCAAATGTAGTAGAATGCTAAAAATTAAAATTCGAATTATCTTTCACAAAATGATGTCATTACTATTAAAATTTCATGTATCATCCTAATATTTTAAAATAAAACTATGTTTGATATCTTATAAGACATTTAACACCGAGCATACAGGAACCACATAATGTTAATATTTAAATGTGATCGTTATAACCTAACCATTAAATTAGATGATATGAATAAATTTAATCATATTATAAAATATATACACATATAGTTCATAATAAATACAAATTTTTTTATTAATTCATAGAAAATGAGAACTCCATTTTTAGCAAAGTCATTCTTTTCGTCAAAAATAAGTTTTCTTCAAAAAATTCTTTTTTTTTTGATTTTTGTGAGTAAATATTATAATTAATTTCCCCACTATATTGAAAATTTATTTAAACAAAAATAATTTTATTTCTGAAATCCACATAATAATTATCTTAAGGTGATTTTTTGGGATTTCCCTAAAAAGATTGATTTTCTAGTGAATAGTGAAAATACTTCTTTTTATTCTATTGTTTTTAATTCAATCATTTATAAATTTCTATTTTGATTTAAAATGGTTTTAAATAAACATTATTTATCTTATATTATTAATAATCTAATTGAGCTAATTTGAATCAATTTTATTGTTTAATTTGGTATAAAAATATTTTTATACTTAAAAAGTCTTTTTTTTTTGAAAAATTGTTTTTCATTTCATTTTCTGTTTTAATAGTAAATTAATTTCTTCCACTTATAGAAATTGAATCTTGAAAAATAGATTCCATACTTGTAATTAGTAGGTAAAAATTTGGTAAATAGAACCCTTTTATTTTCTTCGTTATAAATAGTAACCACAGTAAATAATTGTTACCATAGTAAGGGTAAAAAAGGGTAATTAAGGTTAAAAATTATATAATATAGACTAAAAAATAACCTTAACACATTCCATTATTTAATTTTATGAGTGTAGTTTGACCATGTCCATCTAAGTCTTGAAAATATGGGAAAATGGTGGCATATTTATTTTATTCTGGATATTATTATATTTAAGTAAAATATACAGTAAAAATTCTCACTATCTTGATTTTAATAAATATAATATTTTATGAAAGTGATAAAATAATCTTATGTTTGGTTATAAATAGTGTTTTTAACTATAAATTATTTTCTCTATAATGTAAATTTTTTACAAATTTTTATGGATGAAACAATTACCTTAAATTCTAATACAACACTCACATAGTATTTATTCAATTATTATAAATATAATATGAATAATTCTAAAAATATTAAATGTAATATAATTTGAATTAATTAGCATGTTATAAAAATTATTTAAATAAATATAACATGTTATAAATTTTTGAAATAATTATATTCATATTCATTTGTTTTCATGTCATTTTTAAATTCAAAATAAATCAATAGTTGAAAAAATGACATTAATGATATTCTATAATAAATAATATTTAATTAAATGAATTAAAACTGCTAAAAATTTTATCTTCATCAAAGTGATTTGAAACTAGTTTAAACCAACAGACATGATACATTTATGGGGAAATTTTTATTTTATAGTTACTATCGTGAACTATAAACAGTAATGAACTAAATTATTTTAGTAATCTCTAGATGGGTTAATGGAGGGTTAAAAAAATATGGGTGTAAAAATATCACCTAAAAATGTATAATATTTATTCTATGAGATTACATTGACGTATGATCATATTATATTTGAATTATATCAATTTGGAGGGATTTGAGCCTGAAAATTAATATATATTAAGTAAATACTTTATAAAAGAAAACAAAAATAGTGGATGATGAGTTGTGATGGAGAATGATAAAAAAGAGTGATGAGAGAGAGAGATAATCTAACAGATTATTGTATTATAGTAATTATAATTGTTTTAATAGATTAAAAAAATTCTATGCTAAAACGTTATTAACAGAACTATGCTACTGTGTGTGAAGAAGGTGTGTTGAACACCTAAGTATTATTAGGTTAACTCCATAGTATAATGATCTTTCCAAAAAATGATTAGTCCAATAAATTTCAGGAAAATAATTTTTCATTGATGGATAATATATACATTTTCTATTTCTATTTATTGGTTCTTCAGATAATGCTCATGATCAAAAAGGTTCTCCATCATCTCCTATCATTAATTAAAATAGCATAAAAATGATGTCTGTCAAGAATGAAATGAAGATAACTATACAATAAATTTTTAATAACACATTTATGAAAACAAAGTTTAATATATTTATAGAAAATAAAATCATCCCAATATGAAACTCTAAATAGTGTTTAAGCATACAGGTTTATGAAACCTCTAACAAAAATATATGCGATGATGTGCATCTGAAAACATAAAAACAAAATGAGGAGAAAGAGAAAGGAAACATCTCTATCAATGTCGTATTCTTCTCCTAGATCTAGATCCATTGGTTTTTAAATTGAATGTATTGCTATATCTAACTCTATCCTATTCTTGAAAATAAACTCTTGAATCCCATCTATTGATAATTATTTTATGTCTCTTCCCTAGAATATTCTATATCGCACCTTTTAAAGAGTTCACTAACCCATATTTTTAATATTCACCACCTCACTTGGTGACTCCCAAATGAAGGTATAGTTTTCCAATACTTATA
Source organism: Viscum album (assembly GCA_963277665.1). Taxonomy (NCBI): domain Eukaryota; kingdom Viridiplantae; phylum Streptophyta; class Magnoliopsida; order Santalales; family Viscaceae; genus Viscum; species Viscum album. The sequence goes on along the minus strand of OY728138.1, from coordinate 748,519,034 downwards.
TCAAAACATTATTCCCTTAGAAGATATCTTTAACTAAATCCCACCAATTACACATAAAATTATAACTCAAGATGACATCATTTAATTTATCTTCATCCAAAATTAATTTCATTCCATCTTACTAAAAAAAATAATTTCTTGAATTTGAAAAATCAACCTCCAGTTTAAACATTAGCTCATCTTATAAGGTATGTTTTCAACCTGAAATCACCTAGATAATTACCTAGGGTTTAATTATCATACACATGTTTTATGAATACAAGTGTAAATGATTCAGATGCTCAAAAAGTTTCCCTGAGGCTTATATAAGGAGGAATACACTATTAACTTGTATATTTGTGTAATCCTTGAGAACACATCTTAATGATCCTATCTTTCCCAAGAATATCACATTTTTTAATTTTCCTTTTTCCACCAATATATACTAACATACCATGTGAGTTGTGAATAATCCCACCCATGTTCTGGGTTATTCAGATCATCTTATAGATACACCTAGTAGGGAAGAGTATTTTGGTTGTTCCACAATGATCTATATCAAACAATTGATTTCATATAGGATTAATATATATCTATTGTTAAAGGTACATATTCTTCATTTATATAAAAAATGGTTTTGTTTTTTCATAACATGATGATATTAGAAATTGTGGTTTCTATTGTCTTCTTTTTTGAATTAGAGTTATTCAATCCGTACTCCCATAAGTTCTACTAGAGATTTACCATGTTTCTCTATTAATGAAATCATGATATAAAATTAATATTGTGGATATATTTATTATATAAGACATTTTAGGTGGAGATATAATTTTTTTTATCAAGGCTTGGTTTATGTAATGGTATATTGGAATTTGTGATATGATTTCATGTAATGATATGAATTATAATAACAAGTGTCATAATATAATCCTTTCGTTATAAATGTATTATTGTGTATTATGTAGCCAATTATATCTTATGATGTTAATGATTTAACCTTTTTCAATCCACAAAATCAAGCATCGTATCACCTTAGTGATATCAGTTCATTTTATAAAATACCACTCACATCTACTAAAGTAAATATCATAGATAGTGGTTATCTATTGTTGAATATGATTAATAGCATTCCAATATCAATAGTAGGGTGATACGCATTAAGTTATAAGATTTTATATTAATTTTGAAATGAATCAGGCCTCAAAATATAAGGCAAGTTATTAAATATGACATAATGAAAATTTTGATTTCTTCACTTTTCAGTTGTGAATTTAATTATATAAATTAAAAATTATTTATAAATTATATAAAAATTTATTTTGGGATATTTATTTAATTTATAAAGTTTTTTTCAATTTAGATAATTATAAATGGTTTATAATTAATTATTCATCTTTTTAAAAGAATTAATAAATAAATATCTATAATATTAATTATTAATGTTAAATATCTTTTAAGATTATTTGGCATGACTTATGATTTGTATATAAATTTTTTATATGGAAATTATAAGGGAAATTTTAGAAATGTTTATAAATTTAAAAATATGCCTAAATATAAAAAGGTTTATATTAAATTATGAATTATTCATAATTATTAATCTGAATTGTTTAAATTAAAGGTTTTATTTTAGAAATTATTTAATCCATATAAAAAGTTTTTATGATAATTGATATGACTAGGGTTTAAATAATAAATATATGATATTTGGATTATGTAAATTTTTTACATAATAGACTTGAAATACATAAATTTTATGTTTCATTATATATGATATATTTATGATAAATTCCATATAAAGGGAAATATGACGGAGTTCATATTAGAATTAAATTATAAACTATTTACAATTATATTATTTATGAATTATTTATACAAGTATATGTAATGTCTATGTTTATGAATTATTTATTTATTTAGTTTTATTCATTAATTTATTAATGAATATATTTTTTTATATTATAAATAAATGTATAATATAGTATAGTGTTAAAATACTTCTATAATATTTTCATACATGCATTTAAAGATTTAAATGAAAGGTATGATAATGTATTTGGTTTGATTCTACATTAACTCTCGATTATTCATGGGTCGTGTAATGATTTACACATCAATGTGATTAGGTCATACTAATTTAGTGCAAGTAATAGAGATTAAAAACTAAATCATTAAAAACATACAAACATGTAAAAAAGAATACATGGGATATTATGTCTCGATTAAATTCCATTTAAAAATATTAAGAGTCATATTCCTTCCAAAGTGAACACTGGTCAGAACCTTAACCATCCAATTGGGGAGGTTATGAAAAATTTAGGTTCCCCTAGATTATCTTGTATATGTAAAACAAGTAATGGTTAACATAAATATGAATAGGTGTATTCTTTTGCTATCTTCGTTGGGTTACACATAGATAGGAGAGACTAAAATGATTAGGTTTCTAGTTGAGTAATGTTGATTGAATACATTTAATGGATTATGATAAATATTTATCATCTCAAATATCCAAGAGTTATAATTAATATGATTGAAATGATTAAATACTTATATAGCTATGTAATGGGATAAATGATAAAGTAACCAAAATCAAAGTGAGATATGGATCATGGACCACTAATGGAATTGGTGAAAATTTAAAAGGGTTTATCATTTTAAGGGTAAAATATCTAATAAAATTACTTATTAAATGAATCTACAACATGGTACTTGTTTGGTAAAATCTATTTTCATAGATAAAGTGAAATTATCATCATTTAAAATTACATTGAAATCAATCCTAGTGAAAGTATAATCTTAATGTAGACAAATTATTTAAATGATATAAAAAAAGAGTAGCTATCAAGTAATAGGAAAAATTCTTTGTGTTAGAGAAAACCCTTCTTGAGAAACCCAATATTGATGTAGTTTAACATGTTAATCAAAATTATTTTTATAATCATAGATGAATTTATATATTTTTTCAAATCCATTAAAACATTAGTGAAAAATAGGGTTTTCCATGTCATTTTTTACATCGTTAACCTTATCATGTTATTACAAGTAGTGTTGTAAATATTTCTTCAAGTAATTTATTATTCACCGATCTGTAAAACTATATTTCACAACATTCTTTAAAATACTATTGTAGAAGTCTCTCTAAATCTCTAGAATGAGAATTTTCTTCACATCGGTTATTGAATAATTGACGTTGACATGAAAAATAAATTCTGTTCATAAATTAAATTCAGATACTATATCCCAATAATTCAACAATAGAACAATAACAAGAAAAAAACAATACAAAATAACCCATAAAATAGTGGCATGAATTCATATCATTTCAACTTTACAATTTAAAATTTAGGAAATAAAAATTATATTAAAAAGAAAATAAAAATCAAAAAAACATATGTAATAATCCACCCATAATCATTATAAGTGATTTGGATCTTTTTCAGAATAAGGGATAGGGCCATAAAAAATATATAAATTAAAATTAAATCATTTAACATTTATTCTCAGTATAATTTTTAGTTAGATTAAACAATGGTTATAATAAAATTTAAACTTGTAGAATTTTTTAATTATCCTAGTTAAAACTATCTCAAACATATATATTAGAACATAATAACCACATTAGTTTACTCCTTGTTCATGATTTTTTTTCAAAAGAATTTTTCAATTCAAAATAACATTTTATGTACTTTTAAACAAAATAGTGTAATTATAAATGAGATGTCACCTTTTTAAACAAATATTTCACCTTTTCATTCCACTTTCCTATTGTATCTCTAAAGTAGTTCCATTCATTATTTGAAAAGTACATGTATGAAATAAAATTAAAAGTAATTATAATATACAAGTATTCAAATAATAAAATTTCTGTTTATAATATGTTGTGTAAATTTTCCCAGACATCACTCTATATAGATAATAACAAGTAAGTTGTCCTTTCTTTTGGGAAAAAAATAAAAAATATCCAATATAAACTAATATAAAAATAATATAATGTGAGTGGTTATTTAGTTAAGAGAAATAACACTTTAATATATATACATTCCATACCCTTCAAGATGACAAAGCATCCAACACTTAATTTCATTATTTTAAAATCCTTCAATAATATATATTGATTTTTATATATATAATTATCATCATTATTGGTGAAATTAAATTTTGGGTCAATAAATCTACACACTAATGTTGTATCATACTGAATACAGAGTGTATAAGGATACCTAATACAAGAAAAAACATAAGTAATGTGTTTTATTAAATTACAATTACAAAAATTAATATAGTAATTAAATTACATTGAAAATACTTTCCCCACATTGATTCCCAAAAAATATATACTTATAATATCCATGATATATCTATTTAAAATCATCATAATCATTTTATTCTCACAAATTTTATCATCCTTTGTAATCTCATAAACCTCAAACCAGAAAGATGAATATGATGATAACCTATCAACTACGGAAGAAGTGGTATGCAAATCCATTGCATCCTACACTTATTGTTTTCTATACAAAATTTATTTACCTTTAAAGTATTCCTATAAAATATATATATATATATATACATTTATATATATATATATAAATTAAATTGTTAAAAAAAGTAACAGCAATATGAAATAATGGATATAATCTATGTATACCTAGGTGGTAGTTTTTCCGGAAAGTATAGATGAAAAAATAAAACAAATTGATGGTATTTTGACCAACTGTAGTAACCTTGTATATATGAAATATTACTCTTGTAGATATATCTATAATATCATATACCATTACCCAAATATGATCCATCTTTATCTATTGATGATGAATAATATCCCCAATATAATATATTATCCCATATGCAATAATATGATGTTGGGGATCATCAAAATATAACTCACAATAGATGGGAAGCTGTGGAGAAGGAGGTGTTGTATTGGATTTGTAAGTTTAGGTGGAAGAGAGTCTCAGGAACCAAATTGGGTCGACCCTGAACCAGTTAATAGATTTGTTTTGTGATAAGGCACAAGAGGCATTCTTGGTCCTCTTGGGCTGGAAACTAGTGTTGATCATAAATAATAACTCAATTTGGAAAGATTTATCCCATGAAACAACTGATAAATAAATAAAGAAAAAACTAAACTAAAATAAATAGGAATACATAATAAATAAAAACTAGAAATACATCCGTGTTACCCCACAGGTCACCACCAACTACAGATCCACAATCACTCCATGAGTGATCTAGAGAATGGTAGACCCTGAAACAGAAAAATGATAGAGTATGCATGAGAATCTATATTCTCAATAGGGATTCCCATGTATAAAAATTCCCTATTAATTATTTTTAAATATAAATTCAAATCATGCTAGTTTGAAAATAATTCATAGAGAAAGAGGGGTTTTTCATTCCTTTCAAAAATTAGTTGCAAGATTCCATTTTAAGAAAACCATTTTCCATCTCATTTTCAAAAAAATTTAAAACATGAAATTTATTTTGGATGAATTATGTTAAAAGGTAACCAAATATAAAATAGTTCGATCAATATGAAAAAATAGATCTGTTAATTTATAATGATACTAAAAAACATATAAAAATAGTTTATGTGTAAAATATGTGTCATGGGATCTTAGATACTAGTTGAGAAGACCATGTACTAAGCTATAAATAATAACATCATCAATATCTACTATAACCATGAATCATTAAACACTTTCAAACACTTAACGATGCCCTCCTTGGCTCGGCCAAGGGGCACATCCTATGGGATGTCCGGTTATCTACTCAAGGCCACTAGTCAATACATAATCTTAACTAGTGAAGCATGTGGACCTTGTTCTCCCACAAAACTAACCAAGGATTAACATGATGTATAAATGGAGGTGAGTTTTTTTTCAATCTAGAATATAAATATATATCACCTCCTTTACTCTAAACACATCCACCTTCTTACCTCTGATTTCCCTCCTTAAGTGCGGCCCCTTTCCAAGTCACCTAGCCAAGGACAAGCCCATTTCTTGGTCTTATATCACAATTTACATTTTTATCACACACAAACCACATTTATATTTCATGTGGAATTCCTTAAGAGGGGTTTTAAATTATCATAAAACATTTCAAGGTGCCAACTAGGACTTATAACTTTAAAATAAACACAATTACTTAAGAAAAAACTTTTTCCCAAAGATTTTGAGTTCCAAAACCACATTATATACTTCCAACATATACACCTAGATATAAATATAAGAACCATTTAGCTCAATGAACATTTTCAACTCACCATGAGTGAATATTTTCAAAGAAGGAACCTATATACATTTCCACCAATTTATATTTATGTAAGTCACAATGTCTGAAATCCTCTAAATGATTTCTAGAAAATAAAACCAATCAATTAGGTCATTTTTTTAAAAAGGTCAAAAGAAAAAAATCATCTTTGGTAAATTCTATTTTTATAGATATAAACCATTTAGAAAACCATTTTAACACTTAAGATTCTTTACACTAAAAAACAAGTTTTGAAACATGCTTAAACAAAGAGAATTAATGTTGGAAGTTTATGTCAAATATAGAAAATAAGAGAAAACTATTATTAAAAGACCAAAACCATTTTAAATAGAGTAATCACATAGTTTAATAATGAATCTTACTTTAAAAACACTCAATAGATCAAGTAACTCGATAAAAATTATTGGACATATGGAACCTACCATAAACCAAGTCTTCTTTGATGATGATGGGTCAAAACAGACTCAATGAGTTCTAAGGAAGAAAAATATACCAAGAATAACCCTAGAAAACCAAAACACCCAATTTTAGACACCAATAAATAGGAAACCTAGGTCTCTAGAACCAATGGAGAGGAATAGTAAAGAAGAAAACGAAAGGAGGAGGAGGAAAAATAAGCAATGAGGAAATACCTTGAATAATCATACCAAAATATTAAAGGACGATTGATGATTCACCATATAGAGTAGAGGATCTAAGGGGAGAGGTGTGTGCGAATCAACATGAGATTATAGAGGTAAATAGTAGGAGGAATGGTTTGTTTTTTATTAATAAAGATAATGGTTAAAATGGTAAAACATCATTTTTAAACAACTTTGGCAGGCTGTATTGTTTGGTCGCATGGTCTTCAATACGGTTTGCCAATCATGTGGGTGTTTATGTCCCAACAAGAGGGAGCAACATGGTTTGGACTTCATAGTTTTAAAAACCATGAACTTAACCATGTGGGTCCCTATCTCATCTAACATAGGCTATATAATCTTCTAGGAAAGGATTCACGCCCATGCGGCTAACCGTGTGAGCTACCCAGTGCCTATATCTAGATCACATATTTTATTGAGGGCTTTCACTCAATTTCTATTAACGATGATCCAACTATGTACCACCCTATAAAATTCTAAAATTAAAACTTTTAGGAGGAAACCACCTGGAAGTAAGATAAAAATAAATAGCGAATCAAAAATAAATAAAAATTAAATTGTTTTAGGTTAGGGTGTTGCTGAGTGGGATATGAATGTGAAGGGTGAAGGAGTGGGATCTCTACTTGAAAATATCTCTTCATGTCTTCAAACATCTATTGTAGAAAATATATTATCCTCTTCTCTATAATCTCACCACCTCTTAAACTTTATTTTTCATATATTTATTTTAGATTTATATACACCCTCCTTTTAAGAATATCTAGAATAACCAACCACTTTTTTGACCGATATAACCACATCATGCCTTCGTGCATGACCGTGGTGTTCAATATTCCCCATTTTTATATTTAAATATCCTTCATAGCCTCAGGAATGAAGATCCCCTATCTACTATGATCCTCAAAATATTTCTATATATAATATTTGAAAAATTAATTAGTGAACCACAATATATAAAGAGTTGAAATAACTAAATAACTCCTTACAATCCTCTAAGCTACAACCCTCAATTATTCAATAAGATATCTTCAATTTTTTCTTATTCTTCCCATATTCCATTTTTTATGCCTTTATTTGGATAAATAAATCCATCCTCTATGAATCCTAAAAACTTAGCTCATATTTTTCGAAATTTTTCATCCATCATTTTTTCATCCAAAAATTTATACCCTCCATAATATAATATATGATGTTATATATTTTATTTATTGGATATCCTAATGATATATACTCAGTTACTATAAATAAAGGCTAAAAATTCATTAATATATAAAAAAATTATAAAATGTAACAATGCACATAATATTCCTCAATCTGGAACTCTCTCACGTGGTCGGAAAGGGTTGGTTACGAGACCTCAAGAATGCCTCCATGTACGCCAGAGGCTGTTGACTAGAAGAGGGGGTGTGAAATGTATAGTTCAGAGACTATACCCCTTATTATAAAGTGTTATATCACTAGAAACAAATCATAATAGAACAAAAATTATCATAGTAAAAAAATGGAATCAAAAAACAAAATCCAACTAAATAATCCAATTAATAAAAAATGAATAATGTAATAACATGTTGTAATGTAACAAAATTTCATGATAGAACAATACAATAAAATTATATCATTCTCAAATAAGAGACTCGGAGTATCGGGTCTCAAACCCCATGTTTGTGCCATCTCCAAACTCTAGACCATCCATAAAAAAGCAATCAGCAGTAAGGTCCTTTTCCCTTGTCCAAACCTACATCCACATAATATACATGAGCACCAAATGGAGGCCCGAATAGTGTGTGAGTGTAACTCAGTAGGTCAACACCACTATGTCTAAAAAACCAATCTGATAATAAGTGTATGAAATAAAGTGATAAACAGGTGTATTAATTAATTCTAAAATTAATAAAATACAACAACAACCTGCTTGGCTCCATGTCAGAATGTCTTTGAGAATGTCTTACAACTATACCAAACACTACTATATAACCAAGGAAAAATAACCTACTTCGAAGCCATTCTAGAATATCTCTGAGTATTTATTTCCACTATGCAAACCATAAACTTATAACCATGGTATAGTCATAAAAATCATAGTCAAATCCCTATAATAATTACACTATCCGGGTAAAATACCTATAAGTGTTATAGTATAGGACTGGGTATATCCCACCTCTATAATCATTATAGCATGGGATTAGGCCAATACCACTCAATATTAGTATTATAACATATAATTAAGAAAGTTCCAAGGTTTATCCTAATTAATAATAATTACAATATGAAACACAATCCCTATGATACAACATAGATATCACAACATCAAATCATAGTTCTTAATGGTTAATTTTGTGAATTTTCATTCATATTTTATATTCCACTTACAATGTGATTAAAAATTGATTAAAAATTATCAATAAGACCTAAGACACAATTTAGGGATTATATAACAATAAATCACCCTAGGTCATGTGTCATTATAAAAATACATTAATTCGTTTACTAATTCAATTCAAATCATGGGTTTCAAACCACATAGGAAGCCATAAGTTAGTTAAAAAATTCATTTCAAATCAAAGAACTTCACGGAATAATTCCACTCATTTATTTATTTAATTTTGGAAAACATAATGGTGGAACAATCACAATATTGCATAAACATGGATATTATCAAACCATAGGGTTAAGATTTAGACCCCAAAATTTAACTGATGATCTAACAGTGCTTCCAACAGCATACACCCACAAGGAAGAAGGTGTGGATGACTGAAAATAGATTCCTAGATAAAAATTGATCACGATCAAAACAACAATGCAATAGTTCAAGGTATTTCACTAAAAAGGATGGAGAATAAGGAAGAAAATGTAGAAACCTAACGAAAAAGAGTTACTAGAGATTTATTTCACAACCGAGACATCCATAAGGGATGCTGGAACCCCAAAATCACATAGAGAATGAACTAGGGTTGAGAGGAGAGGAGATTTAGCCAAAAAATGAGAATTAAACTACAATTTTTTTTAAAATAGTAGGATGTGCATTTACATGGTGTTTAATTCGAGTACATGGAATGTAAATTTTTTAAATGGAATACGCTGAAAAACCAATCACCTAAGATTTAATTTTTTAAAATCCTCAAAAAATTACATGATGTGAAATCCCTTTACATAATTTTTAAATGTTCTACAGTTGATTTTTCATCCCATTTTCCATTTGAACAATTCGGTCCGCTTTTAAATTTTCACAACTCGCCAAGAACCCATGAAAAAACGTAACCCATTTATACCCAATCTCTATTAATTAAAAAAATTATACATCCCTGAACTTTAGGAAATTTTTTCCAATAAAGTATCTTTATCTCTGAACAACACTCATCCACCAAGTCTCAAATGAAAAATCCAAAGAGAGACATACCTGTTAAAAGAAGGGATCTTACAACCTCCCCACCCTATATCATCTCATACCCAAGCTTCTCCAAGTGTCATTGTAGGGTCTTAGAGAACAAGTCTAGACTATATGTTTGAATATCAACCTCTATCTCCCAGTTCTTCTTGTGAACTCCCCAATACTACTACTATACCCAAAGATATGGTATAGTCCCACCCACCCTAAATACATTTCTCACTAGCATCCATAAACCATATCGAATGCTCCTAAAAAGACGTGTCAACACAAAGCTCGATGTATGATAAATTTGTCATATGGGAAGGGTCTAGATAATATCATCATAGTTGTGACACAAGGAACAAGTCGTGCATGGAACTGTAGTGTTTTGGAAGCTCTAAAAGGTACACTACTGGACTATCTGATGCCTCTATTTCAAACATCCCTATAAACCTCGGCACTAGCTTTCCATATTTCCTAATTTGATGCTACCCCTACCTAGGTGACACCTAAAGGAAAACATGATGAACAAACTTGAATTCCAAAGGTCATATCCAATGGTCAATATATGATTTCTAACAAATATTTATGGTCATAAACTACTATCTGATCAACTAAACATACTCAGATGTCTCCTGTATAAAACTAGTCCCAACAAGGGCTAACTGACCTACCTTTAGCCAACAAAGAGTCGAACGAAATTACCTTCCATACAAAGCCTCAAAAGGTTCCATTTGGATCGATGCCTTGAAGCTATTATTATATGAAAACTACATGTATGCCATATATTTCTCCCATGAACAACCAAAATCCAAAACACAGGCTCGTAACATATCCTCCAAAACTAGAATAGTATTCTCATATTGACCGTTAGTCTCTGGATGATAGGTTGTGCTTAAAATAACTCAAGATCCCAATGATTTCTAAAGACCCTTCAAAAAATGTGATGTCAAATGAGGATCTTTGTCTGAAACAATACACCTCAAAACACCATGTAACTAAACCACATCGTGCACGTAAATATTTTACAGATCATCAACTATGAATGTTTCCCTAGTAGTAAGGAAGTGGGATACCATAGTCAGTCAATCCATAATAACCCATATAGAATAATTCTTTCTAGCCTTATTGGGTAGTCATCTCACAAAATCCATCGAGACAACATCCCATTTTCACTCAAGAGTGGGTAAAGTCTACAAAATCCTAGCTAGCCTCTTATACTTGGCATTCACCTGCTAAGAAGTGAAGCATATATCCATGAATCTTTACACCACCTTCTTTATTCCTAACCACCAACTCTATCTAGAGAGATCATGATACAGCTTTGATAAACTCATCCATGAAATAGAATATAATTTTCACTACTAAGAGACCATCTTGATGGAATCTCCCCGCTATATAATTTGTCTCATATAACTTATCACTTTATATTAGACAACTTCTCAGTCTTAATCTAGTCTAAAATCATGGGTATAATAGATACCAAAGTCAGAACTACTCACCCATGAGGTTCTTGAACATCCAGATGCATTTCTGTAAAGAGAGTCACTATCTGCCACTCATCAAAAGACTCTCATACCTTCTCTATTTGTTTATTTCATCAAAAATCACCATGAATGAAATTTCCCTTTCCTTCTATATAATCTAATTCAAAGTATAAAAATTACAGATACTCAACCCACCTCTTATGCGAAAGTTTCAAGCCCCACTGAGAAAATATGTACTCATGTATCTTGTGATCCATATATATCACAAACCACTTACCCATAAGGTATTGTCTCCATCATCTTAGGTCATCTACCTATGTTGCTAACTCTAGATCATGAGTAGGGTAATTAATCTCATGTGATCTTAGATGATTGGAGCCATAAGTAACCACATTATCCACCTATATCATAAGTGCTCTGAGTCCAACTTCAGATGAATCACAATACACAGTATATGATTTACCCAACACAAGTAATGTAAGGATAGGTGGTGAGGTCATCCTTCCTTTTAGCTCCTAAAAATATCTCTCACAAGCATCAGACCAAACAAACTTCACCCCTTTCTTGGTCATCCAAAACATTGGTGTTTCCAAATAAGAGAAATCATGAATAAAACACCGGTAATAACCTGTTAAACCCAAAAAGATCCAAATTTTAAAAAAGTTATTAGGTTGTTCCCAAGATATCATGACTGCAACCTTCTCTCGGTCCACTGACACTCCTGCCTCTAAGATGACATGGCCCAAGAAGATCACTTCAACAATCCAGAAACAGAATTTGGTTAGCTTGGTGTAAATTTGATGCTCTGTCAATATACTCAAGATGATTTCAAGATGTTTGGCATGATCGACTATTGGCTGGGAGTACAATAAGATATATTCAACAAAACCACCACAAACTGATCTAGAAAAGGATGAAATATCATATTCATTAAGGCCATGAATATCACAGGTGCCTTAGTCAACCTGATAAGCATCACTACAAATTAATACAAGACATACCTACTCCTAAAATTAGTTCAAGGTTTGTATGATAGTATCACCCTTAACTAATGATATCATGATCTCGAGTAAATCTTGGAAAAGATCATATCACCTAACAACTGATTACAAATATTTTCAATGCATGGAAGAGGATATCATTTCATGACCATCATCTGGTTCAATCTATGTAAATCCACACATAAGCACAAATATCCGTCATCCTTTTTGGAAATAGAGGACTATAGAACCCCAAGTATATGTAGTTGACCGCATGAAGACTTTATATTCAAGATCTTCCAACTGAACTTTCAACTCCCGAAGCTCTATCAATGTCATTCAGTAAGGAGGGATAGAAACCACTACCACAATACAGAGCAAGGGAAGTGCCTTATTTTATTAGCACTAAGAAGAAAACGCTGATAAATGGGGAACCATTATCAGTGCTGGATAAAAGATTTGATATATTTATCCTTTATCAGTGCTAGGAAAAGCGCTGATAAAAGGTGCACCTTTATCAGGGCTTTTTTAGGGTTGATAAAGGATTCATTTAGCAGTGCTATATTCAGAGCGGATAAAAGTTTTTAATTATTTTTATTCAAAAATAATGTTTATTTAGATATATTAACTAAAAAACACATGTTTATAATTAATATTTTTTTAAAAAAAATTCAAATATACATATATAATGTTTAAAAAAAATTCTATGATTATAATTATATATATATATAAATAATTATAATATTATAATAAATATATTTATTAGGTTTATTAGATTTATAAGATTATTTAATTAGATTTATTAGATTTATTAGATTATTAGATTATTAGATTATTATATTTATTATTTTATTTTATTTAATATATTTTTTTATATTTAATATGTTTATTTTATTAGTAATTAATATATATAAATGCATTTTTAAATATATATATTTATATATATTATTAAATATTTATGTTTTAATGAATTTGATAAATAAATATATTGATTATACATGAATATGTTATGTACCATAATGTTTATTTATACCATACACCTTTTCTTATTATTCATGATGTCCATTGATGACTCATTTTTTATTATGTATATTTATTAGGTATATGATTAATTCATGTTACCCATATATACTAATATGTTCTCAAAAATACTTAAAAAATTACATTAAATATATTTATATAATAAATATACTTATTATATTTATAATTACAAAATTTTAATTAAATATAAATACTTTTTAAATATATTTATTTGTAATTATAATTACAAATATATATATTTTTTAAAATAATAATAAAATTACAATAAATACATATATTATAATTATATATATTTATATTTATTTATTCATAATTATATACGAATATTTATAAATATATTTATTTATAGTAACAATTATAACTATTAATAACTATATATATGTAAATAATTATAAAATTATAATAAATATATCTATTATATTACTTATAAAATTATAATATAATTAAATAAATATATTTATAAATATATAAAAATATTTATAAATAAATACAAATAATTATAATTATAATTCTTAAATGAATATAGTTATATTTAAATAATTTAAAAAATATAAAAAATGTATTAATCATATATATTTATATACAAATATTTATAAATAAATTCAAATAGTTATAAATTTTATTCTAAATAAATGTAGATATATTTAAATAATTAAAAAATATGATAAATATATTTATATATATTTATAAACTTATAAATATAATTTTTATAATTTTATAATTATTTATATATATATATATATAATTACAACTATAAATAAATATTTATTTATTATAATTTTTAATTACAAAAAAATATATATTTATCTATTAGTTATAAATATAAATAAATATTTATTTATTTAAATAATTATTAACTTATAAAAAATATATTTATTATTTTCATATATAATGTTATATATAATTAAATAAATATATTGGAATATTGATAAATAAATAAAAATATTTAAATTTGTAGTAATAAATAAATACAGACATATTTAAATAATTATAAAATTATAATAAATATAATAAATATATATATATATATATATATTAATAAAATTAAAAATTAGAAATATTAATTTTTTATAGTTTTATAATTATTCAATATATATATATATATATATTCATTTATAATTAAAATTAAAATTAATTATATATTTATATAATAAATAAATATATATCCATATAATAAATATATATATATTCATATAAATAATTATAAAATTCGAAGAAATATAGTTGTATATATGTATAATATTATAAATATATATAATTAATATATTTATTATATATATTCTATGATTATAAATATAATAAGTATATTTAATATAATTTTATAATTATTTAACATATAATTTTATAAATATAAATAGGTAAATATTTATTTATAGTTATAATTATATAAATATATATATATCATAGATATAATTATATATATATATATTAATATAAATAAATTATTAACATAATATCTTTATCAGTGTTTGGTTAGCGCTAATAAAAGTGTGTTTTATCATCACTTTTTATTTTAGTGCTGATAAAAAATACTTTTATCAACGCTTTTTAGATAGCATTGATAAAGACCCACCTGGTTTTCTAAAAAGACTCTAACAGTCTCCTTCAATCTCGCACCACTCAAGCTTTAGCAAAATCTGACCCCCGCACCACAACTCCTCCTCCTCCTCCTCCTCATCTCATGCCACCACTCCTCAACTGTGAACCACACCTCCACCATGCACTCTCACCTACATTGCACACCACACTATTGTGCATATCCTCCACCCTAATTGTCTCCTCTACCATGCACAAACTAGTTGTCGTGTTCCTCTCCTCCGTTGCGTGCCACACCTTCGTCATGCGCCACATCTCTGTCATGCACCTCTTCTCAATTGTGCACCTCTCCTCTTTTAGTGAGTTTTATCCACTTTTTCATCTCTTTTTTCTTGTTCACATGTATTATAGTTTGATATTGATTATATACTGTGAATTATATGGGCTAAACACCCCACTGAAAATCATGGCTTTTAGTGGTTCTTATTTTTACAATAAATGAATTGCATGTTGGTTGGTGTTCCTCTTCATATTTTTTTCTTCGATTTTATGTGACTCATTTATGAATTTGATGTCTGATTCAACTAGATCACAGTGTAATTAATTTTTAATTATGATGATTTATGTCTTTAGGGGTTGACTATTATGTCACTTGACATATTTATGTGTTCTTCATTAATGTCGACATGTTTTTGGTTCGATATTTCTTGAGTGAGGTAGGTTTATCTTTGGAACATTCTTGTAGTACATGTTATTATTTTATTGGATGTTTTTAAATGATTTATTATTAAATTATAATCCTATTTTATGATTTTTTTGGGTTTCAATTAGGTTGAAAACTATTTAAAGAGTTTTCATATACTTATTCCACATGCCAATTGTTTTGTTAAAGGCCTGAGTGAATTTTTTAAAAGAATTTAAATATTTTGAAAGTTTGATCATAAATTTTTTTATTTAAATTGAATATGTGATATTTTAAATTCATGTTTTACAAAACAAATTTAATTGACCATCAAAATATTAAAATGGTTTTGATACCCTTAACTCTCATGGTGTATTAATATGTTTTCAAAAGGATATTGAAGTTTACTAAAAGAGTTCTTAGCACATATTTTTTAAAAAAATTAAAAAGATTATTATTTTAAAAATTCTTGTATATAAAATGGTTGGGTTTACAAATGGGATTTCTATTGCATTCTGATAAATAGTTTTTGAAGGAAATTTGAAATTTTGTTCTCAAATTGGGAGAAAATAGATAGGCTTATTGAGATAATTTGTAAAATCCTAGTTGGTAATTTAAAGGAAGTTTTTTTATAAATATGAGAGACCATCAATTGAGCTCTATGAATTTATTGTTCTTTTTATGGATTGTGAAACCATGGTGGATTATTTATATTCTTATGCCTATTCTGAAGCTTATAAAAGGATGTTAAAGGGTTTGTTTCTTGTGAGGGTGTAGGAGGTGGGGGGAGGTTAAATTTAAAATTATTCAATTTATATTTATGTGATGATAAAATATTTTTCATTGGTTTCTCTCTTCCAATATTGAAATTTCATGGGTTTCGTAGGAGACTGGTATCCTGATAAGTGGAATCCCTTGTGTGTAGTGTGTTTCCTAGTGTAAGGACCATGTGAGATTGAGTGAGTTTCTAAGATGTTTCAATGTATATATAATGTATTAGAAGGGACTAGAGTTTCTTTTGATCCCCTAATCATTATATATCCTAGTGAGTTATATTGAACTACTTGGATATGAAAAGTTAAATAATATCAACCTAGGTTCCTCATCTTCATTTCAAGATCCAAATACACGAGTCTTAGGAAGTTTCAAATGATGGTTACATTATTATTAGGACACTTTAGAGGATTTATTTTATTGGATGGATTATAATACCCTAGTTTTCTATTATATGGAACCATCTTTTGGTTGTTTTTTGGATTATGTTTCCTTCTTTACATAGTGCATATGTATGATCATTGTTTTACTTAGAGTGTGTATTTTCTTACATATAAATTGGTTGATTTAAATGGTTAAAAAGTTTTATTTAAAAAGGAAAAAATTTGTTATACGTTAAATGTGTTTTAGGAAAATGTATTTTCATTGTGGTTATTTGTGAAAAATATTTTTCAGAAAATGTTCTAAAAGAGGGATAAATTGTGATTTAACATGTATTATATGGTTTTAAAGGCCCTCTTTCCTTTTGTTTGATATTTTTAATTCAAATTTTTCGTCATCCTTGTTTTTATATTATAAATAGGGTGGTTTTTTGAAAATATGTAAGTTTATTATTTTTACACTTCTTTTATAATTCATGTGAAACTATATTTTATACCTTGTGTTCAAACTACAACTTTATGAACTATATTATGAAGGTATTTAAAGATAATTCTTTATGAATTCATACAAATAATTTTTAGCTCACACCCTACATATGAACTAGTGTATGGGAGTGTATGATGCTCTAATATCTCCTTTTCCAGTGCTCTATTTTTTTTGTTCTTAATGCTCAAATTGGTCCATGGTTGGAAAATGGGATATGGTCAGTTACCGAGGGACACTATCATTGATGTTGAAGTTATTTGGGTTTTTATTCCCTTTTAAATTTCTTTTTAGTATATTTTATTAAGAATGAGTTATGATTTTTTAGGAATTGGGTGATTGGTCAGAAGTGGATTCTTAATCACTTCCCATTACAACAACGCTTAAGTCTCCATAGGAGAGTTATACTTTCTAAATTGATGGTCGGGATAATTCATGGTATTAGATAAGATTCTATGTGATATGGTGGAGGATTCTAAGATGAGATTTGAATTATATGAGATTTGGATGAACTAATATCCTCAAATTTCCATCTATGATAATACCATTGAAATAGACATGGCATTATAATAGACCTAACCAATGTTGTGTAACTCAATATGATTATTTAGATGTTCATGGGTGATCCATATAAGATATTTATGGGAGATTGATGAAAACACCAATATTATCCATAAATTATATGGGTAATGAGTATGGCTTATATTGTGATGTATCAGGAGTCAATATTTGAATAGTTTCAGTCCATGATGGTCATGTGGTTGCTTTTGGGTCCATACTATTGAGAACACATAAGTGAAGCTTCCTACATCCATTCCTAAAAATGAAATAGTAGTGCTTTCTATGAGGTTTTATTGGAATATAGTAAATAAAGTGTTTGAAAAAGGTGTTAAACATATATATTTTTTTGTTTTAAATAAATTTAAAATGATTTAACACTTTTCATGGACTTTGGTTTCATGTGAAGTGTTTCTCAACTTACCTGATTGTATGTCATAAAGGGATGTGAATGTTTTTAATGTGTATGTAATGACGGTTTCATTTTAACAAGGGGTGTGTGGAGTTTTAAAAGCAAATTTGTAAAATATAGAGGGTTTATTCTCATTTTAAATGATTCACATTATTTGGTCATGAAGTTTCCTTGAATTCTTTATAAAAATCGAATTAGGGTTTTGAGAAAGAGTTTGTGAAACTAATTGGTTTATTTTAAAAAGGGCGTGTTATTTTAAAGAGGAATTTGTGTAATTTTTTTGGTTTTTAAATGGGATTTTAATTGTGATTTTATAAATAGTTTTCAAAGGAGACGTAAAGTCTATAACTATTTTTATTCTTGATTAATTTTTATATCAACATTTTGTCTATTTATTTTGTTAAAAATTAATATCACAAAATCAAATAGGATTTCTATGAATAATGATTGGATGAATGCCAATTTTTTGACAAGAGATTATAAATATGGAGTGAAAGAGTTCATCAAGTTTTCAAAAGATCATGCATATGACCCTTCTCAAATCCCTTGTTTGTGTTTATGCTGTTTTTTATTCAAGAGAAGTTAGTCTAGAAGAGTTGGAAGAACACTTGATCTGTCATGGAATAGATCTATGTTATAAATGTTAAAATAAACACAGGGAAAATCGAATGTAGTTGTTGGATGGGATAACAGTGTGTTTTATTGATCATATGACATGATTAAAAGTGGAAAAATGAAGAAGACTATATTGAGGACGTGATTAGAGATGTGAATGATGATGAAGATCGTATTGAAGAAATGAAAAGGGTTGTTAAAGATGAACTTCTTGATTGCCCAAATTTTTTTGAACAGTTAAAGAGTTGTGTAAATACGCCTTTGTATGGTGGTTGCACTAAATATATAGAATTATCAATAGTAATGAAGCTATATTACTTGAAAGTAGGGAATGGATGGAGTGAGTCCAGTTTTACATATTTACTTTCTCTCTTGAATGACATGCTCCCAGAAGTTAATGAGCTCCTAAGCCGAACATATGATGCTAAAAGAATGATGAGTTCGTTGGGTATAATCATTAAATGAATACATGCCAACCCAAATGACTATATACTATTTCTCAAGGACCAAAAAACAGTGAATGAATGACCAAAGTGTGGTTCTTATTGATACAAGAAAGATGAATCTTATCCAAAAAAAGTTGTATGGTACTTCCCAATCATTCCAAAGTTTAAGCGCCTATATAGAAGTGGGGATATCATAGGGAAATTGATCATGAGTATCCTGATTTTGGAAACGAGCCAAGAATCCTTCATCATGAATTATCTACAAATGGAGTAAATCCTTTTGGTTTTCAAAGTATCACTCATAGTACATAGCTAGTTATGTTGGTAAATTATAACTTTCCACCATGGTTATGCATGAAATGAAAACACATCATACTATCTATGCTTATATCCGGACAAAAACAACCGAGTAATGATATTTATGTTTATTAGGCTCTATTGATCAAGTATTTGAAATTATTGTGTGATTTTGGTGTTACGTCGTATGACTCATGTAGAAATGAAGATTTTACCTTGAGAGCCATGTTTCATGGGATGATAAATGAAATTCCTGCTTATGGGAATTTATTAGGATATAAAATTAAAAGATTTTATGGTTGTCCCATCTACGAAAAGGGTACATAGTCTATTTGGCTGAATAAGTCATCAAAAACCGTGTTTCTATGACATCAAAAATTTCTACCCTAACAACATAAGTACCAATCTTGGACAAAATCATTCAATGGAAGTTCAAAAGAATGTAGAACACTATCTCTAATAACTGGTGATCAACTATTTGGGAAAGTAAAAGATGTGTACACTACTTTTGGTGAACCATTTTCAAAAAACCATATGAAAACCAGTTGGAAGAAGTGATCGGTTTTTTTTTTAATTATCATACATGAATTTTTTGTATGTCATACACTTTCCGGATGTTATGCATGTTGAAAAAAAAATTATGTGATAGTGTCATCGGAACATTGCTAAATGTACCTGAAAAAACAAAGGATGTAATTAAGGATATGTTGGACATGGTTGACATTGAAATATGAGAAGAGTTGGCACCAATGAAGGGTGAAAATGAATTTTTTTTCCTCCAATAGCTTACACTCTTTCTAGGAAAGAGATATATCATTTTTTCAAATTCTTGAATAATGTAAAGGGTCCAGAGGGGTATTAAATGAATATCAAAAATATCGTGTCAATGAATGATTTAAAGTTAAAGGGTCTAAAATCACATTACTACCACATTTTGATGCAAGATCTAATTCTTATAGCTTTACATTGCATTTTTTTCAAGAATGTCTGTTATACGTTAACGAAGCTATGTTTCTTCTTCAAATCTATATGCAGAAAAGTTATAGACCCGGAGAAATTGTTGAGTATGGAAAGAGAAATTGTTGTCTTATTATGTGAATTAGAAATGTTCTTCCCACTGACATTCTTTGGTATGATGGTTCATTCTATGGTTCACTTGATGAGAGAGATTTGACTATGTAGTCATGTACACTATAGATGGATGTACCCCATTGAATAGAATATGAAGATTTTGAAGTGGTATGTCAAAAATCATAGTTGGCCAGAGGGTTGTATTACAGAGTGATATATTGTTGAGGAAGATGTTAAATTCTGTACTAAATAAATGTCCACTGTGGAAAGAATTGATCTATTGAAATCACATCGCATTGGGAAGCTTGTGGGTGAAGGAATTTCTGGAAGAGAGGTTTTCACAATCAAAATTATAGATCGGGAGCATGCCCACATATAAATTTTTCATAACAGTTTTGAGGTTGATCCATATGTTGAAACACACAATGAAATTATTAGGCATCTGAATCCATCTAGATCAGAAAATTGGATATAAAATACACATAATTGACAGTTTATAGGATAGATTCGGGACCATATATTTAAGGAGTCAGATGAAAATCCAGACTGAATTTCAGGATGACTTCAGTGGCTAGTCAGAGGACTAAGTGTGTATTTATTATCTTATAATTCTTATGTAATTAATGATTATACATTATATAATAATGAACATGATGAAGACTATACCATGTAGAATAGTGGAGTTACACTTATGGTTGAAGTGATGCATGTTTCCAGTGCTAAGGACAGAAATCCAATTTATGTGAATATGTTATACATTGGCATCATCAAAAAAATTATGGTAGTTGGATCATACGAACTTCCAAGTGTCAAATTTTCAATGAAAGTGGGTTCATAAAAAGAGTTCTATTAAATTGATGAGTTGGGAATCATGAAAGTTGGTTTTAGTAAGGAAGGGTACAAAAATGAACCATTTATAATGGCATCACAAGTAGTAAAAGTATTTTATGGTCTAGATCCTGCAAACCGAATCTGGTCAATAATTATGTTATGCACCAAAACCAATAAAGGGTTGGATGAAAATTTAACAAAGGATGACCCTTTCATTGGGATGTCTTAATCATTTTTAGTGGTCCCAATGTAGATGTTTGTTTTATGTCAGAGGAGACCATAATTTTGTGATTTGGATAGTCTATAAAGGGGTCAAATACATTCAACCTTTAAAAAAGTTCAATATTCAGGTTATACTTTTTTTTGTAATATAAATCATGTTACCTTATGTTATTATTTGTTCTCTACTGATTTTATATAATCTAAATTAAATGTTGAACCACTTCTGGGGATAATGACTTCTTCACGTGATGATGCTCCTAATCCTGAGGCACAACAAGTCTCTCAACCTGTTGTTGCTCGCAGTGTAGAGGAATAACTAGTTTCACAACCTATTGATGATGCTTCTCCCAGTGCATAGTACAACCACCATCTGCAAATGCCAATGATAGTGCTATGAAGGAACATACTAATGATTTTGAAACTAAGTAAATGGTAAGCACCAAAACACTAGAGACGCAGAAAAAACAAGAGTGTCGTAGTTTGACGGTGTTATCAAAATTCCTAAAGGAAAAAGTGAAAGGCATCAAATATGAGGTCAGATGGAATAAGTGGGGCCAACATCTTAACCCCAAAAGGCCATGTTTAGTAGTTATATTCGAATCGTCACTCAGCAATGCATGTTGATTGATGTAATGTCATGGAGCCATGTTTTCATTGGGCTGAAGACACTGATGTGGGGAGATATTACCAACACATTTTGATATATCATTTCTTTAATTTACTTAAAAATAAAATAATGAAACATTGACTTACTCTTCAACATCCCTTGTATAGTTCATTTATAGTGGCTGACTCGCACAAAGCTATATATTAGGGGTTTCATGGCGGATTCATAGAGGATTTTTCACAACTTTAATGAAATGTTATCTTAACGATTTTGAAGGGAAAGTAAACCTACACCCACCTCTTATTTATGCAGACCTGATAACCCAAGGAGCATGTGATACGTTTACAAACCATCACGAGGATCAGTCATTTCAGGTACATTGTATAACAATCCAACTCTTTATTACACACTTAAACATGATTTATTACATAAAAACCTTCACTTAATACAACATAGAAGATATATAGGTCTAGTATCTTTGGGGATAAGGAACCTTACATAACAACTTGGACATAAAACACAACAAATTTATTGAAAACATCCTTTACATGACCACTACATTCCCTCGTACTTATCATTTTGTGGGATAACCTGAAGACATGTATAAGAAAATTGTGAGTTATAAAGCCCAGTAAGGGAGTAAATAAGGCATAACATGAAGGATACAATACATGTTAGGAAATAATCATATTAATAGAGAATAAGAGAAACATGAACATAAAGGCATGATATAACATTATCATCATAACATGGAAATGTGGAAACAACATTTAACATGATTTTAGCATGATCCAAGGATAATTGCATATGGAGAATGAGTAAACCCTAATTTCAATTGATTTATCATGAGTAAAACCTCATTTCACATGAAATATCATGATACTAATATTTACCCAATTCATTGGAGTGATATTAGGGCACACCCTTCTTAATCATTTCATTTCATGCATAAATGTGCCACATGGATCATACAACATGGAACCATAAAAAATAATAATTTATTAAAAGATAAAGGAATATGGAATACATAAATGAAAATATATAATCAATAAGTAAATGTTCATAATGGTGAATACCCTTGATAGATAAATGATCTTGGTATTCACTTCACAATGACTTTGTCTGGGAAAATCACTGTGCAATTTTGGCAGCATAACGGCGTGACATAAGAATTTGTAAAAATGGTTGATGAGAGATAATTGGGTGTCTCATCATATTTAAATGAAATATAATGTAAGGGGGTCATATAGATACATTTCCCAATATAAGTAATAGAATTTATATTCATAATAAAAAATAATTTCTTGAATGTAAATGAGGAGAGAGAAATTACTTATGAAATTTATGCATGATAACAAGTGTACATGGGAGGAATTAATGAGAGAGAAAAGGGTATCTCATCATTCTAACATAAATTTTGATGTTTGGGGGGGATGAACAATCATACCCCTAAACTTTTTAATTGAAAATAAAAGGGCATAATAACTTAAAGAAATTTGGACGAAAATGAGAAATGAAGAAATCCCTTATAGAATTATGGTAACGTAACGGGTGTACATGGGAGTCATTAATGAGAGAGGAAGGGGTCAATCATCAATAAAAAATAAGTAGGTAATTATAGGGGAGGTTCTAAATCATACCCCAAAATATATAACTGAAAATAAAATGGCATAGCAATATTAATAAACTTGGATAAAATGAGAAAGGAAGGAATCCCTTACTTGGAAGTGTGATCCCAAAGGCTTGGGAGAGGCTTGAGAGAGGATTATTGGGAGATTTGGGAATATTGGTAGGATTTTAGAGAGAGAAGGTTAGGGATTGGATGAACTCGAAAGTCTTTGATTGAAGAGGAAGTGGGAGTTTGGGTAGGTTTATATAGGAATGGAGAGACAATTCATTATTATTTTGGATTTGGACCCTACACCATAAACTAATCGAAACCACAAACCAGCCCATGGTTTTTGCCCATGGTTTTTTCCAAAGGTGATTAGAAAAGAATATTTTTATAAGTAAAATGGCCGAAATTCTTAAAATAATAGGGTTTCATATGTGGATTTCAGTCACACTCTCAAGGAAATCAATTTAAAATTCCAAAATGTTTTTATAAGTCTTGGAGGGTCCACTAAGTCTTTGTAAAATAAATCAACAAAACCTAAAATAACTTTATTTTAATGGTAAAATATATATTATCTGAAAATATCATTTATTTTATTTTAGTTCATCATTATTGGGTCATTATGATGTCATAAAACACATTATATATTTAAATGGTATTTAATTTTTACCCAAAAATTTGATTGTCTCAGATAATTATAAAAAATTCATCATTGGATAATTTTTATGGTTTGATTATAAAAATAATATTCATTTTATCCTAATAATTTTCTAAATATTTTAATTTTTACTTTAAAAATAAAAACCCACATTTATAAAAAATTCATCGGTTTTGACAAAAAACAGCTTTCAAACCTTAATAAAAATTACAATTGTATTCCTAAAAATTATACGATCATTTATATTTAATAAAAAGAAATTTAATAATAATAATATTTTATTAAAATATTATTTAATTTAAAAAAAAATTAATTTATGAAAATACATTTCTTAGGTGAATATTAACTAAAAATACTATTTGTTCTTTTAAAAACTATTTACAAAGAAACAATAATAAAATGAATGTATATTCTTTATACAAAATAATGTACATATTCATATTTCTAGGGTCTTTTTACATAGACCCTTAAAACACCCGCATAATATGTTAGGGTAAGGTGCGCTATAGTGAGAGACTCTTGGAGTGGCTCGAATAACATCGCTCGAGCGGTAATCTCTATCAACTTCCACTTCTATCGTATGCAGTTCTGCTCAAGCATAATGTATTCAAGCTCAGATTGGGCTTGGTCAAAGGCAAATCCCAAAGACGCCACCTCCTTCCCGAGCTCTAATAAATGAGATTCGTATGGAGAATTTCTACATGATGATGTCGTTTCTTCCTTTTGCTGAGTGAATTGGATTTGATAAATCCTTATATTTATACTAATCATGTGATCACTGTTAAATGACTATATTATCAATAGTAACAATTCTTAATGGTATAAAACATAGGAAGTGCACATGTTTTACAAAATCATTTTACATAATAGTACATTTAAATAAATCAAGAGGAATTTTCATTAAATAATGTTTGGGTCATTACAATCTTCCCCCTTAAAAGATTTCGCCAACTAAATTTCATTTTACACTCTACGCCGCAAGCAGGTGTGGGTACTTTTCCTTCATTACCTCCTCCAGTTCCCATTTTGCCTCTTCATACTTATGGTTTCACTATAATTCCTTGACCAGGTGGGTAGTCTTGTTACATAGAACATTATCTCTACAATCCAAGATCTTCACTGGCTTCTCCTCATAATAAATATCATCTTCTAACTGTAAAACCTCTGAAGAGAGTACATGTGAAGGTTTTGGTATGTACTTCATTAAGAGGGATACATGAAAGGCATCATGTACTTTTTCCATGGTAGATGGAAGTTCTAGTCGATAGGCCACATCCCCGACATGATCAATAATCTAGAAGGGGATGATTTACCTATAACATAACTTCCCTTTCTTTCCAAACCTCATTACCTTCTTCCACGGAGATATGCATAGAAATACCATGTCTCCAACTTTGAACTCAAGGTCTCATTGATTGTTATCTTCATAACTCTTCTATCAACATTGGGCTGCCTTGATATGATGCTGAATGGTTTTTACCTTATCCACTATTTCTTCGACCAATTAGGGTCCTAGCAACATACGCTCATCAACTTAATCCCAACACACTAGTGTTCTTCACCTTTTCCAATAAAGGGATTTATATGGTTCCATTCAGATGCTTTATTGGAAACTATTATTGTCATAGAATTTAGCTAGTGGAAGATGTTGGTCCCATCCTCCTTTGAAGTCCATAGAATAAGATCTTAACGTATCTTCCAATGTCTGAATAGTTCTCTCAGACTGACCATCATTTTGAGGAAGATAGGTCATACTGACATTCAGTACAGTACATACATCCTGTTGGAGACTTTACTAGAACTTCAAGGTGAATCTCATATCATGATCCGTAACAATAGATATTGGTACTCTATGTAGACTTACCACTTCTTTGATGTAAATCCATGAACATTGATCTAATGATAAGTCCACTTGAATCGCGATAAAGTGATCTATCTTTATAAGACTATCCACAATGACCCATATAGAATTGTTTCCTCTAGATGTCCTTGGAAGTCCAGTGACATAGTCCATGGTAATGTTCTCCCACTTCCATGTTGGTATAGGTAGTGGTTTCAGCATCCCATGAGACTTTTTCCTCCAAACTTTCACTTGCTAACATACCAGGCACTTTTATGTATATTTAGAAATATTCCTTTTCATATTATCCAACAAAAAGTTTTCCTAGAGATCTTGATACATATTTATGTTCCTTGGGTGAATCGAGATGGTTGAGCTATGTGAATCATTCAAAATCTCTGTCTTTATCTCTGGATTGGATGTTACATATAATCATGACCCAAACCTCATAGTTCCATTCTTTTCAACCACATACTCTGAGGATTTACCATTACTGATAGCTTCCACCTTTTTTTTAATTTACACATCCTTTCATTGAGCATCCTTTAACAATTCCAAAAGAGACGGTTGAGCAATCATTTGTGAAATGATTGATGATGTTACCTTATTTATGATTCCCATGTCCAACTTCATCAAATCTAAGAATATTTCATCTTTTTTAATTATCATCAATGATAGAATTGATGGGTTCTTTCTACTTAGAGGATCTACCACCTTTTTCGCTTTCCTAGGGTGGTAATTGATTGACTAGTTATAGTCATTGA
This sequence comes from Viscum album, assembly GCA_963277665.1. Lineage (NCBI taxonomy): Eukaryota > Viridiplantae > Streptophyta > Magnoliopsida > Santalales > Viscaceae > Viscum > Viscum album. Next base: position 748,491,471 of record OY728138.1, on the reverse strand, counting down.
TCAGCTCTAGCCATCTTCATTAGATCATATTCACCTCTTTCTATTTGAATATATACTTGAGGATTTTGTGGTCTGTATATATTTCACACTTCTCCCCAAAGAGATAATGTCACCAAATTTTTAAAGAAAATTTCACCGAATCCATCTCTAGAGCATCTGTTGGATATTTCTTCTCATGAAATTTCAACTGCCTTGAAGTATAAGTAATGAATTTTCCATTTTGAATCTACACACATCCCAGGACCTTCTTCTAAGCATCACTAAATACAACCAAAAGTTCTCCACTTATGGGTAGTGTGAGCACGGGCGAAATAATAATCTTTCTTTTAAACTCATTGAATTTTTCTTCACATTCATCACTCCAAGAAAACATGAATCCCTTCCAAGTTATCTTGGTAGGAGGGTTTGAAAATTATGATAAATTTCTCACAAATGAATGATAATATCCAACTAACCACAAGAAGCTACGAATATCCATCACCAATGTTGGCCTCGGTCATCCCTCTATTGAAGTTTTCATTTATAGATCCATAGATATCCCTTTGCTTGTGATGATATGACTTATGAATGAAACCTCCTTAAACAAGAACTCACAATTTCTATAGTTTTCATAGATATTTTCCTTTCTCAAGCTCTATAGTACTGTTCTCAGATGCTCCTCATTCTCCTCCTTGGTTTTGGATTATATTACAATATTGTCTATAAATACTACCAAAAATTTGTCAAGGAAATATCTAAAGACTCTATTCATCAAGTCCTTGAAGATTTCTAAAGAATTAGTGAGTCGAAAATGCATCACTTTGAATTCATAGTGACTGTATCTTGTAAGAAAAGCAGTATTGGGGATATCTTCCTTCTTCACCCTTACTTGATAGTATCCTAACTGAAGATCCTCCTTGGATAAGTATTGTGCTCCACGTAGCTGATCGAATAAGTAATCAATTAGTGGCAGAGTATACTGGTTCTTTATCTTGATTTTGTTGAGCTCATGATAATTAATGAAAAGGCGCATTGAATCATCCTTCTTCTTGATGAATAGCACTGGTGCACCCCATGGTGATGCACTTGGGCGTATAAACCCTTTATCCAGATTCTACTATTGTTGTTTCTACAGCTTCTCAAGCTCCACAACATCCATTCTATATAGAGTCTTGGATATTATAAATTCCCCAGGTATAAGGACGATTGAGAATTAAACATCTCTTCTTGGAGTAAGACTAGGAAATTCCTTAAGAAACACTTTAGCGAATTCCATCACAATAGGCATGTCTTCAAGGATGGTTGCTTCCTTGGACTTAATCATCTAAGCCAGATACACATTCTCATAGGGAATTAACATCCACACTTGAGATGATGGAGCTAGAAAAAATTCATCCTCATCCTTGCACTTGTACAGAATCGGGGGATGATTATCTACAAGGAGAGTGATTTACCCCTCATGACAATTTATGTTGGATCTATATAATGAAAGTCAATCCATGCAGAGAATTACATCAAATTCTACCTGAGAGAGTGTGAAAATATTTTCTGGGAAGTTTAATCCACAAATTATGATAAGGGAGGATTTATATTCACGGGATGCAATGATTTCCCCATTTTCTGTACTCACAAACATCTTTACTTCCATGATTTGTGGTGGTTTTTGTATTTTTCTACTAAATATTACAGATATTAAAGAATGCATATAACTATGAACAATAACCCTAACTTTAACTTTTTGATTTTGGTTATACTCTTTCTAATATATACTTAGGTTTGATTACTTTTAAACTATTGAACACGTAAAGGGGAATCGAAATACAAAAAAGGATACCTTATAAATTACATTTATTTCCTTATCTTATGAATTTATAGGCTTCAATCTATTTTATCCATGATCTACTTCCTAACATATATTCCTAGGGGAAATTTTTTTATTCCATTAATAATGTTTCAAACCATGATTATGAATTTATCAATGAATATCCCCTTGGAGTGTCATAACCAAGAGTGCATCAAGGCTCGTTGTCGTGCACTAGTTCCCATTTGAGTCTATCTCAAAGTAGCGTTTTCAGGTTTTACCCCTAGATACATCTGTGCCAGAGCTGCCTCTACCTGCTCGTATCCAGACAGGGATGTATTCTATTGATAAACCACTTACTAAATACTCACCAAAATTTAGGGAAGTTTTTATTTTACTTATTCTTATCCATAAGTCTTTTACTAGGGTTTTTTTAATTCTAATCCAAAAAATAACTAAACCAATCATTTCATACCAACTATAACAATCCGGCTCTTCATTACACACCTAACCATGATTTATTACATAAAAATATTTACATGATACAACATAGTTGATCAAGAAGTCTAGTTTCTTTGGGGATTAGGAACATTAAATAACAAATTATACATAAAACATAACATCTTTATTGAAAACATCCTTGACATTACCACTACATTCTCTCGTACTTAGCATTGCATGGGATAACCTGAGGACATCCATAAGAAATGGGTGAGCTATAAATACCATTAAGGGAGTAAGAAAGGCATAAAATGAAGGATAAAATTGATGTTAGGAAATAGTTATATCAATGGAGCATAAGAGAAATAGGAACAAAAATGCGTGATATAGTGTGATTATCATAACATTGAAATGTGGCAACAACATTTAACATGATTTTTGTATGAGACAATGATCATTGAACATGGACCATGAGTAAAACATCACTGAACTTGAATTATCATGACTAGACACTCATTTCACTTGATGTATCATAATACTAATCTTTACCCAATGCATTGGAGTGCTATTAGGGTGCACCCTTCTTAATCATTTCATTGCATGCATAAGTGTGTCACATGGATCAAACAACATGGAATCATTCAACATAATAATTTATTTCACGATAAATTTATGTAGAATAGATACATGAAACTCTATAATCAATAAGTAAATGTTCATAAATGAGAATACCCTTTATTGATAAATGATCATGGTATTCACTACACAATGACTTTGGCTTGGAAAATTGCAGTGCAATTTCGGTAGCATAACAGTGTGACATAAGAATTCGTAAAAATGGTTGATGGGATAGAAATTGATGTGTCATAATATTTACATGAAATGGATAGTAATGGGTTTATATAGATACATGTCCCGACCTAATTAATGGAGTTTAGATTCATAATACAAAACAATAGATTGAATGTAAATGAGGAGAGAGAAATTTCTTACGAAATTTCGGCATTGTAATGAGTGTACATGGGAGGAATTAGTGAGAGAGAAAGGGGTATATAATTATTGAAACATAAATAGAAAAGTATGGAGGAGGTGAAAAATCATACCCTAACATTTGTAATTGAAAATTAAATGGCATAATAACGTAATGAAATTTGAACAAAAAATGAGAAAGGAAGAAATCACTTATGGAATTTCGATATGGTAACATGTGGTGTACATGGGATTTATTAATGAGAAAAAAAGGATATATAATAATTAAAACATAATGAGTGAATTATAGGGGAGTTGTAAAATCATACCCCATCATTTATAATTGATAATAAAAGGGTATGACAATATTAAGAAACTTTGATAAAATGAGAACGGAAGGAATCCCTTACTTAAAAGTGTCATCCTAAATGCTTGGGAGAGGCTTCATAGAAGCTTCTTGGGACCTTGGGGTGCCTTGGGAGGATTCTAGAGAGAGTAGGTCAGGGGTTGGATGAACTAAAAGGATTTTAGAGAAGAGGAAGTCGGATCTTGGGTGGGTTTATATAGGAAAGGAGAGGGAATTCTTTATTATATAGGATTTGGGCCCTACACCTTAAACTAATCAAAACCACAAACCAACCCATAGTTTTTGAACATGGTTTTTTAAAAAGGGGAGTGGATAAAAATATTTTATAATTCCAATGTCCAAATTGTTTTAAAATAATATGGTTTCTTATGTATAGGTGAGTCACACTATCATGGAAATCAATTTAAAATGCCAAAATGTTTTTATAAGTCTTGGAGGGTTCACTAAGGCTTTGTAAAATAAGTCAAACAAACCTAAAATAACTTTATTTTAATGGTAAAACACATATTTTCCGAACATATCATTTATAGTATTTTATTACATCACTATTGGGTCATTATGATGTCATAAAACACATTATATATTTAAATGGTATTTATTTTTTACCCAAAAATTTGACTTTCTCAGAAAATTATAAAAAAACCACCAATGGATAATTTTGACATCTAGATTCCAAAAAAAATATTCATTTTATCCTAATAATTTTCTAAATATTTGAATGTTAACTTTTAAAATAAAAACCAACATATATAAAAAATTCATGGGTTTTGACAAAAATAACTTTCAAACCTTAATAAAAACTAAAATTTTATTCAAAACAAATTATATGATATTTTATATATAATAAAAATAATTTAATTATAATAATATTTTATTAAAATTTTATTTAATTAAAAAATCCATTAATTTATCAAAATAGATTTCTTAGTTTAATATGAACTAAAAATTCTATTTCTGGTTTTAAAAACTATTTACAAAGAAACAATAATAAAATAAATATATATTCTTTGTGAAAAATAAAATACATAGTCATAGTGCTAGGGTCTTGTTACATGAACCCTTAAAACCCCTGCATAAGACCTTAGGTTCAGGTGCTTGATAGTGACATATTCTTGGGGTGGCTCAGATAACATCACTCGAGTGGTAATCTCTATCAACTTCCACTTCTCTCGAAGGCAGTTATGCTCAAGCTTAACATATTCAAGCTCTTTTTGGGCTTGGTCAAGGGAGAATCCCAAATAGGCCACCTCCTTCCTGTGCTCCGAAAAAATGGGCTTCATATGGAGAAATTATACTGGATGAGATCATCACTTCCTTTGTCTGAGTAAATTGGATTTGTTAAAGCTCTATATTAATACTAATCATGTGATCACTGTTCAATAGCTATATTAGAAATGGTAACGATTCATAATGGTATAAAACCAAGTAATTACACATGTTTTACATAATAATTTTACATAATAAGACATTTAAATATACCAAGAGTAATTTTTATTAATTAATTTTTGGGTCAGTACACATTGTGCTTAGTAATACATTGTTTCATGATGCATGTATTAATCACATTGATTGATAGTTTTTTATTTATGAAACAACAAATGAGTGCTAAAAATAAGGAATGAGTAGAGAAACCAGCGTACCCCTACCGTAAAGCAAGAATGGGGTACGCTTCACTTGAAAAAATGGTATATATTTAAAATCTATTGTAATACTTTTATGTGCCATAAAACAACACCATAACTATGTTCCTCTGTTTGTATGAATATTGATGAATACAAATCCAATTTCACTTCCATCTCATACCATGTGCTATGGAAGGAGGTGCATGTAAATAAAGATGGGATATTAATAGATGAAAACACACACAAATTGTGGGAAATATGTGTAAGTATGACATAATAAATATTTGTTTTACTTTAAATCTATGTTACATAAAAATGATTACTTATTTTTATATATTTTCTAACTGACATAGTCACGGGAATCAGAAATAGCCAAATCAGATGCAGACATACTTTTGTTGTCCTTAAATCAGCTAGAAAAGTATGGTCGCGTTAGATGTGCGGGTTTTGGGGTGACACCCTGAGCATTTTTCGAGTAAAAAAACAAGAGGAGGATCAAAGTGCATAAATCAAAATGATTAGAGACAACATACTATTATTTAAGAACATATGAAATTGCAGATAGTGTTGATGGAAAATATGATGGTCGGGGGAAAGAAAAGAAACAACTCAAGAATAACCAACACATGAAGATCCCCCCCATTAGCTTTGAGGTGAGACATTCCCATAAAAAACCTATCTTAACTCAGGTAATAAATGTTATTAGTGTTTTTTCTATGAATTGTGAATCATATATACACTGATACCTTTCCTGTACATATATTTTATAGGGTGAAAATGACTGTGATTTATATACATCAACACCTGCCCATCGCCTTGTAGTGAGGGCTACGGTGTTCAATATTTAGAATGTCATGCTACACAATAGACCACTTCCAATAAGTCATTTCAAAGTGATGATTAATGTATCCCGTGAGTCGAGAATTGAGATACCTATTCCAATTTTTGATAAAGATATTCATAAAGTCAAACAAGCTCTTGGAACATTCATTGCATGGCCATCACAGCTTGTAAAAAAACATGTCGACAAAGAGGTATTCATTTTCAATTTTTTTCAAGATAAACCTTTAACATTTAATGAACACAGGTATAAACCAATAAATGTTATTATAGGTGGACATAGGGAAGGGGTGAAAAGAAAGAACATCTCAAAACCATCTCAAGGATCAACCAAACGATCAAAATGAACTACCTATAAAACCTTAAACCCGCCTATTCTATATCCACATTTATTATAATTGCAGACTCATGTGAATACAAATTTGAAAGATGGTGGGGTTCACACAATTCTTTTTTATGAAAATATGTATATTGGGGAATATCCATATTTCATTGGTGTTGAGAATTTAAGTGAAATCCTGGAGTATGATTGGTTAGGTGGCTCAGTTGTAAATGTATACATGAGGTATGTTTTCATGATTTGATTTTCCAAATACTGATATACTATGATAATTATGAAAAAAATACATTTCATATTTTTCGGAGACATATATATGAAAAACAATTGAATGGATTTGTCCATGAACAAAAATTTGGACTTGTTATTCCTCATGTATCCTCTACAAAACAAACAGATATAGAATACAAGAAATAGGGTGAAATGGTGACAGGCCAGCTCAAATTGTTTAACATCAAAATTCTAGATGAAAGACTCTTCTTAATACCAACGATGTAGGGGTAAAACTATAGAATTTAATAATATCAAATATACTTTAATTTATTTCATTAATTATTCTTTTTTGTGTTTTTAGGTAGCATTAGATGCTCATTGCAGTCAATTTGGATACTCCAATGATTTATTTCTTGGATTTAATGCATGAATATCCAACAAACCGACTAAAAGTGATAACATTTGTTAATTCGTATTACACTACATCCAACATTTTAGAACTAAACATCTAGTTATATAATTAATATTTTATTTTAATTAGGATTCTGATATGATAGGGTGGTGTGTGAATACCATCAACTTCATGGAATGAGTCTAGGGGAAAAGGACAAGAAATATCACAAGTACTACGATTGGATAATAATCCGGGTATATATAATAAGATTTCAATAACCAAACACATATAAAAAAATTACTTATTTTTTTCAATGTTTCTACAATGCCCAAAACAAACAAAAAATAAATACTATGGTTATTATGTTTGTAAACTTATGAAAGATATCGTATTACATGAACAAACTAGCATCTCTAAAGAGGCATTTTTGTGTATAATTACTATTTCATTTAAAATATTTATTAATCCTTTTGTGTTTATATTTTTTCAGTATTACCATAATTTTATAAAAGACTCTTATTCACAAGATGAGATAGATTTGTTTAGAAATGAATGGGAAGCATAACTGATGGAAGAATGTATAGAAATATCATTAAGATGTTATCAGTATGACTGGAATTGTCTATTTTTAGTTAAAATTGTTAGTATTTTTAGTAAAAAAAACAATTTCCATACTTAAAACTGATAAAACATATTAGGATTGTTTTGATACTTTAGGAAAATGATCCATAATTCATTTTTGAACTATATTAATCAACCACAACTAAATCTAACACATGGTGTAACTGTTATGACTTTAAGTGTGTATTTTTATAATAAATTAAAATTAAATTTAGAAAAAAGAACAAGTGACATATTAAAAACCCAGAAAACACATTTTTATTGTTTTTGTACTTTAGTAAAATGATCCATCAGTCATTTTTGATGTGTAGAAATTAACCACACCTTAATTCAATGAATGGTGTGACTGATATGACTAAAAGTGTCAGTTATTAGTTTAAAATTGAGATTTTAGCTCAAAATGTGTCACTCACTTAAAAACAAGAAAACTCACTATAATTGTATTCATAATTTAGGAAAATTATTAATAAGTTCATTGTGACATATATGATGCAGTCTCATGTCAAACTGATGCACAATGTGATTGGTATGACTATAAAGGTGTATTTTCGGTTTGAAATTATATTTTGGTAAAACAAATACAACTGACAAGCTAAAAACTAAGTAAAAACATTAGTATTGTTTTGATAAATTATTAACATGGTCTATATGTCATTTTTGACATGTAAGAATCAACCAAAACTCAATCTGATACACAGTGGTACCGATATGACTCAAAGTGTCTCTTTTTATTTAAAATTGAAATTAATTTTCGTAAAAAAAATCACATCTGGCATATTTAAAACTGAGAAAATTCATTTGGATTGTTTTGATCATTTAGGAGAACAATCCATGAGTCATTTTTATGTTTATTAATCAAATCTACCTCAATACAATGCATGATGTGACTGGTATAAATAAAAAGGTCCCTTTTTATATAAAATTGAAAATAATTTAAGTAAAAGAGAACAACTTCCGTACCGAAAACAAATAAAACACATTAGGATTGTTTTGATACTTTAGGAAAATTATACATTAGTCATTTGTGACGTGTGGGAATCAATATCACCTCAATCTGATGCACGTTGTGACCGTTATGACTAAAAGTTTCTGTTATCAGTTTAAAATTTACATTTTAGCTCAAAACGTGTCACTCACAAAAAACAAGAAAACACTTTCTGATTGCCTTCAGAATTTTGGATAGTGATTCTTAATTCATTTTTGATGTGTATGAATTTTTCTCACATCAAATCGATGCATGATGTGACTATCATGACTCAAAAAGTATGTTTTTGGTTTGAAATAATATTTTAGTAAAAAAACACAACTAACATACTTAAAATTGAGAAAACACATTTGGATTTTTTGATACCTTAAAACAATGATCCATGACTCATCTGTTATGTTTAAGAATAAAAAAAACCTCAATCTAACAAATTATGTGACCGGTATAAATCCAAATGTGTTTTTATTTAAAATTGACATTAATTTAAGTAAAAAAGTAACAAGTGACATACTAAAAAATGAGAAAATGTATTCAGACAAGTTTTATAATTTAAGAAAATTATCCAAGAGTCATTTTTTATGTGTTTGAATTAACCACACATCAATATGATGCACGGTGTGACCATTATGGCTAAAAGTGTTCGTTATCGGTTTAAAATTGACATTTTAGCTGAAAACATTGAACTCATTAAGAAACAATAAAATTCCCTTTAATTGTATTTATAATTTAGTAGAGTGATTCGTAAGTTCTTTTTGACATGTATGAAGTTTTCTCACCTCAAACCGATGCATTATGTGACTAGTATGACTCAAAATGGTTGTTTCTATTTTGAAATGATATTTTATTAAAAAACACAATTGTCATACTGAAAACCATGAAAACCCATTTGGATTGTTTTGATACTTTAGAAAAATGATCCAAGAGTCATTTTTGATGTGTAGGAATAAACCACACTTCCATATTATGATTGATTTGACCAGTATAAATCCATGTATGTCATTTAAATTTGATATTAATTTCAGTAAAAAACAAGGGACGCACTCAAAACCAAGAAAACCCATTCATATTGTTTTGATATTTTAGTACAATGATCCATAACTCATTTGTGATGTGTAGGAATCAACCCTACCTCAATACAATGCACGATGTGACCTGTATAACTCCAAATGTGTCTTTTTTATTAAAAATTGACATTTCATTAATGTATTCTTTCATATTAATATTTAATTTATTTCTTTATAGTATTACTAACATAATATTTTTTTCATATATAGGTGGAACCTTTTTATTGAGTTGGGATGATTTTTTCAGAAACTAATATCATGGTCAAACATTTTTGAGAGGGGATCACGGATGTTAAAATATGAAACATTAATGTTTTTAACTGTTTGTGGGATAATTATAAATTTAATTATATACAAAATTGTTTGAAATGTATATAGAATTTTTTTTTCAAACCCTTTTGTGTGATTCTTTGTTATTATGTGTATTATACATGTGTTTTTTTTGTATAGGCAGTGTGTGTGTGTGTAGTGCAGGTTCAGGTGTGGTTGGTGGGTGTGTTGTTATATAAAGAGTACACCATAGGCAGATAGGCCTTTATCACTTCCATTTTGAGAACTAGTAAAGGCCCCCTTTATTAGTGCTACTTCGAGAACTGACAATGGAACCCTTTATCAGTTCTATTTCAAGCACTGATAAAAGCACCATTTATCAGTGATAAAAATAGTACTGATAAAGGTATCCTTTATGAGCGCTAAAATAGAGCGGATAAAGGGGGATTTATCAGTTCTTTTTAGCATAGATAAAGGACACCCTTTATCATCACATTGTTAGCACTTTGAAAGGGGACCCCCCCCCCCATCATTGCTGATATTAACAGTGCTCTTCTAGTCCTGTTAAAATCATTTTCAAGCACTGATAAAAGCATTATCTTTAGTAGTGACCTGGCTCTGCTCCCAGTATAAGATCGATCATGAGCTTGATCTCTCTATTGGGTGGTAAACCATATACCTCATTGTAAAATACATCTTGAAAATGGTCTACCACTGGAGGAAAATAATCCTAATTCATTCCACCATTATCTAGATAAATATTGGTGATTTGAGATATGATATAATTCAAAATTCTCTAAATTAGTCCTGCACGACCAGCCTAAAGATCCCACTCACCCTAGTGAGAATAGGTGCTTCCTTCTAGAGATAGGAGAGTAACTTTCCTATTGTAATAGTTGATATGGGATGGGTATAGAATAAACCAATCCATACTAAGAATCAATTTTAATCTTATCATTTTAAGTATGACTGTTTCCCAAAAGAAATAATAACCACCAATCTCTAGAGAACACGGCTTGCAACATTTGATATTTTCATATTTTACTCCCAACAATGTGTCAATGGATAAAATAACATCTAAAATTTTGGCATCCAATCCAAATTTGTTTTCAAAAAATTTAGATAGAAAATAATTTGATGTTCATGGATAAAAAAACACAAACTAAGGTAGAAGATATAAGAATTGTACCTCTGACTATAGATGGTCCTACATCCATGTTAGCTGGAGTAGTCTACATAACATGAAATTGACTTGTCCCTCTTCCCTGGAGTCTAGTTTGACAACCTAGATCTATATCCATGAGTTGGTAATATTTCTCATGCACTGGGGTTCCACATCACTGGCCTCGGCCTGAACGGCTTATAGAACTCTAGCTACCTGCCTACTGAGGGGTAGTCGAGCCCCTTACCGATTCTTGTGCTTTTCCCAATACTATTACAGTAATATATTGTGGAAAGTTCACAAAGAACCTCTAAAGAAAACCTATTCTACCATAGATGCAACAATAGACTACAGGGTAAGGGAACTTTAGACACTTGTGAAAAAACATACCACACTGATAACACTGGAATAGAACATGATCTTGTGATGGTTGTCCACTACCTTGACTACTCTTCCCACTACTACTTTGCAAAAAACATTCATAGTGGTGCTTCTTACCACTTGAATAAGAACTCTCAAATCACCTTGATGAGGTAGCATGGTCGCTTCTTAGGGCATCTCCTAGATTCCCTTTCATGAGGAGTGCCTAATTCATCACGTCTCCAAAGTTGTTTAAATGGAAAATTTTTACTTGCAACCTGATCTCATAATAAATACCATCCTAGAAACGTCTATACTTGTATATATCATCATATTATAATAATGGTGCATAGTTCTATATGTTGGTAAAATGTCCAGCATATTCTAGCACTGAAAAATCCTCCTGTGTCAGATGCATAAAATCACGAGATTTTTCATCCCTCAAGGATTTGGGATAGAAATTGATTTTGAACATTTTCTCAATTTCCTTCCAAGATAGCTCATCCCACTACTTATCTTCTTCTAGAATATCCCACCAACGCTTGGTAGGTCCAAAAAGTTTTATACACAACAATATTATCCCTTATATCTGTGGGTCTCTTGCAATACTTTAAGATTGTATGGACAAAATCAATCCAAAACTCATTTTCTTGGGGTCCACCTTCCCCAGTAAACATATGTGGATTATAAAACTAAAACTCTCTTGTCAGATTAGACATTTAAGGAACAATAAAAATAGTCTCCCTTTCCATGGATTGCATGACCCTCAAGAATTTTTCATGAAGCTAAACATCCATCTGGTCCTTACAAACTATAGGATGTTCTGGTTTAGCTGAATTAAGAGCATGTTGATTTGAACTCTCCTAATTTCAATTCAAATATGATGATGAGGCATTTTTTTTACATGAAAAATGTGCACCTTAGAGAACTGGATAGAGACAAGGTCAACCTAATAGGTGACTGCAATAGAGAACTATTAGCTCTTGGTCTCTCTAGACATGTATTACAAGTATTTTAGCATGAAATGGATTCTCATTTCATTTATCTAGTGAAATAGATATCTCATAACATAGTTTAATAGGAAAGTATATATCAAATGAAAAAATAAATATACCCCTATCATGAAAAATGCATGTTAATATATCCTTGTGTGCCTATTATGATGCATGTATTCTTATATCATGCCATACTGGGCCACGAGTACAAAAATCATAAAATAGTAAAATCATAAATAAATAACCTCACAAAGGATGTGTATCACCCAAGGTAAAATAACATCAACTGTAACAATCACACAACACAAAGAACAATCCCATCCTTAGGTACTCTGATTTTACCCCATATATGGGTTATTTACTCCCATGTGAAAGGTTATTTCCATTTCCTGACACATCCTAGTCTAATTTATACCTTTTCTAAATAGAAAAGTAGAAGAAAAAAACCCGGTCCTTTGATACAACTTTGTAATGTCCCCCAATATGGAACTCTCTCACGTGGCTGGAAAGGGTTCGTTACGAGACCTCAAATGCACCTCCCCATACGCCAGAGGGTTCTGAATAGAAGCGGGGGTGTGAAATGTATAGTGGGGAGAATATACCCCCAAGTATGAAGTTCTATAGCAGTAGAAACAAATCATAATAGAATAAAAATAATCAAAGTAAATAAATGGTGGAAGACAACAAAAAAATCCAACAAAGTAATCCAATAACTAATAAAGGAATAATATAATGGCATATTTGATTGTAACTAAATTTCATGCTATAACAATAAAAGAAAATACTTGAAACTCAAATAAAAAACTCGAAGTCCTGGGTCTCGAACCCCACATCAATCCCATCTCTAATCTCCATCCCATCATCAAATAAGCAATCAACAACAAGGTCCATTTACCCTGTCCAAACCTACATCCAGGTATTTTGCTCAGGTACAAAACAACACCAAAATAGGGTGTGAGTATAACTTAGTAGGTCAACACCATTGTGTCTAAAAAACCCCATTTTGATTATAATTGTATGAAATATAGTTACAACTAGGTGTATTAATTAATTTAACAATTCATAAAATACAACAAAAACCTGCTTCAGCTTTATATAGGAATGTCCCTGAGCATGTCTTATGACCATGCCAACCACAACCATATAACCAAGGAAAAATAACATGCTTCTACACTATTCAATAATATCATTGAGCATGTCTTATGACCATGCCAACGATTACCATATAACCATGGTATAGTCCCAACAATCTAGGTTAAAGTTCTAGAAGCATTACAACATCTGGGTAAAAATCCTATAAGCATTATAGTATGGGATTGGGAGAATCCCACTCTCTATAATCATTACAGCATGGGACTTGGCCGATCACTCAAAATATAATCATTAAATCATATAAGTGTGCAATTTATAGGGTTTATCCCAATATATAAGCATTACAGCATGGAACACAATCTCTATCACACAACATGGATATCACAATATCACATCAAAATTCCTAGTGGTTAATTATGAGAATTACCATTCTTATTTCATATTACACTTAAAATTTGATTCATATTTGTTTAAAAATTATATCAAAAATAAATAATCCACAATTTAGGGATCCCATAATAATAAATCACCCTAGGTTACATGTCATGCTACACATAGTTTAAGTTGTTTTACAATTCAATTATAACCATGGTTCTCCCCCCCCATGGGAAGCCATAAGCCATTTAAAAATCTATTTGAAACAAAATGAATTCAAGGAATAATTCCACTTTATTATTTAATTAATTTGGGAACATGCAAGGATGGAAAAATCACAATATTTCTTAAAATTGGAAATTATCAAACCATAAGGTAATGATTTAGACCCCCATCCTTTAACCAGTGATCCAAAAGCTCTTCCAACAACCTACTCCCATGAGGAAGAAGGGTTAGATGATCGAAAATACATTCCTATATCCAAAAAGATCAAGAAAAAATACAAAAATACAATTGGTCAAGAGATTTCACCACTACAGTTAGTGAAAAATGAATAGAATGAAGAAACCTAACCAAAAAGACTTATCATGGATTTATCGCACAATCGTGAAGTCCATAAGGGATTTTGGAACCCCAAAATCACTTATAAAATTCCCTAGGGTCAAGGGAAGAGGAGAATCAGCTAAAATAATGATTATTAAGCTATAAATCATGTTTAAAATAGTAGGTCAAGAATTTACATGATGTGTAATGTGATTACACATCGTGTAAATATTTTTAATGGAATATTCCAAAAAACACCATCACCTAGGATTTATTTTATTAAAACTCTCAAAAAATTTCATGTTGTATAATCACTTTACATGATGTGTAAATGTATTATAGTTGATTTTTCATCCCATTTTCCATTTAGAAATTCTGAACCTCTTTTAAAGTTTCTTAATTAATCAAGAACTTCTGAAACACTTAACTTATTAATACCCAAACCCCATAATTTCTAACAAGGATATATCCCCAACATTTTGGTTATTTTCTCCAATAAAGGATATCTATCTCCAAACCATACTCGGCCACCATGGCATAAACAAAAAATTCAAAGAGAGACATACCTAAAAAAAAGACGACATCTTACATTGCACTTAAAAAATATGAATCTTTTCATCTGCTTTCAACTAATCCCTTCCATGTATCTTAATCTATAAAAGGATATATATCACATAGTTTTTATTTTTATCTTTCCCAAAAAAAATTAAATCTTATGTACGGGTTGATTTAAAATTTTTCCACCTCTTAACAACTAAATATAAACATTTCTTCCTAAATTCTCTACTATCAAGTATATTATATTCCATCTAATAAGAAAAGTAACAACCTATATTAGTAAAAATATTTCATGATAAGTAAAATAATAATAAATTATCTTACTAAAATTTCCTCTAATAATTGAGATATTTTTTCTTTTTTTGACCCTTTTCCAATCAAAAATCAAAATTATAACATTGGCCCAAGCTTGTATTGAAACAGAATTCTTATATTATTTTGAATTTGTACCACTAGGATTATCTTTATAATAAAACTAAACATGTATCCTCTGGTCTAGACTATGGGTAACTAATAATTTTGGTAATCATGTTCTACCATGTTTACTGACCCTGGAATCCTTCTCTGTCCCTTTGGAAGTATATGGATCTTGTGTAGAATGATGAGGAGGCTCTGAAACCAAAGTATGGGTGTCTTCCTCTCAAGAAACTCTAGGAGAATCAATTGTTTGATATGAAATTATATTATAGATCAAATTAATAAAAAATTAGTACATAAATATACGAATCTGAGTGTTACATATAAAATTAAATAAAAAATGATATAAAAAAGGTAATATATTCTAAATATTTTTTTCATATTTTTTAATGAATTTAACTAAAATTATAAAAACATTAATGAGAGATAAAATGATATAATAAAGGGAAAAATTGAGTAAAATGTTATAAAAATCCATGTATTACATAAAATTTTAAATAACAATATTAAAATGATACACATAAAAAAATACAAAACAAACCAATATTTATCATTTTTGTTAGAGTGGTTAGAATAATGTAAAAAAACTATTAATATAATTTATCATATTCATTATTAGTTAATAATTTTAAAAGAAAACTAACATTATTATAAAATATAAAATGTTATAGACAAAAGAAAACTAATCCTAAGTAAAAATTCATACAAATCCAATTTTTACATATAAAGTTAAATAATTGGAAGATGATACAAAGAAAATAAAACTAATATAAACAAAAATTTTATCATATTTTTTAAAATATGTGATTTAAGTAAAAAAATAAAACTTATATGTCTATAATTTTGTGAAATTTAAAAATTTAGAAAATAAATAAATATATGTTGCCTATAAAATTAGGAAATTACTAAAGAGTTTTTTCCAATATTCTTTTTTTCATTATCATTTCATATGGAATAAACCATGTCTATGAGGTGGTCATTGATATTCTCAGATAATATTTCCACAGAAGTATGGATCTCACCTAGATCGGCATTTTAGTCAATTTTTACCTCACCAAATAATTTTTCCACTGTAGAATGATATAACACTATAAATTTAATAGATCAAGAACATAAAAAAATTGCATGTGTTTCTACAATGAAAGACTCAGTTTTATATTCCAATATATTCAGATTAAATAGTGTCATAATTAATTCATCATGTTTGACACTGTTGTTACTGATAACTCATTTTTAGTTAAAAATTTTATCTTGAAATTTAATATATTCAATATCCCATATTTCTTCAATAACTCTATAATATTTACTTAATATGGAGATGGGGTTTTTTCTTTAGCACTTAAAAATTAATTTCTTCTATGACCAACAATACACTACTATTGTGAACCACACTTATATTATCATGATATTTGGTTAAAAAAAATGTATATAAATCAATGTCATACCTAAACCACATTATCAAATTTAAACTTGGGTCACCCGATAACCATCACAATGATTATATGAATTTAATCTACCATGCACAGTCTCTTTAAAACATGGATTTTTTTATTATGTTCATTTAATATCCATGTATCTTTATTCATTGGATAACATTATTTTAACACATTAATATGAAATTTTATAAATATATGAGCATCATATATGTTATTAAAGAATTATAGATATACCTACTTTATTTTTCATCATAAAAATGATTTAAATTTAAATCCATGGATCCCCATTCCCCCAAAACATACTTTCTCATTGTGAGATGTAGAAAAAATTATGTTCTCCATTATAGATACGTAGTTTGTATAAAACTCTACAACCATCCTTGAAATATACTTATCAACAATGGAAAATATAGATCGATATGGATTCTTAAAATAACCCTTAAATGAATTCATATACATTTCAAAATGATACATCCAATGTAGATATATAGGTCCAAAAATATTTATTTCTTACACAAATTGAACCATTTAATGCACTATGATATCAGAAAAAATGGATTAATGTACATTTTCATTTGATAGAGTATAGAAACTATATCATTATACAAATTTTTCAATAAATTTAGATAAATCACTTTGTTATAACAAGAATTGAAAAAATATCACACCTTCATAATATTCATTCCAATATTAATGGGAAGTAGTTCAAACAATTCAAATGGTAGGATTTATTACAACTTGATGTGACAATAATAATATTTCATGCATGCTAACATAAAATGTTTTAGTGAAATAAAAAAATTTACATTTTGAGATTTGAACTTTGGAACATTGATACCTTGAAGGCACTAACAAAAACTAATTTTATCCCTCCTTGATATTTTATAAGAAGTCATAGGTAGGTATGTTCATCTTCCATTAGGATTATGAGAAAAATCCAAATTTATTCCCACTGAGAGTAAGTTAAATATTTCATTAAACCCATAATTAGTTTATCTTTTAATATATATCAATGTTTCAATAGAACTATCACTTATATTCTTCTCCAAATTCATTACATCAATGTTATTATTGACCTCATGATATCTCTTATATAGAAGATTAAAAAAATATTATTTGTTTCTTACAAATAATTATATAATTAAAATATTCTTTCATCATTATGAATGTAACATCAATGTTTTTCAGAATCCCAAAACATTGATTGGTTTCTAAAGGTTTTGGAGCAATATTAAATTCCTATAAGTCCTTGAATTCCTATTTTAATCTTAGATAATAGTGATCCATAGTCAAAAATCTTTTATGAACCATTTATAATTTTTTCTCCCATTTTATAGTTGATAATATGAAGTCCATTCTCTATAAATTGGACAAGCTTTATGCCCCTTAACACTATATACCTACAAATTTCCATATGTTGGGATATCATTATTAGTAAACACAATCATTAAATGTAGTTTAAAATGTTACATTTTAAATGAATAATAAACTCTGATACCTTCCTCCTATAAAAGTATCAAATCATCAATTAATAGTGAAAGGAAAACATTAATATTTTTCCAGACTATTTTGATTCTGAAATCATTAAACTCAACATCATATATTATTTATTCATACCAAATTCAGAAGATAAGTTGTAAATTATCAAGAATTAGGTTTGTTCCTAAGGAATTTATATGGATTAGTTATATTTATGAATAGTCCAAGTCTATGATTTCTATCATTGTTTCTAAATGTAGGAAACTATTGATTAATTTTCTTCCAATATGGAAAATTAGCTGAATAACATAATTTTCCATCATATATTCACTCATTTTCTTGTAATCTTAACCTTTTAGCATTATTTTAATTTGAAAATAAAAAAACTAAATGTGGAATTATAGTAAGATAAAAAAACATTTAGAATGATTCTTTGTAACTTATTCAACTTATATCATGATTTCCCATGTTTTGGACACTATAATAGACCGTTGTATTCCATAAAATATAGAACACATTAATTTGGGAAGAAATGTATCTTATTCCACCCCAAACCCATCTGGTTTGATGTTTTTTTATAATTAATATGTTAATATATAAGAAAATTATCTTTATAAAGTATTTATTTTAACAAATATAACAACTATATACAACTATTTTCACTCAATCCATTTTTAGCCTTCAAGTTAATAAATATTAACGTCATTGATAAAACCATAAATTTCATACAACCTTGATACATTGTTTTTCATCCTCACCATTCAGACACTCAATTATCAGTGCTTTCTCAATTGCCTCTACTTCAATATCATGAATCATTTCTTCAATTTGATCAGACTTATCATCTTGAAAATGATCATCTTAGATAGATCGTGAATTCTACCCAATTCCACTATAAAAAATCCAATCATTTTAACTCAGATTAAAACCATAAAAAATTAAATAATCCTCAATTTATATTCTTTTCAAATTTTTCATATTTGATCATTTCAGGCACGGAGAGAAAAATATGTCATTGTTTAGAACATTTTGTTTAACAAATTATAAAAAATCCTCAACACCTTCCTCGTATTCATCACTTGTTCATAATGTAGTAATCATAATATTACCCATTATTATCTATAAAAAAATTCATGAATTGACATGATTTTATTATATTTTGATATTTAATTTCAAATTTACATTTATAAATAAATTTTAAAAAATAAACATAAAATATTTCTTAAATAAAATAAATAAAACAAATTTAATATAAAATAGTATCACTTTAAAAATATTTAATGTCATATTTTCATAAAAATTTCAAAAATAATAATGGTATATAAACATATACATTGATTTTAAAAGGTTGTCCACAAATAGAACACAATTATTCCATAATTGTATTATATAATTTCATATCTTATATATTTAATGTGTTTACTGTAAATAAAATAAATATTATAATATAGCGGGAAACATATTATAGAGTGAGAAAAAATATATTACAAAACAAGATAAAGAATATAAATAAATGACCACACTTACACCAAAATTGACGTGCAATGGTAACTACAAAAAACATACTCATTATGATCAACAAAAATGGATTCCATATGAATGAAATGTAAATCACAATCCAATCATTTTAATTTTAATTTATTAAAATAATTCAGATATTTATAAATGTTTCATATTATAAAATAAAGAAAATTATGAAAATTATTCAAACCCCTATTCAGTTTTAGGAGATTTAATAATTAATGTAATAAAATAAAATTATATCCTAATTAACTATACGATCACACAATATATCTTGCATTCGTTTCATGACTAAGTCAAAGTTACAAAAAAATTGTTCACAATATGATTTTGGAAACAGTATGATCATCTAAATATATATAATCAATACTTTATATTCAAACTAAATAATCCACTATAACTTAAAAACACATATTCATAATTCAGGAAAACAAAATACAATAGAAACCTATTAATCATTAAATTAAAAATATTTATAACACCAATTAATCAAATAAACAACTAATAAACCTATAATCTCAAAACATGTATTCATCAATTTAAAAATATCTTAGATACATAAATAATCAAAACTAAAAATACAATCTATGAAGAGATATCAAAGAGAAGTGATGATATATATCATTAAAGAAAAAAAATCCCAATACAACATTCATAAAATTAAACATACCTTAGATGTGAATAAATCGGAATAAGAAATAGAAACCACAAAGCAATATCAGAGAGAAGCAACAAAAGAGGATAGTGAAGAATGAGAAGGCGAAAATAACAATGATGGTGATGATGACGGTGATGACGAAAACATTGGAATGAATGAAGGATGTGATAAAGAGGAAGAATGAGGGAAAATATTGTGACCTAAAGTTTAGGATAATAAAAAACAAGGTCTAATGAGGTTCAATTTAATTCAAAATAGATAATATGAGGGTTTTAAAAAAATGAATTGGTTTTTCAAAATAGATGTTATAACTTAGTTTTTTTACATATTTTTATCCTCTAATCAGCATAAAAATGTATCTTTCATGTCAATTATATAATAATTGATGATAAATAAAACAATTATTTTTTATGTTGGTTAAAAATTAAACGTCATAAAAATTAAATTATAACATCAGTTTTTAAAAACCGGCATAATAACTCTATCGTCAAAAAATATATTTTGTACTAGTGAAAGTAAAATGACTAGAGGAAATTTAGTATCCATTAATATAATCATCTTTATTGAGTGTATCAATTATTTGGTGAGACTGAGGATATTCTTTAAGTCTTTCTATGGTTATGTTATTCATTATGTATTCATTGTTGGAAATTTTCTGACAATGTGAACGCATTCAATACAATTTTACTTGGTTTTCACAATGTTTTAATGATTGATTAGCATGAAATATGATATTTAAGATCTAGTACCATGTTAACAGTATTAGAGCGTAAAACTTTGGTGTAGTTAAATAATATTATATTTTTACGATAATTGTACTTGGTCCTTGAAAAATAGATTTTTCTAGAATAAAAGGTGATGCTCCATTGGATGGAATCATCCAAGAAACCTAAAGGGGTTTGAGAAGATCTATGGAAGTATCCATGATATTTGTAACTATTATATAATCAAATCATCTATTTCTAAGGATATATGATGATAAATGTATATTTTACAAGGGTTATGAATATAAAGGAGTTCAAAATCAAGGAAATAATTGATACAACAAGTAGTTTTCAATTAAATATATAAGAAAAGGTTCCTGTAATATTTGAAATGTTAAGAAATATTTCAAGATCGGATGGATCAGAATAAAGGGTTTATATTTAAATGTTATTTCAGTTATTTGATAAGATAATTTTATTATTATAAATATTTGCAATGAATATATGTGATTTTTCACATAGTTTATTGATGCACACTCTTTTTTATATCTTTTTTCAAATCACTTTTACAATTTAAATTATGTTTTAATTGATAAAATATGCCTTCACTTATTTGATTATTTCAAGTGGTTAATTACTTTTTTAATTGTTAAATTAATTAATTTTATACTGAAATCATACAAAGGGTCTAATCGACTATGCCTAAATGTGAATATTTCACAACAACCCCAGTTGTTGTATGAAGGAAAATTTAGACCGAGCCTCATAAATAGAGGCTCGATCCACTATATAATGGATCTTCTGATGAGAACCTAGACTGATCTCCAGATCTTTAAGAAAAAACTATATTTAAAAAAAATAGAGGCATTTCTAAGTAGAAGACTCATTCTATCTCTTGGATGGGATAATGATAGAGGTCGTAACTTCATTTAAGATTCCAAGTCGATCAAAATTCCAAAGTAGGAGAGTAAAAAGCTTTGAGATCAATTCGAATCAGGAAGAATATGACTATGATCCTTTTAAATGAATAATTTAAGCTCACATGGATCCGATACTGAATATTCCAAGATAAGAATGAGCTTTTTCATGGAAAATCAGAGGTCACCCAAGAGAAATATCGATGAGAAGGATGAAACTGAGGTTGAGCGCACATGTGATAAGGATTCATAACTAATTTATAATGAAATTGGTGTTCTATACTTTGGAAATATTGGTTTATAGGGTATATTGAAGTCGATGAAGAACTTTTATGGAGATCTAGGTTGAAGGTGGTTCGAATATTAAAGAATCATACATCATTGGAGTGGATTGATTTCTAAGCTGAAGCTGAATCATACCAATGAAAACTAGATTATTATCATGCTCAATTATCAGTATGACTTAAGATAAGGAACCAAGAAAATTCAATCAGGACATGAATAATGATATTGAATACATTCCGAATTCTTTAACCAAATCTGGTGGGAGCTATGACAGTGATATGGGGACCATAGTTCCTTCGTTTCAATGGATCCATGGATGAAGTTTTACGCACTGAAGATTCGTGATGAATTGTCTCCATGAGTTTGGGTGGTAGTTTCAATTCAAAGTCTTACAGAGATGTAGAGCTATTTTTTATGATGAATAATGTTAAAGAGGGAGTTGTTCCATGGGAGAAATTGCATGTGAGGTTACCTGATGAAACCTTCTTCTAAATCACATTTGAAACAAAGATGCATCAGGGTGACTCGAGGCATGTTTTAAAAATTAATAACTCAAAGACAAGGCATGAGATGGCCTCCAAATGATATGGGATTTCCTGAATATTACTAGAATTATTGAGAAGTTAAATTTTCTTTGATTCCTACTCCCAATGAACATGGTTTGGTCACATTCAATTATAAGGGATAATCTCGTGTCATGTGAAGATTACAATGTTCAATCAAATCTTCCATGTGCATTCATCTAAATCCATGACCACGGTATACTGGTTCTAAAGGTAGTGAGATGGAAATAAAAATAAAAACATAGCATTGAATGGGAAAGGGGGATCCATCATTATATCGATTGGAAGAGCACACAATTGTGGGACCCTAGGATTTGACTAATTCACGAGTATAATCAGAGCAGGTGACGGTTGAGTTGAAGGTGGATAGAGGAGTCAATCTCGAAAGAGAATATTATTTATATCTTTCTTCTACTTATTTTTTTAGATGAAATCATTGGAAGCATCCATTTTTTTCTATTCTGTTATTATTAGATAAATAATTTTATTATTTTGGACTATAAGGGCTCAAAATTTATAATTTTTTTCTACATAGAATAAATCAATTGTTTCTATGAAATTTTAGGTTGGTGATCTTTCTTCTATTCTTAATGAGTATCAATTTCCACTATTCAAATGACCAATAGGTTATAATAGTGAATCATTGAAGTATTGAATTTTATTGGAAGTTCCAAAAATTATAAAATGTTTACATTAACTTATCTACTAGTGAATAAATATACTTTTGACTATCAATCAAGAGATCAAAATGAATAAGAGATCACTGAACTGTGTAAGTTCACTAAAGCGAGTTCTTAGTGAATCTTCAATTTTTCTCTTTAAACATAGATATTTTTTATAAATTGAGTTGAACATAGAACATCCTTAATTAAATTCAAAATAGTATAATTATCTTATTTTCTTTAACTCCTCAGTTTTCTTTTTCATGTTATTTTCTTCTTTCTCACTAACTTATTTTCACATTTTCACCATTTCTTCACTTCACACATAGTTTCTTAAGTGTTTTATTTTTTTTCTTTTGTTTGTGTATTTTGATCATACAATCACTATTCGCCTTCCTTGTAGAATAAACACCCATAATCACCACCATATTAGTTCTATGTAGTTACAATATGGTTTTATAAATGATTAATTTGGCATGGTTCTACTCAAAGGACTAGAACCTCCCCAAATTTTAGTTTTGTTGTCAGGGAAGACATGTGTGTTCAAAAAAACCATTAAAATGCAAAAAAAAAATCTGATCTAATTTTTTTTAATTATATAAAAAATATTTCAAAACATTCTACATTCAATTGTGTGCTATTTTATTACATTTTTTTCACTATAATTGAATTCACACTAGGGCCTCTAAGAAAATACTATAAAATCCAATATCTGAAATCAATAAACATTGATAACTTCTAAGACAACAAAATAAAATGGAAAATATGAAAAAATTGAAGCCAAATGGAGTTGAAACCCAGAATCAATACCATGTTCAACCCAACGTATCAACCCCTGAGAGAGTTAGACATAGGGAGTTTTAGCTGCCGACAGTCTCTAAAAATTGCATTAGGGATATCCCCTAGGTCTAGGAAATTTGAGATCAGATATTCCAACCTCTCAATATTACCTTATTTCACTAGTATTCCCATAGGGGATTCACTTAAATTAATTAAATATTTATACTATTCAGTCCAATAATTTCCTTTGTGAGGGTTGAGTGAGAAATAGTTTAGGTTGAGAGTATTCCATTTTCCAGAAAATTTAGTGCTATAACATGGTTTTATAACCTAGATAAAGATATTTTTGATACATTAGATGATATTTTCAATGCATTTCTATCCTGATTATATCATAGTAATAAAAAGATATAGGTGAGGCAAAAGATCACTAGTTTTAGATTAGATGAAGTATAGTTGTTAAGTGATGGATGGGATAGGTTTATAGCTCTTCTTAGAAAATTTCCCAACCACCAATTTGTTCCACATATTCTCATTGATACTTTTTATAATGCCCTTACACCTTATAACTAAATTCTAGATGATTTTTATTTTATTTGAGACTTCTCTAATTTTATCACGGATGAGATTAAGAAAACTTTTGAAAAATTTTCCCAAAAGTATCAACACAAGAGTGCTAAAAAGAGAAAAAAATCATAGGACTAAGAAACCTCCTTAGGATGTTGAATTTAATGTCAAAACACTTAATGAGAAGTGTTTTCAATGTAGGAATTTTAAACATGGTGAAATTTTTTATCCTAGCTTTGATCTCCGAATTCAGTACGGTGAGAGTGCTCAATTTGTTGATTATTGGGCTAGCAATCAGGGTTCTTGAGATCTATTCTATAATAAAAAAACGTTTTCCATAAAAACCACCCCAACATATCTTGTAAGGATGAAAGATTTGTTAAACCACATGTTTCTCAGATATTCCCTTCATTCCATAATCCAAAATTTCCGAATTAATGATGGGCTGAGTCATTAAATTCTAATACAAAAAATAATCAAGTGGGAATGATGGGATATGTTTTTAATAAATTGGATTCAAAATAGTCTAGGTTAGAGTATTTATTTTATTCTCTATTCATTAATCTCATAGATGAAATGGAGTCCCAAAAATATGTCTTAAAAAATATGATTGTCCAAATAGGTTAGCTCTCTAGAGACTTCGAAGAGAGCGAGAAATGGAAATTACCCAATACTATAACACCAAACCCACGGAATAAGGTTATGGATATACCATCATTTATAGGTTTAAGAAATAAATAACCATTTAGAGATCAACCTGGGAAATATAAAAGTGATATATATAATGAAACTATAATTAAAGATCAAGAAAATCATGAAACTAGAAATCTAGACAGATTTGATCAATCTGAAATTAATGATAAATCTTCAAAATAAAAAAGAAATTGAAAAAAGGAAAATGAAGTGTTTCTCATCAAGGACGGAAATAATATATTGAGGTTTCAGGATGAGGAGAAAAATCAAACTATATTGAAAAATTATACACCTACCATAACTTTTCCATTAAGGATGAAAAAGAATAATGAACATGATTATCGCATATTTATTAATATTTTTAAGAGATTTAATGTCAATATTCCTTTTTTGGAAGCTTTAAAAATTCTTATTTTATCTGAAATTTGTTAAAATACTTTTGGCTAATAAAAGGGATTTTGGTGAGAGTTAAACAATTAAAATTAATGAGTATTTTAGTGTAATTGTTCAAAATAATATGTATCCAAAACAAAAATACCCAGGATCTATTTTCATTTCTTTTCAAAATAGTGGGAGTGAGGAGATTAGGTTCCTTTGTGAATTAGGTAATAGAATTAAACTTATTTCCTATTCCTTCTTCAATAAACATGCCCTTAGAGATCTCAAACCAATATATTTGACACTATAATTAGCTAACAAGTCTTTTACTTATCCTTATGAGAGGGTAGATGCCCTATTGGTTGATGTAAGAAAACTATATTTTCCCACTAACTTACTCATTCATGAAATGTATTTTCATAAAGAAAGTCCCAATCACTTTAGGAATGTCATTCTGATCCACTATAGGGGATTTCATCGATGTATAAACGGGTAAGATAACCCTTCAATATGGTGAAAACTAGAAGTAATTTCATGGTTTCAAAGAGTCCCATCTTTTGGTGAGTTGTAAGCTAATTGATGTTGCTCAGGGAGTTTTTAAATCTGAGGTTATGAAGTAAAATCATCATCTATTTGATGATTAGATAAATGAAGATGTCAATGAATATTTAAGAAAAAAATTTGAATCTGATTCTACACAAGAACTATAAATAATAGGAAAACATGAGAGACAATTTATAAAATACATTGATTAGGATTGTGAAGTAGTTAATCTAAAATTATGATATCTCACTGATAGTGTTTCTCAATATGTTAAGCTCAATTTTTAACCCTCCCTTATACCCATCCCTAATACAACTTCTTATTTTATATAACCTATGAAATGTGAGTCTGTTTTTGTTTCTTCTTTGTCAGGAGGAAAGTGATTCCAAGATGAGCTAAAATCGTGGGTTAATATAATCCTACTTGATGTATATAATAAACCTTCCCAATCTAATGGGAGTAAGAAAGAGTAGTTCCTAGACATCATACTAGATGGGGAAAACCAATTTTCCCTACGTATTTGAATTATTGGGATGATGGATTTTCTTTATATGACTTTGTGAAGCTCTTAGATGATCCATGGAACACTACCACTCTTCCACATACTGTGGTTCCCTCTAAGAGTCATCCTGAGGTTCTTAGTGAGCAGGTTGCAGTAATAATTTCGTCTTTTTATAATCTTATGAATGTATTAAGTGTGTGGGAGATTGTGGGTGACTAAGTGAAAATTGATATTGGTTATTCTGATATAAGTGTTGATGCCACAACCTGACCCATGTCGAGGCTTGAATCACAACTACCCCAATATCACCTCTATAGGCCAGGGGGTGGCGAAAAATACCGAAGTCATAACTAAATTGTGGAGGACTTTTCCTAAGTACATGTACACATGTACACAACCAAATAAATGAAAAATTACATAGGGAAGAAGTAAAACATGAAAAACTACTATAAATAAACCAAACATGCATGGACCTCTAAATAGTATGAAGTACGGTACTGTAAGCTGAAAAGAAAAGGGAAAAAATATACGCCCAACCAGAAATGTGTCCGAACCTAATAGAAAAGTTGAAAATTAAAATAGTTGAGAGATAACAGCTCCTGGATCCCAATCCATGGCCATAATACGTAGTCCAATCACCCAATATCCCTAAGATCCTCTGAATTCATAATCAACCCATTTTTCGTATGAAAAATTCATGACATGTTTTGTGTGTAACCCATATAGGGGAGAGTATATACATATATCGTAAAAAAAACATAGAAAAGGGTGAAGGGGGAGTAGTAAAAGATATATATGAGTAGGAATCAATAGATATAATAAGGTACATTAAAAGAGTATATCTCAACCCAACAAGAGAGTGAAATTAAACTCATCCAAACACAAGGAGATCAACACGGTGAGTAGATGAACATCTGATCAAGTCTTCACTACCTATAGTAGGAGAGTGGACTCATCCAACCATGAGAATCTCAACATGTAAATCATGTTTCAAACCCCACATATATTATAATCTCTTGGAAGAAGAGTTATGAAACCCAAAAAGTGGGTATCGAAGAAGGATATATAAATATGATCAGTTAAAGAAACCAAAATAAGAGAGTAAAGGGATCTCCATCTCACGGATCAGATCAAGAAAAAGAGTATCAAACAGTTCCAAAGTAATTCCATCAACAATTCCCAACATCTCAAACTCCGACCCTAAACACTAAAGTCTAAGGTACTAGATCACTACACCTTGATATTATCTGCTTTGGGTGGCACTGACTCGCTTCCATGGTTTTAGGTCACGTCATAAAAAAATTGTCTCAATGGGGAAATTATATCTCTTCCTCGTGAGTCCAATTCTTTTTCAAACAATGTCTCTCCAATGAACCACATAGTTTATGGGACATAAATTCTAAATAAGCATATCATAACCTCATCTAATAGGAGGGTCCTACTCTGATAGTCACTAAAGAACTCCTCTACCTAGCCCAGCTGGAGTTTTATGCTCGAGAATGTCATCGGGGGACTCCACTACCCAATCCTAATCCAGGATAAGCGTGGTGATTCATCAGGTAAATACACTACCCATCCCTAATGAAGGGTTACACCTAGAATATTTTATCAGGGAACTCCATTGCCCGAACCTGTTGGAGGGTAATCCCATAATTTTCCTTGGGGAACACCACTACCCATCCATGTTAGAGGGAAAGCTCAGAACGTCAAGGAACTCCACTCCCTAGTCCTACTAGAGTGTTACTTAGAAATATCATCATGGAATGACAATTACCAACCCTACTGGAGGGTAATCATGGTACTATCTTCAGGGAACTCCACTTCCAAACATTGTGGGAGGGTTATGCCTGTAACTGCTCTGGTGATTCTATATGATTGTTGTCATCATCAGGTTCCACCTCAGCACGTTCCAAACTTGAAAATTTTCACATCATATCTCAATGTCCACTTCCAAATGCACCATCATGTTATACATATAAAAAAATCCAGGACATGCAACTCATAGGCCAAAATCCAAGTTTAAATAAACGAGATACAGACTTTCAATGTTCTCTTGAAAGAGATCAAAGAGTACATGTCATATGAGGAGACCCACACAGTGTGTGGTCCCTCTTCACCACCTAGCTATGTCTTTGGTCGATATATGGGTCTCATCCGTGTAGGGTTACACACCATGTAGGTAGAGTACATGGTGTGTCCCACCTTTCTAGAGATCGGGTCGTGTCTGTTGGTTATGTCAGTGAACTCAGACCCCATGTCTATGTACATTGGTACACAACATGTGGTTGGCCAGGTGGTTCATCACACTACTCACCCACATGGAAAGGTAGTATATGATGAGTCAAGTTAAGGACACATCATTCCATCCTTATGGGTTTCCAAAACCCTTGAGTCTCCATTGAAAAAGGCAACACATTATGTGTTCTGCATTGTACATTGCGTGTAGTCATGATTTTTCTATAAACCACATATTTTATCAAATTCCCCAAATATGTTCCAACCATATTGGATTCCACTTTGATTCTGCTTAAAAACATGGATCTAACTGTAGATTTTGGATATCATTTTTGGTTTGCCATGAATTTTCTCTGATCACCGATGAGGGTTTCATTGTAAATTTTACATGAACCTAAGGCTTCAACACTTGATAATATAACTCCAAATCATTGGTTTTAACATCCTTTATTTTCAACAGTTCTAGATATGTACTTCACTCGCAGTATCTTCATCGTTTCATCGATCTATCATGAATCTGGGTACCCGATCAAGCTCAGGTCACCTGAAAACTATAGAATCAAGAACCAATGTGATTATTTTAGTGAAGAATGAAAATATTGGGGGATAAAATCAACAAAACAAAGGTTTAGAACATCACCAACAAAGTGTTCTTATCTTATGATTAAGAATGGGGAACCATGTTACATAACAATTGATGAAACAGTGAAGAAATTCAGTACATGGGATAATGTAAAGGTCAAAAGGGAACATATCATAAAAAGAAGAATAATATACTTAAACATTTAATCCCATGTCACAAAAACACCAATGATGAGTCTTACCTCAGTTTGGATCGATCACTATTGAATAAGGTGCTCGCCAATGAGTTTGGAAGGAGTTTTTGAGGTCATTACGCTTCAATTCATGTAGATCTAAGGATTCATCATTCATCGAAGGGATTCGTTAAAGAAAGGAGGCAAGGAGATATTTTCTGGTGCTTGGAGAATAATGAGACAACCCTAATGAATTATCCCTAATGACACATTTATATATTTCATTCTAGTTCAAGGTTTAAGCAATTAATCAATAAATTAATTAATTGTTCCACTTAAATGTACTTCCAATGAGCGAGGGGTTCGAACATCCTGTGCCAACCTATTTTATGTCACGCCTAGTATAAACACCACATTCTATAACCAACCATGGTCTCATATTTCCAATACGATCAAACATTTAAGATTTATATTGTTTTATTTAATTAACTACATGCACTCAATATAAAATATATTTATTATTTTTATAAAATTAATTCCTGGCACACTGGACCTCAGAATTGTACGCTATCTTAGAACATAGATATGAATATATATATATATATATATATCAAGGTCTTAAAAGGAAAAAAATATGTCTTTACATTATTTTGTCCTTTAATATTTTCATCTCCAAAAATAAAAACTAGGAAAAAACTTAGGATACTATGAGGGCATCTGGCTCTCTCACTCCGAGGAACATTCCTGAACATTTCCATGCTTCCACAGTACATGGAACAATGGGATGGTCTAACAATTCAAGGTTATCTTCTATCAATCATTGGATTCTATCGGGTTCTCTGTAAAGGTGGCACCATCATCGATGTCCAGCTCTCTCTAGTCAATGACATGCATGGGTTCATGCAAGTATCTCTTTAGCTACAACACATGGAGATTTCATGCACCCTCTCAGGCTTTTAGGGTAGGTTTAGGTGGTAAAAAACATTTCCAACCCTCTACATGATCTACAATGGCCTGATGAACCATGGGGATAACTTCCCTCCCTAACCAAACCTCTTTATTCCTCATTGTGGTGAGACTCGCAAAAAAAACATAGTCTCTTTGATCAAACTCCTAGGGTCTACAATAGTGATCTACATAGGATTTATATCTTCTTTGGTCCATACTCATCCACTCATGGATGATCTTCACTTTCTCCATTGTCACCTTCACCAACTCTAGGACCACAATATATGACTCGCCAATCTCTGTCCAGCATAAGGTTGTCCTGCAGGGTCTCTTATATAGGGTTTAAAATAGTTTCATACCAATGTTAGTGTGATAGTTATTGTGGTATGAAAACTCCACCAAGGGTAGGTGATCCTCCCAACTCTGGTGAAAGTCCAATAAGCAAGGCATCAGCATGTCCTCTAGCACCTGGATAGTGTGCTCAGCCTACCCATCGGTCTGGGGGTGAAAGGTTGTACTCATCCATAGTTGGGTCCCAAAGTCCTCCAACAAGACTCTCCACAGTTATGATGTAAACCATGCATCACAATCAGATACAATCATCATGGGTACCCTATAAAGGAAAACCATCTACCATACATACAAATGTCCTAGAGTCTTCACTAAACACAACTCCCTAATAGCGAGGAAGTGTGAAGACTTCATGATTTAGCCTAATATCACCCAGATGGAATCATGGACATTTTTCGTTCATGAAATCTTTATGAAGAAGTCCAAGGATATGTCTCCCCATTTCCACTTTGGGATCTCAAGGGGATGCAAAAAGCTTTTCAGAACATGGTGATCAGCCTTCATCTGCTGATAAGTGAGGCAATGAGATAAAAATTCAGATATTCTTCATCTCATTTCGGGAAACTAAAACTGCCATTGAATACATCTATACATATTTCACAAAAAAGGATGTACATCTAAAGGATAATTTTGGAACTCATACATCACCTCCTCCTGCATCATTAATAGAACCAATATTATCCCCTGGAATAAGATGACATGATTCCCTCATTCAAAATATCCATATGGTGTTTTTCCTATGGATATATGTTCATTTAAGACCTCGCAGTCAATGTCTCCCAGGTGGGACTCTCTCACGCACTCAAGAAGCGACGGATTCAACACCATCAACTTATAAAAGTTTGTACCCTCATGCTACACGAGGGTAAGCTATAAGGAAGCTAAATGTTCTTAAGAATCCTAAAATAATTGGTCCTAGGAATTCCTGCTAAGGGAATATACTACAACATTTCCCTTCCCTATAGTATATACTATCTCAAATTCATAGTCCTATAGGAACTCCAACCAGTATCCTTGTCTCGAGTTCAAGTCTCTCTAGATGAAGATTTACCTAAGACTCTGGTGGTATGAGTAAACCACAAATCACCCTCCTAGAATATAATGTATCCAATTTTTCAGGGAGAATACTATGACTTCAAACTCTAATTCATGATTTATGTAGTTCTTCTCATGGGGTCTCAGCTGCCTCAACCCCCCCCCCCCCCCCTGAATGGCTCAAGGGACTTAATTTTTATTTATTTTTGATAACCCCCCTTTCAAGGGATTAGGGGTTACCCTTACAAGGCCCATAGGCTCAGAGATTACATGTCCCGTAGGCCTTATAAGATTTTATGACCTGAAAGACATAGGGAATTCAACTAGACTATGTACATGGAACTGACCCTCTCCAGCACATGCATCGTGATAATAGCTCTCCATCATCGCATGGCTATCTGGTTGGGCTTCCCGTGCAAGAACAGGATGGTCCCTATGGCATATCCATACCCTCTCATTCTGATAAATACATTTGGCTCTACTCTGGTGAGTTCACCTACTCTAAATCCTCTTATAGGGATGCTCCTTTTTTTAGAGTATATCTGGGGAAACTGCATGTGGCTCAATGGCCATGAGGTGGCCCGAATGCCTTAAAGGTGGCTTGAAATCCCAACTAACCCAAATCCATTGGTGGCCTGAAATCCTTAAGGAATCTAAGCCCAATCTGGTGGCCCAAGGTGAATAGTTCCAACACCTACAGTATCTAATAGTACCTGTTACAGTTACTGCTACAGTGCCCGCTATAGTACCCACACAATGTATTGTACTGCTACAGTGCCTGCTTCAGCTGCCTCAACATGTATGTGAAAAGTTCCTATTGTTGCATCAACATGAAACTAAAATCATCTTTTGAGGCATCACAATACACGACACACTCCAAAACCTCCTCTGGTAGTCTCAATATTGCAGCACTCATCATCCTCATCCTCAACTCCTCAAAGGCCCTCTAGCACTTCACAAACTAGGTAAATAAATTCTTTTTCTACATTAGGGTGTTCAAAGGGTGTTTGATTCTAGAAAATTCTACTACAAACCTCATGTAGTGCCCTATCAAGACAAGGAATCTCTGTACCTCTAACAAATTATTTGGTGGCTCTTAAGAAATCTCTACTTCAATCTTTTTTTGATCCATGGATAAATTTTTTTCAGAAATGAAAATCCCTAGAAAGTGAACCTCATATATCCCGAACTGGAAATTCTAGAGCATTCCGTAAATTTATTTATCTCAAATCAAGTCTAGTACCATCCTCGATTTCTCTGTATTCTCCTCCTCTAATGTAGAGTAGATGAGTATGTTGTCAGTGAAGATAACAACAAACTGATTCAAGTATGGCTAAAAAAGATGGTTCATCAAAGCCCTAAAAATGGTGAGGGAATTCGTCACTCCAAAGAGAATCACTAGGAAATCATAGTGTCTGTAGCATCAAAAAAATGATATATTTGGAATATTAGCCTCATGAACTATCAACTAGAGGTTGTATAACCTGATATTGATATTCTAGAACCATCTTGTGCATCACAACTGATCATAGAGGTCTTCAATTATTAGTAAGGGGAACTTTTTCATTATTATGATCTGGTTTAGGTAATGATAATCCACATAAATACATAATATACCATACAAATTTTCCATGAACAACATTAGAGATGCCCAGGTGGACACACTGGGTCTGATGAAACCTTTCTCAAGAAGGTCCTACAACTACAGTCAAAGCTCCTAGAGCTCAGTAGGTTCCATCTGATACACCATAGAAGATATTGAGGTAGTCCTTGGATGCAAGTCAATGAAAAACTCCATAACCCACCTCAGAGGTAATCCTGGAATGTATTTCAGAAATAAATCCATATAATCCTCCATAATTGAAGGAATCCATATACCTGATGAACCTACTACACCAAGGGATACACATTCCAATTGATAGGTGATAGGCTACAACCTCATTCTCATAATATCGATTTTTTTCAATGAGGTATCTCTCACCAAAAAAGAGAACCTTGTACCATCAGTGCATAGGCATCTGACTAGTATGTGGTGATAGTAAATATAGCCTCGAACCATGGAAAGAAAATATATTCCCAAGATGGAATCATAGGGTTCCATTATGATAACCAAAATGTCCTATGTGAAACTCTCTTCTCCCAGTAATGTCTCAAACTACTGGAAGATAAAATATACAAAAGAAGCATTTCTTACAGGAACCTCGAGACGGAGCTCCTATGCTAGTGTCTCTACTAGTAACTATAGCTTTCTCAAGAGGAGTTGAGAGATAAAATAAATATTGGAACTTTTGGCTATAAATATTGAGGTATGATTATAATAAACATAGACCATACCTAGAATCATCTCATCCACTGCAGGATCGTAGGCATCTAAATCTTGCATCTATACATGGCTCTAGCCACCAACAACCTGAGCATAAAGTGGGATACCTATTTGTGGTGGTGGTGGAGGGATCTGACACTTTCATCCCCAACCTATATCTCCTATTTCTCCTCCACTATCTCTACCTCCCTGGGGACCACCCTTATCATAGCATTGTCTCTGTCATGGCTTTCCGTCAGATATTTTCCTGGGCTGCTCTTTACGCCTGGTTG
Source organism: Viscum album (assembly GCA_963277665.1). NCBI lineage: Eukaryota > Viridiplantae > Streptophyta > Magnoliopsida > Santalales > Viscaceae > Viscum > Viscum album. Next base: position 748,456,459 of record OY728138.1, on the reverse strand, counting down.
GGCAGTCCTGTTCCATGAGACCTCTCCCAACACAAGTGAAGCACCACCCCTATCTGGGATGCCCTTCCACTCTATGTTTCCAAGTCCCCATATGTCCACTTTCCTGATCCTACTCATGGACTGGTCTCTCATTTTGTGGTCTATATCACCTGCTAGGTGATGTAGATGACTCATCTCTATTTCACCCACTACCAGCTCCGGCTATCTGACATTCCTCCAACATAAATATCTCTATCACAAGTGCCTTTTTTAACACCCCAACATATGTGGGGATGTACAAGGGCACTATATTGGGTCAGATCACTCTATAGAATCCCTACTCAAACATTCGTTCTTGGAAGTAACCATCTTGGATCATGTCGAGAGAGTACCATGTAAGGTCTTTGAACCAAGATGCATACTCATCAACTATCATCCATCCCGACTGAATCTCTAGAAGCTCCTGATTTTAGATTGAGTGTAAGCAGAAATGGTGGTACATCTTACGAAATAGCTGTTGGACGTCATCCCATGAGAGTGTAGACTCATCATGCATCTCTGTAACAAGACACCATCAATTATCATCCACTCAATATAAAAGGCTAGCTGCTAAAGCCACCATCCGATCCATCGAGGTCTGGATAATCCAGAAGATACATACCACTGACTCTAGGCAATCCTATATTTCCTAAGGACCTCGATCATTGTAGAACATTAGCGGTATCTGATAATGGAACTCACGGAGTGCACTCAGCCTCTACAAATCCTCAGTATACTATTCCTGGATGATTTACTACTCAACAGGTGGAGGTGATACTACATTACCACCTAGAGGAATGCGATCATAATATGGACCCTGAACTAAGGCCTTTCTACTCATAGGGTTTTCTTCACTAACTAGATCTGGTATCCTGGATGAATATCATCACAGAGGAACCTTGGAAGTTATCAAGGAGTACCATGGTCATATTAGCATATATATATTAATATATATATATATATAAACAACAATGGGGAGTTAACTCAAGAAAGACAGTCAAATACTTAATCCTATATGACTCATATACCATTGATCCATGCAACAAATGTCTTAGCTTGCTGAGTCAACAAGAAGATATTTAGGGTCCTGATGAATGGATACATTGGCCACATATACCATAACTGAATCCTTGGCCTGAGAGCCACACTCAAGACACTTTGACACTATTTCCCTAGACCCAACCAATCCACTTAAGGGGAAACATACGAACAACTTCCCAATGAATGATATTTCTTTAATACCTATCTATCATGACATGACCCAAGATGGGGCTCAAGACACAACTACCTCAAGCTCACTTCATTAGTCTAAGGGGTAGAGACAAGCGGTGAAGGAATAACTAACATGGGGAGGCCTTTTCCTAAGTACTTGTACACATGAACATAACCCACTCAATGAAAAAGTGCAAATGGAAGAAGTAAAATATGAAGCACTACTGTAAATAAACCAAACATGCATGGACCTCTAAAGAGTATGAAGTAAAGTAGCGTAAACTGAAAAAAGGGTCAAAATACATGACCAACTAGAAATGTATCCCATCCTGATAGAAAACTATAAAATTAAAATATCTAAGAGATCCCAACTCCTGGATCCCAATCTATGACCACTGTATGCAGTCCAATAACACCATATCACAAATCTCCCTTGAAGTCAAGATCAACCTGTTTGTTGTCTACAAAAGACACGAAAAGTGTTGGGTGAAGCCGGTGTAGGGGTGAGTGTCTACATGCACAGTAGAATACCCAGAAAAGGGTGAAGGGAGAGTAGTAAGAGATACATATGAAGAGGAAGCAATAGATAAAAGAAGTTATAGTGAAAGAGTATAGCTCAACCCAAGAATATAGTGAAAGTAAACTCATCCAAAGACAAGGATATCGACATTGTGAGAATAGGAACCTCTCGTCGAGTCTTCACTACCTATATCTGTAGAGTAGACTAATCCAAAATTGATAAGATAGAATGGAAATCATGTAGAATACCTCCCACATCATTCCCTCTCTTATAAGTAAGGTAACCAAACTTGAAGAGTGGGTACCAAAGAAGGATGTGTGTGTGTGTGTGTGTTCAGTCAAGGAAAACTAAATGAGGGGGTAAGGGGATCTCCACCTCACATAACATCTCAAGAAAAAGAGTATCTGACAGTTCCAAATAAAGTCCATCAATTATTCCCAACATCCCACACTCCTTCCTTGAACACTCATGTTTAAGGGACTCAATCATCGCACCTTTATACTATTAAATTTTGTCGATGGTGAATCGCCTGTATGGTTTTAGGTCGCATCACAAAAACACATATCAATGGGGAAAGTGTACCTCTTACTCATGAGTTCAAAGCTACATCAGACCATGTCTCACCACTCTTTCACATAGTCGAGTGGCCATAAATTATAATTAGGGATCCCATACCCTGGTATGAAAGTAGGGTTATACTCTGATAGTCACCAAGGAACTACACTGCCCAACCTAGCTAGATGGTTATGCTTGGGAATGTAATTAGGGAAAACCACTACCCAGTCCCACTAGAGGGTAATCCTGGCGAGTCATTAGGAAACATCACTACCCATCCTTATTGGAGGGTTCTTCCTGGAAGAATTCATTGGGGAACTCCACTACCCATCCTTGCTAGTGGGTAAGCCCAAAACTTTCATCAGGGAATACCACTACCCAGACCCAATGGAGGGTAATTTTGAAATGTCAAGGAACTATACTGCCTAGTCCTAATAGAGTTCAACTTGAAAATATCATCAGGTAACGACACTAACCATCCCTATTAGAGGGTAACCCTAGTGCTTTCTTCGGGGAACTTCAATGCCCATCCCTGCTTCAGGGTTACACCCAAAAATGCTCTGGTGATTCTATATGATTGTTTCCATCATTGGGTGTCACCTCAGTGTGTTAGAAACCCAGATAATTTAATATCATATCTCAAATTTCACTTCTGATGGAACCATCACGTTTTATGCATAAAAACACTCAGGATAGTCTACTCATGGGCCAAAATCTAAGTTTAAATGAATGAGATATGGATGCTCAAAGTTCACTCATAAGATCTCAAGGAGTACACAACGTGTAAGAATACCCACATGGTGTGTGGTCCCTCTTCACTACCTGACTATATCTTAGGACGTTATAGGTCCCATCCGTGTAGGGGTATACACCGTGTAGGTGGACTACACAGCGTGTCCCACCTATCCAACGATTGGGTCGTGTCTGTTGTCTATGTCCGTGTACTCAGACCCTGTGTCTATGCACTTTCGTACATGACATGTGGATGGTCATGTGGTCCATCACACTACACACCAATGTTCCATGCTTATAGATTTTCAAATCCCTAGTGCCTCCGTTGAAAAGGCTACACACATTGGGTTTTTCATTGTACACATCGTGTAGTTGCGATTTTTTCAGAAACCTTAGATTCAATCTGCCACACCAAATATGTTCTAACTATCTTGGATTCTTCTTCAATTATACTAAAAAAAGGATCTGACCATAGATTTTGGATCTCAGTTGTTCACTATGAATCTACTTTGATCACAAAAGTGGGTCCTTTTCATACATTCTACATGCACCTTAGGCTTCATAACTTGACGATCTAGCTCAAAATCTACATATTGAACATCCTTTCATTACAACGATTCCAGATATGTAATCCACTCACAATATCATTATTGTTTCATTAATGCATCATGAATTTGGGCACATGATCGAGCTCAAGTCACCCAACAACTGTCGATCTGGGAACCATGGGGATTCCATCGATGAAGAATGTGAAGAACAAGGGATAAAATCAACAAAAAATGTTTAGAACATCGTTTTCCAATATTTCATGGACAAAGATTAATAACAGGGCCCCAAGGTAGATAAAAATTGATAAAACAATGAAAAAATCTAGTACATGGGATCATGAAATGGACAAATAGGGTGTTGATCGTAGAAATAAGAATGATCTACTCAAAAATTTAATCCCAAGGCATATAAATACCAATGATAAGTCCTACCTCAGTTTAGATCAATATCTATTGAAGAAATCACTCACCAACGAGTTTGGTAGGATCAGATATGTTCGTTGCACTTTGATTCACATTAATCCATGGATTCTTCATTTGTCAAATGGATTAACCAAATGGAGGAGGGGAGGAGAGCTTCACTTCAGGTGGGATAATTATGATCCAACCCTGGAGAATTTTCCCTAATGACACGTTTAAAGATTTCATTCCATTTCAAGGTTTAATTAATTAATTAATTAATTAATCTAATTAAATATACTACCAATGAGAAAGGGGTCTCAATATCCTGTGATGACTTATTTTATGTCACGCCTAGGGTAAACACCACATTCTGAACCCAACCATGGTCTCAAACTTCTGATCTGATCAACCATTTAATATTTATCCCATTTTCTATAATTAAGAAATTACACACAATATAAAATATATTTAATATTTTTATAAAAATAATTCTGAACATATCGAGCCTTAGAATCACGCATCATCTCAACACCAAACTCTGGGAATATATATATATATATATATATTTCAAGTTATACAAGGGAAAAAATGAGTCACTATAGCGAAGATACCTTATCCTTTTATTTATTCTATGAATGGAAATTTATATCATGAAGATATATGTATATGGAGCCTTATTCCTAAAGGTTTGGAGTTTTTAGTTGGACTTATTTTTGCTACTGAGTTACCTGACATCTTAAAAAAACTTAGTAATATTTCTAAAAAACAGGGAGGTCCCACCTAGTATATCATACCCATTAAATGAATATGGATAGAAAACATTAGGGGTAAAAAATGGGAGGAAACTAATGGTTTCTAGGTTGTTTCTTTAAGTTTTATATTTGAATAAATACCTCTCACTTATTTTTGTAATGATGTTATTGTTAAAAAAACTCCCACTATATGATTGGTCTTGATTTGAAGATTATTTATGAATATATTTAATGATAAATATTGGTTTTTATTTTTAGCAATTGTTTGGAAGTGACCATGTGTGTTTCAGTGTACAAGGACACATTTATGTTCTCACGATCAAGTTACAAAGAGAAGAGGGAATGATCAATTTTGTGATATACTTACTAGTTGTAGAGTCATTTTGATTTTCAAGGATATAAGTATCTATTATTTAGATAAAAAGGGAAAAAAAGTCCATTAACTCTAAGTATGGGTAATTTAAAATTCTAGAAACTCATTATGATATATATTTTTCTTGTAGGTTCTCTAACTTTCTCACCAAAGTACTATTTAAATGGCTTAAAGGGAGGATTCATTTTTAATTTAACAATGGTCAAAGACTCTATATTTCAGGGGAGTAATTATTTTAACCTTTTTATATTTTTTATCGACCTTTATTTTCATATTGTTGCTATTAGTTTTTGTTTTTATTTATTTTTTCTTGTTTGTGAGTTGCTTCCATAAATGTTGAAATTATTTCCTGAACCTTCTAGTCACTGAGTTTGATAGATTTATTTTTGTGTTATAAAATTTGTAGTGAATTCATGTTATTATTAATGTTTGAAAATCATTATATAATTAAAATATATCATGAAACATTTGGAAAATATTTGTCTATGATCAAATGATTTATGTAGTTGATAATTCGGAACCTTGTTCATTTCATGAATTTCTTTGTATATTTTTGTGATTTTTTGGTTGGAATAAATCTTTGATCATTCATGTTAACTCTCAAAACCAGATTTCACTTTGCTGAATATTAAAATAATTTTGAATCAAACTAATTAAATGTGTCTCCCACTTAAGATATTTCATTGGGTATAATGCTAGGTTTTATGTCTGGAGGAGGGGTCTAAACTGATCTAAAATTCAATTCATTAAGAACCCATCAGAACACCGTAACTTTTTTCAAAATTCTGAGTTTTTAAGAATCACTTAGGAATCTTCAGTGGGTGACATTTTTTTCTCAAATTTTAATGTTTTTTTGATACTTTAAGAAGGTTAATCCTTATTACCTTATTTATTTAATTGGGTAAATCATTTTTCATTCCCATTTAAAAAAATGTTTTCAATATATTTTTTGAAAAATATTATCCAATAATAATTGTCTTTTATTTTTAAATTTGAATTTAACTCAAAATATATGCATCCAAATTGATTATGAAATGAAAATCAAAATACAGTATGAACTATTTATTATTTTGTTTTCTTTATTCATTTTTAATTAACCTTTAGCTAAGGTGTATATTCAACCAATAAATTATCACTCCACACTATTCAACAACGTTTATATTTTATTATTTCCTCTTCAATTATGTGAGTTTACTCTTCAAAAGGTAAAGAGTATTTTGTACTTCTAGTTGGACGAAAATTGATTTTTTTTAAATTCACTTTAAAATTTTAAATTTATAATATTTTTTGTAAAATAGTAACCTAATTTTCAATAAATATATTTAATTCAATACGACATTCATTTTTTTAGTTTAGAGAATCAATGAGGGAAAATATTTTTGAAAATCAATTCATTTGTGACATTACTTCTATTACAATTTGAGATTTTTTTTTCCACTAAATTTGTATTAATTAGTTTCTTGAGGATAAAAAACATCTTAGTTGTGGGGGAATTTGATATTACCCCTTTTCATATCTTTATCCACATGAATTTTGTAGTTTAAATTATTATTTTTTAAATAAAACAATCCTTTATTTATTTAATTATTCTAAGTGGTTAATTAGTTGTCAGATTGTTAAATTAATGATTTTTATCTTTCAAATATAGTTTTTATTTTTAAGATATAAAACATGTCAATATTTGAGTGTTTTATTTAATTATTTTTTCTTTTAAAATGTTAAATTTATGTGACTTGAGTTAATTATTTCTTTCTATTAATTCAATACTTTATTTCATTATTAATTAATTAATTAATTGGCATATATAGTTTATATTTAACTTTTAATATTTTGTTTTTAAGATTTTATATTTATTTATAATTTTTAATCATTACACAGTTTATTCTTTTTTTCAATTTCTTTTTGTTTTAATTAATTAATGTAATTTGATTTTTTTAATTTTTTAATTTTATTTTATTAGTTTATCATTGTGTTTAAATTAAATTGGTCATAATGGGTTTTAATTATTTATTTTTAAACGATTAAATGTTTGGATAATTTAATTTAATTTGTTTTTAGGCATATGGTCAAACATCATGTGTTGTGTGTAACGACTCCGTTTTTACCTTGTAAAACATTGAAATATTTTAAGTAATATTTTCAAAGCTAGTCTTTGAGTTGGCATGGGATTCCAGGACCTAGAGAGGCCTAGTATGGATATAATAAAAATAATAAATAATATGATATCACACACATATATATTTTTTTCTGAAAGAATGGAATAACTATCAAATGGTGTCTGTGATCGGAAATCTAATACCACAATTAAATATGAGATGTGGGTTTTACCCAAGGTGTGAGATAATATTTTTGTGCGTATGATGTCAATATTGAGCTCCATCATGGGTAGAATAATAATTAAATAAATTATCTAAATTATTTAATTACTATTATAACATAATCTTAAACCCTCCAATTTGTAAATGTGCTTATAGAAAATCCATAAGGTTATCTATATAACCCTAGGGATTGAGATAGGATCTATAAGCGGATCATTATTGAATGACCAATAGAAGATCATGGATTGGCTATTGGTGTCCCAATAATGCTTATGGATATCACCAACGACTGTAACATGGATCCATTTTCCACCAGATATTAATCCAAACCTAAGGTGGGATATTTTCTTGTGGATTTTAACTCCATTTGTGTATCCCTTGTTGAAGTTGGTTCTATCCATTAAACAAGATTGATTTACAGATCAATAGTTGATTTACGGGAATCTATTTATCTTCCTAGATTTATTAATTGTTGATATTTGAGGATGCCTTTTTTAAATTCCTATTAATTCATCAATTATACATTAACATATTGAGGCCAATCTGAATAATGGATGAGGTTCAATCCTCAGGTTTATTTTTTGTGGTTTTCTCTCCCCATTCTACATAAAAACTTTTTTTATATTTCATTTAGCTAGAGTTTCAACAAATAATTGGTGAAATATCATTGTGTAATCATTCTTTGGTGAAATGGATCATTACTATGTGTTTGGGTTTGATATTGAAGATGTGATTTTTGTGTGTGGTAATGATGATATAACAGGATCAAATCAAGAGTTTACAACTCATGGTTTAGTCATCTCAGCATGGAAGTATGATGAGAGATGCTTCATGAATGGATTCATGTGGCTAGAATCTAATCACTGGTGTTATCCAAGCTCATACAACCCCATATCTGTGTTTATAGGCTGTTCTGGGGGTAGATTTGATGGTGGAAGCGACATAGGAATGACAGGTAGAACAATCTGTATTTTCTATGAAAATCCAGACTACACCACATAAACTCCATAGTAATATGCAATTGTTCCCCACCTATGGTGATGGAGTTTATGTGCAGATAAAAATATCACACACCGTGTGGAACCACCACACACCGTTTGATCTAATATTGGAAGCCTGGAGTGTACTCTAGGTGTACACAGGCACACACATGGAAAGGCACGCATGCATGACCAAAGTACATAGGCATGACCCTAAGTACATGGGCATGATCCAAAGTACATGGCCTCGAGCATGTTGCATAATATAAATGTCATACTAACCTCTACCCACTATTTATCCTAAAAGTATATTTAGTGTATATATAAAAAGAAAAAACATGTGATATGGGGAGACATTTGTTGACCTGAGGAAGACAATAAATGCACTGTACTCCGAGTAATTACCATGTACATTCTCCATGGAAGGTTGAGGCCCTACAAATCTTCAGTGTATACAAATTAAATTTGGGTGTGTTCCCTTGGTTCATCCCCATGAGGGTATAGTGAGTTATTTTGTCATAAGAATAATATGTGATCCCATTTATGAGATTAGTCTAGGATAGAGTTTAGGAATCCCTTTATGTGAACTAGGGTGTGATCCTCTCTCGTTTCGTTATCTTTCTTAGGTGGGGTTCAAGGAATATTCATGAGTAAATTATGTGGTCATACAATCCCCTACATAGAGGTTTATTACAATTAGGATCAAGTATAACCTAGAGGACTTGGATGAGATCCCTTGTCTATGCATTTATATCTTCAATGTTTTAGTGAGTACTTTTTTGGTGAGGTCAGATGGGCATGACTAATTAGACGAGTGCCATCAGTGATAATATAGCTGTAACACTAGAGAATTTTATGTTATATAAATCATCAAAGGAATCTTTTTCTACACAACACTTTCTTGGCTTTCTTTACACGAAATCGCGACCTTCCTCGATAGCTTGCATCGTACGCAATACCGAGTTTCACTAAACAACGATATGCTATTAAAATATTATTAAAACTAGACGTTATGAATAGTAATAACAACTTTTTGAAATTTTGTGAATTTTATTTTTCAAAATGGAATTCATTTTTGGATTCGGAATACCGAAATTATCCTAGGGTGAAATTTTGGTATTTTTCTGAAAACTTTCAATTTTTGATGAATAGTGAAACCACTAAGTGGTATGTTAAACAATAAATTTTGCATAAAACTTAATTTTACCACTTTTGTGAATGGAATTTCAAAAATCTGATAAAAACGGTTGATATCAGTAAGTAAAATGTGGTTCAATGAGATAAAAATAATTTTTTGGTGAATAGTAACTTTTTACTTTTTTTTACCACGGTAATAAGTAAATAGGGTAATTAAGGGTAATGATAAAATTATTATTACCCAAACAGATGTACTAATTCTATTGGATAAGTGTAATTCGACCAAAAACAAACTTAGGAATTAAATATGACCATTTAGGCCCAATTGGATTAGATTAGGACATTTATTATTAATTTATTTAAAAAAGGGTTAAAATAGTTAAAATCAAAGTTTAATAAGTAAATAATTTTTAATATGGGGTTATACATAAGATAAATTCGACTATAAATATTCATTAGAAAGCTAAAAATATTTCCTACATAATGGTATTTTATTTGTTATTTTAGACATTAAATAATTTAATTTATTTATGACACAATGATGATGCAGTAATTATCTTATTAATGAAATATTGACATAATTGATGTTATAAACACCAAAATAAATGTAATTTGAGACTTTTTATGAATCCCACTAATTTTCTAGGTTAATATGACATGTTATTATTGATTTAATTAACTTGGTTCGAACTAATAATTCTGTTATGATTTTCACAAAAAACAATTATTAAAAGTGTCAAAATTGACACAAAATAGTTTTGAAAACAAATATTATATTGGTAATTGTTATTTTATTCCTAAAAATCTAATTTTCGGCTAAGTGAGTTAGATAATGTTATATATATCAATAATAAACAACTTGGGGTTCGTTTGGATGATTATAGTATGTTTATTAACCTTATAGTATAAGAACACAAGAAGACATGGTAAAAGTAAAATTATTTAACTTAATGTTAAATCTAAATAATAAAGTTAAAATAGGAACCTAAAATTGTATAAATTCTATTGGATGAAAGGATTTATACCCATACCCACCTTATCTTATAAATATATCAATTTGGAGCTATTTAAAACCGAACTTGACTTTATAATAAAATAATAGTTTTAGTTATTCCAAAGGTGCCCCTATCCTCCCTTATAAAAGGACACCTCCTCCCCCTCTTCCTCACACCAGTTGGAGCCTTCAAGCTCGGCCAAACCCTGCCACATTATCCTCTCCACTTCCCTAGAGACATCCTAGTGTTTCTGGTCTTCTTAAAAGACCAATTTTAGTGCCCTAAAAGGTCTCAAAGAAGCACTTCAAAGAAGAGGTAATGTCCGTTACCGATTCTTTCATCTTTATTTCTTCTTCCACTTCTTCTTCTTTAGTTGTTTCATTATGAAGTAGTAAAATCAGTATCACTCATATACTGATATGTTATTATATGTATGAAACAACCCTATTTCACCATCTATCCATCCTATGGAAAAAGAAATCACCGCGCGTGCGTACGTACGGAATACCGTCTCCACGCCGTGGTGTAATCTATTTTCCACCACCACCTTACTTGGATGGGTATAATGGTGTAAATGATGACCATATATGACTATTATAAAGTGATATTGATTCTGAAATAGAATACATATACTCCAATACAATTCCACGATCATAGGAACGATATCATCACTCGTGCGTAAGTACGGAATACCGTCTCCACGATGTGATGCGACTCGTTCTACATGATTTTCATTTCATAATGATTATATAAATGAATTGAATGAATTAATATGATATATATTACACTAATACCATTCTGGAAATGAGGTATCTATAACCTAAAGAGAAGAATAAGAATTTATTCTACAAAACACGCATAAGAACAAAAAGTTATAAACACCCAAATAACAAGGAGCAATGAAATATTACTACTAAGAAGCTAAGAATATGACCATATATGATATCATAAAAATACGTATTATTCTGGAATAAGTCAATAACATTATTTAAATCATTATACAGGAGGTTCGGACACTTACAAAGCAAGTCGGACCTAAGGTAAGGGAAATATCACAATCTCATTTTTATCCGAGATTGTTTATACTTTGGCATTTACTGGGGTGTATTTTATCATCAAAATACATGTTTCCTCAATATGTAATATTATTTCCATCCACCTACAATTGTTTAAATCCAATTTTACCCTTAGGTGAGTTTTTAGTAAAGGGTATGAAAGGAATCTTTTGTCGTTTTTCGTACGACGTACTTTTTGACTTTTCCGACAAAAGTACGAAGAATGATTTTCTTAACATATATGGCATGAATGGATTTTTAAAACATTATTTCCAAGAAGCTTCCTTTAATAGTTTTAAAGATTATTTTTAATCAACTTCTTTTAGTTTATAATTGTACGACATGTTAAGAAAGGAAAAGTGTTTTTGAAGAAGAAAGGATATTTTCCTCAAGAATGGAGTTCAAGTGTTTTATCAAAATTATTTTCCATCTAAGATAATAAAGGGTTCTATTTTTATCCCTATTATTACATTTATTTGATTATGTTGTGATGGAATTTTTTTTATGAATTCCTTTATCGTATATGAATTGTTTTATGATGTCATGATGTTTAAGATTCCCATTTTTATTACATGGGTTATGCAAAGATGTATGGTTTATGATTTTGTGCACACATAAGAATGGTATCATTATGAGATGGGTGGGAACTATATCTCCCTCCAATTCATTGGGTAAAGATTTTATATCTCATGAGATAGACATGGCTGGAACGGTAGGTTATACCGGTTCAGTGAAACAGAACTGAAATGAGGGTGACTCGGTTCAGAAAGGGACTTTGTACACTAAGATAGTATTGGCAATGAGTCTTGACTAACATGAAATTATTATCTATGATTATGTGTGTATGCCACAATTTTTCATGTTTTATGTTATTATTATTGTGATTACATTTCACTGCCATGATTTATCCCATGTTATGAAATTATGATCTCTTTTGCAGGTTAAGATTTCCAAAAGTTATGTGCTTGTGTATACGATGTGATTGATATTTCTTTTGTTTACCCATACTGAGCATTTGAGCTCACCCTTTCATATGTTTTCTTTCCCCAAGTCAGGAAGAAGGTTATTAAGTAAGATATGCCAAAAGGAACTATAGATATGATGAAATAAATGGGAGACAGTGTAGACGCTTTATGAACCAATTGTTTATGTTCCCCAGTTTCTAAAGACACAATACCTATACGGTCCTTTTGTGGTTTTGTTTTATGTTGTAATAAGTATGCTTCAATTTTGAATTATTAACAATGTATGTAAAGTACGAGTCGTTATAGTTGGTATCAGAGGCAAAGGAGGTAGGAATGTATCTGATCCTTGGGAACTCTCACATGTGAGCATTGGACGAAGCATGGCTCTCCGCCCAAGGGATTCATGAGGAAATGGCTACCACTGGGGATGGTGGTGTGTCCCACCTAGGGGGTGTAGCCGCCCATGGAGTGCCCTGATAGGATTCAACTATAGTCCACTGGATGTAATTCCAGACCGTTATAGTTTGTATCGGAGGAATGGTATAGTCAACCTTTGGAAACTAGGATGTGAAAGCCTTAGTAAGAACCCTAAGGATAAGTCTAAGCATAGAACACAATCTTAGTGTTTTAGAAATGGCCATGAATAACCTAGGATAAGACCTTAAGTGTGAAATTTTATTCTTGATTATGTGGTTTTCCTATTATAATTAGTGTTGCTCACACTATTCTTCTTGGTTTTAGTCAATGGCTGGATCCTGAAGGAACTGTGCTAATGCGGAATGCGACGGGAAATGCAATGATTGTCCCCTGGAGAAACCAAACATTATGGGAGCTGGAATGAAAAATCTTGTATCCATGCTCACACAACATTCTCAAGCTATGAATCATGCAGAACTTCCAAACGATCAAAGGAAGGAGCAACATTCTGGTGAATCCTTCATGAGGCAGCGTCCACCTTCTTTCAGCGGTTCTACTGATCCATTAGTTGCTGAACAATGGATTAGTACTAATAAAAAGATATTTTTATTTCTTCAATGTTATAAAAATGATAAAGGCATCCTAGAAGTGTATCATTTGGAAGGAGATGTTGATCAATGGTGGAATCTTATTAAGAATACGAGGAAAAGGGATGAAATTGAGTACATGGAATGGGACGAGTTCAAGAACTTATTTTTCAATAAGTACTTCCCTCTTATTCTCCGAACAAAGATGGAGAAAGAGTTTCTTGAACTAAATCAAAAGGATGATGAATCTATTGGTACCTATGAAGAAAATTTTACAAGACTTGCAAGGTACGCTTCTGATATTATTATCCAACCTGAGAGTAAGATCGATCGATTCTTTAGTGGCTTAAAACCAAGTCTTCGAAGGGAGTTAGATATAAGGGACTCCAATAGCTACGAGGAAATCGTTCGATGTGCTCTCAAAGTTGAGATGGAGATTGGAGTAACCCATCCGTCGTATGGGTTTGATAAGAAGAGGAAAATGGAATTCAAAGGAAAATCTAAAGAGCTCACTGAAAAGAAGATAAGCTTTCCCTTATGCTCAAAGTGTGGAAAGAAACATGGAGGGAGTTGTCGTAAAGGGACAAGTAAATGTTTCAAATGTGGAAAGTAAGGTCATCGGGCATTTGAATGCCGCGATAATGGGAAGAAGATGTCTAATGATGCAAACAAAGGAAGGGGTACAAAGAATGAACCTACTACACTTCAATGTTTCATGTGCAAGGAGATGGGGCATTATCCTAATAAATGCCCTTATCCAAGGGTTGATGATGATGGTCGATGTCAACAAACTATTAAGGCTAAAGACAAAGGAAAGTCACATGCAATTTCTATCAGCGATGTGGAGTACGATAACGATGTGGTGAAAGGTACACTTACCATCTACTCTAAAGTAGAAAATGTTTTATTTGATTCTGGATCCACCGACTCTTTTATTTCTGAAGAATTTTCTAAGGGTATCACCGTATTAACTCAATAATTAGATGTTGAGTTAGCTGTGACAACACCTAATGGCACAACAGTCGCATCAAAAGTTTATAATTCTTCTCCGATCGAAGTTTGTGGGAAAGTGATTCCTGAAAATCTTGTGATCCTTCCTATAGTGGAATTTGATGTGATTCTTGGCATGGATTGGCTTTCTTTATATGGAGCTCATATCAATTTCCAAAGAAGGGAAGTCACATTTCATATTCCAGATCAATCTATGATCATCTATCAATGCAAGGAAGAACATAACCTTCCAATGGAAATTTCTTCAATCTTATGGGTCTTGATGCCACTAAATGAAGGTTATTTATCTCAAATGGTTGGTGAGAAACTCACGATTAAGAATATTCCCATTGTACGGGTGTTTGATGATGTCTTTCCAGAGGAATTACCGGGACTTCCACCAAATCGTGAAGTTGAGTTTTCAATAGAACTCGTACCGGGTGCTTTGCCTATTTCAAAGACACCTTATAGAATGGCCCCAATTGAGTTGCAGGAATTGAAGAAGCAACTCCAAGAGAATCTTGATAAGGGATTCATATGCCCTAGTGCGTCACCTTGGGGAGCACCTGTTCTATTTGTTAAGAAGAAAGATGGATCAATGAGACTCTGCATTGATTATCGAGAACTTAACAAGATCACTATCAAGAACAAATATCCTCTCCCACACATTTATGACCTATTTGACCAACTACGCGGATCTCAATACTTTTCCAAGATTGATCTTCGTTCAGGGTATCATCAATTAAGGTTAAAAAGGGAGGATATACCAAAGACGGCTTTCCGTACAAGGTATGGACACTATGAATTTATAGTGATGCCATTTGGTCTTACTAATTCCCCTGCTATCTTAATGGATCTGATGAATAGAGTCTTTAGAGACTATCTTGATCAATTTGTGGTAGTCTTTATAGACGATATTCTTGTCTAATAAAGGTCAAGGAAGAACCTGAAGATAACTTGACAATTATATTAAAGACCCTGAGAAAGGAGAAGATTTATGCCAAATTTACCAAGTGTGAATTTTGGCTTCAAAAAGTTGCATTTTTGGGTCACATAATCTCAAAAGAGGGGATATCTGTGGATCCAGCAAAAACAGAGGTTATCGAAAGATGGTCGAGACCAACAACAATAACTGAGATCCGAAGTTTTCTTGGTTTGGCTGGATATTATCGATGTTTTGTGAAAGTTTTTTCACGATTATCTAATCCACTCACCAAGTTGACTCGGAAAAGAATTAGGTTTGTCTGGACGGAAGAATGTGAAGAGAATTTCAAGGAGTTGAAAAGAAGGTTATCCAGTGCACCTGTGCTCACACTGCCTTGTAGTGGAGAAAGGTTTTTGATATAAAGTGATGCATCCAAGAAGGTATTGGGGTGTGTTCTTATGCAAAATGATATGGTGATAGCTTATGCCTCACGACAATTGAAAATCCATGAGCAAAATTACCCAACACATGATTTGGAGTTAGCTGTGGTAATCTTTGCATAAAAGATTTGGAGGCATTACCTTTAAGGTGAAAGGTGTGATATTTATACTGATCATAAAAGTTTAAAGTATATTTTTACACAAAAGGAGATGAATATGCGTCAAAGAAGATGGTTGGAGCTGATTAAGGATTACGACTGCTCAATCCATTACCACCCTGGGAAAGCAAACAAGGTGGGAGATGCATTAAGTCGACAAGACCATGCTAGTTTATCCATGATGAGGATCACAAAAGATCCAATATTTATGGAATTACAAAGGATGGATCTTGGAATTATAATAGAAGGGGAAAGATCTTATCTTTCTCAAATGAATGTTCAAGCATCTATACATGTGAAGATTAAAGAGGCACAGAAAGAAGATGTCGAGTTACAAAAGAAGGTGAGAAATATTCCTGAGTTCAACCTTGATTGTGATGGGATAATAAAGTTTAGGAATCGGGTTTGTGTTCCTCCCATCCCTGAATTAAAGAAGGAGCTACTGGATGAGGCTCATAGTTCATCATTATCAATTCATCCAGGAAGCACAAAGATGTATAGGGATATGAAAGAGTACTTCTGGTGGGATGGCATGAAAAGAGATGTTGCGGAATATGTCTCTCGATGCTTGGGTTTTCAACAAGTTAAAGCTGAGAGACAGAAGTCTAAGGGGATGTTACAACCATTACCCATACCCGAATGGAAATGGGAAAACATTACTATGGACTTTGTCAGAGGACTTCCTAAAAAATCCAAAGGCAATAATGCTATCTGGGTCATAGTTGATCGTCTTACAAAGTCTGCACACTTCATTTCTATTAGAGAGGATTTCTATCCAGATCAGCTTGCCAGGATATATGTAAAGGAAGTGGTAAGATTGCATGGAGTACCACTTTCTATTATATCTGATCGGGATCCGAGATTTACCTCGATGTTCTGGCGAAGTCTTCAGCATACTCTAGATACAGAGTTGAGTTTCAGCACTGCTTATCATCCTCAGACAGACGGTCAGTCTGAAAGAACAATTCAAACCCTAGAAGATATATTGAGAGCTTGCTCTATGGATCTCAAAGGAGGTTGGGATCAACACCTACCTTTGGTGGAATTTTCTTATAATAATAGCTTTCACTCCAGTACTCAGATGGCTCCTTATGAAGCTCTCTATGGAAAGAAATGCAGGACTCCAACTTGCTGGGATGAAGTTGGGGAAAGAAAGCTATTAGGACCGGATCTCGTTGATGAAATGGCAGAAAAGGTAAGATCTATTCAACAACACATAAGAGCAGCTCAGATTCGACAGAAAAGTTATGCCGACAACCGAAGAAAAGACCTAGAGTTTGAAGTGGGTGACAAAGTGTTCTTACGAATATCTCCCTGGAAGAGGGTTATGAGATCTGGAAAGAAGGGGAAGTTGAGCCCTAGATATATCGGTCCTTTCGAAATACTAGATCATGTTGGGAAGGTATCTTACGGATTGGCGCTTCCACCGAATCTCTCTCAAGTTCACGATGTGTTCCATGTATCTCTCCTGAGAAAGTACATACCTGATCCTTCACATGTACTCAGCTCAGAAGTTGTACCGCTGGAGCAAGATCTTTCTTATGAAGAACAACCGATAGAGATTATGGATTGTAGCGAAAAAGTCCTACGAAACAAGACCACTCGATTGGTGAATGTTTTATGGAGGAATCACCAATTTGAAGAAGCTACATGGGAGCTTGAGGATATGATGAGGGAGAGGTATCCTCAACTGTTTGTTAAAACGTGACGAATTTCGAGGGAGAAATTCATTTTAAGGAGGTAGAATGTAACACTCGAGACTTTTATGTTATATAAGTCATCAAAGGAATATTTTTCTACACAACACTTGCTTGGCTTGCTTTACACGAAATCGCGACCTTCCTCAATAGCTTGCATTGTATGCAATAATGAGTTTCACTAAACAATGATATGCTATTAAAATATTATTAAAACTAGCCGTTATGAATAGTAATAACCACTTTATGAATTTTTGTGAATTTTATTTTTCAAAATGGAAATCATTTTTGGATTCGGAATACTGAAATTAGCCTAGGGTGAAATTTTTGTATTTTTCTGAAAACTTTCAATTTTTGATGAATAGTGAAACCACTAAGTGGAAGGTTAAAAACTGAATTTTGCATAAAACTTAATTTTACCGCTTCTGTGAATGGAATTTCGAAAATCCGACAGACACGGTTGATATCAGTATGTAAAATGTGGTTCAATGAGATAAAAATAATTTTTTGGTGAATAGTAACTTTTTACTTTTCTTTACCGCGGTACAATGTAAATAGGGTAATTAATGGTAAAGATGATATTATTATTACCCTAACACATGTCCTAATTCTATTGGATAAGTGTAATTCGACCAAAAAAAAACTTAGGAATAAAAAATGACCATTTAGGCCCACTTGGATTAGATTAGAACATTTATTATTAATTTATTTAAAGAAGGGTTAAAATAGTTAAAATCAATGTTTAATAAGTAAATAATTTTTAATATGGGGTTATACATAAGATAAATTCGACTATAAATATTAATTAGGAAGCTAATAATATTTCCTACGTAATTGTATTTTTTTTTAATTTTTAGACATTAAATAATTTAATTTATTTATGACACAATGATGATACAGTAATTATCATATTAATAAAATATTGACATAATTGATGTTATAAACACCAAAATAAATGTAATTTGAGACTTTTTATGAATCCCACTAATTTTCTAGTTTAATATGACATGTTAGTATTCATTTAGTTAACTTTTTTCGAACTAATAATTCTGTTATTATTTTCACAAAAATAAATTATTAAATAGTGTCAAAATGGACATAAAATAGTTTTTAAAACAATAATTATATTGGTAATTGTTATTTTATTCCTAAAAATATAATGTTTGGCCACGTGACTTAGATAAGGTTATATATATTAATAATAAACAACTTGGGGTTCTTTTGGCTGCATATAGTAAGTTTATTAACCTTATAGTATAAGAACACAAGAAGACATGGTAAAAGTAAAATTATTTAACTTAATGTTAAATCTAAATGATAAGGTTAAAAAAGGAACCTAAACTTGTCTAAATTCTTTTGGATGAGAGTATTTCTACCTATCCCCACCTTAGCTTCTAAATATATCAATTTGGAGCTATTTAAAACAGAACTTGACTTTATAATAAAATAATAGTTTTAGTTATTCCAAAGGTGCCCCTCTCCTCCCTTATAAAAGGACACCTCCTCCCCCTCTTCCTCACACCACTTGTAGCCTTCAAGCTCGGACAACCTCTGCCACATTCTCCTCTCCACTTCCCTAGAGACATCCTAGAGGTTCTGGTCTTCTTAAAAGACCAATTTTAGTGCCCTAAAAGAAGGTCTCAAAGAAGCACTTCAAAGAAGAGGTAATGTCCGTTACCGATTCGTTCATCTTTATTTCTTCTTCCACTTCTTCTTCTTTAGTTGTTTCATTATGAAGTAATATCATCAGTATCACTCATATAATGATATGTTATTATAATTATGAAACAACCCTATTTCACCATCTATCCATCCTACGGAAAAAGAAATCATCGTGCGTGCGTACGTACGGAATATCGTCTCCACGCCGTGGTGTAATCTATTTTCCACCACCACCTTACTTGGATGGGTATAATGGTGTAAATAATGACCATATATGACTATTATAAAGTGATATTGATTCTGAAATAGTATACATATACTCCAATACAATTCCACGATCATAGGAACGATATAATCACTCGTGCGTACGTACGGAATACAATCTCCACGATGTGATGCGACTCGTTCTACATGATCTTAATTTCATAATGATTATATAAATGAATTGAATGAATGAGTATTATATATATTACACTAATACCATTCTGGAAATGAGGTATCTATAACCTAAAGAGACGAATAAGAATTTATTCGACAAAACACGCATAAGAACAAAAAGTTATAAACACCCAAATAACAAGTAGCAATGAAATATTAGTACTAAGAAGCTATGAATATGACCATATATGATATCATAAAAATAAGTATGATTCTGGAATAAGTCAATAACATTATTTAAATCATTATACAGGAGGTTCAGACACTTACAAAGCAAGTCGGAACAAAGGTAAGGGAAATATCACAATCTCATTTTTATCCAAGATTGTTTATACTTTGGCATTTACTGGGGTGTATTTTATCATCCAAATCCATGTTTCCTCAATATGTAATATTATTTCCATACACATACAATTGTTTAAATCCAATTTTACCCTTAGGTGAGTTTTTAGTAAAGGATATGAAAGGAATCTTTTGTCGTTTTTCGTACGAGGTACTTTTTGACTTTTCCGACAAAAGTACGAAGAATGTTTTTCTTAACTTATACGGCATGAATGGATTTTTAAAACATTATTTCCAAGAAGATTCCATTAAAATTTTTAATGTTTATTTTTAATCAACTTCTTTTAGTTTATAATTGTACGACATGTTAAGAAAGGAAAAGTGTTTTTGAAGAAGAAAGGATATTTTCCTCAAGAATGGAGTTCAAGTGTTTTATCAAAATTATTGTCCATATAAGATAATAAAGGGTTCTGTTTTTATCCCTATTATTACATTGATTTGATTATGTTGTGATGGAATTGTTTTTATGAATTCCTTTATCGTATATGAATTGTTTTATGTTGTCATGATGTTTAAGATTCCCATTTTTATTACATGGGTTATGCAATGATGTATGGTTTATGATTTTGTGGCACACATAAGAATGGTATCATTATGAGATGGGTGGGACCTATATCTCCCTCCAATGCATTGGGTAAAAATTTTATATCTCATGAGATAGACATGGCTGGAATGGTAGGTTATACCGGTTCAGTGAAATAGGACTGAAACCAGGGTGACTCAGTTCAGAAAGGGAAATTGTCTACTATGATAGTCTTGGAAATGAGTCTTGAATAACAAGAAATGATTCTCTATGATTATGTGTGTATGCCACAAAGTTTCATGTTTTAAGTTATGATTATTGTGATTACATTTAACTGCCATGATTTATCCCATGTTTTGAAATTATGATCTCTTTTGCAGGTTAAGATTTCCAAAAGTTATGTGCTTGTGTATACGATGTGATTGATATTTATTTTGATTACCCTTACTGAGCATTTGAGCTCACCCTTTCGTATGTTTTCTTTTCCCAGGTCAGGAAGAAGGTTATTAAGTAAGATATGACAAAAGGGACTATAGATATGATGAAATAAATGGGAGACAGTGTAGACGCTTTTTGAACCAGTTGTTTATGTTTCCCAGTTTCTAAAGACACTATACCTATACGATCCTTTCATGGTTTTGTTATATGTTGTAATAAGTATGCTTTAATTTTGA
Source organism: Viscum album (assembly GCA_963277665.1). Classification (NCBI taxonomy): domain Eukaryota; kingdom Viridiplantae; phylum Streptophyta; class Magnoliopsida; order Santalales; family Viscaceae; genus Viscum; species Viscum album. Next base: position 748,435,044 of record OY728138.1, on the reverse strand, counting down.
AGTATTAACAATGTATGTAAAGTACGGATCGTTATAATAGCTCATGTACTGTGTTCTCCCTAACAAGTATTACCTTAAAATACTTGAGTAGAATCATATGACTGGTATTATGGTTGAGACCACTTAGTGACTTGGTGTCTATTATGAGTATATCAGGGTGTTCTTTTTATTGTGTCTCATTTTCTGATTGAAATTCATTCATGATGATGAGGTGACTACTCTCTTGGTGCTTTATGTTTGGTTATTTTAGGGTGTCCTAATAGGTATTTTTATACTTGACTATTCATGATATTTTCTCACACATGTTGTGTCTTATGAAGAAAAAAATCCATTTGATGGAGTCTTAGGAGGACTAGGATTAAGAAGAACACAGTGATCTAGACAGAATGGTTCAGGCCAAGAGTTTCATTTGACAATAGTCCCCTCTTCCTTAGCAGGTTTCACTCTTTTATTAGTTTTGGTGGGATTGAATTTGACCCTTTTATTATTTCCAATAATTTTTTATAATCTTATGTGGTATAGATGTTATGAATGCATTATGGTATTAATTGTGTTTTACTTTTTATAATTTTAGGGGTGTTTGGAGACATGTGTGTGTATGTCAAAGTACTTAGGTCAAGGCTTCCCATGTGTGGGATATTCCTACTCGATTCTTGACGCTTAATGTTTCCCCATTAGAGGTGGACTTGGGGTATCAAAATATGATTAGTTCCAGCCAAGAGAGACTTGGTGGGACAGGTCATGATAGATTGGTATTATAGGTTTTTCATCATAGGACCTTAGTTAAGATATTTTCTAGTAGTTATTTTGGTTTGGGAATTGTGGAAAAATGTTAAAGTGTTTTGAGTTATGCTCTTAGGATAGGGAATCTAGTGTTGGTGCAGTGACCTATGTATCTATTCACCAGGTCTCTAAAAACCTACTTTTTGACTTGGTAATATTGGTGTTAATTGCAAGGAAAACATTGGTATGTGCATCATATAGTAATGGGTTGTGTAATCTATGTTATTCTTCAATTATCTCCCTAGAAATACTCTTTGGACATGGTGTATCTTTGTTGTTTAAAGATCCTGTATAATGATAGTTAGCATGGATACTACAACAGAATCACAATGATTTTTGTCCTAGTGATGAGTCTTCGATACATGGTCCTAGAAAGGAGGTAGTACTACTAGGTGTTTTTCTATTTTTTCCACTACCCCTTCAGTAGCATGTTGCATCAGTACTATCAGTTGACGATTTTCACAGGATGATCTCACTCCATGTGTTTCAGAGGTAGCATCCTCCAAGGATTCATGGTGAGATAGACCCCCAGGAAACTGAGGATTGGCTAGAAGTAGTTACCTGAGTTATATACATTTTTAGGAAACCTATAGACTAGATGGTGGTCCTAGAAGTGAGTTTTTTATAGCTATGATAGGTGATGGTGGAGTCTAGTGACTCAGACATGTGATGAGATGTATCTCTCTTAGATGTAGTTTGAGTATCTCTTTAGGTTGGTGTTCCATACATCTAGATTTCTAGCGATGCACATATAGAAGCTTTTGTATCATCAGTAGTGCAATATGATCTTGGGATAATATTCATTTAGGTTCATAAACCACTATTGATACTCCCTAGATATGGTTCATGGTGCATTTTTTCAAGCATATACCTTTGAGCAGTGCCTATGTTGTGATATCATGGATAGAGAGATATCTATTTTTATTTCTACCTCTGCTGGAGTTATTGAATGAGCTTTAGTGGTAGAGAGATTTTTGGTAGAGAAAACACTGATAGTTGGTGCTGGTAGTGGGAACACAAGAGTTGAGACCTCGGAAGCTGGTAGCTTATAGTACACACATGGATCTAGGAATGGGAGATTCTTTAGTGGATGATCTCGGTATATAAGGTTTCCAGTTTAGGGTTCTCTAGATGACTAAAGTCATCCAAGAGAAATGTGGTGATACTCTTGTGATAGTTGGGGAAATCTCACATGAGATTGTGTGACCTATTATGTAGCTGATAGAGTGGTGGTCAATGGACAAACTAGGTAGAGAGAACAGGTAGAGATGGGAGGTCTGTCGGGAGATAGGTGTTTAAGTGGATAAGGGAGAGTATCTGTAGGTGGAAGAAGGTTTAACCTATTTCCACCACCACCCCTAGGTATTCCACAATAGCATAAGGGAGCTTGTAGTCTGGAAAAAATATAGATGAAATCAGTAGAGGCCTCTGACCTAGAGGCTCTCAGGATGATTGGATATATGATACGTGTCTTATATACTAAAGATTTAGTATTGATATACATTGGTGTGATCTACTATTTTTCATACTAATTATCTAGTTTGAGACTTATAGATTCTATTTGATCCCATGGTTCGACTCTGGTGCTCAGAGAATCCTACAGGAGGGGATTGAGTGATCATAAACTTCATCTAATAATGTGATATAACTCTTAGATTATAGATATTTTTATGGTATATGTTTTTATTTGGGATTAGTCCATATGAAATCATCATTGGTATTGAAATAAATTACATGGTTCATGTCCAAATTGACTTTCTTAGGCGTTGTATGTGGTCTGTCTATGGTGATGGAACAAATTTTCCTTTATAGATGATAAAGAAACCCAGTCAGAGTAATATGGGATCATATGTAGGATGATACAACCAATTACTTGTCAGTTTTATAATATTACCCTTGGGAAAGTGGATTCTATGGGATTTCACTTCCTAAAGTGGGGTTTGATTATAAGTATGTCTTTCCTAAGGATGTGTCAGACCTACCTCCCCATCGAGCGATAGACTTTTTCATAGACTTATACTCAAGGTATACCCCAATATCTTCACCAGCATATCAGATGGATCACATAGATATTTGTGAGTTGAAGGTGCTATTGGAAGACTTATAGAGGAAGTGTTTTGTCATAATCAGTGTTCTTCCCAGGTCATCCCCAGTTTTGTTCACCAAGAAGGCAGAAAGGACCATGAGGTTATGTGTGGATTACCATCTCCTAAACTCGGTGACTATAATGAATAAGTATCCACTACCAAGAACAATCTCTGGAGATTGAAAACAAAACTATATAGAAACAAGGGGGGGGGGCTTGTAAAAGTATAAGATTCATTCTCTCTCTACTGTTATTTTCAGAGAAGGCATGTGCGTTCAAAAAGAACATTCAAAAATATAAAAAAATCTGTTTTTTTAATTTAACAAAATATATAAAATATATTTTAAAAAAATCTACAAACTGATGTAATCGATTTTCATACATTATTTTCACTATAATTTAATTCACCACATGGCCTCTAGTATGGAACTAGAAACTCCTATATCTAAAATCAATAAACATTGTTATATTCTAAGAAACCCGAAGAAAATGGAAAATATGGAAAATATGAATCCAAATAGAGTTTAAAACCAGAATCAAAACCATGTTTATCTCATTGTATTAGTCTCTATGAGACCTAGACATAGGGAGTTCCAACTGCTGATAGTCACTAAAAACCCTTCTTGCATTATTCTATCCCTTAGGTCTCAAAAATTCGAGAAAAATTAATCTCACCTCTTTATATTAACTTATTTCACTGGTCTACCCACAAAGGATTCACATGAATTCATTAGATATTTCTATTATTCATTCCAATAATTTCCTTTGTGAGGGTTGTGTGAGGAAGAGTTTATTTTGAGATTATTACCTTTTTATCTAAAAGGTAGGGCTAGAAAATGGTTTCAGAACTATATGAAAATATATTCATTACATTAGATAAGATTTTCAATGCTTTTGTATCCAAATTATATCCTATGAATACAATGATAGAGTTAAGGCACAAGATCACATGTTTTATCTAAGACGGGGTAGAGTTGTTTTGTGAAGTATGGGATAGGTTTAGATCTCTTTTAGATAATGTACCAACCATCAATTAGCTCCCCATATTCTCATGTATACTTTTTATAATTCCCTTACACCTTTTAACCAAATTATGATTGAATTTTCTTTTAGTTGAGAATTCTATGATTTTACCTTAGATGAGATTAAGAAAAAATTTGATAAATTAGCCCAAAATTATCAACACAAGGGTACTAGGAAGAGATCTATTCATAGTTCTTTGAAAACTCCTCAGGCTACTAAATCTATTTTCAAAGCAGTTAATAATCAATTTTATCATTGTAGGATGTTTAAACAGGATGAAAATTTTTATCCCAACTTTGATATCTCCATTCAGTATGGGGAATATTATAAATTTGTTGATTATAGGGATAGGAATTAGGTTTCTCAAGATCCACTATATAATAAATAATACTTTGGTAATAAAAACCACGCCAACCTATCTTGGAAGGAACAAAGAGTTTTTAAACAACATGTTTCTCTGACATTCCCTTCACAACCTAAGCCACAATTCCAAAATCAATTTTGGGTTGAGTCATCAAATTATAATACAAAAATATAATCAATAGGGAAAGATGAGATAATTGTTTAATAAATTGAATTCAGAATATGATAAGTTAAATTTTTTAATTTATTCTCAATAAGTTAATCCTGTAGTTGGAATAGATTCCTAAAAATCTATATTAGACAATTTAATTGTCCAAATAGATATGTTGTCTATAGACTTAGGAGGGAGAGAGAAATGTAAATTTCCCAATATAATAAAACCAAGCCCAAGGGAAATGATTATGGATATAACAACATGTTCAGGTTAAAAAAATAAATAACTGGTTAGGGATCAACCTAGGGAAGACAAAATTGATAAATATGCTTAAAATGGAATTGAAAATCCTAAAAATTATGAAACTGGAAATCTTGGAAGATTTAATCAATCTGAGATTTATGATAAATCTTGATGTGAAAAAGAAATTAAAAAAAGGAATATTAAGAGGTAAATAATCAATAAGGGAAATAATAAATTGAGGTTTGTGGATGAGGATAAAAATCAACCTATATTTAAAAATTATTCCCCTCCCATATCTTTTCCATAAAGGCTGAAAAAGAATAGTGAACATGATTATCTCAAATTTATTTAGATTTTTAGAAGATTTAATGTCAATATTCCTTTTGTATAAGATTTGAATAAAGTCTTATTCTTTTTTTGATTTCTTAAGATATTTTTGGCTAAAAAAATGGATTTAGGTGATAGTTTGATAATTAATTTTAATGCGGATTATAGTGTAATTGTTCAATAGAATATTTCTCCAAAACATTAATTCCATGGATCTATTTTTTATTTATTTTCAAATTGGTGTTATTGAGGATATTAGGTTACTGTGTGAATTAGGTGTTATAATAAAACTTATTTCCTACTCCTTACTAAAAAAACATGTCCTTTGGTATATCAAACCAATATCTATGCCATTATAATTAGCTGACGTGTCTCTTACTTATCCTTATGAGATGATATATGACCAATTTATTGATGTAGGAAAACTATCTTTTCCCAAGGACTTCCTATTTATTTAAATGGATTGTGATAAAAAAATTCTCAATCATTTTAGTGAGGTCATTCATAGACACTATAGGGTTTTTCATTGATATATAAAAGGGTAAGATAACCCTTTAAGCTGGTGAGGAACAAGAGGTGTTTCATGTTTTCAAATATTCCCCTCTTATGGTTAGATGTAAGATAATTGATGTTGATGAGGATTTTTTTAGAGTTGATTTTATGAAGTAAAATCACCATCCATTTGATGATTAGATACTAAATATGTCAATAAGGATTTTTAGGCAAACATTGTTGAATCTGAGTCTACAAAAGAACTAGATATAATAGGTCAACTTGAGATAAAAATAAGTAAATACATTGTTAAAGACCATGAAGTGGTCCTTCCCAAGCCATGATATCTCACTGATAGTGTTTCTCAAGCTGTTGAGCTAAATTTTTAACCCTTCCTTGTATCCAACCCAAATATTGCTTATTGTTTTGTAAAACTTGTGAAATGTGAGTGTGTTTTTGTTGCTTCTTTGTCAGGAGGTGAGTGAATTAAAGATGAGTTAATGTTGGAGGTTAATATAGTCCTACATGAAATTAAAAAAAAATCCATCCCAATCTAATATTAGTAATATATAGTATTTTCTGTACATTATACCAGATGGGGACAACAGATTTTTCTAACTTCTTTGAATTACTTGGTTGATGAGTTTTCTTTCAATGACTTTGATAAGTTCTTAGAAGAGCTATGTGAATCTACCTCTCTTCCACATAAGGTGGTTCCCTCTAAGAGTCATCATAAGGTTCTTAGTGGGCAGGTTGCAATAATTTTTTCAACTTTTTTTGGAACCTATGAATGTATTAAGTGTGGGGAAGATTGTGGGTGACCAATTAAAAATTGATATTGGTTATTTTGATGTAATTCTTGAGTCATCTTATCCTTTTATTTATTCTTAGATTGAAAATCTATATCTTGAAGCTTCTAGTGGATTGATCATTAGTCCTAAAAAATTTTATTTTTTAGGTGGACATCTTCAACCTACTAAGTTACTTGACATCTTGAGAGAACTTGAAAATATTTCCAAACAAAATAGAGAGGTACTACCTAATGAAAAATACCCTTTAAATGACAATGGATAGAACACTTTAGGGATAACATCTAACTGAAAAATATAACTTTATCATTGACTAGATGAAAATATATGGTATTTAGGTTGTTTATTTTAGTTTTATATTTTAGTAAATGACTATATATCAATTGTGTGATCATATTATTTTTTAAAGAAACTCCCATTATATTTTTGGACTTTCTTTGATGAATAGATTTAATGATCAATATTTTTTTTTCTTTTTAGAACTTGTTTATAAGTGACCATATGTGTTTTAGTGTGCATTGATACATTTACTCTATCATGGTCAATTAACCAAGAGAATAGGGAACACTTGATTGTGTGATCTACTTACTAGTAGTAGAGTCATTTTGATTTTCAAGGATAGAAGGAGCTACTGGTTGGAGAAAAATTAATAAATCATCCCTTAACTCTAACTCTGGGTAATTTAAAATTATGGAAATTCATTATGATATATGTTTTTTATAGGTTCTCTATATTTCTGACTGGAGCACTATTTCAATGGATTAATAGGAAGATTAATTTTCTATTTTACAATGCTGAAGATTATAATTTCTAGGGGAGTAATTGTTTAAACTTTTGTATATTTTTTATCGACCTTTATTTTCTAGTTGTTGCTACTAGTTCATGTTTTTAATTATTTTGACTTTTTTGTGAGTTGTTAACATGATTGTTAAAATTATTTCCTGAAACCTACTAGTCACTATTGTTTATAGATTTCTTTTTGTGTTGTAAAACATGTAGTGAATTATTTTTAATATTAATGTTTGAAAATCATTATAGAATTGGAATGTAGCATGAAACATTTTGAAAATTAATTTTCTATGCTTAAATGATTAAAGTATTTGTTAATTAGGAAACTTTTTCATTTCATGAATTTCTCTCTTTATTTTTGTGATTTTGGGGTGGAAAAAATTATTTGATCATTCATGTTACCCGTAAAAATTGGATTTCTCTGGGTTGTATTTTCATATAATTTTGAATCAAACTACATAAATGTGCCTCCTATTTGAGATAAATCATTGGGGATAATTCTAGGGTTTGTGTTTGGGATAGGAGTCTAAATTGAGCTAAGCTGAAATTCATTAAGAACCCATCAAAATACCGTAATTTTTTTTTCAAAATTGTGAGTTTTTAATCATCACTTAAGAATATTCAATGGGTGAATTTTTTTCTTAAATATCATGGTTTCGATGATAATTTGAGGAGGTTAATCCTTATTACCTCATTTATTTAATTGGGCAAATAATGTTTCTTTCCCATTTGAAAAAAAATTGATTTTGGTAAAATTTTGGGAAAATGTTATAAAATAATCATTTTCTTTGAACATTTTAATTTGAATATAACTCATAAGACATGAATCCAAATGGATTATGAAATGAAATTCCTAATCCAGGATGAACTCCTTAATTTTTTATTCTCATTATTCGTTATTCGTTAACCATTGGATGAGTTATACATTCCACTAATAAATTATCACTCTTCACCATTCAATAGAATTTCTATTTTTTATTTCCTCTTAAATTATATGATTCTATTATTCTGGATTTAAAGAGAATTTTGTAATTCTAGTTGGATGAAAATTGAATTTTTTTAAATTCACCATAAAATTTTCAATTTCGAATAATTTTTTGTAAAATAGAAACCCACTTTGAACTAAAGATATTTAATTTAATGTGTAATTACATTTTTCTGGTTCACAGAATCTATGAGGGAAAATATTTTTGAAAATAAATTCTTTAACATTAATGTTTTTACATTTTGAGATATATTTTCTTCCACTAAATTTGGAATAAGTAGTTTCTTGAAGATAGAAGAAATATTAAGTGTGGGGGAATTTGACATGGCCCTTTTTAATATCTTTTTCCACATTAATTTGGAGATTAAATTATGATTGTATTGATAAAATAAGACTTTATTTAGTTAATTATTGTAAGGGGTTAAATAGTTGTCGAATTAATAAATTAATGAATTTTATATTTAAAATTAAGCTTTTATGTTTAAATTATAAATTGTCTCAATATTTATGTTTTTATTTAAATATTTTTTCTTTTAAAATATTAATTTTATGTCTTTTTAATTAATTATTTATTCTGTTAATTTAATCCTTTATTCCATTTTTCTATTAATTAATTAATAGATGTAATTTATATTTTATTTTTAATCTTTTTTTAAAGAAAATTATTTGTTTATAATTTTTAATAATTTTTTATTTTATTCATTTTATTATTTTATTATTCATTTAATTTAATTTGATATTAATTATTTATTTAATTTTATTCTTTTATTCTTATTTTTTTAACATTTTGTTTTAATTAAATTAGTCAGAATGGGTTTTAATTATTTCTTTTCAAATGATTAAATGTTTGTATAATTTAATTTAATTTGTTTTTTAGACATATGGTCTATTTTTCACTCATTCATGTAATGAATCGATTTTTTCCTTGTACAAAAATGAAATATTTCAATTAATATTTTTGAAGCTAGGTTCTGAGTTAGCTCTACATTACAGGACCCAAAGATACCTGATATGGATATAGTATAAATATTTAATAATATGATATCACACACATGTAGTTTTTCTAATGTAGTGGAATAACTCTCAAATAGAGTCTATGATCAGAAATCTAAGACCATAATTACATTCAGGACAGAGGTTTTACCCGAGGTGCGACATAATATTTGTGTGTGTCGGGAGTTGATATTGAGCACCATAATAGGCATAATAATAATTATTTAATTTATTTAATTTATTTAATTATTATTAAATCCTAAACCTAAACCCTTCAGTTTATAAACATGTTACTAAAAAATATATAGGGTTAACCGCATAACCTTAGGGATTGAGAGAGGAGCCATTTGAGGAGCATTCATAGATAATAAATAGAAAATTGTGGATTGGTTATTGGTGCCCCAACGGTGCATATGGATCTCATCAATAACTGCAACATGGAGTCATTTTCCATCTACGATGGAACCTAACCTGATCTAGGATGTTTTTGTGTGGATTTTATCTCCATTTTTTATCCCATGTTGAAGGCATTTCTATCCTTTAAAAAATATTTATTCACATATTGAAAGATGATTTTGGGTATTTCATTATCTTACTATAATTATAAATTATTGATATTCAACTATGTTTTATTTAAATTAATATTAATTCATCAATTATAAATCAATAGATTAAGTCTAATATTAATAGTGGATGATATTAATTTCTCATTTTTATGTTTCATGATTTTCTCTCCACATTCTACATGAAATCATTTTAGGTATTTCATTTGTCTAGTGGTTCAACAAATACGTGGTGAAAGATCATTTCATAATCATTATTTGGTGAAACATGTCATTACTATGGGTTTGGGTTCAAGATCAATGATACTATTATTGTGTGTGTGGAAATGATGATGTATCGGGATAAAATCAGAATTTTACAACTCATGGTTTAGTCATCTCAGCATGGTGTTTTTACAGGAGATGCTTCATGGTGGGATTTAGGTGGTTGGAATCCAGTCATCGATGATGGCTAGGATCAAACTGTCCCAAATACGTGTTTATCGGTGGGTCTGGTGGTAGAATTGAAGGCATAAATTGCATAGATGAGGTGGTTAGAATAGTCTGGATTTTATGTGAAAATAGAGACAACACAATATTTTATCCAAAATAACACAGATCATGTGGTCCCCACCTATAGTGATAGAGTTTACCTATAATGAAAAATATCACACCCCTTGTGGACCCACCACATATAGTGTGATCTAAGTTTGGTGGATTGGAGTTTACCCTAGGGGTACACAAGCACAAAAATGGTAAGGCATGTGATCATGACAAGATTACATGGGCATGAATTGAAGTACATGGGCATGATCCGGAGTACATTGTCTCGGGCATGCAGCACACACTGAGTTCTAGCATGACATCTATATTCCATGTATCCTAAAAGGAAATGTCGTGTATATGTAAAAAGACATACCGTGTGAGATGAGGAGACATTGGTGGACTTGGGGGAGAAAAGACATGCACTCTACTCCCAAAAATTACCATGTTTTTTCCTGGGGTTGGTTGAGGCCCTCAAACTCTTTAGTGCGGACCAGTTACAGTTGGGTTTGTTCCCTTGGTTCATCACCATGAGGGTATGGTGAGTAATTTTGTCTTGAGGATAATATGTTATATCCTTTATGATATTAGTATTGTATAGAGTTTTGGAATCTCTCTATGTGAACTGAGCTGTGATCCTCTCTCATTTATTCATCTTTCCTATGTGGGGTTTGAGGAATCTTCATGACTAAATTGCATGGTAATATGATTCCCTTGTTAGTGGGTTATTTTAGGTACGGTCTAGAATAACCTATAGAACCGGTGTGAGATCCCATATATATGTATTTTGATATTTATAGTTCTAGTGAGTACTTATTTTGAAAGTTCAAATGATCAGAATCTCTTGGATGAGTTCCATCAGTGATAGCATGGATCATTAAATGATTTACCCCTGATAAGAATTACCTTAAATCCTTGAGTGTAATCCTAGGACTGGTAGTATGGTTGATATTTCATTGATACTTTGTGTTTTTTATGAGTATATCTAGAAGTTCATATTATTGTGTATCATTTTCTGATTTACATTCTCTTATGTTGATGAGATGACTACTCTATTAATGCTTTAGGTTTGGTGATTTTAGGGATTCCTACTAGGTATTTTTATACATACCCATGCATGATATTTTCCCAAACATGTTGTGTCTTTATGAATATGAGAATACATTCAAGAGATTACAAGGAGGACCATGAGAAGGCATAACATATAGAGATCATGGATCACGCTATGTGTTGCATTTGACATCAGTCCCCTCCTCCTTAGCAAGTTGAATGATTTTATTAGTTTTGGTGGGATTTTATTTAACCCTATTATTCATTATAATACTTTTCTATACTATGATGAGGGATAGATTCTATCTGTGAATTATGGTATCATTTGTGTTTTACTTTTCAGAATTATAGTGGAGTTTGGAGATGTGTGTTTGTGTGTGTCCAAGTACATAGGTTAAGGCCTCCCATGTGTGAGATATTACTACTCAGTGCTTAAAGCCTACCCTTTTCCCAATGGATATGGACTTGGGGTGTCACAATCGGCTTATTGTTGTTTGAAAAGGCCCCAGTGGTAAAGGTAATGATATAGTGGTATTAGAGGTGGTCCATCTTAATACAAAGTTTAGATATTTTCTAGCTATGAGTTTGGTTTGGGAATTAGTAAAACAATTATATAAAGTATTTTGAGTTATTCTCTTAGGCTAGGGAATCCAGTGTTGATACTATGGCATATGTATCCATTCACTAGGGCTCTAAAAACCTTCTTGTTGACTTGGTACATATCGGTGTTGAATACAATGACAACTTTGTTACATGCATCATATAGGAATGGGTTATGGTATCCAGGTCCTGCTTGAATCATCTCCCCAAAAGTACTCTTTAACCATAGTGCATATTGATCATTTTAGGATTCATCTATGACGACAGCGATCTATGATTATATAGTAAGATCACCATGATTATCTTCTTAATGATGAGTCTTCAATACAGGGTCTTGTGTAGGAGGTAGTACCTCCATGTGGTTTTCCAGTCTTTCCACCACCCATTGCATAGCATGTCACACTGGTAGTAATTTTGAATGATGTTTAAAGGATGATCTCACTCCATGAGTTTCAAAGGAAGTGACCTCCCCGGTTTTAGGGAGATCTATACCCCTAGGTAGCTGAGGACTAGATAGAAGTAATTACCTATGTTTTCCAGCATTGTGAGGAAACCTCCAGACCAGATGGTGGTCTTTTATTTCATTTTTTTTCTAGGTCTATTCTAGTAGATGGTGGAGTCTAGTGACTCAGACAGATGATGAGAAGTCAATCACTAGAATGAAATTAAAACATCTATTTAGGTTGGATTTCTATCCATCCACATTTTCAGTATTTCACATCTAGAAGCTTCTGTATCTTCATTAGTGCAGTGTGATCATGGAAGAATATTCATCGAGGGTCAAAAACCTCTCATGATACTCGCTGGATATGGTTGGTGATACATTTTTCTAATCATAGACCATTTATTAGGGCCTAAGTCGAGATATCAAAGCTAAAGTGATATCTATTTTTTCCTACCTATTATATAGTGATTTAATGAGATTTAGTAGTAATGAGATTTATAAGATATCAAACACTGATAGTTGGTGTTGTTAGTGGGTATATAAAAGCTGACACATTGGGAGATGGTATTCGATAGTAGAAATATGGATCTATGGGAATGAGATTATTTAGGGGATGATCTCAGGATAGAGGGTTTATAGTTAAGGTCTCTCTAGACATCTCAATTTAGCTTAGAGAGAGGTGGTTATTCTATTTCATTAATTGGGAAAATATTTTTTTAGATTTTTTGACCTACCATATAGCTAATAGAGTGGTGGTCAATAGACCAACTAGGAATAGACAATGGAAGGAGCAAGGAGGTTTTTTGGGTGGTGGGTACGGTAGTGGAGAAGGGAGAGCAGTTAGAGGTGGAAGATGGTTTAGCCTATTTCCACCACCACCCCCAAGTAGTCCATGCCAGGCTCAGGGAGATGGTATTCAGGGACAAATATATCTACAAGTAGTGGATTCTATTAGATTTTATCTTCCTAAATTGATGTTTTATTGTGAGTACATATTTCCTAAGAACATGTTTAGCCTACCTACCCACTGGGAGATAGGATTCTGTATAGACTTATACCTAGGGGCGACCCCAATATCTATTCCATTATATTATATGACTCTTATATATCATCATGAGTTGAAGTTTCAGTTGGAGGACTTGTAGAGTAATGGTTTTTTCATACCCAGTGTTTCCCCTCAGGAAGCCCTACTTTTTTCACCAAGAAGGAAAATGAGACATTGAGGTTCTGTGTGGATTACCATCAACTGAACAAAGTGACCATGAAGATCTATTATCTATTACCATGGATCGATAACTTATTTTACTATTTGATAGGGGAAAGATGATTCTTGAAGATTAACCTCGGGTCAGGTCATCACCATCTTTGAGTATGAGATATGTGTTTTCGAAAGATGACATTATAATGTGAATATAGTCATTATGAGTATTTATTGATGCCTTTATGAATGAAGAACACCCCAAGTGTTCATGGAACTCTTGAAATATATATTTATTCTATTATTAGACATGTTTTTGATGGTCTATATTGTTGAAATTCTAGTGTACTTGGTGTCCACGGAGTAGCGCACGAGACACTTGAGTATGGTTTTGGACATACTTCGAGAGAACCATATTTATTGGAAGCTCTCAAATTATACATTTCATATATTAGAGGTCCAGTTCCTATGAAATTTCATCTCAACATATGGTGTGGTAGTGGACCCAACAAATATTGAGATAGTGTTATCTTGGGATCCACCCATGTGCGTGATGGAGGTGCAGAGCTTCCTTGGTTCGAAAAACTACTATATGATATTTTTTCTAGATTTCTCTAGGATATCAGAACACATTAATGATTTTAATTGGAAATGTTATCCTTTTGTGTGGATAGAAAGGTTCCATTATACTTTTCAGAAGTTATGACATGGGTTAACAAGTGCCCCCCCCCCTCTTGAGACTTCTAGAGGAGAGTGTTGAGTACATAGTGTTCTGTGAAACCTCTTTATCTAGACATGGATGTGTTCTGATTTAAATACTGAATGTGATAGATTATGGGTCCCTACAACTAATACCCCATGAGTATAACTATATGACTCGTAATATACAAATGGAAGTGGTAATATTTGACTTGAATATGTGACAACACTACCTTATGGGTGAGCGATTTATTTTCTATTATAACCAAAATAATCTAAAGTATATATTCTTATAGAGTGATGTTAACTTTAGATCGAGGTGAGTGATAGAGTTTATCTTGGATTATTACTTCAGGATAGTATATAATCTTTGTAAGGGAAACATGGTGTAAAATGAACTCAGCCGGAGATCATGTTTAAAATTGTTGACTGAGCCATCAGAGAAGTTAGCCTTATTGTAGTATTCCCTAGTGGAAGAGGATGGTGTTTCTTACCTCTAGTTGATGGTTATTACCCCACCACTTAAATAGTGTTCTAGGGAGTATCATCATAGAGATATTTATTATGATACATTTCTTATTAATATATCCACTAGAATTTCTCCTAATGAATTCTATAAAGGTAAGGAGTACCTTTTCATTTTCATAGGATGGAAGATGGTTCCAGTGATGTTGCATAAGGATGTTTTGAGGGAGATTTATACATCCTCCTTGGTGGTGTATATAGGTGTGGAGAATATCCACCAGGACCTTCATCATCATTTCTGGTGGGTGGTGATTAAGAAGTGTCTAGTGGAGTTTGTCTCTCGATGCCTCACTTGTCAGTAGGTGAAGGCTGATAACCAGGATCCAGTAAGTTTATCTCAACTCAATGTGGTTTCAGAATGTAAGTGGGATGGTATATCTATGTGCATAATAATGAGGCTCCCATGAACATCTATATTAACTGATTTTATCTGGGTGATCATAGATAGACTCACAAAGTAAGTCCACTTACCAACTATTTAAGAGCAAAGATCATTAGAGATATAGGGATACTTTTACGTGCAGAAGATTGTTTGAATTCACAAATTTACCTAAATGATAATTTCAAATTGGGATGGTCACTTCAAGTTATTTTTATGGGATGGATTTTAGGGTTCCTTTAGGAGTCAGTTGAGTTTGGTCATAGATTTTCAACCCCATAGTTATGGAAAGACTGAGTGAACCATTTTCATTCTAGAGGAAGTGATTTGGGATTTCATGTAGGATTTTGTTCATAGTTGATAGAGTCACCTAACCTTGTTAGAGTTTTCATACAAAAACATATAAATTTCCACCATCAGTATTTCACTATTTCAGGCTTTTAATGGGAGACCCTGCAGGTCACTAGTATGTTGGACCGATCCAGGTGAGTCAATACTCATGTACCTAGAGTTGGTTTGAATGATGAAAGAGAAGGATAAAATAATCCAAGAGTGTATGAGGACTATCCAAGTTCATCATAACTCTGATATAGATTGATGATAGAGGACTTTGGAGTTTTAGGATGAAGACAATTTGTTCTTGAATGTCCCACCTCCATGTGGATTATGTAGATTTGGTTAGGGTAGTAAGTTATTTTTTAGTTTCATTGAAAATTTATAGATACTATTTAGGGTTGGAAAGCTATTATACCACTTAACCCTACCACCATAGTTATAATAGGTACAAAACATTTTCCACATGTCGTAGTTGAGGAGGTATTTGTACAAACCATCACTTGTAGTTGACTTGGGTGAGATGGTCATTGAGGATAGAGATACCTTTGTAGAGCACCTGATAGATACTGCCTATTAGTTGGAGAAGATCCTTTGTGGTTGAAAATTCCATTAGTGTGTGTTTTATTATATCATGAGAATCTTCATGATAACACCTAAGAGTAGGGGAATTATATTTGAGTATAGTACCCTCATCTTTTTGAGTAGTTTCTTTTTTCATTTCAGTATGAAAATACATAAGTTAGATAGAATATAATGACTTAGGATTTTCATCATTAAACTTTTTAATATTTTAATTAATACATTCGAAGCTCGGTGATGAGTTATCATGGGATTTTGGTGCCCTGAGAGGCCTAGTATGGATATAATATCAGAATTAAATTATATTATATCAATAATGATATTTTTTGTGAAATAATGTAATAAATCTCTTATAGTGTCTCAGATCATAAATTTTAGACCACCATTAAATTTGGAATGCATGTTTTACCCTAGGAGTGACATAATATTTGTTAACATCAGGTGTCCATCTTTAGAACCATCATGGGTAGAATAATAATTAAATAAATTATTTACTTTATTTAATTTTTATTAAATATGAAACACAAACCCTAATATTTATAAATGTTCCTATGGAAAATCCATTGGGTTAGCTGTATAACCCTATATATTTATATAGGATCTATTAGAGCTGCGTTATTAGAAGATCAACGATGGATCATGGATTGGAAATTGGTGTTCCAACGGTGCTTGTGGATCTTAAAAAAGACTATGACATTGAGTCATTCTCCATCGACGATTGATCTAAACCTGAGGTAACATGTTTCCTTTTTGGATTTCATATCTGTTTGTTTATCCAATGTCTAACATGATTTAACCCTTCTAAAAATATTGATTCAAGTATTGATGATTGATTTACGGGTATAGATTTATCTTTATAGAATTAGGAATTGTTTATATTTTATTATTCCTTTTTTAAATTATTCATCGTTCATTAATTATACATCAACATATTGATGCCAATCCAAACAATAAATGAAGTTCATTACTCATATTTATGTTTTATGGTTTTTTTCTCCCCATTCTACTTGTGAACATCATTGGTATTTAATTTGGATGATAATTTGACAAATACACAGTGAATGATCATTATGTTATTCTTCTTTGGTACGATGGATAGATACCATGGGTTTGGGTTTGAGATCAATAATGTAACTGATATGTGTGGTGATGATGATGAATTTGGATCAAATTTTGATATTACATCTCATCATTTGAAAATCATGACATGGTGGTATGATGATATATACTTCATGATGGGATGTGGGTGGTCGGAATATGATTACTAATGATGGATAGGAATTGAATAATCCTTGATTCATGTTTATTGGACGGTCTATTGGTAGAATCGATGGAAGTGGTTGTACAGTCAAGATTCATAGAATAGTCTAGATTTTCTAATAAAAACCATAACTACATGGCATGTACTCTAAAATACCACATGTAATTTGGTCCCCTTCTATCAAACTAGGGTTTATGTATAGATAAAAATACCCCACCTCTTGTGGACCCACCACATGTCATGTGACCCATGGCTGGCATCCCAACATGTACCATAGGGATACATAGGCATGAACATGGTCAAACACATATGCATGAATAATGTACACATACATGACTCAGTACTCGGACACAAATAGGTACACAAACATGACTAGAGTACACGATCACCACTCAAAGTATATAAGCATGGGCTAGAGTACACGGACTCAGGCAGGAAAGTACACTCCAAGTGTCAGCCCAAAATCTATACACCATGTATCTAGAAAGGAAACATTGTGTATATTGAGAAATACATTCCATGTGAGATGAAAATACATAGGTAGACCTGGGGTAGAAAGAAAACAATGTTTAATCCCAACACACTCCATGTACTTTCTTCAGTATAGGTTGAGTCTCTCTAACTCTTCAATGTTGACAAGTTATTGTGGGCAGTCTTCCCTTGATTCATCCCCATGAGGGTACAATGAGGCATTACATCCGAAGCATAAGATGTGATCCCCTCTATAGAATTAGTTTTGGGTAGAGTTATAGAATCTATCTATGTAACCCATAGTTCAATCCTCTAACATTTATTCATATTCCCAAGGTGAAGTTTTAAGAATCATCACGATCAAATTGCATGGTAATAAGATCCCCTACATATTGGGTTATTCCAAGTAGGGTTTGATATACCCCAGAGTCCCTGGGTGAGATCCCCTATATGTGTATCAAGATCATTGGAGTTCTAGTGAGTACTTATTTGGTGAGGCCCTGTGAGAACAACCTCTTTATTGAGATCCACCAGGGATAACATGGTTTGTTGAGTGGGATCCCCCTGATGAGAGTTACCTTGAATCCCCGAGTAGAGTCATGTGTCTAGAAGTATAGTTGATACCTATTTGATACTTGATGTCTATTATGATTATATATAGATGTTCTTATTTCCATTTCACATTTTATGATTGAAATTCTTTTATGATGTTGAGTTGACTACTCTCTTGATTCTTTATGTTTGGTGATTTTGGGGTATCCTAATGGGTATTGTTATACTCACCCCTATATAGTCTCTGATTGCACATATAATGTTTTATGTAGATGATAAACCATTCTATGGAGTCTTAGGAGGACTGGGAGTAGGTGGAGTATAATTATCTAGACAAAATATGGTGTTTTCTTGGTGTTGTGTTTGATATAAGTCCCCTCCTCCTTAGTAGGATGAACTCTTTTATCAGATTTGGTGGGAATGTATTTATCGCTTTATGATTTATAATATCTTTTTCATAATCTGATGTATGATATATTTTATACATTAATTTTGGTATTAGTTTCATTTTAACATTCAACATTTTTTGGGTTCTTGGAGACATGTGCGTGTGTACTAGTACGTAGAATAAGGACTCCCATGTGTGAGATATTTCTACTTAGTTCTTATCATCATCCCTTGGCCAATTGGAGGTGTACATGGGGTGTCACACTCGGCTTTCTGATATCCAAGCAGGGCTCGGTGGATCTGGTCATGACATGGATGAAATCTAGAAAAGGGGTGAAGAAACCATTCTCCACCCCAGGTAACCACATGACTGGGTAAGAGACCATGTCCAATGGAAATATTTGTGAAGGAAGAAACATATTCTGGGATGGAAGTGAATTTATAGAGAGGAACATGTGGTGGTATAGCTTTGGCAGACATCTATTAGTAGAAGGTCGGGTATCAAGAGGCCCATAGTAGGGTGTGGTGGATGATTCAAGATTATTTTAAGGTCTCGGTGGTTGTATGAATTAGTGGTGGTGGCATCTGGACTCCTTGGAATAGGCATATAGTGAAGGCTCACCCACTACGGGGCTTGTGGAGATCAATAGTATTAGACGATATAAAAGAATTATATGATAACATCAATGTTGGGTTCTTAGGGAACGATCTCAGTGGTGAGAGACCGAGTCGGTGGGTGATCTAGTAGCCTTGAAAGATCATGACAGGGATAGTTATGATAGAAAAAATGGAAAAATAGGGTTAGATCTGAGGTCCAATCTCAAAAGATGTTAGAGTAGAAAAGAAACCACCAACAAAGAAATTGGATTAGAATAATGAGAGGGTATGGATTTTCCACCGATATTAGGCCCCATGTAGACCTACATGAGGATTTTATTGCTGAGAATCAGTATAGGTTGTACACTTTGAAGAAAAAAAGTTAGCATCAGTTGGGTGGGACTTCTGTTTGTTGGTTGGTCTTCATCCCATCATGTATATGTATTGGGACCAATGCCTATAGGCCTATGGGCCATGTAAGGTTACCCCATAACACAATTAAAAATTGGATTGTCCAAAAATTAATAAAAATATAAGGCCTTATATATTTCCGGAAGGGGCCTATCATGCCTCTCTTGGTTGACCACATGAAGTTTAAGTGAATGGAAAAATTGAAAAATGAAATGACGGATTGTTAAGATCTATATTCATGTGCCATGTTCTTATTGAAATTATACGAAGGGTCCATGTGACCATTCCTTTTTTTAATAAAAATTTCCTGAATATGAAGCTACAACAAGAACCCATGTTGCTATATAATGGAAAATTCAGGCCAAGCTACCATAAATGGGAGCTCAACCAAACCCATAGTGAATCGTTAGATGAGAACATGGACCAAGCTCAACATATTTAATAAAAAAATTCCAAAACCAAATGGAGGCTTATCAAAGTAGAATACTCAAGTTCTCTCTTGTCGGAGGGAATAATGGAGGCCACAACTTCATTGAAGATTCCAAACCAATCCAAATTTAGTAGAAGGTGAGTTCAAATCCTGGGGCTCAATCTAATTAAGGAATTATATGGATTTAAAACTTTTAACTGAATAATTTGAGATCATTTACGACCGATCTTGAATCTTCTATGATAATTAAAAGCTTTGAATTAGATAATTGAAGGAATTAAAAGATAATACTATTAAAGAAGTATGAAAAAGAAGTTGAACGCAACTCTTTTGAAGATGAATGACCAAGTACTGATGAAACTGTTGTTCTAAATTTATGGAATACTGAGATTTTGAGACACTCTTTGAAGTGTAATGATGGGATTTGAAGTAATCTGGAAAAAATTGACGATTATTATATCAAGAATGACTTTGAGTTCATATGAAAGGAATAAAAACAAGGATGAAGATTTCATAATGGATTTTGTAGGATGAATGGTCATTGGTGTGCCTGGGTTGAGTATTTTCATAGTGGATTCAATTGATTGCAATGGTATATTGAAGATAATAAAGATCTATGATTTAGGTACAAGTTGAAGGAGGTTTCAAAATTAAAGATTCAAACTTCTTTGGTATGGATGTATTCTAAATCTGAAGTTAAA
Source organism: Viscum album (assembly GCA_963277665.1). Lineage (NCBI taxonomy): Eukaryota > Viridiplantae > Streptophyta > Magnoliopsida > Santalales > Viscaceae > Viscum > Viscum album. The sequence goes on along the minus strand of OY728138.1, from coordinate 748,414,291 downwards.
TCACACCTAAAGAAACCAGAGTATTACCACACTTGATTATGAGGATGACTGAAGATTGTAAACTATGAAAATCTGACCAGGACATGATTGAAGATATTGAATCCATTCAAAATGATCAGGCCAAATATGGTATGAACTATAATAGAGATAACGGGACCTCGATTCCCCCATTATGGCAGTTCCAGAGAAGAATCAGTGTGAACTGAAGGTACATGATGAATTTTATCCATTAGTTTGGGGGTTATTTTCATTTAAAAGTCTTATCAATATGTGGAGTTATTGTTTATGGTGAAATAATTTTAAAGAGAGAGTTAGTACATAAGAGAAGTTAATGTCAACTCTATGGAAGGATAGGTCATTGATTTAATAAGTGCAATATGAACTATGTATTGGTTTACATGGTTTTAAGAAGTCACATAAGAATAATATAGTTCATGTGAGGTAACCTGAGAATACATGATGTTTTTTCAAGTTTAAAACTAAGAAGCATCATGGTAAATCATGACCTATTTCAGAAATGAAGAAGTCAAAGGCAAGGAAAGAGACAATATAAAAATTATCTAGAAGTTTTGGGAGATTATTATAATGATTAAGAGGGTTTATATTTGTTTACTACCTAATCCCAACACAAATGGTTTAGTCACATTAATTTATGATAGTTAAGATCATGCCATATACAGGTTATATTGTTCGGTCAATGATTCCATGTAGAAGTAGATGAAAAAAAATACCATATTAAGTTAGATATTGAGGTGATGAGTTCGAAAAAAAAAATAAAAAAAAATCATTTCATATGAAGTGGGATCCATCATTCCATCGATCGGCAGAGCACACTGTAGAGGGAGAAGAGGATATGACTAAGCCAGGAGCAACCTCAAAGTAGGAGACGATCGATTTGGAGCTGGAGAGAGGACTCAATCTCAAAATAGAATATTTTTACTTCTTTATTTTACCAACTATTAATCTATTTTTGAGACCTAATGATTAAAAAATATCATTGTTTCCACTTATTTTATTATTAGATAAATAATTATAGGGCTTCAAAATGCAATGGATTGAATGTTCAAAATTTGTTCTACTTTGATTATAGCAATTATTTCTATGAAATTATTATTTGGTGATATTTATTCTATTCTTAATGAGTATCAATCTTAACTAATCTATGGATAGAGAGTTGAGGATAGTGAACCATTAAAATCATTAACACTCACCAAAGTCCCAAAAATTGATAAATATTAATGTTATTTTCTCCATTAATGAAAAAATTTACTCAAGAGTATTAGATGAGAGATCAAAACAAAGGAGTGATACCTAAGTTGTGAGAGTTAATAGATCTCATTGAATCATCACTTTTTCTCTTAGAAATAAGATATTTATGATTAAATTGAGTAGAATAGATAACATACATAATTAAATTCAAAGTAGTATGAAAGTATTATTTCTATTAACTGATCAGTTACTCTTTTTCTTATTCATGTCTTCCTTCTCACTACCTTGTTTTGAAATCATCCCCATTTATTCTCTCTACAAACAGTTTTCTTAGTGTTTTATTTTGTTTTTTTGGTCATGAAATCTCCATTCACATTACCTATGTAATGTACACCCATACTCACCACCATACTAGTTCTAGGTAGTTGTAGTAGTATTTTATAAATAATTAATTTGACTCAATGCTAGTCAATGACCCAGTTCCTCATCATTTACGATTCATCAAAATATGTAACATGATAGGAAATAAGGTAAGGAAAAAATTACTTTCATCTATGATAAAAGAGTTCATCCATGTGTTTGATAAAATATTAGGAATATGATCCCACCACCCACCAATGGAATATTTTAAATAATTAAATCTACTTTTTAGAATAATTCTCCAAACACATATATTACCATATATGATGCAGTATGTAATAGTTTATTTTTTAAATATTCTAAATAATGGAAATAAGTGTTATTTCCTAACAAGAAGGATTATATGTATCTTATCATGATATTATAAAAGATATAATAGATAATAATAGATATGTGGGAGTATATTTAGACTTATATAATTAAAAATTGTAAACAAAAAAATATTATGCAAATCATAGCATGAAGTGAATGCCAATTAATATTCAAAAAATTATTGAGATATATGTTATTAAATAGGGAAAATATAAATAATTACAATTAGTTAACATAATTAAGGGAATATTAATTTAAATTCTAAATGAATTTAGGATGTGTTTGTAAAGAAAAATGTAAATAGTTTTATTTTTTACCAAAATGATCTCAAGAAAAAAAATATTAAAATTTTCCAAGAATGATGATGATGATAATCATAGAAAGCGTTCTAAGTAGAAAAAAAGCTATTAAAATTATAAAATTTAATGATGTGAAGTGAAGGAGTATGAATAATATGTTTAAAGAGTTAAATTTTGGAATATAATTCCTAAGTCTCACTATTATTCAAACATACTTGATTTATAGATGTTACTTCTTAAAAGGTTTTGTGGGGGGTTTTATCATATGGTCAAATAAGGATGTGGTAGGAATTACAAGGAGATGTAATTAGTTTTAAAATAACTTGAAAAGTGAAATAAATAAAAGGAATCCTTGGTAATATATCATATGTGGTCTGATTATACATGAACTTATGCATGTTTTCTTGTATTTTTAGAGTATGTTAATAATATAAAATGTATCAAGTTAAAAAAAACTACATTTTATTATTTCTTATCGTGTTATCTGCATATATATTTCCTAAATTATAATGATAATTAACATATCAAAATATTAATTTGAGTTATCCCTAACCGTTTATCATAATCTAGTAGTATAAGTTTTAATTAAATGTTAAGGTTAGCATGAGTAGTATTAGTTATAGAGATATAGAATATGATCATGAGGCATAAAAGGAGTTTTGTCTGATATATTACATGCCAGGTATACCACATATAGTGTCATAAACTATTTCATTATTATTCTAGAGATGCATGTTTTGTATTGAATCCCTATACCTAAGGCTATAAATAAACATATAATAATAACCTTTATACTTTTATACCATTCTTACACAATCCTTGAGGGTTATCCAAGCACAGGGTGGTTGGGTATGTAGCTAATAATGTCATTCTTTAAGGATTAAACAAGTTTAGATTTATCCCCTAATATATAAGGTATGACTTATTAACTCTCAATTTAGATAGAATGGGGATGCATATTGATATACCTAAATAAGGAGAATGAAATGTGATTATTTATTTAGATGAGAAGATTATTATATTGTCATCTAATTAGATAAAGTACATGTGATGTATTCATCAACCTGGTCAGTCAATACTCAGTGAATCACGAACATGTAAGGAGGATATATGGGATTGAAGCTATGTTTCCCATGGTTAATTGATTCAATGAACAAATGTATTATATTATTATGCATACTTTTATATGGTGTAGTTTGTGGAAATGGGTATAGAGATACTTGTGTGTTGGATATCATGTTGAATGATGTTAAAGCTATAGTAGCATTAAATCTTTACTAAAGGCCACACTTTTCATAAAATTATGAATTTCGGAATTCATTTTATTTATCAATGATATTAAGGTTCATGGGATTAGACTTTATTGTGGATTGAATTGGGATTGAGTATTATGAGTCTTGGATTGCTTCTTTGAAAGGCCTCTACATGCTTATGTAAAAGGGATTTTGGATGGATTTTCACAAGGAATTTCATAAGATGTGATATAGGGTAACATTGATGATATATTTCAAAAAGTGTTTTAAAAGATATTGAAAAATATTTTTGGTTATATGAGTTATTATATATGATATTATATAAAGTGAAATGTCATAAAGACTATGAGGATTTTGTGGAAGTGGATGATTGATGGAGATATTCCATTAAGACCATATGTATATGATGTTTGTTGGTTTTATTGTATTATTCAATAAAAGGATATTTTATTGTATGATAAATATGGTATGAAATTCATATTTTATTCCTTTATGTCATATCATTAGATATGATATAACATATCAATCACTACTGCATTTTCAATATCATATACTATGAAATACATTGATATGAATGAATCATATTTAATGATTATCAAATGTAGTAGAATAATAAAAATTAAAATTAGAATTATATTCCACACAAGGCTATCATTACTATTAAAATTTCATGTATCATCCAAAGATTTTAAACGAACACTATGTTTGATAGCGTATAAGACGCATAACACTCACCCTAAAGGAACCACAAAATGTTATTATTTAAATTAAATCATTATAACCTAGCCATTAAATTATATGATATGAATAAGATTAACAATATTATGAACTATATATATATATATATATTTCAGATTCAAAATAAATTTATTTATTAATTCATAGGAAATTAGAACATAATTTTTAGCAAAGTCATTTTATTCTTCAAAAATAATTTTTCTTCAAAAAAATATTCTTCTTGATTTTTTTGAGTAAATATTATAATTAATGTCTTGAAAATTTTGAAATTTTATTTACCAAAAAAATATTATTTTTGAAATCCGCACATCAAAATTATCTTAAGGTTAGGATGTTTATGAAAAGATTTATTTTACAGTAAATAGTGAAAAATACTTCTTTTTATTATATTGTTTTTTATTCAATAATTTACAAAGTACCATTTTGTTTTAAAATGGTTTGAATTAAAAATTATCTATGTTATATTATGAATTATATAATTGAGTTAATTGGAATCATTTTTATGTTTTAATTTGGAATAAAAATATTTTTATACTTAAAAAGTCATAAATCTAAAAAATTGTTTTTTGTTGCATTTTTTTTAACAGTGTATTAATTTAATCCACATGTATAAATTGAATCATGAAATATGTATTTGATATTTTGAATTAGTAAGTCCAAAATTGGTAAGTATTTTACTTTAATTTGTGGTCATTATGAATAGTACCCATAATAAATAATTGTTACCATGGAAAGGATAAAAAAGGGTAGTTGAGGTTAAAAATTATATGATATGGACTAAAAAATAAACTTAAAACGTTCCTTTATTTGATTTTATGAGTGTAGATCAACCATGTCTATCTATGTTTAGAAAATATGGAAACGTAGTGGCATATTTCTTTGATTTTGACCATTATAATATTTGAGTAAAATATAATGTAAAAAATTTCACTATCTTGCATTTAATATATATAAAATTTTGAGAAAGGGATAAAAGAAAATTATGCTCGGTTATAAATTTTTATTTGAATTATAAATTATTTTTTTATCATGGTAATTTATTTAAAATTTTTAGGGATGAAATAATTTCCTTAAATTATTAATCAATACTGACACAATATTTATTCAATTATTAGAAAAATAAAATAATTGATTCTAAAAATATTAAATGTAATATAATTTGAATTTATTATTGTGTTCCACAAATTATTTAGATAAATATAACATGTTATGAATGTTTTAAATGATTATATTCAAATTCATTTTCTTACATGTCATTTTTAAATTCAAAATAAATTAATAGTTCAAAAAATGACATTAATGATATTCTATAATAAATAGTATTTAATTAAATGAATTAAATTTACTAAAAATTATATCTTCATCCAAGTTATTTGAAACTGGTTGAATCCAACAACCATGATTCATTTGTGGAAAAAATTTCCTTTTATAGTAACTATCATTAACCCTAAAGAGTAAAAAAATTTATTATTGCGGTAATTTCCAGAAGGGTTAATGGAGGCTTAAAACAAAAATATATAGGTGAAAACATCAGCTAAGCATTTCTAATATTTCTTAGATGAGAGGATTTTGACTCATAATCATCTTATATTTGAATTATATCAATTTGGATTCATTTGAACATGAAAATTTATATATATTAATTTAATATTTTAAGAAAAACAAATAAAACGTAACAAAAATGGTGGATGATGAGTTGTGATTGAGAATGAGAAACAAGAGTGATTAGAAATAGAGAGAGAAACTAAAATATGATGGTATTAGGGTAATCATACTACTTTTAATCTATTAGAAAATTAATTTTCTATGTTAAAACATCATTAAATACAATTGTGCCAGTGTGAGTGAAGAAGGTGTGATGAACGCCTAACTGATATTAAGTGAACTCCATAGTATAGTTATATTTACTAAAAATTATAGGTAAAATAAATTTCATGAAAATAATTTTTTATTGATGGGGAATATATACATCCTCATTTTTGATTTTTTGTTTCTTTGGATAATGCTCAATATTGAAAAGGTTTTCCATCATCACTTATCAGTAAATAAAGCAGTGTAGAAATGAATCATATCAAGAATGAAAATAATATCACTATACAATAAATTTTCAATAACACATTTATGAAAAAACGGTTAATATATTGAAAAAAAAATCAATTCATTCCAATATGAAAATATTAATAGAGTTTAAGTATATGTGTTTACGACAAATTAAACAAAAATATATTCTATTAAGCTCATCTGAAAACATGAAAACAAAAATAGGAGAAAGAGAAAGGAAGCTTCCTTATCAAGGTCATATTCTTCTCCTAGATTCTGCTCCATTGGTATCTTCTATGAATGTTTTCTTTTATCCTACTCCATCCTCCACTCAAAAATTCACTATCAACTTTAATCTATGTAAAATTATCTTATCTCTCATCACCGTAATATTCTATATCCCACCCTTTAAAGAGTCCACCGAACATTATTTTTAATATTCACGACCTCACTTGGTGGCTCCCAAATGAGAGTGTAGTTTTATATTCCTTCTATCAAAACACTATTACTTTAGAAAATATCTCCAACCAACACCCACCACATCCACATAAAATGATTACACAATATGACCGCGTTTAATTTCACATCATCTAAAATTAATTTTAGTCCAGCCTGGTGAAAAAATTCCTTTCATGACATTGAAAAATCAACCGTTGGTTCAAACATCAACTCATATTAAAAGGAATGTTGGCACACAAAAATATCCTAGATAATTATATAGGGTCTAATTATTATACACATATGTTATGAATACAAGATTAAATTATTCCAAGGCTCAAAATGTTTCCCTAGCGCCTATATAAGGAGGAAGGAACTGTTAATATGGATATTTTTGTGATACTTGAGAAAACCTCTTGATGATTATATGCCTCCAAAGAATATATATTTTTTGTCTAATTTTTTCACCAATAAGTACTGACATACCATCAAAATTGTGAATAATCCCACCTATTTTCTGGGTGATTCAGATCAGCTTGTGGATACACCTGTGAGGGAAGAGTATTTTGGTTTTTTCTCAATGATATTTATCAAACAATCAATTTCATAAAGGATTAGTATCCCAGTATTGTTAGAGGTATATATTTGGTTTTGTTTATTTATAGAATTATGATCCAGTAAATTGTGGTTTTTATTGTCTTTTTCTTATTTGAATTAGAGTTGTTCAATCCTTAAACCAATTAGTGGAATTAGAGATTTACCATGCATCATTATTTATAAAAAAACTGTTATAAAATTGGTATTGTGGCTAAATTTATTATATAATAAATTATTTTTGGAGATATAAATCATTTATTAAGACTTGGTTTACGACATAGTATATTGTAATGTGTGATATGATTGCTTGTCATGATATAAATTATCATAACAAGTGTCACAATATAATACTTTGGTTATAAATGTATTATAGTGTATTATGTATCCAATTATATATTATGTTGTTAATGATTTACCTTTTTTTAATCCAGGAAATCAAGTATCATATCACTTTAGTGATATTGTTGCATGTCAAAAAATACTACCGGTAGCTAATAGAGGAAATATCGTAGATGGTGGTTATTTATTATTGAATATGATTGATAGAATTACATTATCAATTGTAGGGAAAACACACAAAGTTATGATATGTGATATTAATTTTGAAATGAATCATGCCTTAAATTATAAAACAAGTCATAAAATACTACATCATGAAATTTTTTATTTTTTAACTATTTAATTGTGAATTAAATTATATAAATTATAAATTGTTTATAAATTATAGAAAAAGTTATTTTGGGATGTTTATTTAATTTTTAAGGTGTTTATAAATTAGATAATTATAAAGGGTTTATAATTAATTATTCATCATTTTTAAACATTTAATAAATAAATATCTATAATATTTATTTTTAATGTTAAATAACTTTTATGATTATTCGGCACGACTTAGAATTTTTATATAAAATTTTTATATGGAAATTATATTGGTAATTTTAAAAATGGTTATAATTTTTAAAATAAGTCTAAATATAAAGGGGTTTATATTAAATTGTGAATTATTCATTGTTATTAATCTGAATTGTTCAAATTAAAGGCTTTATTTTAGGAATTATAAAAACTTGATCAGAAGGCGTTATGATAATTGATATTATGAGGGTTTAAATAATAAATATGTGATATTTGGATTATGTAAATTTTTTACATAATAGAATTGAAATACAGAAAATTTATATTTCATTTGATATCATATATTTATGATAAATTTCATATAAAGGGAAATATGAGGGGGTTCATATTAAAAGTAAATTATAAACTATTTATAATTACTTTATTTATTAATTATTTATAAATTTATATCTAGTGTCTTTGTTTATGAATTATTTATTTATTTAGTTTTAATCCCTATTTTAATAATGAATATAATTTTTTTATATTATTACTAAATTTATAATTTGGTTTATATTGTTAATATGTTTCTTTAATATTATCACACATGCATTTAATGAGTTACATGAAAGCTAGGACAATGGGTTTGGTTTTCTTTTACCTTAAATCTAGCTTATTCATGTGTTGTATAGTGATTTACACATAAATGTGATTTGATCATACTAATTCACTGGAAGGAATAGGTATTCAAATCTGAATCATTAGAAACATGAATACATGTAAAAAAATACATGAGATAGTATGTTTAGATTACATCCCATTTAAAAAAATTAAGTTCCATATTCCTTCCAAAGTGAACAGTTATCGAAACATTGATCATCCAATTGGGTAGGTTAGGAAAATTTTGGGTGCCTTTGGATAATCTTGTATCAGTAAAACATGTAACGGTTAACAAAAAATAGGATTAGGTGTGTGTTTTTGGTATCTTATTTGGGTTGTACATAGCTAGGAGAAACTAACAGGATTAGGTTACCAGATGAATAATTTTCACTGAATCCATTTAATGGATTATGATAAATATTTATCCGCTCAACTATACAAGAGTTATGTTTCATATGAATAATATGATTAACCAATTATATATCTATGTAATGGGGCAAATGATCATGTAACCAAAATCAAAGTTAAATATGGATCATGGACCACTAATGGATATGGTGAAAATTTAAAAGGGTTTACAATTTTAAAGAGAAAATTTATAATAAAATTTCTTATTAAATGAATATATAACATGATACTTGTTTGATAGAAGATATTTTCATATATAAAATGGAACTATCATCATCGAATATTACTTTGAAATCAATCTTAATGAATGTAGAAACTAATGTACGAAAATTATTTAACTGGTATCAAAACATACGATTAGTTATCAAGTAAGAGAAAAAATGTTATGTGTTAGAGAAATACCTTTCTAAGAACCCCAATGTTGAAGTAGTATAATAAGTGAATCAATATGCTTATGATATGAATTGATGAATTTACATAAGGTTTTAAAGGAATTAAAACACTAGTGAAAAATAGGGTTTTCTATATCGTTTTTTACATCAGTTACCTTGTGATGTTATTACAAGTAGTGTTGCAGATATTTTTGTCAATTTAGTTTTTATTAGTTGATGTTTAAAACTATATTTAAAATAATTTTAAAAAAAATTTGTAGAAATATGTCCAAATCCTTATAATGGGAAGGGTTTTTCACATCAGTTATTGTATAACCAAAGTCAACATGAAAAATGAATTCTGTTTCTAAATTATATTCAAATAAAATAGCATAATAATAAAACAATATAACCATAAATAGAAAACAATAGTGGAAACTGAATTATAAAACAACATCAGAAATTCATATCATCTCAACATTATAATTTGAAATTTGAGCAATAAAAATTATATTACAACTAAACTAAAAATAAACAAAACATATGAAATAATTCACTTATATTCCTTATAAGTTATTTATATCTTTTTTAGAATAAGTGATAGGGTCATAAAAAATCTATAAATTAAAATTAATTCATTTAAAATGTATTCTCAATATAATTTTCAGTTAAATTAATGGAAATGTTGTGATAAAATTTAATATTGTAGAATTTTGTAATTTTCCTCGTTGAAAATATTTCAAACATAAATATTAGAACATAATATCCACATTCATTTACTCCTTGTTAATGAAAAGTTTTTTTCAAAATATTTTTTCAATTCAAAATAACATCTTTAGTACTTGCAGCCATGATGTAGTAATTATAAATGAGTTGTCACCATTTCAAACAGATATTTGAACTTTGATTTCCACTTTCCTATTTTATCTCTAAATTAATTTCATTCCCTATTAAAAAATTATATTTATGAAATAAAATTAAAATTACTTATAATATACAAGTATTCAAATAATCAAATATGGGTTTCTAATATGTAGTGGAAATTTTCTCACACATCACCATGTATAGAGAGTAATGAATAAGTTTTCTTATCTTTTTGAAATCAAATAAAACTTATCCAATGGTCATTAATATAAAAAAATATAATGTGTGTAGTTATTTAATTAATATTAATAAAACTTTAAGAAATATATATTACATACCCTTCATGATAATAAACAATCCATCAATTATTTTTATTTTTTTTGAAAAATTTCAGAAATATATATTGTTTTTTTATATCTTTAATTATTATCATTATTGGTGAAATAAATTTTGGGTCAAAAAAAATATACACTAATGTCTTATCATACTGAATACAAATTGTACAAAGATACCCTATACAAAACAAATATAAGTATTGAGTTTTATTAAATTAAAATAACTAAATGAAATATAATAATTAAATTATATGGAAAATACATACAACAAATTTATGGCCAACCAATATCTAGTTATAAGATCCATGATATATCTATTAAAAATCAACATAGTCATTTTATTCCCTCAAATTTTGGAATATGTTGGAAGCTTATAAACCGCCTACAAAAAATATAAATATGATGATAATATAAGAAGTCCATAAGAAGTGGTATCTAAATTTATAGCATCCTACACTTATTTTCATCTATATAACAAATCTTTACCTTTCAATTGTTCATGTAAAAAAATAGATATATATATATATATACATTTATATATATATATATAATTTAAATTGTTAAAAAAATAACACTAATATGAAACAATGGATATAATCTATGCATACCTCAGTGATAGTTTTTCGGTAAGGTATAGATGAAAAAATAAAAAAATGGATGGTATTTCTTTCAACTATAGTGACCTCATCTATTGGAAATATTACTCTTGCGGATCTATTTATAATATCCTACACAATGAACCTAAGTTGATCTATCTATATCTATTGATGATGAAAAATATCCATAATCTAATATACTATCCCATATGCAATAATATGATGTTGGAGATCATCAATATATAACTCAAAATAGATAGGATTCTATGGAAGAGATGTTTTTGGATTGGATATGAAGGTGTAGTCGGAGGAGTGTGTCATGAACCAACTTGTGTCGACCCTAAACCAGGCACCAGATTTGGTCGGTGATAAGGCATGTGAGGCATTGTCAATCCTCTCGGTTTGGAAAAAAGTGTCGAGCATAAGGCATAACTCAATTGGGAATGATTTAGCACTTGAAAAAACTAACAATTAAATAAATAAATAATAAAACAAAAAATGGGAATATAAAATAAATAAAAACTAGAAATACCTCCATGTGACCCCATAAAACACCACCAACTACATAACCACACTCGATCCATAATTAATCTAGATTTGAGTAGAACATGAAACTGAAAAATTATAGAGTAGGCATGAGAATCTAGATTCTCAATAAGGATTCCCATGGATAAAAATTCCCTATTAAATACCATTAAATATAAATTAAAATCCTGATAGTTTGAAAATAATCCTTATAAAAATAGGGTTTTCCATTCCTTTCAAAAAAAAACTAACAAGATTCCATCTTAAGAAAACCAATTTTCATCTTATTTTCAACAAATATTAAAATCATGAAATATGTTTTAGATGAATTGGTTTAAAAGGTAACCAATTCTAAAACAGGTCTCTCAATATTAAAAAAATAGAGATATTACTTTATAATGAAACTATAAAAACATAAAAAAATAGTTTGTGTAAAACAGGTGTCTTGGGATCTTAGTTGTTGGTTGAGGTGACCTAGAACTAAGCTACAAACACTCACATCATAAATCTATACTAGCACCATGTATCATCAAACACATCCCAAACACTTGATGACACCCTCTTTGTCTTGATCAAGAGGAACATCCCATTGATAGTAAGGTTATCTACTCATGGCAACTAGTTAGTGTGTAATCTTAACTAGTGCAGCATGTGGACCTTGGTCACCCACCTAACTACCCAAGGTTTCCCATGATGTATAAATGTAGGTTAGTTTTTTCAATCTATCATATACATATATTTCACATACTTTACTCCAAACCCATCCACCTTCTCACCTCTAATTTCCCTCTTTAAGTGCAGCCAATTTCTAAGTCACCCAACCAAGGACAAGCCCCCTTCTCAGGATTACATCGCATTTCACATGTTTAGTGCATACACACCATATTTCCATTTAAAGGGGAATGCCTTAATAGGGGTTTATATTTTCATAAAACATTTCAAGGTGCCAATTGGGCCTTCTCACTTTAAAATAAACTCCATTCATTAATAAAACACTTTTTCCCCAAGTGTTTTGAGTTATAAAACCACATTATGTACTCCCAACATATACTGCTAGATGTATATATAATAACCCTTTAGCACAATACACATTTTATATGCACCATGAGTGAATATGTGAAAATTATTCACCTATATACATATCCAAAAATATATATGTATGTAATTCACAATGTAATAAATCCTCTAAATGATTTCTAGAAAATCAAAACAAGCCATTAGGTTGTTTTAAAATAAGGTCAAAAGACCAAATCATCTTTGGGAACTTATGTTTTTATAGGTAAAAAACATTTAGAAAATTATTTTAACATTTAAGATTCTTTACATATAAAAACAATCTAAAAACATGATTAAGCAAAGAGAATTAATGGTGGAAGCTTAGTTAAAGTATGGAAAACAAGTAGAAACCCTTTTTCAAAGACGAGAGCCATTTTTCATATAATAAGAACATTGTATAATAATGATTCATACTTTAAAAAGAATCACTCAATCAAGTAATTTAATTCAAAGGATTGGACATAGGGAACCTACCATAAAAGAAGTCTCCTTTGATGATGATATCTTAAAATGGCCTCAAAGATGTCTAAGGAAGAAAAATATACCATGAAAACCCCTAAAAAACCAAAACCCCCAATTTTATAAAAGAATAAATATGAACCCTATGTCTCCAGAACCAATGTATTAGAATAGAAAAGAAAAAAATCTAAGTAGGAGTAGGAAGAAGAAGCAATGATTTAATACCTTGAATATTCATACCAAAATATTAAAGAAAGATTGATTATTCACCATAGAGAGAATATGATATAAGGGGAGAGGTATGGGCGGAGCTCCATGAGATTATAGAGTCCAATAAGAGGAGGAATTGTTAGTTTGGGGTTAAAAAGAGAAGGGTTAAAATGGTAAACCATCATTTTTAAATAACTAGGGTAAGTAGTATAGTTTGGTCGCACGGACTTCAAGATAGTGTTCCAACTGTGCAGGTGCTTATGTCCCAACAAGAGGGATCCATATAGTTTAGGCCAAAAAATTTCACAAACCATGAACCTAACTATATGTGGCCATATCTCTTCTTCCTTATAATATACAAACTATTAGGAAATAATGAATGTTCATGCGCCTAACCATATAAGCTTCCCAGTTCCTATCTCTGGGCCACAGAGTTTGTCGAGGGATTTCACACAATTTCTATTAGCCATGCACCAATTGTGCAGCTTCCTCTAACCTTTTAAAAATAACAATTTTTGGGGGGAAACACCTGGAAGGAAGAATAAATACATAGGAACTGAAAAAATAAATAAAAATTAAATAGTTTCAAGTTGGGTTGTTACAAAGTGAGATATTAAAATGAAGGGTGAATGAGTGGGATCTCTTCTTGAAACTATTTTTTCATGTGTTTAAACATATACTATAATAAATATCTAATATTCTCTTATATCATCTCACCATCTCCTACACTTTAGATTCTATATATTATATTTTTCATTTATATACATCATCCTTTGAAGACGGTCTAGAATAACCATACATTTTTTGACTAATAAACCCACAGCATACCCTCATGAATGACCCTGGTGTTCAATATTTTCCAATGTCATATCTAAATATCATTCCTAACCTCATGTATGATGGTCTTATGTGTGCTCTACTCCTCAAAATATTTCTACATAGAATATTTTAAAAATGAATTAGTGAATAACAATATATAATGAGTATAAATAACTTAAATAACTCCTTCCAATCCTCTCAGTTACAACCCTCAACTCTTCTAAAAGATATCTTCCCTTATTGATTATTCATCATGTATCCTATTTTTAATGCCTTGTTATGGGGAAGGAAGGCCATCCTCTATGAATCCTGAAGACTCAGCTCACATTTTTTAAAATTTTCATCAATAATTTGTTTATACAATAATGTATACCATCCATGAGATAATTTATTAACGTATATATATTTTTGATTGGATTTTAGTTAATATAAATTAAAGATAAAAATCATTAATATATTAAAAAATTATAAAAGATAACATTTCATGTAATATCTCCCAATCTGGAACTCTCTCACATGGACGAAAAGGATTGGTTGCGAAACCTTAAGTGCACCTCCCTGTATGCCAGAGGCTGCTAACTAGCAATGGGGGTTTGAGATGTATAGTGGGGAGACTATACCCCTTGGTATGAAGTTTCATAGTAGTATGAACAAATCATAAGAGAACATAAACAGTCAAAGTAAAGACAATGTAGAAGAAAATAACAAAATCCAACTAATAATAATGTAATTATGTAATAATGTGTTAGAATATTACTAAATGTCATGCTAGAAGAATACAAGAAAAGACTAATAGAATCAAATAAAATACTCAATGTACCAGGTCCTAAACCCCATGTCGGTCCCATCTCCAAACTCTTGACCATCTAAAAATACGAAATCAACAATAACGTCATTTTCCCTTGTCCAAACCAACATCCACATAATCTTCTCAAGTACCAAATGACATCCTGAATAGGGTGTGAGTATAACTCACTAGGTCAAAATCACCATTTCTAAAAAACCATTCTAATTATAATTGTATGCAACAAAGTGATAACCGTGTGTATTAATTAATTTATAAAATAATAAAATACAACAACAACATTCTTCGGCTACATGTCGGGATGCCTTTGAGCATGTCTTACAACCATGCCAACCATAACCATATAACCAAGGTACAATAACCTGCTTCAGAACCATGCCAAAATATCTCTGATCATGTCTTAATACCTAGACAACCACAACCATATAATGATGGTGTAGTCACAAAAATCTATGTCAAAGCCCTATAACCATTACAACATCCAGGTCAAATACCAATAAGAATTACAGCATGGGATAGGGTATAGCCCACTATCTATAAGCATTACATCATGGGACTGATTTGAGTCTACTCAATATCAATAGGACATCATGTAATTGTATAAGATTCAGGGTTGATCCTGGCATATAAGAATTACAACATGGAACACAATCTCTATCATACAACATGGATATCACAATATCACATCACAATTCTCAATGGTTAATTATGTGAATTATCATTAATCATTTATATTTCACTTAAAACGTGATTCAATATTGATTAAAAATTATATCAATAATAAATAATCCACAATTTAGGGATTCTATAATATTAAATCACCCTCAGTCACATGTCATTCTAAACATACATTAATCTAGTTTTTAATTCAATAATAATCATGGTTTACTCACACTATAAGCATCCATAATCTAGTTAAAAATCTATTTGAAACCAAAGGAATTCAAGTAATAATTCCACTCACTTATTTAATTAATTTTGGAACACACAATGATGGTGGGATCACAATATTGCATAAAATTTTCAATTATCAAACCATATGATTAAGATTTATACCCCATACCTTTAACCGATGATCCAACAATGCTTCCAATGGGATACACCTATAAGGAATATGGTGTCGATGATTGAAAATATGTTCCAAGATAAAAATCAATCAAGATAAAAACCAAAAACCAATTATTCAAGGGATTTCACCGAAACGGTTGGATAAGAAGGAAGAGAAATAAGAAACCTAAATAGAAGGACTTACCAAGTATTACTCACACAACCAGGACATCTATAAGGAAATTTGGAACCCAAAAATCACCTAGAGAATATTCTAGGGTAGATAGGAGAGGATTTTCATCCAAAATAATGATAATTTAGCTTCAAGTTATTTCTAAAACAGTAGGTTGGTCATTTACACGGTGTGTAATGTGATTACATGTCATGTAAATTCCTTCGATGGAATACTACCAAAAAACTATTTCCTCAGATTTATTTTATTAAAACAGTTAAACAATTACACTATTTTTAATCCCTTTACATGGTGTGTAAATATTCTACAGTTGACTTTTCTGCCCATTTTCTTTTTAAACAATCGGAGCCTCTTTTAAAGTTTCTCAACACATCATGAACCCATGAAACTGTTAAATAATTTATACCCAGACTCCATTAATTCAAAAAAGCATACATCTCATAAATTTAGGTCATTTTCTCCAATAAACTCTCTCTATCTCCAAACAATACTTATCCACCAAGGCTTAATCAAAAAATTCATAGAGAGAAATACCTAAAAAAATAAAGGATCTTACAACCTCCTCACGTTATAACAGCTCATCTAAAACTACTCCAAGAATCACTATGGGGTTTTAGTTTACAAGTCTGTACACTATGTTTTTATATCAAACTCCCTCTCCCATGTCTCCTCTACGACTCACCCATGCTTCCACTACACACGAACCAACGGTATAGTCCTACCTTGAATATATTTATCACTACGATCCACAACCCATATCAAATTCACCTTAAAGTATGTATAAACACAAAGCTCGATGTATTCTACGTCTATCACACGATAAGTGTCTAGATGATATCGCTAGAGCTTTGAAACATGGAACATGTCATGCATGGAACTGTAGCTTTGATGAATGTATAAACAGTATGCCATTGGACTGACCCTTGCCACTATTTTAAATGGACATATGAACCTAGGCACTAGATTTCCCTATTTTCTAATATGGCGCTACACCAAACTAGATGACACCCAAAGGAAAACATGATTACCAAGATCAAATTCTAGAGTTCATATTTTGTGGTCAACATATGATTTATACCTACTGTTTATGGTCCCCAACTACTATCTAATAAACTAAAAATGCTTAGATATATCCTACGTGAGAATAGGCCCAACAAGTGTTGACTCACCTACCTCTTGCTAACAAAGAGGAAACAACATGGCCTTCCTTACAAAGCCTTAAAAGGTTTCAATTGGATCAGTGTATAGAATCTATTATTATATGAAAAAATTCGTCAGTGCCATATGTTTCTCCCATGAACCACCAAAATCCAAAATATAGCCTCATAAACTATCCTCCAAAACCAGAGTAGTCCACTCAGATTTACCATTAGTCTGTGGATGATAGGCTATGCATAAAATAAATTTCAATCCTTGGGATTTCTAAAGTCCCTAAACACAATGTGAAACGGGGATCAGTATCTAAAATTATACTCTTCAGAACACAATGTAACCAAACCACATCACACATATAAATATTTATTATATCATCAACTATGAAGGTTCCCTTAATAGGTAAGAAGTAGTCTAACTTAGTTAGTCAGTCCACAAAAACCCATACAACACCATTTTTTTGGGTCATCCTAGGTAGTCTTGTCACAAAATCCCCTATGACATCATCCCATTTTCACTCATGAATGGGTAAAGACTATAAAATCCCACATGGCCTCTGATGCTCGTCTTTCACCTACTAACAAGTGAAGCATCTAAACACAAATATTTACACCTCTTTCCTAATTACTAAACACTAGTACTATCTATAGATATCATGATACATCTTTTTGAAACTAGGATGCACCACCCATATTGAAAGATGAAACTCCCTCTTCAGCTCCTCGCATAAGCCTGTGGGAACCCATACTGAGCTATGAAAAAGAAGAGAATTACGAATGATAAGAGACCATCCTAATGGTATCTCCCCACCATATAATTTATCTCTTAGAAATGATAGCTCCAAATTAGACAACTTATTAGTGTTAATATGGTCCAAAATAACCAGTATACTATATTTCAAAGACAAAGATACTCACCCCTGATATTCTTGAACATCTAGATGCATGTATTTAAAGAGTGTCTCAACCTTCAACTCATCATAAGACCCAAAAACTTCTTCTATATGTGTCATTAATCTCAAATAATTGGAGATTACATTACCCTTTCCTTTTATATAAGCTAATTCGAATTCAAAGAAATGAAGATACTCGACCCACCTCCTCTATAGAAGTTTCAGGTCCTACTGAGAAAATATGTACTTGAGGATATTGTGATTAATGTATTTCACAAACCTCTCACCCATGTGATAGTTTATCCAACATCTTAAGACATGTACCACTACTTCTAACTCCTGATCATGAGTAGAGTAATGCCTCTCATGTGGTATTATCTAATTAGATCCATAAGAAACCACATTATCCCCCTACATCACAACTGTAACTAGTCTAACTCTGGATGTGTCATAGTACATCGAATATGTTTTACCTATTATAGGTAAAGTGAGGATAGGTATTGAGGTCAGACTACCTTCCATCTCCTAAAAAGATCTCTTGTAAGCATCATACCAAACAAACTTCACCCCTTTCTTGGTCATCCCTGAAATTGGTGCTACCAAACATAAGAAATCATGGATGAAATGCCGATAATATTCTACTAAACCCAATAAGATACAAATTTTAAAGATATTATTTTGTTGTTCCCAAGATATCACAACTGTGACCTTCTCTAGATCCATTAACACTCCTTCCTATGAGATGACATGGCCTAAGAAGTGCACTTCATTAATCTAGATACAACATTTGGTTAGCTTGGTGTACATCTGATGTCCTCTCAAAGTACCCAAGACGATGTCAAGATTTTTGACCTGATCATCTCTTTATTCAGTGTATACAAAGATATCATTGACAAAAAACACCACAAACTGATCCAGAAAAGGTTGAAAGATCCTATTTGTTAAGTCCATGAATACTTCAGGTGCATTTTTCAATATGAATATGAATTCATACAATCCATACCTACTCCTAAAAGAATTTAGAGGTATGTATGATAGTATCACCCTTAACAAATGATATCATGATCTCTATTCAATCTTGGATAAGATCTTTGTTCCTCTCAACTGATCAAAAATATCATCAATGCATGGAATATGATATCGGTTCTTGACTATCATCTGGTTCAACCTCCAATAATCCACACATAAGTTTAATGATCCATCAACCATTTTTGAAAAGTTAACTAGAGAACCCTATGGATATGTAATTGTACATATGATGCCTTTTGATTCTAGATCTTCCAACTGAACTTTCAACTCCCAAAGCTCTGTTGGTTCCATTCAGTAAGGCGAGATAGAAACTAGTTATGCTCCCAAATCCAACTCAATAGTGAACTAGATATCTCACTCATGCGGTAAGCCATATAATTCATTAATAAATACATCCTAAAATGGTATACCACATGAGGAAAAGAATCCTTCTGCATTCCCGCATTATCTAGAGAAATATCGATGATTTGATCTATGACATAATACAATTTTCACTGAATTGTTCTTGAATGACCATCCTAAATATCCCACTCACCCTAGTGAGATAGATACTTCCTTGTGGATATAGGAAAGTAACTGTCCTCCTATAATATTTGATATGATATTGGTATAGAAAAAACAAATCCATACCAAGAATCAAGTTAAGGACTATCATTTTGGGTATGAACAGTTCCCAAAAGAAACAGTAACCACTAATATCTAGAGAACACACATCGCAAAGTTTTATATTTTCAGACCACACTCCCAATGAAATGTTAATGGTTAAAACACCATCTAAACATTCAACATGAAATCCTAAACCATTTTTAAAAATAAAAGATAAAAAATAAAGTGATGATATTGTATCAAACAAAACACAATCTAAGGTAGATGATACAAGAATCATACTTCTAATGATAGATAGTCATGTATCTGTGTTTGCTGGAGTGGTCTAAGTAATGTGAAAATGACATGTACCACTACCCTAGGCTCAAGTTTGATTACCGTGAGCTACATCCCTTTCATGGTAATAATGCTCATACACTGGGTTACCACACCCCCACCTCAGCCTAAATAGATTATGGAACTCCAGATACCAACCTATTAAGGGGTATCCAAGCCCCTTCTCGATTATGTTGTCTGTCCCAATTCTATACCACTAGTTTTCTATGGAAATTTCATATACAACCTCTAAGGATAACCCAGTCTTCCATAGATATGACACTCGACTATGGGGTAAGGAAATTGTGGGTTCTAGTCGAAAAATTTACAATATTGATATCATTGGAATAGAACATGATCTTTAGATGGTTGTCCACTACCCTAAATTCTCTTCCCACTACTGTTTTGGAAAAAAATTCATAATGGTGCTACTTACAACTCGAAGAAGAATTCTCATATTTCTCTAATGAAATAGCTTGGTCGTTTCTCGGGGCCTCTCTCAGATTCCCTTTCATGATGAGTGCCTGATTAATCATATCTTTAAATATGTTTAAACAGAAAAAGTTTATCTACGACCTAATATCATAATGAATACCATCCTAGAAACGTCTTTCCCTATATATCTCATCCTCTTCCAAAGATGGTGAAAATAATAGTAGGTTGGTAAAACATCCATCATAGTCCAATACTGATAAACCCTCCTATGTCAGATGCCTAAACTCATGATATTTTTTATCCCTATATGTCTTGGGATAGAAATGGCTCAAGAACATTGTCTTAAATTTTTTCCAAGATAGCTCATCCTACTACCTATATTCTTCTAGAATATCTCAAAAACACTTTCTAGGTCCATGAAGCATATATATAGAAAGATTATCCCTCCTAAACATAAGTGTCTCAAGGTGATTAAAAAGTGTATGGACTGACTCAATCTAGAACATGGTTTCTTGGGTTCCCCCTTACCTAATAAAAATAGATGGTTGCTAAAACTAAACTCACTTGTCTGCTCAGACATCAAAATAATGTTACAAAAAATCTCCCTTTCCATGTATCACATGGCCCTTAGGAATCTATCATGAAGATGAACATTCATCTATTCCTCAAGAACTTTAACATGTTCTAGTTCAGCTATATTAGAAGTGTGTTGATTTCCACTCTCCAGATGCTAAAGTAAAAGAGAATGGGGATGCATTTTCTCTACAAGAAAAACACACACCTTAGAGAACTGGATAGCAATAAGTTTAACCCAATAGGTGACTACAAAAGAGAACTACAAGATTTAGGTCTCTTTAGACAAGGCTTACAAGTATTTTAGAATGACACAGCAAATCATTTTATTTATTTAGTGAAATAAATATCTCATATCATAGTTTAAAAGGAAAGTATATATCACTTAAAAAATTGATATGCCCATATTTCGAACAATGAATGTCAATATGTCCCTATTTTCCTATTATGATGCATGTATTCTCATCTAGAACCATACTGAGTCATGAGTACAAATATTAAGAAATAGTAAGATCATAACAATAACCTCACACAACATGTGGATCACCCATGGTGATATAACATCAATTGTAACAAGCACACAACATAAACATAAATCTCATCCTTGGGTACTCATATTTAGTCCCATACATGGGTTATTCAATCCCATGCACAAGCTCATTACATCCTAGTCACCTTTCTACCCTTCCCAAATATTAAAGTATAATAAAATAAAACCCGCTCCTTTGATACCACTTTGTAACATCCCCCAATCTGGCACTCTCTCATGTGTCCGAAAAGGGTTGATTACGATACCTCAAGCGCACCTCCCCACACATTAGATGCTACCTACTAGAAGTAGGGGTGTGAAATGTATAGTGGGGAAACTATACCCCTAGTATAAAGTGTCATAGTAATAGAAACAAATCATAATAGAACATAAATATTCAAAGTAAAGACATAGAGGAAGACAACAACAAAACCCAAATAAATAATCTGATAAATAATAATGGAATGATTTAATGACATGATGGAATGTAACAAAATTTCATGTTATAAAAATACAGGAAAAGAATTGCAGAATAAAATAAAACACTCAAAGACCCAAGTCCCCAAACCCACGTTGGTCAAATCTCCAAACTCCATCCCATCCACAAATAATCAATCAATAATAAGGTCCTTTTCCCTTTTCCAAAATTACATCCACATAATCTTATTTGGTACCAAATGAAATCCCAAATAGGGTGTGAGTATAACTCATTAGGTCGACACCACCGTACCTATACAAAACATGTCTGATAATAAGTCTATACAATATAGTAATAACCTGGTGAATTAATTAATTTAGCAATTAATAAAACACAACAACATCCTACTTCAGATCCTTATTGAAATGTATCTGAGCATGTATTATAACCATGTGAACCATAACCATATAACCAAGGAAAAAATAACCTTCTTCATCATCATTCTAGGATATATCTACGAATTTATTATGACCATTCCAACCACAACTATATAACCATGGTATTGTCACAAAAATATGGGTCAAATCCCTAGAATTATTATAGCATCAGGGTCAAATCCATAAAAGCATTACAGTATGGGACTGGACCAATCCCACTCAATGTCAACATTAAAAAATATAAGTGTGCAAGTTCTATGGCTGATCCCGATATAAAAGCGTTATAGAATGGAACATAATCCCTATCAAACAACATAGATATCACAATATCACATCACAATTATTAATGTTTAATTATTCAAATTACCATTTTTATTTCATATTCGACTTATAATTTGATTCACAATTTATTAAATATTATATTAAAAAGAAATAAGTCATAATTTATGGATTTTATAATAATAAATCACCCTTGTTCACATGTCATGATAAACATACTTTAATCCATTTTCCAATTCAATTAAAACTATGGTTCTCTCACCCCATGGGAATCCATAAGCCAGTTATAAATCCATTTGAATCCAAAGGACTTCAAGGAATAATTCAACACATTTATTTAATTAATTTGGGGAAATGAAACGATGGAACAATCACAATGTTTCATAAACATGGAAATTATCAAACCATAGGGTTAAGATTTAGACCCCCTACCTTTAACATATGATCCAAAAGTTCTTCAAATGGCCTACACCCATGAGGAAGAAGGTATGGATGATTGAAAATGCATTCCAATATCAAAACCAATAACTATCAAAACCAACAACATAATTAGTCAAGAAATTCCCTGTAAATGGTTGGAAAAGAAGGAAGATAAGGAAGAAACCTAACCAAAAGGACTTACCAGGGATTTATCGGACAATTGGGACATCTAAAAGGGCAGTTGGAACCCCAAAATAATTTGGATAATTCCCTATGGTCGAGAGAAGAGGATCTACAGCTGAAACAATGTGAATTCATCTGGACATCATGTTTAAAATAGTAGGCCAGGCATTTACGCAGTGTATAATGCGAGTACATGTCGTGTAAATATTTTTAATAGAATACACTAAAAACACCATATCCTCGTATTTATTTTATTAAAATCCTCGAATAATTACATGACGTGTAATCTATTTACATGGTGTTTAAATGTTTTTAAGTTGATTTTTGATCCCATTTTCCATTTAAAAAAAATCCAAAACTCTTTTAAAGTATATCAACTCACCAAGAATTCATGAAACACTTAATGCATTTATACTAACACTCCATGAATTCAAACAAGAATACATCCCCAATCTTTAGGTCATTTTCCCCAACAATGGATCTCTTTCTCTAAATAATACTTGGCCACCAAGGCTTAAATGAAAATTTTAAAGAGAGATATGCCTGTAAAAAGATGGAATCTTAAATTGAACTTAAAAAATATAAATCTTTTCATCCACTTTCAACAAATCACTTCAATGTATCTTAATCTATATATATATATATCAAGTATATTTTTTATTTTTTTCTTTCCCCCAAAATTAAATCTTCTGCGAGGGTTGATTTAAAATCCCAGAACTTCCTAACGTCCATAGATAATCATTTATTCTTGAATTCTCTACTATCAGGTATATCATATGTCATCTGATATGAAAAGAAACAAACTATATTAGTAAAAACATGTCATGATAAGTAAAATAATAATAATTTTTCTTAATAGATTTGTCTCGCGTAATTGATTTATTTTTTCTTTGTTTACACTTTTCCAATAAAAATTATAACTTTGGCCCGATATTACATTGAAACTGAAGTTTTAAGTTATTTTGAATTTGGACCACTAGGATTATAATTATAATCAAAATCAACATGTATCCTCTGGTCCTTACTATTGGTAACTGATAAATTTGTTACACATTTTCTACCATGTTTACTAACCCTGTAATCCTTCTATACCCTATGAAAGTAGATGGATCTTATGCATAAGGATAATGAGGATCTAGAATAAGAGTATGTGTATGGTCCTCCCGAGAGGCTCTAGTAGAATAACCTGTTTTATTTTAAATTATCCTACAAATCAAATTAACAAAAAATTAGTACACAACCATAAAAATCTAATTGTTACATATAAAATTTAAAAAAAAATTATAAAAAATGATCAAAAAAGGAAATCTTTGCTAAATATATTTTTTAATTGATTTAACTAAAATTATAACAAAATTAATGAGAGATAAAATGATATAATAAAATAAAACATTGAGCAAAATATTATATAAATCGAACTATTTCATAAAAAAATTGAATAAAAATAATAAAATGATACAAATAAATAAAAAATATACGAAACATGAAAATATTTATCATATTCCTTAGAGTGGTTAGAAAAAATGTTGAAAAAACTATCAATATTCTTTATCATATTTGTTAGTAGTTAATAATTTTAAAAGAACATAGACATTATTCATAAAATATTAAATTATATAGACAAAAGAAAACAAATCCTGAGTAAAAATTCATACAAATCTAATTGTTAAATATAAATTTGAATAAATGAAATATGATAAAAACAAAACAAAACTAATGTAAACAAAACATTTAGCATATTTGGTAAAATATGTGTTTTATGTAAAAAATAAAACTTATAGGTCTATCATTTTATAAAATTTAAAAAGGTAAATGTAATGGCCTGGACATGGACTCAATAAGGAGTTTTCCAAAAAACTTGGTTTCACCAAATGGTTCCACCGAAATGGTGGCACCAGTCACAGCGGCACTGTGACAGTGGCACCGATCATGGCAGCACTCTGATGGAGGTACCCTGACGGTGGCCCTGGGATGGTGGCGTCATGACGGTGGCGGCCTGACGGTGGTCTGGTGATAGTGGTGTCATGACGGTGGCCCTGTGACGGTGGTCCCGTGATGGTGGCCCCGTGACGGTGGCCCTCCCTGACGGTGGCCCGTGACGGTGGCATCGTGACGGTGGCGTCGTGACGGTGGCGCCGTGACGGTGGCGTCGTGACGGTGGCGCCGTGACGGTGGCTTCGTGATGGTGGCGCCGTGACGGTGGTGCCGTGATAGTGGCGCCGTGAAGGTGGCGCCGTGACGGTGGCACCGTGAAGGTGGTGCCGTGAGGGTGGCGCCATGGAAATGGTGTTGTGGCAGTCACACCAATCACGGTGGCACTGTGACAGGGGCACTATGATGGTTGAACTGTTGCATTTGTAACGTCATGGTCGCACACCGAAACTGGGGTACCGCTTACAGTGTTCCACTGAACGGGTGTCACTGTGATGGTGGCACCGTGATGGCGACATCATAGCAGTCGCACCGTCACGTTCGCACACTAAAATGGTGGCACCGCTTATGGTAGCACTATGACAGTGGTATTGTTATAGTGGCACCATTTCAGTGTCCCGCCAAATAGTGTCTCACCCTATGTTTTTTTCCAGTTTCTGACATTTTCAAGTTTCACCCCCGTAACATATCTTTTGACGTAAAAGTGTTTTAATACCCCTCTCAAAGAAATTTAAATCCCATAAAGGATATCCAAAATCCCCCAAGAGTCTTGTGACCCTTGACTATCAAAAACGTGTAGCTTTTCCTCAGTGTCACACCATTTTCCCGTACTTTCTAGTTCCGCCCCTGTTACACGTTTTCCTCTATTTAAAGGAAATATTTTAACTCACAGCCGTTGTGGCCACCTCTATGATGAGAATTATTAAATTAAAATTAATTCAATCATCTGTAACTATCCAAAATCATGGTGAAACCATGATCCGACTTTAAATTCGTTCAAGATTTCATATCCCCTAACTCCAGGATCTCGCATTTTATTGCATGGGGATTCTTTCTTCTTCTTGGATGGTCTCTTTTCCTTTCCTTGGTGAGTTCGGAGTCCCCCTTCCTGAGGCTAGTGTCATTCCTGTGTTGGAGCCTTTCCTACTCTCTCTTTTAGTCCTCATAGTTCTTCCTCTGTAAGTCGTGCATCCCCAGATCTTGGTTCAAGGAGAAACATTTTGATCGTTGATCATCCATGTAAGGTTTTTTTCATCTCTCTTTACTGTGTATCATGCGGGGTGGGCATGATAATATTTCCTTGGGGAATGGAAGAAACCAAACCATAATGAAGATAATAAATGGTATTTAAATAATTAAGGGGTGGGTTTGTTGATGTTGTCGTACTCTTTTATCTTAGCATATATGTCATGAATTGTATGGGATTATGTCCACTGAAAATAGTGGCCATTGGTGGTCCTTCCTTGTACACTAGCAAACCCCTGTCTTCTGTGATGATTGAATGGCTATAACATAGTAATTTTTTAATCACATAAATTAAATTGATTAAATAAATTCCCATTGAACAAGAATCCTAGTGTGATCACCCCATTTAACCAAACAGAAAAAAGGAACTTAATGAATAGTGTGTTTAAATATGAAAACTCTCGTGCTCTATCTTGGTAATGTGTGTGGTTGTTCTGCTTGATTCTTGTGGGGTGACGTGGATGGGGATGGGATACCTTATTGTTCAGTTGTTGTTTTGTGGATTTGGGGCTGTATTTTGGGTCTTGGTTTGGTTCCAGTACTTTGAGGGATCTCACAGATCCATTTTATTGTTGTGACATTACAAGAGAACTGGGTGTGAATGCTTAAATTGATCCTTGGCTATTTTTCCTTCCTTGTCTTGTGGCTATTTCTCTTAGTTTCCTAGTAGTGAATAATTATTTAAATGGAATCACATGAATATGATAACAAGAATGGGTTCAATCGGGAATTGTTTTTTTGGGAATGAGTTGTGCCTTGGTTGTGGTTGTTGTGGTTTTTATGAATGAATTGTAATGAAGGATTTTGTGTATGGGATGGTTTTGGAACCCCTATTTTGGGATGAGTGCTTGTTTACCTATGTGTATAATTTAATTCATATTTTTCTTATTCCCGCCCCACCCATGTTGATAATTTCTCACCGAACACCCCCATTTCATGGGGGAAGGTGTTTTTTCCAACACTCCTTTGTGTGGTTGGTTATTAGCTCCTTTTCTACTCCCATTCCTGAGTAGCCCAAGACTCTTTTAGCAAGCTATGATGGGATGAAGTATATTTTATCCCATGTTTCTTTAGGAAGGGTGGTTGTGGTGGTTGGCCCAGGTGTGTATGGGCGGGTTGTTTCCCAAGTGTCTTCGGGATGATGCCCAAGTGTGTATGGGCGGGTTATTTCCCAAGTGTCTTTGGGATGAGGCCCAGGTGTCTTCATGTGTGACAATAGTTGTTCTATCCTTGGTTTCTTCAGGCGTGGCGGTAGTTTTTTTCTCCCAAGTGTCTACATTCGTGGTTACATGTGGTTATGGTGGCCCAGGTGTTTTTGGGCATAGCTGTGGTTGTGGTGGATCAGAAGGTTGTTATTGGGGTGGCAGTGGGACTATAGTGGAAATATAGGGGGAGGTATGATGCATAGGATGTCTTCAATAACCTGTATAAAATTGGTGTGGGGTATCCAAACATCGGTGTTCTATTTCAATTAGTTTACCTGAATATCATTATTTGGGGAGTGTTCCTTTGTGAGGTAGGGTGGATAGTTTCCTTGATAGGTGCTTTGGTTGTCTACTTTTTCTCATAGTGCATTAGAATTCCTCACCCACTTGTTCACAAGATCTTTTGGTTTTTCTTAATAATTATACATGTATACTCACCATACGTATATAAAACTAATTTCAAGTTTCCGAGAGGACTTCGAGGACCATGTTGGACCCCATTTGTTTGGACGCTGGGACTATTGCCGTTGCTGCTTTTATTTTCTTTTTTTAATTCCCTTTGGAGTTTTCTTATAGTAGTCTCACTTTATATTAGAACATGTATATGGGAATTGGTTGTTTTGTCTTTACTTTTACCTCCAATTTTGGTGTTGTTTGGGATTTGCTATCTTTTATCTCGATCCTTTTCAAAAAAAGGGGGTAATGCCTTCCATATCACATATTATTCTATACCATTGGTGCTGGTCTCCACTTTGGGTCCTATTCAAGGAAGGACTTGGGGGGTCATTATCTCTTCTTAAAATTGAAGAAGGAAGGGTATGGAAGTTTGTTTTCCCTTCCCTCATCTTAGTGAAGGTTGGTCATGACAGAATTGTATCAAAGGACTAATAGTTGAGAGATAGGATTGAGTCTGAGGTTAGTCATAGTGAGGATTCCATGGGATAGTAGGGAAATATTGTTAGGCTATCTTGCCGTATAAAATAGTCCAGGGAAGACCGGCTAGAAAATGGGATTTTAGGGGCCCTCTGATCTGATGTAAGGACACTAAACGTACCTAACGACTAGGTGAGGCTACAATGACGATGGGGTAGAGACCCTAGGAAAGGTACATGCATTATAATGACTTGTGTTCTTGTGTGTATTAGGTATTTTGGGGATTTAAAATAAATAAAAGGTTTAAGAAAAATTTAAAATCAATCATCTACACTACTCAGGCTTAGGAATTCCTTTCTTACTTTGAAACTATGGGACCTAGACGGTGACCATGAGTAGTGTGGGTGATCTAGGCTCATGAGGTTGATTTGGCTGATCAGTAGAGGGATGATTG
The DNA here is from genome assembly GCA_963277665.1 of Viscum album. Taxonomy (NCBI): domain Eukaryota; kingdom Viridiplantae; phylum Streptophyta; class Magnoliopsida; order Santalales; family Viscaceae; genus Viscum; species Viscum album. The sequence goes on along the minus strand of OY728138.1, from coordinate 748,384,829 downwards.
AGAGAAGGAGGATGATCAGTAGTAGAGGGAGCTTTGTGCCTTTCAGTGACAGACCCTCGATAAGTACAAGGGCAGCGTCTCATATATGGAGATAGAGAGCTGGCTCAAGGAGCTGATGATTGCTTTCATCTTAATCCACGATTCGATGGAGTACTGGGTTCCTTTGGTTGTAATCCAGATGCGGGGAGCATCTTGTCAGTGGTGGATGCTTTATCTCAGGGAGAAGAGGGAGGTTTAGGTTTTATGGACTGACTTCAAGGGGGAGTTCCAGGAAAAATTCCACTCTTCCATGAAGAATGATGAAAATAGGCAGGAGAAACTCTCCCTTCAGTAGGGTATCATGTTAGTGAAGGAGTTGGGGATCATGTTCAAGGATCTTCTTCTCTTTTCTCCAGACCTCTTTTAGGATGAGGAGTTTCAGGTGAGATGTTTAGAGGAGGAACTCTGAACTTCTCTTCCATATGATGTTACTCCCATCACTTTACCGATGTAATTAGAGGTTCATAAGAAGGATGAAGTAGTGGAGAGGATGCACGCATTGGGAGGTGTGATCTGAGAGGGGATCCACTTGGTCTCATCAAAGGGGAAGGTCGTTAGCAGTAGGCATCTAGCATCAGGACATCCAGGTTTCGTCTTGTGGGGATCAGGTCCTAGCAGTTCCAATTTCGATCTCCTCATCCTCTCCCTTTCCTTACGAGCCCAGGACCAAGATTATTCATCTGTGGAAGACGTGGGAACCTTTAGAATCAATGCCTGGACCAAGTGCAGTATAGTGGGGGTGGGAAAGTTCAGCACCCACCTCACCAGCAGCAGTTTCCAACTAGGCTGTTTCAACATCAACAGTAGGTACAGTGATCTTCCACTCCTCTAAGATCAGATGTTGTAAGTGGAGGCCAAGATCAGTGCGCTCATCATGGACCTTGACCAGGGCATGGTTGGGGAGGCGACTGATAGGTGAGAGGAAGAGAAGCTGGGTGTGGGAAATTGCATGCCACAGAGGTAGTAGTTCCATTAGGGCTATAGGTCATTCGAGGTACGATCCATTTTTTTTAGCACTCTTGTCTGCACCTTGTTTGATTCGGGAGCTTCTCGCTCATTTGTTGCACCCATTCTAGCCCATAATCTAGATCTAGATGTAGAGTGACTACCCATTCCCCTAGTTTTGATTACACTATTTAGAGGTCAGACCAGCTTATCTCATGTTTTTTGGGGATGTAGAGTAATGTTGGGACTACATTAGTCCAGTGGGGACCTTCTTTTTCTATAGATGCAGTTATATGATGTCATTCTAGGCATCTACTGGTTGTTCTATGTGTGTTTTGTTATCGACTACTTCCAGATAAGGGTTGTGTTTTCATATATAGTCAGCTAGTGCGTAGCTTTTCTTAGAAAGAGGGGTTTCCAGGAGGGCAGTCGGCATGTGGAGTCACTTCTTTTCTTGTTAGTTGAGATTTCAGTGGAGTTGGATGATACAGAGATGGTGGATTTCCCAGGGATCTTCAATTATTTTCTGGACATCTTACCTAGAGAAGTGGTGAATCTACGCCCTCGACGTGATGTAGAGTTTAGGATATACTTTCAACCCAATGCCCATCCAATTTTGAAGGATCCCTATCGGATGGTGCCTTCTGAGTTGCGGGAGTTACAGATTCAAATTGATGATATTATGAAGAATGGTTTTGTCTGACTGAGTGCGTCTCCATGGGGTTTCCCGTCTTGTTTGTAAAGAAGGTGGATGGTGGTCTCAGGCTGTGTATGGACTACCTAAGGCTGAACCAGGTGACGGTCGAGAACGGTTACCCCCTCATGAGGATCGATGACCTTTTTGATCAATTGAAGGGGTCATGATGGTTCTCTAATATCGACCTGTAATCAGGATATCACCATTTGAGGGTGAAGGAGGGTGAAATATTGAATACTGCCTTCAGGTGAAGATATGGGAACTTTGAGTTTGTGGTCATGTCGTTCGGTGTTATGAATGCACTAGCCATGTTCATGGGGCTCATGAACTCCGCCTTCTAGGAATATCTGGACTAGTTCATAGTCGTGTTTATTGATGACATCTTGATCTACTCAAGATCAGATGAGGATCATGCCGAGCTTCTGAGGATGGTTTTAGAGGTCCTCCAACATCACCATATCTATGGGAAGTTTTCCAAGTGAACGTTCTGAACATGATAATTGCACTTACCTGGACACGTGGGGTTTGAGCAGGGGATGAATGTTGACTCGTCAAATTTCTAGGCGGTTGTTTCTTGGAAATCACCCAAAAAATTGGTAGAGGTTCGTAGTTTCCTAGGTCTAGAGGGTTACTACTGGAGATTCATTCCCATCTTCTCCTAATTTGTAACACATTTGACAGCCTTGACCAAGAAGGACTAGGATTTTGTATAGAATGATCAATGTCAGGCAACATATAGTTATCTGAAGGGGAAGTTGGTTAGTGCCCCAGCGCTGAGGTTTCCAAAAGAAGGGGTGACATTTGAGGTGTTTTGTGATGATTCAGGCCAAGGAATAGGGTGTGTGATGATGAAATAACAGGGGTAATCTCTTATGGTTCTAGGAAATTATGTCCTTGCGAATGTAACTATGCCACCCATGACATGGAGCTTGCAGCGGCCGTGTTTTCACTAATGTTGTGGTCAGATTACCTCATCAGGGAGCGCTTTATGGTCTTCACAGATCAAAGGATCTTGAGTTCGATATTCTCCCAGTGGGGTCTGAACATGCAGCAGCGAGGGTGGATGGAGTTTCATTAGGACTACAACTTTTAAATTTACTACACCTCAGGAAAGGGGAATGTTGTGGCAGATGCCTTGAGTAGAAATTTGTTGAATGATGTGGTTTGAGAATCGTCAGATTCTTGGAAGGTGATGTAGGAGTTAGCTTCCCTACACCTGGATGCAAAGGGGGAGGATGGAAGAGTCTATTTGTTCTAGATGACAATGCAGTCCTCTCTGTTGTAGTAGGTGGATGAGTCTTAGTGGGAGGACTTAGAGGCTGAATTGATGTGTGATTGTGTTGTCCCGGTTGATGCTCTGGAGTTATGGCCGAAAGATGGATAGAATCAGATGTTTTTTCATGGAAAGTTGTTCGTCTCGGTGGAAATATGCATGATATTTCTTGGTGAGTCCCACAACTCACTCCTGGTGGTACACCTAGAAGTTTCCAAGATGTACCAGGGTTTGAGGGGTTAGTTTTGGTGGCCTGGGGTGAAGCGGGAAATGGTATGGTTTGTGGAATAGTTCCTCATGTTTCATCAGGTGAAGGCTGAACACCACATCTCAGTAGGTCTATTACAACCTTTAGATGTCCCCTAGTGGAAGTGGGATGACATATCAATGGATTTCGTCATGGGACTACCCAGAGTTCAAGGGCGTTGTGATGATATCTGGATAGTGGTGGACCGATTGATAAAATCAGCTCAATTCCTGGAAATCAAGGAGTCAAGTGTGGTGGATGCCTTAGCACATCGGTATATGGAATAGGTAGTGTGGTTTCATGGAGTATTAAGGTTTATAGTATCAGATCGGGATACACATTTTAACTCATAGTTCTGGAACGGATTGCAACATGATTTTGGCACCCAACTCTCCCTCAACACTGCTTTCCACCCCCAAACAGATGGGTAGATATATCATACCATCCAGACGATGGAGGATATGATACAGGCATGTGTTTTGTACTTCGAGGGATTGTGAGTGTGACACTTTAATCTGTTAGAGTTTACCTACAATAATAGGTATCACTCTACCATTAGAATGGATCCATTCGAAACATTGTACAAGAGACCATGTCGCTCACCTGTGTGCTAGATAGAGGTCAGGGAAGCCTGTTTTCTTGGATCGGAGGTGGTGCAGAGCTCAACGGAGAAGGTCTATCTTGTACGAGATAGGATGAAGATGGATCAGTACTGGAAAATTCATATGTTGATCATAGTAGGAGACCCTTGGAGTTTGAGTTTAGGGACCACGTGTTCTTGAAGGTCTCCCATCGGCGTGGGAAAAGGAGGTTTAGCAGTGAGGTAAGATTTCTCCCAGGTTCTTCGGACCCATCGAGGTGTTGCGGCGGGTTAGCGAAGTGGCTTATTAGCCGGTGCTACCATCGCCGCTACTGAGGGTCCATGACGTATTCCATGGGTTTTAGCTTGGTCGGTATCTACATGATGATTTTCACATCCAAGACTAGGGGAAGCTGGATATCGAGGAAAATGCGATGTTTGTAGAGAGACTAGTGAGGATCGAAGATCGTGGGGAGAAGGTGCTTTTTGGATGAACCATTCCCTTGGTTCGTGTGTAATGGAGGCATGGTGGCCTCGAGGATATTACCTAGAAACGAGAGTCACAGATGCGCGCCCAGTATACAAATCTATTTTGAGTTTTGTTCTGTTTTGTTTTGTACTTTTTTGTGATATAGTGCTTGACCTTGTTAACTATGAGATGGGATGTTTTCCTTATTCCTTAAATGTGTGTGAAGAGTCCTGACTATGGGGAGGGGAGGACCTGATCCCCAGTTGAATTGCATTAATGAGGATTCAGTTAAACCCCTGCGGGCGTGTCAGTGCTGCCCAAATCTGATAGTATCTTGACATGGAGGAAGGGACTCTCTAATCCACATAACTATATGGTATGAAATTTACAGGATTATGTGGTTTCTTAAGGGAGCAAAGTGGTAGTGCCTCTATAGTTGATCAGCATGAGGGAGAGGTGTTCCTAGATGTTGAGGAGGATTACTCATGAGAGGTATCTTTTGAGGTGGTTGTTCAAAACCCTCTATTTTCTTTGGGACTAGTTTCGATTCTCGAAGGTGAGAACAGTTTGAGAGGTATCTGATGTAATGTTTGGGATAGTTACTAGTTAAGGAGTTTTACAAAAAAACTCAGTTCCACCAAACGGTTCAAACGAAATGGTGGTACCAGTCACTACGGCTCCGTGATGGTGGCACTAGTCACAGAGGCACAGTGATAGTGAAACCAGTCGTTATGACACAGTGATGGTGGCGCTATGATGGTGGAACTGTAATGGTCACACTGTCACGGTCGCAAACCAAAATGGTGGAACGACTTACGGTGGCACTATGATGGTTGCATCATTTCTGTGTCTCACCAAATGGTGTCTCACCCTTTGTTTTTTTCCCCCAATTTTTGACTTTTTCCAGTTCCTCCCCCAGAACATATATTTTGATGTAAAAGTGTTTTAATACCTCTTTCAAATCCATTCAAATCCCATAAATTATATAAAAAATCTCCAAAGAGTCGAGTGACCCTTGAATTACCAAAACGTGTGGCTTTTCCTAGGTGTCACACCCTTTTCCCATACTTTCCAATTTTGCCCCTATTATGTGTTTTACTCTATTTAAAGGAAATCCTTTAACTCACGGCTGTTGTGGTCACCTCTCCGATGAGAATTATTATATAAAAATTAATTCCAATGTCTGTAACCGTCCAACCTCATTGTGAAACCATGACCTGCCAATAAAACTATTTAAGATTTCATATCCTATAACTCCAGGATCTTGCCTTTTATCACACAGGGAATATTTCTTCTTCTTGGATGGTCTCTTTTCCTTTCCTTGGTGAATTTTGAGTCCCCCTTCCCAAGGATAGTGGTGTGCATATTCCGGAGCTATTACTACTCACTCTTGGAATCCTCGGATTTATTCCCCTACAATTTGTGTATCCCTAGTTTGGTGTGACCAAGATGGATATAGAAGGAAGTTTGAAGAGTTAGAATTTTCAGAGCATTGTCTTTTGTTGCAAAAAGATAAATCAATTCACTTTGTAAAGGGCTTCAAAACCAGACAATTATATGCTAATTTGTATTTCACAAATATCATAAGATAGGAGAACTTGTGATGCAAGATTTATGATGGAAAGGGGGAGTAAAGGTGCTTCCAGTCATATTTAGTTTTAATTGGATGTAAATATGGTAGTGGAATACATGGAAGGTTTAGTACTTTCTGCTGAATATATAACGATGATAATGGTGTTCTATCAAAGAATATATATCACAAAAGATATGGTTTGTGATGAAATCAGTCGCTTATTGAATACGTCATATGATAATGAAGCAGCATTGGTGTTCTTACCGAAGTAGAATTTAATTCGGTGTCATTTCCCAGTGTGCCAAATTTTAAGGCTTGAAAATCAGGAGATGGAGAAATGTGTTTTAGGAAAAGGATGTTGTGCGCAATTTTGAATATGGCTTGGTATGTTGTGCGCAAGTGGAGTTCCATGAACCGAACATCAAAACCTGTCAAAGGAAATATTTGAGCGAAAGATTGTTTGTTGCGCAAAAGATTGAAGGGGGTGTGGAATGTTGCGTGCAAGGCATGATTCAAGGTCCAACCTTCAAAAAATGGAAAAGGAAGGAAGTGTTCGAAAGATTAAAGAAGTGAATGAAAGATGATTTTAGTGAGAAAGATAATTACGTGCCCAATGTGGCATCAAATGGGGGTTTTTGCGACACGTCAGGATCATGCACGACACATCGAGGTTTTTACACACAGGGGCCAACGAGGTCTATAAATAAGAAGTGACCCCATCACATATGGTAAGCTTGAAACATAGTGAAATCCTAAGCTCCAAAGCACGGAAGAATTTTAATTAAAGGGAGGTGCGCGAAAGACATAGAGTTGCATGCAAGAAGGAGAAGTTGCGTGTAGGATTGAAGTTGCGCACAAGAGGTGTTTCGTGACAAAAGTCAAATCTTGCGTGAGAGGCATAAAATATTTGCGCAAGACACCTAAAAGGATGTATGAAAGATTTGGGGTCTTCACACATATTTAGTTGTTCATAAGATAGTTCTTACCAACATCTAGGTAGGAAAGTGAAGATTTTTACTTCAGATAATACACCTGTTCAATCGTAAAGAATCACTAAAATACTGTAATTCTCTATCTATACAAAGAGGGTGCACACACACTTGCATATTGTTTTCCAAGTGTTACATGAGTTCAAGGGTATATCCTACTCATTGTATTCCACTTCAAAGGATTGTTTTCTAGTGGATTGTGTGGTACTAGATTATCTTTGAACCATACCAAGGACGTATCTACTCTTGTTGAGCAGTAAACCTTGTAAATATTGTGTTCTTTTGGTTGTTTGTGTTTAGTAGGGAAATAGATCTTTAATAGGAGATGAAGGTTTTTTCAAAATAAAATAATCATAGAAGAAAAAGATATCACTAATTCACCCCCCCTCTCAGTGATACTTGGATCCTAACTAGGTAACTTCACAGTTCTTGGCACGAGGAGAAAAACATCGATCATTGATCATCCAAGAAGGGTTCTTCCTTCATCTCTCTTTATTGTGTATCATGTGTTGTGGGTATTAAAATGTTTCCTCAAGGCATGAAAGAAACCAATCATTATAAAAGATAATAAATGGTATTTAATGAATGAAGGGATGTGTTTGAAGATGTCATTGTACTATTTTATCTTTTCTTATATGTCATGAATTGAATGGGCTTATGTCCACTGAAAATAGTGGTCATTGGTTGTCCTTCATTATTCACTAACAAACCCCTGTATTCTATGATGATTGAATGGATGTAACACGGGAATTGGTTAATCACGTAAATTTGGTTGATTAAATGGATGCCTAGAGGACAAGAATCCTTGTGTGATCACCCTGGTTAACCAAACAGACAGAAGGAACTTAATGAATGGTGTGTTTAAATCTAAAAACTCCCTTTCTCTGTTTTGGTAATGTGTGTGGTTGTTCTACTTGATACTTGTGGGTTGACATAGATGGTGATGGGATCCCTTGTTTTGTAGTTGTTGGTTTGTGGATTTGGGTCTGTGTGGGGCCGTATGTTGGGTATTGGTTTGGTTATAATACTTCTAGGTATCTCAAGGATCTCTTTTGTTGTTGTGACTTTACATGAGAACTGGGTGTGAATTCTTAAATTGTTGCTTGGATATTTTTCCTTCCTTGGCCTGTGGTTATGTCTATTATTTGCCCAGTAGTGAAGAATTATTTAAATGTAATCACTTGAAAATGATAACAAGATTGGGTTCAATGGGGAAATGTTTTCAGAGAATTACTTGTGCCTTGGTAGTGGCTATTATTCTTTTTATGAATGAATAGTAATGAGGGTGTTTGTGTATGGGCTGGTTTTGGAACCCTAAGGTTGGGATGAGTGCTTGTGTGCCTATATGTATAATTTAGTTCCTATGTTTCTTATTTTCTCCCCACCCAAGTTCAGCACTTCATGTAGAACACCCCCATTTCATGGGGGATGGTGTTTTTTCCAACACTCCTATGAGTGGTTGGTTATTAGTGTAACGCCCCGACCCCAGTTACCCAGAGTCGGTGCATTATTACATAACATTGTCATGATCAAAAGAAAGATAAAGTCTCGAAAGACCGGTTAGTTTAGTAGCCTAGGAATAACTAGATACATTCATAAACATTACCTTACATCATAAAATAAAAACTACAACAATATAGTCTCCATAGTCCACACTCTTATCCCCTCATACTATCCCTAAAATTCATTCATAATTTACTTCTTCACATCCTGGGAAAAATAAAACATAGAAAAGGGGTGAGCTCAAATGCCCAGTAAGGATAACAATATAGCAGAAACTTTCATAAATAAGAATAAACATTTAAGTCAATGTATGACTAAAACAAAAGCCTTTTAACCTTGAACTTCAACATAGTATGGAAAAAATAAAATGAAATAATGCCATTTACTTATTCACATGGATATTCTACTAATCGAATAATCACATGCAATATCAATAACCACTTTCATAATGATGGAATGCATAATGCAATACTATCATAACCACATAGCCAAGGCCTCGTGCCAAGACTACAAATAAGATTTTGTCAAGGCCTCATTCCAACACACTAGTTTGTCTCAAGAGACCTACCGATGCATCGAGGAGCTATAGCGGGCTCAACCCGTCACTTACAAAGTCCAATGCATTCCCATATGAAAAGGTTTAAACAAAACATAAACATTCTTATTAAAACTAGCATACGAAATGTCAATACTCTCTCCACAAACCATGAATAGTATAAAAATAACACATCCACAATAAAACATATCACAAAACCTTCAATACAATATGAATTTATTGTATCATAATAGATCAATTTCATATAAGCTTAAAATCCATCAAAAGATGTTGACATAGATGAAATCAAAACAATTTGAGAGAAATATCTCTTTTTTTGAAATCATTAAAAAGTCACACATTTATAAAGGAAGTAATTTAAAAGATATTTTTGAATCAAAGTGTCCCAAACCACTTTGAAACTTTTGAAAAGAAATATCATTTCAAAACATTCATGTCCATATAAATAAATCCTTAAAATCATTTTGAAAACATGGACATTAATTAAAAATATTTAGAAAGATAAATCTTTATAACATTTTAAATTATTAACTTCATAAAGAGTACCTTTCGCAAATTATTAATATATTCATTTTGAAATCATTTACAAGTTACATAATTATAAAATAAAACATTTAATTTGAAAATATTCTTATCATCTTTTAAGAGAAGCTTCCGCGACTTTAAAACGGTGGAAAATAACCACACCCGCCATATAAGTTAAAAAGACATTCTTACCTTAAAATTGTCGAAAAGGTTAAAAACTACCTTCTTTGGAAAACGACGAAAAGATTTCTTAAAACACATAAGTTTTTAAATGACATTAACCCATTGTAAGGTAAATAGTAAAAAATGTTTTTATATACATTTTTATGAAATATGGATGTGGGTGATAAAGAGAACCTAGTAGATAATCACATATAAACAACCTCGGATAATGAAGAGATTGTGAAATAACTGTTACCTTGTACTTTTCCTTGGTTGAGGGTAGGTTAACCTCCTGTATAATGGTGAAATAAGTTTTATTAAATTATACAGGAATCATATATATTAATATGATATCATATATGATATTTTAAAATTGATTTGTTAATAATATTTTAGAATTATCGTCATTTCAGGTGTTAACTTTCTCATTTTCTTTTATATGTTTTGTTATGTAAGCCATGTTTGTTATGGATAGGTTGTATCTTATTCATATCCAGAATGATATTAACTCCTAAAACATTATTATTAATTTTCAAATGAGAATTATACTTGAATGGATATGATGGAGAATGAATCTTATTGCGTTCGTGGAGACGGTAGTCCGTACGTACGCACGAGCGACAATATCATTATTTTGATATTAAAATAATATATAATTGGATTTTATATCATATATAAAGTATCATTATCATGTTATATTTATTATTTACATGAATTACATATCATTATTATACCCATCCAATTAATAATTTATTGAATAACAAGTACACCACGACGTGGAGACAGTAAGTCGTACGTACACACGTATGGTGACATGTCATTCAAAGGATGTATAGAATACAGAATATGGTTTTACCATATTTATAATAAAATCCCATTATATATAAGATACTGGAGTTATTATTTTAGAATGGGAATAACAAAGATAGATGAAGTGGAAGAAGAAAGGAACTTGAAAAGGGGTGGTGAAATCATTACCTCTTCTTCTGGTTCTTCCTTTTGATTTGATCAAAAGGACACCATAGGTTGGCTTTCTGATCAAACTAAGGAATCTAGGTTGTAGTGAGGGAAGCTGAGAGAGTATTTCGGTAGGTTTTGGCCGATCCAAAAGGCTTTGAAGGTGTGAATTAACGAGAAGGGTGAGTTCCCTTTTATACGAGGGGTGAGGGGTACCTTTGGAAAAGCTAGAAATATTATATTATAATAAATACATATTCGGTTTCTAATGGCTCAAAATTGTATTATTTAAATTTTAAGGTGGGTATGGGTCGCAAACAAATCAACCAATATATTTTAGACAGGTTTGGGTTATTATATTAACGTTATCTTTAAGTATTAACTCTTAGTTAATTAGTTTTACTTTTACAATGTCTCTTTGTATTTTTATATTTTATGGTTAATAAACATACTATAAAAATCCAAGATACCCCAAAGTGGTCCATTAATGATACACCTATCATGATATAAGTCTCTTGGACGAGCATTAGATTTTTAAGAATTTAATATCAATTAATAATATAATCTCTTTTTTTAAAACTCTTTTATGTCAATTTTGACACTATTCAATAATTGATTTTTTTCAAACTCATAACAGAATTATTACATCACAAAAAGTTAATTAAATCAATACTAACATGTCATATTAATATATAAAATTATTGTTATTCATAAAAAGTCTCAAATTACATTTATTTGTGTATTTATAATATCAATTATTTTAATTATTCATTAATTAGGTAATTACTGCATCACCATTGTGTCATAAATAAATTAAATTATTTCATGTATAAAAATAATAAATAAAATACCATTATGTAGGAAATATTTTTATATTTCTAATTAATATTTACAATCGAATTTATCTAATGTATATCCCTATATTAAAAATGATTTAGTAAATAAACATTGAATTTAACTCTATTAACTCTTCTTTGAATTAAATAATAATAAATGTCCTAATCTAATACAAGTGGACCTAAATGATAATAATTTAATTCTAAGTTTGTTTTTGGTCGATATAAACTTGTCCAATAGAATTAGGACTTGTTTTAGGGTAATATTAATATCATTTTTACCCTTAATTATCCTATTTACTTTTAACTGTGGTAAATAAAAGTAAAAAGTTATTAATCACAAAAAATTAATTTTATCTCATTGAACCACATTTTACTCCTTAATATTAACCATATCTCTCGTATTTTCTAAATTTGACTCACAGAAGCGGTGAAATTATGTTTTATGAAAAATTCTATTTTTTAACTATTACTTAGTGGTTTCACTATTCATCAAAAAATGAAAGTTTCCAGAAAAATAATAAAAATTAGGCCTAAGATATATTTGATATTATGAATTCAAAAATGATGTCTATTTTACCAAATTCAAAACATATCTGTTGCATTAATTAATTTAAAAATTAATTCCCATCATCAAAACAAATAGCGTGTTTTTAAGAGATAACAACTATCAAAAGATTGACACTTGTTTATGTCTGGTTTAATTGTGAAGTTATGTACAATGATGAAAATTGTATTAAATGGTAAAAATATATTCTAAATATACTTTAAAAACACTCAAATTCATAATTTATCAATATTAATTATTTTGATTAAAAAAGTTGTTTTTAATTAATATTTAGTAATTTTCACTATTCATAAAAATATGAAAGTTATCCGAAAAGTACCAAAATTTCACCCTAAGATAATTTCAATATCAAAAATCCAAAAATGAAGTCCATTTAGAAAGATAAAATTTATAAAATTTAAAAAAGTATGTATTACTATTCATAACGGCTAGTTTGATTGGTTGTGGTGTTTGTTAGAACTTGATGTTGCGTACAACACACGCTACTGTATTATTCAAATGAAAATGTATTGTGGAAGATTGGGGTGTTTCATTGTAAATTTTTTGATGTCCCCATTCTAAAAAGTAAATTTATTTAGTCAAATTGAATATAAGTTTAAAATATTGGATTTAAAAAGGGTTCACTATTAATGGTTGGTAAAAGTGTAATAGTGAAAATGAATTTGTTCTTACATAATGTCTAAGAAACTCATAATATGGATTCTAAAATTATAAATATTATATAAAGTTTAAAATTTAGTTAATACTATTCATAACCTCTTTTGAACGGCTTGTTTGGCAAATCATGGTGCGCTTGAACTCGGTGTTGCGTGTAGTGCAAGTTATTGAATTATTTTGAAGAAATAACACACTATGAAATCTTGGGGTGTTACATTCTCCCCTCCTTCAATAAATTGTGTCCTCGAAATTTGAAATTGTTTTCGAAAATAAAAACATGAATATAAAAAATATCTTTGTGGGAAAACCCACATCAGAAATTGGGTCAATAAAATTTAGACTTATTAAGAGGAAAAGAAAAATTAAAAGGTCACCACCAAATTATGATCTCTATTCAGAAAACATTGGTGGAAATTAGAGACATATAATTGGAGGGAAAACGTAAATATTTATAGGTACTGATTGAGGTCATCAATCACAAACATGTGTATAATTTAGGGCCTTAAATTCATCATTCTATGATGATTTAAAATACCATCGGTTCAGCAAAACATATGGTATTAGGATAAAACATTTTTTTGTTTTAAGATCCCATTACTAAAGTATAAGAATTAATTTCTTCATTGAATAAGAGAAGAAGAAAAATATATACTTGAAAAGTAGAGTCTCATCCTTTACCTAAGTTCTACCACAAACCCATCTTTCACTCTAAAAGAAAATAGAACATAAAAATAATATTCTATTTATCCAATTCGTATAGGGTTAAAAAAATGAATTTATAATTGAACTAGCAGAACCATTAAAAAATGACATTATTCAATCCAGGACATCACGTGGGTCAGTGGTAGGTGATACACCCTTGTCACCCTTCGGTTGTGGGTTCATGTCTCACGGCCTTACCGGACGCGACGGGTTGCCGCCCGACCTCTGGGTTGTCCTTTTATGGAAATCCAAAATAATCCAAACTAGAACTATCCAAAATACTTCAGTCCAAAATATATAAGGAAGGTAAACACAATGAAGATCCTTTTTTCCACGTAATAACATATGCACACCTTCATCATGTATTCTTTTAAAACACTATAACATCTTGAATTACCATAAAACCTTATTGATTACATTCATGATCCCTTATTCTTTAAAGAATAATATATATACTCATTCAATCCAAAAATGTTTTAAACCCCAAAAATGATGGAATATACAAATTATTAATCAGTTTCAAGGTAGTAAATAATATCCAATATAATTTATCCAAATCAATCATGTATTATTCTAAAATCACTACCTTGGTATCAGAAACATATTATCGCTTATCTTTCTCTCAACCATATATTTTCCAAAAATTTAACCTGTTTTGAGTCACTTTTCTTTGTTCCACACAATCTCAAGTCCTTAATGAAATAGTACTATAGTACAATATTTATATACTCCATAATTATTATAACAAGTACATTGTCGATACAACACTCATATGACATATCAACATAAGAACTCTAATCATTCCTCTTCATCTGTGGTAGTATCATAACGTTATTATTATCCAATAGCATCATTTGCGGCATAGTCTGATGACTGGGAAATAGGTTCGCGTAGTGTCCAAACTCCTTGAAAATGAATCATTGTACATTGAAACCATTTTCTTACCCTTGCAGTCACGTACTTTGTGCCCTTTTCCTCCACACTTATAAAAAACTCCCATTCCTTTCAGGCATGTTCCAGGGTGTTTCTTCCCACAGTTATCACATATGGTAAAATTCTTCTTTTCCCTCTTCCCTTTATCCATCTTTCTCTCTTCCATCCTTTTCTTCTCTTGTTTCCCTTTAAATCCATAGGACTCAGTAAACTCTTTACATATCTTATCAACACATGATATTATTTTTTCATATGATGATAATACATGGGAGAATATTTCTCTTATAAATTCTGGCTTATGACCATGAAAGAAATGATCCTTCTTTCTCTTTGGATCATGTGAATTGCGGGAGTTCTCATTCCTTATTCTGAGAGTCATTTCTAAACAATGGCATACAGTATATTAGTTTATGAATAACAATACCTAATCCCAAACTTGTAAAACACATAACATACATTAAATTGTTTATGGATATAATCCATAATCATAAAAATGTTTCCTTTGAGAAAGTATATACTCCTAAACCCTTCATAATGGTTTGTAAAGAAAATGAGAATTATCCTAAGCATATCCCCTAGAAGTGTTGTAACCAAGAGTCCAGCAAAGCCCATTGTCATGCACCAGTTCCCGTTGATGCCCAGCTCAAAGCGGTGTTTTCAGGTTTACCCCTAGGTACATCTGTGCCAGAGCCATCTCTACCTGCTCGTATCCAGACAGGGATGTATTGCTTGGAAAACTCACAAACACTCTACAATACCAAAAATCTTGGAAGTTCTTCTATACTAATCCTCAATGTCCATCTTAGGTCTATGTGCACTAATCAGAGTTTATCTAAATCTAGCTTCCAAGGTTTGTACTAAACATCCTCTGATACCAACTATAATGTCCCGACCCCAGTTACCCAGAGTCGGTGCATTATTACATAACATTGGTATGATCACAAGAAAGATCAAGTCTCGAAAGACCAATTAGTTTAGTAGCTTTGTAATAACTAGATACATTCATAAATTTTACATTACATCATAAAATAAAAACTAAAACAATATAGTCTCCATAGTCCACACTTTTTTCCCCTCATACTTTCCCTGCAGGTCATTCATAATTTAATTATTCACATCCTGGGAAATGTAAAACATAGAAAAGGGGTGAGCTCAAATTCCCAGTAAGGATATCAATATAGCGGAAACTTTCATAAATAATAATAATCTTTTAAGGAAATGTATGACTAAAACAAAAGACTTTTAAACTTTAAATTTAATATAGTATGGCAAAAATAAAATGAAATAATGCCATAGACTTATTCACATGGATATTCTGCTAATCGAATAATCACATGCAATATCAATAACCACTTTCATAATGATGGAATTCATAATGCTAGACTATCATAACCACATAGCCAAGGCCTCGTGCCAAGACTACAAATAAGATTTTTTCAAGGCCTCGTTCCAAGACACTAGTTTGTCTCATGAGACCTACCGATGCATCGAGGAGCTATAACAGGCTCCACCCGTCACTTACTAAGTCCAATGCATTTCCATATGAAAAGGTTTAAACATAACATATACATTCTTATTAAAACTAGCTTACGAAATGTCAATAATTTCTCCATAAAACATGAATGGTATAAAAATAACACATCCACAGTCAAACATATCACAAAACATTCAATACAATACGAAAGTTTTGTATCATAATAGATCAATTTCAAATAATCTTAAAATCCATCAAAGGGTGTTGATATAGATGAAATCAAAACTATTTGTGGGAAATATCTCTTTTTTTGAAATCATTGAAAAGTCACACATTTATAAAGGAAGTAATTTAAAAGATATTTTTGAATCAAAGTGTCCCATACCACTTTGAAACTTTTGAAAAGAAATATCATTTCTAAACATTCATGTACATATAAATAAATCCTTAAAATCATTCTGAAAACATGGATATTAATTAAAAAGAATTAGAAAGATAAATCTTTAAAACATTTAAAATTACGATCTTGATAAAGAGTACCTTTCACAAATTATTAAAATCTTCATTTTGAAATCATTTAAAAGTAACATAATTATAAAATAAAACATTTACTTTGAAAATATTCTTATAAGATTGTAAGGGATGCTTTAGTGACTTTATAACGGCGGAAAATAACCACACCTGCCGTATAAGTTAAAAAGACATTCTTACCTTAAAATTGTCGAAAAGGTTAAAAACTACCTTGTTTGGAAAATGACGGAAAGATTCCTTAATACACATAAATTTATAAATGACTTTAACCCATTTTCTATTATATAGTAAAAAATGTTTTTAAATACATTTTTAAAAAATATGGATGTGGATGATAAAGAGATCCTAATAGATAATCACATATAAAGAACCTCTGATAATGAAGAGATTGTGAAATAACCCTTACCTTGTACTTGTACATGGATGAGGGTAGGTTAACCTCTTGTATAATGGTGAAATAAATGTTATTAAATTATACAAGAATAATATATATTAACATGATATCATATATGATCTTTTAACATTGCTTTGTTAATAATATTTTAGAATTATCGTCGTTTCGTGTGTTAACTTACTCATTTTCTTTTATATTTTTTATTATGTAAGACATGTTTGTTATGGAAAGTTGTATATTATTCATATCCAGAATGATATTAAGTCCTTAAACATTGTTATTAATTTTCAAATGAGAACTATACTTGAATGGATACGATGGAGAATGAATCTCATCTCGTTCGTGGAGACGGTAGTCCGTACGTACGCACGAGCGACAATATAATTATTTTGATATTAAAATAATATATAATTGGATTTTATATAATATATAAAGAATAATTATCATGTTATATTTATTATTTACATTAATTACACATCATTATTATAACCATCCAAATAATAATTTATTGAATAACAATTACACCACGACGTGGAGACGGTAAGCCGTACGTACGCACGTATGGTGACATGTCATTCAAAGGATGTATAGAATACTGAATATGGTTGTAACATATTTATAATAACATCACAGTATATATAAGATACTGGATTTATTATTTTATAATGGGAATAACAAAGATAGAATAAGTGGAAGAAGAAAGAAACTTGAAAAGGGGTGGTGAAATCATTACCTCTTCTTCAGGTTCTTCCTTTTGATTTGATCAAAAGGGATCCTTAGGTTGGCTTTCTGATCAATCTAAGGCCTCTAGGGTGTAGTGAGGGAAGTTGAGAGAGTATTTTGGCAGGGTTTGACCAAACCAAAAGGCTTTTAAGTTGTGAATTAATGAGAAGGGGGAGTGCCCTTTTATAAGAGGGGTGAGGGGTACCTTTGGAAAAGATAGAAATATTATTTTATAATAAAATCATATTCGGTTTCTAATGGGTAAAAATTGGATTTTTTAAAGATTAAGGTGGGGATGGGTCGAAAACAACTCAACCAATAGAATTTATTCAATTTTCGTTTATTATATTAACCTTATCTTTAAGTATTAACTCTTAGTAAATTAGTTTCACTTTTACAACGTCTCTTTGTATTTTTATATTATATGGTTATTAAACATACTATAAACATCCAAGAGACCCCCATGTGGTCCATTAATGATACACATATCATGATATAAGTCTCCTGGCCGAACCATAGATTTTTATGAATTTAATATCAGTTATAATATAATATTTGTTTTAAAAACTCTTTTACGTCAATTTTGACACACTTCAATAATTGATTTTTTTAAAACTTATAACATAATTATTAATTCAAAAAAAGTTAATTAACTCAATACTAACATGTCATATTAACTTTGAAAATTATTGTTATTCATAAAATTCTCAAATTACATTTATTTGGGTATTTATAATATCAATTATTCTAATTTTTCATTAAATAGGTAATTACTGCATCACCATTGTGTCATAAATAAGTAAAATTATTTAATGTCTAAAAATTATAAATAAAATAAGATTATGTAGTAAATATTTTTATCTTCCTAATTAATATTTTCAATAGAATTTATCTTTTGTATAACCCTATATTAAAAATGTTTTATTAAATAAAATTTTATTTTAACTCTTTTAACTCTTCATTGAATTAAATAATAATAAATTTCCTAATCTAATACAAGTGGACCTAAATGATAATATTTTACTCCTAAGGTTGTTTCTGGTCTAGATAAACTTGTACAATAAAATTAGGACATCTGTTGGTGTAATATTAATATCATTTTTACCCTTAATTACCATATATTCTTTTAACCGTGGTAAATAAAAGTAAAAACTTACTATTCACCAAAAATTATTTTCATCTCATTGAACCAAATTTTACTCCTTGATATTAACCTTCTCTATCTTATTCTATAAATTACACTCACAGAAGCGGTAAAATTATGTTTTATGAAAAATTCAGTTTTTTAACTACCACTTAGTGGTATCACTATTCATCAAAAAATGAAAGTTTCCAGAAAAATACCGAAACATAGGCCTAATATATATTTGATATTATGAATTCAAAAATGATTTCTATTTTAACAAATTCAAAAAATATCAGTTGCATTAATTAATTTAAAAATCAATTCCCGTCATCAAAACAAATAGCGTGTTTTTAAGAGATAATAACAATCAAAAGATTGACAATTGTTTATGTCCGGTTTAATTGTGAAATTATGTACAATGACCAAAATTTTATTAAATGGTAAAAGTATATTCTAAATATACTTTAAAACCACTCAAATTCATAATTTATCAATATAAATTTTTTTGATTAAAAAAGTTATTTTTAATTAAAATTTAGTAATTTTTACAATTCATCAAAATATGAAAGTTATCCGAAAAGTTCCAAAATTTCACCCTAAGATAATTTCGATATTACGAATCGAAAAATGAAGTCCATTTCGAAAGATAAAATTTATAAAATTTCAAAAATTAGGTATTACTATTCATAACGGCTAGTTTGATTAGTTATGGTGTGTGTTAGAACTAGAAGTTGCATACAACACATGCTACTGTATTATTCAAAGGAAAGCATACTGTGGAAGCTTGAGATGTTTCATTGTAAATTTTTTGATGTCCCCATTCTAAAAAGTAAATTAATTTAGTCAAATTGAATATAAGTTTAAAATGATGGATTTAAAATGGGTTCACTATTAAAAGTTGGTAAAAGTGTAATACTGAAAATGAATTTGTTATTACATTAATTCTAAAAAACTCATAATATGGATTCTAAAATTATCAGGATTATATAAAGTTTAAATTTTAGTTAATACTATTCATAACCTCTTTTGAACGACTTGTTTGGCAGGTCATGGTGCGCTTGAACTCGATGTTGCGTGTAGTGCAAGTTATTGAATTATTTTGAAGAAATAACACACTATGCAATATTGGGGTGTTACAATTAGCTTCATTTTTGCTTCTTTTCTCATGTATCCCAAGACTCTTTGGGCAGGATGTGACGGCCTGAGGTCCATTTTAGACCATGTTTATTTGGGCAGGGTGGTTGTGGTGGTTGGCCCAGGTGTCTACGGGCGGGTTGTTTCCCAAGTGTCTTTACGATGAGGCCCAGGTATCTTAAGACATGAAAATAGTTGTTCTGGCCCATTGTTTTTTGGGTGTGGTGCTAGTTGTTTGGGCCCAGGTGTCTATAGGCATGGTAATGTGTGGCTGTAGTGGCCTAGGTGTTTGTGGATGTCACTGTGGTTGTGGTGTCCCACAAGGTTGTTGTTGGGGTGGTATTGGGACTGTAGTGAAAATGGAAGGGGAGGTCTGATGCATAGGATGTATTCAATAACCATTGTGAAAGTGGTTCGGGGTACCCAAAATCAATGTTCTATTATAATTATTTTACCCGACTTGCATTATTTGGGGAGTGTCCCTTGGTGAGGTTGGGTGTATAGTTTTTTTGCAATGTGATTTGGTTATCTACTTTTCCTCACAGGGCATTAGAATGCCTCCCCCACACTTGCATGCGAGATTTTGGTTTTCCCTATTGAGTATACATGTATACTCACCCTACCTATATAAAAATGCTTTCCGGATTCTAGGTGGACTCCAAGAACTATGAAGGACCCTATTAGTTTAGACACCGGGATCGTTGTCATTGTTGCTTTTATTTTCTTTTGGTACTTCCCTTGGGAGTTTTTCTTGTACTTTTAGCACTTTATATTGGAAGATGCATATGGGAATGGGTTGTTTGTCTTTACTTTTACTTCTAGTTTTGGTGTTGTTTAAGATTTTCTATCTTATCTCCTGATCTTTTTCAAAAAAAGGTTAATTCCTTCCATATCACATATGATTCAATACCCTTGGTACTAGTCGCCACTCTGGGGCCTATTGAAAGAGGGACTCAGTGTCATTATCTCTCCTTCAACATGAAGAAGGAAGGGTCTAGCAGTTTTTTGTCCCCTCCCTCATCTTGGTAATGGTGGGTTGTGACAGTAAAAAAATATATATGTTACCTATAATATTAAGAAATTACTAAAGGATTATTTTCCAATATTACTTTTCAATTATCATTTCATATGGCATAATCCATCTATATGATGTGGTCATCAATATTCTTAGATAATATTTACAAAAAAGTATGGATCTCACATAGATGAGCATTGTTGTCAATTTTTTGATCTTCAAAATATTTTTTCCCTTGTATAAATATATACCATTGCACATTTTATAGATCAAGAACATAAAAAAAATCATATGTTTCCATGATAAAATATTCAATTTTATATTCCAATATATTTAGTTTAACTAGTGTCATACTGAATTCATCATGTAAGAAATTATTATTACTGATAATTAATTTTTAGTTAAACAATGGAACGTGAAATTAAATATTGTTAATCTCCCATATTTATTCAACAAATCTGTAATATGCACTTGATGTGGAGATGGGGTTTTGTCTTTAGTACTTAAAAATGTATTTCTTCTATGAACAATAATACACTACTATTATGAACCACAAATATTTTATCCTAATATTTGGTAAAAATATGAATATCTATCAATTTAATACTTGAACTATGTTATCAAATTTAAAAATGGTTCACCTGATAACCATCACAATGTTTCTAAAGAATTTAATCTACCATAAACGGTCTCTTTAAACAATGAATTTTTTTATGTTAATTCATTATCCACATATATTTCATCATTGGATAACATTAGTTTAACACATTAATATACAATGTTATATTTGGATGATCATAATCTATGTTATTAATGATTTATAAATATACCTGATCTATTTTTTCACCTAACAATGATTTTACTTTCAATCCATGGATCCCCTTTCACCCCAAAACATACATGTTCATTGCGAGATATATAAAAATTGATGTTCTCCACTATAGATAGGTAGTTTGTATAAAACTCTTTGACCACCCTAGAAATATACTTCTCAGTAATAGAGGCATTCGGTCGATATGAATTCTTAATATATTCCTTAAATGACATCATATACGTTTCAAAAGGATACATCCAATGTAGATATATAGGTCTAAAAATAGATATTTCTTACACAAAATGAACAATTTAATACACTATTATATTAAACAAAAAAGGAGGAATGTAAATTTCCAGTTGATAAAGTATAGATACTATATCATTATCTAAAAATTTTAATGAATTTAGATCAATCACTTTCATATAAATTGAATTGAAAAAATTTCATGCCTTCATGATAGTCATTCCAATATGGATGGTAAGTAGTTCAAACAATGCTACTGGTAGGAGCAGTTTCATCATTATGTGAAAGTAATGAGATTTCATTCCTGTCAACATATAATATTTTAGTGGCACAAAATTTTTTACATTTGAATAATGGAACTTTGATACCCCAAAGGCACTAACAAAAACTAATTTTCTCCCTCCTTCATAATGTATAAGAATTTGTAGGTGGGTATGTTCATCTTCAATTAGGAGTGGGAGAAAACTCTAAATGTTTCCCCAATGATAGTAAATTCCATCTTGTATTAAACCAATACTTATTTATTCATTTAATATCTAACAATTCTCAAATCGAACTATCACTTATATTATTCTATAAATTCATGAAATAAATGTTATGTTTGACTTTGTGATATCTCTAATATGGAAGCTCAAAAAAATATTAATTGTTTCTTCCAACTATGTATAACATTAAAATAATTTTGTGTCTTTATAAATGTAACATCAATGTTTTTCTCCATCCCAAAGTATTGATTGGTTGATAAAGGTTTTGGAGGAGTATTAAATTACTATGAGTCATCGAATTCCTTTTCTAATCTTAGATAATAGTGATCTATAGACAACAACCTTTCATGAACCATTTATACTATTTATCTCCCATTTTTTAGTTGATAATATGAAATCCATTATTCATAAATTTTAAAAGATTTATGCCCCTTAACACTGTATGCCGAATAATTTCCAAATGTTGAGATGTCATTTATAGTAAATATAAAAATTAAATGTAGTTGAAAATGTTCCATTTTATAAGAATAATACACTCTGATAGATTCCACTAATAAAAGTTTCAAATCATCAATTAATGGTGAAAGGAAAACATTAATATTTTTCTATGTTATTTTGATCTGGAAATCATTAAATTCAGTGTCATATATTTCCACTTAATATAAAATTTAGTAGATGAGTTATAAATTATCATGAACTATATTAGTTTCTAAGGCTCTGATATGGATTAATTCTATCTGTTCACAATCCATGTCTAAGATTTCTAACTTTTTTTCTAAATATAGGAAACTATTGATCTGTTTTCTTCTAATATAGAAAATCAGTTGAGTCGCATAATTTTCCATTAGATATTCACTCATTTACGTGTCATATTAACCTTTTATCATCGTTTTAATTTGTATAAAAAATTAAATGTGGAATTATAAGAAGATAAAAAGTTTCCTTGAAATCATTTTTTGTAACTACTAAATTATCAAATGACTTTTCTTTCATGTTATATCATGATGTACCATATTTTGGGAACTCTGATAGACCTTTTTATTCCTTCATATATATCACACATTCATTTGGGTATACATGTATCTTCTTATACCCCAAACCCATCTAGTGTAATGTTTTTTTTTGATTTAATATTTTAATCTGGAAGATCATTGTATTTATGAAGTATTTCTTTTTAACAACTATAAAAATTCTATAAAAATATTGTCACTCAATCCATTTTTGTCCTTAAAGTTAACCAATCTTAAAATTGTTGATAGACCATAAATTTCATACAACCTAGATACAATGGTTTTTAGCATCACCATTTAGATGCCCAATTATTGGTGCTTTCCCAATTTCTTCTACTTCAATATCACGAATCATTTATTCAATTTGATCAGACTTATCATCTTGAAAATGATCATCATTGATTGATCTTGAATTCTACCCAACTCCACCATATGAAATACAAGTACTGTAACTCAGATTAAAACCATGAAAAAGTAAATGATCTTCAACTTCTATTTTTTCAATTTTTTCATATTTATGAATTTTAGGGATGGATTGAAAAATAGGTCATTGTTTAAAACATTTCAATTAAAAAATTCAAAGAAATCATCAACACCTTCCTCATATTCATCACTTTTTCATAATGAAGTAATCACAACATGACCCATTAATATCTATAAAAAAATAATGAATTGACGTTAGGTTATTATATTTTTAAATTTAATTTCAAATTTAATTTTATAAATAAGTTTAAAAAAAGAAACATAAAATATTTCATAAATTAAATAAATAAAAGATATTTCATAAGCAAGAGTATCACTTTGAAAATATTTAATATCATACTTTTAGAAAAAAATCAAAAATAATAGCGGTATATAAACATTATCATTGATTTTAAAAGGTTGGCCACAAATAAAACATAATTATTCCATATTTTTATTATGGAATTTCATAATTATATATTTAATATTTTCAATGTAAATAAAATAAATATTATAATATAACGTTCCCCATATTATTGAGTGAGAAAAAAAAGGAATACACAACAATATAAAGAATACAAATAAATGCATACACTTATACCAAAATTGAAATGTAATAGTAAATACAAAAACAAACTCATTGGGCTCAATAAAAATAGATTCTATATGAATAAAATTTAAATGACAATTCAATCATTGTAATTTGATTTTATTATAATAATTCATATATTTATAAATGTGTCATAGTATATCCTAGGATTACAAAGGGAGGATTTTCAGAGTAAAATACTTGTGCTCACTCTTACGTGGGAGAACGATAGTGTCTGTAGATTTTATGAAGATGCCATGTCGAGCCAAATTCCAGAGTAGGGGAGTATGAATCCTAGAGATCAATATGAATCACGAATAAGACGACTATGATCTTTTTAACTGAAGTGTATAAGATCACATAGATCTGAGGTTGACTCTTTCAAGAGAAGTCTGAGCGTGTAATGGAAATCGAAGGTCATTTGAGAGAAACTTGGACAAGAAGGATGATACTGAGGTTGAACACACCTATGATGAAGTTAACTAAAATATGACTGATGAAACTAGTGTTCTATAATTGAGGAAGACTAATTTTTATGGTATATTGAATTATATGAAGAATTATGATTGGGATGCAGGTTGAAGGTAGTTCCAACATTAAAGAATCAGACATCGTTGGTGTGGATCGATTTTGAATCTGAAGCCAAATCACACCTATGCAAACTGGATTATTACCATGATTGATTATGAGGATATTCAAAGATAAATAAACAATAAAAGTCAAGCATGACATGATTGAATATATTGAATCCATTAAAAATGATTTGACTAAAGCTTATTAGCGCTAAGATAGAGATTTGGGGACCATGGTTCCTCCGTTTCAATGCTTCTATGAATGAAGCAGTATGTACTAAAGCTTCTTGGTGAATTTTCTACATGAGTTTGGGTAGTATTTTTGGTTAAAAGTATTGTTGAGATGTAGATATGTTGTTGATGTTGAATCAATGTCAAAGATGGAGTTGGTCCATGGGAGAAAGGTCAGATGTGGTTACCCTAGCATACCTTCTACTACATAACATTTGAAATAAAGTTGCATCAGGGTGACTTGAGGCATGTTTAAAAATGAAGAACTAAAATAAAAGGTGGGAGATGACCTCCAAATGATATAGAAGTTCCTAAATAATACTAGAATTATTGAATGGTTTTAAATTTTTTTGCTGCCTATGCCTGATGCACATGGGTTGGTCACATTCATTTAGAAGTGATAATATCATGTCACGTAGAGATTACAGTGTTCAATCAAATCTTCCACATGCAATCAGCTGAATCCATGACCATCATAAGTTATTTATGAAGGATGTGATATGGAAATAAAAATAAAAACATATCATTGAATATGAATTGGAAAACCATCATTCTATCGGTCGGTAGAGCACATAATTGTGGGAGAAAATGAGACGATTGAGTTAAGAGTAGAATCAGAGTAGGTGATGGCTATGTTGGAGGTTGAGATAGGAGTTGATATCAAAATAGAATCTTATTTAAATCTTTCTTATAATTTTTTTGTTATTTTTGAGTTGAAAACACTAAATTTTTTCATTTTTTCTTCTTATGTTATTCTTAGCTAAATAATTTTATGATTTTGGACTATAAGGTATGAAAATTTCTAAATTTTTTCTACAATGAACTAAGAAATTTTTTCTATGAAATTTTAGGATGGTGATCATTTTTATATTCTTAATGAGTATCAATTTTCATTATTCTAATGAACAAGAGTTGATGATAGTGAATCATTAAATTCATGAATGCTATGTGAATTAAATAAAATTATAAAAGGTATAGATTCACTTCTCTATCAATGGAAAAGTATACTTATGACTATTAGTCAAGAGATAAACACAAAGAAGAGATCATTTAGATGTAAAAGATCACTGAAGTGAGTGATCAGTGAATCTTCACTTTTTCTCT
Source organism: Viscum album (assembly GCA_963277665.1). Taxonomy (NCBI): domain Eukaryota; kingdom Viridiplantae; phylum Streptophyta; class Magnoliopsida; order Santalales; family Viscaceae; genus Viscum; species Viscum album. The sequence continues at coordinate 748,358,708 of OY728138.1, read as the reverse complement.
TTACACATAGATATTTATGATTAAATTGAGTAACACATAGAATGTCTTTAATTCAATTTGATATGGTTCGATGACCATATTTTCATCAACTCCTCATTTTTTCTTCTCATGTTGCTATATTCCTTCTCACTACCTTGTTTTCACATTTTCACCATTTCATTCTTATACTCTCGATCTCATGGGAAAATGATGGAGGCCAATTTGTTTTTAAAGAATTCAAGTTGAGTAAAATTCTGGAGTAGGCGAGTATGGAGCCTCGATCTCAATATAAATCAATAATATGAAGACTATGATCATTTGAACTAAAAAATCTAAGCTCACATAGATCTGAGATTGAATCTTCTAGGAGAAGTCTGAGATTTTTCATGGACAAATGAAGGACAGCAGAGGGAAACCTGTATGAGAAGGAAGATGTCGAGTTTTAACACATTGATGTTGAAGATGAATAACTAAGTATTGATGAAACTAGTTTTATGTACATTAGGAAGACTAATTTCAAGGGTAGATTGAAGTCGATGACGAACTATGATGGGGATGCAGGTTGAATATGGTTCCAACATGTAAGATCCCAGTTTTTTACTCAGGTATGGACCCTTTAATTTTGAGTCTAAATGTTTAATTTGGACCCAATATGGATTCCTAATGAGTTAGTAAAGGTTCTGAGGGTTTTTGGGGCTTGTTCAGAGCCCGAAACCCATCTTTTTGGAAAAAATAGACTTTGAGTATGGTTTAGTGTAAACCCTGCGGAATTCCACATGGTTTGGAAAACTGTGTGAATGCTGTTTTTTCGGACATAGCCACCTCGCATTGTTGGTTAATTGTCATGCGGGTTAATCATGCAAGAGCCCCTTTTCCCCAGGTATTCGTGCATGAGTTGTGCATGGTTTGAAAAAATTTGTGGACCCAACCGTTCGGGCAGAGCCACTTCGCATGATTTGTTCATAGTTTGACAAACTGTGTGGAAAAACCATGCACACGATATTTTTCTAGGTAATTTTTCAACTTTTTTCATTAATGATCTATTAATCCATCCCTTCCCCCCTAATCCAAGTTTAAACCCTTTAACCTATTTCTCTCTAATTTTGGGGATTTTTTAAGATATATACTTGGAATCAAGAGATCTCCATCATCTGACATCCGATCAAGCTTTTGTTCGTCATGTTGGATGTGAAATGGTAAGTAATCGAGTCCTCTTTAGTCAATATTCTTCTCTTTCAATCTCGACCTAGATATTGTCATGTGAGAAATTTTCACCTTTTCTTAGATATACTCTGATCTGAGGAAAATCAAGGGCCGATACTATTCTGTCAATAAGGTTTCTTTATGACTTTTCCATTTATTTATGTTTTGAAAATCACAAACACCCCTTCCCAAGGGAAATTTCACCTCCTCTACGATTTTTCCATAAAAGGAAAACTTTCCTTCCCCAAGGAAATTTTTTCCTTATCAATGATTTCATTGTTCATGTTATAGTCTCTCAAAATATAACTCATTTTATTTCTTATTGTAAAATTTGGTTTCATATCTAAAACCTCGAAATCCTATAAATACTTAGATATAGGGTATTATATTTTCATGATCCGAAATCAGGTTCTGAATTCTCTGAATTTAGGTTCTGAATTCTCTGAAATTCATATTCCAAATTCTCTGAATTTAGGTTTCGAATTCTCTGAAATTCAGATTCCGAATTCTCCAAATTTAGGTTCCAAATTACTTTTAATTCCGACTCCAAATTCCATAGAATTCAGACTCCAAATTATTTAGAATTCAGACTCTTAATTCTTTAGAATTCAGACTCCAAATTACTTATGATTTAGAGGAATAAATCATTAGAATTCTTACTACGAATTCCTTAGAATTCATACTAAGAATTCCTCATAATTCCGACTCTGAATTCCTCAGAATTCAGACTATGAATTCCTCAGAATTCAGATTCCGAATTCCTTCAAATTCAGATTCTGAATTCATCATAACTCATAGTCCAAATTCATTAGAATTCAGAATCCAAAGCTTATGTAATTCTGATTCTGAATTTCTTGAAAATCAGAATATGAATATCCATATAATATAGACTCCGATTATTCATTTTCATAGAATCTGAATCTCATTTTTTCTTAGAATCTGAAAAATGGATTTAGTTAAGAAAATGAATTTTTCTTACCCTTTTTATAGTCATGAAACGATGTCGTGCATTCTGTTTCTAACTAACCATTGTTTGAGTGACAGGTGTACAGGTCCCTCTGAGATTCAAGGAAAAATATGACCATTGGAGGAGGGATTTGACCATTGGAGAAGTGCATATAAACAGGAGATCATTTGAATGAACTCGTTATTTGGATGACATGTTGATCACTCTAGAGATTACATGCTAATGATGTAATTTCTATAGAGAGAGAATCTCATGCTTTGTGCGTATTGAACTTCTTTTTTAGCTTCTTCATGAGACTCTGATTGTTATTGAGTATAATTGGGAGCTTCTAGGGATATGAATACAGAGGTGTCTACTACATTAAAAAGGTCAAGGACTTCCTTGGTGAGGAAGACAGATGTGTCAAATACCTTAAAGTTTCAGGACTTCCTTGGTGAGGAAGACAGAGGTTCCGACTACCTTGATGTTTGAGGGGTTGCAAGGATAGCAAGACAGATACCGATATTCCTATCGAGGGCTTACCTTGGTGTGGGTAAGATAGACTTTCTTGAAAGTATAAATCAAGGGACCGTTATCCAAGTTTGTGGGAAACCCTACTCTTTGGGTTAAAATATCTCATGCTTGTTACTTTTCTTGTTTCAAGTTTATTTCCATTTCATTTTGATTAATAAGGGAAGTATAACGTTCTTATACTTCCTTGAACTTTTTTATACTCTGATTAGTATGATTCTATATGCATTAAGGTAAAATATTTTCCTTGTAAAATTTCCTTAAGTTTCATTTTTGGAACCATATTTCCCGAACCTAGAATGTTTGTAGAACTAATTGGCCTTGTTAATTTACCTTGTTTAACTTTGTTAAACATTGTTTTCATTAAGGTTAAAAACGAAAGTTTTATACAAACTTCAAAGGTTCCAAATGAAATTTTAAAGTATACAATTCACCCCCCTCTTGTATTTGAGCATCTACATCATATTTTTATCCAACAGATACTAGAAGAGGAGAGTCGTACAACCCTAAGGTGGGTGGTCTATAACATTTCCATAAACTTCGTTGATTTTGGAATGTTCATGCGAGGCCCATAGATTTCTTTGGAAACTGTTTCTTAAATTTACAGGACATGGCTATACTTATTAGAATCTTATGGTTATTATCATTCTAAATATGTGATTAGTTGTTAGTGTCTACACCCAAAACTCAATCTGCCTCATGTCGAAGGTTATGCCATAATTGGGTTTTAGTGATTTGGCAAGTTTGAGCCACTGTTCGGGTGTTCCTTTTCTAAAACTTTCTAAAGGTGAGTATTATTATAATAAATGACTTGTTATTGATGAGAATTGTGTATTGGCATGTACCATGTATGCTCACCACTTGACTTTCCTAATTTAATTTCTTCCAAATTATTATTAAATGTGAAATGTGAAATGGAAAGTATAGTAAGTATATATGTTGGCCTTAACAAATGAGTTGAATTAAGGTTACATGTCTGTAGCACCCCTTTCCATGTTAAAGGAAGGTATTGGAATGAACCTCTCTAATTGAATATTTTTAATGGTTAATTAAGACTTGATTAAATGGTTTCAACTCTACTTGACCTATCCACGCTAATTGAAGGTATTAAACCAAATGAATTATTACATGATTACAACATCAAATAGGAATGGAATGAATCATGATTTCCTTGGATTCTGAGAAGAGAATACACCTGGGTCTTGGAAACCCCATTCTAATTCAAGGATGTGGTTTGATTTGGTTGATAGCCACCTAGACTCTGGTTCTTGTATATTCCTCAAATGCCCAATATACTACTTTATGGTCCATTTCATTGTTACATGATACCTCATATATACTCCTTGGATCCAACATTGACTAGTAGGTGCAATGGAGAAATCCCATAGGGACCTGTCTTTTCATAGCCCCATTTCCTTGGTCGGTCACCATGGACTCGATAGGCTACTTATTGTGAAATTCCATGGATTACTCTCTTTGGATTAAACTCTTACCCCTTAGCTAGACTCAGATACTACTAAGTTAGTGTTTCATTCGATTTTTGTTACCTTGTTTATTACCCTGGAACTCCCTCACTGGATATCCTTTTCAGGTTGCCTTTTCATGTGTTGGGACCTTCACTACATATACTATAACAAGGTGATGTCAGTTTTGGATATGCCTCATGTGACTTATTAACATTAAATGGTAGTCATTTAATAAAATGAAATAATTACATATCCAGACAAAAACTAAGGGATGAAGTAGGTACTTGGGTATTCAGTCATATTGTACTTCCTACTTTACTTTATATATGCATTCCTTCACACTGTTATATTCCATTTCACGGGCCCGATTTTATAGACACCATTGGTGGTGGCCCACTAAGATTTATCTCATTCCCTCTGCGGGTGTTGTTTGGTACCCAATTTAAATTACATGGTTTCAGGTATTAACAAAGGAAATCATAAAGCTTCCAACATTTGATTTCATGTTGTTAGGATGGAGCATAACAGTATATGACTGAGTAGGATATTGGGCTGCTTGGAGTACCCTTTTTTTCTTTTACTTTGTGGAACTTGTTATGTCTGTTGTCTTGAATCCATATTTTCCAACTCTCTAGTGATGTGACATTACATCAACACTATTCCAGTTGATACAATTATTTTTATTCCCATTTATCTATTGCATCAGTTTGCTTCCTATATTTTTTTACAACATCTATATTACTTCCACTATTTACTATTCCTTTATATTCCTTCTATTCTGCTACACTCTTCTTATGAGGGCATAGTTTTCCAACGAACACACCCTAGGACCTCGCTTCTAGTCGGTAGCCCTGAAATTTTGGTAGATGCGCTTGAGTTCATGGCCCACCGCACTTGGGGCACCCACTATGTGGAATTCGGGTTCGGGATGTCACAAATTGGTATTAGAAGTTGTTTATTTTCTTGATTTAGTATTTGGATACAATATATTGTAGAATAAGAATGCTTGGGACTTGGTCATAATCCTTTCTTGGGTGTCGCAAACCCATGTTCAGGGTAAAAGCCATGTAACCCAAAAATGCAATTGATGTTCTATTTTTCTTATTACAGTTGTTATTATTTTACTTTTGGGTGATGCACATGTTGTATGCTGTCATTGATTTTTACTCTTTGGATGATTTTATTCATCTTTAGCTTGATGATATGAGGGAAAGGATAATTGTTACAAGCATCATTATAAGCACCTAGAATTAACATGTCATGAATATTTCCTTACCATATAGGTGCATTTCAATATCTTGCATTGCTTGATATACTTGTGAGTGTTGAGTGATGTTGTGATAGTTTGATTATACTTTTATTACTTTGGATGTGATTGACTGACTACCTATCTCAATTTAGGAGGTGTATGGGCCCTCATGGGTTGGGATGAGTAATTAACTAAGTCGAGCCATTATACTATAAAGAAATGGGTTTTTTTAGGGTGATAAGTGTATAGGCACTGATTCATCAGAAATGGTTATCCATTATAAATTGAATCTTAAAAACTAAAATGAATTGGTTGCACTTTTACTTGTCATGTTTATGAATGGTAAAGCTGTGAACCTAGAAATTAACTGCAAAATGACATGAAACTTATACTTAATCACTTATTGATACATGGTTTTCTATGTAGGTGGTTTGTGTAGTATTCCTTGGGTAGTGAGTTTTCTTATGTTCATATTCTATTAGTGATGTTATATTTTGATTATAATATTGTTAAATGGTGTGTTCTTGGAATTTTTAGACCAATTCTGCCACAACATCCTGATGTCGTTCTCTAAGAAGGTGGTGATGACCATGCTCTAGACATGGTGGGCCCTGAGCTGCCAGTCTTACATCCAGGAGTTCCACTTGAGGCACTGCCTTTTGTACTTGATATGAGAAAGTATGCCCAAGTCCATGATAGTTTCTTACATTTGATGCAACCCATGAAAGGTGATCCAGGGGTAGAAACTATGATGGCTGATCTAACCCGTGAGCTCCAGCAGCAGCATCCTTCTACTTTTTTAGGGGATGGTGGCTCTCAGACTACTGAGTCTTGGAAAGAGGCCATTTTGTCAATCTTTGAGCATCTATAAATGCCTCCGGAGTGGATATTTAATCTTTCTACATACATGCTTCGGGATTCGGCTAAGCATTGGTGGGATATGGTTACCTAGGCTTGTCATCATCAGGGCATGTTATGTGCTGATTTTCAGGCTGCCTTCTATGATCAGTTATTTCCCCAAGAACTGGGAGCTAATAGATCGAGGGATTTCATGCATCTCAAGCATGTTTCTTTGTCAGTTATAGAATATTCAGCACATTTCATTTATTTATAGTGCTTTTCAACACTTCTAGCCAGTGATGAGATTTTACATGCCTGATATTTTGAGGATGGGCTCAAGTATTCCATCCAAACCCAAGTGAATGTCTTTCGCCTTCCTAATTTTTTTGAAATAGTTTATCAAGACCTTATTTTTAAATATAACCTGCAGGATGGCACAGGTACCGGGTTTAAAAGATCTATGTCATGGTAGGTTAGTAGTTCTTCCAGTGCCAAGAAAAGTTCCTTTAAGGTTTTTTTCAGGGAAGTGGCAGCCAGAGTATCCAGTTTGATATCTCTATGGTGTGTCATCGGTGTGAAAGACTAAGGCATAAGAAGCCCCAATGTGACATAGACCCTATGAAGTCCTGATATTGCAGCCGTATGCACCATCTTCAACATTTCTATAGGACCTTTTCACCATCCTCTAATATAAAAGGATAAACATTTGCTCCACCTATAGGTGCGAGTTTTTTTGTGTTGTGTTAGGAAGGGAGTTGGAATAGCACTAGCAGGTCTAGCCAAGGAGAAGTTCATGGCCATGGTATTTTGATCCCTAATCACCAATAGCTCCACCATAGAAATCATGATCGTGGTAGTCTATCTATTACAAAGGGTGGTGGATCACGTCAGTTTCATGCTTTACAGTTGATACATGAGGATCAGGCTGCGAGACCATCTACAATACGAGGTAATATTCTAGTAGACTCTAATATTGTATCTACTTTGTTTGATATAGGTGATTCAGACTCGTTCATTTCTATATATATCGTGGAAAATATCAGACTAGAGATACAATATCACTATGGTGTAATGACCCTCGATACACTATTGGGAATATGGATGGAGGGCATATGCTAGTGAAGAGACTATCACCTTGAGGTTGGAAATTACCCTTTCTTGTGGAATCTCTTTTTTCTTGAGATGACAAGATTAAATTTAATTCTTGGGAAGAAGTGGTCAGTCCACTATCACGCCTTTGTAGGCTACTATCACTACAGGGTTTCTTTAACATCACCTGAAGGCAGTAGTTACCTTTTCAAAGGTGATTGAGATGTCTATGCTAGGAGAGCAGGACCGAAGCATCATGGGATAGGTGATGTGATTGCCCATATTGAAAATATTTTCATGGAGGATCAAGGTTTGCTTCTGACTAATTTCCCTCCAGTAGTTGATCATTTCAGGGATGTTTTTCCTGATGACTTTTCTAGCTTACCTCCTATGATGGAGGTAGAGTTTACAATTGATCTTTCTCCAAGAGTAGCTCCAGTGGCCATTCCTCTATACAGGATGGAACTAATTGACCTTCAAGAGCTCAAGAGGTAGATAGAGGACCTAGAGGCCAAAGGGTTTATATATCCTAGTACATCCTATTGGGGTTCACCTGTGCTTTTCACCAAGAATCCAGATGGAACCTTACATATATGCATGGATTACATAAGGTTTAACCTTCTTACGATCAAGAACCTATATCAATTTCCTCGAATAGATGATCACATTGACCAAATCTGAAGATCAAAGGTGTTCTTTAAGATCGACATGAGGTTGGGTTATCATCAAGTGCGAGCCAGACCATCAGACATACCTCTTATATCTTTCTGTAGCAAGTATGGTCTGTATGAGTATCTTGTTATGCCATTTGATTTTACAAATGCGCCTCACATTTTCAGGGATTTGATGAATAGGGTTTTCTAACCCTATTTGGACTCTTTTTTCATGGTCTTTGTGGATGACATATTGGTGTATTCTCACACTTGTAACAACCATGAAAAACATCTTGAGATCATTTTGAGTACATTGACAGAGCATTAGTTTTATGCCAATCTTGCTAAATGGAACTTCTAGATTGACAAAGTCCACTTATTGGGTTATATTATTTCAAAATCGGTAGTATCTATTGACCCTAGAAAGGTTAGTGTTGTAGTTTCCTGGGAGTAGTCCAAGAATGTGTTTGATATCAGGAGTTTCTTAGGGATCACTGGATATTATAGGCATTTTATATCGGAATTCTCACATCATTCTTCACCACTTACTAGTCTTATAAAGAAAGGGTGTCAAGTTCACATGGTCAGAATCTTGTGAGAAATCCTTTCAGGAGCTAAAAGGGAGGCTTGTATCGGCACCTATTCAGATTATTCCAGAACCAGGTAAAGGTTATATCATCTTCTATGATGCATCATAAATTATCCTAGGATTAGTGTTGATGTAAGAATAAATGGTCATTATGTATGGATCTCAGCAATTGAGGCCTCATGAGAGAAATTACCCAACGTACAACCTCAAGCTAGCAGTAGTTGTCCATGCCTTATGTTGTTGGAGACATTATCTGTTAGGTGAGTGATTTGTGGTATATACAGATCACTAGAGCCTCAAGTATATATTTTCGCAGTGTGACATGAACATTAGACAGTGAATATGGGTCAAATATGTACAATCCTTTGATTTTGTGCTAGCCTATACACCTGGAATGGGAAATGTGTTAATTGATGCATTGAGTTAGAAAACCCAAACATATGTCGTATAGGAAGCGAGTGATTAATGGAAGCTAATGGTCCTCTTTTCTGAACTTTATCTAGAGTTTCATGATAGTAACAATAAGTCTTAACTCCCAGCCTTAACAGTTACATCTTCCCTCATTGAGAAGGTGAAGAGTAGGAAGTTTTCAAATCATGATGGTTTGGTTATCCATGAGAGTATATCAAAAGATAACCCACCTCCAGATTGGTCTATAGGCAAAGAATACATCCTGCATCTACGTGGACATATCTGGGTTCCTGTAGATATGAGAGATGATTTTATAAAAGATTATCACACTACTCAATGGGCAGTTCATCCAGGAATCTCGAATATGTATCGAGATATTAAATGTAAGTATTGGTGGACTGGAATGATACATCATATTGTAGGCTTCATCATTAGGTGTTCCACCTGTCTTCTGGTAAAGTCAGAGCACTAGAGACTTGCAGGCTTGTTACAGCTGCTTCCTATCCTAGAATGGAAATGGAAAGATGTTGTTATGGATTTCGTAGTCAGATTGACTAGTTCACTGAGGGGTAGCGATGCTATTTGGGTAGTCATTGACTGATTAACAAAATCATCCCACTTCATTCCTATTCAGGATTCTTTCTTAGTTGATGAACTGGGAGGACTGTATGTCCATGAGATCATACGACTATATAGAGTTCAACCTACTATTTTTTTCACATAGAGATTCTCATTTTACTTCATAGTTCTTGTAGGTCTTAGAGAAAGCTATGGGGACTCAGGTGCTTCTAAGAATAGCTTTCACACTCATACTGAGGGATAATCAAAACAGATAATATAGGTTATAGAGGATATACTTTGATCACGTGTCTTTGATTTTGGTGGTTCTTGGGAGAAGCATATCCCTCTCGTCAAGTTCTCTTATAATAACAGTTTTCTAGAGATGATTCAAATGGATCCTTTTAAGGCCTTATATTGTTGGCCATGTCGTTCACCCTTGTGCTCGCTAGAGGGAACTAAGGCAGGCCTACTAGGTCTTAGTCTCGTTCAGGATATTTCAGAATAGGTTTAGCTGATTAGGAAGAATAGGAATATTACTTAGTCTAGACAGAAATCTTATGTTGATTGTCATCGATGACCTCTTGAATTCAAGGTTGGGGATCATGTTTTTCTTTGGGTATCGCCCAGGATAGGGCATAAATGGTTAAGGAAGCATGGAAAGTTGTCACCTCATTACATCGGGTCGTTCAAGATTCTAGAGAGAGTCAGGCCAGTAGACTATCAGTTGCTACTACCTCATAGGTATCGTGCCATGCATGGCATCTTTCATGTCTCACAGCTTCGCCAATATCATGCTGACGTATCTCATACCATTGATCCTGACGAAGTTAATTTGGATGTCGATGCTACCTTTATGGAGTATCCATTACCTATCGTTGACCGAATCATGAAGGATCTTCTAGGAAAGTATATCCCTATCATATGAGTGCTATGGCAGCATGGTCGAGTATAAGACGAGACTTGGGATAGGGAAGCTGATGTATGTTCTCAGTGGAGAGAGTTTTTCTAAGATAGTGTTTCTTCACCCTTGGAAGGATAACTCGAGGGTGAGTGCTTTTAAGGGGGGAAGACTGTAAGAACCTAGTTTTTCACTCAGGTATGAGACCTTTAATTTTCAGTCTAAATAATTACTTTGGACTCAATATGGATGCCTAATGAGTTAGTAATGGTTATGAGGGTGTTAGGGGTTTGTTCGGAGCCTAGAATCCATCTTTTTGGAGAAAACAGACTATGTGTATGGTTTAGTGTAAACTGTACAGATGGTGTTTTTTTGTACAGAGCCACCTTGCATGGTTGGCACATGGTCGTGTGGCCTAATCATGAAAGATCCCATTTTCCCCAAGTATCCGTGCATGATTTGGACACTGTTTGAAAAAACGTGCAGACCAAACCGTTCAGGCAGAGCTGTCCCGCATGGTTTGACAAACCGTGCAAACAAACCATGTGCAGACTATTTTTCTGGGTAATTTTTCCAGTTTCTCCCTTCATGATATATTAACCCACCCCTTCCTCCCTAATCTGAGTTTATGCAGGTTTGACCTATTTCTCTGTCATTTTGAGGATTTTTGAAGATCTAAACATGGAATGAAGAGATCTACATCATCTAACATCTGACTGATCTTCTGTTCATCACGTTGGATGTGCAGTGGTAAGTACTCAAGTCCCATGTAGTTCTTCTTCTTCTCTTTCATTCTCGACCTAGCTATCATCATGTGAGTATTTTTCACCTTTTCTTATATCTACTATAATCCGAGGAAAATGAAGGGCTGATACTAAAGGATGAGAGTCGTACAACCCTAAGGTGGGTGGACTATAACTTATCCATAAACTTTGTTGATTTTGGAATGTTCATTTGGGCATGACTGGTTTCATTGGAAACTGTTTCTTAAATTTACATGCCATGATTATACTTGTTAGAATAGTATGGTTATTCTCTTTCTAAATATGTTATTAGTAATTATTTGTTACACCCATAACTCAATCTGCCTCATATCAAAATTTATTCCATAAATGGGTTTTAGTGTTTCGGAATGTTTGAGCCACCGTTCAGGTGTGCCTTTTCTTGACCTTTCTAAAGGAGAGTCTTCCTATAATAAATGATTTTTTATTGATGATAATTCTATAATGGCGTGTACCATGTATGCTCACCACTTGACCCGCCAAAGGTAAGTGCTTCCAAATGATTACTAAATGTGAAATATGAAATTGAAAGTATACCAAGTATATATCTTCGCCATAAAAATGTGTTGAATTAAGGTTACAGGTTTGTATCACCCCTTTCCATGTTAATGTAAGGTAACCTAATGAACCCATCTAATTGAATATTCCTTAATGGTTAATTAAGACTTGATTAAATGGTTTCAACTCTACATAACATATCCACACTAATGGAAGTAAAGACTTGAACCAAATGAATTATTACATGATTACAAAATCAAATAGGAATGGACTAACTCAAACACTCCTTGGATCCTGAGAGGAGAATACCCTTGGTTCTCAAGAACCCCATTTTGATTCAAGGATGTGGTTTGATTAGGTTGATACCCACCTAGAATCTGGTTCTTGTCTATTCCTCTGATGTCTGATATACTACCATAGGTCCCTTTTCATTGTTACATGATACCTTGGATACACTCCTTGGATCCAGCATTGACTTTTCGGTGCCATGGTGAAATCCCATAGGGCCCTGTCTTTTCTTATCACTGTTTTTCCTTGTTCAATCACCCTGGACTCGATAGGTTCCTTATTGTGGAATGCCTTGGATTACCCCCTTTAATTACAATATTACCCCTTAGCTAGACTCATATACTACTAGGTTAGTGTTTCATGAGATTTACATTACCTTGGTTATTACCCTAGAACTCCCTCACTGGATATCCCATTTAGGTTGTCTTGTCATGTCTTGGTACCTTCACTACATATACTATCATGACGCAATTTCAGTGATGGTTATGCCTCACGTGACCTATTAACATTAAATAGATATCACTTAATAAAAGAACTGGATACATGTTCAGACACCAGTTGAGGGCTGAAGTAGGTACTTAGGTATTTAGTCATAATGTACTACATGATTTACTTTATATATGAATACCTACACAATTATATATTCCATTTCATGGGCTTAATTTTATAGATACTATTGGTGGTGGCCCACTGAGATTTATCTCACACCCTCTCCGAGCATCATTTGGTACCCGGTGTAGATTACATGGTTCCAGGTATTGACAAAGGAAAGCATACAGCTTCTAACACTTGATTATGGGATATGAGGATGAAGAATGATAGCAGATTACGAAGTGGGATCTCGGGATGCATGGAGTAGCCTTTGTATTTTATATCCTTTCAAAGACACGTACTTGAAACATTTTTATGTTTCAAGTTGGTGGTTTTGAAATCTTATAAATTATTATTCATCAACATTTTTACGGTTTTTTTTATTTTCAACTATTTCTTATATGTTTAATCCATGTTTTAAGTTTTATTTATATTGGTCTTATAGTTTGTATTTTATAGTGTTTCAAAGTCATGTATTTGAAACAGAATCCCACATTGGAAATGCAGAATGTTCTGCACAGGAAAAGTAGAACCTGAATCTCACATCATAAATACAGAATGATTTACAGGGTAAGCCCTCTTATAAAAAATATCCATGGGTGAGTGTTTCTATCTGAATCCAGACTGCGGTTATGACAGTACTATTGGATATTAAATATAAGATAAGTTATGTTGAAATTATTTGTTATATATATATATAAACAAAACAAAACGAAAAAAATTTAAAAATACAAAAAACAATTCCTGTGGGATGCGTGAATGGGGTCCATGCATCCTTCATAAAGTTTACTAAATATGTGTGAACCTCATTCATGCTTCTTGGCGAGGGCAGATGCGTGAACGAGGTTCACGCATCTTTCATCACTCCTGCAAAGGCTACGTGAACCCCATTCACGTATCTCTTCGTGCTGATGATGTATGAAAGAGGTTCATGCATCTTCGAACCTATTTCTCAAAATAGTTGAAACCCTATCCCTTTTCTATAATTTTTTTTTTCAAAAATCCATTAACAAAACCCCTAGTTGTTGAGATCGAGCTCAAGAGATAGAAGAGGAAACTATACTGAAACCAAAGTGAGTCTTGTCGAAGCAGAAGACTCATGCTCTATCTTGCGCGGGAGAACGATAGAGGCTGCAACTTCATTGAAGATGCCAAATAGAGGAAAATTCTGGAGCAGGCGAGTACGAAACCTGGAGCTCAATCCGAATCAGGAAGAAGATGACGATGATCATTTGAACAGAAGAATCTATGCTCACATAGATTCGAGATTGAATCTTCCAAGAGAAGTCTGAGATTTGTCATGGATAATCGAAGGTCAGCCGAGAGAAACCTGGACGAGAAGGATGACGCTGAGGTTGAACACACCTATGTTGAAGATGACTGAGGACCGATGAAACTAGTGTTCTGTACATGAGGAAGACTGATTTCTAGGGTATATTGAAGATGATGAATAAATGTGATGTGGATGTAGGTTGAATGTGGTTCCAATATTAAAGAATCAGACATCGTTGGTGTGGATCGATTTCTAAGATGAAACCGAATCACACCTGTGCAGACTGGATTATTACCATGCTCGATTATGAGGATGACAGAAGATGAAGAACCAAGAAAAGTCAAGCAGGACATGATTGAAGATACCGAATCCATTCAAAATGCTTCACCCGAAGCTAATGGTCACTATGACAAAGATATGGGGACCATGATTCCTCTGTTGCAATGGTTCGATGAATGAAGCAGTATGCACTGAAGCTTCTTGATGAATTGTTTCCATGATTTTGGGTGGTGGTTTCGGTTAAATTGCTTGTTGAGATGCAGAGCTGTTGTTGATGGTAAATCAAGGTTAAAGAGGGAGTTGGTCCATGGGAGAAAGTTCACTTGGCAGAGCACACAATTGAGGGAGCAGAGGTGTCGACTGAGCTTAGAGCAGAATCAGAGCAGGTGACAAGTAAGTTGGAGGTGGACAGAGGAGTCCATCTCAAAAGAGAAGCTTTTTTACCTCTTTATTGTACTTTTTTGTTGTTGCTATTTTCAAGATTAAATCATTGAAAGATGTTGATTCCTCTTCTGTTATGTTAGATAAATAATTTTAAAATTTCAGACCATTATGGATCAAAAATTCTATATATGTTATAGATTGAATAAAGCAATTGTTTCTCTGAAATTTGAGTCTCGTGATCTTTCTTGTGTTCTTAATAGTTTCAATTTTCACTTATTCAATAGGTGATGTTACTGAATCATGGAAGTCTTTAATGAAATCCAAAGTACCAGAAATTAGAAAAAGTTGATATTCACTTCTCTATTAATGAACAAATATACTCCTGATTGTTAGTCAATAGATCAACATGAAGAAGAGATCACTGATTTGTGAAAAGTTCACTAATGTGAGTGTTCAATGAATCTTCACTTTTTCTCTTAACACAAATATATTTAGGATTAAATTGATTATAACAGAGAACATCCTTAATTCAATTTAAAATGGTCCGATGACCTTATTTTCATCAACTAACCAGTTTTTCTTTCTCATGCTTTTGTATTCCTTCTCACTATCTTGTTTTCACATTTTCACATTTTCACAATTTCTTCACTTCAAACATAGTTTTTTAGTGTTTTCTTTAGTTTTTTTTGGTCATGCAATCACTATTCACCTTGTGGAATCGACACCCATACTCACCACCATATAAGTATGTACAAAAGACTATCTCATATGAATCTCTCTCTTCTAAGAGTTATATCACAATCACTTCTCTTATTTCAGACATATAGATTCTAGTTGAGCCCTTGAATCGACTCTTTCACTTAGAGAATCCTATAGGAGGAGATTCAGTGATAATATAATTATTCCAATAATGTGATATAACTCTTAGAGGAGAGAGATTCATATGAGATCTCTTTGTAGAAGGGATGATTCCTTATGACATCATCCTGGGTATGGAACGATATTCCATAGTTCATGCCCAGATTAATTATTTTAGGTAGAGTATGTGGTGTGTCTATGGTGATGGACCGGGGTTTTCCTTTATTGGTGAAAACGAAACCCATGTAGAGTCGGATGGGCTCATATACAGGAGGATACAACCAATTACTCATCATTTGGATAGTATTACCCTTGGGGAAGTGGATACTATGGGATTTCATCTTTCTGAAGTGGTGTTGGATTTTGAGTACGTCTTTCCTAATGACGTGTCTGTCCATCCTCCCCACCAAGAGATAGACTTTTGTACAGACTCATACCTATGGTATACCCTGATTTCTATGCCAGCATATTAGATTGATCACATGGATATTAATTAGTTGAAGGTGTTGTTGGAGGACTTGTAGATGAAGGGTTTTATCAGACCCATTGTTTCCCCCTGGGTAAACCCTAGTTTTTTTCACCAAGAAGGCAGATGAGACCTTGAGGTTGTGTGTGGATTACCGTCTCCTGAATCTGGTGACCGTGAAGAATAATTATCCACTACCTAGTATCGATGACCTATTTGAACAGTTGAGAGGGGCGATATGGATCTCAAAGATTGACCTTAGGTCAGGTTATCACCATCTTTGTGTACGAGATGTGGATATACTAAGGGATACATTTTGATGTCACTGTAATCATTATGACAGCATGGATATGCATTTCGGTATGAAGAAAACCCCAATAATGTTCATGGAACTTATGATCCAAATCATTCAACCTTCCTTATATAGGTTTTTGGTTTTCTTCATTGATGAAATTCTAGTGTACTCAACGTCCAATGAGTAGCACACGAGACACATGAGTATCGTCCTAGACATTATTAAAGAGAACCATATCTATAGGAATCCCTCACATGATCATTTCTAGAATTGAGAGGTCCACTTTCTGGGACATATCATCTCAATAGAGTGTGTGGAATTTGACCTGGCGAAGGTTGAGTCATTGTTAGCTGGGGAGCCACCCATGAGCTTGATGGAGGTGTGAAGCTTCATTGGGTTGTCAAGCTACTATATGATATTTTTTCTAGATTTATCTAGGATATAAACAACCTTGAATTCTTTGAATTGGGAGGGGTATCCTTTTGTGTGGAAGGAGATGTACCAGTAGGCTTTTCAAGAGTTACAATAGAGGTTGACAAGTACCACCATATCAAGACTGCTAGAGGATAGTATTTAGTATGTATTGTTCTATGATGCCTCTGGGACTTGAATTTGATGTGTTCTAATGTAGAGAGAGGAGGTTATAGCTTAATTTTCCCTCAACTGATTCCTCAAGAGTAGAAATATGTGTCTCATGATCTAGAGTTGGAAGTGATAGTCTTCTCCTTGAAGATGTGACAACACTACCTTATGGGTTAGTGGTTTATTGTCTATTATAACCAAAATAGTCTCATCTATAACTTCATATAGAATGATATAAAATTGAGATAGAGGTGACAGCTAATTTTTATCCAATATTCTGACTTCAGGATAGTCTATAATCTAGGGAAGGGGAATTCGGTTTCAGATGAACTCAATAAGAGATCATGTTTACAATTGTTGATTGAGGTGTTAGAGAAGTTACCCTCATATTAGTTTTCTTTAGTGGAAGTGGATAGTGTATCTTAGCTCTAGTTGATGGCTGTTACCCCCACCACTTCAATAGTATGTCAGGGAGGCACATCATAGAGATATCGATTTTGATACCATACTTATTCATATATCCACTAGACTTTCTCTTGATGGATTCTATGATTGTGGGGAGAACATCATCCTTTTCTTATGATAAATTATTGTACTAATGATGTTTCAAAAAAAAAGTTTTTAGGGAGTTTATACATCCCCCTTGGTGGTCCTTCTAGGTGTAGAGATGAAGTTACATGACTGTCAGCATTGGTTTTGGTGGCCAGGAATGAAGAAGTGTGTAGTAGAGTTTTTCTATCGATGTCTCACGTGTTAGTAGGTGAAGGATGACTACCAGGATCTAGTATTTTTAGCTCAACCCCTTATGGTTCGAGGGTGGAAGTGGGATGGTAAATCTATGGAAATATTAATGAGACTCCCATGAACATCTAGAGGGAATGATTTTATCCAGGTGATCGTAGGCCAAATCATAATGTTAGCCTACTTCATAGCTATCCAAGAGAATAGTTCATTGGAGATCTTGAGACACCATTACATGCATGATATATTATGACATCACAAAGTTCCATGAATAATCATTTCAGATTGTGATGTTCACTTCAAGTCAATATTAGGGGATGATTTCATGAGCCCTTTAGGACTCAGTTGTGTTAGAGCATGACGTTTCACTCCAAGTGGGGGAGATATTCCCTCGGCGTGTGTCTGATTAGATTATGAGAATATTCATGAGAACACCTATGAGTGGGGGAACTAGATTCAAGCATATTACCCTCATCTTTTTGAGTAGTTTTTTTTGTATTTTAGGATAAAAATTCATAATGTATGGAGAAAGTAATGACTCTGTTTTTCCTCATAAAACATTAGAATATTTTAATTAATATTTTTAAATATAGGTTATGAGTTAGCATGAGATTTTGGGGCCCTGATCAGCCCAATATGGATATATTATCATTATTATATCATATTATATCAAGAATGCAATTTTTGTTTCTTCTGAAATATGGAATGAATCTCTAATGATGACTGGGATCAGAAATTTGAGATCTCCATTAAATCAAGGATACATGTTTTTACCCTAGAAAAGACATAATCATTATTCACATTAGGTGTCCTGCTTGAGCACTATCATGGGAGAAATAAGAATTAAATAAAATATTAAATTTATTTAATTGTTATTAAAGCCAAAACCCAAACCCTACTATTTATAAATGCGCTAACTGAAAATCCCTTAGGTTAGCCACATAACCCTAGGGATTGAAAGAGGGGCTATTGTAGGTGCATTATTAGATGATAAATGATGGATCATGGATTGGTAATCGATGTTCCAGCAGTGCTTTTGGATCTCGACAATAACTGTGACATGGAGCCATTCTCCATCGATGATTGATCCAAACCCAAGGTAAGATGTTGTTTTGTGGATTTTATATTTATTTTTTATCCAATTTCAAACACTAGTCAATCCTTTTAAAAATATTGATTCACATATCGATGATTGATTTACAGGTATCACTTTATCTTTCTTGAATTTGGAATTTTTTATATTTGATGATTCCTTTTTAAATTCCTCTTCATTTATCAATTATACATCAACATATTGAGATCAATCCAAACAATGGATGAGCTTCATTCCTCACAATTATGTTTTATGGTTTTATCTCCCCTTTCTACATGTGATCATCATCAGTATTTAATTTGGATGATGGTTCGACAAATACCTAATGAACGATCATTGTTCTGTTATACTTTGGAAATACAAATCATTACGATGGTTTTGGGTTCGAGATCGATGACACGAATGCTATGTGCAGAGGCAATGATTGACTAGGATCAGATTGGGAGTTTTCACAGCATTGTTTGAGCATTTCAACACGGTGGTGTGACAATATATGCTTTAAAATGGGATTCAGGTGGTCAAAATATGATTATCAGTGATGGATATGCATTGACAATCCCAAATTTTCATTTATCATCTGGTCTGGTTGCAGAATCGATGGCGTTAGTTGTACGGTCAAGATGCATAGAATAGTCTGAATTTTTCTATGAAAATACTCACTACATGGAATGCACTATGAAAGAACACATAAATCTTGGTCCCCTTCTATGGAACTAGGGTTTACTTATAGATAAAAATATCACACTTTGTGCAGACCCACCACATGCCATGTGACCCAAGGCTAACATCCTGACATGTACCCTAGGGGTACATGGGAACAAACACGGCTAGACAAACGAGAATGACTACAGTACACAGACATGACCTGGTACTTGTACACAACTAGGTACACAGACATGACCATACTATACGATCACAACTCGATGTACATGATCATGGGCCATAGTACATAGACTCGGGAAGACAGTACACACCGAGTGTCGACCCAACCTCTACACACCGTGTATCCAAAAATGACACATCGTGTATATTGAAAAAGACATGCCATGTGTGACAAATGGACATGGGTATACCTCGGGTAGACATTACATGATGTGTACTCCCAACACATGCCATGTAATTTCTCCACAGTATTTTTAATCCCTTCAACTCGTTAGTGTCAACCAATTATAGTTGATTGCGTTCCCATGGTTCATCCCCATAAGGGTAAAATGAGGCATTACATCTTGAGCAGAAGATGTGATCCCCTCTATGGGATTAGTTTTGGGTAGAGTTTAGGAATCCCTCTGTGTAACCCATTGTGTGATCCTTTATCATTTCATCAAATTCCCTAGGTGGCTTTGAAGAATCCTCATGACAAACTTACATAATAATATGACCCCTATATAGCGTGTTATACTAGGTATGGTCAAGTATACCCCAAAGGCCCTAGGTGAGATCCCCTATATATGTATCAAGATATTTGGAGTTTTTGTGAGTACTTATTTTGTGAGGCCTGGTGAGCATAACCTCTCATATGAGAACCACCACTGATAGCATGGATTGTTGAGTGAGTTCCCCTTGACGAGAGTTACCATGAATCCCTAGAAAAATCATGTGGTTGGCAGTATGGTTGAGACCTCTTTGAGACTTGATGTCTATTATGAGTATATCTAGATGTTCTTATCACCATGTCTCATTTAATGATTTAAATGATTTTGTGATGATGATATGACTACTATTTTGGTGTTTTAGGTTTGGTGATTTTGGGGTGACCTAATGGGTATTATTATACTCACCCATTAATGGGATCTTCCAACACATTTCATGTCATATAAAGACGATAGACCATTCAATGGAGTCCTAGGAAGACCAGGAGTAGGTCAGGTATAATGAGCTAGACATACCATGGTTCTCTATAGGTGTTGCGTTTGACAGTAGTCCCCTCCTCCTTAGCAGGTTAGAATATTTTTTCAGTTATGGTGGGAAGGCATTTTTCCTTTTATGTTTTCTAGTACACTTTTCATACTCTTATGTAGGATAGTTTTTATACATTTGTTTTGGTATCATTTGTGTTTTCCCATTCAACATAGTATGGGTTATTGGAGGCGTGCACGTGTGTACTAATACATAGACTAAGGCCTCCCATGTGTGAGATATTTCTACTTAGTGCTTATTGTTAGCCCTTGTCCCATTGGAGGCGGACATGAGGGGTCACACTCAGCTTACCGACAACCAAGCGAGCCCCGATGGATCGGGTCATGACATGGCTGAATTCTGGAAGAGGGGTGAAGCGACTGTGATCCACTCCAAGTAGCCACATGACTGGGAAAGAGACCATGCCTAGTGGAAATATTTGCAAAGGAAATGAACTATCAAGGGATAACAATGAATTTATGAATAGAAACATATAGTGGGATGGATGTGGTAGGAAGCTACTGGTTGTGGGTCGGGTGTCTAGAGTCCCATTGTTGGGTTTGGAAGATGATGCATGACAATGCCTAGGTCTCGATTGCTGCCTGACTTAGAGGTAGTAGGATCATGACTCCTCGATGTAGGTAAGAAGTGAATGTGCATCCATGGAAGGGTTCATGGAGGTCAAAAGTCTTGGACGACATATAATCATTGTACGATTGCATCGAAAGTGAGATCTCATGAAACAGTCTTGGCGGTGAGTGATAGAGTTGGTAGGAGATTTGGAGGAGCTGAAGGATGGTGACAGGGGAGGTTTCGATGGAAAAAATGGGGGAAAATGGGGTCAGATCCTAGGTGTAGTCCCGTAAGAGGTCAGAGTAGGAAAGAAACCACCAACAATGAAATTGGATTGGAAGAATGTTAGGTTATAGCTTTTCCATCAGTACCAGACCCTATATAGTCCTACATGGGGATTTTCTTACTGAGATGCATTGTAAAAAAATTGGGCACAATCATGAAATTGACAGACACACAAAGAATAAAATATAGGTAAACCCTTTGTTGAGATGAATTTTAGGTTGGAAACTTTGATGACAAAAATTTAGTATCAGCTGGGGGGTACTTCTGTTTGGTGTCTAGTATTTGGGACATCATGTCCACGTATTGGGTGCATTTCCTATAGGGCTACGGGCCATGTTAGGTTACCCTTCAACCCAATTAAAAAGTGGATTATACAAAAATTAATAAAAATATAATACCTTTGGCCTTTTAGGCAAGGACCTACCATTCTTCTCTCATGGAGGTCCGTATAAATTTTATGTGAATGGGAAAATTGAAAAAATAAAAGAGAGAGCATGAAGATCTATATGCATGTACCAATTTCTTGTTGAAATACTACAAAGGGTTCATGTGACCATACCTTTTTTTAATCAATTGTTCTTGAATATAAAGCTACAATAAGAACACAAGTTTCTATATAAAAAAGAATTAGGCTAATCTACTCTAAATGGTAGGCCAACCAAACCCATAGTAGATCTTTAGATAAGAACCAAGACCGAGATCAACATATAGAAGAAAAAAATTTACATAACCAAATGGAGGTTTATCAAAGTATAAGACTCATGGTCTCTCTTGTGTGTGAGAATAATGGAGGACACAACTTCATTGAAGATTCCAAACCAAGATAGACTTAGTAGAAGGTGAGTTCAAATCCTGGTGCTCAATATGATTAAAAAAGATGATGGATATGAACCTTTGAACTGAAGAATATGAGCTCTTTTAGGATCAATCTTATATATTCCTAGAGAATTACAAGCTTTAACATAGATAATTGAAGGCCTTCAGAGAGAATCTCATTCAAGAAGGATGACACTGAAGTTGAATGCACCTCTGTTGGTGATGAATGACCAAGGTCTGATGAAACTGATGTTCTAAATTTATGGAATACTGAGATTATGAGATACATTTTGAATTGGAATGATTGTAGTTGAACTCATCCTAAAGAAATTTGAATTTACTTAAATTAGGGTTGACTTTGTGTTATTCTGAAAGGAAGATGAATAGGGCCAAAGATTTCCCGACTAAATTTGGGAGGATGATAGGTCATTAGTGTGCATGGTTTGAGTATTGTCAAAGTGGTGTAAACTGATTGCAAGGGTATATTGAAGCTAACAATGATATGTGATTAAGATGATGTTTTAAGGAGGATTTGACATTAAAGAATTAGACTTCATTAGTATGGATGTATTCTAATGCTAAAGTTGAATCAAACCTGTACGAACTGGAGTATTACCACACCCATTCATGATGATGACCAAAGATGATGAGCTGAGAAAATTCAATAAGGACATGGTTGAAGATATTTAATCTATTTAAAATTATTTTACCAAAGATGTTGGGAACTATAACATTGATAAGGGGACCTTGATTCCTCCATTACAAGGGTTTCAGAGATGATGTAGTATGCACTAAAGCTACATGATAAATTGTCTCCACAAGTTCCGGTGGTAGTTTCAATTCGAAGTATTATCAAGATGTGGAGTTTTTGTTTACAGTGAATCAATTTTAAATATGGAGTTGGTCTATAGTAGAAGTCAATTTCATCTATACCGAAGGATAGTTCAGTGCTTGAATAAGTGTTATATGACCCGCATAATGGTTGCCGAGGTTATAAAAATTCATTTAAGGGTGTGATAGTTAATGTTAGGTAACCTAATAATACCAGGTGAAGTGTCAATTTTAAAACTACGCTATATCAGGGTGACTCAGGGCCTATTTTAGAAATTAAGAATTCAAAGGCAAGGCAGTATCCATGCTCAGTTTCTGGGGATTAGTAGAATTATTTAGAGGGTTTAAATTTTCTTACTACCTAATACCAACACATAAGAGTTAGTGACATTCAATTAGGAGGGTTAAGATCATGTCACATGGAGGATATAGTGTTCAGTCAAAGTTTCCATGTGTAAGTAGTTAAAGAAAAGACCATGGAAAGTGAATGCTTGAGGTGATGAGTTGGAAATAAAAAACAAAACAAATAATTCAATAGGAAGGGGGATCCATCATTACATTGATTAGCAGATCACGCAATAGATGGATAAGAGGATATTATTGAGATAGGAGTAGACTCAAATTAGGAGATAGTCGAGCTGGAGTTGGAGAGAGGACTCGATGTCGAAAGGGAATCTTTTTCACATCTTTGTTCTACTAACTGTTAATCTTTTTTTGAGATGTAATCATTAAAATATATCATTTTCCTTCTTTTGTTATGATTAGATAAATAATTATAGTGTTTGAAAATACAACGTATTGAATGTTATAAATCTGTTCTACTTTAATTAGAGAAATCATTTCAATGAAATGTTAGTTTAGTGATCTTTCTTCTATTGTTAATGCATATCAAACTTTTACTAATATAAGTACCATGATTTGATGATACTGAACCACTAAACTCATGAACACTAACCAAAGTACTAAAAATTGGAAAAGTTTGTAATTATTTTCTCTATTAATGAATAAATTTACTCATGATTATTAGTTAAGAGATCAACACAAAGGAGTGATCCTAGAGTTGTGAGAGTTTACTGAAGTCAGGGCTCATTGAATCATCATTTTTTCACTTAGAAAAAAGTTGTGTATGATTAAATTGAGTAGAATAGATAGAATCCTTAATTCAATTCAATGTTGTATGATAGCACTATTTTCATCAACTGATCAGTTACCCTTTTTCATATTCCTATTTTCCTTCTCACTCCCTTATTTTGAAAATTTCCCAATTTCTTCACTTCACACATAGTTTGATAAGTGTTTTCTTTTGTTTTTTTTTTGTTTTTTCATGAAATCACCACTCACCATACCTATGAAATCGACATCCATACTCACCACCATACTAGTTCTAGGTAGTTATAGTAGGGTATTATAAATAATTTATTTGACTCGGTGTTAGTTAATGTCCTAGTTACTCATCATTTATTATTCATCATAATCTGTAATATGCTTGGAAATATGGTAAAGTAAAAATCAATTTCATCCGAGATAAAATAACTCATCCAAGTGATTGATAAAAAATGAGGGATATGATCCCACCATACACTAGTGGAATATTTTAAATAATTAAGTATATATTTTAGAATAATTCTCCAAACACATTGATTACCATATATGATGCTATTTTTAATAGTTTATTTGTTAAATATTCCTACCAATGGAAATAAGAGTTATTTCCTACCACAAAAGAGTTTTTTGTATCTTAGCATGATGTTATAAAATAGAAAATAGATACTAATATCCATGTGCGAGTATATTTGTATTGGAGAATTTCAAAGTGTAAACAAATAAAATATTATGCCAATCAGATCTCAAATTGAATGCCACATAATATTATAAAAATTTTTATGATATATGTTACTAAATGGGGAAAATATAAATATTTTATAATTAATTACCATAATGGAATGATTATCAATTTAAATCCTAAATGATTCTAGGATGTGTTCATAAAGTAAAATGTAAATTGTTATATTTTTTACCAAAATGATCTCAATAATTTTATTGATAAAAGAGTTCCAAGAATAACTATGATGATAAACATAGAAAATTTTATAAGTAGAAAAAAAATATTAACATCATAAAATTAAATGTTGTGAAGTAAAAGAGTTTGAATACGATGTTAAAAGAGCTGTATTTTTGGAATATGATTCCTAAGTCTCACCATTATTCAAACATACTTTCTTCATAGATGTTACTAATGAAAAGGGTTATGTGGGATGTTTTATCATATGGTCACATAGAAATGAGGTACGAATTACATAGAGATGTAATGAGATTTAAAATAACTTGAAAATTGAAACAAACAGAAGTAATATTTGGTAATCTATCATATGTGATCTGATTTGACAAGCACTTACGCATTTTTTTATTTTATTTTTATAGAGTATGTTAAGAATATAAACTGTATCAAGTTATAAAATTTAAAAACTCCAATTTATCAATGTTTTCATGTTATCTGCATATATATATTTCATGAAGTGTAATGATAATTAACATCTCAAAATATGACATTGATTTATCCCTAACCAATGATCATCATATAGTATTATAGTTTTTAATGAAATTTTAAGGTTAGGATGAGTAGGATTTATTATAGAGAGATAAAATATGCTCATGAGGAATAAAATAAGTTTTGTGTGATAGATTACATGCTACATATACCACATGGAGTGTTATAAACTTTTTCATTGGAATTATAGGGATGCATGTTTCATATGGAAACCCCATACCTAAGGATAGAAAGATACATTACATGAGAACCATTATACTTTTATAATGTTATTACACAATCCTTGAGGCTTATCCAAGCAGAGGGTGGTTGGGTATGTAGTTGACAATGTCATTCGTTAAGGCTTAATAAAGTTCAGATTTATCCTCTAATATATAAATTATGACACCTAAACCATTGATTTTGATAGAATGAGGATGTGTATGGCTATACCTAAATAAGTTTCACGTGATGTGCTCATCTATTTATATGAGAGGAACGTGATATGATAATATTCATAGATAAATAACATGTGATGTATTCATCTATTGGATTAATCAATACTTAGAAAATCAAGAACTCATGAGGGGGGTAAATGGGATTTAAACTCTATGTCCTTTGGTATGTTGATTTTATGAGAAAAGGGATTACATTATTATGTATACCTTTATATGGTATAGTTTGTGGAAATGGTTATAGAGATACTTGTGTGTTGGATATCATGCCAAATAATGTTGAAGCTAGCGTACCATTGATTCTTTTCTAATGGAAATAATTTTCATACATTTATGAATTCAATAATTCATATTAGTTATCAATGACAATAAGGATCACAGGGTGAGACTTTATGGTTTATTTAACGGGGATTGAGTTTGGATAGATTATTCAAAAGGTGACTTATAGATTATGTAAAATGGATTTTGGATTGATATTCAAAAATAATTTCATATGTTGTGATACTGGGTAAAGTTGATGATAACATTTAAAAAGTGTTTTAGAAGATATGAAAAATTAGTTTTTGTTATATGAGTTATTATATATTATATGATATATTGTGAAATGGCATAAAGACTATGAAGATTTTGTGAAAATGGGAGATAGCTGGAGATATTCCCTTAAGACTATATGTATATGATGTTTTTTCGAAGTATTGTGTGATTCAATATAATTATATTGTATTGTGTGATATCCATTTTATGAAATGAATATTGTTTCCTTGAGGGAATATCACTATATATGATATATAATATCAATAACTACTGCATTTTCTATATCATATAATATACAATGCATTGATATGCATGAATCATATTTGATGATTATCAAATGTAGTAGAACGCTAAAAAATAAAATTTGAATTATCTTACTCATAAGTATATCATTACTATTAACATTTCACGTATCACCCAAATATTTTAGAATAACACTATGTATGATGGTGTATAATACAGGCCACATTGAGCCTATAGGTACCACAAAATAT
This sequence comes from Viscum album, assembly GCA_963277665.1. Lineage (NCBI taxonomy): Eukaryota > Viridiplantae > Streptophyta > Magnoliopsida > Santalales > Viscaceae > Viscum > Viscum album. The sequence continues at coordinate 748,331,752 of OY728138.1, read as the reverse complement.
TATTATTTAAATGTAATTATTATAACCTAGCCATTCAATTAGAAGATATGAATAATATTAAACATATTATGAAATATATATATATATATTCAGTTCATACTCAATAAAAATTTATTTATTAATTCATAGGAAATATGAACTCAATTTTTAGAAAGGGCATTTCATTTTCAAAAATATGTTTTCTTCAAAAAATTGTTTTTCCTTGCTTTTTGTGAGTAAATATTATAATTAATTTTTGAAACATTTTGAAATTTTATTGAAGAAAAATAATATTGTTTTTGAAAATTTCATTTGAAAATTATCTTAGGTTTCTTTTTTGGTATTTTTCTGAAAATATTGATTTTCTAGTGAATAGTGAAAAATACATCTTTTTATTACAGTATTTTTGATTCAACAATTTACACAGATCTATTTTGATTTAAAATAGTCTCAAAGACAAATTATTTATATTATATTATGAATAATGTAATTGAGTTCACTAGAATTAATTTTATTGTTTAATTTTGTATAAAAATAATTTTAAACTTAAAAAGCCAGTTTTCTAAAAAATTATTTTTCATTGCGTTTTGTGTTTTAATATTAAATTATTGTATTCCACTTATATAAATTGAATATTTAAAAATGGATTCCATACATGGCATCATTTGGTAAAAATTTGGTAAATAGGTCCCTTTTATTTTTGTTCATTATGAATAGTGACCATAGCAAATAATTGTAACTATGGTACGGATAAAGAGGGTAATTAAGGCTAAAAATTATATGATATGGACTAAAACATGACCCTAACACATTCCTTTATTCGATTGTATGAGTAGAGTTCTGCCATCTCCATCCATGTCTTTAAAATATGGAAACTTGGGGGCATATTTCTTTGATTTTGACCATTATAATATTTATGAAAAAGAGAAAGTAAAAATGTCTCTATCTTGATTTTCAAATCCATAATATCATGCGAAAGGAATGACTGAAAGTTAATTTTTTATTACTCTTTAGAAGAGGACAAATAAAACCAAGAACAACCCTTCAAGGAGGGAGAATGTAATGAAATCCAAGGGCATCCCCTTGCACCACGGTAAAACACTCGAGGGGAAGAGAGTTAAGGCTATCATAGATCATAAGTGACTCCTCTTGTCTACCCAAGCGAGCAAGAGAATCCACCGCAAAGTTAGATTCCTTGCAACTATGATGAATAATTCAACCATGATTGGTCTTCACCTTGTACCGTCGGATGAAATATATCAATTACCATGGTGTATCGTGGCATCCTTGTAATATCTTAACTAGAACCTCAGAATCTGACTCCACCTCTGTCACCTGCAACCCTCTCCGCCTACAAACCATCAAGCTAGAGAGAAGAGCCCGAACCTCCACACCCAAAGAGTTCCATGGACCATAAAAAGCACTAAAATCAAGAATAACAGATCACCAACAGTCCCGAAGTAGGCCACCACCCCTAATGACTCCCTTGTAAAGGATTCGTCAATGTTCAGCTTCAACCCCTGGCTCGGAGGGTGCCACCTCACCCAACATCCTCTCCCTCTATGTTGAATGCAGGGGCGGATTATTAGATTGCAAACTGCCACTGGTGAGAGCTTTCCTTTGACAAACGAAGCAAGTTACACAATGATAGGCTTAAGACAAAACTGAATAGACACCAAAGACATTTTGGATCCCAGCCTGTCCTGATTCCTCGCCTCCCATATTACAGAAAAAATAGCAACCAAAATGATAGTCCTTACAGTCTGTTCAATTGCTCTGTTTTCGGTACCTGATAGCCAGATCGACATAAAATCCTGGGCTGACCGAGACTCAACCTCAGGAAATGGGGGATGAGTGAAGAGAGACAAGAGATATGAAGCCCATTGCCCTTGGAAAAATTGGTGGGCCGTCGTTTATGACTTCAGGTGCTCACATTAGTGACATCGTAAACCATGCAGACCCCTTTTTTCTGTATATTATCCTCCGTCGGTATTACTCTGTTTTTGATCCACCACACTAGGAATTTCATTCTCATCGGTATCTCCTTGCACCAAGCAGCTGGTTCCCCTTCCTCCATAGTACGATCTCTCTGAAGGATTTTCCTGTAGTCATCGACATTATACCTCCCAGAGCTTGCTTCCTTGAAACAACACAAATCTGGATCATCACTCGTCACGATGCCTTCAAACAGGTTTAAATTAGTTATATTAATAGTGGCATGGATAAAATCTTACCTGTCACTTGCTTCGTGGAAAGAAATACTAGGAGATGTGCAACCAGAAAAGGCCAGCCTTCCACCAGCCCAGTTATCCACACAGTAATTAATTTCCACCCAACCAACAATACACCTGATGTAGCAATACTAGTTCTCCATATAAGAAAACATGCACTTAACTAGACCAGTTACGCCCTGCATGTTAAACCCCACCTGTCATCCATACCGCATTCTGAAAAATCTCGCCCAAAGGGTCTCCCCAACAATGACTTCCCAGGCTAACTGATATTGCATTCCCAAGATGGTGTCATGAATGTCGTGGAGACCAACAACTCCTTCTTCTGCTAGATGGGCCAGCTGCTTCCAAGATGCCCAATGACACCGACCTTCCATTTTAGAATCCCATAGGAAATTAGTAATAATGCGTTTCATTTTGTCCACCGTACCTTTCGGTGGTTTGATTACAGAGAATATACACATAGGAATGGACATAAGAACTCTATTAATGAGCATAAACTGTCCTCCAAACGACAGTAGCCTATTCTTCCAACTGAAAATCCTTCACCAAAGTCGTTCAAGGATCTCATTGAAATGGAGTTTCTTGATTCGGGCACAAGAAATTGGTAACCCAAGGTAAAAAATTGAATGTTGTTTCTGTTTGCAACCCAGGATCCCCAGAATAACCTTACATCTCCATCCGTGGCATTTATCCGAAATAAGCACATGACTCTTCAAAGGGTTGATAGACTGTCCACTAAACCCACTATATCTGGCCATGATGTCTTTGAGGTTCTTCAAGGATCCACTACTGCCATTCATAAAGATCATAATATCATCCGTAAACATCAAGTGTGAGATGTACCCTATATTCCTTCTTCTATTGAACGATTTTAGCTTTCCCTCCATTAAAATTCTAACCAAATTCCTAGAAAATGCATCCTGAGAAAGGAATAAAATAGTTGGAAATAGGGGATCACCCTGTCGAACACCATGGATGGATTTAAAGAAACCAAAACACATTCCCATCATAGATACCGAGAGCCAGGGCGAGGAATAGCACCTGAAACACATGTCACAAAACCGTTCCTGAAAACCGAACCCCCTCATGACACAAATGATAAAACTCCATTCCATTCTATCATAAGCCTTATTCATGTCACCTTGGAAAATGATATTGGATACTACGGTATATTTGTGGATGTCATGAACCATCTCACTTGTAATGCCAACTTCCCCTTGGATGCTTCGACCCTGTATACAACCATGTTGCTCTGCTGAAATCAGCTTGGGAATAATTCTGGACAGTCTCCTGTTAATAACCGTGGCCAAAATCTTATAAAAAACATTGCAGAGACAAATGGGCCGGAAATGAATAAGGAGGCTAGGGTCCTTGATATTTGGAACACGCACCACCCGTGACGAGGATACACCCCTAATCAGAGACCCACCAACAAAGAAATCTTGTATCACTTGGACAACCTGTGGGCCCACGACATCCCAAGCCACACTGAAAAAGGAGGACAGAAAACCATCTGGACCGGGGGCACTCTCCTACGGCATACTCATCAACACTTCCCTGATCTCATTATCCTGCGCAATAGAGGAGAGAAAAGCATTATCCATTTCATTCACCATCAGAGGTAGACAGTTCAAGAATTCGGGATAATCCAAAGCATCCCTCTCAAAACTTGGAGCAGTCCTCCTAGATAGGAGACCCTCAAAATGATCCAATTCAATATTCCCAACAATATTCACATCTGACATGTAGGACACGTCCTCTAGCTTCAGATTGACCTTCATGCTTCTCTTCCCCTTAGTGTGTTCCAAAAATTATTTATATAAATATATGATGTTAGTAATGTGTGAAAGGATTATATTCAAATTCCTTTTCCATCATGTTATTTTTAAAGTCAAAATAAATGTACAGTTCTAAAAATGTCATTAATGATATTTTATAATAAATAAAATTTAATTAAATTAATTAATATTACTAAAAAATTATATCTTCAACAAAGTTATTGTTAAAAGGTTGAAAAAATAACCACAATCCATTTATGGGAAAATTTTTCTTTTATAGTGTCTATAATGAACCCTAAAGTGTAAAAAACTTTATCATTGCAAAAATTGGTAGAAGGGTTAAAACAAAAAAATAATTGTGAAAACATCATCTAAACGTGTCAAAATTTTATCGGATGACAGGATTTTGACACATCATCATCTTATATTTGAATCATATCAATTTGGATCCATTTGAACATGAAAACTAATAAATATTAATTTAATAATTTAAGAAAAGTAGACAAAAAAACAAAAATAATGGATTATGAGTTGTGATGGAGAATGAGAAACTAGAGTGATGAGAGAACGAGAGAAAATAACACACGATGGTATTAGGGTAATTAGACTATTTTTTATTGATCAAAACACGATTTTTTTTGTTAAAACCTTATTAAACACAACCATGCTAGTGTGTGTGAAGAAGGTGTATTGAATGCCTAACAGTTATTAGGGGAACTCCATAGTATAGTGATTTTATTGAAAATGATTGATCTAATAAATTTCAGGAAAATTTTTGTTCATTTATGGAGAAGGGATACATCATCCTTTTTCATTTTTTGGATCTTCAGATAATTCTCAAGAGAAAAAAGGTTATCTATCATCTCTTGTCAGTACTTAAAATAACACAGAAATTATACTTGTCAATAATGAAATGAATATTTCTACACAATAAATTTGAAATAACACATTTATGAAAACAAAGTTGAATAGATTGAAAGAAAATCAATTCATTAAAATATTAATATCTTAATAGAATTTAATCATACATGTTTATGAAAAATAAAACAAAAATATATTCAATTAAGTGTATATGAAAAAATGAAATCAAAAATAGGAAAAAGAGAAAGGAAACTTCCCTATCAAGGTTGCATTCTTCTCTTAGATAATGCTACATTGGTTTCTACTTCGAAAGTGTTCTAGTATCTAGCCCTATCCTTCGCTCAAAAGTGCACTCTTGACTCCCATCTATGGAAAATTATCTTACGTCTTCTCTCTGGAATATTCTATATCCCGCCTTTTAAAGAGTCCACTGATCATTATTTTTAATATTCACCACCTCACTTGGTGACTACCAAATGAGTGTGCAGTTTTCTAGTTCTTTTATCAAAACTCTATTCCCTTAGAAATTATTTTTAACCAAATCCTTCAAATTGTACATAAAATGATTAATAAAGATGAAATCATTTAACTTCTCAACATCTAAAATAAATTACAGTCCATCCTGGTGAAAAATTATCCCCCTGAATATGAAAAATCAACCATTTTTTCAAACATCAGCTCATCCCAGTACTATCAACTGAAAGAATTTTGAAATCTTCCATCATCAGTTCTTTTTTGAAGTCATGTTGGAAAAGGTAGATCTTAACATCACAAAATCTTATTGTGAATCAAGTTAGGCATTTTTCTATGGAACCATCATGTATCCTTCAAAATACCAATAATGAAACCATAAGGAATAAAAAGGACCCCCACTTCATCTGACAAAATCAAGAATATTCATCTAGAAAATGGGATGAGATCAACTAAATCCATGGGTTTGAAAGAACAAGCTTGGCCTCAACAATATCATATTTTTATTCAATGCTGGAATCTCCAACTACGGGTTCAGAACTTTTTCATCAAGTTCTAGTGAGTTTATCTTAATTATTTCAATCCACCACATGTATCCATTCAACTTCTTTGAATGAGAAGGAATTAGAATAATTGATTTCCTTGGTAACCTGGAATAGGCTTTGTTTATATTTGAAGGAAAATATTTAACAAACATGAACTCAAGAAAAAAACTCTCTTCAATATTCTCTTAGAAGCTTTAGATCCTAAGTCTTAGTTTGAAATTGTTTTTCATCATCATTGATGGATATTATTGACTATATTCTTCTTAAGGATAATGCATCCAAATTAAAAACATGGAATCTTCATTGAAATTGAGACACAAAAGTTCACCCATCATCTGAAATTCATAACAATCCTTAACTTAGATCATATTTCTTCAGGATCATTTGTCTTCATCATCGGTGGACCGATATCATCTCCTTTTTGTTATCTCATATCCCCTTTAATCAATATCAATGAGCACATGATATTTCATCATCTTCAATAAAAATTATCAGATCCTAAGCTCCATGTTTTTATTTGGAAATCCTACTCTTCTTGAATATTTTAGATCCTTTATTTGGTTGCAGGATAAATGTATACATGAATACCACATACCCAAAAATTTCGATGCATGGTTCCCTCTTTAAATCAGCTACATAGATTCCTGAAAAAGAAATAGGCTACATAATGCCCCGGAAGAAATTGGCTATGTAGTTACCAATTTGTAATTGGCTACATGGGATATTTGGAAAACACCTACATAGCCATTTGAATTAATAGAACCTAACATGCTATTGTATTTCAAAATAAAACAAAATAACTAATGAAATTATCAATCAAAAATAAAGAAACATAAAATTTTATTTTTTTATTAATTAATAACAATAACTAAATATTTAAATATAATCAATCAAACTCATTATTATGTTAAAAATTAAAATATTAAAAAAATAAAAATAATTTTCTTGAGACAATTAACTAATTATTTATTTAAAAAAATAATGAAATGATAAAAAGTAAAACAAAAAAGAAATGAATTATAATTTAATGTAACTAATTGTTAAATTATTTAAGTAAATTAGATTATTATTTAAACCTTAAATAATTAATTAATATATTAATAAAAAAACAAAGAGGTGATAATTTTTTGATATAGAAAATAAAAAAATAAATAATAATTAAGAAAATGTTAAAAAAAATTAAACAATTTATGAATAAAAATAATAATAAAAAATTCAAAGAATTAAAAATTTATTGTTTAAATAACAAAAGGGTAATTATTATTAACATTTTATATAATTTTCTAAATCTAACATAAAATAACCTTAAAGGAAAAATTTAACATATTAATTTCATATCTATCATTAAAATAAAACTTATATAAGAAAAATCATGTGAAAAAATAATCAATATAAGGCCAAATCAAATTCCCCCACACTTGAAACATTTCTTTTCCTCAATAAATCTGTGTCAAATTCAACGATAACAAATAAATCTCAAAATTGAATTGCTAAAATGACACTAATAAATGATTTTGAAAATGGAATCGTTCATGGATTCTCTCAAGTAGTAAAATATACATTCCCTCTCAAATTAAATTTATTCAGTGAAAAATTACTTACTATTTTACAAAAAATGATTCAAATTGAAAATTTTAAAAAGAATTTAACAAAATTCAATTTTCATCCAACTAAAAATAAAACTTATCTTTACCTCTAGGTTAACAGAATCAGATATTTTAAGAATGCATAATAAGTAGACTAACCATTGGACGGGGTGTAGTGAAATGTTATTAGTGGAATAAATAATCCATCTAATAGTTTGAAGAGTAAATTTTGAATGTAATTAATGAATGAATTCAATATGGATTAGGATTTTTATTTCATAATTCATTTTGATTTATATCATTCAAGTTAAATTAAAATTAAAAAGATCAATGTGAATGATTGTCATATAATATTTTATCAATATTTTAGCAAAATCCATTTGTTCTAAGAGGTAAATAAATATGTTTTACCCAATTAAATCCAAGTGGTATTAAATATAAATCTCCTCAAAGTGGCATCACAGACCTCAAATTTCAGAAAAAAAAATATACCCAGTGAAAATTACTATGTGATGATAAAAAACATACAATTTCAAAAACAAACATAGTGGTTTTTATGGGATAACATTAGAATATAAATAAACACATTTTAAAGACCCTTCCACTAGACTTAAAACACAAAATTATCCCAAATGTTTAAACCAATGTGGAAGAACATTTAAGATATTTAAGGTTCCAAAAAATTCAACTCAATTGTAATAATTAATTTAAAGAAAAACAATAGTGTTCAGAAAACATTTTTTTACAAAAAATAAATAATCAAAACATTTAGAAGAAATCCATTGTCCATAGAAAATAATTTTATCAAATAATAGAGAATTTAATATGATTAATGTTGTTACAATTTAAATTCAAAATTTATTTCCTAATGAGAATAAAAAATTGTTTGCACATTCACTTTTTCAACAAAAACTAAAATTATCAAAAGAATATTTGACCAAAAGACTAAAAATTAATTATAGAATTAAAAAAAAAATCTCCATAAATTAATTTTCAACAGTGAAAAAACAATCCAATAGAAACAATCAAATAGTTGAGGAATCATTAAAAATCATTATATTAAAATAAGTACTCCCCTAGTATGAAGAAGGTTTTATCCTTTTCACATATAAATAGGACTCAATTATTTGATTTATATTCAATAAAATTATCCACGAAGAAATAGGTATTGAAAAATGGAAATATAAAACATAAGAATCTAGAAATTAAAGGTCAAGAAAGATAGTTAACAAAGAATAATGAAATGGAGCTTGAATTAGGTTTCTCAATCTTGTAGCTTTTTATGGAAGTGAGAAAAAATCAAAGATATGATTTTATAAATATCTTAATTTCACCACATGAATGGGAGAATATGTAGAACTAAATATAGAATGGAATATGTTTAGAGACATTTATTAATAAATATAAACTAATACAAAAACTAAAAGTCATGGGTTGCTTCCCATGAAACATTGAATTTTAGGTCATCAGCAAGAGTCCCTACCTCAAATATCTAACTATGATCATTAATAGGAATGGACTCATTGATGAATTTAACCTAATTAATAATTAAAAAAATCCATCACACTCTTCCAATACCTTAAGAACACCAACTTCAATAAAATGTTTTTTATTTTTCTTTAATAAAATGAATTAGAGTTGTTGTCCACTGTTTTTCCTATGTCTATATTTTGAAAAATAGGGATAAATTTGAATAAAACACAATGGGAAAAGATCCTTCAAAAATAGAAAGGTCCTCGTGGTTTTCCACCAAAATTTAGGATTCTAAACACTAAAAATTAGGTTAAAACCTACTTCAACCAGCTTACGACCATAGAGAAATATGAGAAAAAAAACTTGTGAAAGTGATAATCTAGAATTCTCCCACCAAAAGGTTTCAAATTCTACATATAAAATATATTTTTCAGAGTCCATAAAAGACATAAAAGAATATAATTTCTCAAAAATTGTTGGGAAATCATTATATATAGGTTAAAAAATACTTGGGGTGAAACTTTCTATAAAATAGTCTTATTCAAGTTGAAAACCATCATGTTTATAAAAGGATCTCAATATAGAATTTTCTTTAGTTTTTGACACTTAAAAACACTAAAACTCAGTATAAAAATACTCATGCTCATGATCACACAACCCAAAAAGAATAAATTGCAACTCCGGGTCCAAATTTGATTCTTGGGAGAGGGTTTCTCACAAATAAGTTATAGAATAAATGCACGGATAGCTTGAGTGATACTATCTAAAAAAAATTTTTGTTCAATTTTAATCATCTCTTAGTTCTTAGTAATTATTTTTATAAGATTTCTCTCAATCATACCTATTCTTTTAATCTCTATAGTGGATTCGTATTCAAAAATATTCACTTAAAAATATATTTAATCTGATTCTTTGATTAAATTATCATAAGGGTGATGATTTTCCTTCCTATATTTAGATCTAAAGTTTTTATTAGTAACATCTATCAACATAAAACTTACAATGAGATGGGATCCTTTGAAAACATGAAACATCTCTTGATCCTCATTAGACCGAAGGGAAACTTTTCCCTTAAAAATAGCAAAAATAGCCCTAGTAGTGGATAAAAATATTTTTAAATGAATGATATAGAATCTACCATCACTGTACATTTCAAAAATGATAAAATCAGTAAAGAGTGTGAGCTTTACAACATCAAAAAAAAGTCATGTAACCTTCCATAAGGATAAGATTGTGACCTATCAACTAATTATAGTGAAATTGATGATGGTTTTACCTCCCAAATACATGACCTTTTGAATAAGGAGTAGGGAATAAGGTTAATTCTAGTACCTAAATCAAACAATAACATAATCTCTTCATTAACTCTAATTTTACAAGAGAAAACAAAGGAAACATTGTATTTCAATTCTATAGGAACGTTTTTTTAACAATATAACTACAATAATCATTTATATTATTATTTGAACACTCATAACAATATATCTTATTAGATACTAATTTTTTGAGAAATTTTAACCGAGAAGTAACATTATTCAAATCCCCAAAAAATGGGATACTAAAATTTAAGTTCCTAAATGGGTGGAGTACAATTATTAAAGAAAGGTTTTTTATTCTCCTCAACCTCAAACCACGCATTTTTCTTTCCTTGCTTAATAAGTTCCCACTTCATGTTCTTTTTTATTGAGATTTTTAACTTGAAGATTCAATATTTCTTTTCATGTTGGGAATTTTTTCCATATTTCTAGTTTTGGAATTTTTTAGAATTTCAAACTAATAATAATCATTATCATCAATTTTATCTTCCCTTTAGTTTTTAGTTACATGTCCTTAATTTTTCAAACCTGAACTGGTATTTACAACCATGAAATTTTCATTAATATTTAACATAGTAGCATGAGGTAACGTACCTTTATATGCTCCTCTAATGTACCTAAAATGTTTTCCCAGCCGAAATTTAAATTTTTATGCTATACTTTTGTGAATCTACCTTAGATATAAATTTCTAAACCAGCCCATTTAAATAAAAATTGGAATTTGAGGGTCTATCATTACATTGTGATTGATTTATGGGTTGATTTGTGTAACCATGTGAAACAACATGCATGAACACACCTTGTTATCTTCAATAAATATTGGGTTGATTTTTATATATAGAGTTATAATTATTATAGAATTGATTACTAACCCCTTGATTACTATCCCTTTAATAAAAAAACTGGTCACTCTCTTCAAGAAGGACATAAAGAAAAATGTTAGGGCAATATCACCAAGATTGACCAAACATCCCAAAATGAGAGCACTAATCACTAATAAATATATCATAAATAATACATTCATGAGTATTTGTTTCAGATTTATGCATAAATCTCTTCCTTTTGATTTTTGTGTTGGGACTTTTGTGAGACTTTGTGAAATACTTTCTTAAGCTAATCCATTTCCATGTCTAACAAATCACTACCACAATATTGATCCAAAATATTTTCATTATAAGGATTGAAGATATTATAGAATGTATCCATCAAGATATGAGGGTAAATTTTGTGATTGGTGAATTTTCTAAGAAGTTATCCAAATCAATCCCATGACTCATGGAAAATATCATCCTTTTTTAAAGTTGGGACCAAAGCCTCATTATTATTGAAAAAAAGGGAATGACCTCTTTTTTTATGGGTAGAGGAAATCCATTACATGGACCATATACCCAATGCACATTAAATCCTATTACATAGTATGGAAGGCCCATATTTTAGGCTCAAAGTCCCTCTAATGAATAGTAATGCTATATTACCTAGGATGCTACAGTAACTGCTACAGTTCTACAACCACTATAGTGGCGGCCACAGATATAGTGTCATTGGTGCTACAGTTCTCATTTGTGATATTGTTTCTACAATACTACTACGGTGATGATCCAGTACCTACACCTGATGGGGTTTGAACCCCCATCCTTGATGTATTATTACGAGGTTATGTTCCTTGGATAAAATTTACCAATAAATGAATTAAATATCTGGAGCCAAGTATCAAATATTTCATCACCTATGTTTTAAAAAAATCTTCATGACTTAATCTTTATAAAAAATAGAATGACTCTTAAGCTAAGATTATCCTCATTTAACCCATGAAAAGGTAACAGTTTTACTAAACCATAAAAATATATAATTAAATTAAGAGAATCCTCACTAGGATGACCACTAATGGAGGGTAACACAGATAGGTAAGATTACTTAATCTCATAATTTCTATTCCTTTGAAAAAATTGTATAAAATATGGATTATTGGAAATAGTTTTAATATAGACATTTCTAAGCATAAAAATCTTAGTATTCTCATTCCTCAATTGACGTGCAACCAAATTTTCATTTTTCACAGTAGCTCGTTGAATTTAAAATTTTATATTTTACATTTTCGTTTTTTATTCTTCTTAATGGAAGGAAAATATTTTCTTATATTATGTATTAGTTGATCAAGTTTATAATTAAAATGTACCCATGTTTCCATAAGAAATAACGTTCAAATAGTTTAAAAATAGAACACAATAGTGAAGTAAATGAGAAATTTTTAGTAGATTTGTTTTGTTTTGTTTTTTGCGTTAATTTCAAATGTCTTCCCTAGAAATGACATAAAAAATTTGATGCACAGATGGTCATTGAAACATATGTGAAATTTGATTATTTATAAAACCTACTAAAAATAATATAGTGGAAGGAGTATTGAACCAAAGAGAAGGCTTAGAGAAATAAGTGACAAAAATAAAGAGTAAAAAACAAAATAAAAAGAACAAGAATAGTGGTTGATGAGTTTTGATGGAGTGTGAGAATCAAGAGTAATGAGAGAGAGAGCGATAAGTTTGAAGATAATGGTTTTAAGGGAATCATATTGGTTTAAATCGACTAAAACTGTTTTCCTCTATTAAAACATCATTAAAAAAATTGTTATAGTGTGTGTGAATAAGGTGTGTTAAATACCTAACTATTATTATGTGAACTATACAGTATAATTATATTTCCTGAAAATTATTGTTCAACCAAATTTTAGGAAAGAAAACTGTTTATTAACATAGTAGAGAGACATCACCATTCTATAATTTTGGTACATCGAATGATGCTCAAGAGTGAAAGTTTTTTCATTGACTCATGTTATCACTTAGAATAGAATTGAAATTATGATCATAAAGAATTAAATTAATATCACTGTATAATAATTTTTTACTCATATATTTATGAAAACAATTATTAAAATAAAATAAATTCACTCCAATACAAAAACCCCTTAAAAACATAAGCATGTGTGTTTATGAAAACTAAAGAGAAATTATATGCAATGAAGTGAATAAAAATATAGAAAAATAGATAGAGGATAAAGAGAAATAAATTTTCACTATCATGGTCACCTTCTTCTCCTACCTCCAACTCCACTGGTTTCTACTTCAAAAGTGTTCTCATTTCTAGCTCTGTCTTATGCTTGAAAATCCAATATTGAATCTTCTCTCCAAAAAATTGTCTTTTGTATCACCCTCATAATATTCTATATCCCAATTTTAAATAGTTCATTAACCCTAGTTTTTAATATTCACCACCTTATTTGGTGTTTTCCAAATTAGAGTGTAGTTTTTTAATCCTTTTTTCAAAGCACTATTCCATTACCAAATATCTTCAAACTACTCCCTCCACTTTCATATAAAATGATTTCTCAAATAGAATTCATTTAATTTATAAGCCTCTAACATTAATTTTTGTCCAACCTTGTTAAATAATTCTTTTATAAACATTGAAAAATCAACAATTGGTTCAAACATAAGATCATCCATGTACTGCCGATTAAAATAAGAATGAAAATTTCCATCAGCAGTTCTAGTTCGAAGTCCAGTTGGAAATGGCAGGTCACTGAATCCTAAAAATAACTCTATTTAATCTTCTCTCAGAGGAATAAAATCCCGAGTCTTGGTTCGATATTGGTTTTCCACAACATCGATGGATTTTAATGACTCTTTTCTTATCAAGGATCATTCATCCAAATCATAAACTCAAACCCATCTTTGAAATTGAGATACATAAGATCACCCATCATCTGAACTTTTTTGAAAACCTTATCTTGGATAAAATTTCTTCAATATCAATCTTCTTCATCATCGGTGTACCAACATTATATCATTTCTAAAGGCTTATATCCCCTTCAATATTCATCAATGGTCATGAATGGTTTTATTCTAATCAACACAAACTCCTAGATCCCATGCTCTATGTCTTGGTTTGGAAATCCTACCCCACTTGAATATTTGAGGTCATCCCTTTGGTTGAAGTAGAAATTGTTGTGTGAATACCACATACCCAAAAATATGGATACTTGGTAACGTCTTAAAATTGACTACATTGGTGTATGAAAGAAAAATTAGTTATGTGAATCCCTGGAATAAGTTAGATACATCACTACCAATTTGTAGTTGTCTTGTTGGGAAATCAGTAAAACTCCAACATAGCCATTTGAATTTTCAGAACCTAACTTGCTCCTGCATTTAAAAATAAAATAAAATCACTGATTAAATAATCCATAAAAAAGAAAAATCAAATTTTATTTGTTTTTTAATTAATAACAAAAACTAAACATTTAAATAAAATAAATTAGAAATTGATATTTTTTTAAAACCTGATTTTAAATTTTTAGAAAATAATTAAAATAATTAACATATTAATTTATTAAAAAAACAAATAAATAAAAATATTTTAAAAAAAGAAATAAATTATAATTTAATGCTATAAATTGTTAACTTATTGAAATAGAGGATATTAAAAGATAAATAATAATTAATTAACTAATATATTAATATATAAAACCAAAATGTACTAATTATTCGATACATATAACATAGAAATAATAATAATAAAAGAAATGATAAAAAACAATTAAAAAATTGATAAATATAAAATATTAATAAATAATATAAAGAATAAACAACTTATAGTTTAATCAATTAAAAATATTATTATTAATAATATATTTAATTTAATAAATATACTATAAATTAATCTTAAAGACATAATTAACAAAATTAATGTCATATTTTGCATTAAAAACACAGTTTACAAAACAAATGTGATATGGAAAAAACATCAATTTAATGGAGAATTAGTACACATAGTTGTGACCTAAAATCTTACAACTCGTTCTTTATTAATTTTAAACTGTGAGGATTTATTTTTTCTCATAGACTCGATCTTCTTCTAAATTTACACATCATCTCTTTGAACATCTATTATCTTTTCCATAATGGATGGTTGAGAAATAATTTGATAAAGAATTGATTATGTTTTTTTATGATTACCATGTCCATCAATTGAAATTATAAGAAGATTGGATCCTTCTCAATTTACATCATTGATAAGGTATAAAGATCATTTTTACACAAATAGTCTCCCACTTTATTTGATTTTTGTGGATGGTAATGGATTGAGAAGTTATAGTCCTTGATCGAATCTAACCATATTCAGTGTATCATATTATTCCCCTTTTATGTGAATATATATTTGAGTAACTTATGATTTATATACATCTCACACTTCTTCCCATAAAGATAATGATGCTGTATTTTTAATACGAAGATCACTTCAGCCAACTCCTAATCATGTGTTACATTGTTATTCTCATGAAATTTCAACTACCTTGTGGAATAAGATATAACTTTTTCATTTTTCATCAGTACATAACTTAATACCTTTTTTGATGAATCACTATATACCATGAAAATTTCCCCACTTGAGGGAAGTATGAGGACCCATGCATTGATAAATCACCTTTTCAAATCCTTGAATATATCATTATAGTATTTGTTTAAGGCATACTTTAACCCTTTCCAAGTCATCATGGTTAGTATATTTGAAAATCATGAGAAGTTTTCACAAATCATCGATAATACCCAGCTAGTATAAGGAAAATATAGATCTCTATTATAGATGTTGGTCTAGGACACTCCTCAATTGTCCTTTTCTTGGATGGATCCACAAATATCCCTTCTACATTGATAACATAACCCCGGAATGATAATTACTCCATATAGAACTCATATCTACCATACTTTTCATATAACTTATCCTTTTCTCAAAGTCTTTAGCCTAATATTAAAATGGTCCTCATGCTACTCCTTACTTTTGAAGTATATCATAATATAACTTATAAAGACTACCCTAATTTTTCCATGATAATATCTAAAGAATATATTCATTAGGTCCATAAATATCGTTGGAGCATTAGTGAGTCTGAAGGGAATCACTATGAGATAATTGTGTTGATATCTTGTTCGAAGCACAGTCTTGAGAATATCATCCTTCATTAACTTTAATTTGTGATATTCTGATCAAATTTCCACCATAGAGAAAAACTAGGCCCCATGTAATTGATTGAAGAATTCATCTATTCATGGAAGGGGATACTTGTTCTTTATTATGATTTTTATGAGCTCATGATAATAAATTAAAAGTCACACTGTCCCATCCTTCTTCATGACAAAGAAGACCAACACACTCCATAGTGAGACACTAGGGTGTATAAAACCCTTTTCCAAATTCTATTATAATTCCATATTCAATTATTCTAACTCAATGGTGGTCATTCTATAAGGATTATTGGATATGGGAATATATACAGGTATAATTTCAATTGACAACTCAACCTCCCAATCATGAGGAAGTCTAAGTAACTCTTCTGGGAATACATTAAAATAATACCTCATAATGGGTATGTCTTCTAGCATGTTTCTCTTCTTTATGTCAATCATTTGAGCTGTATATGCATTCTCATAAGGAAATGACATTCAAACTTGAGATGAATATTCCAATTGAGGTTCCTCATCCCCCATACACTTGTATAGAATCAGAGAGTGAATCAGGATGTGAAGAGTGATCTACCTATTCTAAAATTTGATGCTGAATTTATATAAGTCAACCAATCCATACACAATATAACATCAAACTCCTCTATGGAAGTAAACAATAATTTTTGGGAGGTTCAGTCCACAAACATTTATTGAGGAGGACTTATATACATGGTATGAAATAATTTCTATTATTTATGTCTAACAGATAGCTCAAACCTCATATTTTGAGGTGGTTTTTATCAATTCTACTAAACCTATAAGATATAAAATAACTCAAAGAAATTGAATAAAATATTATGTTTTCTATTATTGAATGAATAACTGGTGTACCGATCGCCACATAATTTTTAGGATCTACCTCAATAATAGTGGTAACATATTCTATTCCTTTCTTATGAGGTCTTGGAGGTTGTTATCATTGATTGTATCTAACAAACCTTTTCTTAGGGATTTGGTTTGCATAATTCCCATGTTCATTACTATTGAGACACAATACTTCATATTGAGTGTTGATCTAAACCTTATATTCCTTTATCTCATTAGTGGTATTATTCACAACCTTTTCACATTTATTAGTCTAATTTCCTTTGTTTCAACATTTAAATCATCTCATGGTTCCATTTAGATAGTTTCTTGGTTGATTATTCCTAAATTTTTAACATTTGTTCAATTGTGTTTTCTTTCCTCAATGGTATTTATCCATTGATCCTTCTAATGAAAACACCATTTTATGATTTTTATCATTAGGCCCATAAGATCATTAAGATTAAAAAATATATATATCTCAACTCTGAGGGAATAATGAACAATATCTTTATATCATTCAAAGTATCAAATCGCTAAATATTTTTGTAGACTCATCTTTAACCCACTAAAGAAATGATCCTTCTTACTTTTGGTTTTGATAATGAAGTTGGAGGCATACCGTTCAATTCTTGTGAAGTTTGAATCATATTCCCTAATAGGCTCATCTTCCTTTTACTTTAGTCCAAATAAGTCCCTATCCATTTTAATATAGATTGTGAAGGGAAATATTTATAGAAAAATATTCTCTTGAATCCTTCCCATTCCATGGAATCGATTTACTACTAAGACTTTATGTTATTAATCAGTACCCACCAATAATCATCTTCCCCTTCAAGATGATATAAATCTATCATGAATTCCTCTTATTCCAATAATTAGAGGATAGAGAATACATTTTTAATGGATTTAATACATTATTCATTGATGAGGGTATCATATGATCAACTAAAGGTAGAAGGTCATATTTTCATAAGGGACTCGACCCCAACTTTCCATTTCTTAAGGGAATGAGGGAATTCTTCCTGATTCATGTTATTATTCATAATATGAGTTTGTTAAGCCAGTACATACATGAAATTATGATTGATCACTCCCATAATGTTAAGATTCTCATTAGGGAAATCATTACAGTTACTATCATATTTTTTATGGTGAAATTCCTCCTATTCTTCCCCTTTGACTAAAATAAGGTAAGTTTAAAAAAAGACGAGAATAATTGCAATAAAAATTACATAAAAATGGAAATTATGAACATAAAATGAATGAATTATAAATGAAAATTATATCCTAACTTACGAGTATCTATGATTCAATCTAGTCTATCCATGGTAATTTTTTCCTATTATGTTTTCTAACCTAACAATCTAATCAAGTTATTTATAATGGGTTATAAAGAGTTCTTGAATTTTCTAAAGCATATCCCCTGGGAGTATTGAACCAAGTGTACAACAAAACCTCTATTTCATGAATCGTGTGATGATTGAGTTAATAAAAAATGAGACCTTTTAAGGGGTATTAACCCTAGTTACAACTATCCCAAAGCCACATTCACATGATGTATCCATAGAGTGATATAATTTCAATGAAACCACTTGCTCTATAATTCACCAAATTTCATGATATTTTTATATACATAGACATGTCCCTGGGTTCTAACTAAAGTATTCTAATACAAATAAAAAAAATAACAAGACCATCCTATGATGCTAACTATAATGACCCCTTCATTTTTAATATATTATTACATTATTTTTGACATAAATATACATTAAATAGAACCAAATGACTGAAAAGTTTAATATATTTAGATGAATATGTCTATATTACACAAAAAGAAACTGAAACAAAAAATATATTATTCTACATAATGGGATCCTAAACCCATTTGATATCTTAAAACAATATTGGATAACCTATAGAATACGTAATATAAATGGGTGATCTAAAAATCCCAGTAAGTGAATACACATGTTAATGAAGCACAACATGTGAGTCAAATGACATATCATGACATCATAAAAGTGAAGGCTCATGAATAATATCATGAGAGAATAATATCAAGATCATGGTATCAAAATATCATATAATAATAGGAATTTTGTAGCAACATAAAACATGGAATAATCATAATTTAAGGATAATCACCAAGACAACATCACATTGTGTACAAAGTGCTGTCATGGATTATGTTTACTCCCAAATCTTATACATATCATGTCATGAGAATAAAAACCTTACCTAATATATTTGAGTGATATCATAGAACACCCATAATAACATTTACATACATACGTTCACCAAAAAGGAAATATATCATAACTAATAAATATAATAATTACCCACAGAAAGAAATGAGTTACAAAATCTTGGCACATATCATAATCGAAAGAGATTTTAAAAAGAAGGCATTGAGAAATGAATTTAAGGAATATGTTAACCCATCAAAGGAATATATAATAATATAGTTAAATATTATAGAGATATATATAAATATTTTATAACCATTCTATAACATTAAAGATATAGAGAAAGTGAATTATAGAGAGAAAAGTCAAAACACAAATACAAAGGGTGGTTCAGATAGATCCCTCACCTTATATTCCAAAATGATTCTACAATTTCACTTAATATCCAGAATAATCAAATTAAATTCATTAATTACTTAATTTAGAACCCTTTACATCTATATTTTATTTACTATAATTTTATTAAGTTTATTTATAATCATTTTAATGATATATAAAGTTTAATTTCGTTTCCTTGAGGTAGTTTATTGCATGGTTTCAAGGATGGATTACTTGTGGATAACGATTGACATTATTTTCAAATATTACTAAAATTTTAAAAATGAAATTAAATGGTATTAATATACCTCAATAAATTGAAATTGTCCCAAATATCCATTTTTTGTTCTGACATATGGATAAATCATTGAGTAAAAATGTTAAGGTGACGTTGTTGGTTCATTTAGGTTGTTTTTTTTACCATAACAAACTAGTTTCATTTTATAAAATATTACAACTGTATATTGATTATAGAATATTAAATAATATAGAGTATAATTATTGTCATCTTATTTAACTATAATAATATTTTTGAACCAGCCTTGAAGGCGGTGGAGAAAAATTATGTTTGTTCATGGAGGCGGTGAACCAACTATATTGTAAACACGATTTTCATATTTGGAAGGAAAGGAGTGAGGGTATGAGCTAGATATTACACAACAATAATAACATATTATTATATTTAGTATACTAATTTTAATTTTTTAGGTGTGTGGGGATCATATGGGGGTGGTGGAAGAAGAATAAAATTGAAATAGACAAGTCAAGAATCTTAAATATTCCTTTAGTTGTCTATTTTTAAGATGCGCCTTAAGGATCCTTGAAATGGTATTTGGATGATAAAAAAAAAGAACTAGAACATGGGGTATAGGATTGGGAAGGGTAATGGGTAGAAAATTTCCAACCTCCAATGTATAGAAGTTGTGAGGAGAAGAGGGGTATTCATAAGCAGAGGAAAGTAAAATTTGTAAATATTATATTCATTATTTTATTATTTTTGGATCAAGACTACCAATAATTTTTATTCATATGAATATATGAAATAAAATGTGCATGTGAGTTTAAACTAGTTTGTTATTACATCCTCCATGACTCAAATGTTCATGTATTTTTCTTATAATGTTAAATACCATATTTTATCATATTTCACTATTCAAAAAAAATCAACTTTTTTAGAAAAATACTAAAAATTCACCCTCACCATTTTTCAAACTGTATTCCAAAAATTGAAATACATTTTATGAAAATAATTTAATAAATATGAGAAATTATATCTTTAAATAAAATTCTCATTTTTTTGTAAAATGATAATTTTAACATTATGATCAATTTTACGACCCTTTGAAAAATTAATTATGGTCTCATAAAATTATATTATAATTATAATAAAAAATAATATTAATTTATAAATATATTTTAAAAAAATAAATATTCTTGAAAATAATAATATTTATTATAAAATGCATTTAAAAAATTGACAATTTATAAAAATACAAACACTTAATTTACCATTTTTAAAGAAATTATTTACCTGTAATATGGTTTAAATAGTCATATTTTCAATATATAGGATACCTAAATATTATTTTACACTTTAATAGGTGCTTTTACTATTCTAATAGGTAGGTTACCATTATTAATGGTCAGATTAGCATTCCAATGGTCAGATTATTATTCCATCAGATAATGGTCTTATGTGTTTCGTAATTCTTATAAGTAGCACATATTTCATTCATTATTAATTAAATTATATTTTCTGTAATGGTTTTATATATTTTAATTATCAAGATGAATATTTTGTTAATAATATTATGTCTCATTTCTAAATCATTGTTCGTGAGTGTGGTTATTTTGGTGGATCGAGCATATCCAAATTTTCTTAATTTAGTTATCATATTTTATATTTTTTCACATTTTAATATTTTCAATTCATATGACCATTTTTATCCTCTAAATTTAATTCTTAAATTAATATAATAAATGTTTTGGGTTTCATCATGTTGTATATGTGAAAAATAATATATTTAGAAGGGGAATTTAATTGATAACATTTTGGGTCATTACACCACAAGCCTCTCCCTCACAAGGGAAGAGTGTGGGGTTACAACTTCCAAACAATGGTGGGAAACATCTATCTACTTACCCAAGAAAAAATTACTCCTAATCTAGAATCACATGTGCTTCATCCTATAACTAGACATAGAATCCTCTGCTATAAGTTTAAACTACCACACTTTCGATGCAGCACTCTGATTTCATCAATCACTTCACTATAAAATTCATAGAGGTCTACATGACTTCATGAATCCAGATTACATACTATGAGATATTACTGTATAATTGATACTCTCATGGTAAGGATAGTGAATCACCCATAAACATTGATTATTTGGGTTTTTGTGTCGCTTAAAACCTAACTCAAAATTATAAACCTAAGAACTATAGTAAAGTAGTAACCAGGGTTTTCTCTTAGCAAGACTGCCCCATAGGGGTTATTTTATTAGGATTTTTTATATAATTTCCGCTTTTAAATTATTAATTGTTATCAAAGGGGTTACAATAGTAAAGAAATAAAAAATTATTCAATAAACACAATAAAAAATTAAAATAGAAATGAAAAAATTGAAATCAGACTGGAAAAAAAGAATCAACGAGAATTAATAGAAAAAAGAAAACAACATGTTAACTAGTGATTCAAACAGATCGGTCTTTATTCATAATTTTTAAAGGTTTTAAAAAATGTAATTCATTCAATGAAATACTTAAATATAAAATCTTGAATTTCATTTAGTTAATTAAAATGGGGTTATAAACAAGATTTTGGAATCATAACTCCTTTCCAAAGGAGTCAATCAATGCTTTCATCGATCATTGAAATCAATGACACAGACAACACTCACTATACTCAAAATTATTCGATCAAAGAATGAGAAATTTAAATAGTGTGAATCATCTTAAAACTTCAACTTGGATCAAATTAATGATCTTAATTCAGAGTTCATCACAATCTAATTGGAAATGTGTCGTAATTAGAATGAAAGAAAAATGAATTACAAATTCACAGATCAATGAAATTTCAAGAAGCACTTTAATTATTAGATTTCATGATTCAAAGAAGATTTGTAATTTAAAAATTAAAAGAAATTTAAAACTCAGAAAAACTTCACCATGTGAATACACTAGTTTCAACTACCAAAATTCTATCCAATCATCTCAATTGAGCAGCAATTCACTTCTATCTTCATCTACACCTACTCCTAGAGTTCCAGCAACTTCCCTGAAAACCTCCTGGTTTTTCTCCCGTATCCACTCTCAATGTCTTTTAAAATCATCATATGTTCTGTTGTTATTTTCAAATCAATTCATTTTTTTCCTGTTGTCCCTCTAATTTATTTTCCAACTAGTGTCATAGCAACAAATTCTGATTCATTTGGTGACTTTCCCAAAGAAAAAAATAACTTCTGACCTTCTATCACCATCTAAGTGACTTTAACAAATCTATAACACCACATCACTCCACTTTATCATGGGTAAAAATTTCTCCATCAACATCAGTATTTTTCTAATACTAACTTTTACTTTTCCATTTATTCAACGGGATTAGTGCCCAGATTTTTAATAACATCAACATCCTCTAGAAAATGTCACATCTAATAATTTATTTAACCAGTTGGCATGTGATAATAATAATAACGAGACAATAGTAATTGGGATTCTTGAAATTACATCCTTCTCATCTACGAACCTGCAAAGATTGGAAAAAACAACGATTAAAACTCATGATAAAACAAAATTGAATCAATACATCACTTTTGTCTGCACCAAAAATTTAACTAAATTTGAATACCTATTTAACAAAACTCATATGGTCTTGAAAATATTGGTCATCATATTCATTTCTCATTTATCCAAACATGAATCAAATTTGATTTGGAAAGTGATTTTTGGAGGTGATGGGTTCCTTTTCCTCAATAGTTTCGAGAAACCCTGTGTGAGAATGGTCATATTCAAAAAAATCATCCATGATTGACAATTTCTATAAAGGTGATCTCAAGAGGAATTATAGAGGTGTCTTGGATTAACTATGGTCGCTCGACCAATTGTCAATCTCTTCATTATTGAAAATAGTTTCACTGTAGAGGAATGTTCAACTCATTTTCAAAAGTATTGAAGTTTGGTTCTTCATGGATCTCGATGGAGGAACTCAAAGTAGCGACAACCTCGACTGAACTTCAAAAAAAATTTCAAATAACAACAATTCCCTATTGGGATATCAAAAGAGAGGAAGAATCAGGTCAGTTTCATCACAGATCTAATTTATTCTTTAGATCAGAAAAGCTTTAGATTCATAGTAGAATTGATTTAAAGTTAACAGCTCCAATTTCAATAGTAATGGTGATGGTAGGTGATTCTTTGCATATTTGTTCAATATTTATTGGACAGGTCATAACCCTAATTGAAATCGTTGATTAGCTTAAAAGAGGTAGCTCGGTCTGGTCTAGTTTTAGTGGTCTTAAATTTACATGACTGCATCTCTTCGTTGTGATGGTGATAATGTTTGAACTTAGTGAAGAACCTAGATTCTAAATCAGTTGATCCTGGATTGGTTTTCTTCGAATTTTCTTGAGCATCTTCACATCAAACCCAGCAGATAAACTTATTCTTAAACTGAACTAGGGTCCAGTTCTTATTTAGAGTTCAATGTAAGATAAATTTATATTACAAAGTATTTCTATTACAGAGCTGATTTATATTAAGGGATTCAAAAATTATAATATTCTTGGATATTATCATTCATGAAAAAGTGTGGTCACAGACTATCAAAATGTCTAAAACAATGATATGCTGCATATTTTCTTACGTGATATTCAAATCTATCTTACAGAGAGCCTTTTATTTGTTTCCCTATACTGAAATCAAACTCATAAACATAATCATATCCAATTCCCTGGTTGTTCAATTATATTATGCCATTACTATGCTACTACTACAAAATAAAATTTATATATTACACCATATATTAATAAAATGGAACAAAAAAATAATTTAGAAAAAAAAAATTATGAAAATTCTAAGATTAAGTTTAACAAACAAAAAAAAATCAGAAATTAATTAGTTGATTAATTAATTAACTATCAAAATAAATAATTAATTAAAATTTAAATGGTAAACTAAAAATAAAAAGATTCTAATTATTAAATTAAGTAAATAAATTAAATATTATTTTTTAATTATTTATTCCTTAAAAAATTAAGGAAAATTATAAATTGAATAAACAAAAATAAATAATACAACAAAACACTTAAATTAATACTCTAAAATAAACTTCATGTTTAAATAATAAATTAAAAATATTAGAAAAACTACAATTAAAATAAAAAGTGACATTAATTATCTATAACATCATTGTTTTAATAGTTTTATTATTTTAACATAATTTTTTTTATCAAAGTATATTAATTAGTTAGAACATTATTTTAAAAACAAAAATAAAATTCATAAAATTATGTTAAGTATAAAAAATGTTTCAAAATATATCCACATCAATCCCCACACACTAAGGTTTTTCTTGTCCCCAAGAAACCAATTATTAAAATTCAGTGGATTCAAATAATGATTAAGTTTGAAATAATGGGTTTCCACACTTAATTGGTTTTTAAAATGATTTCCCCCTGTATTTTATCAAGAAATGAAAATATTTTACCCTCAAAAATTTAAATTTTCTATAAGAGAAAAAATGATTCTTGTTTTACACAAATAATTGAACATAAAAATTAGAATTCAGATTAAAATATTTTCAAATTTCATTCAAATGTAAGTCAAAACTTATCTTTACCTCCAGAAGAATTTACTCACATAAATTAACAATCAAATAATTAGACACTATAGTAGGATGATAGAACATAATAAATTAAAAGGAGTATACATAACTCATTTGAAATATTAAAGAATAAAAGAAAAAGTTTAACTTAGATTAAGATTTTCATTTCATAATTTATTTGAATAAATATCTTATGAATTTGAGTCCAAATTAAAATATTTAAGGGAGTTGAAATTTTAAAAAAATTCTCACAATTATTTTCCAAATTCAACTTCTTTTTAAGAGGGTAATAGAAAATGATTTACTCAATTTTATCCAAGGGGTAATAAAAAATTAACATCCTTAAAGTGGATACACAACACTTAAACCTCCAAAAAATATAAAACCATTGAAAATTTTCCATTGTAACTTAATAAACAAGAAAATTTGAAAAACTTTAGGGGTTCCCAATAGGTGAAAATTAAGGTACAGTTCAGCACAATGAAATACTTTCCCCCCACCCAAAATCTCAACATGTCCCCAATGTTGATCACATTGTGGGGAAAAATGTAAAATGATTTTCAAAGTTTAAATATATTTGACAATTTAGTGGATTTGAACCATGTTAAAAGGGGTTACATGAAAACTCAATATAGCATTTACATAAAAAATTAACAATAAAAAATAATTTTCATCATGAACATAATTTTATTACGGGTTACCACCTTAAAAATTTCAGCTTAAAAATACAATATGTATACTAGTGCATTTCCATGAAATGTGCAAAAACAATGTCACCAACGCGAAATGTTATTAATCACAAATACATAATAAAAAACACTCATTTATAGTGTAGAAAACAAAATGTTTCAACAGAAAATTTACCATGAAACAATTCCTTTTATTTAAAAAAAATTCATAAATTTAAGACCAAAGTAGCAATAGAAAATAAAATTAAAGTGTGTGAGAATGAGCAGAATTGTAACAAGAAACTCCCTTGAAGTAGAAGATTTTTCTATTTTCAAATTCGCTAAAATGATCCCCTCTTATTTATTTTTATAAATATCCTCTATTAAGCTTAGAAAATCTTAAAAATATAAAGAAATTAACATTACAATCAATAAATATTCAGATAAAGTAAAATATAACCACAGTTTATAAAACAAGGGGTTTAATCAAGGTACCCCCACTTGTAGCTTCTATTGAACATTCCACATTATAAGACATCCTCTCCAATGGAAATATAAAGTTAAGATAATTTCAAAGTATATTCCTCTTGGTTAAAAATATGAAAAGATCCTCCCATTAAAATCACTTTATTCTCTATAAAGTAAAACTATAAAGAAAAAAGAAAAATTCTAGGGAAAAAAGTTTAGCACCTCCCCCACACATAGTTGAAATAGAAAAAAACGTAAGGGAAGAAACAACCTATTTATTCATATTTATTTAAATTCTAAAAAAATATCTCCACCCCCGGAGGTTCCTTATTACCTTCTATATGGATTTTCATCTGATTTCCATTAAAATTAAATAGAACATCCTTCCCAAGATCTCAAATATGTATAACGCCAAAATAGAAAACATGTGTTACAATAAAAAGTCCATACTATTTGGAATAGAATTTACATGAAAAGTCATCATCCTGTAGTTGTAAAACAATAACTTATCTCCAACATGAAACTATTTATTTAAAATCATCTTATCATGTATAGCATTGGTTTTATCCTTAAAAATCATTTCATTTTCATAATCAATATTTATTATCTCCTCTAAATATTCCAAACACAACTTCATCCTTTTTCCAGCCTCAAACATATTCAAATTAAACGATTTGAAATCCCAAAAAGCATTATGCTCAACCACCATAGGAAAATGTAATTCTCTTAAAAAACCTAACCTATAAGGTAAAATCTATATCAGAGTTTTATAGGTTATCCTATATGCCCAAATAGATTCCTCAAACCCCAATCTACAATCCTTTCTATTCGGGTTAAAGGATTTCTCAAGAGTATGATTAACCTCTCTATTTGAAACTTCATCCATTCCATTACTTTTATGGTGATAGGGTTTAGAAACTTTATGAATTACCCTATATCTTTTCATCAAATCGTGTAACACCCTGAGATTTTGTGAATTATTTTTTTCCAAATTAATTTATTTTTTTATATATTTTTCATTTCATGTGACATTAGAAATAGTTATATATATATATATATATTAAATCACTAAGTCAAATATTCCTTTCACATGACACCAAAATGGCTTGTGCTACACGCATTACCAATCTGGTGTGCGTTACACACAATATTGACATGGCATATTCTATATGCAACACCGACTTGGCGTACGATACATGCAACATTGAGTTTCTACAAAACATATATTTTATATAATAATTTAAATGAGATAATTATAACCTAGACATTAAAAATAGTTATAGTAATAGTAATAAATACTTTTTAAACATTGTTTATATTTTTTTTATAAAGAAAACATATTGATAATGAAATATATATATATTTTTGTAAAGTTCTTTTATGTTTAAAAATAACATTTTATTGAATGAAAAATTTTTAAAACAACTTAATTTTTTCAAATCCCTTACCAATATACTTCAAAAAATTCCTCTATTACTCCTTGAACCCCCTTTTAGATTGAAGGGAATCCAAGGTAGGCTTTTCACATAAACCAAAATGATTTACATGATTAAGAGGTAACACCTTATCTCAAGATTCTTTCTCCACCCCTACACATTCTTTTTCTCCATGATTTTATAAAAAAAACAATTATCTTCAATATGTTAGGATTTTGTTTATTGTATTGGTTCATATTAAACTTACAAACACCTCTATCTAATGGGTAACAAACATAATGTTTCTGTGTACGGTGAACTACTGCCTCACGAAACTACGATTGTTCATTTTTCCATTAACAACTATAATGGTGGCTATTTTGATGGGAAATATTTTTACATATGATATAAATTATATTTATAATTTCTTTATACTTATGTAATTTTTATTTGGAATGTACCTTTATGCTTTCCATCTTTTGTAAATACGATAATTTCATTCGTGGAAGTGTGGACTACGACCCCCTCAAAGCTATATGATTCATTCATAAACTACATGGATTTTATTAAGGGTAGATTTATTGAATATATATGATATATTAAATCTAATATAATAATGAGATAAATATATATACGTATATGTATTTTACTTTCTCTCTCTCAACATGCGAATTAAACAGAAATAGTGTTCTTGCGTACGTACGGCCTACCGTCTCCATGAACGGTGTATTCTGTTTCATAATTATATATTATATAGATTATTATAATAAAAATATAATGTAGATAAATTATATTTTTATCGTGGTTTACATTATATAATCATGACATAATTATAAGGACCAACAATATAACAAATTAAGACACATATGAAAAACAAAGCGAATATTACCCGAAGTGAAACCTTAACATATGATAGTTAACAAGCGGGTAATATAAGGTCATAATAAATACATATATTGTAGTATATATAAGAATATTGTTCTATAAAATATTTATAATAAATTTATATTTATTAAACAAGTGTTTTTAATGTGTACGATGAGAGTAAAGACACAAGGTAAGAGTATTTCATCTCACTTTTTATTTTCATGAGATGCATGCTATTTTCGCCACTCTTTCCTTTTGTGTGGTGTAAGTAGTGTCCATGATAGTATTATATGTAACTTATAACTAAATTTATGGGTATTAACATATAATTTTTATGAAATTTCATCCATGGGGGTTATGTTTCAAAAGTAACCAAATCGGTAAAAATGTTTTGTCTCAATTTTCCTTCATTGAGTATCATGATTTGTTATGCACCTAAACTATTTTTCGAGGTTTATATAATTACATTTTACATGTTATATCATTAATCTACTTATTTTAATGATATTTTAATCTTCATGTAATTTTATTTCATTACATGAAGAGTATGAGCCCATATTACCATGTTATAAGAGTTTATTGAGACAATCTGATCTCTTTTCGAGATTGTTTATATTTATGCATCCTTTGATGAGTTATTATGTTCCATATCTCAATAAATTCATTAATTTAGTTATCCTATGGTTACAAATTATATATTAATATATTACTACCATTTTATACTTGTTTTTATATAATATAGTTAAGAATGTTTTTTTAAGAAAGCTCGACTTTACCCTCTCTTCGGTCAGAAATCCTTGTTCCTTCAAAACCATGTTTTCTAAAAAGGATTTTAAGAATATTATAATAATATCATATGATAATTAAATTAAATTTTTAACCTTTTTTATTTTACCAATGTTTTCAAAGGAATATTCTTATTGCTTTCCAAATGAATCATTTTTCTATCCTTTTTTCCATGCAAAAGGATTGTACTTTTTACCCCATACAACATGTAAAGAATTATCTACGGTCAATTTTTTGAAGATTTTTTTTGTTGTTTAAAGGTTATTTTTTGATAATATTTATAAAAGAAATTTTCAATGAAAATGGTCTTCAAAATGTTTTTAAGATTTTTTTATGTTTTCAAGGAAAATAGTGTAAAACAAATTCAAACTTCTTTTATAAATATTCAAGGAAAATGGTTTTTAAAAAATATTCTAGATTTATTTATAATTTTTCAAATTATATCCATGGATAGTTGTTTTCAATTTTTTTTTCAAGAACTATTTATAAAATTTCAAATTATTTCTTGATAAATGATTTTTAAAACTTTTTCAAGCTTTATTTATATGTTTTCACATTATTTTCAAAGAAAATATTTTCAAAAAGTCTTCAAGATTAATTGATAAGTTTTTATTTTCTTTTAAATGAAATGTTTTTCAAAACATTTTCAAGATTTCTTTATAAGTTTTAAAAGTGTTTTTTAAGAAAAAGGTTTTTAAAAGGTTTTGAAGCTTCTTTTATATGTTTTCAAGGACAAAGGTTTTACAATTATTTTTAGTCGTATTTATAAGTTTTAAAGATATTTTCTATGAAAAGTATTATTATAAGGTTTTTCATATTAAAAAAAATTTCAAATAAGAAAGGATATTTTCTTCAATAAACTTTTTGAAAGATATTTCAAAATTATTTTCCATCTAAGATGACATATGTTGATGTTACTCATGACCTTCTAGGAAATGATATAATGGTTTAATTCATATCCTTTCTATGAATGGGTTATGCTTAATGTCATGGTATTTATGAAACATGTTTCTCTTTTATGAGTTTTCTATTTATGAAATCCATTTCTCATTCATAGGTTGTTAGTTACACTAGGTTAGATACCCTGAGAGGGGGGGGGGTGAATCAGAGTATGAACGATTAAAACAAATGCCCCTATTGATCTTGTTTTTTTGTTAGATAAAAATATCTTATCTCTCATTCCCATTGCAGAGTATGAAGAAATATTAAAGCAAGCACAAGACACAAAAAATTTACTTGGTTCACCCTAACTGGGATACATCCAAGGAGCATACACCGGGGATGTGCTGATGTACCAAATCCACTAAATGTGTATTGATATTTACAAATTTTGGAGTGGACTCACTACCCCTATTTTACAACCACTCACAATATGAAATCTCATTAATCTATAAACTAAAGTGTGTTCACCACTTCTTAAGAAGTTCCAATCACAATTTAAAGACTTGTAAGTCCCTTCATTAGCACAAATGAATGCATATTTCTTTGTATGTAGATGCTCTGTTGACGTCTAACTTTCACCCACAGATGAATCTCACTTTCCACCAGAGGTACTGGGAAAACATCCAACTTTCACATAGCCCTAGAATGACTGGTGCACTTCTCTAAGCCAGGCGCACTTCTCTAAGACCATCGCACAAGTGTCACCTAACTAATTGCATGACACTACCTTCACCAACTCAAAACGTGGGATTTTCACACACTTTTATGCCCAAACAAATATTGGCGTGAAACTATCAACTAGAATGCAACTTCTAAATATCTTTATACTTGCGTGCCCAAACCAAGACTAGTGCGTCCAAACCACCTATGCAACTGGAGATCAAATTTTCTCTAAGTGTTGAGCTTCATTAAAAATGAGGAGGCGTATCCCTATATTTATAGGAATTTTTCGCACCCTGAGCTCCATGCACAAGTCTCCACCTAACGCGCAATTCCATCAGCCTTAGCTTGTGTCACCCTAGTCACCTTGCATGACCAAACCAAAACATGGGAGCCCCTCTTTCCTTTTCCATATTTTTATTTTCTGATCTTGAAAAACATATGGCGCACAACTTTCTATGTCTCGAGAAAACTAGCACACAAGTTCCTTTTCCAACAACACTTCTATCCATTTATCGATTTTGAGTCCCAAAAATTTGGCAATCATGGGAAACCGGTTCCACCTTGTATCTGCTCTTTTTGTACCACCTCCAGATCATCCATTCCTTTTTTGATGTTCTTCTTTCATTCATGGATTATCGGCAACATCTCGTGAACTTTAAAAATCACCATGTAAACCCCATTTGTAAAAAAATGAACATCGTGGTCTACTTTGTCAACAAATACAACATGAAGGTCCACTTTATCAACAAACACTATAACCTCAAAAATTCTTCAATGATAACTTGAGGGATTTATGACCAACAATCTCCCCCTTTGGGTTTTTTGACAACTATACTCAGAATTGTTATATGCACTTTGGTACCCCATTAAATATTATTCCATAATATACCATTATTCACCTCATGCGATTTAGATAGCGCCCAAAGATTCACTCAACACATACTCTAATCCCACATGATCAATGCTCTCCCTGAGAAACAAGATTAAATGAAATGATCATCAATAAATCACTTCATTTCTGACACCAATTGTTGATACCACACTGATTCCAATTTCTAATTACTGGAAGCCTTCTAACACCATTCCAACACCACTCTTCTTCTTTTATCACGATCCTCAACTGTCATGATTTCTATTCTTTGGTTGATATTTTATATCATTGTTGAATTTTAAATACTCCCTTTATTCACTTATTGGGTTATTGTGTTGTCCAATATAAGCTCTGGATGATCAATTCAAACATCTAAGAATACATATCATGTAACTCCCCCTATCAGATTCATCACCTGCCTTGATAAACTCCCCCTATATCACTACACCACCTATCAGCTTCTCCGCATGTCTTTGAAAAAGACATTATCTCCATTATTTAGCGATACTTTATCCCTCTTTAGGAGTCTCTATTTCACCCCCATTTTCAATGAACCCAAAGGTTACTCCTCTGTGGTCAGCAACAGAGTAAATATCATAGATTAGTACATTAAAAAACACACACCATACCTCAGGAAGAGGGGGAGTCCCACGTCTACAATTTTTCAAGTGTAGGGAGTCGAATGAACTCCCAAAGCCATCTGATGGCTGTCAAATTCAACCTTTGGTAATGCCTTTTTCAGATTGTCTTCAACCATTAGTTATGTAGGCACATACTCCAACATCACGATTCCCTGTTCATCCTTCTCCTTGATAAAATGATATGTTATTTCAATGTGCGTTGTACTTGAATGGTGGATGGGATTTTTTCTAAGATTTATACCACTTGAGTTATCACACTGGATTCCGACCAAATACTTTAATTTAACTCCCATATCATCATGCTACTGATTCATCCACAAGATATGTGTGCATGCTTTAGTGGCTGTAATATAATCAGCTTATGTGGTGCTCAATGAAATGCAATCTTGATTCTTAGTTATCCAAGAAATAAACAATCCATCAAGATAGAAATCACCTACTAATGTTGATTTTTTGTCATCTAATGAACTGGCCCAATCTGCTTCTATACATCCTAACAGCTCTGGTTGAGATTTATCAGTATACATGAAACCAAAATCCACAGTTCTTTTGATATACCAAAGTATTCTTTTCACTGAAAGCATGTTTCTTTCCTTGGGATTATTTTGATATCACACTGCTTGGAATGTAGAGAATACAATATCAGGTCTTGTTGCTGTTAGGTATAGTAAAATACCTATAACCTTCATATATTAAATTATATTGACTACCTTTCCTTCATCATCTTTTGAAAATTTCATCTGGGTAGCAACCAGAGTCTTCATCCCCTTGTAATTTTCTATTCCAAATCTTCTTAGAAACTCATTGGTATATTTGGATTGAGAAATGAAAGTTCCATTCTTTATGTCACTTCTAAACCAAGGAAGAATGTCATCTCTCCAATCATTAACATTTCGAACTCACTTTTCATGAACATGGAAAACTATATACACTGAGATTCATCTGATCCTCCAAATATTATTTCATCGACATAAAACAAAACCATAATCATTTGATTGTTCTCATTATTGAAATAGAGATTATAATCAACTCCACCATGCTGAAATCCAAGATTCTTCAAATACTGATCAAACCTCCTGTACTATGCTCTTAGTTCTTGTTTCATCCCATATAGCGCTTTCTTAAATCGATAAACTTTTTTCTCATATTCATGAATGGGAAAACCATCTGGATGCTCAATATAGACTTCTTCTTCTAGATCCCTATTCAAAAATGCATATTTGACCTCCATATTGAACACTTTGAACATTCTTTTCAATGTAATTAAAAGAAATAATTTGATTGTCTCCAACCTTGCAACCGGTGAAAATGTCGCATCAACATCTATACCCTCTATCGTGGAGTATCCTTTGTACACTAGTCATTCTTTGTTTCAAATCACTATTCCATATTTATTGATCTTATTACGAAAGACCCATTTAGTTATGATGACATTCTTATTTTCTGGCCTTAAAACAATCTCTCATGTATGACTTTTCTCAATCTCGTCCAGCTCTTCATTCATTGCATGAACCCAATTTTCGTCTTCACCTATATCAGAAAAAATATTTAGGTTTAACATGAGATAAAATAGATGTCTACTGGAGTGACTTTATTATTCTTATCTAAACTAGAACTGTCTAATCACCAATGATATTCTAACTGTAAATTTCAGCTCGAATCTTTGGATTCATTGCACATAGAAACTGAATTCTTATTATTCATCATCAATATCTTCTTCTAAGTCTGCATCTACTACTTCTGTGCCACCTGTGTTACTTTCCTCTTCATAAAATTCATCAAGAATCTGTTTACTATGTTGTTGAGTATTCTCTTCATTTTCCGCAATAGGTTTATTACTGCTCTTGACTTCTTTTACCAACCTCTTATTAAAGTATTGTTACTCTCTGTTTTTTCCTGAGTAGCCAAGGAATATACCCTCTTCTTCATTTGACTCAAATTTCCTATGTTTTTCTTTATTGAGATTGAAGAACTTATTTATAATGGTTTGAAATTATTTCACTCTTGGATTCTTTTCATACCATTTCTCTTATAGAATATTTTCTTCGTTCAAACACAATAATACTCTATTGGAAATATAGATAATTTTCAACACAGTTTCCTTCCAGAATTTCTCTAGTAGGTCTTTTTCTATGAGCATCATTTTAGCTATGTTATTGATGATATGATTTCTCCATTCAACTACTCCATTCTATCGGAGAGTTCTCACTGAAGAAACCTGATTCCTTATCCCATGTTTCTCAAGATAGTCTTCTACCTAACTGTTTGTAAATTCTGTACCATTATGAGTATCAAACTTCAGAATTTTCTACCAAAGCATCCTTTCTGATTCCCTCTAATACTGTTTTAAGCAACTAAACACATCATACTTAAGGGAAATGACAAATACCCATTCCATTCTACTATAGTCATCAATGAAAAAAACATAACACCTATTCTCGTCAATGGATCTTGGTGAGATAGGTCCATAAAAGCATGAACCAATTCAAGCACCCTTGTCGACTTCTTTTCCTTATCCTTGTACATTTTTTTGATGATATTCCCTTGTTGGAATGCATCTCATGTATGATTAAGATCTCGTGATATCTTATGGAGGTATCTTGCTACTTTACACATTACTAGATCTTCTAGGGATGGTTGGCATATATGACGAAGTCGTTTATGCCACTACTTGTTTTCTTATTCTCTAGATAAAAAGCACATATCTTCTTCTCCACATACCAGGTAGAGATTTCAGTTTTTTCTTTTTCACTATATAACCACTGCACTATCTTTTCCTTTGATGATACACGTATTCTTATTAAACTTTATAGAATTCCATGAGTCACATATTTGGCTAATGCTAAGAAAAATGTTACTGATACCATATACTAATAAGACATCAGCACATCTCATCTCTTTGACCCCAAACTTTTCCTTCCTTGAGCCAATAATCTTTAGTCCCTCATCATTTCCAAACGTGACAAATCCTTCTTTGTCAAACTATATGCCTGTAACAAGATCTTTATTACCCGTCATGTGGGATGTGCAGCTGCAGTCAAGGATTGATACACTAGAACATTCTGATTCTTTAAGGGAAATTTCAGCAACCACTACCTTCTCAACACTTTTCTTCTTGACCCATATTTTTTTCTTCACACTCGACATCGATTCATAATCTTCATCTTTCTCAGAGTATGATGGTCCAACTTCATCATATAAAGATGCAAATCTATTTTTCATTTTTTACTCACCATTTGATTCATTGATCTGCTGCTTGGGAACATTTTGATTCTAATTTGGAATATTCCTCTATAAGGTTGATGTACAGTATCTAGACATGTACCCAAATCCTCCACACCAAAAATAGATTCCTTTGAAAAATGTTCTAGAGAACCGGTCTCTGTTCGGCTGCCACCTCTGTTCTTGTGCCCTTCGGTATCTTCTAGGTATAGAACACACATTGTGTGAGTGTCTCATCTTTCTGCAGCAATAACACCTGATGAAAGGTTTATTCCTATGTGTCACTTCTTTACTTCCAGTAGTCCCTTGGGTACTTTGAATTTTATGATTCTTCTTTGTACCCACATCAATTTTCATTCTTCGAACGAGCACTTGTTGTGTGACTTCAACCCTGACTGTTTTTTATTTCTGACCGAGCGTCAAACCAGCCTTATCATTTGAGCATGACTGCTACTTCTTTATTTATGAACTTCTAGGATCCTCTTTCACATTTCAGCCTTTTGTATGATCTTCTTTATAGATAATGTGCTGGGAATTAGAAGTTTTTTTGGTCGTTAACCATTTTTCATAGATCGGAAAATTCTCTTTGAAGTTCATTGATACACTTGATTTTATTTTTCATTGTTTTATTCAAGATATCGATCTCCCTTTTCTGTTCTTCAATCTTGATTTTATACTCACTAATCGATTCGGATTCCTTTGGTGTTGATGAATTGAGTTTCTCAATTTATTCCATCAACTCAAACTTCTCTTCTTCCTGTTATTGCATATAGAGTTTTTATTTATGAACTACTTTGCTGGATTTCATTATTTTGGCTCTCCAAACATCTATCTCTTCAAGAGAAGCCTCTAACTCATCTTTCATATCAACTCTTCCTTCAACATCTTATTCTTAATCAATTTCAGTTTCTTCCTTTTTTTGAGTACCACCGACAACTGACACCATTGAATTTTCTCCATGATCCTTGCAGTTCTCTATCTCCACAATATCCTCAGCCTCAAACTCATCTAAACTGTCGTATTCTTGTGAAAGAAGATTCTTTTTTTAAAGAGATTTCTCTTAAACTGTTTCTTTCCATTACTAGAATTTTACCCTTTTATGATGGTTCAGAACCATCGGTTAAGGATGTGAAACCATTGGTATATTATATACCAACGGTTTCCCAAACTATGTCCAAGTATAATGTTTGTATATGCTTGTACCAACGGTTCTATGTAAAGCGTTGGTATATGTGTTAAATTAAGAGATATACCAACGTTTTCACAAACCGTTGGTATATGTTACCCTTATACCAATGGTTTAGAACCATTGGTATATAGTGTACAATATACATCCAAAGGATATACCAACGGTTTTGAAAACTATTGGTAGAAGTTTATACCAACGGTTATAACAAAACTGTTGGTATAATATTCATCAAAAGGCTATACCAACGGTTTTGAAAACCATTGGTATACATATGCTGCAGCTCCACAACAGCAAGAACTAGCAGCCACCTCCATCTTGCAACTCTATGTGACCTACAAGAACACATACACCCAGAATCCAAAAGGCTACATGGGATGTTTAAAATTCATCCAGAATTCAGAAATTTAGAAATTTAAAATTCATTCCTCACTCAAACTACAACACAAGAGAAAAATCCAGAATCCAATACATCCACAATCCAATATATCTATAATTGAAATGAAATAACACCCATAAAACCCATAAAACCAATACAAAATTAAAATACAATACATCCAAAATCCAGTACACATAATAGTATTCAAAATTTTGAATTCACTACCAATACTACCAGAATTCAATACATCCAGAATTCATAAATTTAGAGTTGAAAAGAAATAACACCCATAACAGTATTCAAAATTTATACTTCACCCCTCACTCAAACCACAACACTAATACACATAAGAGAAAAAACCTACATGTTATAGTAAGCACATGGGATGATTACTCATGGTCTTGGGTTGAATATCTTAAAACCAAAAGAAAAACATGGGTAGAGTGGACAAGGATCATGATACCCATAAGATAGAAAATGGTAGTCGTCATGTTTTTAGACCTAGAAAGAGTTATAGGAAGAAAATGGGATGTTTATATTCCTCTAATGACTATGTTTCCATGTATAAATGGTTCCTGATGTGTTAGTGGGAAACATTGTCCAATATTGACTTATGAGATGGGTTACCAGAATAGCCAACATGTTTTTCATAGACTTTTAAAATGGAATAAGGGGGTATGTGGCTAATTGAAATTTGTCCTCCTAGGTGTGATGTGATATGAATCCCCATTTTGGGTAGTGGGTATGAATATTCAATTAAGTATTTGGTGTTGGGTTCCCAAAGGGAATTTGGTTTGGTCATAGAACCCACTGTTTGAGGATGAGATTGGCGTATTAAATGTCATGCATTTTAGAATAAGGGTAGGAGTTCCTCACATGAGAAATGGATTGTGTGAGTCTAGACCATGGATCCTTGTGCTAAAGTATAAACACAATCCGAATACGTTTGGTCAGTTTCTTGAATGCAAGTTGTTGTTTTCACTTAAAATCCACTCCATTTAAAATTAAATTGAGATAGTTTGAGTGGTACCAGCCACACCATGCCTTAGATTGATTCGGGGTTGACTCATACACATCAAAAATGACCCATGGATCATTTTCAAAAAGTATAAACGGAATCTAAATGCATTTGGTTAGTTTTTCGTATACTAGTTGCTGTTTTCACTTAAAATGTTGTCCATTTCAAATAAAAGTGAAACACTTTTAGTGTTACCATCCACACCTTGCCTCATATTGATAAGAGGTTGACTCATACATGTTAAAAATGACCCATGGATCCTTGTGCTAAAATATCAACACAATCAATATCCCTTTGGTCAGTTTTCCAAATGTCTATTATTTTTACATAAAACAGTGTCCATTTTAAAAAAAAAAGAGACACTTTGAGTGACATCGGCAACACCATACCTCATATTGAGGCGGGGTTGACTCATACTCGTCACAAATGACCCATGGATCATTTTATTGAAGTATCAATACAATCAAAAATCATTTGATCAGTTTTCCATTTGCATGTTGTTCTTTTCACTTAAAATCATGTCCATATCAAATAAAAGTGAGAAAGTTTGAGTGGTACCGGACACACCGTGACTCAGATTGAGGCGGTGTTGACTCTTACATGTCAAAAATGACCCATGGATCGTTTTACTAATGTATTAACATAATCCGAATGCATTTGGTCAGTTTTCCGTATGCAAGTTGTTGTTTTCACTTAAAATCCTTTCCATTTCAAATAAAAGTGAGATAGTTTGAGTGGTAATGGCCACACCATGCCTTATATTGAGGCGTGGTTGACTTATAAACATCATAAATGACCCATGGATCGTTGTCCGAATATATCAATAGAATCTGAATGTGATTGGTCAGTTTTCCGTATGCAAGTTATTGTTTTCACTTAAAATTCTGTCCATTTAAAATAAAAGTGAGATAGTTTGAGTGGTAATGACCAAAATGTACCTGATATTGAGGCGGGGTTTACTCATACATGTCAAAAATGACCCATTGATCATTTTCCTAAAGTATCAACAGAATACGAATGTGTTTGGTTGGTTTTCCGTATTCCAGTTGTAGTTTTCAGTTAAAATTTTGTTCAATTCAAATAAAAGTGAGACACTTTGAGTGGTACCGGCCACACCGTGCCTTGTATTGAGGCAGAGTTGACTCATATACGTCAAAAATGAACCATGGATCCATTTCCTAAAGTATCAACACAATCCTAATACGATTTGTCGGTTTTCCGAATGCTAGTTTTTTTACTTAAAAGGGTGTCCATTTTAAAAAAATCAAAAGATATTTCAAGTGATACCCGAGAAACCATGCCTTGGATTGAGGCAGGGTTGACTCGTACACATTACATATGATCCATGGAATATTTTTCTAAAGTATCAACATAATTAGAATGCATTTGTTCAGTTTTTCGTAGGCCAGTTGTTTTCACTTAAAATGTTTTCCATTTCAAATAAAGGTGAGACACTTTGAGTGGCACCGGCCACACCGTACCTCGGATTGAGTTGGGGTTGACTTGTATACATCAAAAATGACCCATGGATTCTTGTGCTAACGTATCAACACAATCATAATACATTTGTTTAGTTTTCCATATGTATGTCGTTTTTACATAAAATAGTGTACATTTTAAACAAAAGAGAGACACTTTGAGTGATACCGGCCACACTGTACCTCATATTGAGGCGGGGTTGACTCATACACATCAAAAATGGAACTTGGATCGTTTTCCTAAAGTATTAATACAATCAGAAGCATTTGGTTGGTTTTCCATATGCATGTTTTTCTTTTCACTTTAAATTCTGTCCATTTCAAATAAAAGTGAGGCATTTTGAGTGGTACCAGACACACCATGCCTCAGATTGAGGCGGGGTTGACTCGTACATGTCACAAATGACCCATGGATAATTGTTCTAAAGTATCAACAAAATAAGAATTCATTTGGTCAGTTTTTCATATGAGATTTGTGGTTTTCACTTAAAATATTGTTCATTTCAAATAAAAGTGAAACAATTTGAGTGGTACCAGTCACACCGTGCCTCAGATTGAGGTGGGGTTGACTTATACACGTCAAAAATGACCCATGAATCGTTTTCCTAATGTATCAATACAATCGAAATTCATTTCTTCGGTTTTTCCTATGTTAGTTGTTGTATTCACTTAAAATGTATTCCAATTAAAGTAAAAGTGAGACACTTTGAGTGGTACTACCCACACTGTGCCCTGGATTGAGGC
This sequence comes from Viscum album, assembly GCA_963277665.1. Classification (NCBI taxonomy): domain Eukaryota; kingdom Viridiplantae; phylum Streptophyta; class Magnoliopsida; order Santalales; family Viscaceae; genus Viscum; species Viscum album. Next base: position 748,290,913 of record OY728138.1, on the reverse strand, counting down.
GGGGTTGACTCATACACGTCACAAATGACCCATTTATTATTGTGCTAAAGTATCAACACAATCCAAATATGTTTGGTCAGTTTTTTATTTGCTAGTTGTTTTTACTTAAAAGGGTGTCCTTTTTAAGAGAGCATAGATTGGGATACAAGACTCCAAATAAAGAGTGTGATTGTCTCCCGAATCAAGGTAGATGGTCCTTAGCCTTTTGTAAATTTTCATGATGTTTTATATATATTGAATCTTTTCTCACCCAATGTTTGGATGTCGGGTCGGGGGTTGTCCGGGGTCCAGGGAGGTGGGGGGGGGGCTGTCCGGGGTCCAGGGAGGAGGGTGGGGGCTGTCTAGGGGGCTGTCTGGGGGGCTATTCGGGGGTTGTCCAGGGTCTAGGGATGAGGGTGGGGGCTATCTAGGGTCCAGGTAGGAGGGGGTGGGGGCTGTCCGGGGTCCAGGGAGAAGGGTGGGGGGCTGTCTGGGGTCCAAGGAGGGTGGGGGGGGCTGTCTCCAGGGAGGAGGGTGGGGCTATCAGGGGGGCTGTTCGGGGGCTGTCCGGGGGTTGTTCGGGGTCCAGGGAGGAGGGTGGGGGATGTCTAGGGTCCAGGGAAGAAGGGGCGTTGTCCGGGGTCCAGGGAGGAGGGTGGGGGGGTGTCCAGGGTCCAGGGAGAAGGGGGCTATTTGGGGTATAGGGAGGAGGGTGGGGGGCTGTCCGGAGGGCTGTATGGGGTCTAGGGAGGAGGGTGTGGGGGGGGGGGGGATGTTTGGGGGGCTATACGGGGGTTGTCTGGGGTCCATGGAGGAGGGTGGGGGGGGGGGGTTGTCTAGGGTCCATGTAGGAGAGGGGATTTCCGGGGTCCAGGGAGGAGGGTGGGGTGCTATCCGGGGTCCAAGGAGGACGATGGGGGGTGTTTAGGGTCTATGATGGATGGGGGGATGTCCGGGGTCCACGGAGGAGGGTGGGGGATGTCCGGGGTCCTGGGAGGAGGGCGGGGGGCTTTATGGGGTCCAGGGAGGAGGGTGGGGGGGTGTCCGGGGGGCTATCTAGGGGTTGTCCGGGGTCCAGGGAGGAGGGTGGGGGGGCTGTCTGGGGGCTATTCGGGGGGGCTGTCCGGTGGGTTGTCTGGGGGCTGTCCGGGGTCCAGGGAGGAGGGTGGGGGGGCTTTCCTAGACACATTGGATGATATTTACATATTTTCTAAGCAAATTATTACAAGGTTAAAAAAATTATTTCAATATATCAACTTCTAATCAGACCATAAATTTTCTAAACTCCAATAAAAAATTACAACTTCATTAAAAGAGATAAAAAAATAAAGATAATGTGACCTATATAATCACACATATATTCAGGAACAATAAATCCAAAAACATTAAAGGTTAGTAATTTTAGTAAAAATTTAACGAATAAATCTGTCCCTCATCACCATCACTATCATCACCGCCATCATCACCCCAAACCTCATCCTCATCGTCATCCCCATCATCATCCCCGCCCTCCTCCTCACCCTCGTACTCAGCCTCGGCCTCCTCATCGCCCTCCTTCTCGTCCTCGGCCTCCTCCTCTCCCTCCTCCTCCTCCGTCTCAGCCTCCTCCACACCATCGTCTCGACCACCACTATAACTGCCACCTGGTGCACCATATATATAACACATCGATGAAATATATTAATCACAAGCAGTGTTAGCCTCTGGTGGAAGTGTTGGACATAAAACTTCCATTAGTTTCATAAAAGTAGTGCTTTCTAAAGCAGACTGTTCAACCATCTCTATGGACCTTTTTTCGTCCTATTTTTCCTATGCCATAACCTGCTAAAACATGGTGGCACTACAAATTGTACCTAAAAAGGGCCAATACATCATCAGAACTATACTCTTCCCAGGTCGGCATCGTACTCTACCAGGGTGCTCATCTCCCAACACCTGATGTAACTGATTGTTTGGCCCAAAATTGTCAAGTTACTAGGTATGAAGGGCCTCTAAATCAGCCTGTTACAAATATAAATAGATTATTAAGTTAAAAAATAGAGACTAAAATTTTAAATCATTAAAATAAAACATAAAATCTGCTGATGAGTTGGTTTATTAACCGCACTTCCATCTTTCTTCTTTCAACTAGAGCAAAACATTTTTTCTCGAGGCACACGTCCTACTAAATTCAATTTATGACCATAAAATGTCATTGAATGTAGAAAACCATAATTAAAAATAGGATACTAAAAAGCATAGTAATTTCATAACTAAAATTATATAAAAACTTTAGCAACTGAAGAAATTTTGGAGGAAGCAATAGAAAGTTCAAGTCATAAAGAAAGATTATAAACTGTCATACCTTCTATCTCTCATGATCTAGCATCGTAGTACATCTCAATGTGTGGATGTATTTCTTAGAATCGATGTTTTTTTATTTCTTTCAGATGCATCCTAAATAAATTTCAATAATTAGTATTAACAAAAAATATGAAAATTTTCATTTAAATACTTCTAATTTTATTAATACCATAAATTGGCTAGTCACCCAATGAGTAATAATCTATCGGTACTGTTCTAATGGAAAATCATCAACAATAGGGACTGCCTCTAACTCTGCGACCACTCTATCATGCCGGCTAATGTACAACTCATGCTTATAAGCTCTCCAAATATCCCTTAAATCCTTTAGATGTGTTGGTCGTGCACCCTTGTCATCGAAGAAATTAAACCATAGCTGAAACCAAAATATTAATTCATATAAATAAAAAAATTAATATATTGCATTAAATACAACAGATTTTTTACCCATATCTCTGACCAGGCTTTATCCTTAACTTCATTTGGCAGCTGTCTCTATGAGAGCAGGCTGACAGGAATGATATTAGAGTATTTGGAAAGCGTTTCCAAAAAACTCTAACATTGCTGCTTTAATTTTTCAATCATCTGACTATATTCATTGTAGTCCACCATCAACTCTGTGCAGTGGTTCCACACCGAACGCATGCGTGTACGCCCCACCCCCGCCTCCTATCATTATATGTATCTGTTATTAATGAAACAAAACATTTTATCAATACATGATATAATGAAAATAAATAATGGTAGTAGATATAAGAGGATAAACCTTAGTATATAAGTGATAAGATATTATGATTTTGTTTTTGAGTCTATATTTACCAATAATTTATTTATCCATATCCTTACTGTTAATAATTCCAAATATTGGTTGTAGAAAGTGATTATCCATAGGATATGGGTTTTTAGATGGTGATAATGGTCTATGTTAGATATTTTCGATGGTATAAATTAACAGTGGAAAAAACTCTTAATTTTATTTGTTATTAAGGTCTTGGAATCAAAATTTATGTGAATATTATAGTGTATATATGAATTTATTTATCGTATGTGTTGATTCATTCCACGAACATATTAATAAATTTCTTATTGTGAACTATGAGTATCACTTGGTTTGGACCTTACCTTTGGGATTGGGTTGATTTTTTATTTCATTATTGTAAATTATTATTTCTACAATTTTTAAATTTTATTCATACTAATTTTTTGATGTTATATTTGGGATGAGCCCTGATTAAAAATTATCACACCTACATGAACACATCTATGACATATCTTTATATTATTGAACCCATCAAAATACTTTGTTATGGTGGAAGTAAACAATATTTAAGAGGTCTATCTAGGATTTCCATGCTCAAACCATAGTTTATATGTTCACTAGAGTTATGTGGGAATTCTCTTTTCCCCATACCCCTATGGTTTGTATCATGCATATACCAGGGGATCATCATTCATTACATTATATATTATTATTGTATTTTTGATATACATTCATTTCTCATATGTTGTTATTATCATTTTAATTTTATCATTTATTAGAATACATTTTTGATATATGGAAGCGCTTTATGAATGTGAGGGGATATATAGGGGGAAATTCCTATTATCACTTGATTTATGGTCTCAATGCTAGTTGTTAACACATGGTCAATTAATGGCTTCATCAAGGAGGGGAATAATAATCCATTTGCATGACTTAATATTGGACTTATTGGATTGTCTATTAATTGTAATGAAACTTCATTCCTTTATATTATTTATGCAGACTCATAAATTTCTATCGAAATTTGTGGCACTATCCCCGAATTGGTTTTTTAAAAAACTAAAGATTCTCCATGAGTTTCAGGTATGTTTTTTTCTATTTTAATTTATTACCTTTTTTTAAATTAATGGTTTTTGTGTTTTGAGTTTTCTCTGTCTTTCTAGAGTATTTGGGACCTTGCTGTGGTGGTTTTGGGTTGCCGATGTCAAATGTGACTTGCACATGTATGCATAGGTAGGAATATACATATACAAGTTCTCCCTCATATATATATATTAATCATGGTGGTATGAATATATATATTGGGGAAAGGTGTGCTTATGTATATATATGAAAAATGTATACATATGTACGGTAAATGGGTATATGAATGTATAAACATATATGTAAGGATCCTCTTATACATATTTGGCCATGAAAATATGTAAATAGGGGCTAGGTGTCCTTATATATATACAAAAGTGAATACACGTGCAATAAGTAAAGGACGATTCATGTTGCCATATTCATAAGTAGAATGCCTTGAGTTTATGGTAGGTTCTCTTATATATTTCCCTTTAAATTTAAAGAAGTATTGATTTCTTGTATTTCACACCATGTTTTTGTACTAAATAATGATATAATTTTCTTAGAATAGTTGTTTGATATGAAATGAAGTGTTTACCAAATTAAATCAAATCGAATCAAACTAACCCGATTCAAATAAAAACAAACCAAATTAAATGAAACCAACATGAACTCATTCAAACTGAATTGAATGAAATATGACATAATAGAAGTAGGAAAAACTAAAATAATCTGAATTGTATTATCTTATAAAGTGTAAAACTGAATATTACTAATTGAATCTACCATAAATTAAACTATCATATACCGAAAAAATAAATTAAAACTTACCAGATCTAAAACAAATCATATAATTTTGTACCATATAAAATCATATATAATTAGTATAATGTAGTTAGACCACCCCTGAAGAACCTCAATTATAATTTCATCATACATAAAAAACCAAGATGAACCATAGGAAACTAAATAAAAAATGGAATGAATCATTAAAAAAAACATTCACAAACCAATAGAACCATATAGGTATAAATATAAATCCAATAAACCAAAATAGATCTAGAATGATCAAAATAATGAAAATAGAATTCAAATAGAAAAAATTGAATGAAACTATATTGGACCACTCAAACTAATCTCACTCAAACTAATCTTATATTAAAAATGACGAATCAAATTTGACCAAATATAATGAATTCAAACCTATGTGATCAAAACCGACATGAACTATACTAAACTAAACCAAACTGATATGAACCAAATGTAACCAAACTAAATCAATTATAACCCAAATGAATGAAATTTTCAAAGCTAATATAAACAAAAACAAGACAACCTATTTAGAACGAAAATGTCCCAAACTAACTTATATCTAAAAAAACAAAACTATGTTGAAACTTGAGACAAAATTATTATATACCATTAATAAGAAGAGAAATTGTTAATTAATAGTAATTTACTATTTTATAGAATCATTTTTAAACATGGATTTTTCCCCCTTGCTTACAGGAACATGATTTGACCCATGGGGCATTATAGTTCTTATATGTTTGGCGGTGACATGTATAGTCACCAGAGATAGGTATGTTTTAGTTTAGTTTTTATTTTATTTTCTTTATCACATTAGCCACTTAGTCTTTTTACTACATTCCAAGGATGTAGGGTTGTTATATTCCACAAAGGGGGCCAGAAGGGCACTGAAGGTGGCTACATGGTTTTCTTTGAAGGTGAGGTAGATTGGGGTAGTGGAGGGATTAATTAGTGTGTTCTGTTTTTGGATGACTTTATATTATGTTTCTTCTATTTATTTTATTATCCTTCAGTGTGAAAGTCTGATATACGGATGGGTTATACCAAGATTTTTTATGCTACTATTTTAATTAATTATTTATGGGTGAAATTATTACCAAGTAGAGATTCCTCAATTTCCAGACACTTATGATAGCCCATGGGCATATCCCATCCACCTTACTCCATCCTATTCATTCTTATATTAGATTCCAACTAGTGCATTTACTATGTATGAACCATGGTAGGGCCTAGGAAATATAGAATAACTAGGGAGGGCATCGGAACATCTTCGCAATTATATACCTCCATTAGTCTGGTTCACATATACTATCTAGAAAATCAAACAAAATACAAAATCATAGGATCATAGAATCCTGACCTAAATATAGTTAATTCATATCATCTTATTTTATATCTAATTATTCATATTCTATGTACTCCTATTCAGGAGGCTTAAATTATATCTTTTATCAATAATAATTTCCCCTAACAATATTTTCACGTTTTTTAATTTTGAATTTATATACTATATGTGTATATTAAAATTTTATTATAATTATCCTAAAAAATACTAAAATATTCCTAACTCTAAACTCTATCCTATCAAATTGATAAAAATTTTCCACATCCTAAATTTCATGCAAGTAAGCTCACTATGTTCATCTTTAATTTTCCATGCTCTAAGTGTTGGTATCCACTAAGGGTATTCATCAATTTAATCATTCCATTCTCTTCTAGAGACCACTCATAAATACATTTATTAAACTCTTCACATTCCCTCTAAGAGAAAATGGAAAACTTATTTTATAGATCATTCATTTTATCTCATTTCCTTTAAATGATTTTACCAAGAATGATATAGTACATAGAATACCTATCCACCTTAGAATCAGAGGAAGCTTGGTAACAAACATCATTCCTTTTAGTTTCCTCAGTAAGTGTTTACTTAGAAGGACCTTATGGACCTTTAGATAAGACCTCTAAACCACTAAAAATTATATGAATTCATCCTCCTATATTCCTTTTTCCATTTAGGAATTACATTCCACCATTCATTTATATCATTATTACCCATTTATGATTCTTCCAACTATATTAAAAAAATCATGTAGATGAATACAAACCTTGTTTTACTTCAAGTTAGTACCCTTAGTATCTAGGACACCAGGCTTGTAAACATTTAGAGACATGTGTATCACAAATACATTATAATTGAACTCATCTTAAAGTATTTACATAGTTTATTTTTCAATGGGATAGAGGGGAATAAGTGATTCCACATTTTTCGACACTCCATCTCTATGAGATTCACTCTCTAAAAGAACATAAGATGAAACATTTTGGGTTGGGGTTTTCGAAGAAAAACTGATCTTGAACAATCAATCCCAGAAAAGGATAGACTAGTTTATACTACATTCTAGTTGGAGACCCCAATCTAGTATACCATAAGACCATTTCATTTTTCTTCATCTATTTCAGTAGGAAGGACTTTATAGTTATAGTGGAACATTTTATCCAAATTCCCTTGTCGGTTTCATATTTGGAAGAAGTATGATGAAGACTAGAAGTGAACCTATTTTTTATACATATATTACCCTTAAATTTCATTCGATGTATAATTATATGGGAGTTTCAATATGTTAACCTCAATGAAAATACGCATGGTGATATGATGACAAAAATATTGAGTCCTATGGTCTAAACCCAGATAATACCAAATATTGTTTTCAATCACCCTATGGATGGAAACATTTTCAAAATGGAGGGTTGAGATAATAATACACACCCAAACCATTGAGATGTATAATCACACATCAAGAGATAGTCTAAAGATAATCTGTGATAGTAGAAATATATAAAATTTAAAAATAGTGGGTGGAAGACATAGATGTAATCATGTTTTCATCTTTGAGGAAATTTATTAGAATTTTACAAGAGTCAATTAGTGACACCATTATGTAAAATCTAAATCCCCTAAATCCATTGATGGACACGTTAAAAGTCTTAATCGAGGGATGGTAGTGGGAAAAAAATCTTACAGAGAGAATATATGGAGGGATGATGCATTCGATAAGATGAAATTAGTAAGAAAAATATTGGGAGGACCCTTGAAAAGATTAAATACCATCAGGTACACTAATGAAAGGGGTAATAGTGGTGAATAAGATAGATTATGGAAAGGAATAAAACTGTGTGGGGGCTAGTACCAGTGGTAAAATCAGAGCACTAGAGAGTGTGAGGGTGGGAGGTCTGATTAATATGTTCTAGTGGGTATGGTTTTTTACTTCAGTTCCATAATATAATATAATACAAACTCAATTACCATAGATAAATAGTACATAAAAAATAAATATAAGTCAGAATACTAACGACACAAGTGTGGTCATTATATTGAAAAAAGATATCAGAGGGAGGAACTAACCACTAATTTCCATAGAAAAGTCACAAAACCACCCCAGGATTCAAAGGTTAATGGATGGAGAAGAGAGTGGTATGGATTTCCATGGTTTTCACAAATATATGAGGAAAATGGGACTTCTCACTTCAAAAACCTGAGGGGGAAATGTTGTAACTTTTCCATTCAAAAAGACCATCAGTCATCCAGTGGTCTGTTGCAGTTTTTCAGCAGCCACCTCTACCCCTCTTTGAATCTCCCATTACCTCTTGAGATACATATATATCCCCATTATAATGAACAAAATTCCTTTTCTATTAGTTCTAACCCTTATAAATAGAACTCAAACAATTATTGAAAAACTGACATCTACAGTAATTGAAAATTCCAAATTTTAATCAATTTATGAAAGCCTGTATGAACACATGGTTTCAAAATATCCACACAATAATTATTATTATGCACAAGAAGTTTTATTGGAAACCCATCCACATATCCTAAGCTAATTCGGTCAATAATTTAAGGTTTAACAACCTCATTCCACTCCCAAACTATAACAACCCTGCTCTTTATTTCACACTTCAACATAATTTATAACATAAAATCTTCACATGATAAAATATAGAAGATTGATAGGTATAGTGTCTTTAGGTCTTAGGAACATTACATAACAACTTATAACTTGAAATACACATCTTTATTGAAATCTTATTTTACATGACCACACAATTTCCTTCGTACTTAGCATTGCATGAGATAACCTGAGGACATACATAAGAAAAGAGTGATCTATAAAGCATAGTAACAGATTAAAAAGGCATTAAATGTAGAATAAATTACATTATAGGCAATATAAATATTAATGGAGTATAAGAGTAACATGAACATAAAAGCATGATATATCATGATTATCATAACATGGAAATGTGGTATCAACATTTAACATGATATTAGCATGATCTAAGTCTCATTGCACATAGATCATGAGTAAAACCTCATTAAACTTGAATTAATATGAGTAAAAACTTATTTAACTTTAATTATCATGATACTAATCTTTACCCAATGCATTGGAGACCTATCAGGGCGCACCCTTCTTAATCATTTCATTTAATGCATAAATGATCCACATGGATCATATAACATGGATCCATTAAACATCATAATTTATTCCATGATAAAGGAATGTGGAACTCATACATGAAACTCTATAATAAATAAGTAAATGTTCATAAATGTGAATACCCTTGATAGGGAAATGTGTATGGTATTTACTACACAATGACTTTAGCATGGAAAATAGCGGTGCAACTTCAGCAGCATAACGACATGACATAAGAATTCATAAAATTGGTTGATGAGAGAGAAAGGGGTGTATCATCATCTGAAAATGAAATGGAAATTAAGGGGGTCATATAGATACATTTCCCAATATATTTAATGTAATTTATGTTTATAATACAAAATAATTGTTTGAATGTAAATGAGGAGAGAGAAATCCCTTACGGAATTTCGGCATGGTAACAACTGTACATGAGAAAAATTAATGATAGAGAAAGGGGTATAAAATCATTAAAAATATAAGGAGGGAAGTACAGGGGTGGTTATAAATCATACCCAAACATTTGAAATTTAAAATACAAGGGTATAACAATATAACGAAACCTGGAAAAAATGAGAGAGTAAGAAATCCCTTACTTGGAAGTGTGATCCCAAAGGCTTGGGAGAGGATTTAGAGAGACTTCATGGGAACTTGGGGCACATTTAAAGGATTCTAGAGAGAGGAGGTCAGGTATTGGTCGAGCTCCAAAGGCTTTGAGTGAATATAATTGGGATCTTGGGTGGGTTTATATAGGAAAAGGGAGAGAATTTTGTATTATTTATGTTTTGGACACTATAAAGTAAAGTAATAAAAACCACAAACCATACCATAATTTTTGTCCATGGTTTTTGAAAAATAGGAGTGTAAAAAATTATTTAATAAGTCCAATGGCCTAAATTATTAAAATATTAGGCTAGATTATGTAGATGTGAGTCACACACTCAAGTAAATCATGTTAAAATGTTAAAATGTTTTATAAGTCTAGGAAGGTCCACTAAATCATTGTAAAATAAATAAAAAAACATAAAATCACATTATTTTAAATTTAAAACATATATTGGCCTAAAATACTATTTATATTATTTCATTACATCACTATTGGTTCATCATGATCTCATAAAATACATTATATATTTAAACGGTATTTAATTTTTACCCAAAAATTTGACTCTCATAATATTTGGAAAAATTAATTGTTGTATAATTTTGACACCCTGATTCAAAAAATGATATTCATTTTATCTAAATAATTTTATAAATATGTGAATTTTTACTTTTAAAATAAAAACTGACATTTATAAAAAAAATCATGGGTGTTGACAAAAACAGCTTTCGATCCTTAATAAAGATTACTATTGTATTCATAAAAATAATACACTAATTTACATTTAATAAAAAGTAATTTAGAAATAATATTTTATGAACATATTATTTAATTCAATAATCCATCAATTCGTCAAAATAGATTTCTTAATTTAATATTAACTAAAAATTATATTTGTGATTTAAAAACAATTTACAACATAAAAATAATAAAATGAATGTATATTCTTTAATATATACAAAAATAATACACATAACCATAGTTATAGTGTCTTGTTACATGAACCCTTATAACACCCACATATGACCTAAGGGTAAGGTGTACGATGATGACTGACTATTGGGGAGGCTCAGATAACATCGCACGAGTGGTAATCTCTACAAACTTCTACTTCTCCCGTAGGCGGTTCCATTCAATCTTAATGTGTTAAATATCATCTTGGGATTGGTCAAGAGTGAATCCCTGTGATGATATCTTTTTTCTGAGCTCTGAAAATGGGCTTCGTATGGAGAAATTATACTGGAAGAGGCCATCGCTTCCTTTGTCTATGTAAAATGGATTTTTTAAAGCCATATATATATATACTGATCATGTGATCACTGTTCGATGACTATATTAGCAAAGATCACAATTATTGATGATATTTTATAACACAAAAACATAAAACCAAGGAAGTTAATATGTTTTATATAATCATTTTACATAATAAGACATTTAATTAGATCAAGAAAAATTTTCATTAATAAATTTTTGGGTAGTTACAATGTTCCCCCCTTAAGAAATTTTTCCCATGAAATTTCCTTTTACCACTCTAAAACAGATGCAGGTAACTCCGCTTCATCACTTCCTCCGATTTCCACGTTGCCTCTTCAAACTTGTGGTTTCTTCATAACACCATGAAGAGGGACATTGTCTAATTTTCTAGAACTTTTTACCTATGATCTATGATCTTCACTAGCTTCTCTTTATAGAATAGGTTATTCTCCAATGGTACCACCTATGGATTGAGTACATGTGATGGATCAGGTATGTACTTCTTCAAGAGTTATACATGAAATACATCATAAACTTGAGATAGGTTATGTGGGAGTGCTAGTTTATAGACCACTACACTAATACGGTCAAGTATCGTAAACGGTTTAATGTACCTTGGAATAAGATTTAACTTATTCCTAAATATCATAACTCTCTTACATGGTGATATGCAGAGGAATACCATGTATCTGACATCAAACTCTAATTCTCATCAACAATTATTAGCATATCTCTTTTGTCGACTCTGAGTAGATTTAATGTGCTGCTGTATGGTCTTAACCTTATCCATAATTTCTTCGACCATTTATGGACCAAGAATTTTTTTTCTCCCCAACTTCATCCCAACATTCCAGTGTTCTGCACCTATTCCCATAAAGGGCTTCATAAGGATCCATTTGGATTCTTGAGTGGAAACTGTTATTGTAAGAGAACTCAACCAGAGAATGATGTTGATCCCATCCTCCTTTTAAGTCCATTGACCATGCTATCAACATATCCTCAAGTGTTTGGATAGTCCACTCTGATTGGCCATCAATTTGAGGATGATAAGTTGTACTGAATTTCATCTCAGTATTTAGATCATGTTAAAGACTCATACATAACTTAGAGGTGAATCATGGATCTCAATCGAATACAATAGATAGTGGTACTCCATGCAGCCTTACCACTTCTCTAATATATATCATTTCCATTTGATCCAATGAGAAATCCTCTCAAATTTCAATGATGCGTGTATTCTTTGTAAGATGATACAAAACAACCAAGATAGCATGGTTTCCTTTAGATGTCTTTGGAAGTCTGGTGACAAATTCCATGGTGATATTTTCCCATTTCCATGCTAGTATGGGTAATGGTTTCATCATCCCCTTAGACTTATGCCTCTCATCCTTCACTTTTTGACATACTAGGAACTTTGATGTATATTCATCGATATCCTACTTAATGTTATCCCTTCAATAATGCTCTCGGAGATCTCGATATATCTTTTTGTTTCCTAGGTGAATAGAGAAATTCTAACTATGTTCATTATCCAAAAGTTCTTTATTTAACTCCAGATTTAATGGAACACATAGTCTTTTCCTAAATCTCATAATCCCTTCTTCATTAACATTGATCTATAAGGATTTCCCTTTACTAATAGTTTCCACTTTCGTTGAATTCCCACGTCATCCTTTTTATCATCCTTTAATCTTTCCAAAAGAGATGGTTGAGCAATAATTTGTGAAAGGATTGATGGTGTTCCCTTAATTATGATTCCAATGTCCATATTCATCAAATCTAAGAAGATTAGATCGCTTTCAATTATCATCAATGATAGAATCGACGGGTCCTTTCTACATAGAGCATCTAACACCTTGTTCTCTTTCTTAGGGTGGTAATGGATTGAGAATTCATAGTCTTTGATTAGCTCTATCCATCTTCATTGTTTCATTTTCAACTCTCTCTGTGTGAATATATACTTGAGGATTTTTTTATCAGTATATATTTTACACTTCTCTCCAAAAAAGGTAATGCCACCAAATTTTTCAAAGAGAAGATTACTACATCCAACTCCATATCACGTGTTGGATAGTTTTTCTCATGAACATTCAATTGCCTTGAAGCATAGACATTGCCTTTGTCATTTTTCATCAACAAAAACCCCATTCCCATCTTTTAAGCAGCACTAAATACCTTAAATGGTTTTCTACTTGTGGTTAGTGTGAGCACAGGGGTAGTGATATGTCTCTTTTAAACTCCTTGAATCTCTCTTCGAATTCATCACTCCAAGAAAACATGACTCCCTTTTGGGTTATCTTGGTAAGAGGTTTTGACAATCGTGATAAATTTCTCACAAATCAACGATAATATCTAGTTAAACCCATAAAGCTACAAATATCTATCACTGATATTGGCATCAACCATCCCTCAACTGGAGGTGTCTTAGAGGGATCCATAGATATCCCATTATTTGTGATGATATAACCCATGAATGAGACATCCTTCTTCCAAAACTCATAATTTCTGTACTTTTCATAGAGCTTATCCTTTCGTAAGGTCTCTATTATAGTTCTTAGATGCTCCTCATCCCCTCCTTGGTTTTATAGTATACTAGAATATAATCTATAAATACTACCAACAATTTGTCGAGATAATATCTAAATACTCTATTCATCATGTCCATGAAGATTGTCGAAGCATTAGTGAGTCCGAAAGGCATTACTATGAATTCATAGTGCCCGTATCTTGTACAAAAAAATTCTTGGGGTTATCCTTCTTCGTGACACAAACTTGAAAATATCCTGACCATAGATCCACCTTAGAGAAGTATTGTGCTCTACAAAGCTGGTTGAAAAAGTCATTAATTTGTGGAACAGAATATTTATTCTTTATCTTGATTTTTTTAAGATCACGATAATCAATGTAAAGGTGTATCTACCTATCCTTCTTCTTGAAAAAGTGGACTAGTACACCCCATGGTAAAGTACATAGGTGTATAAACCCTTTATCCAAATTCTTTGATAGTTGTTTCTTCAGCTCCTCATGCTACACAATATAAATTTTATATCGATTCTTGGATATTGGAAATGCCCCGAGTATAAGATCAATCATGAATTCAACATATCTTCTAGGAGGAAGAGTAGAAAATTCCTCGGGAAACACTTCAGAAAATTATCTCACAATAGGCATATATTCAAGGATGGTTTCTTCATTATACTCAATAATTTGAGCAAGATACGCATGATCATAGGGTAGTAATATCTACTCTTGAGATGATGGTGCTAAAGAGGATTCATCCTCTTCCTTGCACTGGTACAGAATTGGGGGTCGATTCTCCATATAGAGAGTGATTCCCATCTCATGGTAATTTATGTTGTCTCTATATATGGAAAGCCAATCCATGCCAATAATTTAATCAAATTCCACCAAAGGGAGTATGACAAGGTTTTCTGGGAAGTTTAATCCACAAATTATGATAGGAGATGAGTTATATTAATGGGATGCAATGATTTCCCCATTTACCATTCTCACCGACATCATTACTTCCATTATTTGTGGTGGTGTTGGGATTTATCTACTAAACATTCATGATATAAAAGAATACATAGAACCAGAATCACAAAGTAAAATCATTATTATTGAATGAATAACTAGAATAAATGTCACCACTTCATTGACGGTGATCACTTCAGTGGTAGTAATGGAAAAATATCTCCCTTTCTACCTTGGAGGTTATTGGTATCCTTAAAAACCCTTGGCTTGGAGAACTGGTTTTCAATGTGACTTGGTTATTTCTAATTGAAGTAATGAATAATGCATTGAGGTTTTAATAGAGATTTTATCTACTCTGTCGCAACAATGAGTTTTTCTTGTCAGTAGTTAATGGATAGGTTCCCTTCTCTTCCTCACCTAAATCATTTCGTCGTCCCCTTCAGGCAATTTCTGGGGTGCTTCTTTCCACACCATTGGAAAGTAGGGTGCTAGAATTTCTTAGAAATATTGGATTTATCCATTACACCACCAAAATTAATGTCCACCTCATGATTCTTATCCCCATGATACTCATGGGATTCACCGATCTCTATTTAGACTTTTAGGGCACATCAGACAATTTTCTCATAGCTATCGAAGTCACATATTGCTAGGAATTTCCACAGACTAGGTTTTATCCCACCAAATAAGCGTTCAACCTTGAATTTAGGAGTAATGAAAAATATTGAGGCATATAATGCAAGACTTATGAAGTTTTACTCATAAAATCTAATGGATTCGTCATATTTTTTCTTTAGGGAAAGGAATCAACTTCCCATCTTAAGTAGGAGGGTGCGAGGAAAATATTTATCAAAAAACATTTTCCAGAAATTCTTCCATTCCAATGCCTAAATATCTTCCATAGGCTTTGTATTTTTGATCAATTTAAACCATTTATCAGATTCACCCTCCATACGATAAGTATCTATAAGAACCTTCTCTTGTTTGGAACATTAAAGGATAGAGAAGATCTTTTCAATGCAGTTAATCCATTGTTCGAAAACTAAGGGATCAGACAATTCATTAAAAGTATGAGTCCATTGTCTCATAAATCTCACGATTAAAACCTTTTCTTTATTAGGGGGGTTTGAACATTCCTCTTGACCCATGTTTCTATTCAATATTTGAGTTAACTGTGAGAGTATCATGAAAAAGATTGCGATTACTGCTCCCATCAGAGAAAACTTATAAATTTTATTTATTTTCTTAACGTATCTATGTTATCCATGTTCTACTTCCCAACATATATTCTTAGGGGAATTTTTTTAATTCTATTCATAATAGTTCATACTATGCTTAAGAATTTACCAAAGAATATCCCCCAGGAGTGTCATAACCAAGAGTGCAGCAAGGCCAATTTTCATGCATCGGCCCCCATTCGAGTCTAGATGAAAGAAGCATTTTCAGGTTTTACCCCTAGATACATCTATGCCAGAGCCTCCTCTACCCGATCGTATCCAAACAAAGTTGTATTTTCTTGATAAACCACCTACTCTATAATCACCAAAATATAGGGTCATTTTTTTATACGTAGTCTTATACCTAAGGCTTTCACTAGGGTTTTCTAATCATAATCCCAAAAATAACTAAATCGGTCCTCTAATACTAACTATAACAACCCTTATATTTATTTCACACATAAAAATAATTTATTACATAAAATATTCACTTGATACAACATATACGATCAATAGGTCTAGTGTATTTGGGTCATAGGAACATTAAATAAAAACTTAAAACAGGAAATACACATCTTCATTGAAATCTTCTTTTACATAACCACAATCATTACTTCGTACTTAAAATTGTATAGGATAACCTGAGGACATGAAAAAGAAAAGGGTGAGATATAAAGCCCACTAAGGGAGTAAATAAGGAATAACATGAATAATACTGTACATTTTAAGATATATACATATCAATGGAGCATAAGAGAAACATGAACACAAAGGCACGATATAACATGATTATCATAACATGGAAATATGACATCAAAATTTAACATGATATTAGAATGATCCAAGGATCATTAAACATAGAGCATGAGTAAACCATCATTTCACTAGACATATCATGATACTAATCATTACCCAATACATTGGATTTCTATCAAGCCTCACCCTTCTTAATCATTTCATTTCATTCATAAGTGTTCCATATGGATTACATAACATGGATTCATTAAACATAATGATTTCTTCCATGATAAAGGAATGTAGAATTAATAAATTAAAATCTATAATCAATAAGTAAATGTGAATAAATGTGAATAACCTTTATAGAGAAATGGGAAAGGTATTTACTATGCAATTACTTTGTCTTGGAAAGTCGCGGTGCAATTTCGACAGCATAATGGCATGACCTAAGAATTCATAAAAATGGATAATGAGAGATAAATGGGTGTCACATTATATTAACATGAAATGGACAGTAAAGGGATCATATAGATACATTTCACAACATATGTAATGGAATTTAGGTTTATAATACAAAATAATTTCTTGAATGTAAGTGAGGAGATAGAAATCCCTTTCAGAATTTCAGCATGGTAACAGGTGTACATGAGAGGAATTAATGAGAAATAAAGGGGTCTATAATCATTCAAACATAAGGAGGAAAGTATAGGGTAGGTGAAAAGTCATACCCCATTTTTTTTAATTAAAAATAAAAGGGAATAACAAGATAAATAAACTTGGAAAAAAATGAGATAGGAATAAATCTCTTACTTGGAAGTGTAATCCCAAAGGCTTGGGAGAGGATTGAGAGAGGATTATCGGGAAATTGGGGCACCTTGAGAGGATTATATATAGATTATGGAAGATTTTGGTCAAGCTCCAAAGGTTTTTAGTGAAGATAAGTGGGATCATGTGTGGGTTTATATGGGAAAGGCATGGAATTCATTGTTATTTAGGTTTTGTACACAACACATTAAACTAATCAAAACCACGGACCATACCATAGTTTTTGACAATAGTTTTTTCAAAAGTGGAGTGGAAAATATTATTTTATAAGGTCAATGTACGAAATTATTTAAATATTAGGCTTGATTATGTAGAGGTGAGTCACACTCTCAAGGAAATCATTTTAAAATGTTAAAATGTTTTCTAAGTCTTGGAGGGTCCACTGAATCTTTTTAAAATTAATCAAACAAACCTAAAATCACATTATTTAAAATTTAAAACATATATTTCCTAAATATTCCATTTATATATTTTTATTACATCACTATCGGGTCATTATGATGTCATAAAACACATTATATATTTAAACGGTATTTAATTTTTACCCAAAAATTCGACTATCTCAAAAAATTATGAAAAATTCAGCATTGGATAATTTCAACATCCTGATTCCAAAAATAGAATTAATTTTATCAAAATAATTTTCTAAATATGTGAATTTTTACTTTTAAAATAAAAACTGACATTTATAAAAAAATCATGGGTTTTTACAAAAACAACTTTCAAACCTAAATAAAAATTACAAATGTATTCATAAAAATTATACGATAATTTATATTTAATAAAAATTCATTTAGTAATAATATTTTATTAAGATATTATTGAATTCAAAAATCCAATAATTCTTCAAAATAGGTTTCTTAATTGAATATTAACTAAAAATACTATTTTCACTTTAAAAACAATTTACAACTTAACAATAATAAAATGAATGTATATTCTTTAATCTATAAAAAATAATACACATAATCATAGTGCTAGGGTATTGTTAGATAACCCCTTATAACACCCACATAATACCTAAGGGTAAGGTGTGCGATGGTGGTATACTTTTGGGGTGGCTCAGATAACATCGCTCGGGTGGTAATCTCTACTAACATCCACTTCCCCCATTGGCAGTTCTGTTTATGCTTAACATGTTGAAGCTCGGCTTGGGATTGGTCAAGGGTGAAGACCAGTGATTCAACCTCTTTTCCAATCTCTAAAACATTGTCTTTTTATGGAGAAATTCTACTAGATGATTCCATCACTTCCTTTGTCTATGTATATTGGATTTGTTTAATCCTTATATTTATACTAACCATGTGATCACTATTCAATGACTATATTAGCAATGATCACAAATCTAAATGGTATTTTAAAATTCAAAAACACAAAACTAAGGAAGTGCATATGTTTTATATAACCATTTTATATAATAAGACATTTAATTAGATCAAGAGTAATTTTCATTAATAGAAGTTTGAGTCGTTACACAAACAATCAAAAAAACATCCAAGGAATAACCATTAGTTTAATGTTCTCTAACTAGAAAACAAGATCCAATGCATTTTTTCATAATTTAAACACCAAGATGTTTCTTACCTAACACTATATATCTAAAAACATTGATGGTGTTATTGTTCAACACCTTTCAAGCTTATGGTTCTCCACACCATAATCTTTATCTACCACTACCAATTAATATGATTTGGTTCCTCCTACTTTGAATATTCATATTGAAACAAGTCTCCCATGTTCTAATTAGAATAATTATAGTGGGGACACTCACTATAAGTGTTCTAATAACCATGGTGGACCTGTTTATAGAGAAGTAAAGAAGGATGCTAGAGAGATCCCTATGTAATTTTCTTGATAATTTTTTTGGAAAGTTGGGTGTTTTGGTGTATCATGATTTTGTAGTGGAAGAGAAAAATGTCCAACTGTTCATGGTCTCCAACGTTTTTAATGGAATATTGAATAAATAAGTGTTGTTTCATGCCCTGGGGTAAAGGTCAAATGCATTTTGTTTGGAAGCATGATTCAAAAATGAGTTTCTATTCACAAGTTTCTAGATTTAAAAATGAATGTTTGAATGATGTTTTTATGCCACAGATATTCTGTTGGGGGTTTAAAAGAATGAAAAAGTTATGTAAATTGTGGAGAATTAAAATAGAGGTATTCTAACAATATATTCAGATATATTAAGTGGTGGATTTAAAAGGAGATATCCAAAAATTATGTGGATGGATGATTTGACTGTAGTTAATCGTTTTCAATGGATAATGATTCAAAACATGAAGATGTTTATGGAAACTATAGTGAACCTGACAAAATATCATGAAGTTTTATTTAGTATATTTATTTGAATTAAAAAACATGTTATTTATATGGAAACTTAGATAAGAAATAGAACATTATAGAAGAATGGTCGACCAGTTACACCCAATAGTCTGAGAATATTCACGTCACGCATAGTATTGTTTATACCTCTTATTTGTACTATAAATGCAAAATAGGCATACTTGTGCAGTGTGATCATTCCCATGTGTAGAGAGTGCTGCCTTCCATCACAGAGTTTAGCATTTAGATCATTCCATATAGTTGAAATAATGGACCCAACTACTACATATAAAAAATTATGTAATTGTTCACTGAAGTCATCATTGTAGATTTCTTCCAAAAGCTCATTACACTGAATATTTCTATCAATTATTAGGCCAAAAACATGCATGTGTATTCCCATAAATCATGTTCAAAGACATATGCCACAAATAGATGATTTATGTCCTTTTCTCGAAGACAGATAATACAATCATAAGTAAGTTGGTATCCAGATATTTGGATTTTATCTGGAGTGGGAAATATATGTTTCCATATTCTTCTTAAAAAGATGAATTTGTACGGATAAATAATGTTTGATTTTAATTTCATTAGGCATCGTGGTACTTGGGTGAAACCACCACATTCCAGTTTATAAAAATCCTTAGAATTGATGTTACTAAGTCAATTGTGTTTCCATATGAGGGTGTTACGATCCATGAAACCATACATATGAATATACATACTGGTGTGAGTGGGAATTAGGCTATCAAATTTAGATATTTGTGATAAGAAATAATGCGAGAAATAATATGTGGAATGATGATGGTGTTCTATAGTGGGTTGTCCAAAAAAGTAGTAGTACAATAGTTGAAGAATTCTGATAGGCACTTTGATTAAATTATTTGATGTTTATAGGTTCTTTGGAGGACTAGAAGTGGTGCATGATGGGATTATGTTTTCTAGGAATAATAGGATATACCAATAGTTTACAGAACCATTAGTATACAGTATGTGGGATGGTATGTATTACATTGTTCTTAAACCATTGGTATACATATATCCAAACAGTTTCATTGAAACTATTGGAATAGAAAATTGATAAAATCTATATTCTAATTATTCTTAAACCATTATTATACATATAACACAATAGTTTCTTTAAATTCATTGGAATAGAGTAAATTGAAACATCCTATATCCCAAAGGTTTCATTGAAACTGTTGGAATATTGTACCCTGAGAAAACCCTATACCAACGATTTCTATAAAACCATTAGTATAGGGAAAATATAATGCTCAACATTACAGTGGTTCCTTGATCATAGGTTCTTGGGAAAGTGGGTGGTTGTCAGTGTGGAGGCTGGTTATAAGATTGATTTTGTAGAAATGGTGGTGGGTTTTGAAATTGGTTTTGGTTTGGGGGCCTAGCTTGATTTTGTGGATTTCTGAACCCATATTGAACATGGTTAGGCTCTCTCCATCATTGATTTTGTTAGAACATCCTTGGTTGAAAGGATTCCACAAAATTTTCCATTCCCTGTATTTCATCATATTGGTCAGTGAAATGATCAAGTGATGAACGTAAACCACATACCTTAACTGGTGATTATTGGTCACCCATTTATTTCAAGGTTATATGTTTCACCAAAATGGTTAGCTATTCAATCTTAGTTTCTAGTAAGGGTGATATATGAGAAGTTCATACCTCATAAATAAATTTTGTTCCATTGCCTCTTGTACCAAACTATTGCGAGTTATGAGAAATGTTCTCAATCAAACCATTGGATTCTTCTGGTGCCTTTTCAATCAAGTAAACTCTAGATGATTGATAAATAAGGATCCTATCGTTGTCTAGTAAACCTTGATATAAGAATACATGAAAGTGATGATCCTAAATGGATTGATGTGGGAATCTGACACATATCTTTTTTAATCTTTCCCATTACTCGTATAGGGTTTCTCTAGATGAATTTTTGATGGCATAGATCTTCTTTCTCATGGTTGTGCTTCTTGGGGTGGGGAAGAATCTTTTCATGAATCATCTCACCAGGTCATTCAAATCATCTACATATCCAGGTTTTAGACCATATAACCATTATTTGGCAGCTCCTTCCAAAAAAAATGGGAATTCCATCCACTTAACTTGTTCCTCAACTGCTCCAAGTGGTCTGAATGTTGAGTAGACATGTGTGAATTCATTAATATATTTGTTGGGATCTTCACCATCCATGACATGAAACAATGGAAGAAATGGAATCATTTTAGGTTTCATCTCAAAATCATTTTGTAACACTGGCATTACAAGTTGATTATTCTGATTAAGGAATTATTGGGCACAACGGTCTCTAAGAGTTGGGTATGGATTTCTAGCCATTATGATAGGCTTAGAGTGAACCCTTGAAGTTTCACTTGAGTATGTAAGTAAAATTTCCTCAAATTCAGATTGTAAATTAATATTTCTTAGTCTATTCAACAAGTTTCATTCAATTTCAGAATCAAGGGGGAAAGGTTCAGTGTATGAGGTTCTAGTTTTGAAACTTCAGAATGAAAATAAGAAAAGATAGAAGAAAGAGAGAAAAAAATGGTTGGGACTACTTCCCCGGTAACGATGCCATTTTTTGACACGTTCTTGTCGTGGGGTGTGAAAAAAACAAATATAACCTAAGTTAAAATGTATTAAAGTGGGTAACCAAAGTTTTCTCTAGAGAGGATTCCACAACAATTATGTCTTTCACTTAAATTAATGAAATAAGAATAGTTTGTTTTTGAAAATGTGTATGTTGAATAATAAAGAACGAAATTCAAAATATAGGATGAAAAAGTGGAAGAAGAGAGTGGTGGGGTCGTGGTAGGATCACCATTTTCAATGTCATCATAGTCACAAATATAATCTCCCCTCTCTCCCTTTTGAATGAATAATGAAAGACTAATCGATCGAGTTATCAATCACCCTTAGTTCATGAAACAAATGGTACTCACTCGTATGTGCATTGAAGTTCATAAAAAATCCCAAAACGACTAAAGAAAGTCTTGATCAGGAATTATTTCTCCTTATAAATCTAGAAAAAGTTCACTAGTTCCACACACATGCCAACGATTGTCGGACACTCACCACCTAATGCAATCTACTTGATCGAGACATATTATACTAGGTGGAAGAAGATTAAAAGTCCTCAACCAAAGTAATTAAAAATGAATAAACATACCCAAAACACAATCTCATTAAGAGAATTGGTAAAAACTAGGAATATAATTCATTCATAAGAAAAATAAGATTTTACATTAAATAAAAATACTCTGACATTACAAAAGTGAAACTCCCCCTTCCCCAACCACTCAAAGGTTTTACCCCTCCATGTGAATGGTAATAGAGTTGAAAGGGGAATAAGAGAGCATGATGAAACAACACAAAGAGAAAATAGAAAATAGAAATAACTTCATGAACTCAATCCTCCAGCACAACCCTTCTTGAACCTTCTTGAACCCCTTTGAATATAAGTGAACACTCTCATTTATAGGCTTGTGGAGTTGAAATTTTCCCTCCAAAATTAATCCACCGAACATTTGAGTCTGATTATCTTATTAAATTGATGAATCTCAGGAAGGTTTCTTCATAAATGTTATTCCCATCTATCCTTTTAATGCTTAATCAAAAGATCAGAGAATGTGAACTAGAGTCACAAAATTTACCCTCAAATTACTAATGACATATTTTCCTGCCCTAGGATACTCTTCAACTTCCTCTTTTTTGTTTCACCCAATGGATGAATTTATGACCTTATATCTTCATAAAATTAAATGGAAGCATTCAGCTCAATGTCCTATTTCTATTCCTGATTGAATATACTCATTTGGACAATTGTAGGACCAGATAAGACTCATTAATTAATGTGGGTTCCATTCTATAGGCTATAAAACTTTCTTCTCTTGATTGATTTATCGGGGCCAGTGTGTTTGGAATTGGATCTATGTACAGAAGAAGAAGTTTTATCCCACGAGCATATAAATCCAAAAAAAGGAATCAAGAGATTTGGATAAAAATTGTAAACAATATGCCCAAAATATAGAATCTCTAAAAAACTGTTAAATATCCAGAATTATCCAATTTCCACAATTGAGAACATAATTCACCAAAACCCTAAGATGATAAAAATCATCTCAAATTGATTAATTAGAATATGTTAAATCATTGAAACACATATGAAAATTAATGAAAATAATATCTCTATCAATTCCACCACAATTAGCACTTGGACTCCTGGGCAAGTCAAAATCAAAATCAAATCAAACCAAATTCAAAACACATGCCATTGAGATCAAACAACTCCATACCAATAGATAAAATATATCATGCCTCATCCATAAACATTATTCTACATTATCAAATCATACCATTCAATATTTATCCACTTCATTTCTTCTCCCATGCCCACAAGACACCTACCTCACATGAATTTTCTCTCATCTCAAAAATATCAATTTTCAATAATGTTTTTCTCATCCACACCAATGCATGGGTCACCATAGGTTTGAAAAACATATACTTATACACCAAATGTGAGTCAAGGATAAGTGTTTATCATGAATAATTTTTATGTTATTTCTATGGCTTTCGGTTGGTAGGATTTCTATGTGAAAAATTATGAGGCCGAATGAGGAGGGCTTGACTCTTTTTGAAGCAAAATTGCATAATTCTTATTTTCACACAAGTATGGTATCCTCCTCACTCCTATTAGTAGATATTAAGTTCCATCATCATAAAATCTCAATAAATGTTAAAAAATAATAGTATTTCGGCAGAAAAAATTTCAATCTTCTCAAACATGATTTTTCGTGAATGCTCCAGAAAAGGAACAACTATTTTCCTCCATTAGAAGCTCCAGAAAGGAAAAACTTCTTTTATAATGAATGCTCCAGAAAAGGCAAAAATTTCAATAGAATTATTTTTAATCATCACACACATGTCTTAGACATCAGATTTTCCACCCAGAGTTTCACCAAATGAGGTAGCACAACAAAAGACAACTTCACTCACACTTAAGTTCAACTATATCACGCAATTTCACTTCAATAGAATGTTGGATAGGGAAAATTGGATTGTAAAGTGGCTAACCTAACAACTTTTTCATTCCTTCTAAGTGCTACATGTATTAAATGTACAAGGAAGGCAATAATTAAAGAGATTCTCTTGAAAAGGGGGCTTTTAAACCAAATAAATGCCTCAATAATTTAAAACACATATACCACAAACCCTCAAGTTTTGAAAGGAATAAATCAAATTTTGGTTAAAGAAGCATGTTCTAGTTCTCTCAATAAGTGAAGTGAATTAAAACAATATAAAAACAATGGTTCAAAATCCTCACAGAAAAGTGATTTCAAATATAAAGACAGTGATATGTGGCATGGGATTCAAAAATCTATGTAATTATCATGAAATTCCTAATGAATTTAACATGAAATAAAGTCATTTCTTACATTCATTTAATCTCAGTTTCATGGAATAAATTTTTTCAATCAATTATATGGGTTTCAAAAACGGAAATGATATTTAAATAAGATCAAATGATTCAAAAAAACACCAAAAAAATTAAAAAGAAACACAAATAAATTCGAATATCATACAATTTTTTTTTGAAAAAAAACAACAAATGAAAATCCTAAACTAATAAGGTTCTATAACCCACTCTTAAATAATGCAATGTACTCAATTAATTAAAGTTTATTTAACATTTAAGAAGATTTTAAAATGAATCACCCCAGAATGTAAGTGTAAAGGATAGGTACAACCTGATGGACCGTATTGATAGACATGTTAGAGCAGCCAGATCTCCTCCACTGGAACTAATGAAAAGGTCCCATGGAAGTTCTTTATCGTGTTCCCATTAATAGTGAAGGGATTATGCTATCCATCCTTCATAATTAACATAGAACCAAAAGGATATATATGAGTGACGATAAATAGACCCTCCTATCTGGAAGGAAGTTTACCTGTAATCATCTTGAGTCTTTAATTGAGAATAAACACTTTATCTCTAGGATGAAATTCTTTTGATTTGATCAGTTTTTCATGAGCCACTCTTGTTCTGTCTTTATAAATCCTTGAAATTTCAAATTCTTCTCTTCTAATTTCCTCTAACTTCTCTAACTGAAACCTTCTCTCTTTCCTATAACTTTCGAGATCCAAATTAATCTTCTTAACAGCCCAATATTCCTTATGCTCTAGTTCCACAGGTAGGTGACAACTTTTCCAATAAATCATCCTTTAAGGAATCATTCCAATCGGAATCTTGTAGGCTGTTCTATAAGCCCATAATGTGTCTTCCATCTTTCGTATCCACTTCTTTATGTTTGGTTTAACAGTCTTCTCAAAAATTTATTTGATTTCCCTGTTGGAGACTTTATCTTGACCATTTGTTTGTGGGTGATATGGAGTTGATGTTTTATGATGCACCCCATACTTCTATAGTAAAGCCTTCATTCTCCTATTGTAAAAGTGAGTCCCTTGATCAATGATGATGGATCTAGGAACTCCAAACCTACAAAATATGTTGGCCCTGACAAAATGACAAACAACATTAGCATCATCAGTCCTGGTGTCTTTTCCTTCCACCCATTTGTAATCGTAATCAACCTAAAGCAATATATAAGAATTCCAAATGACATTGTTAATGGGCCCATAAAATATATCCATCATACTTAAAAAATCTCACAAATATTATGTGGTTGTTGGGGCATTTCTTTTCTCCTTGAAATGTTTCCAGAAAACTTACATTTTGGAA
Source organism: Viscum album (assembly GCA_963277665.1). NCBI lineage: Eukaryota > Viridiplantae > Streptophyta > Magnoliopsida > Santalales > Viscaceae > Viscum > Viscum album. Next base: position 748,264,281 of record OY728138.1, on the reverse strand, counting down.
ACCTTTTAAATAATTCATGAGAATCATTAAAAATGGTTGGAAAATAATGTCTAGATTCTAAAACCTTTCGTGTTGTCCTTTGAGGTCAAAAGTGGCCTCCACAGGTTAATGTGTGACAAAACTCAAAGACATAACCAATTTTACTCTCAGGCAAACATCTTCTTATCACTTTGTCATTACAAATCATCAAAAGAAATGGATCATCCCAAATGTAATATCCCAATTGAGATTTATGTTTGTGAATTTGATGATAATTGAAATGAGATGGGATTTGAGATGTTATCAGATAATTGACCATGTCAGAATACCAAGTCACTTCTCATTTAACCATGTACAGCTGCTCTCATGGAAGGGGATCAGTCAATTATTCTTTTTCTGTAATTTCAGCTTTAGTGGTGTTAGGAAGCCTGCTTAAATGATCATACACTTGGTTCTCATATCCCTTTTTGTCATTGATTTCTATGTTTAACTCATGGAATAGTAACATCCATCTCACTAGCCTCATTTTATCTTCATCCTTCTTCATCGAGTACCTGAGAGCTGTATGATCATAAAATACAATGACTTTAGTTCCAAGAAGATATGATCTAAATCAGTCCAAAGAATAAAATATAAAAAAATACTTTAATGTGGTTGTGTAATTTAATTGAGCCGCATACAAGGTTCATGAAGCATATGAAATGAATTATGGCCTACCCTCAATTCATTGAGAAGGAACTTATCCAACTGCTTGGTTGGAAGCATCACAAAGTAGCTCAAATGATTCTTCCTAATTTGGTGGTTGCATCACAGGTGGTTTAATCAATCTCCTCTTCATCTCATCAAAGGATTCCCTACATGCAGCATTATAATCAAAATCAGCATCTTTCAAAATAAATCTTGAGAGAGGGAGATAAATCTTACAAAAATCCTTGATAAACCTCCCGTAGAATATTGAATGTCCTAAAAAAGATCTATCATTATTCACACAAGTTCGGTAAGGCAATGAATTTATCACTTCAATTTTTGACTTATAAAATTCAATGCCATTTTTAGAAATGAAATGCCCAGGAAAAATCCCTCTCTCAACCATGGAATGAAACTTTTCAAAATTAAAAACAAGATTTTTTTTCAATGGAGGTTTTCAAAACAATTTTCAGATTTTTCAAACAATGGTCAAAAGAGTTTTAAAAAACCGTGAAATAATCCTCGAAAACCTCCAAGCAATATTCAATGTGATCAGAAAATATACTTACCATGCACCTCTGAAATGTACCTAGAGAATTACATAATCCAAATGGAAACCTTTTATATTCAAAAGTTCTTAAGAGACATGTAAAGGATGTCTTCTCTTGATCCTCAGGAGCAATGGGTACCTGGAAATAACCTGAAAATCCATCCAAAAAGCACTACTGAGTTCTCCTAGCCAATATCTCTAACATCTGTTCAATGAAGGGAATGGGGAAATGATCTTTCTGAGTGACCTGATTTAACTTCCTAAAATCAATTCACACTCTCCAACAATTTTGAATTCTCACAGGGATTAATTCATTCTTTTTATTCCTCATAGTGGTTAGGACAATTTTTTTGTAAATACATGAATTGGGATTACCCAATGTGAATCTAAGATGGGATAGATAATCCCAGCTTCCAATAGCTTCTCAATATCCGCCATCAAAACCTCTTTTAATGTGGGATTCGACCTCCTTTGGGGTTTCCAAATAGGTTTGGAATCTCCCTCAATAAAAAATCTATGTGAGCATATTTTTATGTTGATTCTAGAAATATCACCTAATCTCCACCCTATCGCATGGATATTCTCTCTCAAAAGATCAATCAATGATTTCTCTTGTGTTTCAGAGATATTATTAGCAATTATAATTGGTAGTTTCTCTCTCTCCCTAAGGTACACATATTTCAAATCATTGGGGAGTTGTTTGTGTTCCAAATTAGGGGGATGCTCAAGGGATGAAACTAAATTGACTTTTCCAACATCCAAATTGTGTACCTCCTATACACAAGAAACTATATAATCTTCTTCATCAGTTAATAAATCATTAATGAAGTCATATTTTACCTCTTTCTCCCAGATGAAATCAGAATCTCCAGCATGTTGGACATGCACATGTTCAATGATATTTTCAACGGACGAAGTATTTCCTAAGTCTAAGAATTCATAGAGCATACATGATTCTTCAATGGGTTCTACACAATCTTTATGGGAAATTTAAAAGATTCATTGATCATCCGATATTTTCCTCATAGATTAAAAAATATTGAAGTGGACCGTGCTCTCTCCAAACTCCATGGTGAGTGTCACCTTGTGGACATTGATGATGGTTTTATCCATCTTCAAGAAATTCTTCCCAAAATGATGGGTTAATGTGATGACCTCTTGTATTCTTCCATATTTATCTTGAAGAAGTCACTTGGGAAGAAGAGATCTTTGAATTTCACAAGGACATCCTCCAAAACTCTTGTAGGGAAAACTGTGGATCTATTTGCAAGATGGACCACCACTCTTGTGGGTTTCAAGTCTCCCATCTAAAAATAAGTTTATACTAAGTGAGTCAATACATTAATTGAAGCACCTAGATCACAAAATGTTTCAGAGAAATTTAAATAAACAATAGTGCATGGAATGGAAAAAGTCCCTGGATATTGAAATTTGGTTGGAAATTGTGGTGTGATAAGGGCTGAGACACTTCTTCCAAAGTTGATCCTTAAATTCCATTGATGTCTCCTCTTCTTGGTACAATGAACCTTAAAAATTTTAGCATACTTTGAAATTTGTATGACTGCTTCATGTAAGGGGATATTGATTTCCACTTTCTGGAAGGTGTCCAGAATTTCCTTTTAAAGTGCTTCCTCTTGCAATTTCTTTTATTCCATCATCTTTGATGGAAATGGAGGAGGTATTTTTTTATTCTCCCCATTTTTCCTTTGAAATGGATTTTCTTTTCTCTTCTTCCCTGGTCTATCCTTCTCTTCCTCCGCTTTATTCTCTTCTTCACAATTCATGTTCATAGAATTTTCAGAGTTTAAATCTTCATTCTCCCTCAACTCAGGTGGTCTTATTTCAGGTTGATGAGATGATGGGGGTGAGAGCTATTTTCAACTTCTTTTTGTTATCATTTTGAAATTGTCCATTGGGTTTGGGGTTGTTTGGAAAGGAAGTTTCCCAGGATTTTTGGTCATGATTTTAACAAAACATTTCATCATGTTTTCCAGCTTGTCAACCTTATCTGATTGGTCATCAAACTTGGATTTTAGTTGTTACATAAAAGTTTTTGTGATGGTTGATGGTTTATCAAAGGGTCTTCGTAAATTGGGTAGATGGTGGTATGGAGGTTGGTTATAAGCTTGCATTTATTGAAATGGTGGTGGGTTTTTTAACTTGTTTTGGTTTGGGGGTCTAGCTTGATTTTATTGATTTCCAAACCCATATTGAACATGGTTACACTCTCTCAATCCTTTTTTTTGATGGAACTTACTAGGTTGAATGGCTACCACAAAATTTTCCATTCCCTATATTTCAGCACATTGGTTAGTGAAATGTTCAGGTGATGAGCATAAACCACACACCTTAGCTGGTGCTTGTTGGGAACCCACATGTTTCAAGGCTATCTCTCTCCCCAAACTGGTTAGCTCTTCAATATTAATTTCTAGTAAGGGTGATGGATGAGAATTTCATTCCTCATGAATACCTCTTGTGCCAGTACCTCTTGTATGAAACTATTGCGAGTTCTGTGAAATCTTCTCATTCAAACCTTTGGATTCTTCTGGTGACTTTTAAATCAAGGCACATCCAGCTGATGTATCAAGAAGGTTCATATCATTTTCCTATAAGCCTTGATAGAAGAAGAAACGAAATTGATGATCCTCAATGGACTGATTTAGGTAGTTGACACATAGCTTTTTAAATCATTCCCAGTACTCGTAATGGGTTTTCCAGATTATTGTTTGATGGCATATATCTCATTTCTGATGGATGTGCTTCTAAATATGAGGAAGAATCTTTGTATGAATCATCTCACTTGGTCATTACAATCATCCACATATCCAGGTTTTGGACCATACAACCCTTCTTTGGCAGCTCCTTCCTATGAAAATGGGAATTCCTTCCACTTAACTTGTTCCTAAACTACTCCACGCGGTCTAATTGTCAAGCAGACATGTGTGAATTCATTATTAAGTTTGTTGGGATCTTCACCTGCCATGACATGAAACATTGGAAGGAATGGAATCATGTTAGGTTTCATCTCAAAATTAATTTTTTAACACTGGAATGACAAGTTGATTATTCTGATTAAGTAATTAGGGGGAAAAGGTCTCTATGAGTTAGGTTTTGATTTCTAGCCCTTATGACAGGCTCGGAGTGAACACTTGAAGTTTCACTTATGTTTGTAAGAGAAATTTCCTCAAATTCAGACTGTAAATTAAGGCTTCTTAGCCTATTAAACAAGGTTATTTCAATTTCAGTATCAAGGGGGAATGGTTTAGGGTTTGAGGTTCTAGTTATGAAACTTTGGAATGAATATAAGCAAAGAGAAAAGAAAGATAGAGAAAAAAAAGTTTGGGCACTACTTTCCCATCTACAACGCTATGTTTTGACAAGTTCTTGTCATGATGTGTGACAAAAACAAATATAAAATAAGTTAAAATGTATTAAAGTGGGTAACCTATGTTGTATCTAGAGAGGAGTGCACAACAATTATGTATGTCACTTAAATTAAAGAAAGAAGAAGAGGTTGTTTTTGAAAATGTGTAAGTTGAATAATAATGAAAGAAATTCAAAAGAAAGGATGAACACTAATTGATGAAGAGAGTGATGGGGTTAGGGTAGGATCACCTTTTTCAATGTAATCATAGTCACAAAGATTACCTTCCATCTTTTCCTTTTTAATGAAAATGGAAGACTCCTCGATCGAGTTATCAATCCCCCTTGGTTAAAGAAACATATGGAACTCACTTCTATGTGCATGGAAGTTCATAAACCATCCCTAAAAACTAAGTCAAGTCTCTATCCGGAATTTTTTCTCCTTGTAACTCTATAAAAAGATCACTAGTTCTACACACGTTCCAAAGATCACTGAACACTCACCACCTAACACAATCTGCTCGATCAAGACAAATTGCACTAGGAAGAGGGAGATTAAAATTACTCAACCAAAGATTTTAAAAATGAATACACAAAACCCAAAACACAATCACATTAAGAGAATTTTGGAACAATAATAATAGAAGTCATTCAAAAGAAAAATAGGGTTTTACATTAAATCACAATACTCTGACATTACAAAAGTGAAACCCCCCCTTCCCTGATCACTCAAAGGTTTTATCCCTCCATGTGAAGGGTAATAGAGTTGAAAGGGGAAGAAGAGAGCATGATGATACAAATGAAAGAGAAAATAGAAAATAAAAAGAACATCAATAACTCAATCCTCCAACACATCCCTTCTTTCACCTTCTTAAACCCCTTTGAATTGAAGTGAACACTCTCATTAATAGTCTTGTGGAGTAGAAAATTTCCCTCCAAAATCACTCTACCTACAGATTGAGTCTGGTTGGAATAATAAATTGTTGAATATCAGGAATTTTTCTTCATAAATGTTGTTCCCCCCTTCCTTGTGAATGATTACTCAAGATATCATTGAATTTGGACAAGTTTCACAAAAGTTATCCTCAGGTTACTAATGAAATATTTTCCTCTATGAGGAGACTCTTCATCTTATTCTTTTTGGTCACATCCAAAAGATTCCTTAATGACTGAATTGATTTATCAAATACAACAGAAGCATGATTCCCAGAGTCTGTTTTCTATTACAGTTATAATCTCATCATTTAGACAAATTTAGTCTGTGATATGACTCATTAATTAAGGTGGGGTCCATTCTGTTGTCCATAAACATTTATTCTCTTGATGATTTATCAGGGACAATGTGTTTGGAATTGGATCCAGGTCCAGAAGACACAGTTTCAACCCAAGAGAATATAAATCATACAAAAAAGGAATCATGAAATTTGGATCAAAATTGTTAAATATATGCATGAAATACAGAATCTTCACAAAACTGATAAATATCCATAATTAACAAATTTTCACAATTACGCCCCTAATTCACAAAAACACTAAAATGATACAAATCAGCTCAAATTAATTATTTGGAGGGGGTTAAATCATTGAAACATATATGAAAAATAATAAAAAAATTATCTCTATCATAGTGCTGATGGGTCTATAAAAGGCGGAGGAGGCATCTATTTTAGGGAATCCAACCTAGGAGCACACATGTAGCTAAGGTGATCGAGCCGATGGTGAAGGCTGACAACCAAAAGGATAGAGGCCAAAAGGATTGTAACAAAAATAATTAACATTCCAAAAGGATTCACTAGTAATAAGTATCTTTTAGAACCTATATGGTTTATGTTTCTTTATAACCATTTGTTTCAACTCGATGAATAAGAATAATTAGTTCCATTATCCCATGAATATATGATGAAATTTTTAACCATGTTAATCTTATTATTCTTTTTTGTTGTTGTTTATAATTTTATATTTTTAGATTGTGTGTTTTTTAGACTTTTAGACATAGGATATAAAGATTAATAGAATAGTGTGATAATGATCGACATAGTGTGATGACCGGTGTGTTTTGTCTTCCCAATTTTGGGAGATAATTTCATGGGGGGATATTTCAGAATAATTTTATATAGTTGTGCTTCTGGTAGTGTATGGTGTTTTCTGGGATTATTGCTATAAATTTTTATGAAGTATGTATTTCCATTGGTGTTTTGGAAGAAGGTCCTTCCAATGTATGGGATTCCTATGAAGAGGTATTAGAGGCTTAGTTTCTCATGTATGATACCAATAAGTGGTATTATAGGATGGTTTATTGTTATAATATATAATATCAACATAATATCTAAATTAATTTACTGTAGTGCTTAGTGGAAGATCATGGTTGAAGAGGTCATAGTGAGCAGTTTATCAATGTTATGGAAAGAGTCCACTTTAAAGATGTAGTGGTACTATATAGTTTTTTTATAGATATAAAAAATATTCTTGACTAGATGGATTCTTGATGTGTTCTTTATTATTGAGGTAGGTATTTGAGTTTGAATTAAATACATTGAGTTTCCTCAGGTCATGTGGTATATTAGTTTCAGAGGGATGCTCAATAGAAGATGGCAGTGGCACTAGGTGTGATATTTGATTTCATGAGTGCTCTAGACACAATAGTCATGTGAAATATTTTATTCATTGTATGTCATTATGAAAGGTGGTGGAAGTTTTTTGGAGTTCTTGAAGCATACTAAGGGCCATTTTATAAACACAAATATTGTCTACGAAATTACAATAAGGGGTTGATTCATGTTTATTAATGAGGTATTGGATAAATATGTCAGTTCAGTTTGATGGAAATTTCAACTCATGGCACTATACTATTTGGATTTTTATATATAAAGGGATATTAGAGTAGGAATTATAGTGATTGGAAGATCAATTCTTGGATGGAAATGTTCTGGATGTTCCCACAACTTGTAGCTGAGGATGATGAACAGTGGAAGCAGGAGGAATGTGGAAGTGTATGTGATTCATGCTAAGGGGGATTCATAGTTATAATGAAGTGTTTATAGGTTTCAAAAAATATAATTAAATTCCTTGAAAGAGTTCTGTAATGTTAGATATTTTGTGGCTAGAAGGAAGATTTTGAGGCACGGTTTTCATGAATACATTATAGTAAGAGAGATAAAAAAGTAAGGGTGAGAAACATAAGTCATATGAAGTTTTTCTGGAACTTGGTTGTAGATATTACAATCTCATATGTCTATGAAATATGTTAAAAGTTCATATTGTATCTATCATTGAAGGAAAAGTTTCTTAAAACTAAATTTTAACCAGGTAAATCATGATACATGTGGATTAGAAGTTTTTCCAGAATATGATAGAATGAAGGGAATGAAAGTAAGTAAGTTGTATAGATGTTGTCTCTCTTATATTCGAAGTCGTTAGAAGGAGTTGAACACATTAACATTAAAACCCAAAGGGAGATCCCAAGTCCAGGGAACTTGTTTCTTTACAAATTGGAGATGAATACTTTTTATACTTCTATTTTCAGTGGTACCAATCATTAGATGGTCATCAGAGTAATGAAAAGATCTCTAGAATAAAGGTGGGATCCTCGAATAATTGGGCCCAATAAAAGGAGTTGGAGTAAAGGAACACGGATGCAATTGTTTTCCCAAATCATGTTTAATTGAAAAATATTTGTATTTGAAGGAAAAATGGGGAAATATAGGATAATTTTTCATGGTGGATTCCATTGAGGATTTCAAAAGAACCTATGTGAAATGGGAAGACTCATATTTTCATTTTAGAAATTGTAGTGGACTCGTGTGATGCTAGGTGAAATGAGGTACTAGGTAGAACTTACATATTGTTCCAAGGAATATAAATCATTGAAATTTATGAGGATGAAGAAGAAATTTGAAAGTTGATATGAGGCCATAAATTTTAAAAGTATCTTTAAATAGAATTTTACTTTGTTTTGGTTAAGGATAATATGGATTAGCATTGAACATAATTTGAAATATATTATAAGATTTAATTGAATATTATAGAAAAAAATTATTTTAAAATTTCAGTGAAAACATTAAGGTCAAACTAAATGTGGGTTTTAAGGAATTTTTAAGCAAAAATTCCATGATTAATTTATAGAGATCATGAGAGTCTCAATAAAAGAAAATCAAGGATGATCATAAGACTTCCTTGGTCAAAGGGAGTTTTTTAAAGGTAATAAAATAATATGAAATCTTTTAAGATTAATCAATTTGATTAGGAGAAGTAGATCACTAAATATCTAAACACAATTATAAGGAATATATAATATGAAAATATTATTTAGATATCCTGAAGTGATCTTTATCATTATGTTATAAACTAATTATAACTGGTAGTGGGATACAATTACAACAGTGGGACTCTAGAAATAATAATGCGAGCATACATATATATGAGAATAATGAATGGATCCTAGAGATACCCATTATAACAACTTGTGAATATAGTGACAAATTTATGACTAAAAGCATATAAGCGATCATAAAAAGGATTTATAACCCACATTGGGACCGATCATATAACAATATGTGGGTTCCTTATGATGATTTATTTCCAACATTTTTAGGTGAGGTTGAGATATAATATTTGAGTGAATCATATCCAGATGGTTACAAAGTTTTATTGATGTGAAAATAAAAGTAAAAATCACCAATAATTCAACACTACCCCTAAGTGGTGAAGATCTATCCCGGATCTTCAACTGGTATAAAATCATATACATGGTATATTTATAAGATAAAAAATTTTCTAGGGATATAAAATCTAAATTCTATCAATAAAATGTGGTTATCAAAATTCCCTGATAAGAACTATAATAATTAAATTAATAGAATGTCACCCTATCTTCCATCCATTATTCTGGATGTAATAGATGAAATAAAAACATGATTTCCACACATTGAGAAGGATTCTATTATGTCTATTATTGATAAGTGAAATATGAAGGTTAATTTAAAATCTCAAAAATAATTTTTTAGTTTTCTATCTAAAATGGTTTACACAAAAGTCATGAGGATTCAAATAAATATGGAAATATATGATAAAATAGAGAGAATATATAAATATAATTTTAAATTTTAGTAGTAAAAATTAAAATTTTAGTGAATTATATTTGAGTATATATAGATAGACGATGAAGAAAAAATTTATGACTATATTCAATGAAATTTCTAGTATCATTTGAAGGTATGGGAAAAAATAAATGATTCCATAATTAAAATAAAGTTGATGAGAAATTTTCCAAAAATATTTGATCTTAATATCTCAACATTAAAATAAATAGAAGATCGGCCTTTTAATTAACATTAAAAAATTACAATTTCTTACAAAATTATAAATATTCAATATTTCAAATATAAGAGCATGGATGAAATGAACATTGAGGCTATGAGAAAATTCAAAACTAAAGAAGATAAATTCAAAGAATAAAGTGAATCTCATTATGATGAATTTTATGAATATTATTAAAGGATCATGGCTCTTTTATTAAATAAATTTAAGAATTGAAAGGGAAAAAATAAAGAAAAAACCCCATCAATGTGTTATTAATATAGTGTAATTTGACACTTTACTGTAAATTTTTAAAAAAATAGGGTTGAATATAAATAAGATGAATGATATGATAAATCTTTGAAAAGTAAATGTAGAAATATCTTTAATGAAGAAACCAATTTTTGTGAAATAAAGTAAAAGTTTCCAACAAGAAAAAAATAATCATGAAGAGAAATGAATTAGAAGTCGAATCCTCATCAAGAATCAAATCAGAAGTTAATTTTATTGAATATTCAAAAATTTCATGGATCATGTTGAAATATGTATTGAAACTTTAAGTAACATAGAATATGAATGTGAACCAACTAACATATAACATACGTTGAAGGATAAACTAGGATAATGTCTTGAGTAGCACACAAAACTCAAATAAGTGAATGGGTTGTTGATGAAATATTATTCAAACATAACTAAAGTAAATTAGGATTATATCAAGAGGGAATAAATATACATTGATGAAATAAAACAAATTCAAATTTGAAGTGATTGAGAAAGTAAATATGGTGAAATATATTGATGAAAAACATTCAATAAGAGAAGAATAACTTTAAAAGTCACAATAAATGTTTATTAAAGCTAAGAATAATTTAAAGATGATATGTGAATACATCAACAAAGAAGTTTAGGTCAAATCTAAATCATTACAAGTATATGAAATGATAGGTTTAAAGAGGAATGTTAATTATTCTCCTATTAAATTTCAAAATAAACTTGTTGCTACAAAAACTACAAGTTCTTATACTAAATTATTATTTTTATGGACCATGATGAATTATGAAAACCCTATTCTATATCAAAGTAAGAGAATAATATATCATGAAGATTAATTCCTCCTAATAAAATATAGTAATAATTTATGTAAATATAATAAAATAATATTCTGAATAGAATTATTATTAGTATGAAATATCAAACATAAGAGGCTATTACTAGTTTCTTAGAATTTTTGGGAAAAAATAACACACTCTGGTAAAATAAGTCTCTACTAGGTAAGTTGGAGGAATCTAGGGGGAGCTATTCTAAGAATATGATAAGATATTTTTAAAGTAAGAATGTTCTGATCAAGAATTCATTATATCTGACAACATAAAATATATCTGAATTCTTGGAATTAATTTATGGAATATATGAATAATAGGGTAACTATGCTACGAAGTGAATGAATAGATTCATTGAAAGATTTTATATAGTTATAAATGAATGGTAATTTATAAGGTGAAGGAAGATAAGCCTTGTATTATTGATGTTTCAATACAATCGTGTAAAAGAAAAAAATTATGGATAATTGAAAGAGTTTATTCTTCACTCATTATTGTTGTCAAAAAATTATTAAGAACATTAAAAATCATGAAAAATTATTAGTAACTATTTTTAATGTTTATCCTAAATAAATAATGGTAGTTGGCTCAACAGAAATAGAATCTCAAAATCTAAACTCAAAATATATACTTTTTTGAGGGGTTCAATCATAACCAACTGAGTTTTAGTTTACCAAATGATGATGGAAATGAGGTTATTTTTAATAAATACTCATGTATCATCAAAATAAAAACAGGATAAAATGATCATTACTCAAGGAAAAAGAAAAATGGGAATATATTTTAAATTATAGATCCTACTAAATATTCTTATTTGAGTTCCAAAGATGAAAAAAATTCATGGAATAGAAGAGTTAGTCATCCTGGCTAAAGAAGTCTGGGAAAAATTCTAACATATGATATTTTATGATATCTACCCAAACTAAAGGGGGAAAGGGATGGTGGTTTTGAATTTTTTTAAGAAAGGTAAAATTGATCATGGTTCTCATAAATAAGTATAGATTCTATATACTAGGCTATGTTTTCTTATTTATACTAACTTATGTATAATTACAAGAAAAATTATAATGGGTGTGATCTATATTTTTAACTATCATTGTTGATTACACATATATTACCAATACCTTGTTTATCAAAAAAATTTCATAATCTATTGACATAGTCAAGATTCTTAGGATACCGGTTGATAAATATCAAGGAATTTACATCAAGAAGTTGAGATAAAATAATGGTAAAAATTATAACAATGATAATTATGAAATATATCTTCAAAAATATGAAATTAATAATGAATATAGTACACTATATACTCCCCAAAAAATCAGTGTTGTAGAGTGGAAGGATAGAATTATTATTTAAATGGGTAGAATAATTTTGGATGCACCCAAAATCTCGAAAATTTTATAGAGGGAAGCTATATGTATTACTTTAAACATAAAAAATAGGTATCTGTTGATACTTAAGATACATATAAAAACATATGAAACATTTTATGATAGGAAGAAAACTGTTAAATAATTTATGGTATTTAGTATTCCTTGTTATTTGATGATTAAAAACACCAATCTAGAAAAAATTTATTAAAAATAATATGAATTAATATTCAAATGTTATTTATAAAATATCAGGGGCTACAATATTTGGAAAAAAAATAGTTTCAAAAAATTGTGGATTGTTTTGATGTAAAAATTATTAAGAATTAGTTAATAATAGATTTGATAGTTGGAGATGAGTTACAATATTTTACAGTAGAAAAAAAGTACATTTTACAAAAGAAATATAAAATAGAAGTTGATAAGGATCCAATATCTATTAATATTTATTTTTAAAAAACCAGTGATGAAGGTACAAGTGATAGAAGTAGGAGATTAAAATTTTAGAAACTATAGAAACTTGTGGAAGTAGATAATATAATAGGTAGTTTAGAGTATCTTGTTAAAAAAATAAAACTGAGAATTATAAATCAAACTACTCATGTCTCATTGGCCGATCCACAAACTATATATGACTAATTTGAGAATAAGGAATAGACATAGGATATAAATGAAGATATTTATCAAAAAGATAAGAATGAAATTTGGGACCTCATACATAGACATGAAAATAATAATATTATAGGTAAAAAGTATATTTTTATAAAAAATTAAATTTTGAAGGTGTGGTGTCAAGATAAAATGCAATGTGGCTATGAAAAATATATTCTAAGATAAAAGAAATAGAATTTAAAGAGATTTATGTACATCTGGAAATAATGGAATTAATTAAAATGTTTCCTGTTGTGGTAGCACAAAAAAACTACAAAGTATATTAGATAGATGTGAAATAATCCTTCTTATATGGAGACCTCTTATAATAAGTGTTTGTTGAAAAACATGAGGGCTTAATTTTGGATAAAAATTGAAAAATGTTGTGCAGGATTAAAATGGATTAGTATGGATTAAGAAAGGATCGTAGAGTTGATATTCTGGATTTTATAATTTCCTAAAATAAATTGAATTCAATAAAATAAATCATTATTGAATCCTTTATTTGAAAAAATATTCTACATGTATTATCTTAGTCATAGTCTATAATGATGATATATTATTTTCTCGGGTGAAAAAGAGAATAATTGTGAAATGTTTTTTAAGAAGATGAAAAATAATTTTGATATGTTCCTGATAGTTAGAATAAACAACTTTATAATATTTAAAATTTCTCAAAAATATAAACACATATTCCAATCATAATATAAATATACCATATAATTTTTTATTTTTTTGGAATTTTGGATTCAAAATAACTTATGAGACCAATATCAAATGTAAATGTGTTGTACAAGGATAAGTATGGAAGTAATGTTAAGCAAAAAGAATTTAAAAGAATCTTTAGAATCATTATTTATCTGAGAGCTTCAAACCTATATATAAAATATAAATTAAAACTTTGGGAATGATTTCAGAGTGATCCAAAGTTGTCTTATATGAATACTATAGAAAGAATACCGAGGTATGGGAAAGGAACACTGAGTTATAAACTAATGTATATAAAGAGTGTTAAACTGAATCATTAGGGATTCACAAATGTTTTTTTGGGTAGGTAATTAAATTAAGAGGAAATACAAATCAGGTGTAATTTTATTTCATGGAAAAGGAAATGTTATTTTGTATAACCAAAGATATAATTTAGTTATAATTATCACTATATAAGAATACTATTTAACTATAACTCAGGTTTGAGGAAAAATTATACGAATGAAAGTTCCCCTAGAAGACCTAAGATTTTATATTAAGAATCCACTATTTTTTTTGTGGTAATCAGAGTGCTATTAACTTGTCAAATAATCCTTTTCAACACTCATGATCCATGAACAATAAGATTAGGTATCATTTTATTAATAAAATTTTGGATAATGGAGATATGAAGTTTGAATACATCCCCATAAATGATGAAATTGTTGATATATTTATTTAGAAAATTCCAAAGATATTTTTTCTAAAATAATACTAAAACATCAAGTTAATCCTTCGATTTTCACTTGAGGTTTTTGGGATAGGTAATCCACTATGATTTAGATTGTGTTGTAAAATAGAGATAAAGATACACAACTCTTGTGCATTATAAATATTTACTTATATTCTTATTGAATACAAAGATGATGTTATATATAATGGAGGAGTATATATTGAGGGAGAGACCATTTAAATCAGTTTGAAAAAATTTTACTTCCATAGAGAGATGGAATTATTTAAATTTTTTCCATATATTGTAGTTTGGTGTCAAGAAAATTATCATTGGGAAAGGATATGATGTAGTGTTCCTTATTTTTAGTTGAGTTATGTTAATAAAAAATCCAAAGTGAATAATATAAGAACCCACTATAATTGTTATAGAAGGTTATATTTTTTTTCAACCATGAGTAATAATATTTGTATGGTTTTTATTATGTTTTTTGAGTTGGCTAGAAGATTCCTAACATGATTTGAGGATTTTTGAGGTCAATTTTTCTAATATGGAATCTCATTTTTCTTGAAAAATATCAAAGTATGGAATACATATGTTATTACTATGCGATGGGGTAGAAATAATGGAAAAGGATGATACATGAGTTTTTTTGATATATATGATGTTTATGTTTATGCATAACATATTTTTCCAGAACAAGTTAATAATTAACATATTTTCCTTATTAATATGTTATGTATTCTATTTTTAGAATAAGTAATATATTTTATGGTGTTTGGAGATGGAATTTTTCAAAGGCACAACACGATTAACATTTTTTTGGGGAATGTAATATATTTTCATGGAATGTAATGTTTTTATTGAAACATAAAATATTTTTTCTCAGTTGGATCCATGAATTTATAAAAGATTTAACTTTAAAATCATATTGTGTAATATTATTTAAAACTTACATATGATGTTGGATTTATAGAAAATTGATATTTGTAAAAGTCTATCATATTACTTATAAAATGTAATATGTTGTTCTCACACTATTAATAATAAGTTATAGTTATTTTTTTAAATTATCAATTTGAATAATATTATTCTTTAGAGAGTTCTAAGATAGTAAAACTAGACAATTTTCAAAGTGATATTTATTGATTCAAGCATCAAATTTCTTGGTTTCAGTATGATTCAAACTGAGATTTATGGAAGCTAAATTCACACTATAGGAATGAGGATCAACCGATTAAGATATAAAAGTTTTACCAATGGTCTATGATAAATTATACAGCATATAATTTTATTTCCATTTCATACTAAGAGATAGTGAAATGGGAAGATGAATATGAGCACACCATAGTGGAAGTAGTGGTGTATGTGAAATATAAAATAACATGAGGCAATGCTGTGTTGGTAACTGTGGTGAGTTTTCAAATGTTGTTGAAATTTGGGATCATTGGAGATAAAGTTGAAATGGGAAAACAAAACAGACCATGTCATAGTGAAATCCATTGTGAATATTAGAAATATCAATGATAAATGGGAAGGATCACTATAGGAGTTTTAGATTTGGTGGAGGATACTTGTGAGTCTAGTTGAAATAGGATGCTATAGAGCTCCAGTTCCATGTTCCAAGGCATGGAGAGCATCTATATATTTGGGGATGAATACAAAATGAGAAAGTGAGCATGGAGATATTCATTTCAAAAAGTATTTAATATGTAATTTTATTACACCATAGTTAAGGCCATTGTGGATCAATGCTAAATATAATGGGGAATATATTATAATTCTTAAAAGTGTATTCCATGTCATAATTGTTTTAATATTTTAGTAAAAACATGGAGGTCAAAATGGAGATGGTTTTTGAGAATTTTTTATGTAGAAATTCCATATTTAATTAACAGAGAACCTTAGAGTCTTAATGATGGATAATTATGGAGGGTCACGAGTGATCCTTTGTTAATGTGACAATTTGGGAGGTAAACAAAATACATAAATATTCTAATTGTGTATTGATTTGACTAGGAAAAAAATTATATCAATGGCATGAAAATAGTGAACAATATTGACTAATAATATTATGATATTCATATGACAAAATTATTATAAAAGTGAAAATATTGATTTTATTTATCTTGAAGGCTCGAGGAGGAAAATCATCAATAATTGTTACAGAATCCACCAAGATATAAAAGTGGTATTTAATGTTTTTTCCAAACATATAATATATAGAAGTTAGAGGATGTTATTATTTTTGTAATCTAGAAATAATTTTGAATTTCTCTATATATTCAATAATAATGAAGGTATTATGAAGATACTAATTGTAACCACTTTCACATATAGTTGAAAATATATAAATTAGGGCAGTGGGGTATATAAGTGATCATCACAAGGATTAGTCACCCACATTGGGAAGGAGGAAATAAAATATTGTGAGTTCCTTTTATAATTTTATTAAATTTATATTTGGGTCAGGTTGATATAAAATCATCAAGTGGATTAGATCCTAATAGGCCATAGAGGATGATTTAGAAAAAATTCAATTTAGAAGCATCACTTATTCAACCACCCCTTATCAGTGGTGAAACTAACTCCTAGGCTCTTTCAAACAGGTATTTGGATAAGGGTATGATAATCTTTAGAAATTGGAGGAATAATATGAATAATATCTATATTTTTTGTGGTAATCAATGTTTTCACCTCTATAAGAGAAGATATATCCCTTACAAATTCCCTACCACTCATATCTAAAAATATAATTAGAGAATCAAGGTGATATGAAAAAAAAGAAGCAAAATTTAATTGATGTATCATAGTCATGATCCTTGAGGATTTAAGAGAAACTTTAGATAATGGACCTATTAAAATTAAACGAATATGGATCCACAACATCATTAGGTTTTTGGTGAATAGTGGTTTTGATCATGCATCAATATGATTTTGGTCATTATATGTGTTATCAATATGGAAGATATTGTGGAATGTGGCATTGAGAAAGAATGATATTGATAATTTGTATTAAATATGTTATTTATTCCAAGATATGAGTTATTGGTCATACTGAAATTTTTCCATTTAATACTATTGAATTATAATATGAGGGTTCTTATATGAATAAAAATATTTATATCATTATCCAATGTGAGATATTTCTATGAATGAATCACATTCCATTTGTTATGGTATAGAAAAAATGTGGACATATTCATGATGAAACATGGGAAGGTGAAGTCAGGGTTCAAAATTAATAGCTTGATTTGTTTCCTCTAGAAGCTCTGTGATTCATCTTAGGGATGATAAGTCTAATGATGGGTTGTTTGTAATGAATCTCATAATTGTATGTATGTGTTCTATATTTTTTATTGTTTTATTTATCAAATTAATAAACTTGTAGGTTTAAGGAATTTTCAATGATGAAAGATAGAAGAATGGAGGATAATTTATAGGTGCAGGTGTTGTAGTGGGACTAGGTACCCATTGGTAGGGTTTAGGGTAACCATAATCATTTTTTATGGCTTTTAGTGGCCATTAATTTACATATTAGGTACCAAGTATTATGTGTTGGGTACCTGGTAAAAATATAATATGTTTTTTAATTGGTAGGGGGCCGGGAAACTTGATGTTTTTTAAATGATGGTTGAAATGGTATTTTAGTTAAAGATTAAATCCCAATAAGCCCTATAACTTTGTATTTTTCCCATTTCACCAATAAGATCCCTTCCTTGGATGCTCAAATCCTATATTTATCAAAAAGTGGTCCTATTACAATTCTCATCTGAATTCATTACTAATGTATTACATGGATTATCTTTCAATGATGAAAAGGTATGGAGATCCTTTATAATTATCTATTATTGTTATGGCATTGTAATAAATCCCTAATCCCCCTTAAATATAGGTTTGAAAAATGGTAATATCCATTTATTATTATTATATCACGCTATATAAAGATATTGTATTTAACATTCTTGAGGAAAGCTAGTCTATCTCACTCCTGACTTTGGTTTCTTTTTAATTTAGTGAGTTAAATACCTAGATGGAGTTGAATTAGATTTTTTTTATCTTTAATATACTGGAATATTATCTTCTATTGACTTTTGGTTTTAGCATTATCAAATCATTTGGTAGGTGATCCCCCCTTTTCTCTTATATTTTAAAATAAATTATGATAGTAGTGACACATAGTAGAATGAAGAATAATCAATAAAAAATCTACATCTATTTTTTACAAAATGAATTTTCTTCTTAAACTAAAATTTAATCAATGATTAATATACCATATATATTGAGTATTATATCAGGGAATGCATTGTTTATTATCTAAATAATAGTTCTGGAAACACCCTCAATTTTTGATAATTAATATTTCATTACCTTTTTAGTTGTGTATTGACTATTCTTTATTTTATGGTGTTTTTAGTTGGTATTAAATTATTTGGAGATATTTTTGGGGGTTTATGATTTGAGTATAGTTATGTAAAACTATGTAGATTTCCTAGGTAACCATGTGACATATTGATAGAGTTTAAGAGGAGGTTCTTGTTAGGTTCTTGGTTTGGGTATACTATATAGATTTCACATGAAATGATATGACTTGGGACATAGGAATTTCACATGGTTAGGATATGATTTTTTAAATCATGTATCAAAACAATTAAAATTGAGGTTTTGGGATATTGGATCCCACATGGTTGGAACATGGATTGATAAACCATGCTACCAAACCATGTGACGTCATTAATTAAACCCAAAAATGAGATGTTAACTAATATACTTTCCCCAAAATCTCATTTTTCTCCCTTGGCCTAGGCACTCAACTCACACCCTTCCATGCGCTGTTTTTTGTCACTATCTTCCATCCTTAACCTAATTTCAATAGATCAAAGTTCATCGTATCTAGGATATTTAAGGTAGGAGCCCCACCTTATCATTGTTCTTATTTCCGTTATAGATCCTTTCATTTTTCTTTGAATTTACACATATATTGGGGTTTATATACCCAGATCAATTGGACTTTTCATGCTTTGATAGATTTTTTTTGGATTTTTAAAGGAATTGAAAAGGGAATCTAGAATAGAAAGATCATGACTTAATTCATTGTGTTGTATGAGATCCATTATGAGGTAGGTTTATTTTTTACTCCAATTTTTCTAGAATGGGAGGATTTGGAATTAAAAAATAAATAGCCTTTGTATTTCAATGGAAATTCGTTTGATATTATTATTGAGGAAACCCCCTACATTTGATGGTTTAAAAAATAGTTTTCATTGACACACTTTTTGTTTGAAAAAACATTTAATTGAAAAACGTTTTTCTAATGGATTGTTGTAATGATAACTTGGTATATATATTTTGGAATGTTTTCATTTATATTATATGAGGCATTTTTTATTCAAATTTTATACCCAATGGAACTTAATCTACACAAAGGATTGTCACCAATGACCATATTTGTTTATGGATGAGTTACCGCTCATGTTTTCAAGGACTTTCAAGGAATGAATGTGTGTATGTGTTTGTCAGTGTGAAGATGGAATTTTCATTCAAGGTGTTATAAATGGGTAAACTATTTCCTCTACATAAGTTTAATTAAGTTATATGGGTAAACTTCTTTGGTTTTTACACTCATTTTAGTTAATTATATTTTTAATTTTTATCTAACTTTTTCTTGTCCTAGTGGTGTGAGTTGGGAAGTATCTTGGGGATTTTCTATAGTGTTATATACTCACCCATGCATATTTACCTTGGTGAATATGGAGAAGTTGGTTATCATGAAATAGGTAAAGTAAAATTATATTATTTCTTTAGGAGAGCATCATGACGCTACATTCTCGAGATGGTGGTCAGAGAATTGAGATGTTTTTGTGGAGTTTTTGGAGTGGTGCCACCTCAGTGTTTCTACACCAGGATGTATTTTAGTTTTTGGTTGGGTTTCATGTTCTACTTTTTATGGGTACTCTGATATTGTTTAATTATGGGATTTTATGATTTTTTTTACATTTCATGCATCATATAGTATTAGTTTGGTTGTATTTATTATTCTATTTATAGGGTGTATATTATGAAAGTGAAAATTATCCCACAATAATTTAGTAATCCCATGAAATTTATTTCTAGACATTAGTTTCTAGGGGATGTCACCTAAGATTAGTGGCACATCAGCTATTACCAAGGTAATGTTGAGGTTCGGGATGTTAAAAATGGATTTAGTTTGGTCGGTCCATCATATAAGGATAGTAGTAAAAATATAAGACATGTCATAACATGAAATGTATATAATAAAAATATATAGATAACTTATTTATTAAAATAAATAATTTTCAATGGTGGTCTTGGTATAAAAAGGTATTTTTAGACACCTATAAGTGCATTGTCACCTCATTATTGTGGTTTTAGCTGATGAGTGTATCATCTCATGAATAAGTAGTGCGATTTTTCACTATGACTTAATTTCTCATATTATGTTTGATGATTCATGGAAAATGTTTTTAATAATTATTTCTTTTGATAATTTAGAATATCCTAATTGTTTTTACTATTTATGTGGTGGCTATGAAATGATTCTGTTCTATATTTAGAAAAATGACATCAATTAGATGACCTTGATACCCCAATAATAGGTCACTGAGAATGTGGATGAACCATAATAATAGTTGAACCAAAATCTTATTCAAATCATTTCAAAATCATTTCATGTTATTAATAAAAGGAATCTAAATGGTGAACCATAATATACAGATAATTTTAACTAGTTTTAGAAACAAAATCCACCAATATTTTATTGGTATTTAGGACTTGAAAATGAAAAATCATATCTTATAAAAATGAACTGGATCTTTTATATCCATGGAATACAAGGTGATATAATGGTGATGATAGAAATATACATATTAGAGGATCTCACACACCAATGGTGGTATTTAGTTTTCTAAGATAAAATTGACCAATATTTTAAATAAAAGGGATTCCAATAAATTTTCAATAAAAAAATTCTGCCATCATATTTTCAAAAAAGAAAGAATAATGTATTTTTTAAATATAAATAAAGAAAATATATCAGCGATTGAATATCAATCTATGTTTATAAACATGGTTCATTTTGATCCAGATGTGGCTGCTTGCGAGTCCCTGAAGGCATGTATATTTGAATATGTAATGAAAACAAAAATTTCTTATAAGATATAATTTATATATATTAATTAACATATGGACACTATTAATAGAAAGAGTAGTGTAATGGGATCTTATTGTGGATCCCAGTGTAGGAAGCATGCCCATCTATATGGGTGTAGTTGGTAACTTTAGAACTGGAAAGAAGTAGAAGAGGGGAACCTACTTCTAGGGAGGAAGAGCATCATAGAATTAATCTATGGACCAGTTATGTTTCCACCATACCCCAACAACATGATTGTATGTTTCCAGTATGGTTCATTGGAGTATAAGAAGTGGGATTTTTTGAAACCACCCAAATTATGTCATAGATGTAATTAGATGGATCAACTTCAATGTTGTTTCCCTAACTCTATAAAGGCACTTACTGGTAAAAACTCTCATCCATATTAGATATCTTATGATTTTATTAGGAAATTACCTCAACATATTTTCACCCAAAAAACTGATTGAGATATGGTGATTCCAAAAAACCAAATCCTCTAACATTTTAACTATAGTAGGGAATTAGGGAACATGGAGGAATGGGTAAGATATTATATAGTTTTGAGAAGATTATCACAAAGGATCAATCTGGTTCTTCGACAGTATGAGGTACCATTCATCTTATCATAACTATTATATATGAAATATTTTATAATAATGTATCCACTATTTTATTTCTTATCATGTCATTAATCCATTAGGGTTACATATCATGATTATTTAACATGAGATGAGTATAAAATCACCTTCAGAATTGTGAGAGTGTAGCGGATTTATGTTTGTAGATTTTCCAATTACCATTGATGGATTCTAGTTTTTTTATGAATTTTATTTTTCTGGAAATGGATATATATAATTTTAAAATAGGTATTGATTGGTTAGTTTATTTCAATTCTTATATTGATTATTATATGTGATGAGTGTATTTATATCTCCTGATAGAACAATACATATCATTAGAGAAGATTATGATGTGAATACTGAAACTCTAGGGCCTTTAGTACTAATGGTTGGAACAATTTTTTTTATCAATTTCCAATAGTCACATTAGGGGATAATGACAAAATGCAGAATAAATATTTTCTTACCATTGTAGATCTGTATCCTGACATTTTTCATTGAAATTTATCTAGTTTTCCAACTAAAAGGGAATAATTAATTTTAATTAATCTACTTCCAAATAAAAATATTATTTAACATATACTGGATATAATTAAACCAATGGAATTTAGGTAATTAAAGGTCTAGTTGAAGAAATTGGATGGTAAAGGTTTTATAAGACCCAAGTACATCACGTTGGGATACTCTGGTACTTTTATAAAGAAGGAATATGGTTTTTTATGAATTTGTGATGATTATCATAAATTTAATTAGGATTTTATAAAGAATATATATCCTCTTTCAAACATTGATGGTCTATTTGATTAGTTCATAGGATCCTATTGGTTCACTAAGTTTGGTATAGGGTCTGAATTTCGACCACTCTATGTTAGTATAGTGGATATTCCAAAGACAACTTTTAAAAAAACTGATTGATGGTATGGTCATTATGAATATCTAGTTACACCCTTTAGACTTATAAATGCACTAGTAGTTCTCATGAAACATATGAATCATATATTTTAAAGGTTACTATACTTATTCATTGTGGTATTTTTAGATAACATTATGGTGTATTTTTTAACCATTAAATCCCATAAACAACATATAGAGATTTTTTTGAGTAGCATTTGAGAGTGCTAATTTTATTAAAAATTATATGAATATGATTTTTTGAAATAATAAGTTAACTTTATTGGCATGAAATTTCATATAAAGGTGTTTTAGTATACCCTAAAGAGATATCATCTCTTTTAAACTAGCGAATAACATCTTTGAGATACACAACATTATGGGGTTAGGAAGTTACTATCATTACATTGATCATGAAATATGACATATAAAATATCCTATGATATTGATAATGATAAATGACACTAAATTATATTGGATTCATGATTTCCAATAAACCTTTTTTGATCACAAGTCTAGTCTCACTTTAGAACCCATTCTTATCTTTCCAAGAGCAGAGAAATGTTATGTGGTTTATTATAATTTACTTGTATTTGGTCTTGGATATTTTTTCATGAAATGAGATCATCTAATAGCTTATGAATCATAAAAATTTAAGATTCATAAAATGAAATATATGACCCATGAATTGGAATTTAATATGATGGTTTAAGATTTGAAAACATTGAGTCATTATATCTTTGGAGAGAAGTTCACTATGTTCCCACAAAATGGAATGAATCATGGTATGTGTGATATAATAATTTCACATGTATAAAAATTACATAAATATAATATATAAATAATAAATTTATAATTATAACCATCCTTGAAAGGTGGTAGAGTAAAAACGAATGACATCGTTTCGTAAGGAGGCAATTCGTCGTGCACACGAATCATGATTTCGAAACATATTTGATAGAGGTGGACATAGTTTTATGCCATGAACATAAAATAACAACTTAAATGTATATGGAATATAATGAGGTAATTATATCAGTATTTTATAATCATAATTGGAGGATGTGGAGGATAAAATAATACAAAAATTCTCATTGATAAACATTAACTGTTCTTTGAGTATCTTTATTAGGTTTGGATGAGAAACCTTACTATGATGGATTTATATAAAAAAACAAGGATTATAGGATGAGTTTATGGAATTTGGGAAGTTATTTGTTCAGGTTTTTGTTGATCCAAATGTATTGAAAGGTGTGAATAAGTGGTGGGAGTGAGTTACCTTTTATAATTGAGGAGGAGTGACATTTTTGTAAATACTGAAAATTATTCACTATTTGGAGGCCACTCTTACCTCATGTGCCTCAAAAATTGATAAAAATAGAGCAAAGGGATTATATATTTGTTAAAATTCAACACCACTCAAAAGAAAAATATTTTTTATCATGTTATTCCCTATTCATTATGTTTACATAATTTTATACTTTTAGTTTTTTTTAAGATAGAAACTTGTATATTTTTATTTACCTAGGTAATGTATCTATTAAGATAAAAATTAAAATGAGATTAATTAAAAAAATTACATAATGATTATAAATATAAATCAAATTTATTAAATAAAAAACTTATGTGCATTGAAATATTAATATTAACACAAGCACATGTAACGCACAAAACACTATTTTAACATTAATCATGGTAATTAATTTTAACTATTTTCATTAATAAATATGGTCTAAAATTAAGTTGAACTTATTAGATAATATAAATTATGCTGATAAAAAATATTAAATCAATTTTTCAAAATTCCATTCATTGAAGTGGAATATTTTAATTTATAAGTAATCCCACATATGTGATGAGAAACTAGGTTTTTATAGAGAAAAATTCAAATTGTTTTTAATGTTTTTAAATCCAATTTCCAAATTAAATTAATTCTAATGACCAAAATTATATTAATGGATATATTATTTGTAACACCCTAAGATTTTGTGAAGTTTTTTTAATAGAATTAATTAATCTTTTTGAAAATTTTCATTTCACACAACAGTACAACAGAATATTTTATTTTTGTCTTGCAATATACAGACCACCAAGTTGATCTTTAAATACAAAAAACACTTATCTTGGATTGTGGTACATGAAACACTGAGTTAGCTTGCAGTACACACAGGACTGAGCTTTTCAATCTTTTAAGGGAGAATTTATTTTAAAACTCAATATTGACAATTTTATGAATTTTATGCTCTAAAATAAACATTATTTCTGAATTCATAACATCAAAATTATACTAGGATGAATTTTTGGTATTTTCCTGAGAAACATCATTTTTTTATTTATAGTGAAAACTAATACATTTTAGTTAAAAACAACCTTTTCATTTAAAGAATTATTAATGGAAAATTTTATTTAAAATTTGTTTTAAAGTACCATTAGATCAATTATAAATCTATTTAGATAATATAGTTCATTATAATAAATTTCACTTTGAAATAGAATATAATAACTTAATAAACTTTTGAACAATTTTCTACTTTAAAAAGCTGTTATTTCTCCCTATCTGTGGGATTAGTGTTTATATTATTTTCCCACTTATGTGATTTGAATTTTGAAAATATGACTTACACGGTCTTAATCAGTATGATATTTCTGGTCTAATAATACCATCTTAATGTTTTGACCAAAATGATTAGTGAATGTGATTAAAATTAATTACGATGATTAATGTATGATTAAGCTTAATAAGGGACTAAACCTTAGTCAAAAGGATCAAAATGATCTATAAACTTTTCTAAAAGTGATTTAATTCCAATATTTAGACTATATCCCTACATGGTTTAAAATTTATTGGTTATTTTAATATTATTAAATGGAAGTTCCTTATATAAATGGTTGTGTAAGAAAAAAGGCAAAAATGGAACTTTCCTTAAATTTGACATTTATAAAACATTGGGATATGTAAAAAACATCATATATTCATTTATACATATAACTTTGAACGATAAGTGGGTTATTGTTATCAAAATAATTTTTCAATAATTTTTAGAGATGATTTATATACTTATAATTTTTAAGAAATCCCAATATATTAATTATTTAGTTAATAATTCACTAAAATAAATGATATTATAAATACTGAAATAAAATTAATTGATTTAATTATTTTATTTATTTATTTTTGAAGATGAATATATCTTAGTACACATTTTTAAACCTAATAAATTTTAATTCCAATATTAGGTTGAGATTTTAAATATAACATTAAATAAATAATGTCAAAATTTACATTACTTTTATTTTACAATAAATGATATGTTATTGAAGGATTTAAAATTAAAAAAAAATCCGATATTATAAAATTTTATATATAGGTGTTAATGAAGAATAAATATTATATATTAATTAAAAAAATAATCATTTATAATCAACATATTGACCCATATATTGTAAAAATTTTGTTAATACATTCCGGGTTTAAGTAGTGTTGTAGTTTGTCATGTGCACTTGTTTTAAAATTAATTTCCAAAACACAAGGGATTTTTTTATATAAATTAGATATATTATTAATTTTTAATTTTCTATATATTTTCTAAAAAATTACACCTTATTTTCATCTTTAATGTTTAAATTAATTATATTATAAAACTAGATACTTTAATGAATACAAAAATGATAAAATTGGAGAATCTTAGAAGTTAAGGAACCAAATTATTAAAATACATATATTATTGTGTAGTGGAGGTTTTTATAGACCATTAATCCCATTTAATCCAGTATTTTTCCATTTTGGAGGAACTTTAGGTAATAATGACCTCCCAATAGTGAAAATCTTTTGGTATTTACAAGAGTTCCACTCCCCATTATAAAATGGAAAACACTCTACCCATTACTCACACCTATATAACCTTTTAGATTCATACAAGATATGCACAATTAGCCTCTAAAAATTCATTCCTTATACCTTGAAGCCTAATGTTTGGAAGAAATCCTCTCAAATAATCCTTTTGGCACAAACCAAAAGGAGTTACCCTATTAAGATGTAATGTCTTCTCTCAAGATCATTTATTTTATTTTCCTTATCCGCACATACATTCTATTTATTCAATTATTGTATGAGAAAAACAGTATCATAAATTTACTAGGACTTTTATATGCAATGTTTTTGAACTACACTTACACACACCTCCATCTAATAGATATCAAACATACTGTTTCTGTGTATAGTAAACTACTGCCTCACTAAATGATGATTGTTCATTTTTTACTTTACCACCAATCATGGTGGACATTATGATGGAAAATATGTTTATATATATTATATATTATATTTATTATTTATTTAATCTTATATATTCTTTTTTCAACACACATCATTTTACCTTCCATTTAGTGTTAATACGATAATCTCCTTTGAGGAAGTGTGGACTACCATCCCCTCAAAGCGATGTGATTCATTCACCCAGAACATGGAATGTATTGAGGATGAGTTTAATGAAATTATATCATATATACGATATAATAATTATACTATTATATAAATATATACATAAATATACCATAAAATTTCAGGACTCGATCTAGCTCGGTGCTAAAAATTGATTTAAGAAAAAAAAAACAGCTCAACACGACAATCATGCAGTACAAACGCACCGCCAAATAAAATACATTAGAAAAAACAATGAAAATAAAAATATAAAAGATAACCAAGAACCAGAAATATATATACATATGTCCTTTACATATTTTCTTTCAAGTTGACAATAAAACTAGAAACAATGTTCATGCATACGTACGACTTATCGTCTCCATGAATAGTTTATTCCATTTCATACTTCATTTTGATATAGATTATTATTATATAAATATAATGGTAATATATGATATTTATATCATGATTTACAATATATAATCATGACATATGTATAAGGACTAACATTATAATAAATTATGACACATGAAAAAACAAAGCGAAAGTTACCCGAAGTGAAACCTTAACATAGGATCATTATAAAGAGGGTAATATAATGTAATAATAAAACCATATATGGTATTATATATTAGAATATGATTCTATAAAATTTTTATAATAAAATTATATTTATTATAAAATAATATTGTACGGGTACAAAGAGAGTTAAGACACCAGATAATGGGATTACATTTCACTTTTAATTTCTACGAGATACAAGATATATTCGCCACTCATTCCTTTTTTTTTGTGGTGTAAGTACTAAAAATGATTTTATCTGATAATTAAATTTATGGGTATTAAAATGTTCATTTTATGATCTTTTCTTCATTGGGTATACGTTTTAAAAGATACCAAAATGGTAAAAATATTTTGACTCAATTTTCCTCCTTTGAAACTCATGTTTTGTTATGCACTTAAAATATTGTTTGATGTGTGCATACATACATATTACATGATATATCATGAATATAATTCTATTCATGATATTCTAGGCTATATTTAATTTTCATTTTCTAACACATAGAGTATGATCCCATGTTACCATGTTATAAGTGTTTATTGAGACAATCTCATCACTTTTTGATATTATTTATGTTTACGAATCCCTTGCTGAAATATTATGATCCATCTCTCAAGAACACTCATGGGTTTCCTTATACTATATTATTTCAATATATAATCATGTGTTATTACAATTTTTTCACTATTTATCACTTAAGATGATTTTTTAATGTAAAATCTTGACATCTCTCTCTCTCTCTTAGGTTAGAAATCTATTTTATTCAAAAACCATGTTTTAGAAAATGATTTCAAAATATCCTTGAAGATTATTTTAAAATAAAAATGACTTTAAAAATGTTTTATTATTTTCAAAGATTCTTTTATAATTTTTAAAATCTACTTTCAAATAAAAAGTTTTTTAAAAGGTTTTATCTTATAAATTTTTTTTTAAAGAAAGAATATTTTCCTTAAAAAAAATTTGAAATATATTTCAAAATTATTATCCATATAAGATGGCATCCGTTGATGATACTAATGAATTATAAGGAAATTATCTAAAAACTAAAAAATTGACTTATAACAATAGAAATTTATTAACAGGTAATATATATGTTGGTAAAAATGAGCAATTCCAACAGATATCATGTTTTATTGGTATTAATTTTAACTACCAACACGTGTTTTTACCAAAAAAATATATGTGTTTGTATTGATCGTTTAATACCAACAAATATTTTACCAATAGTGATATCTATTAATTTATCATACTAATACCAACACTTTATTTATCAACACATAAATATCTTATTAATAAAAATATTACCAACAAATAATTTTCCATTAATAAAATTTGTTACAATACACCATTTAATGATAATAACCAACTAAGATGACCCAATTTTTTATGTAGATTATTGTTTTTATGATCAAATTCAATATTTAATTTCAGCCGTTTTATTAAAAATATATCATTAATTGATTTTAATTTTCATTTTTCTACAAGTATCAGTAATGCTTATATTTTCTAATTATTTTCATTTTATAAACATTTAGATTATTTTTATAATAAATTTAAATCATTATGATATTTGAATTTAAAAAACATAGTAAATAACAATATGATAATTAATAAAAAATTAATAAACTTAACTGAAATATAATTAATTAATAATTGATATTATTAAAATTTTATTTTATATTATTAAACAAAACTATTAATTTTAATAAAATTTAATATTCGTTATATTTATTTTATAAAAATAAATTTATTTGTTTCTCTGCTTGAGGGTTTAGGGCTTCGACCCTGTGGCACTCTAGATTCTTTATTTGGCACTGTTTATTCTTTATATATGATGAGGATCCCATTCCCCCCTTCCCTCGCATTGTTACCTCCTCAGATATGGCCTTAAGCCCTCGATTTTGGTTGTATCCTGTTGCTCCTGCCTATACGGATTCCAGCGTAGAGCGGTGTTTCCTTTTCTGGGTCACACTATATCCCTTCACTAGAGATGCCTCTTTTCCCTGTTAGTAGTATTTCACTCCAGAGCGGCATTGACTTAATTTAGTTTTCTTTTTGGTATCTGTCTTGATATCTTTTCATATAACATTGGTTCGATAGTGGTTGTGGAAGCTATTCTCAGAAGGGTTTTGGAGGCAGTGGTTCTTGGGGTTTGTCTGACCTTCGGTTGCTTCTCTCCTGCTATGTCTCGGTTCCTACTGTGTTGAAGCCTGGAGAAGTTTTTTGGGGCCCTTTTGATGCTCAACAGTGGGTCTGGTACCTAGAAACAATGGTTCTTGGTACACTGACGGGCTTGGTGTTGTATATTTTGTTGTTCTTCTCTGGTGATTCTTTGTTCTTCTTCTCATTGAAGCACGTTCATGTTGGTCAGTTTTTGCACTCATGATGCTATCAGTTATTCTAGTTTTATGTCCATTATGTAAAATTAGAGTTAATTATATCTGAATGTTCTAAGTTGGTTTCCTACTGGTCCTTTTTCTATTTGAGTGATCACACTAGCAACTTTATTCCTCTAATCTCATTATCCTACTATTTCATGAATTGAAAATGCACTGTTTGATTTTAGAAGTTGGTGATTGAATGTATGGAGCAGCTGAGGCCTCCATGTTAAAGGTAATATATTGAGGATTAATTTTTTTTTGAGTGAGCACAATAGACACATTATTCCAATCAACTCATTCCCATACTATGGATGGAAGTGTAAATGTACAACCTGATTTCAAATAAATAACCAAGCTATCTGGTGATCTGGATATGCGAAGAGTTCCAAATTTTCAGGTTTGGTTTTTTAAACATAAAGGTCATTGGATTCATTAAGTGTTATATTTTTTCTTGTTTTTTTATTATATTTTCATGATTTAACGTTGATAAGGATGAACGATAATGTGAATTGAATGTTTTTTCAAGCATACCAACATCCCCACAGATTTATTATTCATGCATTTGTCCCTATTTTCTTTCTTGATGACATAGATACAAGAAGCTCTTATGCACAATGGATCTTACTACGGTAGTATTTTTCTTCTACTCTTATAATGTTATGTGTAGTCTCCAAAAGAATCTATGTGATAGTGTGACATGAAAATTTGTATATGACAGAATGTTTTGATTGAGTTTCTCACATCCAAAATTCAAAGTCATCTCAAGAATACTCTCTGGACTATTTCTTTGATACATGTGTTCTTTAAACAGGTAGTTGATTCTTTAAGGCTACTATTGATAAGTTTTTATTATGAATTAGTATGAAGTACAAAATTGCCATATCTTTTTAGACACTATAACAATGATATATATTTCTGCACACATGCTTGGACAATGATATTGTTCATTTCTAAAAATATCATTTTTAATGCTTTTTGTTTCACTTTAAGGAATTGTTTCCAATAAAAATCATACATGACTTCACCCTTGTTATGCTTATTTATTTTTATTAAAGTCAACGTAGAAATAAAGTAGTGTTATAAAATGGTCAATAACCCCACTTGTTTACACATTAAAATGTGAGATTTTTATGGCTTGGATTTAAAAAACAGGGTGTGTTTATCTGACCTGCACTATTAAAAGTGATGAATGAAAAAAGAAAAAAAACAAGATCATTCAATAGACTGTATGGTTTGATCTGTTTAAATTTATGTTTAACAATGGCTAGTGAGTCTATCCATAGACATCTAAGAAAAAAACATAAGAAAATGTGGATTTAATTCAAAGTGTTGAGGATATTTAAACGCTTTTATTGAATGCAATGCATCACCATGACAACTCCTCCTGTACCGCTAAATTAAAAATTGATATCAAATCAACAAATAAAAAGAAAAAAAATTAAATGCAATGTGATAAAGTGTTATTAGGTTTAAATCAAATAATATATTGACTAGAAAAATACTAAAATATGGATATATAAATAAATTTTGAATCATAGACTAAATCTACAAGATTTTTTCTTTCCTTTTAGTTTCCATGATCCAATTTAGTTGTATGACTACTTAATCGTTTCTCAAAATGAATTGGTCTATCTATTTAACACACCCATAATCAGGCCTGTTGAGTGGTCAAAAAAAGAATTCCTCAGGCCATTAAACTTTGGGAAAAGTCAGAATTCCATATTGACTTTCAAAGAGTGTATTCTCATAAAAATGTTGATTGAATATAGGTGAATCTATTAATATGAGGAAGGGACTTCAAGTTAACCCTTATTGCTAGACGATCATGTAATTTTACTAGCACCAAGTATGGATAGTTACCTGTTAGTTTTATTTTTTGTATATGTGCATTCCAAAATGGGTTTTGGAATCTAGATATGACTTTATGGATGAGCAAAAACTGCGAGCCTTTTGAAGATCAAATTTTTCTTATAACCCCATCTTCAAGAATGTGCAATTTTTTTCTGGCAGACTTTCTCAATTATTCAGTGTTTGATATATTATTACTTTATCTTGTCGTTTTTTATGTTTACTCTATTATTTCAATCATTTTATTTATGTTTGTATAGGTACTTAAAAATATGTTTCAATGAAATGGGTCAAGTAGTCAATGATGTTGAGACAAAACAATTTTTGTCAGAAGATATGTCCAAAGACTGCTGATGGAAAATAAGTTTTGTTTTCCAAAATCGGAGTTCAATTCATCATTTCTAATACTAGGAGACATCATTATTGAATATTTAACCTGATATTATTTGTATGGAATTTTCCCATTAATATGCTTCTTTTTAATTTTCCAATTCACTGACATTTCTTATCAATGTTTGTTTTTTTGTTTACCAGTATTAAGGAAAGATTGTCATTATGAATCCACGAGGCTACATTTTGAAAATATGTCCTAGAGATATGGAAATCATATAATCATGCTTAATTTTATTAAGGCATGTCACCATGTGTTACTCTAATTTATCTGGGTCTGTGATTTAATAATCGTGTTTTTCAATTATGATATTTGTTGTTAACAGTCCCATGAAAAGAGACCCATAGAATATATTCTTCGTTTACAGTTCAGAAATGATATTGACATTATTAATAATGATTTATCCTCAGGATTGATTGATGTTTCTTCACTATGATCTCAATTGAATTTAGTGTTACAAGATAAAAAATTGAAATCATTGTTACTAGATTGTTGAATTTTGAGTTAGGTGACATTGACAATTGAAAGTAGTGTCATTATCTATAGTTTGTAGCCACTGCTTAGATAATATTTTTAATTTTTATCATGCATTGATATTTTTTGTTATCATGGTCATGGGTTGTTTTTTATTGTTGTGGTTATTTTGTTGTTTTAATCATTGGTTCTTCTTTTTATTTTTCTATCATTATGGAGGATGATAATTATAGAGGTTGTTGTAGTCACCAGTTATATCTTCTTGTTTTGTTTATTGGTTTAATAATCTTCTAGTTATTGATATCACGCATTATTATTTTTATATCAAATGTTTAGATTAAAACTATTTGGTAATGCTAATGTTTGGATGCTCAACATGATGCGTGTGATGGTGGTTGTCTAAAGCATAGGGAGATCATGTCAGGTACGGCTTCAATAATAATGGGTGTTCCACTAGAATTAAAGGGATGGTGATGTTTTTTATGTTCAGATCTACTATAGCATATGATAGATTGTGTGATGTGCAGGGAATTCCATCTCTAGTTTCTTTTTTGGTTGTTTCACATCAGGTGAAGCACAGATCGTCAAGTCATGTCCTCTATAGGTTTCTTCATTATTGCTGCTACTCGGTGAGAATTGCAAAAAAAATTTGTGGATTGGTGCTAACAATAGATGTTAGTAGTGTACATTTTTGTAGACTGTCACTTTTGTGTGTCAATCACATGGATCATCAAGCTACCCTCTTATGTTTGTTATGTTTTGATTTGTGGGATCATTTTTACTATTATTAGGGTTAGGGGTTCTCATTCCATTGTTCAGTCATTAATGATCTGGTTTCTTGAAAGAGATGGTATGCTCATTGCCCAGTTCAGGGCTTCTTCAATGTTTTTCTATTATATATTTTCTAAAACCAAATAGTCTTATTTCAACTCATTTGGAGAGGTGTAGTAATTGAGATTTTTTTATTACAGGTGTAGACTGGTGGACCTAATTTTGGAGATGGACCAAATTTCGCAGTGATAGGGGACTGTGGTTGTTCGAGACTCTTTCGAAGTCATTATCAAAGTTCGCTTCATCACACCTGTTGTATGGTGGAAGCTTCTACTAGCATCTGATTGAAAAAATAGAGGTTCTTTCTTCGCCCCATGTATCATTTTTCACCAATAAACTGGATTGGATTGATCATCACTTTTTTTGCGGTCTTGTTAAGATTCAGTGGTGATTCATAAATGATCCTATATTATTTTTATGGAACCTATTTGAAATTTTAATATTATTTCTTTGAAATGAGATCCATCTTGACTTTTGACGATTTATACTACTTTTAGTTTCTAGTGTTAGATAGGGTATGAATAGCCTATGTCCACATTTTTTTGAAAGGGGACTTGCTTATATCCACTAGTGACAATTGTTTCATTGACTTCTTCTTCTATCCACAAGTACAAGAAAAGTGACAATTGCTTATATCCACAAGTACAAGAAAGGAGTCCTGCAACAAATATATGGAAAATGGATCTACTTAGTGAACTGTGATAGTGATGATCATCTCATAGACGTCTACATCTACATTCACCCACATGTATAAGGGAGATAAATTAGACCTGTAAGAAAGGGGTCACTTGTGTAAACGAGGACAGTGAAACATGATGTATGAGATGAACATGTTAAATTATGTTTGAAAATGTTTTTCCAAAAAAAGTTTTATTTTGTTTTAGTTTTGTACAACTTAATTTTATAATTTATCTATAATAAATATATTATATACATTGATTTATAAATATAATATAAAATTTTACCAATAATTATTGGAATATCCATGTATAATAAATAAATTAAATAAATTATAAATATATATTAATTATTGTATTTTTTGTAATATTATTAATAATTTTATTAATGGAAAGATAATTGTTGGTAATAAAAATTGGGTACATCTACGAAAGAGGCACACACGCAAAGAAGAAAATATATTAAACCTGTTGGTTTGGATACCTGAACCCACAACCTAGTCTAAAATCCCTCCTAATCCTTACGACTCCAGGCGGTGAGGGTGGGGGGAAGATAAATGTTGGTAATAATGTTATCAACAGATATATTCATCATATGAATATGTTGATAAATATTTAAAAAACATATATATATTATCTGTTGGAATTATTATAATTGCAAGAGAACTATTTTATCTGTCGCAATAACATTTAGCGACATAGTTTTTACCAACAATTTAGTGACAGGATAATTTTTGTTGGTAAAACATTTTACCAATAGAAAATTCACATTTATAAATAGATATAACCATGTTAGAAAAAACTAATTATTTTTTAGTGAAAGGTTTAATCCATATCCTTTCTATGAATGGGTTATTCTTAATATCATGGTCTTTATGAAACCTTTTTCTCTTCCACGTGTTATATTTTTATGAAATCTGTTTCTTTTCCATAAGTTATATGATTTTTAATCCCACTATTTTCAGGGGATATGATTAAATGAAATTATTTTGAAACCTATATATTCTATATAGGTTATTATGTGATTAAATTATAATGATACCCATTTTTTCATGGGTTATGATTTTTTCAATAGAACCCTTATTTTCATAGGTCATGATATCGTGAATGTTTTATTATTTTGTGAAACATGTATAAATGATATTATTATGATATTTATGGGATATATATCTCCCTAAAATGCATTTGGAAATGATAAATTTATTATGATCTTAGAGAGAACATAAGAGAACATCTAAATCCTAAAACAATAGGAAACATGGGAGAACATCCCAATCCCAAAACAAGAGGGAACAAGGGAGAACATACCAATCTTGAAACAAGAAGGAACATGGGAGAACATCCAAATCCCGAAAAAAGAGTGAATATGTGATTACATCTCTATCCATAAATAAGAGGGAAAGGGGATAACATTCCAATCCTAAAATAAGTGGGAATATGGGAGAAAATCCCAATCCCGAAACAAGAGGGAACATGGGAGATCATCCCAATCCCGAACGAATAAGGTACACGAGAGGACATCCTAACCCCAAAACAAGTGGGTATATTAGAGGGAATTCTAGGCCCGTAGTAGGTTCTCAAGTGATTAACCCTAGCCTAACATGTTACAATGGTCTTTGTAGGCTGCCTTTAAATTGGGTTTTAATGTGCTTATAAGTTTTTCTACAATTCCATGTTTTATTCCTATGTTTTTCTCCCATAGATTATATTCATTATTTCTTTATGATTCATGTCTTATAAACTTACAATATTTCTTATGATATCTGATATGCAAGGTATGATCTTCAAATGTTATGCCCAAGTACCATACCCTTTTGTTCATGTTATGCTTACGTATTTTCTTTATTTACCCTTATTGAGCATCTGAGCTCACCCCTTTCTTATGTTTCCTTTCTCCAGGTTATGAAGAAAGGTTTTTAGTATAAGCACTTAAGGTGTAGATATTTACGGTATATGTTGATGTTCTTTCACCAGGATAGAAGATTTTTGTTTCCATGTTTCCAAAGACATTAAAATATTACAGTCCTCGAGCATGTATTTTGGAAATATAATAAATATTAATGTAAAATGATGTAATATCCATGTATGTTAAGATAGAGTCACTATATTATTCAACTAATTTAAATTTAAAACCAATTTAAAATATAATTTATCTTTATAAATAAATTAAATGAAAATTAAGTTTTCAATTAAAATTCAATATTTTTCACTATTCATCAAAAAACTAAACTTTTTAGAAAAATACATAAAATTAACCCTAAGTTAATTTTAGCATGATGATTTTTAAAATGGAGTTTTTCATATTAATTTTATAAAGGTGTTAAAAATTAATTTTTTTTTAAATGAAATAAAAATATTCTTATGAGGAAATAGTGTTTTTTGAAACAGATAAAGGCTTTACTGAAAATTATATATTTTATTATGAATATGTTTGCATTATATAAAACCATTAATATTTAAAAAGTAGTTATTATTGTTCATATCACTATGTTAAATTTCTAGGTTATAACAGTTATTTTTAAAAAACTATACTAATAATATATAACGATTTTGTTAAACCTCAGTGTTGTGTATAACACATGCCAACCAAGTGTTGTGTGTAGTGAAATCTTGTCCTGCTATTGCATGTAATAATAAATATCAAATAAATATAATTTATTTGAAAGAAATAATACACAAAAACTTGTGGTGTTACATTCCACCACCTTAAAATGAATTTTATATTGGAAATTAGTCACTCTGATATAAAAAAATGTGGATACTTCTACCTCATCATATCTTAAAGTTACCATAGAGCTTCCTACAACTGGTGGTTTTACCAGAAAACATTTACAAGGTGAGTGGTATTGTTTTATATAACTTTATCTCTATAATCCAGAATATCAATTACTTATTCCTTATAAGAAAAATATTTCGCAAGTGGTAAGACCTTTGAGTTACACACATGTTAAGGGTCAGATATGTTCCTCATCAATAGAGATACATGGAATACATCATGTAATTGAGAGAGGTTTAGTGGAAGAACCAAATGATATGATACTCTCTCAATATAATTAAGTATTTTAATGGGACCAATATATCAAGGGCTTAGATTTCCCTTATTTCTTCCATGTTGAAATTCATAGAAATACCCAATCACCCACTTTAGAATATATATAATATCAGTGATTACAAGTATAATTTTTTTCATCATTATGTAGTCCTTAAAAGTTTTTTAATGGTTGTAAACTTATATTGTATCTCACCAGATAGCTCAAGCCCCAATATCATTCTTTCTACAATTTATTTTCATATGTATAAAGGTATTCATAAGGTTCCATATAAATTATCAAATAAAATTTATTATTGTAAGGAAACTAAACAAGTGGAATGTGTAATCCCAATATCCTTTTAAATAAATTGAATAATATCTTAACATATCCTCTAGGGTTTTAATTGTTCTCACAGTGCTAAAACTCAACTCTATATTAAGAAATTACTAAATAAATCACAAAAAATTTTACGTAAAATTCAGATCTCATTCAAATAAAATTGATTGTGATACTCCATGAATCTTTACCACTTAATGTATATCATGAAAGTAGATCCAAATAGAAATATTTCCTCATAAAAATGAAGTGTGATGACATTGTAAGGTGATCCACTATCAACCATAATTATATCAACATCAAAGATAATATAACCCCTAATGGTCACTAGTACATTCAATCATATATCCTCAAAGTGTAAATTCATTCATCCTCAATAACTTTTTCACTATAAAAAACCAAAGGGCTTCATTTCCATAATTTATTTAAATATCCTCTGTCATTATAAACTCACATCATAAAAAACCTCAAAAGGGGTGTTAATGATTTTGAACTTATGATCAATCTTAAAGTCATAATCCTAGATGGTATCCATAAATATTAATTAGATCTTTCTTGGAGATATAAATTCTTCCAAAATATAATTTAATCTTTTTTCCTTAAATAATCACTTATATTATATAAAAATAGTCCCATTAGAATCTTGGGCTCAAACTTATAATTATAAAATATAAAATGTTATTTCTTATTCTATAATTTATATAGAGGGAGACAATCATAATAAAGTTCATTTAATTATTAATAATATTATTTTAATAGGGCTCATTCATATAAAATAAAATAAGAATTTCCCAAAAAAAATGAGGGAAGGAATTGTGTGCCCTAATTATAATGTTTCACTTCAACTGTTGTGACTCTATAAGATTTCCCTTTATCATTTATCTTCAGAGGTTATTGGTGTTGATCATCATTATTAACCAACAGATTTGGGAACTTGTTTTCATAATTCCCAAACACTCTTTAATCGAAACACCAATGTTTGGGAGGTAAATTATGTAGAGATTTATCATTATTCATATAATTATTTATCTTATTCTCAACACATCGGTATTCATCCGCTCAGTGAGCTTTCTTTCGACACTAAAAACACTTAGTAGATCCCTTACAGAAATTTCTGCTATGCTTCTTCCTACACATTGAGCATAAATGAAATCTCATCTTATTCAATCCATGGTTCTTTGATTTACCTTTGAATTACATTTTTCTATTCATAAAAAACCATTATATATATACATAACTTCAAAATCTATTTCATCCTTGATATCACATAGAACACTCTCTTTATAGCTATTAAAGTCTCTTATGGATAATTCCCTCTAGAGACTTGATTTTAAGGTACTGAAGAAGACATAAAAATTAATTTTTGGTTGGATTATAATACCATAATAATAACAAAAAATTCTGGTAAAAATTTCCTTGTAGGAACCAATATATTCATTATCCTTTTTTATACTAGGGAACTCATTATCATTCTTTGTATGAATAATATGTGGAATGTGGTTATTTAAAAATAAGTTCATGAATTCATCCCAATATATGGAATCAATTTCATAATATTATTTCATATTATTGTAAGAGTCCACCATTGATCTGTTTAACCTTCTAAATGGTAGATGACCAAAATGATTTTCTCATGATCCAGACACTGGATGATGAAAAATATTGTTTCAATGGTGCTGATTCATTGATCGGAAACTGTTGGTTAAAAAGAACCACTGAATGATGGTGGGAGTTTCCTCATGAATGAATCAACAGAATTTTAGTCCCACCATTGCTCATTTGGAAATAAAAAATGGTTAATATCTTGAGGAATTAATCTTCAAAAAGCAATAGTATTTCTTATTCTATCTCCAATAAAATTTTGTTTCTCTGGAGGAAAATCATTGTATCTTCCATCACACTCAACATTGACATAATTATATCATGTTCTAGACATCAACTGAAACCAAAATCATAGTGTGAGAAACAATAACCATAGTGGGTAACAACATAATCAAAAAAATTAACATATATGATGACAAAAATGTGAAGAAAATTTTATATATGAAAATTTATGTTTATCCTATGTCATTCATAGTCATAATCTATTTGAATACTTCATGATGGGTTATAAAGTGTTTTTTAATTTATTAATCATATCCCTTGGGAGTGTCATACAAGGTGTCTAGAAATGCCCATTTTCATACACCATGTGATGATCATGTCTACCTCAATGCATTCTTTTTGGGGTTATTACCCATAGGTACCTCATTGTTAGATCCATATCAACCTATAGTATCTATACATTGATTTAATTTCTTTGAAACCACTCACCCTATACTTTACCAAAATTCAAAGACCTTTTCTTATACTTTGACTAATACTTATACATAGCCTTAAGGATATCTCTGTAAATATCCTTAGAAATATATATAGATATCTCACTAAAATTTTCTCATCCTACTGACCAAATGTTAATAAAACCTTTCCTCTAATACAACTATAGATACCCAGTCTTTTAATAAGTAGATATTATATCTTTTTAGATGAATATTCAATAAATTTCACAAAAAAACATGCTTGATAACCATAATGTTTTCTTCCTTTAGAGACTAGGTACACAATGTTCCAATTCGGTTAAAGATCTTCAATGTTTCCCATAAAAAGTTTCCCATTGAATACTCCTTATATACATACAATACATAAATACTTTCTTCATAACCTGGGGAAAAATATAAGAATGTGTAAGATCGGATTATTAATAAAGATAAACAAAGGAGATACAAAATCATAACATGAACATAAGGGTATGAGAACATGTTCATAACATTGGAAACCATAACCTGCATATCAAATATCACTCACTCGAAAATATATATTTATTTATTCAAAAACAAGTTTTCAAGTGTCAAAGAAATCAAGGGGGATGGTAGTGATGAAGTCTGAGTGCATCAACCCAAAAAATGAGATTACAATCACTGGGAAGGGATCCTAGACTATAGTATATGATTAGAATGTAATTTTTGACAGCCCTTAAAGAAATTCAAAAAAAAATAAAGGAAACATCAACCAATATTCAGAAGTTGTGCGATAGGGCTACGCGGCCGAGCTGCGCGATATGCCTACGCGTCTGAACTATGAGAGAGAGGATTTGGTATGCCTCTACACAGAGCACCTAGTCGGTGGAGCTATGAGACATATCTATGCTACCCATGTTTTCTCATCCAGGCCCATCTGTGCCTATTAATAAGACCCTTGGGCTCCCCATTTCTGGACTGAATTTTTTTAAAACACTCTCTGAATCTCCCATTACGTAGCTCTTTCACCTAGATCTCTCATATTATCTCAGGTACTTATCTAAACTACAAAAGAAGGGATAATTAAAGGGATAGAAAAGTTTTGAATTTCTTTTACATTTTATTCAGTCTTCATCCGTACCTACGTGGTGTACCTTCCCACCATACCTGCGTAGTACAACTGCGCGGTACATTTGCGTGCCATACCTGCGCGATTGATCAGTGTGGGGTACCTACGCAACATACCTGTGTGAGGATCCTATGCGACAACCTCAAATACCCTTTGAAGCCTTTCATGGTGGGGTATTTATTTCGTTGGTTCCCTTATTCAAAATGGGCTAAATTGAAACCTCCCCCATAACCTCCCAACATCTCAGATTATTTTGGGTAAGGCACATCAGTGTGTCTCCAGATTGGATTTTTATTTCTGCAGTCAGAGGTTTCCCACATTTTTTCACAATGGGGTAAGATTCATGGGAATCTTGTGGATTTGTATATCCGCAGTCACATGGACTTTTCTCCTAGTAACGGTGTTGGGAATCAAAGGGTAGACATCCGGGTATAATCCCATCACCTTCACCCCGTCTTCCTTACATTGGACCCTTGTACAATGTAAATAGAACAGAGGGAAGGCTCGTCGCCCCTCCCACTTCCACGGTCGACGCTCCCTCTTCCATTAACATGGAGGAAATATTTGGAAGTGTGAATGTCATTGTTGAATCATTCACATCCTCTTGTTTCTCACATCGAGAATGACTCACGTGGTCTTAGAGATATGTGATGGTTGCAACAAGTGCACAAACACTCATTTGAAGGAACTATGAGAACTCTAATTCCTATTCATAATAGGATACGTATGAATCCATTTTATGGCCCGAAATCATTGGATATCCTCATTTGGAATCCAACCCCAATTCCCTCAATTTGTGCATCCTCCTCAAGAAATAAGCCACAAATTCAATCCTCAAATCATCAAGGCATCCTTTTCAGGAAGTAATCCCAAAATCATTTATATCAGTGGACTATGCTCTTCTATGATATTCATCGAACAATGTGGGATTTGATTCCCATCCATATGGGATACGTAGGAATCAACCTTGAGGTATAAACCCAACACTTCAAATCAACCCTATTCTCTTTTGGCCTTATTCCCAATAGGGTCTGATTCTACTTGGAAACCTATATCCTTTCCATAAGTTCCTTAGTCTACATCAACATAAGTCCTACACTAATATTCAACTAAGAACCTACCGTTTAGAAGTACTTATCACATAACCTTAAAAGGTATGATGTATCCCATTAAGTGGCACCGAACTATGAGGGTTATGATTCCTTTCACAAGGATATGTAGGTAGCTCATTTTTTGAGTACTATCCCAAAATTAAAACAAACCTTCATCTCCCTGGATGATAATAAACCTCAAAGTGCCCCACTGAGTGGCTTAAAAACTAGTATCATAATAAATAAGGATTAAAAGAATCTCTAATCAGTATATTAGAGGGTACCATTGATGGAAAACCTCGAATACATACTGATAATTCTAAAATTTTATACATACTAAATAAGTGATTTTAAATTCCAAGGGATACTTATAATATACTTGGTGAATTAATAAATAATCATGAAAATATTTTTAATTTCAAAGAGAGTCCTGGAGTGGACAATAATTCACCCCCAAAAGGGTGTGATGAGTCCGACCTCCCATACTCTCAACCAATGCATGTTCATAAGTATCGTAATGTTCAAAACATAACGAATTCCTACCTTTCGAAAGCAGGTTATCTTTGAATAAAGAATTTTTGGAAGTTTCCAGTTCCATGAATAAATATAATGGAAACTTCCTGGAAACATGGATTATTAAATCTATAATATCATGTTTCAAGAACATACGAAACAAAAAAATTGTGAACTCGACGTGAATCCTTAACCAAGTTAATAATGTTACCCACATGTTAGGCCCTTATCAATTGAAAAAGGAAGGCCAGACAAAGGAATTAAATCACACATGTATCCATATGAAAAAAGTTCAATTTAATATAACTTGATGTTATCTACATTTTCAATAGAATTTCCTTCAATCTATAGAATGGCTTTCTCAAAGGCAACATCTGTGAACTTCCCAATTGCTGCACAAGTTCGATCTCTATTCACGGGAAGGACGTTATCACCAAACCAAATTCTTCAATGTTGGGTCTCCAATGTGCTGATAAAGGAATATTTCAAACATGGTACAATTTTGACTTTGGAGGCTGCTCAACATTCCCTACGGGTTAACAATAATCCTCGATCATCCTGTCAACAACGACCAATGATCATGAAGAAGACGGTACCAAACACCGTTTCCAATCGTTTTGGGTCATTATCCCTGGAACACAATAATCAGTCTCTCCCATACTATAGGGAGGTAAATCAAGAGGTCACTGAGGACCTCACTTCAAAAATACAGGAGTCCATGAAGACTCCCACAAGAAGTCGCTGCAAGAATCATACTGTAGTATATCCCCAACATGATGGGGATGTTGCCTTTGGACGTTTGGACAAAGTCTCTTAGACTCGGGCACTCAAGAAAAACCACCCGGGATGATGTCTGGTTAAAAGGAAATAGGTTCTCACATCTACCTCCCTTGGAGAAGTCCATCGATCAAACTTGATGGAAAACAACAAGGAGTCACACACACTTGTTCATCCTATTTTTGTTGCTCGACAGTCTCATCTGATATCAACCCACCAATACCACCAGATAAACCTGGTGGAGTACCGTGAACAGGAACATACACCTGTTTACAAGTTCCCATCCAGTCAGCAGGCTTGTTTAACTACATTTAAATAGACCTTCCAATCTAATATGGTGGCAACTGGTAAACAGGAACATGCAACTGTTCACAATCACCAATTATGTCAGCAGTCTCATCTTCCAGTACTGAAGGAAACCCATCAACTATACTTGATGGAGAATATCCAGCAGGCACATACACCTTACAATGTTCATTTAGTCTACTAATAGTCTCATTTGGTTGCACCCAGAGAAGTCAGTCAGAAAGCTCTAATGAAAAATTTGGAGCAGACTCAACTCTCTGCCTCCATGCATAAGTACTATCAATATCTGTTGACAGGAAAAGGAGGACAGGAGTAGGCACATACACCTACTCTAGATACGGAATGGACATATATTATCGTTCTGGCTGTTGAAGTCACCAAACATATCTTATCAATGGTGAATG
Organism: Viscum album; assembly: GCA_963277665.1. Classification (NCBI taxonomy): domain Eukaryota; kingdom Viridiplantae; phylum Streptophyta; class Magnoliopsida; order Santalales; family Viscaceae; genus Viscum; species Viscum album. The sequence continues at coordinate 748,219,748 of OY728138.1, read as the reverse complement.
GGAAAGCGTACATCCCTGCTCATATTCTAGAAGCATGTCAGAATCTTTTAACATCTACTTCATAAGTATCAGGGAAAAAGACATATAAATCTATGCCCACACATGGGATAATACATCAACATGCAATCCCAGAGTAGATAGAAACCTCTGTTCCAGTCCAAGAGGTTCATGGGGTATACACCCCCATATCAAATGAACAACAAGATCAGGAACATACACCCTTTCCAATTGAAGGTAACCAGTCTGTTCCGATAACTAATCCAAGACAGGCAGATATACCTACCCATGATAACCACTTTTCCCAACAAGTGGCCCCAACTAAGTATAAGAGAACATCCAAGCAGAAATCTTACCAAATACCATTGGAATATCAAGTGTCAAACTATAATTTAGCTCCTCTTAATGCTGGAGTTCTTGAAGCCCTCATGCATTTATCTATTGATGTTCAAGATCCTAATTTTTCATTACCAAATTTTGGGAGTGGTATTTGTAATTATTAAGTTTCTCACCAGACACTTCATAATGAAGTCTTGCTTTAAAAATATTCGGTCAATCCAGAGTGTCTATATTTGGATGTGAGCCATGGCAACCCTCCATGTGGCCAGAAGTACAAGAAGTAAGAAGATTTATCCCTTGTTTTAATCCATCATGGTTAATCTCCCCATATTGGCATTCGTTGTGAAATTCCTCTATGCAGTAGTTTTTCGCATTTTCAAAACAATTCTATAATTGACAATGTAGCAACAATAAATCCCTCCTATCTCGAGGCCCTTGAAAAAATAGGGCCATTCATGTATGATGCCTCGTCATTGATAGGTGAAACACTTTCTCAGTCATAAGACATCTTAAGGGAACGCCCATTCTCCGAACCTCCCTTGGGTCATTTATCCTCAAATGCAGAGCATCCACTTTGGTCAGACCAAGTGGAGAAACCTCTATTAGAAGATGATGAATATGTTTTGAACATGAGGAAACAATTAGCTACAGGAGAAATACCAGTTATGTTCTGGCCTTCAGCAAATTCTAATTTTGATATTCCAGAATTGATGACAGAAGATTGAATTCATGACATTTGTCTCAACTTATGCAAAACACTTAGTCATTTAAAACTAAAGTATTACCATATGATTAATATAAAAATAATTTAAAGGTAATAGAAGGTTTGAAGCACCAAATTGACTTGGCATATCTTTTAGTTTCCCAACATCCATGAGTTGAAAAACAATAGGGTGCCCTTCAACATGCATGTCTCTATGCTTTTAAGAGGCTACACCAATTAATTTCTGATTCCCCATATAATGTTTTCATCAGAGGATGGGGTGGATATGAAGCATTTCATTTCACTGCACTCCAAAATTAGCGATGTCGGCCAAAAGTGGTTTCATGAAATTTTATTTCCCATGACCAGCCCCAATCAATGGCTTTTGTATGTAACAAAATGTATTCTCGAGAACAGGCCTCAATCAGTTATCATCAGAATGAGGCTCAAAGAAAAGAAGTTATTGAGATACTTTTACATCAAGCCTCTAAGAATCTCGAGCAGGCATCTTGTTTAAAGGATGTCAGGCGTCAAAGGATGAAAATGTCTAAAATAATACAACGATATTCTGAAACAGGTTGTGTAAATGATGATCGGATAATGCACCTAGCTAATATCCGAACCAAAGTCCGCAAAATCTGAAGAGCAATTGCATGGATTTCAGCAAAAGCAGTTCAAGAATCACCCCAGCTAGAGGGGCTGGGGTTCATCTAAATCAATTGTTGAATTCATTAAACAATGTTCAAATATTTGAAGAAGAAGAACAAGAACAACCCCAGCTTACATGGCTGGGGGATTTTTCATATTTGCAATCCCCTCCTCAGCGGAAGATAGTTATCTCCCAACTAGGGAAGAATCCACAAGGAAACCATATAATTGAATTATCAAATGATTACCTTCAAATTACTATCCACCAAATAGATCTTGGGAATTCATTATGTAGGAGAATAGAGTCTCAAAGATGACAGAAAATGAAACAATCTAGCAGAAGAACTGACAGAATGACATCAATGCATTATGCATCAGTAAATGTTATCAAAACCATGGTATTACAAAAGATTCCCAAGAACATGACACTCACTCAAAGTGACCAGATGAAGAAGTTACTATTCAATAGGCTGTATGTACGGAAATATGTGAAGAAGGTGTGCGTACCCGAAATCAAAGGCTTACCCAGAATCGAGGTATTCATTTAAATAACCAACTCCCCCCCTCTGAAAGGCGTCCAACAAGGGAAAAGGAAAATGTCAGGTTACATTCCATCCTACTTCTGGAGAAGGACAAAATCTCTTATTAGAGGAACGATTCACACTTCATGAAGAATAAATGAAGGAATTAAGGAGGTTAAATGCAGAACTACTACAAGGTAGTCATCCTCCTAAGATTTTTGGAGTTAATCAATCAAGCGAATTTGTTGTAGCTACCAGGACTGATCAAGAATATCCCCCTTTACAAGTACACCCTTATAGGTCAAATCCTATGGGTCATACGCGACAAAAACCGGCAATACTACCATCAGTGGTAGTACCGGTCTCCACACCCGTCCAATCTTTAGTTATTGCACCTGCTCAGGTCCATGATCAACCAGATGTTTCTCAATCATTAATGACTACCATTGAGTCACTAACAGCTCGGTTGGAAGCTATGGAAGGAAATTTGCACAATATCAACCAGAAAAGAGAGCATTCCCTGAATGGGTGGATGCAATTCCTCCCCCATCAAATTTTGGGGGTACCATATTCCAAATTTTTAATGGTTCAGGAGATCCAGAATGACAATTAATAGATTTTGTTCCTCATTGTGATCATATGATGGTAACTCTTCAACAAAAAGAAGTAGTTAAGCTCGGGTGTTTTGTACAGTCATTAAAAGGACCTAATTTTGTCTGGTATACAAGTTTGAAATCTTGGTAAATTATTGGGTGGGAAGATCTTCGTCAAAAATTCCTTTGACAATTTAGATCAAACTTCCCAAAGATGAAAGTTTTTGATCTTAGCCATTTTAAGGAAAGGGAAAATGAAAGAGTTGCAGATTTCATTGCTCGCTGGAAGGGATTAACATATTCCTTAAGTTTAGCACTCCATCAAGAAGAATTGTTTCCAATCTGTGTAAAAAATCTGTGTGATGAATTAAGCACACCGTTGATCCTTGTGAAATTCACAAGAGGGTTTCAAGACCTTACTTTAATTGGTCAGCAGATATAATACTATCTTATAAAGACTAAGTCTAAAACTTGTGTAATTCTAGAAGATCCAGGAAGGAGAATAGGGAAAGTTTAAACTGTTACAGTTACATGTAAACAAGTACATGTACCCACTTCCACTTCAAAACCTTCCTCATATCAAAGGGATCCACCTCCTGAGCGTCAACAACAATGGACGCCTCATCAAGATGATAAAAAAATTCAATGGAGGAAACAGTTCAAGGATTTAAAGAAAAAAATTTATTCTTTCTGGAATGAAAGAGTTTGTGGTTATTTCATCTCGGTTCTGGAAAAAAATCTGGTCCAGTTGCCAAGGACCAAAAGGCCGAACAAGGAAGGAGATGAAGACCTCCCCAACTATTTCTCGTTTCATCAGATGTTGGGGAACTCCATTCAGGAGTGTTTTGTCTTCAAAGACCTTCTGAAAAAGATAGTGGACTCTGGACAAGTAAAACTGAAAGGTTCTTTAGCCCAGGTAGCATGTTTTACTTCTACTGATCTAGAGGAAGAGGGTGAGTGTCACAAAGTCAAAAGTAAAAATGTGCATAAATATGATGATTGGATGGTCAGGAAAATGATCAATCGAACTCATGACATTTTACGAACACAATTGAATCATTCAATTGTGTCTTCTGCTATTTAGTCCATAGAAATACCCCCTTCATCAGTAGAAAAATCCTTGAAGAAGAAGCGTAATTTGAAGAAAGAATAGAAGTTAGAAGAAGACGAGCTCAAGTCAAAAACTATGTTGTCTTTGACTCTGGTAGATTTTATGAAATTTTCTATGAAAGCATGGGCACTGCACCACCAAATGGAATGACCTAAACTGGTTCATCAGTTAGAATATTCATCAGATGAAGAGTTGATTTTCAGTTCTGTTAACATAATTCATTTAACATATCCCTATTCCAATAACTGTTTCGATTATGATGAGCCTATGGTCCCTGTATCTAATAGAGGAATTAGAGGAAGAGACAGACATCTAGGATAAAGGGGAAGACATGGATATTCCAGAAGCCACTATTTCAATCATACCACTGTTAGAACTATATATGCGACAAAAACATGTGTCAAAGCCCTTCAGTGGGCTCCACAGGAACAAGAATGTTCTTCCACACATGGAAAATTCTGTCCTGACAAAGTTATTTTTGAAGACCAGTTAGAGGTCACCAATTCTTCCTCTCAGCAAATAGATAGACCTAGTCGGTCTAGTCTACTGAATCCAGGAGTATTTCTAACTCCTTCCCCAATACAGGATGCATCTACTTCCAATGCATCAACTTCCACGGCACCTGAAAAACCACATCTTCAAGATGGGAAATATAGACCCTTCCACCAAAAGTATGATGTCTTGAGACATTTGGACCAAGTAATGGCCATGTTGTCAAATCTGGATGCCTTAAATCTATCAAAATATCTTCAAGAGGCACTTATTGAGGCTTTTTCAAGTCCTCAGGAATTCAAAACTAAAATTGCTGTGGTTGAGGTCTATCATATAGAGAATGATCCAGCAGAACTCCATGCAGTGATATCTTTTACAGATAAGGATGAAGATGATGTTGTACATGGACATATAGACCTTTATATTTATCTATAAAAGTCAATGATATAGACATCTGATGAGATTTCATTGATAATGGATCAGGAGTCAATCTCATTCCTATTCGTATGCTTCGTCGATTGGGCCTCAACAAATATGATTTAACTCATTCTAATTTTATTTTTCAAGGATATGATAAGAATAAAAATGATCCTCTAGGTAAAATTACACTCAGAATTCAGTTTGGAGACCTTGTGTCTAATTCAAATTTCATTGTTGTTCATTAAGACACATCCTTCAACATTTTGATTTGAAGACCTTGGCTACATCAACATGCGTCCATACCTTCGTCGTACCATCAGTGTATCAAATATTGTTTCAATGGTCAAATTGGGATATTGAATTGTGAAAAGGCCCCATTCAAAACATTTGAATCTCAATACATTGAGGCACAATTTTATCACATGGAGGGAACGAAAAAATCCACTGTAAAGAAGGTTACCAAAATTAATGCTCCAAGTGGTTTGGAAAAGGTTCCAATAAACCCATTCATATATATGAGTACAAATTATGTGTTTCTTATCAATCAAATTGACAGGATAGACCTAAATCCAAACACTCTTAAGGAAACATCCACAATGTCAATTACAGTAATTGAGCCAGAAAGCATGGGAGAAATTGTTGATTCACCAAGAAATGATAATATATTAGATGGAGATGTCTTTATTTCATATGTTGAAATCCATAAATTCTATACTTCATCTACCAGGTCAAAAGAAGTTATAGAAATATCAGAGGAAAATGATGATGTCGATTGTCAATCTGTAATCTCCTCTTTATTACCCTAGGAAGACCCATCATCAATAAGGTCAGAAATAGCAGCCTCTTTTCCAAGATGTTCAAATTTTAACTTCTCCCCTAACCATGAAAATTATGCTTCGTCATTTACTATGAAAGTAGAAACCGAATAAATAACACATATTGAAGAAGAATAGAACGATCTTAGGGATTCTCCTCCAGCATTTGATGAAGGTATCTCTACCACTGTGGATGAACTCCGGGAAATAAATCTGGGTAAAAAAGAAGATCCACGCCCCAATTTAATTAGTGCATCCATGACTCTTATAGGGAAAGAAATGTATACTTCATTTCTAAAGAAAAATCGTGACGTATTTCCTTGGAATTATACTGAAATTTCAGGTCTTGATCCCGATTTTTCCACTCATCATTTTTGTTTTCCAGAAGAACATCAAGGATTGAAGCAAGCCTCAAGAAGAACACACCCAACTTATGCCTCCAAAATTGAAGCTGAAGTTGATAATATTATCAAGGATAACATCATCATATATGTTCAATATCCCAAATGGCTGGCAAATATTGTCCCTGTAAAAAATAAGAATGGACAAATTTGAGTTTTCATTGACTTTAGAGATCTTAACAGGAATTGTCCTAAGGATGATTTTGTAGATCTGATTACAAAACTCGTAATTGATGCAACAACTGGCTACTAAGCTCTTTCCATTATGGATGGTTACTCTGGGTACAATCAAATATGAATGTCCCTAGAAGATGAAGAGTTTATAGCCTTTAGAGCTCATCATGGTGTTTTTTGATATCGGGTAATGCCCTTTGGCCTGAAGAATGCAGGTGCAACATATCAATGTGCCATGCACCATATTTTCAAACCTTTTTTAGGAAAGTTTGATGCATGTTATGTGGATGATTTGGTGGTCAAATACAGACAACTTTCTGATCAATTGTCTGATCTAGAAATCATATTCAACAAACTTTGACATCACAATTTGAAGATGAAACCCTTGAAATGTGCTTTCGGTGTAACCTTAGGAAAGATTCTCGGCTTTGATGTATGCTATCATGGTATCAAAGTTGATCCTGAGTTGAAAAAATCAATCCTTTGAATGTCACCTCCTAGATATTCGAAGGAATTAAGAGGACTTCAAGGACACTTGACCTATATTTTGCTTTTCATTTCCAATTTGGCATGAAAGTGTTTACCCTTCACCAGATTAATGAATAAGGGAGTCACCTACCAATGGACCAAAGATTGCAAAGAGACATTTTATATCCTTAAAAAATATCTCTTGAGTCCACCAGTATTAATGCCACCTATTGAAGGAAGACCACTTATTCTCTATGTGACAGCTTTAGAGCGATTACTAGGTGCCTTCCTCGCCCAAAAGAATGATGTCGGGAGTGAAAACAGAATTTACTATCTCAGTCGCACTATGCATGATGTGGAAAATCAGTATTTAAGTATTGAAAACTGTTTTCTATCATTAATATTTGTAGTTCATAAATTGAGTCATTATCTACAACATCTTGAGGTCTAATTATTATCTTGTAGTAACCCACTCAAATTTATCCTCAGTCATCATATGATTACAGGACATCTAGCATGGTGGGTGGTTATTTTGTAGTAGTTTGATATCCAGTTTGTTCCTCAAAAGGAAATAATGGGTCAAGCCCGGGCTGATTTCCTTATTAAGAATGCATCCGCAGAAGATACATCATTTAATACTGAACTTCTTGATGAAGTGGTCTTCTCTATTCAAGATAATTCCCAGACATGGGAAATGTATTTTTATGGTACTTCTAGAAGTCCAACTGGTAAGAGACTGTAAAATCCTAAACTCAACAATGTTAGATTAGGAATACTACTTATTTCCCCAGAAAAGGCAGTATTTCCTTATTATTTTCTGTCATCAGAAGGTGGTACCAACAATGAGGCAGAATATCAAGCTCTCATCGCAGGTTTGGAATTGGCCCTTCAGGTTCAAATGGATCATTTAAATGTAAAAGTTGATTCAAAATTTGTAATCAAACAAATAAATGGGGAATAATCTATTAGGAAAAAAGATTTAATACCTTTGTGTGATTATGTCAAAGAATTAGTGGCTGAATTTCCTTTAGAGCCAACATTGTCCTATGTCCTGCGATCACAAAATGCCCAAGCAGATGCACTAGCTGATGCAGTTACAGCCTTGGCAGATCCAAATCAGGATGAGAAAGTTATCTGCATAGCCCATCACCGCGTGGTTTCACCTTTTGTTCAAACCATTAGGGAGGAAATCAATGAAATTTTCCCTATTTCTGAACCGTATGGTCATACTACGGGAGGGAGAACATCCATCATTGAATATATTTAAAATGGGATACTTCCACCAAATAGGGCTGATAAGGAGTAGATCTGGAGACGAGTGGTTAATTTTACTCTTTATGATTGTCCAAACCACAGAAAGACCGTTTATAAGTGGGGACTTGATGGGATTATCTTCAGATGTATTGATGGTGAATAAACTGAGACTATCATGAAAGAAGTACATTCAAGAGTTTGTGGTGCCCACCGATCTGGGCACAGATTCTCCGATTACATTCTAAGGCTTGGATACTTTCGGCCTTCAATGACACAAGATTGTACAGACTTCACAAAAAAAATTCATCCCTGTCAAATACATTCCAACTTAATTCCCCAACCCCCATAGTTTCTACATACAACTAAATACTCTTGGTCATTTCCCACATGTGGAATGGATGTAGTTGGGCCTTACCCCCCAACCATGGATAAGAAGTTCTAGTATATTATCACTGGTACTGATTTATTCTCTAAGTGGGTTGAGGAAATACCTCTTAAGGGAGTTCGAGCTAAAAACATCATTAGTTTTGTCAAAACTAATATCATTACATGATTTGTCATTCCTCAAACCATATTGACAGATAATGGCACCAATTTTTGTTCATCAGATGTAAGAAAATTGTATCAAGAATACAATATCAGATCCAACCATTCATCTCAGTATAATGTAGTGGCCAATTGTCAAATATAGGATTTCAATAAGAATCTTTCAAATATACTTCAAAAGATAGTGGATAAAGATAAGAAGTCATGGATTGATAAAATTTTTCATGCTCTACGAGCTTATCAGACTACCACCCGCACTGCTACATGATCAACTCCATATTCATTGGTGTATGAAACAGAAGTAGTCTTGCCTATTGAAGTCCTATTTCCATCACTAAGAGTTGCAATATGTGATCAATTATCTACAGATGAAGGTCCCAGAAATGATTCAATGATTTGGAATGATTAGATGTGAAAAGATAGCATACCTTGCATCATCTAGAAGTCTATCAAAATATAATTGCATGAACTTTTAATAAGAAATTTTTTCTTCATGCATTCATTCAAGGATAATTTGTATTGGTCCTTATAACTCCAATGATACTAGGAACGAAACCTCCAAAACATGAGATAAATTGGTAAGGACCTTATTCCATACACAAGGTTTATTAAAATGGAGCATATGAATTAATCTCAATGGATGGCGAGCTCATCACAATCCCAACCAATAGAAGATTTTTGAAGAAATACTTTGTATAGTTTTTCATAATAATTCCTCAACACAAGACTTTAAACTGTATGGTACCACGTCCTTACTGCAGGGATTAAAACTTCACAACCCCCATGTCCTAGTTACAAGATGTTAAACTACATAACAACTATAAGTGTCCATGCTGCATGACATTAAAGTTCATAGCATTGTTGTCCTTGTCGCATGACGTTAAACTGCATGACATCATTCATACAAATAAAGTTTTTTCTATAAGATGTTAGAAGTTTCCATAAGCAAACATTATTTACATCATCCCTACTCCTTAGTAGTACATGATTCCTTCTATTTCTTATGTCAGAGTCAAATCTACGTAGAGACGAAGTTTCAGGAACTACATATGGATTGATTCTTATTTTCTAATGAGATACATTGAGACGCCTAAATCTCCAATTCAGGACCCAGCCACAATCACATAATTTTCTTGTTTTCTTTTCTCCTCCTATATATTAATTATATCTATACAGAGTATTTCATTAAGATATATGATTTGGTCTGTATAAAATTTTATGTATTATTATTTACCATTCTCTTAAAATGTGTTAAAAGCCCTCATTTTTTATGCCAAATCTGATTAACATGAGGAATGATTGTTTCAAGAACTATATATTGATTGATTATAATTTTCTAATGAGATATGTAGAGACACCTATATCATTAATTTTGGGCCCAACCTCGATAAAAAATACAAAAACCCCTTTTTGTTTCTTGTATGAGAATCAAATCTACATAGGAAACGTTTTAAAGAATTATGCATGAATTGATTCTTTATTCAGCAAGACACATAATGATATTTAGCTTTTAAATCCAGTTCAAATATATATTTTCCTTCATATTAGTTTATTCTAATCATCACCGCATGACGTTAAACTGCATGAAAATTTAACAACCCAATTTCTCACTTGGATGGCCTTTATATTATAAAAGAAACCCTTACTGCTCCTTGTTTCTCACACCGAGCATAGCTCACGTGGGCTTAGGAACAGGTTAAATGGATTATTTATATAAATAAGGTGTTTTTATATTATTATGGGGTTATCAATGATCTCACTACATGACTCAAAAAGGCATTGTATAATGTCCTCACTGCATGACTTAAAACTACACATTTCCATATTCATTCAAAGGAAACAAATACAGATTCCATTTTAAATATGAGTCAGATCTATGTAAAGGACATCAAATTTATGGCGAATATTGATTCCAATATTTTTCATATAGATTGGGCATAATCCCATTTCATATCTCACACTCTTAATCTTGAAAATTTCTATCATATTTTCATAAACTTTCTTACGGTTTCTGGCGATAGGTTTTCTAATATCTGAGATCTCTTTTTCCTGACTATGCACCACGTTCCCTTAGGCAGCCTTTCATAAGTTTCCTACATAACATACCATTTAGTCAAAAGATGCCACTATTTGACTATGAAACATATTCCCTAGTTGTCTCTCCATAATACAGCCCCCATATTGGGTTTGTTAAATAATGGTAACATCATTCTTGGTTATAGTATCTTTTTCCCCTTTAATCATTGATGACAATATTCCAGAATATGTATTTTAAAATAGTCATTAAAGTATACTTTTCCCATTATCATTTTCACAATATGAAAATCTTTAAGACCATGGTTAGCAAATTTCCTTTATCATGTGCTAGATACACTATGAAATAATCTTGAAATCAGTTGACTACATGTTATATATTGTTTCCATTTCTGGTCCTAGTTGTATGTGTAACGCCCCGACCCTAGTTACCCAGAGTCGGTGCATTATTTCATAACATTGGCATGATCACAAGAAAGATCAAATCTCGAAAGACCGATTGGTTTAGTAGCCTTGGAAACACTAGATATATTCATAAGTTTTACATTACATACTAAAATGAAAAACTATTACAACAACATAATGTCTCCATATTCCACACTCATATCCCGACATAACATCCCTGAAGGTCATTCATAATTTACTTCTTCACTTCCTGGGAAAAATAGAACTTAGAAAAGGGGTAAGCTCAAATGCCCAGTAAGGATAACAATATAGCGGAAACTTTCATAAATAAGAATAAACATTTAAGGCAATGTATAACTAAAACAAAAGCCTTTCAAACATGAACTTTCAACATGGTATGGCATAAATAAAATGAAATAATGCCATTTACTTATTCACATGGTTATTCTACTAATCGAATAATCACATGAAAAAATCAATAACCACTTTCATATTGTTGGAATGCATAATGCCAGACTATCATAACCACATAGTCAAGGACTCGTGCCAAGACTACAAATAAGATTTTTTCAAGGCCTTGTGCCAACACACTAGTTTGTCTCATGAGACCTACCGATGCATCGAGGAGCTATAGCGGGCTCCACCCGTCACATATTAAGTCCAATGCATTCCCATATGAAAAGGTTTAAACATAACATAAACATTCGTATTAAAACTAGCATACGAAATGTCAATAATTTCACCATAAACTATGAATGGTATAAAAATAGCACATCCACAGTCAAACATATCACAAAACCTTCAATACAATATAGAAGTTTTGTATCATAATAAATCAACTTCAAATAAGCGTACAATCCATCAAAGGATGTTGACATAGATGAAATCAAAACACTTTTTGGAAAAATATCTCTTTCTATTTTTGAAAGCATTTAAGAGCCATATAAAATAAAACATTTTCTTGAAAATATTCTTATAAGCTTGTAATGAAAGCTTTGAAGATTTTATAACGGCAGAAAAAAACCGCACTCATCGTATAAGTTAAAAAAAACATTCTTACCTTAATTCTGTCGAAAAGGTTAAAAAGGACCTTGTTTTGAAAACGACGGAAAGATTCCTCTTATAAAAAGTCAAACAAGGGTATAAATGACTTTAACCCATATTCATTTAAATAATAAAAATGTTTTGAAATACATTTTGAAGAAACATGGATGTGGATGATAAAGAGATCCGAGTAGATTATTACGTATAAACAACCTCGGATAATGAAGAGATTGTGAAATAACCCTTACCTTGTACTTTTCCTTGGTTGGGGTAGGTTAACCTCCTGTATAATAGTGAAATAATTGTTATTAAATTATACAATAATAATATACATTAATATGATATCATATATGATCTTTTAATATTGATTTGATAATAATATCTTAGTATTATCGTTGTTTCGGGTGTTAACTTACTTGTTTTCTTTTATATGTTTTGTTACGTAAGACATATTTGTAAAGGATAGGTTTTATATTATTCATATCCAGAATGATATCAAGTCCTTAAACATCATTTTTTAAATCATCAAATGATAATTATACTTTAATGGATACGATGGAGAATGAATCTCATCGCGTTCGTGGAGACGGTAGTCCGTACGTACGCACGAGCGACAATATCATATTTTTGATATTAAAATAATATATAAATTGATGGTATGTCATATATACAGAATCCTTAACATGTTATATTTATTATTTACATGAGTTACACATCATTATTATACCCATCCAAATAATATTATATTGAATAACAATTACACCACGACGTGGAGACGGTAAGCCGTACGTACGCACGTATGGTGACATGTTATTCAAAAGGTGGATAGAATACTGAATATGGTTGTACCATATTTATAATAACATCACAGTATATATATGATACTGGATTTATTATTTTAGAATGGTAACAACAAAGGAAGAAGAAGTGGAAGATGAAATGAACTTAGAAAAGGGTGGTGAAATCATTACCTCTTCTTCGGGTTCTTCCTTTTGATTTGAACAAAAGGGCTCCTTAGGTTGGCTTTCTGATCAAAATAAGGCCCCTAGGTTGTAGTGAGGTAAGTTGGGAGAGTATTTGGGTAGAGTTGGGCCGAACCAAAAGGCTTTTAAGGTGTGAAGAAATGAGAAGGAGGAGTGCCCTTTTATAAGAGGGGGGAGGGGCACCTTTGGAAAAGATAGAAATATTAATTTATAATAAATTCTTATTCGGTTTATAATGGATACAAAGTTGATTATTAAAAATTTAAGGTGGGGATGGGTCGAAAACAACTCAACCAATATAATTTAGACAGGTTTGGGTACTTATATTAACCTTATCTTTAAGTATTAACTCTAAGTTAATTAGTTTCACTTTTACAATGTCTCTTTGTATTTTTATATAATATGGTTAATAAACATACTATATACATCCAAGAGACCCCAAGTGGTCCATTAATGATGAACCTATCATGATATAAGTCTCTTGGCCGATCCTTAGATTTTTAGGAATTTAATATCAATTAATAATATAATATTTGTTTAAAGAACTCTTTTATGTCAATTTTGACACTATTGAATAGTTGATTTTTTTGAAACTCATAACAGATTGATTACTTCAAAAAAAGTCAATTAAATCAATCCTAATATATCATATTATCCTAGAAAATTAGTTTAATTCATTAAAAGTTTCATATTATATTTATTTGGGTATTTATAATATCAATTATTTTAATTTTTCACTATTATAGTAATTACTGCATCATCATTGTGTCATAAATAATAAATATTATTTAATGTCTAAAAATTATAAATAAAATATCATTATATAGGAAATCGTTTTATCTTTCTAAGGAATATTTATAATCTAAACTCAAACATATATAACCCTATGTAACAATTGTTTTGCTAAAAGATATATGTTTGTGTCATTTTTGTATTCATTTTAACTTAATTAAAATAAAGTGTCATTATCACTTACAAGTGGATCCATGGGGTCTCAAAATCGACCCAAAGATGTCCATGGTCGACCATGTATCATCCAATAGGGTTAAGACACGTTTTAGGGTAATTTAGTATTATTATAATATTATTGTTTAACCCTTATTTACCGGATTTATCCTTAACCATGGTAAATAAAATATTTACCGCAGTAATTATTCAAAATGTCTAAAAATAGAAGTTACCTATTTACACAATTTGAACATCCTGATTCCAAATATGGAATCCATTTTCCTAAATTCAAAACACAGAAGTGGAAGAAATTAATTTAAAATTAATTCCCGCTGTCAAAACAAAAAAGCGTGTTTTTAAAAGATAATAACTATCAAAAGATTGACAATTGTTTATGTTCGGTTTAATTGTAAAATTATGTCCAATGACCAAAATTATATTAAATGGTAAAAATATATTAAAAATATACTTTAAAACTACTAAAATTCATAATTTATCACTATTAATTATTTTGATTAAAAAAGTTGTTTTTAATTAAAATTTAGTAATTTTCACTATTCATCAAAATATGAAAGTTATCCGAAAAGTACCAAAATTTCACCTTAGGCTAAATTAGATATTCCGAATCCAAAAATGAAGTCCATTTTGAAATATAAAATATATATAATTTTAAAAATTAGGTATTATTATTCATAACGGCTAGTTTGATTGGTTGTTAGAACTCGGTGTTGCGTACAACACACGCTATCGCATTAATCAAAGAGAAGCGTACCGTAGAAGCTTGGGGTGTTACATTCTCCCCTCCTTCAAATAATTTCGTCCTCGAAATTTCTAGAATACTATCACATGAAAAGACTCGGGTGGTTCTTCATCATAAGTTCCTCGGGTTCCCACATTGCCTCTTCCATCTTATGGTTTCTCCACAAAACTTTTACCAGACGCATCGTCCGGTTTCTCAGTACTTGTTCTCTCGTATCAAGAATACTGAAGGGCTCTTCACAATAGGAATGATCAGGTTCCAGTTCTAATTCCTCATAGGTGAGTACATGCGTTGGATTAGGCATGTATTTCCTCAACAGAGATACGTGGAACACATCGTGAACTTTGGAGAGACATGGCGGCATTGCCAATCGGTAAGCTATAACCCCAATTCGTTCTAGAATTTCGAAAGGTCCGATGTACCTAGGACTAAATTTACCTTTCTTACCAAAACGTATGACTCCCTTCCACGGAGATACCTTCAGGAAAACATGATCACCGACTTGAAATTCCAAATCCTTCCTTCGATTATCGGCATAGCTCTTCTGCCTACTTTGAGCTGCTTTGATGTGATTTTGGATTACTTTCACCTTTTCCACCGTTTCCTCCACCAGTTCTGGGCCTAAAAGTTTTCTTTCACCAACGTCATCCCAACAGGTTGGTGTACGACATCTCTTTCCATATAACGCTTCATACGGTGCCATCTGAATACTCGAATGGAAGCTATTGTTATAGGAAAATTCTACGAGAGGTAAGTATTGATCCCACATACCCTGAAAGTCAAGTGAGAAAGATCTCAACATGACTTCTAGGGTTTGAATAGTCCGTTCTGATTGTCCATCTGTCTGAGGGTGGTATACAGTGCTCAAATGAGGTTCAGTATCCAGGGATTTTTGAAGACTATTCCAAAATCTTGAAGTAAAACAGGGATCACGATCAGAAACAATTGATAGGGGTACTCCATGAAGTCTCACAACTTCATTAATATATAGTCTTGCTAGACGTTCTAGGGGTAGATCTTCTCTTATAGAAAGAAAATGTGCTGACTTGGTAAGACGATCAACAATAACCCATATTGCATCATTCCTTCTAGGAGTCTTTGGTAGCCCCATGACAAAGTCCATCGTAATATTGTCCCATTTCCACTCCGGTATGGGAAGAGGTTGCATGACTCCTCCAGGCTGTTGCCTTCCAGCTTTCACTTGTTGACAAACCATACATCTTGACACAAAATCAGCAATCTCCCTCTTCATGTTGTCCCACCAAAAATGTTCCTTCAAATCTCTATACATTTTGGTGCTCCCAGGGTGTATAGAGAAATTGGAACTATGAGCATCATCCAGCAATTCCCTTTTTAGATCAGGTAAATCGGGAACACAAAGTCTCTTCCCGAATTTCAAAATTCCATCTTCATACACAAAGTCTCTCAATCTCCCATCATTTACAGCTTTAATCTTCTTTTGGAATTCTTCATCATCAGTCTGAGAACTCTTAATCCTTTCTAGTAAAGATGGTTTGGAAACCATTGGAAAAAAGCAATGATTTTTCACCTTCCCTAATTATACCCATGTCCATCTTTACTAGATCCATGAAAATTGGATCCCTTTCCATTCTCATCATGTTCAAAACTCCATGGTCTTTTCTACTCAAAGCATCTTCCACCTTGTTTTCTTTCCCCGGGTGGTAGTGTATCGTGCAATCATAATCCTTGAGTAATTCAAGTCATCTCATTTTCCTCATGTTGAGTTCTTTTTGTGAGAAAATATACTTCAAACTCTTGTGATCAGTATAAATCTCACATTTTTACCATAGAGGTAGTGCCTCCATATCTTCAAAGCAACGATCACAGCTTCTAACTCGAGATCATGAGTAGGATATTTTTGTTCATGAATTTTCAACTGTTGTGATGCATAGGCAATAACTCTATCATTCTGCATAAGGACACAACCAAGTCCTTTCTTTGATGCATCACTATAAATAACGAACCCATCATTCCCCGATGGTAGAGTCAATATAGGAGAATTGACTAATCTTCTCTTCATTTCTTCGAAACATTCTTCACACTCTTTTGTCCAAACAAATTTAACCCCTTTACGTGTGAGCTTCGTTAATGGGTTAGCCAATCGGGCTAAATTCTGGACGAAATGTCGATAATAACCTGCCAAACCAATAAAACTACGTACCTCAGTTATACTCGTAGGTGCTGGCCATTCATGGATTGCCTTGGTCTTAGATGGATCAACAGAGATTCCATCTTTAGAGACAATATGGCCAAGAAAAGAAATCTCCTGAAGCCAGAATTCACACTTGCTAAGCTTCCCATATAATTCATGCCTCCACAGAGTCTTCAAGATAATGCGCAAGTGATTTTCATGATCTTCGTAGGTTTTGGAGTATACCAAGATATCATCAATAAATACCACCACAAATTCATCGAGATACTCCTTGAAAACTCTATTCATCAGATCCATGAATACAGAGGGTGCATTACTCAATCCAAACGGCATTACAGTAAACTCGTAATGCCCGTACCTGGTTCGAAATGATGTCTTCGGAATGTCTTCCTTCTTCACACACAACTGATGGTATCCAGATCGAAGGTCAATGTTTGAAAAGTATAGATCTCCATGCAGTTGGTCAAATAAATCATCAATACGAGGTAGGGGATACTTGTTCTTTATCGTTATAGCATTGATCTCCCTGTAGTCGATACATAACCTCATAGATCCATCTTTCTTTTTAACAAAAAGAACAGGGGCTCCCCATGGAGAAACACTAGGGTGAATAAATCCCTTATTACTAAATTCCTCTAGTTGTTTCTTTAGTTCGACTAACTCTATAGTGGCCATTCTATAAGGGGTCTTCGATATAGGCCTTGATCCAGGAATCAAATCAATGGAAAACTCAACTTCTCGTTCTGAAGGATGTCCAGGTAAATCTTCCGGAAATACATCTACAAATTCTTTCACAACAGGTACATCCTCTATTTGAACATTCCTTTCCTCGCCGACAGTTATTTCATTCTCTTCCTCCCCAATAATTGAATTAAGTTGAGCTACTGGGGGTGGATCTAAATAAGAATTAGGTGGTGACGATTCTGCTCTAAAGATAAGGTGGTCCTTATCATTATCATCAAGAATCGTAACCTATTTCTTCTTACAATAAATCTTCGCATCATAGTCCGAAAGCCAGTCCATACCGAGGATTATATCAAACTCAATCATAGGTATGACGATGAGATCAGCAGATAAAGAAAATTTATGTGCTCTAATGGGGACTGATTCACAAAACTTTGTTGCAATGATACTTCCCTTAGGAGTTTTAACTAAAAACTCCCTTATTAAATCAAATTGGAAATATCTAATTTTCTTAGCAAACTGGGAAGATATGAAACAATGCGACGATCCAGAGTCAAATAATGCATTTTCTAAACTTGAGGAAACCATTAAATTACCTGCCACCACGTCTTTTGGAGCTTCTACCTCTGCAGTAGTGATAGCATAAGCCTGGCCTTGATCCCTTGGCCTTTTCTAAGGTAAGTTCTCCTGGCGCTTAGGACATGCATTTGCATAATGCCCCATCTCCCTGCAATTGTAGCACTGGACGTTGGTAGCTTCCTTCTTTCCCTTGCAATCACGAGCTTGGTGGCCTTTTTCACCACACTTGTAACAGACTCCCATTCCCTTCAAGCAAGTACCAGGATGTTTCTTCCTGCATTTACCACAAGATGGATATTCAACCTTTCCCTTCTTCCCCTTATTTCAATTCCCAGATTGATCAGTAGGTCTCTTCTTCTCTTGCATTGCTTTAAAGTCATAAGACTTAAAGAATTCCTTTTCGGTCTTGATAGCACATGAGACAATGTCTTCGTACGATGAAAAGGATTGTGAGACTAATGCTCGGCGGAGAAATGGTTTTAACCCATCAAAGAAATGATCAATCTTACTTCTTGGGTTGCAAATATAATCTCCATCATACCTCGCTAACCTTGTAAAGTTAGCCTCATACTTTGTGACATTCTCATCCTCCTTTTGTCTCAGACTCAGAAATTGCCTTTCCATATCTGCTCGATGGTCGCGAGGAAAGTATTTTTCTAAAAACAGATCTTTGAACTCCATCCATTCCATATTTGATACGTCATCATCTTCCTTCATGTTTTGAATTAATGACCACCATTGATCAGCATCTCCATTGAGGCGGTAAACTGCCATGATAACTTTTTCCCTTTCATTACTCCCCAAAGCCTGAAATATTTTCTCTAGGGAAAATATCCATTGCTCAGCTGCTAAGGGATTTGTACTCCCATTGAAAGTTGGTGGTTTTTGCCTCATGAATCGATCTAACATTGATCCTCCACGCTGCGGATCAAGGTGCTCCATACGGGTAAGGTTATTATTCATAACCTGAGTAAGTTGTCCCAGTATGGTGATTAGCTAATCGGCACCAGTTGCATCACCAGCCCCACTATAATTATCTTGAGCAGGAGGGCAATCCCTAAATGGAGTGCGTGCATTGATACGGTTTCCATTTCTTCCACTAGGTGCCGTTTCTAAACAATGGCATAAACTAGATCAGTTTATGAATCAAAATACATAATCCCATACTTATAAAACACTTAACATTAATTGAACTATTTATGGATATAATCAATAATCATAAAAATGTTTTCTTTGAGGAAGTATATACTCATAAACTCTTCATAATTATTTGTAAAGAAAATGAGAGTTATCCTAAGCATATCCCCCGGGAGTGTCGTAACCAAGAGTGCAGCAAGGCTTGCTGTCGTGCAGCAGTTCCCGTTCGAGTCTAGCTCAAAGCGGTGTTTTCGGGTTTTACCCCTAGGTACATCTGTGCCAGATCCGCCTCTACCTGCTCGTATCCAGACAGGGATATATTGCTCGGAAAACTCACAAAATCTCTACAATACCAAAATTCTAGGAAGTTCTTCTATACTAATCCTCAAATTTCATCTTAGGTCTACGTGCTCTAATCAGAGTTTATCTAAATCTAGCTTCCAAGGTTTGTACTAAACTTCCTCTGATACCAACTATAACACCCCGACCCTAGTTACCCAGAGTCAGTGCATTATTACATAACATTGGCATGATCACAAGAAAGATCAAATCTCGAAAGACCGATTGGTTTAGTAGCCTTGGAAACACTAGATATATTCATAAGTTTTACATTACATCCTAAAATGAAAAACTACTACAACAACATAATGTCTCCATAATCCACACTCATATCCCCACATAACATCCCTGCAGGTCATTCATAATTTACCTCTTCACTTCCTGGGAAAAATAGAACATAGAAAAGGGGTGAGCTCAAATGCCCAGTAAGGATAACAATATAGCGGAAACTTTCATAAATAAGAATAAACATTTAAGGCAATGTATAACTAAAACAAACGCCTTTCAAACATGAAATTTCAACATGGTATGGCATAAATAAAATGAAATAATGCCATTTACTTATTCACATGGTTATTCTACTAATCGAATAATCACATGCAAAAATCAATAACCACTTTCATAATGTTGGAATGCATAATGCCAGACTATCATAACCACATAGTCAAGGCCTCATGCCAAGACTACAAATAAGATTTTGTCAAGGCCTTGTGCCAAGACACTAGTTTGTCTCATGAGACCTACCGATGCATCGAGGAGCTATAGCGGGCTCCCCCCGTCACATATTAAGTCTAATGCATTCCCATATGAAAAGGTTTAAACATAACATAAACATTCGTATTAAAACTAGCATACGAAATGTCAATAATTTCACCATAAACTATGAATGGTATAAAAATAGCACATCCACAGTCAAAAATATCACAAAACCTTCAATACAATATAGAAGTTTTGTATCATAATAAATCAACTTCAAATAAGCGTAAAATCCATCAAAGGATGTTGACATAGATGAAATCAAAACACTTTTTGGAGAAATATCTCTTTCTATTTTAGAAAGCATTGAAGTGCCATATAAAATAAAACATTTTCTTGAAAATATTCTTATAATCTTGTAAGGAAAGCTTTGAAGATTTTATAACGGCAGAAAATAACCGCACTCGCCGTATAAGTTAAAAAAACATTCTTACCTTAATTCTGTCGAAAAGGTTAAAAAGGACCTTGTTTTGAAAACAACGGAAAGATTCCTCTTATAAAAAGTAAAACAAGGGTATAAATGACATTAACCTATATTCATTTAAATAATAAAAATGTTTTGAAATACATTTTGAAGAAACATGGATGTGGATGATAAAGAGATCTGAGTAGATTATTACGTATAAACAACCTCGGATAATGAAGAGATTGTGAAATAACCCTTACCTTGTACTTTTCATTGGTTGGGGTAGGTAAAACTCCTGTATAACGGTGAAATAATTGTTATTAAATTATAAAATAATCATATACATTAATATGATATCATATATGATCTTTTAATATTGATTTGATAATAATATCTTAATATTATCGTTGTTTCGGGTGTTAACTTAGTTGTTTTATTTTATATGTTTTGTTACGTAAGACATGTTTGTAATGGATAGGTTTTATATTATTCATATCCAGAATGATATCAAGTCCTTAAACATCATTTTTTAAATCATCAAATGATAATTATACTTGCATGGATACGATGGAGAATGAATCTCATCGCGTTCGTGGAGACGGTAGTCCGTACGTACGCACGAGCGACAATATCATTCTTTTGATATTAAAATAATATATAAATTGATGGTATGTCATATATACATAATCCTTAACATGTTATATTTATTATTTACATGAGTTACACATCATTATTATACCCATCCAAATAATATTATATTGAATAACAATTACACCACGACGTGGAGACGGTAAGCCGTACGTACGCACGTATGGTGACATGTTATTCAAAGGGTGGATAGAATACTGAATATGGTTGTACCATATTTATAATAACATCACAGTATATATATGATACTGGATTTATTATTTTATAATGGTAACAACAAAGGAAGAAGAAGTGGAAGAAGAAATTAACTTAGAAAAGGGTGGTGAAATCATTACCTCTTCTTCGGGTTCTTCCTTTTGATTTGATCAAAAGGGCTCTTTAGGTTGGCTTTCTGATCAAACTAAGTCCCCTAGGTTGTAGTGAGGGAAGTTGGGAGAGTATTTGGGCAGAGTTTGGCCGAACCAAAAGGCTTTTAAGGTGTGAAGAAATGAGAAGGAGGAGTGCCCTTTTATAAGAGGGGGGAGGGGCACCTTTGGAAAAGCTAGAAATATTAATTTATAATAAATTCATATTCGGTTTCTAATGGATCCAAAGTTGATTATTAAACGTTTAAGGTGGGGATGGTTCTAAAACAACTCAACCAATAGAATTTAGACTGAATTGGGTACGTATATTAACCTTATCTTTAAGTATTAACTCTAAGTTAATTAGTTTCACTTTTACAATGTCTCTTTGTATTTTTATATAATATGGTTAATAAACTTACTATATACATCCAAGAGACACCCAAGTGGTCCATTAATGATGAACCTATCATTATATAAGTCTCTTGGCCGAACCTTAGATTTTTAGGAATTTAATATCAATTAATAATATAATATTTGTTTTAAGAACTCTTTTATGTCAATTTTGACACTATTCAATAGTTGATTTTTGTGAAACTCATAACAGATTGATTACTTAGAAAAAAGTCAATTAAATAAATACTAATATATCATATTATCCTATAAAATTTGTTTAATTCATAAAAAGTTTCATATTATATTTATTTGGGTATTTATAATATCAATTATTTTAATTTTTCACTATTATAGTAATTACTGCATCATCATTGTGTCATAAATAAAATAAATTATTTAATGTCGAAAAATTATAAATAAATTATCATTAAGTAGGAAATCTTTTTATCTTTCTAATTAATATTTATAATCTAAAATCCAACGTATATAACCCTATTTAACATTTGTTTTTCTAAAAGATATATGCTTGTGTCATTTTTGTATTCATTTTAACTTAATTAAAATAAAGTGTCATTATCACTTACAAGTGGAACCATGGGGTCCCAAAATCGACCCAAAGATGTCCATGGTCGACCATGTATCAACCAATAGGGTTAAGACACGTTTTAGGGTAATTTAGTATTATTATAATATTATTTTTTAACCCTTATTTACCGGATTTACCCTTAACCATGGTAAATAAAATATTTACCGCAGAAATTATTCAAAATGTCTAAAAATAAAAGTTACCTATTTACACAATTTGAACATCCTGATTCCAAATATGGAATCCATTTTCCTAAATTCAAAACACAGAAGTGGCAGAAATTAATTTAAAATTAATTCCCGCTGTCAAAACAAAAAGCGTGTTTTTAAGAGATAATAACTATCAAAAGATTGACACTTGTTTATATTCGGTTTAATTGTAAAATTATGTCCAATGACCAACATTATATTAAATGGTAAAAATATATTCTAAATATACTTTAAAACTACTAAAATTCATAATTTATCACTATTAATTATTTTGATTAAAAAATTTGTTTTTAATTAAAATTTAGTAATTTTCACTATTCATCAAAATATGAAAGTTATCCGAAAAGTACCAAAATATCACATTAGGCTAAATTAGATATTCCGAATCCAAAAATAAAGTCCATTTTGAAATATAAAATATATATAATTTTAAAAAGTAGGTATTACTATTCATAATTGCTAGTTTGATTGGTTGTTAGAACTCGGTGTTGCGTACAACACACGCTATCGCATTAATCAAAGAGAAGCGTACCGTAGAAGCTTGGGGTGTTATAGTATGACTTAAAACTACATACACCATATCTTTTACATTTGGGTCAGACCATTGTAAAAGTCTTATTAATCGAATTATTCAGATCTATTTATTGGAAATACCATTTCCATATTTAGGTACCTTTCTCCATAACAGAAACTCTATAATTTGGAAAATATGAATCTCTATAAATTTTATTCGACTTTTAGCAATAGAACGTCAAACATCTGAGAGCTATTTTTTCTTGACTATGAAGCACGTGACCTTAGGCGGCCTTGCAAAAGTTTCTTACATAACAATCAGTCAAAGGATGCCATTATTTGTATATGCAGAATATTCCCTAGTTGGCCCTGCATAATGTAGCCCCCATAACAGGTTTGTCGAGTAATGGTGACATTGTTCTTGGAAAAGTCACACATTATGGTTATGTAGGCTTTAATATTGGGTATCCATAAAAAAATCATGTCCCAAGATTCCCTTTGGAAATATTTAAAGAATGTTAAATCAATTCATAGACATGAAGTTTTTTTGGGATCTAATTCAAAATTTACGGTCAAAGCTATTTGACCCTAAATATTAGAAATTTATAGTCCAATATGCATGACATTAAACTGCCAGTAACAAAAGACTTGATACTCATCTGACTAAGAACCTGAAAAGGGCGCTCTGAACAAAAGTCGAGTCCCAGCTCACTAAATATAGATTTTATGTATGATTTGGGTAATATTGAGCAATGGAAAAGTCAAAATATAAAAAAAATTTAGGGTTATACATATAACCCAAGAAATAATCAAATTATGATCCTTAAATACCTCAGCTTAATAAGAAAATTTTAAGCACCTCATTCTTTTTGTTATAATGTTGATTGTTTAACATAAAGGAATCCTTTTCATCATTTACATTTCTTATTGTAATCATGAAATAAGAACATGAATGAAGGCATGTATATGATTTGGAACAAAATTTCGTTCATTCAAGAGAAAATGGAGGGCCATCCACAATCTGGAGCCTCTATATCATGTTTTAAAATAAACTATCAACATGACTTTTCATTTGTTGAACCGATTCATAAGCTTTATCAACTTCTTATTGAAGTTAATATAATTGAGAAACTCTATCCTCCTCTTCCCGACTAAGCTCTTCCTTATCCGTTGAAATGGAAATTATCCCCTCCAATTGGGTTTCTATTAATCTATGATTTAGTTCCTCAAGCATGTTATGAACAACATCCAGTTGATGTTGAAGATATAATAATTCCTTTATGGCTAATCTTGAGTGATTTCTTGTTATGATTTGCCTCCTCCTCAACCAATGCATCTTGAAATTCCTTAATATTGACGAGTCGTTTAGCCTATTCAAAATCTTGTTGCAGTTTATGCTCCTGCTCCCGTCGGTCTATAGTCCCTTTCATGGAATCATAGAGTACCTGATAATTGAACCCACTAAATCCCAACACAGAGAATAATGTTGGGAGTTTTGGAAAATGGGACGATAATTCATCCAAAGGCTTTTCAGCAATTATGCTGAAAATTTTCTGCCATGTATTCTTACAGGACATGCCAAGACATATTGCATCTCTATATCTATATTTGAGTCACTAGCATGAGGTAAAATGTACTCGGGAATAGGTTGCTTAATGAATCATTTCGTTCTTCTTCTCTTAGGAGTGTCGAAGCTTCACCCTCTGATCTAGGAGCTAGCAGCCCAAAATAAAAAATCATGGTCATTATTAGTTTCGAATAGAGGAAAAAAATATGAGTTAGATGGCTGACTATATTTACCCAACAATAAGTCATCAAATTGATTTGATTCAGCCCTTGTATTTTCATCTCTGGAGTTTTGAGTAGGTGTTTCTTATGGATGGATATTCCCTTGAATTTGTTCAGATATGAAATTTAAATACTCCTGAACAACTCCTGATAAAGTATCCTCTATGAGTATTTCTTCAGCCCCAGTAATAGGATAAAGTGGAACTCCCTGTTCCTAAAGATCCTTTGTGACATTTTCTGCAGATAAAGCTGCAAAAGGTGAATTTTGATGTAAATAATCAAGGTGAAGAACAAATTAGGTATGGAAAATGTAGGAATAGGATCTTACTTCCTTGAAATTTCTCATGGAAATCTCCAAACATCTTGATGGAACCTAGAATATCAATATTTGGATTAAGGGTTTCCATCATTTCAGTGTATACTGTCTGAAATTTTACTTCATCCTCAACATTTAAGGTATCCAAAAAGTGTTAGTTGATGCCCAAATTGGCTCCGATAACATTTCGTTCTACTGTATCATCAATTGGTATTCTAGCATCATATCTTTTCGGGTTCAGATTAATTTCATCATTGGTTTCAGATTGCCCTAGATCTTTAGTCCTTTCTTCTAAAGTAATAATAAAATCAGTATTAATTGTTTTCATGATCCTTCGACAAAATTAACTGTGGAAATGTATTTAATTTTATCATGTCCTTCCTCTCTCTCAAAAGATTCAGGAGCAAGTATAGTTGAATCTTTTGAAGGTACAAATACGTCAGCATGAACCTGGGTTTCCCCTGGAACTTCTTTTTCTGGTTGTGAAGCATCAGCTCTTAATACCTTAAGAGAGGAAAGAGACATAAATCCTACAAGAGGATAAATCATGGTTTCCAGAACATTTTGAGAAAATTGTATACCCTGTAGATTTTATAAATACTTAATCTTTCAGCGAACACTTTGAAGAAATAGCATTGCTCTTTCACATTTCTGTTTAAAAGATTGAGGAGAGATTTAAATATTTCTCTTAGCAGGGGAAACTTGAGGTAATGGTTGAGGATTATCTGTCGCCATTACCCCAGTCATGATTCTTTCTCTTGGAGAATGTTCTGGAGACTTAGGAGAATTATTCATTTTTCCTACAGGAGAACCTATAAAACTGCACTGAGGAGATTCAAGAGTCGGTCCAGATCATCCTTCTGTACATTCAAGCTACATAAATACATTTTCATCAAGATTACAGATTTAAAATGATAAAGTTGAGTTGAGATGAAAAAAAGGAAATACATTCACAGTATTAAAATAAATATCCCACTCCTCCTCAGAGTCGATTATTACCCCTTCGCGGACTCCTAAGACCAGTATATGGGATAATCATTTAGAAGCTGGGAATTGTTTATCAGTTGCATATATAAAATTCTCTAACTCTGCAATATATTTTTGTACTTCATCCAAGTTATTTTCCGGATTGAAATCAGAAGGTTATTTGATATCACCAATATCTGGTATTCGAATGACATTTTGAAGAAATGCCCAGGCATCCCTGAGATCACAAGTTATACTCTCCCAGTGATGAATGGCCAAAGGTCGCACATAATTCAATTTTAGACTGGTTGCCCATGGAAGAGGTTCAACACCTTCCAATTGAAGATATTCTTCAGACCTTTCTTCCTTAGAAAATTCAACAGTTTGAATAAGAATCTATTTTTTTTATGGTGTCTGGATCACCTTGGAGTTGGATGTATTTAATCTTTAGCCTTGACCTACCTGGTGTATTTCCTGCGAAGAGGCTTAGAGGGCTCTGAAACCTCTGAAATTTCGGTATCATCTTTGGCCTTGTACTTCTTTCCATGATTTCCACATGAAACAGTTATTGTAGCCACCACTCGGTATACTTAATTTGTTAGAGCCCTTTGAGGATATGAAGAAACCCAATATTTGGCATACCTAGCATCCAATCCGATTGACACATCTGGTGGAGGTAATGTAATTGACAGTTTGGATACCTCTAAAGTTGTGAGAATCCATAATTTTCGTGCTACCAATGGCTGTTTCTCATATCTAACATGTTTTGGTGGAAAGGTTCTTGACTATTGAAGACACCTGAACTGACGAGAAAACCAAAAGGGCACATAAGCTTCATAGATAATAACACATTAAATCCCGGTTGACCGTACACCATCCCTGAAGTCCATCATATAAGATCTCAGCTCATACTCTTCTTTATCATCATCAATAAATGTTCCAGTTGGTGGATTACCAAAAGGAAAAAAGACGAATTATCCTGAGACATTCAATACCTTTAGTACCTCATCATGTCTCAAATTAAGTTGCTTAATACCAGAATTGTTTTGAAAAAATGGGGTGAATTGGCCATTAGGAACTCTGACTAAGTTCAATAGTAAGTATGAATAAAAATGGGTTGCAATCCAGCACCACAAAACATGAAATGGACTCGCAATTCTAAATACAGCCTTACTATTGTATAAATGCAGTAGGATATGGTAAATTCTTTCCAAACCAGGGGTTGTTAGACCAATATACTTCCCCTCTACCAATTTAGAGGCAATTACAAAAGTCCCTGATCTTACACCACCACCAGATTCACGAACTGTAAGTAAATTAACACTTACCCACATATCAAGGAAAGAAATTAAGCATAATTTTGATTATATATCAGGTTTGACTTTATAACCCCATCACTTATAATCACCTTTTTCTAGTGTTAGCCAATATGTGCCTGAACAGCCTCGGTTATCGGTGGAAGGACAAACAGTAGGACGTCTACATGTTGGAACTTTCTCTGTAGTTGGTTCTAAGAAATCATCCATCCACACTCTGGCATGAATATCGTTTTATCTTGGGGTAAATTCTTCACTATCTTAAATAATTCAAGGTCCAACGGTGGTGTTCTGGTAACATCACCCCATGTTAAAGTAGGCGGAATGAATTCATCATACATTTCCCCAAGAATAGGAATTCCAGCTATTTGGTAAATGTCCCAGAGACTATAACCAACATCATCGTGCATCAGATGAAAGGAGTATTTTTTTGGGCTCCATCGGATCTGTAATTCAGGAATGAGCTCATTTTTGTAAACATAAGTTTTCCTGATTCAGACAGCATCATAAATTTAAATTTCTGATAACTCTTTTCAGAATTTTGCACAAGTCTGCCATACCCAGAATGCCTACATCCAATCATGTTTCAAACCCCCACCAGAATGAAGGTCCCAATCTCCTTTAAAACCATTTGATTGATTTGTTTGAGAAGCTCGGAGAGTGTAATCATAACAATTTGGTCTTGGTTCTACAACATGATCCTTCATATCTGGAGCACAACTACTACGATGAAGTATGAAACTAATAGGGACTATTTCTTATTGTATTGGAACCCCCTTTGTCACGACCCGTCCTTGGGGCCCGTGCCGTGACTACACAAAGACCGCCTTCCATAGGCCAGGGGCTGGAGACTAGAAAAAAGGCGTAAATCCCGGTAAAAGGGAATGCATTTCCTTTGTAAATTAAACCACAAACACCACAGAGCAAGCAGGCAGAAGTAAACACTAAGTAAAAACTGGTACAACATTATGTGCGGAAAAGTAAGTGGGCCAGTATACAAACCCAAACTAAAAGTAAAGTACAACTAGAAAGGGAAAACAACAACTGAAAAGTAAATCCGCAACGTCGAGCTGTCCACTGGAAATCCCACCTGAAGGGTGGGTACAGATAGCCTCCACTGCTCCTCGGGTCCAGCCGACCGCTCCAAGTACGTCCCGCCCAGTGGTCCACCTCCAGGTACCGTCCTGCTCCGCAAGCCTCAACCACGATCAGTGATGTCCGTCGTATGCAACCAACACAATGTAGTGCAGGTATAGCCCGTGCAGGGGTGAGTATAAGCTACTCAGTAGGGACCCCGAGACCCCCGATGGTCTCCCAGAATCCACAAAGGATAAACCAGAAAGGAAAGACACAATCACGAAGTAACATTGGACACTACTTAGGTATATGCCTATACATATACCTAAGTCTTCAATTCTCGTTCGGCTCCAACATCTGAGCCCAAGTGCAACCCAGTCTACACAAGAATGAAAAACGTAAATCCACACCGGATAGCACAACACAATCCACAAAGGAAAGAAAAACAAGATTTCAGCTCTCACAGGTATACTTATTGAATGACTATAGATATGATCAGATATATCCACTGATTCATCTAAGCCGTCGGACCCACAAAGGATCGATAGGTACTAACCCCCGCAATGACCCACAAAGGATCTGACCCACAAAGGATCGATAGGTAACTAACCCCTGCAATGACCCACAAAGGATCTGATACACACAGGATCGATAGGTAACTAACCCCCGCAATGACCCACAAATGATCTGACCCACAAAAGATCGATAGGTAACAAACCCCCTCAATGACCCACAAGTGATATGACCCACACAGGATCGATAGATAACTAACCCCTGCAATGACCCACAAAGGATCTGACCCACACAGGATCGATAGGTAACTAACCCCCGCAAAGACCCACACAGGATCAGACCCACATAGGATCTGTAGGCGCTGGACCACACAGGACCGCTGAGCGTTGACCCACACAGGATCGGACCCACACGGGATCGCTAGCACTGACCCACAAAGGATCGCTGAGTGCTGTAGTCATCTCCGTCGAATCCACTGAGGATCTCTGTACAATCGTCGCTGTCACAGTAGTAGTCGCAACCATCTCTAGGGTTCCTGCACACAACAAGCTCATTCTGGAGGGTTCTCTCCACTAGCCGAGAGGCTGATACATCAACTGAAACATATTCCAGAGTTGATGTATCCAAAAGTTCCGTATCATCAACCGGAACTCGACGTCGCAGACGGTGCGTTAATCGGACGCTGGGTCTTAGAGTTATTGGATTTTTCGTCCTAGGGGGCCGGTTTGTTTTTAAGTCAAAACCAGCTCGACCATACTCCACCTACATCCAAACCTTGGGTGGATTAATCCAAAAGATACTTCTCACTTAGAGGAATCCAACCTAGTCGACAGCACGTCAAACAGACATCCAGAGCTCAAGATATGAGTGTTTTCGCTTCGAGGGCCCGGTTGGTTTCGTGTACGAACCAACCCGGCCGAACCCAAAGTATTCCTAAACCTTGAGTAAGATATACCGAAACAACCATATCGATCCAAGTATCACATCGTCGCTGATGGCACGTCGTTCGGAGTCCCGTAGCTCACGTTATGAGCAAAAGACTTAAAAGGGTCCGAAAATGGGGGTATGGGACCGGACCGACCCGACCCAACCCCCCCTCGGTCAGCCCGAACCGGGTGGACCCGACCAGAGTCCGGGTCTGACCGAGCCGGCATGGCCTGGTCCAGCCAGGGTGGCCCGGCCCGGCCTGGGCGCGACCCGGCCCGGCCGGCACAGGCGCGGCCCGACCGCCGGGGTGGGTTCGGCCAGTTACGGTCGGGCGGCAAGGGGGGGTTGGGCCGAGCAAACGCAACTCCAGAAGAGGTGTTTCTAAGCAAATGGTGGCGTTGTGATTCCATCGGTGCCCTCAGAATTCGATTCCGAGCACTGGTTCAAAAGTTAGAAAAATCAGCTCTTTCGTTCACTGAAAGTACCCGAGCCAAACTTCGGAAAACGATTTTGGGCACACCATGCCTCGGAATCAGGCGCCGTAAGAATCTGCGTTCTTGTAAAATTTCAAAGAAAATTAAGAAAAAAATTTCCTTGAAATTTACGGGTCTTTACATCACTCCCACCTCAGGGCTTTAACTCCCCGTATAGAAACATCACAAACTAGGGAATCAAATGTGGGTACTGAGCACGCATCTGATCCTCCCGCTCCCAAGTGCTCTCCCGGAGGTCCTCATGCTCTCATCTGATGCGCACTAGAGGAATCGATCATCCATGTAGGACCCAATCCTGTCGATCCTCGATCTCTACTGGAACCTCTACAAAAGTCTCCCCATCATCAACGTCTAGCTCCCCATGGTCAATGATGTGTGTCGGGTTGTGCACGTATCTCCTCAGCTGGGATACATGGAAGACGTCCTACACCTAATGCAACTGAGGTGGTAGATCTAGGACATAAGCCACCTCTCCAATCCTACTGAGGACCTGGAAAAGTCCGATTAAGCATAGAGACAACTTGCCTCCTCTGCCAAATCTCTGTAATCCACGTCGAGGTGAGACACGCAAGAATACGTGGTCGCCATCCTCAAACTCTAGTGGCCTACACCTCCTATCAGTATAAGACTTCTGCCGGCTCTGAGTTGTCATCATCCGCTCCTGGATGACCTGGACCTTCTCTGTCATGGCCCAGACCATCTCTGGTCCCACAAATGCTGACTCCCCAGGGTCTTTCCAGCACAAAGGAGATCTTCAAGTTCTGACGTACAACGCCTCGTATGGTGCCATCCCGATGGTGGAGTGGTAGCTGTTGTTGTACGCGAACTACACCAAGGGTAGTTGGTCCTCCCAACTGCGACCAAAGTCGAGGACACATGCGCGGAGCATGTCCTCGAGATTCTGAATGGTCCTCTCCGTCTGACCATCCGTCTGAGTGTGAAAGGCGGTGCTCAGACGTAGCTGCGTCCCGAACGTCTCCTGCAACCCCTTCCAAAGACGGGATGTAAAGAGAGCATATCGATCGGAGACGATAGATGATGGAACACCGTGAAGCCGTACAATCTCCTGAACGTAGAGACATCCCAAACTCTCCACTGAGCCCTGCTCTCTGATGGGTAAGAAGTGAGCCGACATGGTGAGTCGGTCGACAATCACCCAAATAGAGTCGTGACCTGAATGGAAGTCCAGTCACACATTCCATGGATATTCCGTCCCACTCCCACTCCGAGACCTCCAAAGGCTATACCAAGCCTGCTGGTACCTGATGCTCTGCCCTCACCTGCTGGCAGGTGAGGCATCGAGAAATGAACTTTACCACAGCCTTCTTCATGCCCGAACACCAGTGCTGTCGTCTGAGATCCGGGTACATCTTCACCACTACATGATGTACTGCCAATGGGGAAGTGTGAAACTCTCTAATCAAATCCTCCCGTAACGCAACTCGTACCAAGGTACGTTCTCTGAAAATGATGTCGTGCTCTGGTCCAAAGGAGAAACCATCAGGTGCCTGTCCTGAGGATATCTGTGAACGCCGCATCTCACAGTTAGCGTCCCCACACTGTGCCTCTCTGACCCGTTGAAGTAGTGGAGGAGTGACTGTGAGTGACTGAATGAAGGCTGCTCCATCACTATCCACGAAGGATATTTGCAAAGCAGCTAGATGCTCTGTCACCTGCTCGAGTAGCTGAATGCACGTCCTCCTACTGAGAGCATGAACTACTAAATTCCCCTTCTTAGGAGTATAGACTATCTCAAATTCGTAGTCCTAGAGGAACTCGAGCCATCGCCGCTGTCTCTGGTTCAGGTCCTTCTGAGAGAAGATTTACCTGAGACTCTGATGGTCAGAAAAGACTGTAAAGCGCTCGACCATCAGATAGTGTCGCCATGTCTTCAGAGCGAAGACCACTGCTACTAACTCCAGGTTATGGGGAGCGTAGTTCTTCTCATGCGGCCTCAACTGATGTGATCCATAGGCGATCATTGTCCGCTCCTGCATCAGGACACATCCGAGTCCGGTCCCTGATGCATCGCAGTAGACTACGCACCCTACTCCCTCCTCAGGCAAACTCAAGATAGGTGCACTGGTCAATCTCTATCTCAGCTCCTGAAAGCTCCGCTTACATCTGTATGACCACACAAAGGGTTTCCCCTTCTTCATAAGAGTTGAGAGTGGTGCCGCAACTCTGGAGAAGTCTGGCACAAATCTTCGATATTATGCATCTAGTCCTGAGAAACTCCGCACCTCCGTTAAGCTCCTGGGTGGCTCCCAAGCTAGCACTGCCTCGATCTTCGCAGGATCCACTACAACTCCCGCCTCAGAGATGACGTGTCCCAAGAAGTGGACCTCACGCATCCAGAACTGACACTTCGAGAGCTTACCATAAAGCTGGTTCTCTCGGAGTGTGTCTAGATAAACCCGCAAGTGGCATGCGTGCTCCTCCTCAGTCGTCGAGTATATCAAAATTTCGTCGATGAAGACTACGAAAAAACGATTGAGGTATGGCTGAAAGATCATGTTCATAAGGCCCATTAACACTATTGGAGAATTGTTTATGCCTAATGTCATAACCAAGAACTCATAGTGGCCATACCAACATCTGAAAGCCGTCTTCTGCACGTCCTCGTCCCGAAATCTGGGTTGATGATAGCCTGACCTGAGGTCTATCTTCGAGAACCACCGTACTCCCTTGAGCTGATCGAAGAGGTCATCAATCCTCAACAGCAGATACTTGTTCCTCACCATCACCTGGTTCAGGCGATGATAGTTGACACAAAGTCGCAAGCTCCCGTCCGCCTTCTTGGCGAACAATATCGGGGAAGCCCAGGGTGAAACACTGGGTCGGATGAATCCCTTGCCCTGTAATTCCTCCAACTGTACTCGTAGCTCTCGAAGATCAGTGGGGGCCATCCGATACGATGGAGTCGATATTGGGGCTGTCCCGGGTTATAAGTCAATATAAAAGTCTACCTTTCTGTGAGTAGGTAGTCCGGGAACGTCGTCGGGAAAGACGTCCGCATACTGATCCACCACTACAGGAAAACTAGGACTCTGCACGTCAACTACTTCTAGGATGAGGCTAGCCAACTAATGAGTGATAGGTTGTCCTCTCCTCTGCGAGAGTCCATTCTATGCTGCAAAGGCTCCCTTCTCGTTGGTGAAGGTGAACCTCCTCCCGTTGGTGCGTACACATCGCACCTTGCGCCTAATACAGTCGATCTGAGCATGGACGATAGATATCCAATCCATGCCCAAGATGACGTCTTAAGGCCTCGACGCCGCTACAAGAAGATCCCAGTCAAAGATCTCACCTCCTAGAGTAAGCTCACGCTGCCGACACAAGTGCGTAATCATCGAGTCTGCTCCCGTAGGAGTCTCTATCCATAAGGATCGAGCCAACGGCTCTGTCGGAATCTCCGAGATCCGAACAAGGGCAGCGGCTATGAAAGAGTGACTCTCTCCTGTGTCTATAAGAACTGCAGCAAGGGTGGAATAGACATAGATAGTACCTCGAATCATCTCGGGCACGCCGTGGTCGTAGGACTCCGCTGCCTGGAGATGTGATTGTCTCTGCCCGCCAGCTCCCTGTGGCCGGGGTGGACCTCTTGGTGGTGGTGGTGGTAGAGCCTCAAAGCGTCACCCACCACCTGCTGCTTGGCCAGCTCCTCTGCCTCATTCGCCTCCTCCCTGCGGACTGCCACGATAGACCCTCTGCCTCTGCTTGGGTGGCCCCTCAACTGTCCGCTGCTCCTCGGCATGGTGGGTCAGGCAGTCACGAGCCATGTGGCCCTGCCCGCCGCATGTGTAGCATTGCCTGCCTCTAAAAAGACTGGCTCCACGCTGTGTTCCCCGCACTGCTGAGCCAGTGTCCTAAGGTCGTCTGCGTGAGGGTCTGGTTTTCTTGGACCCCTGAGTCATCCATCGACTGCCTGCCACAGAAGACTCTGCTACGTGCCGCCCCGTGGTAGGTCTCGCTGCTGGAGAAGTCTCACCAAGAAAGCTCTCGATCAAAAGGGCTCGCTCCAGTACTCCTGCCTGAGTCAGAATGCTGAGGGAGATCAGCGATGCCCTGATATCATGTCTCAATCCCTACTCAAAGGTCCGGGCCCGGAAGAATGGGTCCCGTACCATGTCGGTCAAGTAGCGAGAGAGATCGGTAAATCTCGCCGAGTACTGGTCGACGGTCAAGCTGCCCTGCCGCAACTGAAGAAGATCCTGGATGCGTAACACACAGAGGGTGGCCGGGACAAACTCTGAGCAGAAGAGGCCCTCAATGTCTATCCAGAGAAGAGATTCCTCATCGTGCACCTGGAGCATCAAGCTCCACCATCGGCCCGCTGCTGCGTGCAGTAGGCTCACTGCGAGGATCACCATGCGGTCTGCTGGTGTCCTCAGTAACCGGAAAACCCGCACCACTGCCTCCAGCTAGTCCTCGGCTTCCTGGGGGTCCGTCTCCCCGCGGAACCTGGGCGGTTGCTGGTGCTGGAACTCATGCAGTGCACTAAGGCGACATGCATCGTCAGCCGCAGGGGCTGGAAGCATCGGTGGCTCGGCAGGTAAAGGTACCGCCGGTGCCTCAGCTGTCAAAGGGCCCTGCACCGAGGCCTCGTCGCTCGGCGGACTATCATCACGGTCAACTCTCGGAACCCTAGCTGGCCTCCGTCGTGGGGCCATCCTAAAAAGGAAACAGATGAGCCATGGTCAGAACAATATACCTGGTGAGCTGACACAATGTAATCACAAAGAAAACTTGAAACACACACGCAATCAATGTTTTCGTGCATTAAGTCAGAAATCAGAAGTCAGGGTCCTGGTGTACGGATACGTCGGCTTCCGCACCAACAATGGACTCCCTGGACTGATAACCACACCCAATATGCTAAACAGTATTGCTTCACATAGAAAAAGATCTGAGTCTGTTGTAGAACCAAACTCCTTTGATACCATTTTGTCACGACCCGTCCTCGGGGCCCATGTCGTGACTACCCCAGGCCCACCTTCCATAGGCCAGGAGCTGGCGACTAGCACCAAGGCATAAATCTTGGTAAAAGGGAAGGCATTTCCTTTGTAAAGTAAACCAAAAATACGACAGAGCAAACATGAAGAAGTAAACACTAAGTAAAAACTGGTACAATAGTAAGTGCGGAAAATTAAGTGGGCCAGTATACAAACCCAAACTGAAAGTAAAGTACAACTGGAAAGGGAAAACAGAAATTGAAAAGTAAAGCTGCAACGTCGAGCTGTCCACTAGAAATTCCACCCGAAGGATGGGTACAGATAGCCTCCACTGCTCCTCGGGTCCATCCGACCGCTCCGAGTAGGTCCCACCTAGTGGTCCACCTCCAGGTACCGTCCTGCTTCGCAAGCCTCAACCACGATCAGCGATGTCCATCGTCTGCAACCAACACAATGTAGTGCGGGCATAACCCGTGCTGGGGTGAGTATAAGATACTCAGTAGGGACCCCGAGACCCCCGAAGGACTCCCCGAATCCACAAAGGATAAACCACAAAGGAAAGATACAATCACGAAATAACATTCGACACTGCTTAGGTATATTCCCATACATATACGTAAGTCTTCAATTCTCGTTCAGCTCCAACATCTAAGCCCAAGTGCAACCCAGTCCACACAGGAAAGAAAAACGTAAATCCACACCGGATAGCACAACACAATCCAAAAAGAAAAGCAAAAAAGGATTTCAGCTCTCACAGGTATACTTATTGAATGACGATAGAGATGATCAGATATATCCACTGATTTATCTAAGCCGTCGGACCCACAAAGGATCGATAGGTACTAACCCCCGCAATAACCCACAAAGGATCTAACCCACAAAGGATCGATAGGTAACTGACCCCCGCATTGACCCACAAAGGATCTGACCCACACAGGATCGATAGGTAACTAACCCCTACAATGACCCACAAAGGATCTGACCCACAAAGGATCGATAGGTAACTAACCCCCGCATTGGCCCACAAAGGATATGTCCCACACAGGATCGATAGGTAACTAACCCCCGCAATGACCCACAAAGGATCTTCCCCACACAGGATCGATAGGTAACTAAACCCAGCAAAGACCCACACAGGATCTGACCCACACAGGATCTGTAGGCGCTGGCTCAAACAGGACCACTGAGCGCTGACCCACACAGGATCAGACCCACATAGGATCGATAGCACTGACCCACAAAGGATCGCTGAGTGCTGTAGTCGTCGCCGTCGAATCCACTAAGGATCTATGTACAGTCATCATCGTCACAGTAGTAGTCACAGCCAGCTCTAGGGTTCCCGCACACAGTAAGCTCGTTCGGGAGGGTCCGCTCCACGAGCCGAGAGGCTGATACATCAACTAACACATAGTGCAGAGTTGATGTATCCAAAAGTTCCATATCGTCAACAGGAACTCGACGTCGCAGACGGCGCGTCAATCGGACGTCCGGTCTGAGAGATATTGGCTTTTTCGTCCCAGGGTCCCGGTTGGGTTATAAGTCAAAACCAGCCCAACCATACTCCACCTACGTCCAAACCTTGGGTGGAGTAAGAAAAAAGATCCGTCTCACTTAGAGGAATCCAACCAAGTCGACGGCACATCAAACAGACGTCCAGAGCTCAAGATATTAGTGTTTCCGCTTCGAGGGCCCAGTTGGTTTCGTGTACGAACCAACCCGGCCGAACCCAAAGTATTCTGAAACCTTGTGTACGATATACAGAAACGACGGTCTCGATCCAAGGATCGCATCGCCGCTGACGGCGCATCGTTCGGAGGCCCGTAGCTCAAGTTATGAGAAAAAGACTGAAAAGGGTCTGAAAACGGGGGTATGGTCCCGGACCGGCCCGGCCCAACCCCCCCTGGGTCGACCCGACCTGGGTCTGGGTCCGACCCAGCCAGCACGGCCCAGCCCGGCCGCTAGGGTCGGCTTGGCCAGTAATGGTCGAGCGGCGCGGGGGTGCGCTACCCCCGCGTGAAGAAGATCTGCGGCCCCGCGTGGGACCGCTCTGTGTCACTGGACGTGGCGCAAGGCCGAGTCCCTTAATCCGCGGTCATGCGCAGCCTCGGGGCTGGCCAGCGCCACCGCGGCTTTAGCCGCAGCGGGTCTTCCCGTCAGGGCGCCGGGCGCCGCCGCGTCCTGGCGGCCGGCCGCTGCCGGCCGGGGCTTCCGCGGACCTCCGGATGCGCTCCGGTGGTCCGATTTGCGCACGGTCTTCGCCAGTGTTCGTCCCAAGACTCGTTCTTCCCTGCAAAGCCTTCAAAATTAACTTGCATCCACGTTTGTCATCGCCCGCCAATCCGCGCATCAACGAAAAACTACGGATAGTTGTCGGGCCATGTTTGTTTGGCCTGCACCCTCCGCGTTAGGTGATAACAATTGGGAATAACAATCAACCCATGAAAAACATAACAAGGAACAATTTTAAGAAATTAAAATTGAAATTTCATCCAGGATCGTTGTTTTGGAAGAAACAACCATGGGAGTAAATATTATTCTCAAATAAAACCCCTACCTTGTAGCTATCATCAGACGAGAGTTCTTCGCGAAATTGACCGTCGCAGAAGAAGAGGTTCGTCGCGTCGCGGAAGAGCATCGTGTCGCCGCGGAATGGCGTCGCGTCGACGATCTCTGAGGGTTAAAGACAACACCCAGATTTAATTTCAAGAATTAAATCTGTGTTAAGGATAAAATCCACAAAAGAAAATTTAAAAGATCCGTAATCTCCTACCTCAAGCAGTTGATGATCGGAGATTGTTACAGGGAACAATGTCACGGAAGAAGAGTCGTGGAAGGAGAATCGTCAGCGTCGCAGAACATGGCGTCGCATCGTCGATCTCCGAGTGTTCGGAGTTCTCCGCGTTCTTCGCGTTCTCTGCGTTCTTTGCGTTCTTCGCATTCTTCGCGTTCTTCGCTTTCTTCGTGATGGGGAAAGAAGGTACATAATCTCCAAATCCTCTCAACAATCAACCCATCAACCAAAGAAAAAGGTGTTGGTCTTATTTAATTATTACGCCAACAGTTTGAAAACATGTTAAGAAAGGAACCATTAATTCAGTGAATTAATGGTAACGACTTAACAGTCCATTTAATAGGAGCGTTTAAGAGTTTTATAAAACGCCACAGTTGACTTTCATTAATGAGGAGTTTTCGTGGGTGCGTTACTTAGAGGAAAAGAAATGGTGGGGTTCATGTGGGCCCCACCTCACAAATATCCTACCAAGAAGGTAGGATATTTTGGATTTCACCCTATCCGCATCAACATAGCTCAAGTGGCATTAAGTGGCTTTTAGGTGGCTTTAGGTGAAATAAAAATAAAGTTGTCGCACCACTTTATTTTATTTATTAACTTAACCCCAAAAATTTAAAAACCACACCCGAGAAAAAGCAACTCCAGAAGAGGCATTTCTAAGAAAATACTGGTGCTGTGATTCCATCGATGCCCTCAGAATTCGATTCCGAGCACCGGTTCAAAAGTTAAAAAAACCTTCTCGTTCGTTCACTGAACGTACCCGAGCCAAACTTCGGAAAATGATTCCGGGCACACCGGGCCACGGAATCAGGTGCCGTCAGAAACTGCGTTCTTGTAGAATTGCAATGAAAATTAAGAAAAATATTTCCTTGAAATTTACGGGTCTTTACACCCTTGAACTAATATTCATGAAGTTACAGTTGGAATACTGAATAATACAATTCTTTGGAATGTATTTCTTAATAGATGGAAAATGTACGTCTTGCAAAAGTCCATGTCCGTATAAGGGTAAGTAAGGACTTTTTCGGTAGTCACGCTGGGACGATATTAGACCCTTCCATATCCCAGGAAGAGTACTGTCAACATTGTCATAATAATCTATCCCAACAATCCACATCATTTCTCTTCGGCGAGCCTTAGCTTCCCTAGTATGGGTCATCAAATGAGTCATTATTTCCGGAAAAAGAAAGGACCAAAATTAAATATTATATTTATAAAGAAGAAATTATGAAAATTGGTAAAGGAAACTTGTCACGTAGGTCCTTTGATGATGTCCTTCAACGAGGTCCTTCTACGAAGTCAATCGCATAAGTCCTTCGACAATGATCTAAGCACAACTCCATCGGTAAAGTCCTTTTGGCATAGCTCTATCGCATAAATAATTTTACCTTCAAGAATTTCCAAGAGAATTACATGAGATCACAATGCGAAGAAACTGAATGAATGAGCTACTCAATGAGAGCTCCAAACATAGGAAAGCGTAGGAGAAAAAAACATGGAAAGTTGAAACCTATTTATAGGCAACAGAAGACCTACGCGGCATAGTTGCGCAACATATCTACGCGATACAACTACGTGAAATTACCTCAGGACATGACACTCATTTTTATATTTCGGGTCCAATCGTGAGGGGGGGGGGGTTTGACACCCCATATATAGATTCAAAAATTTCAAAGTAAACATCAACCAATATCTAGAAGGTGCGCGACAGGGCTACGTGGCCAAGCTGCATGATATGACTATGCGTCCGAACTACACGTGAAAGGATTTGGGGTGCCTCTGCGTGGAGCACCTA
Source organism: Viscum album (assembly GCA_963277665.1). Taxonomy (NCBI): domain Eukaryota; kingdom Viridiplantae; phylum Streptophyta; class Magnoliopsida; order Santalales; family Viscaceae; genus Viscum; species Viscum album. The sequence goes on along the minus strand of OY728138.1, from coordinate 748,179,384 downwards.
CATGGTGGAGCTACACGACATATCTGTGCGACCCAGTTTTTCTCATCCAGGCCCATCCATGCCTATAAATAGGACCCTTGGGCTCCCCATTTCCATACTGAAATATTTTGAAAGACTCTCTGAAGCTCCCATTGCGTAACCCTTTCACCTAGATCTCTCAAATTATCTCATATAGTTCTCTATGATAAAAATTAAGGTATAATTAAAGGGATAGGCATGTTCTAAAGTTATTTTAAATTTTGTTCAGTCCTCATCTGTACCTACGCGGTGTACCTGTGCACCATACCTGCGCAGTACAACTGCGCGGTACATTTTCACCCCATACCTGTGCGATTGAGCAGCGCAGGGTACCTACGCAGCATACCTGTGCGAGGTACCTACACAACAAACTCAAATACCCTTTAAAGCCTTTCATAGCGGGGAAATTATTTCTTTGGTTCCCTTATTCAAAATGGGATAAGTTGAAACCTCCCACAAAACCTATTGACTTCTCAGATTATTTTTGGCAAGCAACATCAATGTGTCTCTAACTCGGATTTGTATTTCCGTAGTTAGAGGTTTCCCACATTTGTTTCAAAATGGGGTTAAGATTCATGGTATTCTTTTGGATTTCTATATCCGCAGTGACATGGAATTTTATCCCAGTAACATTGTCGGGAATCAAAGGCAAGCCATCCTGTTATAATCCCCTCACCTTCACCCCTTCTTCCTTACACTGGACCCTTGTCCAATGTAAATAGAATAGATGGAAGGCTCGTCGCCCCGCCCTCTTCCATGGTCGATGCGCCCTCTTCCATTAACATGGATGAAAAATTTGGAAGTGTTAATATTATTGTTGAATCTTTCACATACTCTTATTTCTCACACCAAGCATGACTCACGTGGGTTTAGAGATATGTGATAGTTGCAACATGTGCACAAACACTCATTTGAAAGAACTAATAAAACTCTGATTCCCATTCATAATATGATACATAAGAAGCCCTTTCAGGGCCCGAGCTCAATGGATATCATAATTTGGAATCCAACACTAATTTCTCCAATTTGGGCATCCTACTCATGAAATAATCCCCAAATTCAAACCTCAAATCATCAAGGCATCCTTTTCAAGAAGTAAGACCAAAATCATTTCTCTAAGAGAACTATACTCTTCTATGAGATTCATCGTACTACTTGGGATTTGATTCCCATCCATATGGGATACGTAGGAAGCCTACTTGAGGTTCAAACCCAACACTTCAAATCAAAACTGTTCTCTTTGGGCTTTATTTGAAATAGGGTCTGATTCGTCTTGGAAAGCTATATCCTTTCCAAAAGTTCCTTAGGATGATTCATCATAAGTTCTACACTAAGTTTTAACTAAGAACCTACCCCTTAGTGGTCCTTATCACATGACCTTAAAAGGTATGATGTGTCCCATTAAGTGGCACTGGACTACGAGGGTTCTCATTCCTTTCACAAGGATACCTAGGTATCTCATTTTATGAGTAAGATCCCAAAATTAAAACAAACCTGCATCTCCCTATATGACGATAAACTCCAGAGTTCCCCACTGAGTGGCTTGAAAACCAGTATCATCATAAACAATGATTAAAAGAATCTATAATCAGTATATTAGAGGATACCATTGATGGGAAACCTCGAATACAAAATGGCAATTCTTTAATTTTATACATATTAAAAAAGAGATTTTATATTCCAAGGGACACTTATAATATACTTGGTGAATTAAAAAATATTCATGATTTTTTTATTTCAAAGAGAGTCCCGGAGTAGAAAATAATTCCCCCCAAAATGGTGTGATGAGTCTGACCTCACATCCTCTCGAACAATGTATGTTATTAAGTATCGTAAAGTTCAAAACATAACGAATGCCTACCTTTGGAAAGCAGGTTCTCTTTGAATAAAGAACTGTTGGATGTTTCCGGTTCCATGAATAAATCCATTGGAAACCGCCTAGAAACAAGGATTCTTAAATATAGAATATCGTGTTTCAAGGACATACGTAACAGTCATTAAGGACCCTTTTGTTGTCAAGTATATCTGCAGCAAAGTACACCTCCCTTAATGTATGAGCCACTTTCATTCAATTACAAATGATAGAATTGAATTTCCTCAGGAGTGAATAACATTAGTATAATATATAAGTTTGTGGCATATATATAGGCATAGAAAATATGATTTCATGGATACGCGCCAACACATGAATAAAATTTTAGGCTTGGGATCAACACCCATGTACCTACTTTGGGCTTGGGATGACCTCCCGTGTACACCCTATAGGGCTTGGGCTAACCACCTATGTACCAAATTTTTTTTTGGGATAACCACCAATGTAACATCCATTTTTTTCTTGGGATAACCACACATTAACCCTCTTAGATTATAGATCATTTATCATTACCCAATTCTTTGGAGGGAGATATAGGTTCCACCTGTAACATAATGAAAATCATAAATATGTGCGACACAAGATCATAAAACATTCATTATATAATTACCCATGGAATGAAATGGGTTTCTTAAAAATTATATCATAACATTTGGAAAATTGATAGGTTTCATAATTATTTCATCATTAATCACATCATAACCCTTTAAAATAAGAGAATTTTATAAGAGTTTTATCATTGTATAACTAGTGGTAGTGAAACAAGTTTCATAAAAATCATGTATTCATAAAAATAAACCATTCATAGAAAGAACAAAATTTGTATACATGGATAATATCCCCATTTAATCATGATTAACCTTAAAATATATCATCTTATATGGAGAAGTATTTTTAAAGATCACGTGGAACATTTATTAAGGGAAATAACATTTCATTAACAATCATGTTTTAAAACATTAAAACATTTTCAAAATTTGTTTCTTTTAAAATAACATAAAAACATTATAAATAATTATTTAAAAAAATTATATAAAAAATTATTGAGGAAATATCATTTTCTCTTTAAAAAAATTAAAACATAAATCATTTTGCAAACATTTTCAGTAAACATGGTTTTGGATGAATTTTTTGTATTGAAAACACTCTTTTTCTTATAAACATTATTTTTGAAATATTGAGTACATAGAGAGTAAAAAATTATGGGAAAACATTAATTCTATATAAATAAATAGGTTATAACCATATAAATGTTTTTCTTGAGATATGTATCAAACATTCTATCATCAAAAACATAACCATAATCAATCTTGATAAACAACAAAATTGTAACATAAATTTTTTACCCCTTTGGTAACATTGAAACATAATACCAATGATGAGGTATCATTAAATGATACTTAAAATATAAGGAGTATAAATAAATTCATGATGTTACATGTAAATGTTTTTATATATACACCTTGTAAAAGAAGATAGGTGCATAACATAATCATTGGTATCAAAGAAGGTAAATTGCGATTAAAATCCCTTACTGATTGGGTATTATTTTTAATTATAATAAATTATTAATAATAACATTAAATTAATCAGTAAATATCATGAAAATAGTTATATTCATGATATAACATATCAAATTGGTAGTATATACACAAAAAAAATAAAGGAGTTGTGAATTTTCATATGTCTCCTATAAATAAAAGAGGCTAGAAACCCACACATTATGCCCTCATTTCCATCATACATGATAAAAACTCTTGTATAATAAATATAAGTTTATAATATATATATTACGTGAAAATAATTATATATATCATACCATATATGATATACTTATTCCTTTTTAGAACCTGTTTACTAACAGTTCCATGTTAAAGTCACGTTTTAGTTATAAATGATTTGTTCTTCATGTATGTTTTGTGTAGTAATTTTTTGTAATATTAATTTTTTCAGGGTTAAATTATATATATAATGTTAACCATTATATAAATTTCATATATATTTAGTAAATATTTTTTAGTGATAGAAAATTAAATACATCGTTCATTGATACGGTAGGCCATACATATGCATGAACTATGTTTCCATTTTATTTTAGGATTTAATGAAAGAAGGTTAAATGATATATTATCATTATATTATAATTTTTATATAATATATATCCAATATTAACATTAAACCCATCCTTATTACCTTCCATGTAAATTGTGAATTAATTACATCACTTCGTGATGCGGTAGTCCACCGTACACACGAGCGATGTTATCATATTCCCACAAAATGGAAAGCATGAAGGAATGTGTGATATAATAATTTATGAAGAATAAATGTATCATAAATATCTTATATACACAATAAATATATCATTATTACCATCCTTGGTAGGTGGTAGTGGAAAATAGATGACATCATTTTGGGAGGTGGTAGTTCACCGTACACAAGAACGATGATTTTGTAAACCATTTGATGAAAGTGGAGATGGTTGTAGGTCATGACATAACAAAAAACATATTATTATTTTGAATATACAAAGGTTTTTATATCATAACGTAATAATAAAAATTTGAGGAGGAATAATAATAAATAAAACAAAAACGCCCAGCGATGAATGTTACCGCTTCTTCGGGTATCCTCCATAGATTTGCACAAAAATCCATCCTAGGTTGGATTTATATCCAAAATAATGATTCTAAGATGATTTTAGAGAACTTGTGAATTTATTTAGTGAGGTATTTGTCAAGAAAAATGGATTTATAGGAGTGAATAAGTGACATGAGTGAGTACCCGTTTATAATTATAGAGGAGTGACATTTTTTGTAAATACCCAAATGTAATCATTATTTTTAGGTGGCTATTATCTCATCTACCTTAAAAATTGATCAAAAATTTAGTGGATGGATGATATGGTAGATATTAAACTCCAAAAAGCAAAATGAACACATTTTTTGATCATGTTATTCCTTAGTCATTATGTTTACTCAATTTTATCCTTTTAGTTTTTTTCACCATGATGATTTCTATATTTTTATTTATCTAGGTAATCAATCAATTAAGAATAAAAATAAAATGATATATATTATATAATTGACACTAATTAATTCTAAATTATATATATAAATTTTTGAATAAAAATACTATGTGTATGTAAAAATTAATTTTAACCCAAGTACTTGTAACGCACAAAACCTCATTTTAACCTTAATTGCTGTTATTAATTTTATCTATTTTCAGTAATCATTATGATAAAAAATTAATTTGATATTATTAGATTATATTAATTTTTTTATTAAAATTATGAAATCCATTTTTAAAAATTCCATTAACATTAGTGGAAAAATTAAATTTAAAATTTACCTCACAGACATGATGAGAAATTGGGGTTTTGAAGAGAAAATGTTCAACATTTTACATAGTTGTTATGTCCAATTTTTTTTTAATAATAATTCTAGAAATTTAAATTAGATTAATTTATTTATGATTGAACTAATTTTACATTAAAACCGATTTAGAATAAAATTTAACTTTATAAATAAATTAAACAAAAGGGAGTTATCAATTAAAATACAATATTTTTCATTATTCATCAAAAAATAAAACTTTTTAGAAAAATTTCGAAAATTCACCCTAATATTATTTTGAAATAATGATTTCAAAAAATGAAATTTATATTTCCAAATTAATTTTATAAAAGTGTCAATTAATAATTATTTTTTATTTTTCACAAAAAACATATAAATAAATTTTTGAGAAAATAGTATTTTTTGATACATATAAAGCCAAATATAATAGTTATTTTATTATGAATATTAATCATTTATGTAAAAACAGTATAATTAATATTTAAAAACAATTTTTTAATATTAATATCACTATGTTTAACTTCTAGGTTATAATGGCTATGATTAAATAACCAAATTAATATTATATTATGGTTTTGTTAAAACCCAGTGTCGTGCGTAATAAAAGCCAAACCAGTGTTGCATGTAGCACAAGATTATCTTGGTGATGTGTGTAACACATTCTATTAAAGTAATTTAATTTATTCAAATATAATAATTAATAAAAACTCAGGGTGTTACAAAATTAAATGGAAATCTAATTTTTTTCATGGATACTCTTTATACTAATTATAACATCACTTTTGGTAATTTTAAATTTTATAATACACAAAAATGTTAATACTGTATTTATTTTTGACAAAAATTCTATTATCTCTATAAATTATTAAAAATTTTCCATGAGATAATTTCGGAGTGCTGATTTCAAAAATAGTATTTATTTCTTCAAAATAATTCACTAAATATAATAATTTACACTTTTAAATAAAAAATACCCATTTATTGGAACGTAATTGGGTTTTTTTAGAAATTTACATTTTTTGGCCACTTATAAAAATTAAATTTGAATTTATTAAATTATATTATCAATTAAATAAATATTATTTAATAAGAATATTATATAAAATGACATTTATTTTTAAAATTCTTGATTTTATAAAAAATTATATTGATTGAAACTATATATTTCCCAAAAATCCAATTTGTGTTTCATCGTATCAAAATGTATTTTTTATCAAACTCTTTATATAATCATTTAAAAAGAAATAATAAAAAGGAATAAGTATATTCATTATTTTATTGAAAAGAGAATATAAAAAATTATACTATTAGTGTTACTACCCAATGTTTTATCAATGTAAATTCCTTTATCATGATTATGTCATATAATCACATTAAATCAAAACATAGTTAACTACTAAGTACTATGTGACCTTTAAACATAATACCATCACTTCTGGGACTTGAATTTCAAAAATCTAACATACACGACTACTATTAATAAGATATTTGGAGTCTGATGGAACAAGAATATTTTCTAGTGAATAATAACCTACCCTTATGGATATAAATATGACCCTAATTAATATTAAATCATTTAAAATACTTGTAAACTCACACTTGAATGTATAAATAAAATTTAGGCATCTTATAAGTGATAATATTACCATAGTAAAAGTATTGGTATTTTTGTACGTAAGAAATAATTAATTGCAAATAATTTATTATTTTAAAAGAAATTTTATTTTTCCAAAAATTTGGTCATAATTAATTTTTTGTCATCTTATATTAAGATAATTTTAAAAGGCCTTATATAATTTTTGTAAACAATATAAAATCAGTTATAGTTTTAAAATATGTATTTTTCAAGTAATCTATGATTTTAATTAAATAATAAATTAATCATATATAGAAAATTATTTTTGAAAAATATAGTTCATTTTCAGATTCTACGTGTAGAAAAATGTTTTGGGTGAGTTTTTGGGATTTTTTTTAAATACATGATTTTTTTATGAATAGTGAAATACGATAATTTACAAAATAAGCTAAATATATTAATTAATGATTCATGGGTGCTATTATGATGATGTAAGCACCTCTTTTTCGAACTCACATTAACTTAGTACTATTCATGGTCATTTAATCACCAATATTTATTTTTTATGGATAAATAATAAACTAATGATTAAAATATTAAAGAAACCCTTCTCCCTGCCACTATAAAAACCACCCACACTCCCTCTTCTATTCACTCCTATCAAGAATTGTGAATTATTTAAATTCTTCCCAAATATCTCCCCAACCTCTTATCCCATCTCCATAAGCCCTTGGTCTCCTAAAATGACCAAATACTTACCCCTTAAGAGGCTCTCAAGGAAGATTAAATCCAGAGGTAAATTCCTCTATTCTTTTCTTTCATGTTCTTTTCAGGTCTCTTTGTTCTCTTTTCTTTCCTAATCTCTCCCAATACAAATAGTATGAAAAATATAGGACCATACATGTAATTTAATGTTGTTATGATAATGTGATAATACATTATCATCCCTCATTTCCTCTTCTTTTATACGGATGAAACGAAAACACTGTCCGAGATGTGTTAATTTATCACATTCAAGGACGAATGATTATCATTTTTTTATTTCCATATTTAATTCTGGTTATGAAACCATATTTATGGTTGAAAATACTATTAAATATTTATTTTATATTATGTTATGTTCATGAATACTTTTTCACACATGATTTAAAATAGTAATACAAAAAAAGTTAAATATGAGAAAAATCGCCGAATTAATCCAAGCGTTTATCATTAATGTTTAATATAATGATTCAACTTCATTCGAAATAACCAAATGAATTTTATAACCATTTAATCTTATTTATTTTAACTAATTTCATATTACTTAAATTCTTTAAAACCATTCTCATCATACAATTTTATCTGAACATGAATATAAGTGAACCGATCATTAAATCCCAGGAAGGAAATGCTTCCAAATAATAAAATTGAACCTATTAACTCATCGAAAATGACCTGAAAGAACTTAATAAGGTTAAATTAAATCAATAAAATATAGTAGAGTTTTTTGAATTATTAATTAATGAACCAAATTTTACTATTCAGTTCATTAAAATCTAGCAAGGAACACCATCGGACTTAAGGTAAGGGATCCTCTCTTTCTCACATTTATTCAAAAATCACCTCTATGTTATGTACATTTATGTCTAGTTAATAATGATGGGGTATGATTTTTTTCCTCCCCCATAATTTAATCATTATGTATAAAAGAATAAAAATCACATTCTCCCTCATTAATCTCTCCCATGTACACCTGATACCATGCCGATATCCTGTAAGAGATTTTACCTAAACCCCCTACATTCCTTCAGGTTATTCTATATTTAATTATATGCAAAGTAAATTTTATTTTTTATGTAAAACTTCTAAATATTAATTATATAATCCAAACTCATGTTTTGAGACCAATCCCTCATTTTATTGTAGGGATATACATGTTTTTAAATGATTCCCTCCCAAATACTTCCCAATAAGAAAATCAATTTTAAGGGAAATTCTAAAATTCTTACCCAATTCCAGGTACACTATATGATCTTTTTTTTAAACCATTATATTTATAAAACTACTCTATTTTTTTCATGAAAAAATTTTCTATTCACTTCTAGTTTTATTTGAAATATCATGCCCTTTTCTATTTTAAATGATCTTTGATATTTTAATCGGACCACACTAAAATGTTTTAATTTTAAAGTTTATTAATAACTATTTTATATGATATCACTTAAATTTTACATCACTTATTATTATATATGCCTATTATACCTTATGAATGTCCAATGTTGATCTAATTACTTTTTTTCATGGACACATGTATGATACACCAATTTAATTATGCTTTATGGCTTCATTAAAATACCCATTTCTTCCCATGGGTACCCTTATGTTTATATATGATTATTTATATGGAAAGCATATTCATTAACATTTTAAGATGGGAGAAACCAAATAGCTTTCCAATTCCTTGGGTAATGTTGGGTCTTTTGAGATGTTATGTGCGACGGTCTTGGCGGGTAGCCTTTGCTCGTGCTACCATGTGCAACGGCCTTGGTGGATAACATTGACTTCTGATCCTCTATATGCAACAAGCCTTGAATCACACTAAAATCATGATTTATTTTGCTACCAAATTTCTATGATTCAATGTTTATATGATCCCATGTTTATATGTTATGATTTTATATTCCATTTTATATCATTATGTCATGATCTCTAACCCATTCTCTAAAGCTTTATTCTTATGTTTATTCCCTTACTAAGATTTTAGCTCATCCTTTCATTCATGTGACACCAAAGGTACCCTATTTAGATGTGATGGATCGAACAAATTTAGGATCTCTTTATGAAGATTAAATAAAGAAGTGTTTTTAGTCTCATGTTTTATGTTTTATTTACCTAGTCTTCCAAGACATCAGACTTTACAATCCTTGGCTTGTAATATGGTGTTTTATTATGTTTAAAATAATTTAATGTTACGTGTAAAAGGATAGGGTCACTATAGTTGGTATCAAAGGGTGGTCTAGTTATTTTTGGAGATTAATAATAGATCACTTAATTAAGAACATTAAGGATGAGACTAAGTATAAGAAAACATACCTATATTTTGGTAAGTATAGAGTAAGTGGTTTATCAAGAAAATACATCCATGTCTGGATAGAAATAGGTAGAGGTGGATTTAGCACAAATTTATTTAGGGGTAAAACCCGAAAACACTGCTTTGAGCTAGACTTGAACGAGAACTAGTTCAAAACAATAGGCCTTGATATATTATTGGTTTGACACTCATAGGGGATATGATTTGGTAAATTCATGAGTTTGGTACAAGATAGTTTCAAGGGAATAGAAAAAATCCCCTATGAATATAATATAAGTAATAGATCTATGATAACCTAGATTTTAACCCATGGAATCCGAAGATAGGATATACATCCCCTATACAGGTTTATCCTCTTATGTTAAAACTTTCATTTTTATGATAAATAGCTTAGTATCCAATCCCTATAATTGTACATTCTTTTTCTTATATAATGTTGGTAAATAGAAGAACATGTGCCAATAATCAATTTGAAAGATAATGTGACGATTTCTCTAATGATATGCCAAATATGATGGGAGTGGGTGATTAAAAATTCATGATAGGACTTTCTCAGCTGGCTGAAGTTATGAATAATAACATGAATCATGTGGAACACACTCCTTCCCAAAGGAAAGAGAATGTTTCTATGTAATCGTTCATGAGGAAAAGGCCTCCCATGTTTAGTAGATCTTCCTATCCTCTCCACTCATAATAGTAGATTCAATCCCTTAAAAAGTTAAACTCTTTCCTCTAATGCTTAGAAGAAGATAAAGTTGTACTGGCGGTCTATCATTTTGATGGGGAAGCTGATTAGTGGTGGACAAAAATCAATAATATGAATACTTTGGAGGAAACTAATTCCATGGAATGGGAGGAATTCAAGAGAATGTTTTTTAAATAAATAATTTCCCTAAACCCTCCGTCTCAAGGTGGAAAGAGAGTTACTCAGACTCAAGAAGAAGGAAAATGAGTCAATCGACGTGTATGAAGAAATATTTACAAGGCTTTAAAGGTACACCTCTGGATTTTTCATGAACACCTAAAGCAAGGTGAATTGCTTCTTTAGAAGACTAAAGCTAAAGTCTATGAAAAGTGTTGGTGATTCAAGACTTCAATTATTATTAGGATATACTTCGTTGTGACCTTAAGGTTGAAATGGTGATCGAAGACTCTCAGTGGTATCATGGACCCAAAGAAAAAAAGAGTAAAATGGAATCTAATATCTGTAGTTCCATATATAAATTCCTTGATGAAATGAAGCTCTACTATCCCATGTGTAAAACTTGTGGGTAGAATAATCCTGGGAACTATCTAAAGGGAACCATAAATTTCATGAAATGTGGAAAGATGGGACATATAGCTAAAAACTGCTAAGAGGATATGAAGAATTCCACTAATGTGAAAGAACAAAGGAAGGTTCAAATAAACTATAAGCTAGTGGTGAAGTGTTACAACTACAAAGAACATGAGAATTATGTGACCAATTTTCCTATGCCAAGGATTGTCGGAGGAAATCAACAACAACCTCTAAGGAAACAAGGAAGGGACTATTCTATCACTTCTACTAATGTAGAGATAGACAACGATGTTGTGACTGGTCAACTAGTTATTCCTTCTAGAATATAGAGAGTACAATTTGATTCTGGATCCATGCATTCATTCATATCTTGCATGTCTAGTAGAACTATTCAAACACCACCTCAATTTTTGAAGGATATGTTATCTGTGAGAATAATGAATAAGGTAATTTTTGAATCCAAGGTTTATAACTACTCCTTGGTAAATGTTTGTGGGATTAACCTCCTAGGAAATATTTTCATACTTCCTTTAGTGGAGTTTGATGTTATCTTCATCATGGATTGGCTATATTTATACAAAGACAACATCAACTATCAGAAAAGGGAGATCACTCTTCACATCAAAAAGCATTCTCTAATTATTTAAAAGTGTTAGGAAGAAGATGAATGTCCTTTAGAATCATTTTATCAAGTGTGGATATTAATTCCTTATGAGAAATCATGTCTAGATCAAATGATTGAGGCAAAGGAGAGAATCATTATTGGAGACATGCCCATCATGAGGGATTACACTGATGTATTCCTTAAAGAGTTTCCTGGTCTTCCTTATGATTAAGATGTTTAGTTCTCAATTGAAATTATTCATGGATCCCTACATTTATCAAAGAAATCTAATAGATGGCCACTGTAGAGCTGGAAGATCTAAATAAGTAGTTATAGGAGAATCTTGAGAAGGGTTTTATATGACCAAGTGCTTCACCATGGGGTGCACCGGTCTTCTTCATTAAGAAGAAGGATGAGTCAATGCGCCTCTACATTAATTATCGTGATCTCAATAAAATCTCAATAAATAACAAGTATCCCCTACCACGGATAGATGAATTGTTTAATCAGCTTCATGGGGCTAGTTATTTCTCTATGGTGGACCTCCGATCAGGATATCACCAATTAAAGGCGATGAAGAAAGATATTCCCAAGACTGCCTTTCGAACGAGGTATGAACACTATGAGTTCATAGTGATGCCCTTCAGACTCAATAATGCTCCAAAAAATTTCATGTACTTAATGAATAGAGTGTTTAGATATTACCTCAACAAATTTTTGGTAGAGTTTATGGAAGATATTTTTATATACTCCAAGAGAAAGGAGGAACACAAGTAGCATCTGAATAACATGCTAAAGAATTTTAAAAGGGAGAAACTATATGAAAGGAAAAGTAAATTTTAGTTATGTATGGAGAAAATATAATTCTTGGGGAATGTTATCACCAAAAAATGTATATTTGTGTACCCTTCCATGAAAAAGTCAATTGAAGAGTGGTCCAAGACAAGATATGTAATAGAGATCTATAGATTTCAGGGTCTAGTTGGTTATTATCAATGATTTTTTAGGAACTTCTCACAATTGTTTATCCCAATGACAAAGATGAAATGGAAGGGAGTGACGTTTGTTTGGACTCAAGAATGAGAGGAATCCTATAAGGAGATGAAAATGAGGTATATCGTTGTGCCAATACTCACACTCCCAATAAGTGGATAACTCTTTGTGGTGTACAATAATGCTTAAAATAAGGTCTTAGTCTATGTGTTGATGAAAAATGATAACGTCATAGCCTATGCCTCAAGGAAGCTGATAATCCATGAGAAAAACTATCCTATGCAAGATCTAGAGTTGGTAGGTATGATATTTCCATTTAAAATCTAGAGAAATTATCTCTATGGGGAGAAGTGTGAAATATATACTGATCAAAAGAGTCTAAAATACATATTCAAACAAAAAGAGATGAATATGATCTAGTGAATATGGTTAGATCTCATCAAGGACTATGGCTTCTCAATCCACTACCATCCTAGTAAAGCAAACAAGGTGGCAGATGCTCTAAGTATAAAGGATCATGCATCCTTATCAATTATGATAATTGAAAAGGATACAATCATCTTAGATTTGTTAGAGGATAGACATTGGAATCATTAATGTAAAACATCGTCAATCCTTTTTCAAATAATTGGTCAACCATCTTATAGAAAATAAAATATGCTCAAAGAAAAGATGTGAAAATTCAAAAAAGGGTGGAAGCCATTAGATTTGGGAAATCCTCTGAGTTTATAATTGATGAGGAAAGATTTTTAATATTTGGGTAATGATTATGTATACCATATGATCTAGAGATATAGAAAGTTATTTTGAATGATTTATATAGCTCAACCTTCTCTATTCACCATTGGATCATGAAGATGTATCAAGATCTTCGAGAGAACTTTTGGTAGGAAAATATGAAGAAAGAGATCGATGAGTACATGTCAAATTTCTTGGTATGTCAACAAGTGAAGGCTGAAAGAAAGAAGTAAAATGGGATGATGAGATCACTACACATACCAAAATGGAAGTGGATCGTCTTACAAAGATACATCACTTTATCACAATTCGAGAGGACTTCTCTTTGGATCAAATTTTATATACATATATAAAATAAGTGGTAAGGATGCATAGAGTAACACTATATATTTTATCCAATAGAGATATGAGATTCACCTTGAAGTTCTAGGAATGTCTTTAAAATTCTCTAAGCAATGAATTGAACTTCAGTATGACCTATCATTCTCAAACTGATGAACAATCTGAGATAACTATTCAGACAATGGAAGACATGTTGAGAGCGTGTTTTATACACTTCAAAGGATGATGGGACTAACATCTTCCACTAGTTGAATTATCCTACAACAACAGTTTCCAATCAAGCATACGAATGGCACAATACAAAGCCTTTTATGTTAAAAGGTTCAGAACACCGATGTGTTGGGATGAAGCCTGTGAGAGTAAGCTACTAGGACCTGAAATGTTTGATGAAATGGAGGACAAGGCTAAAACCATTCAATAACACATCTTGGTATCCCAAATTCCAAGAAAGAGTTATGCATACAATCATCGATGAGGTCTTGAGATCAAAGTTGGAGACCTGGTTTTTCTATGCATATTTCCATGGAAGAAGGTCATGAGGTTTGGGAAGAAAGGAAAACTAAGTCTGAGGTACATCACCCCCTTAAAGATTCTTGACAGTGTTAGGGCTGTGGCCTATCGACTGGAACTTCCACCAACCATACCAAAGTACATGATGTCCTCCATGTATCCCTCTTAAGAAATTATATACCAGATCCTTCACATGTACTCTCTTTAGAGGTGTTATAGTTGAAGAATGATCTTTCTTACGAGGAGCATCCTGTGAAGATATTATACCATAGAGATAATGTTCTATGTAAAAAGACTACTCACATGGTCAAAGTACTATGGCAGAACAATAATTATGAAGAGGATACATGGGATCTTAAGGAGGCAATGAAGGAAAATTACCCACAACTATTTATGGATTAGAATATAAAATGGAATTTTGAGGGAAAAATTTCATAAGGGGGAATAATTTAACAACCCAATGTTTTATCAATAGAAATTACATTTTTATAATTATTTCATATAATCACATAAAATTACAAAACAATGAACTACTAAGTTCTATGTGATATTTAAACATAATAGTATCACTTCTATGATATGAATTTCAAAAATCTGACAAATATGGTTGCGATCAGTAATATGTTTGGAGTCTGATGGAAGAAACATAATTTTTTGGTGAGTAATAACCTACCCTTATGAATAGTAATAGGACCCTTATGAATAGTAAATCATCCAAAAGAATAGTAACCTCACCCTTCAATATATAAATAAAATGTAGGCATCTTATAAGTGATTATATGACCATAGTAAAAGTATTGGTATTTTTGTAAGTCATAAATAAATAATTAAATTTAATTAATTAATTTAAAATAAAATATATTTTCCATAATAGGTGTTAATAAATTATGGTTTTTATGTCTTATTATTTTAATATAATTTTATAAGACCTTATTTAATTTTTTTAAACATTATAAAACTACTTATAGTTTTAAAAGTTGTATTTTTCAAGTATATTATGATTTTAATTGAAAATTAAATTAATCATATTTAGAAAATAATTTTTAAAAAATGGAGTTCATTTTTTGATTATATAGATCAAAAAAATGGTTAGGGTGAATTTTTGGGGTTTTTCTAAAATAGATGATGTTTTGATGAATAGTGAAATATAATAATTTAGAAAATAAGCTAAATACATTAATTACGAAATCATGGGTGATGTTATGTTGATGTAAGTACCTTTTTATAGAAATAACACGAAAAAATTACTATTTTTGGTGATATAATCATCACTAATTCTTGTCTTATGGAGAAATAATAAACTAATGATTAAAATTTTAAGAAAACCCTCCTCCCCTCAATTATAAAATCATCCCACACTACCATATTCTCTTTACTCCTATAAAGCCTTGTTCTATCTCAAAATTATTCTCAAATATATCCCCCATATTCTCCCCCATATCCATCATCCCTTTTTCTCCTCAAAATACGTAATTTTCTCCCCTTAAGTGGCTCTTAAGGAAGATTAAATCAAGAGGTAAATCCCTCTTTTCTTTTCTTTCATTTTCTTTTCATGTTCCCTTGTTCTCTTTTCTTTCCTAACCTCTCCTCATCCAAATGGTATGAAAAATACAGTACCATAAATGTACTGGAATTTTTTATGATTATGGGATAATTAATTATCATCTCTCCTTTCCCCATCTTTTATATTAAAGAAACGAAAACACCGTCTGAGATGTGTTAATTTTTCACATTCAAGGATGACAGGTATTCAATTTCTATTACCATCTTTATGTCTAGTCATAAAACCATTTTTATGTTTGAACCAAACTATTAAATATGAAATTTATCTTATTTTATTTTTTGTAATCGTTTTTCAAAAATTATGTAAAACAATAATACAAAACAAGTTATTTATTAGAAAAATTGCCAAATTAATCCAAGCATTTATCATTAATGTTTTATATAATGACACACCTTCACTAAAAATAACCAAATGAATTTTGTAACCATTTAGTCTTATTTATGTTCACTAATTTCATATAACATCTATTCTTGACTACCATTCTCATCATACATGTTTATCCGAACGTGAATATAAGTGAACCAATCATTAAAGATGAGGAATAAAACGCTCCCAAAAAATGAAATTGAACTTTTTAACTCATAAAGAAGAAGATGAATAAACTTAATGAGGTTATATTAAATCAATAAATTTTTTTAGGTTCTAGGATTATTAATCAATGAACCTAATTTGACTATTCTGGCCATTAAGCTCACGCGACGAATACCATCATACATAATGTAAGGGGTCCTCTATTCCTCAAATTTATACAAGAATCTCCTCTACGTTATGTAATTTTATCTGTAGTTTATAAAAATGCGGTATTATTTCTCTTGCCCATGTAATTCACTTATGATTTATAATAGAAGGGTGAACCCTTTCTCTCTCATTAATCCGTCCTAAGTACACCTGGTTACATGCTGATATTCCGTAAGGAATTCTACCCAAACCTCTTACAATCCTTTAGGATGCTCTATATTTCATTATATCCAAATTAAGTGGTATTTTATTTTGTTCAAAAATTATACATACTGTTAATATGATCCAAACTCAGGTTTCAAGATCCATCCCTCATTATCTTTCAGGTATATACATGTTTTTAGATGATTCCCTCTCCAATACTTTTTAATAAGCAAACCCGTTTTAAGGGAAATTCCTGAATTCTTACCCAATTTCAAGTTCACAATACAATATGGTTTTAAGAAAGAATTATATTTATAAAAACACTATTTTTATCATAAAAACATTATTTTTTCACTTTAGTTTTATATAAAATATTATGCCCTTTTCTATTTTAAATGATCTTTGATATTTTCATTAGACCGCACGAAAATGTTTCAATTTTAAAGATACATAAAAACACTTTTACATGTCATAATTTAAATTTGGAATAAATTATTATTATATATGAAAATCATTCCATATAAATTTCCATGCTTTATCTAAATCCTTTTTTTCATGGACACTTTTATGATGCGCCCATTAAATTAAGATTTGTAGCTTGATTAAAATACGAATTTCTTTCCATGGGTACCCTTATATTTATGTATGATTTATTATGTATGATTCATTATGTGGACATAATATTCTTGAACATGTTAATATGGGTTTTCCCATATATCTCTCTAATTCACTGTGTAAAGTTGATTCTCATTAGATGTTCTATATAATGGTCTTGGCTATCAGTCTTGGATTGTGCTATCATGTGAAACGGTCGTGGTGGTTAACCTTGACTTATTATCCTCTATGTAAAAAGATCCTAGACTCATACTAAAATCATGATTCATGCTACTACCACATTTCTATGATTAATTGTTTATATGATCACATGTTTATATGTTATGATTCTATATGCCATTTTATATCATTATGTCATGTTCTCTAACCCATGTGTTGAAGCCTTATTCTTATGTTTATTCCCTTATTGGGATTTTAGCTCATCCATTTCTTCATGTGCTCCATAAGGTAACATATGAATATAAAAGGGCTTAAATGAAGTTAGGATCACTTTATAAATAAATAAATGTTTTTTAGTCTCATGTTTAATGTTTTATGTACCTAGTCTTCCAAGACACTAGACTTTATAATCCTTATCTAGTAAGATGATGTTTTATTATGATTAAAATAATGTAACATTATGTTTAAAAGTCTAATGCCTCTATAGGTAGGGTTTATATACAAATCCCTATATTAAAACCATGAAAAACCTAAGTTTAAGGTGTTGAATTGTGATATTTTCCTCGGGTGGTTTGGTGAACATGGTTTGAGACATGATCTCTATGAGATTGAACTTATCCTATAAACTTTTTTTCATTATTTAGTTGTTAAATATTTTCCTAGGACTGGTCAAGGGAAAATCCTAGTGATTCTATATCCCTTAAAAACATTGAGAAATGATCTCCATATGGTACAATCCTACTGGCCATGTCCATCTCTTCCTTTATATGTGTAAATTATTCTTTATCATAAAACATAATATACTAATATTACTAGTAATTTTACAAAAGTTATATTATAAATGGTGATGACACTTAACGGTCCTTTAAATATGATAGGATACATTCTATAATGGTCCAAATTGACCAAATTGGTGAATGTGTTTTCTATAACTTCATTTCATAATGAGGATTTAATCAATAAAAAATGGAATTTCATTTATGAATGTTCAATTCATTAGATATTTCTCATTTATATTATTTACCACCATGGTTCTATTTCATTTATAATTTCGTTCATGTGTCTCAACTGAGGAAATACCAACCCTATCTAAGACATGTAATTCAATGGGAATATGTTGATCTCGAACTAGATGACACTTTTGTTAATGCAGTGACTTATATTGTAGAAATAAAAGATAAAATCTTGATTAAAAAATTAATTGATTTTATTTAGCTATAGTAGAAACATGGTGAACATAAAGAGGAGACATTGGAACATAATAAAGAGATGTTAGAGCAATGAAAAAACACTTCAAAATCACATTAAATATCTAGCTTTATGAATATGGATAGCCCAATTGTGGGGAGAATGAACCACCCCAATTTTGAGTTAATTAATATTTTATTGTATTTTTGAGTTATGGATTGAATTTGATTAGTCTTCAAGAGTCTCTGGTTAGTTTTAAGAAATTTTTAATGGATTTATAGGGGTTCATTGTTAGAAAATGGTTTGGGGAAAATGTGATAAATCCTTAGAATACCGTGTGACATCATAAAATAGTTTAGGAGGAAGAACATGATTTGTACATGATTAGGGTAAACCAATAAAAATTTTATCGAAACTGTGAAATATGGGACAAAATGCGTTTCAAAAATTTGGTACATAGTTTTTCAATCCATGTAGTCAAACAATGCTACCAGAGGGTTTTTTAGATAGTAGTTCCCACACAGTTTGCTCACAGTTTGATAAACCTTGTGAACTAACCATAAGAAGTCATTAATTATATAAAAAATAATAATATTGTAACCCCAATAGTAAACCAAAACTCTAATTATTTCTTCCTTTTCCTAGTATCTAATGTCTAACATTTCCATTGATCATTTTGGAACCTCTCTTCCCTCTGGAGAATTATTTCAATAGATCAAAGTGTGTTGGGTATTAAATATTGACGGTAAGAGACCCAACCTCTCTTAATTATGTTTTATTTATATATAAAATAAATTTACATTAAACATAACCTTTGATCAAGGTTTCTATTCCCATATCTATTGGAACATTCACATTTTTATAACTTTTTTGGAATTATTGAAGGGACAAGAAAGGAATTCAATATCCACTAGATCATGACTTGATTGGTCATGTTGTACAAGATCTATTGCGAGGTATGTGTCTTCTTAATCTCTCCAATATTTCTCTAAAATGGAGGCTTTGGAGTTATAAACTCAATTTCCTGGTTTTTTTAATGAAAAAAGTTATGAATTTATTATTAATTAATCCCCATTTTTTAAGGGTTTAAACAACTTATTTTTGTTGATGCTGACTATTTTTTAATGAAATGATCAAAATAAAAATTCTTTTATAACATATTATTGGAATGAGAACATGGAATATAGTTAATGGTATGTGTTAATTTACACGTTATTGGGCCCTGTTGATTCAGACATAGTACCTGATGCCACTTTGGGAACACAAAGGATTACGAAAAATGACTAGTACGGTGGATGAATAAGTTATCCTCCACGATTGTTAGGATTTTCATGGAATTAATGTGTATTTGAGAGAGAGAGAGAGAATGTAATGGGTATTTAAATTAGAATAAATAGATAAACTATATCTTCTACTTATGTTAATTTTGAATTAAATTGGTAAACTTATTTATATTATCCTATCCTTTATTTAAATTTCATTTTAAAAGATGAGCTAAATTTATATTATCATAGTGTAATTACATTGAATATATCCTGGGTATTTCTTACTAGGATGTATAGTCACCCACTTTATATACACCATGGTGTATATAACTCAAACTACTTGGTGATTTGGAACAAATTATAGTCTCCATGAAAAAAGATAATCTTGGGTTGTTTTTACTTCCCTTTTTGATATTCTGTGTTGGGATGTCAGTCACTTATGTCTAGAATTGGATTTCTTTTGTTTTGGATCATATATATATATATATGAATAGGTATCTTTTTTCCTGAATGAATAATGTTTTAATTTATTATATTATGGTTTTTTTGAAGTATTCATAAATAAATAATTTTTTATTGTACATGCTAGGATATTACTCTTTAACACATAGGATCCATTCAGTTGGATTATAGGTTTTTAGTATTATATATCCAATTTATTCATGGGTGATGCTTCATTTTTTATAGGGTATATTCATATTTTAGTTAAGTATTAATGAGGGAAAATCACTTCCCAATATATCATGTCTTATCCCTCAGTGTTAATACTAGTCTATGGTGACTAGGGAGTGAATATAAGGTTATGTAGTGGTTTAGTTTGAGTTAATAGGTGATTTGGGTTAATTCATTACAATTATTATTTTTGAGATACGATTAAAGGTTTCTTAACATGATTGAGATTTATTTTTAATGGGTAATAAAAATTCTTTTAGATGTACTTTGAAATGGAGTAATTTATTATTTATTGATTTTGAAAAAAACATGATATTATTATGGATATTCAATTAAATGGATAATAAAGTTTTTATTCGAACATATTTGGTATGATATTTCCTTTGAATTATTATAAATGGATTTAAATTGGTTATTTTAGGATATGTTTATATTTTAGTAATTATTTTTCATTAAATGATTCGAGTAATTGAATCTGATCAATTGATGGTATTTTTGATTTTAAATAAGGTTGTATTATTGGTTTATGAAATTTTTGGCTAGTTGGGGCATTTTTTTTCATTTGATGATAATTTTTTTAATAACCTTCTTAATTCAGTTTATCAATTTCATTTAATAACACACACACACACATGTTTTCAAAGAGTTTCAATTTTTTTGGGACTCAATGTATGATAATTTTTTATTAAAACTTAAATAATATTGTAAAGTTTTGAAATTTTATTATTATATATATATATATATATTCATGGATTGGTTTTATATGAAATTATTTAATAATAAAAATAATTTGTTCTTTATCATAAATTAAATGCTAGTTGAGGAAGTTTGTATGGATTATAATAGTTCTAAAATAAATTGAAAGATAAAAAGAGAAAATGAATAAGATATCTTAAAATTTATTATTTTCATGAAGAATTATTAATATATAGATGGAATAATGAAATTTTGATTATATTTTGACTAATTATAATTAAATCCTTATAGTGGGGTACAAATGAAAAACAGTATAAATTTTCCAATGGGAAATATTTTTGGTTACTTTTTAAGGACGAAAATTTTTATGATACAGATATAATAAAATCATGTATTTTTATAAATAATTAATTTATTTTAATTGAATAATTAAATATTCAAAATGTAAAAAATAAAATAGATATTATTTTTTATCCACTATTTTTATAAATTTATGTTAAAATAAATATTTATATTTGGAAACACCCACCCCCAGGTTATTTGTAAGGGGTGGGAGAAGGAAAAAAATCGAGGTTCAAACCTCAGTAAAAGAAAACTTTCTTTGACACAATAGATGATGTAAAAAAAATATGGAAGACACACTATAAATAAAATTGTATCAGAATAGAAACTATAAAAATAATTATATTTTTCTCTATTTATAAGGCCTTTGTGCCATGTTGGGGAGAACATTTGGTATATTGTAATATAAATCAGTAATTAGAGATGGGTAAACCCTTTCAGGGGAGTTAGTGGTCCTATCCAATAGATCTATTTATTGGTGTGTGTTGTTTCATTTACTTATAAAACCATATGATACTATAGTTATATTTTCATATTTTTTTCATTAGGAAGATTTTTGATTGAAATATGATGATTATGTATTGGATGAATGGAGCCTAAAAATAGAGTGGGTCTTTTGAATTATTTGTCCGACCTGTATCCATTGGATTTGTGATTTTCTCTTGATATGGATATGGAGTTTCATTGAATCTCTCCGAAGCAGATGGTCATCACTACAACGTTACCTCTTGGATGTATTGTTTGGCAGGTTCATTGAGGATTGATCCATGGTTCACATACTTGTTTTCCTTTCAGTTATGAAGCTGTTGTAGTGGTTTGAACAATTTATGCTTATATTGGAACATATTCTTTTTCTTCATTTAATATCCTAATTGGTGTAAGTTCATGAAACCTTATGTAATCACTTACTTTACCTTTTTTGTTTAATAATGTTTTGGAGGGATATGGGTTGGGTCACCAATTCATATCACTGATCGTTTGGGTAATAAATAATTGGAGCATAAATAGGGGGAATCCATGGTTTCATATATGATATATGTTTATGGGAACGGTGATGGAGTTTCTAGGCCTCTCACTCCTCATTTCAAATAAGACACGATTAACCCATATGAATGGATACTATTCCTTTTTATAATTTTCTTCTTTTTTTATGCAAATCTAATTTTCCATAAAACCCAACTACACATATCTTTCTTTGAAGCTACTATAGGTTTCCATTATACTCCCACTACTATGAATATAAATTTTTCACCTTGTAGGGTTCTGGTTCTCTAATGTCTCATAAGTTCTATTAATGTTTCACTATCTAGTGGAATTTTATGAACATGTGTTGTCTTATTTTGTGTTTTTACATATAAAATCATGGACCATGAATCTAGTTTTTTGTGGTTGATGATTTGGGGTGAGAGATAAATTTTTGGGACCTTTTTTTGTAAATATTTTATTATATAATACTCATCCACTCTAGGAACTATGAGAGGGTTGTTGGGAAATAAGGATTTTTTATTTTATGGGGAGAGGGTTTGATGAAGTATGATCCCAAGGTCCCTTTTTCACCATAATTAAAAAAGATTAGAGTGATAAGTGGAACAGAAATATTATCAAACCATGGATTTTATTCTCATTTATATCTTTAAATGATGCCATGGAAGAAGTTAGGTTCAATCATATTGGTGGGGTGGTCCTAAGACTGAACACTTCCCCCTTAATAGAAGAAAATTTTCTCTTTCCATTCTAGTTAAAGGATGTTGCATGCTCATAGGAATACCATTGAGTAACTATATTAATAGTTTAATAAAAATGATATAATTTCTAGGAAAATTTAATTCGCATTCCCTTTATCAATAAAAATTCATGAATATACTTTAAAAATGGTAGAAATTTTAGAGACAACATATTGGAGGATTATGTAGTTTTCAGACACCAAAAGAAGGAGGGTTGAACTAGTTCAATGGAATCATATATGATGTCTTGTAATTTATATGGGTTTTTTAGGATTCAATAGAAAAAATATTGAAAATGTACTAATATTGAATATTGATTGCCTAAAAATAAAATTTTCTGGTGGGTTTCACAAAGATGATAAGAAAAAAAATGACATGGCTAGTGATAATATATACAAGATGTACTATATATAACTATTATATAATCACATTGTACGATGAGATAATATCGTAGCTCATAATATACCTATGGTAAGAAACTAACTGTCTAAGTATAGATTAATGATGATAGATATAAGGAATCGAGTTATTCAATTTTTTGAAAAAAATCAAGTTTGATATTATGAAATAAATAATAATGGATATAAAAACCCTTAGATTATCTCCATAGGGTACAATAAAATATTCCGATATAACATCAATGGGGGATTATGGTTTTATTACTAATACATTATTTAAGATGTAGAGGTGGATATATCAAACTAATTGTGAAGTCTATTGAAATACAGTAGTATCCCTAGGAACAATAATGGTTCATTGAGAGGGAAGTGGACCGAATTAATGATTTTTTATCCAATTTCCATTTATTATTTCTTAAAATTTTAATAACCATCACTTGTTAGAGGGAGTGATATCACTTCTTAACTCACATACACTGAGGGAATAAAAAAATAATACTCAATTTTTAGGGTTTACTATACAAAATGAGTAGTTAATCCTCAGTATTATCTAGACTAACCTGACTCTATATGATCAACAAGAATAACTATTTTTTTATTACAATGAGTTTGGAAAATCCATTAACCTATTTTATATGAAAATCAACAATTATTTCTCCCAACAATTCTCCCAACATTTTTCACTAAGGTATTTTACTTTGATGAGGATGGTATTATCTTTCTTCATTTCATGATTGTATCATAAAAAAATTATTGTTCTGTCACACCTATTCACCATGTAAAACCTGTGTAACTTCCTTATTTATCACCACAAGACACAAATGTATTGATTTTATGGAAAAAATAGTGTGTATGATTTCTCTTACTCTTATTCTACTTACACTTTCACTAGTGAAATTACTTTGTATGGCAAACATAACACATACCTTCTTAAACTACACCATATCAATTTTAAATAATACCCCTGATTATCCTATTCAATCCAAAAATTTCATGAAAGAAACCTATTTATTTTATCATTCATATCATTAGAATTTTTCTTTATATTCAAATTTGAATTTCAATTTCAAATTTAAGGAAACGTATTATTTTAATTACTTCTTAAACATATATTTTTCTTCCTCTACCACTTACTCTTTATTTATTAGATCTTTATAGGATATCATAATGTTATGGAATCTTCACCAAAGTGTAACAAATCAGTATCACTTTCATAATTCACTCTTTTGTGGATTGAAAAAACTCTAAATGGTGAAATACTTATATAATTCTATGATAAGTATTCCTAAAACATGGATTTACACCAAGAATTGCGGCATGATATATTTAACCGACACAAAATAGCATATATCTTAATAATCAATGATTTTTATCAAGGAACAAATGCATCATCACGACATGGCCCTTATTGTCTACTCCTATAATCTTGTATGATTGTCACGTGACATAGTTTTTCTGTCCTGACCATCATTCTACATCTTCATGAATCAAAAATTACCATTACGATGATTTATCTATATAAAATCAATATTGGAATCATCAAATTTAATTCTTCAAAAATTCTCATTAACTTTCCAAAATTTATCTTCATAAAATCCCTTGTTAAATTTTATAAATATCATATTTTGGTCTAAGATAGGGAACATAATGTCTCACTATATACCTATGAATGATTCTTATGTATGATGGGAAAATAATAAATGACTATTAAGTGTCATTATAATAAACCTTAAGTTTTCTCCTTTTCCCCTGAGATAGACTTTAGGTATCACCAAAATTAACCATAGATTTTTAGGAAATAACCCTTACATATACATGGAAGGTATTATTCCATAGACAACATTCTTGTGTGAGCTCGTGATGTAATTTATGTATTAGTGGAATTTTCCAAATATCCATATTCTCTTCTCAAAGGTATTATTATGTATACAAGTATTCCAGGAGGAATTTTCTTTTTTTCCAGTCCATCTTTATGGAGTTAATTTTACCTATACAAGGAATGATTTATATATATTTTATGTCTTTATTATATAATTAATCTTAGATATAGAGTATTACTTCTCTTACATATTTATTAATTAACTAGATATCATACCATATTATTATCTACTCTAAAAACGTGAAAATAACTATAAAATTATACAAAATAATTACAAACATCTTTAAACACTCCAAAACAATGGAATGAACGTCACTTAAAATGAAACATGATTTAAAACTTTAGTTTTAACATTATTTATGCATTAAAGTTAATGGAAAAAATAACTATATAAGATTATTTTTCTCTAATTCTTAATCCCTAAAAAATTACACAATGTTTGTGGATCCTTTTATTTCATAAGATCTCAGTACCCTCTTCATTAATGGGCTAAAAAATATCCCAAAATAAATATTTCTCCCAATAATCTCACACTTTTAATTTTTTCAAATAATGAACCTAAATCATTCTTGAAACTCAACACACATATCATTGAATCATCATTCAATTATTCTAATCCTGCACAACCAAACTTGATGTTAGAAAAAAGAACATTAAAAAATAAAATCATGTTGTCCACTAAATAAAATTACAATAAAATATCTTCATAGTTCTTGATTCCACTTGATACTAACTATGAATAATTCACTACAAAAATTTATCCGATTATAGGGGTTTTTTTACTTTAGAAGGGGTTATGACCCATTCTAAATACATTAGTGGAGATTAAGAGGAACCACCACTATTGTGCCCACCTACTGATGTTAACGGAATTTTTGAGGAATCTCTAGTAATGTAATGAGTAATTTAGTAGTGGATCAATTAGAGGCAGTTAAATCCTCTTGTGTGAGGCACTAGTGGTCCCTCTCTCCCATTCAGTTCACAAAACCCCCACCCCTTGCCATTCGAGTGACACTCGTGGCCCTCCCCTTCGATTTAGAACACTACTAATCCCGGTCATTCCAATCCTGCAACCCTCCAGGTCCAGTGACCCCCATCCCATTCAAGTATGTAACCGACATAATATATCCCCCTCCCGTCCCTGTTAACCTACACACCCACGCCAAGAAAAATTTTACAAGTCTTTTAAAATATAACCACACAAGGTTTTGAAACACTAATATTGAACATATAGTTCATGTGCATCTACCACAATGGCATTTGGTTTTAATATTATGTTCACACATTATTGTATATAAATATATTATGAAACTAATTAAAATAAATATTCTCTCATTAAATATTTAAATACAAATAATATATAAACTACATATATATTTATATAAATTTACATATACATTTTTATATTATATATTTATATATTTATATTATAACAAATTTCTATTATATTAAATTTATACATTTATATAAACTATATATTGTATATGTGTATTTACAGGCATTTAAGTAAATATTTTATAATTCTATTAATGTTATCTATATACACATATCTTTATATATTTATACATATGTTGATGAAAATTATTTATATACTTAAATACATATTTATATATTATGTACATGTTTAATTATATAATATATATAAAAGAATTTATTTAATATATTTATATAATGTTTCTAAAAATATATATATATGAGGTATTTCAATAAATATATTTATTATTATGTAAATTAATATTTATTTACTTGTATAAATGGTATAATATTACATATAATTAATATTATATGAAATATATATATATATATATATAATTAAATTTTAAAAACTATTTATATTATATATAATTAATTTTAAATGAAAGAAAATTTTCAAAAATATTATATATGAAATTTAATTTATACATATTTTTATATAATGTTATATGAAATACAATTTATACAAATGTATAATTAATATTATATAAAACATAATTTATACAAATACTTATATAATGTATTTCAATACTTATATTTATTATTATGAAAAATAATATATATATATATATGCATTACAATAAATATAATTTTATAATATTATGTAAATTACTGTATTTGTATTTTGATAAATATAGTTGTATAATATTGTGTACATTAATATATATTTATTTGTATAAATTTTATATCTTATACTCATAATTATATATATTATAAAAGCAATAAATTATTATTTTAAAATAAATTTATAATTATTATAATATAAATTATAAATACTAATAGCTTGGGATTTTTATATGATATAATTTTTAAATAAATAATTTTTATTTATTTATTTATATAATATGTTTATTCTTTTCCATTATATATAACTAGTAATATATGAAATACAATTTATACAAATAAATATATATAAATGTACATAAAGTTATACATCAAATTTATATCTGAACTCCGAATGGCCCGAAAGCCTTTTTTATTTTATTATAGATAATCCCCCTTTTAAGGGTTGAAGGGGAACCCGTACATGACACGTAGGACCAAGGAATAAGGCCCAAACTGACCCGAAATACATGACCCGAAGGCCCAGAGGCATACCATACCCATTACATGACCCGTAGGCCCAGCCCACTAGAACTGCCCCTCCCCAATATCTTGCATCATTGATCACCTTAGCTCCTCACATTGCATTACTGATCAGCTAGCATTTCCCCGTACAAAGCTGCACGGTGTCTAGTCCTGATTATACGTATTTGAATAAATATATTTATAATTACATTTGTATCATGTATACCAATATTTATATATGTATACATTTTTGTTTATATGTATAAGTATTTATTTAATGTATTTGTATACTGTCTTTATATATATGTTTATAATTCATCTAAATACATTAATATATTTTTATGTAATATATATATATATATATGTATTTATATACACACGCACACACACACACACACACTGATATATTATAAAATTTGAATTTATATGAGATTTATTTTAAAAAATAAATTAATATTTAGAGGGGTTAAAAAACCCTATAGTAAACGGGATTAACAACGATTCATCACACCCCTATAATGTCATAAATTAGAGAGGGTTAAAAATAATTTCCATGTCATATATATATATCCTCTAATATATATCAAAATGAATATTATATATATAACACCTCTAAAATTCAACTGAATATATAGGAGCACTAATTATTAAATTAGCAGTGGTTTTGACACAATTTCCTCTAGAATATAACCAAATTTTCCAAATAAAAAATGCTAAAAAACTTTATAGGGGGTTGTGAACCTCCTCTAAATTCGATGATTAGCGGGGGTTGTTCATAAAACCCTCTAAAATATATTTATAGGGGATTTTTCATAACCCCCTCTATAATCCACTAATAAATTTTTTATAGTGATATTATTTAATTTCTTAATACTTTCACCTAATGCAGTGTATAGAAAGTTCCAATATATATTCTCACCAAACATTTTATAATATTTCAAATGCTAACATCATATCTTAAATCTTTTATAAATTGTTTTTAAATACATGATCCTGCTAAATAGGTGATCAATCCATAATTAGGATAAAAAATAAATTTAATTCTCTTATTATATAGTTTTTCTCCCCCTTTGTAAATCAAGTATAGGATTAAACATAACTATATTTATGTTTTTTTCCTCCTCCATTGACAATAATAATCAAAATAATAAGTGAGAGTGGGGACACAACCCCCACACCTTAGCCTTTGATGAGTGAAGGTTGAGATTTAGTCTTCAATATCCATGGATTGGTATTCAGTTCCACTTTTAACTGACAAATACTTTCATCATTCAAATTCTTCTTCGTCTCCCATTGTATCTTTAAAAAACTAATCTTATTATTTACATCAAAACTATGACATTTTAAATAATATTTATTCTAGATTAAATTTACTTCAACAATTTTTTATAACATTGATATTTTTCTCCCTAAATAATAGTATCTTTTTAATCATCCCTTTTTTGATCTCATCTATTTCAGATCACTCATGTAGCCTTCTTTTTTAGAAGTTATGTTTTTTCATCCTCTTTGGATTCATCAATCTCCAATGTATTATCCCTTAGTTTCTATACCTTTTTAGTATTTTGAGCATTATATTTCATACTCATATGGGTAGGTAGAACAGAGTGAAAATACATAGAAATGTGAAATGGATGATTAGATATTCCACAAACCACATCCAATGGTTTGAACATATTTACAAATTGTAGTCCATATTTTTTATATTAATTTTGATATTTCCTCCATTGAGTGATTATTTCCACCCAAATTGTTTCTTAATATAACCAATATAATAATAATAATATTTTTTATTAAACTAACATATTATTTCCACATGTAAAAGGTCACCATAGGTCAAATTGTATCCACAAAATTCATACATAATTAAAAAACAACTTGCTATCTAGTTAATCAAACCTACTATTCTTTCAGTTGTTAGTTATAATCATTTTCTCCTTTTTACAAACCTAAATTTTGTTAGACTCCCAAAACTATCCTCTTTACTCTATAATTTTCTCTGTAATTTTTTGAATCACTTTTTCTAGTAGTTTTCTACTTTAAAATATGTTATCATAGGTTTATATATTTATTTTAATGATATTATTTTTATAAAAATATGTCTTTTTTTCACTTGGGGATTTGAATCATAATTTTCATCAATATTTTCAATGCATCTTATTACATTTTAATGTGATCATTATTTTACTACTTGATTATCTTCATTCTTTTAGACTTCGATGACTTCCACAATCATCTAATTTGAGCTTTCATCAAATTATTGAATAAAATTATAAAAGATAGATTTGTCCTTATACAATGTCCTTTTTCGAAAAAATTAATTTATATTAGATAATATCATGATCCTTATCATTTTAATTTATCTTTATTTACAATTGAATATTTAAATTCTTCTATTTATCAATAAACTTATAAAATAATACAATCTTATTTATCTAGATTGACTATTTATTAACATGTAAGCTTTCATTTTTGATAGAAGATTGAAAAACCATCTTCAAACCCATGATTTTATTTTACAATTGAGTAAATTTTGGATGAAGAACTTAGCTTTTATTATTTAGTATAAAATCTTTTTTTATATCTTCAACACTTTCATCATTTTTTCTTTCATTTCTTAGGATTTATTTTTCATTCACCTCAATAATTTAAAGCCTCTCACCAACCCAACTAGATGATTCTAGTTCATCATCACCCTCACTACTATAAATATCATTTAAATTATAAAAAAATTTATCTTATAGAATTTATAAAAATTCTTACCTTTCACCTTAGGAAAATACATTGATTATTTAATCTTCAAGGAACTTCAAAATTTTTCATCCTTATCATTACAAATTTTATTTCCTTCCATATTCGGACAATTTATTGTAAAATCTCCATTACCCTATAAATGAAACACATAAATGTTAATTTGAAAATGTTTTACTTTTACCCCTTTGAGAACACTTGTAGATGAGTTACCTGAATGTTTCAAACTTCACATCAACACCCTCTTCTAAATTCAGACACCTAACTTCCTCTACATCTTTCATACTCTTATCTTTCTTCAAATATTTTAAGTATATTTCCCTATCATCCATGAAATTATTATTCAATACAATTACCCTAATAATTTTACAACAAATAATAATTATATGCATATCATATAATATAAGTGTACCCAGATCATGATCATTAATCATCTTGAACTTTTTAACAAGCCTATCTACAAAAATACATAGTATCTTCCTAAAAATCATAAAATCCTCCAACTTCTCACCAAAATAACTGATGTTGATCAAATTTTCATGTACTCTAGTGAATAATTAATCCAATATTTCATTATAATTAATATTTATGTATTTATATCTCAACCTATAAACTTTTATCTCATCCTGTATTACTTTTTCATTACTATTATAAATGTTTTGATTTTATCCAGAATTACTTTTCTAGTCTTGATCTATTTATCCTTGAGAAACTCCTTCTCTAAAAGTGATGACATGATGTAATTTTAATCATGTACATCATTCTATGAATTCTTCATATCTACTACTATCATAATATAACCTTCATAATTTTTAATGAAACCATTAGTGGAAGTCTCTAATATATTCATACTGATAAAAAAATATATGAAATCATTTGATATTTCCGTATATAATAATTTTTCCTATAAAAAGTTGGAATCCATTTATTGTTCATTTAATTAATATTGTCCTTGTTTACAAAAAAAATAGAGAAAAATCCATCAACTATAAAGGAATTATAAATCAATACATAGAGAGACAGAGAAAACTCAAAGGCCATCTATTTTTAAAAACATTAATAACAACAAAATTTGAACAGAAATATATTATGAGGAAACATGGAATTATCTCATTCCAAATTTTGTTTCCATATGTCCGGCGTTTTTTCACTAGGAGGGGGAGTGATTGAATCAATATGAAATATATTTTTTATTTTAATTTTTTGACTTCTAGTGAAATAAACCTCTGTCACTTGTTAGAGTGAACGATATAAATGATTAACTCACACATAACAATGAAAATAAAACAAAACAAAGACTAAAAATTTCAGGCCTTACTACCCAAAATGTGTAGTTAATCCTTTGCATGATCAGAACTAACCCAAGACCATAAAATCCATGTGAAAAAACTATTTTAGATTACAATAAGTATGAAATATCTATGGAATTAGGCTACAAGATTATAAATAATGTTGCCTCTTCATAAGTCTAATGAAAAGTTACACTATTGTATTAATTTCTAATGAGGTAAGGATAATCCTTATTCCTATAATTATTATATCCTAATAATATTATAGTTCTATAACACGTACGAACTATATAGAACATATGTGCCTTCATTATTCGTTACAATAATACACCATTATGATGATTATACTCAAATCCAATGCACACTCTTTCTCTTATTATTTTACTTGTGCTGATTCAAGTAATATTTCTAAAAATACTAGGATGGAATCCTTTATGATTTTATTCATTGGATGCATGAAAACAACACGGTTCCAAAAGGAAAGAGAAGTATAACTAAGGAAAAAATCTAAGGGGGTGAAGGTAATGGAGCCCAAGGTAATCCCCTATAACTAAATTCATACATTCTAGAGGAAAATGCCACATATTAGAAAAGGAAGTTATGTTACAATGGGAGAAAAAAGCATAAAGATAATCAAAAACTCTATTCCCATCACACCACACATGCATGACCTTTATGTGCCTCAAAATTAAATCCTTACATCTCCATATTAGGTAAATGATAGACCATGGGACAATACCCCGTCCTTGCAATGCATTAAAAAGAATTGTGGAATCAGTCTCTACTCTTACCAACTTGATATTATTGTGATTAGAAAGACAAATACTTGTATAAATTTCATGTACTTGAACCTAAAGGGAATAACTATTACCAAAACCCTTAGTGAAGGAAAAAATTATTGATCCATGATAGCCTCGCATGATAAACCCTACTTGCATAATACCCATACTATAGGATCCATCTGTGATGAGTTTGATGCTAGTGCTATGGGGACTCCAATGAACCTAGTGTCCCTATGGACTACACCTAATGATAGGTTGAAAATTACTTCCAAGGATTAATGCTTTGAAGGATGAAGCAATCTATTAGTTCTT
Organism: Viscum album; assembly: GCA_963277665.1. Classification (NCBI taxonomy): domain Eukaryota; kingdom Viridiplantae; phylum Streptophyta; class Magnoliopsida; order Santalales; family Viscaceae; genus Viscum; species Viscum album. The sequence goes on along the minus strand of OY728138.1, from coordinate 748,145,960 downwards.
GATCAGAAGGATAAAGTCCATAATCAAGCATCACATTCTACGAATGAGGGATGTTCTTGATTAATTAATCCCTTAATAGTGAGATTTGTTTTTGGATTTCCCTAAACACCAACAACCCATAACTAGGATGACCAATCGATCCTTATTCTCAATACCTCAAATATTCACACCCTAAAACTAGCGAGTAAAAAAGGATAAATCTGAGTCATCTTGAATAAAAATGCATATAAACACCAAAATACATTTAGAAATATTCTATCTAGTCAACAAAAAAAAGATTCTCCATCGTCTCTTTCCAATGGATCCAGCAATTGGAGAATTTAGAAACAATATCAAATCTCTTGTGCTTAATATAATCATTCGTGGGATGTTCATGGTCTTTGATATGATAGAGAATGAATTTAATTTTCATAGGGATCTCATTAGTCCAAGTATCTCGCCCCATTCATCATGGGAATATTCATTCAATTTCTCTCTTTGGAAATATTTGGATGAGAAATTCCCAGATGATGATCCAATAAAAATATATTTATCTAGTTCACTATTAAGGGTGATTTGCTCAAAATATTGATGCTAATTTTGATCGATGATAGAATGAATCATGTGAGGAATTATACCTTCCTATCTAAAATAAATATCTGGATTAGGAAACCTATATAAAACTAGATTAACACCAACCCAATTATGATCCTAGAAATTGAGGTCACCTCACCCAAGGATCCACTACATTAGACTCTGAAGAGAAGATAAATGTGGGAGAACCGACCACCATAGTAGAGACACATTCCCTTTTAAAGAACCAAGGGATATCCCATACTCCACATATAAAAATTCTCCAAATAATTCATTCTTCAATGACCTCCATCAAAATATTTTCCTGCATACTATACATTTTAATCAGTACAATTCTTAGATCAATGCCGCCTTACCTCTTAGATTTTTCCAACCAATCCCATAACATCCTGTGATATTTTCCTTCTAAATTTTCTTCCCAAATTAATGAATTAAAAATATTATAAATCTTTTTTCCACACTTTTTGGAACCTTGAGTGCAAAAATAACGTGCATAGGAATAGAAGATAAGACATAGTTCACGAGAACAATTACCCCCAAAGGATAAATAACTATTCTTCCAATTTAAGACCCATTGAGTCATTTTTCTAACCACACAATTGAGATTAAGAATATGGATACAACTAGGGGAGATAGGAGCACCCATTTGCTATATGGAGAAATTTTTCTATATATGGCCATGAATTTATCCAAGGAAGAAACCTGCCTATCCAAGAATCATTTTGAAATAAAAATACTACTATTTTCAGGAATCATCACTTACCCCCTCCATTTTCTACACGGATCTAGAATTTTATTTATGGATCAGATTTATCATTTTTTAGTGTTAAAAAAATTATAGTTTCATTAGAAAACATCAGATGATAGATACCACCAAAGTGGTTCCTGCAATGGTAAGGACAAATGTCACCTTCCAAGAATCCCTTATTAATGAACTGGCTAAAGGAATCTTGGGTAATGATAAAAAGGCTAAGTGAAAGAAAATTTCCTTTCCTTAAGCCTCATATGAATTTGAAAAAACCACATCTCCTCTATATAAAGGATATATAAATCGATGCTAAGATGAAGAACCTGAATAAGAGATTAGAAGGCGTAGATGAGAAGCCCATGCGAATATGAAACTTGAAAATATAACTCCACTCAATTCTGTTAAAGGCTGTGTCTATATCAAGAATGAAGACCATATTGGAACTATTGACCTGTTGGATGATTTCACTCACCTTCTCTTGAGTGAGATTGATAGAACATTAGATCGACCTTCCTAGGACAAACCCATAAAAATCATTTTAAATCCATTAGGGGAGATGCGTGGCTAGCCTTATATTAATCATACATGCCATGACTTTTTACATGTAGTTACACATGATTATTGGTTTGTAGTGAATCAAAATATATGGGTATTTGATCTAAGGAATGAGAAACAAAGTATTAGCCACAACCACTTTTGTAATATCACCACCCCAAAATAAATCTTGGACTAGAATCATCACATTATTCCCCACATGATTTGAAGAAATAATAAATAAAGACCACATAAATCCATTGGGTCCAACAATACCTTCTAGATTAAGTGACTGGACTAATTCAAGAAGAAAATTCTCTTTAGGTACAAATTCTATATAATCATTATCCATTTTGGAAAAAATTCTAGGGAAAAATTCAAAAATCTTTGAATTACCCCTTAGATAACCTTATAACATGTTATGGTTAGGACTGGTAAGGAGAGAATTTAAATGAGACTCCAACATGACTCCAACAACCTCATGATCATTTGAAAATGTTCTATCATATATTAATATGTTAGGTATGATAGAATGACATTTCTATTTGATACATGCATGAAAGTGGGATGTGTTACAATCACCTTCTCTAACCCATTCAACTACGGATTGGTCACACAACTCATATTCATGAATTAAAAGAATATCAACCAACATGATCTTGTTTTGTGATAAATAATTGAATAAGACATCATACCATTCACTCTCAAGGAATATCTCCATATGGGAAAACTCATGTGATTTCTTGTCCATGTACTGTGTGCAAGGGGGGTGACTATTAACCTAGTCTATAATTTCCCCTTTCAAAAATCCTAATTTTTTATGAAGATGATACTAAAGTATTTAATTATAAGGATTAGTCTAGGAATCCTCAATTATTTCATGATATCCTAACATTGAGATCCATTAATGAGATAAAATAAATTGATTTCCAGGCCCATGTCTGGTGGAAATCTTTATGTGGAGGGGGAATGGTCAGAGAGATCTCTAATAATATGAGATAATTTCACAATAGGAAAATAGGAAATGGATGGAAAGTTAGATAAACAACAATCATGATGAATCCAAACACACCCCTACCCTTGCGGATTATTTCACCATGTGTAGGGATATACGACATAACCCAGGTCAAGAAGAGAATGAAGATCCATGAATCTAGGGAAGTCATGGATAACACATAGAAGAAATGAACCCCCATTTTTATTCTTGGAAGGATCAATAATCACATTGAAATTTCCTCCACTAAACCATGACATTCCACCTGGTGAAATAGAACCCAGCTCATCCCATAAGTCCTTCTTTTCTTATGCATCACACTGTGCAAATAAAAAGGATAAGAAAAAAAATTAGGCACCTGCATTAACACTTTTGGTGATGAATTGATAAAAGTAATGAACCCAATGAAGAGATATGTTTGATTTCTAGAAAATCCATATGTGATGGATATTCAGTTCTACATTCTGGCTTCGAGGCATTCTAACCTTGGTCGCAAAAAGGCCATCTTGGAAAGAGATTTCTTAGGCTCGATCACAACAACCATGGATGAATTTTTCATCAAAAGTTTAGATAAAATGATATCATATTTAACCCATGCACCAATCCCACATGCATTATAGATTGAAATTTATACCATTACAAAAAAATTTCTCCTAGATTTGGCCCTAGGCATCTTACCATATTTCGATATAGAAGAAGATTGAAATAGGATTCTCTTGGACTGTGATCTAGTACACACACCAATGGGAAGGTACAATATATGTAGATCATCAACATCCAAATCATCCTACACATAAGATAATATACTTTATAAATTTTAAGTCTTTAGCATTGAGTACCGAGGATAACTTTGCTCATGATGAAACAACATTGAAGAAACAACTATATTAAAATCTCCATTCTTAATTTTATGATATAGATAGTATATATTCGTGGTAGGTGCCTCCCACCAGCCATATATAGAGGGAGAATCAAGGAAACCTTTGTATAGGACCTGAGCTAAACTTTCATTTTACTGTAGACAACTTGTCGGAGGGAGAGAATGAACCAAACCATGTTGGAGAAACTAATGTTGAACGAAATTACCAGGAGGGTCGAGAGTGCCATCTAACTTAACCTGTTCAGCCGGGATAGATAAATACGAAGGGGAGGGAATGTTCGGATCCATCTTCAATTATGGTCTTGGCTCTCAACATGAATGATATAGAGCTTCCAAGAAAAAACAAAGTTTTCTGAAAGTTGAAGGAGAACAACTCTGAAGATGACAAGGAGTAAAAAAATCACCAGGAAAAAATAGATTCTTCCACCATGACCGACCCATACAATCTTGTTCCTTGAGACAAATTATAAAAAAATTTCTTTTTAAATATACATGGGTAATGTATTAAACCGGAGTGAACCAGAGTAGAGATCACACTTTGAGAACCTAAAATTATAAATCCATTTAAATACTCATTACATGAGTAATCCAAAAAAAATATTTATGGTCCACATATAGAACAATTCATATGTTATACAACATATTATTAAAAGCAGAAAAAATAATACAAAAATATATTTTTAAACATACACACATATTTCTTGAAGAAAGACTAAAAAATAATGTAAAACAATGTTTTAAATCATATAAAATCATGAGTCATGTAAGTATGTAAACAAGGGAAAACCCATTTTTGGTAAAACAATTTACACATTTAAGCTTTTAAATCACTCCAAAACCAATAAAAAAGGCATTAATTTTTTTAAAAACTAATATGTTAAGAATTAAAAAATAATAATGAATCATCTTCATCTTCATCTTCATATTAATCCCCATCACCCACTTCTTCTTCTAAACCTATAAAAATTTCAACCTACAAATTTTAAATAACATAATATATGAATTCAAAAAAAACTTTTAAATAGTTAAAAACATTACAGTTGGTGTAAAACCATGAAGCCAACTTCATATAAAAATAAAATATTAGAATTTTTTTAAAGAAAGTGGCTCCTATATTTGTTTAATAGATGTCCTCTATTTGTTAAAATTTCATGTATATGTTGAAATTATGATATATATTATTAATGAAAGATGTTAAATAATGGAATTTAAAGAAAATCAAAAATTACAAATAAATAGAGAATGACATACCAAAACATGTTTCTACACTTCATAAACCCGATAATAGTACATTAAAATACAATTCAAATAAAAAAAACTTCTTGAATTTGATGATGAAAATTATTCAATCAACTCATCATAATTGAAATTGTCCAAAACCCCATTTTCAATTGAAATCATTTCTAATGCACATAATCTCTCTTGTGACATGGTAGTTTGAAGTAAGTTTGGATCAAATTTAACTTAGAAAACAATCTCTCAACTGATGCAATTATAACTTGTATACTCAAAATAATTTGATATGCCACCAATTTCATTAGAAACCCTCCATATTTCCAATAATGATTGAAATAATCAAGGATATAAATTTATTTTATCAGTCCACATGGAAATATTGACATTAAATATATGATCTCTTGAAATAATTCATCTTCACTAATATCATTATGTTCGTTGTGTTTCAAAAAACATTGAAATTGAGTGCATGTTTTCTTCAATTGTTCTTCAGAAATATTTATAAAACTTTCCTTCAACAAAAATCGAAATATTTCATCAAAGTGTTCAAATTTCATAAAACGTTCCCTCAATTACATAAGATCTTGATCAATAATTTGAAGGAAAAATTTGTTTCTATATTTTTTTTCTATAGAAAAATTTATAATATCATCATCCTTCATATCCTCATAAAATTGTTTCTTACTATGATAAACTCTTTTTTTGTCAAATATTGGTTCAATACCAACATCGAGTTTGAGTTATTTCATTTCATTCATTAACTCTTCAAACAGCTCCACTCTATGTTCTTTAAAGAAAAAAATCAACTCTTTTATTTTTGTACTTGAATATTTGATATCCATACCTTACCTTTGAAAGATTTTGGTAATATGACTTAATTTATCAATTTTTTTTAGAAATGAATAAGATAATGATGAATTCAAAACACTCTAAGGATTTGGAACATAATCCTTTAGAATATGAAGTTCCAACATCAACATGTTTAGAAAGATTCACAATTTCAACCAATGCATTTCTTAACTCAGGTATCTATCTTCTTATATCTCTAATAAACCAAATGTGACATTCCAAATGAGTTATTGTAAATAGTTTTGGTTTCAAACCCTTCACATAATTCCTTAAATTATCTCATTAATGTGCTGAACCTGCGAACAATGTATAAATCTTGTTCACATATGCAAAAAAATTTCTAACATTCAAATATGATTTTTCTTTTTCATATATAGAAACATTAAGGATATGAAATCCAAATGGATTGTAAAATGCTCTGTTAATTACATCAATAAGCATTTTTTGTACACCTTTATATTTAACTTTTATGTTTGATCTATTATCATAAATTTTTCCTCTTATATAATCAACATTGAGTTTCATATCAACCAAAGAATCTTTATGTGACTTGAAAATCCCATGAATGGATTTCTCATAAACATTTATAAAGCCAATAAAAAACTCTTCCACAATAACATTAAATTATTCCTCGACATCCACAAATCATATAATAATTGACATCTATTCTTTTCAAATTTGATCAGGAGTGCAGTCATGGATAATCAAAAAATACATTGCTCGAATAATATTCTTCCAAATTGTTTTTTTATCACATTCCCCAACAATATTATCAATTCATTATGAATTTTATGATTAAGATAATAATTTTCAATTTCATTATTAACAACATGATGAACATGATCAATCATGACTGTACCAAATTAAGAAACAAATTCAATATGTTTATAAAAAAGAACATTATCCTTTTCATAAATCTTATTATTAGTTCCATGAAATGGTATGTTATTTTGTGAAAGTACATTCACAACTCCAATGATTCTAGTAATTACTATCATCCAAAAAAATCTTCCCTTCTCAATGATACATTAAATTTTTTTGTAAATTTTTTTTATTTTCAAGTCCTCTGTGTAAGTCCATCCACTTCACAACATTAGTGATGTGTTGAAAATTTCATTCATGCTCTATACGTCTTGTTTAAAGGTTATTCCAATCATTAGATATGCATTCAGTCAAAGCACTTTTCATCAATTTTTACTTGAATAAATTACAAAAAAAATATCTTGTCCAACTCATTAGAATACACAAGCCACTTCCTCTAATGATTTTCACCATTAGGAAGTAGAAAATAATAATAATTTGATGTGAAGTGTCTCGCATGGATAAATTCCTTAGGAAATGCATCATTTTATGTTAGTATTTGAATTATTCTATATAGATCCAACAAAATTCATTTAACATCATTGATACTTCCCTATAATCCTAGAACCTAATTCACCTCCACATCTTTTTAAAGTTCAAGCATCCTTTGATCTCCATGATCATGAATCATGTGAATATAATTTTTATTATCCTCTTTCCTATAATCCACACTTACAACATCATTTATCATATCAATAATTTGATTCAAAAGATTATCTATAAATTGTAAATTCAATTTAGAAACATTAACTCATAGATATTTCACATTAAAATTAACAGACAAACTCTCAATTTCACTTCTTGCAACAAATAATTTAGAAATCGAAGCCACTAGTGGTTTTTCTAATTCATCCATTCATTGATTATTTTTTCTATTTTGAGATCTAGAATTTTAAATTCTCTTCACTATGATACCTACTAGTTAAAAATTAGAATTCGAATAATTATAATTCATCTGGAGCTATAATATATTTAAAGTTAACAACCATCTTAAAAAAATAAAAACATAACTTCCAACTAATTGATTTTTTATTTAATATTTAACAATTGTTTTGATTATTACCATATCAAGAAAAAAAACAAATATAAAATAGTTAAAAAATTTCCAACTAAAAATAGACAAATATTAACTCAAATTTTTATCAACTATACTAAAAATTTTAAATATTTTTATTTATAAGTAAAAAATTTAATATTAAAACTCTAAATTGTAAATTTGGAGTTTATTTTTAAAATTAAATATTATTTTAATTTTTTAGCCATTTAAATGTATTGAAAAATCTAAACTGGCATAATTTATGACATGTTTTAAATAAGTGAATGAAAAAATATTTTTTAAAACCAAATCCATATTAATTTAATTTTATTTTAAAATTATATTATTTGCAGTTTCATTTCCTAAAAAATGATATGGGAAAGAAAAATATGAATCCACAGTTCTATATAAATTATAAAAATTTAACAAAATAATTAATAAAAATAAAATAATGATAATTAAAATAAGATTATAAAAAAACACTCATTACCTATGAAGAAATCAGAAATTACAATTGATATGGACAAATTATAGTTGAGATGGGTAAGACGTTGGTGAATCTGAAATTCAGATAATTTATGAAAATTAAACAAAAAATTATAAATAAAAATAAAAATAAATATTTTAATTAAAATTGAATATAAAAAAACTGTAATTACCCAAGGGAAAAACTCAAATTTCAACTAAAATAGCTATAGTGAATTTGAGATAGGGAAGAAAACAATAAATTTTCAATTTATAGTATTTTTGAAAATAAAACAACAAAATTCATATAAATAGAAAAATAAAAATGATAATTAAAAATTGATCATTTAGAATAAGTCTAATTAACTAAAAGATAACTATCAAATGGAAATTTCAATTATGACACACAATACACCAGTAAAATTAAAATTGTGACATAGAATACACTGATCAATATACAGTTTATTCAAAAAAATTTATGAATGCTTAAAAAATAATTAATAAAATTAAAAAATAAAAATGATGAAACAAAAATTTCAGAAAATAAAACCCATACCTCACTATTCTTGGTACATGGGATGATAGGGGTTGTGAGAAGAAGGAATATATGACTCACACACAATGCATAGCCACTGACAACAACAATCTCCCTGATCTTTGATAGTTTTGTTGGGATTCAATGAATTGGGGGGGATTGGGGTGATATCTGGAGGGAGAGGAGTTCAGGAGAGGGAAGAGACAATATGTGTGGGGGGTTAGGACTATATCTGGTCTGTGACAATTTCGTCGGCCCATCGGGAGACACTAGAGGAGAGAACAGTTGCGGCACAAAAGTGGAGGAAAAACAGATTCTACAGATAGTGTGAGGTATGAAGGCAATGGCAACGCCACCTTGAGAGCACACAAGAAAGAAATGTTTAGGATAGGGTTAAGAGTTCATAGATTTTTGTGTTTCCCCAGGGATGTCCATTGCCCAAGCCCAAGGTCTCACTGGGCTCTCCCTGTCTGTGACCACTTTAGAGACTCCCCAACATAGATATGAATCCATGATAGAAGAAGCTGAGAGAGGTCTATTTTCACACATATCCAAGCCGAAGAGGCATCCAAGAGACAAATGATTTTTGATCCGCGTAAAGAAACTCTCCTAAGGAATTACCTATACTGTGGAGAATCCTAATGTTGTGAAATAGAAGAGGAAGGCCTGGTAAAGATATCAAAATCTCAACCAAAGGGGAGTCGACCCCTTGATGCTATCCTAGATACCTGAAAAAGAGATTAATATGACAATGATCAACCACATGAAATATTTGAGATCAATCCATCACAGAATATTCCCTATATGAAAGAACAATAAAAAATGGACTGTGATTCATATTTGAAACCTGCACAAAAACCGAAAAACCCCATGAGACTACACATTTCTGGATAAAAGGAAGGGGGGTTATCAACCAAAAAATGTGCCACCAGGGTACACCTATGAAGTAAAGCTACCTCTGAATAAGAATTGGGTGGAAATTTAAGAATTGGAGGACCCTCAACTAATTCCGACCAGGAAACTTTCCCTCCAAACTTTGGGGGACAAAGATGAAGAGGGATACACTATGACTATCTTCTGAAGAACCACATCCTTGAATGAGGGGCCACTCGAAGAAACCTTCGTTGGATCGTGAGGGAAGGACACCTCTAAAACCGTCCCTAGATCATGAAGGGAATAATCTGATAGAAAATCCAAATGAATGACATTTGATTGAATGGGAAGTGACTAAAATACCACTAGAAGAAATCCCTCTAGTGAAGGAAGAACATGTGGAAATGAGCTAAAGGGTGAAGAAATTTGAATGCATATTTGCGCGTGATGTTCATTTGAAGATATAGGCCTTAAAAATGTTCCAGTTCAAAATTTATACACGCTACAATAAACAAATTATTCCACTAAAAACACTCTCTCAAATAATCCTATCAATTAGTCTATTGAATCCCCATCTTTCTTGTAAGAAACTTGTTAATTTTATATTTTAGAAAATCTATATTTTTCATCAAATTAAAATTGTAAATGAAAATTAAAATTTGATAAAATAACTTATGTTAACTTCTCATACAACATTGCTTCTTATTGTCTCAATTAATTAGTTATTATACCTATCCAGATCATAAAATAATGAATGATCCTTCACTATGTCTTAAAAGTTATGTAACTTTTAAATTATTATATTTTTTCAGTGGGAAAAAATGTTACATGGTGAAGAAACTATTAAATTCTCTTTTAGGACTTTAGGGAATGTAGCCTAAGACTATGCATTGAAGTGTGATATATTTGACCAGTATAAAAAATTAAAAATATTTAAAATTATAGATTCACATCATGGAACAACTCCGTATTCCCAACATGATACTTCTTATATAATCCTCCAAGTCTATTTGATCATGGTGTGACATTAATTTTAAAGAGTGACTAAAATTATACAAAACATAAATCCCAAATTTTTTATGTGATATTTAATCTATAGATTATTATCCTTAGAATCATTATATTTAATTATATTTAATTCTAATTAATATCTACAAAACTATCTTCCAAGCATCCCTGGATAACATAAAAAAATTTCATATTTTGGTCTTTGTCAGGGACCCTTACATATAAATCTATATGTATAAACCTTTTTTTGGGGACATAATAGAGGTTTCCATTGGGTGATTTTAGTGATTCTCTTTACTCTAAAGATTGATTTCATAGAATATTGGAGAGTTGGTACTAGGAATAAAAGGTGTGATTCCTCATCCTTTGTCTCTTCCTTCTACTTATCATTTTCTCTTATGGAAAATCCAAGTATGAGGATGAAATTCCAAATCTAGTGGTTAGAGATTGTTTTATGGGGTTTTATGACGAATCATCGTAAGAGGGTATCTATAGCCTAAATACTTGCTATCAAAATGTGGTTCAATATTGGTGACCAAGTCTGAGGTAGGTTTCTCTCTTCAGTTTCAAGAGAATTTGAAGGCTTTGGTTTTAGAAAAATATAATTGTATTTATTTCTGGATTAATATCCCTAAAAATGATTTTTTTTATTGCATTGGAATAATGGTTTGTGGGACTCACCAATTAAAATTTTGATGAAATAATTAAATATGTTTTTCAATAAAATGGGTTTGGAGTGATAATGTGTCATGGGAATGGTTAGTGAATGTTAATGATACATATGGAACAGACCACATAAGGTAGGATTTGGATATAGGTCCAATTTTCAATTCAAGGGATTTTATTTCCATGTGACAGCTTGGGTCCTGAGGGATGGGTATTTTTCATGAGTATGAGTTATTTAGTAGTATTTATTTTTCAGGATTTTTACTAGGTGTGTGTGTTCCATAGGTGTGCATTAATGACATGGGAGATCTTCTTAGTGTGTTTATTTTCACTATTTTATAATCTATACATTTTGAATACATATTCTGTTTTTTATAGTTTTGATATATATTTACTTTTTATGAGATGAATTGTTATTGTTTTAATGAAATGTGTGGGAAGTATCCAGTGGATTTGTTATTGATTCAATATAATTATCCCTTGTATATTCTCTTTGGTATATATAAAGATTTTATTTACCATGATATATGTAACAGAAATACATCATTATTTTCGAGTGTAATATATTGTTTTTTAGTCCTTCCCTTTAGTATTTGGGTATTAGATATTGTCTTGTAGTTTAGTTTAGTTAATGTCAAATTATTTCCTTGGAGCCATATATACACTGGGATGTTTTAGAACTATCATTATCTATTTTTCTTCTGCTACATTGATTTTTGTATTTTATTTATTTGGGGTTTTGGTGGTTTCACATCGTAAAACATGTTTGTATTATTCTATTGTGATGTATATATACCAAGTAGTTTATATAAGGGAAAATAATACCATAAGATTTTATACATTCCATCAACATTTATTTCTAGCATTTGGTGATAACGGGATGTCACGTAAGGTATGTGGAATCTCAATCTCACTAAAGTCAATGATTCAGTGTCGGGATATTAGAGATGGTATAAGTTTAGTTTGTTCATCTAGATGGGAATAGTAGGAGTTGAGATAATATATATCACCATATGAAATATAGTGAATAATAAGGTGTATATGACCACTTTTTTCTTAATTTCAAGTTAATAGGGTGGTTTGAGAATGAATGGTTTTGTGATGCCCTTATTGGTTTGGAGTAACCTCATCTTTTTAGGTTTAGTGTATAAGAGTTCTGTAGAATGCATTAATAAAGAGGATTCCTTTTAGGATGGAATCATTCATTTTATATTTGATTGTATTTTCATTGGTAAATGGTTAATCGATTACTTAGATGAAAATTGTTGTTTTTTCTTATGAATGAACTGAAGGTTTCAAGGATATAGTTTCTAGAATATGATATAAATTCTTGTCATGTTTTTTATTTATAGTATTGAATTGTGTTTATGCCTTTATTATGGTTTCTATTTTAGTATAACATGAAATTGATGTAAAAAAAGATGAATTTATAATTACTTTGATAAGAAATAATTAGTTAAATAGTAATTAAAAGCCATTATATTTTAAGATAATATTTATAATTTTGGAATGAGTACTCAATAGAATATTTTCATACTTTCTATCCATTACATTTAATGATTACTGATATTCCAATACCATAGACATCTTTTCACATGATTGTGCACTTTTGTTTTAGAATTACATTTTTTGACTTTCATTACATGATATGTGTTTATTTGAATTTATTAATGTATAATTTTAGTGAACATTTCCAATTATTAGATATATATTGTGCTAAAAATTTGATATATCATTTTCTAAGTTGATTTAATGATTTGTTAAAAGAAATAAAATTCATTATCACATGTTATGTATGGTGGTAGTAAAGCATACTTTATATAATGGGTTGAACAACATGTAAAATTGTGAATATATCAGAATGAATATTCTTCTATAAGTTTTAATTAATACTATTTTTTTATATTTTTAGGTTATTTTTTAGGTAAGAAAGATGAAAATCTATAACATGTTTACTTTAAATGTTAGTTGTTTTAAATTAATGATCATGATTATCGAGTGAAAAAATATTTTCCACAAAATATTTTCAGAAAAAATGGCATGAAAAAAGAACTAGGGTTGTTATCACCCAATTTTTTCGTCTATATGGGAATAAATTAACATGTTTGATATTTTTTCAAAAAAATATTACAAATTTATTTGTTAACTATGTTTTTAAATCACGAATAGATACTAAAATTAGTAATTCTTTCATTGTGATGAATTTTTTTTCATATGGTTGAAGTATTACTTATCAAAATTTACATGATTTTCTATTGGTAATTATGTTATCTAATTAATGTAGAAATTATTTTATGGATAAAATGTTTTAAATTGTGGAAAATCATTCGATATTTTAGTTTTAAAAATATTTTACGAATTTAAATTAGGGTTTACAAAAGGATTTCTTGTAATTCTTCAAGAAAATTTTATTGTATTATTGGTTTGAAAAAATATTTAATGACTCATATTTAAGAATCCTTCTATAAATGTATATTAAGGTAAAATTATTCCTCAATGCAAATGATTATTATTATTAAATAAAAATATCTTCTTTAAAAAATTTTGTTTACATATACGGAGTTTTTTTCTAGATAGTTTTAAAAACAATTATAAAAGTATATCCAAATAATTTTAATGGAGTCGAATCTTTAGTAAGGATTTAAAGAATTTCATTAACTGTTTTTTGTAAAAAAAATCCTACATGAGAACCTTATGATTGTTTTTGTAACATGTAAATTTTATATTTTAATTTCATATTGTTATAACATAGTGAATTAGTGGGTGGAAAACATATGGTGTCTTATTGGTTTAGGAGGTAAATATGTGGTTGGATATTTATTTAGAAATTAGGAGGTATTAGTTTTTGATGTTAAATTGTATATGTTTTCTTTTTTAATTTTCCTTGGCTATGCCTGTATGTCTATATCCATGATTTGTTGGGTTTTGTTGTTATATGGAATTCCTAATATGAAAAATAGAAAGATAGGTTTCATGTCACAAGGGTGTATCATGTGATGATAATTAGGATACCCCATGGGTAGTGGTATGTAATAATATTTATATTGGATACCATGGTCAATTACCATTGACACGACCTAACTTTAGTGGAATTTGTTGTTATAGAAGTGTATTTTTTTGTACCCTAGGGAATATAATATTCTATAGAATTCAAAGACATATTGATTACTATGGTTTGAGGTAAACTCTCAAATCTTGTAAATGATTTGTTCATCCTTTCAATAGAGTTGGGACTCGAATCAGGTAAGAGTATCTGAGACAATTTAGGATCCATCTATTATCTATTGGCAACAGATCTGGTTCAAATGTATGTGTTAGGTGTGGGTATTTAAGATTACTTAAGGATAAGAAACATTTATTAATATTTTATGGGGTAGGGGTGTATGAATTTTCTTTTTCGAAAATTTATAAATGTTTGAACTATATTATTATACACTTTGAGTATTGCTACCCACTATGCTTAGTAGATTATTTCTAATTCCTTTCTAATATTTTCTTATGTCTCGTCTAACAATGGAATACTCATCCCTAGTATCAGAGTTATTGATCAATGATTTGTGGATATATTAACTCAAAAATATCTAGGTTATCGGTTAGTTATATATTGGATCAAGAATTAATCATGGTATCAATCACTCACATGAAATTAGGTTATACAAACTAAGATGATTTCATGGATATCTGTCAGATGGATCTCATTATAGACTTGGATGACCAAGTCCATGGAATTTTAGTGGAAATATTTTCACTATATTATCATAATATTGAACCTTAATATAAGGAATTCATCAAGGGGTAAATAAAGGATGAAAATGGTGTTTTTGGTATCCAAGTCCAATTTTTGTTCCTCTTTATGTTGGGATAGTCTAAAGTCGATTATCCATTTAGATATTGGGGAGGTATATAAGGTAGAAAATGTTGAACACCAACTAGTGGTAATGTTATGGCTATTTTATAAACCTGGGGGGGGGGGGGTTAAGTTATCTAGGGATTTGGATATCGATTTTCTAAAATTATAAAAAACTAGGATATCACAAGGTTATTAATTAATCAACGCATTACTTCAATGATTTTAGTTCCTAATTTGGGGTTAGTATATTAGAAATGTAGGCCATGGGGAATGCTCAAGAATAGATGAAATTATATCTTGTTCTATTTATCATCATCTTTTACTATGACATTGTTTTATTTGGAGGATAGTAGTTAATGCATTAAACATGGTGTGTAGGTCACAAATGGTAGCAATATACTACCTTCTATTAAAAAGTGAAACCAAAGTTATATTTTTTCTATGAAAAATAGTGTGACAAACTTTGGTAGTATCAGTAAGTCTCACATTATATTCAAAGATAATTTATAGCTTTCCAATTATCCATTGATGCTTCATATGACACAATTTTGATATTTATACCATCATATGTGTCTATTTTTGGCCTTTTGAATTGGGTTTCGATTGGTTTCCAGTATCTTTAGTGAAGGATCATCTATTCTAAATGTATTCTTGGGGGTCAAAGATATTTTGAATGGGTAAATGATGGAAGATAGTTCCTTAGTTATTCAAACTATTAGAAATTCATTACAATATTAATGGGTTTGTTTATTGGGTATTATTACATTCTAAATTCAATAAAATACAAATCATTCTATTATTCCCTTATAGTTAGAGTGTGAGTAAAATTTGGATTATGTATTGGTTGTTCTCATTTGATTTTTGCAATGAATGTTCAAATTTCTTATCATTGTCTTTCATATTATAGGATGATCATAATAACTCATTATAGGTCAATGTGTACCTTTTTATGGTAATTTCATAGAATGATGAAGGTAGTATACAATTTTTCTAGAGCATGGGTTGATCTTAGGTTTTGAATCCACTATCTTTCAACTTTACAATGATGAAAAGCCCAATTATAGGGATATTGGCATACCTTAGCTTTAGGATATGATTGTTATATATTTTTTTAACTTATTAAAAGGTTAGTGATGGTTTTTTGAAGTTTTAAAGAGTTTTTTGGATGAATTCTATAGGGAACACAATTTTTTCATTATTAGGGAATACCTTTCATATCTTTCAGGAATCTATTCTAGTAGGCATGAAGATGTATTAAAAACTACAATATTAGCATATAGTTTGGAAAAACCACGTAGTAACCATATGGAAACCTTTTTTATGCTTTTTAGATTTTCATAGTTTTCGAAATAATGTGGGTAAATCATGGATTACAGTAAAGAGTTACCAATATTAAATCATTATCAATGTTTTCCACTTCTATCAATCATTATTACTCATATGGATTGGTATGTCAAACTAGATGGTTCCTTTAGTAGATTTTAGGGGTTCCCTTCACTCTAGATCCTGAACTCATCAAATCATAGAATGTTGGTAAAGGAATCAATGTTTTGATGCAATTTTCTATTTATTTTAAATATTCAACTCATTTAATCTTGGTTGAAACCCTAATATGAGGATGTTATGCTAGATCTAGTGGTTGGGGATTGATTTGATTATGTTTATAAGATAAATAATCATAATATGTTTTTTAAATCATAGATCCATGAGGAATCGATGTAGTTTCATCTAGAATACATAGTTTTATGTGTGTTGATTTTTACCCACCCCATTTTCCGTGAAATTGATTGCTTTGGTTTTATAAAAAAAAACATTTGTGTTTCTTGATAAAAAAACCAAATAATACTCTTGTATTATTGATATGAAACTATGGGTTATGCTCTTCACCCACAAAATGTTTGATGAAATGGTTAAATGGGATTTTTTTTCAAATGAATGGTTTTCTTATGAGAACTTATCATTATCATGGGTAACATGTTTTAATAAAACATATGGAAAGGGCATCATTGGTATTGAATTAGTTGTGGGTCCGATTTTAAGATTGATAAATTTTACTCCCAATAGAGGTATTTGGTCCCAAAAGATGGGTACCTATCAATAGTTTATGATACTAAGTGGGATTTATTTTTTAATATGTGAATTGGGTGTACAGGTTTCATGGGTGTACATTCATGACATGGGATTCCTTCATGGTATGAGTATTTTCAATACTACCATACCTATATATTTTATAGCCCTGTTATATTTTTCTGGTTTTGATATATATATAAATTTACTTATTATGAGATAAATTATTCCAACCATAGTGAAATTTATTGGGATTATTTGGTTGATTTCATAGTGGGTTGATATACTCCCCCTTCATATAAAATTTGGCACATATGCTATTATTTTACAATGATACAGAAAAGGTAAATATTGAATACTTCTAATTTGATCATTATAGTGATAAATTCATTTATTTTTACATTTTACGCTTGGAAACATCCTTTCAATGGAGTTTTTTTGGTCCCACATTGGCGCCTTGTAGTCTTTTGTGAATTAAGATGTTTTAGAACTATCCTTATCCATTTTTAAGCTAAATCTCTCATTATATTCTTTTATGAAATTTGGGTTTAATTTATTTTTCATTATGAATAATTTTTTTTAAACAATTTTGATTTATCTATTATAGAACTTGTATAAAAAGGAAAATCACCCCCATGGTTTTCCATGCCATTAGAATTTATTTCTATCCTTTTGTGTCCAAGGGACATCACCCAAGGTTAGTGGATTCAAATTATCACTCTAGTTAATGAGTTAGGATCATGATCTTTAACTATATATCTAAATGAATTTTATATATCATCAAAATGATCCTTATGTATTTAATTTTTCTTTGAGACAACATTTACATATTGATAAAATAACCCTTAATTATTCTATAAATGAAACTTACATATACACGAAATGTATTATGAATTAATTAATTTTCAAATCTCTACTCAAGACGACCATTATATATAAGATGAAATTTCCAAATTTCTAGTTTCTTAACTCTAACGTATTTTTATATATATCGAAAGTATAGGAATACTTTTTTAATGTTTTATCCCAAATATCCAATGTAAATTTTACAAACACATGGATTTTTTTGGCTTTGATATTTTTCATCCTTTTATCATGACACCTAGAGATTTTAAAAGAGGAACATCATAATTGATAGCATATATGTTAGAAAAAACCAAGATTATAAGAGAATATAAGACCCTGAGAAATTATGAAATATTTATTATTAAAAATAATCAACCTATTCAGTAGCTCGAAATGCAAGAAACACTATATTTGACGTAAACATGATAATATATTAAAATAATATTATTAAAACATGATCCTTATAACATAGCTATTAAGTTTTCATGTATGAATAGTAATAACAAAATTATGAAAACTATATGGTTTACCCAATTATAAAATAAATTTAATGGATATCTAATGAATAGAAATAAAAAAATAATCATTTAAAATAAAATGAAAATTTTTTTTAAATAATTTTTATAAAAAAGGTAGTTTAGTCAAGATTTTCTTGTAAATTTATGATATTTTATGAAAATTTTTTTTCTTCAAATTAATTAAAAAATTTAGATGGCATGTGTTACATGAAATATTGAGTCTCTTCGATAGTATGAATGACATTATCCACCGAACTTCAGCAAATAAGGAAAACATATTATTATAACCTAGCCATTATGTTGGCGGGTATGAAGAGTATTAACTATATTATGAAATATACATATAAATTTCATACTCAATATAAATTTATTTTTAAATTCTTAGTAAATAATAAATAAATTTTTAGTAAAGTAATTATATTTATAAAAAATATGTTTATTAAAAAATATTTTTTATTTATTTTTTGAGAAAATTTGTAATTAATTTATAGATATTATATAAAATTTATTTCATAAAACTAAATTCATTTTTATAATAATTATTTCAAATTTAACTTGTAGTGAAATTTTTGGATTTTTCTAAATATATTGATTTTTCAGTGAATAGGGAAAAATGCCAATTTTTGAAAAACGATAATTTATTTTTAATAAATTAGGAAATTTAAATTCCAAATTGTATTAAAATAATAACTATTTATTAATTTTTAATAAAATTAATTTATTTTGAATCAAAATCATAATCTATTTTAGTATAAGTTTATTTTGGGTAAAAAAATGGTTATTCTGAAAAACTGTATTAAAGTGAAAAATGTTTTTCCATTTTAATTAAATAAAATAATACCTAATGAGGAATTTTTTAAATGAAATTTATAGATTATATTTTAATAAATTTTATTTTATTTTAATAAAATTATTATTATTATACATAGAGTTAATATAAAATTATTCTGTGCTTTTAATAAAATATACTTCTCAATAACCCGCCTTTTCATCATATATGTGGGTTTTGTATAAAATTAAATTTCTGAAACTTTTATATTTTTTTTGAAAAATAATCATCATTTTTTAAATCATCATGTTAGGTTTTGTTTTTGAGAATTTTTTGAAATGTTAACTAGTTTGATGAATAGTAAAAAATATTGAATTTCAATTTAAAACGTTATCTTCACATAATTTATTTATAAAAATAATCTGTATTATAAATTGTATATAAATTAATATTAGTTTAATTATATATATATATATATATATATTAATATAATTTAGTTCATTTTAATCCATTATATATTGAATTTGTATATAAAAACATTTCAAACTTTTGAACATTTTCTTTTTGGAAACCCATATTCTCATCGCACCTGCAGGACTATTTTTAAATTAAATATTTCCACTTATAGCAAATGAATTCTTTAAAATGGTTTAAATATCTGGAATCAAGATAATTTATAATATCTAATAATATAAAATTAATTTTTGACCAAATCAAATAGTAAAAACACTAAACATTATTTATCATGGTTAAGGTAAAACTAGTTTTACTATGGGTTAAACTAAAAAGATATGGGTTTAAAATAACATAAAAGTTGCCCAACAAAAATTTTATGGCCATTTTTATACCATATATCTTATATTATATATAATGTAACATTATTGAATCCTTTTTACATGAATACAACATGGGATATATTTTTCTTTTAAAACATTACAGGTGTGCCACTCACTTCAATTATAAAGGCCACCCATTCTCCTCTCATATTCACATATTCAAACCCCTTTTCGGCCAAAATATGCCAAAATCACAACCAAAGATCCCGCATACTACCATATAATCCTGTCTTTGTATATAAATCCAACCAATGAATGATTTTGGTACAAACCTAAGGAGGATACTTGAATAAGATCTAATTCTCATTAATGAGTGTTTTTGTTTTATTTCATCCTCCAACTCCTAAAATAATTATTATACCAAGATGATATAATAAAATGAGTATGTTATATATACATAGGTATTTTTATTCTTATCTAATTACTTAAAACCATCTTTACATCCATCAACTGGGTTATAAAATCATCATTTATGTGTACTAAGGACTACCGCCTCGTGAATTGATCCCATGTATTTTTCCATTAACACCTCCCAAGAAGAAAAATAATGATGGGTTTATTTTTTATATATTATTTTTATGATTTTTTATGATTTTTTAATTATTATAGAACAAATACCTTTATGACTTCTATTTTTTGGGAATACAATAAAGTCACTCGTGTGTTTGACAGACCACCTCGTCGCGAAGTGATGTGATCCATTCACGCTTTAAATGGAAGGTAATAAATAGTTTTATAATTAAAACATGTGGTATATATTACATAAAAATGATTTAATAATGATAATATATCATTTAAATTTCTTTCTTTCAATACTTAGAGAGAATGGAAACACATTTCATGTGTATGTACCACCCACTGTCTTCATAAACAATGTATTTCATTTTATATCTCCATATTTTATGGATTACTATAAATACATATATAATGAATATATATGACATTAATATAATTTTTAACATTATTTATATGATTTAGTTATGATATAATTAAAAGGGAAAACAATAAAAAAACCAAACCAACACGAAAAACAGAGCAGTTATTGCCTGAAATAGGACATAAAAATGAAATTGTTAATAAAATCGTGATAAATGGTCATATGTAAATTATATGTGAAATGATATATATATGTATGGTTATTTAATACAATTATGAAAAAATTATATTTATTATTGAGTATGTTAGAATGAGGGTGAAAGAATTCAAGGCTTAAGGTAAATGATTTCTTGTCTCTCTTTTATTTCTGAGAGATATATGGAAATTCAGCACTCTTTTCTTTTGTGTGGTGTATATACTACCCATATTACATGTTATATCAAAAATGAAATAATTTTAATTATATTGAAATATTAATTTGATTTTAATCTTTATTGTGGATTATGTTTCAAATATTTCCAAAGCGGTAAGGGATTTCTGTCTCACTTTTATTTTCTATGAGACAAATTTCATATTCACAACATGTTTATTTTATGTGGGGTATATATTACCCATGAAGGTATATTATGATTAAAATTACTTATTTTGTGTTATTTAAATATCCATTTTAATATGTATATATGATTGGTTTTACAGTTCCAATGTTTTCAATGTGGTAAGGTATTTTTTGTCTTAAGTTTCCTTATTTGAAACATGTGTTTTATTATACATCCATATTCTTTTAAGAGGTGTATATAAAAAAATGTAACATGTAATATCAGTAATTTATTTATATCTATGATATTTTACGTTTAATTTTCTGATATTATTTAATTAATCTTACTTTTTAAAATTTCTAATGTTTTTATGATTTTATATTACAATCTCATTGTTTATTGGGATTGTTTAGGATTATGTTTCTGATAGGAAAATATTATGATACATCTCTCAACAAACTCATGAATGTTCTTTTCCTCTAGTTATTCCTTGAGAATATATGTTTTTTTTCATTTTCCACTCTTTATTTACTCAAGAGTGAAAAAAATAAATTTTTTAAGAGAAATCAACTTTTCAGTCAAAAACATGTTTCCCTACAAAACCATGTTTTCTAAAAATGATTAAAAAATGTTTATTAAATTTAAAAATGATTTATTAATGAATGTTTTACCCATATCTAGATATTTTACAAGATTTTTTGATATGAATATTTATTTCATTTTCTCAAAAATTCATGTTTATGTTTTACTAAAAATGTGAAAGAAATCATTGTTTTTAACATACATTACATGGACAATATTTACCACTGTCACATACTTTTAATGATTTAAATATTCCCTTAAAAGTTTTAAGAGTTATTTTCAATGAAAATATTTTACTAAATATTTGGGAAACACCTTTTATATTTTAAATAAATTATTTCAAATTGAAATGGATTTTGGAAATGTCTTTTTTTAATATTATTTTTCAAATAGGAAAAATTATTTTCTCATGATTTTTTTTAATGATTTTTAAATATTACTTTATTATTTTTCAAATTATAATTTAAATGAAAATTATTTTCAATATGTTTTATGAATTTTTAGTTTCAAAAATATATTTTCAAAGAAAATTTATCTTCCACAAGAAACATTTCGAGTGATTTATCTTTCAAAATCATTCTCTTTATAAAATGATATCCTATGATGTAACTGTTTATTTTTTGGGGATAGGATTCATGTATATCATTATTTTTTTAACTGTTTATTATTAGAATGATAAGATTTTAATGAAACATATTTCTCTTTTATGGGTTATACCATTATAAAATTTGTATGAACCCATTTTTTTTCTTAGGTTATGCAATGATGAAATATTGAAATCATTACGAAACCTATCACTTTTATATAGGTTATGAAATGATGAAATGTATATGGAACCCATTTCATTTAATGGGTTATGACATGGTAATGTTTTATGATATTATGGAACAAATATGTATGATTTTCATTTTTTTGGTAGTGGTTACATTATAACTAAGGACAATGGCTAAGTTATAACCAAAGACAATGGTTACATTATAAAAAATGATCCGTGGGACTTATATATTCATCCAATGAATTGGGTAAAGCTTTATATCTCATTATATATACTAGAATGGAATGAGGAGTGAACCAAATTTAGTAAGAGAATTTTACCTCTATAATGGTATTGGGAGTGAACCCTGAATACTATGATGACTTATATAGTGAACCCATTTCCCTATGAGGAAAGGGATGCCACTATTTATGGTAGTTTTTCCCACCTATGAGGTGTATACACCCCCAGAGTGACATGATATGACTTTAAAATGATCATTGGATACTAATGAAATGATTTTTTATGATTATTTTTATGCCACAATTATATGTATTATAGAATCGTTAGGATCTCATGACTAATATTATTTGATTTCCTTGTGAATCATATTTTATGAAATTCCAATATTTATGTCATCACCCATGATTTTGATATATGATATGCTTGGTATGGGTTCCATATGTTATTATCACATTATCATACCCTTTTTCTCACTTGAAGTATATGTATTTCCATTGTTTACCCTTACTGATAATTTGAGCTCACCCATTCTTATGTTTCATTTCCCTAGGTTACGAAGAAACATTTTGTGTAGCATATATCAAAGAAGGGTGATAAATGATAAGATTGTTATGATAATCATTGAAAATCCTTTTTTATATTATATGTTTTTCATTCATGTTTCTAAATTAAATATACTATTATAGTCCTCAGGTGTGTTTTTGTGCAATGTAATGAATATTCATATAAAATGATTTAATATCCATGTATGAAAAGACTGAGTATCTATATTGAACAGATATTTTAAATTTTTTTAAAAAAAATTCTGAAACTTTAATTTCAAAAATAAAATTCATTTATTAAATTTACATTTCAAATCTATCATTTGGTTATTTTATTGATAATTTTCCAAAAAAAATATATTTTTTTTAATTAATAGTTAAAAATTATAATTTTTATTGAAAACATCAGTTAATTTTAAATTATTAAAAAAAATAAATTATATTTTAATTTTGTAAATCCAAATTATTTTAATTATAATAAAACATAACTAATTTAGTTCATTAGAATCAATTTCATATAGAATAATGACATAAAACATTTTAAACTTTTAAAAGCTTTTCTTTGGAAGAAAATTTTTCTACGTGTTTACGAGTATAATTTTAAACTAAATTCTATAAATTTTGTGTATATAATTTAAAATATTTTTTGATATTTGAAATTATAATAATATATATTATATCATATGGTGAAATTACTTTTTTACAATAATGAATCATGAAAACAATAAAAATTTATTACCAAATTTACGGTAAATATGTGTTTCCTGAGTGTTAAACAGAGAAGATCGGGGTTAAAATGACCTAAAACTTGTAAAAAAACAATTTAATGGTCACATATAGACATTAAAACCACTATGGTTTGATAATTTACTATTTTGTTTCTTTTTTATGATAACGATACATGTATGACTTTATCTTTCTAAAAATTCCAAGTGTGTCCTCTCCCCCACTTTTAAAAGGACACACACACTCTCCTACTATTCACAATAAAAAATCATTTTGGTTTGAAAAACACACAAATTAATGTCTCACTTACTTACCAAAACACATCATAAGGGATTTTTTATATCAAAATAACAATCTTGGAAGGATTTAGGTAAAATATAAAAAGGTTACCCAAAAAAGAGTTAATGTTTTTAACTATAGATATTCATTTTACATTTTCTTGTAAAACCATATATTATTCTCTAAATATGATAATATAATAAAAATATTATATGCCATATACTAGTATTTTGTTATTTCTTGTTAACTACATATATCAATCTCCTCTTCAATAAAATGGGAAATGAAATCATTCATCGTGTGTACAACAGACTACCGCCTTGCGAACCGATGTAATTTGTTTTCCAAAAACACCTTTGATGGATGAATATAATGAGATATTTAACATAATTATAAGATATGTATTGAATTGTGATACTTATGGAATTATTATATAACATATACCTTATTACTTTAAATTTCATGGGGGATACAATAATGTTGCTCGGGTGTACGGCGGACTGCCGCCTCACAAATCGAAGTGATTGGATTTTTTGTTACACTTTACATGAATGGAAGTAAGTTTATAATTAATGAATATATGTGATATATATAATCTAAAAATAATTTTTTTAAATATAAAATCTCATATAACTACTCACCTTCCAGCCTATTGGAAAACAATAACCTCAGTCGTGCATATTGTGGGCGGGTTCCTTAATGTAGAGATGTGAAATGTCTTTCATTTTATTTTAAAATGTATGGTAATAAGGATGTATTTGATTAATATAAATTCTAAATAAAAAATTATTATTATTATATAAAGGTGAATTAATATTTATTTTTTTCATTTCATCGATCGAGAAAAATTGAAAAAATGTTCATGTGTATGTTTGGATTACCATCTCCATGAACTCTATAATCCATTTTGTATCTACAACTTTTATAGATTGTTAAAATTATATATATAATAAATATATATGATATTTAAATAATGTTTAACATTTTGGTGTTTATGGAACCATGATAATTGTAAAATTATTGAAATTATCAAACCAAAACATACATGAAAAACAAAACAATTACCACATAAAACAGTGATTCTAACAAATAAATGATATTAAATGGGTGGTAAAAGACTATTAGTAAATCAAATATTATATGAAATATATGATTATTTTTCTATAATAAATTTATAATTTTACTAATATTTATTATATAAGAGGCACATAAATTTATGAAGGAAATTAGATCTAAGGTCAGGGTTTCTCGTCTCACTTTTACTTAAGCGAGACTTATGCCATATTCACCACTTATTCCTTTGTGTGGAGTATATAATGCCCACATTGATATGTTATATCCTTAATATATTTATATTCAATTTATTTAATGTTTTATTTGGTATTATTCGTTTCATGGGGCTTGTGTTTCAAAATTTACCTGTGTCGGGAGGGTTTATTTCATAATCTCATCATTATTTAAAACTATTTTTATTTAAGTTTTCCTTTGGGGAATTATACTGTATTTGTATCATAAAATTAAAATATTTACTTACGATATGATTATTCATGAAATTTTAATGTAATGGTATCATTTTCTATTCATTGGTACTTAAAATGATTGAGAAAATGTTTTTATGAAAAGGAATCATAATTTTTTTTTTGATCAAAAATGATTTATCATCCAAAATAATTATGTATAATTTTTTTTCAAAATTATGAAAATTATTTATTAAATAAATATTTTCCCAATTTTTATTATTTAAGAACTTTTTTTATAGTAATCTTCATGGATTTGTTTAAACAAGAAATAATAGTATTTTACTAAAAATTGATAAAGGGATATTGTTTTTACATGTATGACATGTATAAAATTTCCCAACATCATGACCACTAATTTTTTTTTAAAGAATAAATTATATTTTTACAGTATTTTTTTAAAGGAAAATATTTTTCAAAATATTTTTTTAAAAATTTTTGTTTTAAAAATATTCTAAACATAAAAAGATTATGTTTCTTAAGAAATTTTTTAATGACTTTTTTTATAGGACTTCTATTCATCAATGACATCAAACCATTAATGCAATAATGATACACTAGGTATACGTTATATTTATTCCATCATTATTATTTCATTGAATGGTTTATGATCATTTTCATTAGTGATGTACAATTTTATTACCAATCACAATTTTACTATGGATAGTTTATGATTATATATATTGATTGGGATAAAAATTAACATCGTAAATTTTATTTTTTCAATATTATTTTATATATTAAATTTGTTTTACCCCATTAATATGATGAATGTATTGGAATTATTATGTGCTGGGTGGGGACTAAAATTACATATACCCTCGATGAATTAGCTGGTCTGTTGAGACAAATATATTGGAAAAATTAATTTGATTTTTACCTATAGATTAAAAGTTTAGTTTAAAAGGTCTTGAAAGTATGTTTTAGATCTCTGACATTAAGCATACCCTTATTATGAGACCATTTACTGATTTCATTTTTATTATTCGATTATATAGAATATCGATGGATAACATTGAAGCATATTTGATTATGTATATGGATTTATTTAGAAATCAGTTATTCCTACCTTATTATGCTTTAGATATTATTTTAAATTCATATGTTTTAGTTATTTACTTTTCCATATTGATTATTAATATTTATTCATGATAGATTATGATTTATTCATAACTTACTGAGCATCTAAGATCCCAACTTTTTTATTTTTTTCCCCTAGGATACCAGGATGTGTTTTGTGATTAATATACAGGGATATGAGTATGAGAATAATGATTTTATCAAAGAAAACATTTTATTTATTTTATGTTTTAAATTAGAATATGAGTTTAAAGTGAGTATCTAATATACCAAGACTACACAACTATTTGGTCCTTTAGGATGCAATTCCTTGTATCTTATACCAATTTAATAAAGTAACCACTGAATCTGGGCCACAAGGGTTGTGAATTTATTGTTTATATCAAGGTGATTTTATAAAACACCTTGGAAAATATATTTAAGAAAAAAAAAGATTAGGGAAAATTCCTCATGATTAACATTGAGGATATGTATAGAAGAACATTCTGAATTTTTTTTAAGGTAGATATTATATTTTTTTCTTCGTAATACATATATTCTAGGATACTACATTTGTATGTGATTTTGACATAGATGTACCTAGGGGTAACAACTCCAAAAAATTCATATTGATCTTGACTCGAGTGTTACCTGGTGCACGATAATGGGCCTTACTACATACCTTGTTTGAAACTCCCGGGGGATATAAATAAGATAATCCACAATTTAATTATGAACCAATATCAAGTATTTGAAAATATTTTTAGGATTTTAAAATTTTCCCAAAGATACCATATTTATGATTATGATATTATCAATGCATAAATGTTTCAATTTATATTAAGTGTTTAAATAGTTTTGGAAATATACATTATGTTTCATTGTGTTATGATCAAATAGAGTGAATTAAATTATTTAGAAATGGTTCCGAGTAAACAGAATGAGAATTGTATCAATGTACATACTCCATGTTGGGATTGCCTTCATGTGCATGATATTGAAGTTGTAGTTAAAGATAAAGAATAAAGTGACCAAATTATAACCATATTATAGAAGATGCATCGGGTTATGAGTAGTAAACATTCCGTATAGAATAAAATACTCATACACCTCACAATTTAACAATGTTAGACCAATTAATTCATTATAAACCTCTATCATTCAATTGGACTAAAAATATGTTTGTAGCTGAGCAATGGATAAATTCCTTAGAGATATATTTCTCACATTAGGAAGTAATTCATGGATGAAAGTTTTCGTGAAGTTTTGTAATATCTAAGGAGAGTCAGATAAATGGTGGTAATTAATTAAAAACAATAAGGATGAAGAAGAAATATCAAACATATAATAAAAAATTTTAAGTTAGTCTTCTTGGAAAATTATTTTCCTCATGATCAATGAGATTATATAGGGAAAAAATTCTAGAATCTAAGACAAAAGGAAGATGAAAATGTTTCTAAGTATGAATTCAACATTAAAAGTTTAAAAAGAAATGATAAAGGCTATGTATGTAATCCAAAGAGAAATATTGATTGTTTGTTTGATGGGATTAAGACAGTTCTTTGAAGGTAAGTGGTCTTTAAAACATTCTCATCATACGAGGACATAATACAACGTGACATCAAGATAGATAGATAATTCTACAAGTCTCTTGTCTTAAAATAGAATTAAGAGAAAAATAGTATGGCAGTGAAAAAATCGATAATGGGAAGAAGGGAATGAAGGACCCCCATGTGATAATTATAGGGGGAAACACTCTGGTACTTTCTTAAAGGGAAATAAGGTTTTCTATAAGTGTATAGAGTAAAGAAAACATACTCATGATTATAAGGTAATCAATGAAACTACCAATGTGTAATGATTCAACTGTAAATATATGGGAAAATATGAAAATGAATTCCATAACATCAAGGTAATATTCCCCAGAAGAAGTTAAGAGACCTAGGACAAGATTATTCCTTTAATAAACCAAAATGGAATAGTTTAAATGTGTGTTTGGAGTAAATAATTGTGTTAAAGAAGTATTTTATCAATTATTTTATCATTATAATAATTATAAAATTTATAAAGATTGTACTATATTAATTTTTCATAAAGGATTATAGATTATATGTTGAATGGAACTGATGGCCAATGAAAGTGATTCAGTGGAAAGTTGATCTTTTTGAGAAAAACATTATTGAAGAAATAAACCCCTTTGTATATTCACTATATTGAGATAATAATGATAATGAATTATTTATAGCATAGTATAGGTGACCTTGAAATTTTTTAGTGATATGATTGTTTATGTTATCTTTGTTGGAGTGTACAATATGTTTGGAGGCTTTGAAGATATTGGTAAAGCAGATATTTTATTCTTGTAATAATGATTTTTTTCATTATGATTTTATTGTTATCAAGGTATTCAAATATTTTTAATATGTCATTAAGATCCACTATATACTATTTTGGGGGATATAATGTTTATTTAGTGACCTTCCTTCTAAATTTTCGGATATTTTTTTTGGTAAGACATATTTTTAATGATTATTTTGGTAATCGATGTATGAATTGTATTATGTTGAATTTTGGGAGTGACTATTGAATTATTAAGGATTAATTTATTATATTGGATAAAATTTAATAACAATTTTGGTTTTATTAAATACTTGAAGAATATATTTTTACTCTTTATTGAATCTTACTAATCGTTAAAAGTTAATTTTAGTGCTTCAGGCATAAGAAATTTATTTTTTGATATTAATTTCTTAGAGAAAGTGATGAAGTGGAAATTGATCAAAGAATTACCAAAGGTTTAAATTGTGACTATAAAATATAAAAATATCATGTAAATATATTTCCTTATATTCTAATATAATAAAAAAATTCTTAGATATAAGAAAATGATCATAATATAGAAATTTTATACTAATACCTACATTTCTGATGACCCGTTGGTTTTTTCACCCATTAATGTTTTTTTGTTTTTTTGTTAAACTTCTCTGGATCGTCCAATTTCTTGTTATCAAGGATCTATATTACTCTGTATAGTTATTTTATATTTTTCTTCCACATCCATATCTTCATTTTGTATTAATTTTCGCCTACATAGAAATAATGTAATGTTTTATTCTATATAACCATCATACATCCATTTCACTCTCATAAAGAGAAAGTTTTATTAACCCTTTTTACATTTTGGGTATCCAATAAAGGAATTTGAAAATTTAAAACCCTAGATTATTGATATAAATAATAAATTGTGATGTTAAAATTTATTTTAGGGGGTAGAATGTATCACCCGGGGATTTTAAGAGTGGAACATCATATTCGATAGAAAATATGGAACAAAGAACCAATATTAGAAGAGAATGTAACACCCCAAGTCTTTATGATATAAATATTTTAAATAAATTCAATATCTTTGATAGATTACAATGCATGCAACACTAGGTTTGAACGAAACACTATACTCTATTAAAATATAATTATTTGACATGACTGTTATAACATAGCCGTTAATTTGGAGGTAAGAATAGTTATAAATATATTATAAAAATGATATTTCTTTCACATGTATAAAATAAATTTAATGGATATACACTTATTATAAATAAAATATGAATCCTTTTATAGAAAATGAACGTTTTTCAAAAAAAAATTATTTTTTAAAAACATGAATAAGTCGTGCTTTGGCACAAAACATTAAATTAATTTTTTAGAATTTTAGAAATATTATTTTTTAAAAATTTCATTATTTTTTAAATTTATAAGTAAAAAATATATTTGGGTTAATGTTTTATAATTTTCTGAAAAGATTAATATTTTTGATGAATAAAGAAAAATACAGATTTTTATTAAAAACTTCATTTTTTTAATGTATTTAGAAATTTAAATTAATTTTTAAATTGGTGTTAAAGTCGAATTAGAAAAATAATAATATAATTTAACAAATTTAGGTCATTTTTATCAATTTTATATTGAATTATGATATAAAAACATTTTATGATTTTGAATGTTGCTCTTCAAAAAAACTATTTTTGCGACATCGTTGAGAGTTTAATTTTAAATTGAATTATTTCAATTGTGTAAATTGAATTTAAAAAAATTGATTGAATATTTGAAATAATAATAATTTATATTATATAATAATGATAAATTAATTTTTGACAATAATGAATAGTGAAAACAAAAAAAGCAATTATCACAGATAAGCTAAAAATAGGTTTATCGAGGGTTAAACTAAAAAAATATGCATTAAAAATGACCTAATAATTTTCCAAAGATGGTATTATAGCCATAAATAGACCTTATATCTTATTAGGTTCGATAATGGACTATTTTAGATGCTTCTATCATGAGAAAAATGTGCATATCACATTATCTTTTCAAAAATTACATATGTGTCCCCTCCCCCATTTATAAAAGGCCACCCACTCTCCCCTAATCTAAACACTCAAAAATCCCTTTGGATCAGTTATTAAATACCAATATATCTTCTTTAATTGAATAAAAACATACTCGATTAATTTTTCATATCATAAATACAATCTAATAAGGATTTAGGCTAAACCTAAAGAGGTTTCCCAAAGAAGAGTTAATGTTCTTTACTATGAGTTTTAATTTTACGTATTTTAGCTCCTTATAATATTCTCCATACTTGATAATATAATAAAAAAGTATCTATAATAAAATTTTATTTATTATTTAAAGTTAATTAACTCTATTCATCTCTTCTTCTATCAAAAGGGAATCAAAATCCCTGAACATGTTTAAGACAGACTATCTCCTTGTGAATTGATGTAATTCATTTTTCCTCAACACATTTCAAGGATGAATATAATGATGGATTTAACATATGTATATGATATTTATAAAATTATTATATGTGTCATATTATATATCTTATAATATTTCTTTCATTACATTCCATGGGGATACGAAAACATCATTAATGTGTATGGTAGACTACATGCTTATGAAGCGATGTGATTTGTTTTTCACTTATGATTCACAAGGAGGGTAGTAAATTTAAAATTAATGAATATATGTGATATTTTGTTACCTAAAAATACTTATATAAATATAATATCATATATAATTACATACCTTCTAATCCATTGGAAACAATAATATCACTCATGCGTACGTGTGGACTACCACCTTCACACAGTGATGTGAAATATTTTTAATTTTTTATACAAGGATGAAAATAAGGATGTATTTTATTTATATTAAATGTATATAAAAAATAAATATTATTTTTAAAATGTGAATTAATATTTATTTTCCTTTCATTTCATCCATCGATAAAAATTGAAACAACATTCATATTTACATGTAGCTTACCTTCTCTATGAATGTTGTAATCCATTTTCTATTTCTAAATTTTATGGATTACTATAATTACATATATAGTGAATAAATATGATTTTTTTACATGTTTAAAACTATTTACATTATTTAATAATGATGAAATATTAAGTACATACCTTAACAACCCAAAACATACATGAAAAATGAAGCAATTATCATGAAAAATTGTGATTTTTAAAAGAAAAATGTTAATAATCAGGCAATAAAATACTATAAGTAAATAATATGTGGTATTAAATATATTTATACAGTTTTATAATATATTTATAATAAATCTATATTTATTATATAATACGTACATACACATGAAAATGGAATCAGATTTGAGGTACGAGTTTCTCATTATACTTTTACTTTTATGAGACATATTCCATATTAACCACTTATTCCATTCTGTGGAGTACATAAAAACCATTTTGATATATTATATATTGAATAAATTTTTATTTAGGTTATTTATATTTTCATTTAAATATATTACTTTCCTGGGGATTATGATTGAAAATCTACCAAAGTGGTAAGGGATTATTTCACAACCTCGTCATTATTCAGGATTGTTTTTATGAGATCAGTTATCGACATCCATGTGAATATTTGATTAGTTATAATATCCATAGATAAGTTTCGAGATAATATGGATATTTATATAGATTTATTTTATCATTAGTTATTACTTCCATATTATTATCAAGTTATTATTTAAATGACATGAGCTTTAGTTATTTACCTTTACATAATGATTAGGATCATTTATTCATGATATATTTTGTTTTACCCTTACCCTCATTGAGTGTCTATGCTTACCCCTTTGTTATATTTTATTTACCTAGGATACATGAAGTGTTTAATGATTAATATGTAGGGATTTTCTAAGGGAAAATATGGAATTATAAAATAAGACACTTTTTATATTATATGTTTTCAATTGTAATGTAAATTTAAAGTATGTATTGAGTTTACTAAGAATACTAAACTATTCAGTCCTTTGGGATGTGATTACTTATATATTATCCATATATAATAAAGTAACCACCAACTCTGGGATACTAGGTTTATGGATTTTTTATTTGTATAGAGTTACTCTAATATATTGATTAAATATACTCTTATGTATTGATCACTTTTCTAGATTTTAGAAAAAAAATTATCAACTAACAAACAATTATAAATAATTGCAGACTTCTACAAAATACTTCAAAACACCATAAAAAAATTCTAAAAAATTTCAATAAACTTCACCGCAAATTAACCACCTTGTAATAATTGATTTTAAACATAGTTTATGTGTTGAAAAAATAACCCATGAACAAAATACACTTATTCTGCAATTTTCCTTCCATTGAAAAACCCCAAAAATATAGAGGGTTTTTTTAAACTTTAAATCACAATACCTTCTTTATTAATTGACTCAAGAAACTATCTAAAATATCTGTTTCTAAAAAAATATATGAATTTGGATTTTTTTCAGCCAATGAATATAAATCGATCTTTAAAATCAACACACATATCAATGAATCGTCACTAAATAATTCAATGACTACATGAGAGAACTCAATTTAAAAAAAATATTGAACAATTAATTCATATTTTCCATTAATATGGCCTAAATTCAATTTTCTTCATAGCTCTTAACACTTATTGATACAAATTTTAAATAATTATTCTTTTATTTCTCAATGTTTCCCCTTAAACATGTGTATAACATGTTCCTACCAACATTACCACCAGACATGTTAGAAAAATTTACATGATGACTTCACAACATAACCATTTTAAAAAATATATCTAATTACATGATCCCACTAATTAATTAATATATATATATATATATATATCCTCAATTTGGATAATCATGTAAATTTAGTATTCCCCCAATATAGTTTTTATCCCCCTTTGTATAAACATTATAAAAATAATAATAATAAATCTTTGATATATTTCTTACTCTTTGGAAATAATAATCCATATAACAAGTGAGAGAGGAAAAAGGTCATCACACATTATCCTTTCATGTGTGAATGATAAAATTTATTCTTTAAACTCCTTATATTGGATATAAATTCCATTTATGACTCACAAACTCAATGATCATCCAATTGCTTCTTGAACTCCTTTTTTTGTTTAGGTGAAAAAAATTGTTATTTAATTAATCACTATGACATACCATAAAATATTTCTTCTTAGTACCATCCACTTAATTATTTTTATAAAATTTTTATTCTTTTCTTGATATTGTAGAAAACTCATCAGCCTTCCATTTATGATCTCTTCTACTCGATATCACATCTATATCCTTATTTTTTAGTGGATAAGTTTGTCTACCCATTTTGGAGTCAATAGCCTCCAATGTATTCTCATTTATTTTATCTTCATCCTCTTAATAATTTTGAAAATAATCTATCATACATAGTTGGGAAATTATAATGATGAGAAAATATTCAACAAAGTGACCTCACGGGTTACATCTTCCAAAAACCTCTTTTAATAGTTAAAACTTGTTCCAAACGTTGAGTATATAATTTTTATATTTATTTTGAATACATAATCGTTTAGTGTGTTGAATCTACCTCATATTTCATATCATATAAACTCTAGACTCATGAAAATATTATTAATCAATCCAATATACTTTACATGTTCCTAAATTCTTAATATTGCCAAAAATATCCATAAAATGCATACCAACCTATTATAACATCATGTTTTCTTAATGTTGATGACAAATATGATTTAACTTCTAGTTATCAATTTTGGATCCTTTTTAGGAATGACAATTATGTTGTAACCTTAAAAAAATTAT
The DNA here is from genome assembly GCA_963277665.1 of Viscum album. Classification (NCBI taxonomy): domain Eukaryota; kingdom Viridiplantae; phylum Streptophyta; class Magnoliopsida; order Santalales; family Viscaceae; genus Viscum; species Viscum album. Next base: position 748,110,544 of record OY728138.1, on the reverse strand, counting down.
TTTGACACTAAAATTAATTACATTCTTGAATCATGATTTTTAGTTGTTTTTAAATTCAAACCAGTAGTCCTATAATTTATAGATTTCATAGAATAATATTGTGTTTCCATAAATTTTTCTATAATAAATTTTTAGTTTAAATACTAATTTCCATGATCACTTCCATGATCATTCTCAACCACTGAATGTGATTATTTTTGGACATATCAAATATCATCATTCTCTATGACTTAAACACCTTCTATAATCTTTCATTTTTATATTTCTCTAATAACATGAATAAATATATAAATTTTTTTTTCTCCATGTCCCATTTATTTTATTCTTCTATAAATTTATATTATAAAATTTCAAGATCCTTTTTCATTTTATTAACCTTATTTTAAATTTCAATATCTATATTCCACTATTAATCAAAAAACTTATTTAATCTGTCAATATCATTTATTAACTTTGAATGTTTACCAAAATATAATATGTCACTATTGACTAATAATTTAAAACACATATTTAAACACTTATTCTCCTTTTAAAATTTATAAATATTTAGGATATTCTATTGGAGTTCTTATTTTAACATGAACTATATTTCTATCTCATTCTAACTTTCATCATTACTTCTAACATCACATGTGAATTATACTTCATTCACCTTTGAAATTTTAAGTCATTCCCCAAATTAACTAGATGATTCTATTTATATGTCATATATATTACTATAAATATATTCAAACATATATAATAATTTTATATTATTAAATTTAGTGAAATTATTAAATCCCACTTTAGTAGATATATTTTATATTTTTTATTAAAGGAACTTATTGGGATCTCATTCTTATCATCACCAACTTCATATTTTTCCAGATTTGGAATATTTTATTTAATGTTTACAATACTTCAATTGATGAAACAATTAAAAGTGAAATTTTCATGAACATTACCTTTTACTCTCCAGAAACCTCTTGAGATTAGTGACATAAGCCTTTTAAACATTACATAAATTTCCTCAACCAAATATATAATCTTAACTTCATCTATATCATTTCTTCTCTTATTATTCATCAATAATTTGTTGGATATTTCCCTATCAGCATTTTTATTCTTCTTAAATAAACATCCCTTCAATATTTTATGAGAAATAAGAATACGATGTAGACCATCTAGTGGAATTTTACTTGGATCGCATTCTTTAAGAACAATGACCTTTTCATCAAACATATGTATAAAAATTCATAGAATATTCTAAAAAATAGTAGTATCCTCATACTTCTCACCAAATACTCTAATAGTGATCACAATTTTATTTAACATAGTGAAAACGTTATACTTTATTTTAACATTATCCATCTTGATAAATTCATATCCTATCCTCTAAACTTATAGCTTAACTTGCCTCAATTTTTAATTTCCTTTTTAAATGATTTCTATTTTATCCAAATTTCATTTTTATTTCTTGATCCCTTTAAATGTGAGAAATATATTCTTTGAAAGATGTGAAATGATTTCAATTTTATCATTTCAATTATTTTAAAAAAATATTCATATATATTACTATCGTAGTAGAACCTTTAGTATAAGAAATAAAATTATCTATTCTAGACTCTAATATATTTACACTAATAGACGAAAGATATAGAAGAATCAAATATTTCAGTAAATAATAATTCAACCTATAAAAAGTTAAAATCCACATGTTTTTGCTTGAATTAAAATTTTAAATGTTTATAATATAAATTCAGAGAATATTTATTCAACTATATTGGAAATATACATAGATACACATAGATATAATAAACTATAACACTAATTGAGTTTAAAAACCTTCAAATAGGAAAAATTAAAACAATTTGGTCATCATAATAAGCCTTTTGTTCCTTTATAACAATATTGGTAGCCTTATAAATGTATATGGTTTACTAGTTGGGGAGTAATTATTAAAAACTAATTTTTATTCATTTTATGATTTCTACTTAAATCGTTGTCTGTAACTTTATACAAAGAGAGATATCACTACTTATTTCACATGCACCAAGGAAATAAATCAAACAAGGACAATAAATACATATGGTTAACTACTAAAAAAATTGTATCTAATCCTTGGAAGGATTTGGGATCACCATGTAACATATGATCTACTTGAATCACCATTACGTATTAAAATTAATATGGAATATCCATGAACCAGTGTTTCAATATATTCAATAATGCTATATCCAGAAAAGGCTCTTGGAAATTTTCACTAATATCTTGTAGTGTGATGAGGAAGGAATTATCTTTATTCCTAGTATGATTATATCTAAAAAATATTATAGTGTTCCTAAACTTCATCACTATAGAAAATATGAGTTAATTTTTCACCACATGACACATCTATATTGATTACACACAAATACAGTGTTTACTCTTTCTCCACTTCTTCTTCTACTAGAACCGTTGAATGAAATATTTTGGTATGTGATGTAATACATTTTTTTTAAATCTCACACACTCTCTATATCTTATTAATAATTTTCTTTATTTTTTTATTCAATCCCTAGCTTATATTAAAGAAACAATTTTATTTTATATTACACTACAAGAATATCTTTCTTTATTTTTTAATTTGAATTTAAAATTCAAATTTAAAAAACTTATTTTAACTAAATTTCCAACACATCTTCTTCTTATAACACTTATTTTTTATTTACTATACTTATCTATGTAATCAGGTCATGAATGTTCATTAAACAAAATCTAAAAAATTAGAATCCATTAATTTATACTCTCTTTTACAACTTGGAAAACCTCTACATGAAACATCACTTATTTACTTATCTTATAGGTCTTCATGAAACATGGTGTGAAACCATGAATTACATCATGATCTACTTAACCAGTATAAAAAACATATATATTAACATTCATTTATTAACATCATGCCATGAATCCATATTCAATACATGAACCATTTATTAGACTCCTACAAGTCGTCATGATCATGGCAGGATGTTATTTTCATGGAGTTAACATCATTCTACAACTTATTGAATCATAATTTTCCATTATTATTTTTAATCCATAGAGTATTATCTTGAAAAATATGATATTTAATCATTCTTAATTATCCTTGACTTTCCAAAAATATATCTTACAAATATACCTTGTTATCTTACATAAGTTTTATTTTTTTCCTATGTCAGGGAACCTTACATATCACTATACAACTTTAGAAAAATATTATGTATCATGGGAAACCATCAGATAATTATGATGTGTCATTAAAATTACGTATATGTATTAACATTCTATTTGAGATGAGGTTTATGTATTAGAAAAATGACCATTTTGTATTCTAGTAATGACCCTTATATATACAAGTAATGTATTTTTCCTTGGTTAAATATCTGGTGTTTTCTTTGGAATACTTTTATATACTGGAGGAATTTTCCAAATTTTTAGATTGTTTTAATTGAGGAACTCTAATGTATATAGGGAGTCTTGGAGAAATTTTCTATTTTTTCATCCCATATTTCTATAGTTGCATTTAAATATACAAGGAAGGTTTTTTTCCTTTGTTATTTTTTATACTTTGAACAAAGTTACTCTTATATATAGATTAAATCTACTCTTATATATCATGGACATATCCAGATTTCAGACCAAATTCTTCTCAATTCTTAAATAGTTCTAGATTACTCCAAAAATCTACAAAATATTTCCAAAAGCCGTTATAATCTGTAGATGTAGTAATTTTTTAAATGAAATTACCATTGGAATGGATAAATCCCTATTTAACTTATGTTTTAATACAAAACCCAGTCACTATAATTCATTTTTCATTTTGGTTCATTATAAAACATTTCCATAATTGTCTAATGGGTTTAACATTCCATTAAGCATTATATCAATTGATATTATATCAATTATATAGTTACCATTAATATTATTATATATTAATGGTGATGATAATATCTAATTGACACAAAAAGAATAAGAAATTAACTCAGATAGTAGGATTATACCTAATGAAGCACATTTATCGAAGCTCTTAAAGGAGATGAAATTACAAGGATTTTCACTTATCTAAACACATTCCAAAATTAAAAAACTAAAACATGACTGAAATCATTTCCAGTATAAGTTCAAGATTATAGAGATCACCTCCCAAACCATGTTCACCAAACCACCCCACGAAATTTTAACCACTACATACATTACCCTCAGGAAGCAAGCTAGTGCAATAAGAGGTTAGATATACAGTCTCCAACACTATAAATTTTTATATTTTACTTTTAATAACTTAGGGATTATATTTTCCCCTTTCATTATTATTATATATATATATATACATTATTATATAATGATTTTGTTAAAAATTATTATTTCATATCAAGAAATCAAAATTGTATTTTTTTTGGAATTATAGAGTTTTAATTAAAACACTATCTTTGATAAATTCAAGAATTTTTGAAATAAATATTTTTTTTCATGAAATAGTCTTATTAAATAATATTTATTAAAATATAAATGTTTATATATTTTAATAATTTTCCATATATGTTTTATATGGGTCCTAAATTTTTCGGTGTCGTAAAACAATAAATTTTTAATAAGGATTATAATTTAAATGTGAAAATTTATATAATAAGATAATTATTTTGGTAAGATAAATATTATTTTTGAAATAATCACACAGATGTTTTCCAACACTAATAATCCCCAATTTTTTGAGATAATCTAATTTTTGGGTAAAATTAAATATTGTATAAATATACAGTATGTATTATGACATCATAATAGCATAAATGTGATGTAACAAATACTATAAACGAAATCTATGACCAAAATATTATTTCCATTTAAAATATTTTGTCTTTGAAGTTATTTGATTAATTTTTCAAACCAACATTCAATCTTACAAAACATATAATATATTTTACAGTTTTAAAAACACTTATTTTTGAAGTTGACTCATTTATACATCATGAATTGTATTATTTTTAAGAGTTTTATTTCTATTGTAATACGAAACTAAAACCACTACTCTTTGTTAAAAACTATGGGAAAAACTAATTTTAGGTTTTAGTTTTTGATTATTTTATTACATAGAGTCCAAAACCCATTTTAAATATTAATAAACAATCCCCCTCTCTTTTTTTATAAATAAACACCCATCGTACAATTAATTTTCAATCAAAAACAATTGATCAAAAATTTCCCAACTCTATACCTCTCTAAATAATTTCCATGTTTTCCCAATTTTTTAATAAGTTACTCCCAATCTTATATAAAAACCCTCTCGAGTTATGGAGTATTTTACTCTTCCTTTATATTTATTTATATTATTTGATTTCGTCATTTAGTTTAATTTTTTTTCTTTTTTTAACATGTTTTTACACATAATATTATTATCCTTATTATTCCCATGTTATTAGATAAAACCATTTTCTCTCATTTAACCCTTCCAAAAACCCTTGTGTACACGCATTTTGTTTTGAAAATTAACCAATGATTTTCCAGGCCAAACATTTCCATTTTGAATACCCATACATATTTAACTCAAGGGTATTAACCTAGATGTAAATATACATAATTAATTTCATATTTACACGTATTTAACATAAAATTCTTAATAATGGGGTTTAATGTGATGAAATATTTTCTTATATTTTATGATCCATGTGGCACACAAATGCATGTGCATGATATGAATGTGATGGGTGGGCCTGAAATTACATAGTAATTCAATGCATTGGGTGACGTATTTATCTTATGAGATACAATTATGGTGCATGAGAGGTTATCATAAGAACACTATATTATGATTTATTGGTATTTATCCTTGACATATTCTTATGATGATATGTTCTATGTCATTCACCCATTCCTATGATGCATTGATATTATCAACTAATTTCATTATTTTATATTAATGATTATGATTATCACTATTTTATATCATTATGTTTTCCTCTTGACTCAAAAGTATAACATTAATTTATTATATTATTTGATTATTCCCTTACTGGGATCTATATCTCAACTGTTTCTTATATAGGTCTCATGATTATCCTGTGTGGAACTAAAATTTCAATGGAATTTAAGGGCATGTTATAGAGTTTTTAAATTATGTTGTTGTATCATGATTCCATGTTTTTGTTCTATGTATATAATTATATAATGATATTCGGATTATTTATCTTTTTGGATTGTGTTATGAGTATCATTATTTAAAATGTCATGAAATTAAGTGTATAAAAGATATATGTTTTCATAGTTATCATAAAACAATGTTTTAGTAATTTTTTAGGATTAGGACTACACAAAAATTGTGGAAACCACAATGATATGGTTAAAGCTAAGAAAACATAATTAAAGTTAGTTAATGTATATAATGAGTTTTTTCCAAGAAAAAAATCCTTGTTTGGATACTATATGTTGATGTGGATCTAGCACATAATTACTTAGGGGTAATATCCCCAAAAGTGACCATTGGGTATTAACTTGACTTGTACTAGGGAAATGAAAAATTTAACCTACTATACACCTAGTTTGGCACTCCCATGAGATATAATTGTGTAAATTCTAAAGGAATTTATAAACCATTATTATGGTAAGAAAAATGACTATAAAATTCAATATTAATAAATAAACCCTAGTAACTTATATTTAAATTTATAAATTCAAAGGTTATGGAATATCTTTCATTTATGAGTTATCCATTCAATGTTCATAGTTTCTTTTTTATGTTTTGAATATTTTTAAAATTCTCACCAATAATTTACCCTTTATTTTAGATAATTGATGAAAATAATTGGAAACAATTCAATAATCATTGTGATGAGAAATGTGATGTCTACCAAAATGATATTCAAAACCCGATGGAAGAATGTGTTGATAACATCATGAAAATAAAAACTCAAATAAATCAAGTTTAAAATAGAGTCTTTAATAAATAGGAACACCCACATCACTCAATTTAAGTGAATATTTCAATTGAGTACTTTACGTGAAAAAGGCCGTAGACTTTCAGTTGATATTTGAAACTCTTAATTTTTAATAAATTGATCAACTCTGTAAAAAAATTACTTTTTTTGAAATTAAAAGATCTATAAAAGAGAATTTTATAATTTATGTTTATCACATGGAAGGATAAATTTATCAATAGTGGATGTTGATTAAGAATATAATGCTTGATGAAGATATTGGAGGGATTAAGTGTACTGAATTTAGGGAATTTTTTTTATAAATATTTTCCTCACACACTCCAACTTAAATAGAATGGTATTTCCAAGGACTCATGTAAAATTAGGTTGAATCCATTAGTGTGTTTGAGGAAAACATCATAAAAAAATTCATGATATGCCTCTCGCTTTGTTATTGACCCTAAACATATAGTTTACCACTTCTTTAGTGGGATAAATCTAAATCTATAAAAATCATTCACTATTTGATACATTTAAGACAATGAAGAAATTGACCAATGTTCCCTAAAATTTAAAAATGGACATTAGTGAATATGAAGGGCCTCATGGGTTTAGAGATTTTAAATAGAGAGTGGAGTTTATTTATTGTGTAGGGATGGAGAAATATCATATTTTCAATAAATTACAACATCCCAATTATCAAAATTATAAGAATAATCATCCTAGATGTTGATTTAAGGGGAAAAGGAAATGCTTTATGTGTGGTAAGTAGGGGATCTAGGCTATCAAATTTAATTGGGAGAAACCCATCGATGTTATGGAAGTAAAGAAAGTTCCAGTCAACCCTCAAATTATTTTTAAATGTTTCAAATGGAAAGAATAAGGACACCATGTGAAATGATGCACTAAACCAAGGGCTGTAGAAGATAACTTTTGAAAATGACATACAATGCATATAGAGAATGTAAAATCATGTTCCATCACAATTTATAAGTTGTATCATGGAAATTAAGTGGTGATATGCATTCTAGTTATTTAGGAAAGGATAAGAAACATAATATATGATACTAGTTATACATATTCATTTATATCTTTCAAGGTAAATAGAACTATTAAAACACCAACTCAAAATATGGATGTTGATCTATTGATGAAAATGAAAAATGGGGAGATTATTGCATCCTAAGTATATAAATTCTCCCTTACCAATATTTGTAGGAAGAATTTCCCAATGAACCGTGTGATACTCCATTTAGCGAAATTTGATGCTATCCTGGTTATGAATTATAATTACATATATTGATTCAACATAAATTTTCAAGAGAATTAAATTAAACTCTATATCATGAGTGGTCCACATATTTTAAACAATTGTAAGGAGGATGATCGATATACTTTGGAATCATCATCTTAAGAATGAAAATTATTATGTTATGAGAAATCATATCTTTCTCAAATGATTAAGACTAAGTAAAAGACCATACTTGATGTCATGCCCATAGTAAGAGAATATACTAATGTGTAATATGAATAATTACATGGTCTTCCTACTGTATAATAGGGTATGTTCTCGATCAAACATATACTGGAATCTTATTTAATATACATGACTATTTATAGAATTTTCAATGATGAAATTAAAAACATGAACAATAAACTAAAAGAGAATTTGGATAAAGGGATTATATACCCATACATTACAACATGGGGTGCACCAGTCATTTTATTTAAGAATCATAATGGGAAAATGTGCCTCTATATTAATTATCTCAAGCTCAAAAGGATCATAATAAAGAAAAAGCATTATCTTCCACAAATTGATGACTTATTCGATTAGAAACATGGATCTCATTACTTCACTAAGGTGTATCTTTGGCCTATATGTTATCAAGTAATGGTGAAGACGGTTGGTATCCCTACGAATACTTTCCATAAAAGATATTAACACTATGAGTTCGTAATGGTTCAATTTGGACTCACTAATAATCCTTCTATATTCATGGAATTAATTAATAGAGTCTTTAGGGACTCTCTTGAAAAATTTATAGTATTATTTATATAAAATATTATTATGTATTCCATAATAAAGGAGGAACATGTGGAGTATTTCAATTATATACTAAATACATCGAAATATGAAAATTTATATGTTAAGTATAGTAGATGTGAGTTTTATATAGAGAAATTAACATTTGCAGGGAATGTTATCAACAATAATGGTATATCCTAACATCCTCTGAAAATAGAGGTAATTAAAGGATAGCCCTGACTAATATATGGGATGGGGATCCACAGTTTCCTTGGATCAGCAGGGTATTATCATCAATTTGTGATAAGACTCTCCCTATTTCCAAACACAATAATAAAGATCAATTGAAAGGGAGTAATGTTTATCTAGAATGATGAATATGAGGAGATATTTAAAAAGTTAAATAATATTCTTACCACTCCAATTGTGATCACATTACCCATGATTGTGGAAGTATTTTTTATATATGTTGATGTGTCCAAAAATTATTTGGGTTGTTTTCTCATGAAAAATGATAAGGTGATAACCTATGCCTCACAAAAATTAAAGATTCATGATAAAATTACTCAATATATGATATATTATTAGCCTAAGTGATATTTTCATTGAATATTTTGTGACATTATATCTATATGGATAAGTTTTACATATCTACAGATCATAAAATACTCAAGTATACTTTCACATAAAGAGAGACCAGTATGCGCCAATAAAGGTGGTTAAAGTTGATCGATGATTATTACTATTCAATATATTACCATAATGGAGTAGAAATTATTTCACAATTCTATCCATGATAAGGATTAAAAGGTATTAAATATTCTTGGACATGATAAAGATGGACATGGGGATCATAAAAAGAAATTTTTTTACCGTTCTCAAATAACTACTAAACTATTTATTCTTGAGAGGATCAAAGAGGACCACAATGATAATAAGGAGATAAAAAAGTTAGTGAATATTAAAGAGTTAAAATATTTTAAAGATTGATATATATGGTTTATAACTTGGATGTATATCCCATAAAAATGAGAAACTGAAGAGGGAATTGCATGATTATGGGTGGAGATCTCGTTTTCTATTCATCCAAGAAAAAATAAGATGTATTGAGATCATAAGTAAAATTTTAGGTTAGATAACCTGAAGAGAGATATTGATTATTATTTTTTCTTGATACTTTTTATTTTAACATGTTAATAACGTGTGAAAAAAGTTTAAGGGTATGATGCAACCACTTCTCATACCAGTATAAAAATTGGAAAACAAAACCATGGTATTTTTCATAAGACTTCTTGAGACATCAAAAGTAATGATTCCATTTGGGTGGTAGTCGATATCCTTATAAATTCAGTACATTTTATTTATATTAAGGAAGATCCAAATATTGAACAAATCTCAAAGATATAAATAAGATAATTGGTAATAGTTTATAGAGTACCACCCTCTATTGTATCTGGTCAATATTGGAGGTTTACCTCAAGGTTCAAAAGAGTCCCTCAACAATTGTTGAATATAGATATAAGTCTTTATACAAATTATCACCCTCATACGACTGGACAATATAGAAGAACCATTAAAACTCTAGAGGATATATTGAGTTGACGTTCAATATATTTACAAGGATATTTGGATCAATTCCTTACCTGAGTGGGGTTCTAATATAAAAATAGTTTCTAGTTTACTATTAAAATATCACCTTTTGAGGCTCTGTATGGAAAGAGGATTCTAACTCCATCATAGGATAAATTTATAGATTGTAAGATAATGAGACTTCATCTTACCCAAGATATGACATGTAATTATCAAAAAATTATTCTTCATATAATATCCTTATATAAAAAACTAAAATCTATGAAGAAAATAATTTGTGAGACCAAGAGTTTGAGGTCAGAGATAAGGTGTTCCTTCATATATCACCAAAGAAGAAATCCAAGATATTTAGGAATAATCGAATGATTATTACAAGATATAATGGACCCTTTTATATCCTTGACCACATTATAGGTGCGGTCTATTGACAACATATCTCAGGTACTTGATATGTTCCATATATCCTTCTTAAAAAAGTACATACTAGACCAATTTTATATAAAAAATACCAATGTCTTACCAATGTAAAATGATATTTTTTACGAGGATAAGACAAGGAATTTATTAAATTGTAGATAACATGTTCTTTAAAACAATACAATCTACCTATCATAGTACTATGACAAAACCAAAACCGTGGGGAGGTAACTTTGGAACTAGAATATGTGATGAAATAGAAGTTTCATAATCTATTATAGTGTATAAGAATACTTTTTGAGAGAAATTTTTTTGAATGGGGAATAATGTAATAACCCAAACTTTTATAAATAACATTCCCTTCTATATAGAGAAATTTCTTAACAATTAATATTGTTATATTAAAAAATTACACAATTTTATTTGTTATTTTAATCCTCTAAAATATCACCACAATTTTTTTGACAGGTTTAATATACCATTAATCATCACAATTTTTTATAACGTATTTTGTAAACAATGACTATTATAATTATTATATATCAAGGGTTATTATAAGTTCTAATTGAAAAAGAATGAAGAAGAGGTGACCTCAATCTATGGTATCATTCCCTATAAATCCCATTTATTAGAGCTTCCAAGGGAGATGGAATCACTTGGATTTTATCTTGGACAAGCCCAAGATTAGATTTATTAACTAAAACAAGAGTGAAACCATTTATAAGAGTATTTCAAGATTATAGATATCACCAAACAAAAAATATTTTCTAAACCACCTCAAAAAATAACTACCATCACACACCAAACCATTAGGGCATACCCTAGTAAAATATGTCATTACATCACTTGATTGTTCTAGTTTTAATTTTTATATTTTATCCTTAATAAAATATTAATTATATTTATCCCTTTTCATTATTATATTATAAATATATAAACTTGATTATAGAATGAGATTGAAAAAAAATTATTTTTATTAGAAGAAATAAAAATTGTATTTTTGGGAAATATATGGTTTCAATTAAAAAATCATTGTGATAAATGTAAAAAAAAATTAAATAAAAATTATTTTCAAGAAATAGTCTTATTAAATATTATATATTTAATCATTAATGGTAAAATAATTTAATAAAATCCCATGTCCATTTCACAAGGTCTATATATGTGTTTGTGTCATAAAAATTAGTATTTTTCAATTAATAATGAAATTTATTTAAAAGTGAATATTAATATATATAGAAATTATTTTTCTGAAATAAATATTATTTTTGAAATCAGCACATCGAAAATAACCAATGGTTTTTTTTAATAATTTTATGAGATAATTGATTTTTTATGTTAAAATTAAATACAATATAAATATATTTTGTGTATGATTATATCATAATATACAATATTTATTGTAATAAATATTATAAAAGTATTAAATAACCAATAAATAAGTTTTACGTTTATAATAATTTTTATTTTATGTTAATTGATTAATTTCACAATCTTATAACTAATCCTCTAAAGCCTATATAATATTTTATGGTTTAAAAAAACTTCTTTATAAAGACGACTAACTTCCGCATCATGAATGTTATTATTTATATTATTTATTATACTAAAAAAATATTTAATACTAGTAATCATTGGTAGAAACCATGGTAAAAAAGCATGATAATGTTTGTGTTTTTTATTGTATTATTACATAAATCCCAAAGCTAATGTTTATAAATTAGTACAGAATTCACTTTTATTTTTCTAAAAAAAACCACCAAAACTCCAACTACTCTTCACTAAACCCCTATTTATCATGAATTTTATGTCCCTACCCCTCTCTAAATCCCTCCCAATGTTTTAACAAGAACATAAGAAGCTCCTCATTATCTTTTAGCAACACCTTCTCAAGTAAGGATCCACCTTCCTCTTCCTTTTTGTTAAAATAAATTCTTTTTAATCCATTTGATTTATAATTGTAGATGCTTTAATGTGTTTTTACACATCAATTTTTTTCCTTATGATGGAAATGTTTTGATATACCACCTTTCAACCTTATTAAACCCTTCAATGTACCTTTATGTACACCGATTATGTTAGTGAAATTATCCCATTATGTTCCATGAAACTTTTTTAGGTTTTGAATACCCAGAACCATTTACATTCAGGTGTATTAAAATAGATTTAAATATCCTTAATTTATTAGGGAATCCATGTATGTATCCTATAGTATATAATCATGGGATTAAATGTGATGTAATATTTCCTTTTGTTTTACGATCTATGTAGAAGAAAAATACATGTACATTATATGAATGTGATGTGTGTGACAATAATTATATATCCCTATAATTCAATGGGTAATATTTTTGTCTCAGGATGTACCAGGTATAGTGTATTGGTGGTTTTCCTAAGAATACTATGTTATGATGAATATTCGGTTGGCCTTTACTTATACGTATGGTGTCATGTTTTATGTGGTTTCAACAATTTGATGATCTATTGAAGAAATCGTCTTAAATCACACATCAATATTCATGATTATGATTCTTACCCATTTATATCACCATAATCTACCCATGAATCATATATAATACTTTACTTCATGCTATTATTCTATTATTCCCTTATTGGGATTTATATCTCACCCATTTCTTATGCACATCACCTGGTTATCATGTGTAGTATTATGTGATCAATGAAAAATAATATCATGTTATAGAGTTTTTAAATAATGTCATTATATCCAATTTTCATGTTACTGTTCTATTTATCTAATTACAAAATTGTAGTATGTATGATGATCTTTTGGGGTTGTAAGATATTTATTTCTATGAGATAGATCATAAAAAATGTATAAAAGATATGGGTTTTAATTATTGAACCATGGAATGAACCTTACCTCAAATGAAACAAATCTAACACTACTATTTGAACATTATTTATGTGTTGAGAATATAAAAAAACAAAAGAACAACATCTACTTCTCCTTATCCCATTATCTTTTCATAAAAAACACTAAAAATCTAGGTGATTATTCTATAATGTAATACCGTAATACGTTATTTATTATTGGGATAAAAAATACCCCTAAAACATCTCTTGGTCACAATAAATGTGATATAAGACAATTTTCAAGAATATATGTTCATAGATAACTGTGAAGAGTCTTTTTTCAGGTGCAATATATTCACTTACAAAATAGTATATAAAGTATAAATTTTATAACCCTAAGTCACCTTTATTTACATCAATTAGGCACCTTTCACTAAACTAAATAACAAAATTTTGGATTTTGGATTCAATATCATCGCATGGGTTATTTCTACAACCACCACTACAAATATGAACTTTGGAACCTAGGAATTGATAGCTTTTTGCTGTTAATTTTACCATTTACTAAATATATTATCGTGTTTTAAACGGTGATCAGTAAGGAGTCCCCAGATAAGATAAACACGACCCTTTAGTGGTAGATATTTAATTATCACTAATGGTAAAATAGTTTTTATTGATAAAACATTAAAAATCACCTCATAAAAACTCATAAATGATATTTACAAACAAATAAAATAGAAAACATTACTATAGAACATGTCCATATTTATATATTATAAAATATTCAAAAAATATTTTTTTAAAATTCAGATAATAACTGAACATGATGAAATAATTATTTAAACCTACTCGTATTTGTGTAATTTAAATCCAATTAAATTAAATTTATGTGCTTTTATAATTAAAAAATTAATATAAATAAACAATTACATGCCAATTGAATATTTAACAATTTAAATTTAAGTTATACATTAAAATTAAAATGTTTCTACAAAAAACATCAATTTAACCATTCTTAATTCACCATATATCATATTAAAACGTCTCTTATTACTATATATCAAAAATTAGTCAAAAATAAATTCCATATGATTTCATGAAAGTTTTGAGGTTTCCTTCTATGTGCTTACAAAACAAATATAAATTCATTTCCTAGGATTTAACTGTACCACTTGGTTTTAATCTCTTTTAAATACAAATACATTTTTATGGTCATTCTGTAAATAATACTTATTATATTGATATGTTGTTCAATATTTCACGCCAACAATAAATTACTGATCATTATACAATTATTTCAAGTCAATTCAACCACTTATTAGTTTGGACTATTTTATTGATATAGTTAAGATGGAGGAAAACATGATCATTTATCAAGAAAAGAATGATAGACAAAATAAAAAAAAAGAATTTTATCTATAATGGGGATTAATAATATTGTATATTAATTTTTTTATAAAAAGACTATATTTGATATTTATATCTAACATCATATTTAATAAATGTGAGGGTGCATAAAGACATTGTAAAGGGAGAATATATAATATGAAAAGGAAATTATACAATAACTATGTAAAATGGAAATAAATCATGATAAATGAGAAATTTTATATCAATGAGAACTATGTCAAGGATAATTCAACATCATAATAAACGAATGATTTAAAACCTGAATCCTAGAATGATGGTTAAGATATATCATAGGGCTATTATTGTGCAACATCATTCACCTCCACCTAAATATGATTCACCCTCCAGTCACGTTGGATAGATATTTTCATTTGGAAATAATGAGAATGTATGGTGATGTATAATTTATAAGAAATGAAACCTTGAAATACATTTATTAGGTGTGAAGACAAGGAACAAAAAATCACAATTCCATGATGGTTGTTTCATGTACTATCAAAGGATGAAATTGTTATAATGATGGTTAAGGTTTCATAAAAATAAATTATTTTTATCTAACCCCATCAATTGTGTCAAACTTCCATTTATATCAATAGGTTGAGAAGTTTTTTTCAATCAATATTATTATAATTTGAGTGAGAAAAATCTTATGAATTTACATCAAAGTTCAACTTATCCTTTAGGAATTGAATATATATTTCTCATGCTTCAACACTGGAAAAATTTGTTTCATAATTTATAAAGTTATTAACATACTTATAATAACTTTTATCTATGATCTTCAGATAAAATCTTCGATAAGTGGCATTTGGGTAGTGACATGAGTCAATGACACTTGAGTAGTGAAATCATTTATATAATATTGGGAAACAACCCAGTCATAATGTATTGAATTTATCATTATCAAAAAATTATCTACCTTATCATATTTCATGTTATGGTTTGAATATGTTGGTATTAATATCAGGTAAGCACATAAATAGATCCTCCCAAAAAGTGGATTATAAATTTGTATTATAGCAAACGAGAAATATATCCTTCCATTAGTGAATTAGAATTATCTCCTTCTAGTGGGCCATTGGTAGTGGTGATGAAAATATAAAATAAATTTTAAGACCAAAAAATATGTAAATTGGACTATATCATTGCATATTCAAGGGGGATTAATGGAATTGCGGATTTCACTATATCATTGTGTGGTTCATGGAATTATTTTTTTGTACAATAAAATTCCAATATCTCGTTTTTATCACTCAAAATTATGTCGTAGTCAATTCAAAATCATAATTTTGTGATTATAAGGACTTTTAATGAAATTTTTTTATTTAAATATCAAATAATTAATATTAATATTAAAGATATACATTTCAAAAGTTTGAATTTCTGAGAATTTTATAAAAACATTCAATCAATGTATGGTCAAAAATTTTAGTTCTTGATTATTGTATTAAGGTTGATCAATCCCTATATTATTTATTTAAACTCTGTAGAACAACATAAATTAGTGATTATAAATAACTCAGATTACAAAAACCTTTAAACAATGGTTATATAAAACTATAGTTTAAGGAAGATCATTCCCAAGCACCCAAATATTTGTACAGCCTATGGATACTCATGGATACCCTAGGAAGAAGTAGTCATTCAACTTCTTCTCAATGATTGTTATCAAAATCACAATGATATGTTGGATAAAAAATATTGCCACCTTATTTTTTTATTTATTTTATTATTTACTCTAATCATATAGATAGATTTTATATTTTATGGGTTTTGGAGTTATTTTACACTACACTATGAATTTTTAAGATTGTTTTAGTTTAAATATATTAAACTGCATCTTTAAATTATCATAATTTTTTTGAGGAGTTACATTATAGGTTTTAAAACTAATTTAGTTTTCTCATACATTGAAAATGGCTTGTTTTAGGGTATGAGTGTGAGGTAAGAAGTTAATCCTAGTTTATTCTTATTTGGGGTCATGATTGTGATGGAATTGAGATCTCCCTTGAGTAAAGAATCGTGGTTAGAGGGAATTTTTGTTAACCCAAGTAATCATAGATATTAATAAATAATATTAATTTTTATTATTAATTTTAGGTATATATATTCATCATATTTTTATAAATGGATTTATATAATTTATTTATTTAAAAAGGAATAGTTTTATTTAACAAAATGGTTTTTCTTTGTATTACATGGAATTATTTAAAAGTTAGATTTAATGATTTTAGAATTTTTATTTTATAAAAAGGAATTCATTTTTAAAATAAACATTTAAAATTTATCTTCAGGTAAATTATTTCAATTTTCTAAAAAATATTGATTTTTGCGTAAATAGAAATAAATACATATTTCTATTAAAACTATATTTTCATATCATGTATTTGAAAAGAACCATTTTATTTTGGATGGATTTTAAAGATACATTAGTTAAATTTTTTAAAAAAATAATCCAATTAATTATATAGTAATCATTATTATATTTTATTTTGTATAAAATTATTTTAATGCATAAAATGGCATTTATCCAAGAATAGTTTTTGTTGTGATTGGCATAATTATATTGAAATTAATATATTATACTTATAAAAATTGAATCTTAGAATCTTATTTTATTTTTGGAATTATTTGGTTTAAATTTTATATATTTTTTTAAATTTTCTTTTTGGTGATTATGAATAATAACCTTTGTAAATATTTATAATCCGAGTAATGGTTAAAAGAATAAAATTGATTATTTATGGTAAAAAATAATACTAAGGACATAAAATATTACATTAATTATTACTGTTTGAATTAATTTACCTTGTTATAATGTAGTATTTAAAAATTTATAGTTTTAAATCCACATTGAAATGACTCAGACTTATTATTTTAACAATTTAAAAAATTACAAGTGTGCTTGTCCCATCACTTATAAAATGGATCCTCGTTTCCTCACTTATTAAAATACATTAATCTATTTATCTCAACCATCACCTACCATAATGCCATATAAAATCCATCCACACATCCTAGAGTTCTTGGTATCCTCCAAAGACCAATCCTAAAAGGCATAAGGTGAAAGAAAAAGTTAAATATCAGAGGAGGAGGTTTAAGTCATAACCGACCTATTTCATGTTTATATATTCATCTAAAACCATAAAATATAATCCAATGAATACAAAATAATTAAATTTGTATCTTCTATATACATAAAAATTATTATTTTTATGAAAAAAATCTTTTATATCTCTTTTAAATCCTATTTAAAAGGAAAACATTGTCCGTTCGTACATGTGGACTAGAACCTCAGTGGAGTGATGTGTTTAATTTTCAATCACTATGACACATGATTGATTATAAAGGATAAATTAATTGATATATAAGATTTTTATGACATTATTTTTTTTAAAGATAACTTATTTCTTACCTTCATAATATTTTTATTATTTTGAAATTGATAATGTAACATGTGGGTATATGTGGAATACTGCCTTAATGATGTGATGTGATTCATATTACACTAAAACCTCAAATTGTGTGTAACAAGGATGTAGATTATCAATAAATATAAAAATATTAACATATTTATGATTCTATAAAATTAATATATTATCTATTTTTTCTTATCGTCTCAGTAGAAAAATGAAAATGTAGTTCATGTGTACGAACGAGCTACATTACCCATCAAATGATGTAATTAAGTTTTTCCAACAACCTTTCCAGATTGGTTTCAAAAGTGTGGTTATTATATAAATATGATAATTTTAACATGATTAATATTATATATTTAGTGTGAACATAACACCTTTTGACCACTATTAAAGAACCTATTCTATTTTGAGGTTATAAACTGAACAACCCCAATACGTTGAATGTAAACATTGCCATTTTAGTAACTAAATAAGAGACGATAAAAATTTTAATTAAAGTAAAAATTATAATTTTAAGGAAATTACCATGGAATATATTATCAATAAAGTATAATTCTAATATAATTTTATTATTTATAATTTAGAGAACATACGATTTTAGATGAGGCTTCAGTTATGATTTCTTTTTTTATAACCATATTTTAATGTATTACATTAAAATAATTCTCTTCCATATCCACGTTCTAGAAAATTTTCATATAACATTATTATTTATAAAAAAAGGATTTTTAAGATTCATTTTTTAAGTACTTTATACTTTCTTTTTATTGGTTTAAAGATTAATATTTTGAACATTTACCATAGAGGTCATTTTGAAATTTTTTATCGAAGTGAAAAAAATGTTTTTAAAAATATATAACTTAAATTATATTACCACCTTCATAGTATAACACCCCATGATTTTACGTTATGTTTCTTCTTAAATATTTTAAATTCCATAGATATCTTATTATTCATGCAACATCGAGTCTATGTCAAACAAAACATTGTTATTGGAGATAATTATAACCTAGTCGTTGAACTTAATTTTTGAACTTATGTTATTTAAATTTAAATAAATGGACATACATGACTATGTTCAGTATGATATTTAGAGACCAATAAGATCAACTTATTTTTTGGTGAATAGTAAATTACCCTTATGAATAGAAATATTACCTTTATTAATAGTAATGTACCCTTATGAATAGTAATATGACCCTTATGAATAGAAGACTAGTCCATGAATGTATAAATAAAATTTAGGCACCTTATAAATGAAAGTGAATATATTCAAAATTAATAATTAATTATTGATATTTTGTGAGAAATAAATATCTAATTACAATTTTATAAATAATAAATTAATTTATAAGGAAAATAATTTTCAGAAAATGTATTCCTACATTTATATTTTTCTATCATATCATTTTATGATAATATAATGAGTAATTAGATAAAATTTTTGGGTATTATGAAATCAATTATAATTTAAAAAACCTATTTTTTTAGGAAAATGGTGATTTTAAATAAAAATTAAATTCCCCATATCTAGAAAGTCATTTTCATAAAATGGAGTTCATCTTTGGATTCTAAAAATTGAAAAATGTTTATAGTGTTTTTTCGGGATATTTTTGAAATACGTGAATTTCTGGAGAAGAGTGAAATTCGATAATTTACGAAATATTCTATATAAATTAATTTATACATCATTCACGAGTCACAAATGATGTAAATTGGTATTGTTTCTAAGTCACATGTACATATTAGTCCTTTTGGTCACAAAAATTATATTATTTATTTTCTTGAAGAATATAATAAAATAATGAATAAAATATTGAGAAATCACTCCTCTCCTCCACTAGAAAAGTCACCCCTCACACCCTCTTCTCTTAAATACTCTAATACTTGAAGATGCTCAATGTTCTTCCCAAATAATCTTTTCTAGTCCCTCATAACTTCCAATAGCAATTGTTCTTTCCAAAAGACCAAAAAACTTTCACATAAGGAGGTTCATAAGGAGGCTATCCCAAGAGGTAAATCCTCTTCCTTTTTTATTTAATTTCATTTCAATTTATATTATTTTCTTATTATATCCTCAACCAATCTATCCAAATGATAAATATAACTCCAGTATCATATATATATTGAAATTATTCCTCTTAAATTAATGATAATCCATCAATCTCTTTACTATCTCCCTTTTATTTTAAAAACAAAATCATCATTCGGGAGGTGCTGATTTACAACCTTCATGGACAACGAACTTTCATTCTCTAATTTCTACTTCATGACTAGACATGGAAGCATTTTTATGATTGAACCAGATTATGAATTATTTATTATATCTTATGTATGTTTTTTAATAATTTTATATACATGATATGAAATAATCGATCAAAACTAGTTCATTATTATCGAAAAACCACTAAAATTAAGCCAAATGATTATCATGAACATGCTATCTAATGATTCATCCTCATACCATATAAACAAATTATATGTATAAAAATTTTCAATTTTGGATGATCATAAATATAATTTAATTTCAATTATGGATAATTACACACATTTTACATGAACTCTATCACTTATAATCAAGAAAACTGATCATGAAATCAAGTAAATGAACACATTTGAACGATGAAATTAAATATTATAACTTATCAAAAGGACCATAAATGAAATTAATAATACTATAATGAATAAAATAAATGTATAAAATGTTTTTAAATAATTAATAAATTTATTTAATTTGATCATCCTGGAAATTGAGATCTAGTGAATAACACATTCGGGCATAAGGTAAGAGGTTTCTCATCTCACTTTTATTTCTGGGAATATTCCATTATTCCCACTCATTTCATGTATATAGTGTATTTATAATTAAAATTTATATATAATATAATTATTTTATTTATATTCATTTTTTTAAATGATTCATTTGTGGATTATTAATTTTTGGAAATACGATTAGATTTATTACAGTGTGGTAAGGGACATTATCTCAATTTCCATTTCATTGAGACTTACATAGTATTGTGAAAAAAGTCAATCTTATGTGGTGTATCTACTACCCATTTGAGAAAAATTTTCACTTCATATTATAATTATATTAAATATCAATATTCTTGTGTTATGGATATGATTATTGTCATCACCAAATACCATTTACATACGATGTTTATTTTGAATTCTATTTTAACTGGGAAAATATTGAGAAATCTGTATACTCTACTAAATATGGATATTGAAAAGTTATATTATTATTCTATAAATAATTGCTTGGACTTGAAGTGGTGGGTGGGGCCATCTATATCCCCTCGATGCATTAACATGTCTCATGAGACAAAACAGTTTCCAACAGACCCATCGAGTTTGTTTCCAAAACAAAACTTGATGGGTTTCTACCCACATAATTAAACTATCTCAATGGTATGATGGTTCATGTGATAGATACATGACATCCAAATAATAAGAATACCCTTTATTAAGAATTCAATTATTACATTCCTTGAGGTTTTCACTATGAAACAAATCTATGGATGCATTTCCATTCTCAGTCTATTGATGGCTTCTGTTTTTCAATTATTCACCATTCCATATTGATTATGTATAATTGATTATGTATAATTTATTATGATTAAATTATTATATTTTTATGCTTCCAATATATGTAACCCTTATTTATCATTTTATCTCACCCCTTTCATTTTTTTCCTTCCTCAGTTTATGAAGAAGAGATCATTTATTGAGTTTCCAAGGAAGAAAATTATTAGTTTTTGTTATATATTATATATTGTTTTCTTCTCCCAATGTAAAATGGGTTCCATGTATTTATATGGTTTCTTCAAGAATTCTAATGTGATTGGTCCTTCAGGATTTTATTCATTGTAATCATGCCAATGTAAAAAAATAATGCACCGGCTTTAGGTTTCTAGGGTCCGAACGTTATAGTTGGTATTGAAGGAAGTTTAGTATAAACCATGAGAATTTTATTTATAAAACATATATTAGGGAGAAAAAACATAATATATACACTGAGGATAAGTATAGAAGAACATACTATAATTTTGGTAAGGTATAGATTATATGGGTATTCCTAGAAATATATCCATGTCTGGACACTACTAGTGGATGCGGTTCCTGAAAAAATGCACCTAAGGGTAATAACTCCGAAAAGGTGTTCTGGGATTGAATTGGGGTAACTTGGTACACGAAAATGGGCCTTACTATTCACCTTGTTTGAAACTCCTAGGGGATATTCTTAGGATAATTTACCTTTTCTTTAAAATCCATTATAAAGTATTTAAAAGTAAATCGTTATCAAGTTTATGATTATGAGATTATATGTGCATAAATTTTCAGATTATGTCAAGTATTTTTATAGTTCAAAGTTATGTATTATGATTTATAACCTTATTTAGTGTATTCTATTATTTAGTGATGGATGCTAATAGAATAATGGGAATCAATACCCATATAAAATGTATCGATTTCCCCACTGAGAATGTCAACACAATTACTGTTGGAGATGAGAATATCAGGACTATATTAGGAAAACTTACTCAGGCTGTAATTAGTAATCGTGCTACACCTATGTTGGATCATTTCATGTGACATAAACCCCCCATCTTTTAGTGGGTCTACTAATCTTATGATATCTAAGAAGTGGATAAAGTCCCTTGAAAATATATTTATGGCATTAATATGGAATGAAAATGAAAAGGTAATATTTATAGTATTTTTTCTCAAGGTTGATATAGATCAATGGTGGAAATTAATCTAGAATACCAAGGAGGAAGATGAAATATCAGATACTGAATGCATAACTTTGGAGGAAGTATTCTTTGACAAATATTTTCCTCATGAGAAAAGTACTGAAACGAAGAGAACATTTCTTAGAATGAAGAAAAGGTAAGAAGAGAGTGTTGTGGAGTATAAGGATACATTCACAAGACTAGACAGGCATTCTATAGATTACATACATGATTTAGAAGACAAGATAGATCATTTCTTTGAAGGTATTACTCTAAGTCTTTGAAGGGAACTTACTTCTAAAACATTTTCACCATATGAAGAAATAGTATTAAGATCCATCAAAATAGTGAAGGAGTTTTCTAGATCAAATTTGGTCAAGGGAAATCAATAGAATAAAAGGTATTATGATAATCATAGAAAAGGTGAATCTCCAAATAATAATAAGGGAATGAAGAAATTCCCACTATTCAAGAACTGTGGAAAGAACCTTCTAGGAAAATACATGAAAGTCCTGTGAGTTTGTTATAAGTGTGTAGAAAAGGGTCACCAATCTAATGAACACAAGGGTGAGAGAAAAATTAATGATGTTCAATGCTATAATTATATGTATATAGAACACTATGCAATCTACTATCCAAAATGTCAAAGAAAATTGCCTCAGAAAAAGAAATGGGATAAAGGGAATGCTTATGAGATCAAAAATGTAGAGGTTTAAGTTTTTATTGATATGTTGGAAAGTAATTTAATCATTTCTTGAAATTTATCCAATGCTTTATTTGATTCTATATCATCAAGTTATTTTTTATCAACCCAGTTTTCCAAGAAAATTAGACACTCACAATTGGATTTAATAAAGTAGTTTTCAGTAAAAACTCTTATGGAAAGTATCATTGCAACAAATATGAGTCAGTCAGTCCCCTTTTTGATAGATAGATATACTTTAGTTGCTGACCTTATCATCGTACATATGATTGAGTGTGACACAATTCTTAGCATGAATTTGATATAAAATTATGATTCAAAAATCTATTACAAGAAGAAGGATGTTTCAATTTTGGATAATGATGTATAATCCTTTATCATTAGAATAGAAACATCATTATTTAGATCATATCTAGATCCAACTTTAGTATTTATTATAAATGAAATTATTGGGGTGGAATAGAAAACATAAACATTGGATCTTCAATTTAAATAAGTAACTATTGTGGAATAATACATTGATGTATTTCTAGAGTATTTATCTGGGAGTCCTCTTGAGAGGGAAGTTGAGTTCTGTATTGATTTAATTCTTGATGCAAGAAATATATCAAAGACT
Organism: Viscum album; assembly: GCA_963277665.1. NCBI lineage: Eukaryota > Viridiplantae > Streptophyta > Magnoliopsida > Santalales > Viscaceae > Viscum > Viscum album. The sequence continues at coordinate 748,085,893 of OY728138.1, read as the reverse complement.
AACTATAGAATTGAAATTGTTGAATTAGTAGAGTTGAAGAAAAAACTAGAGGAATTGAGTGACATAGGATATATTCTCCCATGTATTTCCCCATTGAGAACCCATATTCTCTTTATCAAGAATAAAGATGGACCCATGAGGCTATGCATTGATTATGGAGAAACCAATGTTATTATAATAAAGAGAAATTATCCTCAACCTCACATTGATGATCTATTTGATTAACTACATGGAGATTAGTATTTTTTCAAATATTGACCTTTAGTTTAAATATCATTAGTTGTGTTTGAGGAATGACGATATTCCAAAGACAACATTTCAAACATGTTATGCGCATTAAGAGATTATATTAATTCCATTTGGACTAAAAATGAACCCTCTATTTTCATGGACCTAATGAACAATTTTTTTAATAAATATATTGATTATTTTGTTGTGTTATTTATTAATGACATATTTATATATTCCAAAAGATGTTAGGACAAGGAGAACCACTTATGGAGACTCTTAGAAGAAAAAATTTATATGGGATGTTTTGTAAATGTGAATTATGGCTTCAAGAAGTCACTTTTCATGGCCATATTGTATTTAAGGATAGAATCTTGGTTGATCCTATGGAGACAAAGGAAATCCAAGAATGGAATAATCCAATAAACATAACAAAGTGACATAGTTTTATTGGATTGATAGTTTACTATTGGTGCCTCAAATATAATTTTTCCGTATTAGATATCCAGCTAACCAAGGTCATATAAAAAGGGGTTATGTTCACATAGAAAAAATAATGTTTATAATATTAAGAAGAATTTAAAAAAATATTGGTCAATGCTCTAATTTTGATTAGTCTATATGGAAATAATAGTTTTGTGATATATAGTGAGGCATCAATTAACGGGATGGATTGTGTCCTCATGGATAATGATAATGTTATTACTTATGTATCAAGTTAGTTAAAGACACGTGAAAAAAATTATCCAACTCATTATCTTAAGTTAGTAGCTATAAACATTTCTCTAAAAATATGGAGATACTATCTCTATGGTGAAATATGTGATATATATATGGATCAAAAGAGTTTTAAATACATTTTTTCACTAAACAAACTCAACATAGGGAAAACGATATGGCTCTAGTTACTCAAAGATCTTGATTTTTCAATACACTACCACCTTGGAAAGGAAAATAATGTGGATGATACATTAAGTAGGTAAGATCATAGACTTCTGACCCAAATGAGGATTGAGAGATCCCATATTCAGGGATCTAGTAAATATGGAAATGGGAATTGTTAAGGAAGAAGAAAAATACTTCATTTTTAAAATTATTGGTAAGCCATCTATATTAGAGATGATAATGAACTCCCAATTTTATGATGAGAATCTACAAAAGAAAATTAAAGCTCTTAAACATTGAACATCGGAATACTTCATATTTGAGGATGGAGTTTTAAAATTTGGAAGGAGGTTATGCATTCCATCAGTACCTGAGCTAAAAATGTAATTATTAGATGATGCTCAGAGCACAAATTTCTATATACACCATCGTCGCACAAAGATTTATAAGGGTATAAAAGAACATTTTTTCTAGGATAATATAAAGTGATAAATTGTTGACTATGTGTTGCAACAAGTGAAGGATGAGAGACAAAATCCTAGAGGAGTCATGTAACCTATACCTTTTCCTATGTGGATGTGTGATGACATTATTATGAACTTTTTCATAGGACTACCGAGGAATCCTAGATGGAATGATTTAATATGTGTAGTTGTTGATCACCATACAAAATCAGCACATTTCCTTGATATAAGAGAAGATTTACTACTTGATCACCTTGAAAGACTCTATATTAATGATGTTTTAAGACTTCATGGTGGACATCAATCAATTGTGTCTGATCGAGAACCTCAATTTACATCAAAATTCCAGAAAAAAATTCATCATGCTTTGGATATTCAACTTTATATGAGTACTGCTAATCACCCCCAGACTGACAGACAGTCTGAAAAGACTATTCAAACACTGGAAAACATGTTGAGATCGTTCTCACATGACATTCAAGGTATGTGCGATCAATAATTATATTTGGCGGATTTTACCTATAATAATAGTTTCCATTATAGTATTCGAATGGTGTCATATGAAGCATTATATGGAAAGATATTTTAAACTCCAACTTTTTGGGATGAAGTTGGTGAGAGGAAACATATAGGCCCAAAACATATTAAAGAGACAACAAAAAAGGTAAAGAAACTTCAGACCCATATTAAAGAATCTAAAAGTAGGAAAAAGAGTAATGAAGACAATGGTAGAAAAGATTTGGAATTTCAAGTGGGAGATAACATCTTTTGAATATTACCTCCATGGAAGGGTGTCTTATGGTTTGGTAAGAAAGGGAAACTGAGCCCCACGTACATTAGACTATTTGAAATTCTGGAATGAATTGGAGTTGTAGCTAACCAATTATCGATGCCCCTATGTCTATCCAAAATTCATGATGTGGTCCATGTGTCATTGTTAAATAAGTATATTATATACCAACAAATTTACTCACCTATGAAAAAATAGAACATGATCCGGATTTTCCACAATGTGAATATTCTATTGTGATTCTCAGCACAAGAGATGGAGTAATGAGAAATTAGACAACTAGACTGGTAAAGTTTCTTTAGAGAAACCATAAAATGGAAGAAGTAATGTGGGAACCTGAGGATTCTATGAAGAGGAACCACCCACATCTTCCAAGATTTCTATATGTATAAAAACAATTTTGAGGATGAAATTTCTAAAGGAGGGAAGAATATAACGCGCCAATATTTTATGATATGTTTTTTATTAATTAATTTCAATTCATTAGATATCTTATTATGCATACAACACTGAGTCTCTAAAAAATAAAACTTTTTTATTCAATATAGTTATAACCTATCCATTAAAATTAATTTTTCCACTTCTGTGATTTTAATTTTTTTTTTTAAAACTTACATAGCTACGTTCATTAAGATATTTGGAGACCGATTGGATCAACTTAATTTTTCATGAATAGTAACTAACATTATGAATAGTAATGTAACCTTTATAAATATTAATGTAGCCTTATTAATAGTAATGTGACCCTTATGAGTAGTAACCTCAACCATTAAAATATAAATAGAATTTAGGCACCTTATAAATGAAAGTGAATATTTAGAAAATTAATAATTAAGTAATGGTATTTTTGTGAGTAATATATACAAAATTACAATTTTATAATTAATAAATTAATTTAAAAGGTAATTAACTTTCATAAAATTTATTCCAAATTCAAAATTTTTCTATCTTATTATTTTAGTCTAATATAATGAGTCCTTAGATAATTTTTTAGGGTTTTATAGAATAATTATAATATCAAAAGATTATTTTTTGAGAAAATGGTGATTTTAATTAAAGATTAAATTTACTATATATATATAATTATTTTCATAAAATGGAGTTAATTTTTAAATTCTACACATCAAAAAATGGTTACAGTGAATTTTTGGATTTTTTTCTAAAATACATGAATTTTTACTGAATAGTGAAATTCGGTAATTTATGAAATATGAAAAATAAATGATTTTTTCCATCATTATTGAGTCATGGATGATGTAAATAGACTTTGTTCAAAACTCACATGCACTTATTACTTTTTTTTATCATAATAATCAGTAAAAATTTTTGTCTTGAGGAAAATTAAAAAATAATGAATAAAATATTGAGAAATCACTCCTCTCCTCCGCTATATAAACCACCTCCACTCCCTATTCTCTTCACTCCTGTAAGACATGAAGCTTATAAAAGTTCTACCCAAATACACTTCCCTATTCCCTCCCAATGATCAGGAACCCCTGGTCTTTACAAAATATTAAAACCCTTTCTCTTAAGGATGTCCTCAATGAGGTTATCTCAAGTGGTAAATCCTCTTTATTTTTTATTTAATTTCATTTCAATTTGTCTCATATTTTTATTATATACTCAAATCCTCTATATAAATGATCATGATAACTCCATTATAATCTATATACTAGAATTATATCATGGTAATGGAATATACACCATTATATCCTTACTCTCTTTCTTTTATTATAAAAATGAAATCATCGCCTGAGAGGTGCTGATTTACATCCTTAGTGGATGATGAAATTTAGTTCTGTAATTTCTCCTTTATGACTGGTCATGAATACATTTTTATGGTTTAAAAGGTTGAAAATATCTATTATCTCTTATTTAAGGTTATATAACTATTTCATATACATGATATTATATAATGGATCAGAACTAGTTCATTGTGATCGAAAAAATGCTAAAATTAAGCAATACAATTATCATTAACATGTTATCTAATGATTCATCCTTATACCATATAAATAAATTATTTTTATAAAAATTTACTATTTTTTATTCTTGTAAATAACATTTAATTATGATTATTTAGAATTATAAACATTTTACATGAACTCCATTACTTATAATCAACCGAACCGATCATGAAATCAAGTAAACAAACACTCTAGAATAATGAAATTCAATCTTATAACTTATCAAGAAAGCCATGAATGAAAATAATAAAACTATATTTATTAAAATACATGTATAAAATGTTCTAAAATAATTAGTTAATGTATTGAATTTTATCATCTAGGAAATTAAGATAAAGGCAAGAACACATTCGGGAATAAGGTATGGGGTTTCTCATCTCACTTTTATTTCTGTGAGATTTACATTGTTCACCACTTATGTATTGTATGTGGTGTATGTACATCGAAATATGATATATAATATAATGATTTTATTTATATTCATGGTATTCAATGGTTCATTTTATGATTGTTAATTTTTGGACATATGATTCAATTGATTACGATGTGGTAAGGGACATTGTCTCAATTTCCATTTCATTGAGACTAACATGGTATTGTGCACCTAAAAATTATTATTTGGTGTATCTACTACCCATTTGAGATAATTTTTTCAAACTTTATTAAATATACACATTCTTGTGTCATGGATATGATTATTTTCTAAGCTGTATTACATTTTACATTGGGTTTTTTTATTTTGAATGCTATTTTAACTTGGTAAATATTGATGAATCCATATACTCTATTAAATACCAGTATTGAAAAGGTATATTGTTCTTGTATAAATAATTATTTAGACATAAAATGATAGGCGGTACCTGCTATAGCCCCTCGATACATTGACAAGTCTAATTAGACAAAACAGTGGGCAAAAAACCATTCTTGTTTGTTTCCAAAACATAATCAAAAGGGGTTCTAACCACAGACTTAAACCATCTCGATGGTATGATTGTTCATGTTCTTGTTAAATTATTTTCAAATAATAATAATTCTTCTTATTCATAATTTAATTATTAATTTCCTTAAGGTTCTCATTATGAAAAAAAATCTATAAATGCATTTTTTATTCTCAGTTTATTGATGGAATGTATTTTTAAATTATTTACCATGACATGTTGATTATGTCTAATTGATTATGATAAAATTATTATTATTTCAGGATTCCATTATATGTAAACCTTACTTATCATTTTATCTCACCCCTTTTATTTGTTTCCTTCCCCATATTATGAATAAGAGATCATTTATTACGTTTTCAAGGATGATATTTATTATATTTTGTTATGTATTATACGTTGTTTTATTTTACTAATGTAATGTGGGTTCCATGTATGTATCTGGTTTCTTCAAGACTATTAAACTAATCGTTCCTTCTATATATGGTTCCATATAATCATGTCAATTTTATAAAATAATGCATTGGCTCTCTGTTTTTGGGGTCATGGTGTTACATATAGTCATTATTCATTATCTTGATTTATCTACATGTTTTAATGGTTATTTTTGAATAAAATAATTTTCTCAATATTCTGAGTCTTTTTATTTTATTTTTAAAACAATTTCCATGGAAACTCTAAATTTTTCCAATCTTTATGAGATAACTAAAATTGTTAATTTCTATGGTATGTATTTCCAATTAAAATGGATTTTATGATTAAATTTTAATCTATATTTGTTTTATTCATTCTTTAGTTCTTGGAAATTTTATATGAATGATGTTTGAGCTTGATATTTCTCTAATATCACGTGATCCCAATAAATATCTCTAATATATTGGGTAATGTGAAAGCGTTTACTAGTGAAAGTTTACTTATAAGAGAAATGAGAATTATAATAATATGGGATTCAATTATAAGAGCTCTTTTTACGGGTGAATGTAAGAATAATGTCCAAATTTTCCTTCATGGTGTACTTATAATGGTGTATAGATTAAATATTTTTCTTTAAATAGATAACCAAATTAAAATAGTTTTTAAGGAAGGTATATGATATTTTATAATGTTTAATGGATTTTTTTAAGGGAATATATTCTAGAGTTTTAATATATTTCCATGTAACCCGTATTATTATAATTTTTTCTTTATGATTTCATATGAAATATTCTATGAAATCTATTATTCAATTAAATTGTAGACCTGAAAAAGTATACTAATATTTGATGTCAAATGTTTATTATGAAGCAATAAAAATTTCTTACGTATTTTCTCATTTACTAATGGACTATTGAGTTTATATAATTTTATTTTCCTTATTGATATTTTTTCTCATCACATATTTTTAAATGATTTTCACACGGTTTAAGGATGTTTGGAAATATTAATAATGTCCTAGGTCTAGTTATGGGAGTTACCTTGAATAAAGATTGTGTGTCTTTATTAAGAAATTAATTTGTGGAAAAAATCTAAATTATGTGGGAATTTCAACATTAGATTGTATTATTTTATTTAATTACCTAAAACTCTAAACAAAAAATATACGTTAAATGTATCAAATTGAAACCCTTGTTAGAAAATATGTATTTATGGGTTTAATATGTTATGTGTCATCAAATTTTGTATTAAAAAAGGATTATATAATATTAGTAGTTAGGTTTTTGTTAAAACATACTATTATGATATTTTAATTTATGGTTATATTATCATAAGTTATATTTTGAATACTTACATGTTGTTTAATCTAATCAATATATGTTCTTAATTGTCTTCTATATGGGAAACAATATAGGAATGGTAGAAAGGAATTAAAAGGATAATATATCTCTAAACTAGTAACCTACAATGGGTGTAATTGAGCAGTTTATGGTAGTGTTAACTCGATTGACATAGGATATTAATAGTGTAACCGATTATAGGGAGAGGACATATTCTATTTAGAAGAACATGTTCATAATATATCATTTCGTGAAACAAAACCGTTTCAATTTTTTTAGATCATCAGACCTAGGGAATGATAAAGGATGAAATAACACTTTAGGAAATATATATGATGTTCTAGGATGTCGGGAACATCAAAAGGTAATCCTAGGTATTTATCATTTTTATGGTTGAGGCTATCAATAGTGGTATTAGATTATGAACACTAATGAAAATGAATAAATTAAATACATTGAATGAATGATATTAAATGGTCTATTAATTGAAAATTATTTTCCAAATTGTATTTTACATAGAATAAAAAGGTAAATCCAAGTGTTCAAGAAAAAAAGGAGGAGGACTCTACTACTAAATGTGAAGATAATTTTATAATATTGGTCAAGTATACAGATAATTTTATTCCAGACCATGATATTAAAATTGATTTATTTCTCTCATGATTGAAGCCATGTTTATAAAGGGATGTGGTTAATTTTGTGCTACGATGTGATTAGAAAATTATGCAGTATACTAAGAAAGTTGAGATGGAGTTTGACGAAATTTACCATAATAAGGATGATTACCAGTTTGGGAAGTATAAAATAGGGAATCCTTCATCAAATAAATCTAATGGTAACAAAATTCAGTTACCTTCTTATAATTAGCGTGGAATGAAATATTTTGGTGATTGTGTTTTGAGAAGTGAGAATAGTTACCAATGTGAAAACCATGGACACATGGATTGTGACTAAAAATAAATGATAAATGGTAATGATTAGACTAATAATGAAAATTCAACATTGAAATATTTTAATTTCAATGATTTGGGAAATTATTCTAATTCATGTACAAATCTAGTTGTTCAAGGTGGGAATTATCAAGATTAGAAATATAAATGTGAAAAAACACTTTTTCTATTATTAAAAATGTAGTGGGAGCTTTAATTGGAGTGATGATAGCTGTATTGGTTATTTATTCATATTATGATAACATCTTATTTGATTCAGGATCAATGCATCTTTTTATCTAATAATATTCTAAGTTAAATGGAAATACCATATCAAGAAATAAAGTCATAAGTCTTGGTAAAAACTCACAAGGGTAGTATAAAGGCAACTAGAATTTATATAAATATCCTTATTATCATATGCGGAATGGTTCTCCTACAAAACATGATATCATTCCTGTTGTAGTATTTGATATTATTTTGGGAATGGATTTGATAATTTTTTATGCTAAGATAGATTGTAGAGATTGGATAATTATTTTTGAAAATGAGTTTCAGTTTTAGTATACGAACGGATTAATACCATTGAAAACATATCAATTATGTGATAAAATAATAAAAGATATATAAGTGAATATTTTCTTGAACATATTATTGAAGGAACAAAAAATTTAAAATTGGTGACATGCCATTAGTAAATGAAAATCTGGACGTATTTCTTGATTATTTTCATGGTATTATTTTGAAACAAGAAGTATAATTTAATTTTGATATAGTTCTTAATGTATATTTAATTTTAAAACCACTCTATGAAAAAGATATAATTTAGTTGTTATAATAAAAAACATTACCTGAAATAATTGATAATGGTTTCATCTAAACTATTAATTCTCCTTGGGGTACTCTTATTATATTTGTTAAGACTATGTATGGTTCCATAAGGCTTTAAATTGATTATAGAGAACTCAATAACATAATGATTAACAATAAGTGTCCTTTAAATCATATCAAGGACTTATTTGATCAGTTCTAGGGAGCACACTACTTTTCAAAGACTAATATAAGGTCTGGGTACCATAAATAAAAAATGAAGGTATAAGTCATTCAAAATATTACACTTTATACAAGGTAGGGTCATTATGAGTTTGTGGTTATGATTATCTGGTTATAAAATGAACCCTTTTTATTTATAGATCTAATATATAGAGTGTACCAAGATTACATGGATAAATTTGCGGTTTTTTTCAGTTGATATTATTGTATACAATTAAAGTTTTTAAGAACATGAGAAATTTTTATGTATTATTCTAAAAACATTAAAATAAATATTTTTTATTGAAAATTTTTTAAATGTAAATTTTGGTTACAAAAACATTCATTACATTGATGTATTATTTCAAATATGGAATAACTATTGATCATTCTTGAAACAACCCAGAACTGCCAACCCATTAATCTGTGGGAAATATTGTGGTTGAGGTTTATTTGGAATGTCTTGAAGTGTTGGGTGAGTTAAGGGAAGTGTTTTGAGGATCTTTGGAGGAAAATCTATGTTTTAGATGATGGAAGTAGATCATGGTTTTAGATCAACAATGGTAGATCTCTGGCAGTATATCACCAATAGTAGATCACTTAACTAGAGGTAGATAACAGAATTGGTGGTATATAAAAAATGGTAGATCTCTAGAGGTAAATCATCAATGGTAGGTCTCTAGTAGTAGATCACCAATGATAGATCTCTAGAATTACATCACTGATGATAGATCACCGAACTAGAGGTAGATCATAGAATTGGTGGTAGATTACTAAACTAATGGTAGATCAAAAATGGTAAATCTATAGAAGTAGATAAATAATGGTAGATATATTATTTTATATCACCAATAGTATATCTATGGTTGTATATCATCAATGTTTGATAACTGAACTAGTAGTTGAAAACTGAACTGGTAGTAGATCACCAATGGTAAATCACTAGATGTAGATCACAAATGGTAGATCTCAAGATGTATATCACCAATATATATCATTGACATGGAGTTAAATCACTGAAATTATGGTAGATCATTGAACAAGTATTAGATCCCAACAATATATTATAGGTGGTAGTTCTATAGTGAATCAATTTTTTTTTCAGAATTTCAATTTTTTCCTTTTTGATGTTGTTTTTAGGAAAAATTGTTATAATGCATTACTTAATGGAATTTAAAAACATTTAAAATATGGATAATTATATTATATATTAATTAAATTTCCAAAGAATTTCTAAAATATAATACCAAGTGGAATATAGGAGATATTTATTTATTTCTCATGTAAACTGTATCAAAACCCACTTATACCAGATCATATAATTTTAAAGTGAATATCCTTCCTTCATTCCTTCAGGATTACATACTATTGGGATTAGAGGTTCCATATACTTCTTTCCTTGGATTTGTGTAACATTGTTGCTACATTTGGATTGAGTTCCCCATAGGTTCTCTCCTTCAGTGTGCGCATCCCCTTTTTATAGTGCATCAATTTTTGTAATGCTCTTTATTTTAGGTATGAATTCATTAATTTCTCCATTATGTGTATCATGTGGGGAGTGGTGATTATGTTTTTCTATGTGTAAATGGTTTCATCCAAATTAAAAAATATATATAAATAAATTAAACTAATTTAGTGAGGGGAATGGTAATGAAAGAATGATTTTACCATTTTGATATGGGTTTTTGTAGAAATTGTATGGGAAAGTACCCACTAAAAATCATGGTCATTGGGGGTCCTTTTTGGGAACTAGTTTGATGATTTTTGGAATTCATTTTTGTGGTTTTTTACATCACCTAAAATGTAATTGGATATTTATGTATACTTATTTAATGAATTGAATGTCCCTATATCTTATGGCTTGTCTGATAACACACTTAAATAAAGAATTTGAATTAAATAAAAGGCCCTATGTATAATCTGAAAAATGATCTGTGTATTCTATAATGTGTTTTTTGATGTGATTGTGTGTCGTGTCTTGGTTGTGATGATGTAATGTATGAGTGATTTCTATATTGTGATGTGTATGGGGGTAGTGGATGAGATGTGGTTGTGAAGTGGGGGCTATAATGGTGCTTGTGGTGTGGTTATGTAGTAGTGATATGTAAGTTGTTATAATATAATGGAAGGAAGATATGGATGTGGCTATTGGGTTTTTGAGTTGTACAATCTATAGTTTGTTTTTTCTCAATAGTTTCCCATTTATTATTGGAAATAACATGGATTGGATAATAGAATAATAAAGTATAATAGTCTCTCTGGTTTAAATGGTGTTTTGATGAATATAAATTATTAGGATGAAAAGTGTTTAATGAACTAGAAGTTCTAATTTAAATGGGTTGATAAAAAATAATCTAAAAATTATCATTAATTGAATATGGTTTTTGGATTATGGATTTTGTGGGGTTTTATGCATTTATAAGAAGCATCAAATTGAGGGAATGTTGGGAGTTTGTTAGTACCTTTGTTGTGAACCCCTAGTATTTGTATGTGTGTAGATATTATATATACATTGTATTTACTTTTGATTTTTTATATTCCCCTAACATGTTTAAAACCATGTACTGACACACACACACACACATATATATATATATGTATATTTGGTTTTTTTTAACATCCCAATGGGAGGATGGATGGATGGCTACCCTCTCTTACCTAATCCCACTTCCAGGCATTGGGGACATGAATAGACTATGATGGAAAATGGTAAAAACTATTTCTATCTAGATGTGATGTGATGTGATGATTTGGAATGAATTATGATGTGGTTCATGCATGGTAGTTGTAGAGAATAAGGTTTATGTCCTTCGTGTTCAAGCTACCTTACTACACTGGTTAAAATATGTGATGTAATGCGATGAACCATGTGTTTTTAGGTTAGATGTGGTGTGATTTGATGACATAGATTTCTATGGGTGAGATATGATGTGATGTGTTGTGAAGTTGTATTAAAGGAGTGAGAGCACTGACAGGTTCGTCGTTGGGGTGTGAGAGAAGAATATCAGTTGTAAAGAGTTGTGGGGTGACCTTTATTGATTTGATTTATATTATGTTATTATTCTTTGATGAATTATTTGGTTAGAGATCCATGGTGAGTATGTGTATGGTTAGTATACCTATATAGGTTCTATTTGGTTCTACCATTTTCTAATTGCTGCATTAGTATTCCCTTTTCACATGTGCATGAAAGAATTTGGTTTTTCTATTGAGAATCCATGTATGCTCACCTTATGTATATATAATTATTTTCAGTTTTTATAGGACTATAAGGACCATGAGGGACATTAATATCATGGATATTCGGAATATTGCTATGCCACCACTTTATCTTTACTTTTGGGTATTTACTTTGGACACTTTTATCTGTGTTAGTTTTATCTATACATGCTTTGTGGAATAGTTTTTGGATTTCATTTATATTATGTTATGGTGTTTCATGAAGTTTATTCATATTATCTCCTGATACTATTCATATTATAGAGGGTAATTCCTAGCATACAACATATTTTAATACCCTTGGAGATATCCTCTAACCCATAGCCTACTGGAGGTGGGACTCATGGATCATTATCTGTCTCCTCGCATTTTCATATCATTTGAGGGAGTGGGTCATGACAAAGTGATATTAAAGATGATTATTAAGAGATAAGATTCACTTTAGGTTGTGGAACAATGATGATTTCAAAGGTTTGTATGGACATAGTTCCTATTGAAATTGTGGATTGAAATAGGCTAGAGAGACTGGCTTTGACATCTGATGTTCGGTCCCCTCGTGATTTAGTTCATAGAATCTGAGTTTATTGAATTACCAAGTGAGGTGGAACTATTTACAGTTGAGAGACCTAAGATAGGTACATGAATCATTATAAATTTTATTTCTCAATTTGGGGTTTTTTAGGAATGTTAAAATGAATAATTTAAATTAAAATGAAACTAAATAAAATTCCATACTTCCAGTCTTAGGAAATCATTATTTTCATTTCCAACTACGGATTCTAGTAAACATCTATGTGTGTCTCAGGTAGTAGAGGTTTATTAGAATGACTTAATTGATCATCATAGGGTTGATTCGATTGAGTATGAATATCAGTGGTGCAGGATGGTGTGATATTTTTGATGGTAGTATTTTGGGAGGTATGAGGAAATAATTTCTGACGAGGAGATAGAGAGCTTACTAGAGGAGTTAGAGATATATTTTTGTTTTATTTGGGCCATGATGGAGTACAATATCCTCTTAAAAGTTCTTCATATGTGTGTAGAAACATGTCGGTGGTGGATGTCGTACCTCTATGGGTGGAAGGAGAAAGATGTTTCTTGGGTCAAATTACAGAGGGAGAATCATGCAGAGTTCCTCTCATCAACCATGAAGGTTGTAAAGAATCAATAGATACTATTCCTTCATATGAGTAGTATATCTATGTAGGAGGTTGGGATTAATTTCATGGACATTCTATGTTTCTCCCCAAATATTTTTCCTAATGAGGAGTCTCATGCGAGATGTATTTATGAGGTAATATGTCCTCTGATCCAGTATACAGTTACTCCTTTTAGGTTTCCGATGTGTCTGGAGGTTTAGAAGAAGGAGGAGGTGATTGAGAGGACACACTCATGAGGAGGTTTACCATGAGAGAGAAACCGGCAGTGTTTCTCAAATTGTAAAGTTTGTAGTGGTAGGTCTTAGGCAGCATGGCTATAGAGGATTAGACCAATATGGATTCGACCTTAGCAGCTTACATTCTGTAATTATAGGGCCAGTGGTTTCTATGCCCTTTAAGGGGAATTCAGTCCAACAAGATTCATATGTGGGGTTTATATCCATCCTCAATATCAAAAATAAGTGGATTCATGAACTCAGTTTCGTAGTGGTGTATAGTTTTAGTGTCATCATTTGTTGTAGTTACCAACAAAGCTATTTCAATAATAGGGGTTCTAGGATTAATCCCTAGATATAGTGGAGGAGGCAGGTAGATACTGACCTCTGGATGTTACTTGAGTTTAGGTACCTCGACTAGAGTGTGTTCATGGAGGAATCCTTCAGTAGAGAGGTTGATGAGTTAGGCATGTTTAGTTTCATGTAGCAAAGGCCACAGTTCCATATGGGCCATAAATTGTTATAGGTATGACTGATTTCTCATATACCCTTGTCTATTCATTGTTTTATTCAATAACTTAGCACTCCTTCTTTACACCCAATCTAGTCCACTATATTGAACTGGACATAGAGATTATTTCTTTTCCCCTAGTGTTGAGTATTATAGTAAAATGATTGACCATCTTGTTTGATGTGTGCTAGGGGTGTAGACTGATAAAGGGGCTAAATCAGTCCCATGTGGATATTTTCTAATAATAGTTTTAACCTTAATATTCCATACTAAACTAAATTGGTTTTATTATGCACATAATTTTATCAACTAATTCTCAAGGATAGTCATGTTATTCGATGTGGATGGCCAGTGTGTGGTTTTCATGGTGATCAATATTGTCTGGTGGGAAGTAAGCATGTAGGGAACCTTCATTCCTTGATGGAGATGTTAGTATAATACCAGGTTGGGGTTGTTCCTAGGATCATATAAGAGTGCAATGATTTTTTCCCCAAGGGGTTTATGAAACTACCTCCTTGACCTGACACTGACTTTGGGATTGATTTGTGAAAGCGTGGCTGATTGTCGCCTATCGACTGGTAATGTTTCCAGTTCTCTGCTAATGTGTATAGCAACACTTAGGTCTAATCCTCAACGATGATAATTTTTTTATAATCAGTTGTTTGAAGTTAATTGTATTCTGATTGGGGGGGTCTGTTTGCAGAGCTTATGAAATAATTAATGGATGGTGTCTGATTTAAAAAATTGATAAATATTGGGGTGAGTTCATTATTGTGGATTTAATTTATGATATCCTTGAGCTTCACTTTATATTGCATAAAATTAATACCCACATTACAAGATGATTTGGATAGGAATTCCCAAGTGTTAAAGCTTTAATCCAAGCCTTAACAGAAGTTTGGTTTCTAATAATTACCATTACTTGTTTATGTTAGTGAATTTTTTGTTCCAATAATCCATGGAATCCACATATTAAACAAAACATGTCATTAATCCATGACATATAAAGTTCAACCTGCAGAATATTAACTCAAAGAATACTCATCGAGAAAAGACTCTCAATCACTTAATATCCCCAAATTATAACTCACTTCAATGGTAGATTTACTCATCCATTTAAATGATTAGTAATCTGGTTATAATTATTATAATGATAAATTTACAGAATAAGAAAAAGAAAGGGTTAATAAAAGAGTGGTGCGTCGAACACACACACAAACGTTGAAGGGAATAAAATACTGAATTTAGATTGAATGAGAAAGCAATTGAAGCGAAGGGGATTAAACTGTATTTAAAATATATTAAGAACATTAATATTTAACTATAGAAGGTGGATGAGAATAAGAGATATTGAATATGAAACTCGCATTAAAACAAAATTACAAAGAAAGAGACTTACAATATTACAACAATGAAGAAAACAAATGTAAATGAAAACAAAGAGAAGAAGAAAGGTCTCTCAAGTGAAAACATGAGTATGGAGGTCCACCCAAGCACTTGGAAAGGCTTTGGTCATGCCAATATGTGATTCTCTCTTCTTAAATTCTAACCCCTTTGAAGGATAGGAGGGCGATGTATTTATTGCCCAAGGAAGTGGACTGTTGGAATTCATAATCTATCCCTTTAATTGGCTCTACTATGTGGACATCAAGATAGCCGAATCTCTAGATATCGCCATCTTCAAAGATATAGATACCAATGTTGTCTGACTTCTATCAAAATTTGGATTCATGTGGACATATGGATCCAATGTTATGTCATTTTTATTAAACAATGTTCAACATTCCATTTCAATCCATGCGTTTTTGATGGCCAAAATTTGAATGTATTTTCAAATAGGAAGATGCATTAAAATCAGAATTCTTTCTTCAACAATGTCTTCCGACTATATCTCTTCTTTCACACTGCAATATATCATATTTATTTGATTACTATATCATGAGACATGTCATGAATACTTTACTAATTTTAATTCTCGACCAGAATGGTGGTATGTACTTAAATGCATTAGTTGTGCCCCTCGTTATTGGAGTTGGGCCTAAAAGTTTTTCCCATTACTCATTTCATTGGTATCCGAATGTTTGAGGAGAATTAATGACTTTTACCTTCTGTATTGAGGCTAGTAATTCAATCTTCATGGATGGTCTAGTTTCTTCACACATTCCTTAGGCCCTCTTGAGTGGTCCATATGAGCCATAAAATGGTAGAATTGGCCCATGATCCCTTCTAATTAAATGTTTCATATTGAGTTAGGAAACCTAAAAAACAAGAAATAAACAATTTGGATCATTATAGGGATAGTTATAAATAAAATAGTAAACTGACTAAATTGGACTTCGAAAAAATGCTCAAAAATTATACATAGTATTAAAAATTTAATATTTTACACAAATTATGCACATTACATATATTATAATTAAAGGGAGTATATAATAAGTCATGAAAATATTAATAACATCAACTCCCCCACACTTCTCCTTTCTCATTTCCTCATGTGCAACAAATATAAAAAATGAAAAAATAATTTTCACTCACCAAAAAATATTAATATTTTTTTTTCTCTAGTCAGGGGTGGTTTAGACTATTTCACCCATCCATATAGAAATTATCCTAAAACTTTTAGAGAAACAATTTCAAAAAACAACTATTCTTTCATGCTCAAATTTAAAAATGGAAAATGTTGTTACTCAAAAATCACACCTTTCAAGATAATAAAATTCATTTGTGAAGGTTCACTCTTTCACCAACCAAAAGGGTAAATCATAGAGTTTGAAAGAGATATCAGCTTCCAATCCCTATCCAAAGTGCACAAGAATCAAGAGGTCTTTTGAAGAGGTTTTTCTGTGGCTATGGGATGGTAGGAATATAATGTCCAAGAGAGAGAAGAAGAGGGGTAAAACACAAAAATGGAAAAAGAAATGAAAATTGTTTTTGAAATGATACATGAAAGGAAATGAAAACATGTATTTAAGAGGGAATGAAAATGCGAAATAAGAAAAAAAAATTGGAATGAAATATGAAGGAAATGAGAAGATGAAATATTTAAAAAACACAAAAAATCTCCAAATGACATAATAATATAATGAAAGTGTTCCTTTTTTTTGAGAAAGTTGAACTTGAAACAGTTCTCACACTCATATACCAAACCATGGTTGATCTCCTCACAACACTAATTGTAATAGTTATAACAATATAAAAGTCTATGAAATAGTGATTTTTTTACAAACCCAAGACACAACCCAATTTTTTTTATTTTGTTTTCAGTTTTTTTTAATTTTTTTATTGAACACTTGTCAATAAAATTCGAAAAATATTTTATAATCGTATATACATTCCCAAACCCCACTAAAGGACAAGCTCTACCCACCACTAAAATGGATGATTTCCGTAATGAATATGATAATATGGTGACATCAACAAAGGTTACCCAAAATTAAATCCATTCCTCCCACACTTAAATTACAAAAAATTATACAATGAAAATCCGTGTTGATATTGGGTGGGAAAAGGTACTGGGATTGTAAAGTTGTTAACTCTGAAAATGTTTTCATAGGCTTGAAGGAGCATTCAAAAGGAGTATTAATTTAAGGGAAATGTGAGGCTATTTGGCTGTTATAATTCTCACATGGTTCAGAAAATTCCTCTTTTATATTAATGCACACCAATGTAGAAAATTTAGCTTGAAGTCCACAAACTCAAGAATCACAAATGGGGGGGTGAAAAAAAACATTTTGAAAAGATGCTCATAGGTGGACTTGGCATGAAATCTAATGATGTTCCTCACGGGTGGGTAAAATCATTTTCCAAATCAAAAATTAAGCATTCAAAATTTTTTGGTTTTGACACAGTATTCTTCATCTAATTTATAAAGAAACCACAAATGTTTTGATATGAAACCATGTCTTTTGACCCCTCAAAGTGATTGGACAAAATTTGAAAATTGGAAGGTGAGTAATCATGATTTTTCTTTTCATATTGTAGTTAATTTTTTTTTTGTTATTTTAGTTTTTTATTAAGACAAACCTACAGAAAAAAATAAAGAGTAAATAAGACAATGTGATGAGGAATGTGGTAAAAAAATGATAATTAGGGAGGAAGAAGAAGAAAGACAGTGATAGAGAGAGAGAGAGAGAGAAAGGGAAAGAGGTGCCCTCTGGTTTGGATTTGGTGGGTCTCCATCTCTATCCAATGGTGGGTCTACTGTGGATCCTATGGAAGTCGATATGGTTCCAGGATTGTGTTTCCTCTCATGTTGATGCTTTAACCAATGTCCATTAACTGTGAATGTCATTTTTGAATAACAGTCTTGGAATTGCACTACACCAAATGGGTAAACATTATTAATAACAAAAGGGCCTTCCCAAAGAGAATTAAGCTTACTTGGGTGACGCCGAAATTGAGAATTGAAGAACATTACCTTTTCACCTTCATGAAATACCATTATAAAGATGTGTTTATCATGGAGTTCCTTGGATTATTCATTTTAGTGATTATAATTCTCATAAGAATCAAGTCGAAACTACTCTAGTTTAGCCAATTGCAACAATCTTTCTTCACCAGATTTTTCACAACCAAAATTACAGGTTTTCACAGCCCAAAAATATTTATGTTGTATTTCAATTGGTAGATGAAATTGTTTACCAAAAAAATAGCCTAAAAGGAGACATCCCAATGGGTGTTTTATAGGCAGTTCGATAAGCCCATAGTGCTTCACCAAGTCTTTCAAGCCAGTCTTTTCTGGTGGGTTTGAAAATTCTCTCAAGAACTCTTCTCACTTCTCTATTAGAAAGTTCATCCATGCCATTTTTTTAGTGGTGATATGCAGTTGAATTTTTATGCACAAATCGATTATTTTTCAAAATATATTCCATGGTTTTATTAAAAAAATGGGTTCTTAAGTCACTGATCAAGGCACATGGTGTGCCAAATCAATGGAAGATGTGTGTCCTTAAGAACTCACTAACAGTATGTGAATCATCCTTTCTAGTGGGTTTGGACTTGACCCACCTAGAAACATAATCAACCGCAAGAGTAATGTATGAGAATCCATTGGAAGGGGGAAATGGTCCCATAAAATCAATTCCCCAAACATCAAAGATCTCACAGAAAATTAAAGGCGTTTGGGGAATTTCATTTCATTCGGAAATTGTGCCAAACTTTTGGTAAGTGGGACATGATTAAAAAAATCATGAGAGTACTTTAAGGGTGAAGGCTAGAAGAATCTAGATTCTAGGACCATTTGGGAGGTCCTTCATTGTCCAAAGTGTCCACCACCAGGCATTGAGTGACATAATTCTAATATGGAAGAATGTTCATTTTAATCGACACATCTCTTTATTACCATGTCAGCCCCAGTTTTCCAAAGTTTATTTTCATCCCAATAATAGTATTTTGAATCACTTTTCAACATCAGTTTTTGTTCTTTTGAGAAATTTTCAGGAAAACACCAGAAACCATGTAATTTACAATTGGGGCTTACCATGGAATTTCTGGAGTGAGAGATGAAAGGTGGTCAGTTGGAAATTCTAGATCAATTATTTCAGAATAAGAGAAGAATTACAAATTCTACTTTAAGTGATCAGCCACAGGGTTTTATTTTCATGTTCTATCATTTATTTCAAGGTCAAACTCTTGGAGTATTTGGATCTATCTTATTATCCTTAGTTTGGAATCACTTTTCTTGAGTAAGAACATTATAGTAGAATGGTTTGTGAAGATAATTATTTTGGCACCTAAGAGATCGGACCGGAATTTATCCAAGGAAAAAAACTACTAAATGTTCTTTTTCAGTGACAGTTTAGTGAGATTGAGTTTCATTAAATGTTTTAGAGGCATAATAGATTACATGAGGAATTTTTTCTCTTCTTTGACCAAGAACATCCCCAAAAGCTCTATCAGAAGCATCACACATCAACTCAAAGGGTAAGGACCAATCTGGAGGTTGGATTATTGGGGCAGATGTAAGAGCAGTTTTGAGTTCAATGAAGGCTCTCTTGTAAACCTCATCGAAATGGAATGTGACTTAATTTTAGAAAATCCTGGTGAGTGGGAGGGAAATCCTACAGATTTTATGGATGAATCACTGATAGAAACAGGCATAACTGAAGAATGAATGGATGTCTTGAATATAAGATGGTTCAGGAAGTGATTGGATCACTTCAATTTTGGAAGGATCAACTTCAACACCATCTTTTGAAACTATGATCCCTAGAACAATCCCATTTTCAACCATGAAGTGACATTTTTAAAAATTTAACACAAGGTTACACTTGACACACTTTTGAAGGACTAGAGAGAGTGAATTTAAGCATGATTTAAATGAATCGCCATAAATGGTAAATTCATCCATGAAGAAATCCATGAAATGATCAATAAATTTAGAAAATATACTCATCATACACCTTTAGAATGTTGTCGGAGCATTGCAAAGGCGAAAAGGCATTCTCTTAAATGCATATTCTCCAAAGGGGCGTTTGAGAGTGGTCTTTTCTTGGTCCTGAGGTGCGATTGGGATTTGGAAGCACCCGATGTATCCATCAAGAAAGCAATAGTGTGACTTTCTAGCTAATAGTTCTATAATTTGATCACGGAATTGAAGAGGGTAGTGATCGTTTTGTGTTTCAACATTGAATTTCTTATATTCGATGACCACACGCCATTTTTTCTTCACTTGAGTTGTGACAACCTTGCCATGTTCATTTTAGAAAACATTTATCATACCTTTCTTAGATACAAATTGAATTGGACTATCCCATTCACTATAAAAAATTGGATAGATAATACAAGTTTGAAGAAGCTTGTTGATCTCTTCCCTAACGACCTCATGGGTGAGTGGATTGAGTCCTCTTTGTGGCTGTATAATTGTTCTGGATGATTCCTCAAGATGGATGTGATGCATGAAAGGAGAAGAGTTGATTCATGGTATATTATCTAGGGTCCAACCTAAGGCCTTTTTGTTTTCCTCTAACACCTGAACAGGTTTTGACTCCTCAGTTTCAGTAATTGAAGCAGATATAATTATAGGATATGAGTGATAATGGAAAAGGAATGCATATTTTAGCTTTCTTGGAAGAGTTTTTAGATCTGTGTCATCTTTAATTTGTTGGTTAGACAACTCATAAATGGATGAAGGGACTACACTTACTTTAGATTCATTTTCCATAATATTTTCGAAGGTGGAGCAGTAGAGATCATAGTTGATGTGGGATTGAAGAGAGTTTTCATGTTCCTCAAGATTGATGGAGTCTATGAATGAGATTTCAACATAAACTTCACCATTTATAACTTGGTTTATCATGGTGCATATTTCACAAGATCCTTTATCTTTTGAACAAGAAGAGAATGATGGATTGGGGTTCAATTGACTCTCATAAGTATCCTTAGAAGCATGGATTGAGAATATAGAGTGATCCTCAGATTGGTATTGAATGTCTTGGAAAATGTTGAACTTGACTACTTGGTCACCAAAATCCATGGATAAGATGGCTGAATAGACATGAATTTTGTTTCTAGAAGTCATGAGGAATGGTATTCCTATAACTAGGGGAGATCGAGAAGTGTTCGTCTCACCTTCCATGTTAAGGACATAAGAACCGGCAGGGAAGATAAGATCATTAACACGAACAAGGACATCCTCGATTATAACCTCAGGACTACAAGTTCTTAGATTTTCCAATTGATTGAAAATACCCATTGGATATAAGGGACCTAGACTAAGGTTAGAGAAGATAGACTTGGGCAGGACATTAATTGAGGCTCCTAGGTCTATGAGTGCATAGTCAAAGTTGGAACTTCCAATTTTTCATGGAACTATAAAGGTCCCTAGATCATTTCACATTATAGGAATAGACTGTTGGGTGGAATCTTTTTCAAAGGTCCTAAGTTGCCTCTTATGGGTGCACGATTTATTAAAAATTTTGGCATACATAGGAATTTTTTTATGTCATCCAAGAGGGGAATGTTGACTTAAACTCATCTAAAAATGTCATGAATTTCAGGATCAAGTTCAAAGGACTTATTTGGCTTAGAAAAAGCTTGAGGAAAAGGAATTGGGTTCCTAATTGGAATGGAAGGAGGTTAGGGAATGGATTCAGATTCCTTTTAATGTTTCTTGTTCTTTTAATTTTATAGTTCAACATTTAAAGGATTGTTGAAGGACTCAACTAGAGGCATATCAATTTTCATTCCTGATCAAAGGGCAATTGCACTTAAATTACCCTTTGGATTGGGTAATGGTTGAGTTGGGAGTTGGGAAGAATATTATTTTTGTTGCTAGCCCAAGTGGTATGAAAGTTGACCAATTTGGGTTTCAATGTTCTTGATACTAGAACGGGTGACAGAGGCAAGATCTTCCACTGCACTTTCCCATGGTTTCTTCGAAGAAGAGGCTTGTCCCGAATTGGGATTACCTTGATTTTGGTTCTTGGGAAAGTTATTGTATTTGTTTGGGAATTGGGGATGCTCATTAGGATAGTGGAATCCTAGATAAGGATTGTTCCTTTTATTCTGAGGAACAATGTGATAAGGCTGTTGGAAGTTACCAACACCTTGACCATATTGAAACTAGTTCGGGTTTTGAGGAGGGAAATGAGGGGGATGAGAGATGGGATTACCATGCCTCAGGCCTTGGTTATATGAAGGAGAGAAGGGCTCATAGTGAGTTTGGTTGAAGTTTCTAACAAACTGACCTGATTGTTCAGTGTTGGTGTTCCTCTGAGCATATGCTACATTGAGCTTTACTGGTCCAAATGAATCGGATTGATCCTATTGAAGTTGTGGACATGTGTCAGTTGGATGGGATGGGGAGTTCTAGATTCCACCGTTTTTTGACAGGTCCAGGAAACATTGACTGCGTAGAAGACGAGTTTGGGGCTTTGGATGCCACGACTAGTTGTCAAACAAGACCTCTAAGTTCAGTCATCCACTCTGACATCCTGTACATCTCTATTGACTGACTATCTTGGGCTTTTTTGACTTGATCATGCACTCTAGTATAGAATTTTTGTGTGTTCACAGCCATGTTTCTTATAAGATCTATTGCAGCTACAGGAGTTTTATCAAAAAGAGCACCACCACTTGCGGAATCAATGAGGGTTCTCTCCATAGCCAATAACCCCTCATAGAATTATTGGATAAAGAGTTGGTCAGGGATTTGGTGATGTGGATAGGTTTCAACAATCTTTTTGAACCTCTCCCAGTACTCATGGAGTGATTTATTTGGGAATTGAAAAATACTAATTTTTTCCTTTCGGATAGAAGCGGTACGAGAAGTAGGAAATAATTTCTTTAAAAATAGTCACTTCATGTCATTCCATGTGGTTATGGAACCAGGAGGGAGGTAGTAAATCCATGACTTGGCAGAGTCAGCTAGGGAGAAAGGGAATTCTTAGATAATGATTTGTTCCTCACAAACCCTTTGAGGCTTCATGTTAGAGCACACCACTTTGAACTCTTAAATGTAGAGATGTGGATCCTCACCGCCTAGCCCATGGAAACGATGAAGAAGATGAATCAATCCTAATTTGAGATAAAAGTAAGCCAATTTGTATATTTAATACCAAGATTTTGGAAATCAGTATCAGGGGCATCAAGTTATTTAAGTGTTTGTTCCCTAGGATTAGCCATATTTAATTCAAATGGTTGGAGAAGGACTGGTTCTTGAATGAGTTGATTATTTCTTATGTTCGTCCTAAGATGGGGAAGAGTCCACTAAATATTAGGGAAAAACAAATATGATGGATTTTTGGGAGGATACGGGGAATTCAGAGATATTTGGAAGAAAGATGAAGACAATTTCATTCTTTGTGTTTTCTGTTTATGAGTTTTATGTGGACGAAAGGTTTTTCTTTGTGTATTTTTTTATTTTATTTTTAAATTTTGTTGTGATTTTTATTTTTTTACAATAACCAAAAACTATTGACTACATAAATAACCATCCCTAACAATTACTCCATTTGAAAGCATGGTAGATTTTCACCTCTAAACTAGTAAAGCATCTGGTGCTCTTCTAATGTGTATTGCAGCACTCTGGTTGAATCCTCTGCAATGATACCTTTTTTTATAGTCGGTTGTTTTTAGTTAATTGTATTCTGATTTGGGGGGGGGGGTTGTTTGAAGAGCTTATGAAATTATTTATTTGTGATTTTTTATTTAAAAAATTGGTAAATATTGGGGTGAGTTAATTATTGGGGATTTATGCTTATGATATCCTTGAACTTTACATTATATTGCATTAAATTAATACCCACTTCACAAGATTATTTTGATCGTAATTCCCAAGGCCTAAAGATTTAATCAAAGACGTAACATAACATAGGGTTATAATCATTACCATTACATGTTTATGGTAATGTATTAGTGGTTATAATAATCCATGGAATCCACATATTAAACAAAACATGTCATTAATTCATGACATATAAAGTTCAACATACACAATATTAACGTAAAGAATACTCATCAAGAAGAGACTCTCAATCAATTAATATCCACAAATTATAACTCACCCCAATGGTAGATTTACTCAGTCATTTAAATGACTAGTAATCTAGTTATAATTAGTATGATTATAAATTATGAAGATAAGAAAAAGAAAGGGTTAACAAAAGAGTGGTGCGTCGAACACACACACAAATGATGAAGGGAATTAAATACTAACTTTAGATTGAATGAGAAAGTAAAATAAGGGAAGGGGATTAAATATTATTTAAACTATTTTAAGAAAATTAATATTAAACTATTGAAGGTGGATGAGAATAAGAGATATTGAAGAAGAAACTTTCATTAAAACCAAATTAGAAAGAAAGAGACTTACAAGATTACATAAATGAAGAACGCAAAAGTAAATGAAAACAAAGAGAGGAGGAAGGGTATATCAATTGAAAACATTAGTATGGAAGGTCCTCCCAATCCCTTGGAAAGGCTTTGGTCGTGCCAATGTGTGATCCTCTATTCAGAAATGATAACCCCTTTGAAGGATAGTAGAGGGATGTATTTATCACCCAAGGAAGTGGACTGTTGGAATTCCCAACATGTCCCTCCACTTGGCATGACAATTTGTACATCCAAATAGCTCAATCTAGAGATATCTACATCTTAAATGTGTTAGATAATAATTTTGGAAGACTTCTCTCAAAATTTGGAGTCATTTGGACCTATGGATCCAATGATATGGTGGTTTTATTAAAAAAAAGTTAAACTATCGATTCCAATACATGCTTTTTCAATGGCCAAAATGTGAATGGATTTTGGAATAGAGAGATGCATTAAATTCATAATTCTTTCTTCAACAATGTCAATAGCATATTTTTTCTATCTCCTACTAAAAAATCGTATCTTGATTTGATGACTAGATCAGGAGACATGTCATGAATACTATACTAATTTTACTTCCTGACCAGATTGGTGGGTTGTACATCAATGCATTAGTTGGGCCCTTAGTTCATGGATTTGGGCACTAAAATTTTTATACATTACTACATGCATTGGTATAATAATGTTTGCGGAGAATTAATGAATTTTCCCTTCTCTATTGAGCCCATTAATTCAATATTTCTGTATGTTTCAATTTATTCACAGATTCTGTAGGCCCTCTTGTGTGGTACATATGAGCCTTCAAATGGAAGAATTGGCCCCTGATCACTTCTAATGAAATGTTATATATTGAATTAGGAAACCTAAAAAACAAGAACTACACTATTTGGATGAGTAAGAAGACAGTTATAAATAAAATAGTAAATAGACTTAATTGGACTACTTCTAAAAAATTCTCAAAAATAATACATAGTATTAAAACATTAATATTTCACACAAATTATGCACATTACATATAAACTCAGTAAAGGGAGTATATAATAATTCATGAAAATATTAACAACATCAATTTTATTCCTAGTGCTTATATGATATCAATGACTTCTTATCAGATCGAACCTTCTATTTTTTGGGATTAGAATATTTAGATAGACAATCTGATGTTTAAGGGTTTCATCCAGCCAAGTGTTTCACTCTTGGGTGTTGTGGTGTTATTTTCTAAGAAGGTGGATGGTAGTATGAGGTTTTATGTAAACTATTTGAGGTTTAACGAAATAATTATTAAGAATTTATATCCTCTTATGAGGATCAATGGTCTTTTTGACTTGTTTAAAGGAGATATATGGTTCTCCAGGATTGATCTAAATTCTACATGTCACCAGTTGAGGGTGGAGGGTAGAGATATCTAAAATAATGGCTTCATATATAGGTATGGGAATATTGAGTTAAATTTCATGACCTTAAGTGTCACTAACATGGAAAATGTGTTCATGGGAACCATGAACTTTGTGTTTCATTAATTCATGGACTAGTCAGTTTTTGTATTGATTAAGAACATTCTGATCTACTGAAAATCTAGGTAGGATCATGATAATCAAATCAGAGCCATAATATAGGTTCATTGACTCAACTATATATATAGAAAAGTTTTCATGTGTATTTTTTTGACATGCATGGTGAATTTACATGAGAATATGGTGTCTCGGTAGGGTGTGGCATTAGAGTCATCAAATGTTGAGGTAGTAGTTTCTTGTGTAGCACCCAAGAATGTGGAAGAGGACCACATCTTCCTATGTATTGCAAGATATTATCAAATTTTATTGCCTGTATTCTATTGATTTTAATCACCATTGAATTTGTTGGCTATAAAAACTAGGATTTTCAATGGACTAATCAGTGCTAGACAACATTCAGTTACCTTAAGGGGAAGTTGGTCATCACTCATCTAATTAAATTTTCAGAGGAGGGTTTCATGTTTGAGGTGTCTTGTAACACTTTCCATCATTGATTGGGATGTGTGTTGATACAATAGGATGTGGTGATATTATATGGGTCTAGGTGTTTTCTCCCCAATGAGGGTAACTATGAATCCCACAATCTAGAGCTAGTAGCAGTACTGTTTGCTCTGAAGTTTTGGAAAAATTAACTTATTGGAGAGCACATTGTGGTCATTACGGATCTTTGTAGCTTGAGGTACATCATTTATCAGCATGATCAAAACCTGTAACATTGGAGTTGGATGGAACTTCTTCAATATTATTATTTCAATATCTCAAAAAACGTATAAAAATATATTGTTATGGACTATTTTTTAGTATGAATTTATAATAAGATGTTGTTCAGGAGTATAAGGATGATTAGATATTTATGGAGGAGTTGGAAGACCTACACATAGATGAAAGTGTTGTTGATTGAAAAGGATTATTTTTTAGATGATAGTGTGGTCTTCTATGATATATTAGGTAGATTATTCTTAGTGGGGAGACATAGAGGAATAGGTTACATGTGATCATGTTGTCTATAGAGATGCATTGAAGGGATGGTTAGAGGATAGTTGAAACCAGATGATGTTTCATGAGAGGTTGTTTTGTACAATAGTGATGCATGAGGGAGTCCTCAATGATTTTAATAGATCATATTTAGTGGTACACTCAAGATTTTATAACATGTACCATGGATTAAGGGAATAGTTTCGGTGACCTGGGATGAAATGAGCAGTGGTGGATTTTGTGGATTGGTGTTTGGTCTTCTAATAGATAACGCCTGAGAAATGTGTTCCAGATAGGTTATAACATCCATTGGATGTTATTGAGTGGAAATGGAATGACATATTTATGTATTTAATCATTGGTTAACCTTGAGATCAAGGAGGTAGTGATTCTATCTTGGTAATCACAGATAAGTTGAATAAATCAAATCACATCCAGGCAAACATGGAGTCGGGTGCATTGGATTATTTCGAAAAAATGCATATGGATTAGGTGGTGCTACTTCCTGGAGTCCTGAGACCCATTATCTTTGATTAGGATAAATGTTTTACCTCAGGAGTCTAGTGGTGATTGAAACATTGTTTTAACACTCATTTAAACCTCAACACTACTTTCCACTATCAGATTGATGGGAAGACGAAGTAGACTATCCAGACAGTAGACGACACACTTCGGGCATGTGTCTTGGACTTTGGGGTATTTTGGGAACAAAATCTTCCTTTGGATGAGTTTTCTTATAATTAAAGTTATCAATAAACCATTAGCATGGCCCTCTTTGAAGATTTTTATGAGTGACATTATCATTCTCTTTTGTGATGGGATGAGGTTGGGGATTCAATAGTTTTTAGTCATGATGTGGTGTAGAGAATTATAGAAATGGTTTAGTTATTTTGAGAGAGCATGAAAGAATAGTAGGATAGGAAAAAAGTATACGATGAATGTAGGAGGATTACAATAAAGATTAAGGTTGGATTCTATGTGTTCATGAAATATTCCCCTCAATGTGGGCCATGGAGGTTCGATAAATATAGTAATTTATCACCCTGACTTATTGGGGTCTTTGATGTATTGGGGCATGTTTCTTATGTGGATTACAATTTTGGACTTCCACCTTGATTGGACTCGATCTATGATGTCTTACATGTATCTCAACTTTATTGGTATCTTCATGATAACTGTTATGTCATTAACTGAGGAGAGCTAAATATCTAGGATGACATGATTTTTATAGAGCATCTAGTAGAAATAAAAAAAATTTGAGAGAAGGATCTACATGGATGGAATTTTTTATTCATTTTATGTGGAGGAACGGTGTCCTAGAGGAGGTTACATAGGAGTGTGAGAAAGAAATGTGCTCTCTATACCTAAAGTTGCTTTGATTTTTATTAGGTATGATTTTTCTTGTGATGTCTAGATCATTATATTTTATTTAATGTTCTTATTTATTGATGTATGATTCTAGATAATGTTCTAACAAATGAAAATGGGAAGATCTGATTGCTAATCTATACACACTGTATTATAATGCGATTAAACCTGTGCGGGTGAGTTAGTGACGCCTAGAGTAGATAATATCTTGATATATAGGGTGAAATTTTAAGATTCCTATGTTTGGGGTAGTATAGTTTGTTGGGATATTGTGGGAATTTAGGTTGGGAGATTCAGTTGGAGGGAGTGTTTCAGATGTAATGAGTTCCCTGAGAGGTATCTTGAGGGACAGTTTTTTGGACATTTTATCTCATTCCTTTTGTTTTTTTGAATTCTCAATGGTGATAATAGTTTGATAGGTATAAAATGTTATTTTATGGACCTTTATGCCAACTACTTTGGGGAAAATATAGTGGTTTAGGTTTATTAGACAATTTTATAGGTTTTTAGTGAAGGAAGGAAGTCATTTTGAGTCATTTTAGAGAAAAAAGGGGTATTTAAGAAGATGATGGTAGATCTTGTTAGTAGATCCCCAAAAGTAGATATCTGGTGGTATATCACCAATGGAGGTTATCGAGCAGTATATCATCAATGGTAGATCACTAAAATGATTTTAGAACATAGAAGTAGATGTATATCCCCAATGGTAGATCCCCAGGGGTAGATCACCAACTATAGATCTCTTGCAACAGATCACCAATGGTAGATCTCTGACAATAGATCACCAACGATAGATCACTGAACTACCGGTAGATCATTAAAATTGATGTAGATCACAGAAATTATGGTAGATAAAAATGGTAGATATATAGTGTTATATTACCAATAATAGATCTTTGGTGGTATATCACCAATGGTAGATCACTAAATTGGTGATTGATCACTGAAATGGGGACAGAACACTGAATAGGTGGTAGATCCCCAACATCAGATCTTTAGAAATAGATCACTAATGTTGGATCACTAAATTGAAGATAGATCACTGAACAAGTAGTATATCAATAAAATTGTATTATATCCTAATGGTTTATCACTAGTGGTAGATCTATAATGAATCCAATTTTTTTTCATAATTTCTAGTTTTACCGTTTTTGACGATTTTTTGAGAATTTTTTTTAATGCTATGGTGAATTGAAATTAAAACCATTTAGAAGGAGGAATATTATATTTTGTATTTAATAAAATTATTTAGAGTTTTTAAATTATCATACCATATAGAATTGATGAGATTACACATTAATGATCATCTAAATGGTATCAAATCTAGATGGTTTCAAATCTAATCATTCTAAAGTGAATATCGTTACTTAATTACTTTGGGATTACATTCTCCTGAGATAGGTGATCCACAAACCTTATACCCTTGGAGTCATAGAACCCTGTCACTATTGCTTGATCGAGTTCCCTGTAAGTGGATTCATCTGGAGTTAGCAACCCCTATTTTTGAGTTAATAAATTGTGTAAATATTTTTTCTTCAAGGTCAGAATCCAATAATTTTTATTTTAAGAATATCATATGGGGATGTGTTCCTATGTTTATATATTTAAACATGGTTTCATCCAAATTATATAAGATAATTTAATTGGATAGATGAATTTAACAAAGGGGAAGTGGAATTCGTGAAGGGTTTTACTGTTTTGATATGGTTTTTTTGTTGAAATTTCATTGGTTAAATACCCATTGAAAATCATGTTCATTTGGGGTCCTCATGTATACAGAAGATGATGAATTGTAGAATGCATGTTTTTTGGTTATTTACATTACTTAAAATTTAACTGTCTAATTACATATACTTGGTTAATTAATTGGATTCCCCAGGATCTTATGTCGAGTGTGATAACACCCTTAAATAAAGATGTGGAATTGAATGAATACATGTATGCCTAATCTATTAAACAATTTGTTTATGATTTAATTTGTTTTTGGATTATTTTCTGTAATGATTATTAGTTCTAATGTTGTAATTCATTGGTGATGGATATGTTTTGATGTGTGTAGTGGAAGTGGAAGTGATATGGCTGTGTAGTGGGGCAACAATGGTGTTTGGGATGTTGTTGTGCAGTGGGGCTACGAAAGTGGTTATGATGACATGGAAAGTGGAAGTGTATGAGGTTGTTGGAATTTTGAGTTGTAATTCATGTTGTGTGATGTGTGGTGATAGTTCTCGAGTAGTATTGGAAATAACATGGATTTTCTAATAAAATAATAAACTGTAATAGGTTATGTGGTTAAAATGGCGGGTTGTTAAATATAAATTAATTGGATGGTCAGTGTAAAATGAACTAGATATTTTAGTTTAAATGGGATGATAATAGATAATCTATAAATTGTCTTTATTTTAAAATAGTTTATAGCTTATGACTTATTTTAGGGTTTTAAGAATTTAGATGCACCACCAGAGTGAGGGGATGTTGTGATTCGGTCAGTACCTTTGTTGCGATCCCCAAGGATGGGCTTGTGTGTAGCTATTATATATACATTTTATTTGATTATGATTTCATTTTGTAACACACCCATGTCAAGAACCATGTTCGGACACCCATATATATGTATATATTGGGGGTGTTTTCCCAACATCCCAATGGGAGGATGGATGGATGGCTACCTGCTTTTCCCCACTCCCTCTTACAAGAGTTGATGAAATGCATGGGCTGTTATTGGTAGAATTAAAAATTTTCACTCTCTATATGTGATGTGAAGTGGTGTGATGGGATGGATTATGGTGGGGTGTGTGCATTGTAGGAGGAGGCAATGAGGTTGATGCCCCTAATGTTCACAATACCCTACTACTTTGGTTATGATATGTGATGTAATGTTATGGAGCATGTGTAATTGGTCAAGATGTGGTGCGATCTGATGGCCTAGGTGTGTGAGGCCCAAATAGGATGTGATGTTATATAATGTTATATGGAAGGGGTGGGAGCACCGGGATGTTCATTATTAGGGAATGAGAGTGTAAAATTAGTGGGAAAGATGTGTGGGGTTTCCTTTATCTATATGATTCAATTTTTTTTATTATACATGGATTTATTATTTTGTGAGTGAGCCATAATGAGGATAGGTTTGGTTTGTATACCTGTATAGTATTTTTTGGTTCTACTATTTGGTCACCGATGCATTGGTATTCTATTTTCACATGTGAACATGAGTCATTGGTCTTCTTACTGATTATACATTCATGATCATACTATGTATATAAAACAATTTTCCGGTTTATTGAGGGAGTACATGGACCATGCATTATATTACTTTCTCTGATCTCTGGATAGTTTTTTTAGAGGTGGAGCCTCGGTCAAAGACCAAGGTAGTTTTTATTTCTAAAAAAAGAGTTACAAAAGTCTGAAAGACGGAATATTATTACAATCATTATCATAGAAGGGTAGTGAAACATCATGCAACTCATCAAGCCAGGTAACATCCTGATTGACCCCTTTGTTGGAAAGACTATTACCAACCATGTTTGTTTCACGGAACACATGTGTGGCAATGTAATCGAGGTCCATGAGTGAAGCAAGGAATTTCATCCATTGAGGGGTAAGCGGCCATGCGAGGTGCACCACCCCCTTCTAAATATCTTGAACAACAGTGGTTGAATCGCATTCAATCTATAGCTTGTGACAACCCTTTTTTTGGGAATTTCCACTGCATGAATAACACCGATCATTTCCGGTTCCTAGGCTGAGGTCGTGCCACATCCACCGAAGAAGCATCCAAGGCATAGGCCAAGGAATATCTAAAAATGGCACCACAACCTGCCGGACCCGGGTTTCCTCTAGAGGCGCCGTCGACATTCACTTTCATGTATCCTAGAAGTGGATCTTTCCAGAAGACCTCAAAGGTGTGTCGAGGTTGTCAATTAGATCCCGCAATCCGAAGACAGCGAAGAATCTCAAAATCGCCAACATAGTTGTCACAATGATCTTTCTGTAGAGAAGAAAAATCCTTGATGGCAATGAGAATACGCATTTTACCTGTGTTGAGATTGAAAGAGCAATTATTATGAATGATGTTATTTTTTTCATTCCAGATCACATGAAGGATTTCCGCCAAATAAGATTAAGTCTCTAGGGCTTGATCTAAGTTTTACTAAAGGCTTTCAACCAAACAAAATTAGAAACAGAACTGTTGAAATTATTTTTCTAGAAACTTTTGGAGTCAAGTACTCCATTAAAAGCTGGTTCCCAAATGTGGAAATCATCCGTGATAGAAAAAGGATAGTTGTCAACTATGTGACTGATGTGATTTGGAAGGGAGATGTTTTGGGTCTTAATAACATCCCTGATATTGGATTTGGTGTTTCCAGGAGAAGTGGTGGACGTCAACATTGAGATTAAGGGGACACCACTCTAGTTGTCCATCCAAAAATTCAATGAGGAATTAGCACTAACCGTCCATCTAGAGTTATCCATGATATTAAGAAAAGAATTTCTAATGGAGGGCCATATGGAAGAGGTGATGTGACCAAATTTTCCATTTCGACGCTTGGTAACAAATCTTTTCTTGAGGAAGTCCAGAGAATCAAGGTTTATATTAATCAGATTCCAAGTCATCTTCTCTTGAAGAGATTCATTGAAAAGCTTATGGTTCTTAATAACAATACCACCCTTGTCCAAAGGTTTGCAACAAGTGACCCAAGGAATGGTGACAAGTTTTCTTTAAATCGTACTACCAGACCAGACAAAATTTTTAATATAGGCATTGTTTTTCTTGAGAAGGATGAAAGGCCAATTGTAAACCATCATTGAGTAAACCATCTTGGAGACCATCGTATATTTAGAAGACAAATTATACCAGCCATAGAAAGATATTTACCCTTCCAAGCTGAATGTTGATTGGTAATTTGATCAACAATGTTTTGAAATTATCTGGATTTTGGTCTTCCCCAAAAGATGGGAACACCCAAGTATATGAAAGGAAAAAAGCCTTCTTTGATTCCTATATAATTAATTATGTGACTTTTTCTGGTGGGGGAAAATTTCTTCCCAATGAAAACAATGGATTTGTCCAAAATAACTGCTTGACCTGAAATGTCTTCATAATGAGCCAGAGCACTTTTGAGGTTTTGAATTTTTTCCTTTTATCACCCTTTAAAAACAAAATAATATCATCAGCATATAAAAGATGGGTAAGAACATTTAAATTTCTAGAATCCTGAATGGGATTAATCTTGTTTTGATTCGCAAGGCTCGTAAGAAGTCTTCTTAGATAGTATTCCACAATTGAAAAATGGATGGAAGAAAGAGGATCACCTTGCCTACCTCCCTTGGTCAATTTAAAGAATTCTTTCAGGGTCCCATTGACAAGAAATAAAATTGAGGCTGAGTTAAGTAAGGTGCGGATCATGGAAGTAAAAGTATCATTGAACCAAAAGCTATCGAGAACTTTTAGATTAAAACCCCATTCCATCATGTCAAAATCCTTCCTAATGTCTAATTTTATTGCCACACTGCCTCCTCTAGTAACATTATTCAGGAGATTCGTGCATTCTCAGGAAAGGCAAATACGATCTTGAATTTCTCTTCCTTTGATAATGCCAAATTGGTTCCAAGAAACAATTTTATTAGCAATAGAGGTGAGTCTGTTAGCAAGGAGTTTAGTGATAATTTTATATAGGGTGTTGATGAGAGCAATAGGACGAAAAAGGTGGATCTCAGTGGCATTGTCCATTTTAGGAATAAGAGTGAGAAATTGAGCATTTATCACATGAGGGAGAACACCATTAGAGAAGAAAGATTTAACCAGTTTAAAAACATCCACCTGAATGAGATCCCAATAATGTTGGAAGAAGTCGCTGTTGAAACCATCAGGTCCCGGGGCACTATTAGGTTTGAGATTAAACACAGTGTCTTTAATTTCATGATCCATAGGTATTCCTAAAAGGTGATCATTGTCCTCAACAGTGTACCTATTATGGATTATGTCAGCGAGAAGATCCTTGCTAGCCTCCGGACCATTGAACAAATTATAAAAGTAATCCACCACATGGCTAGAAATGGCATCCTCGGTGCCAAGAAGAATATCATTATCTTGAAGAAAAGTAAAAGGCCTACTTGTTTTCCTAATTCTTTGGAGGGAGTTGTAAAATTTAGTGTTTTGATCACCGTCTGAGAGACATTTGGTTTTAAATATTTGTTTTCGCATGTGGTATTTGAGCCTCAAAAGACAGTTAAGCTTCAAAGAGGTAGTGATTTCAGGTTGAGGATCAAGAGAGAAATCAAAGTAAGTATTGGAGTTATGAATGCAAATGAGGTCATTCTCCAAAGAGGATATGTCAGCATCAAGATGTTTTGTTTTAGAAAATCACCAACCATTGAGATGCTATTTCAGAAGTTTTAATTTAGCAATGCAAGAAAAAGAATCATTTTGTCGAAGCGTTCCATCCCAAAAAGTCTTTATTGTGGTAAAACATTCTACGTCCACAGTCCAATAATTTTTATATTTAAAAGGGAGAGGATATTTTATTCCAGTGGAGACGAGGTTGACAAGAATGCAGTGATGGTCAGAGTTGATCATGGTTAAGGTGATACTAGAAATGGAGTTCCATTTAACAAGGGCAGCAGCATTAGTAAAAGCTCTGTCGAGTTTACTAGCTACTACCCTATTGAGGAATTTTATAAACCAAGTATACATAGAACCAATGAGATTGATTTCAATATCGTCACAGTCCTCAGTCGAGGCCTTAAATTCTCTAGTTAAGATAGGAGAGTGTGTCGGTCCAATTTTTTCACTCGGAAGAAGAATGGAATTGAAATCACCAAGCACAAGCTAGGAATCTTGAATAGATCTATATAGGGTAAAAAGGTCATTCCAAAGAGATCTTCCCTCTTGATATCTATTCTTAGCATATATCATCGTGTAGAAAGTGTGAATACCATCAGAAGAAAATTCACAAGTATACAGTTGGTCAGAAGTTTTAACAATATTAACAGACTGTAAAGAAGAGTGATAGAAAATCTAGAGAGTTTCAGTAGACGATCCTTTCTTGCACGTGCCAAAGAATTTGTAACCAAAAGAGCACAAGTGTAAACATTTCGAAGAAAAATTACTTTTTTTCTCATCAATAGAAAATAATTTTTGTTTATGTGTCATGATAATTCTCTTAAGCACAATAAAAGTGTCGGAGTTTGCTATACCCAGACAATTCCAAAATAAACAATTCATCTGAACCTGATATTGGAGTTAGAACTCCCTTTTTTTTATCCATCTGAGCCCGTTTTCCTGGTTGACCTTCTAGGTACCTGAGAGGATATTGGCCTGGATTGTTTTCCCTATTTATTCTTGGAAGAAGCAGTATAGATATTAGATTCATTTTTAATAACATCGTCTTTATTTTTTTCCAATGAGATTGTGGACCCATGCAGGGTCATTGGGAAATCTTTTGGAGGTGATTAAGGTATGAGAATATCAGAGGTGTTGGTGGAGACCGTCACAGGGCCCATAGGGCCCACTTCCACTGTCTAATCATTTAAGCATGGCACCTTGGATGTGGTATGCATTTCATTGGCAGACATCACCTGCTCTGGGGAGTCTTTAGTATTTTTGGTAGAGTTAGTCTCCATGTTCTGAATCAAATGGGTGTCCTTTGAGAGAGACTCAGGCTGATCAGATCGACCATGTTGCCCATGTGAGAATACAAAATCCTTTGTAGTGAGTTGTAAACTCACTGCAGTAGGAATATCTTTATTATCACAGCAAGTGGGAGATGAGTAGTTACCTACAACCGCCAGTATCTACTTACCTGCATTCATAGTTGCTTCCACATGAATATAAATCTCTTCCTTCTGTCCATCGCACAAATAAACAGGGTGGCTCAAGTCGAGGGGATCTGGTTCTATGTTCGACTGCTCGAGGATGGCCAACGCCATGGTTTCAATCTCATCCCTTAAAGTGATATCAATAGCTTCGGTTTCCTCCTCCTCCACCATATCCGACCACTTGAAACTAGAGGTATCTCCCTATTGGGCTGATTTTTTCACCCATTTTACATTTTTTCTGGGGGATATCAGTCTTATCGGAGGAGGTAACTGGAGGTTTCTTCTTTCTTCAGACCAGAGTCCAGTCATCAACCTTTGGCGGCTCCTCTTGGTTTTTCTGTTGTCTCTTCATGACACGGAAATTCTTAAGAGAATGCCCCAGAATTTTTCATAGATCACAGAAAGATGGCTTGCGTTCATATTCCAATCGTACCTCAGTTTTATATTCATTGGCATTGAAGGTCATGACATCTGGCATCTTATGCTCCAAATTGACCTCGACCAACACGAGCGCGTACAGTCCGAGTTCTGCATTCAGTGTTCGATGGTCAATCTTCAGCGGGGTGTAGAAGTAGGAGGCAATATCACTTAAGATTTTAGGGTGCCAGAAGAAGAAGTTCAACCCGTGGAATCTAACCCAAATCTTTTCTATCGTATTTCTGTGAGTATGTGGGTTGAACACGAAATCCCATTAAGAAAATCGAAGGAACCCTGGCTTCAAATGGATGTTTCCAAGCTTCCAGACACGATCCACCGCATCCCAAAAGCTAAGGAAGATGTGAAAATATCCACGCCCGATAGGGACCAGTTTCCAGTCGCTGAAGCCCCAGATATGGGAGATCCGCGGCTTGAGATCCATGGAAGGCCATGGCTTATCGCCTTTCGAATACGAGACACGGCCCACAATAAAGAACTTACAGACATGTGAACGTTGTTGTAAGGCCACGGGGTCTGCTTTAACTGCAAACCATCCATCGTCAATTTTTCTACAGAGTAAGGAATTTTTCGAGGTGTTTTGGGAATATATTTGAAGATTTAAGTGAATCGAGGAAGGAGATCAGCTTAGGATTATAATTCGGTACATCTTCATCCTTCCTCGCCAATTTGGCACCGCCCCCGCAGGCTTTATCCCAGTCCCAGTCAAGAACGAAACCCGACATCTGAATAGAGGATTAAACTTCAGGTACACACGACGCGCGATCGAAGAGGATGAACCCAAGCCTCCGTGAGGTCGCTGCTGAGAGCTCTCGCGAGGCCATCAAAAAACATAAATGAATTAACATTATGGCCTTATAACTAGTTTATAATCATCTCTAATCTATGGATAGTTATTTTGTCACCACATTATCATTAATTTTGGGTATTTACTTTGGTGAATTTTATCAATACTAGTTTTACATATACATTCATTATGTATTGGTTTTTGTATTTCTTTTATATTTTGTTATGGATTTACTTTTAGTTGATTCATCTTATCTCTCGATCCTATTTATATAATAGAGGGTAGTTCCTCCCATACATAATATTTTAATAACTTTGGTGTTAGTCAACAACCCAGGGCCTACTATAGGTGAGTCATAGGGATTATTATATCTCTCCCATCATTGCAGTATATTTGGAGGGAGGCAGTTGTGACAATACTAAAATTAAAGTGGTAAAGAGTGGACAAACCCTATAAATGTAACATAGATTTTATTTTTTCATGGATTATCATGTAATTATCAATGGGTTTTTAAATTTTTTTCTAGATTATATTTATCACTAACTATGTAAACTTGAAAAGATGTAAAATTAATCTAGATAAAGTGATA
This sequence comes from Viscum album, assembly GCA_963277665.1. NCBI lineage: Eukaryota > Viridiplantae > Streptophyta > Magnoliopsida > Santalales > Viscaceae > Viscum > Viscum album. The sequence continues at coordinate 748,047,506 of OY728138.1, read as the reverse complement.
TGATGAATATTTATATAAATTAAAAATAATATTTGTTAATGATCTAGTTTTATCCTTGTTAACAAGAAATGGTGAATTTTTTATTTTTAGTGATGCTTATTTTAAGGGAATTGGTTGTGTATTGAATGATAATGATTTTGTTTTCACATTTGAATCATGTCATTTCAAAACCAAAGATATTAATTATCTAATACATGACCTTGAGCTAGCTCTGCTATTTTTTTCATTAAAAATATGGATGAATCACCTTTTGGGGGAAAATTTAAAATATAAAATAATCATAAAAGTTTAAAGTATATATTAACTCAAAAGAGTTGAACATGAGGAAGAAAATATTTATAGAACAGATTAAAAATTATTATTGCACAATTTACTATCCTACTAGTAATGAAAACAAGGTATTTGATGCCTTGTGTCAAAAATTTAAGGAATTATTAACTATGTTATTTTAGAAATAATGTCCTTAAATTAAATATTTAAGAAATATTATCTTTGAAATTTTATATTTTGAAATGCCTTCTATTTTGAATCAAGTATAAATGTAGTCAAATTTATTACATAGAAATAAGTAGGGTTACAAGGAACATAATTTTTTGTATGAAAGAGTATAATTAGTCAAATAGTGTAAGATTCCTAAGTTTAATTTTGATAAAGATGGTTATTCATCATAGTGGAAAAGCGAAGAGGGTTGTGAATTGAGTTTTTAAATAATTTATTTTGTTAAAATGATTTAAAACTTAAAACCCACAATTTTTTAAAACATTAAGTTAACCAAAACTGTAGTGTTGTATAATTTGATATTTCAAAAGGTTTTTTGAAATTGAGATCATGGATTAGATAAAATATATATAAAAACCATTTTAGCTATGGAATTTTTTAATAAAATAAATCATAATATATATAAGACAAATTAAAATTAACTATCAAAGAAATGTTTTGTAAAATAATTTTAAAAGAATATATATAATTATACTAAAAAAATTGTATACATATCAAATAATAAACACAGTGTAAATAAACATGGGGTTCAATATAAATCTTAAACCTAATACCCTCCGCCTAGAAACCATCTAATGGAATGTAGTTTATTTTGAAATAAACTAATCCATAACGAGGATTGAGTTTCTAAAAAAGTACACCAGGATATTAGGGAACAAATCTTCTTGCATAGTTCTATATAATATAAATAGATATGAAAAAATGTGCACAAGTATTATAGGCTAAATAGCTTATTCCACTATTCTACGTGGGAGTATACATAAATAAATCTAAGAGAGGGTTTCTTGTTCTCTTTAGTTTAAAATAAGAGTATATGTTTATAGATAAACAAAGTAATGCACAATATAAATGAAATGATAACTAAACATAGTAGAAGAAATGATGAATTCTGACAATAAGAGTATATTTTTCTATTGTTTTATAAAAGTCTATTCTACACTCATTTTCATATTCGGATTTGGATTGGTTATTTGAAGATGTTCAATTGTTCTTAGATGCAATGTATAAGTTCACTTGATATCAGCATGTCATAGAAATTCATAACATAATATATATTTTTGGTAAATTTTTGTTGTCTATGTTAATTTGAGCATGTCCATCAATATTGTTGACCATTTTTCTTTGATATTTTTAAAACCTTTTTAAAAAAACCAGACATTAAAAAATCTTCAGGAAGATCCTCATTTTACAAAATCAAAATCCATAATATTAAATTATTATGGTTGCATTTAATTCTGCATATAAAAGTGGTTGGATTAATATAAATAAATATATAATAACATAATACTTACATTTTAGATATGGTCTAGTAAAGTTTTCCAAGATAGCATCCATGGTGGTGGTCACTTTTAGATGTGACATGTTAGTGTCCAAATAATCATTGATTATTTCTTCCATACATGTATTATATGACATTCTATATGATTGATCATTTTTTCTAATGGTTTTTCTATTTCTAGTTTTAGTCAATCATTTTTTACATGTGATCAATCATTATATTCTTACATTTGGTCCTATAATTCATCTATTTTTGATACTACTAACCAAAAGCATCTCTGGATCTTACCATCAATTCTTCTACTCAAAATCAACAAATTATAGTTTTTTCATTTTGATCTAGAGGTCATATGGCTATTCATGCATTGAACCAATTTTTTAACATCCTGGGTAAATAAATAATAAAACATTTTTATATTTATTAATATTTGTGAAATGAATTTTCTTTTTAATTTAAAGTGGATGCTTTGTTTGATGGCTTACCCGATACACAACAACAGGTTTCATTGAAATCTTACATTGCACACTAATAATATAATATTATTATTTTAAATGGTACATAACATCGAGCCATTGTATTGGTGTAAATGAATATAACTAACTAAAATATGATTATATATGTTTTTTAAATGGTTTTCATTTATCCAATATAAGTTAGTTTCTTAAAATAAGAAAGCAAATCTATTTTAAGCATAAATACTCTAATATTCATTAAAGGGCTGATTTACTGCCTTTTGATGGAGAACCCTCTTTAAATATAGTTTTGGTCCTTTTTATATGTTATATTTGGCAAAATAAAATTCTTCTTTAGAATTGGGACATCAAAATTTACATTGGGTAAAATTTTGGTATCTTTCTGATAAAATTCATTTTTTTTATGAATAGTGAGAAATACTTTATTTTAATTCAGAACTGTGTTTTAATTTAATTTATTTATTTCGTTAAATTATCTTATTAATTTTTTTTAAAGTTTAATTAGAATATATTTTTACCATTTAATCCAATTTTAGTAATTGGAATTAATTTCACATTGAAATTGGACATAAACAAGTGTCAATCTTTTGATAGTTATTATTTATTAAAAACATGCTATTTGTTCTAACAAAAGAGAATTAATTTTAAATTAATTATTTCCACTTTTATGTTTTTATTTGACAAAATAGAAAACATTTTTTAATTAGGAATATAAAATAAAGCTTAGGCTTAATTTTTGGTATTTTTTTGAAAAACTTCAATTTTTGATGAATAGTTAAACCACTTAGTAGTAGTTAAAAAAGAGACTTCTACATTTAAATGAAATTTTACCACTTCTGTGAGTTAAATTTAAAAAATACGAGACACACGGTTAATATCAAGAAGTAAAATAAGGTTCAATGAAATGAAAATGATTTTTGGCGAATAGTAACTTTTGACTTTTATTTACCCCGATTAAAGGTAAATAGGGTAATTCAAGGTAAAAAGTATATTATAATAATAGAAATTACCTTAAAACTTGTCCAAAACTTATTTTATGAGTAATGGTCGACCATGTGTATTCTTGGGTCGATTTTGGGACCTCATGGAGCCACTTGAGAGTGATAATGACTCTTTAGATTAATTAATTTTAAGTAAAGTCAAAAATGATACAATCAAATATATTTTTGTAAATTAATTATTACATAGAGTTATATAAGTTATATTTTTTATTCTAAAAATTCATTAGAAATATAAAAATATTTCCTATATCATGGTATTTGTTTTATAATTTTTAGACATAAATTAAATTAAATTATTTATGACACAATAATGATGCAGTGATTACCTCATTAATAAATGATTTAAATAAATAAGATTATAATGATTGTAATATTATCCAAAACATGTAAAATTCTGATTGGATGATTTTATTTAGAATTTTATTCATCTTATATTCGAATTTAAAGTGTTTTTAACCTTTTTAAACAGAAGATAAGTTTATAATAAATTAAGAGTTTCACACTTTCCTAAAGAGCCCCTCCTCTCCCTTATAAAAGGAGACCACTTATAACCAATTCTTCACTCCTATCAAGCCTTTTGGATCGTCCAAAATCTGCCCAGTTAAGCTCCCTACATCCCCTCCTCCACCTAGAAGCCTTAACTTAGTCATATCTCACATCAATAAGTCCTTTTGGTTCAAACCAAAGGGAGTTACCCAAATTAAAGGGAACAGTTTCTCTTAAATTCATTTCATTTATTTTACTTCTCCAACCCCATGAACTCTTTTTATTCCTTTCTTTTGTAACAACACCAGTATATTCAATATACTAGGATGTGGTTATAATAATTATTTTATCTACACATACACACACCTTCATCTGATGGGTGAAGAACATAATGTTTATGTGGATGACAAATTAACGACTCACAAAACGATGATTGTTTCGATTATCTCCTACAGCCTCTTATGGTGGAAATTATGATGACACTGTATTTATATATTTTGTTTATTTTGTTTATTTTTTCTCTATTCTTATGTAATTTTCATTTAAAAACACACCAATATGATTTCCTATATGTGTGACCATGATAATTTCATCTAAGGAGGTGGGGACTACCGCCCCCTCAAAGTGATATGATCCGTTCATGAGATTAATGGAACAAAAAAAGATAGAGTTAATTAAATTATGTAAAAAATATCATATGATATTTTAATGGAATTATAATATACCTATGTATCATCATGTTTTAATTACATTAAAATAAAAAATAGAAATGAAAGTAGCGTTCATGTGTACGTACGGATTACCGCCTCCATGAAAGGTTATTTTCATTTCCCATATTCAAATGTAATGTACTGTTATATATACATATATATACTGGATATATATTATATATATGATATTTAAATCATTTATATCATTCTGTATATAATGGAATTTTTACCACAGGGACAAATTGTAATTTTAACATGTTCTTTTTACTCAAGTTCCGAACATCAATAGAATATCCAATATGATCTCAAATAATTAAATAATTATTAGATAAAGCTAATAAGTGATATAAAAGGAATAATAAAATTGAAAATTGTTCTTAATCAAGTAGAAATTAACTTAAGTTTTTTATTCAGGAAGAACAAGGAACACACAAGACAATTCAGACTTGAGGTAAGGGGTTTCTTATCTCACTTTTTATTCTGTGAGATTTCCATTGTTCACCACTTATTTATTGCAGGTGGTGTGTGTACTACACATGATTGTATTCATTGTGAAATATAATTTAATTTATGAATATTTACATCATCATTGTATGATCCATCTTTCATGAGATGTATGTTTCTTATGTTACCAATTGGTGAGGGAATTACAAATTTCAATTTCCACTCATTCAGCTATACACATGCTTCATTGAATATTTTACTCCATGATTTTGTGTGAAATCACTATTCATTTGGTTATTTCATAATTACCACTCCCCTTTCTGTAGATGTAATTTTGATACACATAACCAATCCATTGATAAATTCTCAAGTCATCGATATGAACTTGATAAGAGTAATTTTAACTCAATCTCCATTTGTTGAGTTAAATATCCAATTCATTGGTGTTGTTTTTAAAAGAATATGTGTGATTGTATTCTGATTGATTTACACTAAATATACAATCATATTGAGTGTATTTATATTTTTCACATATAATTATGTCATTGATTTATCTTTAACAGAAGGATATATTCTTCGCAAGATGTTTCATCTCAATTTACATTCCATTGAGACTTCTTTGTTGTTATACACCAAATCGCTTTTATATGTCTTATATAATGTACTTTGACATGGCATATCATGAATCCCTTTATTCTCATTATATTAAAAAGTTTTGTTTACCTCAATTATTTGTATTCAAGTGTCTCTTTTTTGGTTAGAAACTCTGACTAAAATAACGTTGTTAAATGTTTTGATGATTTATTCTTCTAAATATTTCTCATTAATGTCCATGTTTTAAAAATGGTTTGAAGGATTTATTTATATATACCCTAATGTTTTAAAATTAAAAATAATTTTAAAAGTTTCAATGTGGTATGGGAGACTTTGAATAAAAAATCTATTTTTAAAACAGCTTCTTGACAAGTAGTGTGACTTTTAAATGTTTTCTAGAAAAAGGGTGGGTATTCCTCTCAAATAGATTGAATGATTATTTTAATCTATGTCAATATACTTCATTATTCTCAATTGAGGTTATTATGATACAGTAAAATCTTCTATATTTCATCGAATGAGTTATGTTTGACGGTGGATGTGCTATTTTTATACCATTCATGGTTTGTTGTTAATGTTTTGACATTTCATATGATAGTTTTAATATGAATGTTTATGTTATGTTTCAAACTTTTCATATGAGGAATGCATTTTACTTAGTAAGTGATAGGTGGATCCCGCTATATCTCCTCGATGCATCGGTAAGTCTCATGAGACAAACTATTGTCTTGGCACAAGGCCTTGACAAATTCTTATTTGTAGTCTTGGCACAAGGCATTGACTATGTTTTTATGATAGTCTGGATTATGCACTCCATCATTATTAAAGTGGTTATTGATGTTTCATGTGATTATACTACTAGTAGAATATCCATGTGACTATGTAAATGGCATTACTTCATTTTATTTTTTCAATATTATGCTGATGTTAAAGTTTAAAAGGATGTTGTTTTAGTTATACATTGCTTTAAATGTATATACTTATTTATGAAGGTTTCTTCTGTATTGTTGTCCTTACTGAGAATCTGAGCTCACCCCTTTATTTGTTTTATTTTTCCCAGGATTCCAATATGTGTATTGTGATTGATTTGCAGGGTTAAGCCAAGTGAATAATGGAATTCATAAAGTATTATTTATGTTGTTTTGTATGTTATAATGTTTAATGTAATATTCGTGTATATAATCAATTTTCCAAGACTGCTAAACTGATTGGTCCATTGGGACTTGATTCCTCATAATCATGCCAATGTATTAAAATAATGCACCGACTCTAGGTAACTGGGGTCGGGGCATTACAATTGGTATGAGAGGAAGTTTAGTAAAATCCTTGGAAGCTAGATTTAGATAAACTATGATTAGAGCACATAGCCCTAAGATAGAATTTGAGGATTAGTATAGAATAAATTCCTAGAATTTTGGAATTTTAGAGATTTTATGCGTTTTCTGAGAAATGCATCCCTATCTGGATACGAGCATGTAGAGGTGGATCTAGCACAAATTTACCTAGGGGTAAGACCCGAAAACACCGCTTTGAGCTAGACCTGAACGGGAACTGGTGCACGACAATGTGCATTGTTTCACACTTGGTTATGCCACTCTCAGGGGATATGCATAGGATAACGTACATTTTCAATACAAACCAATTTGAAATATTTTAATATAAGATGATAATAAAAGACCTTGGTTAATTTTAAGGTGTTTCAAATTGAAAATATCATGTCATGATATTCTCTAAATGATTTTATGACTACTGTTACTCACACAAATCTTTCTGGTTTTAGTCAATGGATGGTTTCCAAGGAAGTCATAGTAACTTTGAGAATGTTGTACAAGGTGTGAACAGTGGTGGAAAAGAGAAATGAAATGGAATGTGGATAGGGGTAAAAGATATTGTCTTCATGCCGAATCAGTTTTCTAAAAATATGATCAACAAGATATATATTAACCAACTCCCAGACTCAATAAAGAAGAGAAAGGAAGTGAATGATAAGATCTCCAACTATGGAGACCGTGGAGAGAAGAAATATGAAGTTCCATCATGCCATAAATGTTGAAGGAGACACCTAGGAAAGTTTCTCAATGGAATAAAGAAAAGATTTATGTGTGGGAAAGATGGGCATAAAGTAAAGAATTGACAAGGAGAAATGAAGAGTACTATGGAAGAAAATAAAAATGATCCTAAGATTCCTGTTACGGTCATTTTTCATAAATTTAAGGGAAATTGGCATCAACCAAGTCAATTCCCAATTCTATAGGATAACCTCTTGGTCACGTAAGAACCTATGCGGAAATAAATGCATGAAAAAATGTTTAAAGGTATTAGTGCTCTTTCTTATTGAGATTACATTAGGTGAATATTCTCTTATAGGTGAGACCCTAAAATTTATCATGAGAAAATTATATTTGAGGAATAACTATCTTTTTTCTTGTGGGTATAGTTATAAAAAACCATTTTGTTTTATATGATCCTTAAATTTAAGGCAATTACATGTTATTATATTTTGGGATGAAAATGAAAGGTATGAGATAACATTTGTGGTTAAAATATTTTATGGTTATCTTGATGAATTTATATAATTTTGGTAATGTTATAAAATATACTTTTTGAAAAAGGACAACACGATGACCGTGTGACAACCCATCGCGTCGGATAATGCTATGGGAATCGAACCCACAACCAAAGTGCAATTGGGATTTATCGCCTACCACTGGACTACGTGAAGTCCTTGGTTAGTGTGACTAATTATTTTTAGTTAAATGATTTTATTTATCAATAATAAGTTGATTTTGGATCTTATGTCTTATCAAATGAATACCCTTAGTATAGTAAAATGATTTGATGATTAAGTGATAAATGTTATTTTGGAAGTTGTTCGCTTTGTTGGGAACACTATATGCCCAAGGAAAATAGAATAAAATGGGATTTTGTTTGAGGAGTAATGGTGGATTTTTATCTATGTTTTTATTGTGGATTTATAGTTATTTGGTTTATTTATGGAAATGAATAACCTATAATAGAGAATATGTGATTAGGTTAATTACTTTTAAGTATGTGACTTTAATAGTAGTTGATGTCATTTGGAGATACAATTTAATGTGGAAGACTACGTAATCAAATTATTCTATGTTTCGGGTTTCAAAATTAGTTTAGATTATATTGATGGATTTTAAAGGCAATTTTATATTGAAAGGTATTTACTGCACTTTGGGTATTATTGGTTTAATTTTAGAAATTAAAATTAGTATTTCTTTCTCTAAAGGATTATCCTTTTTCGGGATCATCTGATCTTATACTAACCATTTTGGTGGTGGTTAATCTTTGAAGACAAGGTAAATATATTGTTAATCATTTGTGGATCATGTGATTATCTAGGAGTTGATTCTAGCTCATCCATTGGGACCAATTCATCTTGAATACTCATCATTTGAAAAAACAAGATGAGTTGGTGGTAAGAATTTTTTAATGAATAAAAATCTACTTAAAAAGTAAGTATATCTATATATTTTTCTTAGTCAATATCATAAATAAATTCCTCAACTTTATTAAATGTAACATAAAACAGAAAAAACATTATCCATTTACTTTTCCTACTGGGAATCTATTGACCATGTATCCCTTCACAAGTTTGTGATTTTCTTGTTGTTAACTTTCTCCTAAACATGTTTTTTATCCCTCTCCATCAGAACATGACACTTTGTTTTATCCTCCATATCAATTTTTTCATAGAAGCCTAGTATATGTTGTGTCGGGTAACCTTTTTAATTCTCTTAATTTATTTTAAAGTGATAGTTTTATTGACTCTTTTTCTGATGTGGGGCTTTCAATGACGTTCCGAGCCCAATTTTAAAATTGCGAGGACGTAATTCTCAAAACGGGGGAAGGATGTAACATAATGGGTAAATAAAGAATAATACATTTTCATATTTATTAATATTTGGGAATTAAATGTTAATTTAAATTTAAATGGGATTCTATGTTCGATTTCTTACCCGATACACAACAACAAGTTTCTTTGAAATCTTACGTTGCACACTAATAATATAATATTATTATTTTAAATGGTACTTAACACTGAGCCATTGTATTGGTGGAAATGAATAGAACTAACTAAAATATTATTATATATGTTTTTTAAATTTTTTTACATTTATCCAATAAAACTTTGAGGCTTAAAATAAGAAAGGAATTTAATTTTAAGCATAAATACTCTAATATTCATTAAAAGGATGATTTACCGCCTTTTGATGGTGAACCTTATTTAAATATTGTTTTGGTACTTTTTATATGTTATATTTGACAAAATAAAATTCTTCTTTAGAATCAGGACATCAAAATTTTCTTTGGGTAAAATTTTCGTATTTTTTTGATAAAATTCATTTTTTTATGAATAGTGAAAAATACAGTATTTTAATTCAAAAAATTGTTTTAATATAATTTATTTATATGGTTAAATTATTTTTTTAATTTGTTTTAAAGTTTAATTAGAATATATTTTTACCATTTAATCCAATGTTGGTCATTGGAATTAATTTCAGTTTGAAATTGAACATAAACAAGTGTCAAACTTTTGATAGTTATTATTTATTAAAAACACGCTATTTGTTTTAACAATGAGAATTAATTTTAAATTGATTAATTCAACTATTATGTTTTTAATTTTTCAAAATAGAAATCATTATTGAATTCGGAATATCAAATAAAGCTTAGATTTAATTTTTGGTATTTTTCTGAAAAACTTCAATTTTTGATTAATAGTGAAACCATTTGGTAGTAGTTAAAAAAGATACTTTTACATTTATATGAAATTTTACCACTTATGTCAGTTGAATTAAAAAAATTCAAGAGACACAGTTAATATCAAGAAGTAAAATTTGGTTCAATAAGATGCAAATAATTTTTGGTGAATAGTAACTTTTGACTTTTATTTTCCGCGGTTAAAGGTAAATAGGGTAATTAAAGGTAAAAATTATATTATAATAATAATAATTTACCTTAACACTTGCCCTAACCTTATTAGATGAGTCATGTCTGACCATGGGAATCCTTGGGTCGATTTTGGGACACCATGGAGCCACTTGAGAGTGATAATGACTCTATAGATTAATTGATTTAAAGTACAGACAAAAATGACACAACAAATATCTTTTAGTAATTTAAGTTTTACATGAGGTTATGTAAGTTATATAATCGACTATAAATATTCATTGGAAATATAAAAATATTTCCTACATCATGATATTTTTTTTATTTTTATACATTAAATAAATTAAATTATTTATGAAACAATAATGACGGAGTGTTTACCTCATTAATAAATGATTTAAATAAATAAGATTGTAATGATTAAAATATTATCCAAAAAATGTCCAAATATGATTGGATGACTTTATTTCGAATCTTAGTAATCTTAAGTTCTACTTTAATGTCTTTTGGACATTTTGAAACCGAAGATAAGTTTATAATAAATTAATAGTTTCATACTTTTATAAAGAGCCCATCCTCTCCCTTATAAAAAGAAGACCTCTTCTAACCAATTATTCACACATCTCAAGCCTTTTTACTCATAACACACTACCCAATTAATCTCCCTACATCCCTCTCCTCCACCTAGAAGCATTACTTTAGTCATAAGTCACTTCAAGAAGTCCTTTTGGTTCAAATAAAAGGGAGTTACCCAAATTAAAGGTAACAGTTTCTCTTAAATTCATTTATTTTATTTCACTTTTCCAACCCCATAAACTCTTTTTATTACTTTATTTTGTACAAAAACAGTATATTCAATATACTAGGATGTTTTTATAAGAAATATTTGAGCTACACTTACACACACCTCCATCTAATGGGAGAATAACATAATATTTATGTGGATGGCAATCTAACGTCTCACGAAATGATGATTGTTTCGAATATCTCCTACCACCTCTTATGGTGGCCATTATGATGGAAATGTATTTATATATTATTTATATTATGTTTATGTTTTCTCTATGATTCTTTAATTTTCATTTAAAAACACACCAATATGATTTCCAATATTTGTGACCATGATAATTTCATTTGAGGAAGTGCGTACAACGGCCCCCTCAAGGTGATATGATTCGTTCATGACATTCATGGAACATATAAAGGATATAGTTAATTAAAATATGTAACAAAATATCATATGATATTATACTGGAATTATAATATACCTATGTATCATTATGTTTTAATTCCATTAAAATAAAAAATAAAAATGAAAGTAGCGTTCAGGCGTACGTATGGATTACCGTCTCCATGAAAGGTTCTTTTCATTTATTATCTCTAAATGTTATGTACTATTATAAATACATATATATACTGGATATATATTATATATATGATATCTAAATCATTTTTATCATTATGGATATAATGGACTTTTGACCACATGGACAAATTGTAATTATAACAAGTTCATTTTTGACTCAAGTTCGGAACATCAATAAAATATCCAATATGAAATCAAATAATTAACTAATTATTATAGAAAGGTAATAAGTGATATAAAAGTAATAATAAAATATAAAAGTGTTCTTAAGAATGTATAAATTAACTTATGTCTATTATTCAGGAAGAACAAGGAACACACAAGACAATTCAGACTTGAGGTAAGGGGTTTCTTATCTCACTTTTAATTTCGTGATATTTCCATTGTTCACCACTTATTTATTGCATGTGGTGTGTGTACATCCCATGATTGTATTCATTGTGTAATATATTTTAATTTATGGATATTTACATCATCATTGTATGATCCATATTTCATGGGATTTATATTTCGTAAGTTACCAAATTGGTGAGGGAATTACAAATTTCAATTTCTACTCATTCAGCTTTACGCATAATTCATTGATTATTTTACTCCATGATTATGTGTGAAATCACTATTAATATTATTATGTCATAATTTCCACTCCCCTTTCTATAGATATAATTTTGATACACATAATCAATCCATTGATAAATCCTCTTGTCATCGATATGAACTTAATAAGAGAAATTTTAACTAAATCTCCATTTGTTGAGTTATATATCCAATTCATTGGTGTTGTTTTTAAAAAAATATATGTGAATGTATTATTATTGATTTAAACTACATATAAAATCATATTTAGTGTATTTTTATTTTTCACACATAATTATGTCATTGAATTATCCTTAACCTAAGGATACAGTTTTCATAAGATGTTTCATCTCAATTTACATTCCATTGACACTTCTTTGTTGTTATACACCAAATCACATTTATATGGTGTATATAATGTACTTTGACATGGAATATCATGAATACCTTTATTCTAATGATATTAAAAAGTTTTGATTACCTCAATTATTTTTATTCAAGTATCTCTCTTTTGGTTAGAAACTCAAACTAAAATATCATTGTTAAATATTTTAAAGATTTATTCTTCTAAATAATTCTCATTAATGTCCATGTTTTAAAAATGGTTTTAAGGATTTATTTATATATACCTTAATGTTTTAAAATTAAAATTACTTTTAAATGTTTTAAAGATGTATGGGTCACTTTAATTCAAAAATCTATTTTTAAAACGGATTCTTGACATGTAGTGTGACTTTTAAATGTTTTTATGAGGGGGGGTATTTCTCTCAAATAGATTGGATGATTATTTTCATTTATGTCAATATCCTTCAATATTCTTGATTTAGGTTAATATTATACAATACAATCATCCATATTGTATCGAATGAGTTATGTTTGACTATGGATGTGGTATTTTTATACCATTCACAGTTTGTGGTTAAAGTTTTGACATTTCGTATGCTATTTTTAATAAGAATGTTTATGTTATGTTTCAAAATTTTAATATGAGGAATGACCTGGACTTAGTAAGTAATGAGTGGAGATCTCTATAGCTCCTTGATGCATCGGTAGGTCCCATGAGACAAACTAGTGTCTTGTCACAAGGCCTTGACAAAATCTTTTTTGTAGTCTGGGCACAAGGCCTTGACTATGTGGTTATGATAGTCTAGAATTATTCATTCCATCATTATGAAAGTGGTTATTGATATTTCATGTGATTAATCAACTAGTAGAATATCCATGCGAATAAGTAAATAAAATTACTTCATTTTATTTTTTCTATATTATGTTGAAGTTCAAGTTTAAAAGGATTTTGTTTTAGTTATACATTGCCTTAAATGTTTATGCTTATTTATGAAAGTTTCCACTGTATTGTTATCTTTACTGAGCATCTGAGCTCACCCCTTTCTATGTTTTATTTTTCCCAGGATTCCAAGAAGCGTATTTTGATTGATATGTCGAGTTAATCTAATGGAATAATGGCATTCATAAAGGATTATTTATTTTGTTTTGTATATTATAAAGTGTAATGTAACATTCATATATGTAATCTATTTTCCAAGACTACTAAACAGATCAGTCCATTGGGACTTGATTCTTTTTAATCATGCCAATGTATTAAAATAATGCACCGACTCTAGGTAACTGGGTTCGGGGCATTACAAATTTAATTTTTGGACACTCTGTTAGTTGTCTGATTGATCCAATACATTTTAAAATCAGAGTAAATTCTTTCGAGACAATGTGCATTCATTCAATCATTCCATAATTTTATTTGGTTCATTTTTTATAAATTATTTATATTTTATTATATAATAATGTGGTCTATCACATTTATCATTAACATATTTTAAACAATAATGTGTTCATACTTTTCAAAAAAAATAAATTACATTCATAAAAAATATTAGATTATAAAAAATATAAACATGATTTCTGATTATTAAAATAAATAATTTATATACTACACCAACATTATCTTGATATTTTATGTTAAAAAATCATAGTATAAATAGTTTTCCAAATATTAAAAAAATTAGATAAAATATATTATAATCTAATATTATAATTTTTGTTAAAGAATGAATCAATTGAATTGGATTATGCTATACATCTTACACCACCATTGCGATTATCAGAATGACATCAGAAAGGGTGAAACAATGGAAATGAAGTAAATAGAAAAGAAGGAAAATTGAATTAATAAATAAATATAATAATAAGTTAGAAATGTATTTTTTATTAATTATTCAAAAATTGTTTACTTCAGCCATATAAAAATTAAACCAGAATTTGAATATAAAGGATCGACCTGGGTAAAAGGGTCAATGTTTCCATCCCTTTACAATATTATAAGTAGATGTTATAGGATGATGTGTCATATCCATAGGTCTAATAAATATTGGTTCCATTAGAAACATGAATAACATGCCCATGTTATTAAGAAAGAGTAGGATCAAAAGGTCTTGTTGAAAGTATAGTAGAGGTAGAGGTTGGTACAAAGATTAATGATAAGGCACTAGAAGAAACTAATACAGTTGGGTTACATGTTGAGAAGGAGGATCTGAGATAGGAGTATTGGTAACATACATATAAGGTTTTAAAGTCCATTTAATTCCTATTATAATGCTTATTTCATGATCCATTACAAGAAGAAACTCATATTTGTTTTAACATAAATTGATTCAATATAGGATTCAATACTGACAAATTTCCCACTACGGTTGTAAAAGATGTTGGGACAATGTTTATGATCATGGTTATGAAGGTTTCATGTTCTGTATTTTGTTTTCAAAGTATGCTTTCAAGAAAGGAAATCACATCAATTTGTTTTGGGAACAATTGTTTTGAGATTTAGTTTTATGAATGGATTGATCGGTTTCAGGAAGAATCAGTTTCACAGGAGTGTAACATGTTGGAAATGAATTGTTATTAGTTTCACACTGGAACCTATGTGAAACTTGTGTTTTAATTGTTATTATGCCTTATTGATTTTTATTTCATATATATCATGGGTCGTATTAAGAACTTTTTATTCAAGCTTGATATAAGAAAGTGGGAGTGAAAGAGATGCTTCTAATAAGAAAAGAACCATATTAAGATTATTTTTCAAAACAATCATAAGAGAATCATAATTGGATTTATCATATCTATATGGAAGAAAAAAAGTAGTGGTACTGAGTTTTTTTCAACGAAAAACCAGAAAAAAAATCGTATCCAGATTGTATCGATTTTCTTTCAAAACAATTGGATTCTGGGAGAAAGTAATTGAAGTGATACTGCTGGAAAGGTGGTGCCGATTAAAGTAGTACCAATGGAAAGGTGGCCCTGAAGGAAAAGGATGTCCTGATGAAAAGGGTGATGCTGATGGGAAAGGTGATGCCAATGGAAAGTGGTTTTGATTGATGTGGTTCCTATGGAAGAGTTGATGCCAATGGAAGATGAGATATCGATTTTTTTTCAAAACAATCGTATTCGTGTAGAAGAAAAGGAAAGAGATGGTGTTGATTGAAAATGAATCATATTCAGTTTGTTTTGTATCATATATAGGCATATCATCTTTATCAAATTTATTGTGTCATATCCAGGAAGATATTTGTTTTCAGTTTGTATTTGATCTTACCCAGCAATCGTAACCAGAATGATCGTAACAAGAAATGATCAGTAATCGTAAACATAATGATTGTATCTAGAATGATCATAACTATAAATGATCATAACCAGAACGATCATACTAAAAAATGATCGTATCCAGAATGATCATATTTAGGATGATCGTATCCACACCATTGGTATTAAAAAAAGATCAGGATTGGGTTGATATGAAAAGAAAGAATCATGAATGAATGGAATGCTTCAAGAATTTCCAATTTTGTTTAGACGATGCTAAGGATGATCCTCAATTAATTCAAAGTCACGAATGAATTCATGATTCAAGCACAAGTTTTAAATGTGATGATGTTTTTTTTCAAGAGGGTCAGGAGAAAAGAAAAGAATGTGGAGATAGATGAATGAATTGTCAAGGGGTAGACTCTTATTTAAAATAGTGATTTTATCTCAAGTGGAGAAGTGAATTTCTTCAAACACATTCAATTTGATTGTTATCAAGAATTGTTTTTAATAAATTAGCATGAAGGAATCATATTCAGATGATCAGACCCACATATTTCTCATCAATTGTAATTGTATTGAAATTTGAAATGGGAGTATGGAAAAGAAGAGATGAAGATTGTGGATTTTTTTAGAATAATCAATAATCATTGATGAAGTAATAATTTCTTTGATATTTAAAGAAAAATTCAGATTTGGGTGAATTTAAGTGAGCGGGAATGTGTTTTGGGATTCCTTCCTAAACATGTTTTAGGTCACCTATAAAAGGATTGAAGTACATTGCACTTGTGTGACATGAACTGTTCACTTTAGAAGAGAGAGAAGCTCCATGTTTCTAGAGATAAGATGATATCAATTCCATTCCAATTGAAATTTTATTGTGGTTCTGATTTATTCATATTCTATTCAGCATGGAAATTACTTTTGATAATTGAAGTGGTTTCGATCCCACTCTATTATTTTCTATCTGAAAATCAGTTTGGGAGATCTGTTTGGAAAGAATCGAACTCTGAGGAATCAGACTTGGAGGACTCAGACTCAGGGTTTCATAACAAATTCCACGTGTTTCTTACCTTTCTTATGGGTATGGAATTGATGAATTGTATTAAAATTTGAATATATTTGTTGAATTCAAAAGATGTGTAGGCAACATGAGTTGTTACAAAATAATGGTATTACTCTATTGTGCTAAGAGGGTGCACACAATATTGTGGGATTTTTTCATTGTACTACATGAGTGAAAGGGAATATCCTACTTATTTGAATTTAATGATTGTTTTATTAGGGGATTTTATAGTATTGGATCTTTTCTAAACCATAAAAGGACGTAGTTGTTCTGATTGAATAGTGGACCTTGTAAATATTTTTCATCCTATGGATGTGTGCGGTGTTTTTTTCACTAGGGAATTGAAATATCTAACAGGAGGTGAAGGTTGTTTTAATTGAAAAGAAACATTAAAGAAAAGAGTTTCACTAATTCACCCTCACCCCCTCTCTGTGATACATTACTCTGTTTGGGATCATTCAATTGGTATTAGAGGAAATGTTTCCTTCACTATTCATTACTGATGGAGAATGTGAAATGGGTGAATAATGAAGGTATTATGGTTTTTAATATAAAGAACTATCATATCTGGAAAGATAGAATGTTCTCGTATCTTATGTCGATCATTTATGATGTTCTTGAAGCTGCAACAATTGGGTTTTCTCCCATTGATGATAGTGATCCACTTACACATGTTGACAAGAAGTTTCTTGAGAATTATGTAAGGGCCAATATTGCTATATTAACATCATTTTATGAAAGTGAATTCTTGAGAGTGAAATGATTTTCCACAACTAAAGGTATATGGGATAAGTTTAAAAATAAATACAAAGGGAGTACAAAAGTGAAGAAGGAAAAGTTACAAATACGTAGATTGAAGTATGAATATTTGAAGATGGGTGAGAATGAATATGTTGGGTAATTTTTTACCATTCTAAATGACATTGTGAGTACTATGATATGTCTTGGTGAAAATCCCAAATAATCTATAGTTAATGGAAAAACATTTAAAATCTTTCCTGACAGATTCGATGAAAAATATTCTTCATTGGAAGAAAAATATCCTGAAACATTCTCTCTTGATGATTTACACAATCCTCTTATCACCTATTAAATGAGATAAGAGAATGCCAGGAATAAAAAAAGGTTGATAGAGAAATGTCTTTCAAGGTTGTGAAGAAAGAAAAGTCAAAGAATATAGTTATTGAAAATGAAGTTGGTGACTTTGATTATGAAAATGGAGTATGTAAAAATCTCAATAAAATCATTTCCTTATTTTCTAACAATGTGAAAATAGGTACAAGGATATAAAAAGGAAAAATTCCCTTGAAATTTCTTGAATATGGAGGTTTTGGTCACTTTACGACTAATTTTCCTCGAAGAACGAAAGAATATGATAGTGATATTGAAGAAATAAAGACAATAAGATCTTGGAAGAAAAAGGGAGACAAAGGAAAATAAAAGAAATTATTAAAATATAAAGGAAGAAGTTTCTTGTTCAAATATGAAGAAGAAGAAGCGAGTTATGTTGAATCCAAAAAATCCATTGGGTATGGTAATGAAAATACTTTTATTGCAATAGTGAATGATAATGAATTCAGATGCAGTAGTTTCGAAAAATAAGAAATTATAATTGAAATTGATCTAAAAGAAGATTCAAAAGAATGTCTAACAATGATCATAAGGTTTTTTAAGAAAAACAAAAAGATGTAAGATGAATTATCAAGAAACCATGAATGTTTATCTCTTGATAAAGAAATGATGTTTAAAGAGATTGATGATTTGAAGGAATATTTTGAAGAAGAAAAGAACTATAATGAGCATTTAGAGGTGAAGTTAAAAGTAAAATAAGAAGAGTTGGAACTTGTCCAACAAGCACTCTCTGAAGTTGAAAAGAAAAGTCTATTTTTCCAAAACTCTATGACATAAGTTAGGGAATTTTCTTTCAAAAAGAGACATGAGAAGGTTCAAAAAAAATACCTTCAAACGACGAGAATAATAATGAAGTTGTTTCTGCAAAGAATAAAGTTGGAAGTTCTAAAGTCTTATGGAAACATAAATCTGAACATGTTTTAAAACATCTTGGATCTGAAAAAGTTCCAAATACATATGATCCAATGAAGTCTGAAAGGAAGATGTTTAATCCTATTTAAAGGGAAAATAAGATGGTTGATAAATGTTTTCACAATTCTAATCAGTATGGAGGTTTCAGGGACAAATACTCTTTCTATGGGTATTTCTGGTATTTTGAGGGATTTGGGAACACAAAATATATGTGTTAGTTCAATCATCAACATTTCAATTATCCCATAGTTTATGAAAGGAGGAGATTAAGAGTGAGTCAATCTCCTCAAAGAATGAAAAATGAGAAGGTTATTTTGATGAAATATGATAAGAATGAAGTGAAAATGAAAAATAGGTTCTCACCCCTGAAAAATATTTGTGAGAGATGTGAAAAAACTTGAATCCTTGAAAAAGGAAATGTTTTTTTGTTACTAGGTCAACAAAAGATTCTCAATTCTCAAAATATGAAGATGAAGATTGAAAAGAATAAAGAAATGTCACTTGTTGTTAAAACTGCATTAAAAAAATGAAAGGAGAACAACCCGGATATTTTATAGTGGGTGTTATTGTCACATGAATGGATACATGAAATTGTTTAAGGATATGAAAGATTATAAATAAGGGACAACGTCATTTGGGAATGATGAATTGTTGAAAATCAAAGGTGTTGGGTCAG
This sequence comes from Viscum album, assembly GCA_963277665.1. NCBI lineage: Eukaryota > Viridiplantae > Streptophyta > Magnoliopsida > Santalales > Viscaceae > Viscum > Viscum album. Next base: position 748,027,780 of record OY728138.1, on the reverse strand, counting down.
CCATAATTGTAAAAGAAAAACTGAAATATAAGAAAACATTGTATACCGATGGAATGAAACAAAATCTTCTAAGTGTTTCACAATTGTGTGATGAGGGTAACAAGGTTATCTTCAAGAAATGTGGATTTGTTTTAAAGAGTGAAGAAGATGTCAAGATTGTTACAAGAGGCTTGCATATGAAAGGAAATTTTTTTAGGTTGTTGATTCACAAAACTATGGCTATATAAATATGGTGGAGGAGAATCAATTATGGAATAAAAGGATTGGACATATGTGTCAAAGAAAAATTTGAAAGTTATCTAAAAGAGACAGTGTTCGATACATTCTAAAATTTCCAAGAAGTAGATATTGGTGTTACACTGTCTACTAGAAAGGAAAAAAATACAAATTTTGTGTATAAGAAAGTTGATATTTGTTCAAAACGACCCATGGAACTGATCCATTCCATTATATGTGGACCAATGAGAAAACAATAAACACATGGATATATTTTCTTAATTACTTTCATTGATTATTTTAATTTCATTACTTGTATTACGTATATGAAACATAAAGCAGAGTCTTTGAAAATGTTTTAAAGTTTTAGAAGAAAATCTGATAATGAATGTGAGTATTCTATGAAGAAGTTGAGAACTGATAATGGTGGTGAATACAAAAGTGAATAATTTGAATAATATCTTGAGAATCATGGAATTCGGCATGATTATAGCTCTCTGTACAGTCCCCAACAAAATGGGGTTGTAGAAAGAATGAATAGAAGCCTGGTGGAAATGGGAAGAACCACGTTACTTGAGCATGGTCTTTCTCATTACATTTGGAGGTATTCAATGAGTACTACTATTTATATATAAAACCATTTGTTTTTATAGTCCTCAATCAGATATGACTTCCTATGAATTGTTTTATGTAAAAACTCAAATTTTGAAGATCCTTAGTGTTCTCAGGAGTCCTTGTATTATAAAAAATAATGGTCAAAACTACGGTAATTTTGAGTAGAAAATTGAAGATGGAATATTTCTTGGCTATTCTCTGGAAGGAATAGGGTACATATATTTTAATAAATAAATAAAAAAATTGGATTCAGTTAATGTAAAACTGGTTGAAGTATCTGAGAAAGAGAAACATGTTCAAGATGACAATGAAGTTAAGCAAGTTGAATAACATAATTATGATAAGGATAAACAGAATTGTAATCCTAATAAAGGGAAAGAATACAAACCAAATATTTCCAGTGATGAGGAATACAATCAAAAAATTTATCCAAGGATAATGAAACATGTGGAATCCCATAATATAATTGGTGATCAACTTCAGAAGGTTTAAACAAGAAGAACAACCAATTCCATTACACATAATTTTTTGTATTCAAAAGTGCAGTCGAATGATGTAAAGAAATTTTTTGAGCAATCAGAATGGGTTCACGCCATGAATAACAAATTGGATCAGATTGAAAAGAATAATACATGTGAACTGCTACCCAAGCCCGAAAACAAAAACATCATTGGAACAAAATTGGTTATCCGGAACAAACTGAATGAAAAAGGTGAGGTTTTAAGAAACGCAGCATGATTGCATTGCAAAGGGTATTCACAAATTGAGGGTATTGATTTTAATTAAACCTTTTCTCTAGTGGAAAGAAATGAAACAATCAAAATCATTCTTGTTATTACTACACAACTTGGCTACAAGATGTTACAATATGATTCTAAATCTGTATTCCTAAATGGTGATCTTGAAAAAGAGGTTTATATTGGACAACAATTTAGATTTGTTATTGGAAAAGATAAAGGTAATGTGTGATATTGAAAAAGTATTTGTACGGCCTGAAACATGATTCAAGGGAATGGTATTCCAAATTGTATACATGCTTATGAAAGATGAATTTTATGAAAGGAAGAGTGTATATCAATCTTTATATCAGATAATGTCACGACCAGTCCTCAGGGCCCGTGTCGTGACTACCCCAAGACCGCCTTCCATAGGCCAGGGGCAGGCGACTAGCACCAAGGCGTAAATCCCGATAAACAGGGAAGGCATTGCCTTTGTAAAGTAAACAAGCACCTCAGAGTAAGTAAGCAGAAAAAGTAAACACTAAGTAAAAACAGTGTACAACTGCAAGTGCGGAAAGTAAGTGGGCCAGAATACAAACCCAAACTGAAAGTGAGGTACAACTCAAAAGGGAAAACAACAACTAAAAGGTAAAAGCCGCTATGCCGAGCTATCCACTGGAAATCCCACCTGAAGGGTGGGTACAGATAGCTCCACTACTCCTCGAGTCCCGCCGTCTACTCCGAGTATGTCCCGCCCAGTGGTCCTCCTCCAGGTACTGTCTTGCTCTGCAAGCCTCAACCACGATCAACGCTGTCCGTCGTCTGCAACCAACACAACGTAGTGCGGGCATAGCCCGTGCCGGGGTGAGTATAAGCTACTCAGTAGGGACCCCGAGACCCCCGAGGGTCTCCCAAAATCCACAAAGGATAAACCACAAAGGAAAGATACAATCATGAAGTAACAACCGACACTGCTTAGGTATATGCCCATACATATACCTAAGTCAACAATTCCAATACGCTCCAACCTCCGAGCCCATGTGCAACTCAGTCCACACAGGAAAGTATACGTATTCCAAACAGGAAAGAAAAATGTAATTCACACAGGATAGCACAACACAATCCACACCGGAAAGAAAACAGGATTCAGCTCACACAGGTTCGATCATGAAGTTGAACCTAAAGCGATTGGGAAACTCCTTCTCCATCAAGTGCAGTGGTTATGCCGCTACAACCAAGATCTTCCCTCTTACCTTGGACTGCTGTAGTTCTCCACCTATTGGGTACTGTGGGCCTACTGCTACCACCAAGTGCTCCCTCGTACCGTTCCAACCAAGCGCTCCTCCGTCGTGGGTCTGCCGCTACAACCAAGCACTCCCATGTGCCACTACAACCAAGCGCACCTCTGTCGTGGGTATGTCGCTACAACCAAGCGCTCCCCTATGCCGCTACAACTAAGCGCACCTATGTCGTGGGTCTGCTGCTACAAACAAGCGCTCCCATGTGCCACTACAACCAAGCGCACCTCTGTCGTGGGTCTACTGCTACAACCAAGTGCTCCCCCGCCGGGCTATCCATAACACACCGAGTCGTTCGATCATTAGTCGTCAAGTCTCAACCGGCTCTAGGGTTTCCGCACACAGCATGCTCATTTCGGGAGGGTCCACTCCACGAGCTAAGAGGTCGATGCATCAACTGCCATGTAGTCCGGAGTTGATGTATCCCAAGATGTACCATACTGGTCACTGCCGAAAATATAGAGGATTCCCGTATGGTTTTCATCATCGTCACAGTAGAATCTACTGAGGATCTCTGTACAGTCATCGTCGTCACAGCAGCAGTAGCAGCCAGCTCTAAGGTTCCCGCACACAGGAAGCTCGTTCGGGAGGGTCCGCTCCACGAGCTGAGAGGCTGATACCTCAACTGACTCAAAGTCCAGAGTTGATGTATCCAAAAGTTCCGTATCGTCAATAGGAACTCTACGTCGCAGACGGCGTGTCAATCGGACGCCCGGTCTGAGAGTTATTGGTTTTTTTGTCCTAGGGGCCTGGTTGGTTTTTAAGGCAACCAACCCGACCGTACTCTACCTATGTCCAAACCTCGGGCAAAGTATGCCAAAAGATCCATCTCACTTAGAGGAATCCACCAAAGTCGACGACACATCAATAGGACGTCCGGAGCTCATGATATGAGCGTTTTCGCTCCAAGGGCCCGGTTGGTTTCGTGTACGAACCAACCCGGCCGAACCCAAATATTCCGAAACCTTGAGTGCGATATACCGAAACGATCGTCTCGATCCAAGGATCCCATCGTCACTAATGGTGAGTCCTTCGGAGGCCTGTAGCTCAAGTTACGGGCAATAGACCAAAAAGGGTCCGAAGACGGGGGGTCTTGGCCCGGGCCGACCCGGCCCGACCCCCCTGGGTCGGCCGAACTAGGTCGACCCGACCCAGGTCCAGGTCGGACCCGGTTCGGCGCGGCCCGGTCCGGCCAGGGCGCGACCCGGCCGGTCGGGCCGGCCCGGCTCGGCTCGATCGAGCGGCCGAGCGAGGCAGCCACGGGGCGTTGTCCCCGCGGAATGGTGGTGTCGCGGCACCGCGTGGGGCCGCACTGGAGACAGCAGACGCGGACTTCGCCGCGTCCCGTGCATGTGTGCCGGACCCGCGTGGCCGCGGGTCCGCTAGAGCCACCTCCGGCCGCCGGCGCCGGCGACCCGCGCCGCCGGCGGCTTCCGCAAGCCCCCAGAGTTGCCCATGTGGTCCGCTTTCTTTCCTGTCTGTGCCGAAGCTCCTCCCGGGTCCCGTTCTTCACTGCGGAAACAATGGATCGTCCCTGCGGCACGTTTTGTCGTCGCCTTCCAAATCCACACAACAACGAAGAACTGCGGAGGGTTGTCGGGCCGTGTTCGTTTGGCCCGCACCCTCCGCGTTAAGCGATGACCATCGGGAATAAAATTCAACATATCAAATAACAATTTTAATAAATTAAAATTGTTCTTTATGAAACCGGGTTCTTTATTTTAAAAGAAATGATCACGGGAATATAAAATAAATTATATCACAACAAACCCCTACCTCTCCATGTCGTCGCACACGCGTTCTTCGCGGAATTGACCGTCGCGGAACAAGTGGAGCGTCACGTCGTGGAAGGGAATCACATCGTCGTGGAAGGGCATCGCGTCGACAATCTATGAGGATCAATAAACAACAGATTTAATTTTAATAATTAAATCCTTATTGAGTTATAATCCACAAGGAAAATTAAAGGACCGCAATCCCCTACCTTGTCTTCGTTGATCGAAGGTTGTCGTGGGGTTGGATCGTCGCGGAAGAAGCATTGCGGAGGGAGGATCGTCGGAGTCGCGGTGCACGGCGTCGCGTCGCTGATCTCCGCAGGTTCGGCGTTCTTCGTCGGAGGCCGGCGTTCTTCGCGTTCTTCACGTTTTTCGCGTTCTTCGCGAAGAAGGATGCAGATCCTTAGAGATTCTTCAAAGGTTTAACACAACATTTCAAAAGGAAGGTGTGTTGGCCTTATTTTATTAACATGCCAACAAAATGAAAAAGTGTTAAGAAATGAACGAAACTAATTCATAGAATTAATTTCAACGAATAAACTGCCCATTTAATTGTTTAAGAAAACTCTCGAGTTGACTTTTATTTAATAGGGGTTTTCGCGGGTGCGTTACTTAGCGGAAAGAAAACGGTGGGGCTCGTGTGGGCCCCACCCCACAAATATCCAATCAAGTGGATAGTATATTTTGGATTGCACCCTATCCGTTTCAACTAAACTTAAGCAGCTTAAAGTGGTTTTCAAGCGGCTTTATGTGAAATAAAAATAAAATTTTCGCACAAATTTATTTTATTTCATAACTTAAAACCCAAAAATTAAAAACCACAACTGAGAAAACGCAACTCCGAAAGAGGCGTCTCTAAGCAAATAGCGGCACTGCTATTCCATCGGTGCCCTCGAAATTAGATTCTGAGCACCGGTTCAAAAGTTAGAAAAACCCGCTCGTTCGTTCACTGAACGTACCCGAGCCAAACTTCGGAAATTAATTCCGGGCACACCGGGCCTCGGAATCAGGCGCCGTTAGAAACTGCGTTCTTGTAAAATTCCAAGAAAATTAAGAAAAAAAATTTCCATGAAATTTCCGGGTCGTTATAGATAAAGTCAAGAGTATTCCCCCATTGTAATTGTTTATTTTGATTATATTATATTTGGTGGGAATGATGAAGGAAGGTGTGAAAGATTAGTTGAAGAAATGCAAAAATTATTTGAAATGCCCTTGTTGGGAGAAATGAAATACTTTTGGGGGATATAGATCCATCAAAATAAAGAATAAATTTTCCACTCCCAAGAAAAATATAAAAATGAACTCTTCAAGAGATTTAGCATGGAAAATTCAAAACCTATTTCCACAACCATTTTAGTGGGAAAAGAGCTGAGTAAAGATGGAGAAGGAAAGTATGTTGATCAAAAATAGTATCTAAAGATGATTAAAAGTTTATTGCATTCGACTACCTCAAGACCTGACAGTGTTTGTTCTATTACCTTATGTGCAATATTTCACAGTGCTCATAGAGAATGACATCTTATTACTAAAAAAATAATTCTCCGATACATAATAAGCACAAAAAAATTCAGAATCAAGTATTTCAGCTCATATAATATTTATTTAATCGGTTATTTTGATGTAGATTGGGCAGGAAATGTAAATAATAAAAGATCCACATCTGGTGGTGAATTATTTTTGGAAAAAAAATGTGTTAGTTTGAATTCGATGAAACAAAAATCATTAACTCTCAGTATGGATGAAGTTGAGTACGTTTCTGCTACGCAATCCACTACTCAACTTATGTGGATAAAAACACAATTAGAAGATTTATCAAGTGAAGTTACCCTTGCTCTTGGGTTGTGACAATCAAAGTAAAATCAATCTCACCAAGAATCCAGTGCAACATTCTTATTCAAAACATATTGATATTAAATATCATTTCACCAAAGAGCTTGGGGAGAATAGTTATTTGAAGCTGAAGTATATTCCAACATTAGAATAAGTTGAGGATATTTTCACAAAAACATTATCGAATGAATCATTCTAAAAAATGAGATTGAACATGGGTGTATGAAATCATTCTCCTCAATATTGAGGTATATATATCTATCCCCTATCTCATCTTACCTTTGGATTATTTTGTCAAGGGGGATAATTGTTTTGTTTCATAAATCTATAGCACAAAAGAGAATGTTTTGGGTAAGCTGTGAATTCAGCATTGTTTTGTGTGTGAAATAGTCTAACTATTTGTTACAGTAGTTGTAGGAAAAGAAATTGATTTGTTTTACAAGAAGAATGATGATAAGAAATAGGTGTTCATGCTCACTATTTTAGATAATATGGTTTTTCTATTAATTATTATCGTTTCATGAAATGAGTTAGCTCACATAATCTTAGAATTATTGATATATAATCCATTTCTTGAGGTTACAAAGTATATTGAATTATGAAACATGGTTGACAACAAGATCCAATGGGTGAGATTGTTCAGACCAAGATGATGATCACAATTATGAAGGATTCAAGTGCTCTCATTTGTTGTCATGGTATGTCTTGAAGAAAAGAAATCACATCACTATTTTTAGTAAAAATTATTTTTAGATTTTGTTTTATAAAAGGATTGATTGGTTTTAGGATGAATCAACTTCATAGTAGAATGGATCATGTTGGAAATGAATTGCTATTTGTTTCACACTAGAACCTATGTGAAACTTGTGTTTCAATTGTGATTTTTCCTTGCTGATTTTTATTTCATATAAACAATGAGTTGTATTGAGAACATGAGATTCAAGCTTCATAGAAGAAATGGGGAGTGAATGAGATACTTCTAATCAGAAAAGAATCATTTTCAGATTGTTTTTCATAAATATTAGAAAAGAATCGTAATCATATTTACCATATCTGGATGGCAGAAAGAACGTTGTGGTACTAAATGTTTTTCAAAACAATTAGAAAACATTCATATCCTAATTGTATAAATTTTCTTTCAAAATAATTGGATCCTGTTTGAATGTAATCGATGTTTTACTGATGGAAAGGTGGTGTCGATGAAAGTGGTACCGATCGAAAGGTGCGGCCGATGAAGGTGGTCTCAAAGAAAAAAAGGTACCAATGAAAATGGTGATGACGATGGGAAAGGTGATGCCGAATGAAAGTGGTTCTAATTGAAGTGGTTCTGATGGAAGATGTGATGCCGATGGAAGATGATATACCAGTTTTTTTCAAAATAATCGTATTTGAGTATAGGAAAGGAAAGAGAAGGTGTGTATTGATAATGAATCATATTCAGATTATTTTGTATCATATTAGGGAATATCATCCTTATAATATTGTATAGTATAGTATATGGGTAGACATTTGTTTTAAGATTGTATTTGATCATAACTTATAATCAAAACCAGAATGCTCGTAACCAGAAATGATAAACAATCCTAACCAGATTGATCATAACCAGAATGATTGTAACTAGAATGATCATATCCAGAACGATCGTATCCAGAATGATCATAACTAGAATGATAATAATAAAAAATGGTCATATCTAAAATGATCATATTCAGGATAATCATATACAAATCATTTGTATTAAGAAAATATCATACTTGGGTTGAGATGAAAAGAAATAAGCAAAAATGAATGGGAAGTTTCAATACATTCCAATTTAACTCATAAAATGATAAGGATGATCCTCAATGAATTCAATGTTTTAAAGGAAGTTATGATCCAAGCATAGTATTTGAATGTGATTACGTGTTTTCTCACTGGTGTCAAGAGAAAAGAAAAGAAAGTGGAAATAGAAGAATGTATTTTCAAGGGTGGGACTTTCATTTAAAAGAGTGATTGTATCTCATGTGGAGAAGTGAATTTCATTAAACACATTCAATTGGTATGGTATCATTCATTTTATTGAAGAAATCGGCATGAAATAATCAGATTCAAATGATCATACCCATGTATTCCTCATCAATTTTAATCATATTGACATTTGAAATGGGAGTATGGAAAATAAGAGATGAAGACTGTGGATGTTTTGAGAATAATTGAGAAGTGTTGGCGAAGTCATAATTGCTCCAAGATTTCAGAAGAAATTCAAATTTGGGAGAATTTATGGAGTGGGAATGTGTTTTTGGATTGTCACCTAAACATATTTTGGGTCACCTATAAAAGGCGTGAAGTAGACTGTACTTGTGTGACTTTCACTATTCACTTCAGAAGAGAGAGAAGCTCTGGGTTTCTATAGAGAAGAAGACATCAATTTCTTTTGGATTTACAATTGTTTTGGGTGGTGCCGATTCATTCAAATTCTATTCCGCATGGAAATTGCATTTGGGAATTGAAGTGGTGAAAATTATACTCTATTGTTTTCTATCTGAAAATTGGACTTGGAGCTCTATTTTGAATGAGTCGGACTCAAAGGAGTCAAACTTGGAGGAATCAAACTTAGGGTTTCCAAACAAAGTCCAGATGGTTCTTACCTTTCTTCTGGGTAAGTAATTGATGAATTTTATTACAATTTGAATTCATTTGTTGAGTTGAAAATAAGAGAAGGTAACATGAGTTGTTACAAAAAAAAATTTATTACTCTATTGTGCTAAGAGGGTGCACACACAGTAGTAGGATTGTTTCATGGTTCTAGACGAGTGAAAGGGTACACCCTACTCATTGTAATCCAAGTATTGTTTTCATAGTGGATTTTAGGGCATTCGATCATTTCAAAACCATACAAAAGACATAGCTATTTTTATTTAATAATGAACCTTGTAAATATTTATGTTATTGTGGATGTGTGTTGAGCATTTTTAACAGGTAATTGAAATATATAATAGGAGGATATGGTTGTTTCAATTGAAAAGAAACAGAAAAGAAAAGAGTATCATTGATTCACCCCTCCCCCTCTGAGTGATACATTACTCCGACTAGGCTCTTTCTAAATACGAATTCATAGTTTCCATCATAAAATATCTAACCAAAAAAAGAAAGTGATTCTTAAGGAATGTTTTGGTATAAATATTGTTAAGATAATACATTATTTCACCAATGATTATGTCCTTATCTTTAGAAGACTTGGTTTCTTCATTTTTGATCAAATCAAACTACTTCTCACCATGCGTAGCAATATCGAATTTAACTTTATTTCTCATATATTCGACACTATCTATAACAATATAAATATATTTATGGAAATGCATTAAAATTAGATCTACATCATATGAATATGATATTGAAGTAGGAGGTGGAAGATGTGAAAAATTTGAGGTTGAGGGTTAATAAGGGTTGGTTATCATAGATAAGTATCTTTTGTTCATGGTAGACAATATAATAGTCAAATATTTTAATAGGGATATTATGTGACTTCACAAAAATTAAATTCCAATTCTAGAAGATCTAACTCCTTGATGAAAATGGTATAACCTGAGAAAAAACATCGAATATATGTGTTCAACAACCTTTGTAATAGTGTCGGTAATACATTACTCTCATTCAAGATTTTTATAAAAACTAATACCCAATAAAATTTTATTTTATAACTCAATAAATTTGTCCTTAAAATGAATGAGATCTACATAAGTGATTTCTAAATGTGGGATATAAGAAGGTATATCCCCATGATATTAAGAAGATTGATCTTGATTTGAATCGAATTCAGGAAGGAATCTATAATCATTTTGATATTAGGAATTCTCAATGAATTTAGGATTATTTCTAAAAGGTTATTTATTAGGATAAAATATTATAGGATTAATTTTAATTTCTATAAAAGAGGTCGTAGATTCACATTTAGAATATTCTAGGTCCACATCCTCAATTATAAAATAAGAGTTATAAATAGAACCTTCTTAAAAAAGGTTCTCAATAGAATCTCTAGAAGATGGAGGGGTACCCAAGGACATCAAAAATTATTTATTAGATATAGGTCTCACAAGTCTCTCTAGAGTAGTAGTATCTTGATTTTCTGGATCTATTTATTCTTGTTTCCTTGAAACAAAAACATAAACTCCTTTATACATTCATTTTATCTTATCATCATCATCTTTTACTTCATTATCACCAGCAATGTCTCCATTATTATCATATTCTTTGTCCTTTTATTCTTACTTTTCTTCATAAAAAATAGAAGAATATACATCCATATATTAGAATGGATTTTCTAGGGGGATTTCATCATCATAAGGAAAGGGAAAAAATGTTACCTCCATAAATATAAAACATAGATGTAATCTCCACTATAAATAGATCCAAATTGGAATCACTTTTGAAATATCAAAGAATTGGTCCAAATAACATTGAAATTGAAACTCCATCCATATTAGTAGCTGAATAATATCATACTCATTTATCCATAATAGAAAATTATGGCTCTACAGAAGGTTCAATTGGAACCTCATTCATTATTTAATCATCATGACTAGAAGGTAATTCTTCTCTCACTGGTTCAAACTATTAATGATAATCCTAAACAAGAGTTTTTCTGGGATTTTCTCAGAATATTTTTTGGATTTGTTATCCAAATACACAATTTGAGACTCATCATCATTAGAAGAATAATTAGAATCAATTATTTGATCTAATTTTATTCAAGGACCAATTAAATATATTGAAATAAAGGGATGAGTGATATTATTGTATTCAACATAAAAATTACCCTCATCATCTATATACATTCACTTACAAGGATTCCACATGATTTTAATTATTTGATAGGTAGTATAATTAAAAAAATACTAGGAAAAAGAGTCCTTTCAGCTCATAAAGAAATTAAGTTTCTTTGTTCCAGAAAGATAGAGATAATGTTTTCATAAGGAAGTGCGTTGAATCTAGAATATGGTTTAGTAAACTCCACTATATATCTCGCTAAGGAATGAGGAAGACTAATATAAATTCTATGCATCATTAGATATTAAAATAATTGGTCATAATAGCATATAGATGTGACACCCTGAAAAACTAATATAAGAACCATGTGTTCGATAACATGTATAACACGTGACAACACACGTGTAATGTAAAATAACATGCATATAATTTGTAATATATTTACTATTTAAAATATATTATATATCTTTCATTACTTGAAACAACGGGTTAGATTATAATGCATGAGAAACAAGGGTTAGTTTACATCATATGGAACAACTACCTTCCTATATAACTAGCATTACATGGAAAAGCGACCTTCTTCGATGTCTTGCGTTGTACGCAATACCGAGTCTTACTGAGAAACAATCTATAATTAAAACTTTAATATTTAATATAATAAGATATAAACTAGTCATTATGAATAATATTAACTAAATTATGAAAATATATTATTTATACAACAAAATAATTGGTTATAAATAAATTAGAAATGAATATAAGATCCAAGTAAATATTAAAAAGATACTTTTATAGAAAACTATTTTTATGCTCACAAAGTTGTTTTACCCTAATGGATTAAAATAATTAAAAGTAGTGAGTGATATTAGTGTAATAAATATTTCACAAATTCAATAATTTTTTTTTTTGATATTCATACAATAAATTTGGTAAGAATATTATAAGAGAAAACCCAATATTTCATTTAAAAAACCTATAATTTTATTAAGGATATTTTACCACATTCTAATGGAGAACCCATTTTAAATATAAATTTTGACACTTCTATGAATTTAATTTGATAAAATAAACTTTATTTTTGAATTCAGAGTTTCAATATTATCTTAGGATTATCTTTTTTGGATTTTTCAGAGAAACTTCATTTTTTAGTGAATAGTGAAAAATATTGTGTTTTAGTTAAAGACTGCCTTTTCGATTAAATAATTATTATTGTTAAATTATATTGTAAATTTGTTTTAAAGTCACATTGGAAAAATTATACATCTATTAATATAATTTAGTTCATTAGAATCAATATTTATTTTAAATTTAATATAAAAACACAACAATCTGTTGAACATTTTTCTACTGAAACTAGAAAATCTGCATGTCTGTAAGATTAGCATTAATCCTATTTATTCTGATTTTGTGATTTGAATTTTGAAAATACAACATACAAAATTTTAATAAATATAATACTTTTCGTATAATAATATCAACTTTAATTTTTACAAAAAATGATTAGGGAAAGTGGTTAAGGTGTAATTGTGATTAAAATGGAATAAAACCCTAAGTTTAAGAGTCCAAATGACCTATCGACTTTCCCAACACTCATTTTATGGACATATTTATGACATTTACCTTTAATTAAGAGTTTTGGTGGTTTTTATGTCTTTTTAGGTAATAACATGTGTACACCTAACTTCTTTTCATGAATACCAAGTGAGTCCTTTTCCATCTCTTTAAAAGGCCACCACCTATTCCAATTACTTACACCTCTAAAACCTCTAATGTTTGGCCAATAAATTCCCATATTTTTTCCCAACATCTATACCGTAGACCTAGAAGCCTCAATTTTTTTATAATACCTTCCATGGTTCTTTTTGGTTTAAACCAAAAGAACTTATCTGATTAAAAGGTAATGTCTTCTCTCCATCTCTCTAGTTTCATTTCCATTCTACAACCCCTAAAATATATTTATTCAGTTATTGTATAAAAAAATATACTAAATATACTAGGATGTTTTTTTTCTTAGATTTTAACCTACACTAACTCACAACACCATTAAATGTGTAACCGACATAATGTTTCTGTGAACAGAAAATTACTACCTCACAAAATTATAATTATTCAACTCCACATTACCACTTATAATAGTGGACATTATGAAATAAAATCTATTAATATATGATATATATGTTATTTATAAAGTTTTATTATTCTTTAATTTTTATTTATAACCTACATTTATGCTTTACAAGATGTGTAAATACGATAATCTCATTTGAGGAAGTGTGGACTACCGCCCACAATGTGATGTGATTCGTTCGCACGATATATGGAATGTATAAATGAATAGACATAATTAAACATAAGTGATAAAAAATAATATATTCATGAAATAATTATATTTCTAGTATTATATTATATATAAATTTATATCATCTTCATTATTACACATTCACACACTTTAAAAGAGTTAACATCGTTCGTGGATGTGTAAACTACCGACACCTTGACATGATGTAATTACTTTTAAACCAAAGAGTTTTATATACAAGTATATGTGATGAAATAATATGGCATTTATTATATAATGATAATTCTTGAAATATTTTATTTACTTAACTTCTTTCCATAATGATCATTTAAAATCAGGAATGTTTCTCATACATACGTACGACCTACAGTCTCCATGACTGTAACATATTATCATTTTCAAAACCATATTTAATGATTGATTTTAAACGTATAATTTATGTAAAAATATGATAATTATTTAATGTTTTTCATTTTGGACATTTTATATAATGAACATTTTGACCCTAGTTGACAAACAACTATTGCTTGGACACATAAATTGAATTTTGTCAAAAACACCAGACGTAAACTTAATTGATTAAGTATTTTTACAAAAAAGGAATTACGTGAAATAAAAGTAATTATAAACATGAAAAAGGTTATGAATTAATTATAAAATTAACATAAGTTTATTATATAGGATGCTAAAATACATTCACCTGAAAGGAAACACAATGTAAGGGATTCATGTCTCATTTTCATATCATGAGTGATATTTAATTATTGTACACCTAATTTCTTATATATGATGTACATAATACCACATTGAAATATAATATAATTAATTATATTATCTTCATGGTATTTAAATTTTTTATTTAGGTATTATTAATTTTTTTCCAATATATTTCTTACTAAATTAGTAAGGTATTTTCTTCTCTGTTTTTAAATCTGTGAGATTAAGGTCCAATTCACTACGTACATATTTTGTGTGGTGTATATACTACCAATTTTTATATATTATATCAATAATTAATTTTATATCATTTTATTTAATACATTAATTTAATATTACTAATTCATGAGGATTATGTTTTAAAAATGTTTCAAAGTGGTATGGGACACTTTGGAATGTTTAAAGATTATCTTCCTTAATACTAATCCTAATGATATTTCAATGGAATTTCCATTAGAGTAAATTATATAATCACATTTAAATAATACATTTCATTCCTCTCTATTTATTTATTACCATTTTCAAGTATTATTACCATTTTCCCAATCATTGGCACTCAAGTGTTTCAGAATTTGTTTTTAATAAAACCCAACGTTATTTATCTCTTTATTTAGAGAACATATTTTATTTGAAAAAAACATGTTTTATTAAAATGTTTTCCAAAATAATTTTAAAATGATTTGGTAAAGTCAATTTTAACCATATTTCCTTTTACCAATCTCTTGAAGGAATATTCTTGTCACTTTCTAAATGAGGTATTTTCTAACCTTTTGTTGCACAAAAGTGATATTCTATTTTACATCGTATGACATGTACAGATCTATATTACATCATTTATTTGAAGTATCCTTCTCTATTTCAAAAGGATTATTTTTAATGATTTTTTTAAAAGGTTTTTTTAATGAAAAATATTTTCAAAATGTTTTTTAAAAGCAAACCATATTTTCCTCAAGAATATTTTTATAAGTTAATATTTTTTTTCATCAACTCAAACAACCCTCTATTTTACTTAAATTAGGATTTCTTGTATTAATACCATCCTTATTATTCATTTGGATGGTTTAGGATTTACTTTTCCAAGGAAAATATTCAAATTCACTTCCTTGAGTTATTTTGTAGTACCCTTGAAAGATTCAATATCTTATATACATTGAACATTGAATTTCCCTTAAACAAACCATTTCATTTATCATAGATATTACTATTTACTAAAACCTATATCATTTTACATATGGGGTTTACTTTGAAATTTATTTTATTATTTAGAAAAATATTGATAAATTCATATACCTTATTCAATACTGAAATTTGAAAAAGTAAATTTATTTATTTGATATATGAAGAATAATTTTGACATGAAATACATGAGTTTGGGATAATTTAATGAAATCCCCACGAGTTGGGGACCGGTGACTGAAAGCCCCCCCCCCCCGATGCATCATTAGTCTCATGGGATGAATTAGTTGTGCAAATTTGAATGGTTAAAATATTTTTTAATTGTAAAGGTATCATGTTTCTAGGAAACAAGAAGTCTAAGAAATAAGAATTTCCTTTATTGAAAATTCAGTTATTATTTGTTCATGAGATTTTGAATCGACATATATATGGATACATGTAATTTTCATTTATCTAGAAGGTATGTGTTTCAGTTTATTACATTGCCATATTTATTTTTCCTTATCTAGTTATTTACATGGAATTTGTGTTCAGTTATTACCTTTCTATATATCTTACATTCTTACATTAAGTTTATTGATTACATGGTATGTGTGTTTAGTTATTAACATTGACATAATGTATTTTTACATTGATTCATTATTGGATACACTATATTATTTCCCATACAGAGCATTTGAGGTCACCCTTATTGTGTTTATTTTACCAGGAATCCAATAATTTTACTATGAAAATAATTTATGTATTCACTAAATTGATTAGAGTTATCCTCAGCGCTACTTATTTAGAAAGAATATTTTTTTTGTTGTAATAAAAGTATTCATTTGTAATAAAATATTCATTTATGTATCTAGTTTACCAAGACTAATAAACTAATTAGTCTTTTGGGGATTAATTCGATGTAATCATGCCAATGTATTTAGTAGAATACATTGGCTCTGGGCTATACAGGGATGAGTCCACACAATAAAACTGAAATACATATTCCTTTGGAATATATTGTGATAAATTAACTTCAAAAGAATTATACTTTTCAGTCTTAGTTTATTTTAAACTAGTCTGCTTAAGGTTCAATCATTAGTTTATTCCCCCAATGCATTTAAAATTAAAAAATGTGGATTATTAAAATCATATGACCTTTGGTAGTAATAATTTTATATAATATATGGGACCCTAATTTAGTTAGCCATAATTTTGAGGTAAAATAAAATTCTTTAACATCAATGATCGTTTGAATAAAATCCTTATACACACCAGGATTAAACACTATGTTTATATATAACTACATGACATGGAATAGAAAAAATAGTATATTTTCATCTAAAAACCAACTCAAGTAGTTTGGAAACAAAAAAAACCTCCATAAAAAATAACAATTTGTCATAAACTATTCAAAATCAATATATCATTTATTTAAAACTTCTTAATAATGATGTATTTTTAAAATAATTATATACATTCTCATATCAACCATTGATTTCCTAGAAGATTTGGAAGAATGTTAAATAGAATATATCTTCATATTTACTAAGTATATTTCTAAATGTAAGATGAGAGATAAGGATTCAAATGAGTGGTTTGAGAAATAGGGTTCGAGAAGAGGGCTTGGTTCATGTTAGAAAATATGTGATGGTTGAATTCAGATTTGAAAAATTAGTAAGTTCGGGATTTTACTCATACAATTGTGCATGGGAAATAAAAACATGAACTTAATGCATTCCAAAAATTATATGATATATTTTAAATGAGATAACATAAATGAATATAATACTCGATAAAAGTATATTTTAAAAATAAATAATAACTGAAAATATTATTAAAATATATTTACAGGTTATATAAAAAAATTAAACAAAAAAATCATTCATAAATCATTTGTAACAACCTAGCTTTTCTCAATGGTATATATTATTGTTTTTTAGTTTAATTTGCTTAAATTTCCACTTATAATTGTACTTTGTGGGGGTTATAGAGTGCATGAGGGTGTTCAGGTCTTGTTTGGATCCCAGATCCCTAGAATGTGGAGAAACAGGTTGGGCCGCATGATTATTAGAAACTTTACTGCCCAACCCACATAGTTTCTGCTAACCATGTGATGAATTTCCGAGGAGATTAGGGGGAAGCATGTTTTTCTAAAATTCTATGATCCGGGTGCATTCCCATGTGGAAATTTCAGTCATTTTGGCATTGGGATTTTACACGACTTGTTAATGGTTAGAGAAATTTTGATCATATCCTATGTGGGATCCATCCTTATCCAGAATTGGGCACACGATTGGGGCACAGTTGGGAGAACCATGAAACCCAAGTATTTTTGGGTGAAAATACCATTTTTTCCTTAATTAATTTAATACCTCACCCCACTTTCTCTCTTCTTCTTCAATGGAAGGAACCCCCTTTTTGACTTGTAAGAAATTTCTTCCTCCCCCAAATGGGAATCTTAAGTTATCCATCATCTAGAATTCCAATAAAACACTATTAGAAACACTGGATTGAAATTGGTAGGATCTAGAATCATATTTCTTCCTTTCTAGGTTTTTCTTCTTCTCTCTAACACTCTTTTAGTGTGATCTCATTTAGCATATTTTTTTAGCTTTAGACATTTTCTCTAATTTCATTCATTCTACATCAAATATAATGACGATATTGGATGATGAGTCAACTAAAACCCAAAGGTAGGTGGTATAGTAGTATTTCATAATTGATTTTATGTTTTAATAGCCTACCCATTATGTCACATTCTAACAATTGCTTCAGGTTTCCTTAAAATGAGTAATTCCTTTAAAACATAATATAGCATGTTATTACACTCCCATGCACCATTTCCATGTAGTTAGAGGATGTATACCAAGTTGATTGAAACCCCTTTTGGTGTATCACCTTAATTTTGATATTTTTATTTAATTATTAAATTTTCCAAACATTTATGATGTGTTTGGATGTCTTAGAAATGGAATTTCACTCTTTTAAATAAATTTTCAATGGAAAGTAACACCTTTTAAGTATTCATATTGACTCTGAAATGGATTCTCCATGCATAATTTATTAAATTGATTAACTATAAATAATCTTAATGGGTATCCAAGCCCCACCAAGATATGCATGATTATATATATATATAGATTAAATGAAATGTGATTCCCTTGGTAGTATTCGGATTTATGGTTATGAATGAATCGAAGGTGATCCATTATCTTTTTATTATTTATCATGAGTATACATTTATTATGGGATATTGAATCATGGATAAGTGATTTGTTGAGTATGAAGTTTCAATATCCCTTACATCCTGTGTTGAACATGATGTCTCTCACTATTATACTTATATCGGGATGATGGGCATGGAGCTCTATGTTCCCCTATTTAGGGTGCCAAGAATGATGTCTCACCCCATATATCTTGAGTGGTACACATGATGTATCACATTAATTATGAGATTATGGGCATATAGACTTTGCTGGAACCTATAGCTCATTATACTAGTTATGGATACATGATTTATTCCATGGCTACATCTAGCACCTAATATCCATGTATATACCTACTTATATCCTCACATAATTGTTGAATGTACAATTAAATAGTATATAACTATATATATACATATATATCATTACATATATATATGGTTTTTGATCATATTCTTATATCGGCCTATTTTGAAGGAGGAAGAGAGGACTAGGTGTCTTATAGGACATGATCCAGTGTGTATTTATTTATTCATAATTTTTATTATTCATTTATACCTGTACACTTCTTTGCTATGTACACTAGATGGATTATTTATAGACACCATTGGTGGTGGCCTACTGGGTTTATCTCACACCTTATATGGGCCACCATTGGTAATTAAGTAGAACCGATGTCTATATGTATGGATAAATGAAAGTTCCATGTTGCAGTCACTTGATCGGTATTAATTATACCCTCGAGCATGGGAGCAGAGGAATGGTCTTATTCTTGTGATGATATTGGAGAAGTCTTTTGGACTTTTTATATATTTTATAGAATTTATGTATATGCATATCCCCAATTTCAACTTTTTTTTATATTAGAATTCCATGACATCATTGTATATGAATTAACCTTTTGGATTTTGATTATTATTATTATAGTTTATTATTTTTTAAGCCTTTTAAATTATTTATTTTATTTTCCTTCCACTGTTCCACCTCTTAAATCAGGCTTCCACTACTCTATTTCAATATTATTATATGGTGTGCTACTATAATATGAGGTTATATTATCCTTAATGTTCCAACTTATACCATTGTTTCTAGTCAGTAGCCTCTGGTATACAAGGAAGAGTGCTTCAGGTCATGTGACCCACTGGATCGAGAAAACAGTTAAATGAACTTTAGGTGGGGAGATTACAAAGTGGTATTAGAGCACGTATTTTCCTTTTATCGTACTATTTGGGTATTATATAGGATACTAGAATATATTGGAATTTGGTAATGAGCATTTTACTTGGAGTAGCTAACCCAAATACAAGGGAAATTCAAATTACATGTGATGGGTTATTGCTGTTATTGGACTTAACCTATTACAGTTTATATGATTTTACCATTGGGTGATCCAAATGACTTGTGATATTATTATTGTTCATGTTATTAATCTTGGAATTGGTCACTGGCCTATTAATGAAGGGTATTAGCATCTCATGTATATTTATAGGCACAGTAGGAGTAATATTCCAAGAATTGTTTCATTCCATATCTAGTTTTTTCATTCATTTTCTTGATGCATATAGTTAGTGTTGATTATTATATATTTAAATGTGATGAAATTTATTGGAGGGAAAATATAATTAGATTAATTAAAGTGACTAAATAAATATAAATGGGGGTCTCCAACATAAATTGTGATGAATCTTTAATTAATCAATTATACCATATTGTGGGTTCTGGGCCTATGAGTTTTGTGGGCCTGTTACATCCAGCTACCAGATGTTAAGGTTATGATACAGTTAAATTATGTTCCAATAGAAATGTTTAAGAATTTTGAATTTTAAAAATAGGAAATGAAGATACATCTAATTGAACTATGATATATATATATATATATATATTTATTTAAAATAATATTAATGTAAATTAAATTAAATCTTAAAAAAACAAATGATTACTATTAAATGGGATGCCAATTGTAAAGTAAGGGAGGGTGGGGGGTTCCAATATACCTTGTGATTGAAACTCCATATAACGAAACCTCTATTATCTCATACAAGACCTATAACCGAACCTAACATTAGTAGTTTGTAGTTGGGGTGTCTTTTATAGTTCTTATGTCCTATTATGGTCATTCTTACCACATAAACCTAGATTTAGAAGTCTGAAAAAAGGAGTGATATTCTCATTGGAAGGTTGAGTACATATCCTAGTTATCAATTTGTAACTCATTCAACTATTAATTTGTTTTTTGAGTCTTGTGTTTGTAATTGTAGAATATTTCCACCATGACAACCTCAGGTCATGAACTTTGAAGGTATTGATGACCATACACTGGAGGTGGTGGGTCTTGAGTCGCTAGTGATACCTCTTGTAGTGCCACCTATGGAACCACATGCTTTTCCAAATTGGGGCACCAATACCTAGTTTTAAGAAGGATGTTTCTATATGACAATGTCTATGAAAGGTGTAGCTTCACCTACACCGACTATCGTATAGTTGAATTGGGATCTTTAGAAACATCATCATCTTGCCTTTTTAGGGGATAAAACCCTACAGGCTAAAGAGCCATGAGTAGAGTATATGCTTTCTATCTTTGAGCATCTGAAGATTCCTCCAGAGTAGAGGGGAAATCTCGCTACCTATATAATTCAAGATTCTACCAAGCATTGGTGGGATGTTATTATTTTGGAAGGGTGAAATTGAGATATTATATAGGAATACTTCAATCAAATCTTCTATAACTACTACTTTCCCTAGATTTTGATGGCTGATTAGGATAGAGAGCTTCTGAACCTCCTATAAGGAGTTGTGTGTGTCATGGAATATTTAGCTCGTTTCACTAAGATATATAATTTTCTCATAATTTATATAATGATGATATTATGAATTAAAATTGATTCAAGGATGGTATGTCATATTCCATCTAATAGCAGGTCAATGTATTTCATGTGATGACTACTTCTAAGACAATCAACCAATCCCCCACTATTGAGGAAAATTTAAGGGGCGCTGATGGTAGAAACTGGGGATGTTCAGAAACCAGATCTAGTAGTGTTTGTTCTTGTGAGATAAAGTATCATTTCAAGGTTTTGAATGGGGGGTGGGTGAAGTAGTTAGAGATCTCTTACTAAAAATTTACACATATGTCACTAGTGAGGAAAGTAGGGACACATGAAAACCTAGTGTATGTAGATCCAGTATAATGTAGAATATTCTATAGCATGGAGAATATACAATGATTATATAGGATATTTTCATCAATTAATATTGATTGGGGATCTATAACTACCCCAAAATCTAGATAGGGTCAAGTAGTATCTCTCTAGGTATCAAGATAGAATACCACAAGCTGCTCAAGCCGTGGTGGTGGTTGAGGAAGAATTAATCTTACTAAATACATTCAATCCCAATCGAGTGGGCATGCTTAGGGTAGTTAAGTATTGACTCAAGTACATGTTATGGTCTAGTTACATGTGGAGAAATGCATGATGAATGAGTAGATAACCCAACCATCTACTATTCTTGGCACTATTCTAGTAGTTTCTTCTTTAGTGTTTGATTTTGTTGATACAGGCACATCACAATGTTTTATATTTATGGTAATCATAGAGAATATAGTCCTTAAGATAATTTTTTTCTAGGGAATGATTATTCTTGATACCCTGTTGGGTATCCCATCAAAGATTCATCACCATTATAAGGATTTTCACATTGGGATAAGTGGATATTGCTTTGTGTGGAATATTTTCATTTCAACATGACAGGTTATAATATAATCATCAGGATGGACTTGTTGGTTATCTATTCATCTAATATGTACTGTTATTTTAGGAGGGAGATGTGTACAACACCATATGGTGGAATAAATATCCACAAGGGATAATAGAATGTTCATTCATCTCATGCATGACCAAAGAATCAGGGGATAGGTAGAGTGAAAAACCAAATTTACAGTATTCTTTAGAATGAATAGGTGTTACAAAATGCTATTATCCCTTATGTAGTCAGTCATTTCAGGGAAATCATACCTAATTTATTTTGGGATACCTCTGGGGAGATAGGTATAATTCACCATTGAGTTAGTTCTAGGAGTATCACTTGTATCCAACCTTCTTTGGACGATGTAACCTAAAAAGGTTCTGGACCTCAAGAAATTATTGGAAGACATGGAGGATGAAGTATTTATAAACCGCAAAACTTCTCCTTTGGGTTCATTGGCCCTATTTTCTAAGAAGGAATATAGTAACCTTAGTATTTTAGATGATTATCGATGGTTGTACATGTATATGGAAAAAAATTTGGTATCTACTACCTCAAATAGACTACCTCTTTAATCAACTCTGAGGAATGAGGGTTTTTTCAATGATCGATTTGAGGTCAGGATATAATTACATTTGTTTCAGATCTTCAAATAGACATTATAAAACCTTCCAAAGTAGGTATGGAATCTATGTGTACCTGTTTATGTAATTCAATATAACAAACACCCTAGCATTCTTTCATAAGAAGAGATAATACTCTAAAGGGATTCTATCATATTAATCACTCTCTACATCATATCCAGAATACTTATAAACAAATTGGGAGTTACAAATAATGTTTTATATTTGAATAAAATATTTTTTAAATCCATGTACTGATTGTTTTTTAATAGTTTATTCCTTTTATGTTTTAGGGTTTGTGATCTCCAAGAAGGGAGGTATTGTTGAGTCAAATGTTTTACTACTAAAATTTTATTTTTCTTTTTTTTAAATCATAAACACTTTCTATATAAATACATCACTAACTTTTTATATCCAAAGTATTTTATATTTTTTTTGCAACAAACATAATATTTTACCATACATAGAGTTAGTTATAAAGTTACAACGAATATAAACTGACTTTATTAATTATGATTATAATAATTGGTATAGATCCAATAAAAATCATATTCATATATATTAGACCAGATATATGACTTTATTGTCTTTTATGCTGACAAGGACATTACAATAAAACTAATACCAGAATCAATAAACATCATACTCATACTTTTAAAGATCATTATAATGGAATTTGTAAGAAGTTCATCAGAACGAATTAGTTTAATTATAAATACATATAACTCATTTTTAAAGTAAAAAATATATACTCACATCATAATGATATAAAAAATATGTTTTTTCACCTTCTATTATGCCAGGTTTTCATTTTTCAGATGTCCAAGTCAATACAAAAAACCTAGAGAATATAGGACCATTGGGCGATCCAGATGACCATTATGAAGATGCCTATAAATACCAAACATTTTCAAGAGTTTGTATCCGATAATATTTTATTTTAAAATTTCTATTTGGTGAGATCTATGAAAATTGGATGTTTGAACATTTTGTTCTTAGTCATTATAATCATTGACTGTTTTTTGTTTTGTAATTGTTTCATCTGATTGTATGATCACTATTGAGGGATTATAGGAATAGAAAGACATAGATTCTAATCCATTGGATCTAGTGATTCTATGGATAGGTAGAAAGATAATCTGATCTTCATATCGAGGGCCTTCCTTATTAAGTAAAGAAATACATGCTTGTAAGTAAAAAATAAGGGATAAGTTTTACAATGGTTTGTGGATACCATACTATTAAGGTTAAAAGATATTTTTCCATTAAAATTGAATTCATTCTTATACATTACTATTTATTTACTTTCTTCTTACAATTATTATAATTCCATCATGTAGGAATTTTTTTAATTTGATCATAACGACTCTGAACACAATAATCACACATTTTTTTCTAATTAGATCTATTATGAATTTGAGACATACTCATATAATCCTATCCAATTAAAATATAATCTATTTAATCTAATTTAATCATATAATTTTTTATTATGATTCATTTACTCTGGTATATCTAAATCTATCTTGATTATGATACTTTAATAATTGGACTTATCTAAGAACAAATATAAATATTTTATATAAAGCATTTTTTCTGAATTGTTTTAGTTTAAAATATTTTAAACTAAAGTGATTAAAAATAAAATTCATCCCCTTCTTGTAATTGATCCATCTAGTGTATATTATTTTGATCTTAACAACAACATATCTTATATTTTTATCAAGAAATTGGTATTAGGTCCTGATTCCACTTCTCAAATACTTACTAATCTTTTAACTTCTTTACAATTTCTCATTTTTTTGATTTTTGTAGAATTTTTTTATAAAAATATAATAAAAAAAATGTATTATGGAAAAGAATTATTGTATCAATTTTTAAAATATGGAAATATTTAATGTTGGATCCATTGATAATATCAATCCTAATAAACCACTAATTTATTATGGTGATGATTATGAATATTGGAGGGATAGAATGAATACTATTGTAATCAACATAACAGTTGATATTTTTTCCTCCAAAATGGTAATTATAAAATTACTAATAAAGAAGTCACAAATTTAAAAAATAAAGAGGAGAAAGAGTATCATCTTAATTTTAGAGTCAAAAATACTTTGTTATGCTCATTTACTAGAATAATCTACAGCCAAATTCAGTCATTTGAAGCAGAAAACAGTATTTTGAAATTTTCTGAATTTAATCATTTGGGAACTTAAAAAATCCTTGAAATTGGGAGAGATATGATAAGAGACGACTCTCATGTTTTTGATTTTTTACATGGAGAATCCATTTTCAAAATGAATCAAAGTTTTATAAAAATTATCAATAGCCTAATATATGTTTGAGATATTGTTTTATATGATGAAATTATTGTTTAAAAAATTATAGGCATCATGCATAATGAATGGTAATCTAAGATAACTACTATTGATGATACCTGGAATTTGAAAAATATTAATCTTGATGAATTCATTGGTACTCGTATGTATTATGAGGGTAGATTAAAAAGAGATACTATCAAATCTAGGTAAAATAATAGATGTGTTTATTTAAATACTACTACATTTCCTAATAAATTTTATTCAACAAAAAAATTGGTTAAATCTTAAAAAAAGAAAAAGGATGTTATTTAATCAGATTCTATTGTTTTCAAAAATTCTAAAATGAACTACATAATCTTTCTTAGAGGATTAAAAATATTGTCGATAAAAATGATTTTTGGTATCAAAATAAGAAAACTAATAAAGAAGGGAATGAAAAGAAATATTTTGAAGATTATTGTTATATGTTAAAGAAAAATGGCACATCATACCCAATTATACCTAGTTGAAAATAAAATATATAAATTATAGGAATTATGATATGATTAAAAAAATTACCAATAAAGAAAGAAAGAATGTTCTAAAATCAAATGATTCGTGGATTGAATGTAGAGGAGATTCCTCATATAATTCTTCTGATTAATATTGTTATAGATATTGTAACACATGTATTCTTTCTAGGATACCAAAATAAAATCTTTGTCATATGGAAAAGGTACATACCGCTAAAACATTAACATATATATATTTAAAGGAAATTTATATAAAATCGAATACTGAGAAAATTTATAATTTTTTGGATGAAGAATATTCCTCAATAGTGGATAATAAATTTCCATTTTATGATGAATTATCTAATTCTTCTAAATTCATTGCAAATGATAATTGAAAATTTAGTAAAAATATTTCAGGAAACTCAAGATTAATTGTTTTAATTCCTTGAAAAAAATATTTATTTTAACAAAAAACATTTCATATCTTTCTAAAAAACATGATAAGAAATATTTTGATAAAAAAACAATATATAGATATTTGGGAAAATTCTTTTTTAGAAATGATAATATTTCTAAACATTTTGAAAAGGTAATTTTTGAGAAAAATGATTTTGAAACTAAACTTACTTCTGAAACAAATACTTGTGAGGATAATAATTTACTTATTAAACTAAGATATAAAATTTATTCAATGAAGAAACTTTTATCAAACATTACTACTGGTAAATAATGTGCTAATAAAATGTATAAAAATATATTTCCCAATTTTACTTGTTATAGAATAGAATATTCTCATAAAAACTAGTTTTCATTAATAATTATTTTGTTCCAAAACAACACCATTTTGTAAAAAATTCCAAAGTGGAAGTCACTAGATTAAAAATTATTCCTCAAATAAAGGTCAATACTCAAGATTTTATGAAGAATATTTTTTTAATAAATGTGGATTTGCAAAGTTTTATTTGCAGACTTTTCCAGACCCTAGAAAGTTGGAGTGTTGAAAACCTAATTTTTTTACTTTCAGATAAAAAGAAAGTACCAACAACAAAAATATTTAGTGCATGGATAGTGGATGTTCTATAAATATGACTAGACAAAAATATATCTTTGAAAATTGAATCAAGATGAATGTTGGAAAAGTTACCTTTGGATATAATACTCAAGGATGGTAAAGATTTAATTTCAAATGTTTTATTTGTTAAAGGTATTAAGAAAAAACTTATATGACTAATTAAACTATGCAACAAAAGTCACCAGGTGAATTTTATAAATGATAAATTTATAATATACAATTACGAGGACGAATTCATTATTTCTACATGTCGGCATGAAAATGTTTATAAACTTAACAAAGAAGACATTAGGAGTGAAGAATTACCTTGACTTATTGCAATGGAGGATTAATCTTGGTTATAGAATAGAATATTAGGACACTATATCCTTCGAAAATTATATAAGTTGGCTAAGAAAATATTTGTTAAATATCTTCCAGAATATAGGATTGATTATTCAAAACATTGTGACCCTTGTCAATACGGTAAGAAACATAAGTATAGTTTTAAATATATTAATGAAGTCTCAAATTCTGTTGAATTATAGTTATCTCACATGGATTTATTCAATACTATGAAAAATAAAAGTATTTTTTTCTCATATTATGTAATTTTTTAGTTCATGATTACACTAGATACAGATGGGTCTATTTTATAGAAAATAAAAATGAATCCTTTTGTAATTTGAAAACATTTTAATCCGATGATAAAAATGAGAAAAACATTCCTTTGATAATTATTTGTATTGATCATGGTCGATAATTTATAAATTATGATTTTGAAACTTTTTTTGAAAGAAATGCATTACACGAAACTTTTCAACTGCTAGAACTCCTAAGAAAAATGGTGTTGTTGAAAGAATAAATCATATTATTTAAGAAATAAAATAAACCATATTGAGTGAATAATCAATTGATAAATATTTTTGGGATGATGTGGTTCGTAATTCTTATTAAACTATAAGATGAGTTTTAATTAGACTTTTTTTAATAAAACACCTTATTAATTGTAAGATAATCGATAGCCAAAAGGTTCTTACTTTAGAGTTTTTTGGATACAGAGTATTTATCTTGAATATTAAAGATAAAAAACATAAATTTTCACATAAACTGATGATGGTATATTTATAGGTTATTCAACAACATCTAAGGTTTATATAGTTTTTAATAAAAAAATAATGAACTGATGAAGAAATAGTATATGTTAAATTTGATGAAACTAACCCTTTTATTTTCAAACAACCCCAACCAACATCCTAATTGGACGTGTATTCAAAAACTGATCTTCAACCATTGTTATAAAATTCTCATTATTAGGATAGTAAGTACAAAATAATTTCTAAAGTATTTACTCAGGATTATTTTCTACCTTATGGTGATGAAATGGTTTTCACAAAATCCAAGATATCAGTTATTTCTTAGAAATCATCCTAGTGATAGTATCATTGGAGATGTTGACCAATCTGTTAAGACTAAATGTTATTTAAGAAAAGAAATTTTGAATATAGCTTCCCATTCCCTATTTGAACCTAAGAATCCTAATCAGGATTTAGGTGATGAGGATTGGATTAAAGAAATGAAATATGAATGTAATTAATTCAAAAAGAATAATTTTTGGACTATGGTTGAATGTGAAGGACCCCATAGCACCATAAGATGGGAGGGATGAAACAAGGTGTCAAATGTTTCTTCTAAAGTGATGGATCTAATTTTCAAATTGGTAGTAACTTTTTAAACCTATATGATGGGAAAGCCAAAAAAATAAACAATCACATGCATATAGATAGAAAACCAATTTCATTTGGTTTGCCGCTAAGGGCTAATCCAAGGATAATATTCCAAAAGTGTGTTAGTAAATCCTAATTCAACTAATCTTTACATATTTTGGAATTTAGAAATTTGGACATAGCCACTCTATTCTAGTCACACTTCCTTTAATTTTTTAGGGATCACTCAATATGTCCCTCATGACTCTTCTTTCGACTCCCCCTAGCTCACTACAGTGGGTGAAGTATTGATCAGTTTATCAACTTGAAGGCAGCTTCAATGGATTGTAATTAATGTCTTTTTCCATATCTATCATGAGACTCTACTTGCACTGTAGACCTGAGTTGATGAACTTTGAAAGAACTGTTCATTGAAAAACTGATATTCAAAACTACCTTTCAGGAAGCTTCTTCTTGAAGCTCGTTACCTTCCCGAAGATCACTGCACTCATGGAACAAACTTCTTTCATGATTCTCACTATGTTATTGAAGAATAACCCATCATCGTGAAGCACCCTTAACTTAGAATCATTGGAATCAGTAAATACTAAACTAATCTTTTTTGCGATGCTCAAGCTCATAATGAAACCCATATTTTGGAGATCCCCTAGCTTCATGAAATCAGATTGTTTCAAGTTTTTCCTTGGAAAATTTCAAGTTTAATGAAGAGGGGTAGACTTATATTTATGGCCTTGGATATTATCAATGCTCAACCTCCTCATAGTAGATTTTCTAGATCATTACAAACCACCTTTGTATAGATCATGCATTCAGAATGATCCATTCTGATTCGATGATGTCTCAAATATTTCCACCAAACTACCACATGCTCACAATTCTCCAATTTTCATAATCATGGAGATCCCTGTCACCATTCATAATGGTCCAATTATTCATCCATTGTGATGCTCGTCACTATGTTTTAGATCACCGTAAAATTTCTTTGATCTATTGTGAAATACCATTCATGAATACCATCTTCACAAAATGCATGACTTTTCCATATTTTCATAAGGCCTTCAAGGAAATACACTTTTCATGACGCAAGTCATCCCCCAGATTTTAGACCCCAAAAATTTGGTAAATACTAGGAAACGATGCCACCTTCAACACTATTGTTAGCTTCAACTATAAGATCCCTTTCCTTTAAAACTCCATGATCTTTCATATGAGGATTAAAAGAAGACACAAATAATACTCCGTTTCAAGTAAAGAACAAACTTGGATCCAATAATATCCTCCTTTGAGTTTGTTGTAAATCTTCAAATGAATTCAATAAATCACCAGTTTTAATAAAAAGATATTATGTGAGAAAAAACTCATTAAACACTTTATATCTAAGTTAGAAAACCTTTGATGTGGAAAACAAGAGGAGAAACATGAATTAGGTTCTCGCTTCATGTAAATCTTACAGATTTCAATGTTAAGATCTGATCATGTCATAGAAGAATTGCATGACTTGAACATTTTCCCCATAAAACCTGATTCTGATCATTTCATAGAAGTATTTCATGGTTTATCAAAAACCCACAACTAGAAAACCATAATTTTTTTCATTCTTCCCCTTTGATTCTCAATTCTCCTGCATCTTCTCATTTCTCCAGCAACCTCGTAAACTTGAATTTATCAATTCATCCCATTATAAATAATCCTATATAACATGTTATTGAATTGTTGGAGCTCAAAACACATCTTCTAGATTTTATATCCTATATAAAACTAAATCACTACCGCAAACTAATTAAAAAATTTAAAACAATTAGGGAGAGGGATGTATTTATAACCTCCTCATGCACTGGGAGGTGGATGAACAACATGTTTGAATTGATGTTTCTCAAACACTTGTTCCTCCAATGGCTTAGTCAAAATGTCTGTCACATGGTCATTTGTTCCAACATGATCTATTTTAATCATGAATTTTTCAACTTTTTTATTGATGAAGTGATATTATATTTCAATATGTTTTGTACGAAAATGAAGAATAGTATTATTTTTAAGATTTATCATGATCTTGTTGTCACACTAAACAACCATTTCCTATTTCACCTCATCTCCAATATTAGTTATTTGTTTCTTCATACAAAATAGTTGAGTTCAAGGCTTTGTAGCATATATATACTCAGCTCTAGCAGTACTAATATTAGTACTTTCTGGTTTTTTACTCAACCAACCCACACATTTATTTCCAATAAATAATGATCCACCACATGTGGAATTTCTATCAACAACATCTCTATCCCAGTCAGTATTAGAAAATGCAGATAGTTCACTATCTATTCCTATAGCAATCTATAAGACATAATTGTGAGTACCTTAAATGTACCTCATGATTTCTTTCACTGCCGCCATATGTTCTTCTATCATATTACTTTGAAAGCGTGCTGCTATACATATTGCAAAGAAAATATATAGTTATGTTTATATCAAATACAATAAGCTTCCATTGATTCTCCAATACATTTTGGGATCTACAAATGTCTCATCCCCATGATTTCACAATTTTTTCCCAAATACAATCGATGTTGACAATGGTTTGGGGTCATGTATATTGAACTTTTTTAGAAACTCTTTGGTATTATTTTGCCTCAAAAATAAACGTTTGGTATTTAATATGAATAACTTGATTCCCCAAGAAGTATGCGAGTTCACTAATCATAAAAATTTCAAAATTTTTGTCAGGTGATTTAAAAATTAATCCACTAATCCCTACCTACTTCTACCAAATATAATTTCATCTATGTACACTAGTACCATGAACTGATATTTTTCAGAATTTATCACATAATGATTATGATCCAATCCACCTCTTTTAAATTCTATCTTTTTAGATAAGAATACAACAGAGAGTACCATGCATGTGGTGCTTGTTTCAGATCATATGGGGCCTTATTTAATATGAAAACCTTCATTTCATCATTACCAAGAAGAAAACCCATTGGTTGTTCAATTTAGTCTTCATATTCAAGAACCCCAATCAATAACGCTATTATAATATCCATTTGATACAATTTGTATCCACTTTTAATATCCACAGAAGGAAAAAGTATGACTAAATCAATTCTAGATACCAGAGCAATTGTTTCTTCAACATCACCAGATTCAATATGTGAATACCCTTTACACACCAATCATGCCTTATTTCTAATCACATTACCATGCTTGTTGAATTTATTCTTGAAAATAAACTTTATACCAATCACATTATGACTTTCGGGTCTCTTAAATAGATCCCATGAATGGTTCTTTTCAATATTATCAAAATTTCCATTCATGGATTTTAACCGTTATTCATCCTTTGAAGCTTATTTAAACAAGGATAGTTCCTCAATTGATAAAAAATATATTATGTATTATTCCTCATTCTAATTGTATGTGTGGGTGTTTTTCAATTCCTAATAATATTTAATTGATCAATTTCTTATCATTGATTTCTCTTGGGAGGTTCAGAATAATTTTCTAAATCCAAGGTTTCCTGTACTGATTCTTCCTCTAAATCAACATCGTGTTTTGACCTCTAAATGTTTTTCACTCCTTCATCTGCATATTCATTTGAATCTATTCCATATCAACTATATTATAAATCTTCAACCACATCATAATAAGATCTCGTTAAGGTGTTTTTGTTATTATCTTTAATGATCATAACATCAGTTATTTCCATAATTCTTCTGAGGCTATTATTGAAATATTTTTAGGATTTTATAATAATTGAATATCAGAGGAATATTCCTCTATCTTCAGCATCACCATACTTCCCTTGATTTCCTTATTTATTTCAAATTAATCATTTACTTACAAAAACATAAAAAAACTTCAAAGAGCGATTAATTCCTGAAAATACTCATATGGTGTCTTGGTTTCTCCCATCTAAAGCCCCGTTTAATTTTGAGTATACACTGCAACTTGAACAACCTCTCTCCAGTAATGGTGAGAGATACGACTCTAAATAAACATATTTCTATCCATATTGTTCACCTATCGATTCCTATGCCCAACAACTCCATTCAACTATGGGGTTCTCACAACATCCACCACATGTCGTATTCCATGTTTCACTAAGTAATTTTCAAACTCAATTGATTTGTATTCCCCTCCATTATCAGACTATAGAACTTTGATTTTATGTCCACTGTCATTGTCTTCTATTCATCGATACATTTTCAGAAAATCAAGTAATTTATATTTCTTGTGTATAATATTCACATAAGAAATTATTCTATAATAATCAATTAAATGAATGAAGTAGATTTCTATTTGTTTTCCAACAACATTTATCGGACTACATAGATATTTATGCATGAGATCACAAATATTTGATTCCCTTTTATTCTTTGGATGATATGAACTATAGAATAAATTTCTTCATATGAAATCTTCACAGGTATATTACCATTAACACTTAAAATTGGGATATTTATGACTATATTCATCTTATATAATTTTTTTAATGTCTTTTTTATTAATGTGACCCAACCTATGGTGTTATATGTTATTTCATTATTCCATTGTCATGTAGAAGATGTTGTCTTTAATATCAACTTGATATAGGTTCTGATCTCTTCTGTATCATTTCATAATAGAATTCCTTGTATTTCTTCTGATAGTGCACTCATTTTGATTAAACGTCACCATCATTACCAAGTCACATAAATCACTCACACTCAGGATATTGTTAAACATATTGTCCACGTAGAGAACGTCAATTTTCCTCAACTCGCTATTAGCCAATTCAATACTTCTACTGCCTTTGATCTTCAAAGCTCTATAATTACCAAAATTTATAGTTCCATCAACCCTTTTCTTAAAATTCATTAATATTTATACATTTCTCTTTATATGGGATGATCATCTTCTATCAATAATCCATATGTTGATTCTCTTCGTAGTTTTTGGGATAATTTCTGCATGGTTGTTTTTTTTTATTTTATTCTTTTGTTTCCAGGAATTATTAGATTCAGTGGAAGATAAATATGGAATTTGAAATATATTTTCCATGTGAAAAGGATCATCATACTCATACTCTTCTTCCAGAGGAGAAAATATGTTTGTCAAAGTACCACTATATGGATGATGAGTATTGTCTTGTCTCTGAGTGATGTATGAACTGTTTGTGTATTTCAGATTCCTGCAATATACATATTTATCGACATAGTTAGAACAATGAAAAAATTATACATAGTAATTATTTTCTATATAAGAAGTAGGATATGAATTCATTATCCTTTTTTGACCTATCCTCACTTCCCCATTCAAATAGTTCAATGCTTCTTCATAGTATGACATGGTATGGCCTAGATAGCCAAAAAATTTACATTTCATAAAAGTAATTTTATTCTAACATATATTCCTCCCCATGTATCCTTCCTTTATAAAATATTTTCACTGATTATAATTTCAAAAAATATATTGATAGGATTTAGTTCTCCTTTCAGTTTGATTTGAGGTGCCATTGTTTACGAGTTCAGCTGATTTTGTGATATGTTCAACTTTTGACTTATCTTTTCTTTAGTTTATCTTATTTCCATCCTTTAATGTTTTATTATAAAAAACAATTCCACTATTTACCATGCATGTGGGAATTTGATCATTCAAACCCTTTTAAACTCCATCAAAACCCTTTTAGTTATCTCACTCATCTCAGCATCTGAGAATATTCCAATCTATAATTTCTTATTTGTTTATTTCGAATATGATTCAACATTAAGTATAATCCTAAGAGTAATAAATTATTATTCAAGACCATCAATAGTCTTGGACATCCCCTATAGTCTAGATTCAAGGTCATTCATGACCTTTCCCTATTCTTCAATTCATGAGCTTTAGTTCCACTCCACATTTTACGCTTTCAAAGGTTGTTGACTATTATTTCACTACCTTTTACAGTGATTAAATTTCAACTTCAATACGATCAACATATTCTGATGATTCTTCCCAAATCTCCCCCTTCCTTTCCAAAATCCAACTATTCTGTTTATGTTGGGTAAACTCATCGGGAGGTTCCTTGCTTTTGATGAACGTTCTTGGTACTTCGGCCACCCGATTGCTCCCCAGATCCGCATGGAAGTTGATGTTTCAAAGAATATCATGGACTCCTTCTAGATTGAGGATGTTGTTGAGTTTATATACAAACAAATAGTGTTTTTTGAAATCTTGATATAATTTTAATGTTCCTGTTCTCATTTGGGACACCTTCATCATGTATATCGTTCGACTTACATTGTTCCTGAGGTTGCACATTCTACGAGTAGTGTCCCCTCCAGCAGTGGTGTTCATCCTTGTTCGGAGGCTCAGCCGTATATCCTTGACTCATTGGCGGATGGTACATAGGTGAGATAAGGGGTAGACCATATGACCCCTGCTATTACAACCACCACTTCAGAGAATACTGGAGTGCCTCATGTGAATGGACAAATCATGGATCCCCCCACTTCCAAGACAAAGTGAGTTCACATTGATCCAGGGGTTAAAAGACATATTTGTTAGATTAAGATGTGATTTGGATCCCCTCAAACCCGTACAGGTATAGGGAGAATGCGGCTCTTCGACGGCTCCATCATTTGCTGAAATGGTCAAGGATGGGGGGTGTGCAGAACAGAAAGGCACCAGAGATTAATGCTCATGCTCCAGGTGGTTATGAAGTTTGTTGTTGGGAGGAAAATTCCAAGCAGTTGCAGTTAATGGGATGTGGATTTAATCAACTTGATGGTGTTGACACGTTTCATGGGAAGTCCTCCTTAGAGGTGGCACTTCACTACGGTCTGGAGAACAAGGAAGGTATGGGGATGCCCTCAAGTGCACACATTACCCACAAGGAAGGATCAGAGGTCATGTTGGGGAATCTTTTTGATGATTTGAAGGATGATGAATATGCAGTAACTCAAGAGGAGGTATCTTCAAGTGATGACATGATTTTCCTTTCTTCAATGGATAACATGGACTTCTATAAAGGGAATATACCTCATAACATTAGGAGGAAGAAAGGGAAATAAGGAGTTCAAGACCCAGGGGAATTTATTGTGGTGCAGGGAAAAAGTCTAAGATTCAAAAAGATTAATCCCACCTACTAAAACTCCCAGAGACCAGGTCGGCCAAGAAGGGTAGGAAAAAGGAATTCACAATCCCAATGAAAGGGGAAAGTGAAACAGTGGTAAGGAATAATGGAGATAGGGATGGGGAGTTCTTGAGGCTAATCTTTAACTACAATGAAGAAATGATTGAACAACAGGTACGACCAAAAGTATCAGAAGAGGATCTTTATATAATTGATTAAAGGAAGATACAAGTGGAGAACAATGTGGAGAAAATAGCGTGGATAGATAAACAAGACCGTATTGTGGGCAGAGGCTTCAATGAGAATAAAAGAAACACATGGGAATTTATTCAGACAATGGAATGGATGATCTCTCACTTGGAAGATATTATTAGCAAGGATCCAGACACCCAGGTTAGTTCACTACACCGGGAACTATATCCAGTAGCCAATTCATGTAATCTTAGTTTGGTGTTTAATTACTTTGTGAGCTCTTTTAGCACGTAGTGGTGTATGGATTTGAACCTTGGTTGCCATTTTCCCTAAAAAAGCCTTATCTTAATAAAACATTAAATTTGGTGGAGAGGCAATGTGCTGAACTCTACCATAATGAAAAAAATTTCAATGGTAGATTTCAATCAAATCCACCTTTCCCTCTCTTGAATTTATTGGAAGAGAGTAAAATAATTTCATCTTACTCATTAACTATATTAAAAAAATTCTGTTAAAATATCTTGTTTTTTCATGGATTTTAATGACATATCCTTTAAAACATGAATTATTGCATCCTATGTTTGACTCTCATTTCATATTCTACCAAACTGATCAATATATCATCTAAATAAATTTTTTAAATATATATTTTCTCAAGGAATGTCACTTTTGGATTGTAAATAGGTGGGAATATTCAAAATATTCTCTTTACAATTTCAATGTATTTTATTTCTTCAAAAAGACCTCAAATTTCTCCAAAACATCTATAATTAAATTAAATAAGGTATCTTCATTTTCACTCAGATGCCTCCTTAGAACATTTAACATATTGTGAAAAAACATGGTGTTTTTTATCCTTCAATTTCCTGCCAACTTCAGAAATATGTTCTAGTTTTTTCCACATTGAATTGGTAGAAGTGAAACACATTACCATTTGATAGATTTGATCGGATAATGAAGCAGTTAGGGAATTCTATGGTTTGGAAATTTCATTAAGTATTTTTCTATCTGTTTTAGTCATAGATAGTCATGTTGCATCTATGAACTCAATCCCTTATGTAGTAGAAATTTTTTCTTCAATTCTAGGATATTTTAGATGGGATCTCATCATATTATTCCAAATATGGATGTTTCTTCCATCAAAGAGGGGGACTCTCTTAAAATTTACTAAATTATCCACGATAACAAAGAATGAAAGATTTAACACCAGAAAACTCCTTTTAATTCAACTTGAAGTACCCTAGAACTCCCTGAGAGGCGGAGAGGTGAATCCGGGTGTCATTTTTTTCTCCTAATGTGATATATCTTGTTCCCATGTTGTTAGGAACCAATTAAACCTGTCTGATGGGAAAGTGTTGAAAACAAACAATCACATGAAAATAGACAACAAAATAATTTTACTATGTTCACCAATAAGGGCTAGTTCATGGAGTATACTCCGAAAATGTTTCATTCATACCTAAATACCATAATATTCACTTTATTTAGAATACAGAAATTTAGACATAGTCACTCCATGCCTAGAACACTATCTTGACTATTTTTTAGAGATATCTCACTACACCCCCAGAACACATTCATCGACTCCCCCATGAACATTGACTTAAGTGAAGCCTTACTCATTTTGTCAACAAGAATGTCTCTTTAATGGATTGTAATTAAAGTATTTATCCCTGTCTAACATGAGAATCTTTTTTCACCATATACTTGAGTTGATGTACTTTGAAAGCCATGTTCACTAAAAAACCGATATTCAAAACCATATATTTTGAATCTCGTTCATGAAGTCATTGTCTTAGCAATGATCATTACCTTTTCTAAACAAAATTCCTTAATTAATCTAACTGAGTCAATACGGAATACCCTATCATCTTGATGATTCCGTTATTAGAATCTTTGGTATCAATCAAGACATAAATATTCTCTTCATGAAATTCAAGATCATGTAGAAACCTAGATTCCTGAAGCTCCCCTAGCTTTATGAAATCAGAGTGATTTAGGTCTTTTTCATGGAAAATTTTACATGAAATGAAGAGGGGTCGCCTTATATTTATAGCCTTATCCATTCGTGATGATCCACCACTTCTTAGCATATTTTATGTATATTTTAAAAACACCTTTACATATATCCTCTATTTGGGATGATCCATTATGATTTGACATTGTTTTGAAGCTTTCCATCAAACCATCATTCACTCATGATGCTCCAATTCTTGTAATTACAGATATCACCATCGCTATTTGTAATGCTCAAATTATTCTTTGATTGAGATTCTCATCATTGTTACATAGGTCACCATCAACATTATTTGATCTTTCATGAAACACCATTAACAAAGACCATATTTATGAAACTCATGCCTTTTCCATATTTTTATAAGGACTTCAAGGAAATCAACTTTTCATTATGAAATCCATCTTCCAAATATTAGATCCCAAAAATTTGGAAATAACTAGGAAATGACACCGCCTTCAATACTATTATCAATGGGAACAGTAAGATCCCTTTACTTTCTAAATCCTTGATTTTCCATGTGAGGACTGACAATAAATAAAAAAAATACTTAATTTATATCAAATAATAGTCTTGGATCCAAAATAACATCCTAAAGAGAATTCTATATTTAGTTTAAAATGGGTTTTCAAAAACAAATGTGATGAAAATTTAATAGTCATTAGAAATAAAAAAATTATTTTTGCTAAAGGATATAATCAACAAGAGGGAGTATATTATGAACAAATATGTGCTCCAGTAGTAGGAATTGAATCTATTCGTACCCTACTAGACAGTGTAGCATTTTTTAATTTGAATTTTTTTAATGGATGTGAAGTCTGTTTTTCTTAACGACTATGTTCAAAAGGATGTTTTTATTGAACAACCTATTGGTTTTGAAGATACATAACATCCTAAATAAGTTTATAAGATTATGAAATCATTATAAATACATTAAAAATTTCGTAAATCTTGGTATGATATCATAAAAACATTTTTGTTGCAACATAATTATGTTAATGGAACCATTGATCTAATTATTTTTAGAAAGAAATTTAATAAAAACATTAGTATTGTTCAAATATATGTTTATGAAATTAGATTTGGATCAACTCAACAATATTTAACATATTTCTTTATTTATATTATGAAATTTGAGTTTGAAATGAGTATGATGGGGGAGTTAACATACTTTTTTTCACTTTCAAATTTCTCAAAAACTAGAAGGAATTTTTATATATCATCATAAGTATATAAAATACCTTATCCAAATGTTTGTATATGATAGTAATAAGATCATTATTACTCCTATTGGTACCTCCATTAGATTAGATCTTGAAGAGGCTGCGAAACCTGTTAATCAAAATTTTTTTTAAGGTATGATTGGATGTTTACATTACATGACAGCTAGTCATCAAGATTTAATTTTTTCATTATTCTTCTATTGAGGATATAAATTAAATCCAAAAAATTCCCACCATAAATCTATAAAAATATTTTTTTTGTTATCTTAAGTGAATTATTTATTTAAGCCTTTTATATTCTTCTAGAAATGTTTTTAACTAAATAGTTTTTCATATGATGACATTAGTTGTTGTAGAATGGATAGAACAAGTACCTCAAGAACTTGTCATTTATTTGAAGATTAATTAGTTTCTTGGTCTTGAAATAAAAACTAATAAATATATTTTTCCACTACTGAAGATGAATATGTATTAGATGGATGTTTTGGTGCTCAAGTGTTGTGGATGCAACACACACTCAATGATTATGGCATGAATTTTACAAAAACTAAAATATAGTGTGATAATAATTGTTCTATTAATTTAATTAAAAACCATGTACATCACTCCCATGATAAACACATAGATATTATGCATCCATTTCTTAGGGATCATACACATAAAGAAGTTATCATTTTACAATTTATAAGAATTCAAGAACAAATTTTTGATATTTTTACAAAACCTTTACCTTGTTATAGATTTGAATACATTAAACAAAATCTTGGAATGATTAACGTATAGTAAGAATCCATATCTACTTCTTGTTTTACCAATCTCTTTATATTTTGTTACTTCTTTTCATATGGGGAGTACATATGTTTGTTGTTTCATTAAGCATATGTTTTTTCAAATTTTTTAGTTTTTCTTAAAAAGTTTATCGTAATGAGTTTTCCAGACTCATAATTTCTGTATAATTTTTTATAAGTCAATATTAATAAAAATGATCATTAGAATCAAAAATTTTTTTAAATATAATAAATTCAAGTTTTTTAAAAAAAATTCAGATTCTAAAAGAAATTGTAATCCATTTTTATAACTATATTTTATCGTAATAACAGTCTCAGTTATCTTATATATAAAATTGTTTTACCAAAAATATCATACCCAATATTTTTAAAACTATTTTAATTTAATTATTTTAAAAAATTTCAAATAATAACATATTATTTGTAATGAAGAAACGCTATAATTTAAAATTTATTATACTTAAC
Organism: Viscum album; assembly: GCA_963277665.1. Taxonomy (NCBI): domain Eukaryota; kingdom Viridiplantae; phylum Streptophyta; class Magnoliopsida; order Santalales; family Viscaceae; genus Viscum; species Viscum album. The sequence goes on along the minus strand of OY728138.1, from coordinate 747,987,463 downwards.
CACTAATTATTACACTATTACAATATGTTTAGTTATTAATTATACCTTTATATGTTTTTGTTTTATGTTATAAAAAATTTTACATCAGATTTTCTTGTATATTCATTGAAAATATGATATTTGTTTTTAAAAATTTCAAGAGTTATAAATAATTTGAAACATTCTTAGAAGGATTTCAACCATCAAAACTTTATGTCTTTTATCTCAACTGTTGATATTGTTTTTAAAGTCAATCCTTCTTCATGATAACCTACATAAAGGTGGTACCCAATATACCACATCATTTTCTTGAGATATTTTTTCACAGAACAATTATTGTATATAATATTTCATAGTCTGGAAGTGTTTATTTTTTCCTGATAGATCATATTCAGTTTCAATCTAATGGATGAGAAACATGATTTGGAAAAATTGTTTTTATTTATATAAATGATAGTAAAAAGATACATATTTTACCAATATGATTCATATTTAAATAATTTCTTTACATTTCATGGATGGGAATCAATTTGTTTAGAAAAAAATATATTGAAATTGAGAAATATTATCCCGAACTTCTATATTAATTCTATGCTTCATTGAAATTTACTAACAAATAAGATAAGTATTCATTTAATATGTATAGAAACAATTAAAAATCATCAGTAAAGATATTATTAGTATAGGTTGTAGTACCATCTAGAGAACATACTCATTGTCCATCTCATGAACATCTCAATTTCCATTGAACTTTTGATATAATTAGAGCTGAGGATTCATTGTTTTCTGATGATGGGAATAATAAAAAAATTTACTATCTTATTTCAGAAAATATCCTTATAGAATTTAGGATGTTAGGTTTTTAAATTATAAGAAAAGGAGATTGAGATACTCTAAAAGTAATACACATTTTTTTGGATTTTCTGGTCAACATGAGGAAGATTAACCTTGTAAAATTTGTTCTCTTGATTATTATAAATTTTAAGAATAATTACATCGATTAAAAAATTATTATATTCCCAAATTTCTTAATCTATATGATTTTAAAGTGTATAAAGTTTATCAAAGTTCAAAACAAGTCTCATTATATGAGGGATAATATTTCTTTTTTCAGTGATGATACAGTAAAGAGAATGAAGTTGATTTTGATGAGAAATTCATGAATTGTTTTCTAAAACACAGCACTGTTGCATTAGATCAAGATCCATCAAAGATGTCTGATAAAAATAATTAAATGAAAATAAAAGTTAAAACCTAATCTTCTAAATTATATAATAATTAAAATATGAAAAAAGGTACATGATGATGTTTTTAATTAATGGATGAGAATAAAATATAAAAAACAATCTTGGTCTTCCTAAAATTGGATTAGACCCTGCAGAGGCTAACATTATAAGGATTAAAGGTGATGAAAATATTTAACAAGTATCCAAGAAGAAAAAGGAAAATAAGAGACTCTAAGAAGCTATTTTATATTTCAATTTTTTGAAAGATGTAGAAAAAACATCATGAAATATTATTTTACCTAATTCATTTTCAGATCAAACAAAAATGGATGCAGGGTTAATGGGTAAAGAAACTTTAGGGATTTATGTTAATCATTCCTCTATCAAAGAAATGGGAAAATAGAAAGTAAATTGTCAAGAATTGGTTTCAATAATGACACCGAGTATACAATAATATCCTCATTATGTAGAAAAAGAATCAGCACCAATTTTCTATGGGAAAAAAATTTTTAGAACAGATCACCATCTTGAGGAATATATCAATAAATATGTTAGTGATTTGGTTGAAGGTCACTAAAAATAATTCTTAGACAAGGATGTTTAAAATAATTTGGTAGAAAAATATGATACTGAGAAAGATGAAAAATAAGGTCAAGAAATAAATAATGATGAATAAGAAGAAAATGGTTTTGAATATGTTGAGGAAGAAGGATGTGAAGAGGATATTAAAAAGGTGCAGATCAAAAAAAAGAATGTGATGAGGAAGAAAACCAATCTAAAAAATCATTGGAGTAAACCTCATCAACATCATCTTCATCAGACATACCCACAAATGTAAGTGATGAATAATAAAAAATCTCAGAAGAGGAATCCTAATTAGAAAAACTGGGTGAATCTTTATATAAGAAGTATGACGATGATCATGTTTAAAAAATACTTTTTGAAAATAAAAACACTGATGACGTTGATATATCTAAATTTATGATGAAAAAACTAATCACATTAATGTCAGGAATGTTGGAAAGAATATATCAAAAGTTGATAATGAAAAAAGGAAAGTTGAAATCATTATCACAAGTCATCAAAAGCTTCCTCAACCTAATCTATAGTAATTAGAGTCGGTATAAAAAATTTATTAGAAGGGTTTTTATTACATAGTTCAATATTTGAAAAGATTGAATGAAATTATTTCTTATTTTCTCAGATTAGAAGAAAGAGGTCAGTTTCTTTATGATAGTATTTATATGAAAATATAATATATCAAGATTATTATAGAATGAGAAATTCGTACTGAGGATTATCTAAAAACATTTAAATAAATTTACATTACACATAAATAGTCTTGTAATTCAATGGTGAATTGGACCCTTGAATTTGATTTTGAAGTTCGATCTCATGATGACCAGATTCAAGAGATTAATAAGTTGATGTTTGAATTAGTTGGTTACATTAGTCAATTAGAAAAATTCATGGTCAAAGGGGTAAAATTTATTTGAGCAGTTCAATGACTAGACCAACGACCGAACTGAATAAGTTGATTAACTAAAGATAAAATTCAGAGACTCGAAGAATGAAATAGATATAGTACATATTTTTGAAGATTATGTTTCTATTATAAAATAATGGAATGAGGATTTATAGAGTTAATATTTTCATTATTATTTATATGTTTTTCAATTATTTAATCCCTCCTAATTATTCAATTTGAGTGTATTTGCATCATTTATGTGTTTTTGGTGTATTTTGGGCTTAAATGTGAAAATGGGGTAATTCTGTAAAATTGTCAGTTTTATATAGCTTCTGTTTTGCGGTCATAAATTTTATAATATGGGTCCAATTGAAGTGAATCTTTTTTTGTAGGATTCCTATACTTGTGGGCTTAAAATGATCCTTCTGGACCAAGACCCAATTCGAACCCCAATGGTGCAGAAAATTAAATCAAGTTGAGAAATCAGTTTGGAAGGCAGAATGGACCCCACTTCATTAAATATAAAATATCTCCTTCATCCGACCTTAGAATGAGGTGATTCCAGCTGGTGTCGACAGAGGACTTCAAAATGACGGCTCACAATAAATTTCATAAATTATTGAGCTCATTAAAGTATCCTTTTGGCGCGTCCAAATGGAGTGGGTGAAACAGTGTTTGGCGGCCAGAAAAGTAATGGTCATTGATTCGGCCATAGATTTCTTTACACCTGTCCAATGACTCTCAAATTTTAAGGGTCGATAGAAAACTTCATATCCAACATTCTATAATAAGGGACCGAAGTGAGTTTCTGCCGGCTGGTGGGAGTAAAAGAGGCAATCTTTTGGAAGACAGATTCTGGAGGATCAAATTTCTGTTCTTTCTTTTCTCTCTTTTGTTCTTCTTAGTTTTGTAATGAATTCTTCTTTCCCCTTAGTCACAATTACCCTTACCATGGTGGGGTAAACTTCTGTGTGATTGGGTAAGGGGAGGTTTTCCATATTGTATTTAATGAGTTCCTTCTCTTAATGTTTTAAAATCCTTTTCTCTTCTGCGAATCTGTTTCAATTTCTTATAACAGTTTTTATTATCATGTACAATTGTATCTGATTTTAGATTCTGTTGTTCATTTTTATTTGGTCAATGATCAATATCTACCTCCACTAGGTTCTGGTTTATAAGCAATGGAATAGACTGGGATTTAGTGTTGTAGTACTCGGTGATCACCGGTACGTGTGTGAGGAGTAGTGAATGTTCTTGATTACTTGGGATAAACAAGACCCGATTGGGGATTGCCTAAGATAATTGGGGGTATTTTCTACAACTCTATTACACATTGGAAGGAGAGTAGACCAACCTAAGATTTTATTAAGGTTTATTCTCACATTTTTAATTGACCAAGGGAGTGAGAAGAAACGATTGTGGATTCTCACTCTTAACGATTTAGCAGAGGAGAATTGGGTAAAATGAACAATGATAGAATTACAACTGGAAAACTGACCCTAACCTGATCACCATTTCATATCACTGATTTAGATCACATCACTTTTCAATTTGTTTCAAAACTTTCACTTAATTACTTTACTTTATTTAGTTTCTTTCTTGTATTTTCTAAATCAAACAATTTCTAAAAACAACCTCACTTCTTTCTATTTTAAGGTGACAGCTTAATTGTTGTGCACTCCTCTCTGGAGACAACCTAGGTAATCCACTCTACTACATTTTAACTTAGGTAATATTTGTTTTTGTCACACCCCACGACAGGCACGTGTCAAAACTTGGCGCCGTTGCTGGGGAGGTAGTGCCAACATTTCTTTTCTTTTCTTTTCTCTCTTTTCATCTTTTCTCTTCAAAATTGCATGACTCGAACCTCAAAAACTGAACCTTTACCCATAGATCCTGAAATTGAAAGAACCTTGTTGAATAGACTTAGAAACATTAATTTGGAATCTGAATTTGAGAAAGTTCCCCTTGCAGACTCAAGTGAAACTTCAAGTGTTCACTCTGAGCTTGTCATCATGGCTGAAAATCAAAACCAAACACTTAGAGACCTCTGTGCACCACAATTCCTTAATCAAAACAATCAACTTGTCATGACAGTGTTACAAAATGATTTTGAAATGAAACCTAACATGATTCCTTTGCTTCCAAAGTTTCATGGTTTGGCTGGTGAAGATCCAAACAAACACATTAAAGAGTTCACACATGTTTGCTCAACTTTCAGACCCCGTGGAATTACCGAGGAGCAGGTAAAGTGTAAGGCATTTCCGTTTTCATTGGATGGAGCTGCTAAAGAATGGTTGTACGGCCTACAACCAGGAGACGTACATGACTGGAATGACCTGGTAAGATGTTTTATGCAAAGATTCTTCCCCACCTCTAGAAGCACAGCTATTCGGAAGGAAATCTATGCCATACGACAATCATCTGGAGAAACTCTTTACGAGTACTGGGAGAGATTTAAGAAGCTATGTGCCAGCTGTCCACATCAAGCCATTGAGGAACACCACTTTCTTGTCTTCTTCTATCAAGGACTACTGGACAATGACAGAAACCTTCTTGATGCATCATCTGGAGGTGCCTTGATTGACAAGTCATCAGAAGAAGCCAAGGGCTTGATTGAGAAGATTTCCCAAAACTCGCAGCAATTTGGAACAAGAGGTATTGGAACAAGAGGTATTCATGAGGTACGCACTTCTCACCCATCACCCTTATTAGAAACTAAGATTGAAGAGCTTACTAGTTTGGTGAGGCAGATGGCCTTGAAGCAAGTTAGTGACCAACAAGCACCAGCTAAGGTATGTGGTTTATGCTCATCTCCTGATCATTTCACTGACCAGTGTGCTGAAATACAGGGAATGGAAACATGTGCAGCAGCCTTTCATCCAAGGCAGTTCCAGCAAAATCAAGGATGGAGAGAGCCTAGCCAAGTCCAATATGGATTTGGAAATCAACAGAATCAAGCTAGGCCCCCGTACCAAAATCTGTTTCAAAACCAACCCCCATTCCAGAATCAATTCCAGAACCCTCCACCATTTCAACAAAAACCATCTTATAACCATCCTTCATAACAAAAACCAACCAATCTCCAAAGACCATATGAGAAACCATCCACCAGTTCACAACCTCTAATTCAAAACCAACAAAAATCTGAGTTTGAAGGACTGAAAGACACTGTTAAAGATTTGTCCAATAAGTTTGAAAGTCTCATGGACTTTCTGACCAAAAATCCTGGTAAACTCCCTTCCCAAACAATCCCAAACCCAAAAGAGAATGTTAGTATTATAACCACAAGAAGTGGAAAAGAACTCCAACCACCATCCACCATTGAACCTGAAACAAGAAAAACTAATATGGGTGAGAATGAAGTTAGAAATGATGAAAATTCTATGAAAATGCATCGAGAAGAAGATAAGAAAGAGGAGGATGATAATGATAGAACAAGAAGGAAGAAACAAGAAACACCATTTCAAAGGCAACAAAGGGAGAAGAAAGATATACCACCACCATTTCCATCAAGGATGATTGAATCAAAGAGGTTACAAGAAGAAGCACTACAAAAAGAAATTCTGGACACCTTTCAGAAAGTGGAAATCAACATACCTCTGCTTGAAGCACTCAAACAAATTCCAAAGTATGCTAAATTTTTGAAGGATCTTTGTACCAAGAAAAGGAGACTTCAAGGGAATGAGAGGATCAATTTGGGAAGAAGCGTCTCAGCCCTTATCACACCACAATTGCCAACCAAATGTCAAGATCCAGGGACGTTTTCTATTCCATGCACCATTGGTTCATTAAATTTCTCTAATGCTTTGTGCGATTTAGGTGCATCAATTAATGTATTGCCTCACTCTGTATATACTTCTTTGCAGATGGGAGACTTGAAGCCCACAAGAGTGGTGGTCCAGCTTGCAAATAGATCCACAGTTTTCCCAGCAGGAGTTCTGGAGGATGTCCTGGTAAAAGTCAAAGATCTTTTATTCCCTGCTGACTTTTATGTGTTGAATATGGAAGATTATAGGATCCCATCACACTCACCCATCATTTTTGGGAGACCATTCTTAAAGATGGCCAAAACCATCATCAATGTCCATGAAGGGACACTTACCATGGAGTTTGGAGATAGCACTGTCCACTTCAATATTTTTGAATCCATGAGGCACCCATCAGATGATCATTCACTCTTCGCACTCTCCCATGAAGATGACATAGAACCAATTGAAGAATCAGGTATGTTTCATGAATTTTTATCATTAGGAGAGAATTTTTCCATTAAAGATATCACTGAACATATGGATTCCCAAACTCTTGGAGGTTCTGATTTCCTGTTGGAAGAAGAGGTAAAATCTGATTTCTTTGATAATTTGTTAAATGATGATGAAAATGATATGATTTCTTGTGTCCAGGATGTCAAAACATTGGAAGTGGAGAACCTCAATTTAGTTTCATCTCTTGAGCATCCTCCTGATCTAGAATTAAAACCACTCCCCACTGATTTAAAATATGTTTACCTTATGGAGGGGGAGAAATTACCAGTAATAATTGCTAATAATCTATCTAAAACTCAAGAAAAATCATTGATTGTGCTTTTGAGAGAGAATGTCCAAGCAATAGGGTGGAGCTTAGGTGATATCCCAGGAATAAACCCAAAAATTTGCTCACATAGAATTTTTCTTGAGGGAGATTCCAAACCTGTCAGACAACCCCAAAGGAGGCTGAACCCTACCCTGATGGAGGTTGTAAAAAAAGAGATTGAGAAGTTATTAGAAGCCGGGATCATCTATCCCATATCAGATTCGCAATGGGTTAGCCCCATCCATGTAGTCCCAAAGAAAACTGGCCTAACCATTGTGAGGAATGAAAAGAATGAATTATTCCCTGTGAGAATTCAGAATAGCTGGAGAGTATGCATCGATTTTAGGAAGCTGAATCAGGTCACTCGAAAAGATCATTTCCCTATCCCGTTTATTGACCAGATGTTAGAGAGATTGGCAGGGAGAACTCATTATTGCTTTTTGGATGGATTTTCAGGTTATTTTCAGGTACCCATTGCCTCTGAGGATCAAGAGAAGACTACCTTTACTTGTCCTTTCGGTACTTTTTCATACAAAAGAATGCCATTTGGATTGTGTAATGCTCCAGGTACATTTCAGAGGTGTATGGTAAGTATATTTTCTGATCACATTGAAGATTGCTTGGAGGTTTTCTTGGATGACTTCACAGTTTTTGGAAATTCGTTTGACCATTGTTTGAAAAATCTGGAAAAAGTTTTGAAAACTTGCATTGAAAAGAACCTTGTTTTGAATTTTGAAAAGTGTCATTTTATGGTTGAGAGAGGAATTGTCCTTGGGCATGTAATTTCAAAGAAAGGCATTGAGGTTGATAAATCAAAAATTGAAGTGATAAATTCTTTGCCTTACCCAACTTGTGTGAAACATGTTAGATCATTTTTAGGCCATGCAGGATTCTACAGGTGGTTTATAAAAGATTTCAGTAAGATTTCTCTCCCTCTCTCTAGATTACTTTTGAAAGATGCTGATTTTGATATCAATGGTTCATGTAGGGAATCATTTGATGAGTTGAAGAAGAAATTGATTACACCACCAGTGATGCAGCCACCAAATTGGGAAGAACCATTTGAGCTACTTTGTGATGCTTCAAACCAAGCAGTTGGAGCTGTCCTTTCTCAGCGAATTGAGGGTAGGCCACAAGTCATTGCATATGCCTCGAAAACCTTAGATGCGGCCCAATTCAACTACACAACAACAGAAAAAGAGTTTTTAGCAGTTGTTTTTGCTTTAGAAAGATTTAGATCGTATCTGCTTGGAACTAAAGTCATTGTGTTTTCTGATCATGCAGCTCTTAGGTACTTGATGAAGAAGGCTGAAGCAAAACCAAGGCTAGTGAGATGGATACTACTACTACAGGAGTTCAACATAGAAATCAAAGATAAGAAGGGATCTGAGAACCAAGTGGCTGATCACTTAAGTAGACTACCCAACACCGCTGAAGTTGAGATTCCAGACACTGAACCACTAAATGATCGCCTTCCAGGAGAGCAGTTGTACTTTATTGAAGGAGAAGTACCTTGGTATGCGGACATGGTCAATTATCTGGTAACATCTCAAGTCCCATCTCATTTAAATTCTCACCAAATTCACAAATTGAAATCCGAATCTAAATATTACATCTGGGATGATCCATTTCTTTGGAAGATTTGCAATGACCAAATGATCAGAAGATGTTTGCCTAAAAAAGAAATTGAATCAGTCTTTAGGTTTTGTCACACATTAGCTTGTGGAGGCCACTTTGGACCTCAAAGGACTGCAAGAAAGGTTTTAGAATCTAGACTTTATTGGCCAACACTTTTCAAAGATTCTCATGAATTTTGTAAACGGTGTGAAAAATGTCAGTTTACAGGAAATATTTCGAAGAGACAAGAAATGCCCCAAAAGCCACTTAATTTTTGTGAAATATTTGAAGTTTGGGGGATAGATTTTATGGGACCTTTCCCAATGTCATTTGTAAATTCTTATATTCTTCTTGTTGTTGATTATGTTTCCAAATGGGTGGAAGCAAAAGCCACCAGGACTGACGATGCTAAAGTTGTTTGTGATTTTGTCAGGGCTAACATATTTTGTAGGTTTGGAGTTCCTAGAGCCATCATTAGTGATCAAGGGACTCACTTTTGTAATTGGAGAATGGCGGCTTTGTTGAAAAAGTATGGGGTGCATCATAAAACATCAACTCCCTATCATCCACAGACTAATGGGCAAGCTGAAGTGTCTAATAGGGAAATCAAAGGAATTTTGGAAAAGACTGTTAATCCAAATAGGAAGGATTGGAGCCAAAGGTTAGAAGACACGTTATGGGCTTACAGGACAGCCTACAAAACTCCAATTGGAATGAGTCCATATAGGCTGATTTATGGGAAAAGTTGTCACCTACCTGTGGAATTGGAACATAAGGCATACTGGGCTGTGAGGAAGATGAATCTGGATCTTGAAAGTGCTGGGAAAGAGAGAAGATTGCAGTTACAAGAGCTGGAAGAAATTAGAAGGGAAGCATTTGAAAATTCAAGGATTTACAAAGAGAGAACAAGAGTGGCTCATGACAAACTGATCCAACCAAAGGACTTCCATCCAGGAGACAAAGTGTTGTTATTCAATTCAAGACTCAAGCTGATGCTAGGTAAACTTCGTTCCAGGTGGGAAGGTCCATTTATAGTTACTCATGTATATCCTTTTGGTGCTGTGCAGATTATGAAGGATGGAGTGAAGGATCCATTCACTGTTAATGGGCACAGATTGAAGAAATTCCTTGGGACCATGCCATTAGAGCCAATGGAGGAGATCACACTCCTCCAACCTGTTTATCAATAAACTCCATCAGGTCGTACCTCTCCTTTATATTTTTATGATTGTTGTGATTTAATTTCCAATATTATTACATGTTAAATACATTTGAATGCATTGTGGACACTGCATCATTTATGTGTGGGGGAGAGAACCTTTGTAGTGTAGGATTTTTATGTGTTTTTTGTTTTCCTAATATTTTTTTTAAACATGTGAGTGTCTAAAATTTTGTGTGCTTATTTTTAAATTTTTGTGTGTTTTTGAAACTTTTGAGCTGAAATGATTATCATTGATATTTTTGAAACCCATCTCCATGAGTGAAATAATTTATTCCTTGAAACTGAGCTTAAATAAATGCTGAAAATGACATTGTTTCAAGTTCAATTATTTGGGAATTTCATGAAAAATACTCTGTTTTTTGAATCCCATGCCATATATCAGTGTCTTTATATTTGAAATCACATTCTCGTGAGGCTTCTAAACCTATTATTTTCATATTCTTTACATTCACCTCACTTCTTGAGAGAACCAAATCATGCTTGATTTAACCAGAATTTGATTTATTCCTGTCAAAACTTGAGGGTTTGAGGTACTTGTGTTTTAAATGATTGAGGCATTTCTTTGGTTTGAAAGCCCCCTTTTCAAGATAATCCCTTTCATAATGGCCTACCTTGAACATTTAATCCTTGTAGCCCATAGAAGCCATGAAAATCCTGTTAGTTTAGCCACATTACAAGCCAATATTCCCTATCCAACCTGCTCTTGAAGTGAAATTGCATGATCTATTTGAACATAAGTGTGAGGGGAAGATGTCTTGTATTGTACTACCTTATTTGGGGATACTTTGGGTGAAAAAAAAATGTTGAAGAGATGTTATTTCTGTAAAAAAAAATCATTCTTCTGAAAGTTGTGCCTTTTCTGGAGCTTTCATGATGAGAGAAGCTGTGCCTTTCTGGAGCTTCTAATGTAAAAAGGAAGCTGTGCCTTTTCTGGAGCTTTCATGAAATATTATATTTGAGAAGATTGAAATATTTGCTGCTGAAATGATAAACTATGGGAACATTCCTTGATATTCCATGGAGAAAGAATTTATTTTCTACTAAGGGGAGTGAAGAGAAGACCATACTTTTGTGAAAATTAGAGTAATGCAATTTTGCTTCAAAAAGAGCCAAGCCCTCTTCATTCAGCCTCAGAATTTTCACATATAAATCCTACCAACCTAAAGCCACAGAACAACCTTAACAATTCCTCATGATAAACATATGTCTTTGACTCACATCGTGTGGAGAGGTAGGAATTTATCAAGCCTATGGTGACCCTTGTATGAGTTTGGATGAGAAAGACATTGCTAAAAAATTCAGATTTGTGTAATGAGAGATAATGAAAGTTAGGTAAGTGTTTTGTGTGCATGGGAGGAGAAATGAAGAGTAAATTTATTGAATGATCTTAACTTAAGAATATGAAATAATAGAGTTTGAGGAGGCATGATATATTTTGTTTCTTGTTTTCAAATTAGTGGATCTCATGGATATGTGTTTTGAATTTACTTTGAATTTATTTTGATTCTGACTTGTTCAGGAGTCCAAGTGATAAGTGTGGGGGAATTGATAGAGTTAATATTTTCATTATTATTTATATATTTTTCAATTATTTAATCCCTCCTAATTATTCAATGTGAGTGTATTTGCATCATTTATGTGTTTTTGGTGTATTTTGGGCTTAAATGTGAAAATGGGGTAATTCTGTAAAATTGTCAGTTTTATATAGCTTCTGTTTTTCGGTCATAAATTTTATAATATGGGTCCAATTGAAGTGAATATTTTTTTGTAGGATTCCTATACTTGTGGGCTTAAAATGATCCTTCTGGACCAAGACCCAATTCGAACCCCAATGGTGCAGAAAATTAAATCAAGTTGAGAAATCAGTTTGGAAGGCAGAATGGACCCCACTTCATTAAATATGAAATATCTCCTTCATCCGACCTTAGAATGAGGTGATTCCAGCTGGTGTCGACAGAGGACTTCAAAAGGACGGCTCACAATAAAGTTCATAAATTATTGAGCTCATTAATGTATCCTTTTGGCGCGCCCAAATGGAGTGGGTGAAACAGTGTTTGGCGGCCAGAAAAGTAATGGTCATTGATTCGGCCATATCTTTCCTTACACCTGTCCAATGACTCGCAAATTTTAAGGGTCGATAGAAAACTTCATTTCCAACATTCTATAAGAAGGGACCGCAGTGAGTTTCGGCCGGCTGGTGGGAGTAACAGAGGCAAACTTTTGGAAGACAGATTCTGGAGGATCAAATTTCTGTTCTTTCTTTTCTCTCTTTTGTTCTTCTTAGTTTTGTAATGAATTCTTCTTTGCCCTTAGTCACAATTACCCTTACCATGGTGGGGTAAACTTCTGTGTGATTGGGTAAGGGGAGGTTTTCCATATTGTATTTCATGAGTTTCTTCTCTTAATGTTTTAAAATCCTTTTCTCTTCTGCGAATCTGTTTCAATTTCTTATAACAGTTTTTATTATCATGTACAATTGTATCTGATTTTAGATTCTGTTGTTCATTTTTATTTGGTCAATGATCAATATCTCCCTCCACTAGGTTCTGGTTTATAAGCAATGGAATAGACCGGGATTTAGTGTTGTAGTACTCGGTGATCACCGGTACGTGTGTGAGGAGTAGTGAATGTTCTTGATTACTTGGGATAAACAAGACCCGATTGGGGATTGCCTAAGAAAATTGGGGGTATTTTCTACAACTTTATTACACATTGGAAGGAGAGTAGACCAACCTAAGATTTTATTAAGGTTTATTCTCACATTTTTAATTGACCAAGGGAGTGAGAAGAAACGATTGTGGATTCTCACTCTTAACGATTTAGCAGAGGAGAATTGGGTAAAATGAACAATGATAGAATTACAACTGGAAAACTGACCCTAACCTGATCACCATTTCATATCACTGATTTAGATCACATCACTTTTCAATTTGTTTCAAAACTTTCACTTAATTACTTTACATTATTTAGTTTCTTTCTTGTATTTTCTAAATCAAACAATTTCTAAAAACAACCTCACTTTTTTCTATTTTAAGGTGACAGCTTAATTGTTGTGCACTCCTCTCTGGAGACAACCTAGGTAATCCACTCTACTACATTTTAACTTAGGTAATATTTGTTTTTGTCACACCCCACGATAGGCACGTGTCAAGGATCTTGTTGAAGAATTTAAGAAGATGAAGACAAATATTCATAGTTTGAAAGACATGACGAATAAAGACTACTAGAGTTTCAAAATATCTCATCCATTATAAAAACCCTCCTGGAGAAAGACTATTCTTTTTAAGAAATCATGTGGTAGTTTTTATTTGGATAGAATTTTTTAATTTTTTTTCTCAATTGTTAATTAATTATCCATCCAAATACAGTCATATAAATATTTTCCCATATAATTAGAAGAATATTCATAAATAATTTTAATAGATAACTAGTTAATTTATCGAATTGTTTCATAAAACATTATATTCACTAAAATTTCAAGAAATTATTTCTTAGTCACCATTTTTTTGAAAATCACAAGTGCTGAGATATTATATAAAAGGATATTTTTCATAGTAAGGGGTGATATTCTATAAAGTGGGAGAATTTTATTTCTAATAATGGATAATAATCTAAATGTATTATATTATATTCATCATTCAATCCACTGTATATAGAATTATAATAAACATAGGGTGAGTTATATACCATGTTTTATTTTTTAAGAATATGTTTATTAATGTCAAGGAAAATACGTTTTTAATTGTTTATTCATTTTAAGATTTAGGGTTTTTGATTTCCAAAAGGGTGATATTGTTGATTCAATGTTTTTACATATAATTTTTTCTATTACATTTTTTTGGAAATCAAAAACAATTTATTTATACTTACATCACTATCTTGTTATGTCCAAATGATTTTAGAATTTTCTTTCATAAAACATTACCTTTTACCATAATTATAATAATGTTTAATGATTCCATGAATATAAACTAAATTAATTCATTATTATTATCATAATAGGTATGGATCTGATAAAAATAATATCCATATTTATCAAATCATATATAATATTTTATATCTTGTATTTCATACTATAAAAAGTCTTTATAATCAAACTGATACTGGAATTGATAAACATTGGACTCATACTTATAATGATAATCATAATGACATCTTTAAGAATTTCTATTATATCGAATTAGTTTAATTGTGATTAAGAAAAACTGGTTTCTAATGTAAGAAAAATATTTTTACATCATAATTGTGTAAAACAATATGATGTCACACCTTCTATTTTTACAATCGTCATTTTCTAGGTGTCCAAGTTGTTGAAAAAAACTCATAGAAAATATAACCCTTGGTCAATCAAGATAAATTTTGGGAAAATTTTTATAAATACAAATAATTTATAGGATTTGGTATCTAATCATTTTTAATTTCCAAATTTCCCTTTTGATAACCCTAATTATTTCAAGCATTTGGATCTTGTTCTTAGTCATTGTAATTATTTAGAGACTTTTTTTTAATTATTACATCTGATTATATGATTAAAATTGAGGGATTGTGGGGATAGAAAGACAGATATTTTAATCCATTAGATTGAGGGATGTCGGGGATTAGTAGATTATGAAGTGGATCTTTATATTTAGGGATTTTCTTTTTAAGGAAAGACATTCTTTCTTGTAATCATGAAATAAGGGATACCTTTAGCCAAAGTTTGTGGCTACCTTACTCTTAAGGTTAAAAAATATTTATTATTTTTTAATGTATGTAATTATTATATTGTTGCATTTAATTTACTTGTTTCTTATTAGTATTTTAATTCTTCTATTCATGTTTTTTTAGTTTTATCATAATGAATGTGAATACGACAAATATAATTTGTTTTACTAATCAAATCAATAATGAATCCAATACATACTCATATAATCATATCCATTTCGAATATGATATTTTTAATCTGTTTTAATCATATAATTTGTGATTAATATTAATTTAATTTGATATATCAAAATCTATCTTGATTACAATACTTTAATAATTAGACTGATCCAAGAATGAATTTGATTATTTTATTGAAATAGGTTTTGTAAATTGTTTTAGTTTAAACTATTTTAAACTAATTTATTTAAAAATAAAATTCAAACACCCTTTTATTTGATCCATATAGAATATTTATTTTAATAAAAGTAATAATATAACTCATTTTGTTATACAATGTTACATATAGTGTTTTTTGGGTCTATTTGAGTATTACAGACACTTCATCTAGGATTTATCAAGCCTAGAAGAACCTCTTACTACTCTAACTGTTAAGGGTATGAAATTAATGTGGTCATAAGCCTGGGTACCATCTTCTGAGGATTTGAAGAGAAGTTTGGCTTCAACACTGATCCCGATTCTACCAGATCTAGGAAGATTTATACAATTTATTTTGACACATTGGGAATCATGCTGGGGAAAGTTCTGATACAGGATAAGTGATTCATAGCATACATGTCATGTATGTTGATGCCTCTTGAGTGTAATTAATTGATGCATGAACTTGAGATAGCAACCATTGTTCATGATCTACACTATTGGAGGCACTATTTACTTGGAGGTAGTTTTCTGGTATACACTGATCACAAAAAACTTATGTATATATTAACTAAGAATGATCTGAATCTCAGGTAGCGCAGATGGGTTGAGTACCTAACATAATTAAATTTTGAGCTTTCTTATATGCCTGGAAAATAAAACACTATAGTCGATTCTCTATGTTGGATGACTCATACATACACGGTTTAAGATTCCAGTGGTGTGAGTGGTAGATCATATCCTAGATTTCAAAAAAGCATGTTGAGATTCAAGAGGATAATGGCTAGAATATCCTCTTAGCTTTAGCAGTGACCTCTACCCTTGTGTAATGGGTGAGAATGATGAAACTCTCTGATCTAGAGGGTGTAGTACTAATGTAAATTATCTAAAATTATGATTCAATTTTGGTTTGGATCATGGATGATAATGAAACTTTATGCTTTCATGGTTGTGTTTGGGTAACAACCGACATCATAGAAGAGCCAATTTGGTAATTCTATGCCTTATTTTGGTAATTAAATCTCGATGTCAGAAATCTATATTAAAGAAAAACATCTCCAGTTTTGGTTTCATTTTATCAAATGAGAAATATCCAGTTTTATCACTCGGTGTTCCACCTTTCGGCTGGTGAAGGTAGAACATAAGTAACCGGAAAGACTTTTATAACCATTTTCCATTCCTGAGTATAAATTGTATGATGTATCTTTGAAATTAATAACTATTTTATCAAGATATACTTGATGAAATTATAACATTTGTTTAGTCATTGATCATTTGATGAAGGTCACACATTTCTTACATATTCAAGAGACCTTCTCGGTAGATGAGCTAATAAAACTTTATTTTAGGTAGGTTGTACATCTACATGATTCTTCATGATATATTATATCTAAATGGAATGTCATTTGATGTATTGGTTTTAGAATGGGTTAGATAATTCCTTTGTTACATAGGTTCATTTAATCCGGGAATATCATTTTCAGGCTAACAGACAAACAGAGCACACAATTTACGTGTTAGAGGACATGCTATATGCACATGTCCTTGATTTTTGGGGTTCTTGGGAGAAACGCATACCCCTAGTTTAGTTCTCATATAATAATATTGTTCATGATACAATTCAAATGGATCCTTATAAGGACTTTTATTTTTGGCCTTTCCGATTACCTATGTACCAGTTAGAGGCAGGGGATGCGGCTTTTCATGGACCACGTATCATCCAATATACATGAGAGAACGTTTAATTGATTAGAAAGTGCATGTTAACTGATCACTCTAAAAAATAGTTATATAATGAAATATATGCTGATGACCTCTTGAGTTCAAGGTCAACGATCATATTTTCTTGTGATTTTCACACATGTTATGCCATCAAAAAATTAATGGGAAGGGTTTTTTTTTCATAGGTTTATTAGAACCGTTGAGGTTTTAAAATGAATCAGACTAGTGGCTCAACAGATATAACATCCTTAGATATACTAGTATATGAATGATTTCATTCATTTATCTCAGCTTCAATGGTATTATCTAGACCCATCACATGTTCTATAACCTAATGCGGTTGAGTTAGATTTGGAAAGTTTCTCTATGGAGTATCTGATTCATATCATGGATCAGAGCATAAACACAATCTAAGGTAGTTTAGTTCCTTTGGTATAGGTGCTACAGTAGCATCACCAAGTATATTATGAGGCATGGGATAGAGAACATGATATATGAGACCAGTGGTTGGAACTATTCTATGATGATCTCTCTTTACCTTCAAAAGGCCAACTCAGGGACAAGTTACTTTAAATTGGGGAGGTTTTAATGACCCAACTTTTCTCAAAGGTAAAAATATTTGTTTTTTGTCTAAATTTCGTAAATTTCCCATTGTAATGGTACTTATTGGTGTCACAAAAGTCACAAGAATATTTGGGGATTTTTCAGAGCCAATATCCCTTGAATTTGAAGAAATACATTGGGCTGCATGGCTAGTAGAAAGTATACAACCCAGCCCGTATGGTTTCTCCTAACCATGCAAGGCATTTCAGAGGGGACAAGGGGGATACATGGTTTTATGAAACTGTGCAAGCTGAGTTACATGGACATGTGTAAATTTCATACATCTTGATGGTGGGATTACTTATGTCTTCCACACGGCTTGGAAAACTACGTGCTTAACCCTTGCGTGGTCCCTTGTTAGCTAGAAATATGCATAACATAGGGGCATGATTTCACCAAACATTCATCCAAACTATATAACCAATGTATTTTTTGGGTGAAAATATCATCTTCCCTTAATGAGTTTAATACATCACCCCTCTTTCTCCCTTCTTCTATAAAAAATAGAACCCCCATTTTTCACCCGTAAGAGCTTTGTTCCTCTACCACCGAGAGATCTTGAGTGCTCCTTTATGTAGACTACAAATTGAATATGGTCATAAGAATTGGATCAACAATGTTATGCAATAAAATCCTATAGATTACTTTCTAAGTTTATCATTCCATCTCTTGTGATATTATTGTGTGAGATCATTCACCCTATTTTTATGGTGTTGGTACATCACTCCGATTTATTACATTTTACTTCGCACGTGAAGCTAATATTAGAAAATAAGTTTTATAAGACCCTATGGTAGGTGGTCATGTTTTTCTCCTTATATGTTTATTTTCATAGATTCACCATTATGCTGCATGGCGACCATTGCCACACATTTCTTTAAAATATGTCATTCTTTTTAAACCTCTTATAGCCTGTTATTACACTCTCATGGAAAATTTCCAATTAGTTAGAGGATTTATACCTCATTGATTACTTCTACTTTGGGTGTTCAAACTTAATTTACCTATTTTTATTTAATTTTTCAATATTCCAAACACTTCTGATGTGTTTTTTATCTTGGAAATATAATTTCTCCCTTTTACATAACTATTATATAGACCAAACCACCTTATAAGTGTTCAAATTTACCCTGAAATGGATTCTAATTTATTAATTAATTAAATCGGTATATTCTAATGAATTATATTGGGTGGTGAGGCCATGAAAATTGATGTGTGATTATATATATAAATAAAAGTTAATTTTTATACCCATGGTTGTAATGGGATTTATGGTCATAAATGCATCAGAAGTAATCCATCATCATCTTATTTTTTATTATCAGTATTCCCTTATTATGAGAAGTTGAATGATGGATAAAGGATTTGTTGAGAATGAAATTTCACACTCCCTTACATTGGGTGTTGAGAATGACATTTCTCACCATTATACTTATATCTAGATGATGGGAATGATGATTCGTGTTCCGCTATTTTGGGTTTTGGGAATGAAGTATCACCCCATATATCATTTTTTTGAGAGAGACGTCTCACATTAATTATTAAATTATGATATTTTACCCTTTTTTGGATCTAATAGATTGTTAGACTTGTTATGGATGCTTGAGTTACACCTTGGGTCTAACCATCACCTAGTATTCATATATATGCCAACTTAGGTCCCCATGTACATAGTTATTATAAATGTATACAATATATATATATATTATTAATTATGTATATATATGGTTATTGATCAAATTATTAAAAAAAAATATGATGAAGAAATTAGATCTATCCAGGTATCCTGTAGAAACCTAAACCATTTAGTATTTATTTATTCATTATTTATGCATTATTAATTTATACATGTACACAACTTGGCTATGTAAACTGGTTGGACTATTTCTAGACACCATTGGTGGTGCCCTACTAGGTTTTTCACACACCCTAATCCAGCAACATTCAGTACCTGAGTAGATCACATGGCTGTATGTGTGGATAAGGGAAATCTCCCTATTGCAGATTCTTTATTTGTATTACTTAAGCTTGGAGCATGGGGGAAGAGGAACGTGCTTATATAAATGATTCTAGTAATGCAGAATTATATTTTTTTGGGATTTTTATAGTATTGATGTATATTCATGTCCCTTATTTACCCTTTTTCATATTAGCATGACGCAACATCATTTTATATGACTCATCCTTTGGGGTTCTGATGATTATTATAGTTTCTTATTTCTAATGCTTTCCCAGTTATTTATTGTATTTTCCTCCCACTTTTTCACCTCTTATATCATGCTTATTCCCCTCTATTAATTTATTATAATCCGTTATTGCACTATGATATGAGGGTCTAGAATACCTAATATAATATATTAGGCCTTCACTTTTATTTAGTAGTCTCTAGTATATGTAAAGGTTCAATTAATTACATTTGACCCACCAACTTGGGTCACTGGTTTAGTGGAATGCAGTTATTACATTACACCATGTTTGATATAGTTTATTTTTTCATAATTTAAGAGATTTTTAAAGATGTCAGTAACCTGATATTATGTTCTAATAAATACAAGAGAGATATCAACTTTTTGAAAATTATCCCCTAAATAGTAAGGTCTTATATAAAAATGTTTTATTATAGAATGATATATAGGATTCTTAGAAATTTATATCACACTTGTATTTTCAAAATTTATATGGAGTTTCTAAAAATATATCCATAGTCTTTAAATGAGTGTTTCCTATATAGTATTTGTGAAAAATAGATACCTAAATCTATGTACTCATCTTTTGTAGTAGATATTGTAGTTTATTTTTGTATCTTACTACATAATAAAACTAAAGACCTTCCTAAAATTTGATATGTTCAAGAAGTTATTTTTCAATATAACTTACAATCTCTAAAATCTTCATCTGAATAAATAACATAATCAAATGTATTCCCTTTATAATAAAATAGTACGATGTTTTTTTTACTTATAAGGTATTTGAAAATTATTTTCAAATAAACTAAATGTGTCTATTTTGGATTTAATAGATATTAGGCACACAAACACACACTGAATGTAATATCTGGTCATCTAGAAGTTATATATAGTAAAATTTCAATCAGTCCTATGTTAGTGGTTTGGTCAATTAGTTTCCTAATTTCATCATGATCTAATTTATATCCTGTAATAATGGGAGTATCCCCAAATTCTGCACTTCTAAAACATTAATATTTTAATATATATATAGTGTACATTATTTTATTGAAAATTCTTAGTTCCTTATTTTAAATTTTGTAAAACCAATGAAGAAATTTAACTCATCCATTAAACTCATTTAAAATTATTTTTTCATCATTTTTGAAAATTCAATACCCAAAGAGTTTTTAAATGATCCAAAAAAATATCATTAATATATTTTTATACTACTAAACATCTTTTTAAATTCTCTTAATAAATAAATTATGGTCATCTATTCAATTTTAAAAACCATTAGAAATTAAAAACGACATGATTCTGTCATAAAAATCTACATGGGATTGTTTTAAACCATATTAATATTTTTAATTTAAAAACATTATGTAGAAAATGATTATTTTTAAATCTGGGGGTTCTTCCATAAAAATATCTTCAATTATATAACCATTTAAGACTGTACTACTGACATTCATTTGACATAATTTGATGTCACAATATGCTTCATAGGTAAGAAACATTAAGATATATTCAAGTCTAGATAATGTTTAAATGGTCTCCTCATAGCAGATACCTTTCTCTTGACTAAATCTTTAAATAACCTATCTTTATTTATTTCTAAATATAGTTTATGTTTCATCTAATTTATTCCAAAAACCCCATTTAGTTCTAATGGTTAGGATGTCATTTGGTCTTTCAACAATTTTATAAACTATATTTAATTCAAACTGATTCGTCTCTTCTTACATTTCCATTACCCATGATTCATCATTTATTTCTTCTATGATATTCTTAGGATCAAATGGTGATATCAAATATTGATGTTCAACTTGACTTTTAATAGAATATCTATTCTGAGTTACTTTATCTAGATATTCTACAATTGTATCTAAGGGATTGTCTTTTGAAGTCAAAATTGATATAAGATTTTATGTATTTGAGACTTCATTATCCTTTACAGGATCAAGTTCAAATAGTTCATCACAACTGGATGATTTTTCTATAGGTTTCATAGAATCATTACTAGGTTTAACATTAGTATCTAAAATAGAGAGGTCATCCTCAATAATATCTAAAGGGTTTTTAGGATCATGTGGATGTTTCAAATAAAATTTGACATGTAAAGGTTATTCTAAAACCATAGTTTTTTATTAAATTCTATGTATGATTTACAAGATATTTAATATTGAAGGAAAATTTCTTTATAACATATGGGTATAATTTTTTTATAAATTATCATTTTTATTAATTATAGAGACAATACAACCAAAAAACATCTAATGTAATTAACTTTTCACTTTCTACCATTCCATAACTCATATGGGGTTTTCTTTAAGAGTGGTCTAATTAGAAAAATATTGATAATATAGAAAGTAGTAATCATATCCTCATCTGAAAAATAAATATGTAAATCATACTCATTGAGCATATCCCATGAAATTTCTCATAGGGATTAATTTCTACTTTCAATTACACAATTCTATTTTGGGGTCTTAGTGGCATATAATTTTTGACTATAGTACAGTTATGCAAAAAAGAGATTCAAAATATTAATTTTCATAATCACATATTTGATAACCAATTAAGGTATTAATTAAATGTCCACTATAAATATTTATTGATTTTGAATATATGGAAAAATAATAAAATGCTTTAATTTTGTGAGCTAGAAAGAATACCTAGGTATATCTAAAAAAGTCATATAATTAAACATAAACATAGTTTTTCCCATTTAAGATAGAAACTATATAGATTCTAAAAAATAATATTTAATCCAACTTTAGGGGTTGAGAAATTTACAGTACTATTTTTTTTGAAATATATTTTTTGATCTTTCAGTTTTTGATAAGATTTAAAAAAATTATTTTTTGAATTATAGTTTAGTTATAAATTTGACTAATTCTTCTCTATTTATGTTTTTAGGCGTGTGTAGGTTGAAATTTCCTAGTTACTTATGAAAAATCAATGTCTCAATGTGAAATGAACTTAAATAAGAAATATTTTTTGAAAATAATGAAATTAATTTAATAGCATACATTTTTTCCTTTCACATAGAAACAAAACCTAAAAAAATCAATATTAATAATATCTACAAAAACTATTCTCAAATATATAATGATAATAATAACCACACAGTGATGATATCTTGATAATTTTATATTTTAATCCATCTACAAGTAATACTATATGAATTAAAATGGTTTTAGAGTTATAGATTTGATGGAGTCTAATTTGTTTTCCTCTGGCGTTGTCTCCAAAAGTGACATGAACACCATAAACATTTATAAGGTTCATGAAACATGAGTATCCACTAGTATTGTATCCAGAACATATAATTTCTAGATATCATATCTTCTTACTAGTACTCTTCAATCATTTTTCCTACAAAAAGGTATAAACAAGGAATAATTTTGGTCACCATATTTTCTTAGGTCCATAAATATTAGTAATAAGAGATTGAGGAGTCCATAATTTTTAATTGGTTTCCTATAAAAATATTTTATTCTTTTAGAAATAAAAACTTTATTTGGTCTATAATGTAAATACCACAACCCTAGTATCCTAGAGTTGGTGGTTACTCTATTACAGTGAAAAAATATATAAGGAATTACATCGCAAAGGTCCAAATAGTTTAATATTATTAGTAAAATATATACATACATGAAATTCAATTTATTATTTAAAACATAAAATATGATAAGTTATTTATTTGATAACACCACATTTCCCCTTGGTATATCCCTTCAAATTAATAAAAATACATTATAGTATCCTAGGGAATATAAAACATGATAAACGGGTGATATCAAATGTTTAATAAGTGCATGAGTATAGTAGAAGATATGAATAAATAAATTATTATCAATATATAAAGGTAAATAACTAAAACTCATGCCATTTGATAAATTACATGAGCATAATCTGGTAAGAATAAATAAGGATCAAATAGTTCCATAAAAGTAATAAAGTGAGAATGAAAATTTTCTATGGATATTATAAATAATAAAATAATCACATTGACCTCATTGAATATTCTTATAATGATGTAATGAATAATTATAGACATTTGAAACATAATGTCAATACATATGAGAAGTTATTTTAAATCTGTGGGAGAAACCTGTCTAATTTGTCCATCTAGTTTGTCTCATGAGGCCTATCGATCCACAAAAAGGATATATATACCCCAACCCCACCTACTACATAATAATTATAAATCATTCCTCATATGAAAGGGGTGAATCATAATCAACATACAAATTCATATTGGACAACTAAAATACAATATGTTAACACTTAACCCAATCAAATGAACATAATCATAAACCATCCAGAATAATATAGTTAACGATAATAAAGTTGTACACCCTCATTAAAATTGTTCAAAAACTATCATAATAAGGAATTTGGATGATATCAATACAACATATACCTAGTTAATCTTATGTACAATGAATGTTCAATGCCATTAATGAATAAATATATAATAAGAATGTCATTAAAACCATTTGCAATGAAAATAACATTTTCACTTTGAAAATCACTCATTTTATAAAACTAAATGTTCAATTTTTTTGAAAATAATTTTCTCTAATAATAAGAACCATGTACATCACTCCCATGATAAACACATAGATATTATGCATCCATTTCTTAGGGATAATAAACATAAAGAAGTTATCATTTTACAATTTATAAGAATGCAAGAACAAATTTTTGATATTTTTACAAAACCTTTACCTTGTTATAGATTTTAATACATTAAACAAAATCTTGGAATGATTAACGTATAGTAAGAATCCATATCTACTTGTTGTTTTACCAATATATTTATATTTTGTTACTTCTTTTCATATGGGGAGTACATATGTTTGTTGTTTCATTAAGCGTATGTTTTTTCAAATTTTTTAGTTTTTCTTAAAAAGTTTATCGTAATGAGTTTTCCAGACTCATAATTTCTGTATAATATTTTATAAATCAATATTAATAAAAATGATCATTAGAATCAAAAAGTTTTTTAAATATAATAAATTCAGGTTTTTTAAAAAAAATTCAGATTCTAAAAGAAATTGTAATCCATTTTCATAACTATATTTTATCGTAATAACAGTCTCAGTTATCTTATATATTAAATTGTTTTACCAAAAATATCATACCCAATATTTTTAAAACTATTTTAATTTAATTATTTTAAAAAATTTCAAATAATAAAAAATTATTTGTAATGAAGAAACACTATAATTTAAAATTTATTATACATAACCACTAATTTTTACACTATTACATTATGTTTAGTTATTAATTATACCTTTATATCTTTTTGTTTTATGTTATAAAAAATTTTACATCATATTTTCTTGTATATTCATTGAAAATATGATATTTGTTTTAAAAAATTTCAAGAGTTAAAAATAATTTGAAACTTTCTTCGAAGGATTTCAACCATCAGAACTTTATGTCTTTTATCTCAACTATTGATATTGTTTTTAAAGTCAATCCTTCTTCATGATAACCTACATAAAGGTGGTACCCTATATACCACATCATTTTCTTGAGATATTTTTTCACAGAACAATTATTGTATATAAGATTTCATAGTCTGGAAGTGTTTATTTTTTCCTGATAGATCATATTCAGTTTCAATCTAATGGATGAGAAACATGATTTGGAAAAATTGTTTTTATTTATATAAATGATAGTAAAAAGATACATATTTTACCAATATGATTCATATTTAAATAATTTCATTACATTTCATGGATGGGAGTCAATTTGTTTAGAGAAAAATATATTGAAATTGAGAAATATTATCCCGAACTTCTATATTAATTCTATGCTTCATTGAAATTTACTAACAAATAAGATAAGTATTCATTTAATATGTATAGAAACAATTAAAAATCATCAGTAAAGATATTATTAGTATAGGTTGTAGTACCATCTGGAGAACATACTCATTGTCCATCTCATCAACTTCTCAATTTCCATTGAACTTTTGATATAATTAGAGATGAGGATTCCTTGTTTTCTGATGATGGGAATAATAAAAAATTTTACTATCTTATTTCAGAAAATATCCTTATAGAATTTAGGATGTTAGGTTTTTAAATTATATGAAAAGGAGATTGAGATACTCTAAAAGTAATACACATTTTTTTGGATTTTCTGGTCAACATGAGGAAGATTAACCTTGTAAAATTTTTTCTCTTGATTATTATAAATTTTAAGAATAATTACATCGATTAAAAAATTATTATATGCCAAAATTTCTTAATCAATATGATTTTAAAGTGTTTAACGTTTATCAAAGTTCAAAACAAGTCTCATTATATGAGGGATAATATTTCTTTTTTCAGTGATGATACAGTAAAGAGAATGAAGTTGATTTTGATGAGAAATTCATGAATTTTTTTCTAAAACACAGCACTGTTGCATTAGATCAAGATCCATCAAAGATGTCTGATAAAAATAATTAAATGAAAATAAAAGGTAAAACCTAGTCTTCTAAATTATATAATAATTAAAATATGAAAAAAAAGGTACATGATGATGTTTTTAATTAATGGATGAGAATAAAATATAAAAAACAATATTGGTCTTCCTAAAATTGGATTAGACCCTGCAGAGGCTAACATTATAAGGATTAAAGGTGATGAAAATATTTAACAAGTATCCAAGAAGAAAAAGGAAAATAAGAGACTCTAAGAAGCTATTTTATATTTCAATTTGTTTAAAGATGTAGAAAAAACATCATGAAATATTATTTTACCTAATTCATTTTCAGATCAAACAAAAATGAATGCAGGGTTAATGGGTAAAGAAACGTTAGTGATTTATGTTAATATTTCCTATATCAAAGAAATGGGAAAATAGAAATTAAATTGTCAAGAATTGGTTTCAACAATGACACCGAGTATACAATAATATCGTCATTATGTAGAAAAAGAATCAGCACCAATTTTCTATGGGAAACAAATTTTTAGAACAGATCACCATCTTGAGGAATATATCAATAAAGATGTTAGTGATTTGGTTGAAGGTCACTAAAAATAATTCTTAAACAAGGATGTTTAAAATAATTTGGTAGAAAAATATGATATTGAGAAAGATGAAAAATAAGGTCAAGAAATAAATAATGATGAATAAGAAGAAAATGGTTTTGAATATGTTGAGGAAGAAGGATGTGAAGAGGATATTAAAAAGGTGCAGATCAAAAAAAAAGAATGTGATGAGGAAGAAAACCAATCTAAAAAATCATTGGAGTAAACCTCATCAACATCATCTTCATCAGACTTACCCACAAATGTAAGTGATGAATAATAAAAAATCTCAGAAGAGGAATCCTAATTAGAAAAACTAGGTGAATCTTTATATAAGAAGTATGACGATTATCATGTTTAAAAAATACTTTTTGAAAATAAAAACACTGATGACGTTGATATATCTAAATTTATGATGAAAAAACTAATCACATTAATGTCATGAATGTTGGAAAGAATATATCAAAAGTTGATAATGAAAAAAGGAAAGTTGAAATCATTATCACAAGTCATCAAAAGCTTCCTCAACCTAATATATAGTAATTAGAGTCAGTATAAAAAATTTATTAGAAGGGTTTTTATTACATAGTTCAATATTTGAAAAGATTGAATGAAATTATTTCTTATTTTCTCATATTAGAAGAAAGAGGTCAGTTTCTTTATGATAGTATTTTATAAAAATATAATATATCAAGATGATTGTAGAATGAAAAATTCGTACTAAGGATTATCTAAAAACATTTAAATAAATTTATATTACACATAAATAGTTTTTTAATTCAATGGTGAATTGGACCCTTGAATTTGATTTTGAAGTTCGATCTCATGATGACCAGATTCAAGAGATTAATAAGTTGATGTTTGAATTAGTTGGTTACATTAGTCAATTAGAAAAATTCATGGTCAAAAGGGTGAAATTTATTTGAGCAGTTCAATGACTAGACCAACGACCGAACTGAAGAAGTTGATTAACTAAAGATAAAATTCAGAGACTCGAAGAATGAAATAGATATAGTACATATTTTTGAAGATTATGTTTCTATTATAAAATAATGGAATGAGGATCTTGTTGAAGAATTTAAGAAGATGAAGACAAATATTCAGAGTTTGAAAGACACGACGAATAAAGACTACTAGAGTTTCAAAATATCTCATCCCTTGTAAAAACCCTCCTGGAGAAAGACTATTCTTTTTAATAAATCTTGTGGTAGTTTTTATTTGGATGGAATTTTTTAATTTTTTTCTTAATTGTGAATTAATTATCCATCCAAATACAATCATATAAATATTTTCCCATATAATTAGAAGAATATTCATAAATAATTTTAATAGATAACTAGTTAATTTATCTAATTGTTTCATAAAACATTATATTCACTAAAATTTCAAGAAATTATTTCTTAGTCCCCATTTTTTTGAAAATCACAAGTGCTGAGATATTATATAAATGGATATTTTTTATAGTAAGGGGTGATATTCTATAAATTTGCAGAATTTTATTTCTAATAATGGATAATAATCTAAATGTATTATATTATATTCATCATTCAATCCACTGTATATAGAATTATAATAAACATAGGTTGAGTTATATACCATGTTTTATTTTTTAAGAATATGTTTATTAATGTCAAGGAAAATATGTTTTTAATTGTTTATTTATTTTATGATTTAGGGTTTTTGATTTCCAACAGGGTGATATTGTTGATTCAATGTTTTTACATATAATTTTTTCTATTACATTTTTTTTGGAAATCAAAAACAATTTATTTATACTTACATCACTATCTTGTTATGTCCAAATGATTTTAGAATTTTCTTTCATAAAACATTACCTTTTACTATAATTAGAATAATGTTTAATCATTCCATGAATATAAACTAAATTAATTCATTATTATTATCATAATAGGTATGGATCTGATAAAAATAATATCCATATTTATCAAATCATATATAATATTTTATATCTTGTATTTCATACTATAAAAGTCTTTATAATCAAACTGATACTGGAATTGATAAAAATTGGACTCATAATTATAATGATAATCATAATGACATCTTTAAGAATTTCTATTATATCGAATTAGTTTAATTGTGATTAAGAAAAACTGGTTTCTAATGTAAGAAAAATATTTTTACATCATAATTGTGTAAAACAATATGATGTCACACCTTCTATTTTTACAATCGTCATTTTTTAGGTATCCAAGTTGTTGAAAAAAACACATAGAAAATATAACCCTTGTTCAATCAAGATAAATTTTGGGAAAATTTTTATAAATACAAATAATTTATAGGATTTTGTATCTAATCATTTTTAATTTCCAAATTTCCCTTTTGATAACCCTAAATATTTCAAGCATTTAGATCTTGTTCTTAGTCATTGTAATAATTTAGAGACTTTTTTTTAATTATTACATCTGATTATATGATTAAAATTGAGGGATTGTGGGGATAGAAAGACAGATATTTTGATCCATTAGATTGAGGGATGTCGCGGATAAGTAGATTATGAAGTGGATCGTTATATTTAGGGATTTTCTTTTTAAGGAAAGACATTCTTTCTTGTAATCATGAAATAAGGGATACCTTTAGCCAATGTTTGTGGCTACCTTACTCTTAAGGTTAAAAAATATTTATTATTTTTGAATGTATGTAATTATTATATTGTTACTTTTGATTTACTTGTATCTTATTAGTATTTTAATTCCTCTATTCATGTTTTTTTAGTTTTATCATAACGAATGTGAATACGACAAATATAATTTGTTTTACTAATCAAATCAATAATGAATCCAATACATACTCATATAATCATATCCATTTCAAATATGATATTTTTAATCTGTTTTAATCATATAATTTGTGATTAATATTCATTTAATTTGATATATCAAAATCTATCTTGATTACAATACTTTAATAATTATACTGATCCAAGAATGAATTTGATTATTTTACCGAAATAGGTTTTGTGAATTGTTTTAGTTTAAACTATTTTAAACTAATGTATTTAAAAATAAAATTCAAACACCCTTTTATTTGATCCATATAGAATATTTATTTTAATAAAAATAATAATACAACTCATTTTGTCATACAATGTTACATATAGTGTTTTTTGGGTCTATTTGAGTATTACAGACACTTCGTCTAGGATTTATCATGCCTAGAGGAACCTCTTACTACTCTAACTATTATGGGTATGAAATTAATGTGGTCATAAGCCTGCGTACCATCTTCTGAGGATTTGAAGAGAAGTTTGGCTTCAACACTGATCCCGATTCTACCAGATCTAGGAAGATTTATACAATTTATTATGACACAATGGGTATCATGCTGGGGAAAGTTCTGATACAGGATAAGTGATTCATAGCATACATGTCATTTATGTTGATTCCTCTTGAGTGTAATTAATTGATGCATGAACTTGAGATAGTAACCATTGTTCATGATCTACACTATTGGAGGCACTATTTACTTGGAGGTAATTTTCTGGTATACACTGATCACAAAAAACTTATGTATATATTAACTAAGAATGATCTGAATCTCAGGTAGCGCAGATGGGTTGAGTACCTAACATAATTAAATTTTGAGCTTTCTTATAAGCCTGGAAAATAAAACACTATAGTCGATTCTCTGAGTTGGATGACTCATACATACGCGGTTTAAGATTCCAGTGGTGAGTGGTAGATCATATCCTAGATTTCAAAAAAGCATGTTGATATTCAAGAGGATAATGGCTAGAATATCCTCTTAGCTTTAGCAGTGACCTCTACCCTTGTGTAATGGGTGAGAATGATGAAACTCTCTGATCTAGAGGGTGTAGTACTAATGGAAATTATCTAAAATTATGATTCAAATTTGGTTTGGATCATGGATGATAATGAAACTTTATGCTTTCATGGTTGTGTTTGGGTAACAACCGACATCATAGAAGAGCTAATTTGGTAATTATATGCCTTATTTTGGTAATTAAATCTCGATGTCAGAAATATATATTATGGAAAACATCTCCAGTTTTGGTTTCATTTTATCAAATGAGAAATATCCAGTTTTATCACTCGGTGTTCCACCTTTCGGCTGGTGAAGGTAGAACATAAGTAACCGGAAAGACTTTTATAACCATTTTCCATTCCTGAGTGTAAATTGTATGATGTATCTTTGAAATTAATAACTATTTTATCAAGATATACTTGATGAAATTATAACATTTTTTTAGTCATTGATCATTTGATGAAGGTCACACATTTCTTACATATTCAAGAGACCTTCTCGGTAGATGAGCTAATAAAACTTTATTTTAGGTAGGTTGTACATCTACATGATTCTTCATGATATATTATATCTAAATGGAATTTCATTTGATGTATTGGTTTTAGAATGGGTTAGAGAAGTCCTTTGTTACGTAGGTTCATTCAATCCAGGAATATCATTTTCAGGCTAACAGACAAACAGAGCACACAATTTACGTGTTAGAGGACATGCTATATGCACATGTCCTTGATTTTTGGGGTTCTTGGGAGAAACACATACCCCTAGTTTAGTTCTCATATAATAATATTGTTCATGATACAATTCAAATGGATCCTTATAAGGACTTTTTTTTTGGCCTTTCCGATTACCTATGTACCAGTTAGAGGCATAGGATGCGGCTTTTCTTGGACCACGTATCATCCAATATACATGAGAGAACGTTTAATTGATTAGAAAGTGAATGTTAACTGATCACTCTAAAAAATAGTTATATAATTAAATATATGCTGATGAACTCTTGAGTTCAAGGTCAAAGATCATATTTTCTTGTGATTTTCACACATGTTATGCCATCAAAAAATTAATGGGAAGGGTTTGTTTTTTCATAGGTTTATTATAACCATTGAGGTTTTAAAATGAATCAGACTAGTGGCTCAACAGATATAACATCCTTAAATATACTAGTATATGAATGATTTCATTCATTTATCTCAGCTTCAACGGTATTATCTAGACCCATCACATGTTCTATAACCTAATGAGGTTGAGTTAGATTTGGAAAGTTTCTCTATGGAGTATCTGATTCATATCATGGATCAGAGCATGAAGATAATCTAAGGTAGTTTAGTTCCTTTGGTATAGGTGCTACAGTAGAATCACCAAGTATATTATGAGGCATGGGATAGAGAACATGATATATGAGACCAGTGGTTGGAACTATTCTATGATGATCTCTCTTTTCCTTCAAAATTCCAACTCAGGGACAAGTTAATTTAAATTGGGGAGGTTTTAATGACCCAACTTTTCTCAAAGCTAAAAATCATTGTTTTTTGTCTAAATTTCATAAATTTCCCATTGTAATGGTACTTATTGGTGTCACAAAAGTCACAAGAATATTTGGGGATTTTTCAGAGCCAATATCCCTTTAATTTGAAGAAATACATTGGGCTGCACGGCTAGTAGAAAGTATACAACCCAGCCCGTATGGTTTCTCATAACCATGCGAGGCATTTCAGAGGGGACAAGGGGGATACATGGTTTTATGAAACTGTGCAAGCTGAGTTACATGGACATGTGTAAATTTCATACATCTTGATTGTGGTATTCCTTATGTCTTCCACACGACTTGGAAAACTACGCGCTTGACCCATGCGTGGTCCCTTGTTAGCTAGAAATATGCATAACATAGGGGCATGATTTCACCAAACATTCATCCAAACTATATAACCAATGTATTTTTTGGGTGAAAATATCATCTTCCCTTAATGAGTTTAATACCTCACCCCTCTTTCTCTCTTCTTCTATAAAAAATAGAACCCCCATTTATCACCCGTAAGAGCTTTGTTCCTCTACCACCGAGAGATCTTGAGTGCTCCTTTATGTAGACTACAAATTGAATATGGTCATAAGCATTGGATCAACAATGTTATGCAATCAAATCCTCTAGATTACTTTCTAAGTTTATCATTCCATCTCTTGTGATATTCTTGTGTGAGAACATTCACCCTATTTTTATGGTGTTGGTACATCGCTCCGATTTATTACATTTTACTTCGCACGTGAAGCTAATATTAGAAAATAAGTTTTATAAGACCCTATGGTAGGTGGTCATGTTTTTTTCCTTATATGTTTATTTTCATAGATTCACCATTATTCTGCATGCCGACCATTGCCACACATTTCTTTAAAATATGTCATTCTTTTAAACCTCTTATAGCCTGTTATTACACTCTCATGGAAAATTTCTAATTAGTAAGAGGATTTATACCTCATTGATTACTTCTACATTGGGTGTTCAAACTTAATTTACCTATTTTTATTTAATTTTTAAATATTCCAAACACTTCTGATGTGTTTTTTATCTTGGAAATAAAATTTCTCCCTTTTACATAACTATTATATAGATCAAACCACCTTATAAGTGTTCAAATTTACCCTGAAATGGAATCTAATTTATTAATTAATTAAATGGGTATATTCTAATGAATTATATTGGGTGGTGAGGCCATGAAAATTGATGTGTGATTATATATATAAATAAAAGTTAATTTTTATACCCATGGTTGTAATGGGATTTATGGTCATAAATGCATCAGAAGTAATCCATCATCATCTTATTTTTTATTATCAGTATTCCCTTATTATGAGAAGTTGAATGATGGATAAAGGATTTGTTGAGAATGAAATTTCACACTCCCTTACATTGGGTGTTGAGAATGACATTTCTCACCATTATACTTATATCTAGATGATGGGAATGATGATTCGTGTTCCGCTATTTTGGGTTTTGGGAATGAAGTATCACCCCATCTATCATTTTTTTTGAGAGAGATGTCTCACATTAATTATTAAATTATGATATTTTACCCTTTTTTGAATCTAATAGATTGTTAGACTTGTTATGGATTCTTGTGTTACACCTTGGGTCTAACCATCACCTAGTATTCATATATATTCCAACTTAGGTCCCCATGTACTTAGTTATTATAAATGTATACAATATATATATATATTATTAATTATATATATATGGTTATTGATCAAATTATTAAAACAATATATGATGAAGAAATTAGATCTATCCAGGTGTCCTGTAGAAACCTAAACCATTTAGTATTTATTTATTCATTATTTATGCATTATTAATTTATACATGTACACAACTTGGCTATGTAAACTGGTTGGACTATTTCTAGACACCATTGGTGGTGCCCTACTAGGTTTTTCACACACCCTAATCCAGCAACATTCAGTACCTGAGTAGATCACATGGCTGTATGTGTGGATAAGGGAAATCTCCCTATTGCAGATGCTTTATTTGTATTACTTAAGCTTGGAGCATGGGGGAAGAGAAACGTGCTTATATAAATGATTCTAGTAAAGCAGAATTATATTTTTTTTGGATTTTTATAGTATTGTTGTATATTCATGTCCCTTATTTACCCTTTTTCATATTAGCATGACGCAACATCATTTTATATGACTCATCCTTTGGGGTTCTGATGATTATTATAGTTTCTTATTTCTAATGCTTTCCCAGTTATTTATTGTATTTTCCTTCCACTTTTCCACCTCTTATATCATGCTTATTCCCCTCTATTAATTTATTATAATCCGTTATTGCACTATGATATGAGGGTCTAGAATACCTAATATAATATATTAGGCCTTCACTTTTATTTAGTATTCTCTAGTATATGTAAAGGTTCAATTAATTCCATTTGACCCACCAACTTGGGTCACTGGTTTAGTGGAATCCAGTTATTACATTACACCATGTTTGATATAGTTTATTTTTTCATAATTTAAGAGATTTTTAAAGATGTCAGTAACCTGATATTATGTTCTAATAAATACAAGAGAGATATCAACTTTTTGAAAATTATCCCCTAAATAGTATGGTCTTATATAAAAATGTTTTATTCTAGAATGATATATAGGATGCTTAGGAATTTATATCACACTTGTATTTTCAAAATTTATATGGAGTTTCTAAAAATATATCCATAGTCTTTAAATGAGTGTTTCCTATATAGTATTTGTGAAAAATAGATACCTAAATCTATGTACTCATCTTTTGTAGTAGATATTGTAGTTTATTTTTGTATCTTACTACATAATAAAACTAAAGACCTTCCTAAAATTTGATATGTTCAAGAAGTTATTTTTCAATATAACTTACAATCTCTAAAATCTTCATCTGAATAAATAACATAATCAAATGTATTCCCTTTATAATAAAATAGTATGATGTTTTCTTTAGTTATAAGGTATTTGAAAATTATTTTCAAATAAACTAAATGTGTCTATTTTGGATTTAATAGATATTAGGCACACAAACACACACTGAATGTAATATCTGGTCATCTAGAAGTTATGTATACTAAAATTTAAATCAGTCCTATGTTAGTGGTTTGGTCAATTAGTTTCCTAATTTCATCATGATCTAATTTATATCCTGTAATAATGGGAGTATCCCCAAATTCTTCACTTCTAAAACATTAATATTTTAATATATATATATAGTGTACTTTATTTTATTGAAAATTCTTAGTTCCTTATTTTAAATTTTGTAAAAGCAATGAAGAAATTTAACTCATCCATTAAACTCATTTAAAATTATTTTTTCATCATTTTTGAAAATTCAATACCCAAAGTGTTTTTAGATGATCCAAAAATAATATCATTAATATATTTTTATACTACTAAACATCTTTTTAAATTCTCTTAATAAATAAATTATGGTCATCTATTCAATTTGAAAAACCATTAGAAATTAAAAATTACATGATTCTGTCATACCAATCTACATGGGATTGTTTTAAACCATATTAATATTTTTAATTTAAAAACATTATGTAGAAAATGATTATTTTTAAATCTGGGGGTTCTTCCATAAAAATATCTTCAATTATATAACCATTTAAGACTGTACTACTGACATTCATTTGACATAATTTGATGTCACAATATGCTTCATAGGTAAGAAGCATTATGATATATTCAAGTCTAGATAATGTTTAAATGGTCTCCTCATAACAGATACCTTTCTCTTGACTAAATCTTTAAATAAACTATCTTTATTTATTTCTAAATATAGTTTATGTTTCATCAAATTTATTCCAAAAACCCCATTTAGTTCTAATGGTTAGTATTTCATTTGGTCTTTCAACAATTTTATAAACTATATTTAATTCAAACTGATTCATCTCTTCTTACATTTCCATTACCCATGATTCATCATTTATTTCTTCTATGATATTCTTAGGATCAAATGGTGATATGAAATATTGATGTTCAACTTGACTTTTAATAGAAGATCTATTCTGAGTTACTTTATCTAGATATTCTACAATTGTATCTGATGGATTGTCTTTTGAAGTCAAAATGGATATAAGATTTTATGTATTTGAGACTTCATTATCCTTTACAGGATCGAGTTCAAATAGTTCATCACAACTGGATGATTTTTCTATAGGTTTCATAGAATCATTACTAGGTTTAACATTAGTATCTAAAATATAGAGGTCATCCTCAATAATATCTAAAGGGTTTTTAGGATCATGTGGATGTTTCACATAAAATTTGACATGTAAATGTTATTCTAAAACCATAGTTTTTTATTAAATTCTATGTATGATTTACAAGATATTTAATATTGCAGGAAAATTTATTTATAACATATGGGTATAATTTTTTTATAAATTATCATTTTTATTAATTATAGAGAGAATACAACCAAAAAACATCTAATGTAATTAACTTTTCACTTTCCACCATTCCATAACTCATATGGGGTTTTCTTTAAGAGTGGTCTAATTAGAAAAATATTGATAATATAGAAAGTAGTAATCATATCCTCATCTGAAAAATAAATATGTAAATCATACTCATTGAGCATATCCCATGAAATTTCTCATAGAGATTAATTTCTACTTTCAATTACACAATTCTATTTTGGGGTCTTAGTGGAATATAATTTTTGACTGTAGTACAGTTATGTAAAAAAGAGATTCAAAATATTAATTTTCATAATCACATATTTGATAACCTATTAAGGTATTAATTAAATGTCCACTATAAATATTTATTGATTTTGAAAATATGGAAAAATAATAAAATGCTTCAATTTTGTGAGCTAGAATGAATACCTAGGTATATCTAAAAAAGTCATATAATTAAACATAAACATAGTTTTTCCCATTTAAGATAGAAACTATATAGATTCTAAAAAATAATTTTTAATCCAACTTTAGGGGTTGAGAAATTTACAGTACTATTTTATTTGAAATATATTTTTTGATCTTTCAGTTTTTGATAAGATTTATAAAAAATTATTTTTTGAATTATAGTTTAGTTATATATTTGACTAATTCTTCTCTATTTATGTTTCTAGGCGTGTGTAGGTTGAAATATCCTAGTTACTTATGAAAAATCAATGTCTCAATGTGAAATGAACTTAAATAAGAAATATTTTCTGAAAATAATGAATTTAATTTAATGGCATACATTTTTTCCTTACACATAGCAACAAAAACTAAAAAAATCTATATTAATAATATCTACAAAAACTATTCTCAAATATATAATGATAATAATAACCACACAATGATGATATCTTGATAATTTTATATTTTAATCCATCTACAAGTAATACTATATGAATTAAAATGGTTTTAGAGTTATAGATTTGATGGAGTCTAATTTGTTTTCCTCTGGCGTTGTCTCCAAAAGTGACATGGACACCATAAACATTTATAAGGTTCTTGAAACATGATTATCCACTAGTATTGTATCCAGAACATATAATTTCTAGATATCATAACTTCTTACTAGTACTCTTCAATCATTTTTCCTACAAAAAGGTATAAACAAAGAATAATTTTGGTCACCATATTTTCTTAGGTCCATAAATTTTAGTAATAAGAGATTGAGGAGTCCATAATTTTTAATTGGTTTCCTATAAAAATATTTTATTCTTTTATAAATAAAAACTTTATTTGGTCTATAATGTAAATACCACAACCCTAGTATCCTAGAGTTGGTGGTTACTCTATTACAGTGAAAAAATATATAAGGAATTACATCGCAAAGGTCCAAATAGTTTAATATTATTAGTAAAATATATACATACATGGAATTCAATTTATTATTTAAAACATAAAATATGATAAGTTATTTATTTGATAACACCACATTTCCCCTTAGTATATCCCTTTAAATTAATAAAAATACATTATAGTATCCTAGGGAATATAAAACATGATAAACGGGTGATATCAAATGTTTAATAAGTGCATGAGTATAGTAGAAGATATGAATAAATAAATTATTATCAATATGTAAAGGTAAATAACTAAAACTCATGCCATTTGATAAATTACATGAGCATAATCTGGTAAGAATAAATAAGGATCAAATAGTTCCATAAAAGTAATAAAGTGAGAATGAAAATTTTCTATGGATATTATAAATAATAAAATAATCACATTGACCTCATTGAATATTCTTATAATGATGTAATTCATAATTATAGACATTTGAAACATACTGTCAATACATATGAGAAGTTATTTTAAATCTGTGGGAGAAACCTGTCTAATTTGTCCATCTATTTTGCCTCATGAGGCCTATCGATCCACAAAAAGGATATATATACCCCAACCCCACCTACTACATACTAATTATAAATCATTCCTCATATTAAAGGGGCGAATCATAATCAACATACAAATTCATATTGGACAACTAAAATACAATATGTTAACACTTAACCCAATCAAACAAACATAATCATAAACCATCCAGAATAATATAGTTAACAATAATAAAGTTGTACACCCTCATTAAAATTGTTCAAAAACTTTCATAATAAGGAATTTGGATGATATCAATACAACATATACCTAGTTAATCTTATGTACAATGAATGTTCAATGCCATTAATGAATAAAGATATAATAAGAATGTCATTAAAACCATTTCCAAGGAAAAAACATTTTCACTTTGAAAATCACTCATTTTATAAAACTAAATGTTCAATTTTTTTGAAAATAATTTTCTCTAATAATAACCTTCGAATCATCTAATTCAATATTTAAAAAATAGAGTTTTCATGATTTAATGAAATCATTTTCATGTCATACATGTTAAAACAATGATTCTTTTCACATTTTTAGTAAAAAAACATTTCTTTTTTTGTTTTGAAAATGAAAAAAACGTTACTTTCAATATTTTTTAAAATTTAAAAATGCGTAAACAATTATTCAATAAATAATATGTAAATAGTTAAAAATATTTTTGAATTTTTTTAAAAAAACATGGATTTTATGAAAAAGGACTTTCGAGTAAAGAGAGAAATAAATCCATATATTATTAAAAACTTTTTGTCAATTATTTTAACTAAAAAAGAGTAGGAAATGGTAATAATAATTGAAATTTTATGAATAATGAGAGGATATGGAATTATATTTATTTTACGTTACAAATAAATAATAATTCTCCCAAAGGAATGTTAATCAAAAACAATCTCAAATAATGATGAGATTGTGAAATAAACACTTACCACTTTAGTAACATTTGAATCATAAGCCCCATGAAATAAATTACATCAAATTAAAATTTAAATATCATAAAGATAAATAGATTAAAGATATTGAATATCAATATTTTTATAATATACAACACACGGAGGCATAATTGGTGAATATGGTGTATGTCTCAATGAAGTAAAAGTGAGATGGGTAACCATTTCCTTAGGTCTGATTTCATTCATACATTTTCAAAACTCTTATATAATAAATATAAGTTTCATATATATATATATATATTATAGTAACATAATAATATATTTCATACAATATTTTATTTACCTATATTCTTTTATCACTGACTTATTAAAATTTCATTGCTAAAATACCTATTTTGGGCGGTAATTGTTTCATTTTTCATGTATGTTTGGGTTTGAAAATTTTGGGTATTTTTCATTTATCATGGTTCCATAATATATAAAATTTTCAAAATTATTTAAATATCATATATATATTCCTTATATTTATAATCAGTTAAAACTATAAAAGTTATAGATAAAAACAGGATTACACTGTTCATCGAGAGGGTAAGTCATACATATGTATGAACACTATTTCTATTTATCTTGATGGACGGAATGAATGGAAAAAAGTTTTAATTAACAGTTAGAAAATCATTATTATGTTATATATATCATTTTTTAATCAAATATATCCATTTTACCGTCAACATAAATGTAAAATGAAAAATATTTCCCATCACTACGTGTAAGTGGTTATGTACATATACTCACAAGCGACATTATTATTTTACAAAATATTGGAATGAAAGAAGGTATATGTGATAATATATTTCTAGGAGTATTTTTAGTTCATAAATATAAAATATATTAATTTAATTTATTCTTACAACATTCCAAGTAAAGAGAAGGAAAAAAATT
The DNA here is from genome assembly GCA_963277665.1 of Viscum album. NCBI lineage: Eukaryota > Viridiplantae > Streptophyta > Magnoliopsida > Santalales > Viscaceae > Viscum > Viscum album. Next base: position 747,947,332 of record OY728138.1, on the reverse strand, counting down.
AATCACAATGCTTTGTGAGGCGATAGTCTACCTTTCACACAAGCAACATTAAATATCCACCATGGACTGGTAACAAAATGTAAAATATGATATAATAATTCTATATGTATAATAATTTCATAAATATAATATAAATAATTTAAATTTATCATTATATTCTACCTTCAAAGGTGTTGATGTAAAATGAATTGTATAAGTTTTTGAGGTGGTAGTCCATCTTACACATGATAAAAAATTTCTTTTCCCATTTGATAGATGTAGAGAAATATCATGGATATGATACTTAAATAAAAAAATCCCAGTATATATGGTATAAGTTTTTATTATATTATCATATTTTAATTTTAAGGATATAGAAGAATAAATAATATAAATACACATGTTTAGAAAATTTACCTCTTCTTCAGAGAGCCTCTTTAGATTTATACCAAAAGTATTCTTAAAAGGGATTAATAATCAAAATAATGCCTCTAATATGTGGGTAGGGAACTATGTAAGTTATTTTAATATGTATTGTATAAACTAAATGGTTTTATTTGTGAGAAGAGGGGACGATATAGAGAGGCCTTTTATTAGTGGGGTGAGAACAAAAATGGAATTTTGGAAAAGATAATGCGATACTCATGGTTTACACATGAAAAGGCCTAAAAATGGGTTATTATCCAACCTTAGAGATTATAAAAACTATATATGTTTATAAAATGGGTGTTGTAAATGTTTTAGGTCATTTTAAACCCTTATCTTCTTAGTTTGGCCCATTGTAAATTCATTTCTATCTCAACCACGATAATGAATGTTTACTATTTTCACTATTAATTATTTTCTAAAATTATGTTGAATGTATTATACAATTTAAATTATTCTGATTATATATATGAAATATATTTTTACAAATTTAATTAATAGATTTTTAAGAATTCAATTTAAAATAAAACCCATAGATGCGTCGAAAAAACTGTTTTCCAAAAGAAAAATTTCCAACGTTTAAAAAGTATATATATTATTATTCAATAATAAAATGATTCTAATGAAATAAATTAGTTATCTTTTAATATAAATTATATAATTTTACATTAGAACTAATTTAAAAAATAATTTATCATTTTTTATAATTAAATTTAATATACAGGTTTCAATAAAATTTATTATTCGTCACTATTCATCAAATAATTAATCTTTTGAACCGAATCCCAAATATTAATCCAAAGATACTTTTTCATGTAAATTTTTAAAATAAATTACAATTTTTAAAATAAATTTTCTAAAATTGGAAGAAAATATTTTTAAATTAAGCATGCAAAGCATGACCGAACCACCTTTTAGGAAAATATAGTTTTCAGAAATCATTCCTTTTTCTTTCAAATGATTTTTATTGTATTTATAATAAATATATAACCATTTAATTTATTTATAAATTTTTAAAATATATAATTTTCATAATCCATTTATTCTTATTCATACCCAACTAATTAATATATTGGCTATAATGCTCATTTTTAAATATCAATATTTTAATAGTGTATTACATTTCAATTAAAACCTACATTGCGTACATCGTAATATAATAAAGTGTATTAATTTATTTTTTTAAAATATATCATAAAGTCTTAGTGTGTTATATTTTCTTATATTATTTTGTGTTTTGATTCATATACCCCATCAAAGATTGTGCTCCTATTTTAAAATATCAGGGTGTTACATTCTACACTCCTTAAATAAATTAAGTCCTCACAATTTAATATTGATCTCAGATATTAAGGGTTTTACCTTTGAAAATACTTTTTGTGGAAACTCACAACATAAAAAGTGTTATTAAAAAATAATGTTTATAATAGATAAAGGGAAATATATTTATCATAAAGAATAATACATATCTGGGTTACTATATAAGAGAACATACGTGGGAAGTGAAGATATGATCATTTATGAAATACACAAATAATTGTGAAAATTAATAGAGATCATTGATCAAAAGAAAGTGGGTGATCTAGAAACGGTTAACAACTATAAAAAACCATAAATCCGTAAAAGGTGAAAAGGCCATTGGTTTATTCGAAAATAAGGTATTAATATAATATCTTTGTATTAGGTGGGGAATTATTTAACTATATAAGAATAAAAGAAAATATAAATTCTTTATATATTTATATTTCATAAGAACAATTTAATCCTTGGTTAATCTTTGATTAGTTTCCACTTCATTTATTACAATACAAAATACGTTTCCCAAAAAAAATATTGATTCCCGAAGAAAAAATATTAACTTTAAACTAATCATAAGATCCAAAAAAGAGTGACAAGTTATTACTATTGTCTTTAATAAAACCAAAATTGTTAGAAAAAGTTATCCAATATAAAAATTTAATCTCTAATACCTAAATAATATATAAAAAATTTCAACTTAATATATTTCCTAAATTTATAACCTTAAGAGTCATCTAAAATAAGTATGACAACTTTCAAAGTCCAAAAATTTAGAAGGAAGGTTAGTCAATCAACATTATATTACCTAGAAAATATAATATGTCTCTTAATATCACATTCAAAATATGTTAATACCTTTATCATCATAAAAAATTATTTAAAACATGCATACTTCTAAAAATTAAATCTCTAAATTTTAAATACATTCCATAAATCCAAACATACAGTAAAATCCATCATAAACCATCAAATAACAAAAAAATATTAATGTCACCAATACAATTCCTTAAAAGATTATTTTTCATTATTATCTCAATATCTAGAACGGATTAATTGTTATCTTCCCCTAATCATGATTTTTTTAAAACTATCAATCGTCCACTCAATCACTTTTCATAATCATCACCATTCAACATATGGTATCAAATTCTTAATGAAAAATTATTATAGTATAATCCTTATCTATTTCATAATTCTCATTTATATAATATAATTGATAAAAGACTAATATAACATAATTATTTAATCCATGCATAATAACATTAATATTTCCACTTTATCTATAGAGATAGAATAATATTGAACTTTATCCTTTATATTCCTTTAAGGTATATTCCCTTCACTCTTATGGAATTTATTTTTATAGTTCCCAATATCTTTATAGTGGAATCAATTCATATTGAAAAATTATTTATTTAACTTTAAATCATTATAATGGTGGAATATCTCTCCAAACTTATATAAAACCCTCATCCCCTTCATGAAAGTACCAAGGTGATTCTTTACATAATTATTACTTGTATAGAAATTTGTAGTTATTATTTTCCCCTTATCAATTGTTTTCTGTTCCATAATATTCTACTTTTTCTTCCCTTAGAATCCATAATACATAGAGGATTCATTTTATATCTTCATAAAACAGGATACTATGTCCTCGTATGATGATAATGTTTGGGATATGAGTCCCCTTCAAAAGATTGAATTAATCCCATTAAAGAAATGATTATTCCTACTCATTGGATTATGTGTGTTGACACACTTCCCATTCCATCCACTAGACAACATTTCTAAATAATGAAATACACTAAATTATATTATAAAATTATGAAACATAATGTTTAATCCAAAAAATAGAGAAAAACTTAATATAAATTGAATAATTTAATTATGGATTATCTCATAATCATAAATATGTTTTTTTGGTAATGTTTTCAAATAATAAAAATATTTTGAAATAATTCTTAATGGGTTGTAAAAAAATGTGATTTAACCTAATAATATCCTCTAGGAGCGTCAAACTGGGTGCTTAGTAAAAATAATTGTCATGTACCGAGTAATGATTGAGTTAAGACCGATACGCCTTTTTCAGATTTATTACCCCAAGGTATATATGTTCAGGAACCACATCCACTTTTAGTATTTAGATAAGGATTTATTGATAGAAAAATTAACATAATAACTATCTTAACAAAACCTTAGTATGTTCATCTATACTTATCCTTCTTTTATCTTAGAGTAATATTAACTACTCTATGTTTTCTTAAATCGAGTATCCAATGTTTATAATACACAATCTTTGATATGAAGTGTAAATAACCTAACCCTAATATCCTAGTGTCATTGGTTACTTTATTAAATTAGAATAATATACATGGGATCACATATTGAAGGAAAAAATGGTTAATTTGACTTGTTAAAATGGATGCATTATTGAAATTCAAATTATAGTTGAAAACATTATACAGACAATATATTTTATTTGAAAATGCATTATTCCCCTTAGCATATCACTACATATAAATCATAGAACACTTATTGGTATCCTAGGGAAAATAAATCATAAGAAACAGGTGACACAAAATTCACATTAAGGGTATGATTAAAGCATAATATATGAATAAATAAATCATAATTAATATGGAAAGGTAAATAAGTGAATCACATGCCATTTAATGAATAAATTGAGCATAATAAGAATGTAATAAATAATGACCAAATAATTCCAGACATGTAATCACTTGATCTTGAAACATTTTAATATATATTATAACTAATTGAATAATCACATGGAAATCACTGACTAATGTCATGATGAGGTAATGTGTAATGTTGGATATCTGAAACATATTGTGAATACCATTCATAGGATAGTTCAAATATTTTGGTAGAAAACCCTCTATTTTTCTCATCTGATTTTCCCCATGATGCATGTCTATGAATTTAGGGACCATATATAACACGGTATCACTCAAAACATACTATGTGCAATTAATTACTCATATGAAAGGGGTGAACGATAATCAAAATAAAACTTCATGTTGAAAAACAAAAATACAAAATGTTAATACTTACCCCAATTAAATAAATATAATCATAAACCATCTAGATTAATATGTTGGATGGTAATAATATTGAACATACTATATAAAAACAATCATAAAACACCCATAAAAATAAAAAAGTTGATATTAGTACAAAATATACCCAATGTATCATATTTACAATAAAATGTTGGTTTTGTTGATGAATAGAAATAGCATAAGAATGTCCTTAGAATCATTATTGAGGAAAATAACTTTTTCCATTTGAAAATATTTTTTTAAAACTAATATTTTAAAAAATATTTTTGGAAATAATTTTATATTAAAATAATGTTTCAGTATTATAAACTAATCTTTAAAACATTGTGTGGTAATGATGAAAAAAATTCCACTCATGTTGTACATGTTGAAAAAAATATTTCGTTCAGATTTTCGGTAAAAGAAAAAAGAAACTAGTTTTAAAAAGGAGATAAAGATTAATTTCATTTTTTAAATGTGTTAAAAAGGGGTAAAAAATATTAAATAAATCATTTGGAAAAGGTTAAAAACATTTTTTAAAAAATACTTGTAGAAAAAATTTATTTTGATTAAAATGGATTTTTAACTGAAGAGAGAACTAATGTAACATTTTCTCAGTAATTTTAAATTCAAAAGTGTGAGAAATATAAATATTACATGAAAATTTCATTTTTAACAGGAGTATAATTAAATATACTAGTTTTATTGTAAATGAAAAAAATAATTCCCCCATTTATACTTAAACGAAAAAACTCAAATAATGATGAGAATACGAAATAAAACCTTACCAATTTGTTAACTATTGAATCATAATCCCCACGAAATAAATCAATTAAAATGAAAAAATAAATAACATGAATATTAATAGATTCTTGATACAAAATATTAATAAGGGTAGTATATACATCACATAATGTAATTAGTGGTGAATATGGTGAATGTCTCACGAATGTAAAAGTGAGACGAGAAACCCTTAAATCATGTCTGATTTCCTCTATATGTGTTTAGACCTAATGTATAATAAATATATTTTTATTATAAAAATTTTATTTTACAATAATAATATATTTTATACCATATATTATTTACTTATAGTCTTTTACCACCTGTTTATTGAAATTTATTTAAAAAATCACATTTTCAGGTGATAATTGCTTTATTTTTTATATATGTTTTGATTTGGTAATATAATTCCTTTTCATTTATCATGGTTCCAACATATCAATAATTTAAACCATTATTTATTACCACATATATTAATTATATATGTAATTATATTAATCTATGAAAGTTATATATAGAAAAATGGATTGTACAATTCATAGAGACGATAAGTCGTACTTATTCATGAACATTGATTAAATTTTTCTCGAAGGATGGAATACATAGAAAATAAATATTAATTAAAATTTAAAAAATAATTATATATATATATTTAAAATTAATAAAATACATCCTTATTACCATCCATGTAAAAAATTAAATGACAAAAGTTCACATCGTTAGGTTGAGGCGGTAGTCCACACGTACGCATGAGCGACATTACAGTTTTCCAATAGATTGTAAGGTAAGATGTTAGTTGTTATATTATATTTATATAATTATGGTTAGGTCATAAATATCATATAAATTTATTAAATTTTTCTTTTTTCCCTTCTATGTAAACAGTAAGAGAACAAAACGAACCACATCGCTTCGTGATGTTGTTTTCCTCCATAGACACGAGCGATGATATCATATCCACCAAAAATGTATTTAATAAGGTGTATGTGATATCATAATTTTAGAAAAATAAAAAATTTAAAAAATTTAATATAAATATGTTAAATTCATCATTATATCCATCCTTGATAGGTGGTGATGGAAAATAAACTACATCAGTTCGTGAGACGGTAGTTCGTCGTACTGATGGCCGATGATTTTCATCCGAATTTAATGGAAGTGAAGATGGATATGGTTTATGATATTAAAATAATAAAATATCATTATAAATTTTCTTACTTTGATATTATATTATAATATTTTAATATGATTTGAAGGAGGTTGAAGAAGAAATAAACCAAATTTGTATGTTTAATAATTTTACCACATTTTCACAGATTCACTTTCGATTTATACCTAAATATTTCATTGCAGTGATCTATAATCAAGATAACGACACTAGTATATAGAGATAAAATTAAGGAATTTATTTGGATATTTATTGGCTGAAACAAAGGGTTTTTGAAGTGTGAAGACTAGAGGAGACAGGTTGACCTATTATAAATGGGGGGTACATGAAACTGTTGAAAAGATAAGGTTATAACAAAAAAAATTAATTGAAAAATCCAAAACATTGGTAAATACCATTAAATATAGGTGTTAAGATATATATATGGCCATAAAATTTGTTTTTTTACTTGTTTTAATTCATTATGTACCATTATATTCTGATTTTAACCCACAGTAAACCCATTTCAACATTAACTGTGGAAATTATATTTTACTATTTTCAAAAAATTATATGGTCAAAAAATAATTTAAAAAAATTATAAAATATATATTATGATAATTAAAAATATGGAATCCATTTAAAAAATTCAATGTATATAATTTTAATAATTAAATTTAAAATAAATTATACAGATGTGTCTAAAGAACTGTTATTCAAATAAAAAATTGAAAATATTAAAACGTTATTATATCATAATTCATTATGAAATGGAATAAAATGACATAAATTATATAAATTTTAATATTATTGAACAAATTTTACCTTAAAATCAATTTTAAATAAAATTTAACCATGTAAATTATTAAAATGAAAATGCATTTTTCAATAAAAACCTGTATTTTTCTTTATTCATCAAAAAAATTAATCTTTTATAAAAAATCTCAAAAAAGTTCCTAAAGATAATTTCGAAATGTATATTTAAAAACATAAATTTATTTTTAAAGATAATTTTTATAGAAGCGGCCAAAATAATAATAAATTATGTGTGAAAAGCTCGACTAACCCAATAATTAGAAAAATATGTTTTTTTAAAAAAACTCGCTTTATTTTCAAATGATTCATATTATTTTTATAATTAATCGATAAAATTTGAATTTATTTTATAAATTATTAAATAATTTAATTTTAATAATTTATTTTTCCTATTCATACCCTCTAACTAAAGTGCATTCTTATAATTTTTATTTTTAAATAACAATATTTTAATTGATTATCATATTTCCTCAATACCAAACGTTACATGCATCATAAGATTTTTAAGAGTCTGAATTTATTTAAAAAGAAATATATCTTTATGTATCAATGTGTTATGTTTTCTTATATGATTGGTGTTTAGTTTTATATATGCAATCTAAGATGATGTTCCTCTTTTTACATTTTAAGGTGTTAAACATATGAATAATTTTTTTTACAGACATGGAATATCTAGAGTTAGCATCAAATTTATTATCATAAATTTTTCTTTGACCAGGAGAGTAACTAATTTCTATGGTATATTTTTCAGGGGTTTCTATACCAAGAAAAATTTTAAGATATTACCATCCATTATTTAATCTTTCCAAATACTTATTTAATTTCTCATTAAGAATTTTAATTCATTTTTTAAATAATTAAGAATTTTTATCCATCTATACAAAAGATATATTTAAAATAAACAATCAAAGAATACTATTTATTTGTAATTTTTTATTTAAATTTATGTTCATTAGATTTATATTTAGTCATAATTTATTATTGAAATAAATCCTCACTGTAAATATTTTCTTCATCATTTTATGTATCAGAAAGATTTGATATGTAAATAGGAAAAGCAAGAATAATATTGAGTAACTCGGATGTGGTTCCCCTGAAACATATATTAGATCTATCAATTTTTCTTCTCTTATTGAGTCTAAATCTCATGATATATATTTATAATCACTCCATGTGGATTTCATAATATTTCTGTAACTTTTAGATTTTTCCTGAAACTTTTTCTTATATTTTAACTTAAGATAATCTTCTTTTATATGTCATTTTAATTTTGCACTCGTAGTTGATTACATAATTAATAGAATTAACCTTTTTACACTCTTTCCCACAATTTCATTTTATATCATACATAATTCCATATTTAACTTTTTTAAAATTCTATTCTTCCATTTTAAAATTTAGAATATTCTGGCTATAAGAGGAATTTCCTCACTATTGTTCGAGGGAAATTCATTATTACTAAAAATTTCATCTATGATTTTATATTTTAGTTCTGAATAATATGTCACAGAGTTTATTGAATTAATATTTGGTTCATCATCTTCTTTATTTACTTAAAATTCCTCCTCATACATCATACATTTTCCGAAGATATCATTCACTTCTAGTTCACTAATTTCATAGGATTCTATGGTGAAAACCAGAGTTATTCTCCTATAACCAGGTTAAAATATTAGCAATCACTTCACATGAATTTTTTCAATAATTGTATTTCTATGTTCGTGCATGGTGTTGAAAATTTCATTAAACATGATATGTATATTATAGATTGATTCATCATGCTTTATTTTTAATGTATCATAATTAATAATATTATTATTTAAATTAATTTATTTAACATTTGGGTTCACTAATGAGATATATCAATAGTTTCCCAAATTTTAATGGATGTTAAACATGAAGTTATTTTTTTAAATTCACATTTTCCTAAATAAAAATATAATGTATTCATAACTTTACAATCGTAGTCATAAGTAACATTAATGTCATCAATTAAATCTACTCTAAAATCTTGGGTTTTTCTATATTTGTATTTAATAATAATCCAAATATCAAAGCCAAAAATATATAAATTAATTTTCATCTTGATCTTCTATAGATCATAGTTTGTTCCATTAAAAAAATCAGTCTAATTAGTATTGGTTGTTTATTTCCTATTATTATCCATAAAAATATATATCTAATAAAATTTATGATCTTTAAATATAACTTGATCGCAGTAGAAAGAAATTTTAAAACCTATGATAACAATTATTAGTCAGAGTAGAAAACTCAAGAAGAGGGTGAATTGAGTTTTTAAATATTTTTTAAAAAAATATTAAATTCATAAAACCCTGTGTTTGTTAAAAAACAAATAAAACTAAAATTGTAGAGATATATAATTTTATTATTTATAAGATTTATCAAATGGTGTATTAAAGATCAATTATAATAATTTTAGCATCTATTTTAAATTTTGAAATAGTTTTACTAAGTTCAAATACAATATACATAACTCAAATTAAAGTAAACTACATAACTAAAGTTTTTTAAAAACATTTTTAAAATAGATATATATTTTTTGAAAAATAAAATATAGAAACCAGTAATAAAAGAAATAAACATGGGTTTTTATAACAAGATGAGACATAATCCTCACCACAAGGAAATAACCCACTAAAAAGTAGTTTTTTATAAAATTAACTGAACCATAACCCGTATAAGGTTTATACAATATCCCACAAGGTTTTCCATGAATAGAGCCTCTTACATTGTTCGTTGTGGGAGAAATAGAAGAGAAAAAACGTACACATGTTGTATAGGATAAATAACATATTCCACTATTATATGTGGGAGTATATATAAATAAATAGGACCGATAATTTCTTGAACTCTCCTGTTCAGTACAAGAGTTTCTATTTATAGATAAAAAATTAAATACTCATATAGATCAAAAGCTAAATAAACATAATAGGAGAAAGAAATAATTATGAGTAGTCGAGTATGTATTTCTATTTTTACACAAAAGATTAATATCCACTCATTATCACCTATTGATTTGTATTGTATGCATGAAGAAATTAAGTTATTCTTAGAATCAATGTTGAGGTTCAGATGAGAACATTGTGTCACATACATTAAAAATCGTGTAGATTTTTTTATTTTTTATTCAGTTATAGTTATAATTTCTCAATTTTTATGATTATGTCTGTTTATCTTTTTTAGCACACAAAATTGATTTTTTTAATTAATTTCTCTAAAAAATATCCATTGAAAAATCATCATGAAGGTCCTTATATTTTAGAAGAAAACCCAGACTTATTAAATTCTTCGGACAACATTTAATTATACACAAAAAAGAAATTATACTAATATAATTAATGGTTTAATAATATTACCCATACATTTAAATAAGTTCAATTATTGTTTTCTTTGTATACATTAATAGTGGAGGCCTCTTTTAAATGTTCCATATTAGTATCCACACAAGTCTTGATGATTTATTCCATATATGGGTTCTATGACATTCCATATGGTCGATTATTTTTTATTATGATCATTCTATTTCTACTAAAGGTCGATCATTATGTATCTATGATCGATCATTATGTTCTTAATGTAGCTCCCAAAAATTGATAATATTTTAAAGTCAATGCTTCTCTTGAAAATCCACAATTTACAATTGAATTCATCTTATCCAAACGTTCACATGATTCTCAGTGCAGTCGAACAAATTTAATTTGTGGTCACTGTCCTAGGTGTGAGATTGATCCAATACTTTTGATCCTTTGATGCCAATAATTTGGGAAAACATGTATTCATTTAGTTATTTTTTATGGTCACTTGGTTCCTTTCTCAGTAACTCCTCACAATTTATCATATAATCATGTGGTCAATCACATATATCGTGCAGTCAATTTTAAATAGATAATATTCATAATTTTCTATAAAATGAATTTAATTCAATAAAACATTTGATATCATAACTAAAATAAAAAAAATTTGAATATTAAAATAATTAATTTTTTCACTAAACCAAAAAAGGAGTTATGAAATTTCTAAATTGGTTATGTGTTAGGATTAATTCCCAGTTTAAGAAGGAATTGTTAAGTGAACCTCATAGCTCTATAATTTTTTTCTATCATGGAATCACTATGATATATATATATATATACCAAAAATTTTCTTAATTGAATATTACTTAATTTTTAAGATATATTATATTATATCAACACATTCACGGATCTAAAGGTTTAGTATCTGGGGAAAATTAGGTTCATATATCACTTATACCTAATAAAACCCAAATATTATTTAAATACTTATTTGTACTTTTCCTAAAATATCTAATGTTATTTTTTAGTACATGTATTCACCTAAGAATATAAATAAAATATAGGGGTGAGCAAAAATCCTAGTGAGGGGGGATAATTTCATATATGAAATAAGAGATAATAATCAATAGTTCTTGGGAGAGAGAAATCATCATCATCATATCATAATAATGGAATCATCATCCTAACCACATGGGAATCAGATGAAAGGTATTGAAATGTGTCGTATTCATAATAATGAAACATTATATCGTTGGATTAAAATACCACATGTAGTTATGAACAAAGAAAACATCATGTTCATACATAACAAGTGTGTATAAATCAAAAACTTTTAATTGTGAACAAAGAAAGAATCATGTATACACATAACACACATATTATCATGATATATATCACATTATCCAACAAATTTTTTGGAAATATAATTATCGGTGAAACAGTTACACTATGGAATGATAATAATCATGCATTCCATATTGAAATTTAATATATTGGAATAATAAACATAAAATAAAACCATAGAAATAGAATGTGTTTCATAAGGGTACCATGAATTACATATCTATGAATAAACATTAATGATACTAGGATAAAATAGTTAAACATATTTTTGAAATAAATTCTTTTCATAAATTATCATAGGTTATGGTGATAAAAACAATAATTTTAAAAGGAATCAATGAGATGATTTAAAAAATGCGGTATTTTTTTAAAATAATTAAAGATGGATTAAAAATAAACAATATAAAGTATAAGAATTCAGATACTAAGAAAATAAGAACTGGATTTAATGTAAAATTGAGTATTGGAAGTAATTTATAGGTTTCCATATTAAAATTAAAGAGTAAGAAGTGATAAACACAAAAACAAGATGTTGTCTTCAAGATTCACCATTATTTAAATACTGTTATGTTTCATCTCGTTTACACCGCCTATATAATAAAATAATGTTTACTAAAACAAGAAACCATAAGTTATTTATATTAATTATATTTCACAATTGATCCATTATAATTATTTTATTCTATTTTATAAAACTATAAGTTAAAATTGAATTGTTTTGATGTTATGCTTTCATTAAATTATCCCTATTTGTTTCGATTTCACTAGTTTTGTTCATTGTAATTTATAAATAAGTAAAATTAATTCTAAAAAATTAAAAAAATTATTAAATAATTAAATATTTTATATAATAAATACAAACCATCAATAAAAGTGTTTATGAGCATAGATTTCGAAATTTCTTTAAAGACGGTTAATCGACTCTTTACGAGACATTGTCAAAATAGGGAGAAATAAGTACAATATGTCATAAATATAATATTTAAATTAAGATAAATTCATTAATATAATTTTAACATTCAACTAAATTAATGTTATAATGTTTGGGTTTGAAATTAGTAGACAAAAAAATTTGAATAGAAGAGGACAATGTGAAGGGAAGTTGATGAAACCTTTCCATCTTCTCAGTGTTTCTTAATTTCTATGATAATGAAATCCTTGAATGTATGGAGAAGAGTTACTCCAAAAATACCAAATGATTATAAAGGTCTTGTGAGAGGGAATTTGGTCAGAGTTTTGGCTTTTGTATCTAAGGGGGAAGTTGTTTTCGATGGGGAGGGAGATGGGATATTTATACTTTTGGTGAGGGGTATTTTTTAGTTAAAAAATTTAATAAAATATAATTTCCTCAGTAAACATTATAATAGTTATATTATTAAATTTAATGTCATATTTTAATAAAATAAAATAATTTTAGTATTTTTAATTCTTACTAAAACTGTATTCAACAGTGTATTAAGAATGGTCGTGGAGAAATGAATAATTGTGATTTTAGTGGAATACATTATCATTTCCGACATTGTAAAACACATTTTAGTCTTGGGAATTATGTTTATTTTTAAATGAATTTTTAACTTATTAAATGATTTTATGGTAGATTCAGGAGTTATATAATTTATTATGTCTTTATTACTTATTGGGATATGTAGTTATTAATTAATTTGTTATGTAAAAACATTATATTTTATATTAACTTCTAAACAAAAGTGTTTAAAAAATTACTAAAATAACTCTTAGACAATTTAAATGTTGTTATTTAAAAAAATTGAATTCATTTCATCAAATTTATTTTCTGACATAGGTAATTTTAAATTTTTATATAATTTGTTTTACAAAATACATCAAAATAAAAATTATCAAAAAACTGATTATAATTCACTTCAGTTTTTAATATTGGTTCTTATATTTTGGAATTAAAATATTTTTATTTTTTCAAATTAATCAAGATAAATATTATTTATATCACATTTTTTTATTTTCATGTCAAATTATTATTCCAACAGTTAGGTTACTATTCCCAGAGGTTATGCTACTATTCCTAATAGTTAGGTTACTATTCTAAGAGTCAAGTTACTATTCCAACCTTCATATTACCTCATATACACAAAATTCAGTTACTTCATTCAATTTTAAAATTATTTCCACTCAACATTATAAATTTTCTATTTCTAAAATAATGATTTGATTAATAATTTTCTACCTCCGTTCTATAGTGTTGCTCATGGGTGTGATAATTATAAGAGATAAACATGATCCATATTTTATAATTCAAATTGTTCTATTTTTGTGATTGTTTATTAACCCATTGTACTAGTTTCCATATTCATGGATAGATTTATATTTTTATTGTACGGTTCCCAATTAATGAAAAAAATCATTACGTCTTTAAAGTGTTTAAACTATATTATATGACAAAAATTATTTATTAAGAATGAAACTTTATTATATATAAATGTTTGGGATATTGAAATATCCCCCCATTTAGAAATTACATCCTTTAAATTTAAACACAAATCCTCACCTGAGTACAGGTGAGTTTAATTCTATTTCATTACCTCCTTAGGTTCACATGTTGCTTTATTGTACTTTTAATTCCACAATAAAATCTTAACGGGGTTAGTCATCTTGTTGCACAGAACATTATCTATATGGTCAAAGGTCTACACTAATTCCTCCTCATTAGAGTGGTCATGATCTAGTTATATGACCTCCAAATTCATTGTTTGTGATGGATCTTGTATATATATCCTCAGGGGAGAAACATGGAAAACAACATGAACATGATCCTAGTTTATTGGAAGAGATCAATGATGGGCCACAGATCATAGGTGATTATGGATCTCAAAGGGTTCAGTGTACCTATTGATAATCTATCTGTTATTTCAAAACTACATGACAATATTTCATGGTGATATTCGATATAAGAAACTATATCCAACAACAAGATCCAAGTTTCTTTTATGGTTGTCAGTATAATTTATCACCTGAATATAAGCATCATTTATATGTTATTGAATGGATTAGAAATCACTACCATTTCTGGAATAACATAGAGACCAAGTATCTCCCTTTCACAAAAATTATCCCAATATTTAATATTTTTATATCAATTTCTATATAGATCATCATATGGGTGCATTTGAATACTTGAGTTAAAGATATTTTTTTATGATGACTCAAGAAACATGGAGATATTTATTCAATCGCCCCGTTAAATTCCATTGACCAGGATCTTAGCATGTCCTAGATTGTGGAATGGTCCTTTTATATTCACAATAAATTTTAGGGTGTTAGGATATACAAATGTTCAATTCCATATTTATAGTATGTTGGATACTTCTCCATAATTTATATGTGAACCTCAGATCATGATCGAAGATGATCAAAATTGGTTTTCAATAAAACCTCACCATTTAGTTTACATGTATCTTAACAAGTTTTTAATGTTAGAAATATTCCTAAATAGAGATGAAGTATGATGTCTTGGTGAGTTGATCTACCATAACCTAAATCACTTTGCTTCCTTGGGATTTCCTTAGGAGACTAGCGAAAAATTCTATGATGATGTTCTCCCTTTTCCATACAGATAAGGGAAATGGTTGCCTCATCTCCTTGGAATTTTGTCTCCATTATTTAAATTTAAAAATTAACAATCACTTTGAGTTGTACTAATCAATATACTTATCTATTTTGTCCCACCATAATTACTCTTAATGATCATGGTACATATTAGCACTTCAAGTATGAAGGGAGAAAAATGAGCTATGAGAATTATCCAATAGGTAATTATTTTTATCAGGTGATGAAGGCACATAAAGTCTAGTTCCAACCAAATGAATCTGTAATTATTATTAATTATTTCATTAATCTTGACTTTATTTACCACTTCCACCTTATTTTGAAGCTTCAAATGATCCCTTTGGGCCTCTTTGATCTTCTCTTGGACATACAATTGGTAAATTTTTTTAGAAATGTCAAATTTCATTCAGACCATTATTATTTCCATACACATACATTTCATATCCATAAGGATAAATTCTTCCAAATCCACATCATTAATAGAGTATCATGTTTTTTCTTCTAAAAGACTCAACTACCTTCTCCGCCTTTCTAAGATGGTTGTGAATATATGAAACATAGTCTCTAATCATATCTAACCATCTTAAATGATGAATTTTTATCTATTTCTTTGTGAATATATATTTTCACTCTTGTGATCTATACATATTTCCCACTTCTCATAACAGAGGTAGTTCCACTAATTTTTTAAAATAATATCATAGATTCTAGCACCAGATCAAGCATTAGGTAGTTATTCTAATGGATCATTAACTATGATGGGGTGTAAGCTATCAGTGTATCGTTTTTCCTATGTAAACCACCCAATCATTTATTTGAATACTCACTATATATCACAAAAACATATCCACTTGAAGTTAGTGTGAGAATTGTCTCACTTGTTGGATTCTATTTGGGTTTCTTAAATATTTTCTCAGAATATTTCGTCTAGACATACCTCTCCTATTTTCACCTTAACTTAGTGGGATATAAAATCATGAGTAATTTGTGAAAAATCATTGGTACTACCTAATTAATCTATGAAAAATATTTATTTTTATGAACAATGAGGTTTTGGGCCATTACAAAAATTCCTTCTTCATTAAAGGGTACAATTAGCTCACTTATGATCTTTTTCCCAAATAATAAGACTTTCTACATCTAGAAAAATTTTAATTAACTTAGTTAAAACTTATAATTTCATAATGTCTCCTGCATAATCCTTAGATTATCTTCATGTTCCTCCTCACTCATGGAGTGTATTAGAATTTCATCAATAACGACTAACAAATTTTTCAATAGGATTCCTCTAAATACACGATTCATAAAATGTATATATATTTAAAGGGAATTATTAATTTCCAAGAGAAACAATATAAACATATAGTGTCCATTCATTATATAGAAGGTTATCATATGAATATCTTAATTCATCACCGTTAGCTGATAATATCTTGAATTTGGATATACATTTGAGATATACTAAGATCATCATAGTTGATTGGAAGAGTCATAAATATTTGGAAGGGGATACATATTCATTATGGTGATCTTATTAGGTTTCTAATAATTGACGTAAAAATATGTTGATCCATATGCTTTCAAAATAATGATCACTCGAACACCCCAAGGAAATTCACTATTTCATATAAAACAATTTTTTAAATTTTCTTACAACTAATTCTTTAACTCCTACAGTTTTATTTGGTACATCCTATATATTCAATTGGAAAAAAAGGAGTGCCTCTAGGTATGAGGTCCATTAATAAATCTACCATAGAATATAGGGGATTGTTGGGAAATACCTCAAGAGGTACATCGGTATATTCCCTCACAATAGGTATATCAACAAGGTTGATACTATCCTTTGAATCACCTATTTGAGAAAGATATATTTATTTTTTTGAGTATCAACACCCACACCATATATGGGTTTTTCCAAAGACATTCATGATCTTTTTTGAAATTTTATATGAGTTTGTTATGGTTAAAAATATAGAAAGATATTTTTTTTTCTTGGCTATTGATGTGAGATCTATATAACTAGAGTAAATCCATGTCAAGTATAGATTTATTTTCTACTAATTTTTGGATTATAATCTTATATAGAATAATTTGTCATTTATTCTCTAATAGGAGAAGAGTCCATCACTTTGGTTGAAATGATAACACCACTAAATTTTTATAGATATATCACTACTTCAAGGTATTTTACATGCAATTTAATTGTTCATAAAAACATTATAGATATAAATTAATGTGCAGAACAAGAATAAAATATTTCTTTTTTCAATCAAGAGTCAATAGTAAGTTTAACTTGTAATAAATCATTTTCATGTCCCACCTTAGTGGTTTTCATGGAAAAATATTTCCCTATACCCATTTGATTTGTTGTTTTATAATGTTGTGTACCCTTGAAGACATATGGTTTAGTTTAATGGAATATAGAGATCCCTTTCTCTATACAATTTAATCATTGAACCATGGGTGGTGCATTGGGAGGTTCCTTATTTTATACTATCATGTTGGTTGACTTCTCCATGTATATTTCATATTCTTGGTCTCAACAGAATTCTTTAACAAACCAAAATTATATTCTATCCCCTTTGAGTCAATTTCAATTATACTTATTTCAAAATTTTGGACATGTGGGTGGTTGTATCTTATTTCCTCTTTTTCCTTAAACCTTACTTCTTGAAACTCCATTCTTCTCTTCTAATATTCATATCTATGGGAAAATTCTCAATAATCCATCTCTACAATGAGATTATATCAAAATCAATCTTCATAACTCGTAGTGTTTTAGATAGATATATTTCTTAAGATATATGATTTTAAAACACTAAAGAGTCTTTCCATTCTTCTATCTCTATTGATAATACACTAGTAGAAAAACGGTTTTTAACGTCGGTTTTTTTTTATTTTGGACGTCGGTTTTTAACCGACGTCGAAGTCACCGACGTTAAAAATATGAATTTTTACGTCAGTTTTTGTAAACCGACGCGAAAAATGAATAACATTCGTTTTTTGGCGTCGGTTTTGTAAAAAACCGATGCCAAAAAAAATAATTCATATAATTTTTCGCGTGGGTTTTCATAAAAACCGACGCGAAAAATTTAAAAAAGTAGTTTTGGCGTCGGTTATTTAAAAAAACCGACGCCATAAATGAAAAAAAAAATATTTTTCGCGTCGGTTTTTATAAAAACCGACGCCAAAAAAAATAATTCATATAATTTTTCGCGTCGGTTTTCATAAAAACCGACGCGAAAAATTTAAAAAAGTAGTTTTGGCGTCGGCTATTTAAAAAAACCGACTCCATAAATGAAAAAAAAATATTTTTCACGTCGGTTTTTATAAAAACCGACGCCAAAAAAAATAATTCATATAATTTTTCGCGTCGGTTTTCATAAAAACCGACGCGAAAAATTTTAAAAAGTAGTTTTGGCGTCGGTTATTTAAAAAAACCGACGCCATAAATGAAAAAAAAATATTTTTCGCGTCGGTTTTTATAAAAACCGACGCCAAAAATCAAATTTTTTTTTCTAGGTTTTAGATCATTTCCTAAGCTTCGATTTGACAGGCTGTGGACCTAAAACGGAGTTACGGTTCAAAAGTTATCGCCGTTACAAGTTGAACCTATCAAAGTTTTGATTAATACAACTCGTTTCAAAGAAAACATGATAAACATAAATTAAAATCATATACACCAAATGTAATAAAATAATCATAATACATCAAACATATTTCAATGGTTTTAGGGGCTTCCATCGAAATGATATGTTTTTTATTATCATATAACTTGTATTTAGAAATGAGAATGAATCATCATTATAAGAAATCCAATCGAGTTGTTTAGAAATGAAGGATAATAATAATAAAGAAAACGAATGAATAGAATATGTACCAATTAATGATTGAAGTCGCATTGAAATCGTGATTGAATCGAAGATGTTGAAAATGATGAAAGAAGGAGAAACTGGATATATATATAGTAAACGAAAATATTTTCAATTGTGTTTTACGAAAATGTTGGCGGGATTTTAAAAAGTTAAACACGCGTTGTGAAAAAAATTGAAATTTTGATCCCGCGTTACTCTTTGGCGTCGGTTTTGTTTGAAACCGACGCAAAATAGTATTTACATTGGTCTTTTGGCGTCGGTTTTTTAGAAAATCGATGCAAAAAATGTCAATCAATATCCTTTTTGGCGTCGGTTCATAAAAAAACCGACGCAAAAAATGAAAAAAAAATTGGCGTCGGTGTTTATGAAAACCGACCCCATAAAAGTTTTAAAAAAAAATCTTTGGCGTCAGTTTTTTAACAAACCAATGCTAAAAATTTAAAAAAAAATTACATTTCGCGTCGGTTTTTCTAAAAACCGACGCCAAAAACAAAAAATAATTTTTTTGGCGTCGGTTTTTTTAAAAACCGACGCCAAAAACAAAAAATAATTTTTTTGGCGTCGGTTTTTATGAAAACCGACGCCAAAAATGACAAACAAAAATTACATTGTTTTAGATAATTCTCTAAGCTTTGATTTGACTGGTCGTGGAGCAAAAACGGAGTTACGGATTAAAAGTTATGGATGTCGGAAGTTGACCTTCTCTAAAAGAAGTCTTAAGGAAGTTCAACTTTCAAAGGCCATAACTTTTAATCCGTAACTCCGTTTTTGCTCCACGACCAGTCAAATCAAATATTAGAGAATTATCTAAAACAATATAATTTTTTTAAAAAAAATTTTGGCGTCGGTTTTTATAAAAACCGACGTGAAAAATATTTTTTTTTTCATTTATGGCGTCGGTTTTTTTAAAAACCGACGCCAAAAACAAAAAATAATTTTTTTGGCGTCGGTTTTTATGAAAACCGACGCCAAAAATGACAAAAACAAATTACATTGTTTTAGATAATTCTCGAAGCTTTTATTTGACTGGTCGTGGAGCAAAAACGGAGTTACGGATTAAAAGTTATGGATGTCGGAAGTTGACCTTCTCTAAAAGAAGTCTTAAGGAAGTTCAACTTTCAAAGGCCATAACTTTTAATCCGTAACTCCGTTTTTGCTCCACGACCAGTCAAATCAAAGATTAGAGAATTATATAAAACAATATAATTTTTTTTTAAAAATTTTTGGCATCGGTTTTTATAAAAACCGACGTGAAAAATATTTTTTTTTTCATTTATGGCGTCGGTTTTTTTAAAAACCGACGCCAAAAACAAAAAATAATTTTTTTGGCGTCGGTTTTTATGAAAACCGACGCCAAAAATGACAAACAAAAATTACATTGTTTTAGATAATTCTCTAAGCTTTGATTTGACTAGTTGTGGAGCAAAAACGGAGTTACGGATTAAAAGTTATGGATGTCGGAAGTTGACCTTCTCTAAAAGAAGTCTTAAGGAAGTTCAACTTTCAAAGGCCATAACTTTTAATCCGTAACTCCGTTTTTGCTCCACGACCAGTCAAATCAAAGATTAGAGAATTATCTAAAACAATATAATTTTTTTTTAAAAATTTTTGGCGTCGGTTTTTATAAAAACCGACGCGAAAAATATTTTTTTTCATTTATGGCGTCGGTTTTTTTAAAAACCGACGCCAAAAACAAAAAATAATTTTTTGGGCGTCGGTTTTTATGACAACCGACGCCAAAAATGACAAACAAAAATTACATTGTTTTAGATAATTTTCTAAGCTTTGATTTGACTGGTCGTGGAGCAAAAACGGAGTTACGGATTAAAAGTTATGGATGTCGGAAGTTGACCTTCTCTAAAAGAAGTCTTAAGGAAGTTCAACTTTCAAAGGCCATAACTTTTAATCCGTAACTCCGTTTTTGCTCCACGACCAGTCAAATCAAAGATTGGAGAATTATCTAAAACAATATAATTTTTTTAAAAAAAGTTTTGGCGTCGGTTTTCATAAAAACCGACGCGAAAAGTAGTTTTTTTTAAATTTTTAGCGTCGGTTTGTTAAAAAACCGACGCCAAAGAATTTTATTTAAAACATTTATGGCGTCGGTTTTCATAAAAACCGACGCCAAAATATATATTTTTTAGTTTTTTGCGTCGGTTTTTTTAAGAACCGACGCCAAAACAATTTTTTTCCCTTTTTGGCGTCAATTTTTAAAAAAACCGACGCCAAAAAATCACCGTAAAAATTATTGACGTCGGTTTATAAGAAACCGACGTCAAACTGGCGACGTTAAAAATCATTTTTCTACTAGTGATAATACATGAATCATGTCACGACCCATCCCCCGGGGCTCATTCCATGACTACCCGAAGCCCGTCTTCCATAGGCCTGGGGGTGGCGACTAGCACAGAAGACATAATTCTCTAACACTGGGAAGGTTTTTCCTTTATAACTTGTAAACACACACACAAGAAAGCACAAAAATGGACAAAGCACCAAGTAAACTGTATAACAAAATAGTGTTGAAAGTAAAAGGGGCCAGAAAATAAGCACAACTAGAATGTTTAAGTACAACTGTGATACAAAACAACTGAAGAAAAGGGAAAGATAGCTGATAGGTCGTCCTCCGAGGTTCCTACCTGAAGGGTAGGTACAGATCGCCTCCTCATCACTCCTTCTCAGTCCATCTCCTCCATGTAATGACTGGTCGTAAGGTCCACCACTAGGTACCGTCCAATCCAGGTAATCATGTTCTTAGTCGTCACTATCTGTCATCTGCATCTAACACAATAAGGTGCAGGCATAGCCCATGCAGGGGTGAGTATAATGATACTCAGTAGGGACCCCGAGACCCTCTAGGTCTCACAAAATCCAACAAGGATAAAACACAAAGTATGAAATCTATAGATAACATTACTTAGGTATATTCCCAAGCATATACATAAGTGATCAAGAAATCCATCTCAATCATGAGGAAAACATAGAGGTTTTGACTTAGCTCAACTAGGATTTCTTCTAGGGGTAGTAACGGGTAACATTTTGAACACAACGTCGATCACCTAAACTACTGGATAAGTCCTCCTATATCGAGTACAATGGGCCTTCGGCGTCACACAAATGCACTACCCACTAACCTTGGACTACTGAGGTTCTTCTATTATTGAGTACCATGGGTCTGCCACGTCACAGAGAGGCACTCCCCACCGTGGGTCTGTCGCATCACATAGAGACACTCCCCCTCAAGGCTTGCTGATGTACTCCTCCAGTTGAGTAATGTGGGTCTGTCGCGTCACCAAGCCCTCCTCACTGTGGATCTTCCGCGTCACCAAGGCCCTCCCAACTGGGCTTGTTGAGTCACTCTGAGTTGAAACGGTCAGTAGTCATCAACTCTCATCCAGCCACTAGGTCTTCGCACAAGGCTCGCTCATACCCAGGAGGATCCACTTCATATGCTACTGGTTGATAAGTGAAATACCACGAATTCCCACGAAGAAGTATCTCAAAGGTCTGCCTCATCATAGGGGTCTCAACGTAACAGACAGTGTGCCAATTGGACGCCTGTTCTGTGAGTTATTAGCCTTTTTTTCCCGGGGGCCCGGTTGGATTCGTGCTCGATCCAACTTGACCATTCCCCATCTTAAACCAAAACACAGTGGGATGTCACTCAAAGGGATCGTCTCACTCCAAGATTTTCGGTTCCACTAATGGTTCGTCAAACGGATGTCCGGTGACAAAGTTATGTCCAAAAGAATGTAAATGGGTCGTACTGGGCCCGGGTCCGGTCCGACCCGATCCGACTTACCTGTCCCGACCCGACCTAGGTTGACCCGGTGAGACTGGCCTGGCCCATAGTGCGGCCCGGGCCGTTGGGTCCTGTAACACCCCAAGCTTCCACGATACGCTTTGCTTTGAATAATACAATAGTGTGTGTTGTACGCAACTTCGAGTTCTAACACACCACAACCAAACAAACTAGCCTTTATGAATAGTAATACCCACTTTTTGAAATTTTATAAATTTTATCATTCAAAATGGACTTCATTTTTGGATTTGGAATATCGAAATTAGCTTAGGCTGATTTTTTGGTATTTTTCTGAAAACTTTCAATTTTTGATGAATAGTGAAAAACACTTAGTTATAGTTTAAAACTAAATTTTTATTTAAATAATTATTCATTTTATTTAAATTTAAATTAGGTCAAAATAGATACATAATACCTATATATGTTAAATGTAATTCATTAGAGTCAGTATATAATAATTTTATATAAAAAAAATTATATTGAACTTTTCACCGTCTTTTACCCACCTCCTAGGAGAATTTAAAATTTCACATAAAACATAATTTTACCACATTTTTAGTGTAATTTTATAATTACGAGAGACATGGTTGATATCAGTAAGTAAAATTTGGTTCAATGAGATGAAAATAATTTTTGATGAATAGTAACTTTTTAGTTTTATTTACCAAGGTTAAAAGTAAATAGGGTAATTAATGGTAAAAATGATATTATTATTACCCTAACACATGTCAAAATTCTATTTTATATGTATAATTCGACCACAAACAACCTTATGAATAAAATAAGAACCTCTTTCATCCACTTGGTTTAGATTAGGACACTTATTATTATTTTATTTAAAAATGAGTTAAAAGAGTTAAAATCAATGTTTAATTACTAAAACATTTTTAATATAGGGTTATACATAAGATAAATTCGACTATAAATATTAATTATAAATATAAAACAAGTTCCTACATAATTTAATTTTATTTATATTCTTTATATATTAAAAAGTTTAATTTATTTATGACACAATAATGATAATGTAATTACCTAATTAATGAAATATTAAAATAATTGATATTATAAATATCCAAATAAACGTAATTTGAGACTTTTTATGAATTAAACTAATTTTATAGGTTAATATGATATATTAGGGTTTCTAAATGAATTTTTTTCGAAGTTCTAATGTAGATATGAATTTAGAAAAAATAAAATACCAAATATTTTCAAAATTGACATAAAAGAGTTTTTAAAAAAATATTATATTATCAAATGATATTTTGTTCCTATAAATATAAGGGTAGTCCAAAAGACTTATATAATGATAGGTGTATTATTTATGAACCACTTTAGGTTCTCTTATAAGTATCTAGTATGTTTATTAACCATATAATATAAAAATACAAAGAGAAATGGTAAATGTCAAACTATTTCACTAAGAGTTAAATATAAAAGATAAGGGTAAAATAGTGACCGAAAACTATCTGAAACCAAATGGTTGAGTGGTTTTCGACCCATACCCACCTTATCCTTTAAATAATCAAGTTTCTATCAATTAGAAACCGAAAATTATTTTTTTATAAAATAATATTTCTAGCTTTTCCTAAGGTACCTCTGACCCCTCTTATAAAAGGGCACTCCCCCTTCATTATAATTCACACCATAAAATCCATTTGGATTGGCCATCCTCTACCCAAATACCCTATAAACAGTAGTAACTTCATCATAGTGGCCTTACTTTAGTTATAAATCCATCCTAAGGAGCCCTTTTGATCAAATAAAAAGAAAGAACCCGAAGAATAGGTAAATATCTCACCACCTCTTTCAAGTTTCTTTCTTCTTCCACATCCTTTTTCTTTGTTATTTAAATTCTAAAATTATAACTCCAGTATCTTATATATAATTTGATATTATTATAAATATGGTAAAATCAAATTCATTATTCTATCCATCCTTTGAATGACATGTCACCATACGTGTGTAGGTACGGCTTAACGTCTCCACGTCGTGGTGTAATTGTTATTCAATACATTATTATTTGGATGGGTATAATAATGTTGTATAATTGAGGAAAATAATAAATATAACATGATAATTATTCTGTATATATGATATACCATCCAATTATATATTATTTTAATATCAAAATAATGATATTGTCGCGCATGCGTACGTACAGATTACCGTCTCCACGAACGCGATGAGATTCATTCCCCATATTTTCCATTCAAGACTAATATTCATTTGATGATTAAAAATAATGTTTAAGGACATGATATCATTTTTTATATGAATAAGATACATCCCATCCATAAAAAATATGATTCACATAAAAAATAATATAAAGGAAAACGAATCAGTTAACACCCGAAACGACGATAATACT
Organism: Viscum album; assembly: GCA_963277665.1. Classification (NCBI taxonomy): domain Eukaryota; kingdom Viridiplantae; phylum Streptophyta; class Magnoliopsida; order Santalales; family Viscaceae; genus Viscum; species Viscum album. The sequence continues at coordinate 747,921,532 of OY728138.1, read as the reverse complement.
AAGATATTATTAAGAAAGAAATGTTAAAAGATTATATATGATATAATATTAATGTATATTATTCATTTATAATTTAATAACAATTATTTCACTATTATAATGGAGGTGAACCTACCCTCGACCAAGGAAGATTATAAGTTAAGGGTTAATTTCACAATCTCTTTACTATCTGAGGTTGTTTTACAAAAGTATCTACTGGGACCTCTTTATCATCCACATCCACGATTCGTAAAAATGTATTTCAAAACATTCTTACTATTTAATAGAATATGGGTTAAAGTCATTTATACCATTTTTTGACATTTATAAGATGTTTATAAATAAATCTTTCCGTCATTTTCCAAACAAGGTCCTTTATAACCTTTTCGACAAAATTAAGGTAAGAATGTCTTTTTTTAACTTATACGGTGGGTGTGGCTATTTTTTTCCGTTTTAACATTGTCGAAGATTCCATTACAATCTTATAAGAATATTTTCAAAATAAATGTTTTCTTTATAAATTATGTGACTCTTAAATGATTTCAAAATAGAAAGAGATATTTCTCTAAAAAAGGTTTTGATTTCATCTATGTCAACATCCTTTGATGGTTTTTAAGCTTATATGAAGTTGATTTTTTATTACACAAAACCTCGATATTGTATTGATGGTTTTGTGATATGTTTGATAGTGGATGTGATATTTTTATACCATTCATGGTTAAGGTTAAATTATTGACATTTTTTATGCTAGTTTTAATACGAATGTTTATGTTATATTTCATACTTATCATTTGAGGATTGTATTGGACTTAGTAAGTGAAGGGTGGAGCCCGCTATAGCTCCTCGATGCATCGGTAGGTCTCATGAGACAACTAGATGTGGAATTGGCCAAGTACCTTTCCCAATTTGATTTGTGGTTTTGGGTGAGGCCTTAATCATTTTTAGAAGTCTTGGCTTAGGCTTTGATAAAATGTTTCAGAATGTCCGGAATTATACATTCCTTCATTGTGAAAATAATATAGATGGTTCATGTGGTCATTTGATTAGTAGAATAACCATGATTATGATTTATTATGGCATTATTTACTTAGTTTATATTCCTACCATAAAATTATTCATGTTTATTTCTCATAAAGGCATGTGGTTTCAATTATTCACCATGCTTAATATTTATGTTGTCTTCTGTTGTATTTCTTACCCTTATTGAGCGTTTGAGCTCACCCCTTTCAAATGTTTCATTTACCTATGATATGAAGAAGTTAGTTCTGAGTGACTTGCATGCATAATCTAGGAGTCTTGGATGTTTCTATTGGAATAAATTCATGTTGTATTTATTTTCATGTTGTAAAGTTGAAGTTATGTATTAATCTTGTTTCCAACAAAAATAAACTAATCAGTATTTCAAGAAATGATTTCCTTGTAATCATGCCAATGTTAGGTAATAATGCACCAACTCTGGGTAACTAGGGTCGGGGAATTACAGTTGGTATTAGATAATGTTTAGTAAAAACCTTGGAAACTAGATTTAGATAAACTCATATTAGAGAACATAGCTATAAGATATACATTGAGGATTAGTTTAGAATATCTTACAAGAATTTTGTTAATATAGAGATTTTGTGAGTTTTCCGAGAAATAAATCCCTGTCTGGATACGAGCTGGTAGAGGCAGCTCTAGCACAGATGTAGCTAGGGGTAAAACTCAAAAACACCGCTTTGAGCTAGACTCGAACGGGAACTGGTGGACGACAACGGGACATGCTGCACTCTTGGTTACGACACTCACGAGGGATATGCTTAGGATAATTTTCATTTTCTTTACAAATCATTATGAAGGATTTATGATTATATACGTCTTTAAATAAATTTGTTTTATGATTATGGATTATATCCATAAACTATTCAGTTTATGTTAAGTGTTATTAAAGTTTGGAATTATGTATTTCGATTCATAAACTAATCTAGCTTATGCCATTGTATAGAAATGGTGTCTAGTGGAAGGAATGGAAACCGTATCAATGCACGCACTCTATGTAGGGATTGACCTCCTACTCAAGATAGTTATAGATGAGATGGTGATTCAACTTGAACTGATCAGCTAATCACCATACTGGGAAAACTCACAGTGATTATGAATAATAACCTTACCCATATAGAGCACCCTGATCCACAGTATGGAGGGTTAATGTTAGATATCTTCATGAGGCAAAAACCACTGAAATTTAATTGGAGTACAAATCCATTAGTGGCTGAGCAATGGATACATTCCTTAGAGAAAATATTCCACGCTTTGGGGAGTAGAAAAAGGGAAATAGTTGTCATGGCAGTTTATCGCCTCACTGGAGATGCTGATCAATGGTGGACATTGATCCAAAACAAAAAGGAGGATAATGAAGTATAAAATATGGAATAGAGGGAGTTTAAAAAAGTTTCATACAAAAATACTTTCCTCATGACCATCGAGCAAATATGAAATGAAAATTTTTGAGTCTGAGGAAAAAAAGGATGAGAATGTCACAAAGTATGAAGCTAACTTTACAAGGTTAGTGAGGCATGTAGAAGATTATATACGTAATTCACAAACTAATATTGATCTTTTCTTTGATGGGTTAAAACCATTTCTCCATAGATCATTAGTATCACAATCCTTCTCATCAAATGAAGATATTTTCTCATGTGCTATCAAGAAAGTAAAGGAATTCTCTAAGTCTTATTACTTTAAAGCAAAGTAAGAGAATAAGAGATCTGTTGAACACTCTAGGAAAAGAAATAAGGAAATATGGAAGAAGGGAAGAATTTAATTTCCAACCTGTGATAATTTTGGAGGAAATCACCCTAGTGCATGTCTAAAACGAAAAGGAGTATGCTACAAATGTGGATAGAAAGGCCATATTGCTGGTGATTGTAAGGGAATGAAAGACACTACCAATGTTCAATTCTACAATTACAGGGAGATGGGACATTATGTAAATGAATTTCTTCTGAGTCAAGGAAAAATACCTTAGATAAGGACAAGGGATCAAGGCCAAGATCATGCGATCACTACTAATGAGGTTGAAGCTCCGAAAGATGTAGTGGTAGGTAATTTAATGGTTTCCTCAGGTTTAGAAAATGCATTATTTGATTCTGGATCATTGAATTATTTCATATCTTCCAAGTTTTCTATGAAAATTATATATTTCCAATTTGATTTAACAAGGGAGTTATCAGTAAAAAATTCTAAGGGAAGTATCATTGCAAAAAAAATTGTGAATCAGTTCCCATTAGGTCATATAAATGCTATTTATCTGCTGATCTCATCATCATACCCATGATTTAATTTGATATAATCATTTGTATGGATTGGATTTCTTACCATAATGTGATGATTTATTTTATGAAGAAGATGGTTATGATATTTAATAACGGTGATAAAGGACACCTTATATTTAGAGAAGAATCATCACCACCTGATTTTTATCTAGATCCACCCCCAGTAGCTCAACAAAATTCAATTATTGGGGAGGAAGAGAATGAAATAATTGTGAGTGAGGAAATGAATGTTCAAATAGAGGATGTAACTATTGTGAATGAATATGTTTATTTGTTTCAAGAATATTTACCTGGACATCCTCCAGAATGAGAAATGGAGTTTTCCATTGATTTAATTCCTAGTTCAAGGCCCATATCTAAGACCCCTTATAGAATGACCACTGTGGAATTAGTGGAACTAAAGAAACAACTAGATGAATTGAGTAATAAGGGATTTATTCGCCCTAGTGTTTTCTCAATGGGTATCCCATGTCCTTTTCGTTAAGAATAATGATGGATCGATGAGGTTGTACATTGACTACATGGAGATCAATGATATAATAATAAATAAAAGTATCCCTTACCTCGCATTGATGATTAATTTGACCAACTGCATGGAGATCAATACTTTTCAAAGATTTTCCTTCGATCTGGATACCATTAGTTGTGTATGAAGAAGCAAGACATTATAAAGATAGCATTTCATACAAGGTACGGGCATTACGAATTTACAGTAATTCCTTTTGGATTGAATATTGCACCCTCTGTCTTCATGGATCTAATGAATTGATTTTTCTAGGAATATCTCGATGATTTTGTAGTGGTATTTATTGATGATATCTTGATATATATCAAAATCTACGAAGTTCATGGAAATCACTTGTGCATTATCCGGAAGACTCTTAGAAGACATGAATTATATGGGATGTTTAGCAAGTGTGAATTCTAGATTCTGGAGATTTCTTTTCTTGTCCATATTATCTCTAATGATGGAATCTCTGTTGATCCACAAAGACCAAGGAAATCCAAGAATGGCCAGTACTGATGAGTATAATTAAGGTATGTAGTTTTATTGGTTTAGCATGTTATTATCGACATTTCATCTAGAATTTTTCTATGTTGACTAACCCATTAACAAAGCTCACAAGAAAAGGGGATAAATTTGTTTGGAAAAAAGAGTGTGAAGAATGTTCTGAAAAATTAAAGAGAAGATAATTCAATTCTTATATATTGACTCTACCATCAGGGAATGATGTGTTTGTTATTTATAGTGATGCATCGAAGAAAGGACTTGGTTGTGTCCTTATGCAGAATGATAGAGTTATTACCTATGCATCACGATAGCTGAAAATTCATGAGAAAAACTATCCTACTCATGATCTTGAGTTAGCAGCTATAATATTTTCTTTGATGATTTGGAGACACTATCTCTATGGTGAAAATTGTGAGATTTATACTATTCAAAAGAGTTTGAAGTATATTTTCTCATAGAAAGAACTAAACATTAGGCAAAGGAGATGGCTTTAACTACTCAAGGATTATTATTGCACTATACACTACAACCCGGGGAAGGAAAATAAGGAGGAAATGCATTGAGTAGAAAGTATAATGGTGTTTTGTACAAGTTGATAGTTGAAAATGATCCTATATACATGGATCTAGTAAATATGGATATAGGAATCACCATGGATAGTGATACATCAATAATTTTTCAAATGGTTTCAAACCATCGTTACTAGAAAGGATAAAGAGTTTTCAGACTGGTGATGATGAGTTTCAAAAGAATATTAATGTTGTTAATGATGGAATATTGAGTGACATTGTGTGTGAAGATGGAATTTTGAAATTTGGGAAGAGAATTCGTGTTCTCTATATACCTGATCTAAAAATGGAATTTTTGGATGATGCTCATAGTTCCAATTTCAGTCTACACCCAGGTAGCACTAAGATATATAGAGATTTGAAAAAACATTTTGGTGGGAAAAAATGAAGAGGGATATTGATGATTTTATGTCATGATGTATGGTTTGTCAACAAGTGAAAGCTTGAAGGAAACAGCCTAGAGGAGTCATGCAACCTCTTCCCATACCTGAGTGTAAATGGGATAATATTATGATGTAATTTTACATGGGACTGCCAAATACTTCTAGAAAGAACGATAAAATATGGTTTATTGTTGATCTTCCTACCAAGTCATCACATTTTCTTACTATAAGAGAAGATTTACCTCTTGAATGGTTGGAATGATTATATATTAATGAAGTTGTAAGACTTCACGGAGTACCACTATCGATGTTTTCTGACCATGATCCACATTTTACATCAAGATTCAGGAAACGTTTTTAGAAAACCCTGGATATTGAAGTTTGTTTGAGCACTGCCTACCACCCACAAACTGAGGGACGATCATAACAGACTATTCAAACATTAGAAAATAGGTTGAGATTTTACTCACTTAACTTTCAAGGAATGTGGGATCAATATTTACCTCTGGTAGAATTTTCCTATAACAATAGCTTCCATTCATGTATTCAGATGACAACATATGAAGTGTTATATATAAATAGATGTCGCACACCAACCTATTGGGATGATGTTGGTGAAAGAAAACTCGTAGGCCAAGAACTGGTGGAGGAAACGATGAAAAAGGTGAAGGTAATCCCAAAAAACATCAATGCATCTCAATGTAGACAGAAGAGCTATGCTGATAACCAAATGAAGGATTTGGAAAATTTGGGAGGAGATCATTTTTTCATGAAGTTATCTCCATGGAAGGGTGTTATACATTTCGATAAGAAGGGTAAATTGAGTCCAAGGTACATCAGACCTTTCAATATTCTAGAAGGAATTGGGGCTGTAGCTTGTCGTTTGGCAATTACGCCAAGTATTTCCAATGTTCATGATGTATTCCACGTATCACTATTGAGAAAATATATGCCTGACCCAACACATGTAATCATCAATGAGGAATTAAAATTGGAACCCGATATGTCTTATTGCGAAGAGGCTGTCAATATTCTTGATACAAGAGAACAAGAGCTGAGAAACCGGACGACTCGTCTTGTAAAAGTTATATGGGGAAACCATAAGATGGAAGAGGCAACGTGGGAACGCAAGGAAATTATGATGAAGAACCACCCGAGTCTTTTTATGCTGTAATATTCTATAAATTTCAAGGATGAAATTTTTTAAAGGAGGGGATAATTTAACACCCCAAGCTTCCTCGGTACGCTTAACTTCGAAAAATAAAATAGCGTGTGTTGTACGCAACTTCAAGTTGTAACACACCATAAACAATCAAGCTAGCCGTTATGAATAGTAATACCCACTTTTTGGAATTTAATAAATTTTATCTTTCAAAATGGACTTAATTTTTGGATTCAGAATATCAAATTTAGCTTAGGCTGAATTTTTGGTATTTTTCGGGAAACTTTCAATTTTTTATGAATAATGGAAATCACTGACTTATAGTTTAAAACTGAAGTTTTATTTAAATAATTATTTATTTTATTTAAAATTATTTTAGGTCAAAATAGATACATAATACCTATATAAGTTCAATGTCATTAATTGGAGTCAGTTTATAATAATTTTAGATATATAAAAATTTTATTCAACTTTTCACTGTCTTTTACCCACCTCCTAGGAAAATTTACAAATTCACATAAAACATAATTTTACCACTTCTATTAGTGGAATTTAAAAAATCCAAGAGTCATGGTTGATATCAGTAAGTAAAATGTGGTTCAATGAGATGAAAATAATTTTTGGTGAATAGTATCTTTTTACTTTTATTTACCACGGTTAAAAGTAAATAGGGTAATTAAGGGTAAAAATGATATTATTATTACCCTAAAACATGTCCTAATTCTATTAGATAAGTATAATTTGACCAAAAAAACCTTTGGAATAAAATATGAACCTTTTCGGTCGACTTGGCTTATATTAGGACACCCATTACTATTTTATTTAAAGAAGATTTAAAGTAGTTAAAATAAAAGTTTAATAACTAAAACATTTTTAATATAGGGTTATACATAAGATAAATTAGACTATAAATATTAATTATAAAGATAAAAATATTTCCTACATAATTTTATTTTATATATATTTTTTAGAGCTATATAATTTAATTTATTTATTACACAATGATGATGTATTAATTACCTAATTAATGAAATATTAAAATAATTGACATTATAAATATCAAAATAAATGTAATTTGAGACTTTTTATGAATTAAACTAATTTTATAGGTTAATATGACATATTAGTGTTGGTTAAATGAATTTTTTTTCAAGTAATAATTCTGTTATGAATTTAGATAAAACAAAATATCAAATAGTGTCAAAATTGACATAAAATAGCTTTTAAAACAAATATTATCTTATTAATTGATATAATATTCCTAAAAACTATGTTTAAGATAAAAGACTTATATGATTATAGGTGTATCATTAATGAACCACTTGGGGTTCTCTTGTATGTATATAGAATGTTTATGAACCATATAAAATAAAAATACAAAGAGACATGGTAAATGTCAAACTATTTAACTAAGTGTTAATTCTATAAGATAATGGTAAAATAGTGACCCAAACTTGTCTAAAACCTATTGGTTGAGTGTTTTTCAACCAGTAACCACCTTATCCTTTAACTAATATATTTTTGAGCCATTATAAACTGAAAATTATTTTAATATAAAATAATATTTCTAACTTTTCCTAAGGTGACCCTCACCACTCTTATAAAAGGGAACTCCCCCTTCATTCTAATTCACACCTTCAAAGCCATTTGGCTCGGCCAAACTCTGCCCAAATACCCTCTAAATGATCCTCAATTAATCCTATAAGCCTTTTTTAGTCATAAAGGAAACCTAATGAGATTGTTTGATCAAATCAAAAGGAAGAACCCGAAGAAGAGGTAAATATGTCACTACATCTTTCAAGTTTCTTTTTTCTTCCACTTCATTTATCTTTGTTCTTTACATTCTGAAATAATAACTCCAGTACCTTATATATACTATGATGTTATTATAAATATGGTACAACCAAAGTCATTATTCTATCAATCCTCCGAATGACATATGTGCGTATGTACGACTTACCGTCTCCACGTCGTGGTGTAATTGTTATTCAATACATTATAATTTGAATGGGTATAATAATGATGTGTAATTGAGTTAAATAATAAATATAACATGATAATTATTATTTATATATGATATAACATCCAATTATATATTATTTTATTATCAAAATAATGATATCGTCGCTCGTGCGTACGTACGGATTACCATCTCCACGAACGCGATGAGATTCACTCCCCATCATATCCATTCAAGACTAATTTTCATTTGATGATTAAAAATAATGTTTAAAGACTTGATATCATTCTGGATATGAATAAGATACATCACATCCATAACAAATATGACTCACATAACAAAGAATATTAGGGGAAAAAATCAGTTAACACCCAAAACAACGATAATACTAAGAAATTATTAACAAAGCAACGATAAAAGATCACATATGATATCATATTAATGTGTATGATTTATTAATAATTTAAGAACAATTATTTCACCATTATATAGGAGGTTAAACTACCCTATAATAAGGAAATGTACATGGTAAGGGTTAATTTTACAATCTCTTTACTATCTGAGGTTGTTTTACGTAAGTATCTAATGGGAACTCTTTATCATCCACATCCATCTTTCTTAAAAATGTATTTCAAAAAATTCTTACTATTTAATAGAATATGGGTTAAAGTCATTTATACCATTGTTTAATTTTATAATATTTTTATAATGGAATCTTTCTGTCGTTTTCCAAACAGGTCATTTGTAACCTTTTTGACAAAATTAAGGTAAGAATATCTTTTTTTTAACATCTAGAATGGGTGAGGCTATTTTCTACCATTATAACATCGTCGAATCTTCCCTTACAATATTATAAGAAAAATTTTCAAAATAAATGTTTTCAATATAAATTATGTGACTCCTAAATGATTTGAAAATAGAAATAGTTATTTCTCTAAAAAAATATTTTGATTTCATCTATGTCAACATCCTTTGATAGATTTTAAGCTTATTTGAAGTTGATTTATTATGATACAAAACATCCATATTATATTTAAGGTTTTGAGATATGTTTTATTGTGGATGTGTTATTTTTATACCCTTCATGGTTTATGGTTAATGTATTGACATTTCATATGATAGTTTTAATTTGAATGTTTATGTTATATTTCAACCTTTTCATATGAGGAATGTATTGGACTTAGTAAGTGATTGGTGGAGCCCACTATAGATCCTTGATACATCGGTAGGTCTCATGAGACAACTAGACATGGAACTGGATGAGGCCCTTTCCCAATTTTATATGAACTTTTGGCTAAGGCCTTAATCATTTTTAGACATCTTGGCTGAGGCCTTGACAAAATGTTTCAGAATTTACGACATTATACATTCCTTCATTATGAAAATAATATTGATGGATAATATGGTCATTAGACTTGTAGAATACCCATGATTATGTTTTATTATGGAATTATTTACTCAGTTCATATTCCTTCCATAAAAGTATTCATATTTATTATTGGTAAAGACATGTTGTTTCAATTAATCACCATGATTAATATTTGTGTTATCTTCCACTGAATTTCTTACCCTTACTGAGCATTTGAGCTCACCCCTTTATTATGTTTCATTTTTCTAGGATATGAAGAAGTTAGTTATGAGTGACTTACAGTCATAATCTATGAGGCATGGATGTTTCTAATGGAATAAATTCATGTTTTATTTCTTTTCATGTTGTAATGTTGAACTTATGTAGGAATCTTGTCTCCAATAATACTAAACTGATTGATCTTTTGAGACATGATTTCCTTGTGATCATTCCATTATTATGTAATAATGCACTGACTCTAGGTAACTGGGGTCGGTGCGCTACAGGTTCGACCTGACCCATGAGGGTTGAAAGGGTGCCGTAAGTGAGGCTCAGCCGAGGGGTACCGCGAGGGCACAAAGTGGTCGCGAGAACCATGGGGGCGCGGACTGGTCGTGGGGTGCGAACCAGCCGTGAGGGTGTGGACTGGCTATGAGGGAACGAACCGGCTGTGAGGATGCGAACCGACTGCGAGGGATTGAACCAGTTGTGAGGGCGCAGACTGGCCGCGAGGGCACGGACCGACCGCGGGGGCATGAAGTCACCACAGGGCGGCGGGGGACCGGACGCGGTTCGGCGGTCAGGCCGCGGAGTGGCTGTCTGGCGACGGCGGCTCAGCGGATGGCAGTGATGGCTCGGCTGGTCGGCGGTATGGAGAACGATGGCTCAACGGACGGCGGACGGTGGCTCGGCGGTCCGGCAGACAGTGGCTCGGTGTGGTGAGGGCGGTTCCAACCAGAGTGGCGTGATGAGGGGCGTTTCGATCTGGGGTGGCGTGATGGCGGATCGCCCCGGTCGGCGCCAGCGGCTCAACACAATGGACGGTGGTGGAACGACGACTCAGCATTATAGCGGCGCAGTGAGGGGGGTTCGGCCAGGGGCGGTGCGGTGGCTCACTCGGGCCACAGGTGGCTCATCCGTGGGTGGGGCCGGTTCTGCAGGGGGTGAAGCACCGCGGGGCTGCGCGGGTTGCGGAGGCCATGAGTGGCGACACCGTTTCCTTTGTCACCTTCATCACCTTCCTTACATTTTGAAGAACACATCAAATAAGAATGACGAATGGGTCGAGCCATGTTTGTTCAGCCCGCACCCTCCGCGTTTATAGTGATAGTAATCGGTTCACAATGAATGAAGCATGAATGTGTATGGAAGGTATTTCAAAACATCATTTCCCACAACCCTCATCAATCTCTATTCCCAAATCCCACAAAAGATTTGGAAGGGGTGAACATGGGAGGTGTTATTCAATAAACCCCTACCTCATTTGCTTGATGACATTTTCATAATAAGATAGTATGGTCGTTGATTCACAGTAGATGAGGACGTCCCACATCAGAAGAAGTCCCGAGGAAGAAGGTCGAAGTCCAAGTCATCGTTCTTTGCCTGTGGAGGGTTCTTCATTGGAGAATTTTCTCCTAGGTTCATCCTCTCCCCAATTCCACAACAAATAATTCATACCCCAAAATAATAGATTATGTTTTCTATTATGATTTATGGCATAAATTAAATTATTTTAATTAATTAATTGATGTGTTGGATCAATTAATTAAAGGAAAGGGTTGGCATAATTAATGTGGAAGAAGTCAAGAGGCTCCACCACATTAATGAGGGGGGTTGAGGGGTTATTCTCCATAATGAAGTGATTTTAAGAGGTTTAGGCCTCAGGTTGTCCCCACCATCATAACCTATTATGGGTGGTTAGGTTTGGGTGGTCCCCAGCACCATAAACTCTCATGAGAGGTTACGATATGGCGGTCCCAACTTCTCAACTTCTACATGGAGGTTTTAGTTCCGTTGGACCCCACCTCCCAACACCCACATGGGTGCTGCAAATAAAAATAAAATGTCACACATTTTTATTTTAATTTTATTCTTACATTAAAATCTAAAAACTAACTTTCACCCTCGACCATCTGTCGTCGAGGTGAAAGTCTCCTTAAGAAAATACCAGTGTTGTGAGTTCAACAGTTCCCTCATATTTCAATTACAACCACCAATTTAAAAGTTATAAAAACCTGCTTGCACGTTTACTGAACGTACCTAAAAATGTTCAGAAATTCATTCTTAGAACTCTAGGACTCGGAATCACGTGCCGTCAATTTTCTCAGTCTCGTAAAATTCCCATTTATTTTAAAAAAAATTACTTGGATATTCCGGGTCTTTAAAAATCATATCTTGAATTACATGTGAATTTTTCCTCTTAATCTATGATAGATTCACTATGATTTTTATGATGTTATAAAAATTTATCTTTATAATTATTCAAAGATTTTGTGGTAAATACTTATTAATAAATATATTTTTAATTTCCTCCCATTAAATCTATTCCATTTCATCATTCAATATCAAATTATTTATCAATTACCATATTTTATCAGTCTCTACATCTAAATGATAGATAATCAATGTATATTTTTCATTATCATAATAAAAGATCACATAAAATAAATCATCCATTAAGTTAACCCACTATTGCATGATAAGTGGATAAGAAGATCCACTAAATTTTGGTGTTCATTAGAATATAAATGATTTTATGGATATTTTCTCTTTATTGGGTGAAGGAAGACATTCCTCATGCTTCATTTCCATGTTAATAGCTTGAGACATGTGAGTATTCATCTCTCTGATGTATTAAACTCCACATACCATTACATTGGAATTGTTATTTAGAAAATCATTTCATTTTTACTTTTATGTTATATTGGTCTTATTTCACTTAGTTACTACTATTTTATAAAATATAAAGGGATTTAATAAATCCTAAGTCAATAATTAATGAATAAATAATTTATTTTCATACATAAATTAATTTAATAGTAATAACTTATGGGATCAATATATTTATGTATCATTGTTCTCAATTATTTTACTATGATCATGGACTTTTTCTATAATTACTTTAATAAAAATAATTACAATATCTATATGTCCTTTATAATGGGTTGTATAGAGATTGTGATTAAACAAATCATATCCCTTGATGGTGTTAACACAAGTATACAACAAGGCTGGTTTGTCATGCACTAGGAGAAAACCGAGTTAATAACCAATGATCCCTTTCTTGGTTATTTCCCCTAGGTACATTGGGTATAGATCAACATCCTGTTGTAGTATATAAATAGATATTTCATTTCATGGAAGCCACACTCTCTCTTACATTACAGAAAAATTAGGATATTTTATATAAAACTGAATCTTATCCCTAGGATTTTCATTACCATTTTCTAGTTATATTTCTCAAATTAACTACACCATAACAATGAAACCAACTACAATGACTTGAATTTTTCTTACATGAATATTACTACTTTTTTAAGATAAAAAAAATAATTGTAACTTATTCAAGGATCGAAAGGATTTGTATCACTATAAAATTAGGTTCATAAATAAACTATACATAATAATATATAAAAAATATTTAAATCATTATTCATAGTCCTTCGAAAATTTATCTTGTTCTCTGAATTACATATATTCATCTTAATATATAAATCAAGTAAAGTTGTTACCTAAAGTCCTAGTAATAGTGGGGGTGGGTTGGGGGGGTAATAACACAAAAAAAGAAGACACAAGAATCAATAGTATATGGGTGAGGATAATCCCCATCATTATATCATATGTATGTGATCATCATCGTAAGAAGAATGGAATAATTGTAAAAGGACAGGGATTGTATGATATGAATAATAATGAAACAATATATCAGAGTTTCCAAATACCTAAAATAACTGTGAATAAAGATAGAAACAAGTTCATATAAAACATATGTGCATAAATCATAAAATAATAATTTGGAAAAATTATTGCATCATGTTTACATATTATACAAAAAATAAAATGAGATATATCAAATTATGTAATGCATTGAAGGGATATATAATTTTTTTCCCACCTGTCACTTCATTAACTATTCATAATCATGAATTCCACTAGTAACCAGAATTTATTCAAATGATATAAATGAAATAATCCCACATAAATAGAATATGTTTTATAAGTTTGTTGTGAATCACTTATCACTAATTAATCATTAAGGATCAAAAAATAAGGGAAATGAATAGTTTTGGGCATCAAATGTCTTATTAAAATAACATATATCATGTTAATAATATGCAACATTTTAAATGGAGTTAATGAGATTATTCATAAAATATCGTCCTTTTAGAAAATCATTTTAGGGGGATTTGAAATCATATCTACGATCTAGAAGAATGAATGAACCAAGAAAATAAAAAGGGAAAGGGTAGTAAAATATATTATTAAAATGAATTTATAATTTTACTTATTTAAAATAAATTTGAAGAAGCAATAAACCAAAAAATGGACTTGGCTTCCTGATTCCCCTTACCATAAATCCTGTTATGTTTTCTCTCATTTAAAATTGTTTTATAATTAAATGTATTTTCATTAACACGTTAAACCAAAATCGAATTATATTCATTAATTTCACTAATTTAAATTATAATTATTGGATTCAATTTTATAATAATCTTTTTTAAACATGAATTTCATTGATTTCATGTTTTCATAAAATTTTTCTTTCCAGTTTTTATTTCATTATTTTTTTTCTCCAATTTAGTTTTACATAAGTAAAACTAATTATAGGACCTTAAAATAAAAGTTATTACATATTTTTACATTGTATTTAATTCACATTATCATTCATTGAATGTGGGTATAAGTAAATAGTATGAAATGTAATCATATGTGGTTAACTAACCTTTAACATGAAATTTTCAAAGGTGGTGTAAGAGAAGTACAATAGGTTATAAATATAATCATTATAGTAGGTTAAATTCAATAATATAATGTTAAAAACAACTCAATAAATCATATAATGTTTGGTTTTGAATATAATGGACAAAAAATAGTATGATAAGTGGAAAAGGATAAGAAAATGTGAAAAATCCTTACTCTCTTATTATTTTTTATATAGACCTAGCTTTTCCTTATATAACTATCAAATCACTTTTAAGATAAAAAAACAATAGAAAAACAATCCAGGATCCAAAGATTTAGAATCCTAGTATAATTAGGCTCATACAACAATTTCATATAATAAAACATAAACATTATTTAAATTATTATTCTTTATCCTTATAATTCTCTCATAATCTCCTTAGTAAATTTTGTTAGTTGGGGATATAGATTAAATAAAGGGGAGGGAAAAAATCTGACTAAGGGATGAAAAATGGACATGAATCAATAGTACATGGATGAGAACCATAGTCATCATAATATCATAAGCATATTATTATCATCATAATCACAAGTGAATCATTTTAAAATGACATGGAATGTGGAATAAGCATAATTATGATACATCGTAACATAATTTTCAAATACCACACATAGTTGTAAACAATGATAACATCATGTTTATACATAAAACTTGCACATCAATATTAAAATCATAAATGTGAACAAACATATAATAATGTTCACAAATAATACAAATTATCCCAAAAGTTCCATCATATTACTCAATTCATTATAGGGACATATAATTCTACTCCCATCCATCACTTCATAAATACTGATAAGTCGTGCATTCCACATAGAACATACAACAACCGTAGTCATGAAATATACCCATAGAAAGAAATGGGGTTCATCAAGAATATCACATAGAATAAATAATAGAATAACATTTTGGATTATTAATGATAAATGGGGATCATAAATTGTCATAAAATATAATATTTCTTTGGATAAGAAACAACTCATTAGGACTGACAGGTTTGTTTTGTTTAAAAGTAACGTATTTTTGATAAACATATGAATTAGGATTATAAATAATTTTTAAATGGTAGAAATCTAGTATTTGCAAAAAAATAATGTGGAAAAAATATAAAATGTTATTTTTTAGGATATTAGAGGAATATCCATATTGAAATTATTATTAAAGTGATGGTTTTTCAAAACATGTGCTAGGTTAGAGAATCCCCTTACATTAAATCGTACTTTATTTCATCGCTTTTTTTCCTCCTAAAAAATAAAAAAGGTTTTTATAAAGATATTGAAAAAACATTTAATTATTTAAAATTTTTTAATTATTTATAAATTATAATCATTGGATTATATTTTTTTAAATATCTTGGTTAAAATGAACACTTTTTGATATCATGATGTCCTTAAAAATTTCCCGTTTTCCTTGATTTTTCTAGTTTTGTTCAGGGTAGTTTATAAATATTTATAATTGAATAAAAAATAATATAAAACATTTATTTATATGTTTGAATATAATAAATTATTTATTCTGAACATCTATAAGGATGGTTATTTTGAAAGAACTAGAAATGTCCTCGTTGGGGGTTAACCGACCGTTAATATGATATTGTCCAAAGAGGATGAATGAGAATTATAAAATATAGTTACATACTAGATATAAATATATAATTAGATAATATGGTTAATATAATGTTAAAATAATAATTATTTAAATTTTATATATTTTAGTGGGGTATGGATAAAGAAAAATTGGTAGAGAAGAGGAAAACACAAAGAAGAGTTGAAGAAAACGTACCCTCTTCTTGACATTTCGTCACGTGTATAACACTAATCACCCTTGATGCTTAGATTTGGTTACTATAGAACATTCCTAAGGATTCTAAAGGTATTTATAGAGAGTATTTTGGAAGTTTTTTTACTTTCTTATGTGAGGGAGTTGTATTTTTTCAAGATGATGGAGAGCAATTATTTTTACTTGAGGAGAGGGGTGTTTTTAGAATAAACTGTTAAATAAAATACTACATAAAAAGATAATATTAAAAAGTGATATTATCAAAATTATGTATCATATTTAAATAAAATATTTTGTTTTTAGGAGTTTAAACAATTTTAAAATTTATATTAAATAGTTTAGTAAAAATCAATGTGGGAAAAAAAAATAAAAAAGCGTTATTTTAATGAAATACTTTTGATTTAAGAATTTGGAAAATAATTTTTTAAATTGGAAAACATGTCTATTTTATTTAAATGACATATTTAACAAATTTAATATATTATCGAGTGAAAAAAAAATCTAGAATTTATTAGGTCATTATTATATCATGAATGATGTAATTTAAAATTCACAAGTTATGAAAAAACTATTTTTTTAATATTAACCTAAAGACTGAAGTGTTCTAGAAAAATATTTAAAATATCCTTTAGAAAATCTTTAAATGATTTTTCAAGAAATTATATTTATTTTGTCAAAATACTTTTCTAACTTAGTATATTTTAATTTTTAACATAAAAACTGTGATTTTTACAAAATACCATAAAATACAGTTTTTTAAAAAATGATCTTGTATCTTATTGGAGTTTTCTAATATTGATATTTATTTTATTGAAATTTAATATTTATTATTAATTAAATTACTCATTAAAACTATTATTTAAATTACATTTTATTTTCTTGAGGTCAAATTACTATTACAATAGCCAGGTTACTATTACCAACGATCAATTTTACATTTCCAGTATTCATGATACTCTTCACAACAATAATAATTCTATTTTAACTGTCAAAATATATCTTATAAACATTAATTGGTTTTTTCATTTAAAATTCACTAAAATTCCTCCCAATGTCTTATATTTTCATTTTCTATTATAGAAATTCATTTACTAATATTTTGTTTCTTTTACATAGTGTTGTTCATGGGAGGGATGATTCTAGAAAATTTTAGTGATCCATATTTTCCCATAATAGTTATCTTATTTTATATTTTCTGTCCCATTATAATATTTGTAATTTTTAAGGGTTTAATTTCTGATTAATGTAATGATCATTATTAATGAAATTAATTATTTTCAATTTCTTTATGTGTTTTATATATATAATACCATATAATATAATATATAACACATTTTTCTCAAGAAAAAAATTTCTTTATAGAAATATGGGTACTTAAATTATTCCCCCTTTAGAAATTTTATCCCAAAAATTTCAACTCTTATTCTAGTTAGAGAATAGGCGAGTTTACTTATGTTTCCTTGTTTCCTCTGGTTCTCACATCATCTATCCATATTTATGGTTCGGTTAAGACAATTTGACAAGGTGAAATGAATTATTTTAATATTAATTTGTCTCTATGTTCCAAGATATTCACTTAATTCTCCACATACGAGTGTTCATTATCTAGTTATACCACCTTTAGATATAGAAAATATTATGGATTAGGTATGTACTTCCTCTGGATAGATACATGGGACACATCAACAACACGAGTCTTATTTGGTGGAATTGTAAGATTATGTGCCACTACACCAATGGGGTCAAGTATTTGAAAGGGGATAATATATATTTGGTTAAGCTTCACTTTCTTTCAAAACTGTATATGTCTCTTTTAAGGTGATATTTGAATAAACAATATGTCTCCAAATTTAATCTTCGAGCCCCTTTAAAGTTGTTAGCATAGCCATTTTTCCGACTTAGAGTAGTTTTAATATGATGTTGGATGGATTAAAATTTATCTATCATATCTTTCACAACATTTAGTTAAATTGGATTCTATTCAATGAAATCATCCCAACAAGTAAGAGTTTGAAATTTCATTCATTATAGTGAATCATATGGAGCCATTTGAATACTTGAGTAAAAGTTTTTATTGTATGGGAATTCACCTAATGGGGATATTGATCTCATCCTAATTTAAATTACATTTAGAATGATCTCTACATTTCCTAGAGTATCTGAATGTTCATTACATATTGGGAATCAGTTTGGGCGTGAAATATTGTATTGAAATTTAGTTCAATATTAAAATAAGTTTGACGAATTTTCTAGAATTTATAAGTAAAAATTGGATAATGATCATATACAATCCAATGTGCTACCCAGGTAGCCACACCACATCGTTTACAAATATATTGGTATGTTGTTCTAGTGAGAAATGGTCTAAAATAGGGATGAAGTGGGTTGTATTTGTGAATTGATCCACCATAACCCATATCACTGTGTTTCCTTTATATGTATTTGGGATACCAGCTAAAAAGTCCATGGGGATGATCTCACAGTTTCATGTGGGTATAGGAAATGGTTTCTTCATCCCCTTGGGATTCTGTCACTATGCATTAACTTGCTGACATACCAATCACCTTCAGGGGTACATGGTGATATATTTCATCACGTTTTCCAACCAGAAGTGCTCTAAGAGATATGATACATCTTTTTTATTCTAGTATGGATGGAGAAAGACAATCTATATAGATTATACAATAGATCTTTATTTATATTTGGTGATGAAGTCACACAAATCCTCATTACAAACTGAATCATTCCATTATCATCAATATTTAATTCAAGAAACATCCTTTTATTTACTTCTTTATCCCTTTTTTGAAGCTCCAAATCATCCCTTTGTGCCTCCATGTTCTTATTTTAGATAAATGGTTGGGCAATAATTTGTGAATGATATGATGTATTTCCTAACATTATGATTACCAGATCAATCCTTTTCATGACCATGTAGATGTGGCCTTTCTCAATAAACCTCATTGATTATGTAGTAGATTATTTTCTACCAAGACCATTAACAACCTTCTTATTCTTTAAAGGATGGTCTTGAATGACGAAATCATAGTTTTTGATTAGATCTAACTATATTCACTAACACATATTAATCTCCTTATCTACGAATATATACTATAGACTGTTGGGATCTTTAAATATGTCTCATTTCTCACCAAAGAGGTAGTTCTAAAAAATATTCAGAGAAATGATCATGATTGATATCTCCAGATCATGTATCAGGCAGCCCTACTCATGGATTATCAATTTTCATGAGGCATAGGCTCTCAATTTTACATTATGTATGATTAAAAGAGAAAATAATTTCTTGGAATAATAACTATATATCAAAAATCCTTATCAAATTTTTAGTAAACTAGGTCAATGGAACCACTAGGGGTGAATATGTGTTGTGATTTTTTTTACAAACTCTTTCTCTTAAATTTAACCTACAGAACTTGTTATGGTTATTGATCCACTCAATGATATCCCAAAATCAAGCATCGTTATATGAAATAATCAATAAGATCACAAAACATAGTATTTACATGGTCTTGTAAAAATACCTACTTCTTTTTCAGGTTGGTTATCCCCTCAATACAGATTCTCCACTATATATGGAGGTGATTATAATGGATAAGGATGAAACTAGATAAATACACAATTATACAAACCTCTTGTTTATTATGGTTATACCCTCCATAAATTCAACTCTTCTTCCTTTTTTGATTAAACCCACTAACTATTCTTTCTTCATATTTTCTTCTGGACTAACTAAACACCCCATTCCTGATACTCTTTAGTAACTGGTTATAAATAGAAATCACAAAACTCATTTATTCTAAATGTTGTTGATCAACAAAAAGTAATATCTCTATCTAATCATGGTTTCTTATAAAACACTTGAAATTTATATTCTTCCACAAGTGCACTCAATCTATTCCACTTGTATACAACTTCAAGATCTTTAGTAGCAACTAACAAGATTCAATTCCACTCATCTCAAGACTCAATTTATAGATATTGTGTGATTAAGAAATTCCTGAAATTCTTCAAAGACCCAAAGACATGAGATACTCCTCTTTTAATATTTCATAGAATTGAGTTATCATAATGATACACAGATGTACCAGCCCACTCAAAAATAACTTTCTCAAAGGATGAAAGATCTCTCTATTCTCCTCTAAAACTCAACACACCTTTGATTCCAGTATCTCTTCATTAAATATTTTCTATTATAATAACATATCTCACACCCATCTATATTTTTAACATATATTTATATATCAATAATTTAATTAAACATTAGTAGTTCTATATTTTTCTCTCCATTAAATGGGGGAAAGATAATGAAACCCCAAGATCTCTATTTTCATATCATGGTACATATTTTCTAACCACCCCAACATCATTCTAATATATATTTTATTCATTCCCAATGATAACTTCTATATTCTGATTTCTCTATAGAATCTCAATGATAGTTACTAAATATTGTATGTACATCGTGACTCAATAAGGATTTGACAACATATTAAAATCAAAATTAAAAACACTTTAAATCAGGTGAAATTTTATAATATGTAATTGTTGTGAATATTCATTTCCCACAACATGAATGGTGTATTATAATTATTAATCCATAAAAAATTCCACTATCTGAAATGATTTCAGAAAACTGCGATATAAATTTTATACACAACTAAACACAGCTATGAATATTGTCTATAAAAATTCTTACATACCAGTTGGCTACATCTTCTACCTGACTAAAATGAATATTTGGTTTCCAAATTCATCCTTGTCAAAGATTTTTCAATTTGGATCCCAAATTGGCTACATGATTTGACTTTGTAGAATAAATTTATACATGATTCCATTACATAGAAAAAAGAATATTTGAAACACCTATATGAACTAACCATTATCAATTTGGATATATAACCCAAATAGCTAAATGATTCATCCCAATCTGAATTTGGAAATATGCATTCAAAAAATATTCATCCTTAAACAGAACTATCTCAAAGAACCTATATTATAAAAAATTCCACTATAGCCCAAGTTAGTAATATCATTGGTGGAAGATCCTTTCTAACTACTTACTCACAGTCACTGAAGATAAACTCATTATTCATTCCCTGATGTTGTTTAATATTTTTCTAACATCTTATTCAGGATCATTGAAGAACACTTCTCTCTTACGCTCTTCATCATGAGCACCTATAATAAGTTAATATCTTCAGAATTTTCATAAAATATACAACCCAAATTAATATTATAACTAAGTAATCTACTTTCATACAATGTTGTGTGGATCCTTATTTGTGATCTTATAAAATGTGAGATTCTTAAAGGAATATCAGTGTATGAACCTATGAAATCATCACCATAGTTGTGACATTCACTAGAGATTCTTCCATAATTTTTCTAAGACTCTTAATATTAACATTATTCTTGGTTTCAATAGGTTTCGCCTTTTGGATTACCAAAAACAGTTAAAATATCCATCATTGGAACCTAATGTAGGTCACGATGCTCAAAAGTTATCCCTTTCAAGATAGAACAGTTACATAAATTGTCAAAATATCACATACAGTTGAGTCTCCTGGATTATTTCACTACCTCATAATGAATAAATTCTCGAGTATGATAGCCAATGCCACCAATTGAATCAATAACAATTCTCTAAGAACCACTACCTCATCAGAACTAAAAAAACATACTTATACATTATTGAAAACAAATGCAAAAGTTTGGTTCAGCAATATCAAAGTTTTTATTTTGTTTTTAAGAACCCATCACATAGTAAAAGTAAATATATGTGGCTAACCTTTTTCATGGTTATTGAATTTTAAATTAAAAGGATAAGTGGTGAATTCTCGTAACATATTTCCTCACAAAAACAAGTTATCTATATTTTTAAGATTATTTCATAAACACTTTTGGGAGAGGGATGATATCACATGGTATCTTATTAAATATCCTTTATCTAATCAACTCTCTATCTAATTGGGGAAAAATTAGTTAAAAACAAGGGAGATTCAACCAAGATTTTCTATACTATCCATCAGTGAAAATTCATGTTAGATCATTATTAGAAATTATCAATTAATTTTTAGGGGTTGTAAATAATCATATTTATCAATGAAATTCTAAATCCAAAAAACACATCAAGAAACACATTGAAATATTCAAGTGAAAAATATCTATCTCCTCATTTTACTTATTTTTTAATCAACCAATAAATCCATGTCAATTGATATTATAATAAAATTTAGAATGGGGGATAAAATTGTGATTAATATAAATGATATTAAAATTTTATAAAGATTTCCAAAAACCCCATATTCAATGTGTGGTGAATATTTTAACATGTTTATCTTCATCAATTCTCCCCTAAGTGGAGGAATACCTCTCTTTAAATTCCCTATATATCGGTAAACAATTTTATATATATAAGGGAATTAGGAGTGCCCATTTGTTTATTTAGGAGTAACATTTAGGTTGTGAACTACCTCTTAACCTGGGCCATTATTTTATTCCAATATTATTAAGCCTATCATCTAATTTTTCTGGAATAACATTTTCCACCTCATTTTCTATATGAACATTTCTTTAATTTATATTTATAAAATTTTTCAACTTCCTCTAATTTCTTATCCAATTTTAGTTTACATTCACAATCAACTAGGAATTGTTTTCTAACATTTATTATCTTTTAATAATCCTCACATGACTTTTCGTTATTTTTTATTGAATCCACAAATCATTCTCAGCATAGGTAATATGTCTTAGAAAATATAACATGTATTTTTCAACATTGTTGTAACACCCCATGATTTCATAGTATGTACTTCTTCAAAACAATTCAATAACTTGCACTACAGGTAACATCGATTTCAAGCGCACCATGACTTACAAAAAAAGTCATTAAAAAGAGGTTATGAATAATATTAACTAAAAATTGAACCTTATATAATCCTTATAATTTTACAATCCATATTATGAGTTTGTTAGACATAATGTAAGAACAAATTCCTTTTTTTCAGATAAAAGAATTATTTTTCAAAAAAGCACTTTTACCAACTTTAATAGTGAACCCTTTTTAAATCCAATATTTTAAATTTTTATATATTCAATTTTACTAAATAAATTTATTCTTTAAAATGGGGACATAAAAAATTTTACAATGTAACACCCCAAGATTCCACGGTACGCTTCTCTTTGAATAATACAGTAGCGTGTGTTGTACGCAACTTCGAGTTCTAACACACACTACAACCAATCAAACTAGCCGTAATGAATAGTAATACCTACTTTATAAAATTTTATAAATCTTATCTCTTAAAATGGACTTCATTTTTGGATTCATAATATCGAAATTAGCTTAGGGTGAAATTTTTTTACTTTTTGGATAACTTTCATATTCTGATAAATAGTGAAAATGATTAATTTTTAATTAAAAACAACTTTTTTAATCAAAATAATTAAAAGTGATAAATAATTAATTTTAGTGGTTTTAAAGTATATTTAGAATATATTTTTTCCATTTAATAAAATTTTGGTCATTGGATGTAATTTCACATTTAAACCGGACATAAACAAGTGTCAATCTTTAGATAGATATTATCTCTTAAAAATGCTATTTGTTTTGACGACGGGAATTAATTTTTAAATTAATTAATGAAAATTATATGTTATGAATTTGGTAAAATAGACATCATTTTTGAATTTATAATATCAAATATAGCTTAGGCCTAATTTTTTGTATTTTTCTGGAAACTTTCATTTTTTGATGAATAGTGAAACCACTAAGTGGTAGTTAAAAAACAGAATTTTTCATAGAACTTAATTTTACCGCTTCTGTGAGTAGAATTTAGAAAATCTGAGAGACACGGTTAATATCAAGGAGTAAAGTTTGGTGCAATGAGATGAAAATAATTTTTGGTGAATAGTAACTTTTTACTTTTATTTGCCACGGTTAAAAGTATATTGGGTAATTGAGGGTAAAAATGATATTAATATTACCCTAACACATGTCCTAATTCTATTGGACAAGTGTATCTCGACCAGAAACAAGCTTAGGAATAAAATATTATCATTTAGGTCCACTTGGATTAGATTAGTACATTTATTATTATTTAATTCAAAGAAGAGTAAAAAGAGTTAAAATCAAAGTGTATTTACTAAAACATTTTTAATATAGGGTTATACATAAGATAAATTCGATTGTTAATATTAATTATAAATCTAATAAGATTTCCTACATAATGATATTTTATTTATAATTTTTAGACATTAAATAATTTAATTTATTTATGACACAATGATGATGCATTAATTTCCATAATAGTGAAAAAATTAAAATAATTGATATTATAAATACCCAAATAAATATAATTTGAGATTTTTCAGGATTCAAAATAATTTATAGGTTAATATGACATGTTAGGATTTACTTAATTAACTTTTTTTGAAGTAATCATTCTGTTATGATTTTTTTTAAAATCATTTATTGAATAGTGTCAAAATTGACATAAAAGAGTCTTTAAAACAAATATTATATTATTAATTGATATTAAATTCCTAAAAATCTAAGGTTCTGCCAAGAGATTTGTATCATGATATTTTTATCATTAATGTATCACTTGGGGGTCTCTTAGTTGTATATAGTAAGTTTATTAACCATATAATATAAAAATATAAAGATACATTGTAAAAATGAAACCAATTAACTAAGCGTTAATACTTAAAGATAAGGTTACTATAGTAACCCAAACCTATCTAAATCCTATTGGTTAAGTGGTTTTCGACCTATCCCCACCTTAACCTTTAAATAATCCACTTTGGAGCCATTATAAACCGAATATGAATTTATTATAAAATAATATTTCTAGCTTTTCAAAGGTGCCCCTCACCCCTCTTATAAAAGGGGAACTCCCCCTTCTCATTAATTCACACCATCAAATCCTTTTGGTTCGGCCAAAACCTGCCCAAATACTCTCTCAGCTTCCCTCACTACAACCTAGAGGCCTTATTTTAATCAAAAATCCAACCTAAGGAGCCCTTTAGATCAAATCAAAAGGAAGAACCCGAAGAAGAGGTAATGTTTTCACCACCCTTTTTCAAATTCATTTCTTCTTCAACTTCTTCTTTATTTGTTATTCACATTCTAAAATAATGAATCCAGTATTTACTATATAATTTAATATTATTATAAATATTTTTCAACCATATTCATTATTCTATCCATCCTTTGAATGACATGTCACCATACGTGTGTACGTACGGCTTACCGTCTCCACGTCGTGGTGTAATTGTTTTTCCTAATATTATTATTTGGATGGGTATAATAATGATTTTTAATTCATGTAAAATATAAATATAACATGATAATGATTCTGTATATATGATATACCATCCAATTATATATTATTTTAATATCAAAAGAATGATATTGTCGCTCGTGCGTACGTACGGACTACCGTCCCCACGAACGCGATGAGATTCATTCTCCATCGTATCCATTCAAGTATAATTCTCATTTGATGACTAAAAATAATATTTAAGGACTTGATATAATTCTGGATATGAATAAGATACAACCAATCCATGAAAAACACGGCTTACATAGAAAAACATATAAAAGAAAACGAGTAAGTTAACACCCGAAATGATGATAATTCTAAAATATTTTCAACAAAGTAATGTTAAATGATCATATATGATATCATATTAATATATATTATTATTGTATAAATTAATAAAAATTATTTCACCATTATACAAGAGGTTAACCTACCCTTAACCAAGGAAAAGTACAAGGTATGGGTTTATTTCGCAATCTCTTCATTATCTGAGGTTGTTTATACGTAATAATCTACTGGGATCTCTTTATCATCCACATCAATGTTTCTAAAAAATTAATTTCAAAAAAATTTACTATTTACAAGAATATGGGTTAAAGTCATTTATACCCTTGTTTGAATTTTTATATGTGTTTTATAAAGGAATATTTCCGTCATTTTCCAAACAAGGTTCTTTTAACCTTTTCGATAGAATTAAGGTAAAAATGTTTTTTTAACTTATATGGCAGGTGCAGCTATTTTCCACCGTTATAAAATTTTCAAAGAATCCCTTACAAGATTATAAGGATCTTTTCAAAGTAAATGTTATATTTTATAATTATGTGACTCTTAAATGATTTAAAAATGATTATTTTATGAATTTCTATAAGGTACTCTTTATCAAAATCAGAATTTTAAATGTTTTAAAGATTTATCATTCTAAATCTTTTTAATTAATGTCCATTCTTGCAAAATGATTTTAAGGATTTATTTATATGAACATGAATGTTTTGAAATGATATTTATTTTCAAAAGTATCAATGTGGTATGGGACACTTTGATTCAAAAATTTCATTTACATTACTTCTTTTATAAATGTGTGACTTTTCAATGATTTTGAGAAAAGAGATATTTCTCTCAAATAGTTTTTATTTCATCTATGTCAACATCCTTTGATGGATTTTAAGCTTATTTGAAGTTGATTTATTATGATAAAAAACATTTGTAATGTATTGAAGGTTTTGTGATATGTTTTACTGTGGATGTGTTATTTTTATAACATTCATGGTTTATAGAGAAAGAATTGACATTTCGTATGCTAGTTTTAATATGAATATTTGTGTTATGTTTAAGCCTTTTCATATGGGAATGCATTGGACTTAGTAAGTGACAAGCGGAGCCTGCTATAGCTCCTCGATGAATCGGTAGGTCTCATGAGGCAATCTAGTGTCTTGTCACAATGCCTTGACAAAATATTATTTGTAGTATTGGCACGAGGCCTTGGCTATGTGGTTATGATAGTCTGGAATTATGCATTCCATCATTATGAAAGTGGTTATTGATATTGCATGTGATTATTAGATTATTAGAATATCCATGTGAATAAGTACATGGAATTATTTCATTGTATTTTTTCCATAATATGTTGAAGTTTATGTTTAAAAGGCTTTTGTTTTAGTTATACATTGCCTTAAATGTTTATGCATATTTATGAAAGTTCTCGCTGTATTGCTTACCCTTACAGAGCGTTTGAGCTCACCCCTTTCTATGTTTTATTTTTTTTTCCCAGGATTCCAAGAAGTATATTGTGATTGATATGCAGGGTTAAGACAAGGGAATAATGGCATTCATAAAGAATTATTTATGTTGTTTTGTATGTTATGAAGTGTAATGTAACATTCATGTATGTAATCTATTTTCCAGGACTGCTAAACTAATCGGTCCTTTGGGACTTGATTCCTTGTAATCATGCCAATGTATTAAAATAATGCACCGACTCTCGGTAACTGGGGTCGGGGCGTTACAGTTGGTATCAGTGGAAGTTTAGAAATAACTTTGGAAACTATATTTAGATAAACTCTGATTTGAGCACATGGCCCTAAGATAGACTTTGAGGAAGAACATCCTAGAATTTTGGTATTGTAGAGATTTTGTGAGTTTTCCGAGCCATACATCCATGTCTGGATACGAGCAGGTAGAGGAAGCTCTGGCACAGATGTACCTAGGGGTAAAACCCGAAAACACCCATTGAGCTTGACTCGAACGAGAACTCGTGCACGACAACGGTCCTTGTTGCACTCTTGGTTACGACACTCCTAGGGGATATGCATAGGATAATTATCATTTTCTTTACAACCCATTATGAAGGTTTTAGGAGTATATACTTCCTCAAAGGAGACATTTTTATGATTATGGATTATATCCATAAAATATTTAATTTATGTTCTATGTTTTACAAGTTTGGGATTAGGTATTGTTATTCATAAACTAATCTAGTGTATGCCATTGTTTAGAAATGGCACCCAGTAGAAGGAATGAGAACTCCAGCAATGCACATGATCCAAAGAGAAAGAAGGATCGTATATTTCGTGGTCTTAATCCAGAATTTATAAGAGAAATAGTCTCCCATGTATTATCATCATATGAAGAAATAATATCATGTGTTGATAAGATAAGTAAAGAGTTCACTGAGTCATATGGCTTTGAAGGGAAGAAAGAGAAGAAAAGGATGAATGAGGGTAAGATGGATAAAGGTAATAGGGAAAAAGAGAATTTTCCCATATTTGAGAACTATGGGAAGAAACACCCTGGAACTTCCCTGAAAGGAATGAGAGTTTGTTATAAGTGTGGAGGAAAAGGGAAAAAAGTACGTGACTTCAAGGGTAAGAAAATGGTTTCAACTGTTCAATGCTTCATTTGCAAGGAGTTTGGAAACTGCGCGAACCTATGTCCCAGTTATCAGACTATGCACCAAATGATGCTATTGGATAATAATCACGTTATAATACTACCACAGATGAAGAGGAATGACTGGTGTTCTTATGTTGTTATATTATAATTATTTCATTTAAGTGTTGTATCAATGATGTTCTGGAAATAAATAAGGATTGTACTGCAGTACTATTTAATTAAGTATTTGAGATTTTATGGTACTAAGAAAAGTGACTCTACAGCGAGTTAAATTTTTTGGGAATTATATGGTTGAAGGAAACCTAAACCTTAATATGGTCCTAATATTGAGGTACTGATTTTGGAATAAGAGAAGGTTGATTTTGGAAATTTGGGATGTTGCGGTGTTTTAAAATAATATATGAGGAAGTTGTTCACATGTTATTACCTGGAAAAAAGGATCCTCATTATGTTTAACATCCTTGTAAATTTTGGATTGTGAGTTTGGATAATAGTATTTTGGATAAGTCTAATGGTTGGAATAGATTAAGTTTTGAAGATTATTTTTTTAGATTTTTATAAAAGGACAACACGCAGACCATGTGACAACCCGTCGTGTCGGACAAAGCTACGGGAATCGAACCCAAAACCATAGTGTAATTGGGATTTATCGCCTACTATTGTGCTACATGAAGTTCCTGGATGGTATAATGTAGTTTCTTTACATAAAGGGTCTGATATTTGAATTATAAATTCATTATATTTGGAACCCTATAAGATTAGGATAAATAGAGTATTTTTGAGTTGTATTATGTTTTGGGGTGAACGATGAGTTTGTGGTAGAAATTTATTAATGGATAAAACTCTAATTATAAATTAATTATATCTCCATATGATCTTATCCAATCTCATAAATAAATTCCTCAACATTAAGAAAAAGAACATAAAACAAAAATGTTGTCCTATATGGTACCTTAGATCATCACTAATTTATGGATTTGGGATTGTTGGCCTTTTAATAGCCATGTTCTCTACCACTCTTCATCATATAATTGATGGTTATATTTCTCTTCCATATCCATATTTTTCTACATGGAACCCTAGTATGTGTTAATTTCAGTAATATTCATAATATCCACTATTTATTTTAAATATAGGCCTCATTAATTCATATTTCGATGTGGGATTTCAATTAAGATATTTTGAAACATCAAAAATGTGTTTTCCTAATACCTTATGTTTTGTTGAACCGGTGGTATTTTAAATCATCATAGATTGATGAATTTAAGGACCTCAATTTTAAACTTGTTTGTGATTGATGACCTCAATCACTACCTATAATTATTTATGTTTTTCCTCCAATTATATGTCTATAATTTCCACCAATGTCCTTCTAATCGAGATAATAATTTTGTGGTTACCCTTTAATTTCTCTTTTCATCTTATTAAGACTAAATTTTATCAACCCAATTTCTGATGTGGGTTTTCCCACAAAGATATGTTCGATATTCAACCTGTTATTTTCAAAGAACAATTTCAAATTGATAGGACGCAATTTATTGAAGGAGGGGAGAATGTAACACCCCAAGATTTTATAGTATGTACTTATTCAAAACAATTCAATAACTTTCACTACACGTAACACCGATTTCAAGCGCACCATGACTTACCAAAAAAGTCGTTCAAAAGAGGTTATGAATAGTATTAACTAAATTTTAAACCTTATATAATCCTTATAATTTTGGAATCCATATTATGAGTTTCTTAGACATAATGTAAGAATAAATTCTTTTTTCAGATAAAAGAAGTATTTTTCAAAAATGCACTTTTACCAACTTTAATAGTGAACCCTTTTGAAATCCAATATTTTAAACTTTTATATATTAAATTTGACTAAATAAATTTATTCTTTAGAATGGGGACATAAAAAAATTTACAATGTCACACCCCAAGCTTCCACGGTACGCTTCTCTTTGAATAATATAGTAACGTGTGTTGTACGTAACTTCGAGTTCTAACACACACTGCAACCAATCAAACCAGCTGTAATGAATATTAATACCTACTTTTTAAAATTTTATAAATTCTATCTATCAAAATCGACTTCATTTTTGGATTCCTAATATCGAAATTATCTTAGGGTGAAATTTTGGTACTTTTCGGATAACTTTCACATTTTGATGAATAGTGAAAATTAGTAAATTTTAATTAAAAAAACTTTTTTAATCGAAATAATTCATAGTGATAAATTATTAATTTGAGTGGTTTTAAAGTATTTTTAGAATATATTTTTACCATTATATACAATGTTGGTCATTGGATGTAATTTCACATTTAAACCAGACATAAACAAGTGTCAATCTTTTGATAGTTATTATCTCTTAAAAAAACGCTATCTGTGTTGACGACGGAAATTAATGTTTAAATTAATTAATGAAACTAATATGTTCTGAATTTGGTAAAATAGACATCATTTTTTTATTCATAATATCAAATATAGCTTAGGCCTAATTTTTGGTATTTTTCTGGAAACTTTCATTTTTTGATGAATAGTGAAACCACTAAGTGGTAGGTAAAAAACTGAATTTTTCATAAAAACTTTTACCGCTTATGTGAGTGGAATTTCAAAAATCCGAGAGATACGGTTAATATCAATGAGTAAAATGTGGTTTAATTAGATGAAAATAATTTTTGGTGAATAGTAGCTTTTTACTTTTATTTACCACGGTTAAAAGTAAATAGGGTAATTAAGGGTAAAAATGATATTAATATTACCCGAACACATGTCCTAATTCTATTGGACAAGTGTATCTCGACCAAAAACAACCTTAGGAATAAAATATTACCATTTAGGTCCACTTGGATTAGATTAGGACATTTATTATTATTTAATTCAAAGAAGAGTTAAAAGAGTTAAAATCAATGTTTATTTACTAAAACATTTTTAGTATAGGGTTATACATAAGATCAATTCGATTGTAATTATTATTTATAAATCTAAAACGATTTCCTACATAATTATATTTTATTTATAATTTTTAGACATTAAATAATTTAATTTATTTCTGACAAATTGATGATGCAGTAATTACCATAATAGTGAAAAAATTAAAATAATTGATATTATAAATACCCAAATAAATATAATTTGAGACTTTTCTGAATTAAAATACTTTTATAGGTTAATATTACATGTTAGTATTTACTTAATTAACTTTTTTCGAAGTAATCATTCTGTTATGATTTTTACAAATATCAATTATTGAATAGTGGGAAAATTGACATAAAAGAGTTTTTCAAACAAATATTATATTATTAATTGATATGAAATTCCTAAAAATCTAAGGTTCGGCCAAGAGACATATATAATGATAGGTGTATCATTAATGGACCACTTTGTGGTCTCTTGGATGTATATAGTATGTTTATTAACCATATAATATAAAAATACAAAGAGACATTGTAAAAGTGAAACTAATTAACTAAGAGTTAATATTTAAAGATAAGGTTAATATAGTAACCCAAACCTGTCTAAATCATATTGGTTAAGTGGTTTTCGACCTATCCCCACCTTAAACTCTAAATAATACACTTTAGAGCCATTAGAAAGCGAATATAAATTTATTATAAAATAATATTTCTATCTTTTCCAAAGGTGCCCCTCACCCCTCTAATAAAAGGGAACTCCCCCTTCTCATTACTTCACACCTTCAAGGCCTTTTGGTTAGGCCATCCCCTGATAAAATACTCTCTCAACTTCCCTCACTACATCCTAGAGGCCTTATTTTGATCAGAAAGACATCCTATGGAGACCTTTTGATCAAATCAAAAGGAAGAACCCGAAGAAGAGGTAATGTTTTCACCACCCTTTTTCAAATTCATTTCTTCTTCAACTTATTTTTTATTTGGTATTCCTATCATAAAATAATTAACCCAATATATACTATATAATTTAATATTATTATAAATATGGTACAACCATATTCAGTATTCTATCCATCCTTTGAATGACATGTCATCATATGTGCGTACGTACGGCTTACCGTCTCCACGTCGTGGTGTAATTGTTATTCAATTTATTATTATTTGGATGGGTATAATAATGATTTGTAATTCATGTAAATAATAAATATAACATGATAATTATTCTTTATGTATGATATACCATCCAATTATATATTATTTTAATATCAAAAGAATGATATTGTCGCTCGTGCGTACGTACGGACTACCGTCTCCAAGAACACGATGAGATTCATTCTCCATCATATCCATTCAAGTATAATTCTCATTTCATGATTACAAATAATATTTAAGGACTTGATATAATTCTGGATATGAATAAGATACAACCTATCCATGAAAAACACGGCTTACATAACAAAACATATAAAATAAAACAAGTAAGTTAACACCCAAAACGACGATAATTCTAAAATATTATTAACAAAGTAATGTAAAAAGATCATATATGATATCATATTAATATATATGATTTTTGTATAATTTAATAACAATTATTTCACCATTATACAGGAGGTTAACCTACCCTAAACCAGGGAAAAGTACAAGGTAAGGGTTTATTTCGCATTCTCTTCATTATCTGAGGTTGTTTATACGTAATAATCTACTGAGATATCTTTATCATCCACATCCATGTTTCTAAAAAATATATTAGAAAACATTTTTAATATTTACAAGAATATGGGTTAAAGTCATTTATACCCTTGTTTTAATTTTTATAAGAGATTTATAAAGGAATCTTTCTGTCGTTCTCCAAACAAGGTGCTTTTAACCTTTTCGACAGAATTAAGGAAAGAATGTTTTTTTAACTTATACGGCAGGTGTAGTTATTTTCTGCCATTATAAAATTTTTGAATCTTACCTTACAATATTATAAGGATATTTTAAAATTAAATGTTTTATTTTAAAATTATGTGACTCTAAAATGATTTCAAAATGAATATTTTAAGAATTTCTGAAAGGTACTCTTTATCAAAATCAGAATTTTAAATGTTTTAATGATTTATCTTTCTATATCTTTTTAATTAATGTCCATGTTTTCAAAATGATTTTAAGGATTTATTTATATGGACATGAATGTTTTGAAATGATAATTCTTTTCAAAATTTTCAATGTGGTATGGGACACTTTGACTCAAAAATCTCTTTTAAATTACGTCCATTATAAATGTGTGACTTTTCAATGATTTCGAGAAAAGAGATATTTCTATCAAATAGTTTTGATTTCATCTATGTCAACATCCTTTGATGTATTTTAAGCTTATTTGAAGTGGATTTATTATGATACAAATCTTTTGTATTGTATTGAAGGTTTTTGTGATATGTTTTACTGTGGCTCTGTTATTTTTGTACCATTCATGGTTTATGGAGAAATTATTTACATTTCGTATGCTAGTTTTAATATGAATGTTTATGTTATGTTTAAACCTTTTCATATGGGAATGCATTGGACTTAGTAAGCGGTTGGTGGAGCCCTCTATAGCTCCTCGATGCATCGGTAGGTCTCATGAGACAAACTAGTGTCTTGGCATAAGGCCTTGAGAAAATCTTATTTTTAGTCTTGGCACGAGGCCTTGGATATGTGGTTATGATAGTATGGAATTAGGCATTCCTTCATTATGAAAGTGGTTATTGATATTTCATGTGATTATTCGATTAGTAGAATATCTATGTGAATAATAAATGGAATTATTTCATTATATTTTTGCCATACTTTGTTGAAGTTTATGTTTAAAAGGCTTTTGTTTTAGTTATACATTTCCATAAATGTTTATGCTTATTTATGAATGTTTCTGCTGTATTTCTTACCCTTACAGAGCGTTCGAGCTCACCCCTTTCTATGATTTTTTTTCAGGATTCCAAGAAGTATATTGTGATTGATATGCAAGGTTAATACAAGGGAATAATGGCATTCATAAAGGATTATTTATGTTGTTTTTTATGTTATGA
This sequence comes from Viscum album, assembly GCA_963277665.1. Taxonomy (NCBI): domain Eukaryota; kingdom Viridiplantae; phylum Streptophyta; class Magnoliopsida; order Santalales; family Viscaceae; genus Viscum; species Viscum album. The sequence continues at coordinate 747,886,876 of OY728138.1, read as the reverse complement.
AGTGTAATGTAACATTCATGTATTTAATCTATTTTCCAATACTGCTAAACTAATCGGTCCTTTGGGACTTGATTCCTTGTAATCATTCCAATGTATTAAAATAATGCCTCGACTCTGGGTAACTGGGTTCGGGGCGTTACATTTGTGACCATTCTAATTATATATAGCATGAACTTATTTTAATCCATCATAAATATTTTGTCTTGAAATCTTGGATGAATATTTTTTCCCAAAATTATTTCTATGAGAACTTGATCTCATATATTCATCATGAACACCCTAGATTCGTGATTGTTTCCTAGAAATTTCATTTTAAACCAACAAGATTAGGCTTTGAACTCATAGCTTTAATATCACAATCAAAAACTCTAAGTTTAGATCCTTAAATTTGATTGGTATTCGGTTTGGATACATGTTGTTGTTGTACTACATTAAAATGACCCTTCTTTTTTCCTTGGGGTAGTGATTTTATTAACATGTTTTTTTCTGCCTTTGATATAGGATATGATTTATCACTTATATTCTTTGTAATAGTTTTTTTAATAATATTATTTTTTTCTTAATTCTCAAGACTAACATTTCACCTTCTTTTATTAACTTTATTGTTGTTTTGTGATATTCAATTCACATCATCATATTATCTATTTATGATAGGTACATAAAAACAAAAATCATATCATTGATAACATATTTTTTATTTTTTTAGAAATCTTCAAGGCATTCAAGTTAGTTATTTATTGAAATATTCATTGTGTGTGATATTTTCTTCTATAAGGTATGTCTCTCTTATCCTCAACTTCCCCCCCCCAAATGAATTAATTTTGTTGTTTTCATGAATGGGAATGTTATTCCATCATTCCAGAGCTTCTAAAAAAACTTATATAAACACCAACAATAACCTATAATCCCTATTCCCCTCTTTTATGGAGTAGTATTTTTATATTTCATTAATTGTGAACCTTGCTGCTTTTGAGTGGAACCATCACTCTTTGGGACACTTTTAGGAGAACATATCTTCGTGATTATTTTCATATCAAACATTTATGTGGGGGATTTAACAAAATTTCCCTATCATCCATAAATTACAATAATTTGGATTAAAACCTATATTGGATAAATAAAAAATATTTTTACATAATATTATATATAGGTTATTTGATAACTTGTTTTGATGGATTTTTTCATTTGATTAGAGAATAATCTATTTTTCTTTACTGAATTATGATCCTCATTAGTGACTTTTCCAGAAGAATCTATTTATATGAAATTTGGGATGCTTGAGCTTGTAGTGATTTCTGATTCTTCAATATCACCTCCATCTATAAAAACTTCATGTTGAGGGAGTTATTATCATATCGACTGATCTTATCTTGTCTTCCCAATCCTCAATTAGTTTATTCATTTGTTTTTATGCATGTTTCTTAATTTTTGTAAATAATATTCATGATATATTAACCTATCATCTTTATCCTCTAGTTGAGTAGTTTTGAAAACCATAAAGACTTTGTGAAATATTACAAATGTATATACATACTCAAAAAAATATCAATGAAATATTTCTCATTTTTTTGAAATTCATCACTAGTTTAATAATATATTTCATTAAAAAGAAAAAATTAATTCATGCATTTATTTTTAATTTTTTTGAGAGTATCGGATATTCCAACATTTTTAGTAAATGCTTGTACCATAACATTATCCCCATTTTTTAGATATAATTTTTCATATTGTAGGCCCTTGAAAATTTATACAATATATTATTCCACTTATATGGGAACATTATTTAGATGGTCATTGAATAATGAATAAATATCACTAAGTAATCCATCATCATCAGAACCTAAGTAGGCTAAATTAGAAGAGTCGTTTTCAAAAGAAATGTGATAGGATATACCAATATTATTGTCATTAGATAGTGGTTTATCTACTATAATATTTAGATTCTTATTCATATGCCTTATCAGTCTTTTCATTCTTTTATTCTTTGTCTTAGTAAAAATATACAGATTTTTATCCTCAATAGTAACTTCCTCTTTTTTCCATCTAATATTTCTCACTCACATTTTGAAATATGGACTTCATAAAATGTATCTTGTATCTTCATAGGTATGATATGATATGATAGCACATGTAGTGCCCTATAATATGTAAAATAATAAAACTATAAGGGGGTGGTGAATCAATGGGGTACTTTTTTAAAAATCATTAATTTTAATTCAACATATTGAACATGTTATGGTTATAGATATTCTTAGTGACATATCACAATCTCTATACGTATTCATAATTAATCAAAGAGAGAATAACACACTGTATTTATAGGGTTTGGTAAAACGATATACCCTTTTCAATGTTGTCTATCTCCCAATACATATTCTCTATTATATAATAATGTTATTAAAATGGTTAAGGCATAAGTTTTTCTCATACACTAGTAATCAATCCTCTAGTTAATTCTGGTTATATGCCCAACAATTCAACTCTTTTTCATTTATTGGTTAAACTCACAATCCATTTATTCTTCTTCTTGTACTCCTTTACAAGTTAAACACCCCATCCCAATCCTCTTTAGCGATTAGTTAAATTACGTAGTCACAATATCCTTTTCTTTTCAATATTGTTGATACACAAATAGTAATATCTTTGTCTAGTATTTTTTTCTTATATAACAGTTGAAACTGATCTTATTCTAAAAGTGTAATGGATCTATTATACTCATGTAAAAATTCAATACCTTTAGTATCAAATATTAAGTGTTGGTTCCACTAGTCTCAAAACTCAATTTCCAGATCTGGTGGGATTGGGATATTCCACAAATTATTCAGTGATCTAAAAAGATGATATATTCTTCTTTCAATTATTCTCCCCTTTGACATCTCACATAGATACAAAGATGTATCTAACTGAATAAAAATATACATTCTCAAATGATGTAATATATCTATAATCATTTTATAAAATCAACATACCTTTGATACCAGCTTCTCAAATGATGAAATATATCTGTGATGCCTACCAGGTCTTCTCTCAGCAAGGAAAAAGGTATGCAACCTTCTGATGAGTTTCTATATTTGTAAAAGTTAAAATTTAGAAGGAAGTATTTTAAGGCCCTAAAGCATTATTAAATATAATAATGAGAATCTACTATTGTGTATGAAGCAATTGATCATGGATGTGGTGACGAGTGTGGTTTTCTTTATTTGTAGTTGTGATTTCTGGCTTGGGGTACATGCTTTCTTTACTTCTCTTTTATTTCAATAAATGGTCAGATACTTTATCTCTGGTTGAGATTTTGTAGTATATTTTATTAAAACTATAGGATCTATAATATATTCTAAGAACTCTCCATGATCTCTATGATAGTTATTGAAGATATTAAATTATTTATGGATCAATAAGGATTTAAAATTATATTAAAATCACCATTTAAAACACTTTAAATAATGATGGATTCAATAGTTCACAATTGTGTTTAATCATATTTCCCATAACATGAATAGTAAACAACCATTTTCATGCATTAAACAAATTATCTAAATTAGATGATCTCAAAACACCTACATAGAAATTTATTATGTGAGTGAATGTAGCTATGTGGATTCCCAATACAAACACCTACATACCAATCAACTACATCATTCATGGAAATTGGTTATGTGAATGAAATGACTATGTGGTTTTCAAATTCTACTAGATCGATCATTCAGAAAATTGGACCCCGAATGACTTCATAATTTACCTATATTGAAAAAATGGATACACGAATAACTTACATAGAAAAATAGATACATGAAACACCAACATGAAATTTCCTTTATCAATTTCTCAATTTAGGGAAAAATCTATGTGATTTAGAAATTTTTTAAATTGTATACATGGATCTAGAAACCATTTAGCAAGAAATTGAACCACATCATTTGACCTTCACACCTTCTAAAATAATCCATAGAAACCTATGGATGTAATTTAATTGGTGGAATATACTTTTGAAATCTTACTCATAGTCTTTGAATATCATCTCACAATTCCTTCCTTGATGTATTAGAATATTATCCTAACATCTTATTCAGGTTCTTTGAAGACAAAATCTCTCTTAAAACCTTTACATGATCACATGTCATGTGTGAATATATTCATCATCATCATAACATCTAATAACCACATAAATATTCTATAAAGTTAATCGTCTTTCATATTGTGAGGTGCAAAGACTAATTTATGATCTCATTAAATGTTGAAAAATTAAAGAGATATCAGTGGAGAATCCTTTGAAATATATACTAAAATTATAACATTCACCAGTAGCTCTTATTATATGAATCTATGACACACACTATAAACTCTTCTTATATGAATCTATGACTTGTTCAAGAAATTTTTGAGGTTTTTAGGTACTATTGTTTTGGAGTAGTGTCTTGGAGTACGTTTGGGTGAATTTTTTAGAAATACTAACAAACAGTGGGTTGTGCATGGTTTGTGTACGGTTTGACAAACCTTGTGACTAAACCATTACAAGCATGAAAAAATAGATAGATAGGTACTCATGGTTTGCGCACATTTGAAAAACCTCGTGAGCAAACCTTTCTAACCATGCAAACCTAGTGAGAGAGGTCTGCATAGTTGGCACACGGTTTTCCCAAACTGTGCGCACCTACCCAAGAAACAATGCACACATAATTAATTATACAAAAATCCTTTTTAAAACCACCTGAACCCTCAGAACACCCATTTTCAATCTTCTCTTGGTCTTGAATAAGTATAGGTGATCCCAGAGCCTTATAGAGGTATTCTAAATTTATTTGAACATATTTCATCAATATGAAAAGCCTAGATTAATGATCTCCTCTCTTATCGGAAAGTGGATTTCATCATATTACATTTCTTGTTCATTATTCTATCATTACTTGAACATTAAATATTATATATCCATAATTTTTAGAGATATAAAAATTTTAGTAGAGATCTAGATCTAGTATTGTGGAAAAATATCTTGATTTTCATGATCTTGATGCCTTTGATCTTAATTTTGGTTTAGGGATTTAGATCCAGAGATTGAATCGAAAATGTTGTGCCACTCGAATTTTGGGTATTTCTATTGGTCTATCATATATTAATAATCTAAGGTAGTTTCTCTAAATAAAACTCCCATAGTTTTGTATTTTGATAAGTGGATGTGAGTTTATGAAATTTCTAGCTTCCCTTGATAATTTATTTCCTAAATTGGAGTAATTAGGAATGTGGAATTGACTTGTGAATCCTTGATGATTAATTGATAGTTAAATCAAGGAATAAACGAAGGGGTTTGACCAAATTGATATTTATTTTCTGTATTGTATTTGGGTTAAGATATTTTAATTGAAATATAAAATCTATATCGTTAAGATGATTGATTGTGAAGATTTAATTACGAAATGATGTTTCTTATGTAAGATAATTAATTGTGAGAATTAATTATGGGCATAATGTTTATCAAAGATAATTAATTGTGGGAATTAATTATGAAAAGATTGTATTTTTTATGGGTAATTACTTCTGAATAATTAATTATGTAAATATAATTGTGTTGATTGACTAATTAATTGATTAATTAATTAATGGGTTTTGTGCTTATTTAATTGTTGAGTTAACTAATGGCCTTTCAAATGTTTAACTAATCATTGGATTATTAATGGAACGATGTGGATAATTCTTGTGAATTATAGAATAATTAAATGGATGTGATTTTTGTGGTTCTTGATATGGCGTTCTAGACCAACTAGAAGTTGGGTCATGGACATTGAGTTCATCCCCAATTGTTATCCAAGATTGATGTTTTAGGGTTCTAGGAATGAAGACTTACACCGAATGAGATATAGAGTTTTTGGAATGAAGACCTACACTAAATGAGATTTAGTGTGCTTTACATGACGTTCAACCCCAAATGAATGATAATAATGAATGATTATTCTAATGGAAAACATGAATTGAAACTAGGGATAATATAATGAGTAAAGATTAAATGATAATGTGATAACTATTTAATTATACATTGTATTTATTGCTTCATAAAACTACATACAATATCTTTTTATTGGACTTGTTTTAGACACTATTGGTGGTGGCCTACTGAGTTTTACTTGCACCCTATTTAGGCCGCTTGATTGGCACCTGAGTAGAATTTGTTATTATAGGACATGATAAGGGAATGGCCCTGTGACAAGTTTCTGTTTGGGATTGGAGCTTGGGAGAGGGAACTAGACATGGTTTGGTATCCACTATGTAGACTTTATGTCACTACTTTTAGTTTCATTGTATGCATCTGACACTTGCATTTTCATAACATGTTTTACCTTTCAGTTTAGTATTGTATTTTATTGTTTGACTATCATATGATATGGTAATGTACTGGTCATTTTTAGGCTTCTGCACTTTTTTATATTTTTCATCCATTTATGTTTTATTCTGATGAAATAGGGTATCATAACCTTTAGGCTAACTTACTAGACCCTCACTACAATTCATCACCCTATGGTGTATAAGGAGGCATTATTGAAGGAATATGGCCTACTAGCTCGGGTCACCGTTTAGTGGATCTCAGGTTGGGACATCACAAAGTGGTATCAATGGAGTTTTATTTTCCTTATTCTTCTTTTTTATTACTATTTTGGGAATGGTAGATATGATACTATAAATATTTGAGGATTGGAAATGAGCTCATGTGTAGGATTTTCAAATCCAGGTATGGAGGAAAATCCGAGTACTCAGGGTGGGGGTGTTGTGGTTGTTGTTTGTTGTTACATTTGGTTATTATTTCACCTTGTGTGATGCACTTGTGGTGTGAAGTGATACTTATTTATAAATTTTTCGAATTTTGATTTGTGTCCTAAAGATGAATGATACATCAGGTTGAATGCATCATTCTAGTTACTCAGGGTTGTTATGATATGCATCATTCTAGGCACTCATGGGGAAATGGGTTATGGGTATGTTGCTGAACATGAACTATTTTTCCTTGTTGTAAGATTTACACAATGATGAAAAATGAGAATAAATTTATGTGTAATGAGAACCATGATTAATGAAATGAGTATGGTTAATTAATTAATTTTCGAATTAATTATTGAGAATTTATGTACCCTTCTTAAACAATACCTAGGAGTATGATGGTTAAGGGTAGTGATAAGGCCTCGGTGATGACCGTGTGCAGAGAAAAGGGGGAGAAGACATTTTGAAACATGTTGTTTTAGTTTCTCCTCTTACTTAAAAGTTATAAGGTTGATTTATGAGACCTAAAACGTGTGTTTGGCCATGTACATATATGCCTTCGTGACTCTTGTTGAAGGAGAGACCGATGGGTATGACCCCAATTGAACTTCCAGACATGGAACCTAAGGCACCATTGGTGCATGCTGAGGGGAAAGGAAAAAATTCTGATAGAACTTTTCTCTTTTCATGAAATTCATGGAGAGAGACCCAAGGTGGGTTATTAAAAGAATGTTTGAGTTGACATGAGAATTTCAGCTGTAGCACCCTTCAAATTTTACTGGAAAAGGTGGACCTGAGAGAGTTGAATTTTTGATGGAATCTATATAGATGATACATGACCATTTGGAGACTAAAGATGGGAGGAGGGTCATGTTGGCTACTTATATGCAATGGGGGTCAGAAAAGCATTGGTGGGGCATTCATGTATGATCAGGACCGACAGATGATATGTTATGGAAGGAATTTCTAGAGAAGATCATGGAGAACTTCTATCTAGACACACTAAGACAATAGAAGGCTTCAGAGTTTATGCATCTGACCAAATTAAGAATGTTCTTAATGTATTGTGTTGAAAATTATAGAAATTTACTATGTTTTGGTCTATATTTGGCAGAAGATGAGGCTTCTTCAATAAAATGATTTCTGGACGGACATAGGTGTGAAATTAAGTCCAAGGTAAATATATTTAGTCTGAATAAATTCTTAGAAGTGGTTAATCAGGATCTCATATTTTAGGGAAACCTGAAGGAGGCTTCTAGTACTAGACAATTAGATATCCCTAGATGATCAGGTGGTGTTCCTTCTGAGAGCATAAAGTTCCATCACGAGAACCTTAGTAAGGACAGTAGAAAGAAAGGTGGATAGTCATGAAGAACTATTTCACCATATCATACTCATGTGCTTTTACACCAGTGTGGTAGGAATGGCCACTATCATACACATTGTCCTTGACCACTAGTATAGTGGCTATTTGGTGGAAAGATGGGGCACCTACAGAAGTCATATAGTATGTAGTGACAATATGGTGCTAAGGGATTATATTCCCAGAGTCAGAGTGTGGGAAGGGGGTCTTCTACACTATATAGGTCTGGAAACTAGAGTTCTAATGGAAGAGGTGATAAAGGTATTAGATGTGGTGCTTCAGGATATGAGCGCTCGTATCATTAGAGTTGTACTACACAAGGGGGTCAGACGACAAGACATGAAAGAGGGGTAGGACAGTTACATGTAGTGTAATATACACTTGTTGAGAGTGAGGCTGGCCCATTGATAGTGAGAGGTACTATTCTATCTTATTCTTCTTTATTTCATTCCTTGTTTGATATTGGTGCCACACATTCCATTATATCAACAAATCTTGTTAATGGTTTGATCCTATAGGTGGAGTTCATAATCGAGGAGTTGAATATTGATACATTGTTGGGAACATGGTCTAGGGATATCTATTTATGCATGGAATGTTCACTAAAGATCAGAGATTATCATTTTCATTGAGATATCTATGTCCTTGATATAATGGGATTTAACATGATTAAGGGTATGGACTGGCTAGTCGAAAACTGAGCCCACATATACTGTTACCTCAAGAGATTGACCTTTTTATATCCTAGGGATGACCAGTATGTTCATCGTGGAAAATGAGATATCCATGCCATCCAAGTTGGGATAGTTAATCAGAAACTAGGAGAGATCATAGCCCAAGTTTCTAGTCTTTTGTTGGATGATGGCAGTGGTAGTCAAGTGGTCCTTCCACGAGAAGTATAACTATTCCATGATTTTCTTCCTGAAGACTTTTTAGGGATTACACTTGAAAGAGATGTAAAATTAACTATTAAGCTCATGCATGGGGTTGAGTCGGTATCTATTCCACCTTATATATTGGAACCAAATAATCTTCAAGAGATCAAAACATAGTTAAAGAAGTTGGAGGATAAAGGGTTTATCTGTCCAAGTATGTCGCCTTTGGGGATCACCCATTTCTTTTACAAGGAAGCTGATGGGAGTTTACTCTTGTGTGTCGATTTACCGAAAGCTGAATAAAATGACCGTGGAGAACCGATATCCTCTTCTGTGTATCGATGATCTATCTAAACATATGATGGGGGTTTCTGTGTTCTCAAATATTGATATGAGATCAGGGTATAATTAGGTGAGATTTAAGACCTCTCATATACCAAGAATTTCTTTCATAAGAAGGTATTTCCTTTATGTACTTGTTCTGATTCCTTTTGGGTGAAAAATTCTCAACGAGTGTTTATGGCCTTGATGAATGTGATATTTCTTCCATACTTATATCAGTTTGTGGTTGGTTTTCTGGACGACATCATGGTGTACTCTAAGCGTCATGATGATCATGCCCAATATATTGATATCATCCTGGGTACATTGAGATAACATTAGCTATTTTCCAAGCTATCTAAATGTATGTTTTGGATTTACATGCTATAATTTTTGGGGCACATAATCTCAAAAGAATTTGTGGTATTGGAACTAGAAAACTTGAATGCATGGGTTTCATAGGAGTATCCAAAAAAAATTTGGATCACTAAATCTTTTTGGGATTAACTGGTTATTATAAGAGGTTCAACAAGGAATTTTCCCAATTAGCAAAACCACTTTCAGTTTTGAAAAAGAAAGGGTATAATGCTTGATTGGACTAAAGAATGCGAGAATGCTTTTTAGAAGTTGAAAAAGCTCTTGAAATCAGCACCAATTTTGATCTTACCTGAGTTTGGTGAGGAGTACATGGTGTATTGTGATGCTTCATGGATCAGACTCATATCTGTGTTGATGCAAGGGGATCATGTCATTTATTATGGGTCTCATTAGTTGAGTCCACATGAATGAAATTAACCTACGCATGACCTCCAGTTGGAAATAGTGGTTGATAATATTTATTGTTGGTGACACTATATTTTTGGTGAAAATTTTACAGTTTTTACAGATCAAAAATGATATGTATATATTTTCATAGCATGACATGAATATTCAGCAGAGAATATGGGTAGAATATATACAATACTTTGATTTTGAACTGTAATATACACCCAAAAAGGGGAAAGTTTGTCTGGATGCTTGAGCCGGAAAACTCAGACTCAGTTGGTATATGATTCAAGTGAAGAGCGGAATATGATGACGTTGCTGGCGGAAATTCATGTGGTAGTTTAGGAGAGTTAGAAGAGGATGACCCATGTTTCTATAGCTATGGAATCTACACTCTTGGGATAGATCAGGGCCAGGTAGTATGAGGATTCAGAGTGTTTATCCTTAAGGGAAAGCATTTACTATGGGGAGACACGTTCAGACTGGATAATAGATGAGGATGAGGTTGTCCATGTGAAAAATCAGGTTGTTATGCCTACAATTATGCGAGAGGAACTCATATGAGATTTCATTCCTCAAAGTGGGTGGTACATCATGGGGTTAAAAAATGTACCTTGACCAATGATGTCTGTTTTGGAGGCCAAGCATGAAAAAGTATATAGAAGGTCTCATAACAAGATGATTCACCTACTAGTAGGTGAAGGAAGAGCATCAATGACCCGGAGGCCTAATGCAGTCATTTCCTATTATGAAATGTAATTGGAATGATGTGACTATGGAATTCATGGAATGACATCCAAAGAAACATTGGAAGAATGATGCTATTTGGGTCTTTGTGGATTGACTAATAAAGGTATCACATTTTTTCCAATTAGGGAAACCTTTATAGTAAAATAGTTGGGAGAATTTTATGTACAAGAGATATTTTGTTTTCATGGGGTGCCATAGACTATAGTTTCCGGCCGTGGAACACACTTTACTTAATGGTTCTGGAAGGTATTACAGAAGGCAATTTGTAGAAAGGTTTTGTTAAGTATGACCATCCACCCACAGATATATGTGAAGTTAGAGTGTACTATACAACTATTTGAGGATATGTTGTGATCATGTCTGCATGACTTTTGTGGTTCTTGGAAGAAGAACCTGGATTTAGTGGAGTTCCCCTATAACAATAGTTATCAGGAAACTATATAGAGGTATCCATAAGAGTATATTAATGGTAGACCTTTTATATCACCACTATATTGTCTAACGGCGGGTGAGTCAGATCTGTTGAGACCGAGTCTCATTCAGGAGACATCGGAGCATGTGCAGTTGATTCAAAAACATATTGCTACGACTCAAAGTAGGTAGAAGTCGTATGATTATAGATGGAGATGACCACTAGAGTTTACAGATGGTGATCATGCATTCCTTCATGTGTCTCCAAGATTGGGTCACCATATGATACAAAAGTAGGTCAATTTGGTGCCCAGTTTCATCGGGACATTGGAGGTGCTAGAGGAAATCGGGCCAGTGGCATGACAATTATCCCATCAATAGAAATTCAGTGCTAGGCATGATTTTTTCCATGTGTCAAAACAATGGAGGTATCACCCCAACCCTTCTCATGTGAATGATGTTGAAAAGGTTGACCTCAAGATAAATGCGTCCTTTAAATATAATCTGATACGTGTGTTGGTTCGTAGTGATAAAGTGTTATAGAGAAAGACTGTGCCATTATTTCATTTGTTATGGAAACATGGAAGTGTTCAAGAGGAAACATTGGAATGGGAAGCAGACATGAGGGATCAATGGATCAATCAATTTGGATCAGAATCTTAGAAAAGTTTGCGAGTGAAACTCAAGGATGAGCTATTTTATGGTGGGGAGATTGTAAGATCCCAACCTTTTCCAGAGTCATCTCAAGTGAATTTTAGGTAATTTTTGGGTTCTTTATGTAACATTGATTTTGAACAGTGTCTTGGGGTGCATTTGGGTGAATTTTTAAGTGATGTTACCCAGTTAGGATACAATTATCACTGATAGGGGGAGGGGTGATTCAGTGGTGTCTTTTATTTTTATGTTTCATTTCAAATGAAACAACATTCACCTCATATTTAGGATCTTCTTCCTTCCTTAACAAAATTCAAACACACATCTATAAGAACACAAGAATTTGCAGGGTTCACTACTCAATGAGATTAGCTAGTCCTTGTTATCGTATAGAGATAATCTTGTACCACAAAATCCACTAAAGAGATAATCGTTTTATATGGAATACAACTAGTGGGATATTACCTTCCACTTGTGTAGAACTTCGGACACAATCTTTATGTTTGTGTTCACGCTCTTAGCACAAATAGGGTAATACAATTTCTCTATGTTTCTTAAAAAACCATTACAAATATAATCATTTAAAACAAATCTTATCTTTCCTATCGAGAAGATAATAGGAACTACCTGGACTTCGTAATAGTACTTAGTCATATACCCCAGTCATATCTTGATCCACTTGAAAGAACTTATTATTTAATTTGGGTACTCAAATATTCAACTCGCAGATCTCCTTCGCAAAGCTCCCAGATTCGCAGAGCACTATAGATCAAAGCGATATCTAGTTCGTAGAGATCACTAGATCCCAGAAGTAACTATTTCACAGAGTACATATTTTTCTTTTCAAAGTCTATTTCTTTTTCAAATATTAATGGCTCATCGTGAAGCTTCTTTCTTTCATAGAGCTTACTTCCTTCGCAGATCTTGTTTTCTCCGTGAACCTTCTTCGCAATTTGAGAGCTCTAAAATTCTTTTTAAGTCTCACTAATTTTTTCGAGGGGGGAGGGTCTTATTTATAGGAATTTTCCATGGACTCTATAATCGTCCATCCACCTCAACACCATGTCATCACCAAATCACATAGCTCCAAAATTTCTGCCAAAATTCACTTTGTTTCATTATGAATCATGGTAATTTTATGGATTTGCAAAGATCTTCATAATTTCAAAGCATTCTATCAAATCCTTTGTGTTGCCGTGATGCTTCTTCTTCTTTTGCACTGCCAGAATTCTCTTCACCTTCACCGCCATAATGCTCTCCCACCATGCTCTTTTCCTTGACCATTCACAGATCTCGTCGTAATCACGAAAAACCCCATCAACATTCTTCATGTATTCACGAAATCTACTTCATGAATCCCATCTTTGTGAAATTCATGCCTTTGCTATGTTTTTATGAGATTTTCAAGAAAATTCACTTTCTAAAATGCTATCCCAACTCCGAATTTTGGACCCCAAAATTTTAGAAAACACTTGAAGACTACACCACCTTAGACAGTTGCTTCTAAAATACCAACCATACTGATTGAAAACATAGTTTATCCCCCTTTCCTTTATAAAAATTTTATAAAACTTCTCCAACCAACATATGATCTTTGTAAAATACATACCAGCAAAGCATCGTCATATTTACCATGGAAGGTATTGTAACATTCCTATATTTCCTCACCGACTTATACAAAGTTAATTGATTTCATTTATTCTCAAAATTCCTTGAAAAAAATACAAGACTTTATTCATCAAAACAAATCATAATCCTAATTGGTCCCAACATTAAGAAAAACTAATGGATAGTGGGTCGTTCATGGTATGTTCATGGTTTGATAAGTCGTGTGACTAAACCATGCCAACCATGAAAACCTAGATAGAGAGGTCCATAAGGTTTGTTCATGGTTTGAAAAAACATGAAACTAAATCTTGAAAACCGTGAAAACCTGTAAAGAGTGGTCTATATAATTGGTGCATGGTCATCTCGAACCATGCACCCCTACACAAGAAACCATACACACATGATTAATTACCTAAAAATCCTTTTTAAAACCACCCTAACTCCCATAACTCCCATTTTTTGACCTTGGCATGGGCTTGACAAATTCTTATGACACCATAGCCTCTTGAAGGGATTTGAAGGTGATTAGAACATTTTTTGTTATATTTAAATCATAGATTGAAGATCCACTCTTTTACTATTAAGTGGATTTCATCCCATTACTTCTCCAATTCATTTCTCTGTCTTTCCTTGATCATTTCATAGAATATCTCCATTGTTTCCATGGATAAAAACATTGAGTAGATATATAGATATAGGATTGTGGATCTAGATCTATATTTTAAGGATCTTGATTCCTTTGATATTAATTTTGGTTTATGGATTTAGATCTAGAGCATGAATTGATGAAGTTGCACTGCTCAAATTTTAGGGATTTCCATTGGGCTAACATATATCAATAAAATGAGGCATGTGATCCAGATAAAACTCTTATAATCACGGATTTGATATGTAAATGTGAGTTTATTGATTTTATAGCTTCCCTTGATAATTGATTTCCTAAATTGGAGTAATTAGGAATGTGGAATTGACTTGTGATGCCTTTGTGATTAATTTATAATTTAATCATGGAAAAAATAAAGTGGGTTGAACAAATAGATATTTATTTTGGAGATTTGTTATGGGTTTAGATATTTTAATTGAGAAATTGAATTTATTGTGTAAATAAAATTAATTTCAATGAATTTATTATGAAATTATGTTAGCTATGTAAGATAATTAATTGTGAGAATTAATTATGGGCCATAAAGTTTATCAAAGATAATTAATTTTTAAAATTAATTATGAAATGTTGAGATTTGAAATGGATAATTAATTTTGATGAATTAATTATGGTAAGAGAATTGTGTTGATTGATTAATTAATTGATGAATTAATTAATTGTTTAAGTACTTAGTTAATTGTTGAGTTAACTAATGGAGTTTGAAATGTTTATCTAATTGTTGGATTAGTAATGGAATTATGTGGATAATTCTTCTGAATTAAATAACGGTAAAATGGTTGAAAATTTCTTAGTTCCAGAAATGGTGTTCTACACCAATTATAAGTTGGGACTTGGAAAGGACATTCCTCCCCAAAAGTTATACATGATTCAGATTTTGGAGTTCCAGGAATGATGACCTACACTGAATGAGATATGGAGTGTTAGGAATGGTGACCTACACTGTGTGAGATTTGGGGTGCTTGACATGATGTTCAACACCAAATGAATGATAATAATGAATAGTGATTCAAATGTAAAACATGAATTGAAACTGTGCCTAATATGATGAGTGAAAATTAAATTATAATGTGATAACTATTTAATTATGCATTGTTTTTATTCCTTCATAAAACTGCATACACTATCTTTTGACTGGACTTGTTTTAGACACCATTGGTGGTGGCCTACTGAGTTATACTCACACCCTATTTGGGCCGCCTGATCAGCACCTGAGTAGACTTTGTTGTTACAAGACATGATATGGTAAAAGCCCTGGGATAGGTTGTTGTTTACGATTGGGGCATGGGAGAGGGGACCGTATGTCGTTTGGGACTCCCTATGGAGTCGTTGTGTCTTTACATTTGGTTTCATTATAGGAACTTGATACATGAATTGTCATAGCATGTATTACCTTACAGTTTTGTATTGTATTTTCTTGTTTTAATATCATGCTACATGGTAAGGTACTAGTCATTTATAAACATCCATTATTTTTTATTGTTGTTTTCTTCTGTTGGTGTTTTATTCTTATAAAAGATGGTATAGTCTCCCCAAGACTGGCTTACCATACCCTCACTACTATTCTGCACCCTCTAGCATATGGGGAGGCACGCTTGAAGGCATGTGGCCAAATGGCTCAGGGCACTTTTTAGTGGCACCCAGGTCAGGACATCACAACAAGACTTTGTGGGTCACCAATAACCACATAAGTGGACTTGATCCAAAAGAGTCTTAATCCATGCTCTACCTATATTTTAAAAAATGATAAAGATTGAGGTGTGAGCATAACAATGACTAATATGGATACCAAAGGATAATATACACCAAATATTTTTCCTTTAAATAGGAATCCAATCATCCTAGTTTGAAAATAATATTTATTAAAATTAGTATTTTCTATTATTGTCAATAAAATTTATAAAAAATGATTTTGGAAAAACGTAATCTTCTTTTACTTCCATAACCATTTACAATTATTAAGTGAATTTCTATTAAATAATTTTAAAGAAATAATAAGCTAATAAAATAAAATTTTTAGTGAAAAAAATAAAGAAAATTATAACATTTGGTTCTTCAAAATAGGTTAAATAAAATATGTTTTTTTATTATTTTATAGATGAAATGGAAAACTAAGAAAAGGATCATACAAAACAATATCAAAGAAAAAAGGATAATATATGAAGAATTACTATGGGAAATTACTAAGTATCTAGGTTATTTGGGTCCCAAGGATTCTCAAGCTCTCGTTGATTGAACCATATAACCCGTATCACAAATAAAAAAATATAGAGGATGAATCCAAAGTTCTATTAGTCCCTAAATTATCATCATGTTCTTTAGTTGGTGTTATTTCATAATCCTTCCTTTGGGCTTGGGATGGGGCCCTTCCAACTTGGCCATCATACTAGTCCTTTGTCCACCCACCTAGGTACCAAGGATTCTAAAGTACTATTCCAATACCAGAAAAAATAATGGTGGTTTATTTTGGAAAACCAGGTTTATATCACACAAGACTACAAAATAAGAATATGCAGTACCTCACCCACTGCACTACCAATGTGAAATTCCTTTCTCTAAAATCCCAAACATCATTCCCCATTGTATCAAATCTAAGTTCCAGAAAAAATGATGGGATTTCATTGGAGGTAACATCACTTTTTTAATGTTTTTAGAAGGTTCCAATGAGGACTTATATTTATTAAAATAATTATTTTTCATTTGGAAAACAAATTTTTTATACCAAATATTTTACTTTTTAAAAACCCATTGGAAATTTAACATGCTTCACTTATCAGATGAGGTTAAAAACCAGATTAATAAACACAACCCATGATCTAAGTTTAGATAAAAAGTCGAAAACCACACAACAAAATTTATTAATAACCACATCCATTTTTTAAAGAATATACATATAATATAACAATGAAAAAACCCTTTTGAAATACAAAAAAATCAGGTAGTTTGATTCAAAGCCTTGGGAATAGGGAACCAAACTCAAAACATGACACCTTTGATGAAATCCACCATTTTACACTTACATTCATATGAACCTTCACCTATATAGAAATACACATGTATCCCCAATGTACGTATTGATATTACTATGAGTGAATATGTACAAGGGGGTCCTTATATATATCTATATTTTCATAAACATGTATGTCACCTTCCAAGAGCTACATCATACCCTAAACACATATACACCTTGATATATATACATATATACCAATTTTCTAATGTATATGTTCCCTTATTAATGTGGGAATATATAAAATTTGGGTATATATATATACATACCTATAGATGTATATACATGTATGTCATATCCAAGGATCCATAAGTCATCGTGTAGACAAAAAATGGTCCAAATCCACCTTAAAGAGGTATAATGAACACTGAAAAATTATAAAGAGCCCAAAAGTGAAAAAATATATTAGTAAAAAACATTCATAGAATAAAAACAAATGAAACTTTTTGTCGCTGAAATATGTGCTACTGGAGAAATGGAGAATGTTTTGGCCAATTTGAGATCTGTTTAGGCTCAAATGGCACCAAAATTATTTAAAGATGTTTTTCTTGAAAAGATCCTTCATGGAGACCTCTCTCCTATATGCATGGAAAGGTAGATGATGGTACCTCTGTGATTATGATTAACACAATAACCACATGAGCATATTTGAAAGTACCTATGTGAGTCTGATGGAGCCTTACAACTTTGTGGCATCCTTTTTTCTTCGTAACAGGCCCCGAGAGCATTATGAAATGGGTTACCTATAAATATGCATGGCCCAGACCTTTCATATAATGGTATCCCATATTGAAAAAAACCCAACAAAAGAGAACCTTACCCAAAAATGGATCACCCAAGGTACTTGAGAATCATGATCCCTTCTTTCCTTTGTTCCTCTAGCCTCTATCTATGGTTGGGATGACTTTTGAAAAGGCCTTATCCGTTCATTAAAAAGGGATACCTGCAGATTTCATGAGGTTTCTCCAAGAATTAATCCTTCATAAATCACCCTTATATTAATTCAGTCATCTATACCTAGGCAATGGTCACATGCTTTGCGAATCACTTTCCTCTAGAAATTACCTTTCCTTCATGATGCAATAAAGATTTTGAAAGATCCTCTTAGTGAGGCACGTGGATTATGATACCCTCTTCTGTGTGTCCCTCCAGGCTTCCACGTGGTGATTCATGGTTCCTCAGGTGGTATACCTTGTTGAAATTTCATACCACTTGATTTTTTTTGCATAGGTATGCTAATGGATCATTCTTTTTGAAATATCCATGCTAACATGGACCCCCTGAGTGAACATTCATCCACCCCACTTCTGTCAAGAATTTTTTAATCCTTTTATTCACAATGTATGGGTGGGTATCAGTTATATAAGTCTAAGGAATGATGAGTGAGCCCTCCTATCCAGAGCTTCATGAAATTAAACTGCCAATTCCCATAGTCCTCAGCACACGATGTTAAAATTTAGTATCACCCCATGAAAATCACATCGGGTGTCACACCTAAGGAATTATCAATACCCACTCATCTCCATAAGATTGAGATATTCTGTAAACTCCATATATAGAATGACATCCTCCTCACATGAAATGAGATCCCCTATGGACACCCCTCCTATAGTAAACCCTAATCTTCATCTCCCTAGTCCTCTAACCATGTGTAAACCCCATCTTGTCAATGGGAAGCTAGCTATGTGTAACCATTGATTCCATCATGAACTATGTGTAATTCGATCCCTATCTCTTACACAGATGTAAGAAACCTCTCAGAGGTTCAATCAAGAAAATATTATATCCACATCAGTTCAATCTCATCCTTACCGTGTGATGTTAAACTACATGGGATACCTAAACTATGTGTACATTGATTCCTAGACATTGGAATACATAGGAATCCTCTAAAAGGTTCAATCCCATCACCGAACACACCCTATCTATTCCATCCATTTCACTTCAATACTTCCACTACCTCCATTATAATTCTTACCCAAGCTTCAACATTTCAGTGAGATCTTTCCATCCACATAATCATTGTTCCTAGAATCATTTGGGAAGTTATCTTTTAATAAGTACCACATAATCCACATCATATTTCCAAGTGTGGACCTCTTGAGAAGGGCAGTTATCCATGTGTAATATGAAAATAACCCCTCTAACTACAAGGGGTTTAATCCTTGTTTTATACAAAGAGATTGAATTAATCATCCCCAAGGTTCAATGAAAACCAATGGTAGACCTTGGTGTCCCCCTCATTGGGGTCCACCTCCCTGATCCGCCCTCAGTGGTGTCTATATCATCCTTCACTGTGTGACATCTTTCCTTTTTTGGGACACATCACCTGTGTTCATCGTTAGAGGTGTTCCCGCCCATCCAATGTCAAACATTAGTGCCTCCCACTAAGGGAGATAATTTTTCATGGTGTGACATCTTCCATTTATGGGATGCACCACCTTGGGTCCGCTCTCACTGGGCATTATAATCCCTTCATCCATCCAGTAATCCTTCTAGGTGTTCTATCCTAGTGATCCACCTCTATGATCTGCCTCCATGGGATGTTCTGATCACTCTTATCCTATATTTGAAAGATGTTAAACTCATACCCCACATCTTTTTAAACAATATATTCTAGACCAAAACCTTGGAAGACATGCCTTAATTGTTACTATCTCTACAAGATATTAAACTCACATTAAACCTCTTGTTAAACATAGGATGAATGAGGAAAACCTTGGCAGACATTTCATTGGCATATGATACCCTAAAATCACTATGGGATTACTTGGGTTTATGTTCCCTTGAGAATCCCTCTTTTGAGGAAGAATACAGGCTCTCCATTTTTTTAGTGTCGAGACATGCCACTAATGCCCAATGTGACTACTTTCCTGACTGAAGGTTTCTGCCCTGACTTGATGCCTTGGAATATAGAAATATAAGAAGTTTAATTAACTAGAATCCAAAATTATATGAAAATGGTAATGAGGTTCATGAACACTTTCTTAATCTTGTAGGGGGACCAAGACTCGGTGACAGATTCTGATGATAAATCCATAGATGGGGGACTAACATCTCATCATCCCATTTCAATCAAAAAGTAGACATACCTAAAGAATTGATTAATGTTTCCCGCCTTTGGAAATAATGAATGTAGGGTATAATACTATCTTTCCACAAATCAAGTGACGATGCGGGCGGAACCCAGCAGAAATCATCAGAAACATAAAAACTGAAACCTTTGTGAACTCTACTCCTCAATATGGGATTAGTATTGTTCAATAAATTAGCAGATTAGTGTGTCACTAGATCTTTCTATACATCACCAGGTCATACCAATAATATAGTGTGCATGGAATGAAACACACTAATATTTGGGGTAGTTAATCATTGGGAATTCATGGCTATGACATCATCGACATGGAACTCTCTCTCCAGTCATGGAAAATTGGACAATGTTGGGGCATTGGTCAATGAATTTCTTGTATCCATATTGATAGCTAAATATACTATCTTTATAGGATCCCAACTACAAGAAACCAATCTACCCCCACCTAACGACATAGGTGTAGACGGAATTTCGATATGGTAATCCCACATGACCCCAACGCTGTCATGACTTCATCCATAACCGTGGCTAATAGGCACCCATGCCCCATCTCACCCTCTGAAATCATTATGTGAATGTTCATAAAAAACATTGTTCATAGATATGAGTAGGATGCAAAATTAAATTGAGGGACATGACCTGCGAAGACATGGAGGATTTTTCACATCGCCATTACCACCACCCCCAAGGGTTGTGCAGGGAGCCACTACTACCTACTCACATGTTCAACTGATCTAGGATCCTCTCTTCAGAGCGATAATGTGACCCAATCCCCAATTCGAAGGAGTGAATGGATATTTATGTCCTCCTGAAAATGAAAAATGATTGGGAGCTACCACGAAGGCCCCCCATGAGGCCCCATTAGTGCCACCAACCGGTCCCTGAGGCTGATGAACAAGTCTATAACCCTACTCCACTGGACTCAGTCTTGAAAACCTGACCCTAACATTGAGCCCAATCCATGAAATATTCATTTCAGGGGGATTAATATTCAACAACTCTTATGGCCCATTCCACCCCAGTTTATTTTACTGGATCCATACCACTGCGGTGCCAAGATTGACTAGTTTCTGATCGAAATGGAGGTCTCAGCCACCCCACAGGCAGGCTTGGTTGACTCTTTTGGTTGTCAGTACCAATAGTAGTCATCATTCACTGACCCATGAAAATGAGATTCAATAAAAATGCCCTCCCCATTCCATAACTATTTTTAGTTGAGTTACTCCCCACTCTCATGACTAGTGTGGAGGTCATACCCATGTTCTCAGCAACTATCCAAGTGGAGGTCCTCCCTGTATTGTTAATTTCTATCCCAGAGGCTTTCCCCATGCCCATGATTCCAAGTATAAAAGGAAGGTCCTCCTTATTTAATTGACTAGAAACATGAAGGTCCTCTTCATGTCCTTTCTGTATCACATGGAGGTCCGCCCCATCATAGCAGCATTGCCCAAAGAGAAGGACCTCATTACTGCATTACCATCTAATATGTAGGCTCCCTCCATACTACAACCAACTAGAGTGGAGTTTCTCCCGACTTTAGTAACCACCAAAGTAGAGGCCATCCCCACTTCATCAATGATGATTATGAAGTTCTTCCTCATGTGATCACTTCCAATTAGCACAGAGGTCCCCTCCATTCCTCCAACATCCAACATGGAGGTCCTCCCCTTGTTCTCACAAGCACCATTGGAGGTCCTCCCCACTCCAGCACCCACCACCATGGAGGTCCTCCTGCACGTATGGAAGCCAATATATAATTCCTCTCTATAACTCATTCGACATATGTTGAGGTGATATTTACACCTCAACTAATCAATTTGGATGTTCTTCCCACTCCCACAATAGTCCAAGAGAAGGTCCTCCCAACATCGATGGAAATAGGTACGAAGGTCCTCCTTGTATCCAAAAAAATCAACGTATAGACCCTCCTCACACAGTAAACCTACAAAAAAAAGGTCCTCCTTATGTAGAAAATGTTACCTATCCCAACGAGCTATCCCAAGGTAGAAGGGTGAACCGTCGCCACAAGAGGAATAACTCCAAGAGTCCCTATGTTATGAATCTTTTTCACTTCTATAATTATAAAGTTTAGTGGGACCCATAGTATGAAACTTCACCCTAATATCACGTATCAGAGTGTAGGTTAGGTGCCCAAAAGGTCAGTTTTATCATCCTAAAATATTAGATCCACCGGATCATTGAATTACTTTGTAGGTATATGCAAGTAGAAAAATATTTGGCACCCTTCTAGAGACTCTCCATAAGGCCCTCTTTTACCTCACTGGCTTCATTCTCTACCTCAACACGAGATCATAGAAAGTTATTTTGGGGCATGATAGGTGAAAAGAACCTACTTGGTTCACAACTAATAGCCACTTCCCTTGCACATTAAGAAGTGGTAAATACCCCATCTAATAGGGACATTATTATGTTTTTAGTACTATCTCTAAGAGATGACTCAGTGAGTGGTGGTCAATCATCTCTCCAACGTTTTCTCCACCAGAAATTCCTCCCCTACAACTATCCATATAATTGAAACTACAAGTTCCTTAGACAACCCCAATAGAATATTGTGGAAACCTAGAGTTAGACCCTGCTTCTGAGCAGAGAACCTTTTGGGACACTCTATCCATAAATCAGTTTTTTGAGATGTTTTGGCCAATCGCTACTCTAGAATTCAACATTCCTGGGTCGCTCACTTAGGATGAGATTTTCTTCTTATGTCAAACCTTCAAGGTGATGTATTTCTACCTTTGTGGGTATCAGTTGGCCTATCCAAATATCTAGAAGCATTTTCATGTCAATGGTCAGTAGTGTTGCATGGTTGAGTTAGTAGTGCTTCCCGTGGCTTAGCACCCTGCATCACTCGGCTATCACAAGACCCATCAGAAATGATGTGTTCAGAGGTTCACCATGCACCAAAATAATTATTGGAGAGGTGACCCAACACATTAAAATCCATTGATGGGGTATTATGATTCTATGCATCTCAGTATCATCATATGAAAACCTAACTTGTTGGGACATATCGAGGATATTCCTCCAGATGTAGTCATGATGAATATGTATGACCTAAATCCAATCAAGGATAAAGACACCAAGGTGGGACTTGATAAAGATGAATCACCTCTGGGGGTAGTGTAGTACCATGTTTACCCTCATATGGTTATCATCACTCACCAACATAGGTATATTATTGGCCTTTCAGAGCTCACCAAGTCATTTCCCTTGGGTTTATATCCCAACAAGGGTAAAAGACTAACTAGGACCTCTAAGCCCTCTGATCTGACTAGTTCAATGCAAAAGATTGAGGTTGATACTACTAAGGCTTCTTTACTCTACCAGCTTTCAGAAAAAATAAATTTCATTGACGAGCTCCTTTCGGAGAACCTTTCATAATAGAATCTTGATTAAGGTGATCCTCAATAAAATCTGTTCCCTCATCCACTATGGATGTTGGGAAAACCACATGCCCTCATGGGACAAATTCCTTTTATCAATCACAACAATCGCATGAATCCCATAGGGTAGAGATCAGATCCTACAACAAGTGACCATGGTATGTATCATGCAATCCACCTGAGTTTCATGAGAATCCTCCTTGAGACCCAACTCAGTTCGTTCCTCCAATAGTTCCACCAGCCTCCCCAAAAGCCGCTAAGCCTGCCAACCATCTTGATGATTATGTGAATAAATTCTTTGCTAGGGATACTCACCTGGACAATAATTCCCATCAGGATGATCTAATGGTTGTTCTCATTTCCTGTCTAGAGGAACTTGAGATACTATAGGTGGAAATCCCTTGTAATGGAATGTCGTAACTCGTATGGGTGTATGAAATATAGGCACCCCCAGATTTTGGTAATCTATCATTTTCCCTTCAATAGGATGGGAGACCCACTATAAAATCTAGACCACTTCATATTATGTTGTGGACCCTTGTTGGGAACTCCATTGTAGTAAGAGGCCACCAAGATCCGGTGTTTCGTGTAGAAATTATGATGGATTTCATTTGTTTGGTACAGTCAACTATCTATTGGGTCAATTTTTGGTTGGGAAGAACTTAAAAAATAATTTCATTATCAGCTAAACTCCACCATGCGTAAGATGAGTATCACTGACCTCTTCACGTGCAAGAAAAACCAGATGATTGAGTTATAGACTTTGTTCCCAGATGGAAGGGCCTCACGTATTAACTCGACATGATACAGTCTCAAGAATAGATTTTGATGATATGTGCTATAAATATTGAGACTGAATTGGTTCCCTCCCTCATCACATGGAATTTATCGGATGGCATTCAGAACATTTCTCACAAGGATCAGTGATTATTGGAAGCCTTTCCATAGGATAATCAACTAATTTCATTTCCTAAAATTACTATAAGAAGAGATACTAAAGCTGAGACTAATACATTCACATAGATAGAGGTCCACATGACACTATATTTGTTACTAACATATCCTCTTAAATAGACTTTCTAGGGGAAATAGTCTGAGGTCTACCTTTATGCTTAGCATCATAGATTGGAGAATCGACGGGCATCGCCCCATCAAGCACTGCCACTATGGAAATACAATCAATATTTATAACATCATCAGGATCCATAGCATCATCATTGTTAGGCTACTAGGATTCCCTATTCTTATAGGGAAAAACAGACATATTCATTTAATGAGGCTCTGGTTCCTGGTTATTTCCACAGTACCCTCAATCGATGCATTCTAAATCTTCCAAAATGCAGGAAACCACATGAGATTGATCTTATTGATCACCCTAATTGATTATATTATCACATGTTCATTTTAAATACTATCAATAAATTAAATGTCTTTAATGATTGAATCTAGGACCGTGTTGATAATAATGTAGTCAAATTGGGCCTTACCCCGGCAAAGGTGGCATGCATCTGTACAGTGCATGATAGCGATAGAAAAGGTTAATGGAATAAGGTCTCTAGGTAAAGGTATCAAAATTATGATTATTGGTTGGATCATAGGGTAGTTGATCATTCCCATGATTTAATCTTCACCGGTTTTAATCACCCTGATCTTCCTGATGTTTACATACATCCTCCAACTACCATTTCTACATCAAGATCTAATCATTCTACTACTCCAGAGGGAACGCACCAATAGAGCAAGGGTAATAAAAGTCCCCTACTAGTGTCAAATCCATATCTCACCATCTTTAATTTTTTTCCTCCAGTGGTGGGGACCCACTTGACTCTAGCTAGAATTTTAATATTCCTTAGATGATGATAATGAGTATTCTTTCGTGAATACCATCGATCTGGTAGACCCTTATGTGGTTTACAATGATTGTGAGTGTCAGACATGTGTTCATAATGTTCCTGATCAATTACATTATTGAAGATTCCATGGATATCTGAATCATCAAAATTATCTGTCCAATTATTCCATAGAAGCCATGAATTTTACAAAGACTAGAAAAAAGGCTCAACACAGAACATAATAGGCATCGTCCGTTCATCCCATCTTTTCACATTCAAAGTGACCACCATTCATGCTAATTGACAAGGAAGAGCCTCTGTGACCACATCATGATTAGATTCACTACACTGTGATTAAGCCTCAACCATCTAATAGTAAGACATTACTAATTTTATGCAGTTCATCCATTGAGTTGTGGGATATTCCCAAAACCATCCAAAATCCACCGATTCAATGAGTAACTCCCATCACACCTCCTTCTGTAAGAAATGTGAACCTAGGATGGATATATGATGTGCTTAGGTATCTTGATAGAATTATTGCAAGACTATCAATTCTCGAGGTCATTCACCTTTCAGAAGAGCTGTGAGACATCGGCCTTGAAGAGCCCCTCTAGTTTAACATGTATGTGGAAGCTACAGAAGCCATCCATACTGAGGATGTTGAAAAACTAAGAATTACAATACATCATCTAATTTTTAGGAGAAGACGGAGTTTCTTCTATATATGGGAACATCATATCAGTTTACCTCATAATATAGCTCAATGGTATGGAATTCCATCATTATCTCATCGATACAATTTCTGGAATCAATCTCATTAGGACTTAGATACTCAACAATCTAGGACTGACTGAAGCTAATTTACGTCCCTCAAATCTAAATATTAAGGGTTATGACTGGATGAAGCAAAGGCCCAGTTGCATAATCCTTATGAAGACTCATTTTAGTGGCCTAGTTTCAAGAACTGAATTTTTGGTGGTCTCACAGGATACAATCTACAATGAGCAGATGGGTAGACCCTAACTCCATATTCATGCACCAGTTCCCTCATCATACCACCAATTCCTTAATTACTCCATTAACAGTCATGTGTTCATGCTCCAAGGTGATTCATCTCCTTTTTTCTCTTTTGAATCCCACTATTTGAATGTTTATTATTACAAGATTAAGGGAAAATGGGTTTAGACCAACATGGTTGAGCACATGTTACTATGTCTGACCCTTTTATGGACTTTGAAAATACTTTTATCCTCCAGATTCATCAAATGGAGGCCACCATGCTAGACTTGGGACATTTTTTCATCCTCTCCGAGATAAGGGGAATAAATGTTCCCAGGTATAAGGAATGTTGGATGATTACCTCGTAATACTATATAGGAAATTCTAGAGTGATACCAGAGCCTCTTACCCCAGTGAGATATATGGATGTTCCCCCCATGGCTACAACAGTAGCCATGCCAACCTTTTTTGTCGGTCTAGGATAATTCAACACATAATGTCCCGACAACAGTACTTTGACATAATCAAACATGGGCACCTCAGTTGAAGGCCTAATGGAATCGAATTGACATCCTTTTTCCATGGATTAAATAGTTCATGAGTCTCTTGATGAGGATTTAACCACCGCTCAATTTAGTACCAGTGTTCCTCCAAGGTTAGCTAAATCAAAATTATTTCCGCCTCTGAATGATCCTTTTTCCTCATATGATGAAGTGGATTTGTAAGATGATATGATCTCATTTGAAGAGGGAATCTCCACCATCATGAATGAGTTGGTACAAGTGGATCTTGGAACTGAAATCGATTAGAGGATGGTGCTGATTAGTAAAACCATGCCTATAGAGGAACAAAAGAAGTATGTGGACTTCTTAAGGCAACATCATGATGTTTTTTCCAAGAGTTATAAAGAGATTCAAGGTTTATACCCAAAGGTAATTGTCCATTGTCTTGGCCTCATAATAAGTCATCATGGGGTTCAAGCAGCCTCCTAGGAAGATTCACTCATAATAAGGTTCTATGGTTATGGAAAATGTTGATAATCTCGTCAAGGACAACTTTATAAAGGATGTTCATCGCACCATATGGTTGGCCAACATCATTCCCATCAAGAATTAGAATGGAAAAATCAAAGTTTTAATCGAATTCTATGATCTCAAAATCCAATGCCCAAAGGATGGTTGTCCCCTTCTGGTGATGGAGATGATAATTGATTCCATAGCTAGGTTCTAGGATATTCACTTCATGGATTGGTATTTCAAGTATAATAAAATTTTATTGGACACAAAACCTGAAGAATTTACTGCCTTCATAGCACCATAGGGTACCTTTTGTTATCATGTAATTCCTTTCGTATTGAAGAATGGAGGAGCCAATTATTAGTATTCCATGAACCACATATCTAAACTGATCCTTAAGACACTAGTGGAATGCTATGTAGATGACTTGGTTGTCAAATCCTGTTAGCATCAGAACCATCTCTGAGATCTCTAGAAAGTGTTCATCTTATTCTACTCGTACCATCTGAAGATGAACACCTTGAAATGTGCGTTTGGGGTGACCTATATATAGTTTCTTGGTTTATTTTTTAGGTACAAAGTCATTGAGATCAACTAATAGAAGATCAAGGAAATTATTTACATTCCCCCTATGAGCAACCTTCTAGAGGTCTGAGGCTTCCATGTTCACTTATCCTATATAAATTGATTCATCAAAAATCTCGACAGAAAGTGTAATCCCTTTTCTAGACTCATGAAGAAAGGTATTTTCTACCAGTGGGAAGAAGAGTTCCAAATCTATTTTTATGCGATCAAGTATAATCTACTACAACCTCTGTTTTAGATTCCACCCATTACCGGAAA
Organism: Viscum album; assembly: GCA_963277665.1. Taxonomy (NCBI): domain Eukaryota; kingdom Viridiplantae; phylum Streptophyta; class Magnoliopsida; order Santalales; family Viscaceae; genus Viscum; species Viscum album. The sequence continues at coordinate 747,858,529 of OY728138.1, read as the reverse complement.
GCCACTGGTCATTTATGTGACCGCCCAAGAATGATCCCTCAGTGCCCTTCTCACCCTGAATAAGAATGAAGGAATGAATAACAGTTTATACTATATCCATCTCATTATCCATGACACATATTATAGATAATCTTCTATAAATAAGAGATACCTGGAACTAGTTTTCATATTATAGAAGTTGTGACACTACATGCAGCACCACGAGATACAACTAGTTTCCTACATGAATCTGCTAAAGTACATTCTGAACCGCCCCATCTTGATAAGATGACTAGAACATTGGGTGGTGATTCTTTATAAGATTCACATTACATTCATTCGAAAAAATTACATCAAGGGTCAGGCATTGGAGGATTTCATTGCTACTCATCCGGTCCCTGTTGAACGGTCCCTGAATCATGATTTTCCGGAAGAGGCCATTCTCCCAATGATTCAGGCTATGACCTGTTGGTAGATTCATTTCGATGGAACCTACTAGAGTCTTATTGAATGAAGGCTCGATGATCCTAGGATCAATGAAGTAGTTCTGGGGATTTTATTCATCATGACTACACAGGTCCTCCTGTCCTATTCGTTCATGTTATCAGAAGGATCCACCAAAAATGAGGCGGGGTATCAAACTCTAATCACTGGTTTCAAGTTATATCTCAAGATTGATGTTCCCCACCTTCATGTGAATGGAGACTCTAAGATTTCCCTAAAAGATATTAATTATGGCTATATCTTCAGGAAGCCCAAGCTTGTGCCATTGGTCAAACATGCTCTCCATCTGATGGCTTAGTTCCCTTCTCAGCTGTAGGTGACTCATGTTCACCTGTCACAGAATGGTCGAGCAGATTCCTTGGATGGTCTAGCCACTTTCATCATAGAACATATTTGGGAAGATATGTTCATTCACATGGTGCAGAAAAAGGTCATCTCCCATGTTAGGTTAGATGACAACAAAAACCAGTAGGTAAACTACCTTTACACTGATTCCTCCACATAAGGTCCTCCAGATCCACTAAATATTTTGAAACCAATGATTGGAAAACTCATTTCATCAATTATCTCCATCATGGAAATATCCTGTCGAACAGAGTTTGACGTGGGCGAAACTGTCACCGTGCAATTTAATTCACCCTAAAGAGTGATCCCATAGTAGATAAAACTCACTACAGACATGAGTTTGATGGAATTATCCTTTGATTCATTCAAGAAAACAATATTCTTTAGGTTATGTAAGAAGTCCATGCTGATTCATACAGTTCTCATCAATATTGGATGAATCTTTCCCACCACATTTGAAGACTGGGCAACTTATGACCCACCATACTCCATGAATATATCGAGTTTCGCAAGTGGTTCCATGTAAGTGAGATCCTTTTCAATTATGTGCCTCAACTGTCAGATCCCCTCCACACTACAGAATACTCTTATCCTTTTTTGGTATGTGGAATCAACATTTTGGGACCATACCCACCAGCAACATCTCGCCAGTAAAATTTCATTCTTACTACAACAAATTTCTGTTTCCAGCGTGTAGAAGTTATTCCTATCAAGGAAGTCAAGGATTGGTCCATTGTTGAATTATTGAGATCCATAATCATCAATAAATTTAGAGTCCCCCATGCTATTCTCATAGTTAACAACACCTACTTTTAGGTCAATGATTTGAACAAGTTTTAGGCCATGTATAGTATCTAGTCCGACCACACTTCTCACTACAATGCACCAATAAATAGGAAGGTCAAGGCATTCAAAAATATGATATCGAATATTTTGAAGAAGATGGTGGGTAAGGACAAGATAATTTAGAAAAGCATGCTACTTAATGACATTTTGGATTATTGGTTGACAACTCATAATCCCACCCAGGTGACTTAATATTCCCTGGTATATGGAACAGAGGCATTACTCCCCATTGGGATTTAGTTGAAATCACTTTGTATAGTTGTCTATGATAAAATGATGCTAGAAAGAGATGTATAAGTCCATCTGGTTGAACTAAAATCTCTTGATTAGAACTTGCTTCAGGTGTTGCATAATCTAGAGAGGCACAAAAACAAGATAGCTAGAGATTTAAACAAGAGAGTTCATCTCCACTGCTTCCTTTAAGGTGATATGGTATTGGCCCTCTGATCACTGATGATACCCAGTAAGAAACCATTGAAGTTGGAGCCAAAATGGGAAGTACCATACACCATTCAAAAATTCTATCCCAATAGTGCATACTCATTGGTCACCATAGGTGGTGAATAGATTAATACTCTCACCAATGCTAAGTTACTCAAATGGTACATTTCATGATTAGGGTATCTTATCCTGTATGGTGATAAACTTAATAGTTATACCATTGGTCCGAGCTCTATGACGTTAAACAAATATCTCTTTCATACAAGAAACATGATGTTAAACTATTCCACCCTATATCATATGATATAAAAGTTATATTTCATCCTCGTTGCAGGATTTTAAAAATATGAAATAAATCAACATCATGGTTTCAGGATGATAAATTGATCAGAGTTCCCATTTTTTCATGTTCTATGAACTTATACTAAGATCTCTATCTTCTTAAACGATGTTAAACTACTGTATAGTCTATGTAGCATGACCTTAAACTGTATGAAGCAACATCCTACATGATGTTAGACTATTGGGTCCTAGCTACAAGGTGTCAAAATGCACAACACTGATGGTCCTTTCTATGTGACCATAAAAGGAAAGTTCCCCTTGTCCTTCATCACACTAAACTATTCTATCTTACATGAAATTAAACTATGCACCAAATAATTTCTACATGATATTAAACTACATGTAATTGATGAACTATATATTTCTTGATTCCCATCCTTATGGGATGCGTAGTGACACCCAAACACTTAAACTTTGGTCCCAACCACAAGCACTCCCAATCCTTTTTCCAACCCCCCATGACATTAAACTATATGTGAGTTATTTTTAGGAATGTTTCATACAGTGTTGGTCCTTATTGGTCTTTATTCATGTCAGGTTTCTTCATGGAGCCACACTGCATATTTTCATTTTAGAAGCCACAACCCATGGTTCGAACTCTACAAACTTGATCCAAATCCCCCAACATCCTTATTTCATGACGATAAACTGTATAACAACCGTCGTCCTTATCGTATGACATTATAATACATATTATACATCCTATATGTGTGACGATAAACTACAAATTACTACATTATCATCACTTGAGACAACATTACTTCTTGGAATTGGCCATCTTCCATTCCATCATCTAGAACTACATATTTTTTTATTCCCATCCTTATGGGATACATAGAGAAACTCAGACATCTTGTCCACTAGACCTAGCCATAGTGTCACAAACTCGTTGCTTTTCCCCCTTTTCCTAAATATCATTTATGAATGTGTGGTGTGGCTTGTGGCCTTTCTTGGTCCTCATACACATTGTCTTGCCTCATGGTACTAAACTGCACATATCTACTTTAATAGATTTGAATTATATGAACATAAACTAATATTTTCAGTGTCATGGTCGCATGATAAAAAACTGTGTAACAACCATGATATTCTCATTTTTTAAAATATCTCCCCCTTTTGGTACTGCACATCTACCATGAAATTTTGTAGAATAATGTGTGGCTTGATTCCAATCATTCTGGGATATGTAATGATGCCCATGGATTTTTCCTCTAGCCCTAGACATAGAATCATAAAACTTTTTCCCCCTCTTAACATGGGTTTCCTACTTAGGAATGTGTGGTCTGCTGTGATTATCTTGGTCATCGTTCACTCCAGGTTATGGTGGGTGCATCATGCATGTTACCTTTGAATAACCCCTCCCATCTTCATCCCTAACTCATGATGTTGAATTACACGGATCTACAAAACTAATTATGGATTTATTCCCAACCTTTTGAGATACACAACAATTCCTAGACATCTTGTCCTCGGGCCCAGCCGTATAATCACAAATTTACCATTTTATCCCTTTATCCTAAGTCCCCATTTGAGAGCATCACATGGTGTGGGAATATTTTCCAACATTCACATTGGGTTATTTTACACACCACACACCTCTCCTTTAAGATACATATATCCTAGTCTCATGATGATAAAATCCATGAAATTTTCACTTTTATTTCATAGCGTTAAACTGCATGGATACATACCCCACACATGATGTTAAACTAGGAACCTATAGTCCACACCATATGACCTAAAAAAAGATCATCTTGTTTGAGTGACAAGAATTTAAAATGTTCACAATACCACTCTTTGAAACTCAATCTTTTAAGGAAGATCTAATCCTACTTACGGATGTTCCACACCAACATGTTTGAATGTACAATGGTATGAGGCTTAGAGTGTTGGATTCCTCAATGACATTTTCCAAATCCATTTCCATATATTACGTGTCCCGTTATCTGGTTCCCCATCATCTTCCAAGTCTGAAGGGACCCCCCTAATGACCTATCTTTTCCACATTGGATTACCTATCATTTTGGGTCAATGCCTCGGAAGGGTTTGGATGACATTTTGAGACATGTATTATGTTTATAACATTTTCAGCGTTTGAACCTAATTTTTTTGTCCCCATCCCTGGTAACATGTCATGGATGCCATGTTTTAAAAAAGGTCAACAATAATCGTCAACTGTCTCACCACCCTCATTTTGTTTCAGATATTGGGCATAATGATTCACATTTTCCACCCTCTAATGTTCTGGTGGATATCCACCACCCTTGGTTTTTTCCATCCATGCACTCACTTGCGTTGAGTGAGAATATTAGTATTGTTGGGACCTTTCCACCATACATATTCATTTATTCCTTTTGTGCTTCCATATTATTGGGAAATATTAATATTGATCATTTTCTCCACAACGAACATAGCTCATGTGGGATTAGGAGTCTTGGTAGGGTTTGTACCCACATAAAGTAGCAACATGACCATTAGGTCCAATCTTTATGGACTTAAACTAAGATCATCTTCATGGTTCTCTTAGGAATATGTTGTGTGGTATAGGCCTCCTTATCCACATTCACGTTAGGTTTATGTTTCCATGCCACACACATCCTCTCAAGGATACTTCTTTTCCCCTAATATCCTATAAGTATGATGTTAAACTGTGTAGAATTTTTATCCTTGACACATGATGTTAAATTGTATGGACACATCAACTGGAAATGACATTAAACTTGGAATCCATGTTCCATGAAATATAACCTTAAACTATTTGTTATCCTAGGATCAGTTGGGTACTACCACTGACATTCCCTAATGCAATGGGGTGCAAGACCAAAAGTGTCATGTTCTGTATGGATATCACCCTGAACCATCTCTACACTTTTAATATTTTAGAGTTATGATTTCAACAATATTTTACATCCATAAGGACCCCATAATAGTGACTGTATCAAGCTGCTTTGGCTTGCCTCTTGTCCTAGGAAAACTCCCTAATGGATTTTCTATAGAGAACATCAAAGCATGTGTTTTAAATTTGATCAACAATCGATTGTGTGTTTATATGACCCATTATTGATTGGTAATGTTATGGATCATATGTTTGTAATGTAGTCAACAATGATTCTACTCAACAGTCACCCCATCCCAAATTCAGACCTCAAAAGCATCTATTTACATCCTTTCTAATTCTTATTGTTCTTGTGTAACTCCAATACCATTGGTGTTTCTCCTTCATGAATCTGCACACGTAGAGTGAGAATATTTCTTGTAGTACACTTCTACATGTGATTAATAATACCTATCATCACTCCTTATATCCCACATCCAGTATGGATCATGTGGGCTTAGGGGTTTTTGTAGGGTTTGTACCCAAATGGGAAAGTTGTGCAACCCTATGGTCCAAACACTACAACCTTAAACTGAGATACCTATGGTCCAAACTCTATAACCATAAACTAATAATGAATCTATGGTTTTCATGGGAGTGTGTGTTATTTTTTTGACTTATTTGGACACTACACACATCGAGTATAAAATATCCACACCATGCACATTCCACTAGGAACACCTCCTATGGAATCCTAAATGCTTTAGGTGAAAATGCATGGATTGGACCTATCGTATGAACATAAACTATGGGATCATCATCTTGGCCACATGAGTAAAAATAGAACATCATTATGGTATTATCTCTTTATAGGACATCACCCTTGGCATTGGGTGTCCCCCATGATACATCTCAAGACCTTCACATGGCATGATTCCTATAGTGACACATAGACATTCAATCCAGGTACAACCACTCAAATAAATTAATAGATAAAAAGGAAAAATAAAAAATATATAATTCATATTCTCTCTATGTATCAGTAAAAAATACATGGAGAAATTTCCCTTCAAGAACAATGTGTGGCATGATTCTTATCCTTATGTGAAATGTAGTGATGCCCAATTCATCAATATTTCTCCTGGAAAAGGGGATGACCTTATTTGTTTATGGTTCAAAATTTACAATCGGTTTCTAAAGGGTTTATTCATATAACCGTAAACATCAAATGATTCTATATCCATTTGTATCTACATTCCAATGGTAGGTTCTCATTAGTTGTGGACTGATTGGGATTAAGATGTTGCATTGGTCGAGAGGATGGGAGGTTAGGCTCATCACACCTTTTGGGGGGAATTATTGCCCACTCCAGGACTCTCTCCTAGATTTATGTTATGTTCATGAATCCTTATAAATTCACCAAGTATGAAAATAAGTTTTCCTTTAGATTCGGAAATCAATGACTGATATGTATTGGATTTATATAATCTTTTATATGTATTCGAGTTTCTTCATCGATGGAGAATCATCCGTATGTATTGGAGATTCTTAGTCAATGGTATCCTTCAGTACATTATATAGAAATATCTAGGTCATTATAATGACCATACTGGTTTTAAAGCCACTCTGTGGGGCACTAAAATTTTATTGTCATTCAGAAGGACATGGATTATTTTAGAGTTGGGATTGTTCCTGAAGATGGGATATGTACATATCCTTGTTAAAGATGAATTAGAACCCACTTAGTTTGGGAATTAAGATATAGTTTAACGTCATATGGGACGGATGAGAATTAATGGGTGATCAGCTTGAACCATAGAAAGGCTTCCCACATACACTAATTTTAAGGCAGAGATCAAAGTCCACATAGACAGATTAAGAAGTTTCTGGATTATGTATGGTTAATGGAAAAAAGAGATGTTTTGTGGTTACTTTTACACTCTAAACTCACATGAGTCATGATCGGTGTGAGAAACAAGAGGTATCATTAAACCTGAAGATTTTTTCCATGAACGATTCAGTCACAAGGAATGATATGGGGATTGTGTATGAGTGACTGCCCAAGTAGGTGAACACTAGGATTTACTATCGGAAAGAATCCTAGGAACAAGGTCCATAAAGATATACACGCTTTATGGATATTTTGATACTCTAACTTGGGGCTTACTTCTGATAAGGATGCCCAAATTAAGAGGGAAATGGGGCTTAATCCTAAGGAGGATTCCCATTAACAGGGTCTATAAAGGTATTTGTGATTTATGGAGATTTAGATTCTCAACTTGGGGCTTACTACTAAGGAGGATGCCCAGATTAAGGGGATATTTAACATATAATTGGGGATTACTCTTAAATAGGTTGCCCAAGATTAAGGGGATTTATGATTGGGGCTTACTCATGAGAAGGACGCACAGATCATAGGTTCTCTCAACTTAAGGGATGAGGTTGAATGAAGGGAACCTCTAACCGTAGTGATATAAAGTTATATGAATCACAATTTTTTGGGAGATATTCCACAGAACTCATTTTAGATAAGGAATCAAACAAATAAATCATGACATAAGTGGCTTTGAAGATGTTTTTGAAGGCTAGATCTTGAAGAGGAAAGGTGGATTTGATGAAAATAAGTGAAAAAGAAGGATGGGCACCTAAAAGGAGGCAGGCGGACAAGTCCTGTTTGGGCGCACAATTCTTGGTCACGCAAGTATACTTTCATGACATGAGTTTAGTTGGGAAAAGGAGAACCTGTAGGGTAAAACATTAGAAATACATGGCTCAATCCCTTAGTATTATCCCGAGATGCATCCAAAAGGTTGGTGCACAAGTTTCAATAACAGGATAAGGCTGTGCGCAAGTATCTTCATTTACCTTAAGGGATGTTCACTAAGGCGCGTAGGTATTGATGAGTTCTAACACTTAGGCCTTATTCTTCTACTTTAGATATTTCATTATAGGTAATAAATTACCCTATGTTTCCCAGTGCTCAATTATGAGTTTTGGAAAATCTGTCCTCTGAAATGGGGGGCCCACAAGGGGTATTTATAGGCCACTTGAGTTTTGGGTGAAATTTCACTTAGGGAGTGCAAGTGACTTGCACGCCTTATGTGTGGCATGCAAGTGACTGGTTCTCCCATGGCTGGCGCACATGTATACCTGGGCGCCTTAATGCCTTTGCAATTTTTTGATGAATTTTCCTTCTTATTTTCTTGAGGTACTTCCCTTACTCAATCGTTGGACTCTATGATAAAATAGAGCATCAAAAAAAGTACCCCCTCAGAGTTGGATCTGAAAAATAAAAGAGGATTTGACTCTAAGGAAAAGGAGAAACCAAGATCTAGCAGCGCGCATGTTTGAGGTGTGCAGGTTGAGGCGTACATGTTGCGGTGTGCAAGTGAGCTCTTATCGTGTGGGTGTCTTGGTTTTTCACCCATCCGTGCTTCTGTTCATTGCATCACATTTCCTCTGTCTGTTTCTGACTTGCGCACCAGCACTATCATGGTACAACATGGGTGACGGGCTTGGACTTTCCTTTCATGATTAGACTTGCGTGCCATGATGCCTTAACATTTTTTTTCAGATTTCTTAAAAAAAATTATGAAAACCCATCTTACTTAAAAGTTAATTATTCAATATTTGTGCAGATTCAATAGCTCCAAGGAAGATGGGATCAGCTAATGTGTTGTCCAGCAAGAGAATTGAGGATATGATGAACATCATTGGCCATTATTTCTATGATATCTATGATAGATCTCTCCCATATTTGGCTAAGTACTTGAAGTAATATCATGTCAATTTCCCACAAAGCATTCTTTTTCCTTTATATGGACATTGTCGTATGCAACGAGTCAACATTCTACATGCAAAGAATTATATTCCTCATTCCTGGTTTCAGACTTACACCAATTTCACTTCAGAAAATTTCTCAATTGCAGGATCATTTGTTAATGCTGGGATAGGGGAGAAAAAATTCATAATTCATCATATCCCATGTGCTCTAGATTTGAAAACTTATATGCTCAAGATGCAGCCGCACTATTATCCCTCTATTTCGGTTATGTTGTGCATTAAAAGTAGCAACAATGGTGCGACATTTCAAATTTTTTCTCCATGCCATTTCCTTTAAGATATGAAACTAGAAAACCCATGGACTGATATTTTTCCTGCTGTCGTTTGGTGGAGAGAAGCTTGTCATGTCGTTAGAAAAATATCTGAAAAGAGTACTCTCCCAAAATAGCTCATTACTTCTAATGATCCATTCTCAAATCCATGTATCCGTCTTCCATGTCTCTTGGATAGAAACAGAGTCACTATTTGATCAGCAGAAAATCTTTTCAAACCACACTCAAAAACATTCGTTTACAATTGTTCCAAGAAGAGCTGGTATCACTACGTCTCTTATTATAACAAGTTGAATGAATGAATTCGAGGTGTCTACTAATTAACCTTTGGATGTCGTAAATCAAATGAAAAGTTAGGTTGAAAGCCTCTTGTAATTCTTGAAAAAGAGAAGAGACTCCAATCTATGGATGTCCTTCTAAGTCTTGTGCAATAATTAAAAACACTTTCATCTTCAATCATTTGTACCTTCATTCATTTTCTACAATCATTAATTAATTTTACCTATCAAATGGGCCTAGTAAGCAAAGTTTGATTTTTTCTAGGGTGATAAAAACAAATCCACAAACTTTTCATCTTTTAATTGCTCAATATTACCTAAATCATACAATATGTATGATTAGTGAGATGAGAGTCGACTTTTTTTTCAGATTTCCCTTGTCTTTTTTTGGCAGTTTAAATTATTGCACATCAGACATAAAAAGGCTAATATTTAAGGTCAAATACATTTTACCAAATGGATTAAAATTGTCTCAATTCCTTGATAATTTTTTTGAAAACATATTACCACATTCAAACATAGGGGAAAACATGTAAACTATGACTTAAGAAATTGTGAATCTGAGGGATGATATGAAAAAGGTCTAAAAGGAATTAGAGGAAGTATTTCCTATGAGTGAAGATAACACTATTTGAAAAACACGATAGGGGGTTGAATGATGAAGGGCCACTTAAGGGCATTGGCTGCATAGTCAAATAATAACATCTTTTGGTTGGTAGGACCGTTATGTAGACTACTTATGAAAGGCCACCTAAGGGCATGTGTTGTATATTCATACAAAATAACTCTTAGAAATTTTTCTTTTCTATTACTAAAATCCCGTATAAGTTTATGGAGATTCAAATTTTCCAAAGCATAGAGTCTACTATATGGAGAGAGGTACATGAATATGGAGAGGATATTCCCAATCGAGATTGTTAAAGCATTGGATTAATGTCACTATTGCGAAGGTCTGACCCAATCGTATGGATGAAAAAATATAAACCATTGACTTGAATAATTTCAGATCATGAAAAAGAGTATTGGAAAAATATGTTGAGGATGGCTATTTTTTGTCGATTCCTGCAAATATTTGGTCATACTAATAAGGAAAAAAGTGGTTTTCCCCCCACGAATGAAGTTAACACTATTTGACGAACCCGTTAGGGGGATTGAATTATGAAGAGCCACCTATGGGCATTGGATTCATAGTCAAATAATAGCATCCTTTAACTGACAGGTTTGTTATGTAGACTACTTATGAAAGGCCGCCTAAGGGCACGTGTTGCATGGTCAAGCAAAATAATTCCTAGGTTTCGGAAATTTTGTGTCCAAAAGTCACGAAAAGGGTTATAGAGATCTGGAAGTATTTAAGGGTAGGAGTATGACACATAAAAATGGGTCTTGTCCAATGCATAAAGGAGATACACATACCAATGCTAACCATTATCATGTGGTGGATGGGTCCCGAATTGAAGAGATGGACTTCACTTCATATCCTATAAGGATGGGAATCAAGCTATACGTCGTTCTTGAAATACAGTTTAACTTCATGGGGGACGAGAGCATAGAGATCTTAGTTTAAGGTAGTAGAGTACGGACCATAAGAAGGGAGACACATTTTCTGTTTGTTATAAACCTGAAGTGAATAAAGACCAGGGTTTTCGTACCACATTCATGTGCTCATAGGGGGACTTTTCATCCAAGGTACTGAAAGGGGAATTTGGGGTTAGGACCAAAAATTTGGGGCTTGGTTCGAGGGATACTCGAATGTTTCTACGTATCCCATAAGGATGAGAATCAAGCCATACATAGTTCTTGATATACCCTCTATACAGATTTTGCTCATACATGTGAAGGGAGAAAGGGGGCTTTAGTGCAATGATGGTTGGATCTGAGATCAATGGTTTGGGCATTTCCATGTATGCACGTAGTCTTTGGAATATAACATGATTTGAATTCAATGTCAATAATGATTCCCTCTCAGTTGAGGGTGTCAATAAATGATGTAGATTATTGTCGTACAGGAAAAAAGTGTGAATAGTTTAAGGTCATATGCATGGACCTGTGTTGCATAGTTTAGCGTCATGTAGCTAGGACGTATGGTTATGCAGTTTATTGTCTTACTGTGAGGACAATGGGGGACTGTATAGTTTATTGTCATGTAGCAAGGACGATGATGAACCAATGTGAAGATATTGGTTTTTTAGGGGGGGGGCTTCACGGATCAACATCCTATGAGATGGAGGTGAACCAATGTGAAGATGTTGGTTTTGGGCTTGAACCTCAGGAGGTTTCTTACGTACCAAGCCTAGAAGGCATGGATAAAAGTCCATGTAGTTCAATTAAATAATGAATTGATGGCCGAGTTGTACTTGAGGAGAAACTGAAGATGGTGTTGGGACTTACGCGTGGTTAGCAGCCCATAGAGTGTGTTATGGTTGAATCTTACTCTAAGCTTGTAGAGACCCAATCTTTACATACATAGAAATTACATTACTTTTGCGGAATACCTAATACATAACAAAAACAGACACCAAAGGACCTTAATAGTTTAGTGCCTTTGGAAACATCGAACACAATCTTCTAATCTTTGTGAATGATCTTCAACATATCCCATAAAGATATTCCCTTGTTTTTTAACTAAAACATTTCTTTATATCCTGGGGAAAATAAAACATAAAAAGGGTGATCTCAAATGATCAGTAATGGTAAACATAGAGAACACAAAACAATCCATTAATATTTGAATGCAAAAACTTGAACATAATATCTAAACATCAAAATCTTGTGCAAAGACATAAATCTTGGAAGTACGTAAGGAATATATCATAATGAAACATCAATCATGATAAAATAGAATGGGAATAAAACATGTAATTGTGGAAAACCGTTAAGCACATGATATGATTTCCATAACAGCCAAGGCATTGCTGCCAAGTCCATCTTAGTGGACAAAGTCCGTTTCTGAATCCAGTTCACTCCGTGTTCCAGTCCTGTATTACTGAACCGGATTAACTTAATGTTCCATCCATGTCTATATCATGAGATATAAATCTTTTCCCAATTAATTGGAGGAAGATATAGGTCCCACCAAACTCATATTGAAATCATTCTTATGTGTTCCACAACATAAACATAAATCATTCATCATAATCCAAAGAATAAAATGGGTTTCATAAACATCATCCCATCATAACATAATCCATAGAAAAGAAATGGATATCATTTTATCGGAAAGAAATTAGAACAATATAAATCATAGAGACATTATACATGAAACATAAACATATAAAATAATGTCATATTAGGTGAAAAAATGGTTTTGATACAACACTTGAAGTGAATTTTTGAGGAAAATATCTTTTCGTCTTAAAAATCATTTTCTTTTTACAAAATGCCACACAATTATAAAAGAAAAGGATTTTATTGAAAATAAAAGATGAAAACTTGTAGATTAATATTCATTAAAATAAGGAATTATAAAACCGTAAAAATCTATTCATACCGTATAAGTTAAAAAACACTATCCCCATACTTTTGTAGGAAAAGTCAAAAAGTACCACGTATGAAAAACAAAAGAAAGATTCCTTCCATAACACAAAGGAAAAGTCAAAGAGGGGTAAACATGAATTTAAACATACATGGAAGAATATTAAACACTTTATGAAAAACACTTTTATAGACATGGATGAAAAATATAACCCCAGTAAATACTTACTTACAAGCAATCTCGGATAAAAATGAGATTTGAAAAATTATCCCTTACCTTAGGTCTGATATACTTCGTACGTATCTGAACCTCCTATATAATGATTTAAATAATGTCATTTAATTATTAAAGAATCATATTCATTATTATGATATCATATATGTTTCAATTATGACTTTATATTACCCATTCTTTTGTAAATTCCATGTTAAATCAGCATTTTGTGTAAAATCATTTTATTTATCGTACGTGTTTGGACTTGTTGTTATGGATATTATTATTAACTATATCATATTTTTCTTACTTCATGAATTTAAATCATGATATATATATCATATATATTCAGTATATATATATATAATAGATAGATAAATGAAATGAAATTCACCGTTCATGGAGACGGAAGGTCGTACATATGCATGAACGCTGTTTTCCTTTCCTTATTGACTTTAATGGAAGTTAGTAGATGAAATATATATATGTACATAAATAAAGTAGCTTTATCATGTCATATATTTCAATATTATTCATTATATATACTTTATAATCATTCTTGAATGGTTAACATGGAGAATGAATCTCATCGCGTCGTGGAGACGGTAATCCGTATGTACGCACGAGCGTTGATATCGTTCCCGTAATTATTGAGTTGAATTGGAGTAGATTATATAATATCTCAGAATCAGTATGATGTTATAATAACTATATATAGTTAATCTTTACAGCATTATACCCATCCAAGTAAGGTGGTGGTTGAAATATATATCACACCACAGCGTGGAGACGGTATTCTGTACGTACGCACGTGCGGTGATTTTGTTTTCTGTTGGATGGATAGATGGTGAAATGGGGTTGTTTCATATTTATAATAACATATAGGTATATTATTGATACTGATGTTATTACTTTATAATTAAACAACTAAATAAGAATAAGTTTAAGAAGAAAGAAAACTTGAAAGAATCTCTAGAAGAGATTACCTCTTCTTCGACGCACATCTTTTAAGATTCATCTTAAAGAACTAGATTTGGTCTTTTGAGGAGACCATAACCTATATAATTTTTCTAGTTAAGTTGATAAGGGAAATGGGCCGGGTATGGCCGAGCATGAAAGCTCAAAAAAATTTTAAGAGTAGAGGGCGAAGGTTCCTTTTTATAAGGGAGGAGAGGGGCACCTTAGGAAAAACATAAAATATTATTTTATAATAAAGTCATATTCGGTTTATAATATCTCCAAATTAATTTATTTAGAAGATAAAGTGATTATGGGTCTAAATCCTCTCAACCAATAGGTTTTAGACATGTTTAGGTTACTATTTTAAACTTTTCATCTAGATTTAACTCTAAGTTCAAGAATTTATCTTTTACTTTATCTTCTTGTTTTCTTACACTATATGGTAATAAACATACAATAACAAGCCAAACGAACCCCAAGTGGTTATTTATTAATATATATAACCTTATCTACATAATTTGTCCGAACCAAAGATTTTTTGGAATATAATAACAATTAATAATATAATATTTGTTTTAAAAACTATTTTATGTCGATTTTGACACTATTTGGTAATTGATTTTTGTGAAAATCATAACATCATGTTTAGGTCGATAAATATTAATTAAATAAATAATAACATTTCATATTAACATATAAAATTATTTTAAGTCATAAAAAGTGTCAAATTATATTTATTTGAGTATTTATAACACTAATTATGTTAATATTTCATTAATAAGGTAATTACTACATCATCATTGTGTCATAAATAACGTACATTATTTAATGTCTAAAAATTATAAATAAAATATAATTATGTTGGAAATCTTATTATATTTCTAATTAATATTAATTGTCTAATTTATCTTATGTATAACCCTATATTAAAAATGTTTTACTTATTCATCATTGATTTTAACTCTTTTAACTTTTCTTTGAATTAAATAATAATAAATTTACTAATCTATTCCAAGTGGACCTAAAAGGTAATATTTTATTTATAAGGATGTTTTTGGTGGAATTAAACTTATCCAATAGAATTAGTACATGTGTTATGGTAATAATAATATCATTTTTACCGTTAATTACCCGATTTACTTATAACCGTGGTAAATAAAGGTAAAAAGTTACTATTCATCAAAAATTATTTTTATCTTATTAAACCACATTTTACTCCTTGATATTAAACGTGTCTCTTAGATTTTTGAAATTCCACTCACATAAGTGGTAAAATTAGGTTTTTTGTGAATTTTCAAATTCTCCTGGGAGGTGGGTAAAAGACGGTCAAATGTTCAATAAAAAATTTTTGTATCTATATTATTATAAAATTACTCCAATGAATTACATTGAACTTATATAGGTATTATGTATATATTTCGACCTCAAATAAATTTAAATAAAAAAATGATTATTTAAATAAAAACTCGGTTTTAACCAATAACTCAGTGTTTTTACGATTCCTCAAAAATTGATAGTTTTCAGAAAAATACCAAAACTTCATCCTAGGATAATTTTGATATTCTGAATCCAAAAATGAATTCCATATTAAAAGATAAAATTTATAAAATTTTCAAAAATTGGTTATTACTATTCATAATGGCTCGTTTATATAATATTTTAATAACAGATCGTTGTTTAGTGAAACCTGGTATTGCGTACTACTAACGCTATCGTGGAAGGTCACGATTGCGTGTAATGAAATCCGAGTCAGGGCTGTGTCTAGTGAATTCTCCCTTTTATGTTGCATATATAATAATCAAAACTTATTTCATTTATGCATTAACAAAATCTAGGCTTAATGTTTCGTAGAATAATTCCCACAAAACGAACTTGAAATTGTGTGTAACACAAGCCAAGAATAGTGTTGCATATACTGCAAGATAATACAGTGTTGTGTATAGCACATGCTAATTTTGGTGTAGCATACAACACAAGTCATCAATTAAATTTAAAGAATATTTTTCATAAAATCTTGGGGTGTTACATTCTACCCCCCTGAAAATGCATTTCGCACTCAAAATTCATCGGGGTTATAAATGGTTTAATACATGAAATTTTTTTTAATTGAAACTCCACATCATAAAAAAGAAATACCAAAACATAACATTAAAAAGTAAATTATGAAACATAACAGTAACCCAAATTAACTTATCCTTGGGTTTCTACATAGGAGAACATAGGTTATAATATGGATATGGAAGAGAAATCAAATCGTCATGTTCTGATGGGGAGTGGTAAAGAACATGGCTATGAAAAAGCCATAAATTTGTGATGATCTATGGTTCCATCTGTTTAATCAGATATGAGGGTAATAAGAAAACATTTTTGGTTTTCAATATCATTTCCCTAATGTTGAAGAATTTTTGAATTAAAAGAACTACTTACATGATTTTGGTACAATCACAACGTTGCTCGTGCTTGGAACAATTTACACTTCATCTATTAAAGAAATGAAGTCGAATTTGTCTTTCGTGAAGTTTTAGCAGATCATGCGATAGAATGATAAGTCATTCCATATGTCTCAAACATAAGTTAGAAAAAATTATATACATAAGTCCATATATGGTGAGATTAATCAGATATGGTTCCCAAATGGACTTATACTTCATCTATCATCCTACAAAATAAAATAAAACTATTCTCTACTAACCAGGGACTTCCTGTAGGCCAGTGGTAGGTGATAAAGGCCTTTGGAAATTTGGTTGTTGGTTCACTTCCCGCATCCTTGTCCAATGTGATGGGTTGTCTCTTGTCTATAAGGTTGTCCTTTTTTATAAAACTACACTATTATAACATTCCAGAAATAATGTAAAAAAAATGTTCTATCCTTAATAAATACTAACTTATGTCTAAAATAATCTATTCCAATATTTAGGCTAATCTAAAATACTTTTGTCCAAGCTCATAGTATAAAGAAAACAATTACTAGAAATTTCATCTACCGAGCATGTGAATACCATCATTTATCTCCCATATATCATACAATATATCTTGTTGGTCACATTATAAACATTTTGATACCTTAATCATGTATTATATTGAAAAATGAAAACCCATTGAACCTTATTGAAAATATGAATGCAATCAAAATTTAACTCATTCCACATACTAAAATCCGAAAGTTTTTATATACTCAAACCATGATATCAGTTTTCCCTTATATTAGTCATGAGCTCATGAATACTATCAAACATCTCATTATCGTCTTATCCTTTCATTATGCACATATAATATACCTTCCAAAAATATTTGAATAACCTTTCATGGTTACTGATACCATTCATCATATACTTTTAAAAACTCATGGAAAGACAACAGTGTAACAATCCTTAGATTTTTCTTTATTCCAGAGTTCCATACATTATTCATGATAAACATACAATCATTCCCCCACCTTCTTAAACCACTGACTGAGCTTCATCATTTCTTTTATATTATATATCATTTGTAGTCTCTTCACCATTATCCACATAAATACTACCCATATGAGCATGTTGATTCTCTTCATGAGATTTTCCCTTAGGGAATTGTTTTGCATAATGACCGTAAATTCCACATTTAAAACATTTAACCATTGTTGATGTATTAAAAATACCATTATCTTTGTCCATGGTGTTAACTAAACCTTTTCCATTGCAATTACTAGCTTTGTGTCCTTCTTTTCCACACCCAAAGCATCTTCCAGTTCCATTGAAACATTCTCCCAGATGCCTCTTCTGACATGATTTACATGAGGGTAATTGAACTTTCTTTCCTCTATGATCATCATGAAACTCTATCATTATTTTATTAGCTGAGTCGGGATACATACCAAAGGTGAGATTGTTGATCATATTATGAGATTTCTGATTAGACATAATAACGATGTGTGTACTTCCTAATCCCATTTCATTTGGTTTCTCATGAAGAATATCATTCCATTGTCCATCATATCCTCCATTGTCGTGAATCTTCCTTTTTCCAGCCATTTTCTAAAACCCAAAAAAAAATAGTGTGAGAGGAAAAAATAATAATCAAGGGGGAGTACCTTCAATATCTAACATATTAGGTTAAATTACAATATCATTACCATAGTTCTAGTACTATAACCTATACTTATACTTAAACTTAGGGACATCCCTAGACATACCTTAGAAATATCTCTAGGGATTTCACAAAAGTTTTCGCATCCTAGCTTCCAAAGGACAACTAAACCTTTCCTCTGATACCATCTTTAGAGACCCAATCTTGTCTTACATAGAAATTACATTACTTTTGTGTAATACCTAATACATAAAGAAAACAGACACCAAAGGACCGTAATAGTTTAGTGACTATGGAAACGTGGAACAAAATCTTCTAATCTTGGTGAAATATATTCAACATCTCCCATAAAGATCTTCCCTTTTTTACCTAAAACCTTTCTTTATATCCTGGGGAAATGAAAACATAAAAAGGGTGAGATAAAATGCTCAGTAAGGGTAAATATAGAGAACATAAAACAATACATATACATTTGAATGCAAAAACTTGAACATAATATCTAAACATCAAAATCTTGAGCATAGAAATAAATCATGGAAGTACGTAAGGCATATATCATAAAGGAACATCAGTAATGGTAAAATAGCTTGAGAATAAAAAATTTAATTGTGGAAAACCATTAAGAACATGATATGATTTCCATAGTATCCAAGGCATTGCTTCCATGACCATCTTAGTGGACAAAGTCCCTTTCTGAATCGAGTTCACTCCTCGTTCCAGTCCTGTATTACTGAACTAGATTAACTTACTGTTCTATCCATGTCTATATCATGAGATATAAATCTTTACCCAATGCATTGGAGGGAGATATATGTCCCACCAATCGTATATTGAAATAATTCTTACGTGTGCCACAACATAACCATAAATCATTCATCATAACCCAAAGAATAAAATGGGCTTCATAAACATCATCCCATCATAACATAATCCATATAAATGAAATGGATATCATTTCATCATAAGAAAATTGGAACCATGTAAATCATAGATTCATTATTCTTCAAACATAAACATATTAAATAATGTCATCTTGGGTGAAAAAATGGTTTTGATAAAACACTTGAAATGAATTTTTGAGGAAAATATCCTTTCTTCTTCAATATCATTTTCTTTTTACAAAATGCAAAACAATTTTAAAAGAAATTGATTTTATTGAATATAACCATGAAAACTTGTATAGTAAGCTTCATAAAAATAAGGTGTTATAAAACCGTAAAAATTCATTCATTCCGTATAAGTTAAAAAACATTCTCCTCGTATTTTTTTCGGAAAAGTAAAAAAGAATCATGTATGGTAAACAAAAGAATGATTCCTTCAATTACACAAAGTAAAAGTCAAAGAGGGGTAAACATGACTTTAAACATACATGGAAGAATCTTAAAAAATTTATGAAAAACATTTTTATCAACATGGTTGAAAAATATTACCCCATTAAACACTTACGTACAAGAAATCTTGGATAAAAATGAGATTATCAAAATTATCCCTTACCCTAGGTCTAATATGCTTCGTACGTATCCGAACCTCCTCTTCTTCGACACACCTATTTTAAGCTTCATTTCAAGGCACTAGAGTTGATATTTTGAAGAGACCAGAACCTCTATAATGTTTCTAAGAAAGTTGAGAAGGGAAATTTCCAGGGGTTGGCTGATCTTGAATGCTCATAATTGTGTAAAGAGAAGAGGGAGGAGGTGCCCTTTTACAAGGGAGGAGAGGGGCACCTTAGGAAAAACTTAAAATATTATTTTATAATAAAGTCATATTCGGTTTATAATATATCCAAATTGATTTATTTCTAAGTTAAAGTGGTAATGGGTCGAAATCATCTCAACCAATAGGTTTTAGACAAGTTTAGGGTACTATTTTATACTTATCATCTAGATTTAACTCTAAGTTAAACAATTTAACTTTTTCCACGTCTTCTTGTTTTTTTAAACTGTATGGTTAATAAACATACTATAACAAGACAAAATAACCCCAAGTGGTTCAATATATATATATATAACCTTATCTAAGTCATTTGTCTGAACAATAGATTTTTAATAATCGAATAACAATTAAAAATATAATATTTTTTAAAAAAACTATATTATGCCAGTTTTGACACTATTTGATAATTGATTTTTGTGAAAAAATTAACAGCATGATTAGTTCAAAAAAAATTAATTAAATCAATACTAACATTTCATATTGACCAATAAAATTAGATTAATTCATATAAAATCTCAAATTACATTTATTTCTGTATTTATAACACCAATTATGTTAATATTTCGTTAATAAGTTAATTACTACATTATCATTGTGTCATAACAAACTGAAATTATTTAATGTCTAAAAATTATAAATAAAATATAATTACGTTTGAAATCTTATTAGCTTTCTATTGAATATTTATAGTCGAATTTATCTTATGCATAACCCTATATTAGAAATGTTTTACTTATTAAACATTGATTTTAACTCTTTTAAGTTTTCTTTGAATTAAATAATAATAAATTTCATAATATAATCCATGTGGACCTAAAAGGTAATATTTTATTACTAAGGTTGTTTTGGGTCGAATAAAACTTATCCAATAGAATTAGGACATGTGTTAAGGTAATAATAATATCATTTTTACCCTTAATTACCATATTTACTTTTAACTGTGATAAATAAAAGTAAAAAGTTACAATTTAAAAAAAATATTTTTATCTTATTGAAAGACATTTTACTTCTTGATATTAACCATGTTTCTTGGAGTTTTGAAATTCCACTCACAGAAGTAGTTAAAATAAGTCTTATGAGAATTTGTAAATTCTCCTAGGAGGTGGGTAAAAGAGAGGGAAATGTTCAATAAAATTTTTATGTATCTATATTATTAATAAATTACTCCAATGAATTAAAATGAACTTATAGAGGTATTATGTATCTATTTTGACCTCAAAGAAATTTAAATAAAAAAATGATTATTTAAATAAAATGTCAGTTTTAACCAATAACTCAGTGTTTTCATTATTCATCAAAAATTGAAAGTTTTATGAAAAATACCAAAAATTCACCCTAGGTTAATTTTGATATTCTGAGTCCAAAAATGAAGTCCATTTTAAAATATAAAATTTATAATATTTAAAAATGTGGGTATTGCTATTCATAAGGGCTCATTTAGATAATATTTTAATAACATATCGTTGTTTAGTGAAACCAGGTACTGCGTACTACAGATACTATCGAGGAAGGTTGTGATTTCCTATAATGAAAGCCAAGTCAGGGAAACGTGTAGTGAAATCTCCCTTTAGTGTTGTGTATATCATAATCAAAACATATTTCATTTATACATTAAAAAAATCTATACTTAATGTTGCATAGAATAATTCCCACAAAACAAACTTGAAATTGTGTGTAACACAAGCCAAGAATAGTGTTGCATATACTGCAAGCTAATACGGTGTTGTGTATAGCACAAGATAATTTTAGTGTAGCGTATAACACAAGACATCAATGAAATTAAAATAATATTTTTCATAAAATCTTGGGGTGTTACAAAGCTCACGTGAGTCATGATCAATCTGAGAAACAAGAGGTAGAAACAACCCTAACGATGCATAGTTTAAAGTCATGTGGGAAAAAGGGTGTTGTACAGTTTAGTGTCATGTAGCTAAGATGTATTGTTGTGAATTTTAATGTCTACCAGGACATGTGCACAGTTTAACTTCATATAGGATGTATTAAGGGACTTTTTCACAATTAAAACGTCATGTACGACGAATATGTACAGTTTAATGTCATGTAGGATGTATAAGAGACTATTTCACAGTTTAAATGTCATGTGTCACAGACCTGGGGTACTTTGAAATTTAACATCTTGCAGCTCGGACGAACAGTTTAAAGTCATGATGGATAACAAATGGGACATAGTTTAACGTCATATTGGACAATAGAGGGGCTATGCAGTTTAATGTCTTGCAGTGGGGACTATATGGATTGTGTAGTTTAAAGTCTTGCAGTGAGGACTAAAATAGTTTAAGGTCATATGCATGGACCAGTGTTTCACAGTTTAGCATCATGTATCTAGTACAAAAGAAATGTATTTGTATTACACAAAATACTTCTTCAAGAATATTTCATTGGTTGGAGTTGTAATGAGTTCTCCATCCATTGAGATTAAATAATAAGCTCTATTGGAGTAGACCTTATATATTGAGTCAGGTCCTTCGCACTTTGGCTCAAGATTTGGAGGCTTCTTCCCTGGTATCATTGGAGTTCTGAGGACCAATACCAATTCTTCTTGAATGAATGAATGAAGACAAACTTTTTTGTTGAAAGCTCGTGCTATTCGATTCTGATAAACATCTAACTGGCGCAGGGTGCACAATATTTTTCATCTAATCATTCCAATTCATCCAATCGCTTTTGAGATTGTTCATCTATAGATGACTAATCAAAAGTTTCTACTCTGAGCGAAGGTAATTGAACCTCAATAGGCATGACTGCTTCTATTCCATATACCAATGAATATAGAGTTGACCGCGTAGCAGTGCGGGTGGTGGTCCGATAAGCCCATAAAGCATGAAAAAGTTTATCAGGCCGTGATTTATTATATTTATCCACCATATTTTTCATTATGTTTGAGAGAGTATTATTGAAGGCTTCTATTTGGAAATTGTCCACTGCATGATACCTAGATTAATGGTTGGATTTGATGTTGTATTCTTGATACAACTTTCTCACCTCGGATGAACAGAAGTTGCTGCCATTGTCTCTTAATATGGTATGAGGGACACAAAATCTAGTTATGAAGTTAGACTTGATGAATCTAAAAATGATTTTAGAACTAACTTCATTGAGAGGTATTGCCTATGCCCATTGGGAAAAGAATTCAGTAGTAGTAAGAATATACTTAAACATCTTGGATGTAGTTGAAGTGTACGGTCCCACTACATCAATTCCCCATGTGGAAAATGGACATGAGTATTTAGTCGTGTGAAGAAACTCTGGGTGTTGATGAATGAAGTTGGCACATACATTACAAGAATGAATCTTCTTAGTGAAATCCACACAATCTTGTATCATTGAAGGCCAGAAGTATCCAAGTCTTCGAATTTGATCAGATAGTCTATGTCCAGACTGGTAGGCATGATAGACTTCTGCATGTACTTCTTTCATGAAAGCCGTTGTCCAGACTGGTAGGCACCATATCTACATCATTGACTTTTCCAGATAAATAATAAGGTCTAATATGTCCATGTACAACATCATTTTCATCTTCATCTGTAAAAGATATCACTACATGGCATTCTTTAGGATCATTCTCTATATGGTAAAGCTCAGCCACAATAAATTCAGTTTCGAATTGGTGGGGACTTGACAAAGCCTTAATGAGTGCCTCCGAAATATTGTTTGGTAGATTCAAGGCATCCAGGATTGATAAATTGGCCGGTACATGGGAAAAAAGTTACAATACATCATACTTTTTCTCCAACGGTCTACGTTTCCCAACAGGAACATGTGGTTTCATAGGTTCCTTAGAAGTTAATGCTTTCGAAGTAGATTCATCTTGTATCGGTGTAGGATTTGGAAATACTCCTGGCTTTGGCATATTAGACCAAATAGTTCTATTTATTTTTTGAGGGGAATAAGGTGTAACTTCTAACCGATCCTCCCAAATAACTATGTCAGGACCGAATCTTCCATGTGTGGAAGAACATTATCATTCCTATTGAGCTTGCTGAAGGAATTTTCCATGAGTTTCGGCTGCATATACAGTTCTAGCAGGGGTAAGATTGAAATAGTGGCTTTTGGAATATCCATGTCTTTCCCTGTATCCTAGACCTATGTCACTTCCTTTAATTCCTCTATTTGATATAGGTAACTCAGGCTCATCAAGATCAAAATTGTGACTGGAATAAGGATCTGTTAAATGAATGATATTAACAGTACCAAAGATCAACTCTTCATCTAAAGAATATTCTGCCTGATTAGCCAATTCAGGTTGTACCATTTGGTGGGGAGATGCCCATGCTTTTGAAGCAGATTGCATAAAATCTACCAGAGTTAAACACTACCAAGGATTTGACATGAACAAGTTTTCTTCTGAATATTCATCTTTCTTCGAATTATGCCTCCTTTTTGAATATTTTCCTTTGGAGGAAAGTAGTTTTCTTGTGGCATGAAAATTAGAAGGCATAATTGGTTGATTTAATTGTGTACATAAAATGGCATGAGTTTGGTTGATCATTTTCCAAACCTTCCAATCATCATATTTCTGTGAATTTTTTCTTTTGACTTCATGCCACTCACCTTATTCCTCTAGATCAGTAGTAGTAACAAATGCCACATGGGTTGAAGAAACGTTCAGTTTTACCTATCTACAGTCCACCATCTTTTATAGGAGGTATTTAAAGACAAAAAACTCCTGAATGGGATGCCCCAACATCTGATGAAATGGTAAATAATTGGTATGGTCTTTATCTATTTCCTTGTTTGGCCTTTTGGGCCTTGCAAACTGAACCAGATTATTTTCTAGAGTAGAGATGAAGTTTCCAGGAACTTTTTCATTCTAGAAAGTATAAAATTTGTTCTTCAAATCAAAAAACTATTTCTGCCTTTGATCTCTTTGATAATATTGAGGAGGTGGCCAATTTTTTTATGGTCAGGAGGTGGAGCCCTTCGATATGATGAAGGTTTGGATGTTGAATAAGGTATAAGTGCTTGTTCAAGTGTAACTGTAGCAGTCTGTACTTTCCCCATTCTCCTTCCTGGAACTGATGGAATTACATGATTTTTATCCTTAATCTTTGCAAGAGAGTCTTCGATCTGCTATGTGATTGAATTAAGGTCACAAAACCCGCATGTGTTTTTCATAGGGAACAATGGTGTGTGTAATTAATCACTCAAAATTTCCCCACAAATTGGAAATATTTTTCTTGGAGGGAGTGATAAACTTAAGGAATATTTTAATACCTTCAAACGAGTAATGAAATCTGGAAATCATTCATTTTACCTTTTCTTACAATTAGTAAGATAAAAATCTGTTATCTTTGGAAACGTTGAGATAAATTGAAGAATAATTTTTTGACGGAGATCTTCCCACCCAGTAATTGACCGGGATAGCAAACTTGTATACCAGACGAAAGAAGGTCCTTGTAATGACTACACAAAACACCTGAGATTAACTTCTTATATTTATTTGGGAGTTCCCATCATAGGATCACAAAGAGAAACAAAATGTGTTAATTATTGTTATGGATCTACCGAATCATTAAAAATTGGGAATTTTGTACTCAAAAAATTTGATGGGGGAGGAATTGTATCCACCCATTCAGGGTAAGATCTCTTCTCTAGTTTAACTGGTGTACGCTTTCCTTCCATAGCTTCCAACCGAGCTGTTAATGACTCAATGGTAGTCATTATTTTTTGAGAAACATCTGGTTGAGCTCGGACCTGTGCAGGTGTAAGAACTAGAGTTTGGACGGGTGTGGTGATCGGTACTGTCACTGATGGTAGTACTTCCAGTTACTATCGTGTATGACCCATAGGATTTGACCTGTGATGGTGTAATTTTAAAGGGGGATATTCTTGATCAATCCCAGTAGCTGCAACAAATTCCCTTGAGTGATTAACTCTAGAAAGATTAGTAGGAAGACTACCTTGAAGTAGTTATGCATTTATCCTTTTTAACTCCTTCATTTCTTCCTCATGCTATGCGAACCTTTCCTCTAATGAGAGTGATTGGCCTTCTCCATAGTTTTGGGTAACCTGAATTTTAAACTTTTCTTTGGCATGTGCCTTTTTGGAGTATGAAAGGGAATTACCCGAATGAATATATTTCCTCTGGGCATCCCTTTGGCTTCTGGTACGCACACCTTCTTCATTTATTTCTGTTTGTACAACCTCTTGAATAAGAACTTCTTCATCTAATTCCTCTGAGTGAACGCCATGTTCTAGGGGATCAGTGACAATGGAATTGATGACATTTATCGATGCATAACGCATTGCATCCCTTCTGTCAGCATTTCTGGGATACTGTCTTCTTCAATTTCCTTTATGAGACATTGCATTTTGTATAGTTTATCCCTCAATAAAAACTTGATGAACCGAAAATTAGAGGGCATCTCCTGATAATTCGGCTCTGCATTCCTCTTGTGGCTTCTTCCCTAATCGAGAGAAGCCTGACTTTCACTGAGGAAGAGATTAAGAATTTGAAAATATCCTAAGTCTGGTGGACTGGGGCTATTCATGTTGTTCCTGCTCAACACCTCGAATCCTATTTGTTGATCCCGAGGGTTGGATTAAAAGAGACCTCATCCTAGTGAGCTGAGGTGGCTCTTGAGCTACTACATCTGATACTTTAATAAAATCTCTCCTAATTTTGTGAACATTAGTCTGAAAATTAGCTGTATGCATCATTCGACATCCACTCAAATCACCTAGCTTAGATGACCGTTGGATTATTTCTGACACTTCTGTCACCTGATGATGTGCCTTCTCTAAACGAGAAGCCTTCTCGATATTCTCATTTTCTTGATGCAAGATTAATTCAACAAATTTTTCTTTATATGATTAAATTTGGGAAGAACTAGTTGAGGCCTGTTCTTGAGAAATCATTTTATTACACATAAAACTAGTTGAATGTGGCCAGCCAGGGGAAATAACATTGCACGAGACTACCTTTGACGGGCTTTGTTGACTGGAGAGTACAATGAAATGTAGTTCCCCATGAACACCCCATCCCCTGATATGAATACCAGATGGGTCATTGGTAATTAACTGGTGCAATATTTTTAACGTGCCAAGGCATCAACGCTGAATGGATCTCTGCTACTTTTCAACATTTGGATGTTGGGAAACTGAGAGAGATGCCAAATCAAATTGGAGTTGTAACCCTTCTTTTATCATGACATGACTTTCATATTCATCATAAGATAATATTTTCTCTTTTAAGTGACAAAGATTTTTCCACATTTTGAGACGAACATCATGAATACAATATTCAGTAAACATTTCTGGAATATCATACTGAGAGTCATCCAAAGGCCAAAACATATCTGGTATTTCACCTTTCTCCAGTTGTTTTCTCATATTCAGCACTTCCTCCATGTCATTTAATGAACATTCTACTACCTGATTAGACCAAAGCTGGTGCTTCTTTGTTGCTTTATCATATTCAACAATATTGGTAGAGAATTAATTTTTCAAATTAGAAGATGAATGACCCAAGGGTTGGTTTATAGAATGAACTAAACCCCGGGTTATCTTCTGATTGATAAAGTATTTCACCTGTTAATGGTAAAGCATTAAACACAACTGGATTCACATTTGAAAGTTCCTCAAGATAAGAGGGAATTCTTGTTACTGCATTTTCCATTGAATCATTTTCCAGGAAATGTGAATTACTACTGCAGAGAGGACTTTCGTAGCTAAATTCATCATCATGGGGAGGACCAATATGGCGGGTTATTGAAAAAGATGAAACCTCTTGCTGCTTGGTCTTCTGGCCACGCAGATGGTTATCGTGACTCTTATCTAAAGATGATACTTCAAGATCAACCAAACTGTCATGAAGAAATCCTTCATGAGAAATGTATGATGAAGACCATCATAATGGTTGTTATTACTTCCGGAATTTGAAAATTAGAGAGTAGTATCTAGAGTTGCAACCAACAATTGTCTGAGTGCATCAATTAATCCAGCATCAAGCAAGGCCTTATTACAAATTTTCTCTTGATTTCTCGATTGTGCTGGATGGTTATTTTTCATGGACAACTTCTTACTCACTTTGGAAACCACTTTTTGATGAATGTGGTTATTATTGGAAGGTGTATGTTCCTACTCAGGAGAAATGGTCAGGTTAGGCTGATTATATCCCTTTAAATCGCGTGTTTGTGCCCGACTTGATTGTCTATATGACATGGGGGAGTATGCCCCACGACCTTCTTGGGCTGGAACAGAGGTGTGTATCTGCTCTAGAGTGACATGTTGATGAGTCACTCCACTGATAGGGATAGATTCATGTTTCTTTTTCTGTGATGTCACTGAAGTTGTTATAATATTCTGACAAGTTTCCAGAATATGGGGAGGGATTTTCTTTTGCTCTTTCACCATTGTCAGATTGTGCTTGGTGACTTCAGCTGCTAGAACAGGAATATAAATACATTCTGTGTCTAGAGTAGGCATATGTGCCTGGTCCTATCCTCCTTTTCCTATCAGCCGATATTGACAGTACTTATGCATGGGGACAGAGAGTTCAGTCTGCTCCAAATTTGTCGTCCGATCATTCTGACTGACTTCTCTGGCTGCTACCAAACGAGACTATTGGCAGACCTGATGAACATTGGCAGGTGTAAGTGCCTATTGGATGTTCCCCGTCAAGTATGGTTGATGGGTTTCCTTCAATACTGGAAGACGATACTGCTGACATAATTGGTGATTGTAAGCATGTTTATATTCCTATTTAGGGGTGGTCACCATATTTGGTTGGGGAGCATCTTTGGATGCAGTCAGACGAGCCTACTAACTGGATAATGGATTATAAATAGGAGTATGTGCCTACCAATAATACTCCATTGGAATTGCCTGACGGGAATGGTGGTTTGCTTCTAGACGAGTCTGTTGGACAGTGGGATTAGAACGGACGGGTGTGTGTGCATGCTTTTTGTTTTCCATCAAGTAACCTTGATGGACTTCTTCAGAGGGGGAAAATGTAAGAACCTGCTCTTTGTGGTTCGAATTTCACCTCTGATGATTCGTCTTGTCAGCTCGGGTCAGAGGAACCAGAGCTGAACACCTAGAGGTGATACCCTCATTATGTTGAGGGTGCACTACCGCACGAGTCTGGTGGCGATTGTTTATGCGAGTTCTCGGGAAGGATTCATTTCTTCTTGAATTGAGGCATTGAGTGACCTCTTCATTCACCTACATGTAATATGAGAGGGACTGGTTGTTTCATTTTAGGGATAAGGACCTGAAACTGATGGAGACGGTGGTTAGCACCGCCTGCTTCTTGATCACCGGTCATCATTGTCCGGACAACCAGGGTGAGTTGTTAACCTAGAGGGCTTGTCAAACCGCCTCCAGAGTTGGGATGGTACCATGTTGACGGTATTCCCTCACCAATGTATTTGAGACCCAACTTTGGAGATTCTGAGTAGGTGAGGTCATCCTCCGAGCGTACGAGGATCCAGTAGGAGTAGCGGCCAAAGCATTCACAGGTGTGAACTTTACAGAATCCATTCTATGTTGCAGAGAGATCTTTGAAAAGAGTGCCTATTTTATATAGAAGACAAAATCAAGATAAGTCTGGCCAGACTATATCTTTTGGATGAGCATTTATGTTATTGACTGCTTTTTTGGCCCTCATATTTAGTTTAATAGGGGGCTAACAAATATGTAAAACATTATTTTGACTTTGTTAAGGATTCACGTCGGGTTCACCATTTTATTGTTTCTCGTGGAAATGGGGATTACCTTGTTTGTTTAAGGTTCAAACATTCCAATCAGTTTCTAATGGTTTTATTCATAGAACCGAAAACATCCAATGATTCTATACCCGTTTGGACCTAATTTTCAAAGGTATGTGCTCATTAGTTGTGGACCGATGAGGCTTAAGAAGTTGCATTGGTCGACAGGATGGGAGGTCAGGCTAATCACACCTTTTTTGTGCGAATTATTTCCTACTATGGGACTCTCTCATAGATTTAGGTTATGTTCACAAATCCTTATTAATTCACCAAGTATAAAAATGATTTTTCCTCTAGATTTTTCAATCAATGATTGATATGTATGAGATTTAGAGAATTATTTATATGTATTTGAGGTGATTCATCGATAGAGAATGATCTGTATGTATTGGAGATTCTTATTAAATGGTATCCTTCAATAAATTATAAAGAAATATCCTGGACATTATGATGACCATACTAGTTTTAAAGCCACTCAGTGGGGCACTTGAACATTATTTTCATTCAG
Source organism: Viscum album (assembly GCA_963277665.1). NCBI lineage: Eukaryota > Viridiplantae > Streptophyta > Magnoliopsida > Santalales > Viscaceae > Viscum > Viscum album. The sequence goes on along the minus strand of OY728138.1, from coordinate 747,828,202 downwards.
AAGGGCATGAATTATTTCAGATTTGGGACTGTACCCGCATATGGGCTACCTACGTATCCTTCTTAAAGAGGAATCATATCCCACATAGTTCGGGAATTTAAATATAGTTTAACGTCATATGGGATGGATGATAATTAATGGGTGATGGGATTGAACCTTAGAAATTCTTCCTATGTACTCTACTTTTAAGGTATAGATCAAAGTCTACGTAGTTCGATTGAGAAGTGTGGGGCTTACGTATGATTAATGGCCCAAAGAGATGTGTCGTGGTAACTTTTACACTCTAAGATCACGTGAGTCATGATCGGTGTGAGAAAAAATAGGTATCAGTAAACCTGACGATTTGTGCCACTAAACAAGCGGTCACAAGGAATGATATGGGGCTTATGTATATGTGACATCCCAAGTAGGTGAAGAGTAGGATTTACTTCTGAAAATAAGCCTAGGATCCAGGTCCATAAAGATATTAGTTATTTAAGGACATTTTGATACTCTATCTTGGGGTTTACTTCTGAGAAGGATGCCCAAACTAGGGGGGACATGGGGCTTAATCCTACGGAGGATTCCCATTAACATGGTCCATAAATGTATTTGTGCTTTATAGAGATTTATATTCTTAACTTGGGGCTTACTCCTAAGAAGGATACCCAGATTAAGGGGAACATTAACTTATGATTGGGGCTTACTCCTAAGAAGGATTCCCAAGGTTAAAGGGATTTATGATTGGGGCTTACGTCTAAGAAGGATGCTCAGATCAAAGATTCTCTCAACTTAAGGGATGAGGTTGAATGAAGGGAACCTCTAACCGTAGTGATATAAAGTTATATAAATCACAAGGTTTTGGGTGATATTCCTCAGAACTCCTTTCATATAAGAAATCCAACAAAGAAACCAAGCCATAAGTGGATTTGAAGAGGGTTTTTAACACTAGATCTTGAATAGGGAAGGTTGATTTGAAGAAAACAAGTGAATAGGCAGGAGGGGCACCCAAAAAGAGGCAAGCGCGCAAGTCCTGTTTGGGCGCGCATGTCCTGGTTGCGCAAGAATACTTATTCGATATGAGTTCACTTGGGCGATAGAGAACCTATAGGGTGTTACTTGGGAGAGACTTGGGTCAAGCCCTTAGTATTATCCCTAGATGCTTCAAGAAGGCCGGCGCATAAGTTTCCATGAGAGGACAAGGCGATGCACAAGTATCTTCATTTCCCTTAAAGGATGGACACTTAGGTGCGCAAGTATTGATGATTTCTAACACTTAGGCCTTATTATTCCTCTTTAGATATTCCATTCTTATTATGAAATTACCTTAGAAGTGTTTGGAAGAATTCAAGCAGAGAATAGGGCGCCCAGAGCTTAATTCTGAGTTTTGGTAAATCTGTCCTCCAAAATGGGGGGCCCACAGGGGGTATTTACATGCCACCTGAGGTTTGGGCGAAATTCACCTAGGGCGCGCAAGTAAATTTCACACCTCATGTATGGCGTGCAAGTGACTTGGGTGCCAAAGGATGGCATGCAGGTATACTTGCGTGCCTTAAAGCCTTTTCAATATTTTGACTAATCTTCCTTTTTCTTTGTTTATGTACTATCCTTAGTCAATCTTTGGACTCTGTGACAGAACAGAGCATCCACAATCAATCACAGATCTAGATACAACATTATTTCCTCCTTTCATGTCAAATAATATTCATCCTTACCACATTAAGTTAAAATTCATGTAATTCGAGAACTACATGTGTCTTGATTCCCATCGTTACGAGATACATAGTGATGCCCGGACACTTTGTCCTTGCCCTAGCCACAAACTCTATGGTCCAATCCCAATGACCAATAAATTTCTACAGTTATTATTTAGAAATACATGTGACACATGGGATCTCTTGATCATCCTTCACATCTGGTTTTATCTCTTGCATGTCTCCTGTGTACCCCTGGGATGAGTGCTCCTCCTTATAGTTCAAGCTGCATGAAATTTAATTATTTTAACGTTTCCTCAGAAATGCATATGTTGTGTGTATGGTCCTCCTCGATCCTCATTCATGTGGGGTTTTTTATGCCACCACATTACACATATTCATCATGGACCACCGCCTACAGTATAAAATCTATGACCATAAACCAGGATCACTATGATCCTAACTCTATGACAATATACTAGGATCCCCATGGTCCAAACTCTCTGACATTAAAACTCAGATCCTATTCATGGTTTTCTTGGGAGTGTGTGTCGTAGTGAGGACTTCCTTGTCCCTCATTCACGTTTGGTTTATCCTAACACCACACCGCACATACCCATTTGATTACAATTGATTATGGTCTGAACTCTATGACCACAATCTATAAAATAATCATCCTCGATGCATAACGTTAAACAAAAACCATATCCTAATCAAGTTTAAGAGTACCCATGATAATTACAGAATGTTTCATCTTCCTTTCTATAAATGGACTACCCCCACCAGTGTTGGTATCATACTAAACTATTTTCAAGAACTACGTGTTTCTTGATTCCTATCCATATGGGATATTCAGTGACACCCAAAAAAAATTCTTAGGCCATCCACAAGTGCAATACACTTTTTGGGGGATCTTCCCAATTTAAGGTCCAAACATTATGTCTTTAAACTAAAATATTTACCATGATATTTGTCACTCGCCATATCACATGTGATTTCTTCCATTCTATTCTCTAATAATTGTGTGGTGTGAGATCCTCACCTATATTTTTCATATCAAATTTATTTCCTCTATACCACAAAAATATTATTGGAATATAAATTTCCATAGTCAGAGTAGTATGATTTTAAACTATGTGCAACGACCCTACCAAATGATGTTAAACTGCGAGAGGCATCGTAATCACATGATGTTAAATTGTGATATGAATCGTCCTTACTAGCATGAAATTTAACCATAAGAAACCGCAGGACCTCTCTAGATGGGTTGGTTCTTTGTTGAACCTAATGCTCCTACAACAATGTGATTTAATCAACATGGTGTAATTTCAAGAGTGTTGGAATCCTTTTTAACATTTAATCACTCCTCCTTATGCTTTTTGTTTTCATTATTTCAATCCTCATCATATTTCATGTCCAAGGGGACCCCCGAATGGCCTAACTATGCCTCATCGGCTCACTAACCATCATGGGACAATGTTTTGGAAGGTATTAGATGACCAATTGTTTTAGGTATCTTTATGAACATGGTCAGCGGTCGACCCTTGATTGTTTGTCTCCATTCCAGGATTGTGGTATGGATGCTGTGTTTTGAATATGGTCATCATTCATTCCTTATCATGATGACACATGCCATGTGTTCTGAATTTTGGGCATCGTGGTTCACATATTCCATTTATCTTTTGTTCGGATTCATTCCAACACCCTGACGTTATCCCACTTGTGGACTAGAGCACGTTGAGAATGGAAAATTGGATATTTTGAGAGCCCTACTATCCCACTATGCCACTCTTATCATAAAAACTCTTGGTGTCCAGTCAACAATAGCAGACCCAGAGTATTGAGTAATTATATAGAACTCTTATTCAATATGAACGATTATCTGTTCTTCCCTTGTTTCTCACACCATTCATGACCCATGTGATATGAGGGATCGATCTTTAGTTGTTTCATAGATATAATCAAGGTATAATAATTGAAATAAGTAATACATGTGTCCATACACAATGTTAAAAACAAGAAAGCAAACAAGAAAGTATGTTTCATAAATTTGGCCAAAACACAGACCTTATGGATCTACCCCTTCGATGGAGTGCTTCAGCTCTTCCACCTTCTAACATATGGAATTCAAGGCCTACTATCAACATCTAGGACCCTTTTTTTCATTATTGGCCTCATAATAAAGATCATTCACCTTGATTTGTGCCTGATCCCGCTCAACTCATGGATAGAGAACTTGGAGTGGCAATTTCCTCATCTACAATTGGATCTCCACCAATTGATCCCTTAGTTGTTCAAAGATCATTGTTTGAGTAAAAAATATGTAGAGTCACTTTTCCAACCATTACTCTAGGCATTGGAACTTATGTTCTATTTCATGGAGCTTTTGAGTGTTGGTAGACTTCCCTTGATGCCATGTGACATCCATTTGGTGATTGATTTTATGTATTTTCTCAGAGAGGTAATCATTGATCAGCATGTGAAGACCTCACGCATCCACCCCTCTAGTGAACAGATCACACAAAAAATGATAAAATGATCCCATTCATCATATCTATTTTGATTTTGTAATTTTATCATGAACAAATTGATTAGCTTCCACGATCGATGCTGGGTATCCCGACTACCCTTGAATGCATCAGAATCAAAATCATTCAGCTCCAATGGTTCAATAGGTTATTACTCTATAAATATGATGAAGAGCTCAGTAACAGGAACCACCTCTTGAATCATTTATAATGGTTAAGGTGCCATATAATCAGGCTAATCCTTTTCACTTGATCCTATCTCGATAAGGTTTTCGTTTTCCACTTCTGGTTCCATCCCACTAGTGAGCCACCTGTAATCACAATTGATTATTCAATAGATACCATAGCCTGGTTGGCTCAGATAACTAGCCTTGTACAGATAAGCACCCATCTTCAGAAATGATCCCTTGGTCCTCTAACCATTCTTACAATCAGGGCACTAGCTACTCCTAGGACTGTTTAGATAGGGATCATATCATTGAATCTGGTTGAATAACCAATATCCATGACTCTAGGAAGTGGGAAACATAAAAATATCAAGTGATGATTACCCATTATCTCATGTTGTTTTCCTTTGGATATCAATGTGTGTTCACCCATATAAAATGGAGGGATCTAGAGACTCTAGGATGGAAGTTCCAAACTCGTCGGCTCCGATTGGCCTACCAAATTCTCCTAATTTTGGAACAAACCTTACAACATGTCTCTCAGTATTGGTCTCATACTCATCCCCATGATAGGGGGTCTCTGTTATAATATTATCTTATATGGGACATGTAAAATCTGAGAATCTAGAAAACGGTTCATCGAGATGAAAACAGAGGGAGGTGGGTAAACAATTACTTTGAGGGTTGTAGTTAACCATTCTAAGGAAGTGTCCTATGAGGCTACTACCTCTCCTTCCTCTAAGGATACTACATCACCTTCTTCCAAAGAGTCTTTCTTCAAAGATACTACATCAGTTTCATCCCTAACGTTTTATTTATTGACTTCTGCTCCATAGGATTCATCCAAGTTGTCTGATAAGGGGAAGCATTCCTCTAAATGAGTCACCGACATAGCTAGGGGAAATTTCATGCCTATTAGGACTCATAATTGATCTATCATTGGACTCATAGTGCCTTCGGAATATACTAGTTCCTCTAATTACATCATGAAATGACCCCCTATATATGGGATGTATTGAATCCACTTTTAGAAAAGTTGATCCCATCCAAGTGCAATACATACCAATTCTAATGATCCAACAGGTTATCGATGTTGAGAAAATGTATGCAGGTATCCCAACTCTTCTAGGACATGGGGTAGATAGCATCAAAAATAAGCACCATATGTCACACTTTCTTCATAGGATCCTAAGTGGATGTCCTTCATAACTCCCTTTACGGATGCCCTTCCTTCCCGTTCCACTCGGCAGAAACCATTGGATCTTGTACTGTTGCTCGACTCCCTTCGTCTTTATTCAATACTGGTCCCTGGACCTCCATCCTTTCAATTGAATCCTCTTCACAACGATGTCTATATGCGACACCCCTTTGATGCTTCCATACTACCACTTGAACTCGCCTCGAGGTGGAGGGTCATCTCCTTCAATAGCCTGAAATGTCTACTGCTTCAGTATTTCTTCTAGATAAGAATCTTCCCAGATATGTTCATATTCATGGACTAGATTGAATATAGCAGTAGATAGTAGAAGATCATTCTTCATCCTTCCATATTCACATTTGAACATGATCTAGAGTTTAATCATCACACAGAGGTGGTCTTCATGACATACTCTCAGATACTCCCTCGGGTTCAACATCTGTGGACACCTAAATTTCTTCACAAATCGGTATGGGGTGTACGGTTCACATATTGGATTTCATTCCACCTGTTCTACCAATACTCTTCCTTTAAATTCTAGTCAATATTACCACTCATCTATATATTCTATACCATCATTAGTAAAATCCCATGTTAGTTGAGGTAATGGGTTAAAGATGAACTGAACTGATCGCCTAATCTTACTTAGCACTACCACCGGGCCTAGATTGAGTGGAAAACTCCATGCAGTGTTCAAAATCATAGGTTGAAAGTTTGTATGGGGGGATGGTGTTGAGTTATTCATAACCTCTCATATTCTCCATTATCTAACTATACAAAAAGTGAAATGGTCTACACACATGGAGCGGATTCTTCACCTCACTAATATGATGAAGTACCTTATATAACTTCACCATCACCGGGATCCCCATATTAATGTGCTGAAAAGTAGCCATAATCACCACCATGATATATATGCTTGGCTATACTCCAACATATTTATATCTCAGTAGAATAATCCACCGATATATGAGTTCAGAAATGAATCTGAATAACTAGACTATTGGTCTTTTCTTATCCTTGATGATTTACCCCCTCAACTTTCATTGGATATCCTACAGAATCCACTAGTAAGAGCGATATTTTCCACACTAGGGACCTCTTGGACAAGTATGAGGCCTTGTTGGTATCTTCCTAAGATTTTCCGCACCTTCGGCCGGTACCCTTATCATAATGATTAGAAAAAAATACAAACTATTTCTTGAAATTGACATACCTTGTCATCTTCTTTTCATTGTTTGTGCTCAGAAACAGATCAAACAGTTCCATTTACAGAAGTGGAATCTACTCTTCATCCTCCAATGATTTTCATATAGGATAAATTTGTCATACATTTACCCCAAATTCAGGATTCCAGAAATCTTTTGGAGATCCCAGAGTTTGATTTCAACTTCTCTATAGTGAAGATGAAATGTGTTGGTGTCTGGTGACCATTGGGTCAACAGTTCAGCCATGATGTACCCATGGTTGATAGATGTGGAATTGGGAATGTATAGATGCTAGGATTTTGCATATAACATTACATAATTCTAATCATAATTAAACATCATATTACAAGACAAGGATCGCAAAGTCTAGTGTCTTGGATGATCAGGTACGTAATCAAACATTATAAAAAGAACTGTTTATTTAAAATCCATAATGAAACCCTATCATCCATTGTTCTCATACATATTCATCAGATAACCTGGGGATAACATGAACATAGAGATGAGCTAAAATCCAAGTAAGGGAATAACCATAAAAACAAAGCATTATAACATGGGATAGAATGCCTGGCATGATGATATAAAAAATCTTGCAACATATCATAACATATAAACATGTGATCATTAGAACATGGAATCATATAAATGTGGAAGTAACATAAAAAATGAATTTATTATGAGTCATGTCTAACCACCACGACTATTTCCCATAGTAGCACAAGTCAAGGCTAACTTCTAAGACCATTGCACATAGTATCAAAAACCAAGGCTAATAGCAAAGACCGTCGCACATAACGTCTCATGAGACTAAAATTTACCCAATGAATTTGATTCCTATCTGGGAACACCCAGATTAAATTTCATGAATATTCTTTTCACATAAATAATCATACATAATCAATCTTACTTAAACAACAGGGTTACCCATGGAAAGAATTTGGTAGCACAATCATGACATAAAGCATAACCAATGGGCATATCGTGAAAGTGTCCATGAAAGTATAGAATTAGAACATACAAGGAAATTTATAAAGTAAAGTAGGAATATATCATTGGAATTTATGTAAAAAAGAGGCGATAACATGTAAGAAATTTATTTGATAAATTATAGCATTTAAAACATTTTTTGCAGTTTTAAGGAAAATACTATAGACCATAAAAAATAGAAAAGGGAAAAATATTTTATAAAAACCAAAGGTGAACCAATAAGGGTTCCATAATTAAAATAATTAATTTTAAATAGAATGGTGTCTTATAATAGAGGATATAGTGCACCTGATGTTGGGTAAAAATTTGAGAAACTCCCATAAAACGAGTTTGCTTATTGGGATGTATCGAGGAGAGATTCACTTAAAAGAAAGTATATCCCCAAAAGAGAATGAGGTATGGATAATAAAACATGAGTTAGGAGCATATAAACAGTATTTAGAAGTTGTACATAAAAATAAAATACAACTTCATTTGTTTAGAAATAAATATAGATAAACCTGAAGTATTAAAGGTAGTTCAAGTAGAATCCCATATGAATTATCGGCATGGTATCAGGTATACTTAAGAGTGATTCATGAGAGAAAAATTGGATTATAATCACATATAAATCATTAGGGAAGTATTGTATAGGTGAGAAATCATACCCCATCATTAGGTATTACACATTAAATGGAATAGCATAGAGGAAATTCTTGAATAAAAGTGAAATGGAGAGGATCCCTTACCTTATGTTCGATGGTGATATTTTCTTGAACATAATGACCTGAAAAATAAAATTAGGTTCATTAAATAATAATTATAGAATCTATTATATTTGTAAAATATTTATTATAACCTTTTTATGTTCATTTATAACCATTTTTATTTGTTAAGAGGTTCAATATCATTGTTCGGGTCTGTTTGCTTTCTTGGGTTTAATGATCGGTTTAGGTTTGGATAAACATGTACGACGAAGGTGGTTATACAGAATTGATGTTATATTTTATTAATAAAAATAAATAAGCTTAAATTTTTTAAATGTTAATTTGTTTATTTAAAGTGAAGGTGAATCATCATATAAAACTTTGGTGACATCCTTTTGGGTTACTTGGCGGGTTTTTTACCACAAAAACACATTTTTTACGAACCAAAACCATGTGTAAAAAATGATTCTAGGACCATAGATGAATAATAATACATAAATTATTGTTTGGTTCATCCATGTAAATTTTCTCATGACCATAATTGAAGATGGTAATGAAAATTGATAACACGTCGTCCTTGATTGTGCTAAATTAAACACATCTCAATTGATGTTTTCATTTATTTTAAATAAAAGATGAGGAAAAGAGTTAAGATAATGAATTATCTCATTATAATAATATAATTATAGTAAATTTATGTTACTTGAGTTATCATATCATTTGGGTGAAAGGAGGTGAGTAGAGAAATAATAAAAGAAACAAACTTTAAATAAATAAAAGATTTGGAAAGAGGAATTTACCTTTTCATTTTACCTCCTATTTGAGCCTCTTAAGAGGAGTGGATTTGGTATATTGAAGATAATAGAGAATGTTTTACATGGGGAATTAGCTTGGGAAGATATATGGGCATAATATTCACAAGGCACAATGTTTGAGAGGAGTAAAGAGAGGAGTTAAGGATGGGTATTATTTATAGTAGACGAGAGGAGGTTTTCATAATATTATAATCATTAATTTATTATTTCATCACAAGACATAAAATAGTGAGTATCCCATGATCTATAATAGTAATAAATGAATGTGAGTTGGATATTTAGGTTCTTACATAACTTATGACGCCAGAAATAATGTATCAAAATTATAATTTATTTAGACGGTAAATTAATGTATTTTATTATTCACAAAAAATTCAAGTATTTCAAAAAAATCACAAATATTCACACAAAACATTTTTCTATGTATTGAATCTAAAAATGAAATCAATTTTTAGAAAATAATTTTCTAAATATGACAAATTTAATATTTAATTAAAATCAATGTTTATTCAAAATCACAATTTTAAAACATTTATTTTCTTATTCCATGATATAGGTATATTGAACTCCCACTTGAATCTCATTTATATACTATTATAGGCAAGGTTACTAGTCATTAGGGTATGTCACTATTCATAAGGGTGACATTAATATTCATAAGGGAATTTTACTATTCACCAAAAATTAAATTGGTCATTTTAGACTCCAAATAACTCACTGATCGCAACAGTATATGTCGAATTTTCAAAATTCAAAACACAAAAGTGACAACCTAGTTTTTCAAGGTCACATAGTACTTAGTAGTTCATTTTGTTTTAATTTCTTGTAATTATATGAAATATTTATAAGAAATTAGTTTCCATTGATAAAACATTGGGTTGTTACAGGGAATCCCATGCCGCTTTATTCAATCCCACTCGCCTCAGCACTGTCCCAAACTCCATACAAGATCCGCACACCCAATAGGATCTGGCACACTCATTTGTGAAGTTTTCACCGTAGATTAGATCCCAAACATTGATCCACACTTTATCTACATTATCTAACCCCACCTTTATGATTGTTTTATATTTTGGGGGATATTTTTATTTATCCACCTGTTTCCCATCAACATTGTTGACGTGGTTGTAGAGGCCGTCAGTAATGATGGCCATGTGATCTTTCCAGAAATACCCATCAGTAGCCCTATAACACTAATATTGTCCTCGTGTGCCCCTAAATAGTATGATAGTTCATCCCTACATTCTTTTAGGATGAATAAATAATCCCTCAATCTAAATAAGTATAGTAGAAACCTTTTACATTAAGGGTATTCTTTATGAGCATCTGACAGCAGCTCAAGCAAGGATTCATGATCTAAATGGCTCTAAACATATTCTACAACCGTGATATTGTTCTTTATTTCTTCTCATCAAGATTCATCTATAAGGACCTCCTGAAAATCTTCTTGAGTATCCATCTATTCTAAGACATAATAAATTTTCTGGAAATGTTCGTGAAGGTCACTCGTAAAGATCAACCGTGAAGATGCATATTTCAAAGGAACCCCAAGATCTATCCAGGCCATGAATAAATAACAGATCCTAATGGACTTGTTATTTTAATGAGCATTCTATAGATAAAGGACCTTGAAACCCAGTTCATAGTTATGCATTCAATGGGTGGATGGCTTCATGAAAAGAGAACTATTGTGTAGTCGTTCACAAAGATCCAATATATACAAGGGGACCTAGGTTCTTTATTTAGAGAAAATGGTCGATCCATCATCGTAGCTGCCTCAGTTTGACCAAGATTCATGTTAAACTCAAAAATACATGCTACTCTTCCATCAACATGAGTTAACTAAGAGTTTCGTTAATTTTCCCTCAGAATATGACCCTCCTTTTTCTATCAGCTCCCATTTTAAGGGGGGATTTGTTAGCACAAAAATACATGTTACTAGAGAAATAGAGAAATTACCAGTCCATTCAACCCCAATTCCTTCTCAAACAGAACCAAAATTATTCAAAGGAGTCTTGTCAAGAATCTCTTTTGAGTCTACCTCTTTCTAGTGAGTGAAAGAAGGCGGATGATGGTACCTTCATGAGACCAACAAGCACCATGACTGCAAAAGTGCCTTTGACAGTACCTACGTGAGTATGATAGACTAATTACCCTTTGAGGAATCCTTTTTTCTTCATAGAATTCCCCATGATCATCGAAATCCATTTTTCTTATAAATATGTGGGTCACCCCCTTCTCAAAGGCATCATGGCTCTGACCATTCATCTTCCAGTCTCCCATCTCACAAAGCTCCCCAGCACTGTGAACCTATCCAAAAAATGGACCACTCAAGGTACTTGAGCATCATGATCCATGTTTCCATTGTTCGTCGTAAATTTACCTATGGTAGGGATACCATTTGTGAAGTCATACTCAATTCGTGATGGAGGGAGTCCCTTTGGGTAGCTCGAGGCTTTGTGAAGCATTATGCCTTCACAAAGCACTCTTCTATTATGTCAGGCCACTATGCTAAGGAAAAGGCCCTATAATTCATGAATCCCTTTCCTTCATGCAGAACATTTCCTTCACAACACAACCAAGCATCATGAATCCCCTCTTGGTGAGTCACATGGCTTCGTGAGACCCCCTTCCATGTGGCCCTCTAGGCGTCCATGTGGTGATTTTATAGTCCCTCGTGTGGTATCCCTTGTTGCGATGTCCTACCTCTTTCTTTTTGGCATAGGTAAGATAATGGATCTTGCCTATGGGCATATTCTAACTAACGTGGACCCTACAAGTGACCATTCCTTCACCCCACTCCCATCAGGTATTGTTGATTCCTTCAATTCCCAATGTAAGGGTGGGTATCAGTTATGTAAATCTAAAGGATGAGGTGTGATCCTGCCCCGTCCAAGCTACTGGATTTTAAACTACCAAGCCCAATCATCCTTAGAACATGATGTTAAAATGTAGTCTCACACCATGAACTGCACATGGAGTTTCACACCACAGGCATCCACTAAAATGACTCATCTCTATGAGAGTGAGATCTTACTCAACCTCATGCCAGAGAATGAAATTATCCTCACATGTAATGAGGTACCCTTCGGGCATCCCTTCTGATGTAAGATGCAATCTATATCCTTATAGTCCTTTATCCATGTGTAATCCCCAATATGTAAAAGGGAAGCTGGCCATGTGTATGCCCTGATGACTTCTTGAGCTATGTGGAAATTGATCCTTGTATCCTACATAGGGAATGTAGGAAAACACTCTGTGGTTCAGGATCGACACCTTCACATTCATGTTAGTTCAAAATCATCCTTACCATATGAAATTACATGGGATGCCATAAATATGTGGACTTTGATTCCAATCCACTAGTATATGTTGTAATCCTCCTTAAGGTTCAAACCTATCACCCCTTACACTCCATCCATTACATCCATTCCAGTTCAATACTTCCTCCATTTCTATAATGATTCTTACTCGAGCTGCCATATCTTGGCAAGATTATGCCATCCACATCATCACTACAACTAGAACCATCCGAGAATCTATCCGTGTATATTTCTCACACAATCCACATCATCTAACCAATATTGATTCTCCTATGAAGCGTATTTAACCATTTTCAAGACCCAAATAACCCACTCATACTATGTGGGTCTTGATTTATTTCATCTACAAAGGGTATTTATGATTCCTCCAAGAGGTTCAATCTATGCCAATGGTAAACCTTGGTGTCCCCCTCACTGGGTTCTACCTCCTGAATCTTCCATCAGTGGTGTTCAGATTATCCTTCATAGTGTGACATCATTCCCTTTATATGACACCTCACCCATGTTTTTCTTTAGAGGCATTGCAACACATCCAATGGTAAACCTTGTAGACTACCTCCTAGGGAATTACTTCTTCATGGTGTGACAGGTTCCCTTTATGCGACACACCACCTTGGGTTTAATCCAATTGGTTATTCTGATCCATTCATCCATTTAGTAAACCTTCCTGGTGTTCCCTACTAGGGATCCACCTCTCTAATCCGTCTCCAAGGGACGTTTTTATCAATATCATCCCTCATCTTCAAGATGATAAAATAATGACACACCTCATGGTAAATATGATATGCCTAGAGAAAACATTGGAAGACATGCCTTCAGTGTAACAATATTTGAAAGACATTAAACATGCAGCATAACCCACGTTAATCATGGGAGGTGTGAGGAAAATCTTGGAAGACATTAGGTTGGTAGAAGATTCCCCACAATCTATGTAGAATGTCTTGGGGTTTTGTGACCTTTGGAATCCCTCTTATGAGTAAAAATATAGGTGCAGTAATGTTCCAACATATAACTATTCCACTGATTCCCAATGTGACTACTTCCCTGAACAAAGGTATATAACCAGAATTGACTCCTAGGAATTTCCAGATAGAAGTGGTGCAATTAGTTAGAGTGCACAAATATATGGCACTGGGAGTGAGTTTCACAAATTATTTATTAACCTATAAGAGAGACCCATACTAGTTGATGAATTTCGAGGATGAATCCACTAAAGGAGGGGCTGATATCACATTATCCCATTTCAATAAAGGGTAAGACATCGCTAAAGAAGTTATGAATGTCACTTTCCATTGGAATAAGGGAATGCGGGGTACAATGTAGTCTGTTCATCAAGAGAATACAACATAGACCCCCCCCCCCCCTTGTGAAAAGAATAGAAATAAAAAACTTACCTAAAAACTAATGGAAAACCTCCTACCTTTAAAAATTGTAGAAAAAAAATCTTAAGAGGATGCAAAGATGCTAACCATTTTGAATCAAGAAAAGAAACACCCATAATCAGTTTAGGTTTTAACCATAGTATGGACACTACTAGGTAAGAAAATAAACTGATAAATAGAGAGATAAAAAAGAAGAGGGGAAGGAGAGAACCTTACGTAATATTATCTCACTAAGAAATAGTGGATAAGATGGGAGTGGTTTTGACACAGGGCTAGAAGGTTAGTAGATATGGTAAAAAAGAGAGAGATACAGAGAAAAAAGGTTAGGAGAGGAGGCAACTAGAAACGGTGTGGCTTGCGTACAAGGGGAATCCCGCCAGGGTCGGGTCACATTTGGGTATGGGAAGAGATGGGTGATGGTATAATAATAATAATGATGATAATAATGACAACGAAGACTACAATGATATTATTATTATTATTATTATTATTACTACTATTATTTTTATTAAAGAATTTTTTTTAAATCATTGGAAAGATTCATGGTTTGGTCACACTGTCTTTTGGACTATGTGCTAACCACATGATCACCATTATTTCAAGCCATACATGCTGTAAGGGATGGGAACACGACCATATTCCTATTTGTGTAGTCTAGATAAACACACTATCTTGGATGCATGACTTGTAGGGGATTGACAGATTGTTTCTACTAATTGTGTGTCAATTGTGCACCTCCCTCATTCCCTCCAAAACCCTCAATTTTGAGAAAAAGAATTCGATAAATCTATGGAAAAAAGGAGGAATAAAAATTAATTAAAAAATACTATAAAACCACACCACCAGTTTGACAGGGGAGTATATATATAACCAATAGGGCACATTGAAATCACAAAATAAATGAAACATAAAAATAAGATTCATCTATAATTGAAAATCAAGTGGGTAATGAAAGAACAACTCAAAAATGGTCATAGAATGGACCCAATTCATAGAGTAAGGTCTCAGCCAACATAGCAAGACAAAATAATCTTGGATTCATTTTAAGATCCCGTAGAGAGATGAACTATCTTCTCATGCAACCTCACTATACCTATAATAGAGAATCCAATTACCATATATTGAAGGGGTGATATCGACTCCACAGAGGATCTCAAAAAAAGATCAAGCTATTTATATTTGTGGGATATAAAATCCATTGATATTTGATCCCACAAAACATAATAAGACATATCAACTCTATATGATTCATTGGATGAGGATTCAAGACCCCAAACCAATGTCGGGTGGATTATCGACCCTATATAGGTATGGTGAGAGGAAACCCCAACCTTAGGTAACTTTATTTCCCCGTGTTTTTCACCCCATATAACACATTGATATTCTTACCGAGCTAGTTGTTAGCTAACTAATGTTAAAGAGAACCACCCAATCACTCCACATCAAATTTTATTATGATATATATTAGATAATATCACAATCATGTTTATTGAGTAAAAACACCCACGTTGGATTTCACACTTGTCCAAACCCAAGTTTAAGCAAGAACACATGCCTTTCGAGTGAATATTGAAAGAGTACACGACATGTACATTAGGGAGTACACTATGAAACCTTAATTACTAGATTAAATATGTAATAGGGACATATATAATGTATCAATATACTTTCAAAGAACACATATGCTTGTATTTAATATAAGTGGGACCCAAGGTTGTACTCTTCACGTACAACTATCTCTATGTAAAGTGAATCCAATGCCTAGGACATATATCTGTATCACACACTTCCTACAAGTCTATACATCCTTTTGGTTATGTACTCCCAATACATGCTAAGCAGTTGACTAATGGTCATGAAACATATGAGTCAATCACACAATGTGTGATATTTATATTTCACTAAAAACAAAACCACCACATCTCTCGGGACACATATAATGTGTGCTTCCAAACAACAAGTCGTGTGATCAGTATTTTTCACGAAAGTCAAGTTTTCCCCATTCTCCACAATGTGCACCAGTCACAGCAAACCAAAAATTAATCATCATTGACCACCTGATTCAAGTCATAAATTCTGTAGATTTCTATTTATAGCCATCATTCATCAGATCTAAATTCTCTCATCAAAGGTTATCATTCTCACATTCCTACACTCCATAAAATAACATTATGTCTTATAGTGTTCTCAATCCCCCAACACTATTGGAAAAGAAGGTTATACCAACGATTATAAACCGTTGGTATAGGCTGGAAAAGCATTGGTAAATTCTATACCAATGGTTTTCTAAACCGTAGGGTAGTAATCCATGAGGAAAGCCCTATACCAACGGTTTGATCTAAACCATTGGTATAGCCCACTATATTTGTTGATATACCAATGGTTGTAGGATAACCCTTGGTATATGTTTGTATTACATTTTTACCAATGGTTTCCAGAAACCGTTGGTATATATTGAATTCTAAAAATTATACCAATGGTTTAAAATTGTTGGTATAGTTTTTAAATTTAAATAATAGTATACCAAAGTTTTAAAACAGTTGGTATTGTGTTTTTCCAGAAC
Organism: Viscum album; assembly: GCA_963277665.1. Lineage (NCBI taxonomy): Eukaryota > Viridiplantae > Streptophyta > Magnoliopsida > Santalales > Viscaceae > Viscum > Viscum album. Next base: position 747,811,672 of record OY728138.1, on the reverse strand, counting down.
TATTATACAAATGGTTTAGAACTGTTGGTATTTTGTTTTTTCAGAACTGTTGCACAGAAGCCCTCCAGTAGTCCCTCCAGTATACACCTTCAAAAAATATATCACAAAACCACATACAAAATTAAAACAGCATAAAAAACCTAAAATAGCACAAAAAATACATAAAACCATCAAACTCTTCCATCCATGTCATGTACTACAATTCCCTATTTGAATCATCATATGAAAACAATTATCTAGTGGAATTGATAACAGTTTCAATAACTCAAACATTATTTAAACCCATTTCAATATTCAAATGACAACCCCTCATCCAGTAGTAATTCACCACACCCCTGCAAAACCCCCCTAACCAGCATAGCCCCCACCTCCCCATCAAATTAGAATATGTAGAATAGTATGAGAAATACTTATTATAGTTGAATAAGAGTTTGAAATTGGCTCAAATCCCAATTTTTTTATCAACCTATATTTGGGTATGTAATGATTTTTGATGCATATTTCATTAAACGTGTATTTTTTATAATATAGGTGAAGGGTATTTTCTTAGGAGTCTCATTACTTATGACCCCATGAGTGAAACTACCCAACTCATGAAAATGAGTTTGCGACTATCGTTGATGAGTGTAAATTTCAGTAGTTGTATTCACTTAAAATGATATCATTTTGAAAAAAAGAGAGAAAATTTGAGTGGTTCCGGACGCACCGCACCTTATATTGAGGTAGAGTTGACTCGTACATATCACAAATGACCCATGGATCGTTTTCCTAAAGAATCAACACAATCCTAAAGTGTTTGGTCAGTTTAAAGTACGCTGGTTTTTTTACTTAAAAGCGTATCAATTTTAAACAATAGAAAGACACTTTGAGTTGTACCAGCCACACTGGGCCTCAGACTATGGCAGGGTTGACTTTTACACGTCACAAATGATGCATGGATCCTTTTACTAATTTACCAACAGAATCGGAATGCATTTGCTCCATTTTCTATATGTCACTTGTTGTTTTCACTTAAAATGTAGTCCATTTTAAAGAAAAGTGAGACACTTTGAGTGGTTCCAGCCACTCCATGCCTCATATTGAGGTGGGGTTGACTCGTACATGTCAAAAATGACCCATGGATCGTTTTACTAAAGTTTAAATAGAATCTGAAAACATTTGGTCGATTTTCTGTATGTCAGTTGTTGTTTTCATTTAAAATGATGTCTGTTTTAAACAAATGAGAGACATTTTGAGTGGTGTCGGCCACACCACAACTCAGATTGAGGAAATGATGACTCTTACAAGTCAAAAATGTCCCATGGATCGTTTTCCTAAAATATCAACACAATCCGAATGCGTTTGGTTGATTTTATGTTTTCTAGTTGTTGATTTCACTTAAAATCATGTCCATTTCAATCAAAAGAGAAATAATTTGAGGGGTTTCGGCCACACCATCCCTCATATTGAGGTAGGATTGACTTTTACACATCACATATGACCCATGAATCGTTTTTCAAATGTTTCAAGAAAATTTGAATGCCTTTTGTTGGTTTTATGTATGTCAGTTGTTGTATTCACATAAAATGATGTCCTTTCGAAACAAAAGAGAGACACTTTGAGTGGTGTCGGCCACACCGCACCTCAGATTGAGGTATGGTTGACTCATACACACATAAATGTCCCATGGATAGTTTTCATATAGTTTCAACACAATCTGAATGCATTTGCTCAGTTTTCTGTACGACGATTGTGTTTACTTAAAAGTGTGTCCATTTAAAACAAAAGAAAGACAGTTTGAGTGGTACCGGTCACATAAACCCTCAGATTGAGGCAGGGATGACTCGTACACATCAGATATGACCCATGTATTGTTTTCCTAATGTTTCAATATAATCAAAATGTGTTTGGTCAGTTTTCTTGTATTCCAGTTGTTGTTTTCACTTTAAATCATGTCCATTTTCAAATAAAAGTGAGACACTTCGAGTGATACCAGCCACACCATGCCTCAGATTGAGACAATGTTGACTTTTACACGTCACATATGACCCATGAATATTTTTCCTAATGTTTCAATAGAATTAAAATGCCTTTGGTCAGTTTTCCGTATTTTCAGTTGTTGTATTCACTTAAAATGATGTCCTTTTGAAACAAAAGAGAGACACTTTGAGTGGTGCCAGCCACACCACGCCTCAGATTGAGGTGGGTTTGACACTTCCATGGCACAAATGAACCATGTATCGTTGTCCTAAAATATCAACACAATCCGAATGTGTTTGGTTGGTTTTATGTATTCCAGTTGTTGTTTTCATTTAAAATAATGTTCATTTCAAACAAAAGAGAATCAATTTGAGTGGTTCTGGCCACACCGACCCTCATATTTAGGTGGAGTTGACTCTTACACCTCACATATTACCCATGCATCATTTTCCTAAAGTTTCAATTGATTCCTAATGCCTTTTGTTAGTTTTTCGTATGCCAGTTGTTGTATTCAGTTAAAATGATGTCCTTTTGGAACAAAAGAGAGACACTTTGAGTGGTTCCAGCCACACCGCACCTCAGATTGAGGATAGATTGACTTGTAAACATCACAAATGACCCATGGATCGTTTTCTTAAAGGTTCAACACAATATGAATTCATTTGGTCAGTTTTCCATATGCCGGTTGTTTTTACATAAAATCATATCCATCTTAAACAAAAGAACGAAACATTGAATAGTACCGGCCATATAGAGCCTCATATTGAGGCGGGATTGACTCTAACACGTCACAAATGAGCCATGGATCCTTGTCCTAAAGTATCAACATAATACGAATGCGTTTTCTCTATTTTATGTATGTCACTTGTTGTTTTCATTTAAAATGTTGTCCATTTCAAAGAAAAGTGAGACACTCTGAGTGGTTCCGGCCACACCACGCCTCGAATTGAGGTGGGGTTGACACTTACAGGTCAAAAATGACCCATTTATCATTTTAATAAATTTTCAATAGAATCCGAATGCATTTGGACAGTTTTCCATACGTCAGTTGTTGTTGTCACTTAAAATGATGTCCGTTTTAAACATAAGAGAGACATTTTGAGTTATGTCGGACACACCACACCATTTATAATAGAGGGGTTAACTCGTACATGTCATAAATGTCCCATGGATTGTTGCCCTAAAATATCAACACAATACAAATGTGTTTGGTTGGTTTTAAGTATGCAAGTTGTGGTTTTCAATTAAAATCATGTCTATTTCAAACAAAAGAGAAACACTTTGACTTGTGCCTGGCACACTGGCCCTTGGTTGGTGGTAAGGTTGACTCGTACACATAAAATATGACCCATTAATTGTTCTCCAAACGTTTCAATAGAATATGAATGCCTTTGGTTGGTAGTTTGTATGTCAGTTGTTGTATTCACTTAAAATGACGTCCTTTTGAAACAAAAGAGAGAAACTTTGAGTGGTGTCGGCCACACCGCACCTCAGATTGAGGTGGGGATGACTATTAAACATCACAAATTACACATGGATCATTTCCCTAACGTATCAACACAATTTGAATTAATTTGGTAAGTTTTTTGTATGGAGGTTGTTTTTACTTAAAAGCATATCCATTTAAAATAAAAAGAAAGACACTTTGAGTGGTACTTTCCACATTGGCCCCTGGATTGATGCGGGGTTGACTCGTACACATCAAATATGTCCCATGGATAATTTTACTAAATTTTCAATAGAATCCGAATGCATTTGGTCGGTTTTCCATATGCTAGTTGTTGTTTTCACTTAAAATCATGTCCATAACAAATAAAAGTGAGACACTTCGAGTGATACTAGCCATAACATGCCTCAGATTGAGGCAAGGTTGACTCGTACACATCACATCTGACCCATGAATCTTTTTCCAAAAGTTTCAATAGAATTCGAATGCCTTTGATCGGTTTTCCGTATTGTCAGTTGTTGTATTCACTTAAAATTATGTCCTTTTGAAACAAAAGAGAGACACTTTGAGAGGTTCCGACCACACCACGTATCATATTGAGGTGGGGTTGACTCATACACATCAAAAATGACCCATGGATCGTTTTCCTAGAATATCAACACAATCAGAATGTGTTTGGGTGGTTTTAAGTCTGCTAGTTTTTGTTTTCACTTAAAATCTTGTCCATTTCAAACAAAAGAGAAACATTTTGAGTGGTGCCGGCCACACTGACCCTCGGATTGAGGTTGGGTTGACTCGTACAAGTCACATATGACCCATGAGTCATTTTAATAATGTTTCAATAGAATCTGAATGGTTTTTGTCGGTTTTACGTATGTCAGTTGTTGTATTCACTTAAAATGATGTCCTTGTGAAACAAAAGAGAGACACTTTGAGTGGTGTCGGCCACATCGTGCCACGAATTGAGGCAATTTTGACTCGTACACATCCCAAATGACACATATATCATATTCCTAGAGTGTCAACACAATCAGAATGCATTTAGTCTATTTTCCGTATGCCAGTTATTTTTTACTTAAAAACGTATCCATTTTAAACAAAAAAAAAAGTCACTTTGAGTGGTACTGGCTACACGGGGCCATAGATTGAGGAAGGGTTGACTCATACATGTTAGAAATGATCCATGGATCCTTTTCCTAATGTATCAATATAATATGAATGTGTTTGGTCAGTTTTCTATATGCCAGTTGTTGTTTTAACCTAAAATGTTGTCCATTTCAAAGAAAAGTGAGACACTTAGAGTGGTGTCGTCAACACAATGCCACTAATTGAGGTGGGGTTTACTCGTACATGTCAAAAAATGACCCATGGACCATTGGGTTGTAGTATAAACACAATCCAAATGCGTTTGGTCGGTTTTCCGTATGTCAGTTGTTGTTTTCACTTAAAATCCGGTCCATTTCAAATAAAAGTGAGGCATTTCGAGTGGTTCCAGCCACACCAGCCCTCAGATTGATGTTGGGTTGACTTGTACACTTCAAAAATGACCCATGGATCGTTTTCCTAAAATATAAACACAATTTGAATTAGTTTGGTCAGTTTTAGGTATGCCATTTGCTGTTTTCACATAAAATCCTATCCATTCAAACAAAAGAGAAACACTATGAGTAGTACCAGCCACACCGGCCCTCGGATTGAGGTTGGGTTGACTCTTACACGTAACATATGACCCATGGATCATTTTCCAAAAGATTCAACAGAACATGAATGACTTTGGATGGTCTTTCGTATGTCAGTTTTTGTATTCACTTAAAATGATGTCATTTTGAAACAATGGAGAGACATTTTGAGTGGTTACAGCCCCACCAAGCCTCGAATTGAGGCGGGGTTGACTCATACCTGTCAAAATGACCCACGGGTAGTTTTCCAAAACTATCAACACTATCCGAATGTTTTTGGTTAGTTTTCCTGTATGCAAGATTTTTTTTACTCTAAAGCGTATCCATATTAAGAGAGATTAGATTGGGATCCATTTTCCAGGGAGGAGGGTTGGGGGGCTGTCCGTGGGGCTGTCCAGGGGGCTGTCCGGGGTCCAGGGAGGATGGTGGGGGGCTATCTAGAGGGTTGTCCAGGGGCAAGGCCAAATCATGACATTATGGCAGTGTGACTGCGGCGTGACTGCGGTGTGACCGCGGCATGACCGCGTCGTGACCGCGTCCTGACCGCGGCGTGACCGCGGCATGACGGCGGCGTGATGGCGGCCTGACCGCGGTGTGACCACGACTTGACCGCAGCTTGACCGCGACGTGTTGGCCCAGTCCAGTGACATCCATGGGGCATCATCTTCCATCCATAATTCCAAATAAATCTTATGTAGTTGTCCTTCACAATATAGAAACTAACATTATGTTATATAAAACAGACTCTTGACTGCGGCGTGACCGTGGTGTGACCCATGTCCATGGGGTTGTCCGGGGTCCAGGGAGGATAGTGGGTGGATGTCTGGGAGTAGGGCCAAATCACAGCATTACCACAGCGTGACTGCGGTGTGACCACGGCGTGACCGCGGCGTGACCACGACGTGACCGCGGATTGACAAAAACATGTTGGCCCTATCCAACGACATCCACGGGGCAACATTTTTTGGACAGGATTCTAAATAAATATTATGTAGTTGTCCTTCACATTATAGAAACTGATATTATGTTAAAAAAACAGACTCTTGATTCTGGATTGTGGTATGATAATGACATATATTTTATACTCATTGTTATTAAATGTGGTACTAGGTAGTTGAAAAAACTGATTGAGAGTCAAACTGTGACACCCAAAACTATCACTGTGAATTTTCGTAGACAACGTACCCCCATTGGAGGGGTTTTATTATAAAAAACATGACTTTATTTATCAAATGAATCAATTATATTAAAGAAAACATATTCAATATATGAAATAAAATATAATTAAGCAGAATTAAGATATAATCTAAATTCAATTTAATGCATTCATAAATTAAAGAGGCTATGAGAGGGACTCTACATAAAGGGGTGTCTCCCATGGGTGTCTTGTGGTTTGTAGTGTCTATCTATGATTTATTGGTGCTTCTGTATTATGGGGAATGTGTATTTCATGGTCAGTTTAATAAATACATTCGTAAATTATAAAATACACCCATAGTCAATAGATATATACCCACTTTTGATAGATAATACCATCTAAATAACCATCTCTGAATTCTGAGATTATCATTTTACTTTACCAATTCCAATTACAAAATATAGGCAGCACCAACTTATGTTTTATGAACCAATCAATTAAAGGGAAAGATACTCCTCACAATAACCCACAAAATCTCATATAGCACCACTCACAAAAAATCTATTATAACAACATTAGGCTTCCATATTTGGTAAAAAATAAAGAGTTATACTGAATTCAATAATATCCATACCAGAGTGAAAAATCAGGTTTCAAAATGAAAGAGTTATATAGAATTCAAAAATTTAATGGATCAATCTGCCCCTTATCACCATCACTGTCACCAATGTCATCATTGGCCTCATCCTCGTCGCCATCTCTGTCCTCCTCGTCATCGTCTTCATCGTCCCCATGCTCATCATCAGCCCCATCCTTGCCCTTGGCCCCATCCTCTCCCTCGACCCCATCCTCGTCCTCGTCCTCATCCTCTTTCATTCCATCATCCTATTCAACATCCTCTTCATCACCAGGAAGGTCATCATCTTGACCACCAATAGAATTTCCACCTGGTGCATTGGATAATGCAGCCATCAATGACCAAAATTTCTGACAAGCCACGCTGGCCTCTGGTGGAAGTGAGGAAGATAAAGCATTCATCAGTTTCATAAATTCTTTGTCCCTCCTTTGAACTTGTTCTTCAAACTCTGTGACCCTTTTATCAGAATGTCTTGCATTCTACTTGACCTATTCTAACTCAGTTGTAATTGAATGGATACATGTAGAGGACCAATACCTCGTCAGGACTATTTTCTTACTAGGTTGGCAGCGTACTCGACCAGGGTTCTCATCTCCCAAAACCTGATATAAATGATCATGTAGCCCAAAATTATCAGGTTCCTGGGCATCAAGGGCCTCTAAAGCAGCCTGTTAAAAATATTATTATATTATTAAATTTCAAAATAGAAATTTATCTTTTAAATAAACAAATTAAAACTTACAATCTTTTCTTATGTCGGTTCATTAAGTGCAGTTCCATATTTTTTCCTTCTACTCGAGAAAAACAATTTTACTCGAGGGATACATCCTTCAATATTCAATTTTTTCTTCTATAATGAAATTGAAACAATATAAAGTTCAAGTATAATCATATATTCAATATTCAATAAATCACATAATTTACGTAGAATAAATAAAAAAGGAAAGTACTAAAGAAAAATTATAAACACCTATATCGTACCATCTGCCTCTCATGATCAGACATAGTCATGCACCCCAAAGTGTGGAGGTATTACTTTGAATAATTGTTTTTTTGTTTTTTCAGAAGATTCATAAATAATGTTTAATAATAATTTAGATAATATTAATGAAAAATATGAAAAATTTCATTTAAATACCTTAAATGGGATTAATACCTTCAATTTGGTAGTCGCCCAATGGGTAATCATTTGGAGATATTTCTCTATCAGGAAGTCATCCACAATAGGTAATGTCTCCAACTCCATGCCCACTCTATCACACCATCCAACATACATCTCATTCTTATAAGTTCTCCAAAGCTCTCCTAGCTCCTTTAAATGTGCCAGTCATGCACCTTCACCATCAGAGAAGTTATACAGAAGCTGACACCCAATAGATTAATTCATATAAATAAAAAATATAATACATCAAATCCAATATATTTTTTACCCATATTTGTGCCCGTGAATTATCCTTGACTTCGTGTGGCAGATGTCTCCTAGAGAGAGGGCTGACCAAAATGATGTCAGAGTATTTGGCTAGCATCGGCAAAAAACCCCGACATTCATGCCCATATTTATCAATCATATGTCCATCATCATTGTATTTACCGTCAACTGTGTCCGGAGGTTCCATACTACCCGCAAGTGAGTATGCCCCCTCCCCCGCCTCCTATCAGTAGATGAATATGTTATTAAAGAAAAAAAAATTTATTATAAGTTATAATAAAAATAAAATTTGGTATAAAAATTGTTAGAGTTATATAAATATACCTGTGGTAGTCGGACCAATGGGTGTCACTGGATGTGTAGAAGCCAAAGGAATATCCTGTACAGGTAAAGTGCCCCTTAGTGTACGCTCCTCAGCCACATATTGTGTCGGAGAAGGAGTCGAAGAAGGAGGAATATAATAGTCCGAAGATAATGAACTAGAAGAAAAATATGATGACACATATGTCTGGCCAACTAGTAGTGTGAACATCAGAGGCCTAAATATCCCTTGGGTCCCTAAAGACACACCAGGATCAAAATGGGGCGTAGAAGTTACGTCAGTGGTAGGGGCATAATCCAATTTGGTACTACCAGTGGATCATCTAACTCTCTCACCACGATCCCTCGTACCACAGGCCTGAGTACCAGGACCACCAGATGGTCATCTAACTCTGACACCACCCCCCCTCCTACCACTAGCCTCTATACATGGAGCAATATCAAGCACCTCATCAGATATCTCTCATCTAGGTTGTGGATCCTGGAAAAAAGATTAACACAAAAGTAAACAAATGATATTATAAGTTATTGAAATACATATATTTGAAATAAAATACCCACAATAGGGATGAGTAGAGGAATTCACATCTGTTTCATGTGATAATTATTTTATGTCATCTTTTTCCACCGCCTCTCTTTAATGGGTGTCGTTTCCAGCAATGAAAACAAATATTCAAGTAATTATAAATATGTAACTAATGTGTAACCCAAAAAAATATAGAAATACGATTTTGATAAAAAAAAAATAAATAAATAGAAGATTTATGGTGGTTTGAAGGTAAGTACTAGGATACACACTCTGAATGATGTAGGACAAACATGTAGGTGGGAACACGAATGTATGATTCTATATATTTCGCACCACAACTTTGGGTTCAAAATCAACTCTGACAATTGAGCTATTGAAGTCATCATTATTAATAAACGGAATGATTCAAATTGCAGTAGGGGTAGTGTCAACTTCATCAACACCGTCATCAAATACATGTCTGGGATTTACTTCAATAATTACACTAAATTTATGATGAAATGATCTTTGATATAAAAAACTTATTTCACCATTGATTCCAATACATATGGTTCATCGATGGAAAGAGTGTGAGTCATGTCAATAACTCGAAATCCAAAATCATTAATAAAGGTTCCTTGCCTCGTCATTGAATCAATCCATTGACATTTCATCATCGTGACTCGACCATGCGAGTAATAATCCAAATTTATTATTTTCTCTATGACTCCATAATAAGCAAAATTTTCAGAATGATGTCTATTATCCGATGAACTGGCTTAACAGTCTGTTGTGGCCGTTATCATAACACCATCATGTTGTGTTCTCTAGTTTCTTTCTCGTTCAGTGATAATAAATTTGTATCCATTGATCACAAGTTATTTACAAGCTCGAACCATGGTATTAGGACCAAAATCCAAAGGTATTATTTCCTTAGAAATAGAGTCTGTTGGAAAACACGATACCTGAAATATAAACAAATAGTAAACTTAATTAAATATTATTTTAATTTATTTATTACAGAAATATTTTTACCTTCAATTTCAACCATGAAGAAAACCCTTTTCTATGAAAATTCTCTTTCCTTATCAAAGATAAAGAACAATTCTTTCTATATATCAATTCTTTATGTTCCCTATAGATAAAAATAATAATAGTTTAACAAATATTTAAAATTACAATAGATAAGATAAGAGATACATGTACAATTTACTTACTTGAAATACTCATCAAACAAATCACAATTGAACAAAACTTTGCGATGTTCCATCTCTCGCTCTGCAAGGCTTAATGTCATCAATCTATATGATCCCCTAATTCCTCCTGTCTAAGGAAGTGATGGAAAATTGGGTTCAATTTCCCATATTTTTCTTCTTTATTTCTCATTGGTCTGTTTATTCTCGTAGTAAGATCAAGAAAATACATTGAGATGAAATCTGTATATTCTTGATCCAGGTAACCATTCACAATAGAACCTTCAGGATAATTCTTGTTCTAAACATATGGTTTCAATTGGAAAATGTTTCTTTCAGTTGTATACATCCAACGAAAATCAAGGGGTCCTCCAAGATGTATTTTGGTCAGAAGACGTACAGTCAAATGCAACATTCATGTAAAAATTATGGAGGGAATATTTTCTCTAACTCACACAAAATTAATGGTGTCTCTACCAACAATTTTTGCAAGAATGATTTGGACAACCTCTTAGCACAAAGATCTATAAAAAATAGCACAACCGAATAACTGAGACTCTTACATTATTGGAAACAAGGTGATGGATTGCTATTGGAATAAACTCATGAAAAATAAAGTGATAATCATGAGTCTTCAAAGATTACATCTTCTACTCTTTTCTGTTGACCTGTATGGATATATTTCTTGAATAGCCATTAGGAACTTTAATAGTCTCTAGCACTTCTAGAAATTGATTTTTTTCAGCTGGTGTCATCACATAAGAAGCACATGGAACTTGCCATTTATTTTCACTAATACAGACAGGATGCAATTATGGTCTGATCCCCCAATATACCAAATCACGCCGAGATCGTAAATCGTCTTTTGTCTTCCCCTTGACATTTAGAAGAATCAAAAGCAACATTTCACATATATACTTTTCAATGTGCATTACATCTAATAAATGATGTAACAAGTTGGTTGACCAATACAACTACTCAAATAATATACTCTTCTTCTTCCAATTGTAACATGTATCATTGGAAACATTTGTCCTCTTTCTAGATTTCATTAAACCCTTCCCAAATGAATAACTAAAATCTTTCAATTCATTAAGCACATCAGTTCTAGCCATACTCTGAGGTCGATCTTCAGTCTCCATGGTATTTTAAAATCTTCGACGATTGTTTCTATATGGATAGTTCATTGGTAAGAACCATCAATTTCCCATAAAACTAAAACTACGATGATATTTCAGTCTTCTTGATCAAGTATTCTTCTTACAAATAGGACCTGACAATTTTCCTTTTGTGCCCCATCTAGACATCATTGCATAAGCAGGAAAATCATTGATCATCCACACAAGCACAACAAGCATATGAAATATGACTTTCAAACATGAATCGTATGTGGGCACACCCACATCCCAAAGAAGTTTAAACTCTTTTATTAAAGGATGCATGTATACATCTATATCATTTAAGGTATTAGAAGGGTCAGATATCAGTATTCTCAAGAAAGTGTAAGTCTTTTTCATACACAACCATGGAAGAATGTTATAAATGTCTATGAAAACTGGCCATGTGTTGTGCGAAGTAAGTATATGCCCAAATGGATTAAAACCATCACATGAAAGACCCGGTCTCACATTACGCACGTCGGCTGCAAATTGAGGATATCAAGCATCAAATCTCTGTCATGAAAATCCATCTACAGGGTGAACCAACTCTTCATTATTCTTTTTTCTCTCAGTGTCATGCCATTGCATTTTTACTGCTATTTCATTAGACATGAAATGGATATATAATCTGGGGATCAATGGAAAGATCCACATTACATTTTGTGGCACACGAGATGGTGTTCCATCATCTTTTGGATTCCATCAGGAGGTTCCACATTTGATAAAATCATTTCTTTCAACAGTTTCCTCCCAAAATAAGCTGCAATCATTCGGGCAAGCATTATTTTTTTTGAGAATCCAAGTTCATCATCTAATTTCCATGCTATATAGTGTTTTGAGGGAATATCTGCATCTTCTGGAAGTAAGTCCTTCAAGAAGGTAAAGAAGGAAATCAATTGAAGTATTTGAAATCACATACATAGTTTACCCATGAAACAATCAGATTAAAAATTCCAACTTTTTTATTTTACCACATTGTCGATATACTGGAGTCATCGCAGCATCATTCAATTTTTTCACCCTATCAACATCATCATTTTCATTGGACGCATCATGAGCGCTCGTATCAAAATCTTGTTGGATGAACATCCGTTCCTTCTCATTATGCCGAATAAATGGAAACCAATCATATATCAAACTCTCCAATTCAGTCCTATCATTTGGATCATCAACATTTTGAGATTCCATTTTCTCTCCATTGTGATACCACAAAATAATAGTTTGTTTGGAAGCCATATTTTTTTATATGATAGCTAACTTCTTAACGAATCAACCAAGGTCTTACAACACAATTAGAACATGAGCAGTGTATCCGACCACTATCTGAAGCCTTGTCAAATGCAAAATCTAGAATGCTGTTCAAATTAATTTGAAATTCGGTTGAAATCTGATCAGTTTCGTACATCCATCATCTATCCATTCTTTAAAAAAAACTGCAATAAGTCATTTCAATGAAATTCAATAATATTGAAGTTCAATCAAAAAAATATTTATGTAAATGAGAATTTTTTAATTTAAATAAAAGCATAACAGAAACATTACTCTATCTAAGAATCATATTAAGAAATACATCAAAATACAGTGTACATAAGAAAATATGATACATAATTTCTCATGCTTATATTCAAGGATTTCCCAGTACGATATTCATAGTGGATCAAGGAATACATAATCTTTAAGGTTCTTGTTGAGAGTACATGAGTTTTATACTTTAACTTCTTCAGGGAGATCAGGATGAGGAGTAGGATGATGATCAGGGGAGTGGCGGGGCTATCCAAGGGGGGTGAGGGGTGTCCCGGGGGTGTGGGGTGTCTAGGGGGTGTGGGGTCGTCTGGGGGGCCGGAGGTGTCCAGGGGGGAGGGGATGTCTAGGGGGGTCGGGGTGTCCAGGTTGGCGGGCTGTCCATGGGGGCTGGGCGGGCTATCTAGGGGGGTAGGGGGAGTCTAGGGGGTGGGCGGGCTGTCCAAGGAGGTTAGCGGGGTGTTTAGGGGGTGGGTGGGGTTTTCTGGGGGGTACGAGGTGTCTGAGGGGGGAATCCTATGGGGGTGGCAGGGCTGCCCAGGGGGTTTGGGGTGTTCAGGGGGTGGCCGAGCTGTCCAGGGGGGTGGGCGGGCTATCCACGAGGGGTGGTCGGGCTGTCCATGGGGGGTGGTCGGGCTGTCCACAAGGGTGGCGGAACTGTCCAGTGGGGTTAGGGGTGTGAAGGGGGTGGGTGGGGGGGTTATTTTCAGGGGTGGGGGTGTCTGGGGGGATGGGGGGGTGTCCGGGGGTGGTGGGTGGTTCTCCCGGGGTGGGTTGGGCAGGCTGTCAACAAGGGTGGGGGTGGGCTGTCCAGGGGGGCACGAGTTGTCCAGGGGGGTGGGCGGGCTGTCCATAGGGGTGGCGGGGCTGTCCAGGGGGGTTGGTGGTGTCTAAGGGGTGGGGGGAATTTCCAGGGGATGGGGAATCATTATATAATGTCTTTTAGTGTCATTTTTGGTTTTAGCGACGGTTTCACCAGCCAAAAAATGGAAAAGATATAGTACTTGTTTGAACCGCCATTATATCCTCACCATTTTTTGTCATGGAAAACAAATGCTGAAACTAAAAACGGTAAACAAATATTGACCTTAAATAATGGTGGTTTAAACCACTACTAATCAACCATTAGGAATATATAGTAGGGGTTTAAAATGTTGCTATATATCGCTTTAAAAAACACCCAACTGCAGAATTTGCAACCCTCGAAGATAAAAACAAAATTCAATACATATGTTTAAAATTATATCCATATTCACCAGAACCACCTATGAGATCATATAATCATGAATGTTATCAACATGGTTTACTAGAATGTAAAAATTAATTGACTTTTCCTGGAATACATTACATTATTTATGCAAGGAAATACATTCAAGTGGATATTAGATTTCTAAGACATCCATGGAAGACATTAATGAAGGAAGAAGTGAACTCATTAAAAAATCTAATGATATGTACACAATCTATAAAATGGTATTAAGCTATGGGATATTAGTGGTAATGCTCAAACATGTATCCAAACTTATAAAGGATTCACTAAGTATAAATTTGTTTAATGAGATATTATAATACAATAAAAATGGGATCTGTCTTTGTACAGTTCCAAATAAACCACTTAGAAAAACATTTTACCTATTTTATAAACATATTTTTAAAAACCACTCATTTATATCATTAAAATATAAAAATGTTTCATTATTTAAAAAATTGAATGTTGGCATCAAAAAAACATAACCAAATATTCACTCAGGGATTCAACACCACCTACAAGAAAATTAGGCACACTTAATGAATAAAAAATCTCTAAGAAGAACTTACGAATAACTCACCAAAAATTCATGACCAAAGGAACCCAATACAGAATCACTATATCCATTAAAAAATAAAATACATTAAAAAACAACACTAAAAACTCTATAGAAAAAAAGAAGAGGAAACCCCATGATCCTAGGAAAATTCTACCATTATTAAGTAGAATCACCATATTAGTGTTAGTATGTCTTATGTTTAGTTACAAATGATATAAGAAACCATATCCAACCCTAGTCACAGACATCTAAAAATCATGTATTAGTCATTGATTCAATATCAAATAGTGTGAATCATAAAATTTTCCAAAATCCCTAAAATAGGAAAAATGATGTGATCTTTCTAGATATTGAAATACATGATGGAATCGGAGGAAGAGGGATTCTATGTTTCTATTTTGGAAGAGGTTTAGAGAGTCTAACCTGGATGGGGGATTTACAACCGATCGGATGGAAGAACTCGGGTTAGGGTTCACCTGCGTGCCGAGGCTTTTGGAATTTGGGGGAAACGAGGTTTATGCTGTTCTGTGGGGGCTTCTTGAAATCAAGGTTATTTGAGGAGACCATTCCCAACAGTTTGTAAAAACCATTGGAAAAAATGGCCATTACCAACGGTTTTCTATAAACATTTGGTAAAGGGTGAAAACATTTTGGCTTTCACAACGGTTTCTTCAAGCCATTGGGAAAGCCTTCAAAAAACCAATGTTTTCTAATGTTTTTTACAAACCATAGGTAAAAAACACTTATACCAATGGTTCTGGATAACCGTTGGTATAAAAATAATGGGAAAACACAACTTCCTAGTAGTGAAACATAGTTACCAAATATCCTTACCTCTATAATCTTTAGTGTTCTTTACAACACCAAGACATGAATGTCAGGGTTCAATAATGAATCGAACCTGACTGATAATAGTTCAAACACCAACCAAATAGTAAGAAATGATGAGGAATGTGAAGAATGGGAGGAATAAAAAAATCAAAAGAAAATAATATTATTAGATGTTACAAATTTCGATATCGATCATGGGTATAGAAACCGAAGAACCGATAAATATATCTATATACTAAAATTTAACCAGTCTAAAAAAGCCATATATTTATAGTGCTATACAAAAAGTAGGGATTTTAAATAAATAATATAATACTCCCATAAAATCAAATTAAAGAGGAAAGAATCCAAAAAATTCTTCCTTACCTCATGTACATATCAATTATTTGTGTAGAAAGCATTCATAGGATATGTTATTTGTGATTACACTATGTTTGAAATTAGATCCATAAATTTACATGATTGGTCATCAAGTATTATTCATCGAAAAACCTCTCTAATATCTCATGTTTATATGGATTACCATATTGATTTGATTAATATTGGGTTAAATATATGTTTTTCTATGTTTTTCTTTTAATTAAATAAGTAGATTAAATATTTATGTTTATTCCTAGAAATCCTCCTATGACTATGAATCGTTATGATACATGATTCAATTAAAACTTATGTTTTTCTTAATGTAAAATTGACATTCTACATTCAATAATATTCTCAGTTTTCCCATAGGTTACTATATTTCCATTATACAACATTATATCAAATGAATATGTTATGAAATCAATAAAATATTGTTATTATTGGATGTACTCAATACTAGGGTTCCATCTGTGCTCTATATTTTCTTCATCTTATGTAATAAATTCAAGGGAGCATTTAATTATACATAATTTTTATAAATATAAAAACTAGAGTTTTTACACCCTGTCCACTATGAAGGATTTTCACTTCAAAAAACATACTAAAAAGGTGAGGGTAATGATCTTGCATCTAGTTCTTATGATCCTATAAGATACCCTAAAGATTCTCATGATGGATAATACTATGAACCATGGAAATTTCTAATCAATTATGTGACTTCTTCTACAAATCCATAATCTTCATTGAATAATCTAAGAATGTGGCTCCATCCTAATGTGTAGATCACCCTAGTCAATAATGTGTGACATGTCATGTATGTATCTCAATAGTTGTGATGCATGTAATAATTCATGAATTTGTTTTAACATCAGGTGTAATTATAAGATATAAGAACCTCATCATATTATTAACAATGTCTATAATGGTCAGATATATCGTAGAGATAACGTTTGACCCAATCCTACTCTTCTTAACCTACTACGAGGTGAGACCTTTAACATCACATGGTCTCCCACATCAAACTCTAATGTTTTTTATAATATATCCATATAGTATTTATGATAGTTATAATCTATACTCACCAAATACAAAGTAATTTTCACCTTTTTATCAATGATTTCACTAATATTGGCCCCATGAGGGTTTTCTCACCCATATCTAACTAGCATAGGGGTTACCTATATGATCTCCCATACAAGGCCTTAAATGGTTCAATTCCAAGGGTGCATTGACATCTATTATTATATGAGAACAAAACTAGGGGTATATAATCCTATTGGTTTCATTCAATTTCTAACATACAATACCATAACATGCTTTCAAGAACTAAAATGCTCTACATGGATTAGTTATCCTTATGAGGGCTCAATATCATACTAATATTTATCTAAGTTAAAAAAATATTCATTAAATAATCTCCATAATTGGGACATTAATTGAGAATAATGGTCAACTAAAATAATTGGTGGTACTCTATAAGATTAGTGGATCTCTGAAATGTATAAAATGAATAGTCACTCAACTGATCTCTTATTTATAATGGTGATAGAGTGTGAAACTTGTTTATGTGTTTGGTGATATCCTGAATTACATAAAAAAGTATCACTAATAATGGAAGTATCATAAAAAATCAATCAATATTCCTTCCCACATCCTCTCTGAAACCTAAAGTGGTTGGTAAAAACTGACTATAACCTAATGTTCTACCTTTACCGACTGACTAGTAAGGAATCCTGAAATGAACTCTCAAAACACTCATCATTATTCTATGCCACCAAATCACTTCCAAATATCGCAGTAAGTATTTTAAACTCTAGGATGTACTTATATGTGGGATGCTGGTAACTCCATCATCACCTCATAAAACAATGTGACCAGAACCACCATATATCCATAAAATCGCGTAATGTAAACCCCATTGTCATAGAATCAATTAGAAGAACATCCTTTGAGTATCTTTTCATGAAGAAAATCACAAGGAATTTCACCAAGATGTGCTTCTTAGAATTTATGACGAAGTGGATGGGTCATGAATATTGATCAAAGATACTCTACTCCTCCCTCATCCACTAAATATAATGGAAACAAGGAAAAATTCTCTCATAACTCACCTAGAAACTAGGAAAATGATTTCCTACTGAGACAATATACAACCATGTTTTCCATTTGGATAATATAGACTATCTAAAATTCACAGTCTTGAACTGACTCAAACCATCACCTCTATCTCAAGTTTAAATATCTATAAGTTAGTATATAAACAAGACTATTGTGGTCACAATAGATAATAAACCACTCACTAAGAAGGTAGAGTCTCCAATTCTTCAGGGTAAACAAGAGAACTTCTACCCCAAAATTGTGGGTCATATATTTATAATTATTGGGTCATAACTATAGATATCGATATATTGTTTTTTTATTCTACATCAAAACATATCCCACCCATCTCAATAGCAATATTATAATACTACGTACTCAACCCCATATTTTGGAAGTCTCAAAATGATATCATTTTTCAATCTATTCTAAAACTCTTCAAATTATTTCTAACATTTCTCTAAAAAAAGGCTTCCCCTAGATTGTCATTTCCATAAAGGGAGTAATAATTTTTGAGTAATCTATTATAATCGGCTGATAATATCCACAAATCCAAATGAATCTTTTCACCTTTATCACACTCTTGGGAGGCTCCAAGCTACTACTGACTCAATGATTGACGGGTTTACATCCAATCCTTCCTCTAAGCTAACATGTCCCCAGAAGTGTACCACTCTAATCTAAAACTGAATCATTAAGAGGATACCATACAACTAAGGTTCCTGAATTTCTATCACCACCCAACCCTACCTGGCTCAAGCCGCAACTACCCCAAGCCCGCCTTCATAGGCCACGGCCTCACGACCAGCGCCGAAGGCACAACAACTCGGGGAGGCCTTTGCCTAAGCACCTGTACACACACACATGCAGCACACTCAATGAAAAAGTGCAGAGTAAAAATAAAAGTAAAAGGAAACTACTATAAAAATACCAAAAATGTGCATCGACCTCTAAACAGTACAATGCAAGTACATGAAGTGAGCTGAAAAGAAAAAGGGGCAAACAAGCGCCCAACCAGAAAAGTGCCACAACCCGGCAACAGGTGAACAAAAGTAAACAGCTGGAAGGGTTCCCCGCCTGGTACCCAACTCCGACCACCGCACGCGGTCCATGCTCCCAAGCTCATATGCTCCACTGAAGTCACGCTCCACCTGTCCATCATCTGCAAGGGCTCACCAATTGCGGGAAAAGCCCAAGAAGGGGTGAGTATAAAAATACTTAGTAGGATACCCCGAAGGCTCGGGGGAGCAACAAATGGAGGTACAGAAGGGTGAGCAGTAGAACGAACAGAAAAAGTAGAGGAGAACAACTGAAAGTGCAGTAATATTAACAGTAAAGAGTCCAGCTCAACCCAACAAGGGGAAAGAAGGTAGACTCGTCCAAACAAAAGGATCTGGAAATGGTGAGAAGGTGAACTTCTCGTCGAGTCTTCGCTTCCTATAGCAGGAGAGTAAACTCGTCCAACCATGAGAATCTAGACATGGAAAGCACGTGGCATACCCCGCATGTCTTCACCTCTCCTAGAAGGAGAGTAAACAAACCCAAGAAGTGGGTACTAAAACAACGTATATACATATACATATGGTCAACAAGAAGCCCGAACAAGGTCGTAAGGGGATCTCTATCATGTAGCTCAGCAAAAGAAAAGAGTAGCCAACAGTCCCAAAAATAACACCATCGATGCCCAGTAACCCACACATCTGCCCCGAACCGCAATCCAAGGGGCTCAATCACCACACCTCGACACTATCCGCTTTGGGCGGCACTGACTCGCCCGCATAGTTTTAGGTCGCGTTACAAGGATGCATTTTGGTGGGAGAAAGAGCTCCACGTACTTGAGAGTTCTGGGGGAATGTCAACCACAACTCATCATTGCCCCTCAGTCGAGAGGTCTGCTCAAAGTCGACAGGTGACCCCCTACCCAGCCCCACTGGAGGATCCCTGAAAGTCAACGGGTTCCCACTACAGGGTGACCCGGAAAGTCGAAGGGTGCCACACTGCCAAGTCCCATAACAGGGTAATCTACTGGAGGGCGACCCGACTAAAGTCGCAGATGGGACCACTACTTAGCTCAACTGACGGTAACCCAACATCGGGGACCACTGCCTAGCCCAGCTGGAGGTAATCCCGGCATTGGGGATCACTACCCAGCCCAGCTGGAGGTAAGCCCGTCATCGGGGACCACTGCCCATCCCCGCTAGAGGTAAGCCCGACATCGGGGACCACTGTCCAGCCCTGCTGGAGGTAAGCCTGGAACTGATGTGGCCATCCCTGCTGGATGGTACTGCTCGGTGAACACCGCTGTACTGGTCATCCCTGTTGGATGGTAACCCACTGGCGAGCCCTGCTCGAAACAACCTCAGCCCTGCTGTAAACAACCTCAGCCCTGTTGGAACAACCTCAGCCCTGCTGGAACAACCTCAGCCCTGCTGGAACAACCTCAGCCCTGTTGGAACAACCTCAGCCCTGCAGGAACAACCTCAACCCTGCTGGAAACAACCTCCTTGGTAGATGATCGGTGCCCGTGCAAAGTGTTGGTCACACCGAATCCATAAGAACTCTACCAGGGGTCAAGAAATAACTGGAGAAAACTCCCCAGGCCTCACAAGGCAATGTCGCTCCAATCCGCTGAGTCATTGTTGAAGCGGACCGAGTCAACTCACCCTATAATGTGGGGAAAAACACCCACACTTTATGAGCACCCGTAGTCGCAAACGGTGTCACAGTCCAGTGAAAGGGGCACGGTACTAAAACCCCTCACAGCTGAGGAAGCAGAGGAACCAACCCATCTCTGCCGGCCAAACCATCGAGAACAAGACCAGGGGGAGACCACTCAACCCTTCTGGTCAGACAAAAGAGCACCAGGCCAGGGGAAACTCCACCCTGCTGGTCAAACAAACGAGCACAAAGCCAGGGGAAAACTCCACCCTGCTGGTCAAACAAACGAGCGCAGAGGGACCCTCTATGTCACGAGAGGTCAAGAGTATGCAAAACAGATCACGACACGCACGTGGGGCCCACACGACGTGTGTCCCCATGTCAACCCCAACCGAGCATTCCAACATTCTCAGGTACAAACCACACGTACCTCCATGCGCTCCCGTATACTCCCAGAGTATACCTCGTTCCAGCCCAAAGGCTATCGTGCACACGGCACCCAGCGTCAATGAGAAGGCATGACGTAACAACTCCACCTAAAAGGCCCAGGCATGACCAACCACATCTCGTGGACCAACTATATAAATCTCCCAAGAGTGCGCGATCACACGCCAAGGGTCTGCCACAAACAAGGTAGGGGGAACCACCACTAGAGCATCTTCCATGCTTCCACATTTAACAAGATCAAACAAGAGGCTCCGCACAACCAAACGGATTGCACCTTTGTAATCCTCGCGGAAAAACATGCAAGATCGACTACTTACTTGCCTCAAACGGATATCCGACAGAAAAGTCACCAACACCGCCTCACGCCCGAATGACGTCCCATGATCCCAAGCCTCGTCCACGAAAACAGTCCGGCACATCGCACCCATTCGATCCCCTTGGAAAACACGTCAAAAGCACTACTCACTTGAGTTCAAAGGATATCCAGAGAAAAATATGTGTTCCAGCGCACCGTACACGGGCGGTGCTTCGTGGGACTCACAACCCGGTCCCGAAACTCATCGAACGGATCGCACCGTTGCGATCCTCTCGAAAAATCACACAAGATGGACTATTCATTCATCCAAAATGGTCGCCCGGTGATAAAGAGGGAAAATCACAGTCGACGCCCAAACGAACCTCGTGGGCCCCGCACCATCATGCGAAATTATAGCGGGCAGACTGCGCCAAAGCGATGCCCTCGGAAAAACACCCAACATCGACTGCTCGCATGCCCCGAACGGACGTCCGAGGAAAAAGTCGCTAAAAGCCGCACACATCTCAAAAGACGGGTCGTGGGGCCCACGCCTCAACTTTGGCCTCAATGCATGAACCCACACTGGAAAGCTTCGCCCTGACGCTAGGGTCCCAACGCAACTGACGGCACATAAATCGGACGTCGGACGCGTCCGCGCCGTCCAGAACAATTTCCCCCGGAAAAAGGCAAACCCCTCGACGTATGTGTCACACCACCGAGGCCCCTCATTTCGGGAACTAAAAATTCCTGAAACCATCTCAAAAAGGCCGCCTCGCTGTTAGGTCTGTGTCGCCACCGACGTCACTCAAAACGAACACCCGTAGCGGAAAATACGGGTGGCCGAACACCGAGGGGGCAAGGCCCCTGGGCCTGGACCGGCCGGTCCACCCAGCCTGGGCCGGCCAGCGGCTTAGTCACGCGGGCCGACCGTGGAGTCGCGGTCCGCGCGCAGACCATCCACGAGGGCCGGTCGCGGTAGCAGCGTGAAGACCTGCGCGGCGCGGGTCTTTGTCGCCGCACGGGGGTCGCGCGCCGCGACCCCCGCGGTCGCCGCTCCCTGGCGACCGCCGCCTTGCCGGGCGCTCCGCCTGAGCCCTGACCACCTCCGGACGCCACCCCCCTCGCCCTCGGTTGAAGGCACTCCGCACCCCGGCCTCACCCAGCCGCTCCACCGGACATCCGCGATGCCGCCGATCACCCCGCTGCCGCGTCGTCTGCCCTAGCCGCGCCACCACTCGATCCCGCCGGAAACTGAAGACCCGCCAACTTCGGCGGATGATTGCGGACGCCACTGGGCTCATAATTCGAATCCAAAAGATGAGTTGGAAAGGGAATAATCTCTACTATGCATTCATGGGCTTCGTTCGAAAATAAAACAGCAAATCGACAGTATTAAACATGCTCAAAGTAGGTGCGGGAGGACAAAACGCAACAAGACCCTACCTGTAGGGGCGTTGCCCGAAGCTTCACGGGCGATCTGCCGCCACCCGGTCGCCTTAACAGAGCTGCCTCGCCGGAGTGGATGAGGAGAGGGAAGGCTGCCTCCTGCAGCTGTCTTGGTGGGGAAGAAGAAGAGGGAGGGGTGAGTTAAGCGTTTAAATAAAAAACGCTTAACCACCTGCCCGTCCGCCCGAACCCGAACCCGCAACATGGTCGAGGTTAAGCCTCCCCTAGGGTAAACACCACCTCCCGAGCACAACGATGGTCTCATAATATTAATCTGAGACCCCGTTCAAAAGTTATTACACTTAGCGTCTGAAACTTCCAAATTAAAAAAACACCCTTGGGGCCATTTTTCATAGACGGGCCACGTCCACAAAACTTACACCCCTCCTAGGGTAAAATGCATGCTCCAAACTCAACGGGGCCCTCAATTTCCCAAACCGAGCCACCGTTTAAGAGATGCTTGAGTTTCAACACCAAAAGAATAAATAAATAAATTAATTTATCCGTTTAACCTTCCGAAAGCGAGCGAGGGGTCCAAACATCCCGTGCCGACATGTTTTATGTCGTTATTAGGGTAAAAACCCCATTTCGGATTCATACGTACACTCAGATCTCTGATCTAAAGCACCGTTTAGGAGTTATCCCATTTATTTGGTTTTTCCAGTGTGAATGCACTGAAAATTTAATTCCGGCCACTCCGGGGATCGGAATCGCACGCCGTCTGAAGGCGCTACTCTAGAATATCATCAAGAATATTCCAAAGTCTTTCGCAGAAAAAACTGGGTTCTTAAATCATTCCGTCCTTCAAGTTTTTTGTCCTCTAAAAGAAAAACCAGGGAACAACACAGGGTACTATGCCCACACCTGGCTTTCCCATACCCAGAAGAACCCACGCACAGCTCTGCGTCACTGCACACAGACCAAAGGATTGATCCGTTCACGCAAGGTCGGCCCTTACCGATGTCGTGCACCCACTCCAGACTTTGGGGTTAGGTAGAGGTGGTAGAAAACCTCTCCATCCCTTTGCATGATCTCAAATGACCCGAAGGCTCTCGGGGGTAGCTAACCTCCCCGAACGAACCTCTAGGTCGCACGCCGCGACTGGAATCACCGCCCGCACCTGGAACAAGGCCCGCTGATTCCCTCCTATAGAATATATATATGGTAGAAAACACAAGGATATCTGGTCACGCAAGGTTCCACAGTCGACTCTCTCTTACACTCTCAAAAGGTGAAGGAGTCGACACCATCGACTAAAGAAAAAGGTCCCACGCCTTTTACCTTAAAAACACAGGGTTACACACGATGCCCTGCGTCACCCTGGTAACACATCAAACCAGAAGTAGGGAGGAAAGTAGTTCACACACAGAGTCTAACAATTCTACTGCAAAAAGGTAGAAGAGTTGTAGAGCATACCTCTTATCACCTCATGCTCTGGAGGATAGTAGACATCCAAAGCTCGCGGCTGTCCGTGGTCCCAACTGTCAGCTCTGGGAGCCTGACGTGGACCACCTAGTGGTGATGGGAAGACCTCGTAACGTCGTCCCCCACCTCCAGCTCCTCCAGCTCCTCTGCTAGCACCACCTCTCTAGGCACTACTCCTATCACGGCATTGCCTCTGCCGTGGTGGTGTGTCTGATGCCTGCCTGAAGCTCTCAGCAACTCGGGTCGGGCAGTCTCGTGCCAAGTGACCTTGCCCATCACAATCATAACAATGACTCTCTCTAGGCTACACTGGTGCCCTCTGGCGCCACTATGGTGTAGGACCACTCCCATGAGTCCGGTTTTTAGTAATCCACCTGCGTCGAGGTTCTGCTTGCCGACACCCACTAGCTGTGGCAGACGTCTTGGCTCCAACATGCCTGCTGCCATCACCAACACTAGAACGCGACAGGAAGCCCTCTGTCACCAGTGCCTGCTCCAGCACCCCGGAATATGTGGAAATGCCCAAGGGTAATATGACAGCACGAATCTCTCAGTGGAGACCCTGCTCAAACTTCCACGCTTAGAGGTTTTCGTCATTGACAATGTCCGGGTAAAAGCGTGCACGGTCTGCAAAACTAGCCATGTACTCAGCCATCGTCATCCCTCCCTACTGAAACTACAGGAGCTCTTGAATCCAAACGGAGCGCAAGAAGGAGGGGAAAACCTCCTCTCAAAACAACAATGGAAAGCCGTCCCACGAAAGCGACGACTCGTCAAGAAGCTGAGTCACCAGACTCCACCAACGCCGAGATGCTCCATGAAAAAGGGTGGCTTCCAAAGCCACTCTCTGATCTGTTGGCGTCTGCATAAGCCTGAAAAGGTGAACCACTGACACTAGAGAAACCTCTACTACCTGAGGGGCTGGCTCACCAATGAACCTCCGTGGTCTTTGCCGCTGCAACACACGGAACGCGCTCAACCTGCGCTGAAGCACAGCCTGCTCTGCTAAAACTGTCTGCTACTCAACAAGTGGGGGTGCTGCTATTGGACCACTCGGAGAAAGGGGCTCGCATGATGGTTCCTAGACTGGGCCTCGTAGCTCACAGGGTCGTCGTCACGAACCAAAGCTAGTATTCTGGCTGGCTGTACTCGTGGAGACATCCTGAAAATTATCAAGGAGTACCACGGTGAGATGAGCATATATGTATATACCAACAACAACAACGATGGGGAGCTGACTCAAGAAGGACAGTAAAAGACTCAATCCTATGTGATGCACAAACAAATTTCCCTGCAACATGTGTCTTAGCATGCCGAGTCGACAAGCCGGTTATCAGGGTCCTGGTGAATGGATACGTCAGCCGCCGCAACATCACTGGACTCCCTGGCCTGAGAGCCGCTCTCGAGACACATTATCACTGTTGCCATAAATCCCAACTAATTCCTCTTTTAGGGACATCCGCACAATGTCCCAAGGAACGAACCAGCTCTGATACCACTTTTTCACGACCCGGCCCTACCCGGATCGAGCCGCAACTACCCCAAGCCTGCCTCCATAGGCCAAGGGCTGGCGACCAGCGCCGAAGGCACAACAACTCGGGGAGGACATTTCCTAAGCACCTGTACACACACACGCGCGCAGCACACTCAATGCAAAAGTGCAGAGTAAAAAAGAAAAGTTAAAGGGAAACTGTTATAAAAATACCACAATTGTGCATCGACCTCTAAACAGTAAAAAGCAAGTACAGGAAGTGAACTGAAAAGAAAAAGGTGCAAACAAGCACCCAACTAGAAATGTGCCACAACCTGGAAACATGTGAACAAAAGTAAACATCTGGAAGGTTTCCCCGCCTAGTACCTGACTCCGACCACTGCACGCGGTCCAAGCTCCCAAGCTCCTACGCTCCACTGAAGTCACGCTCAACCTGTCAGTCCTCTGAAAGGGCACACCAAGTGCGGGCAAAGACCAAGGAGGGGTGAGTATAAAAATACTCTGTAGGATATCCCAAAGTCTCGAGGGAGCAACAAAAGTAGGTACCGAAGGGTGAGCAGTAGAGCGAACAGAAAAAGTAGAGGAGAACAAATGAAAGTGCAGTAAGAGTAATAGTAAAGAGTCCAGCTCAACCCAACAAGGGGAAATAAGGTAGACTCATCCAAATACAAGGAGCTGGAAACGGTGAGAAGGTGAACTTCCCATCGAGCCTTCGCTACCTATAGCAGGAGAGTAAACTCATCCAACCATGAGAATAAAGACACGGAAATCACATGGCATACCCTGCACATCTTCACCTCTCCTGGAAGGAGAGTAACCACACCCAATAAGTGGGTACTAGATCAAGGTATATACATATACATATGCTCAACAAGAAGCCAGAACAAGGTCGTAAAAGGATCTCCGTCATGTAGCTCAGCAAAAGAAAAGAGTATCCAACAGTCCTAGAAATAACACCATCGATGCCCAGTAACCCGCATGTCTGCCCCGAACCGCAAGCCAAGGGGCTCAATCACCACACCTCGACACTATCCGCTTTGGGCGGCACTGACTCTCCCGCACTGTTTTGGGTTGCGTCACAAGTACACGTCTCGGTGGGAGAAATAGCTCCACGTACTTGAGAGTTCTGGGGGAACGTCAACCACAACTCATCACTGCCCCGCAGGTGAGAGGTCTGCTCAAAGTCGACAGGAGACTCCCTGCCCAGCCCCGCTGGAGGATCCCTGGAAGTCAACGGGTTCCCACTACAGGGAGACCCGGAAAGTCGACGTTTGCCTCAATGCCCAGTCCCATAACAGGGTAATCAACTGGAGGGCGACCCAGATAAAGACGGCGACGGGACCACTTCCCAGCCCAGCTGTAGGTAACCCAACATCGGGGACCACTGCCCTGCCCAGCGGGAGGTAAGCCCGGCATCGGGGACCACTACCCAGCCCAGTTGGAGGTAAGCCCGGCATCGGGGACCACTGCCCAGCCCCGCTGGAGGTAAGCCCGACATCGGGGTCCACTGCCCAACCTAGTTGGAGGTAAGCCTAGAACTGCTCTGGCCATCCCTGCTGGATGGTACTGCTCGGTGAACACCGTTGTACTGGCCATACATTCTGGATGGTAACCCACTGGCGAGCCCTGCTCAAAACAACCTCAGCCCCTGCTGGAAACAACCTCAGCCCTGCTGGAACAACCTCAGCCCTGCTGGAACAACCTCAGCCCTACTGAAACAACCTCAGCCCTGCTGGAAGAACCTCAGCCCTGTTGGAACAACCTCATCCCTGCTGGAACAACCTCAGCCCTACTGGAACAACCTCAGCCCTGCTGGAAACAACCTCCTGGGTAGAGGATCGGTGCATGTGCAACGTGTTGGTCACACAGAATCCACAAGAACTCTACCAGGGGTCACGAAAGAATGGGAGAAAACTCCCCAGGCCTCACAAGGCGATCCCAATCCAATCCACTGAGTCACTGTCGAAGCGGACCGAGTCAACTCACCCCAGAAAGTGGGCAAAAACACCCACACTGTACGAACACCCATAGTCGCAAATGGTGTTGTTGTCCTCTGAAAGGGGCATGGTACTGAAAACCCTCACAGATGAAAAAGCAGAGGAACCAAACCATCTCTGCCGGCCAAACCATCGAGAAAAAGACCAGGGGGAGACCACTCAACCCTGCTCATCAGACAAAAGAGCCCCAGGCCAGGGGAAACTGAACCCTACTGGTCAAACAAATGAGCACAAATCCAGGGAAAACTCCACCCTGCTGGTCAAAAAAATGAGCATAGAGGGACCCTCTACGTCGTGAGAGGACAATAGTACGCAGGGAAGAACACGACACGCACGTGGGGCCCACACGGCGTGTGGCCCCAAGTCGACCCCAACCGAGCGCGCCAACGTTCTCAGGTACAAACCACACGTTCCTCCAAGCTCTCCCGTATAATCCCAGAGTATACCTCGTTCCATCCCAAAGGCTATCGTACACACGGCACCCAGCATCAACGTGAAGGAATGACATAACAACTCCACCTCAAAGGCCCAGGCACGGACAACCACATATCGTGGACCAATTATATCACTCTCCCAAGAGTGCGCGATCAAACGCCAAGGGTCCGCCACAAACAAGGTAGGGAGAACAACCACTAGAGCATCTTCCATGCTTCCACATTTAACAAGATCGTGCAAGAGGCTCCGCACAACCAAACGGATTGCAACGTTGTAATCCTCGCGGAAAAAACACGCAAGATCGACTACATACTTGCCTCAAATGGATATGTGACGGAAAAGTCACCAACACCACCTCACGCCCGAACGGCGTCCCATGATCCCGAGCCTCAGGCCCGAAAACAGTCGGGCACATCGCACCAATGCGATACCCTCATGAAAACACCTCAAAAGCACTACTCACTTGAGTGAAATGGATATCCGGAGAAAAATATGAGTTACGGCGCACCGCACACGAGCAGTGCTTCGTGGGACCCGCAACCCGGTCCTGAAACTCATCGAACGGATCGCACCGTTGCGATCCTCTCAAAAATTCACACAAGATGGACTATTCATTCATCCAAAACGGTCGTCTGGTGATAATGATGGAAAATCACCGTCGAAGCCCAAATGACCCTCGTGGGCCCCGCACCATTGTGCGGAATTACAACGGGCAGACTGCGCTAACGCAATGCCTTCGGAAAAACACCCATCATTGACTGCTCGCATGCCCTGAACGGACGTCCGAGGAAAAAAGTCGCTAAAAGTCGCACGCAGCTCAAAAGACGGGTCGTGGGGCCTGCACCTCAACTTTGGCCTCAACGCCTGGACCCACCCTGGAATGCTTCGCCCCGACACCAGGGTCCCAATGCAACTGACGACACTTAAATGGGATGTCGGACGCGTCCGCGCCGTCCAGAACAAGTTCCCCCGGAAAAAGACAAACACCTCGACGTACGTCACACCACCGAGGCCCCCCTTTTCAGGAACTAAAAAATCCCAAAACCATCTCAAAAATACCACCTCGCTGTTAGGTCCATGCCGCCGCAGACGGAACTCAAAACGGACACCCGTAGCTGAAAATACGGGTGTCCGAACACCTAGGGGGCAAGGCCACTTGGCCTGGACCGGCCGGTCCGCCCGGCCTGGGCCGGCCCGCGGTTTAGCTGCGCGGGCCAGCCGCGGACTCACAGTCCACGTGCAGACCGGCCGCATGCATACCCGCTTGACGTGGGTCTTTGTCGCCGCACGGGGGTCGCGCGCCGCGACCCCGCGGTCGCCGCTCCCTGGCGACCGCCGCCTCGCCGGGCGCTCCGTCTGAGCCCCGGCCACCTCCGGACGCAGCCCCCCTCACCCTCGGCTGAAGGCACGCCGCGCCCCGGCCTCGCCCAGCTGCTTCACCTGACACCCGCGACGCTGACCGAGCACCCCGATGTCGCGTCGTCCGCCCTAGCCGCGCAACCGCTCGATCCCGCCGGAAACCAAAAACCCGCCAATTTCGGCGGATGATTACGGACACCACGGGGCTCGAAATTCGAATCCGAAAGATGCGTTTGAAAGTGAATAATCTATACTACTCGTTCATGGGCTTAGTTCTAAAATCCAACAGAAAATCGATAGTATAAAACATGCTCAAAGTAGGTGCGGGAGGACAAAACAGAACAAGTCCCTACCTGTAGGGGCGTTGCCCCAAGCATCACGGGCGATCTGCCATCGCGCCATCGCCTTGCCGGAACTACCTCGCCGGAGTGGAGGAGGAGAGGGAAGGCTGCCTCCTGTGGCTGTCCAGGTGGGGAAGAATAAGAGGGAGGGGTGAGTTAAGTGTTTAAATAGAAAACGCTTAACCACCCGCCCATCGGCCCGAACCCGAACCCGCAACAGGGTCGAGGTTAAGCCTCCCCTAGGGTAAAAACCACCTCCTGAGCACAACAGTGGTCTCAGAATTTTAATCTGATACCCCGTTCAAAAGTTATTACACTTAACGTCCGAAACCACCAAATTACGAAAACGCCCCTGGGGCCATTTTTCACAGACGGGCCGCGCCCACAAAACTTACACCCCTCCTAGGGTAAACGGCATGCTCCGAACTCAACGGTGCCCTCAGTTTACCAAACCTAGCCACCGTATAAGAGATACTTGAATTTCAACCTCAAACTAATAAATTAATTAATTAATTTATCCATTTCATCTTCAGAAAGTGAGCGAGGGGTCCAAACATCCCGCGCCGACATGTTTTATGTCGTTCCTAGGGTAAACACCCCATTCCGGACCCATCCGTACACTCAGATCTCTGATCTGAAGCACTGTTTAGGAGTTATCCCATTTATTTGGTATTTCCAGTGTGAACGCACTGAAAATTTAACTCCGGCCACTTCGGGGATCGGAATCGCACGCCGTCTGAAGGCGCTGCTCTGGAATATCATCATGAATATTCCAAAGTCTTTCGCAGCAAAAACTGGGTTCTTACAATTACATAAATAACCATCTTCAAAATCGTTGTATACATAGACTCTAATGCAATGTAAATAAGGATATCATTAACAAAGACAACCAATAATTAGTTTATGAAAGGATGGAAGATCCAATTCAGGAGTCCCATAAATACTGTTGGGAAATTCATTACACAAAACAGAATATCTTGGAACTCATAATGACTATAGGGACATCATAATGTCATCATTAATACATCCTCCACACATACTCATGGCTTGTGATATCTTGGTATGAGGTCAATCCTTCAGAACCATTTCCCCCATCAACTGATCAAATTGATAATCATTTCATGGAAATGGTTATTTATTAATGACTATCAATTTGTTTATGCGGTAATAGCTATATAAAAACTTCAAAATCACACAATATCTCTTTCAGAACAATACAAGAGCTACCTAGGGGGTTGTTCCGTCTTATTAGGCCCTCACTATAAATATTCACTAACTAAAACCTTAGCTCAAGAAGACCATCATAATCCATGGAATATGTTGTAAAATATTTTATAATAGTCTATAGATTATATAAATAAAAAAAAAACCTCTCTATGAGGAGGTAGACCTAGTACATCTTCAAGGATAATTTCGAAGTACCCCTCCACTAATATAAGAAACCAAACACTAGACGAGTATAATACACTACGGAATACACTATCCAGTTTTTGGGATATTTTCTAGAACTACATGTAAATGATCCCTCTATATATATAAAATAAATCCTTTATACCAGTGAATGAAAATATCAATTCATCAACTCATACATTTCTTACTCTCTTAAAGAAATAATCAAAATGGTTATAGGCTACAGATATACATTTCATAATATGAATGACATCATAAAAATTCATCCCAGCTACAATGATATCTTTCATGAACCTCTCTCTTAGAAGATCTAACACACATTTTTGACATAGATGTTTAATTATATAATCTCAATCAGTAGGATTCTATGGTCATAAATTTCAAGTTAGAGGATTTATTTGAATATTTAGTTCTCATAAAATATAAAATGTAACAAAATAATGACTTAAACTAATGTATACCAAACATAATGCTTAGGTGGAGAATACCTGGATAATACCTTGAATCTTGTATTGTGATGTCTATCCATATCCATATATTTCCTACAGATTTTCAACATCCTTGACCAAAAACATTTAGAGCTGGGCTTGGGCCACTTGGAGGTGGTGGTGGTATGATGTCATAATTTCGACCACATCATGAAAATACCCTATCATATCTATCTCTTTGAGGAACTCATTTACCACCCCTAAGAGGTCCGGATTTCATCACTATCTCTAACAAGGTTGACCATACATTGTATTCTTATATGTTATCACATTATGCATGAATAATTCCTTCCCTTGGTGGACCTCACCCTCACTGGTGTAACATATTCTATCCCATGGATGACTAAATCATATATTGGACCCCTATGTGTCTGACCTTTTTGGATTATCCAGAGCATGTGGATATCTATCAAATTTCTATACAACACTCTATCACCTTCCAACCATGATTGGAGACTCCTACCCCTATCAGATACTAACCTCACCTACCATGATCTAATACTCTACCCCAAAGTTCTACACCACCAGTTCATTCTCTAGCACTCCAGTGTGGGTGGGTATATATTGAGAAACCACACTATTTTCAATCTTCTAAAAATAACTTGCATGTGTTTTTATGTAAGAAATAACTAATCAATAACTTAGTTTATAGATTAGTGTTAGAGGTATGTGAATCCTGATGTAAACTCTTCTACTTCCATTGTAACAACCCAAATTCTATAAATGGTCTTCACATAAAATAAATATTTTTTATATTATATTATAAAAAATTATTTATATACATCACATAAAGGAACTGATATAAATCTATTTCATTAATGAAGATTGTTAAATTAATCAGAAACTAAACCCAAAAAATTCCAAACATTATAATGTGAAAAAATATAAAATTAAAAAACTACAACGGGAAAATATGGATTGGATCAATCTACCAGACTCATCCCTCCCATGAAAAGAAATATAAAAAAGAACCATACTATTAATAAACCGATGAACATATTATAAATGGAAATATAAGTCCTTAGGAATAATTATAGTTAATTATGATTGAAGGAATTAAGTAATATTTATAAGAGGTAATGCGGTCTTTAAAATATTAATGTTACTGTTGGATAAAACAACCTAACCATTGGGAATATTAACATGACCATTGGGAATAATAATATGACTTTTAGAATAGTAATTTGACCTAAAAATAATAAAATGTAATATAAAAAATATTTTTCATGAGTACTTTAATTAAATATAAATATTAAAATTCCATAAAACATATCATGATTAAAAAACTCAAAGAAGATATAAACCCATTTTTAATAAACTATAGTTTAATGTATTTCATTAAAATATTATTTTTTATATTAAAAATTAATTTAATTTATGCTATAAAATTATTTTATAATATAAACTAAATTTTTAAAATTACTATTTTCAAATCATCCAGGTTTTTTTGTAATTTTCAGAAATATTTCAATTTTTAGTGAATAGTAAAAATACATTTTTGATAACTGTTGTATTTTAAATTCATCATTCATGATAAATAATTACCAATTAAATTCTAGAAATTTTTTATTGACCAATAATATAATTTATTTTATAAATGAGTCATTTAAATATAATAAAATTGTTTTCCAGACATAAAAATTATTTTCTAAAGTATAAAATATAATGTATTTTATCTAATGAACAATTTCTCCTTTTTTCCACTTTCATTTTTAATAAAAGATTTTATTTGAAATATAAAGGGTTTTAAAGTCCTCAACGCCTTATATTTTATTTATAAAAGATCAATAATTTCCTTAATATCATTATTATAAGGTTTACATTAGATATAATAATTTATTACAAATTTTATCCTAAAAATACCCTTATCCCAAAGAATAAATAATCAGTCTCCCTCCCCATGAAAAACAACTCCTCACTCTCATAACAAGGCCAAAAACCTACCAAAATACTCTCAATAAATACCCTTAAATCAATAGGTATTATATTTAGTAACCAAATAAATTCATCATCGACGTTAAGTGTATTATAAGATAATATACACTAAAGAGTTGGTTTGTTTTCATCAATTATTATTTGCATTTTCCACTTCTCTTCCACCTTTTCTCTATCCCTTACAAAATAATATCTTTTATGATTAATTTCTTATTAGGATAAAATTATATTTATGATTTTATCCTACTTAAATATCAACATCTACTACGTAATTATATATCATAATTCTCATTCCTACTCCACGGATAATGTCCCGTTAACGGTGGGTTAACTGGTAATGAGGACATTTTCGATTCTTTTCTTATCTCCAGACTTATGGATGGTCATAATATATTTCATATGATATATAAATGTATTAATATACGTATTTTAACATTATATAATTAATTTGTCTACTTTATAAATGATCATGATCAATTCCAGTGAAATTGAATAAAAAAGGAAATTTTGAAGGAAAACATGACATCAAAATGTTTTACCTTTAACCAATTGAATTAATAAATATAAGACAATGATTATAATTGATAAATAATAATAATAATTACAATAAATAAATACTATTTCAATATATTCATAAACCTATGTTTAATATTCATGTGGGGAAAAGTGATGAAATAAAGAAGGATTTAAGTGAAGGGGATTCTATAACGCAAATCTTTTTTGAGTTACATTCCCTTTCACACTGTTTTCAATATGGATATTCCTACCATATCCTAAAATTTTCCTTTTTATATTATTTACCTTAAATTTTTAGTATATACATGTTTCCTACGATTCCAAAATGTTTTTGATGGAAAATTCATTGTTTTATCAAAAATAAATCATTTTTTAAGAAAACAAACCATTAAATACTCATAAGTTATTTATTATCCAAAGAATAATTGCCTTTTATGCCAAAGTATGAACCCAAATTCTCATTCATGAATCCAAAGGTTTCTTCAATGATGTATTCTATTTTATATCTTTTATAAAATCCATTATATACCATGAGTTTATTTAATTTCTATGATTATTATAAGTTCTATGTGGAATGTATTATTTTTGATAATATATGATGTTTTGGGAGGTACTAGGATTATATAACCCTAAAATTCATTAGGTAAGGTGATATAACTCATCAGATAATGTATATAATTCAGGAACGTGATTCAAACTTATTTTAACATTTATGATGGTATGATTTGTAAACATATATTATGCCTAGACATGATGTTAGCTCTATTCACAACTATGTGAGGTATTTTACCACTATTCAATGATGTTTCATTATTATATATATTCCATAATATTTTTCATTATAAAATGTTTTCCTCCTGATTAGGATAATAACACTATAATTATGATGAGACAGAGATGATTATTCTAACGCATGTACTATTTATTTATATATCTTATTCCTACCTTTATTAGGCTTTTATATCCCCCCTTTATTTGATTTATATCCTTAAGAAACTACATTTAATAAGGAGATAATGAGGGAATTATATGTATGAAGAAGAGGTATTTAAATAATGTTAAATTTTTTTTATGTGAATTTATGTACGAGCCTAGATTTCATATGATACCAAACCGTTGGATCTAGGATTGCATTGGTATTTTGTTTTTTATAATAAAAGTGATGTAATAGTCATGTATGTAACATTAGATCACTATAATTAGAATCATATCACTATTTTTTCAATTTAAGAATAATGATTAGAAAATGTTATCGAATACCGTAAGTAAAATTATATGTAGAGATAAAATCTTGATAACAATATTTTTAGTAAATGAAAAACATTGGGATCCCATAAAATATTCCTTTAGAGTTATTTTACACATAAAAAATTTGTTTATTCAGTACTTTTTGAAATATGATTTGTTAAAACATTTTTTTTTTGAAAATGGTTTGAACCAAGAGAAACTACACATAAGACCTGTTTGATGGGTAATTCACTGATAATGCAAATGAGAACCCTAGTCCCATATGAGGTGGAGTTCAAAAATCAATTAAAATGCTTACTAATTTTTATTAGGACATGAATAATAACCGGAACCATGTTAAATTTCTTCCTTAACCCTAGAAGGAGAAACTGAATATAGTTTTTTTTTGGAAATGACCACCAATATTCAGTGTGTCATTCGATCAACTTTTCATTGAATAGTGCGTTAAATCAGTGGTGAAGATCATTTATATACTCTAGAATATTTAGAAGGAGAATGTGACTCTGTCCATCTATGTTTTTGATGGAGAGGCTGATCAATAGTGGGAATTGATAACGAGTACCACAATAAAGGATGGAATTTAATATATGAAGGGGGAATACATTAAGAAAATATTTCATAACAATAATTTCACTCCAACTCAAGGAAAAAATATTAATAGATAATTCCTAGAGATTAATAAAAATAAGGGTGAATTAGTCACATATATTGAGGAAAACACCACAAGGATTCCAAAATATTCTTTGGGTTTTGTTATCAACAAAGATAGTAAAATAAATAGATTTTATAGCAGTTTAAAAATACACCTCCAAAAGGATATAACTAACTAAGGCTTGGGGAGTTATAAAGAAGTAGTTCGATGTTCCATAAAATTATATATGGAGTTTGGGGACTAGTCTCTGGATTGTAGAGATATGAATAAAAATAGGATGTTTCATACTAGTGGATCAAATGAAAAAGGAGGAAATAATATCCAACAACCCAAATGTATAAAATATGGGAAGAGGAATCATGAGAATTTCCTCAAATAGATAAGGAAATGACTCAATCGTGGGGGATAATAACACTAAAAACATGAATATTGAAGAGGCATAAAAAATATTACCAACATGATGGAGGAAAATAATTCACCACCCATGGATCAGTGCTTCAACTAAAGTGATAAAGGGAACTATGCAAGATAGTGAACTAAATCATGGGACATTGAGGGAAATCAGCATTAGCAAACACCAAAGCCATAGGGGTAAGGTAAGTCCTATTCCATAACCAAATCTAATGTGGAACGTGAAAATGAATTTCTATAAGGTAAACTTCTCATTTACACAATAATGTAAAAGGTTTAATTTTATTCTAGTTCTACACATTCATCCATGTTTTTCTAGAACTAATGTATCACTACCCTAACATCTTGATGTAGAGATATTCATAAACACACGTAAATGTTAGATCAGTGAAACCCAAGTATTATAATCTTATACTATAATCATATGTAGAAGTTTTATTCCATCAAATCTAAAAATATGTTCCTTTGTTTAATTTCAAGCTATAGTGGGAATTTACTAGCTCACTTTATAAAGAGAACACATCAACTATTAGGAAATGTAAATCCCTTTCTATTTTCTAAACCATACCATACTCTTGTACAAATGAAAGGAAGACCCTGAATATCTTTTGAATAATGACTAAATAATGTGTCTGATTATACCATTTAGAGAATCATACCATCCCAAAATGCTTGATTCAAAGTAAAACGTCCACCTTGATGAAAATATCATTCTTAAGGATTACATCGAGGTATTTCCTAAAGAATTGCATAGAATTCCACTATATCACAATATATATTTCTCAATAAAACTCATACATTGATCTACTCTTATCACAAAATTCCCCTATATGATGGCCTTGATTAAACTAGATAATTTAAAGAAGTAGTTTTAAGAGAATTTGGATAATGGGTTTATATTTTCTTATGCACCACTATGGGGTGTGATGAGGATATTTTCCTAGAAAAAGTATTATATAAGAACCCAAATCTTATTTTCAGATATGGATCTTGATTTCGAGTTGTTTTTGAGGAAAAATAAAGAAGTGGGGATTTTTTAGTACACTCTATGTACTTCTAGGTACACAACATGTACCTAGTAGCCACAAAAAACTGCATACTTACTGTGTAATGCCCGAGTAGATGGCTGTGTGGTGACCTGGAAGACCCACCTATATTGGGGGTTGGTTAAGGATAATGCATGATATAAAGTTTTAAAGAAATCACCATGTATATTTTTATATGATATATCATAAGAGTGTCACGTCTCATTTCCAGAAACACTTTCTTCTCCTTGTTTATTATACAGGAACACTGTTGAACGACCGAAAAACTCTGAACCCCTCTTGATTCTTCATCTACGCTCTGATTGAAACACCATAGGGTGTGTTGGAATCCCACCAGTGAGTTATCAAAACCCCATATCCCTTATTCCTAATTCATCATCTATTTTGAGTTATTCAAGGCTGGTATGTTTTCTCCGTTTTGTAGATCTATTCTATTTTAGGCTGATTCAAGGGCTAACATTCCTGTATATCGATCTTATGACATCGATGTTGGTGGTTTTTTCTATTCGTTGTTTTTCTCCAGATTATATATTATAAAAGTGTTTCATGCCCACATTTTGGGTATTTTTAGATTTGGAATTTAACCCTCTTATTAATTGATATAGTTTTATTGATTAATAACTGGTTGTCTCTTATGTGTAAGGTTAGATACCTTGTATAAGGGAAAACATATGGGTGTGTTTCCCTTGCTTGATTTTTTATGGCCGTTTGGTCTTGGTTTCCTATGAGGCATGACTTTTTTCAATTCCATTTTTGGTTAGGATGTAGTTTGATTTATTATATTAAATTATTTTGATATGCATTGTGAATGTTTATCCATTTAGTATCTTTAGATTACATGAGATTCTTTGATTTGGGATGTGCATTATATTTTCCAATGGACCATGAGATCCATGGACTAGGAAGACTGAGGGGACTTCCATATTAATTTCATTGATATTATATGAAAACTATTTATTATTCAAATACATTTTGATAGCCTTGGAGTATGAAGACTAAGGGGAATTCTAGTTTATTTATACCTGACCGTGAGGGCCTCATTGTAAATACTTTACCCGGCGGGATTAGACCATGTGATCATTCACAAGTGCTCATTTATATTTTTCTTGATTATATGTTGGACCAAAGCAGTTAGACCTTGATATATTCCCAAAGGTTCTTTATTTAAATGAATTGATGCTGTTAAACCATAGGGGTTATACCATGAGAGATTTTGTGGAGGGTCACTGTGAATAGTTGAATGTTTCTAATGAGTCTTCCAAGACAAATCACAGTCATGGATTTGGTCATACTTAATTGTTTAGATGTTATTATGAGACATTTGTTTTGGTTATTTTACATTGGGGATATATAGCTTAGGCTAGATCCCGGGTTTACATGATTCGTTGGATGAATAGTAAATGAAAATTAATGTAATTGAAAAGAGTATGATTGTTAACCTTTGAGTACTTTATATTTTATTGCTTCATTTTTCAATATTAATTTCTATATATATTCACTAAAAGTTAGGCACATATCTTTTGGTGGTTACCTTCTAGGATTTTTCCCACACCCTATTTGGCTAATGTGTTAGACCAAAGAAGATTATATGATTGCAGGTAAGGATAGGGAAAATGACCCTTTCTCATCCAGAAATTGATTACTGTTGGAACTGGAGAGCATGAGACCAAGACGAGGCTTACGATACTGCTGGGGTTTACTTGTTTATTTTATACTTTGGTTTCTTTATTGATTTCTAGAATTGTGACTTTTTTGGCTATTTTATTGGATAAAAATTCCATGAATCATATATATATATATATTTCCTTATATTAGATTTACTTTGAGTCTTCCTCTATTATTCCATTTTCGTATCATTTCATACACTAATGTTTACTATCTGTTTTCTACTATGTATACTCTACTAATGAGGGAATAGTTTCCCCAATATCACACCTTGTACCTTGCTTCTATTCTAAAGCCTCAGGCATTTGTGGAAATACACTTGAGGTTATGGGACTAACCGAGTTCGGGACACCTTTGGGTGACACCATGATCTGGGACGTTACATATGAATCAATGTGGCTATGTAAATATTACTGGGAGATTTAAAAGATTACCATACAGAACATGTACCCCATACTAAGGATTGATGAATTGTTCGATCAACTAAGAGGAGCTCAGTACTTCTCAAAATTGGATCTGCATTGTCGATATCATTATCTAATTATAGAGATGGAAGATATTTAGAAGTTAACATTCTGTATATTGTATGGACACTCTAAGTTCATAGTGATTCTCTTAAGACTTACTAATTACCCAGAAATATTTATGTATTTTATAAATAGAGAATTTAGATACCTCATTAATAAATTTCTAGAATATTTCATTGATGATATTATCATTTAATATAAGATAAATGAGTAACATGAATGGTTTCAAAGTATTGTACTAGAAAAATCAAGAAATGATAAAATTTATTCTAAGTACAAAAATTGTAAATTTTAGATGTAGAAAGTCATATTATTGGGGAATATGATCAATATTAAGGAAATTTATACAGAACCTTCAACAACAAAAAAGGAAATTTGTCATGACCCGTCCTCGGGGCCTGTGCTGTGACAACCCCAAGCCCGCCTTCCGTAGGCCAGGGGCTGACGACTAGCACCAAAGGCGTAAATCCCGATAAATGGGAAGGCATTGCCTTTATAAAAGTAAATGAAACACTACAAAGCACAAGAGGAAGCAAAACACTAAGTACAAAAGAAAGTGCTGAAAAGTAAAAGGGCCAGAATAAAAACCCAAATGAAAGTACAACTACAACTGAACAAGTACAACAGAAAAAGGCAACAGGTGGAAGAAATGAAGTAGCTCCTGGGTCATCCTCGTCGGATCCTACCTGAAGGGTAGGTATAGATGGCGCAGCTCCTGGTCGTCCACCACGGATCCTACCTGAAAGGTAGGTACAGATAGCCTCCTCAACGCTCTCGCCTGTCAACCTCCTCCGTGTGTCGTCTCGTCGTGTAGTCCACCTCCGGGTACTGACTCGTCGTGTAGTCTGCCTCTGGGTGCTGACTCGTCGTGTAGTCCACCTCCGTGTACCGTCCAGTCCTCGAACACTCGGCCTCCATCAGCACTGCCCATTGTCTGCAACCAACACAATGAGGTGCGGGCATAGCCCGTACCAGGGTGAGTATAACGATACTCAGTAGGGACCCCGAGACCCTCAAGGTATCACTAAAACCAACAAGGATTACCACAAAGAGATCTGAACAGATAACCCCTAATTAGGTATATGCCCATACATATACCTAAGTTATCAAGTAACCCATCTCAATCCTGAGGAAACACAAGGATTGTGAAAACAACAGATAACCACTACCCATGTATATGCCCATACATATACCTAAGTTATCAAGTAACCCATCTCAAACATGAGGTAAACACAAGGTCAAAATTCTCAGCTCAAACCAGGATTTTCATTATTAAAACCGCAACTGCTGAAGAGCCTCATCTCTAGAGTGTACAATGGTCTTGTCACGACTCCGAGGTACTGCTCACTAACCTAAGACTGCTGAGGTACTCCGCCTGTCGAGTACTGTGGGCCTGCTGCTACAACCAAGCGCTTCCATGTGCCGCTACAACCAAAAGCACCCCCGCCATGGGTCTTTCGCTACAACAAAGCGCTCCCCTATGCTGCTACAACCAAGCGCACCTCCGTCATGGGTCTGCCGCTACAACCAAGTGCTCCCCTGTGCGGCTACAACCAAGCGCACCTCCGTCGTGGGTCTGCCACTACAACCAAACGCTCTCCTATGCCGCTACAACCAAGCGCACCTTTGTCGTGGGTCTGCCGCTACAACCAAGCACTCCCCTGTGCCGCTACAACCAATCGCACCTCCCTAGGCTATCCGTAATACACCGAGTCGTTCGATCAGCAGTCGTCGAGTCTCAGCTGGCTAAACGGTCTCCGTATTCCACACGCTCGTCTTCGAGAGGGTCCGCTCCATGAGCTGTTGTTCGATACTACAAGTATCACAAGGTTTCACAAAAAAGTATCTCAAGGGACCGCCTTGTCACAGGGGTCTCAACACAATAGACGACGCGTCAATCGGACACCCAGTCTGTGAGTTACTAGCCATTTCGTCCCAGGGGCCCGGTTGGTTTCATGTGCGAACCAACCCGGCTGTATCTCAACTGTACCCCGAACTCCCATAGGGTATAATCAAAAGGACTGTTTCTCAACGTGATCATCAACGCCGCTGATGGTACGTCAAACGAACGTCCGGTCTGAAAGATATCAGCTTTTCTGTTCTAGGGGCCCGGTTGGATTTCGGGTACAATCCAACCTGGCCACTATCCAACAGAAACCAAAACTCGGGAAAATTATGCCAAAATATCCTTCTCTTCAAGAGGAATTCAACGAGATAGTTGGCGCGTGAATCGAACGCCCGGTCTGTGAGTTATTGGCCTTTTCATTCTAGGGCCCCGGTAGGTTTTTAAGGCAAAACCAACCCGAACGCACTCCACCTGCATCCAAACCGCGGGTGGAGTGATCCAAAAAATCCTTCTCATTTATAAGAAAACAAAAAAGTCTACGGCACGTCAATCGGACGTCCGGAGCTCAAGATATGAGCATTTCCGCTCTAAGGGCCCCGTTGGTTTCGTGTACGAACCAACCCAGCCAAACCCAAAGTATTCTGAAACCTTGAGTGTGATATACCGAAACGACCGTCTCGATCCAAGGATCACGTTGCCGCTGAAGACACGTCGTTCGGAGGCCCTTACCTCAAGTTATGGGAAAAAGACCGAAAACAGTCCGAAGACGGGGGGTCTGGGCCCAGTCCGACCAGGCTGGACCCGGTCCGGTCCGGCCAGGGCGCGGCTTGGCCGGTCAGACCGGCCCGGCTCGGCGCGGCCGCGCGACCGACCGAGGCAACCGCAGGGCGCTGCCCCCACGGGTTGGAAGAGCCGCGGCCCCATGTGGGGCCGCACTGGAGATCAGTGGACGCGTCTTTTGCCTCGTCCCGCGTGAGGGCCGG
This sequence comes from Viscum album, assembly GCA_963277665.1. NCBI lineage: Eukaryota > Viridiplantae > Streptophyta > Magnoliopsida > Santalales > Viscaceae > Viscum > Viscum album. Next base: position 747,768,962 of record OY728138.1, on the reverse strand, counting down.
ACCCGCGCGGCCGCGGGTCCGCTGGCCACCGCCGCCGCCTCCGGCCGCCGCCGCCTCCGGCCGCCTGCGCCGCCGATGGCTTCCGTGGGCTAGTGGAGTTGCTCCGGTGGTCCGTTTTCCTTCCCGTCTGCGCCACTGCTCCTCTCGGGACCCGTTCTTCTCTGCGGAAACATCAAATTGCCTTTGCGGCACGTTTTGTCGTCGCCCGCCAAATCCGCACAACAATGAAGAACGGCGGAGGGTTGTCGGGCCGTGTTTGTTTGGCCCGCACCCTCCACGTTAGATGACACAAACGAGAAGATAAATAACACATGACAAACGTATCAAAACAATTTTAATAATTTAAAATTGCACTTGACCCAGTTTCTTGTTTTAAAAGAAACAATCACGAGGATATAAATTATTTCACAACAAACCCCTACCTCGCCAAGTCGTCGCACGCGCGTTCTTCGCGAATTTGATCGCCGCAGAAGGAGGCGATCGTCGCGTCGCGGAAAGGCGTCCTGTCGTCGCGGAAGGGCGTCACGTCGTCGCGTAAAGGCGTCGCGTCGTCGTGGAAGGGTGTCGCATCGTAGCGGAATACGGTGATGCGTCGACGAACTCCGAGGTTCAAGAACATGAAGATTTAATTATATCGATTAAATCCATGTGTTGTTATAAACCACAAAGAAGATTTAAAAGAAACCCGAAATCTTCTACCTCATGCAGTTGGTGATCAGATATCGTTGCGGGGAAGAATGTCTCGGAAGAAGCGTCGTCAATCTCCGAGGGTGACGGCGTTCTTCGCGTTCATCGCATTCTTCGCATTCTCCGCGAAGGAGGATGAAGGCACAATGTTGTCAAACCCTCTCAACGAGCATTTTTCCAGAAGTCATGCGTTGGACTTATTTTATTATTACGCCAAAGGATTTAAAATAGGTTAAGAAAACGATTAAATTAATTAATCGAATTAATTCAATGAATAAAACCACCTAATTAATTCAACGAATAAAACCGCCCAATTAATTGGTGTGTTAAGAAATTAAGAAAATGCGCCAGTTGACTTTCATAATGACGGGTTTTCGAGGGTGCGTTACTTAGCGGAAAGAAACGGTGGGGCTCGTGCGGGCCCCACCTCACAAATATCCTACCAAGAGGGTAGGATATTTCTGGATAGCACCCTATGCGCATAAACTCAGCTTAAGCTACTTTATGTGGCTTCAAGTGGCTTCCAAGTGGCTTAAGTGAAATAAAATAAAGTTTACCGTACAATTTATTTTATTTCTTAACTTTAAGCCCAAAAATTAAAAACCACACCTGAGCAAACGCAACTCCGGAAGAGGCGTTTCTAAGCAATTACTGGCGCTGCGATTCCATCGGTGCGCTTAGAATTCGATTTCGGGTACCGGTTCAAAAGTTAGAAAAACCCGCTCGTCTGTTCACTAAACGTACCCAATCCAAACTTCGGAAAATGATTCCGGGCACACCGGGCCTCAGAATCAGGTGCTGTCAGAAACTGAGTTCTTGTAAAATTCCAAAGAAAATTAAGAAAAAAAATTTCCTTGGAATTTACGAGTCTTTACATTACTCCCACCATAGGGCTTTACGTCCCCGTAAAGCTTCACCACAAACTTAGGGATACATAGGCGGTACTGAGCACGCATCTGAGCCTTCCGCTCCCATGTGCTCACCTGGAGGTTCCCGTGCTGCTAAAGAAAGTGCACAAGAGGAATAGACCATCCTCCTAGGATCCTCTCCTATCGATCCTCGATCCCCACATGAACCTTCGTAAAAGTCACCTCATCACCATCGTCCAGCTCCTCATGGTCGATGATATGCGAAGGGTCGAGCACGTATCTCTTCAGTTGAGATACGTGGAAGACGTCGTGCACCTGGTGCAACTGAGGTGGATGGGTCAGCGTTAAACCACCTCGCCTACCCAGCTGGGGACCTAGAAATGGTCCGTTGAACCTCAGGGATAACTTCCCGCCTTGGCCACATCTCTGTAAACCTCATCGAGGTGAGACCCGTATAAGGACGTGATCGTCATCCTCGAAATCCAGAGGTTTCCAATTCCTGTTCGAACTGAAACTCAAAACGACTACTGCCACGAGGGTAAGGTTGACCGACTCAAGAGTGATCGGTCACACCCTCCTATGAAAGAGTTTATCCCGTGCTACCTGGTGTTTCCTTTTCGCCGACCAAGGAAACCCATCCCGACGTTGTAGTTAAACCACAAACTTTTTGCCTAATACCGTCAATTTGTGTATGAACTGTGATTGCCCATTCTATACTCAAACCAACGTCGTAAGGCCTCGACGCTGCCACCAAGAGATTCCAACCGAAACACTCGCCTTGAGGGTCTGACCACACTGTCGGCGTATGTGTGATTATCGAGTCTCCTCCCAAGGTTTCTCCAAACGTGAGGGTCAAGTCCACGGCTTACCGGAAACTCTAGGTCTGGGACAATATTTGTGAAAGTGAGGAATGATTCATATCGACGTCTGTTACTACAGCAGCTAGTAGTGGACACATACGTCCCTTGAATCATTTTTAGAGCCATTGGGTCACACTCCTTGACCGCATGTAGCCGCACTCTTCCTCCTCCTTCCAGCTCCCTGAGCTTGGTGGGGATAACTAAGGAGGGTGGTTGTATCTTGTTAAGATGTACACCGCCTCATGCTGCTCTCCTAGCTCTGCCTCCACGTCTGCCGCTTTGCAGACTCATCTCTCTTTTAAGCTTCATCTTCTAGAAACATTTAACACACCCAAGTCTCTAAGACTAGCATCGGTTTCCTGTTTCTTACTGCACTGTGCAGTCTTCATCCGCTCCTGGATGATCTGCACCTTCTTTGCCTACGATCTGGAAGAGCTGCTAAAATTTCTCCTTTGCTGAAAAGAGAAACCCGGTCACATCCCCCCTGGATGAACCATGCCCATTGCCTAATATAGTCCACCCTGACATGAAGGATGCATTCATGCCATGGGTGACGTCGTAAGGCCTCGACGTAACTACTAAGAGATCCAACTGTCACTCTCGCCTCCAAGGGTCGAGTCACACTGTCAGCATCAGTGCGAGGTCACTGGGTCTCCTCCAGTAGAATTCTCGAAAGTGAGGGTCAAGTCAACAGTCTTAACCAGGACCACTCAGTATCAACCAAACAAAAAGGATAGGAAAACAAACATCACAAAGATAAGTGTCTTTTTATTATTGCATCTCATAGTACAAAGATACGAATACAACAGAAAAAATGGAACTAGAGTACAAGGTACGTATCCACTAGTTCCACTCCTGTCCACCTGCTCCTGGAACTCTACTGCCTTGTCCACTGCTCAGCTGTTGCTCAAGCACCCGCCGCTGCTTCTGCCTCGGTGGCTCCTCCAAAGCCTGCAGATCAACTGTATGAGGATTCGGACAGTCACATGTCAGGTGACCCTTTCTGCCGCATTCATAACACTTCCTACTCCTCGTACGACTGGATCTAGTCCTCCTAGACCTCTGCATCATCTGTCTACTACCCACAGATGACTCGACTACTGATCGAAAACCCTGCGGCAAAGGCAGAAGATCCTGTACATGCTCGAGGTGTAGAGCTACTGGCACAAACTCCACCCTGAAGAAGGTCTCGAAGTCTTCCCATGTGAAGGCCATCCCGTCGCAAAAATGGAACAAGTGGCTCCACCACCTAACTGCTGCTGCCTGAAGAAGGCTGGAAGAAAAGATCACCATGAGGTCTGCCGACGTCCCCACTAGCGTGAAGACTCTCACCACAGCCTCCAGCCAATCCTCAGCCGCCTGCGGGTCCGTCTCTCCCCGGAACCTGGGTGGCCTCTGGCGCTGGAACTCGTGCAGCGCGCTCAAGTGGCGTGCATCGCCTACTGCTGGGGCTGGTGGCATTAGTGGCCCAACGTATGGTAGTACCGTTGGTGCCTCCGCTGGTGCCTGAACTACAAGAGGGCCCTGTACCGAAGCCTCATCGCTCGGCAGGCTGCCAGTACGCACATCCCTCTGGGCTCTAGCCGGTCGTTCGTGAAAAGGCATCCTGAAAGAAACAACGTGACATGGTCAAACAATTTATACATGGTGATCTGACCTAGTGTGATCATATTTTTTAAAAAACTTCTGGAAACACACATGCAATCATTGTTTTCGTGCACAAAGTCGGAAATCAGTTGTCAGGGTCCTGGTGTATGGACACGTCAGCCGCCCGCACCAACACTGGACTCCCTGAACTGAAAACCACACTAGGTACTCTTAACACTATTGCTTCACAGAATGAAAAATATCATAGTTATATGTTATGTGGTAGAACCGACTCCTATGATACCAATTTGTCACGACCCGTCTTCAGGGCCCGTGCCGTGACTACCCCAAGACCGCCTTCCATAGGCCAGGGGCTGGCGACTAGCACCAAAGGCGTAAATCCCGATAACTGGGAAGGCATTGCATTTATAAAAGTAAAATAAACACTACATAGCACAAGCAGAAGCAAGACACTAAGTACAAAAGAAAGTGATGAAAAGTAAAAGGGCCAGAATACAAACCCAAATGAACGTACAACTACAACTGAACTAGTACAATAGAAAAAGACAACAGCTGGAAGAAAGGAAGCAGCTCCTGGGTCGTCCTCATCAAATCCTACCTGAAGGGTAGGTACAGATGGCGCAGCTCCAGGTCGTCCACCATGGATCCTACCTAAAAGGTAGGTACAGATTGCCTCCTCAACGCTCTCGCCCGTCAACCTCCTCTGTGTGTCGTCTCGTCGTGTAGTCCACCTCCGGGTACTGACTCGTCGTGTAGTCCACCTCCGGGTACTGACTCGTCGTGTAGAACACCTCCGGGTACCGTCCAGTCCTCGAACACTCGGCCTCCGTCAGCACTTCCCGACATCTGCAACAACACAACGAGGTACTGGCATAAACCATGCAGGGGTGAGTATAACGATACTCAGTAGGGACCCCGAGACCCTCAAGGTCTCACTAAAACCAACAAGGATAACCACAAAGAGATCTCAACAGATAACCTCTACTAAGGTATATTCCCATACATATACCTAAGTTATCAAGTAACCCATCTCAATCCTGAGGAAACACAAGGAATGTGGAAAAAACGGATAACCACTACCCAGGTATATGCCCATACATATACCTAAGTTATCAAGTAACCCATCTCAAACATGAGGGAAACACAAGGTCAAGAGTCTCAGCTCAAACCAATAATTTCATTATTGAAACCGCAACTGCTGAAGAGCCCCGTCTCTGGAGTGTACAGTGGTCCTGTCACGACTCCTAGGTACTGCTCACTAACCTAAGACTGCTGAGGTACTCCGCCTGTCGAGTACTGTGGGCCTGCTACTACAACCAAGCGCTTCCATGTGCCGCTATAACCAAGTGCACCTCCGTCGTGGGTCTGCCGCTACAACCAAGCGCTCCTTTGTGCTGCTACAACCAAGAGCACCTCCGTCGTGGGTCTTCCGCTACAACCAAGTGCTCCCCTGTGCTGCTACAACAAAGCGCACCTCTGTCTTGGGTCTGCCGCTACAACCAAGTGCTCCTCTATGCCGCTACAACCAAGCACACATCAGTTGTGGGTCTGCCGTTACAACCAAGCTTTCCCTTGTGCCGCTACAACCAAGCGCACCTTCCTAGCCTATCCGTCACACACTGAGTCATTCGATCAGCAGTCGTCGAGTCTCAGCCGGCTACACGGTCTCCGTACTCCACATGCTCGTCTCCGGGAGGGTTTTCTCCATGAGCTACTGGTCAATAATACAAGTATCACAAGGTTCCACGAAGAAGTATCTCAAGGGACCGCCTCGTCACAGGTGTCTCAACACAACAGACGGCGCGTCAATCGGACGCCCGGTCTGTGAGTTACTAGCCTTTTCGTCCTAGGGGTCTGATTGGTTTCATGTGCGAACCAACCCGGTCGTATCTCAACTATACCCCAAACTCCGATAGGGTATACTCAAAGGGACCATTTCTCAATGTGATCACCAACGCCGCTGACGGTTCGTCCAACGGACGTCCGGTCTGAAAGATATCATCTTTTCTGTTCTAGGGGCCCGGCTGGATTTCGGGTACAATCCAACCCGGCCACTATCCAACAGCAACCAAAACTCGGGAAAAGTATTCCAAAAGTTCCGTCTCTTCTCGAGGAATTCAACGAGACAGTCAGCGCGTCAATCAGATGCCCGATTTGTGAGTTATTGGCCTTTTCGTTCCAGGGCCCTGATTGGTTTTTAAGGAAAAACCAACCCTACCGCACTCCACCTGCGTCCAAACCTCGGGCGGAGTGAGCCAAAAGATCCATCTCACTTAGAGGAAAACAACAAAGTCGACGGCATGTCAATCGGACATCCGGAGCTCAAGATATGAGTGTTTCCGCTCCGAGGGCCCGATTGGTTTCGTGTACGAACCAACCCGGCCGAACCCAAACTATTCCTAACCCTTAAGTGAGATATACCAAAACAACCGTCTCGATCCAAGGATCGCGTTGCCGCTGACGGTGCGTCGTTCGGAGACCCGTAGCTCACGTTACGGGCAAAAGACCGAAAACGGTCCGAAGATGGGGGGTCTGGGCCCAGGCCGACCCGGCCCGACCCCCCCTGGGTCGGCAGAATCGGTTCGACCCGAACCGTGGAGACCCGACCCAGTCCGACCCGGCTGGACCTAGTCCGGTCCGGCCAGGGCGCGACCCGGCCGATCGGACCGGCCCGGCTCGGCTCGGCCGTGTGGCCGACCGAGGAAGCCGCGGGGCGCTGCCCCCGCGGGTTGGAAGACCTGCGGCCCCTCGTGGGGCCACAATGGAGATCAGTGAACGCTGCTTTTTCCGCGTCCCGCGTCTGGGCCAGACCCGCGCGGCCGCGGGTCCGCTGGCCGCAGCGGCCTTGTCCGGTGGCGCGCCGCCTCCTCTGGCCGCCGGTGCTGCCGCGGGCCACCGGAGTTGCTCCGGTGGTCCGTTTTCTTTCCCGTCTACGCCGCTGCTCCTCCCGGGACCCGTTCTTCTCTGCGGAAACATCAAATTGCCTTTGCGGCACGTTTTTTCATCACCCGCCAAATCCACACAACAATGAAGAACGACGGAGGGTTGTCGAGCCGTGTTTGTTTGGCCCGCACCCTCCGCGTTAGATGACACAAACGAGAAGATAAATAACACATGAAAAATGTATCAAAACAATTTTAATAATTTAAAATTGCACTTGACCCAGGTTCTTATTTTAAAAGAAACAATCATGGGGATATAAATTATTTCACAACAAACCCCTACCTCGTCAAGTCGTTGCACACGCGTTCTTCCCGGATTTGATCGCCGCGGAAGGAGGCGATCGTCGCTTCGCGGAAAGGTGTCGCGTCGTCGAGGAAGGGTGTCGCGTTGTCGTGGAAAGACGTCGCGTCCTCGCGGAAGGGAGTCACATCATTGTGGAATACGGTGACGCGTCGACGAACTCTGAGGTTCATGAACATGAATATTTAATTATATCGATTAAATCCATGTGTTGTTATAAACCACAAAGAAGATTTAAAAGAAACCCGAAATCTCCTACCTCAAGCAGTTGGTGATCGGAGATCGTTGCGGGGAAGAACGTCTCGGAAGAATCGTCGTCAATCTCCGAGGGTGACGGCGTTCTTCGCGTTCTTCGCAAAGGAGGATGAAGGCACAAAGTTGTCAAAACCTCTCAACGAGCATTTTTCCAGAAGTCGTGCGTTGGTCTTATTTTATTATTACGCCAACGGATTGAAAACAGGTTAAGAAACGATTAAATAAATTCATCGAATTAATTCATCAAATAAAACCACCCTATTAATTCAACGAATAAAACCGCCCAATTAATTGGTGCGTTAAGAAATTAAGAAAACGCGTCAGTTGACTTTCATAATGACGGGTTTTCGCGGGTGCGTTACTTAGCGGAAAGAAACGGTGGGGCTCGTGCGGGCCCCACCTCACAAATATCCTACCAAGAGGGTAGGATATTTCTGGATAGCACCCTATCCGCATCAACTCATCTTAAGCTGCTTTAAGTGGCTTCAAGTGGCTTCCAAGCGACTTAAGTGAAATTAAATAATGTTTCTCGTACAATTTATTTTATTTCTTATCTTTAAGCCCAAAAATTAAAAACCACACCCGAGAAAATGCAACTCCGGAAGAGGCGTTTCTAAGCAATTACCGGCGCTACGATTCCATCGGTGCCCTCAGAATTCGATTCCAAGTACCCGTTCAAATGTTATAAAAACCCGCTCGTCCGTTCACTGAACGTACCCGAGCCAAACTTCAGAAAATGATTTCGGGCACGCCGGGCCTCGGAATCAGGTGCTGTCAGAAACTGCGTTCTTGTAAAATTCCAAAGAAAATTAAGAAGACAAATTTCCTTGGAATTTACGGGTCTTTAAAAAATTAATGAATGTCTTAGACCCACTACTATCACTGAGATTTGTAAATTTCATGTCTTAGCAGGGCACTACTAATATTTTTCGGGAAATATCTCTCAATTTCCTATCATGTTAACTATGTAATCATGGAACAAAGTAAAGTATGTCATCATAGAGTAATGTTAATAATTATTTAAGGATATCATTAAGAGGATAATTATTGTGTCTTTACTCACACTACTATCTAGCAGAGAAGTCTTTGTGGTATAAAACGATTCTTTAAAGAATGGATCGACTTGTGTACTCATGGAGAATGACAATGTGATAGCCTAAGCATCATGGAAACTTAAAATAAATGAATATAATTACTAGAAACATGTTTTTATGTTAGAATCTATGATCATTCCCCTAAATGATTTTTAGAAATACCTATATGGTGAGTAGTGTGAATTTTATACAGATCAAAAGAGTTTTAAATATATATTGACACTGACGGAGCTCAATATGAATCTAAAAAGATGATCTGATCTACTCAACTACTAAAATTGTCTATTTAGTACCATCCATGAAAGGTGAATAAGGTACGTGATTCTCTTAGAATAAATGAACCTACTACTTTATATATGATACATATTGAGAAAGGTATTATATTCTTGGATATACAAATGTTTAACTAGGAAATCATAACGACTTAGAATAAATCCTACCTTTACCAAATGATTTCACAACCATCTATCTATGATATGATCAATAAGGTACACAAGGATGATCTAGAGCTTCATAAAAGGTTGAAATAAGAAAAGTAGTGGAATATTCATGAAATAAATATCTATGATAATTGCATGATTCAGTCTGGAACTAGAATTTATGGGCCTTTATCAACTAAGATAAAGAAGGATATACTAGATAATGCACATATATTGTCTTTATCTTTCTATATTGGAGGCACCAAGATATACCATTATCTTTTCTAGCACATATAGTGAGTCAAAATGAAGAAAGATCTCAATGAGTACACCTCAATGTTCTTGGTATTTTAGCAAGTTAAATAATAGGGATAGAAGCCCACCAGGATGATGAAACCATTTCCCATACACACAATAAAATGAGAGAACATATATATATATATTTTTACTAGTCTCATATATATTCAATATGAAACAATTATATATGGGTTTTGGTGGATAGACTCATCAGGGATTCCAAATTCATCACTATTTTGGAATATTTCTTGATGGAATAAATTTATAATATATAAGAAAAATTATTTGTGAGGATTTATAGGGAAAAAAATTCAATCATATATAATCATAATACAAGGCTCACATATAAATTCTCTATAATTATTCAACATGCATTTAATATTGAACTAAAATTTTGTATAACCTATCACCCCCACACTGATGGTCGATCTGAAAAGACTATTCAAAAACACAAGTACATTCTGAGATCCTAGTCAATAAAATTTAAATGAGGATGGGATCAATATATCCAACTATTTTTGTTCTCATATAAAAAAAATTACTCAAGTATTCCAATGGATCCATATGAATCTCTGAATGGAATCAATGCTAAACTCATATATGTTCGGATGAATTTGGTTAATAAAATCTACTTGGACATGATCTTGTGAAAAAGATAATAGAAAAGGGTCAAGACATAGAATAACATATAACAGTTACCCATAGTTTGAAAAAGATTGATGATGAAAACTATTGAAAGGAACTGGAGTTTTAAATTGAATAAAATGTTTCCCTTCTTATACTAACATGAAACTGAGTTATGCGGTTTGGAAATTAAGAGATGATTTTCCCTATATAAATTTCTACATTCATAAACTTGTTTCAAGGATATATTTTTTGGAACATGTTTCATTTCAACTAGTTAATCATGTTTCAATGATATTTTCATGTAACCTGTTTTCCCCGAGGATACTCAAGAGGGGGGTGAATTGAGTTCCTATAAAAAATTCATGATTAAAAATATTTCTATTAAAAACCCCCAATTTAAAAAAAAACAAGTTAAACTGTAGTGATTTTATAATGATTTTATGTGTTTAATTAGTTTCTCGATGATTGATTATTTCTCAGTTAACATAATCTGAATATTAAGTTATATTTTGAAACTGACTTACTAGCTAACAATAATTACAAACACATGCTCGTTCAACAATCAAAGTTACTATAAAATAGATTTGTATTTCAATGTAATTAGAAAAGGAATAGTGAAAATTTTTTAAAATGAAAAAAAAGATGCAAAATAGTTTTAACCAAGAGGTTCGGTCTCAAGCTGAGACTTATTCCCCTTAAACAGATTATATAAAACTTTTATCCACACCCTATATCGAGGTAAAAAACATTACTGAGACTGTCCAGGTACTATGACCTCTATCAAAATTCTATTTCGGAAAAACTATTACAATTCCACACAAGCTATCCAGGTCACACTTGACCTCTACCACAATTCACAGTGGGATTCATGAATGTTTAGAATGTTTGAGTGAGGATTTTAGATATTCACCAGTTATGATTACAAGATAGCGTGTGTTTAAGAGAAAGAAACAAACACTGATAGAAATGTAAATAAACATATCCCAATAGATCTAATAAGATTAAGATGAGGTTGGAAAGATCTATGTGATTGCAATGCAGCTCTGGACACCTTCTGGATTGAGCAGATGTTGTTTTGAGTCCTTCTCTGGAATTTTTCTGGAAAACAGAGTATTGTGGCTCAGTTTCTTGACATCTATGTATGGGTGTTTTGCTTGAGATTGCAGTAGTAACTGTAGCAGAGCATTGTCCTTCAACTCCCAGTAAAGTTCTTCTTTGAAGCTCTCATGTATCTATTCCTTTTTTTAACCACGTACATCTCTTCGTGACTATCTCTCTATTTGAGCAGCTTTGATCTTCCTTTTATTGCTCATGTGGTCCAAAATAAGGAATGATTAATTCTGCAGGTATGAGGTATGGTTCATTGACATCCAAAAAACATCATTATTTAATAACAGTTGCATTAAAAGCTCCAAATATGACCGTTAGTAATAGACAAATAGAAATAGAGTGTAGAGAAACAGTGACTGGTTTCCATCAGTAGCTCTTTGTATCAGTGAACTTATAATGGTGGGATTGTAATAGCCGCTCTTGTATCGGTAGCTTTCACTCTCTATAATGGTAGATTTATGTATTTGTGACTCTATGTAGTGGTAGCTCATTTTATTGGAAGCTCTCTTGTATCGGTAGCTCCTTATATCGGTATCTCTATGTACCAGTAACATCTTCTATTGGTACCGCTCCTTCTATCAGTAGCTACTTGTGTAGTGGTAGCTCTTTCTATCAGTAGGTGTCTATACCAGTGACTATGTATCGGTAGCTGTCTGTCTGTATTGGTGACTCAAAAACTCAAATGCTTATAATGTATCTATTCTATGAATATCATTTCCAGATTGATTTAGTATCAAAATTAATCATTGTTAAACATCTATAAACATAAATAAATAGTGAGTAACATATTCTAATGATACGATATGACCATCATGATATTCATATCAACTAAATAACATGATTACATAATTTGAAAGTATAATTAATATATAGATAGAAGTTATTTGGGATTATCAAAACATATTTAACATAATTGAGATTATTAAAACATGTGAGTCCAGCAATCTCTTCCTTTTGATAATAAAAAATTATGTCATTATAATCTCGAATAATCAAAAAAGTATTAGTATAATATACAATTGTTCTCACTTCTCTATGTGTTCAATGACATTTTCAAATGATGCCAAAATGTCATACAGTGTAACCATAAATGAAATATTTCAAATAAATTACGGAGTATAGTTTTAAATGCAAATTTATCAAAGGTAGGAAAAAATTTTTAATAGACTCATTATTTATCTGATACACATTATCCCTATCCTTAGCCATATTATTATCCCCCAAATTTCTCCATAGAATTATTTATCCCCCTTTATGATTATAAAAAAGAAGGAGTAATAATAATAATATTAATGGATAAGAGAAACAACAGAAAGTAAAATAGAATGAGATGGTGTGGATATTACATCATGCAAAAATACATAGTAATACAGAAATGATTCAAAAAGAATACAAGTGATCCCTATCACATGTCCAATCCACTAATCAATCCACATCCCTAATATGTAATTTTAATTTTCCAATGGGGTCAGAAGTGGATTCTAGCTCGCTAGGCATAGGTAAAGGCTTGGGAACACCAGTGATGATCAATGATGGTTGAGCTACTGAAATACTGTCGGGCCTGTAATGGGTACTCCTTTGTGTTATCATTGGAGTAAGAATTCTTATATCTTGAACTAGAGTCAATGGAGGTGTGGAAGTAGACTGACCAGAGGTAAGGAGAGCTGGAGGTGCGATAATAGGGGTACTTCCAACATGGAGAAAGGGCAGTAACAGGTTCCTTAAATCCATGACGATTCATCCTCCTCTCTCTATAGTAGATAGAAAATCATCCATGTTCTCCATAACATTTTACAAAGAAGGAGTCAACTCCCTGAGCTAACTGACTTGATCTTTGAAATCTTGAGTGACTGGGGGATGTTTCAGGTTTTCTAATAGAAGCATGAAATGATTGTTTAGCTGATGCTTGGTATACACCCTCTGAAAAAAAGGTCAATCTTATCTTTGATTTCCTTTGGGGTAGAAGTAGCATATCTTATATAATCTTGAACGATATTTCTAATATACCTTGTGGTAGATATCACCTGAGAATCAAATTAGCTACTGGAACTAACATGACCAAGTTCTTCTTTCTGCACAGATCTAAACTATTCATCATCAACTGAAACTCTGAAGGTACCAAGAGGTTTTACAGTAAAATCTATTATTTCTTTGAATGATTGGGTCAAATTACTTATCAGTTTCTTCATAACCAAATCTTGAGTACTGACATGCTCTTTTATGGCCTTCTTAAAACTCTCAAAAACATCCACAAACTATTTCACTACACTTTTGATGTAATTAATGTCAGCATCAACTAGAGCATGGGAACTAAAAAAGATATCAAATGTATCAAGAGATTGCGTCAAAGAATCAAAAACCTCTGTCAAACTCTTAATTGATTTTGATATACTTTTACTTCATTCATCACATCTTTCACAACACTTAACACATCAATTTCAAGAGATAATTCCAAATATTTTTCCTTTTTTCATATCTCTACAACAAAGAAACCTTTAAATTCTGAAATAGATGCAGACAAAGGCTCTTTTAACTCATCCTTTAATGAATCAAAATCACCCTTAGTTGCAATATTTTCATGAAAAACTGCTGAGGTTCTCTCTGGAAAAACATCGACTGAAGATACAAATTTTCATTTTGGTTTCTCTTCATCAAATCATGAATAATTAGTTCCAAGAACCACAAATATTGGATCCTCTGAACAATTCTCTACCTCATGAAAAACTGATATAGAACCCTATTTAGCCTATTTCTCCTCCTGAAGTGGATCTTCCTTATCTTTAGCACCAACTGCAACAATTTACTCTTCATAGGAGTCATCTACAACCATATTTATATCCAAACCAGGTGGCACAGACTTGGGTATTTTAGTAATATTTACTGGTCATTACACTTCCAAAACCTCCTCAACATGTATAATGGATCACTCAATCAGAGGACAGAGACTCAAATAGGTACTTCCATCAGAGAAAATAGAAACATGTTCTCCATTTTTAGATACCTTTTCTTCATCATCATCACTACTACTGGAATCTGAAGTACTCTCCTAGTGATCTGATCTTGGCAGGTCTTCCTCATCCATAGAGGTTTCTTCATAACTTTCTCCCAAAACTGCTTCCCTTTTAGGTAGGGTCAAATGTATACATGCCTTTATATATGATACATTTTCAATAGTAGGGATTGGAGGTAAATCAGGATCATATCTATCTTCTATAGGGGTATCCTCTTCCTCATCATCATCATCACTGTATTGAGGTTCCTCCTCACCATTTCCTAAACCTAGATCTCTCCTATCTCTTGCCCGATTGGGATGCTCAACAAGGTTAAATTTATCATAAACATTCTCATCATCATTTACCCATTCTCTTTTCCATCAGTTCCATCCAATCTTCATGTACTTTAAAACATTTTTTTAATAAAAATGTTTTCTCTCACAATCACTATCTCATCCTGAGACTCAGACACACCTTTTACCTTGATCATACAAGAAATCAACTTTACAAATAATACTGCATTTGTTTTTGAATTTTGCATGGTCATATCTCCGATTTGAATTATCATAATCCGAAACAAATTCACTTCGACATTATGCCTTAACAGATAAAAAAAGAATATATCTTTGAATCTAAGGTTTTCAAAATCCCATCTTCTTGGACTTAACACGTGCGGGATAATTTTGAATAGTAACCTATTTTCTCCATTCATTTCTACAGCAATCAATTTTCTTGGTGTTCCATTTCTAGTGAGGTCATACAAAGCAGTTTCATACTCTAAAATGTCACTATTAAGAGGTACTAACATTGAGAAATATCTAAACTCACCCTCGTGTAGAAATATCAAGCACTAAACCCATTCAATAGAAGAAAAATAGAGTATCTTGCTATTCACTACCGATACCATTCTGTTCTCACCTTCAGATTTCTTAAAACGAACAAACTAATAGAATTCCTTCACCAATTTAGGATAATAAGGTCCATTGTTATTCGAAAATCATTTTATCCACCCTTTTTCCTCTAATATCCTTTGAATCAAAGATTTTCTAGGCAGGATCCATTCTACACATAGTTCTTTCTTGATTACGATATCTCTTTTCAGTAAGTGTGGGTTCATTGAACTCTTCTCATGAATCATTTCACTGCCATTACCTCTAGATCATACTTTATGCCTCTTTTCACATGGAGAATCATCTTCATCTCTGACTAACGGTCTTTTTACTCTTTCCATTTTTGAATCAAAGAACATAGGGTTTGCAAGAGATGCGGGGGTTCAAGAAGTAAGGTTTGAAGTGAAGAGAGTTTGCGGTGGATTAAAACATGATATAGACTTAATTTTTTATCATATTGGAATTGAGATGTAATAAAAAGAAAGAAATTAAAAATAATAGTGGTTTCAGCTAAAAACATGAAATTCAGACAGCACAAAACATATTGGTGACAACTACCGGTGAAAATCCTAACGATGAGGTTTCTCTAACGGTGAAGTCTCTCTATCGGTGAGGTCTATCTAACGGTGAGGTCTCACTAATAGTGAGGTCTCTCTAATGGTGAGGTCTCTCTAATGGTGAGGTCTCACTAACGGTGAGGTCTCTCTAACACTGAGGATTCACTAATGGTGAGGTTTCACTATCGGTGAGTTTTCACCATTGGTGAGGTTCCACTATCGGGGAGGTTCCTAACGGTGAGGTTTATGGAACGTTTATCATTACTAACTCATGTCTAATGTAATTTAACATTTCTGGACATAAAGGATTCGTGAATATGTCAGCTAATTGATGTTCAGTTCCTATAAATTCAAGATTAATTTCCCCCTTTTGATAAAGATCCCTCAAAAAGTGATTCCTTACATCAATGTGTTTAGTCCTAGAGTGAGATATAGGATTCTTAGAGATATTGATCGCACTAGTGTTATCAAAGTTTATAGATACATGACTAAATTGATATCTATAGTCCAGTAAATTATGTTTCATCCACATCAGTTGTGCACAACAACTACCTACAGCAATATATTCTACTTCAGTAGTAGACAATGCCACATAAATCTTCTTTTTAATAGACCAAGATACTAAGGAATTACCAAGAACATGACATGTTCCATATGTTATCTTCCTATCTAACTTGCAACCATCAAAGTCGTCATCTGAACAAATTATTAAATAAGATTATTGTCCTTTTGGATAAAATAATCCTAAATTAGTAGTATGTTTAATATATTTGAAAATCCATTTACAACAAGAAAGTGTGACTCTGTTGGATTATCTTGAAATCTTGCACACATAAGAACACTAAACATACTATCTGGTTGACTAGAATTAAGATAAATTAAACTCCCAATCATACCTCTATAATTGGTTTGATCCATTGGTTTCCTAGTTTCATATGCTTCCATTTTACCAGTGGTACTCATAGCTGAATCACTTTATTTATTACAATCCAAACCAAAAGATTTTAAAATATCATTTTTATATTTAATTTCATTTAATATAATACCATTTTCATTTTTAAAAACTTGAAATCCAATAATATATTTGAGTTCTCCCATTAAACTCATTTAAAATTCATTTTCCATAATCTTTGAAAAAATCAATACACAAATCAATTTTAGAAGATATGAAAATAATATCATCAACATTGATTTTTACTATCAAAACATATTCGGAAAGTCTTTTGATAAAAAGAGTTGGATCAAAAATCCCTTTAGTAAACCTTTTGAAATAAGAAAATTACTAAGTCTATCATACCAAGCCCGTGGAGCTTGTTTTAAACCATACAAAGCTTTAGAAAGACTAAAAACTTAATTTGGAAAATGAGGATTAGTAAATCTAGGCGGTTGTTCCACAAAACCATATTCAATTATGAAACCATTTATAAAATAACTTTTAACATCCATTTGATATAACATGAAATTATGATGTGAAACATAAGCTAGTAGAATCATAATAACTTCTAACCTAGCTACATGTGATAAATTTTCCTCACAGTCTATTCCTTGTTCTTGACTATATCCTTGTTCAACTAGTATTACTTTGTTTCTAATGATATTTCCATATTCATCAAATTTATTTCTAAAAACACTTTTAGTGCCTATGGTCAAAGTGTCCTTCAGTCTTTCAACTAATTCCCAGAAATTGTTTCTTTCAAATTGATTTAATTCTTCTAGAATAGCCATTACCCAAAATTCATCATTGATATCATCATTGATATTTTTAGGTTCTAACTGTGAATGAAAGGATTAATGTTCAAATTGATTTCATAGAGAAGCTATAGTTTGTGTTCCTATATCTAAATCTCATACAATAGCATCTAACAGATGGTTCTTTAGAATTATAGTTTGTTTGGTCAAGGTAGGACTAGAGAATTCAGGTTCTTCTGTAAGTTCTATTCCAACCGACTCAGGTTCTGGAAAATTTCCATAATTACTTATTTTTATAGCAGGCTCACTGATTCTATCATGAAGGTCTAGAATAGATATGTATTCCTCAAGATTTTCAGAAGAAGACTTAGGTTCATGTGGATCAGTTCCATCAAATTTGACATGTTCTGATTCTTCTACACATCTGGTTCTCTTTTTAAAGACTCTATAAGATTTACTGGTTATATAGTAACCTAGAAAGATTACATCATCACTTTTCGAAGAAAATTTGTCAATATTATATTTAGTATTGAAAATAACGACTTTGCAACAAAAAAACTCTAAAGTAACTAACTTTAGGCTTCCTATTATTACATAGTTCATAAGGGGTCTTTTTAAGAACGAGTCTAATCAAGACTCTATTTATAATATAACAATTTTTATTTGCATCTTCTTCCCAAAATTAAATAGGTAAGTCATACTCATTAAGCATAGTTCGTGAAATTTCATGAAGGGTTATATTCCTTCTTTCTACTACACAATTCTATTGAGGTGTCTTAGAGGGAGAGAAATAGTGACTATTTCCGTTGTGTGAGCAATAGGTTTCAAAATCATGATTTTCAAACTCACGACCCTGATCACCTCTCAGGGTCTTAATCTTAAGTCCACTAATGTTCTCTATAGAGTTGGGGAATTTAATGAAATAGGAACAAGCTTTACTTTTGTGAACAATAAAGTATACAAAAGTATATCTCGAAAAGTAATCTACTAGAACAAGACAAGGTGCTTCCCATTCAAACTAGAAATTCTAGATGGTCCAAAAAAATCCATGTTAACCAACTTGACAGGTTGATAAGATGATACTTCTTTATTTAATATGAACGAAAGTTTATGTTGCATTCCCTTTTGACAGGGATTACAAACTTTGTCTGTTGGGAATTTTAGTTTGGGTAGGTCTCTAACAAAAATTTTCTGTGTCAGTTTCCTAAGTGAATGAAAATTACAGTGTCTTAATATTTTGTTCCATAGCCATGATTCATTATGAAATGCTTTTAAACAAGAATCCTTTTGTTTGGATAAAGAATCTAAATCTACCCTATATACATTTCCATTTCTTAAATCAGTAAATACCAAAATATTTTTAGAATCAAATACACTGCAAGCATTATTTTCAAATTTAACATTGAAACCATCATCACACAACTGAGAAATTCTAAACAAGTTGTATTTTAGTCCATCAAAAAATAATACTTTAGAAATTAAAATTGAATCATTGTTACTAATCTGGACTAAGGTGATGATTTTTCCATTTGAAATATCCCCAAAGGTGACATTCCCTCCATCAACTTTGATTAAACTCTTAAAACATGAGTAGTCTCTTTTCATATTCCCTGGAAATCCACTGTCCAAGTACCACATCTTCTTACAGGAACACTTCAAGCAAGTCTCCTACAAATCAGGTTTAAACAAAAAATGATTTTGGAACCCAGATTTTCGTGGTTCCAGAAAAATTAGAAAGTTAAACCTTAAGCACCCATATTTGTCTAACATGTTCCCTATAATTAATAGATTCAAAAAATTTTTAAAAATGAATTTTATTTGGTTTAGTATAATATGAATATATAGATGAAGATACTGAATTTCTAGGACTGGAACTAGCAGCAAACTGTCTAGTTTTAGGAATAAAGGTATTCTTAACAAATTGTCTCTGTCTAGATTGGTATCCAAAACCAGTAGTATACTTTGGTGAAACTTGTTTTCCATGAATTTGAGTTCGAGTATTCTTTCCATTTTTGAACTTCTCTAAGTCTTTTCTAAGTTTATCATTGGAAAATTTATGTTCAGTATTCTCCTTTAATAGTGGAGAATTATTTTCCATTTCTATACTAATATTATATTTAACAGTACTAGTCAAGGCATTCTATTTCTTTAATGATTTGTACTTATCTTTCAACTCATTACAAGTTTCTTCTAATATATTAAAGTATTCAAATAATTCCGATTTATGAATATTATCATCATTATTTGAATCACTTTAATTCCTAGAATAATAATCATTTAGAATAGTGGATATACATACCTTAGATGTTTCAGTCATGAAACACATGTTGGTATGATTCTTTTTAGAATCAGAAGCCTCAGACTCACTTGTGCTTTCTTCCGAAGCACTCCATGTTTCCGTCATAGATTTATTATATTTTTTATCCTTATAATCATATTTGTTCTTAAACTTTAAATTTGGATAGTAATCCATAACATGTTCTTTCCATTTACATTCATAACAGACTATCTCATCATCATTATCAGCTTTCTTCCAATCTTTCTTCGAATTACCTCATTGGTCATACTTACCCTTATAATTTTATTTTCGGAAAAATTTCTTCTTCCTGTAGAATTTCATGAATCTCATGGCTATCTGAGCCATCTCTTCATCACTATCAGAATCTGACTCTTCACTTTACTTTGTGATCTTTCAACAGGTATGTGAACTTTCTCCTTGTCCTTGCTCTTTGAGGCTGTAGTCTTAAATGCCACTGACTTTTTCTTTGGTTCGTCATCTTCCACTTTGTTTACATTTAGAGATTCTTCATACATCATCAAATTACCAATTAGCTCTTTAATAGGTAGTTAAATTATATCACATGATTCTCTTATTGAAACTTATGTGCCTCTCTATCTTTCTGGCAGACATATGAGTTTTCTCATGATTCAGTCCTTTGCTGGAATATCTTTTCACAGCGAGCTTATTGTGTCAAAAATTTCATTGAACCTGGGATACATGTCATAAATAAGTTCATCATGCCTCATTTTAAAATTATCATATTTAATAGTGTAATTTTGAATCTCATTTTTTTCACATTGTTTGTTCCTTCATGAGAAACAACCAAAGTATCCCATATTTCGTGTGATGTTTTAAAAAAAATTATATTAAACACTTCACCTCCTAGAGAGTAGTAAAGAGAATTCATTGATTTACAATTTTTATTATAATCATATTTTGTAGGATCTTCTAATGTATTTCTAGTAGTCTTTGGAATCTCATACTTAGACTCTATAATAGTCCAAATGTTAAATCTCATACATTCTAAATGATTTTTCATTAAGATTTTCCATTGGGAACAATTAACACCATTAAATAAAGGTGTTATGTTGATAGCTTCACATTCTAATATATTATCCATAATTAGATATTTGAAAATATATTTAATGAGATAAAAATTTATAAATAACAGAAATTTAAGATCTTTATGATACAACTAGAATCACAATGGAAAAACAGAGTGTTTTGAAAACTTTTATCAACAAAGATCTGATACCAAATGTTGTCCCACAGGATACTCAAGAGGAGGGTGAAATGTGTTCCTAAAAAAATTATTGATTAAAAAGATTTCTATTAAAAACCCCCAATTAAAAAAACATGTTAAAATGTAGTGAATTTATAATGATTATAAGTGTTCAATTAGTTTCTCAAAGATTGATTATTTCTCAATTATCATAATTTGAAGATTATTTTAGCTTTTGAGTGGAACTTACTAGCTAACAATAATTATAAACACATGCTATTTCAACTATCAGAGTTACATTAAAACAGATTTGTATTTCAATGTAATTAGCAGTGGAATAGTGAAAATAGTTTAAAATGAAATAAGATGCACAACAGTTTTAACCAAGATGTTCAATCACAAGATGAGACATTGTCCTCTCAAATAGTTTATATAAAACTTTGATCCACACCCTGGATCAGGGTAAACAATAGTACTGAGACTGTATAGGTACTAAGACCTCTATCACAATTCTATGTGGGAAAAACTATAACAATAGAACCCATGGGATATAGGTCACACATGACATCTACCAAAATTCACAGTGGGATACAGAAAGGTTTAGAAGGTTTGAGAGATGATTTTAGATATCCTACGGTTATTCTTTGGAGACAGTGAGTGTTTATGATAAACACACACAAACTCCTCGAAATCTAAATAAACAAATCACAATAAATCTAATAATATTGAGATGATTTTGGAATGATCTATGTGATCTCAATGAAGCTCTGGAATACTTTTGGATTGAGCAGATGTTGTTTTGAGTCCTTCTCTAAAATTTTTCTGAAAAAGCGTATTATGGTTATTTTTCTTGACTTCTAGGTATGGGTGTTTTTCTTGAGATTGTAGTAGTCTTTGTATCCAATCAAAGTCCTTAAACTCATAGTAAAGTTCTTCTTTGAAGAACATGTGAATCTATTACTTTTTTCTACCATGTACATCTCTTCATGAATCTCTCTCTGTATGAGAAACTTGGATCTTCCTTTTATAGCTCATACGGTCCAACATAAGGCATGATTACTTCTGATGGTATGAGGTACGGTTCCCTGACATCCAACAAACATCATTATTTAATAATTGTTTAATTAAAATCACCAAATATGACCGTTGTTAATAGAAAAAAAGTATAGTTTAGAGAAATATTGACTGGTTTCAATCGGTAGCTCTTTGTATCACTGAACTTGTAATGGTGGAATTGTAACGGTAGGTATTATATCGGTAGCTGTCACTCTCTATAACAGTATATTTATGTATCAGTGAATCTGTGTAGCGGTAGCTCCTTTTATTTGTAGCTCGCTTGTATCAGTAGCTCCTTCTATCAGTATCTCCATGTACTGGTAACTTCTTCTATTGGTACCACTCCTTCTATCAGTTTTTGATTGTGTAGCGGTAGCTCCTTCTATTGATAGTTGTCTGTACCAGTGACTTTGCATCAGTAACTTTCTTTCTGTATCAGTGACTCAAAAACTCGAATGCTTATAAAGTATCTTTTCTTTAAATATCATTTCCAGATTGAGTTAGTATCATGTTTAATCATTGTTAAACATTTATAAACATAAATAGACATTGTGTATCATATTCCAATGATATGATATGACCATTTTTATATTCATATCAACTTAATAGCATGATTTCATAATTTTAAAGTATAATAAATATATAGATAGACATTATTTGGGATTATCAAAGCATATCTAAACATAATTGAGATTATCAAAATAGGTGTGTCCAACATAACCCATTTATTTTGCATGAGTTATTCATGTTCTAAAAATAAAAAATCATTTTATGAGTTTTATGAAAAAAATTAATGCTCTATATACTATATTCATGTTGTGGTTCTTCGAAATTATAAATGATGGGTGTGAACAAATATCACTGGGTGAAGATAATATAGATTGTATGATGGGTGTTATTAGATAGAGCTCCAATGAATTGAGTTATGATTACTTTTTATGGAGAATCATATTCGAATTTGATAGTATGGTTATTCCAATTATAAGGATTCCTTAAGGGTTCAATGATGATGATGCTCCAAGATACCTACACATTTTTCAATGATTTACCTGGGATTATAATTTTTTATTTGATCATGTTTCATATCCCATGGCTCATGATTATTTAATCTTATAAAACTTTCATTTTATTAATCATTATACCATGATTTCATGATTTATGATTCATGTATTCATGGGTATGAGTTCTTTTATGATTATCTCATGGGAACTAATTATGTCATCAAACTATTATGCACTTATTATACTCATGTATGACTTTAAATTGGTACTACTTATTTTTAACATTGCTGAGCAGTTTACCTCACCGTTCTTATGTTTACTTTTACCTAAGTTATTAATATTTATGTTTAATGAAGTATGTTTAAAAGGATATCATATATATGATATTGATGACCTAATATGGAATATGAAAGGATGTATATAGTTAGAATGACACTCTCTTGAATTCATGGGCATTGCATATACAAGAGTTTTTCATAATTATTTAAAACTCTTAACATAAAACCTCCAAGATAATGTATGTGATCAAATATTTTCTTTGGATATTGTATGTTTTAGATGATAAAAATTGGCTGATTTTCATCGGTATCAAAGCTGGAAATGTAATGCTTATATTTTCATCACCAGATCTAGGAGTGTGGGTTATTGGATGTTATAGATGTAGTGGTTGATTATTTTTTGATGATTTTGTGTTCTATTTATAAATATTTTGTCACGACCCCTCCTTGGGGCCCGTGCCGTGACTACCCCAAGCCCGCCTTCCATAGGCCAGGGGCTGGCGACTAGCACCAAGGCGTAAATCCCGGAAAAAGGGAAGGCATTGCCTTTTAAAACTAAACAAGCACCACATAGTAAGAAAAAGGAAAATTAAATACTAAGTAAAAACTGTAACAAGCTGTGCTGAATGTAAAAGGGTCCGGAAATACAGGCCCAACTGTAAAGTACAACTGAAAGGGAAAAACAACAACTGAAAGGAAAAGCCGCAGCGTCAAGCTGTCCTCTGGAAGTCCCACCTGAAGGGTGGGTACAGATAGCATCCACAGCTCCTCGGGTCCACCTGACCGCTCCGAGTATGTCCCGCCCTGTGGTCCACCTCCAGGTACCGTCCTGCTCCGCGAGCCTCCACTACAATCAGTGATGTCCGTCGTCTGCAACCAACACAACGAAGTGCGGGAATAGCCCGTGCAGGGGTGAGTATAAGCTACTCATTAGGGACCCCGAGACCCCCGAAGGTCTCCCAGAATCCAAAAAGGATAATCCACAAAGGAAAGATACAATCACGAAGTAACATCCGACATGACATAGGAATATGCCCATACATATACCTAAGTCATCGATTCCCGTTCGGCTCCAACGTCCGAGCCCAAGCACAACCTAGTCCACACAGGAAAGCAAACGGATACCCACACGGGATAGCACAACACAATCTACAAAGGAGAGTAAACAGTAAATCCAAACAGGATAGCTCAACACAATCCACAAAGGAGAGTAAAGAGTAAATCCACACAGGATAGCTCAACACAATCCACAAAGGAGAGTAACACAGGATTCAGCTCACACATGTATACTTATTCGGATGAAGATAAAGATGATCACTGATCCATCTAAGTCGTCGGACCCACAAAGGATTGATAGGTACTAACCCCCGCAAAGACCCACACAGGATCGGGCCCACACAGGACCTATAGGCGCTGGCTCACACAGAACCGCAGAGTGCTGACCCACATAGGATCGGACCCACACAGGATCGGGCCCACACAGGACCTGTAGCACTGATCCACGTAGGATCGCTGAGTGCAGTAGTCTTCGCAGTCCACTGAGGATCTCTACACAGTCGTCGTCGTAGTCCACTGAGGATCTCTGCACAGTCGTCGCTGTCGAAGTAGCAGTCGCAGCCAGCTCTAGGGTTCCCGCACACAGCAAGCTCGTTCGGGAGGGTCCGCTCCACGAGCCGAGAGGTTGATACATCAACTGACACAAAGTCCGAAGTTGGTGTATCCAAATGTTCCTTATCGTCAACAGGAACTCAACGTCGCCGACGGCGCGTCAATCGGACGTCCGGTCTGAGAGTTATTGGCTTTTTCGTCCTAGTGGCCCGGTTGGTTTTTAAGGCAAAACCAACCCGACCGTACTCCACCTGCGTCCAAAATCTCGGGCGGAGTATTCGAAAAGATACGTCTCACTTAGAGGAATTCAACGAAGTCGATGGCACATCGATCGGACGTCCGAAGCTCAAGATATGAGTGTTTCCGCTCCGAGGGCCCGGTTGGTTTCGCGTACGAACTAACCCGACCAAACTCAAAGTATTCCGAAACCTTGAGTGTGATATACCGAAACGACCGTCTCGATCCAAGGATCGCGTTGCCGCTGACGGCGCGTCGTTCGGAGGCACGTAGCTCATGTTACGGGTGAAAGACCGAAAATAGTCCGAAGACAGGGGGTCTGGGCTAACCCTGCCCGACCCCCCCCCCCTGGGTCGGCCGAACCGGGTCAAACCGACCAGGTCCCACCCGGCCGGACCCAGTCCGGCCCGACCAGGGCGCGGCCCGGCCGGTCGGACTGGCCTGGCTCGGCTCGGCCGAGTGGCCGAGCAGCTGGACGCCGTAGGGCGCCGCCCCCGCGGCTTGGAGGTGTCGCGACCCTCGAAGGGGCCGCACTGGACAAACGGACGCGACTTCAGCCGTGGCGGCCCCGTCCGCCGGTAGCTTCCGCGGGCCCCTGGAGTTACTTCGGTGGTCCGTTTTCCTTCCCATCTGCGCCGTTGTTCCTCCCGGGTTCCGTTCTTCACTGTGGGATCATCAAAACGCCCTTGCGCTATGTTTTTCCGTCGCCCGCCAAATTCGCACAATGACGAAGAACGACGGAGGGTTGTCGGGCCGTATTCGTTAGGCCCGCACCCTCCGCGTTAGATAAAAACAACGGGAGAATTATATTCAACACATGAACCAAAAATTTTAATAAAACAAAATTGTTCATATGAATCTGGTTCTTTAATTTTAAAGAAACGTTCATGGGAATATAAAAAGGGGTATTTCCACAAATACAAATCCCTACCTCGTCAAGTCGTCGCTCACGGGTTCTTCGCGGAATTGGGGATCGTTGCGTCGTCGTGGTATCCAGCGTTGCGTCGTCGCGGAAGGGTGTCGCATCGACGAACTCTGAGGTTCAAGAACAAAAAGATTTAATTAATAATAATTAAATCCTTCTGAATTAAAAACCACAAAGAAAAATTTAAAAGAAAACAGAAACCCTCACCTCAACGGATGATCGAAGGTTTTTTTCACGGAGGAAGGAACGTCGCAGAAGAACGTCGTGGGAGAGGAAACGTCGGCATCGCGGCACACGGCGTCGCGTCGTCGATTTCTGCGGGTTCGGAGTTCTTCGTCGGAGGCCGGCGTTCTTTGCGTTCTTCGCATTCTTCGCGTTTTTCGCGAAGAAGGGTGAAGGCACAAGAACCTCGGTCAAAAACCTCTCAACGAGTAATCCTCCAAATGTCGGGTTGGTCTTATTTTATTATTACACCAACAAATGAATAAGAGGTAAGTAACGACCCATTAATTCGTAGAATTAATTCAACGAAAGAAACCACCCATTTAATTCACGAAATAAACTGCCCAATTAAATGGTGCATTAAGAATTTAGGAAAACACGTCAGTTGACTATCATAATGATGGGTTTTTGCGGGTGCGTTACTTAGCAAAAAAAAACGACGGGGCTCGTGCGGGCCCCACCTCGCAAATATCCTACCAAGAGGGTAGGATATTTTTGGATAGTACCCTATCCGTTTCAACTTAGTTTAAGTGGCTTTCAAGTGGCTTCAAGTGGCTTAACTGAAATAAAATAATGTTTTTTGAACAATTATTTTATTTCTTAACATTAAGCCCAAAAATTAAAAACCACACCTGAGAAAACGCAACTCCGGAATAGGAATTTCTAAGAAAATACCGGCGATGCGATTTCATCGATGCCATCAGAATTCGATTCCGGGCACCGGTTCAAAAGTTAGAAAAACCCGCTCGTCCGTTCACTGAACGTACCCGAGCCAAACTTCGGAAAATGATTCCGGGCACACCAGGCCTCGGAATCAGGTGCCGTCAGAAACTGCGCTCTTGTAAAATTCCAAATAAAATTAAGAAAAAAAAATTCCTTGAAATTTACAGGTGTTTATATTACTCCCACCTCAGGGATTTACGTCCCCGTAAAGATACATCAAAAACTAGGGAAACAAAAGTGGGTACTGAGCACGCATCTGAGCCTCCCGCTCCCATGTGCTCTCCTGGAGGTTCCCGTGCTACCATCTGATGCGCATAAGAGGAATCGATCACCCACGTAGAACCCGCCCCTGTCGATCCTCTATCTCCACTGGGACCTCTGCAAAAGTCTCCCCATCATCCACGTCTAGCTCCCCATAGTCAATGATGTGCGTCGGGTCATGCACGTATCTCCTCAGCTGAGATACGTGGAAGACGTCGTGAACCCGGTGCAACTGATGTGGTAGGCGTGCTCCTCCGTCATGGTCGAGTACACCAAAATGTTGGACTGTGTATAGTACAACCCACAAGTGGTAGGCATGCTCCTCCTTCATGGTTGAGTACACCAAAATGTCGTCGATGAAGACCACGAAAAATCGATCGAGGTATGGCTGAATGATCCTGTTCATGAGGCTCATGAACAATGCTGGAGCATTGGTTACGCCGAATGGAATAACCAAGAACTCATAGTGGCCATACCGACACCTGAAGGCCGTCTTCTGTACGTCCTCATCTCGAACTCTAAGCTGATGATAGCCTGACCTGAGGTCTATCTTCGAGAACCACCGTGCTCCCTTGAGCTGATCGAAGAGGTCATCAATCCTCGGTAGCGGATACATGTTCCTCACTGTCACCTGGTTCAGGCGACGATAATCGAAACACAGTCGCAAGCTCCCATCCGCCTTCTTGGCTAACAATATCGGGGAAGCCCAGGGTGAAACGCTGGGTCGGATGAACCCCTTGCCCTGCAATTCCTCCAACTGTACCTGCAGCTCTCGAAGCTCAGCGGGGGCCATCTGATATGCTGGAGAGGATATCGGGGCTGTCCCGGGGTTCAAATAAATATAAAATTCTACCTCTCCGCGAGGAGGTAGTCCTGGAACGTCGTCGGGGAAGACGTCCGCATACTGATCCACCACTACAGGAAAACTAGGACTCCGCACGTCAACTGCTCCAAGGATGAGGCTATCCAACTAATGAGTGATGGGCTATCCCCTCCTCTGCGAGAGTCCATCCTATGTTGCAATGGCTCCCTTCTCGCCGATGAAGGTGAACCTGCTCCCGTCGGTGCGCACACATCGTACCTTGAGCCTAAAGCAGTTAATCTGTGCATGGACTGTAGATAACCAATCCATGCCCAAGATGACGTCGTAAGGCCTCGACGCCGCTACAAGAAGATCCCAGCCGAAGCTCTTGACTCCTAGAGTAAGCTCACACTGCCGGCACCAGTGCGTAATCGCCGAGTCTGCTCCCGTAGGGGTCTCTAGCCGTAAGGATCGAGCCAACGGCTCTGTCGGAATCTCCGAGCTCCGAACAAGGGCAGCGGCTATGAAAGAGTGACTCACTCATGTGTCTATAAGAACTGCATCAAGGGTGGAATAGACACAGACCGTACCTCGAATCATATCTGGCTCACTTTGGTCGTAGGCATCCACTGCCTGGAGATGTGCCTGTCTCTGCCCGCCAGCTCCCTGTGGTCGGGGCGGACCTCCTGGTGGTGGTGGTGGCAGAGCCTCAAAGCGTCGCCCACCACCTGCTGCTCGGCCAGCTCCTCTGCCTCGTCCGCCTCCTCCCTGCGGACCGCCACGGTCAACCCTCTGCCTCTGCCTGGGTGGCCCCTCCACCGTCTGCTGCTCCTCAGTACAGAGGGTCGGGCAGTCATGAGCCATGTGGCCCTACCCACCGCACGCGTAGCACTGCCTGCCTCTCGGAAGACTGGCTCCGCGCTGTGTGCCCCGCACTGCTGAGCCAGTGTCCTGAGGTCGTTTACCGGAAGGTCTGGCCTGCCTAGAACCCTGAGTCATCCGTCGGCTACCTGCTGCCGAAGACTCCGCTACCTGCCGCCCTGCGGTAGGTCTCACTGTGGACTCAGCCAGAAAGCTCTCGATCAGAAGGGCTCGCTTCAGCACTCCTTCCTAGGTCAGGATGCTGAGGGAGATCAGTGATGCCCTGATCTCATGTTTCAAACCCTGCTCAAAGGTCTGGGCCCAGAAGAAGGGGTCCCGTACCATGTCGGTTGAGTAGTGAGAAAGATCAGTGAACCTCACCGCGTACTGGGCGACCGTCAAGCTTCCCTGCCGCAGCTGAAGAAGCTCCTGGATGAGCACCGCACGGAGGGTGGTCGGGACGAACTCTGAGCGGAAAAGGCTCTCGAAGTCCGTCCAGAGAAGAGACACCTCATCGTGTACCTGGAGAATCAAGCTCCACCATCATCCTGCTGCTGCGTGTAGTAGGCTCGCCGCGAGGATCACCATGAGGTCTGCTGGTGTCCTCACTAGCCTCAAAAATCGTATGACTGCCTCCAGCCAGTCCCCGACTGCCTGGGGGTCTGTCTCCCCACGAAACCTAGGTGTTCGTTGGCGCTGGAACCTGTGAAGAGCTCCGAGGCGACGTGCATCATCAGCGGTCGGTGATGGAAGTATCGGGGGCTCGGTTGGTGAAGGTACCGCCAGTGCCTCTGCTGTCAACGGGCCCTGTACAGAGGCCTCGTCGCTCGGCAGGCTGTCGTCGCGCTCTAATCTCAGAACCCTAGCTGGCTGCCATTGGGGGCCATCCTGAAAAGGAAAAAAGTGTGCCACGGTCAGAACAGTATACCTGGTGAGCTGACACAAGTAATCACAAAGAAAACTTGAAACACACATGCAATCAATGTTTTTGTGCATTAAGTCGTGTAATGTCCACTAGGCTGAATACCCTGAGAGGGGGGGGGGGGTGAATCAAGGTATGGCTAATTAAAAATTAAAGCCCGCTCTGATCTTGTTTCGCTGTTAAGAAAAACACTATTCTCTCTCTTTCCTGCTGCACAATATAAACAGAATGTAAAGCAAGCACAGGACACAACAATTTTACTTGGTTCACCGCTAAGGGCTACGTCCAAGGAGCATACGCCGACAGGTTGCCGGTCATACCAAGTCCACTAAACTTCACTAGCTGTGGATTACAATGTTCGGGCTAGATCACTTCTATGACCAGGCTCACTGCCTATACAATTTTCAGGGTCATCTCACTGCTTTCCCAAGGGTCAATCCCTGTTTCTCTCTCTCTGGCTCACTACCGGTGGAGAGGATCACCTTCTTCCTCTTCCTAAGCTCACTGCTCTGTGAAGGAAATCCACTCACAGTTTATAGACCTGTAGGTCTCTTCATTTCCATTAAGGAATGAATCTTTCTCTGTATGTAGATGCTCTGTTAAAGTTCAACTTTCACCCGTAGATGAATACCCCTTTGCCACTATCCACTGGGCAAACAACCTTTGGAAAGACCTTCGCAAAGCACCCTACAATGCGAGGCTCCCAATTTCGCGAAGCTCAAACAAGCCTTCGCGAAGCTCCTGCCTTTTCGCGAAGCTCACTTGCGAAGCACCTTCGCGATGCTCAAGCCGTCGCAAAGCAACAAACCTCGCAAAGCTAAGTAAGCCAACGCGGAGCTCGCAGGTTTCGCGGAGCTACAATAGCCGCCGCGAAGCACCTCTTTCGCGAAGCGCACTGGCTCCGCGAACCACCTTCGCAAATCGAGAGCAAAGTATTTTCTCTGAAAATTCTCTCTACTTTGCTCGAAGGGGTCGGCCTCTATTTATAGGCGATTCCACCGACCCTCGAACTTTCCGCGTGAAGTCAACGCCACGTCATCTCAAATTGCGAAGCTCCAAAGTTTATGCCAGAATTCTTTCCAAATCGCAAAGCTCCATGGCAATCTTCCATTCGCGGAGCTTGACGTAGTCGCGATGAATCACCGTCAACTTACCATCGCGGCTCGTGCCTTCGCCGCGAAGCTCCCTCGCGAAGCCCAACATTCCTTCGCTCCTTCGCTGCGATGCTCTCTCACAAAGCCCTTCTCCGCCGCGATGCGCTTCAGCCTCTGCCGTTCGCGAAGCATGACGTAATCGCGAAGCTTTACCGCCTCCATTCTTCTGGTCTTCGCGATTTCCAAACCATGCATCCAATATTCGCGAAATTCATGCCTTTGCCATATTAAATTATGCTCTTCATGGAAATCCACTTTTCGCGATGCTCACCAAACTCCAAATTTTGGACCCCAAAAATTTGGCAAACACTGGGAAACGGCGCCACCTTGTACTGCTCTTTTGTACCGCCTCCAGATCGTCCTTTCCTTTGTCATAGTTCTTTGTCAACATGGAATGTCAACAACTTCTCGGGAACTCGAAAATTCTTCATGGAAACTTTCTTTGTCAACAAACACAATCAACCCAAAAATACTGCAATGTTACCTTGAAGGATTTTTGCCCAACAATCTCCCCCTTTGGGTTTGTTGACAACTCTTCACAAATTTGCTCAGAATTATTTTCTGCACGTTGATACCTCACTGAGTCTTCTTCCAGCTGCTACCACCATTCGCCTCTTGCGATTATGATAGAGTTCAAGGATTCACTTAACACGTACTCTAAGACCACATGAGCAATGATCGGCGTGAGAAACAAGAGTAGTATGAAAAGTTCATCAATGATTCACCTCATGTCAGACCCCAATTGTCGATTCCACCATGATACCAATTCTTAAAATAAAACCAGTTGTTGAACTACACTGATACCAATTGGTGAATTCTTAAGTTGATACCAATTGTTGATAGCTGGACACCGTCTCACACCATTCCAACACTACTGTTCTGCTTTTATCACGATCCTCAGCTGTCGTGATTTCTATGATTTGATCGATCACGTCTAGCATCGTCTGATTTAAAATACTCTCCCCCTTTCTCACTGCTCCCCCTTTCTGGCTGCTCCACCTGTCAGCTTCTCCCCGTATCAATTATGATTTATCAAATATCCGCACGATTTTCTCCCCCATTAACAAACACTTTTCTCCCCCTTTGTCAACGAACCCAAAGGTCACTTCTTTGTAGTCTATAACATAGTAGAGAACATAGATCAGCGTATTAGGGAAAAACACACCATAGCTCGGGGAGAGGGGGGGCGGGTTGGGGTCCCATATCCACAATATTTCAAGTGCGGGGAATCGACTGAACTCCTAGAGCCAGTCGATGCCTCTCAAAAGCTTCCTTGGGTAAGGCCTTGGTCAGAATGTTTGCAACCTGTAGCTCTGTAGGCACATACTCCAACTTCACGATCCCATGCTCAACCTTATCCTTGATAAAGTGATACTTAATCTCAATGTGCTTTGTCCTTGAATGATGGACGAGATTTTTGCTAAGATTTATAGCACTTGAGTTGTCGCACTGGATTCCGATCGGAGACTTCACTTCAACTCCCATATCTTCAAGCTGCTGCTTCATCCACAATAACTGTGTGCAGGCTTGAGTGGCCGCAATATACTCAGCTTCTGCGGTGCTTAATGAAATGCAATCTTGCTTCTTGCTTAGCCAAGAAATACACAGTCCACCAAGATAGAATGCACCACCGGATGTTGATTTTCTATCATCCGCTGAACCGGCCCAGTCAGCATCAGTGTACCCCAATAACTCTGTCTGAGATTTGTCATTGTATGTCATGCCGAATTCCATTGTGCCCTTAATATACCGAAGTATTCTTTTCACTGCGAGCATGTGACTTTCCTTGGGATTACTCTGATATCTCGCTGCTTGGCATGTGGCGAAAACAATATCAGGCCTTGTTGCGGTTAAGTACAACAGACTTCCAATGATTTGCCTGTATTCTGTGATATTAACTGCCTTTCCATCCTCATCTTTTGATAATTTCATCCGGGTAGCCACCGGAGTCTTCATCTCTTTGTAATTTTCCATTCCAAACCTTCTCAGGACCTCCTTGGCATATTTATATTGAGAAATGAATGTTCCATTCCTTCCTTGTGTTACCTGTAGACCAAGGAAAAACGTTAGCTATCCAATCATTGACATTTCAAACTCATTTTTCATGAATTCGGAAAACTGTCTGCACTGAGCTTCATCTGATCCACCAAATATTATGTTATCGACATAAACCAACACCATCATCCTTTGATTACTGTCATTACTGAAATAGAGATTGTAATCAACTCCTCCACGCTGAAAACCAAGCTTCTTCAAGTACTGATCAAGCCTTGAGTACCATGCCCTTGGTTCTTGTTTCAGCCCATACAATGCCTTTTTCAGCCTGCAAACTTTGTTCTCATCCTCATGAATGATAAAACCATATGGCTGCTCAATATACACCTCCTCTTCCAGAACCCCATTCAAGAATGCGGATTTGACATCCATCTGGAACACTTTGAACTTCCTTTGCACTGCGATGGCTAGGAATAATCTTAT
Organism: Viscum album; assembly: GCA_963277665.1. Taxonomy (NCBI): domain Eukaryota; kingdom Viridiplantae; phylum Streptophyta; class Magnoliopsida; order Santalales; family Viscaceae; genus Viscum; species Viscum album. The sequence goes on along the minus strand of OY728138.1, from coordinate 747,735,733 downwards.
TGTCTCCAGCCTTGCAACCGGTGCAAATGTCTCATCAACATCAATTCCCTCGATTTGGGAGTACCCCTTGCACACTAGACGTGCTTTGTTCCGAATCACTGTGCCATATTCATTCATCTTGTTGCGATAGACCCATTTGGTCTCAATGACATTCTTGTCCGCTGGCCTCGGAACAATCTCCCATGTCTGGTTCTTCTCAATCTGATCAAGCTCTTCGTTCATGGCCTGAACCCAGTTTTCATCTTCAGCTGCATCAGAAAAACAATTCGGCTCCACTTGAGACAAAAACGATGCTTGCTGTGATGATTTCATTCTTCGAGTCTGAACTGGAGCTATTTGATCACGAATGATATTCTGCCTATCAATCTCATCTCGACTCTTTGGCTTCCTCGCAGACACCGAGTTGACACTTTCCTCTTCATCATCAGTATCTTCTTCTGAGTCAGCTTCTGCCACTTCTGCTCCCCCTGGGATGCTTACCTCATCATCACTTTCATCCAGGAAATGTTTACTGGGTCGTTGAGCAGTCTGTTCATTTTCGACTATAGTGACATCATTACTCTCAACAATTTTTCCCAGCCTCTTGTTGAAGCATTTATATGCTTTTCTTTTCCTTGAATAGACAAGGAATATCCCTTCATCTCCTCGTGCCTCAAACTTCCTATGATGTTCTTTGTTGATAATGAAACACTTACTTCCAAAGATTCGAAAGTATTTCAACGTTGGCTTCTTTCTGTACCACAGTTCATACGGAGTCTTCCCTTGCTTCGGACATAACAAGGAACTGTTTGAAACATAGACCGATGTCAAAACTGCTTCCTTCCAAAATTTCTCTGGTAGGTCCTTATCAATAAGCATTGTTCTGGCCATGTTGTTAATGATCTGATTCCTCCTTTCTACCACTCCATTCTATTGGGGAGTTCTCACTGATGAAACTTGATGCCTTATCCCATGTTTCTCGAGATAGTTTTCAACCTGACTGTTTGTAAATTTTGTACCGTTATCAGTACGAAACTTCAGAATTTTATGCCCAAGCATCTTTTCTGATTCCCTCTTGTACTGCTTTATGAAACTGAACACCTCTGTCTTATGGGTAATGATGAATACCCAGGCCATTCTGCTGTAGTCATCAATGAAAAGAACATAGTACCTTTGCCCATCTATAGCTCGTGGTGAGATAGGTCCACATACATCAGCATGCACCAATTCGAGCACTCGAGTTGCTTTTTGTTCCTTTGGCCTGTATGTCTTCCTGATGATCTTCCCTTGTTGACAAGCATCACACGTATGAGTGCGATCACGTGATAGTTTGGGAAGGTCTCTAGCAGCATCACACTTTACCAGATCTTCCATAGATGGTTGACATAGATGACCAAGTCGCTTATGCCACAGCTGATTTTCTTCTTCTCTGGATAAAAGGCATGAATCTTCTTCCCCACCTACCTGGTAAAGATTCCCCTTTGTTCGTTTTCCCTGAAGAATGACTATTCCATCTTTTCCTTTAACAATAGCCATCTTCTTGGTAAATAGTATAGAGTGCCCAGAGTCACATAGTTGACTGACGCTAAGCAAATTATGACTGAGACCCTCTACCACCAAGACATCAGCATGTCTCATTTCTTTGCCCCTAAACTTGGATTTTCCTGAGCCAACAATCTTCAGGCCTTCATCATTTCCAAACATGAAAACTTCTTCTTTGTCATATTTTATGCCTGTAACCAGATCCTTATTACCCATCATGTGGGATGTGCAACCACTGTCAAGAATCCAAACACCAGAACGATCTGATGCTTTAAGGGAAATTTCAGCAACTACGGCCTTCTCAGTTGTCTTCTTCCTAGTCCATACTTTTTCTTTCATACTCGGCATGGATTGAGGCTTTTGTTCTTTCTTAGAGTATGATGGACCAGCTTCATCTTACAAAACTGCAAATCTGTTCTGAACTTTTAACTCACTTGTCGGTTTACTGATCTGCTGTTTGCAATCATTTTGATTCTTCTTTGGCACATTTTTCTGAATGGTCGGAGTGCAGTACCTAGCCATGTGTCCAAATCCTCCGCACCAAAAACAGTGTCCTTCAAAAAATGTTCTGGAAAACCGTTCTCTGTTTGGCTGCCATCTCTGTTCGTGTTCCCTTCGATATCTTTTGGCTATGGAACACACATACTGTGAATGTCCCATCTTTCCACAACAATAACACCTGATATAAGGTGCATTCCTTCGTGTTACTTCAGCACTACGATTTTCCCCTTTGGATCTCTGAGTATTCTGATTCTGCTTTGTGCTCAAATCCACTTTCAATCTCGGGACAGGTGCTTGCGGTCTAACTTCAACTGCCGTAGATTTTTGTTTCTGATTAGGCCATGAATCAGCCTTAACATCCGAGTTCAATTGCTGTTTCTTTCCTGCTGAACTACTAGGCTCTTCTTTCTTCTTTTCCATCTTCGTAACGACATGATTTCCCAAGAATGTGTTGGGATTCAAATGTTTTTCCTGGTCTTTAACTTTTCTCCGCAGACCGACAACTTCCTCTTCAAGCTCTTCAATACGCTTAACGTGATCTTTCACTTTTCGACTCAAGAAGTCGATCTCCCTTTTCTGCTCTTCAATCTCGAGCTTATGCTCATCAACCTTTTCTGTGCGCTCTGGCCTGGAAGACTTAAGATTTTCAATTTCTTTCTCAAGCTCAGACTTCTCTTCTTCTTGTTGTTGCATGTAGAGTTTGGCATCACGTACTATCTTATTGGATTTCTTTGTTTTTGCTCGCCAAACATCTATCTCTTCAAGAGATGCTTCTAATTCAGCTTCCATGTCAACTCTCCCTTCAATTTCTTCTTCTTTTTCATCAGTTTCAGTTTATTTCTTTTCTAGAGTGCTACTAGCAACATCCACCATCTCATTTTGACCACGATCTCTACAGTTTTCTATCTCTTCAACTTCTTCACCCTCAGACTCAGCTGAACTGTCAATTTCTTGGGAAAGAAGATTATTCTTCTTAAAGAAATTTCTCTTGAACTGCTTCTTCCCTTTCACATAAGCTGAAGATTTTTTCATGGGAATCTCAACTTCATCTTCATCACTTTCTTCTTGAAACTTTTTGGGGCATCTTGCAGCAACATGACCAACCTTTCCGCATCAGAAGCATGCTAGTGGAAGTTTCCCTTTAAACTTTCCTTTTCCTCTTTGCAGATTTGAAGAAAGGAACGACATCACTTCATCTGACTCTTCTTCCTCCTGAGAATCTTCAATAGTGAGCCTCTTCATGGCCTTAAATGCAACCTCTTTGGATTTCCCCTTTTCCACAGCATCGTTGTCATCATTTCTCATTTCCTATGAAACAAAAGTGCTGTGTAGGTTATCCAATGTTAGCTCTTTCGGATCTTTATCTTCCAACACAGAAACTTTCGGATTGAACCGAGGTGGAAGCTTTCTCAAGATGCGCTTTACGATTTTAATGTCTTCGATAATTTCTCCAAGACCCCGCATGTCTTCTACCACAGCATTTACCCTGTCAAAGAATGCATCAACAGACTCATTCGGGTTCATTTTGAGATCTTCATACTTGTTCCACAACACTTGCAGCTTTGCCTCTCTGACTTTTGTATCCCCTTCATAAATATTAAAAAGTTTTTCCCACACGGCATGTGACGTTTTGCATGACATCACCTTTGTATAAATGGGATTAGAGAGGGCTCCCCAAAGGCGTTTATTTCTTTGGAATCAGCATCCAACTCTTTGTGCTCAGCTTCTGATAATGCCCACTAGTAATATCAGCTGTGATACCATGCATAGCTGCTGAAAACACATCCATTCCCAGAGATCAGAAATAGTGTTGCATTCGATTCTTCCATATCTAAAAATTACATCCGTCGAAGATCGGAATCCCTCTATGATTAGTGACCTCCATTGAGAGAAGACAAACTGTTAACCTTTTCCTCTGATACCACTTGTTAGGTCCACTAGTCTGAATACCCTGAGAGGGGGGGTGAATCAGGGTATGACTAATTAAAAATTAAAGCCCGTTCTGATCTTGTTTCGCTGTTAAGCAAAACACTCTTCTCTATCTTTCCTGCTGCACAATATAAACATAATGTAAAGCAAGCACATGACACAACAATTTTACTTGGTTCACCGCTAAGGGCTACATCCAAGGAGCATACGCCAACAGGTTTCCGGTCATACCAAGTCCACTAAACTTCACTAGCTGTGGATTACAATGTTCGGGCTAGATCACTTCTGTGCCCAGGCTCACTGCCTATACAATGTTTAGGGTCAGCTCACTGCTTTCCCAAGGGTCACTCCCTGTTTCTCTCTCTCTGGCTCACTGCCGGTGGAGAGGATCACATTCTTCCTCTTCCTAAGCTCACTGCTCTGTGAAGGGAATCCACTCACAGTTTATAGACCTGTAGGTCTCTTCATTTCCATTAAGGAATGCATCTTTCTCTGTATGTAGATGCTCTGTTGAAGTTCAAATTTCACTCGTAGATGAATACCCCTTTGCCACTATCCACTGGGCAAACAACCTTTGGAAAGACCTTCGCAAAGCACCCTACAATGCGAGGCTCCCAATTTCGCGAAGCTCAAACAAGCCTTCGCGATGCTCCTGCCTTTTCGCGAAGCTCACTCGCGAAGCTCCTTCGCGAAGCACTCTCGCGATGCTCAAGCCGTCGCAAAGCAACAACCCTCGCGAAGCTAAGTAAGCCAACGCGGAGCTCGCAGGTTTCGCGGAGCTACAATAGCCGCCGCGAAGCACCTCTTTCGCGAAGCGCACTGGCTCCGCGAACCACCTTCGCAAATCGAGAGCAAAGTATTTTCTCTGAAAATTCTCTCTACTTCGCTCGAAGGGGTTGACCTCTATTTATAGGCGATTCCACCGACCCTCGAACTTTCCGCGCGAAGTCAACGCCACGTCATCTCAAATCGCGAAGCTCCAAAGTTTCTGCCAGAATTCTGTCCAAATCGCGAAGCTCCACGGCAATCTTCCATTCGCGGAGCTTGACGTAGTCGCGATGAATCACCGTCAACTTACCATCGCGGCTCGCGCCTTCGCCGCGAAGCTCCCTCGCGAAGCCCAACATTCCTTCGCTCCTTCGCCGCGATTCTCTCTCGCAAAGCCCTTCTCCGTTGCGATGCGCTTCAGCCTCTGCCGTTCGCGAAGCATGACGTAATCGCGATGCTTTACCGCCTCCATTCTTCTGGTCTTCGCGATTTCCAAACCATGCATCCAATCTTCGCGAAATTCATGCCTTTGCCATATTAAATTATGCTCTTCATGGAAATCTACTTTTCGCGATGCTCACCAAACTCCAAATTTTGGACCCCAAAAATTTGGCAAACACTGGGAAACGGCGCCACCTTGTACTGCTCTTTTGTACCGCCTCCAGATTGTCCTTTCCTTTGTCATAGTTCTTTGTCAACATGGAATGTCAACAACTTCTCGAGAACTCGACAATTCTCCATGGAAACCTGCTTTGTCAACAAACACAATCAACCCAAAAATACTGCAATGTTACCTTGAAGGATTATTGCCCAACAAGTCGGAAATCAGAAGTCAGGGTTCTGGTGTACAGATACGTTGGCCCCCGCACCAACACTAGACTCCCTGGACTGATAACCACACCCAATACGCTAAACACTATTTCTTCACATAGAAGAGAGATCAGAGTCTGCGGTAGAACCGACCACCTCTGATACCAATTTGTCACGACCCGTCCTCGGGGCCCGTGCCGTGACTACCCCAAGCCCGCCTTCCATAGGCTAGGGGCTGGTGACTAGCACCAAGGCGTAAATCCCGGAAAAAGGGAAGACATTGCCTTTGAAAAGTAAACAAGCACCACAGAGTAAGCAAGCCGAAAAGTAAAACTAACTAAAAACCGTAACAAGCTCTGCTGAAAGTAAAAGGGGCCGGAAATACAAGCCCAACTATAAAGTACAACTGAAAGGGAAAAACCGAAACTGAAAGGAAAAGCCGCAGCGTCGAGCCGTCCTCTGGAAGTCCCACCTGAAGGGTGGGTACAGATAGTATCCACAGCTCCTCAGGTCCACCAGACCGCTCCGAGTACATCCCGCCCAGTGGTCCACCTCCAGGTACCGTCCTGCTCCGCGAGCCTCCACTACGATCAGCGCTGTCCGTCGTCTGCAACCAACACAACGAAGTGTGGGAATAGCCCATGCAGGGGTGAGTATAAGCTACTCAGTAGGGATCCTGAGACCCCATAAGGTCTCCTAGAATCCACAAAGGATAATCCACAAAGGAAAGATACAATCACAAAGTAACATCCGACATGACTTAGGTATATGCCCATACATATACCTAAGTCATCGATTCCCGTTCGGCTCCAATGTCCGAGCCCAAGCACAACCCAGTCCACACAGGAAAGCAAACGTATACCCACACAGGATAGCACAACACAATCCACAAAGGTGATTAAATAGTAAATCCACACAGGATAGCTCAACACAATCCACAACGCAGAGTAAACAGTAAATCCACACAAGATAGCTCAACACAATCCACAAAGGAGAGTAACACAGGATTCAGATCACATAGGTATACTTCTTCGGATGACGATAAAGATGATCACGGATCCATCTAAGTCGTCGGACCCACAAATGATCAATAGGTACTAACCCCCGCAAAGACCCACACAGGATCGGGCCCACACAATACCTGTAGGTGCTGGCTCACACGAACCGCTGAGCGCTGACCCACACAAGATCAGACCCACACAGGATCGGGCCCACACAGGACCTGTAGCACTGATCCACGTAGGATCACTGAGTGCAGTAGTCATCGCAGTCCACTGAGGATCTCTGCAGAGTCGTCGTCGCAGTCCACTGAGGATCTCTGCAGAGTCATCGTCGTAGTCCACTGAGGATCTCTGCATAGTCGTCGCTGACAAAGTAGCAGTCGCAGCCAGCTCTAGGGATCCCGCACATAGCAAGCTCGTTCGGGAGGGTCCGCTCCACGAGCTGAGTGGTCGATACATCAACTGACACAAAGTCCTAAGTTGATGTATCCAAAAGTTCTGTATCGTCAACAGGAACTCAACGTCGCAGACGGCGTGTCAATCGGACGCCCGGTCTGAGAGTTATAGGGTTTTTTCGTCCGAGGGGCCCGGTTGGTTTTTAAGGTAAAACCAACCCGACCATACTCCACCTGCATCCAAACCTCAGGTGGAGTACGCCAAAAGATCCGTCTCACTTAGAAGAATTCAACGAAGTCGACGGCACGTCGATCGAACGTACGAAGCTCAAGATATGAGTGTTTCCGCTCCGAGGGCCGGGTTGGTTTCGTGTACGAACGAACCCGGCCGAACTCAAAGTATTCAGAAACCTTGAGTGTGATATAAAGAAACGCCCGTCTCATTCCAAGGATCACGTTGCCGCTGACGGCATGTCGTTCGGCGGCTCGTAGCTCAAGTTACGGGCGAAAAGACCGAAAATAGTCCGAAGACGGGGGGTCCGGGCCCGGGCCGACCCGGCCGGTCGGACCGGCCTGGCTCGGCTCGGCCGAGCGGCCGAGCAGCTAGACGCCGCGGGGCGCCGCCCCCGCGGCTTGGAGGTGTCGCGGCCCTCGAAGGGGCCGCGCTGGAGAAACGGATGCGGCTTCAGCCGCGGCAGCCCCGTCCAGCGGCAAGATGGGGCGCTGCTGCTTCCGGCCGCCGGCGCCGCCGCGCCGGCGACCCACGCCGCCGGCAGCTTCCGCGGGCCTCCAGAGTTGCTCCGGTGGTCCGTTTTCCTTCCTGTCTGCGCTGTTGTTCCTCCCGGGTTCCGTTCTTCACTGCAAGATCATCAAAACGCCCTTGCGCCACGTTTTTCCGTCACCTGCCAAATTCTCACAACGACGAAGAACGACGGAGGGTTGTCGGTCCGTGTTCGTTTGGCCGGCACCCTCCGCGTTAGTTAAAAACAACGGGAGAATTATATTCAACACATGAACCAAGAATTTTAATAAAATAAAATTGTTCATATGAATCCAGTTCTTTAATTTTAAAGAAACGTTTAAGGGAATATAAAAAGGGGTATTTCCACAAATAAAAATCCCTACCTCGTCAAGTCGTCGCTCGCGGGTACTTCACGGAATTGGAAATCGTCGCGTCGTCGTGGAAGGGTGTCGCGTCGACGAACTCCGAGGTTCAAGAACAAAAAGATTTAATTAATAATAATTAAATCCTTCTGAATTAAAAACCACAAAGAAAAATTTAAAAGAAAACTGAAACCCTCACCACAATGGATGATCAAAGGTTTTTGTCGCGGAGGAAGGAACGTCGCAGAAGAACGTCGCGGGAGAGGAAATATTGGCGTCGCGGCACACGGCGTCGCGTCGTCGATTTCTGCGGGTTCGGCGTTCTTCGTTGGAGGCCGGCGTTCTTCGCATTCTTCGCGTTCTTCGCATTTTTCGCGAAGAAGGGTGAAGGCACAAGAACCTCTGTCAAAAACCTCTCAATGAGTAATCCTCCAAATGTTGTGTTGGTCTTATTTTATTATTACGCCAACAAACAAATAAGAGGTAAGTAACGACCCATTAATTCGTAGAATTAATTCAACGAAAGAAACCACCCATTTAATTCACGAAATAAACCACCCAATTAATTGGTGCATTAAGAATTTAAGAAAATGCGTCAGTTGACTATCATAATGACGGGTTTTCGCGGGTGCGTTACTTAGCGGAAAAGAAACGGCGGGGCTCGTGTGGGCCCCATCTCGCAAATATCCTTCCAAGAGGGTAGGATATTTTTTGATAGTACCCTATCTGTTTCAACTCAGTTTAAGTGGCTTTCAAGTGGCTTCAAGTGGCTTAAGAGAAATATAATAAAGTTTGTCGAACAATTATTTTATTTTCTTAACTTTAAGCCCGAAAATTAGAAACCACACCCGAGGAAACGCAACTCCAGAAGAAGCGTTTCTAAGCAAATACCAGCGCTGTGATTTCATCAGTGCCCTCAGAATTCGATTCCGGGCACCGGTTCAAAAGTTAGAAAACCCCGCTCGTCCGTTCACTGAACGTACCCAAGCCAAACTTCGGAAAATGATTCCGGGCACACTAGGCCTCGGAATCAGGTGCCGTCAGAAACTGCGCTCTTGTAAAATTCCAAAGAAAATTAAGAAAAAAATTTCCTTGAAATTTACGGGTCTTTACATATTCACCTTCTACTATCAATGCCAGTGTTGGTGCCTCTGTCACTGTTGGTGTTGATGTCGATGTTGATGCCAATATCGATGTCGATGTTGGAACTGTGAGAGGTAGTGATGGAGTTTCTATAGGAGGTGTGAATGAGATATGTGATGGTTCTAAAAATATTGATGTTGAGACTCATTTTTTATGTAAATTATATTTTTGGTTTATTTATAGGATTAATATTATAATGATATTTATTTTTAGTATTTTTATATTGATTGGTTATTATTGAATTTGTTTTTGTTGTGGTGCCTATTTTATATTTGTAGTAGAGGAAAAGAAGCTGTATTTTTTAATGGGTGGTGTTATACTCTATTAAAAAAGATTTAATCCATGGTAATTGGTAAATATATATGGTTATAACCATGTAAATACACCTATATCCATGTTTTTAAATCACGAATTTAATCTTGCTTTGTAGAAGTAATATCCATTGTTTCTAACCATAGATATAGATTTCTTTATACGATGGAAACTATGTTCACAATTCTATAGACTTAGTTTCAAACAATGGTAATATATTTTATTAGGAATTTTTATATCCACAGTTTTAAACCATGGCTACATGTGTATTTTTATAGAGAAAACCATGGATATAGACCTATAACCACTGTTTTAAACTATGGAAATATCCTTGTTTTTATTTTTATGCAAATAAGAGCCAAGAACATGTTGACAGTGGATATTACCTATATCCATTGTATAAGGGTATATATCCATGGTTTTAAACCATTGATATAACTATATTTTCTAGTATCTCAAATTCTTAGCAAGGGTAAATATGGAAAATACATAAATATAATGTTAGAATAAGGGTGTGGGAACATGATCATAACAAATGAATACCATACCATACATATAAAATTCCATAATATTGGGTCATGTCATAAATATTGGATGTTCATAATACATGAATCATAAGGAATGTAAAGAATATGATCAATGAGAAGTTAAATGTGAAGTAATGCATGGAATTTTGGCATACACATAAGAATAGAAAATAATTTCCATAGTATCTAAGGACTATTTCCAAGACTATCATAGTAGAATGTGTTCACTCCCCAAACCATCATAGTAGCCAATGTTCACTCCCCACAATATCATAAAGGAAAAATTTCCTTATTGAACTGGGTTCACTCACTATTCTAGTATTATTTTTTACATGATATTTCTATCATTACCCATTTCATTAGAGGCATATTTAGAACCTACCCATCATATAATGAAAATCATATATATGTTTTCAAGAAGATTATAAAACATTCATACTATTAGAATCCATAAAAAATTGTGTTTCATAAAATTTTTATCATATCACAACTTATGTTAAAGAAATAGGTTTCATAATCATTTCATGATTTTATCAAAGCATAACCAATGGAAAAAAAGCAGTTTTCATAAGTAAGTTATCATGTTATGACCCTTGGAGGAGGAAATGGTTTCGTAAATATATTGACATTGTAAACATAAACCATGCAAATAAATAATGAAAATTTAATCCATTTATAATATCCATAGTATATCATAAGTAAAATCTATGTATTTCATCTCAAAAGGAAAATTATTTTGATAGATCACATGTCATATTTCATGATGAAAATAACATTTTCAACTTCGGAATAACATTCTTTAAACTAAAAATTCATAAAAAAATTCAAAATAATTTACATTAAAGATAAACATTGAATCTTATGAAGGATTATTTAAAAAATTGTGTGGTCATGAAAGCAAGAAATTTGATTCACGCTGTACACATTAGAATAATAAATCATTTCACATTTTTGTAACAGAAAAATGGGACTGGTTTAGAAAAAGAAAGAAGATTCCTTTTAAATAATTTTTTAAGAAGTCAAAAAATGGTATAAATGAGACTAAAAATTCTTAGTATATTTTTAAAAATATATTTATATCATTTTTTGGAAAACATGTACATGGCAGAAAAATAATTTTAAACTAAAGAGATAAATAAATTTTTTCCCTAAAAACATTCTTATAATATTTTAAGTAAATAAAGAGAGTAAAATGGAAATATTACATGTATTCTCATTATATAACCATAGTATAAATTATATTTTTTTTTACATAATTGTCATTATATTTCATCATTGTAAAGATAAATATAAAAAATCCTCATCAATGAAAACATTGTATCATACAAATCTTAACAAATTAGTAGAATTGAATCATAATCCCTATAAAAGAATAACATTAAACGAAACTTAAAATATCTTGATAATAAATAAACTCCTGATATTTATTATCAATGGGGTTTTATATACACCTCATAAATTCAGATTGGAGCATAACACAACATATGTATCAAATAAGAAAAATTGAGGCAAAAATGTCATACCTTAAGTCTCGACTTCATTCATATAAGTTTAGAAAATCCAAAAAAATAATTTAAGTTGATTAAAAATCTATCAAGTAACCTTACTAATATTTATAATACCAAATATTATTTAACTATGTCTTTTTACTACCTATATGTTAATAATTACTTGTTAAAATCATGTTTCGGGTAATAAGTGCTTTGTTTTTTGTGTTTATTTTTTAATGTTATTTTTGATAAATTTTATTTTATCCTGGTTAAAAAACATACAGAATGTTAAAAATTATATAAATATATATATATATTCAATATATATGGATTTAGAGTAATCCATTATGGTTAGATAGAGAAACTAAGATACATCATTCATGGATACGGTAACTCATACATACAAATGAACATCGTTTCTATTTTCTCGATGGATCAAAAGAAATATAGGTAAATAACATAACAAATTTAATGATTAATTATGATTACATATATATCCCATATATTCCTTACATATATCCTTATTAACTTTCATGTAAAAAATTAGTGTAAAACAAATCACATCATTTCCTGGGGAGGTAGTCCACCGTACAAAGGAACAACGTTATCGTATCCCAAAAAATGGAAGGTAAGAAGGAATATGTGATATAATGTTTAAATAAGTATAATTATAATGTAAATATAATATATAAACAATAACTATACCATTATATCCATCCATTAGATGTGCTTATTTAAATCTAATAATCAGTTAGTGAGGGAGTAGTCCACCTTACACATGATCGATTGTTTCATTTACCATTTGAGAGAAGAGAAGAATGATGTTGGTCATGAAATTATCAAAATAAAATTTTATTATATTTAATATATCAATTTTATTATGTTATCATGTTTTAATAATATTTTATGTAGGTGGAGGAAAAAATGAAACAAAAACACAAGTTTATGGATTTTACCTCTTCTTCGAAGAGGCGCTTTAGGATTATACATAAATGCCTCATTATGAAAGATTATTAATAACCATAAGACCTGTAAGATGATATTAGGAAAAAAATTAATTTAAATTTTCAGGTATATTTTTAAATAAATTTTTTTAGGTTTGTGAATATGATAGGAGAGGGGTGACCATTTATAAGTGGGGGAGATGACACACATGGCAATTTTGAAAAGAATAATGTGTACCCACCATTTTCACAAGAAACATGATCCATAATGAGTCATTATAAAACCTTAGTGTTTATAAGGTCAAAATATTTCTATAAAATGTGTTTTTGACAAGTTTTTTGGTCAATTTTCCCCTTATTATTTTAGTTTAAACTCTGAAAAACATATTTTAACCTTAACTGTGATAATTATTTGCTACTATTTTTATATTAATTTTTAAAAATAAGTTAAAATAATTATGTTATATAAATTATTATGATTAAAAATATATAATAAATTTTTACAAACGCCTTTAACATTAGTGGGAAAATCTAATTTTAAATTAAATCGGTAGATGTAACAAAAAAGAAGTTTTCTAGAGAGGAATGTTTCAAAAGTGTAAGAAGTTTTTAAATAAAAATTTAATATGGAAATCTATTATAATGAACTATATTGGTTTAATAATAATATTATATAGCTTATTTTAGTTACATAACCATTTTAAATCAATATTTAACCATATAATTCTTTAAACAGAAATGCACTTTTCATGGAAAACTAGTATTTCTCATTATTCATCAAAAAATTTATCCTTTAAAATAATTAAAAATTCTCACTCAAAAAATATTTGGATTTTTTGATTCAAGAAATAAATTTAATTTTTTAATATAATATTTATAAACAATTTCAGACAAAAATTTCATTATTTTTTCACAAAAAGTAGGAAAGAAGTTTTTTGAGAAAATAAAATTTTGGAAACAATTAAAGTCTTTATAAAAAATTATGTATATTTTATCAATATAGTTTATTTATATTATTAACATATTATTAATATAAAAAATTAGTTTATCCCTATTCATACTATCATGTTTAATGGTTAGGTCATAGAGACTATGTTAAATAGTAAAATAAATAGTATAATGCTGTTTGTTAGAACTAGGTGTTTTTTGTAGCGTAAGCTATTAAAGAAATTAAATATTTTTGTGAAAAAAAACTATTTCATAAAATCTCATGGTGTTATAGTAAGATAATAGATTTATGCCTAATTCTCCCTTAATAAAAAATTTTTATAAAATAATTCACCAATATAAAGTGAAGGTTGGCCAAAATAAAAGGGAATTCATTGGTTTTAACATGGGAGTTAACTCTACTATGTAACATATATAGAGTTAAATTGTTATAGTTTATGGTTATATAGAGAGATACAATAAATAAATAGAGTATGTTTAGGAATTACCTTCTAGGTGGAGGGGTTCTTTAATGTAGGGTTTAGTAATACTATATGGGAGTCAGGAATGGGAAATTGTTTTATAAAATTCTATTTCAGAGATTCCAAGGAATCATATATTGTTTTTATATTTCCTAAGAAAATTACATTTTTATTTTATCTTTGTTATTTTGGATATAAAATTTATACTTTATGAGTTGTTTCCAAAATAGGTTTTATGGAATTCTAAAATTATAATTTGATGTTTTCAATTTTTTATTTCAATATCTCCCTATATGTATTATTTTAGACTTAAACATGTTTTTCTTCTGAAAATAATCAATCTTCAGGGTTTGGATTTCTCTATTTCATTATTTATGTAAATAATATTTCATAGTGATGAACTTTTTTCTCTACATATTCATCAATGAACCATGATCAATTTAAAAAATTATTATCCCATTTATTCAATTTAAATATTTATTTACATATTTCTTCTGTGAATTTTTAGTTTATTATGATGATGATTGTTATTATTCTGAATGATATAAATTTTTCATAAAATATATTTTTTTATGTTTTTATGAAATCAATATTAATTTATTTATAAACCTTTTGTTTTTATGAATTAATTTTTTCCCTAATATGAAGAATTTGAAAAAAATGAATGTTCGAGAGGAATATTTTTTTGGAAACAAATCTACAATAGTTTTGTTAAAATTTGGAAATTAGGCATCGTAAATGATTATGTGGGATGAGGATTAATCCCAAACACTCAAGGGACTTTTTCTCCTTAGTGATGGGTAGACCATATATATCTTTTAATGTTTCAAGTTTCATCATGGAGTTTTGTAATCTTGAAAAGTATTTTTATGAAAAACATTAGATTTATTTTAAAAAGAAATATAGTTATATTTTTCAAATGTAAAAGTATGTATTAAAAAATTAATTACTGATTTTAAAATAATTTAAAGGTTATTTATTTTTAAGAAAATGGTCTTCAATATTAATATATACTCTCAATTTTTTTTTGAAACCATCCACTTTTATGAAATTTGTGTTCATAAAATCCTAAAGTGTTATTTTTAAAATATATTAATAATCTCTATGTATTTCATTTTAGAGAAAATAATTTTATGAATATTTTAATTGTTTTAAAAATAAAATGGGTATTTTCATTATTTAAGACCACCTTATTGAGATTTTATGATCACCATAAATTTTAAAAAAAGTGGATAATTGATTTGTTAGAACTGTTATGGATTTAGGTCTCAATTATGAGGTTTATACTGGGTGATGATGTAATAGTAATCAAAGAATTTGAATTATTGGAAAAAACAGCCATTTAAAACAAATATTATTGTCTTGAAATATAATAGAGTTCAATATTCTATAATGCTCTAGACCTATAGTGATTCCTTGGTATGCAGTGACATAATATTTGGAATTGTTGTTGTAATTGTACGTTGTTATAGTTGGGTTACTTATTTTAATATAAGAGATAAAGTGTAAAAGATAATTTTTTTAGCAATTGAATTGGGTTTGATAGTGTAATAATTTATAGTTGGTATCATATTATGGTTTATAAAACTTTGGAGATTATAATGCTATCAGATCAGAACTATTTGAGAGTCAAAAGATTGCTACCAGGTTTTGTGATTCGATTTTAAGGATATTCTTAATATACAAGTTTAGTTATTTTTTGAAAGGCCTTTTATTATATGTAAGGGTTTTAAAAACTTATTTGGGTTATATTTTTATTGATTTTGGAATTGTTAGAGTGACCTTTCATAATGAAACTTTTTTAGGTGGTAATTTATTATAATTTTTTCCTAGTAATATTATCATTTCTAAACTGATAGTAATGATAATTTAGAGAAATTATAAACTCTTATTCACATAATTAGGATGTAAAAATTTATCATATTATGGATAATCATAATTGAGAGGACATAATTTATTTAAATGGGTTGTACTATAACATCTTTAGATTTGGCATATATATATTTCTTCTGAATGAATTCCATGTTAATATATTTCATTACAACTAAGAAAAGATAAAATATATTTTAGCAAGAATTAAATTTTATAATAGTAAATTATTTCCTTTATAAATATGATAAAATATGGGAAAAATACACTTAAAATATTTATTCTATAAAAGTATTAATTTATTATATAAATATATTTATTTTTTACAGAAATAACTTTAAAATATAATTATTAAATAAGAAACTTTTCTTAATATGATCATATTTAAAAGTTATATTTATATTGGTTTAGAGACACAGTTTTTTTCATTGTAATAAATTAAAATATTTCAGTATATATTTCTAGTGCTAGGTGTTGAGACGATGCATGATTTGAGGTCTCAGCGTTCCATGAATTATTTTAATAAAAATAATAATTTTATTTTATATTGAGAAAGCCTTATACCTCAATGAAAATGGGATAACTCTTAACAGGTAGGTCAGATCATAAATTTGAGACCATAATTGATTCCGGAATGTGGTGTTTACCCAAGGAATGACATAAAATGTTTTGGAGGGGGGAGTTCAGACTCATTGATCATTGGATATACATTAAGTGGGATAATTAATTATTAAATTAATTAATTAACTCATTTCAGTATAAATGATATTATATAAGAATATCTCTATGAAAAATTATTTGGGGTTAGCTGTATAAACCTTAAGATAATTCTGGAGCACCGTCTTCCTCTTTCGTTGGTGAATCATGTTAGATGACAATGGAACTCTATATTGTATCAGATCAGGATTCAACGAATACAACGACTTCACAAAAATAATTGACAGGTGCGTTCATCATCAACAAACGATCCATAATCGAGGTACGCCACTTAATTGTGTGTTTTTACTCCCATTGATTAAATTGTTGAACTGATCCATCCTTGTTCTTGGATCCACACCAATTGTTGGATAATTGCGTGTTCCCCTGTACATAAATTAAATTGTTTTCAGTTGTTTTCTAATCTTGAATCCTTGTTCTTGATTGATTTTCCAAAAATGCATTGAATCGATCATTTAACCCATTTAATGATACTTTAATCCATTTTTTCATCTCGTTTGTCACTAATTGTACCCTATGGTTCTGGACTAAAAATTGTTGGGTTGTACTGAGCCTGACCGGACCCTCGAATTCGTAGAATCTTCAGAAACAAGGTAAAGACCAACGATCCAAGACTTGATCTGAGATTGTTTAAAATAATGGTTGTTTTTTAGTGATTAAAAATTATAAAATCAGATGTGGAATGAACGTTGGTGTGTAGAACTTGTTATGAAACCTGAATGAATCACCGATGGTAGTTTTCCAGATAATTATGGTTGGAGACCATGATTTTTGGCCATATCCTTATGTTTCGGGCTGATTCAAGGCGATATCTATGACACATCAAGTAGATTCAAGCATGAGGATCAGCTTTGGGTTTTCTAGAAATATCAGTACTACACACTGCGTTCAAGGAAGAACGCATGACGTATACACCCATCAGCAACGATAGTTGGGGTTTCATAAAAGTTAAGGATGACGAGGTGCATAGTCTACCTACATTTTCTGTTCCCCTTACCTAGTTGGGAACCCATTTGTTGGATCAAATCAGTGGGAAACTATATGGAAGTACATGTCCAAGTACAAATTTGTGTACTCTAGTACCTGGAAACGAGGTTTGACAAATAGACATGAGGTCTGGTACACATACATGGGATCTGATACATAGACATGAGGTCCAATATATATACATAATAAATAGGAAATGACCTAAACCCTATTAGCATGGACACACCGTGTATTCCACCTACATGGAATGTACTAATACATAGGATAGAGTCATGTATTGGAAATGGACAAGTATAGGGGATGGGGTGATACCATATTCCATGTGGGTCTCCTCACATACCATGTACCCCTAGTTCCTTTTTCATGAATCTTCAACCATCCATATTCCTTTGAACATAGATTTGGTATGTGAGTTTCCTATCTTGTGTTTTTTCTATATAGAACATGATGATTTACTTGGTTTCATATTTTGAGACAAAATGTGAAATTTGATGGTCTCAACACTTAGGTGATTCTCAACTATAGTAATGATCATGCAGGATCACCCAAGTGCTTCCATGTGGAATCCTCCTATTGTATCAATGCATGGGTCCTCGATGACCTAGAGTGGATACCTCTTGCCAGGCTAGGAATGGGTCCTCAAAAACTGAGTGGAACCTTTCTGTGAGGTAGGGAATGGGCCCTAAATGACTTAGAGTGTCACCCTATAGTCGAGATAGGAATGGGTCCTCAATATTTTGAGTGGAAACCACCTATTTTAATAGGGTATGGCTCATCGATGACTTAGAGTGGCACCCTCCAGCTGGGCTGGGCAAGGGTCCTCACCCTTTTGAGTGGCACGCTCCTATTGTATCATGACAGGGGTCCTTGATGACCTAGAGTGGCACCCTCTAGCTGGTCTTGGCATGAGTTCTCGACCATCAGGGTGGAACCCTCCAATAATAATAGGACATGTGTCCTCTATGTAGAAAGCATGCCCAATGATTGTGAAACAGAGTGACGAGTCATGTATTGACTTGGATGTTTTATTTTTTCCAGACACGTATGATGTTGGGTATCATTGATGGGACTTCAAAACTATCAGCTACTTTTATTTTGGGCTATGTTTCAAGATGGAGATTCTATTACTCTGTCATCTGGGTTTCTTTTGAATGATAATTTATATATATTTCCTATGTATCAACACAATGGGTTTGTTTAATATTTTTCTGGGAGATGAAAAGACATGTGGGGTATGCAACATGATTTATGCGTCTAGATTCTCATTGTTTTATGTGTCTAATCTCAATATATAGGTGGGAAAAACTCGATGAGTAGTCCATCTACTCACCATGTTCATCCCCTTATGATTTTATGAGTTTAATTTTACTCTCATTTGGGTTTAATTGTCCTCTTTTATTAAACCCTGTTATATCTACTATCTTTTTCTTCCTCTTGTATCTACTAATTCGCCCCCTTTAGCTTTTGGGGCATCCTACTTGGTATGCATATAATCACTCCTCTATGGGATTTACCGACATTTTTTGTGTCTTATTTATTTGATGGATATGTTGACCATGACTTCAGAGAAGCTTAGGTATAATGGGTGATTACACTTCATAAAGTGGTTGTATCATGGGATTCAGGACATGGGTTCTATTTGCTATTTATTATTCCATTTCTATCATGTTAGGACATATTTCCTTGTTGGGATTGTATTTTTTACCTTTAATTTTTATTTTACACTATCGTACATTTTTAATATATTGAGGTTTATGCATGCTTGGTTTACATTATAGTAGTGTTGAATATTTTACTCTTTTCCTCTACACTTATGCATCATGATGGTTTTGTATGTACATACAGGTACTTATGAAATAGCCTCCCCAAGTTAGTTATTACTTCAGCACTTGTCTCCACCCCTAGACCTATGAAGGTGAGCTTTGGGTAGTTTCAGCTCGAGCCCGGGCTTGGGCCCGGTCATGAAATATTGGTATCAGAGAATGTTCATTCTTTTGGACATTTTTTGGATATACCCCCTTAATATGAATTGGTTTGTTTAAGGGAAATAATGTTTAAGTGTCTCGAGTGAGGCTCATTTTCCATGTAATCCAATGATTGTGAAGCGACCAACATATCCATTCTTGAGGACCTTGGAAACAGGTTTGTCAAATCATCATACCAAGACCCTTGGTTACATGGTTTAAATTGTACATTCATTATATTGGATTTTGGATTTTATTATCCATCTTGTTCCAGCTCCTTATTTTTGTTGTTATAAATATATATGCTCATCTGACTATGGTACTCATTGATAGCCTTCCAGATTCCTCTGTAATGAAGGCTGACCCGGATGCCATCTATGGTTTTTGAAAATGACCCGATGAGTGATCAGGCCTCAATTTAGGGTCTGCCTCATGACCCCCTTCATCCAGGTGGGTAGGTAGTAGCACCTCCACCTATCAAATATCAAATCATTCTAGCATAGCAGGCTGAGGAAGTGCACAATCTTATTGTGCTTCGTGAGTTTTAATTCCAGAGGCCGCTGAGGCTCCGTGGTGAGCCAGTTCCTTAAGAATTAAAGGATTTGATAGAGTTGGCGGTACATATCTTCAGGTTTTTCAGAAATTGGTGAATCAGGTAGTGAAACTGGCTTCAATCCCTTTCCATAGAGTAATTAGGCACTAGAGGAACCTTATCGCAATGCTGCATGATGAGTGGACACTCTCATGGATCGACTTTAATAAGGTGTTCATTAAGGATTACTACACCTAAAGTTTACATTTGGTCTAGATCCAAGAGATTTTGGAGCTGTTGTAGGGAGGGAGGACAATGTCTGAGTATACAATGACTTTCACATTCCTTACCTGGTACTCCACTGAAATGATAATGGATGGCTACTTACAAGAGTAGAAGTTTTACTATGGGATTCACTGGGCGATTCATGGAATCATGGTTGACATATTCATCCCCACCTCTGTCAGGGTGTTAGAGAGGGAACTAGTGATAGAGATATTTCTACCAGAGGGAAACCAGAATGCTACAACTAGTAGTGGGAACCACAGAGCTGAGTCGTTTGTTGTAGATATCTAGAATTTGGTGCTAGGATTTGATTTTAATATATCCTCCTATGATAAATCTCATGAATGTGATCAAAGGCAGTGTAGAGGACTAGGGTCATCCAAGGAGGGGTGGCGCTTTACTTGTGACAAGAGAGGTAATGTGGCGTGAGACTACCTGAAAAGATTACATTAGTATCACCATGATCAAGGATCTAACATGTGAGTACTAGGTGTTCCATAGGAAGGTGGAGCTTGAAGAGGATTAAGAGGAGCTATGGGTGGTGGATTCTACTTTGTGATCCTTCAACCACCACCACCAGGTGGATCGAGTCAGATGTAGGGAGCTATTGGTTGGGCCCATAGATAGCTGCAGGTTTTGGATGTCTATAATCCTCCAGTGCACAATATTATTAGAGGTATGATATGTGTTTATTATACTCTTGATTCAATATTATTCTAAATAAGTTACAGTCATTCCATTATCTCTATATTCATAGTGTGAGAGTTGGGGCACCCAGTTGAGGTGCTATCCCAATAGCTTCATCTTGAGGTTCCTACATGGAAATATTATACTACACATTTCATATGTTGGTAGGGTTATCTGCTTCTTGGATGAGATAGGTTCAAGTGGGACCTTTTTTCATCATGATGGAACCCTATGAAATCAACTTGTGTATCAATTGTCTATCCATGGCATGATCCCAAATCAACATTCCTCGCAAACAAGTCAAATTCCTAATCAATGATGGGATGAGATTTTCCTTTTGTAGTGAGAGAGATCTCATAGTAGGGAATGTGGGTTCATTGAGTAGGAGGTTGAAAACCATCACGTATCAGTTAGCGAGTATATCCCTTGGTGAAACAAGCTCTTCAGGAATCTAGGTTTCCTATGTTCTGGAAGATTATATGGAATCTTCCCTAAAGTTGTTTTGGGACTACCTCTAAGGATGAAGATGTAGTTTTTTATTGACTTACATTTTAACACCGATCTGATATCTTTTGAAACAAATTGGATGGACCCTATTGAGGTCTATGATCTATATTTATATTTGGTGGTCCTTTGATAGAAATGTTTCATTAGGTCTAGTGTGTCCCATTGGGTATATTTGGTGTTGTTCATTAGAAACGCGGACAAGAGTTTGTAGTTTTTTGTGGATTATCACACCGTAATCCCAGATGTGATAACGAACAAGTACCCCTTTCTGAGGGATGATGATAACTTTGACCAATTGTGAGGTGTGAGATGGTTCTCAAAGGTCTATCTCAGAACTAGATAGCACTAGTTGAGGGGTGAGGATACTGATAATCAAATTTTGGAATTCTGATATCACTACAGAAATTATGAGTTCCAAGTAATGCCCTCTGGTATGGCAAATTGTCTCTCCATGTTCATGGATTTGATGAACCAGGTCTTCGAGTCATAACTAGACCATTGTTTTGTTGTATTGACTGATGACATACTCATATACTCTGCATTAGAGGATTATCATGCAGAGCACTTGAGGATGGTCTTAGATCTTCTTCAAGAGAACCAGCTTTATGGAAAAATCTCAACGTTCCAGTTCAATATCATGAGTTTCACTTTCTATGAAATTTCATTTCTGAGAAAGGTTTATCCATGAACCCAAGAATATCATAGTAGTTATTTCATGGGGATCCACCCAAGAATTATTCCTAGGTTAATTTCTTTCTTGGCTTTCTAGGGTACTACACGAGGTTTGCGGCATAATTATATATAATTGAATCTAATTTGATCACCCTGATGTAGAAAAGGAAGTCATGTACATTGTTTGAGTAGTTCCAAAGGTCCTTTGATGAGTCGAGGCTCTGGATGATGGGTTCTCCAGTGTTGATACTACCAGGGAAAGGCGTTGAGTTTTTAGTGTATTGTGATGCCTCATGATCTGGGAATGGATGCATGTTGATGTAGTAGCAGGAAGTTATCACATATTGGTTAATGATGTTGATACCCCACATGTATAACTATGTGACTCATGACCTAGAGGTGGCAGTTGTATTCTTATCCTTGAGGAATTAGAGGCATTGCCTTCTAGGAGATCACTTTATGGTTTACTCAGACCATCAGAGTCTCAGGTACGTCTTCACGTAGAGAGACTTGAACTTGAGACAATAACATTGGTTGGCGTTCCTATAGAATTATGACTTCAAGATAGTATATACGTAGATGAAGGGAATCATTGTAATAGATTACCTAATAAATAATTCCCACGATCCCTTTTCATAGAATCCTTCAAAGTAGTTGGCTTCCCTACAGCTGACCCTGGTGGAGTAGGAGGGTACAAATTTTCTATAATCGATGGTGTTTAATCCTTCTATTCATCAGTGACAGTGAGAGTCCCAACTAGGAGAAATCATATTTGAGGTATTATGGGATAATATATCCAAATGAGACTTCCCAAATGAATATTATGAAGGATTGAATCATGTCATCTTGTTCTAGGGGAGAACATTGGTTCCAATCACAATGCAGTTGGAGTTGATATGTGATTTACAAACTTCTCACCTAGATGTACATCGTAATGAAGAAAAGATGTACAAAGAACATAAGTAATAGTTGTGGTGGTACAAAATTATATGAAGCTTATATGATTTCATCTCTTGGTGCCTCACTTTTCAGTAGAAGAATGTTGAGAACCATGTTCTGGTAGGTTTTTTTTGCCCCTTATAGTCCAAGGGTGGTAATGGGATGACATATCCATCGAATTTTTCATAGTACTTCCCAACACATTGAAGATACATGATTCCATTTGGGTGATAATAGACTGACTCATGAAGTTAGAGAACTTACTTTCTATGGAGGGAGGGGGTAGAATTTAGTAGAGAGTTTGGGGTAGTTTTACGTGCACGAGATCATTCACCTTCAAGGTGTACCCTCGATGATTAACTTTGATCCTGACACATTGTTTATGTAATGATTGAAGAGAGGACTACATGATGAATTTATGACCCACATGAGGATGATTAAAAACGTTCACCCAGAGAATGATGGGTAAACTGAGCACACTATCTAGGTTTTGGAGGATATGTTGAAGGTGTTTGTGTTATACGTCATCCATAGTTGGGTGGATCACCTACCCTTGGTAGAGTTTTCATACAATAACTAATAACTCCATACTATTGGCATGAATCCTTTTTAGGTCATATACATGAGACCTTGTAGATTTCCCTTGTATTGGAAAAAGATTGCATGGTTATCTCTTGTGGGCCCAGTGATGGTGCAGGTGATGATGGAGAATGTTTAGGTCATCCATGACCGGAGGAGGATGGCCAATAGAAGATATAAATCTTATTGATATTTCCATCATAGGCTCTTAGAGTTTGATTAGGGAGATCAAATTTTCTTGAGATTCTCCCCATGATGAGGATTATAGAGGTTTAGATGGGGAGGAAATATATCTCAGTGGTTCATCATGTCATTTTAAATCATGCAGAGGGTTGGTGATTTTGCTTACTGACCCACCCTACCCCCATAGATAGAGTGGGTCCATGAAATCTTCTAGGTGTCGCAGAATAGGTGATACATTCATGACCACATGCACATCATATATTGGGGATAGATGGACATAAAGGATAGATCCACCTTTACGGAGCACCCATTAGTGATCGATGATCGCTAGGATCAAACAATGCATGGGGGAACCATCCCATTGGTCTTTGTGTTTTGGTAGCACTGGAACATGCATGAGTGTTTTTGGGATTGGGAGAGCCAGGTGTGGGATCCGTATCCCGAGTGGTTTTCATATTTTTGGTTTTTGGTAATGAAATGTATAAAGGAGGGAATGATGTAGAGACCTGGTTTTTTCCTTTGATTAATTTGAAATATTTCTATATATATTTCTAGAGTTACGTGCTAAGAAAACATATGATTCTAAGGCCTTCTTTTCCAAAAATTAATTTTATAAATATATTAATTGTATTTTATATTAAACATGAATAAAACATTAATAAAAATGAGATAACTTTTAAACATTGTTTTAGATCAGAAATATGAGACCCTAATTGAGTTAGAAGTGTGGTGTTTACACTAGGAATGACATAAAAAGGGTTAGAGTTTAGCGGTCAGACTCCTCACTCAATGGCGGTAGGTTAAGTGGGTTAATACATTATTGAATTAATAAATTAACTCATTTAATCACAATGAATATTCTATAAGAATATCATGAGGATAAATTCTCCATGGATAGATGCATAAACATTGGGAGAATTCTAGAGCTCTCTCTTCCTCCTCCATTGGTGAATCATGTATGACAATGATGAAACTCCAGACTAGATCAGATCTGAATGAAATGAAAGAAAAAATTCTCAAAAATTATTGGCTAATGTGTTACTCATAAACGAATGATCCATAATTGACGTAAGAATCTTCATTTGGTGTTTTTAAACCTTTTGATTAATTTTTTTTAGCAGATCCATCCTTCTTCTTGGATCTGCGCCAATTGTGGGAAAATTGCATGCGCCTGTGGACAAAAATTAAATTGTCTGTAGTCATTTTCTTTTATGGGACCCTCTTTCTTGATTTATTGGCCAAGAACATGTCAAATACATATTTTAATCTCTGTTATTGTTCTTTTCTCCGTTGTTTCTTTTGGTTCGTCATCGATTGCAACCTGATGTCCCATTTTGACAATTTTCAGGTGGTACCAAGTCTGATCTGACGCCCATATTTTTAGTTGTTGGATGAATAAGGAACATATGGATGATCCAAGACCGGATCTGGAATCATTTAAAGTCATTTTTATTAATTTTTGTGATTAAATATTAATAAATTAGAGTTGGAAGGAATGGATGCATACAGAATGTGTGGCAAATCCCCGACAAACCACCAACGGTTATTTTCCAAAAGACGATGGTGAAAGACCATGATTTTTGTTTTGATCTACGGGTTTAGGACTTACTCAAGGTGATATCTATTGTCGATCGAGAATATTCATGTGTGAGGATCAAATCTGGGATTTCTAGAAAAATCCTTACAATACTTTGTGTTCGCAGAAGAACACACAACATTTTTCTCGCTCGTTGGTGGCAGCTATGGTTTCAGAAAAGTCATGGATGACAGGGTGTGTAGTCCACCTACACACCATGTACCCCTTCCCCTTTTGGGAACCAATGCGATGGATCATATTGGAGAAAAACCATGTGTAATTACCTAGCAAGTTACATGGTTGTTCACTCTAATACATGAATATGATGACCGGTACATGGACACAAGGTCTGGTAAATGGACATGGGGTCCAGTACACAGACAGAACGAGCATGACACGACCCAATCCCACTTATCCTGGACACATTGTGTAGTCCACCCCAATGAAATGTACTACTACATGATATGGAGCTATGTACCATCCAGAGACATGATCAGGCAGTGGAGTAGGACTTCACATCAAGAGGGTCCCCAGACACACCGTGTACCCCTAGTTACTTTTATAGGAAAATTCAACCATTCATATCTCTTTCATTTCATCTCAGATTTTGGACCATTAGTAGAATATACTAAGTGTTTATACATCTAGAACATGATGGTTCCCTAGATTATAGCTTAGGTGAAATGATGTGAAATATTCAAGGAATAATAGTTACTTAAGCAATGCTTGACGATGGTAGTGATCCTTCAGGATCACCCGAGACCTTCTGAGTAGAACCCTCATGTTTTATTATGGTATAAGTCCTTAATGACCTATACTGGTACTCTCCACCATATCATGGCACAAGTCTTCATCCATCCAAGTGGAACCCTCATGTGGGGCAGGGCATGGTTCCTTGTTGACATAGAGTGGCTCCCTCTAATTGGGCTCAGCATGGATCCTCAACCTTTTAATTGGAACACACTTGTTGTATTAGGGTATAGGTCATAAATAACCAATAGTGGTACTCTCAAGGAAGGCTTGTCATCGGTCCTCAACCTTTCGAGTGACACTCTATTATTATATTAGGGAATGGGTCCTCGATGACCTATAGTGGCACCCTCTAGTTGGGATGGCCATTGGTCCATGATTATCAGAGTGGAACCATACTACCATACTCGGGAATATCTCCTCTACCGAGAGATTGTTCCCCTCAATTGTGCGGAACAATAATG
Source organism: Viscum album (assembly GCA_963277665.1). Lineage (NCBI taxonomy): Eukaryota > Viridiplantae > Streptophyta > Magnoliopsida > Santalales > Viscaceae > Viscum > Viscum album. The sequence continues at coordinate 747,709,168 of OY728138.1, read as the reverse complement.
AACCTTTTCTTGACATGATTGTTTTATGTTGGATAGACACAAGAGACACTTAGCATCATTGATGGGATTCTGGAACTGTTGCCAACTCTTCTTCTTGGATTGAATCTTGAGACAAAGATCCCCTTACTCTTTCATTTGGGTTTCATTTATGCAAGAATATATATATATATATCATATGTATCCACACCTTGGGTTTAGTTACTCTCCTTCCAGGAGAGGTGAATATGCATGAGGTATTTTTTATTTAAGTGTTTTCATAATTATTCAAAACTCTTAACCTAAGACCTCCAGGATAATGTATGTGATAAAATATTTTCTTTGGATATTCTATGTTTTAGATGATTAAAATTGGCTCATTTTCACTGGTATCAAAGCTGGAAATGTAATGCTTATATTTTCAGCACAAGATCTAGGAGTGTGGGTTAATGGATGTTATTGATGTAGTGATTTATTCTTTTTTGATGATGTTGTGTTCTATTTATAAAGCTTCATATTCTACTATCAATGCTAATGTTGGTTCCTCTGTCATTGTTGGTGTTTATGTCGATGTCGATGCCAATGTCGATGTCGATGTTGGCACTGTGAGAGGTAGTGATGGAGTTTATATAGAAGGTGTGAATGAGATATGTGATGTTTCTAAAAATATTGATGTTGAGCCTCATTTTTTATTTAAATTTTTTTTTGGTTTATTTATAGGATGAATATTATAATGTTATTTATTTTTAGTATAGTTATATTTATTGGATATTGTTGAATTTTTTTTTGTGGTGGTGTCTATTTTATATTTGTAGAATAGGAAACGAAGCTGTATTTTTTGATGGGTGGTGTCATAGTATATTAAAAAATCATTAATCCATGGTAATTGGTAAATATATATGGTTATAACCATGTAAATACACCTATATCCATGATTTTAAATCATGGATTTAATCTTGCTTCGTAGAAGTAATATCCATTGTTTCTAACCATGGATATAGATGTATTTCTAAGATGGAAACCATTTTTACTATTCTATAGTCATAGTTTCAAACAATGGTAATATATTTTATTAGGAATATTTATAGACATGGTTTTAAACCATGGCTACATGTGTATTTCTACAGAGAAAACCTCAGTTATAGACTTATAACCATTGTTTTAAACTGTGGAAATAACCTTGTTCTTATTTTTATGCAAATAAGAGCCATGAACATATACATAGTGGATATTACCTATATCCATGGTATATGGGTATATATCTATGGTTTTAAACCATGGATATAACTATATTTTCTAGTATCTCAGATTCATAGTAAGGGTAAATAAAGAAAAATACATAAATATAATGTTAGAATAAGGGTGTGGGAACATGATAATAACAAATGAATACCATACCATACATATAAAATTCCATAATATTGGGTTATGTCATAAATATTGGATGTTCATAATACATGAATCATAAAGAATGAAAATAATATGATACATGAGTAGATAAATGTGAAATAATGCATGGAATTTTGGCATACACATAATAATAGAAAATGATTTCCATAGTATCTAAGGACTATTTCCAGCACTATCATAGTAAAATGGGTTCACTCCCCAAACCATCATAGTATCCAATTTTTACTCCCAATAATATCATAAAGGAAAAAGTTCCTTATTTAACTGGGTTCACTCTCAATTCTAGTATTATTTTTTACATGATATTTCAATCATTACTGTAGAGACCCGAAGCTTAACGTACATTGACATTACATTACATTTGCGGAATACTTAGTACATAACAAAAACACACACACAAGGATCGTAATAGTTTAGTGTCTTTGGAAACTTCGAATATAATCTTCTAATCCGGGTAAAAGATCTTCAACATCTCCCATAAAGATCTTCTTTTTTTATATACCTAAAACCTTTCCTTATATCCTGGGGAAAAGAAAACATGAAAGGTTGAGCTCAAATGCTCAGTAAGGGTAAACAAAAGAAATATCAATCACATCATATACATAAGCACATAACTTTTGGAAATCTTAACCTGTAAAAGAGATCATAATTTCATAACTTGGAATAACTCATGGTAGTGAAATGTAATCACAATAATCATAACGTAAAACATTAAACTTTGTGGCATACACACATAATCATAGAGAATAATTTCTTATTAGTCAAGACTCATTGCTAAGACTATCTTAGTGGAGAAAGTCCCTTTCTGAACCGAGTTACCCTCGTTTCAGTCCTGTTTCACTAAACCGGTATAACCTACCGTTCCAGCCATGTCTATCTCATGAGATATAAAATCTTTACCCAATGCATTGGAGGGAGATATAGGTCCCACCCATCTCATAAGGATACCATTCTTATGTGTTCCACAAAATCATAAATCATACATCATTGCATAACCCATGTAATAAAAATGGGAATCTTAAACATCATGACATCATAAAACAATTCATATAAGATAAAGGAATTTATAAAAATATTTCCATCACAACATAATCAAATCCATGTAATAATAGGGATAGAAACATAACCCTTTATTATCTTAGATGGAAAATAATTTTGATAAAACACTTGAACTCCATTCTTTAGGAAAATATCCTTTTTACTTCAAAAACACTTTTCATTTCTTAACATGTCATAAAATTATAACTAAAAGAAGTTGATTAAAAATAATCTTGAAAAATTGTAAAGGAAGCTTCTTGGAAATAAGGTTTTAAAAATCCATTCATGCCGTATAAGTTAAAAAAACATTCTTCTCGTACTTTTGTCGGAGAAGTCAAAAAATTACCTCGTACGAAAAACGACAAAATATTCCTTTCATATATTTTACTAAAAACTAAAACAAGGGTAAAATTGGATTTAAACAATTGTATGTGGATGGAAATAATATTACATATTGAGGATACATGGACATGGATGATAAAATATGCCCCAGTAAATATCAAAGTATAAACAATCTTGGATAAAAATGAGATTGTGATATTTCCCTTACCTTAGGTCCGACTTGCTTTGTAAGTGTCCGAAACTCCTGTATAATGATTTAAATAATGTTATTGACTTATTCCAGAATCATATTCATTGTTATGATATCATATATGGTTCACTTATTACTTTATATTACCCGTTCTTTTGTAAATTCCATGTTAAAGAGCGTTTTGGGTAAAATTGTTTCATTTGTCGTCCGTGTTTTGACTTGTAATTATTCATATGATTAATTAGATCATGATTACTTAATTCCAGAATATAAAACATGATTTATATATATATATTCAGAATATACATATATATAATAAATCAGTAAATGGAAAGAAATACACCGTTCATGGAGACGGTAGGCCGTACATACACATGAACACTGTTTTCGTTTCCTTATTGAGTTGAACGGAATTAAGTATATGACATACATATATATATAAATAAATCCAGTATCATTACTATTTCATATATTTCATGATTACTTATTATATATACTTTATAATCATTCATGAATGGTTAAAGTGGAGAATGAATCTCATCGCGTCGTGGAGACGGTAGTCCGTACGTACACACGAGCGATGATATCATTCTCATGATCGTGGGACTGTATTGGAGTGTATGTATACTATTTCAGAATCAATATCACTTTAAAATAATTATATATAGTTATTATTTACACCATTATACCCATCCAAGTAAGGTGGTGGTGGAAAATAGATTTCACCACGTCGTGGAGACGGTATTCCGTACGTACGCACGCGCGGTGATTTCGTTTTCCGTAGGATGGATAGATGGTGATATAGGATTGTTTCATACTTATAATAACATATCATTATATGAGTGATACTGATGTTATTACTTCATAATGAAACAACCTAAGAAGAAGAAGTGGAAGATGAAATAAAGGTGAAAGAATCGGTAACAGAAATTACCTCTTCTTTGAAGCGCCTCTTTGAGACCTCCTCTTAGGGCACTAAAATTGGACTTTGAGGAAGACCAGAACCTCTAGAATTTTTCTAGGGAAGTGGAGAAGAGAATTTGTCAGGGGTTGGCCGAGCTTGAAGGCTCAAAGTTGTGTGAGGAAGAGAGGTAGGAGGTGCCCTTTTATAAGCGAGGAGAGGGGCACCTTTGGAATAACAAAAAATATTATTTTATTATAAAGTCAAGTTTGGTTTTATATAGCTCCAAATTGATTTATTTAGAGGCTAAGGTGGGGATGGGTCTAAATCCTATCATCCAATAGAATTTAGACAAGTTTAGGTTGCTATTTTAACCTTATCATTTAGATTTAACATTAAGTTAAATAATTTTACTTTTACCGTGTCTTCTTGGGTTCTTATACTATAAGGTTAATAAACTTACTATATCAATCCAAACGAACCCCAAGTTGTTTATTATTAATATATATAACCTTATCTAAGTCATTTGGCCGAACCTTAGATTTTTAGGAATAAAATAACAATTATTAATATAATATTTGTTTTTTTAAAAACTATTTTATGTCAATTTTGACACTATTTAGTAATTGATTTATGTAAAAATCCTAACAGAATGATAAGTTCGAAAAAAGTTAATTAAATCAATACTAACATGTCATATTAACCTAGAAAATTAGTGGAATTCATAAAAAGTCTCAAATTATATTTATTTGAGTATTTATAACATCAATTATGTCAATATTTCATTAATAAGATAATTACTGCATCATCGTTGTGTCATAAATAAATTAAATTATATAATGTCTGAAAATTACAAATAAAATACCATTATGTAGGAAATCTTTTTATCTTTCTAATTAATATTTATAGTCGAATTTATCTTATGTATAACTCTATATTAAAAATGTTTTATTAAATAAACTTTGATTTTAACTCGTTTAACTCTTATTTGAATTAAATAAAAATAAATGTCCTAATCTAATTCAAGTGGGCCTAAATGGTAATATTTTATTCCTAAGGTTGTTTTTGGTCGAATTACACTTCTCCAATAGAATTAGGACATGTGTTGGGGTAATAATAATATCATTTTTATCCTTAATTACCCTATTTACTTTTAACCGTGGTAAATAAAAGTAAAAAGTTACTATTCACCAAAAATTATATCCATCTCATTGAACCACATTTTACTTATTGAAATCAACCGTGTCTCTCGGATTTTTGAAATTCCACTCACAGAAGCGGTAAAATTATGTTTTATGAAAAATTCAGTTTTTTTAACTACCACTTAGTGGTTTCACTATTCATCAAAAATTGAAAGTTTTCAGAAAAATACCAAAAATTATGCCTAAGCTATATTTGATATTATGAACTCAAAAATGATTTCTATTTTACCAAATTCAAAACATATCAATTGCATTAATTAATTTAAAAAATAATTCTCGTCGTCAAAACAAAAGGCATGTTTTTAAGAGATAATAACTATCAAAAGATTGACACTTGTTTATAACTGGTTTAAATGTGAAATTACATCCAATGACCAACATTGTATTAAATTGTAAAAATATATTCTAAATATACTTTAAAACCACTCAAATTAATAATTTATCACTATTAATTATTTTTATTGAAAAAGTTGTTTTTAATTAAAATTTAGTAATTTTCACTATTCATCAAAATATGAAAGTTATCCGAAAATCACCAAAATGTCACCCTAAGCTAATTTAGATATTATGAATCCATAAATGAAGTCCATTTTGAAAAATAAAATTTACAAAATTTCAAAAAGTGGTTATTATTATTCATAACGGCTATTTTTACTAATATCTTAATAGCATATCATTGTTTAGCGAAACTTGGTGTTGTGTACAACACACGCTATCGTGGAAGGTCGCGATTGCTTGTAATTCAAGCCAGGTCAGAGATGTGTGTTCTGAAAGCTCTTTTGGGTGTAGCGTATAACACAAGACATTAATGAAATTAAAAAGAATATTTTTCATAAAATCTCAGGGTGTTACATTCTACCCCCCTTAAAATGAATTTCGCCCTCGAAATTCGTCGAGGTTATAAATGGTTTACTACTAGAAAGTTTGTTTAATAAAAACCCACATCGTAAAAAGGAATACCAAAATATGGATTTAAAAACTAAAGAATGAAATGTAACGGTTACCCAAATTAACTCATCACTGGGTCTCCACATAGGAGAACATAGGTGAAAATATGGATATGGAAGAAAAATCTAACCATCAAGTTATGATGGAGAGTGGTAGAGAACATGGCTATAAAAAAGCCAAAAATCGCAAAGCCATAAATTTGTGATGATCTAGGGTACCATCTGATTCATCATATATAAGATCACTAGGACAACATTTTTGGTTTTCAAAATCATTTCCCTAAAGTTGAAGAATTTGAATTAGAATAAATACTTAATTTATTTTGGTACAATCTCACTGTTTTTCGTACTTTGAACAATTTCCACTTCATATCTTAAAGAAATGAAGTTGAATTTGTTATTCATGAAGTGTTAATTGATCATGTGATAGATTGATGGGTCATTCCATCAGTTTCAAACAAAAGGTTAGCAAAAGTTATCAAATATACATAAGTCCATCTATGGTGAGTTTAATCGTATACGATTCCAAGAATGAACCTATACTTCATATATCATACCGCATAATAAAATAAAACTACTTTCTAGAAAACAGGGACTTCCTGTCGGCCACTGGTAGGTGATAAAGGCCAGTCGCACTTCGGTTGTGGGTTCGATTCCCACAGCCTTGTCCGACGCGATGGGCTGTCGCCCGTCCTGCAGGTTGTCCTTTTTCTAAAACTATATTACTATAACACCCCATCAATAATATCGAAAAAATTTCTATACTTAAACAATACTAACTTATGTCCAATATAATCCATTCCAATCTTTAGGCTTATCCATAATACTTCAGTCCACTCTCATAATATAGTGAAAACGATTACCAGAGATTTAATACCATCGTTTATCCCCATATATCATAAAATATGTCTTGTTGGTCACATTCCAAACATTCAAAGGCCTTAATCATGTACTCTCTTGAATAAACATTGAAGCTTAGTGAAAACATGAATGCAGTTAAAAGTTAATACTTTCCACATACCAAAATCCTCAAAATTCTATATACTCAAACCATGATATCACTTAGTCCTTATATCAATCATGAGCTCATGAATACTGTTAAACATTTCGTTTTCTCGTTTTCCCTTCATTATGCGCATATCATCTTATCTCCAAAAATATCTCAATCACTTTGAATACCACATTAGACCAATACATAAATATTCCAATACTTTATGATACAACATTATTTTGGAATCCCATTACATAAACACTTAATCATTCCACCACATCATTGTCATATTCAACATCGCCAATAGTGATCGCATGTGACTTCCCTTTGTCCTTTTCCTTAAGCGGTTACTCATGTCGATCATCACTAACCCTTGGATTAGGTCATTTATTAGGATAATGCCCCATTTCCTTGCACTTGAAGCATTGAAGTGTTTTTGGTGCATTCTCTGCAGTGTTTGCTTTATTGACATCATTAGAAGCCCTTTTTCCATTACTTCGACACTCAGCTGCTCGATGACCTTCTTCTCCACACTTAAAACATTTTCTAGTCCCTTTAAGACAATCTCCACCATGCTTCTTTCCACACTTTGTGCATAAGGAAAAATTCATCTTCTTTTCACCATTATTCTGAGATTTCTCCATGAACTCCATATTTCGTTTCTTGTCAAAACCATGAGATGGATATGTAACACCAACTTCCATTTCTACCTTGATAGCACAACGCACAATTTCTTCATAGATACTGAAGTCTCTTATAGATAATGCCCTTCGAAGACTTGGTTTTAAGCCACTGAAAAATCGATCAACTTTACTTTCAGGTTGGATGATAATGCCGGATGCATACCATGCAAGTCTTGTAAAATTCGCTTCGTATATACCAACAGATTCATCATCCTTCTGCTTCAGCTCAGGAAACTCCTTTTCCTACTTTGTTCGAAGAATACAAGGGAAGTACTTACTGAAAAACAAGTTCTTGAACTCGTCCCATTCCATCGACTCAATTTCATCTTTTGGCCTCGTATTCTTGATAAGATTCCTCCATTGATCAGCTTCACCTTCCAAACGATATACTGCTAAGATGACTTTATCATGCTCAGAACATTGAAGAACTGAAAATATCTTTTCAGTGGTACTGATCCATTGTTCAACAACAAGTGGATCGAAAGACCCACTGAAAGAAGGTGGACGTTGCCTCATGAAGGACTCAATAGAATATTGTTCCCTTCTCTGCTCATTTGGAAGTCCAGAATGATTCATAGATTGTGTATGTATAGCAATAATATTTTTCACTCCATCTCCCATAAAATTTGTTTGTTCAGGAGGGCAATCATTGCATTGTCCATTGCATTGATCAACACGGTTCCTTCGAGTTCCAGCCATCATCTAAAACCCAAAAAGAATAGTGTGAGAGGCAAAAATCATGCTAGGGAAAACAACATAATAAAGGGGGATTACCTTCAATATCTAACATCTTAGGTTTAATTCTATGATCGTTAGCGTAATTCTAGTACTATAACCTATACGTATACTTAACCTTAGGGACATCTCTAGACTTAGACATACCTTAGAAATATCACTAGGGATCTCACTAACGTTTTCGCATCCTAGTTTTCAAAGGTTGACTAAACCTTTCCTCTGATACCAACTGTAGAGACCCGAAGCTTAACGTACATTGACATTACATTACATTTGCGGAATACTTAGTACATAACAAAAACACACACACAAGGATCGTAATAGTTTAGTGTCTTTGGAAACTCAGAATATAATCTTCTAATCCTGGTAAAAGATCTTAAACATCTCCCATAAAGATCTTCTTTTTTTTATACCTAAAACCTTTCCTTATATCCTGGGGAAAAGAAAACATCAAAGGGTGAGCTCAAATCCTCAGTAAGGGTAAAAAAAAGAAATATCAATCACATCATATACATAAGCACATAACTTTTGGAAATCTTAACATGTAAAAGAGATCATAATTTCATAACCTCAAATAACACATGGTAGTGAAATGTAATCACAATAATCATAACTTAAAACATTAAACTTTGTGGCATACACACATAATCATAGAGAATCATTTCTTATTAGTCAATACTCATTGCCAAGACTATCTTAGTGGACAGAGTCCCTTTCTGAACCGAGTTACCCTTGTTTCAGTCCTGTTTCACTGAACCGGTATAACCTACCGTTCCAGCCACGTCTATCTCATGAGATATAAAATCTTTACCCAATGCATTGGAGAGTGATATATGTCCCACCCATCTCATAATGATACCACTCTTATGTGTTCCACAAAATCATAAATCATACATCATTGCATAACCCATGTAATACAAATGGGAATCTTAAACATCATCACATCATAAAAAAATTCATATAAGATAAAGGAATTCATAAAAATATTTCCATCACAACATAATCAAATCCATGTAATAATATGGATAGAAACAGAACCCTTTATTATCTTATATGGAAAATAATTTTGATAAAACACTTGAACTCCATTCTTGAGGAAAATATCCTTTCTACATCAAAAACACTTTTCATTTCTTAACATGTCATAAAATTATAACTAAAAGAAGTTGATTAAAAATAATCTTGAAAACATGTAATGTAATATTCTTGGAAATAATGTTTTAAAAATCCATTCATGCCGTATATGTTAAAAAACATTCTTCTTGTACTTTTGTCGGAAAAGTCAAAAAAGTAACTCGTACGAAAAACGACAAAAGATTACTTTCATATCTTTTACTAAAAACTCAAATAAGGGTAAAATTGGATTTAAAAAATTGTATGTGGATGGAAATAATATTAAATATGGAGGAAACATGGACATGGATGATAAAATATGCCCCAGTAAATATCAAAGTATAAACAATCTCGGATAAAAATGAGATTGTGATATTTCCCATACCTTAGGTCCGACTTGCTTTGTAAGTGTCCGAACCTCCTGTATAATGATTTAAATAATGTTATTTACTTATTCCAGAATCATATTCATTGTTATGATATCATATATGGTTCACTTATGACTTTATATTACCCGTTCTTTTGTAAATTCCATGTTAAAGAGCGTTTTGGGTAAAATTGTTTCATTTGTCGTCCGTGTTTTGACTTGTAATTATTCATATGATTACTTAGATCATGATTACTTAATTCCAGAATATAAAATATGATATATATATATATATATTCAGAATATACATATATATAATAAATCAGTAAATGGAAAGAAATACATCGTTCATGGAGACTGTAGGCCGTACGTACGCATGAACGCTGTTTTTGTTTCCTTATTGAGTTGAACAGAATTAAGTAGATGACATACATATATATACACATAAATCCAGTATCATTATTATGTCATATATTTCATGATTACTTATTATATATACTTTATAATCATTCATGAATGGTTAAAGAGGAGAATGAATCTCATCGTGTCGTGGAGAGGGTAGTCCGTACGTACGCACGAGGGATGATATCGTTCTCATGATCGTGAGACTGTATTAGAGTGTATGTATACTATTTCAGAATCAATATAACTTTAAAATAATAATATATAGTAATTATTTACACCATTATACCCATCCAAGTAAGGTGGTGGTGGAAAATAGATTTCACCACGGCGTGGAGACGGTATTCCGTACGTACGCACGCGCGGTGATTTCGTTTTCCGTAGGTTGATAGATGGTGAAATAGGATTGTTTCAAACTTATAATAACATATAATTATATTAGTGATACTGATGTTATTACTTCATAATGAAACAACCTAATAAGAATAAGTGGAAGAAGAAATAAAGGTGAAAGAATCGGTAACGGAAATTACCTCTTCTTTGAAGCGCCTCTTTGAGACCTCCTCTTAGGGCACTATAATTGGTCTTTGAGGAAGACCAGAACCTCTAGGATTTTTCTAGGGAAGTGGAGAAGAGAGTTTGGCAGGGTTTGGTCGAGCTTGAAGGCTCAAAGTTGTGTGAGGAAGAGAGGGAGGAGGTTCCCTTTTATAAGGGAGGAGAGGGGCACCTTTGGAATAACTAAAAATATTATTTTATTATAAAGTAATGTTCGATTTTAAATAGCTCCAAATTGATTTATTTCGAGTCTAAGGTGGGGATGGGTCGAAATAATGTCATTTAATAGAATTTAGACAAGCTTAGGTACCTATTATAACCTTATCATTTAGATTTAACATTAAGTTAAATAATTTTACTTTTACCGTGTCTTCTTGTGTTCTTATACTATAAGGTTAATAAACTTACTATATAAATCCAAACGAACCCCAAGTTGTTTATTATTAATATATATAACCTTATCTAAGTCATTTGGCCGAACCTTAGATTTTTAGGAATAAAATAACAATTAATAATATAATATTTGTTTTTTAAAAACTATTTTATGTCAATTTTGACACTATTTAGTAATTGATTTTTGTGAAAATCCTAACAGAATGATAAGTTCGAAAAAAGTTAATTAAATAAATACTAACATGTCATATTAACCTTGAAAATTAGTTTAATTCATAAAAAGTCTAAATTATATTTATTTGAGTATTTATAACATCAATTATGTCAATATTTCATTAATAAGATAATTACTGCATCATCGTTGTGTCATAAATAAATTAAATTATTTAATGTCTAAAAATTAAAAATAAAATACCATTATGTAGTCAATCTTTTTATATTTCTAATGAATATTTATAGTCTAATTTATCTTATGTATAACCCTATATTAAAAATGTTTTATTAAATAAACTTTGATTTTAACTCTTTTACCTCTTCTTTGAATTAAATAATAATAAATGTCCTAATCTAATTCAAGTGGGCCTAAATGGTAATATTTTATTCCTAAGGTTGTTTTTGGTCGAATTACACTTACCCAATAGAATTAGGACATGTTTTGGGGTAATAATAATATCATTTTTATCCTTAATTACCCTATTTACTTTTAACCGTGATAAATAAAAGTAAAAAGTTACTGTTCACCAAAAATTATATTTATCTCATTGAACCACATTTTACATACTGACATCAACCGTGTCTCTCGTATTTTTGAAATTCCACTCACAGAAGCGGTAAAATTAAGTTTTATGAAAAATTCAGTTTTTTTAACTACCACTTAGTGGTTTCACTATTCATCAAAAATTGAAAGTTTTCAGAAAAATACCAAAAATTAGGCCTAAGCTATATTTGATATTATGAACTCAAAAATGATTTCTATTTTACCAAATTCAAAACATATCAATTGCATTAATTATTTTAAAAAATAATTCCCGTAGTCAAAACAAAAAGCGTGTTTTTAAGAGATAATAACTATCAAAAGATTGACACTTGTTTATAACTGGTTTAAATGTGAAATTACATCCAATGACCAACATTATATTAAATTGTAAAAATATATTCTAAATATAATTTAAAACCACTCAAATTAATAATTTATCACTATTAATTATTTCGATTGAGAAAGTTGTTTTTAATTAAAATTTAGTAATTTTCACTATTCATCAAAATATGAAAGTTATCCGAAAATCACCAAAATTTCACCCTATGCTAATTTCGATATTCCGAATCCATAAATGAAGTCCATTTTAAAAAATAAAATTTACAAAATTTCAAAAAGTGGTTATTACTATTCATAACGGCTAGTTTTAATAATATCTTAATAGCATATCGTTGTTTAGCGAAACTTGGTGTTGCGTACAACACATGCTATCGTGGAAGGTTGCGATTGTGTGTAATTCAAGCCATGTCAGAGAAGTTTGTTGTGAAAGCTCCTTTTGATGTAGTGTATAACACAGGACATTAATGAAATTAAAAAGAATATTTTTCATAAAATCTCGGGGTGTTACATTCTACCCCCCATAAAATGAATTTCGCCCTCAAAATTCGTCGAGGTTATAAATGGTTTAATACTCGAAAGTTTGTTTAATAGAAACCCACATCGTAAAAAGGAATACCAAAATATGGCTTTAAAAACTAAAGAATGAAATGTAACGGTTACCCAAATTAACTCATCACTGGGTTTCCACGTAGGAGAACATAGGTGTAAATATGGATATGGAAGAAAAATCTAACCATCATGTTCATATGGAGAGTGGTAGAGAACATGGCTATGAAAAAGCAAACAATTGCAAAGCCATAAATTTGTGATGATCTAGGGTACCATCTGATTCATCAGATATAAGATCAGTAGGACAACATTTTTGGTTTTCAAAATCATTTCCCTAAAGTTGAAGAATTTGAATTAGAATAAATACTTAATTTATTTTGGTACAATCTCACTCTTGTTCGTACATTAAACAATTTCCACTTCATATCTTAAAGAAATGAAGTTGAATTTGTTATTCATGAAGTGTTAATTGATCATGTGATAGAATGAGGGGTCATTCCATCTGTTTCAAACAAAAGGTTAGCAAAAGTTATCAAATATACATAAGTCCATCTATGGTGAGGTTAATCGTATACGATTCCAAGAATGAACCTATACTTCATATATCATACTGCATAATAAAATAAAACTAGTTTATACTAAACAGGGACTTCCTGTAGGCCAGTGGTATGCGATAAAGGCCAGTCGCACTTCGGTTGTGGGTTCGATTCCCACAGCCTTGTCCGACGCGATGGGCTGTCGCCCGTCCTGCAGGTTTTCCTTTTTCTAAAACTATATTACTATAACATCCCATCAATAATATCGAAAAGACTTTTATACTTAAACAGTACTAACTTATGTCCAACATAATCCATTCCAATCTTTAGGCTTATCCATAATACTTCAGTCCACTCTCATAATATAGTGAAAACGATTACCAGAGATTTAATACCATTGTTGATCCCCATATATCATAAAATATGTCTTGTTGGTCACATTCCAAACATTAAAAGGCCTTAATAATGTACTATCTTGAATACCCATTGAAGCTTAGTGAAAACATGAATGCAGTTAAAAGTTAATACTTTCCACATACCAAAATCCTCAAAATTCTATATACTCAAACCATGATATCACATAGTCCTTATATCAATCATGAGCTCATGAATACTGTTAAACATTTTGTTTTCTCGTTTTCCCTTCATTATGCGCATATCATCTTATTTCCAAAAATATCTCAATCACTTTGAATACCACATTAGACCAATACATAAATATTCCAATACTTTATGATACAACATTATTTTGGAATCCCATTACATAAACACTTAATCATTCCACCACATCGTTGTCATATTCAACATCGCCAATAGTGATCGCATGTGACTTCCCTTTGTCCTTTGCCTTAAGCGGTTTCTCATGTCGATCATCACTAACCCTTGGATTAGGGAATTTATTAGCATAATGCCCCATTTCCTTGCACTTGAAGCATTGAAGTGTTGGTGGTGCGTTCTCTACAGTGTTTTCTTTATTCACATCATTAAAAGCCCTTTTTCAATTACTTCGACACTCAGCTGCTCGATGACCTTCTTTTCCACACTAAAAAAATTTTCTAGTCCCTTTAAGACAATCTCGACCATGCTTATTTCCACACTTTGTGCATAAGGAAACATTCACCTTATTTTCACCATTATTCTGAGATTTCTCCATGAACTCCATCTTTCGTTTCTTGTCAAAACCATGAGATGGATATGTAACACCAACTTCCATTTCTACCTTGATAGAAGAACGCACAATTTCTTCATAGCTACTGAAGTCTCTTATAGCTAATTCCCTTCGGAGACTTGGTTTTAAGCCACTGAAAAATCGATCAACTTTACATTCAGGTTGGATGATAATGCCAGATGCATACCTTGAAAATCTTGTAAAATTCACTTCGTATATACCAACAGATTCATCATCCCTCTACTTCATCTCAAGAAACCCCTTTTCCTTCTTTGTTCTAAGAATACGAGGTAAGTACTAACTGAAAAACAAGTTCTTGAACTCGTCCCATTCCATGGACTCAATTTCATCTTTTGTCCTCGTATTCTTGATAAGATTCCACCATTGATCAGCTTCACCTTCCAAACGATATACAGCTAAGATGACTTAATCATGCTCAGAACATTGAAGAACTGAAAATATCTTTTCAGTGGTACTGATCCATTGTTCAGCAACAAGTGGATCGGAAGACCCACTGAAAGAAGGTGGAAGTTGCCTCATGAAGGAATCAATAGAATATTGTTCCCTTCTCTGCTCATTTGGAAGTCCAGAATGATCTATAGCTTGTGTAAGTATAGAAATAAGATTTTGCACTCCATCTCCCATAATATTTGTTTGTTCAGGAGGGAAATCATTGCATTGTCCATTGCATTGATCAACACGGTTCCTTCAGGTTCCAGCCATCATCTAAAACCCAAAAAGAATAGTGTGAGAGAAAAAATCATGCTAGGGAAAACAACATAATAAAGGGGGAGTACCTTCAATATCTAACATCTTAGGTTTAATTCTATGATCGTTAGCGTAATTCTAGTACTATAACCTATACGTATACTTAACCTTAGGGACATCTCTAGACTTAGACATACCTTAGAAATATCTCTAGGGATCTCACTAACGTTTTCGCATCCTAGTTTCCAAAGGTTGACTAAAACTTTCCTCTGATACCAACTGTAGAGACCCGAAGCTTAACGTACATTGACATTACATTACATTTGTGGAATACTTAGTACATAACAAAAACACACACACAAGGATCGTAATAGTTTAGTATCTTTGGAAACTTGGAATATAATCTTCTAATCCTGGTAAAAGATCTTCAACATCTCCCATAATGATCTTCTTTTTTTATCCCTAAAACCATTCCTTATATCCTGGGGAAAAGAAAACATGAAAGGGTGATCTCAAATGCTCAGTAAGGGTAAACAAAAGAAGTATCAATCACATCATATACATAAGCACATAACTTTTGGAAATCTTAACCTGAAAAAGAGATCATAATTTCATAACCTGGAATAAATCATGGAAGTGAAATGTAATCACAATAATCATAACTTAAAACATTAAACTTTGTGGAATACACACATAATCACAGAGAATCATTTCTTATTAGTCAAGACTCATTGCCAAGACTATCTTAGTGTACAAAGTCCCTTTCTGAATTGAGTTACCCTCGTTTCAGTCCTGTTTCACTAAACCGGTATAACCTACCGTTCCAGCCATGTCTATCTCATGAGATATAAAATCTTTACCCAATGCATTGGAGGGAGATATATGTCCCACCCATCTCATAATGATACCATTCTTATGTGTGCCACAAAATCATAAATAATACATCATTGCATAACCCATGTAATACAAATGGGAATCTTAAACATCATGGCATCATAAAACAATTCATATAAGATAAAATAATTCATAAAAATATTTCCATCACAACATAATCAAATCCATGTAATAATAGGGATAGAAACAGAACCCTTTATTATCTTAGATGGAAAATAATTTTGATAAAACACTTGAACTCCATTCTTGAGGAAAATATCCTTTCTACTTCAAAAACACTTTTCATTTCTTAACATGTAATAAAATTATAACTAAAATAAGTTGATTAAAAATAATCTTGAAAACATGTAAAGGAAGCTTCTTGGAAATAAGGTTTTAAAAATCCATTCATTCCGTATAAGTTAAAAAAACATTCTTCTCGTACTTTTGTTGGAAAAGTCAAAAAAGTACCTCGTACGAAAAACGACAAAAGATTCCTTTCATATATTTTACTAAAAATACAATGAAGGGTAAAATTGGATTTAAACAATTGTATGTGGATGGAAATAATATTACATATTGAGGAAACATGGACATGGATGATAAAATACACCCCAGTAAATATCAAAGTATAAACAATCTCGGATAAAAATGAGATTGTGATATTTCCCTTACCTTAGGTCCGACTTGCTTTGAAAGTGTCCCAACCTTCTGTATAATGATTTAAATAATGTTATTGACTTATTCCAGAATCATATTAATTGTTATGATATCATATATGGTTCACTTATGACTTTATATTACCCGTTCTTTTGTAAATTCCATGTTAAAGAGCGTTTTGGGTAAAATTGTTTCATTTGTCGTCCGTGTTTTGACTTGTAATTATTTATATGATTACATAGATCATGATTAATTAATTCCAGAATATAAAACATGATTTATATATATATATATTCAGAATATACATATATATAATAAATCAGTAAATGGAAAGAAATACACCGTTCATGGAGATGGTAGGCCGTACGTACGCATGAATGCTGTTTTCGTTTCCTTATTGAGTTGAACGGAATTAAGTAGATGACATACATATATATACACATAAATCCAGTATCATTATTATGTCATATATTTCTTGATTACTTATTATATATACTTTATAATCATTCATGAATGGTTAAAGTGGAGAATGAATCTCATCGCGTCGTGGAGACGGTAGTCCGTACGTACGCACGAGAGATGATATCGTTATCCTGATTGTGGGACTGTATTGGAGTGTATGTATACTATTTCAGAATCAATATCACTTTAAAATAATAATATATAGTTATTATTTACACCATTATACCCATCCAAGTAAGGTGGTGGTGGAAAATAGATTTCACCACGGCGGGGAGACGGTATTCCGTACGTACACACACGCGGTGATTTCGTTTTCCGTAGGATGGATAGATGGTGAAATAGGATTGTTTCATACATATAATAACATATCATTATATGAGTGATACTTATTCTATTACTTCATAATGAAACAACCTAAGAAGAATAAGTGGAAGACGAAATAAAGGTGAAAGAATCGGTAACAGAAATTACCTCTTCTTTGAAGCGCCTCTTTGAGACCTCCTCTTAGGGCACTAAAATTGGTCTTTGAGGAAGAACAGAACCTCTATAATATTTCTAGGGAAGTGGAGAACAGAATTTGGAAGGTTTTGGCTGAGATTGAAGGCTCAAAGTTGTGTGAGAAAGAGAGGGAGGATGTGCCCTTTTATAAGGGAGGAGAGGGGCACCATTGGAATAACTAAAAATATTATTTTATTATAAAGTCAAGTTCGCTTTTAAATAGCTCCAAATTGATTTATTTCGAGGCTAAGGTGGGGATGGGTCTAAATCCTCTCATCCAATAGAATTTATACAAGTTTAGGTTCCTATTGTATCCTTATCATTTAGATTTAACATTAAGTTAAATAATTTTACTTTTACCGTGTCTTCTTGTGTTCTTATACTATAAGGTTAATAAACTTACTAAATCAATCAAAACGAACCCCAAGTTGTTTCTTATTAATATATATGACCTTATCTAAGTCATTTGGCCGAACCTTATATTTTTAGGACAAAAATAACAATTAATAATATAATATTTGTTTTTTAAAAACTATTTTATGTCAATTTTGACACTATTTAGTAATTGATTTTTGTGAAAATACTAACAGAATGATAAGTTAGAAAAAATTTAATTAAATCAATACTAACATGTCATATTAACCTAGAAAATTAGTGTAATTCATAAAAAGTCTCAAATAATATTTATTTGAGTATTTATAACATCAATTATGTCAATATTTCATTAATAAGATAATTACTGCATCATCATTGTGTTATAAATAAATTAACTTATTTAATGTCTAAAAATTAAAAATAAAATAAAATAATGTAGGAAAGCTTTTTATCTTTCTAATGAATATTTATAGTCGAATTTATCTTATGTATAACCCTATATTAAAAATGTTTTATTAAATAAACTTGAATTTTAACTCTTTTAACTCTTCTTTGAATTAAATAATAATAAACATCCTAATCTAATTCAAGTGGGCATAAATGGTAATATTTTATTCCTAAGGTTGTTTTTGGTCGAATTACACTTATCCAATAGAATTAGGACATGTGTTGGGGTAATAATAATATCATTTTTATCCTTAATTACCCTATTTACTTTTAACTGTGGTAAATAAAAGTAAAAAGTTACTATTCACCAAAAAATATATTCATCTCATTGAACCATATTTTACTTACTGACATCAACCGTGTCTCTCGGATTTTTGAAATTCCACTCACATAAGTGGTAAAATTATGTTTTAAGAAAAATTCAGTTTTTTTAACTACCACTTAGTGGTTTCACTATTCATCAAAAATTGACAGTTTTCAGAAAAATACCAAATATTAGGCCTAAGCTATATTTGATATTATGAACTCAAAAATGATTTCTATTTTACCAAATTCAAAACATATCAATTTAATTAATTAATTTTAAAAATAATTCCCGTCGTCAAAACAAATGGCGTGTTTTTAAGAGATAATAACTATCAAAAGATTGACACTTGTTTATAACTTGTTTAAATGTGAAATTACATCCAATGACCAACATTGTATTAAATTGTAAAAATATATTCTAAATATACTTTAAAACCACTCAAATTAATAATTTATCACTATTAATTATTTCGATTGAAAAAGTTGTTATTAATTAAAATCTAGTAATTTTCACTATTCATCAAAATATGAAAGTTATCCGAAAATCACCAAAATTTCACCCTAAGCTAATTTCAATATTCCGAATCCATAAATGAAGTCCATTTTGAAAAATAAAATTTAAAAAATTTCAAAAAGTGGTTATTACTATTCATAACGGCTAGTTTTAATAATATCTTAATAGCATATCGTTGTTTAGCGAAACTTGGTGTTGCGTACAACACACGCTATCGTGGAAGGTCGCGATTGCGTGTAATTCAAGCCAGGTCAGAGATGTGTGTTGTGAAAGCTCCTTTTGGTGTAGCATATAACACAAGACATTAATAAAATTAAAAGAATATTTTTCATAAAATCTCGGGGTGTTACAATTACCCATTTCATTAGAGGCATATTTAGAGCCTACCCATCATATAATGAAAATCATATATACGTGTTCCAGAAGATCATAAAACATTCATAATATTAGAAACCATAAAAAAATGTGTTTCATAAAAATTTCATCTTATCAAAACTTATGTTAAAGAAATAGGTTTCATAACCATTTCATGATTTTATCAAAGCATAACCCATGGATAAAGAAACAGGTTTCATAAGTAATTTATCATGTTATGACCCTTGGAAGAGGAAAAGGTTTCATAAATAAATTTAAATTTTAAACATAAACCATGAAAATAAATAATGAAAATATCATCCATGTATAATATCCCTAGTAAATCATAAGTAAAATCTATGTATGTCATCTCAAAAGGAAAATTATTTTGAAAAATCACATGTAACATTTCTTGATGAAAATAACATTTTCAAGTTGTGAATAACTTTCTTTAAACTAAAAATTAATAAAAAAATTCAAAACAATTTACATTAAAAATATACATTGAATCTTATGAAATATTATTTAAAACATTGTGTGGTCACGATAGAAAGAAATTCGATTCACGCTGTACACAATAAAATAATAAATCATTTCACATTTTGGTAAAAGAAAAATGGGATTGGTTTAGTAAAAAAAGCAATAAGGTTCCTTTTAAATAATTTTTTAAGAAGTCAAAAAATAGTAAAAATTAGATTAAAAAATGATATTATATTTTTAAAAATATTTATGTATCATTTTTTGAAAACATGTATATAGAAGAAAAATAATTTAAACTAAAGAGATAAATAAAAAAAATTCTTAAAAAAATTCTTATAAAATTTTATGTTAATAAAGAGAGTAAAATAGAAATATTACATGTATTATAATTATATAAACATAGTATTAAAAGAGTTTATTTACATAATTATCATAATATTTCATCATTTTATGGATGAAAATAAAAAATCCTTATCCATGATAAGATTGTATCATACAAATATTAACACATTAGTGGAATTGAATCATAATCCCTATAAAAGAATAACATTAAACGAAACATAAAATTCTTGAGAATAAATAAATTCTTGATATTTATTATCAATGGGGTTTTATGTACACCTCATAAATTCAAATTGGAGAATAACACGACATATGCATCAAAGAAGAAAAATTGAGACAAAATTAATGTACCTTAAGTCTCTACTTCCTTCCTACAAGTTCAAAAATCCAAAAAAATAATTTGAGTTGATTAAAAATCTATCAATGAACCTTACTAATATTTATAATACCATATATTATTTAATTATGTATTTTTATTACCTAATTGTTAATAATTACTTATTAATGTCATGTTTCGGGTAATAAGTGCTTTGTTTTTTGTGTATATTTTTGTTTGTTATTTTTTATAAATTTACTTTTATCATGGTTAAAAAACATACAGAATGTTAAAAATTATATAAAAATAAATATATATATATTCAATATATATAGATTTAGAGTAATCCATTATGGTTAGATAAAGAAACTGAGATACCTCATTCATGGATACAGTACGTCATACATACAAATGAACATTATTCCTATTTTCTCGATGGATCAAAAGAAATATAGGTAAATAAAATAACAAATTTAATGATTAATTATGATTAAATATATATCCCATATATTCCTTACATATATCCTTATTAACTTTCATGTAAATAATTAGTGTAAAATAAATCACATCACTTCCTGAGGCGGTAGTCCACCATACACAGGAACAACGTTATCGAATCAGAAAAAATTGAATGCAAGAAGGAATATGTGATATAATGTTTAAATAAGTATAATTAAAACATAAATATAATATATAAACAATAACTACATAATTATATCCAGCCATTATATGTTCTTATTTAAAACTATTAATCTGTTAGTGAGGGAGAAGTCCTCCTTACACACGATCGATGGTATTATTTCGCATTTGAGGGAAGATAAGAATGATGTAGGTCATGAAATTAACACAATAAAATATTATTATATTTAATATATCAATTTTATTTTGTTATCATGTTTTAATAATATTTTAAGTAGGTGGAGGAAAAAATGTAACAAAAACAGAAGTTTATGAATTTTACCTCTTCTTCGGAGAGGCTCTTTAGGATTATACATAAAATCCTCCTTATAAAAGATTATTAATATCCTTAAGGACTGTAAGATGATATTTGGAAATAAATTTATTTAATTTTTCAGGTATATTTTTAAATAAATTGTTTTAGGTGTGTGAATAGTATAAGAGAGGGGTGACCTTTTATAAGTAGGGGAGATGACACACATGGAAATTTTGAAATGAATAATGTGTACACACCATTTTCACATGAAACATGATACATAATGAGTCCTTATAAAACCTTAGTGCTTATAAGGTCAAAATATTTCTATAAAATGTGTTTTTGAAAAGTGTTTTGGTCATTTTTCCCCTTATCATTTTAGTTTAAACCCCAAAAAACATGTTTTAACCTAAACTGTGATAATTATTTTCTAATATTTTTTATATTTATTATTAAAAAATCAGTTAAAATTATTTTTTTATATGAATTATTATTATTAAAAATATATAATCCATTTTTACAAATGCCTTTCACATAAGTTGGAAAATCTAATTTTAAATTAAATCGGTAGATGCAACAAAAAAGAAGTTTTCTATAGAGGAATTTTGAAAAAGTTTAAAAAGTTTTTAAATCAAGATTTAATATGGAAACTTATTCTAATGAACTATATTGGTTTAATAATAATATCATATATCTCATTTTAGTTACATAACCGTTTTAAATCAATATTTAACCATATAATTCTTTAAACATAAATGCACTTTTCATTGAAAACTAGTGTTTCTCATTATTCATCGAATAATTAATCCTTTAAAATAATTCAAAGTACTCACTCAAAAAATATTTTGAATTGCTGATTGAAGAAATAAATTTAATTTTTTAAAATAAAATTTATAAAAAATTTCTGAATAAAATTTCATTATTTTTTCAAAAAAAGTAGGAAACAAGTTTTTTGAGAAAATAAAATTTTCGAAACAAATAAAGACTTTATGAAAAATTATTTATTTTTTATCAATATATTTTATTTATATAATTGAAATATTATTAATATTAACAATTAGTTTATCCCTATTGATACTATCATGTTTAATGGTTAGGTCATAACGACCATGTTAAATAGTAATATAAATAGAATAATGCGGTTTGTTAGAACTAAGTGTTTTGTGTTGCGTAAGCTATTAAAGAAATTAAATATTTTTCTGAAAAAACTATTTCATAAAATCTCAAGGTGTTATACTAAGATAATAGATTTATGCCTAATTCTCCCTCAATAATCAAATTTTGAAAAAATAATTCACCAATATAAAGTGAAGTTTGGCCCAAATAAAAGGGAATTATTTGGTTTTAACATGGGAGTAAACTCTACTAAGTAACATCTATAGAATTAAATTGTTATAGTTTATGGTTATATAGAGAGAGTCAATAAATAAAGAGGGTATGTTTAGGAGTTACCTTCTTGGGGGAGGGGTTCTGTAAAGGAGGGTTCAGTAATACTCTGTGGGAGTCAGGAATGAGAAATTGTTTTAAGAAATTCTATTTCAATGATTCCAAGGAATGATATATTGTTTTTATATTTCCTAAGCACAGTACATTTTTATTTTATCTCGGGTATTTTGGATATAAAATTTCCACATTATGAGTTGCTTCCAAAATTGGTTTTATGGAATTCTAAAATTATCATTTTATGTTTTCAATTTTTTAATTTCAACATCTCCATATATGTCTTATTTTAGACTTAACCATGTTATACTTCTGAAAATAATTTATCTTCAGGGTTTGGATTTCTCCATTTCGTCCTTTATGTAAATAATCTTTCATAGTGATTCACTTTTTTCTCTACATATTGATCAATGAACCATGATCAATTTAAAAAATTATTATCCCATTTATTCAGTTTAAATATTTATTTACATATTTCATCCGTGAATTTTTAGTTTCTTATGACGATGATTGTTATTATTCTGAAAGATATGAATTTCTCAAAAAATAAATTTTTCTATGTTTTTAAGAAATAC
This sequence comes from Viscum album, assembly GCA_963277665.1. NCBI lineage: Eukaryota > Viridiplantae > Streptophyta > Magnoliopsida > Santalales > Viscaceae > Viscum > Viscum album. Next base: position 747,685,290 of record OY728138.1, on the reverse strand, counting down.
AGATTAATTAATTTATAAACCTTTCATTTTTATGAATTAATTTTTACCCTAATATTAAGGATTTGAAAAAAATGAATGTTTGAAAGGAATATTTTTGTGGAAACAAATATACAAATGTTTTGTTAAAATTTTGAAACTGGGCATCGTAAATGATTATGTGGGATGAGGATTAATTCCAAACACTCAAGGGACTTTTTCTCCTTAGTTATGGGTAGACCCTATATATCTTCTAATGAATCAAGTTTCATCATGGAAATTTGTTAACTTGAAAAGTGTTTTTATGAAAAACATTATATTTATTTTAAAAGGAAATATAATTACATTTTTCAAATGTAAAAGTATGTATTAAAAAATTAATTAATGATTTTAAAATAATTCAAAGGTTATTCATTTTAAAGAAATTAGACTTTAGTATTAATATATACTCTCAAATTTTTTTATTGAAACCATCCACTTTTATGAAATTTGTTTTCATAAAATCCTTAAGAGTTATTTTTAAAATGTATTAATAATCACTATGTATTTCATTTTAGAGAAAATAATTTTAGAAATATTTTTACTATTTTAAAAATAAAATGGGCATTTTCATTATTTAAGACCACTTTATTGAGATTTTATGATCACCTTAATTTTTTTAAAAGGTGCTAATTGATTTGTTAGAACTATTATGGATTTAGGTCTCAATTATGTGGTTTATACTAGGTGAAGTTATAATAGTAATCAAAGAATTTGTATTATTGGAAAAAATAGTCATTTAAAACAAATATTATTGTCTTGAAATATAATATAGTTCAAAATTATATATAGATATAGATCTATAGTGATTCCTTGGTATGCAGTGACATAATATTTGGAATTGATGTTGTAATTGTAAGTTGTTATAATTGGGTTTCTTATTTTGGTATCAGAGATAAAGTGTAAAAGAGAATTTTTTAGCACCAGAATTGGGTTTAAGAGTGTAATGCTTTTAGGTGGTATCATATTATGGTTTATATAACTTTAGATATTATAATGATATCAGATCAGGATAATTTGAGAGTCAAAATATTGCTACTTGGTTTTGTGATTCGATTTTAAGGATATTCTTAAGATACAAGTTATATTATTTTTTGAAAGTCCTTTTATTATATTTAAGGGTTTTAAAAACTTATTTGGGTTTTATTTCAATATATTTTGGAATTATTAGAGTGACCTTTCATAACGAGTTTTTTTCATGTAGTAATTTATTATAATTTTTTTCTAGTAATATTATCATTTCTAAACTCATAATAATGTTAATTTAGAGAAAATAATATCTCTTATTCACATAATTAGGATGTAAAATTTTTTTATATTATGGATAATTATAATTGAGAGGACATAATTTATTTAAATGGGTTGGACTATAACATTGTTAGTTTTGCCATATATATATTTCTTCTAAATAAATTCCATGTTAATAGATTTCATTAAAACTAAGAAAAGATACAATATTTTTTAGCAAGAATTAAATTTTATAATAGTAAATTATTTCCTTTATAAATATGATAAAATGTGGGAAAAATACACATAAAATATTTATTCTGTAAAAGTACTAATTTATCATATACATGTATTTACTTTTCCTAGAAATAATATTAAAATATACTTATTAAATAAGAAAATTGTCTTTATATGCTCATATTTAAAATTTTATATTTATATTGTTGTAGAGTACATGTTTTTTTCCTTGTAAGACTTTAAAATATTTCAGTATATATTTCTAGTGCTAGGTGTTGAGACTATGTGTGTTTTTGGGTCTCGGTGTTCCTTGATTTAATTTAATAAATATAATAATTTTATTTTATATTGAGAAAGCCTTATACCTCAAAGAAAATAGGATAAATCTTAACTGGTAGGTCATATCAGAGATTTGAGACCACCATTGATTCTGGAATGCGGTGTTTACCCAATGAATGAAATAAAATGTTTTGGTGGGGGGAGTTCAGACTCCTTTATCATCAGAGATACATTAAAATGGTTAAATAATTATTACATTAATTAATTAACTCATTTCAGTATAAAATATATTATATAAGAGTATCTATACGAAAAATTATTTAGGGTTAGCTGTATAAACCTTAAGATAATTCTGGAGCACTATCTTCCTCCTTCATTGTTGAATCATGTCAGATGGAAATGTAATTCTATATTATATCGGATCAGGATTCAAAGAATACAACGAATTCAAAAAAATAATTGGAAGGTGCGTTCTTCATCAAAAAAAGATTCATAATCAAGGTACACCACTTAAATTTGTGTTTTTTACTCCCTTTGATTAAATTGTTGAACTGATCTATCCTTGTTCTTGGATCTACACCAATTTTTGGATAATTGCGTGTGCTTCTGTACATAAATTATATTGTTTTCAGTTTTTTTCTAATCGTGATTCCTTGTTCTTGATTGATTTTCCAAAAATGCATGGAATCGATCATTTAAACCATTTTATTATGCTTTAATCCATTTTTTCTTCACGTTTGTCATTAATTGGACCCTATGGTTATGAACATAAAATTGTTGGGTGGTACTGAGCTCGACCGGACCCTCAAATTCGTAGCAGCTTCAAGAACAAGGAAAAGACCAACAATCCAAGACCTGATCTGTGATTTTTGAAAATCATGGTTGTTTTATTTAGTGATTAAAAATTATGAAATCATATGTGGAATGCACGTTCATGTGTAGAACTTGTTATGAAACTTGAATGAATCATCGATGGTAGTTTTCCAGATAATTAAGGTTAAAGACCATGATTTTTGGCCATATCCTTATGTTTTGGGATGATTCAAGGTGATATCCTTAACACATCAAGTATATTCAAGTATGAGGATCATCTTTGGGTTTTCAAGAAATATCAGTAATACACGCTACGTTCAAGGATGAATGCATGACATATATACCCATCAGCAAAAATTGTTGGGTTTTTGGAAAAGTTAAGGATGACAAGGTGTGTAGTCGACCAACATTTTGTGTGCCCCTTCCCCAATTGGGAACCCATTTGTTGGATCAAATCAATGGGAAACTATATGGAAGTACATTTCCAGGTAAAAAGATGTGTACTCCAGTACCTAGAAACGAGGATTGATAAATAGACAAGAGGTATGGTAAATAGACATGGGGCCCGATACGTAGACATTAGGTCCAATATATATACATAATAAATAGGAAAGGACCTGATCCCTCTTAGCATGGACACACCGTGTAGTCCACCTACATGTAATGTACTACAACATAGGATAGAGTCGTGTATTGTAAAGGGACAAGGATAGGGGATGGGGTGAGACCATAGGCCATGTGGGTCTCCTCACATACCGTGTACCCCTAGTTCCTTTTTGAGGAATCTTCAACCATCCATATTCCTTTGAACATAGATTTGGCATGTGAGTTTCCTATCTTGTGTTTTTTTCTATATAGAACATGATGATTTAAATGGTTTCATATTTTTAGACACAATGTGAAATTTGATGGTCTCAACACTTTGGTGATGCTCAAATATAGTAATGATCATGCAGGATCACCCGAGAGCATCCATGTGGCATCCTCCTATTGTATCAGGGCATGGGTCCTCGATGACCTAGAGTGGGTCCATCATTCCAAGCTGGGAATGGGTCCTCAACAATTGAGTGGAACTCATCCATGAGTTAGGGAATGGGCCTTCAATGACATAGAGTGTCACCCTATTGTCGAGCTAGGAATGGGTCCTCAACATTTTGAGTGGCACCCTCCTATTTTAAAAGGGTATGGGTCATCAATGACTTAGAGTGGCACCCTCCAGCCGGGCTAGGCATGGGTCCTCATCCTTCTGAGTGGAACCCTCCTATTGTGTCACGACATGGGTCCTCGATGACCTAGAGTGGCACCCTCTAACTGGGCTTGGCATGAGTCCTCGACCATCAGGGTGGAGCCCTCCAATAATAATAGGGCATGGGTCCTCTATGTAGAAATAATTCCCTTTGATTGTGCAACAGAGTGACGAGTCTTGTATTGACTTTGATGGTTTATGTTTTCCAGACACGTATGTTGTTGGGTATCATTTATGGGCCTTCAAAACTATCAACTACTCTTCTTTTTTGGGCTAAGTTTCAAGATAGAGATTCTATTACTCTATCATCTGGGTTTCTTTTGAATGATAATTTATATATATTTAATCTGTATCCACACCATGGGTTTGTTTAATATCTTTCTAGGAGAGGAAAATATGTGTGGGATATGCAATATGCTTTACGTGTCTAGATTCTCATTGTTGTATGAGTCTAATCTCAAGATATAGGTGGGAAAGACTCGATGAGTAGTTCATCTACTCACCATGTTCATCCCCTTATGATTTTATGAGTTTAATTTTACTCTCATTTGGGTTTAATTGTCCTATTTCATTAAAACCTGTTATGTCTACTATCATCTTCTTCCTCTTGTATCTAATACTTCTCCCCCTTAAGCTTTCTTGGCATCCTAGTCGGTATGAATATACTCACTCCTCTATGGGCTTTACCGACATTTTTGGTGTCTTATTCATTTGACAGATATGATGACCATAACTTTAGAGGATCTTAGGTATAACGGGTTCTTAGACTTCGTAAAGTGGTTGTATCATGGGATTTAGGACATGCGTTCTTTTAGCTATTTACTATTCCATTTCTATCATGTTAGGACATATTTCCTTGTTGGGATTGTATTTTTTCCCTTTACTTTTTAGTTTACACTATAGTACTTTTTTAATATCTGGAGGTTTATGCATTCTTGGTTTACATTATAGTAGTGTTGAATATTTTACTCTTTTCCTCTACACTTATGCATCATGATGGTTTTATGTGTACATAAATGTACTTGTGAAAAATCCTCCCCAAAATAGCTATTACTTCAGCACTTGGCACCACCCCCAGACCTATGGAGGCGAGCTTGGGGGAGTTTCAGCTCGAGCCCAAGCTTGGGCCCGATCATGAAATATTGGTATTAGAGAATTTTCATTCTTTGGGACATTTTTTGGATATACCCCCTTAATACGAATTGTTTTTTTTAAGAGAAATAATGTTTAAGTTTCTCGAGTGTGGCTCTTGGGCCATGGAATCCAATTATGGTGGAGCGACCAACATATCCATTCTTGAGGACCATGGAAACAAGGTTGTCAAATCATCATACCATGAACTTGGTTACAAGTTTTAAATGGTACATTCATTATATTGGATTTCGTATTTGATTATCCATCTTGATTCAGCTCCTTGTTTTTATTGTTATAATTATATATGCTCATCATACTATGGTATTCCTTGATAACCTTACAGATTCCTCTGTAATGATGGCCGACTAGGATGCCATCTTCGGTTTCTGAAAATGACCCGATGAGTGATGAGGCCTCAATTCAGGGTCTGTCTCATGACCCCCTTCATCCAGGTGGGTAGGTAGTAGCACCTCCACCTATAAAGTATCAAATCATTCTAGGAGAGAAGGATGAGGAAGTGCACAATCTTAGTGTGCTTTGCGAGTTCGAATGCTGAAGGCCGCTGAGGCTCCGTGGTGAGCCAGTTCCATAGGAATTAAAGGATTTGATAGAGTTGGTGGTATATATCTTCAGGTTTTTCAGAAATTGTTGAATCAGGTAGTGAAACTAGCTTCCATCCCTTTCCACAGAGTAATTAGGCACTAGTGGAACCTTATCACAAGGCTGCATGATGAGTGGACACTCTCATGGACTGACTTTAATAAGGTGTTCCTTAAGGAGTACTATACCACATGATTGCATTTAGTCTATATCCAAGAGATTTTTTAGCTGTAGTAGGGAGGGAGGACAATGTGTGAGTATACAATGACTTTCATAGTCCTTACCTGGTACTCCATTAAAATGATAATAGATGGATACTTACAGGAATAGAAGTTTTACTATGGGATTCACTGAGAGATCCATGGAAGCTTGGATCAAATGTTCATCCCCACCTATGTCAGGGTATTAGAGAGGGAACTAGTGATAGAGATATTTCTACCAGAGGGGAACCAAAATGCTACAACTAGTAGTGGGAACTACAGAGATGAGTCGTTTTTAGTAGATATCTGGAATTTGGTGCTAGGATTTCATTGTAAGATATACTCTTATTATCAATCTCATGCATTTTATCAGAGTCAGTGTAGAGTATTACAGTCGTCTAGAGAGGGGTGGCGCTTTACTTGTGATAAGAGAGGTAACATGGCGTGAGACTACCCGAAAAGATGACATTGGTAGCACCATGATCAAGGATCTAACATGTGAGTACTAGGTGTTCCATAGGGAGGTGGATCTGGAAGAGGAGTAGGAGGAGCTATGGGTGGTGTATTCCTCTATGATATCCTTCAACCACCACCACCAGGTTGATCATGTCAGATGTAGGGAGCTATTGGTCAGGGCCGTAGATAGCTGCAGGTTTTGGATGTCTATGATATCGCAGTGCACAATATTATTAGATGTATGATATGTGTTTATTATACTCTTGATTCAATATTATTGGAAATAAGTTCCAGTCATTCCATTATCTCAATATTCATGGTGTGAGAGTTGGGGCTCCCAGTTGAGGTGTTATCCCAATAGCTTCATCTTGAGGTTCCTACAGGGAAAGATTATACTACACCTTTCATATGTCAGTAGGGTGATCTGCCTCATGGATGAGAGAGGTTCAAGTGGGACCTTTTTTTCATCATGATGGAACCCTATGACTTGATCTTGTGTATCAATTGTCTATCCATGGCATGATCCCAAATCAACTTTCCTCGCAAAAAAGTCAAATTCCTAATCAGTAATGGGATGAGATTTTCCATTTGTAGTGAGAGAGATCTCATGGTAGGGAATGTGGGTTCATTGAGTAGGAGGTTGAAAACCATCATCTATCAGTTAGCGAGTATAGCCCTTGGTGCAACAGGCTCTTCAAGAATCTAGGTTTCCTAAGTTCTGGATGATTATATGGCATCTTCCCTAAATATGTTTGGGGACTACCTATAAGGATGAAGATGTAGTTTTTCATTGAATTACATTCCAACACCGCTCTGATATCTTTTGAATCATATTGGATGCCCCTACTGAGATCCTTGATCTATATTTATATTTGGAGGACCTTTGAGAGAAATGTTTCATTAGGTCCAGTGTGTCCCACTGGGTATATTTTTTGTTGTTCATTATAAACGCAAACAAGAGTTTGTAGTTTTGTCTTGATTATCACACCCTAAACCTAGATGTGATAATGAAAAAGTACCCCTTTCTGAGGGTTGATGATCACTTTGACCAATTGTGAGGTGTGAGATGGTTCTCAAAGATATATCTCAAAACTGGATAGCACTAGTTGAGGGGTCTGGATACTGATATTCAAATGTTTGAATTCCAATATCACTACAGAAATTATGAGTTCCAGGTAATGCCCTTTGGTATGCCAAATTGTCTCTCCATGTTTACGGATTTGATGAACCAGGTCTTCCAGTTATAACTAGACCAGTTTTTTGTTGTATTGATTGATGAAATACTCGTCTACTCTGCATTAGAGGAGTATCATGCAGAGCACTTGAGGATGGTCCAAGATTTTTTTCAAGAGAACCATATTTATGGAAAAATCTCAAAGTTCCAGTTCAAGATCATGAGTTTCACTTTCTAGTATATTTCATTTCTGAAAAAGGTTTATCTATGAACCCAAGAATATCAAAGTAGTTATTTCATGGGGAGACACCCAATAATGATTCATAGGTTAGTTTCTTTCTTGGCTTTCTAGGGTATTACAAGAGGTTTGGGGAATAATTATCTATAATTGAATTCAAATTGATCACCCGGATGTATAAAATGAATTCATTTAACTTTTTTGAGTAGTGAGAAAGGTCCGTTGATGAGTCGAGGCTCTAGATGATGAGTGCTCCAGTGTTAATACTACCAGAGGAAGGCGTTGAGTTTGTAGTGTATTGTGACGCCTCATGATCTGGGCATGGATTCCTGTTGATGTAGTAGCAGGAAGTTATCACATATTGGTCAATGATGTTGATACCCCACAATTATAACTATGTGACTAATGTCCTAGAGGTGGCAGTTGTATTCTTATCCCTTTGGATTTATAGGCACTACCTTCTAGGATATCACATTATTGTTTACTCAGACCATCAGAGTCTTAGGTACGTCTTCACGTAGAGAGACTTGAACTTGAGACAATATCATTGGTTGGAGTTCCTATAGAATTATGACTTCAAGATAGTCTATACTCAGAGGAAGGGAAGCATTGTAATAGATTACCTAATCAAGAATACCCAAAATATCTTTGTAACGAATCCTTCAAAGTAGTTGGCTTCCCTACAGCTGACCTTTGTGGAGTAGGAGGGTACAAATTTTCTATAATCGATGGTGTTGAATCCTTCTATTCTTTAGTGTGTGTGAGTGTACCAACTAGGAGACATCAACTTTGACTTATTATGTGATAATATATCCAAAGGTGACTCCCTAGAGGAATATTATGAAGGATTGAATCATGTCACCTTGTTCTATGGGAGAACATTGGTTCCAATCATGATGTGGTCGGATTTGATATGTGATTTACACACTTCTCACCTAGATGTAAATCCTAACGAAGAGATTATGTACAAAGAACATCAGTAATTGTTTTGGTGGTCCAAAATTAGATAAAGCGTATATGATTTCGTCTCTTGGTGCCTCACTTTTCAGTACAAGAATGTTGACAACCATGTTCTGGTAGGGTTTTTTGCAGCCCCTTATAGTCCAAGGGTGGAAATGGGATGACATATCCATGGAAATTTTCATAGTAATTACCCACACATTGAATATAGATAATTCCATTTGGGTGATAATAAAATGACACATGAAGTCAGAGAACATACTTTATATGGGGGGATGGGGGTAGAATTTAGTAGACAGTTTGGGGTAGTTTTTTGTGCATGAGATCGTTCACCTTCAAGGTGTACCCTCAATGATTAACTTTGATCATGACACAGAGTTTATGTCATGATTCAAGAGAGTACTACATGATGTTTTTATGACCCACATAAGGATGAGTATAAACTTTCACCCCTAGACTGATGGGTAAAACGAGCACACTCTCTAGGTGATGGAGGATATGTTGAGGGTGTTTGTGTTATACGTCAGCCAGAGTTGGGTGGATCACCTACCCTTGGTAGAGTTTTCATATGACAACTAATAACTCTATACTATTTTCATGACACCTTTTTAGGTCATATACATGAGACCTTGTAGGTTTCCCTTGTATTGGAAAAATATTTCATGGTTATCTCTTGTGGGCCCAGTGATAGTACAGGTGACGATGGAGAAATTTTAGGTTATCCATGATAGGAAGAGAATGGCCCATAGAAGATATAAATCTTATTCATATCTCCATCGTAGGTTCTTAGAGTTTGATTAGGGAGATCAATATTTCTTGAGATTCTCTCCATGATGAGGATTGTAGAGGTTTAGATGGGGAGGCAATATATCTCAATGGTTCATCAGGTCATTTGAAATCATGCAGAGGGTTGGTGATGTTTCTTATTGGCCCACCCTACCCCCATAGACAGAGTGGGTCCGTGAAATATTATATGTGTCGCAGGATAGATGATACATGCTCGACCACATGCACATCATAGATTGGGGATAGATGGACATCAAGGATAGGGCCACCTTTGCGGAGCACCCATTAGTGACCGAGGATCGCTAGGATCAAACTATGCATGGGGAAACCATCCCATTGGTCTGTGTGTTGTGGTAGCACTAGAACATGCATGAGTGTTTTTGGGAGTGGGAGAGCCAAGTGTGGGATCAGTATCACGAGTGGTTTTCATATTTTTGTTTTTTGGTAATGAAATGAATAGAGGGAATGATGTAGATACATGTTTTTTTTCTTTTTATGAATTTGAAATATTTCTATATATATTTCCAGAGTTAGGTGCTAAGAAAACATATGATTCTAAGGCATACTGTTCTAAAAATTAATTTTATAAAAATATTAATTTTATTTTATATTCAATGTAAAAAAAACATTAATAAAAAATGAGATAACTATTAAACGATGTTTTAGATCAGAAATATGAGACCCTAATTGAGTTAGAAGTGTGGTGTTTACCCCTGGATTGACATAAAAAGGGTCAGAGATGGGCGGTCATACTCCTCACTCATTGGCGGTAAGTTAAGAGGGTTAATAAATAATTAAATTAATAAATTAACTCATTTAATCACAATGAATATTCTATAATAATATCATGAGGATGTACTCTCTATGGTTAGATGTATAAACCTTGGGAGAATTCCAGAGATCTCTCTTCCTCCTCCATTGGTGAATCATGGAAGACAATGATGAAACTCTAGACTAGATCAGATCTGAATGCAATGAACAAAAGAACTTCTCAAAAATTAATGGAAAATGTGTTCCTCATAAACGAATGATACATAATTAAAGTAATAATCTTCATTTTGTGTTTTTAAACATTTTGGTTAATTTTTTTTAGCAGATCCATCCTTGTTCTTGGATCTACGCCAATTGGGGGAAAATTGCATGTGCCTGTGGACAAAAATTAAATTGTTTTTAGTCGTTTTCTATTCTAGAACCCTCTTTCTTGATTGATTGGCCATGAACATGTCGAATACATATTTTAATCCCTGTTATTGTTCTTTTCTCCCTTGTTTCTTTAGGTTTGTCACCGATTGCACCACGATGTCGTAGTTTGACAATTTTCAGGTGGTACAGAGTCTGATCTGACCCCCAAATTTTCAGTGGTTTGATGAATAAGGAACATATCGATGATCCAAGACAAGATATGGAATCATTTAAAGTCATGGTTATTATTTCCGGTGATTAAATATTTATAAATTAGAGCTGGAAGGAATGGATGCATACAGAAAGTGTGACAAAACCCCGAAAAACCACCAATGGCTGTTTTCCAAAAGATGATGGTCAAAGACTATGATTTTTGTTTTGATATATGGGTTTAGGACTGACTCAAGGTGATATCTATGTTCGATGAAGAAGATTCAAGCATGGGGATCAAATCTGGGATTTCTTAAAAAATACTGACTACAATCTGTGTTCACAGAAGACCACACAACATTTATCCCTCTCATTGGTGGTAGCTATGGTTTCAGAAAAGTCATGGATGACATGGTGTGTAGTTGACCAACACATTATTTACCCCTTCCCCATTTGGGAACCAATGTGATGGATCATATTGGAGGAAAACCATGTTGAAGTACACAGTAAGGTACATTGTTGATCACTCCAATATATTAATATGATGACCGGTACATGGACACAGGGTCTGGTAAATGGACATGGGGTCTAGTACACAAACAAGACGAGCATGACACGACCCAGTCCTAGTTAGCCTGGACACATTGTGTAGTCCACCCCATTGACATGTAATACAATATGGGATGGTGATATGTTCCAGCCAGAGACATGATAAGGCGGTGGAGTAGGACTGCACATCAAGAGGGTCCCCTAACACACCGTGTACCCCTAGTTACTTTTATAGGAAAATTCGACCATTCATATCTCTTTCATTTCATCTCAGATTTTGGATGATGAGTAGCCTCTACTGAGTGTTTATACATATATAACATGATAGTTCCCTTTATTATAGATTTAGAGAAATGATGTGAAATATTCAAGGCATAATACTTAAGGAATTCTTGGCGATGGTATTGATCCTTCAGGATCACCCGAGACCTTCAGAGTGGAACCCTCATGTTATATTATGGTATAAGTCCTTAATGACATATACTGGTACTCTCCCGCAAAGCTTGGCATGGGTGTTCATCCATCCAAGTGGAACCCTTATGTGGGTCAGGGCATGGTTCCTTGTTGACATAGAGTGTCTCCCTCTAATTGGGCTCGACATGGATCCTCAAGCTTTTTATTGGCACACACTTGTTGTATTAGGGTATATGTCATAAATATCCTATAGTGGTACTCTCATGGAAGGCATGGAATGTGTCCTCAACCTTTCAAGTGAATCTCTCCTATTATATTAGGGAATGGTTCCTCGATGAACTATAGTGGCACCCTCCAGTTGGGCTGGGCATGGGTCCATGATTATCAGAGTGGAACACTACTACCATACTCGGGAATAGCTCCTCTACCGAGATATTTTTCCCCTCAATTGTGCGCCACAACAATGAACATTTTCTTTACATGGATGTTTTATGTTGGGAAGACACAAGAGACACTTAGCATCATTGATGGGATTTTGGAACTGTTGCCAACTCTTCTTCTTGGATTGAATCTTGAGATAGATATCCCTTTACTCTCTCATTTGGGTTTCTTTTAAGCGAGAATATATATATATATATATATATATATATATCTTATGAATCCACACCTTGGGTTTAGTTACTCTCCTTATAAGAGAGGTGAATATGCATGAGGTATTCGACATGCTTTCGATGTCTAGCTTTGCATGCTTATATGAGTATACTCTCTAGTTATAGGTGGATAAGACTCGATGGTTAGTTCATCTACTCACTGTGTTCATACCTTTCTGTTTCGATGAGATTACTTTCACCCCCTTTTTCATTGAGATATACTCTTTAAACATACATTGTGTTATCTACTGTCATTCTCTTCCTCTTGTATCTCTTACTACTCCCACTCTATCTTTTGGGGCATCCTTCTAGGTATGTATATACTCACCCCTATAAGGGATTTTCCCACACATGTCATGTGTTATGATGAATAAATGTAGGTCGACCATCATTTTAGAGGAGAATAAGGATATTAAATGATCGGATCACGTACAATGGTCATAGATTGGGATTCAAGAGATGCTATCTCTCAGCAATTTACTTTTCTAGTTCTTTCAACTTGGGAATATTTTCTGGTTTTCCATGTATTTTACCCCTTTACATTTTAGTTTACACTACCATACTTTGGTATTATCTAGAGGTTCTTGAAAGATTGGTTTACTTTATAGTAGGGTTTCATATTTTACACTTTCCCTAGACAATTATGCATCGATATGGTTGTGTGTGTATGTATAACTACATACGAAAAGGTGTCCCCATGATAGTTATGCCTTCAGTGCCTGTCTCCACCACTTATCCTATAATGGCATGATAGGGTAGTTGCGGTTCGAACCCCGACTTGGGTCATGCCATGACACTTTTAGTCAAAATATTATGGATAAGTCACTACCAAAAAACATGGTTTTCACATACCCATCCTTTAATATCATTAATAATGTGGTTATAAATAGGTTACCATTATCAGTGCTAAAAAAGCACTGATAAAGGGTACTTTAAACGATGCTTAAATAGCATTGTTTAAAGTACCGTTTTATCAATTATTTTTTTAGTGCTGATAAAGGTTCACCCTTTATCAAAACATTTTTGTAACATTGATAAAAAAGGATATTTATCATCACTTTTCTTACTAGCGCTGATTAAGGGTATATTTAAAATAAAATATGTTCCATTAAAAATAATGTATTTTATATTTATTTTGAGATAAATAATATATATATATTTTAAATATATTTTAGATAAGTATAAATTGACATTTACACTTAACATCTAAGATATTTAGTGAAAATGAGTTATAAAATAACTAAAAAAATATTGTTAATTAATAATTTGTTTATTAACATCAAGTAATATTAATTTAATAACAACTTGAAGACACAAAAAATAAAAATATTAATAAAAGATCTAAAATAAGTTGAAAATATAAGTCAAACTTAAAACAACCAAAACTTTTGGTCCGGGTGTGTTTTTGAGCTTACCACATAAAAAATTGAAGCTTGCGATGCGATCTACGCCCCAGATGAAAAAGGTAAATATACGTCAAATTTTTAAATAATTAGAAGGCCATTGAGGCCACCAAAAAAGAGTTTTTTTTGTTGGGACACCCAAATATTTTAACATTCAATGGAATTTCATCCACTTTTAAGGGGGAATTTTACTTTTTATCAATGGGGAAAGAATTTATTACTTGGGATTAAATTAATATTGATATTATGGATTTAAATTTTTATGATTTTTCATAATGTAATGTTATTTATAATCAAATATATAAAATCATATACATGTTTTTTTATATATTCTCACATAAAATTTTAATTTTATAAATTAATAATTTAACATATTTACAAATAAAATATGTTTCCGAATATATAACTACTATCTAAATAAAAAATAATATCCATTTTATTTAAAAAATATATATATATGAGTATTTATATACCTATATAATGTGTGAGTGTGTATATATATTTTATGTGTATCTATATTAAAAAACTCATATATATTATCTATATATTATAATATATGTATATACATATTAATATATAATATATGTCTATATATATAAATATGTATAATTATACTTATAGATACACATATAATATATATATATATATGTGTGTTTTTCTGTGTGTACGTATGTTGTATATATGTATTTATTTATTTATAAATAGGGAAAAAATATTTTATAAATGTATTTAAAACATATGTTATAAATATATATTAATATATGAATGAATATAGGGAAAACATTTAACTAAATATATATAAATAGATAGTTATAATTATATATTAATATACGAATAAATATATAAATATGTAAATATGTAAAAATATAAATATTTAAATATATAAATATTACTATATATGTACATATATATATATTTATATTTATTAATATATATATATATATATATTATACAAATATATATATATATTGATATTAATATAACTAAATATATATGTTAATATAAATATATAATATACGAATATATATGATTATATATATGTTTATATATAAATAGATATATCTTTAAGTGGACAAGTTAACAAGATGGGTGAGTGGTAAAGGTGCATAAGCACATGAGGAGAGGTCTTGGGTTCCAAACCGAGTGGAGGCAGGGGCCCATGTACTATTAAATGGTGGGGGTGTGGGTCCAGGGCCTGTAGGGGTGTGTGGTGGCTTGTTGGTGAGGTTTGGGAACATAGGAACTGGACACTATTAAAACCCTCTGATTTAGCACTGATAAAAGGTACTTTTATTAGCGTTTTTTTAGTGATGACAAAAGGGACCCCATTTTAACAGCGTCTCAATTATCAGTGCCATTTCTAGTGCGGATAAAACCCTATTTTTTGATTATGTGTATAAATTTGTATTATGTAAATTATATCAATTGATAATGATTTTTAACAATTTATTTTTTAACTGATAATGAATGATCAATATAAATTTTAATAATAATGAAAAATATAAATCTTATGGTATATTAATTTGAAATAAATATATACATGTTATTAGTAATTTAATTTGAGGAATATAAATATTATTATATAAAAAGTATTTGGTTGAAATGAATGAATATAAGATATTTATAAGAGAATAATATTAATTTTAAACTATTATATTTAAAAATAATTAAATTCTCTAATAATAATATTAAATTTATTAAGGTATTGGAAATGAATATATTCACAATTATAATAAATTACCTATTAAGTTCAACAATAATGAGACTTGGAACATAGTAAATATTGATATGAATGAATATTTAAAATATATGAAATATGTTCTAAATAATATATTATTATTAAGGAAAGAAAATAAATAATTTCTCAGAATTATATGGAATAAAAGTAATGAATCATTTAAAATGATTGATTATATATAATCATCGTATAAATAGAGACAACAGAATAAATGATGGATTTGATTGGTGAATAGAACAAATAGTCATAATAAGAAATTATTAAGTGACTATGAGATGACACACATTGAGGAAACATTGATTAGCCTCTTAGTTTGTGGGTAGGTAGTGGATCTATATGTCACGACCCGACCCTACCCGGGCTTGAGCCGCAACTACCCCAAGCCCGCCTCCATAGGCCAGGGCTGGCGACCAGCATCGAAGGCATAAAAACTCGGGGATGCCTTTGCCTAAGTACCTGTACACACACACGCAGCCCACTCAATGCAGAAGTGCAGAGTAAAAAGAAAAGAAAAGTACCAACTGCTATAAATAAACCACAAAGTGAATCAACCTCTCAACAGTACAAGGTAAAAGCTAAAGGCAAACTGAAAAGAAAAATGGAAAAACACGCACCCAACTAGAAAAGTTCGACAACCCGAAAACAGGTAAAGAAAAGAAAATAGCTGGGAGGGTCCCACACCTGGAACCCGACTACAACCACTGCACACAATATAAGCTCCCGAACTCCTAAGATCCACTGAATTCACGACCAAACTTTCCGCTGTCTGCAAGGGCACACCATGTGCGGGAAAATCCCAAGTAAGGGTGAGTATAAAAATACTCAGTAGGATACCCCGAAGGCTCGAGGGAGCAAAAAAAGAGGTACCAAAGGGTGAGCATTAGATCAGATAGGGAAAAGTAAAGGAGTTCAACCGAGAGTGAAGTAAAGAGTATAGTAGAGAGTCCCGCTCAACCCAACAAGAGAAAGGAGGTAGACTCTTCCAGACACAAGGAGCTGGAAACGGTGAGAAGATGAACATCTCGTCGAGTCTTTGCTACCTATAAGAGTAGAGTAGACTCGTCCAACCACGAGAATCTAGACACATAAATCACATGGAATACCCTACACATCTTCACCTCTCCTGGAGGTAGAGTAACAAAGCCCAAGAAGTGGGTACTGGAACAAGGTATATACATATATATAAGCTCTGCCGAAAAACCTGAACTAGATCGTAAGGGGATCTTCATCCCGTAGCTCAGCCCAATAAAGTGAGTAGCCAACAGTCCCAGAAGTAAACACCATCAATGCCCAACATCCTGCATGTCTACCTCAAACTGCATGTCAAGGGGATCAAATCACAACACCATGACACTATCCTCTTTAGGAGGCACTGACTCGCCCACACAGTTTTAGGTCGCGTCTCAAGGTCAGGTCTTGGTGGGGAAAGCACCCCTCGTACTTGAGTGTTCTGGGGGAACGTCAAACCACACCTCTTCACTGCCCCGCAGTCGAGATGTATCCTCATAGTCGATAGACGACCCCCTACTCATCCCTACTGGAGGGTAATCCAAGGAAGCCGACGAGTTACCACTGGAGGGAGACCCGACAATAGTCGACGGGTTCCACACTACCCAGTCCCTCAAAAGAGAAATACACTGGAGGGTGACCTGGCTAAAGTCATTGATGAGTCCCAATGCCCAGTCCAATAAAAGGGTACTCCACTAGATGGAATCTCGGAAGCGTCATTGGGGACCACTTACCAGCCCAGCTAGAGTTAAACCCGACATTAGGGACCACTTCACAGCCCAGCTGGTGGTAAACCCAGCATCAGGGACCACTTCCTAGCCACGCTGGAGGTAAACCTGGAACCGCTCTGGTCATCCATACTGGATGGTACTGCTCGTTGAACACCGTTGTACTGGTCATCCATGCTAGATGGTAACCCACTAGCCATCCCAGCAGGATGGTACCGCACTGGCCATCCCTGCTAGATGGTACCCCACTGGCCATCCCTGCTAGATGGTACCTCATCGGCTAGCCCAGCTAGAAACAACCTCTTGGCCAGCCCTGCTGGAAACAACAACCTAGGTAGAGGATCGGTGCCCGCGTGATGTGTTGGTCACACCGAATCCACAAGAACTCTACCATGGAACGAAGCAACTCTGTCAGCCAAACCATCGAGAACAAAACTAGGGGAAAACCACTCAACCCTGTTGTTCAAACAAACGAGAACCGAACCATGGGAAACTCAACCCAACTTGTCAAAAAAACGAGAACGGATTCAGGGGAAACTCAACCCTGTGGATCAACAAACAAGATCCGAACCAAGGGAATAACTCAACCCTGTTGGTCATCAATCAAGAACAGAGGGACCCTCTACATCACGAGAGGTCAAAAGAATGTAAGGCAGAACACGACACACACATGGGGCCCAAATGACATGTGACCCCAAGTCAACCACAACCAAGGACATAACCATTATCAGGTACGAACATCCACATGTACCTCCCAGCATTCTCGTATACTCCCAGAGTATACCACCTCTCCAGCCAAAATGCTGACATGCACACGGCACCCAACGTCAACGCGAAGGGCGTAAACGTAACAACTCCAACATGACATCTCAATGGATGAGGCACAACAAACCATATCTCTCAAACCATTAACATCACTCACATGAGAGTACACACAATAACACTCCAAGGGTTCGCTTCCAAACACGGCAAGAAGAACCTCCACCGTAGCTCCCTTTATATTTCCACATTTAATAAGATCGCGTAAGAGGCTCTGCTCGCCTGAACAGATTATACCGTTGTAATCCTCGCGAAAAAACAAACGAGATAGACTACTTACTGGACTCCAACAGATATCTGACGTAAAAGTCGTCCAACCCCTCTTTATGCCCGAATGACATCCCGTGGTCCCGAGCCTTTGCCCCAAAAACAGTCGGGCGCATCACACCATTGCGATCCCCTTGGGAAAACACGTCAAAAGGACTACTCACTTGAGCAGAACGGATGTCCGGAGAAATAGATGAGCTCCAACATACCGAACATGAGCGGTTCTACATGGGACCCACAACCCGGTCCCGAAGCACAACGAACAGATCACATCGTTGCAATCCTCTTGAAAAAGTACATAGGATGGACTATTCACTTGTCCAAAACGGACATCCGGTAATAAAGCTGAAAATCACCGCCAACTCCCAAAATGGCCCTCATGGGGCCCGCCCCAGCATGCGGAATTAATGTAGGTGGATTGCGCCATTGCATTGCCCTCGAAAAAGCACCCAGAAACAACTGCTTGCACGCCTCAAATGGAGGTCCGATTAAAAAGTCTCAAAAAGCAGCGTACAACTCGAAAGACGGGCCATGGGGCCCACACTTCAACTCCAGCTTCTACGCCTGAAACCACACTAGGAAGCTTCTCCTTGGCACCAGGGTCACAACGCCACTGGTGTCGCTTAAATCGGACGTCAGATGTTTCCGTGCAACTCAAAACACGAACCCTTGGAAAAACGTCAATCCAATTAATGTACGCATTGTGGAACCAATCCCCTCGTCTTGGGAATTAAAGATTCCTGAGACCGTCTAAAAATGTTCGCCTTGTCGATACGGTTCCACAGCCACAGAAGGCTTGCAAAACGGACGCCCGTAGCGGAAATTACGGGCATCCGAGTCGAGGGGGAAAAGCCCCTTGTGCCGGAACGGCCTGGGCCGGCCGGCCCGCGGTTCGGCTGCGCGGGCCGGCCGTGGACCCGCGGTCCCCTTATCCACTGACCGGCCTTGATGCCGGTCATTTCTTCCATGCGGAGACCCGCATACGACAGGTCTATGTCTCCCGAGTGGGGTCATGCGGCGAGACCCCGTCCTCCGCGTCAACCGGCCGGCACAGCCGGATGGTCCTTCTGCTCCGCGGCCCCAGCTCACCCGGAGGGGCCCCTACTACCTTCCGCAGAAGGCTGCCACCACCCGACCTTGACCCGCGACGTCGCCGCCTTGGCCTGCGCTACCTGCTTCTTGCCGGACCGCCGCCGAAAGAGAAAAAAAACCAAAATCCCACAAATTTCGACGAACGACTACATCCTCCTCCAAACTCGGATTTCAAATACGAAAAGTGAATCAGATATCTCAAGAAATATAATCAAATTTTATGGGATTAATTCGATGATCAAATAGAAATTCAATTAATACAATCGAGCTCAAAGTAGGTTCAGGAAATTAAAAAAAGAAAGGCATGATCCTACCTTGCAGGGCTTCTCCCGACGCATCCTACACGATCTGCCGCCGCCGCACCTCACCATAGTGGTGGAGGAGGGGGGAGAGCTTCTTGAAGGGCTCTCCTTGGTTTATCTCCTTTAAACAGGGGTGAAAATGGGGGAGAGGGGAGAGGTGGTAGGTTTAAGTAATGAGAACTTAATTAAAAAAATTAATTTAATTAAACACCCAATTTAACCCGCATCCGAAAATCATGGCGGGGTCAAGATGAAACCTCCCATAGGATAAACACAACCTCCCGAGCACAACAGAGGTCTTGGAATTTTAATCTGAGGACCCGATCAAAAGTTATTAAACTCAACGTCCGAGGCCGCCAAATTATGAAAACGCCCCTAGGGCCATTTTTCACATAAGGCCCACGCCCGCCGAAATTACACCCCTCCTAGGGTAAACGGCATGCTCGGGACTCAAAGGTGCCCTCAGTTTTCCAATATGAGCTACCGTTTCAGAGATACTTGAGTTTAACCATTAAAAGAATAAAACAATTAATTAATTTATCCATTTAACGTTCCGGTATCGGGCGAGGGGTCCAAAAGTCCCGTGCCGACATGCTTTATGTCATTCCTATGGTAAAAACCAAATTTCAGACCCATCTGCACACTCAGATTTAGGATCCGAAGCACCGTTTAAGAGTTATCCCATTGATTTGGTGTGTCAAGTGTGAACATGTTGAAATTTTAATTTCGGCCACACCGGGGCTCGGAATCGCACGCCGTCTGAAGGTGATGCTCTGGAATAATATCAAGAATATACCAATGTTTTTCGCAGAAAAAACCTGGTTCTTAATTCATGCCCTCCATCAAGATTTTCGTCCCAAAAAATCAAAACAAGTGAACAACTTAGGGTACTACGCCCACACCTGGCACTTCCGTACCCATAAGATCTCTTACATATTCACACATCACTGCACACAGAACAAAGGATTTGATCCGTTCATGCGAGGTCTACCCTTGCTGATGACGTGCATAAGAGCACACATGCATCTTCTCAGGTGAGTCACGTTGGAGATGATATGAACCCAAACTAGCCTTTGGGGTTAGGGCAAGGAGGTAGGGTACATCCCCATCCCTTTGTACAGTCTCAAATGGCCCGAAGGCCCTCGGGGTTAGCTCACCTCCCTGACTAAACCCCTTCATCGCACGCCGCGACTGGAATCACCGCCCTCACCTGGAACAAGGCTCAGTGATTCCCTCTTTTAGAATATCCGTATGGTGAAACACCCAAGGATATCTGGTCACGCAAGATTTCATAGACAATGTCTCACAACCAAGACTCTCTTACATGCTCGGAAATCGAAGGAGTCGACACCATCAACTATAGATAAAGGTCCCATGCCTTTTACCTTACCAACATAGGATTACATTGACGCCCCATGCCACCCTGGAAACAAATTAAGCAAGGATCAGGGAGAAAATAATTTCACACATAGAGTCTAACAATTCTACTACAAAAAGTAGAAGCGTTATAGAGCGTACCTCTTATCATCTCATGCTCTGCAGGATCGTAGAAATCCATAGCTTGTGGTTGTCCGCGGTCCCAACTGTCAGCTCCCGGAGCCTAATGTGGACTGCCTGGTGGTGATGGGAAGACCTCGTAAGGTCTTCCTCCATGACCAGCTTTCCTAGCTCCTCTTCTAGCACTACCTCTCTAGGTTCTACTCAGATCACGACGCTACCTCCCCCGCGGTGGTTCATCTGCTTCCTACCCAAAGCTCTCCATATGTCTGGTCGGGCAGTCCCGTGCCAAGTGACCTCGACCATCGCAAGCATAACACTAACTCACTCTGGTCTACACTGGTGCCCTCCGGCGCCATTGTGGTGTATGACCACACCCCTGATCCCGGTTGTCGGAAAGCCACCTCCGCTGAGGTTCTGTCAGCTGACGCCTGCTAGCTGCGGCAGATGTCATGGCTCCAACGTGTCAGCTGCCACCACTAACTGTAGAACATGACATGAAGCTCTCTGTCACCAACGCCTTCTCTAGCACCCTGTCATGTGTAGAAATTCCCAAGGGTACTATGATAGCACGGATCTCTCATTGGATACCATGTTCAAACATCCATGCTCAGAAGTTTCCATCATGGACCAAGTCTGGGTAAAAGCGTGCATTGTCTACGAAACTAGCTGCGTACTCGGCCACCGTCATCCCTCCCTACTGAAACTACAGGAGATCCTAAAACCGAATGGAGCGTAAGTAGGAGGGGAAAAACTTTTCACGAAACAACAACTGAAATTCTCCCCACAAAAATGATGACTCATAAAGAAACTAAGTCACCAGACTCCACCAAATCCATGCATCTCTGTGGAAAAGGTTGGAGGCTAAATCCACCATAAGATCTGCCGGTGTCTGCACAAGCCTGAAAAGGTGAACCACTATCCCAAGACAAACCTCTACTGCCTGAGGGTCTAACTCACCACTGAACCTCAGTGGTCTCTATCGCTGGAACTCACGGAGTGCACTCAACCTGCACTCAAGCTCGTTCTGCTGCTCTATAGGTGGGGGTGCTGCTACCAGCCCACCCGGAGAAAGGTACTCACATGATGGGTCCTGGACTAAGGGCTTTTAGCTCACATGGTCGTCGTCACGAACCAAAGCCGGTATCCTAGCTGGCTTTCATCGCGGAGACATCCGAAATATTTTCAAGGAGTACCGAAATCAGATGAGCATATATGTATATCACAACAACAACAATGATGGGGATCTGACTCAAGAAGGATAATAAAAGACTCAATCCTATGGGATGCACAAACCAATTTTTCCTGCAACAAGTGTCTAAGCATTCTGAGTCGACAAGCGGGTTGTCAAGGTCCTGGTGAATGGATAAATCGGACGCCACACCATCACTAGACTCCCTGGACTAAGAGACACTCTCGAGACATGTAAACACAATTTCCCTAAATCCCAACCAATTCCTTTTTAGGGACATCCGAACAACGTCCCAAGGAACAAGCCACCTTTGATACAATTTTTTCACGACCCTACCCTACCCGGGCTCGATCCGCAACTACCCCAAGACTGCCTCCATAGGCCAGGGGCTGGTGACCAGCACCAAAGGTATAACAACTCAGGGAGACCTTTGCCTATGTACCTATACACACACACACATTAAACCCACTCAATGTAGAAGTGTAGAGTAAAAAAACAAAATCAAAGTAACAACTGCTATAAATAAACCACAAAGTGAATTGACCTCTAAATAGTACAAGGTAAAATCTAAAGGTAAAGTTAAATGAAAAAGGAAAAAACACCCGCCCAACCAGAAAAGTTCCACAAACCGACAACAGGTAAACAAAAGAAAACAACTGGGAGGGTCCCACACCAGGAACCCGATTATGACCACCACACGTGGTCCGAGATCCTGAACTCCTAAGCTCCACTAACGTCACGACCAACCTGTCTGTCGTCTGCAAGGGCACACCATGTTCGGGCAAAGCCCAAGCAGGGGTGTGTATAAAAATACTCAGTAAGATACCCTGAAGGCTCGATGGAGAAACAAAGGAGGTATCAAAGGATGAGAAGTAGATCGAACATGTAAAAGTAAAGGAGTACAAAAGAGATTGCATTAAAGAGTAATGTAGAAATTATAGCTCAACCAAACAAGAGAAAGGAGGTAGACTCTTCCAGACAAAAGGAGCTGGAAATGGTGATAAGATGAACTTCTCATCGAGTCTTCGATACCTATAGCAGTAGAGTAGACTCATCCAACCAATTGAAGCTAGACACGGAAAGCACGTGGCATACCCCGCACATCTTCACATATATTGGAGGGAGAGTAACCAAGCCCACGAAGTGGGTACTGGAACAAGATATATACAGATATATATGCTCTGTCAAGAAACCCGAACAAGATCGTATGGGGATCTACGCCCCGAAGCTCATACCAAGAAAGTGAGTAGCCAACAGTCCCAGAAGTAAACACCATCGATGCCCAGCATCCCGCACGTCTGCCCTGAACTGCAAGTCAAGGGGCTAAAATCACCTCACCATGACACTATCCTCTTTGGGCATCACTGACTCACCTGAATGGTTTTAGGTCACTTCTCAAGGAGGCATCTCGGTGGGGAAAGCACCCTCTGTACTTTATAGTTCTGGGGGAATGTAAAACCACACCTCGTCACTAACCCGCAGTCGAGAGTTCTCCACAAAGTCGACAGGCGACCCCCTGCTCAGCCCTGCTGGAGGGTAATTCCTGGAAGTCGATGGGTTCCCACTGGAGGGAGACCCGACAAGAGTCGACGAGTGCCACAATGCCCAGTCCCACAAAAGGTTAATCCACAGGAGGCAGATCCAGCTAAAGTCATTGACGAGTCCCGATGCCATGTCCCATAAAAGGCTACTCCACTAGAGGGAGGCTCGGAACTATCATCGGGGATCACTTACCACCCCAGTTGGAGGTAAACCCAACATCAGGGACCACTTCCAAGCCCCGCTAGAGGTAAACTCGGAACCACTCGGGTCATCCCTGCTGCATGGTACTGCTCGGTGAACACCACTGAACTGGCCATTCCTGCTTGATGGTAACCCACTGGCCATCCCTACTAGATGGTACTGCACTGGGCATCCCTGCTGGATGGTACCCCACTGAACATCCCTGCTGGATGGTACCTCATCGTCTAGCCCTGCTGGAAACAACCTCATGGCCAGCCATGCGGGAAACAACCTCCTGGGAAGAGGATCAGTGCTCGGGTAATGTGTTGGTCACACCGAATCCACAAGAACTCTACCAGGGAATGAAGAAACTCTGTCAGCCAAACCATCGAGAACCGAACCATGGAAAAACCACTCAACCATATTGGTCAAACAAATGTGAATGGAACCAGGGGAAACTCAACCCTGTTGTTCAAAAAAATGAGAACAGAACCAGGGGAAATTCAACCCTGCTGATCAACAAACATGATCCGAAATAGGGGAATAACTCAACCCTGGTGGTCAACAATCGAGAACAGAGGGACCCTCTACATCGTGAGAGGTTAAAAAAATGTAAAGCAGAACACGACACACACATGGGTCCCACACGACATGTGACACCATGTCAACCCCAGCCAAACACACACCGATTCTAAGGTACCAACATCCATATGTACCTCCCAGCATTCTCGTATACTCCCATAGTTTACCACGTCTCTATCCAAAAGGCTAACGTGCACACGACACCCAACGTCAACACGAAGGGCTTAAACGTAACAACTCAAACTTGCCACCTCAATAGATGAGGCAGGGACAACCACATCTCTTCAACCATTTACATCACTCACACGGGGGTGCACGCGATCACACACCAAGGGTTCGCTTCCGAACATGGAAAAGAAGAACCGCCACCAGAGCTCCTTTCATATTTCCTCATTTAATAAGGTCGCGTAATAGGTTCTGCTCTCCTGAAAAGATTATACCATTGTAATCCTCGTGAAAGAACATGCGAGATCGACTAATTACTCACCTCCAACAGATAACTGATGTAAATGTCGGCTAACACCGCTTTTACGGCCGAACGACGTCCTGTGGCCCCGAGCCTCGGCCCCGAAAACAGTTGGACGCATCGCACCATTGTGATCCCTTTGGGAAAACACATCGAAGGAATGCTCAATTGAGCGGAATTGATGTACGAAGAAAAATATGCGCTCCGACATACCGAACATGAGTGATTCTACGTGGGACCCACACCAAGGTCTCGATGTACAACGAACGGATCGCACCGTTGCGATCCTCTCGAAAAAGTACACAAGATGGACTATTCACGTGTCCAAAATGGACACCCGGTGATAAAGATGAAAACCACCACCAACTCCCAAAACAACCATCATAGGGCCCACACCAACGTGCAAAATTAAATCGGGTGGATTGCGAGATTGCAATGCCCTCGGGAAAACACCCAGAAATGACTGCTCACACACCTCAAACGGAAGACCGATGAAAAAGTTGTAAAAAGCTACATACAGCTCGAAAGATGGCCCATGGGTACCACACCTCAACTCCAGCTTCAATGCCCGAAACCACACTGGAAAACTCTACCTCAGCACCCGGGTCCCAACGCCACTGATGGCGCTCAAATCGGACGTCGGATGTGTCTGTGCCGCTCAAAACATGAACCCATGGAAAAACGTCAATCCACTTAACGTACGCATCGTGGCTTTGAGCCCCTCGTCTCAGGAATTAAAAATTCCCGAGACCATCTCAGAACGTATTCCATGTCGATACGGTTCCATAGCCGTAGACGGCTTGCAAAACGGATGCGCATAGCGGAAATTACGGGCGTCCGAGTTGAGGGGGAAAAGCCCCTTGGGCAGGACCGGCCTGGACCGGTCCGCAGTTCGGCCCCGCGGTCCACTGCTCCGCCGATCGGCCTCGAGGCCGATCATTTCTTCCACGTGGGAGAGCCGCATACAATGGGTCTCTGTCTCTCGAGCGTGGTCACGCGGTGCGACTCCGGCCTCCCCGTCAACCGACCGGTCCTTCGGCTACGTGGCCCCAGCTCACCCAGAGGAGCCCTTGCCCCCTGCCGCTGAAGGCCGCCACTGCTCGGCCTTGACCCCCCCCCCCCCCCCCCCCCCCCGCCGCCTTGTCCTGCGCCGCCTACTGCTCGTCGGACCACCGTCAGAAGAGAAAAAAAACCAAAAACCCGCAAACTTTGACGAACGACTGTGTTCTCCTCCAAACTCAGATTTCAAATCCAAAAAGTTCATTGGAGAGCTCAGGAAATATACTTCACAGTTACGGGCTTCGTTAGACGATCATGTAAAATTCAAGGGATATAATCAAGCTCAAAGTAGGTTCTGAAAAATAAAAAAAGCAAGGAATGATCCTACCTTTCCGGGATTTTCCCGACGCTTCCCGCATGATCCGGTGCCGCCGCACCTCGCCAGAGTGGTGGAGGAGGTGGAGAGAGCTTCTTGAAGGGATCTCCTTGGTTGAGCTCCTTTCGCCAGGGGTGCAAATGGGGGAGAGGGGAGAGGTGTTAGGTTTATGTAAAGAGAAATTAATTAAAAAAATTAATTAAATTAAACCCCCAATTTAACCTGCATCCAAAACTCTTGGCAGGGTCAAGATTAAACCTCTCCTAGGGTAAACACCACCTCTTGAGCACAATATCAGTCTCAGAATTTTAATCTGTGGCCCCGTTCAAAAGTTATTAAACTCAACGCCCGAGACCGCCAAATTATAAAAACGCCTCTGGGGCCATTTTTCACAGAAGGCCTATGCCTGCCAAAATTACACCCCTCCTAGGGTAAATGGGATGCTCCAGACTCAATGGTGCCATCTGTTTTCCAATCCAAGCTAACATTTAAGAGATACATGAGTTTAAACATTAAACTAATAAAACAATTAATTAATTTATCCTTTTAACGTTCCTGTAGTGGGCGAGGGGTCCAAACGTCCCATGCCAACAAGCTTTACGTTGTTCTTAGTGTAAGCACCCAATTTCAGACCCATCCGTACACTCAGATTTAGGATCCGAAGCACCGTTTTGGAGTTATCATATTTATTTGGTGTGTCCAGTGTGAACGCACTGAAAATTTAATTTCGGCCACACCCGGGCTCGGAATTGCACGCCGTCTGATGGTGATTCTCTGGAATAATATCAAAAATATTCCAAAGTATTTCACAGAAAAAACCAGGTTCTTAAAATATATAGACATCATTATGTTTTGAATGTAGCATTACCAAATATAAAGTTTCACTCCCATATTGATAAACAAATGAGGGATTAGTAACCACATGTATTTTTCACCCTTTTAATATAGTTTTGAATTTAAAAATTTAACCATTACAACATCGTCTTCTTCCTCTGTACATGATAATCCCGCTACCAACCATTTTATTCGACCTCCATTATGTTACTTTATTGAATATCGATGATATATATATATATATATATATATATGTATCTATTTATTTATATATGTTTGCAAGTAAGTATATATATATAATTGTGCATCACTCAGAGGATTACCATGATGCATTGTTGGTTGAACGATGCATCTTGAAAGGCCAAAAAAATAACTTGTGGTATTATTTTATCCCCCAATAATCCACTATATAAATATTTATTGGGGATATATATATATATTACAAAATTTTCACAATGCTATGGGATACATGAAATAAAATGTAAAGCGATAAAAACAACCATAATTTTTATCCTCACCTAAGGTATATTGATTTCAAAAAATATTCACACTATATAATTGGAATGAAATAAGAATCCTCATTTACTTCAATAGTAAGAAAAACCACACATGGGGTACCTATGTTGAGAACTTTTGATGCGAAAACATTGTGTATATATCATATGTAAAATAAATTTCTAAATGATAAAATATGTTGTGAGATTTAGACATCTGCATACTACTGTATGGTTGATGACAAGATATATGTATATGTATTTTTCTTTATTGAAGGATGTTAGTATGAGTTGGGGTAAATGACTAATTTTGAGATACCAACACATATAAATTTTCATAAGACTATGGTGGGCTTAAATCAGTAGAAGATGAAGGTTTCTATAAAATAGTTGTTGCATGCCTACTTCTCCATCACCAGATAGTTTAAAAAAAGAATATATTAGTAATATAAAGTGGATGGTGGACTTTATAAAGGGTATAGTTTGGCATTGAAAAGGGAGAAAACATAGAGAATATCACTTTCTAGAATTACATTGCTCTATTATTCATTTTAATAGAGAGATACTGCTAGATTGCGAGTATGTTTTGGAGTTAACTTTAGTGAGGAGAGGTTCGAAAAAGGAGGGTTTTGATAGAATTAGTGTGATTGAGATAAAGAAAATGTTTAAAAATTTTATATTTCAATGAATCCAAGAAATCCATATTTTATGGTTTCCCTAAAAAAATCCTATTATTTTTGTCTATGGAATTTTACAAATAATATTTCCTATTAAGGGATTTTTTTAAGATGGATTTTTAGGTGTTTGATAGTTATCATTCTATGTTAAAAAAATTATTTCAAAAACTAACAATCTATTTTATTTTCTAAATAACATTATTTTACTTTTAAAAATAATTTACCTTCATGCATAGGATCCTTACATGTAAATAACAAAATATCTCATACATATATATATATATATATATATATTTAATCTTAGTTCATAATTCATTACAAAACATAATGAACTACACCATAATGGTTTAGGTCAAGTGAATTTAGAAAATTGTGCACATAAAAAAATCCAATAAGTATTCTATGTCATCTACCACTATATGATTCATAAATATCACCCTTCATATACATTTCCTACAAAATATATATTCTCATAATCTGATCAAAGGAAACAGAAAAAATGTTGAGATCATATGCTCAGTATGGGTAAACATGAGATATATGAATATATCATGAGCATAAGGGTATGATAACTTGAGAAAAAATTTGAAAATCATACCATAAAAATCATATATACTAAACTTGAGTCATGGAATACATATTTTTGGTTCATAAGTCATGAATCAAATCGAAATCAATGAACATGATACATGAGAGAAAAACATTGACATAAAAATTGGAATTGTGGCATACACCTAAACATAAAAAATCATTTCCTCAGTATTTCAAGGCTCATTTCCAAGACTATGATACTGGATTACATTAACTCCACAAACCATTATAGTAGTAATGGTTAACTCCTAAAACTATCAAAGTAGACAGAGTCCATTATTGAACAGGGCTGACTGTCCATTCCTATCCTGTTTATCTTTTTAGATATAAATCTGTATCCAATGCAATGATAGAGGATATAGGTCCCACCTGTCATGGTTATGACTTACCCATTGTCCATGGTTATAACATAACCACCACCCATAGTTATAATTTAACCACTACCACATAATAAGAATTATACATATGTGTGACACAGGATCATAAAACATTGATCATATTAGAAACCATAAAAATAAATGGTCCTAATAGAACATTAATCATATTATAACCCATGAAAAGAAGTGTGTTTTATAAACAAATCATCATAGCATAACATGTGTTATAGAAACATGTTTTATAAACATTTAATAGTTTCATTATATTATAACCCATGGAAAGAGAATCAAGTACCATAAGCATCATTTCATCATAAATATAAACCATTAATAGAAATAATAAAAAAATTATACTTGGACTATATCCCTAGTATAGAATACACTACTGAATATATGGCCCTTAAAAGCACTAGAAAATTCCATTTATAGTTCTAAAAAAAGTGTTTTTAATCTTAGTGAAGATAATGGGGGTCCCTTTAATCAGCACTAAAACAAGCACTGATAAAGAGCCCTTTTAACAGTGCTAAAAAAGAGCTGATAAAAGGGTCCTTTATTAGAGCTTCCTTTTAGGGATGTTAAAAACCCTCTTTTATCCTTACTTTTTAAAAAGTGATTATATTTTTTTTAAATAATTAAAAAAAATTATACAGTTTAGAGGGCTGTTTTAACAATGCTTGAACCCCCCTTAAATAGCAGAAAGAAGCAACCCATCCCCCCCACAGACCTCTAACACCCAAGCACACCCCATACCCAACCCCAACCCTTTAACAACAATAGAGAAACCCTTCACCACCGCGTGCCCCTACCTCCCCAAGGATTCAAACTCGAGACCGCGCACTGTACACTAGGACACTTTACCACTTCTATATATTTATTTGCTATCCATTTAATGATATATCTATTTATATATATATTTAGTTATATTTATTCATATATTAATATATATTTACATTAATTTATATTTATATTAAAATATATATTTAGTGTTGTTAATATATATATATATTCATATATTAATATATATATATATATATGTATATATATTAATATATATATACATATATAGTTTTATTTATATATTTATATATCTATATATTTATTCATATATTAATATATATTTATATCTATTTAGCTATATTTTTTTATCCATATATTTATTCATATATTAATATATATTAGTTTTTAATACAGACACACACAAATACAGACAAACACACACAATATATAAGTATACAAATAAGAATATATTTGTATTTTAAATAAAATAGATATTAGTTTTCTATTTAGATAAGCCTTGTATATTGAGAAATATAATTTATATGTAAATAAGATTATTTATTTATTTATAAAATTAAAATTTTTATGTGCGAATATATAAAAAATAAGTATATATTGTAATATATATTACAATAAAAACCAGTACATTATAAAAAATGATAAAATTTCAAGTCCATAATATCAATATGAATGTAATACATTTGAATAATTATATTCCCCAGTGAAAAAATTACCCCCCTTAAAAGAGGGTGAAATTCCATCGAATGTTATAAAATGTGGGCATTCGATCTAAAAACACCGTTTTATAGGCCTTTTGGTCCATTTTTTCCATGAAATAACATTGATAAATGCTTCTATAGGGAATAATTGAATAGAGGTCATAAAAAGATTCGATTTGATATGACGTAGAGCTCAAATGGACTCCCAAATAAAAAATTAAGACAATTATAAATTTCAGTTAAGTTTTCAACTTATTTTAGACCATTTATTAATTTTTTTGTGTCTTAAAATTATTATGAAATGCCTATTAAATGTTGATAATTAGGAAATTATTAATTAATATATTTTTAAAATTTTTTATAATCTATTTTCACTACATATCATATATATTAAGTGTAACATTTTATTTATACTTATACAAAACATATTTTAAAAATATATATTATATTTATATCAATATAAATATACATAAATATTTATTTATCAATAAACTATTTTATATGATTTGTTTTTAAATATACCCTTTATTAGTGATAGTAAAAAAACAGTAATAAATCCTCTCCTTTATCAGCGCTATTAAAAAAATCACTGATAATGGAGTGGTTTTAACAACACTTTTGTTTACCATTATTAAATGTTTCTTTTATGAGCGCTTTTTTTTTTGCACTGTTAAAGGGTAACGCTACAAAAACCTATTTTTGGTAGTGGTAGGAAGCTTAAAAGGCTTCTATTATATGGAAGATTATTTTTGAAGATCCATTGACAAATTTCTTGAAGAAAATATCCTTTTCAATTAAAAAAATATTTTTAAAACATAAAACATTTTCAAAATACTTTTGATTAAAAATGACCTTAGAAAAATATTAAGTAATCTTTTAAAATCATTTAAATCATCTTCTAGGGAAAATATCCTTTCTATTTATAAAATCAATTTTGAAAATTAAAAAATTATAAAACATTTTTTAAATCTTTTTCCTTGATATCAAATTTTGACACATATAAAGCATTAAAATAATGATTTTTTTCTTGATGGTGGAAAATACCATTAATGATATACACATTAAAACAATTATTTATTTAGCATAATTGGTAAAAGGAAAATGAGAATTATTTTTTTAAAATGATATGAATATTCCTTTTAAAATACTTTGAAAAAGTAAAAAATGGAATAAAAATTTATTTAATAATTACTTTTGATAAAGTAAAAACATTTTTGAAAATATTTCTAGAAAACATGGATATGAAAGAAAAACAATTTTTACTGAAGAGTGAAATAAATAGAGTTTTCATTAAAAATATTATTTTTGAATATTGGGTATATAAAGAGATTAAAATGAAGGGAATACTGTTCTTCTTATGACATAACCATTGTAGAGAAAAAATAAAGAGATTATTGGGAGACAAATCATAATATTTCATCACCATAAGTATAGAGATAAAAAAACTCTAATAAAAGAGAAGATTATACCATAAAACCATGAAAACATTGGTAACAAAGAATCATAAGCCCCATGAAATATTTATATTAAATTAAAATTAAAAAATCATGAAAAAAATAAATTCATTATATTACATGTTAATTGGATGTATATATTGTGATTCCCTGACCCCAGTTACCAAGAGTTGGTAAATTATTACATAACATTGGCATGATCACATGAAAGATCAAATCTCAAAAGACCGATTAGTTTAGTAGCTTTGAATTAACTAGATATATTCATAAAGTTTTACATTACATCATAAAAATGAAAACTAAAACAACATAGTCTCCATAGTCCACACTCTTATCCCCTTATACTATCCCTGCAGGTCATTCATAATTTACTTCTTCACAACCTGTGAAAAATAAAACATAGAAAAGGGGTGAGCTCAAGTGCCCAGTAAGGATAACAATATAGAGGAATATTTCATAAATGAGAATAAACATTTAAGGAAATGTATAACTAAAAAAAAATCCTTTTAAACTTGAACTTCAACATAGTATGGAAAAAATAAAATGAAATAATGCCATTTACTTATTCACATGTATATTCTACTAATCGAATAATCACATGCAATATCAATAACCACTTTCATAATGACGGAATGCATAATGCCAGACTATAATAACCACAGATCCAAGGGCTCGTGCCAAGACTAAAAATAAGATTTTTTCAAGGCATTGTGCCAAGACAGTAGTTTGTCTCATGAGACATACCGATGCATCTAGGAGCTATAGCGGGCTCCACCTGTCACATATTAAGTCCAATGCATTCCCATATGAAAAGGTTTAAACATAACATAAACATTCGTATTAAACCTAGCATACAAAATATAAATACTTCATTCATAAACCATGAATGGTGTAAAAATAACACATCTATAGTCAAACATATCACAAAACCTTCAATGCAATATATAAGTTTTGTATCATAATAAATCAACTTCAAATAAGCGTAATATCCATCAAAGGATGTTGACATAGATGAAATCAAAACTCTTTTTAGAGATATATCTCTTTCTATTTTGAAATAATTTAAGAGTCATATATATATATATATATAATGAAACATTTTGTTGAAAATATTACTATAATCTTGTAAAGGAAGCTTCGACAATTTTATAACGGTGGATAATAACAGCACCCACCGTATAAGTTAAAAAAACATTCTTACCATAATTCTGTCGAAAAGGTTAAAAAGGAAATTATTTGGAAAACGACGGAAAGATTCCTTTATAAACCACTTATAAAAGTCAACAAGGGTATAAATTAATTTAACCCATATTATAGTAAATAGTGAAAATGTTTTGAAATACATTTTTAAGAAACATGGATGTGGATGATAAAGAAGTCCTTGTAGATTATTACATATAAACAACCTCGGATAATGAAGAGATTGCAAAATAAACCCTTACCTTATACTTTTCCTTGGTTGGGGTAGGTTAACCTCTTGTATAATGGATAAATAATTGATATTAAATTATACAATAATCATATACATTAATATGATATCATATATGATCTTTTAAAATTGTATTTCTTAATAAT
The DNA here is from genome assembly GCA_963277665.1 of Viscum album. Classification (NCBI taxonomy): domain Eukaryota; kingdom Viridiplantae; phylum Streptophyta; class Magnoliopsida; order Santalales; family Viscaceae; genus Viscum; species Viscum album. The sequence goes on along the minus strand of OY728138.1, from coordinate 747,651,291 downwards.
ATCTCAGTATTATCGTTGTTTCGGGTGTTAACTTAATCATTTTCTTTTATATGTTTTGTTACGTAGGCCGTGTTTTTCATGGATAGGTTGTATATTATTCATATCCATAATGATATCAAGTCTTTAAACATTATTTTGAAATCATAAAATGATAATTATACTTGAATGGATACGATGGAGAATGAATCTCATCGCGTTCGTGGAGACGGTAGTCCGTACGTACGCACGAGCGACAATATCATTCTTTTGATATTATATATAATTGGATGGTATATCATATATAAATAATCATTAACATGTTATATTTATTATTTACCTGAATTAAAAATCATTATTATACCCATCCAAATAATATTATATTTAATAACAATTACATCACGACGTGGAGACGGTAAGCCGTACGTACGCACGTATGGTGACATATCATTCAAAGGATGGATAGAATACTGAATATGGAAGTACAATATTTATAATAATATTAAATTATATAGGAGATATTGGATTTATTATTATAGAATGGTGATAACAAAGAAAGAAGAAGTGGATGAAGAAAGGAACTTGAAAAGTGGTGGTGAAATCATTACCTCTTCTATGGGTTCTTCTTTTTGATTTGATCAAAAGGGATCCTTAGGATGGCTTTCTGACTAAAGGAAGGCATCTAGGATAAATTTAGGGAAGTTGAGAGAGTAGTTTTTTTGGGGTTGGACGAACCAAAAGGCTTTGATGGTGTGAAGAATTGGTTAGAAGTGGTGTTCTTTTATAAGGGGGAGGAGAGGCACCTTTGGAAAATCTAGAAATATTATTTTATAATAAATTCATATTCGGTTTCTAATGGCTAAAAAGTGTATTATTTAAACTTTAATGTGGGGATGGGTCTAAAACCACTCAACCAATAGAATTTAGACAGGTTTGGGTCCTTATATTAACCTTATCATTTAGTTTTAACTCTTAGTTAATTAGTTTGACACTTACCATGTCACTTTGTATTTTTATATTATATAGTTAATAAACTTACTATATACCTTTAAGAGACCATCAAGTGGTCCATTAATGATACACCTATCATTATATAAGTCTCTTGGCCAAGCATTAGATTTTTAGGAATTGAGTATCAATTAATAATATAATATTTGTTTTAAAAACTCTTTTATGTCAATTTTGACACTATTTGGAAAATGGATTTTTGTGAAACTCATAACAGAATGATTACTTCGAAAAAAGTTAATTAAAACCATACTAACATGTCATATTAACCGAGAAAATTAGTGTAATTCATAAAAAGTCTCAAATTATATTTATTTGGGTATTTATAATATCAATTATTTTAATTTTTCACTATTATGGTAATTACTGCCTCATTATTGTGTCATAAATAAGTTAAATTATTTAATGTCTAAAAATTATAAATAAAATATCATTATGTATGAAAACTATTCAGCTTTCTAATGAATATTTATAATTGAATTTATCTTCTGTGTAACCCTATATTAAAAATGTTTTAGTAAATAAACCTTGATTTTACCTCTTTTAACTCTTCTTTGAATTAAATAATAATAAATGTCCTAATCTAATCCAAGTAGACCTAAATGATAATATTTTATTCCTAATGTTGTTTATGGTCGAGATACACTTGTCAAATAGAATTAGGACATGTGTTAGGGTAATATTAATATCATTTTTACCCTTAATTACCCTATTTACTTTTAATCGTGGTAAATAAAAGTAAAAAGTTACTATTCACCAAAAATTATTTTCATCTCATTGAACCACATTTTACTCCTTGATATTAACCATGTCTCTCGGATTTTCGAAATTCCACTCACATAAGTGGTAAAATTATGTTTTATGAAAAATTCAGTCTTTTAACTACCTCTTAGTGGTATCACTATTCATAGAAAAATGATGTTTTTCAGAAAAATACCCAAAATTAACCCTAGGCTAATTTCGATATTCCAAATACAAAAATGAAGTCCATTTTGAAAAATAAAATTTATAAAATTTCAAAAAGTAGGTATTACTATTCATAACAGCTAGTTTGATTGGTTGTGGTGTGTTAGAACTCGATGTTGCGTACAACACACGCTATTGCATTATTCAAAGAGAAGCGTACCGTAGAAGCTTGGGATGTTACATTCTCCCCTCCAAATAATTTCGTCCTCGAAATTTGAAGAATACTACCGCCTAAAAAGTCTCGGGTGGTTCTTCATGATAAGTTCCTTTGGGTCCCACGTTGCCTCTTCCATCTTATGGTTTATCCACAAGACTTTTACCAGACGAGTCGTCTGGTTTCTCAGTACTTGTTCTCTTTTATCAAGAATCTTAACGGGATCTTCGCAATAAGACAGATCAGTTTCCAATTCTAATTCCTCATAGGTGAGTACATGCATTGGGTCAGGCATGTATTTCCTCAACAGAGATACGTGGAACACATCGTGAACTTTGAAGAGACTTGGCGGCATTGCCAATCGGTAAGCTACAACCCCAATTCGTTCTAGAATTTTGAAAGGTCTGATGTACTTGGGACTCAATTTACCTTTCTTACCAACAGATATGACTCCCTTCCATGGAGATACCTTTTGGAAAACATGATCACCGACTTGAAATTCCAAATCCTTCCTTCGATTATCAGCATAGCTCTTCTGCCTACTTTGAGCTGCTTTGATATGGTTTTGGATTACCTTCACCTTTTCCATAGTTTCCTCCACCAGTTCTGGGCCTAAAAGTTATCTTTCACCAATGTCATCCCAACAGGTTTGTGTGCGACATCTCTTTCCGTATAACGCTTCTTATGGTGCCATCTGAATACTCGAATGGAAGCTATTGTTATAGGAAAATTCTACCAGAGGTAAATATTGATCCCACATACCCTGAAAGTCAAGTGAGAAGGATCTCAACATGTCTTCTAAGGTTTTAATAGTTCATTCTGATTTCCCATCTATTTGAGGGTGGTAGGCAATGCTCAAATGAAGTTCTGCATCCATGGATTTCTGAATACTTTTCCAGAATCGTGAAGTAAAATGGGGATCACGATCATAAACAATCGATAGGGGTACTCTATGATGTCTCACAACTTCATTAATATATAGAATTTCTAAAAGTTCCAGTGCTAGATCTTCTCTTATAGCAATAAAATGTGCCGACTTGGTAAGATGATCAACAATAACCCATATTGCATTGTTCCTTCTAGGAGTCTTTGGTAGTACCATGACAATTCCCATCGTAATTTTATCCCATTTCCACTCAGGTATGGGAAGAGGTTGCATGACTCCTCTAGGCTGTTGCCTTCCATATTTCACTTGTTGAAAAACCATACATCTTGACACAAAATTAGAAATCTCCCTCTTCATGTTGTCTGACCAAAAATATTCCTTCAAATATCTATACATTTTGGTACTTACAGGGTGTATAGAGAAATTGGAAGTATGAGAATAATTCAGAAATTACCTTTTTAGATCAGGTATATCAGGAACACAAATTCTCTTCCCAATTTTCAAAATTCCTTCTTCATACACAAAGTCTCTCAATCTCCCATCATTCACAGCTTTAATCTTTTTTTGAAATTCTTCATCATCGGTCTGAGAACTCTTAATCCTTTCCAGTAAAGATGGTTTGGAAACCATTTGAAAAATAATTGATGTTTCACCTTCCCTGGTTATTCCCATGTCTATCATCACTATATCCATAAAAATTGGACCCCTTTCAATTCTCATATTTTTCAAAACTCCATGGTATTTTCTGATCAAAGCATCTACAACCTTGTTTTCTTTCCCTGGGTGGTAGTGTATCATGCAATCATAATCCTTGAGTAATTAAATCCATATCCTTTGCCTCATGTTTAGTTCTTTTTGTGAGAAAATATTCTTCAAACTCTTGTGATCAGTATAAATCTCACATTTTTCACCATAGAGGTAGTGCCTCCATATCTTAAAAGCAAAGATCACAGCTGCTAGCTTGAGATCATGAGTAGGATAGTTTTGTTCATGAATTTTCAACTGTCGTGATGCATTGGCAATAACCCTATCATTATGTATAAGGACACAACCAAGTCGTTTTTTCGATGCATCACTATAAATACCGAACCCATAATTCCCAGATGGTAGAGTCCACATAGGAGCATTGAATAGTATTCTCTTTAGTTCTTCGAAACACTCTTCACACTCTTTCTTCCAAACAAATTTAACCCCTTTACGTGTGAGATTCGTTAATGGGTTTTCCAATCGGGCAAAATTCTGGACGAAACACCGATAATAAAATGCCAAACCAATAAAACTGTGTACCTCAGTTATAATCATAGGTGCGGGCCATTCTTGGATTTCCTTGGTCTTAGAAGGATCAATAGATATTCCATATTTAGAGACAATATGGCCAAGAAAAGAAATCTCCTAAATCCAGAATTCACACTTGCTAAACATCCCATATAATTCATGTCTTCTCAGAGTCTTCAGGATAATGCGCCAGTGATTTTCATGATCTTTCGTAGATTTTGGAGTATACCATAATATCATCAATAAATACCACAACATATTCATCGAGATATTCCTTGAAAACTCTATTCATAAGATCCATGAATATAGAGGGTGCATTAGTCAATCCAAAAGGCATTACTATAAACTCGTAAGGCTCGTACCTGGTTTGAAATGCTGTCTTTGGAATGTCTTCCTTCTTCACACACAACTGATGGTATCCAGATCGAAGGTATATCTTTGAAAAGTATTGATCTCCATGCAGTTAGTCAAAAAAATCATCAATGCTTGGTAGGGGATACTTGTTCTTTATTGTTATAGCATTGATCTCCCTATAGTCGATACATAACCTCATAGATCCATCTTTGTTTTTAACAAAAAGAGCACCGGTTCCCCATGGAGAAACACTAGGGCGAATAAATCCGTTATTACTTAATTCCTCTAGTTGTTTCTTTAGTTCAACTAATTCTACAGTGGCCATTCTATAAGGGGTCTTCGATATTGGCCTTGATCCAGGAATTAAATCAATGGAAAATTCAACTTCTCGTTCTGGAGGATATCCAGGTAAATCTTCTGGAAACACATCTACATATTCTTTCACAGCAGGTAAATACTCTATTTGAACATTCCGTTCCTCACCCACTATAATTTCATCCTCTTCCTCCCCAATAATTGAATTTATTTGAGCTACTGGGGGTGGATCTAGATAATAATTAGGTGGTGATGATTCCGCTCTAAAGATAAGGTGTTCCTTATCATCATCATCAAAAACCATAACCTCCTTCTTATTATAATAAATCTTCTCATCATGTTCTGAAAGCAAATCCATACCAAGGATTATATAAAACTCAATCATAGGTATGACGATGAGATCAGCGGATAAAGAACATTTATGTGCTCTAATGGGGACTGATTCACAAAACATTGTTGCAATGATACATCCCTTATGAGTTTTAACTGACAAATCCCTTGTTAAATCAAATTGGAAATATATAATTTTCTTAGCAAACATGGAAGATATGAAACAATGTGATGATCCAGAATCAAATAATGCATTTTCTAAACTTGAGGAAACCATTAAATTACCTACCACCACGTCTTTTGGAGCTTATACCTCAACAGTAGTGATAGAAAAATCCTAGCTTTGATCCCTTGGCCTTTTCTGAGGTATGTTCGCCTAAATAATAAGACATTCATTTTCATAATGTCCCATCTACCTGCAATTGTAGCACTGAACATCGGTAGCTTCCTTCCTCCCTTTGAAATCATGATCTTGGTGGCCTTTTTCACCACAATTGTAACAGACACCCATTCCCTTCAACCAAGTACCGAGGTGTTTCTTCCCACATTTACCAAAGGATGGATATTCATCATTTCCCTTCTTCCCCTTATTTCTATTCCTAGATTGACATGCAGATCTCTTCTTCTCTTGATTTTCTTTAAAGTCATATAAATTAGAGAATTCTTTCTCTGTCTTGATAGCACATGAGACAATGTCTTCGTTTGACGAGAAAGATTGTCAGACTAATGCTCGACGGAGAAATGGTCTTAACCCATCCATTAAACGATCAATCTTACTTCTTGGGTTACGTATATAATCTCCAGCATACCTTTCTAACCTTGTAAAGTTAGCCTCATACTTTGCGACATTCTCATCCTCCTTTTGTCTCAGACTCAAAAATTGTCTTTCCATATCTGCTCGATGGTCACGAGGAAAATATTTTTCTAAAAATAGATATATGAACTCCCTCGATTCCATATTTGAAACTTCATAATCTTCCTTCGTGTTTTGAATCAATGACCACCATTGATCAGCATCTCCCGTGAGGCGGTAAACTGCCATGATAAATTTTTCCCTTTCACTACTCCCTAAAGCCTGAAATATTTTCTCTAGGGAATATATCCATTGCTCAGCTACTAAGGGATTTATAGTCCCATTGAATGTTGGTGGTTTCTGACTCATGAAGTGACCTAACATTGATCCTCCACACAGCGGATCAGGGTGCTCCATACGAGTACGGTTATTATTCATAACCTGAGTGAGTTTTCACAGTATGGTGATCAGTTGATCAGCACCAGTTGCATCACTAGCTCCACTATAATTATCTTGATCAAGAGAGCAATCCCTACATGGAGTGCGTGCATTGATACGGTTTCCATTTCTTCCACTAGGTTCCATTTCTAAACAATGGCATAAACTAGATCAGTTTATGAATCAAAATACATAATTCCATCCTTATAAAACACTTAACATAAATTGAACTATTTATGGATATAATCCATAATCATAAAAATGTTTTCTTTGAGGAAGTATATACTCATAAACACTTCATAATGATTTGTAAATAAAATGAGAGTTATCTTAAGCATATCCCCCGGGAGTGTCGTAACCAAGAGTGCAGCAAGTCCCGTTGTCGTGCACCAGTTCCCATTTGAGTCTAGATGAAATCGGTGTTTTCGAGTTTTACCCCAAGGTACATCTATTCCAGATCCACCTCTACCTGCTCGTATCCAGACATGGTTGTATTGCTCGGAAAACACACAAAATCACTACAATACCAAAATTCTAGGAAGTTATTCTATACTAATCCTAAAAGTCCATCTTAAATCTACGTTCTCTAATCAGAGTTTATCTAAATATAGATTTCAAGGTTTGTACTAAAATTTCTCTAATACCAACTGTAACACCCCGACCCCAGTTACCAGAGTCTGTGCATTATTACATAACATTGGCATGATCATAATAATGATCAAATCTCAAAAGACCGATTAGTTTAGTAGCCCTGGAATAACTGGATATATTCATAAAGTTTTAAATTACATCACAAAAATGAAAACTACAACAACATAGTGTCCATAGTCCGCACTCTTATCCCATTATACTATCCCTGCAGGTAATTCAGAATTTACTTCTTCACATCCTGGGAAAAATAAAACATACAAAATGGGTGAGCTCAAATGCCTAGTAAGGATAAAAATATAGAAGAAACATTCATAAATGAGAATAAACATTTAAGGAAATGTATAACTAAAAAAAAGCCTTTTAAACTTGAACTTCAACATAGTATGGAAAAAATAAAATGAAATAATTTCATTTACTTATTCACATGGATATTCTTCTAATCGAATAATCACATTCAATATCAATAACCACTTTCATAATGATGGAATGCATAATGTCAGACTATCATAACCACATAGCCAAGGCCTAGTGCCAAGACTACAAATAAGATTTTGTCAAGGCCTTATGACAAGACACTAGTTTGTCTCGTGAGACCAACTGATGCATCGAGGAGCTATAGCGGGCTCCACCCGTCACATATTAAGCCCAATGCATTCCCATATGAAAAGGTTTAAACGTAACATAAACATTCGTATTAAAACTAGCATACGAAATTTAAATACTTCATACATAAACCGTGAATGGTATAAAAATAACACACCCACATTCAAACATATCACAAAACCTTCAATGCAACATAGAAGTTTTGTATCATAATAAATCAACTTCAAATAAGTGTAAAATCCATCAAATTATGTTGACAAAGATGAAATCAAAATTCTGTTTAGAGAAATATATCTTTCTATTTTGAAATCCTTTAAGAGTCACATATATATAAAATAAAACATTTTCATTGAAATTATTCCTATAGGCTTGTAATGGAATCTTCTACAATTTTATAACGGTAGAAAATAGCCACACCCGCCGTATAAGTTAAAAAAACATTCTTACATTAATTCTGTCGAAAAGGATAAAAAGGACCTCGTTTGGAAAATGACGGAAAGATTCTTTTATAAACAAGTTATAAAAATGAAAAAGGTATAAATGACATTAACCCATATTCTAGTAAATTGTAAAAATGTTTTGAAATACATTTTTAAGAAACATGGATGTGGATGATAAAGAAGTCCCAGTAGATTATTACATATAAACAACCTCGGATAATGAAGAGACTGGGAAATAAACCCTTACCTTGTAATTTTCCTTAGTTGGGGTAGGTTAAACTCTTTTATAATGGTGAAATAATTGTTATTAAATTATACATGAATCCTATACGTTAATATGATATCATATATGACCTTTTAACATTGATTTGTTAATAATATCTTAGTATTGTCGTTGTTTCAGGTGTTAACTTACTCGTTTTCATTTATATGTTTTGTTACGTAAGCCATGTTTTTCATGGATAGGTTGCATATTATTCATATCTAGAATTATATCAAGTCTTTAAACATTATTTTGAAATCATAAAATGATAATTATAATTGAATGGATACGATGGAAAATGAATCTCATCGCGTTTGTGGAGACGATAGTCCGTACGTACGCACGAGTGACAATATACTTATTTTGATATTATATATAATTTGATGGTATATCATATTTAAAGAATCATTATCATGTTATATTTATTATTTACATGAATTAAAAATCATTATTATACCCATCCAAATAATAATATATTGAATAACAATTACACCACGACGTGGAGACGGTAAGTCGTACGTACGCACGTATGGGGACATGTCATTCAAAGGATGGATAGAATACTGAATATGGATGTACAATATTTATAATAATATTAATGTATACAGGAGATACTATATTAATTATTTTATAATGGTATTAACAAAGAAAGAAGAAGTTGAAGAAGAAAGGAACTTGAAAAGGGGTGGTGAAATCATTACCTCTTCTTCGGGTTCTTCCTTTTGATTTGATCAAAAGGGCTCCATAGGTTTGCTTTCGGACTAGTGGAAGGGATCTAGGATGAAGTTAGGTATGTTGAGAGAGTATTTGGGCAGGGGTTGGCCGAACCAAAAGGATTTGATGGTGTGAATAATTTGTTAGAAGTGGTGTCCATTTATAAGGGGGAGGAGGGGAACCTTTGGAAAAGCTAGAAATATTATTTTATAATAAATTAATATTCGGTTTCTAATGGCTCAAAAGTATATTATTTAAAGTTCAAGGTAGGGATGGGTCTAAAACCACTCAACCAATAAAATTTAGACAGGTTTGGGTCATTATATTAACCTTATCGTTTAGTTTTAACTCTTAGTTAATTAGTTTGACACTTACCATGTCACTTTGTATTTTTATATTATATAGTTAATAAAATTACTATATACCTCCAAGAGACCCCCCAAGTGGACCATTAATGATTCATCTATCATGATATAAGTCTATTTGATGATTCTTAGATTTTTAGGAATTGAATATCAATTAATAATATAATATTTTTTTTAAAAAAACTTTTAGGTAAATTTTGACACTATTTAGAAAATTTATTTTTGTGAAACTCATAACTGAATGATAAATTCAAAAGAAGTCAATTAAATCAATCCTAACATGTAATATTAACCTATAAAAATAGTGTAATTCATAAAAAGTCTCATATTATATTTATTTGTGTATTTATAATATCAATTATTTTAATATTTCACTATTATGGTAATTACTCCATCATCATTGTGTCATAAATAAATTAAATTATTTAATGTCTAAAAATTATAAATAAACTATCATTATGTAGGAAATCTTTTTATCTTTCTAATGAATATTTATAATTGAATTTATCTTATGTATAACCCTATATTAAAAATGTTTTAGTAAATAAGACTTGATCTTAACTCTTTTAACTCTTCATTGAATTAAATAATAATAAATGTCCTAATCTAATCCATGTGGATCTAAATGATAATATTTTATTCCTATGGTTTTTTTGTTCGAGATACACTTGTCCAATAGAATTAGGACATGTGTTAGGGTAATATTAATATCATTTTTACCCTTAATTACCTATTTTACTTTTAACCGTGGTAAATAAAAGTAAAAAGTTACTATTCACCAAAAATTATTTTCATCTCATTGAACCATATTTTACCCCTTGATATTAACCATGTCTCTCTGATTTCCGAAATTCCACTCACAGAAGCGGTAAAATTATGTTCTATGAAAAATTCAGTTTTTTAACTACCACTTAGTGGTTTCACTATTCAAAAAAATGATGTTTTTCAGAAAAATACCAAAAATTCACCCTAGGCTAATTTCAATATTCCGAATCCAAAAATGAAGTCAATTTTGAAAAATAAAATTTATAAAATTTCAAAATGTAGGTATTACTATTCATAACGGCTAGTTTGGTTGGTTGTGGTGTGTTAGAACTCGATTGTGCGTACAACACACGCTGGTGCATTATTCAAAGAGAAGCGTATCGTAGAAGCTTGGGGTGTTACATATATACCACATAAAAGAATATAGGTCTACCACTGTGGACCCCTCATCCGAAGTTGAAGCCTTTATATTCCATCGTCGTAACCACTACCACCACCACTGACCGCTCCACTACCATCGAACCCTACCACTTTCACTAAACCCCCTATAAGATAAGGTATCCTACCCCATACCTCTCTTGGGGATTTCGGTTTTTAAGGCTTGTGGACATCAATGTCACCATTCTTTTGGGTCATCATGTTATATGAGATTAGTTACTCTTCATTATTAGGTATGTGTTTCTATGTAATACATTTTATTGACGTGTCTTGGATGTTTGAGTTTCTTTAAAACTATTTACTATTAAATTATATCTATATATTATGTCCTTAATGAGTTTTGAATATTTTTAATGGAATTTATCACTTGGAACATATGGTTCTCCTTTGTTTTATGTTTTAAATCTTAAAATTGGTTGTATTGGAAGTCCATGTAAATAAGTAAATTCCAAAAGAGTTGTTTTAAAATGAATATAGAATTTTAAAGCGTTGTTTGAAACGAGTTTGAGTTTCATACAAAGTTGTTTTAAAAAATTAAAGAGAGTTTTAGTTTTTGAATGACCCTTCAACAGGGATGATTCTTGATTTCAAAGTGGTTTTTTTGTTTGGAATGGTTTACATGGGAGGTTTCAATTTCTAATGTTTGTAAGTACATTTTAAAGAAATATATATTTAAATATCGGTTTTATAATTTGGTATCCCAACCTATATTTCTAAGAATAATTCTTTACTTCCAAAAAGTAATTTTAATTAATGTTTTTCATACCCTCAAAATTGGTCCCCTTATTTGATATGTCTATCGTTATTGATTATCAATATGAAATGTTTGATGATTATTCATTGATGTGAAAATGGTCGCTTTCTTATAAGGGTTCTAGAGTTGATATGTGATTCACTACTTATATTATATTTTTCCATGTGATGATCGTTGGCTTGGTGTTTCTCACTTCCATTTGTTTGGATCACAGAAACCATAAGAATTAAGAAATAAGTCAAGACGTGTACTACACTAGTCATCTCAAACACTAACTACATTACCCTATTTTAATAGTTTTGTTAGTATATAGAAGTGTCCATAATGAGGCATGTGTGGGTAAGTCATGTGTATTTTCTATTTTTTAGGATTCATCAATGGAGGATGATTGTCCTCATTGTACTGTGAGTATAAAATGAAGGAATAATCTAATTCCCTATATGATGTTGATACAATACAGAAAATTGAATCGGAACCAGGAAAATGGATATATATAATAATTAGATTTATCATCTAAAATATAAAGTGGACTATAGGCAATAGTGTATGTTATCTCTAGATGTAAATATATTCCAATAATTAGATGGATTATATTTCAGTTAGATTTTATCTCATCCCGTAATTCATATAATAATTTAGATAGTCCTGAGCTTGGTTTCCATTGAAATTTTATTTATAGAAAAAATGGATGTCATGATTATATTTCGTCATAAATATTTATTATAAGAGATATACATAGATAAAATGGAAGGTTTTATGCTAAATGGAATAGAAGGTTTGGTTCCTGTCGCAAATGGTGTTTTTGTGGGCTTATATAGGCACCAAGACATTGAAACTAGAATTTTAATGATTTAATGGTAGAATTAATGTTCATGTAGTGTATTGTAAATAATTTCATCTATATGATGGTTTGTTATGATGGGAGTATTTTCATTTTACGTATATATGTGAATGAATTTCTCTTAGTTGAACTGATGAAACAAAGGCTCGAAGAGATAAATATTCATTTATCTAGAAGATCCCAAATGAAAGAACATGGTTCTTAAAAGTGGATATTGGGGATAAATACACCTTTTCCCTAACATAGTAGGAATGTATCTAGAAGGTGTTAAAAATATTCAGAATAAGCGAGTTAAAACCTGTGAGAACTCATTTGGATCAATATTGAAGACATTCAAATGATGATTCACCTAAAATATATGATGAGTTCATGTTAATAGAAAGGGTTCTATATGTATTAGTTATTGCATATATGATTTACATCATGGTGTGTATATGACATGTTGTAATTTATGAGGTTGTATTAGTTAAAATATTAATGGTAAACCGAGAAAAGGATCACTAGACGGGTGTAAATTAGTTTTTCTGAAATCTAATGGTTTAGTGGAGTTATAACTATATTTCAAAATTGATGATCCATTAAAGGGGTTTTTTATTTAAACATCAGATGATATAAAGACTCATTTTAGAACACTACTGACCAAGATGAATCTATGGAAATCATCAAATTAATGTTTTAAAAAGTGTTCTTTTGTTAATTGTATTTCAAACTAAGAGTTTGGGTTATTTTAAAGTGTGAAAATTGATCGAAAATGTTATTTAATTTTTAAAATGGTGAGTTAACCTTTTTGGTATGTATTTAAAAACATTTTTTAGCCTTGGTTACTTTTTATATCAATGTTTTGTGTATTTATTTTGTTAAATATTAATATTATCAAATCAAATATGATATATATGAATAAATAATGGATGAATAATAATCGACTGAAAAAAGTGTATGACAATGAAGTGAAAGTGATCATTAATTTTGAAAAATATCATGTATATGACCCTTGTCAATTTATTTACTATGTTTATGCTATTTTTTCAAGAATAATTAGTCTATATAATTAAGAAGAACACTTGATCAGTCACAGAATAGATCAAAGCTATAAATATTGGAATAAACATGGGGAAAAAGTTAATGTAGCTAGTGTTAGTGATAAAAGTATGTCTTATGGATCATCTGATATGATTAAAAGTGTGAACAATGAAGAAGATCATATCAAGTTTGTGATTAAAGATGTAAATGATGCTAAAGATCGTATTGAGGAAATGAAAAGGAAGTTAAATTTGAACTTAGTGATTTCCAAAAATTGTTTGAGAAGTTGAATAGTTGTTCAAAGTAACCATTTCATACTGGTTACACTAAATATTCAGAATTTTAGACATATTGAACTTGTATAATTTGATAGTAGAAAATGAGTGGAGTGAAGCAAGTTTTATGGAACCACTTTCTCTCTTGAATGACATGCTCTTAGAAGAGAAAGAGTTCCTGAGCCGATCATATGACACCAAATGAATACTATGCTCGATGGGAATGAGCTTTGAAATAATACACACCTACCATACTGACTATATACTATTTCCCAAGGACCAAAAATCACTCATATAATTTCCAAAGTGTGGTGCTTCTCAATACAAGAACAATGAATCTGTACATAGAAATTTTGTATGGTAATTTAAAATCATTCTAGGGTGTAGGAACCTATATAGAAGTTAGGTGACCATAGGGAAATTGAAGTGGAACGTAGATACACTTAATATATATGGGAAACTACGTCACCTGATAGACTCTCCTTAGTGGAAGAGAATTGTTCAGAAGTATCCTAACTTTGGGAACAATATGAGAAAACATCATCTTGTGTTATCTACAGATAGTGTGAATCCTTTTCTTTTTCAAAGTATCACTCATAGTTCTTGACTGATTATGTTGGTAAATTATAACTTTCTTGGATGGATATGTATTAAATTAAAGTACATCATATTCTCTATACTTATATTAGAACAAAAACAACCGGGCAACAATATTGTTGTTTATTTGGCTCCATTGGTCAAGGATTTGAAAATAATGTTGGATTCTGCTATTTCATTTTATGATGCTTATAGAAATGAAGATTTCAATTTTAGAACGTTGTTTTATGGTACGATAAATGACCTTCCTACTTATGAAATTTTTTCATCATATAGAATTAATAGAACTCAAGGATGTACTATTTGCAAACAAGGTATACAGTCAATTACGTAGAGAAATTTACTGAAAACCGTGTTTCTAGGATATTTCAAATTTCTACCATGTTGGCATAAGTACCCATTGTGGATGAAATCATTTAATGGAAGTTAAAAATAATGTACAACACCATCTTGAATAAAATTTGATAAACTGTTTGACAAATAAAAAACTGTTGACACTATTTTTGGTAACCATTTTTAAAAAGACATAAAAAAATGGTTGAAAAAATAGATTAGTTTTTTTAGAATTACCATACTAGAATTTTCTATATGTTTTTATTTTTTGTGATGCTATTCATGTTGAAAAAAATTCACGTGATAATTTCATCATCACATTTCTAAATGTAGTTGGAAAAACAATGGATGGAATCAAGGATATGTTGGAAATGGTTGACATGTGAATATGAGAAGATTTGATGTCACGAAGCGTCCCCCAGGGCCTGTGCCCTGACTACCCCAAGCCCGCCTTTCATAGGACAGGGGCTGGAGACTAGCACCAAAAGGTTTATCCCCTAAAACCGAGAAGGAGTTGCCTTTATAACCTGTAAACACACTAAACCAGGCACACAACAAGATACGAACACAAGTAAACTATATAGCAAAAAAAGTGTTGAAAGTAAGAGGGGCCGGAATACAAGACCAACAGTAAAGGTACACGTACAACTGAAATAAAATACAACTAATGAAAAATAAAGACAGTTATTGGGTCATCCTTCAAGGTTCCTACCTGAAGGGTAGGTACAGATCACATCCTCAGCACTCCACATCCGTCTGTCTCCTCTGCGTACCAAAATTTCATATGGTTTCCCTCCTGGCACCGTCCAGTCCTGGTACCCTTATCCTCGATCATCACTGTCCTTCATCTCCACCAAACCCAACAAGGTGCAGGCATATCCCGTGGAGGGGTGAGTATAACAATATTTAGTATGGTCCTTGAGACCCTCAAGGTATCACAAAATCCAAAAAGGATAGACCACAAAGCATGAAATCAACTGAAAACCCTACTTAGGTATATGCCCATACATACACATAAGTTATCAAATTTACCCATCTTAATCATGAGGAAACACAGGGTCCAACGCAAAAGCCCAAAGCTCAACTGTTCCACAAAGGATGGAATACCACGAAGGTAATAACCCCACAAGCACACCGCACATAATAATACCACCAAGGTATTACCATGGAGGAAAGTACCACATAGGTACAGACTTAGCTCACACTAGGTATATCTTAGGTATAGTAGTAGTGATGATTAGATTTAACTACTGAATCATCTTACTCTGTCAAGAGGGAGACCCACACATCATCCTAGTACATCGTCAGACCCACACATGATCCTAGTATATAGTCAGACCCACATAGGATCATAGTATATCTTAAGACCCACAGAGGATCATAGTACATCATCAGACCCACACAGGATCCTAGTATATCGTCAGACCCACAGAGGATCCTAGTACATCGTGTGACCCACCCAGGATCCTAGTACATCGTCAGACCCACACAATATCTTATTACTTTTTTAGACCCACAAGGGATCCTAGTACATCATCATACCCACACAGAATCCTTGTACAACGTCAAACCCACACAAGATCCTAGTACATTGTCATACCCACACAGGATCTGAGTACATCATCAAAGCTAGCTATAGGGTCCCACTCTAAGCTTTCTCATCTCCAGGAGAGTTTGCTCTCCAATCAAATGGTTGATAATACAACTACCCCGAAGTCCCATGAAGATGTATCCCAAAGGACCGCCATTTAAAAGGGGTCTCAACACAACATATGGTGCATTAATCGGATGTCCTGTCGATAAGTTATTAGTCTTTTAGTCACGAGGGCCCGGTTGGTTTATTTCTCGATCCAACCCGACCATACCCCAACTTTACCCAAATATCATGTGGGTTATAACAAAAGTATCGTCTTGCTCCATGATTTCTGGCACCACAAACGGTTCATCGAACGGACACACGGTGCCAATGATATGGCCAAAAGAACATATAAGGTTGAAATTGGTTTGGGTTCGGTCTGACCCGGTCGAACGGACCCGGCCTGACCCGACCCACTTCGGGTCAACCCCGCCCGCTAGGTCCGACCCGCCATAAGGAGTTCGGTCCATGCTGGGTGGCCATAACCATGCTGGGCGATCCGGCCTAGCGCTGGGTGGTCCGACCTAGCGGCCCGGCCACATGATAGGGGGAGTCGCTCGCCCCCACCCCAAATCACCGAACTGCCTTTGGCCATTCAGTCTCTAGCAGAATGCGGGTCCTACACAGGTCCTACTAGGTCCAACATGGCTAGATGATACGGTCGGCCCCTTACCTCATTGTGGCATGTCGTGCGCCACCCCTCTGCGGCCGACCGAATGTCGGCGGACTTCCCTTCACCGCTGCGGCACATGTCGTGGCCCTGCTCACCGGGTGGCATGGTCACACACTGCTACCCGTCATGCAGCCAACCTCAGCTGTACGCCTCCCTTTCTTTTCCGAGGATTATGGGCCGTGGCCCTTCTCCGGCTACGCGGTTGCCTACCGCCATCTTCGTGGCCGGTCGTGGTGCTGACCGCCATTCCCGATCCCCACCTGTGCCAATAGCTGGCTTCAGTTGTCATCTTCCTCCATCACAAAGATTTCATCAAAAACCACAGGGGATTGCGGAGAGGTCGGGCCATGTTAATTTGGCCCGCACCCTCTGTGTTAGAGTAGTAGCAAGTAGTTCACAACATTTGAATCATGAATAACATCAATAACGAGTAAGGGAGGTATTTAAAACATCAAAACCTACCTCAATGGTTTGTTGTTGTGTTGCGAGATGAAAATGGTGAAGGCGAAGAAGGTTCCAATGCTCGTTTCTTCCACAATCACGCATCCGAAGTTGGCTCATGCAACATTCAATTTCTTGATTCTGACGAACGTTCTTCGATGGCAATCTTCATTTGGGGTAAAAGTTCTTCCTTGGAGAGGTAGGATTTCTCCACAACTTTCTCCCAATTTTCAACACTTTTCCAACCAATCCTCTAAAAAAGGTTCCAAAATAAATTAAATTATGCAAATTAGTTTATGTTGGCATATTTAAATGTTGACACATTTAAATAATTTAAGTTGGCTCCAACAAATAAATGGGGAGTTGAAAGGTGTTTCTCCCATTAAAGGGGGTTTAGGTGGTCTCCGCCTTTAATTTAAAAATTGGGGTTTTAGTTCAAGTGGTCCCCACATATTTAACATTAATGTGGTAAAGTTTAATAGAAATAAAATAAATGTTTATCTTATTTTATCTTTCATTTCCATAAAAAAAAGAAAATCTATCTTCCTCCCTCGACCTACTGCAGTCGAGGTGAAGGTGTCCTTAAGAGAATATCGGTTCTGCATGTTCAATAGTGATCATGGATTTAAATTTCGAGCACCAGTTTAAAATTTTCAAAACCACGCTTGTAAGTTTACTAAACATACCCAAAAAAATTTCAAAAATTCATTCTGGGCACACTGGGCCTCGAAATCATCCACCGTAAATTTTCTCAAACTCGAAAAATTCCCATATAATAAAAAAATATTTACATGGATATTCAAGGTCTTTACATTCTACCCACATCTGGGATTTACATCACCATAATCCACAACTTAATCTAAGGAAACAAGTGGGGGTACTAATCACGTTTCTGAGCCTCCCTCTCATATGTGCTCTCCTGGAGGTTCTCGTGCTGCCAACGAACGCACACCAAAGGTATTGACTGCCCACGGAGGACCTTCTTCTGTCGATCTTCATTCTCTACTGGAACATACATAAATGTTTCCCCATCATCGATGTCCAGCTTGCCATGGTCAATGACGTGGGTTGGATCATGCATATATCTCCTTAGCATTGATACGTAGAAGAGGTTGTGCACTCGGTGCAACAGAGGTGGAAGTGATAGGCAGTAAGCCACCTCTCCAACAATGCTAAGGACCTGGAAGGGTCCAAAGAACCTCGGGGATAACTTACCTCCCCTTCCAAATCTTCACAAACCTCGTTGAGGTGAGACCCATAGAAAGACTTGGTCGCCGTCGTTGAACTCCAGATGTCTCCGTCTCCTATCAGCATAAGACTTCTTCCTACTCTGTGCAGTCTTCATCTTCTATTGGATGATTTGGACTTTATCTGTGGTAGCCCGTACCATCTCTGGTCCCATGAGTGTGGACTCCCCTGAGTCAGTCTAGCAGAAAGGTGATCTGCAAGGTTTCTCGTACAATGCCTCAAAATGTGTCATTCTAATGGTTGAGTGATAGATATTGTTGAATAAAAACTCCACCAAAGGTAAGTGATCCACCCTACTGTGAATATTGTCGAGGAAGAAAGGTCGCATAATGTCCTCGAGGGTTTGAATGGTCTGCTCCGTCTAGCCATCCGCCTTGGAATGAATGTCAGTGCTCAAACGAAGATGCATCCCTAAAGCCTACTGCAACCCCTTCTATATCCGAGAAGTAGAACATGTATCACAATCAGAGACAATTGTTGAGGGTAATCCATGTAGCCACAAAATCTTCTGCACATAGAGGCATCCCAAGCTCTCTACAGAACCCTATTCTCTGATTTGTAGGAAGTGGGCCGACTTGGTGAGTCAGTCGAAAATCAGCCAAATATAATTAGGACCCCTAGATGTACGTGGAAGTCCAGTCATGAAGTCCATAGATATCCCATCCCAATTTCACTCTAGGACCTCTAAAGGCTGAACTAAACCTATTGGAACATATTCCCACCCTTCACTTGCTGACAAGTGAGGCATTGAGAGAAAAACACTGCTACTACTTTCTTCATTCCCAACCAACAATGCTATCCTCTGAGATCATAGTACACTTTCCCTAATCCAAGACGTACCACTAGAGGGGATGTGTGGAACTCCCACATCACTTCCTCTTGAAGGGACACTGGTACCATGGTATGTTCTCGGAAAATAATGATTTTCCCCCAACCTTCATAAAATACATCAGGTGCTAGTCCTGTGGATATCTGAGCATGTCAACCCACGCAGTTAGTGTCCCCATGCTACGCCTCCCTGACTCGCTGAAGAATTGGGGGAGTGACTGTAAGAGACTGAAGAAAAGATGATCCATATTGATCCCCAAAGGATATTTGAAAAGAGGACAGCTGGTCCATCTCCTCAAAAAGAAGTTGTATACCAAATCTCCTACTAAGTGCATCTGCTACAATTTTACCCTTCAAAGGAGTATATACTATCTCGAATTCATAGTCCTAGAGGGACTCAAGCCAACATTGGTGTCCTAGGTTCAGGTCCTTCTGAGAGATGATATACCTGAGACTCTTGTGATCTGAGTAGACTGTAAATCATTCTCCCATCAATTAATGTTGCCACATCTTCAAGGCGAAGACCACTTCTGTTAACTCCTGTTCATGAGTAGCATTGTTCTTATCATGCAGTCTCAGAGGTCAAGAACCATATGTGATCACTGCTCGCTCCTTCATCAGGACACATCTGAGGCTGTTAGTTGATGCGTAGTAGTAAAGTACATACCCAACACCCACCTCTGTAAGCCTCAACATTGGGGCACTATTCATCCTATGCCTTAGCACCTCAAAACTCCACTGACATATCACCTACCACACGAAGGGTTTCCCCTTCTTTGTCAAAGCTGATAAAGGTTCTGAAACTCTGGAGAAATCTGGCACAAACCTCAGTTAGTATCCAGCCAAACCCAGGAAACTGCGTACCTCTGTCACACTTATGGGTGGATCCTAAGAAAGTATTGCCTCAATCTTCACTGGATCCACGGCCGTTCCAGGATATGAGATGATGTGTCCCAGAAAGTGCATATCTGGGATCTAGAACTAGCACTTCGATAGCTTAACATAAATCTAGTACTCATGGAGTGTGTCCAGAACTATCTGCAAATGATCGGCATGATCCTCCTTAGTAGTCGAGTAGATCAGAATGTCATCGATGAAGACTACTACAAAGCGTTCAAGGTATGGCTGAGAGATCCTATTCATGAGTCCAATGAACACTACTGGAGCATTGGTTATTCCGAACAACCAAACCACGAACTCATAATGGCCATGCCGACATTTGAAAGCCATTTTTTGGACATACTCATCTCGCACATTGAGATGTTGAGAGACTGGCCTGAGGCCTATCATCAAAAACCATCATTATCTCTTTAGATGATCAAAGAGGTCATCAATCCTTGGGATTGGGTAATTGTTCTTCATGGTCACCTGGTTCAGGCACCGATAGTCGACACAAAGTCTCAATCTCCGATCCGCCTTCTTGGTGAACAAAATCGTGGCTGCCCAAGGAGAAACACTAGGCTGAATAAATCCTTTCCCCTGTAAGTCCTCCAGTTGTACCAGCAGCTCACGAAGCTCCGCGAGAGCCATCCGATATTCTAATATAGATATCGGTTCCGTCTCGGGGTACAAGTCAATGTAAAAGTCCACATCTTTTCGAGGAGGTAGACCCAAAACATCATCATAGAAGACATCTGCATACTGGTCCACCACTATAGGATAGCTCCGATTCTCCAAATCAAACATTTTGAGGGTAAGGATATCCAACTGATGAGTGATCGGCTACACTCTCCTCCGAGGAAGTACATCCTGTGCTGAAAAGGAGACCATCTCGCCGGTGAAGGTAAACCTGGACCCATTCATGCGGACACACCACACTTTATGTCTAATACAGTTAATCTATGCATGGACTGCAGATAACCTGTCCATACCCAAGATGATGTTGTAAGGCCTCAATGCCACTACTAAGAGATCCCAGCCAAAGCTTTCCCCTCCTAGAGTAATCTCACACTGCTGGAACCATTGCGTAATCATCATATCTGCTCCCATAGGAATCACTAGATATAAGGATCGAGCCAATGGCTCCTTTGGAATATCCGAGCTCCGAACAAGGGCTAGGGAGATAAAATAATGAATGTCACTTGTGTCTAAAAGTACTACAGCTAAGGTGAAGTAGTCACAGATCGTACCTCATATCATCTCTGGAGCACCATGGTCCTAGGCCATAACTGTCTAGAGCTGAGCTCGCCATTATCCACCAATTTTTGATGGTCTGGGTGGACCACCTAGCGGTAGTTGTGGTAACTTATTGAATTGTATCCCACCGCCAGCTGCACGACTAGCTCCACTGCCACGTCCGCCTACTCTGTATGAACCTCCTCAATCAAACCTCTACCTCTTCCTGGTTGGTCCTTCGGCCATCTACTGCACATCCGTATGGAATGTCAGAGAGTCACGAGCCATGTGACCCTTCCCAAGTCATATGAAACACTGCCTACTCCTCGAATGACTGGTTTTTTCTTCAGTGCCATGCACAACCGATCCCGAATCATGCGGTCGTCCACCTTTAGGTTTGGTTCTCTTAGACCTATGTGACATCTATATACTGCCAGCTACAGAAGAATCCGCTACGTGATATCTGGTGGTGGGGCTTGCTGCTGGTGACTACTCACCAAGGAAAATCTCCACTAAGAGGGCTCGTTCTAACACCCCCTCCTGCGTCAGGATGCTGATAGAAATCATCAAATCCATGATATCCCACCTGAGTCCCTGCTCAAAAATCTGGGCCCTGAATAACGGGTCCCACACCATATAAGTGGATTATCATGAGAGATCGATGAACCTCTCTAAGTACAGAGCCATTTTCATGCCGCCCTGTTACAGATGAATAAGCTCATGTATGTGCACTATGCGAAGAGTGTCCGGGACAAAATATGCCAGAAATAGGCTCTTGAAGTATAACCCAAGAAGTTTCACCTCATCGTGAACCTAGAGCATCATGGTCCACCATCTACCTACTGCTGTTTGTAGAATACTGGTGGTAAGGATCACCATGAGATCATCTGGTGTCCCGACTAGTCAGAAGACTCCCACCACGACTTGCACCCAATCCTCAGCCACCTGTGGGTCTGTCTCTCCCTGTAACCCCATTGGCCTCTGGCGCTGGAACTCGTGAAACACACTCAAGTGGCATGCACCATATGCTAATGAGGCCGATGGCATCAGTGTCCCAACGGGTAATGGTACCGTTGGTTCATTCGCTGGAAGAGGGCCCTGCACCGAGGCCTCGTCTCTTGGTGGGCTATCATCACATACCCTACACGGAACCCTAGCTGGCTGGCTACGTGGAGGCATTCTAAAGAGAAACAGGAGCACCACGATCAATAATTTATACCTGGTGAGATGACTCAGAGAGATAACAAAGAAAAACATTTTAAAACAGACATGCAATCAGTTTTTTCATGCACTTAGTCATAAATTAAAAGTCCATGTCCTGGTGTATGGATACGTTAGGGTGCCACACCAACACTGGATTATCTAAACTGATAAAAAACCCTAATTTACTTAAAACTATTGCCGTTAAAAAGATCAGAGTAGAATGTTTTGTGCTAGAACCGAATCCTCTGATACCTATTTGTCACTACCCGTCCCCCGGGGCCCGTGCCGAGACTAGCCCAAGCCCGCCATCCATAGGCCAGGGGCTAGCGACTAGCACCGAAAGGTGTATCCACTAAAACTGGGAAGGAAATGCCTTTATAACCTATAAACATGTTCAACCAAGAAACCAACAAAATACAAACAGAAGTAAACTACATAGAAAAAAGAGTGCTGAATGTAAGAGGGGTCAGAATACAAGCCTAACAGTAATGGTACCAGTACACCTGAAATATAATAAAACTGATGAAAAATAAAGACAACTACTTTTTCATCCTCCGAGGTTCCCACATGAAGGGTAGGAATAGATCACCTCCTATTCAATCCATGTAATCCCATCTACTCTGCATACCGACACGTCGTATGGTCCACCACAGGGCAACATCCAATCCTGGTAACCTCAGCCTCGATCAACGCTATCCATCGTCTACATCAAACACAACAAGTTGTGGGCATAACACATGTAGGGGTGCATATAATGATACTCAGTAGGGACCCTGAGACCATCAAGGTCTCACAAAATCAAAAAAGGATACACCAAAAAGCATGAAATTAAGTGACAATCCTACTTAGGTATATGCCCCTACATATCCCTAAGTTATCATGTATACCCATCTCAATCATGGGGAAACCCTGGGTCCAACACAAGATCCCAAAGATCAAATGTTCCACAAAGGAAAAAATACCATGAAGGTAAGTACCACACATGTACTCCACATAGAAGAATACGACCAAGGTACTACCACGAAGGAAGGTACCACACAGGTATAGACTGAACTCACACTAGGTATATCTTTGGTATAGTAGTAGTGATGATTAGATGTAACTATTGAATCATCTTACTCTGTCAAGAGGCAGACACACACAGGATCCTAGTACATCGTCATACCCACACAGAATCCTAGTACATAGTCAGACCCACACATGATCCTAGTATATTGTCAGACCCACACAGGATCCTAGTACATCGTCAGACCCACCCATGATTCAAGTACATCTTTAGACCCACACAGGATACTAGTACATCGTCAGACCCACATAGGATCCTAGTACCTTGTTAGACCCACACAAGATCCTAGTAGATCATAAGATCCACACAGGATCCTAGTACATCGTCATACCCACACATGATCCTAGTACATCGTCAGAACCACACCGGATCCTAGTACATCTTCAGACCCATAGAGGATCCTAGTACATCGTCAGACCCACACAGGATGCTTGTACATAGTCAAAGCCAACTATAGGGTCCTGTCTAAGCTTGCTCGCCTCAGGGAGAGTCCACTCGTCATGCTACTGGTCGATACTCCAGCTACCACAAAGTCCCACGAAGATGTATCCCAAAGGACCACCATGTAAAATGGGTCTCAATGCAATAGACGGTGCATCAATTGGACGCCCAGTCAGTACGTTATTAGCCTTCTAGTCCTAATGGCCTTGTTGGATTCATGCTCGATCCAACTCGATGATACCACTACTTTATCTAAATATCTTGTGTGGTATACCAAAAGGACAGTATTGCTCCCAGATTTTTGGCGCTATAGACGGTTCGTCAAACGGATGCCCAGTGCCAATGTTGTGGTTAAAAGAATGTATAGGTTCGAAATTGTTCTCGGTTTGTCCGACTCGGTCGGACCGACTCGGCCTGACCTGGCTTGGGTCGAGCCGGCCTGCTGGGTCTTGCCCGACCCCCAAAGTCCGGCCAGCGCGGGGCAGCCTGGCCCACACTGGGTGGCCCAGCCCGCGCTGGGCGGTCTGGCCTAACGCTGGGTGGTCCGACAGAGTTTCCCGGCCTGGTGGCTCCACCTAACTGCATGCGAGGGGAGAGTCGCGCGCCCCCTACCCCATATGACAGAATGGATTTCAATAGTTCAGTTGCTAGCAGCACGCAGGAACCGCACGAGTCCCACTCGGTCCAACTCGGTCAGCCGAAATGGCAGGCCCCTAGCCTCCCAGCGGTACATCATGTGCCGCCCCTCCACGGGCGGCCGAACAAAGGCCGCCTTCTCTTCACCGTCGCGGAACATGGCGCGACCCTTGATCACCTAGAAGTGTGGATGAACACTGCCACCCTGTTATCCAGCCAACCTCCGCTGGCCGCCACCCGTGCTCTGCCATGGCCGACGGGCCGCGTCCCTTCTCGGGCGGCACGGTTTCACCACCGCTATCTTTGCGGCCGGCCGTGGTGCCGACCGCCATTCTCGGGCCTTTCCAATACGATTAGATGGATCCAGTTTCCTTCTTCCTCTATCAAAAATATTTCATCAAAACCCACACGTGATTATAGAGATGTCGATCCATGTTCGTTTAGCCCGCACCCTCCGCGTTAGAGCAGTAGCAAGCAGTTCACAACTTTTGACTCACAAAGAACACAAATAATGGGTAAGAAATGTATTTAAAACATCAACCCCAACATCAAAGGTTTGTCGTTGTATTGTGATATGAAAACGGTGAAGGTAAAGAAGTTGACAACGGTCGTTGCTTCTGCAGTCACACTTCCGAAGTTGGCTTGTTTTTTGTTTACTGTCTGGATTTCGAATAATGTTCTTCAATGGAGTTCTTCATTTGGAAGAAAATTTATTCGTTGGAGAGGTATGATTTCACCACAGCTTTCTCCCAATTATCCACACTTCTCCAACCAATACTCCTAAAAAATAGGTTCCAATATAAATTAAATTAAGTAGATTAATTTATTTTGGCATAATTAAATGCTGGCACATTTAATTATTTTAAGTTGGCTCTAACAAATAAATTGGGAGTTGAAAGGTGTTTCTCCCATTATAGAGGTTTTGGGTGGTCCCCGACATTAATTTCAAAATGGGGGTTATATTTTAGGTGGTCCCCACCTCTTTAATATTTATGTGGGGGGTTTTATTAGAAATAAAATAATAGTTTATTTTATTTTATCTTTCATTTCCACAAAAAACACAAAATCTATCTTCCACCCTCGACCTACTCCAGTCGAGGTAAAGGTCTCCTTAAGCGAATACCGGTGCAACGAGTTCAACATCGCCCTCAGATTTAAATTCTGAGAACTGGTTTAAAAGTTACAAAACCCACTCATACGTTTACTGAACGTACTAGAAAAAAGTTTTATAAATTCATTCTGGGCACACCGGGCCTCAGAATCACGCACTGTAAATTTTCACGGACTCATAAAATTCCCATATAATTAAAAACATTTACATGGAGTTTCTGGGCCTTTACAGGTGGTGCCAGTGAAGGGTGAAAAAAAATTCCTTCCTCCCTCTACATACACTTTTTCTAGGTAGGAGAGATATCAATTTTTATACTTCTAGAATGTTATAGAGTTTTTAGAGGTGTATTTGTCAAATATTAAGAACATTTTGTTAGTGACCGATTTAAACTTAATTAGCCTGAAATAAAATTACTACCATATTCTGATGCAATATATAATTCCTATATCTTTACATTTCATTTTTCCCATGAATGTCTATCATACATGAACAAAGATATGTTCATTCTTCAAATATATATGTATCAATGATATAGACCCAGTGAAATTGTGGACTATAGAAGAGAAATTGCAGTCATTTTTTGTGAATTGGAAATATTCTTCCCACCTAAATTATTTTATATCATGGTTAAATTGGTGAAGGAGATTCGACTATGTGGTCCTATATACTATATATGTATCTACCCCATTGAACGGTATATGAATATTTTTAAAGGTTATATCAAAAATCGAATCTGGTCAGAGGGTTGTATTGCGAAGAGATATATTGTTGAAAAATCCGTTGAATTTAGTACTAAATAACTATCTGATGTGGAAAGCACTGGTAAACTGAAATATCGTCACATTGGGCACCTTTCGGGTTTAAAAATTTCTAGAATAGATATTTTCATAATCAATGTTGAAGATTAAGAGCAGGAACACATTTATGTTTTTCATAACAGTTTAGAGATTCCCCATAGGTAGAAACCTTTAATAAAATTATTAGGAAATAGAATCCATAAAGGGCTGAAAGATAAATATGAAATACACATAATCAACAGTTTATAGGATGGTTTCAGGCCCATATTTTTAAGGAGTCATATGAAAATCTAGATTCAATTTCAGAAGGACTTCGATGGCAAGCTGGAGGACCAAGTGTGTATGTATTATGTTAAGATGGTTATGTAATTAATAGTTATATATTCTATAAAAATGAGCATAATGAATGAAGTACCATTCAAAATAATTGAGTTTCACTTGTTGTTGAAGTGATGCAAGTTTCTGGTACCAAAGAATGAAATCTAATTTATGAGAATATTTCATACTTTGGCATCATCAAACAAATATTAGAGTTGGATTATAGAAAATTTCAAGGGAATATTTTTCAATGCAAGTGGGTTGATAATAAGAGTGCTATTAAAAAATATCAATTGAGATTTGTGAATGTAAATTTTATTACATAAGGGTAAAATGATGAACCGTTTATAATGGAATCAAAATAAGAACAATTATTTTATATTCCTGATCCCACAAACCAAAAGTCGTCAGTTTTTCTGTGATTGACAAAAACCACTAAAGGATCAAATTAAAATTTAGCTAAGTATAACCCTTTAATTGGGATGTCACAATCATTTAGCAGTTATCCCAATATAGATGATGTTTTTAATGTTAGGGGATATCACAATGAAGGGATTTAGATAGCCGATAGAGGGGTCAAATCCAATTCACCTTCAAAAAGAGAGTCCAATAATCATGTTATATATTATTTGTAATATAAATCATGTTACCTCATGTTATTATCAATTCACTTCTGAATTTATGTAATATAAATTAAATGTTAAACAACTTATATAGATAATGACCTATTTATGTGCCGGTAATCCCAATCCCAAGGCACAACATGCCTCTCAACCTGCAGCTGCTCACAGTGTAGAGGAAAAAAGACATTCTGCATGTGACGATGCTCCCAATAATGGGGAACCATAGGTTTCTCAACCAATTCCTATTCCCAATTCATAGGTACAATGGCCATACGCTGATGAAAATTCCACCGCTCTAGAGGACCATATTGACAATGTTGAATATGAGGAAACAATAGGTGACAAAAGACTAACGACGTAGAAAACACAAGAGTTCCATAATTTGACGGTGTTAGAAAAAATCATTATGTAGAAAATCAAATGCATAAAATAAAAGGTCAAATGGAATGCATGGGTCCAACATGATAAACACAACAAGGAAATATTCAGTAGTTAAATTGGAATTGTCACTTGTCATAACATGCTGATTGATGTAGATTTGTGGCACCTTGTTTTGTATTCACTTAAGAAACTGATGTGGGAATAGATAATGGTATCATTATGATATAATTTATCTATTTTACTAAAAAATAAATTAATGAAACATTTAATTACACTTCATCGTCCTTTTCATAGTTTATTTATAGTAGATAAATCCCATAAGAAATATTTATTAACTCTTAAATAAAGGATTCATAGATGCTTTCACACAATTCTAATGATATTTCATCTTAAAGATGTTGAAGGGAAAATTAAATATTACCCACCACTTACTTATGAACACCTGACAACCTAAGAATAATGGTATGTCTTTACTAGTCATCACACATATGTGTATTTTCAGGTACATTTTAGCTTGTAATACTTTATTTGATGATATATGTATTCATCACTTTGATCGAATTATATATTTATGAAATAAAATTTGAGTGCTAAAAATATGGAATAGAAAAAAAAACCAATGTACCCCTACCATAAATGAAGGATGGGGTACACTAAACATGGAAAAAAATCGTATTTATTTTAAATCTACCATAATAATTTAATGTGACATGAAACAATAACATAATTATTTTCCTCTATTTATATGAAGACTGATGACTCCAAATCCAAATCCACTTCTATTCCACGCCATATTCCATGGAAAGAGGCACTTGTAATGAAAGATGGAATACTAATAGATAAACACACACAAAATGTGTGGAAAACATGTGTTAGTATGACATAATAATATTTTTTCATTAAATCTCTATTACATAATAATGATTACTTATTTTTCTATATTTTCTATCTAGAATAGTCATCAGAATAATCCACACCTGTACCAGATGAACACCTAATATCGATATCTTTGAAGATTATAGAATAGTATAGAAGAATTATAGGTGTGGGTTTTGGGGTGATAACCAAAAATATTTAGACAAAAAACAAGAGGAGGACCAAGGTGAAGAAATTGAAACTAATGAGAGAAAGACTGGCTGCCCTGGAAGAACAATACTAATGGAAGAAAATGATTCTATAAACATTTATGGGTGGGAGAAAATAAAAAAACGTATGAACAACCATTTCCTAATGATCCCCTACCCCACCAGCTTTGAGGCAAACCATTCCCCTCCATGAGAAATCATGGCCGAGGTAATGAATGTTATAATATTTGTTTCTGTGAAAAGTGAATTAGACAGACACCGATACCTTTCCCCATAAAAAGATTCTACAAGATATACACCTACTAAGGGTCTTAAGAGTTGGAATCTGGGATGTGGTTTGGCTTCAGTAAGTGAGGGAGAAGTGGTTTTCCAAGGGGAGGGAGTGGGGGTATTTATACTTGTGAAGAGATGTATATTTGAGTTAAAATATTTAATAAAAAATAATTTCCATTGTAAAATTGATAATAATGATATTATTAATAATTTATGTCATATTTAAATATAATAAAATAATATTAGGACTTAAAAATATTTCCAAAACCAAATTTATTAGTTTATTAAAATGGATTGTGGAAAAATGACTAATTGTTCTTTTAATGGAATACATTATCATTTTAGACTTTGAAAAGAACCTTTTAGGTTTGTAAATTAATTTTATTGATTTTGAATGAATAATTTGTATTATTAAATAATTTTTTCTGTAGATCCACATGTTATAGAATTTATTATATTATTTTCACCTCATGGATGATGTAATTAAAATACAATATTTATGTAAAAACACTAATTTTTTTCTGTGCACATAAAAACAGATGTATTTTAGAAAACTCTAAGAAAACTCCCTTAGAAAATTTTAATATAATAGTTAAAAAAAATTTGGTACATTTTATCAAAATAAATTTATAAAATTTATAACTTTAATTTTTATATAAAATTTTTATTTTTATGATATAAATTAAAATAAAACTTATCAAAACATTTATTATAATGTCTTTTAATTTTTTATGTTTTTATTTTTTTATGGTAATAAAATATTTACATTTTCATAAATTACTAATGATAAATAATTTGTTTTTCTATTTTATTATTTGGAGGTCAAATTACTATACCAACGATCATGTTACTAATCCCAGTGGTCAGGTTACTGTTCCTTACAGACCTGTTACTATTCCTATAGTGACATTACTACTACAACGATCATATTACCTCATATCAATAATATTTAATTACATAATTAAATAATAACCTTAATTACACTTGAGTATATAAATTTTTCATTTCTAAAATATAAATTCTACCAGTACTATTTTTTCCTTCTTTTTACAATGTTTATCGCATGTGTGATAATTATAGGAGAGCAACCTGATCTATATTTTCCAGTTCCAGTTGTTTTAATTTTTATGTTCATTTTTCCAATTATAATAATTTCTATTTTCATGGATATATCTATTTTTTAAATTTAATGTTCCATATCTCTTAAAAATAAATAAGGTTTTTATATATTTAAAAAATGTTATATGAAAAAAATTATATTGGAACTTGATCTTCTCCATGGTCAGGAGGACACGAGGGTCAAAGTTCCTATGGCATGAAGTCCCATTTTTATGGCATGAAATTCCATTGAAGAATAATTTTACTAATTTTATAGTACTTCTCTATAGTTCCAAACATATTAACCACATGGATACACTACTACAATACTACTACATAACATGCATAAAATTTCTCATGATTTTGAACCTAGGATTCATTCAGGGTAATGGGGTGACATTAATAGTAAACTAAACTGAATTAATTTTTTAATTATTTAATGTCCATAATGTACGTATAATCTATAAAGTGTTACAATTTATTTACGAAATTTTCATAAATGTACAGATCCTGTCTAATTTTATAAAATTTCCATTTATTTATTTTATTCCCTTGTTTAATATCCATAAATTTAATTATTATTTTTTGAAAATATGTATGTTTTATTTTAAATAATTAAAATTATTCTATGTTATTATACATGAATTTATTGATTTACATTGCAACATCCCTAAACTATCACTCTTGGATATGTTATTAATAAAATAATCCGTATATTTTTATGTTTGATTTTAATTAACATGGAAAACTTTTTCGATCCGAAAAATGAAATGGAAACATTAGATCATTTATAAACCCTAATACCTTTTAGATTTATATTTTAGAGAATTTGGTTGACCTCTTATATAATAATACCCATGTATTTAAGAGAAAATTTTACCAACTAAACATGTTCTTTATAAAGACTTGGTTTCTTCATTCATGTTAACTTCTATATATGGGGATATGAACTTATTAAAATATATACTAATCACTATGCATTATAAAAAAATTTATAATGTGTTATGAGCACTGAAAGATTAGTAATGGAAAAATAAAAAAATAGCAGAAACTCCTTAGTCCATTTAAGAACCATGATATCAAAGAAGAGTTTTTTTTTCTTTTAACATAATAAAAATTGAGATAAAATAATCATTTAATTAAATATGGAATCTTGTTTACTAGTTTTGTCTGTAAAAAAATTTATAAAAGTGTAAAAGAAAAAACATAATCCTGATAGTTTCATAGAAAACATGATAATCCATGAAATACATTTTTTTTAAAACATATCTTTTAGCATAAAAAGGCAAAATAATTCCTTAAAACAAAATATCATTAGTGCACATAATAAAATAAAAATATTTTAATGAAAAATAATTAGAAACCATAGAAAAGTATCCTTCCAATGTTGGGTATCCATCTTAGTTGAATCCTTACAAGAACCCTTACAAATGGAATAACCTACTAGGTTCATTACAACCTAATTATAAGGTAAGAATAATCATTACCCAATTCATTTGTGGGCTATATCAAGCTCACATATCGTCTCAAACATTTTAAAAGGACCATAATATATATGAATTTTATAAAATATTTTATTTTCATCAAAAATATCATAAAGATATAATTTTGAACCCATAGTAAAAATATTTGTGGATATTTATATACCCCATTCAATTAAAACAAAATATTCAAAACTAAAATACAAATAAAAAAATTAAGGAGAGTTTTTATTTCATGAAAACATTGATCAATAAATAGAAAATAGTTATTTAAATAACTATTTTAATACAAGAATAATTCATTGTCATTATATATATTAAGATATAATGTTTCTTTTGAATTTATAAACAAAATCATATTTTCCAGCATAAAATATGTCAAAAGATTCATTTTATGATACATTAAATGAAAGTAAAATGAGTGATTTTTAATGTCCCGGGTTTTGGAATAGGTTGAAAATTCCCCAAACTATTTGTAATTACAGATTGGAGAGTAGAAAACCATTGTTTTAATCTTATGAACCTAATTCATGGTGTTTTTTTACCCAATGACTTATTTTATGTGTTTTAAGGATAAAAAACTTAATTGGAATTTCATGTGTGTTTTGGGTGTGGCGGAAAAAAAACTCCATTTTGGGAAATATCTGATAGAGGTAAATAGTTTGTAAAAACTATGAGGCCGCCCCAGAGTAACAATGTTTCCTACATAGAACACTAGACATGTTTTGAAACGTTATGTAAGTGGGTCTACAAGGTAATTTGAAAAATCAATAGTTTTTAGAAGAGGAATTTATCATGGTTTGTATACGGTTTGGAGAACTATGCCCCTATCCCATGTATGTGTGGTTCTTAAGAAAACAGAACTGGTCAATTGGTGCATGATTATCCAAACTGTGTGGAAAAACCATGTGGATCATTTATTTTTTTTGTAAAATTGAATAATTTAGGCCTCCTCAATTATCATTATTTCCCCATACTTTCTCTCCTTTCCACCACATGTATTGGGAGATTCTACCAAATTCTTCTTTGCCTAGGATTTGATCCATATTACTTATCAAACTCCAATCTTCAATTCATTGGTGGCTGTAGATTCCTCATAGTAATACCTTTAATTTCTTACCTTCTATTCTTAGTTTATGTAACAATACATAATTCTAAATCCATATGATCAGTTTTACCCTATTTTCTAGGTGCTTGTCTAAAACACCATTTTCATTTGATTCGACTTGAGTTAAATGGTAATATCCGATGGATGAGATCCTACTATTAAAAGGTAGGTGGTGCCAACATTTCTCCCTGATTTTGAGGATGTTCTACGGTTCTGATCTATAAAAACCATGTGGTTCAACTGAGTTAGACCCTAATAAATTAATTTATTTCCATTAAATTATTATATTGTTGATGTGATATGCCTATGGGAATTACCCTACTGCACTATAAATGGTCATGCAAGGTATGGGGCTTGAACCAACCTAGGCATTTTTGGTCGGTTGTATAATTTGAATTAATTGAGTTGTTAGATTGGTATGATTGGTTCCATGGGATCATGTCGTGTATGGCCTAATGATTGGGGTGGTATTGACCACTTGGTTTGAGGTGACATAGTTCATTAAATTGGACAGGGACCAATATACATGGGTGATGTTAATTATAGGTTGAGGTGACATGGTCATTAGATTTGGGGGATGAGGTCTTCCAGATGAGGTCATGCCATGTTTGATATGAGATGGTATTGAACATGAAGATTTAGCAACATAGTTTCTGGGTCATAGTGTGTCAGAAGATGTCACATAGGTTGTTTTGTGATTACAACTCACCTTTTGTTGGCTAATTCACTGTTGGAGTTGTGTGCACATAAATAGGACTCTGATGAGGTGGTGATGACCACTCACTGTGGGTGGATACCCCCATACATTATATGGAATAGGTAATGGTGTTGAACATTGAATATGTTAAGATTTATCACTATAGAAATCCATGTGTATGGTGATTGACCATTAGTTGATGGTGTGGAGACCATCCGTTAGGGGATGAGGCTCTCTGTTACGCTTGAGGTCATTGGGTCGGGATTTGGGAGGATGGGATTCACCATGACATGGGTCATTGGTTGTTGAGTCGAGAAGGATTATATATTGGTGGACAGATATCACTGTGCCATAGGACATTGAGCTATGAGCCAATGGAGTTTTTCTAAGATAAGTTCTAAGGGACTAATGACTTGATTGGGTGTTCCTTTTTGACACTAGGTATATAGTTGATGGAATGAGGCTCTAGGGGAAATGATTATAGGATGAACCTCTTGTTTTACCTGGGATGAATTTCTTCATGGAATGCCTTGGGGACTAAGACAATAATCCTTTCTACTATATTTATATATATATGTATACAATGAAATGTTATGTATTCCATATATATAATTGGGGTCACATGTTTATACTTATACTGGTGATAGAAGAAAATGAAAGAAAACTTCCTTATTTATGTTGAGCACAAGGGAAGTGTATATTTTATTAAATGGTTATGTAATGTCTTTTTACATATATTTATTATACACCTTCAATATTATGGATGTAATACAAGTACATGTTGGTGGTGGAATACTAATATTTATTCACACACCCTACATGGTCCCCTTAGGACTTGTGTAAAATTTATGTCTCTGATATCAAGAAAGGGACCAAACTCAAGATACATACCTTAGTGGTCGTGTTATATAGCACAGGATGTGATGGATACAAAGGGACCATGATGGTTCTTATATTGTCTTGTGTTTATTTTTTTATCAGGATTTTTTATATATGTTTGTACATATGGATGACCATGGGAGACCTTAACTTTTTATATCTTCTTATATATGATATATTATAGAATGTTTGTCATCAAATAGTATTTTTGATTACTGATTATTTTTATTTATCCTTCCGCCATGTTTAATATTTTTCTTCTGATGTTTTGTAGTCAATTCCTGCTGTGTTATATAACATGAACCATAATTTTACCACCACTTGAGGGTATTTTATCACCCTATCAAAAAAAAACACACCATGCTGTTAGTCAACCATCTATGGTTTATGGGGAGGCACACCTAAGGCTAAGTGGCCAACCGACATAGTGCACCGTTTAATGTGGAATCCAAGGTTGGGTACAAAAAATATTAATAGAGCAGGATATTTTTGGTAGTTCGCCATAGAATCTCAAGACCATGGTATTAATGGTAACCAAATTCAATAGGCTAAATATGATATCAAATTATTCTTTTCAATTTTTCTGGTACTATTTAGTTTATGGTTGACCAGAGACTAGGATGTAGTCATAACTAGGTAAAGAGATCATGTTTTGGTCCCTACATCCCCATTCATGGTGGATATACCAAGTTTCTAGGGGTCGTAAATTTATGTTCATATATGTTTTTTATAGTTGATTTTATTTCCACCTTTAGTGGTGCACTTTTTACCGATGTTTATATTTTATGTTTCTTTTGTCCCTTGGATCGATATGAAAATGTAGGTTTGATTACGCATCATGATAGGCACATAGGCTCATATGATGTGTTTCTATTGTGATTTTAATTACGAGGTTGGATTTCACTATGAGGGGTTGGGATGTTTAATGTGTCAATAGAGAAACTTAATATTGTTTTCCTATGTAGCCTCTTTTAGTGGTATTCTTCTCAGCCAAACTTGGAATGTGGTTCCAATAAAACCTACATGGGATTTTATCTTTTTTATGATACATGGTCCTTACTCTATTATGATTAGGTAGGGATGATTATAGGGGTGACTATTTTAAGGTGTCAAAAAAGAAGCTAAACAATGTTTTCCTTCTTAGCCTCTTCAGTGGCATTCCACTCGACTTCCCTATATTTATACAAATTATTTATGGTTCCTGAACCTATTACGGATAGGATGTGGACCATGAGGATGGATTATATGGGATGCCTAACTCTGATGTGGGTAGGTAGCGGGCCCTGAGGCTGAATGATACTTGATATCAGACTTATATATGGCTGGGTAAGGGTCTATGAGGTTGGATATCATGTGGCACAGTTTAGTATGGGATAATAAGGGTGGTGATATATTCTTCCATTTAAAAATGTCTCTATCTAATAGATGTATATATATATATATACACTCTTATTCATGTTTTACCATCGTGATTGGTATTCTATGGGATTCCCCCTAGATGAGGTTTAGTGGAGCGCAATGAGGTAATTGATATGGTTTGTCTTTAGCATTCATGATATGAGGCTCTTGAGGGTCTGGATGTGGCCCTAAAGGGTTGATATGATCATGATTTATAAGTACATGCTCTGATACAGGAGGGAAAACTGTAGATGGAAGAGTTCAGGGGATGGATTGATAAGAATCTAAAGGTGATCTTGGTATGGGTCATACATGGTATCAGCATGGGAGATCGGGTATCTGAGCCATCTATGGAAAACGAGACTTGGGAGTTAATTCTTAGCACCCAATGCTATTTCTGTATGTGTGTGAACCACCAGTAGTTGAGAATTGGATCATGCCAGCCCAAAATATCTTGGATCATCTTGATACACCCCAGTTCAGAGGGTGAAGGTGGCTTTGTACATTCTAAAAGGACTAGAAAAGTGCTCGAGGGATTACCAACTATAGGAGGGAGGACACAAGGGGATGGCTTGGAAGGATATCATAGCCAGTTTCTTTGAGAAATTATTTCTAGAGATGCTAAGGGGGATCAAGCCCGTGAGTTCATAAATCCTTAGTAAGGGGTATATCTGTCATGAATTTCATGAAAAAATTTATAGTCCTGTCTCAATTTTCACATTCCATGGTGGGAAATTCCATCACCTGGTTATGGAATTTTGAAGATGGCTTTCTTGATGCCACAAAATTATAGGTGAACATATTCCTACTGACATATTTTTATATGCAGTCAACCATGAACTATTATTTAAAGGCAACCTAAAAAATATATCTTATTCGAGCTAGTTAAAGGTTCTAATTAATTTTAGTGCAAGATCTTCATGTTGTAGGATGAGTTTCCCTGAAAAATATCAATAGGGTAGTTATGCCTTTTATTTAGGGTGACCACCATGGAATGGGTGTTCAGTAGTGAGATACCGATGAACATGGCTAGGGAATTTTTGGACCAAGTGTGATAGATTTCAGAAGGAGTGTTGGGTGTGTATCCATATGGGCTATTTGGAGAGGTTCTGTTAGAATCCTTTTGAAATATATGGAATTCAAGGACCAAGGTAGAATTTATAATATGTGTTTTGATAGGGATTAGTATAAGGAGCTGGTAGTTCGGATTCATCTATACATGGAGTTCATAGTAGAGATAGTGGGAGATATTAGTGGGGTCAGTGGCGGGTACATAGTGAATCTATAAAGGGAGGCCAAGCCTCTGGTAGTTGGTCTTTAGTTCAGGTGCAGAGAAGGTCAAGGAGACAAATACAATTATAAGTAGGCTATAATTATGGGAATGAATGAGTTTTTTTTTATTTAGGCTTATGATTTTTTTAAGACATGAGGTGCTCATATATTGACTTTGGAATAACCAGGTGTTGGTTAGTATGTTAGAATCTGTTATGATGTATCATATATATACATGAGGTGCATTGGAAATAGGTTTTATTATGGGAAATGATGCGATGCAGTTTTTATAATAGTTGAGTAGGCATATGGGTATGGATGAAATTTGGGTTTTATATGTGGTGTATATCCATCATAATTTTGTTGTCCATGCATATTTATATATGAAGTGGGTTATTGAGAGTGTCATGTTTGAAACACGTACTTATGGGAATCTGATGAGATGTGGGACATGAAGGGTTTCAAATATGAGATGAGTATGATTTGATAAACTAATAAGGTTTAATAATAACAATGCTTCGTAAGAAGAATATTGAGTCTAGGGATGGTTGGTGAAACAATTTGATGCTTTTTTTTGGTTGGGATGCGACTGAGTAAGTAACAACTTGGATGGGGAGGGCCCTGAAGATATTTTATCGCAGACATAATGATCATGTAATACTAGGTTGAAATAAATGAGATGGGTATGTTTATTACCTTCTTTTGGTAAATATTGATAGCTCGGGTATGAGCTCTATTAAGGTGGGGAGAATATAATGTACTAGTTTTCAAGTGGTTCAGAAATTCACAAACCGGTTTTAATTTTATGTTTGGTGATCTGACCAATATTTATTTTATTATTTAGAAAATAATAAGGGGATTATTATTAACCCAATGCCTTGTTTTAGATGGTATATAATGAATAAAAATTTATTTGGCGTTTTAGATTATTTTCGAGTATGACAGGGCATTGAAAAATAGTCTTGAGAAAGGAACAACATAGTCACTCAATTTGGAAAATAGTGCGGCCAACATGGGATTAACTTTGTTTCCACTTACAACATAAGAAACTGTTTAAAACAACCATGTAGTTGGGTGAATACAACCATGTGAAGCCTCATCATTTTTTAACATAGGGGTTTCACATAATATTTGTATGGTTTGAAAAACCGTGATCCTAGCCCATGCGTGTGTGGTTCTTAGGAAGACAGTGGAACATGGGTAGTGCACATTTATCCAAACGATACAACCAAACAACGCAGATAATTTATTTGCGTGAAATTATGAAATTTACACTTCCTTCTTTATCTTATTTTCCCCCTCTTTTCTACCCATTCCACCACAAGCATAGGCAGATTCTCTAAATTATTCTCCCCATAGGGATTGAGAGATATTCCTCATGTAGACCCTGGTCTTAGATCTGTAGGTGGCTATGGATTCATCTTGGTAAGACCTTTAATATTACACATTATTTTCATAGATTATCTCACCATATGGAATGATAACTCCATGATATACATTTTAACCTATTTTTAGGGAGTTTATATAAAATTTCATTTTATTCTGAAATGGATTTGTTAGAGGCCTCTATCAAACGAGTGAGTGCATTCCAGAACAAAAAAGTAGGTTCTTAGTTTTAACTTTGATTTTTTATTGTGATCTATATACACCAAGTGGGTTTACTAAGAGAGACACTAATAAATTAACTACTTCTCTTTGAATTATGTTATTGATGATGTGATATGCCTATGGGCATGCATCTACTATACTATAAATGCTCACATCAGGTAAGAGGATTAGACAAACTTGGGAAGATTAGGAAGCATGTAAAATTTTAATTAATTGGATTGTTATATTTTCATGAGTAGTTACATTCGAAAATGAAGGGTCTGACCTGGCGATTTAGGTGGGGTTGACCACCTGGTTTTAGGTGACATAGTTTGTCAGGTTGGGCATGGACCAAGATACATGGGTGATGTCGAGAACAAGGTGAGAACAAATTATTATCAGATTGAGGTGAAATGGTCATAAATAAGAGGGAATGTTCCATGTGATATGAGATGGTGTTCACCATAATGATTTGGTGACATAGTGAAAATGGAATGAGGTGATAGACGGTGTAGATTAGTTTGTTTGGTGATTTCCACTCACTATTGTTTTTCTAACACCCCACTAAAGATGTGTGCAAATAGATATGACTCAGATTTGATGGTGTTGACCCCTCATTGTGGGTGGACCCCCATATATTATTTGGTTTAGGTGATGTTGTTGACTATTGAATACATTGAGGGTTATCACCGTAAAAAGAAACATGGAGGGTGATTGACCACCAGTTTATGGTGTTGAGGCCATCAATTAGGGTATAAGGCTTACCATTATGCTGTAGGTTTTTGGGATGGACCTTGGAATGAAACAAATCACTATGACTCAGGATGTTTGCAATAGAATTAATGAGGATTATATATTGGTGGACATATATCATTGTGCCTTGGGACATCAGGCTTTGACCTAAAAGTGTTTTTCTTGAGATGATTTTGAGGGACCAGGGACTTGACTGGGAATGCTGTTCAGATGTTGGGTACATTGAAGATGGAATAAAGTGTGGAGTGGGATGATTATAAGTGGAATCCAAGGGTTCAATTATAATGAAATTCTATAGGGTATGCCTTGGGTGATAATCTATAGATCCTCACCACTTCAAATATATATATATATAGACATGTGTTTTATTCCAAATATATAATTGTAGGATTATTTTTAGACTTATAAAAGAGATGTATGATGTATTTATAATTCTTCTTTATGGTTCTTGAGCACATGGGATGTGTGTATTTTATAAATTGGGTGTGTAATGACATTTTATTTATATTTAGAATACACCTGTATAATTATGAATATAAGACATGGACATGTCGGTGGTGGCCTACTAAGATTCATTATCACACCCTATACGGGCCCCTTGTGATGAGTTTAGACTTTATGTCTCTATGATCCGGAAAGGGACTAATATCAAGAGCTGGACCTCAGTGATCGAGTTATATTTCTCAGCATGGGATGGTTGGAAATGAACCATGGTGGTTCTTAAATTTTCTGGAGTTTCAATTTTTTGTTTCATTATTTTATATATATGTATATACTTATGGTCAACCATGTGAGACATTGATTTTTTATCTGTTTTTATGTATGAAATGTTAGATCATGTTTTTCTATAAATTCCATTGTTGATTACAAATGTTGTTTATTTACAGTTATGCAATGTTTCATTTATTTCTTCCATAATTATTTGGTTCTTTTACACTGTATTATATATATAAGAACAATAATTATTTTCAGAACATGGGGGTATTGTATCCCTACTATCATGTAATCTGAACCCTTCTACTAGTTATAATCCTTGGCATATGGCGAGGCACGTCTAAGGCCCAATGTCTAACAAGACTAGACCACTCTTTAATGTGGAATATGGGTCAGGGCACTACAAGATAAAATTACCTTTAAAATTTACTTATATAAATATCATTACATCTATAAAATAATTATATGAATATTTAAATTGGGGGAAAATAATTATAAATTAAATCTTTAATACATTTTAAACAGGGTTTTAAGATAAAGTGTCACTTACGTCAAGTTGAAATTGTCACGTACACTCTTTTACACCTGTATAATAAAAATATATTAATTATTTATATGATTAATAACCCTTTACATGTTCATGAGATTATCATAATCCTTTTTATTTCATTCATTACCATGTTTTATTTAGTAATTTAATAAGTTATGTATACATCATATGTTTTGTGGATTTTTGGTTCATAATCCAAAAATATATTCTATAGGATGGTCGTGGTGAAAGGGGTCATTATTGCATTATCTACAAAGCCTTAATCATTTCATAATTATCATTTTTTTACATTATGGAAATTTTATAACTATACCTGTATGGCATAGATAAAAAACTTATCACATCACTTCATGTAGGTGGTAGTCCACATGTATGTCTAAACAACATTATCAATTTTTAATGGATGGAATTGTAATAAATTAGTTGATATATTAAATTTAAATAATTATAATTATGTCATTTAAATAATATATATCAATAAAATTTATAATGATACAAAAAATTAAATGTGTTGATGAGAAAAATATATATCTCTTCATGGAGGTGGAAGTACACACGTCTGAACAAATGATGTTTCTGTTCCACATAGGATGGGAAAAGAGATGAATAAGTTTATTTCATTAACATAATAACATAAAATTATATGAGAGATGTTTATGTTATTATATTGGAATGGTTTGTACAAAATTAGAGGAGGTAGAAGAAGTAATAAAATGAAAAGGCTCGGCTAATGTAACATCATGATCCCTGTGTTGAGGTTCAATAAATGGTTTGTGATGATTTAATTAGGTTTAAGATTTTTTGGGGTATTTTAATACTTTTTATAACCATTATTGGTTTTATTTTATAATGATTTTTAAAAGGTAATATATTTTTTAAATTTAATATTTACCCTTATATAGGTTATGGGGTCCGCGTAAGGATAAGGAACCTCTACCCATATGCAAGACATGTCTCATAAACGTGACCCTAAAATTTTAGAAGAAATGTAATACTAAAACAACATTGTGTAAAGGTAATGGTGAAATAATATGTGACAAAGAAG
This sequence comes from Viscum album, assembly GCA_963277665.1. Lineage (NCBI taxonomy): Eukaryota > Viridiplantae > Streptophyta > Magnoliopsida > Santalales > Viscaceae > Viscum > Viscum album. Next base: position 747,609,281 of record OY728138.1, on the reverse strand, counting down.
GTAAGAAATGATCTGTACAAGTTTCAATACCGTTTTCTAGATGCTATATAAGGATAAGATATTTCTTTCAAAAGGGTAACCACTAGTTTTTAAAGGTTGTGTAAGGGTACCTAGGTGCTTCATAAGGGTATGATAGAAATTTGGTATTTTTTGTAAGGGTAATGTGACATGTATGATTTCAGTGTAGGCTATGTGTAAGTGTAACCCACTACAATGTAAGGGAAATTCAATGTTTATAAAGGCTATTTTATGTATTTTTGATTTTTAAAAGTGTAATACATTTTTTATAATGTGTGTGTATGGGTACCTTGAGAATCATGTATGGGTAAGCTATACTGTGGAAGATTAGAACAACGTTTTTAAATGATGAATAAATATAATACTTCTTACCTATACATGGAGTCTATGTGATGTATAAGGTGAAACCATTTTAACCTAACATAACTCCTTATTTATGGAAAAATATTTTTACAACACTATTTTCATTTTTTTTCCATCAAAACAACATATAACAAAATTCAAGTTATTTTAAGAAATAAAATTTGTCAGAAATTTAATTATTTAGAACTGATCATTGTTGTTAATATTGTTTTAAATTATTTTATTCCATATTTATGAAAGATTCATTTGAAATTAAAAATTATATTGTGTTTTAATTAGGGATTTATTTTAACGAACTAGAGTGCATGTAGAATATTTTTTAAAATACTCTAAACATGGTAATTTTGACCCTTATTATCCACTTTAGTGTATTTTTAATACAACGACTACTGGTTGATTGATATAATAGTTTTTTTTTCATTAACCATTGGGAATGTGATTCCAATTTTTTCTTATGGTAGATCCATCAGTAGTGATTTTAATGTTATAATTAACGTAGGTGATTTCATAAAGTAATTTCTATTATTTAAAAACATTTATTATTATATATTTTAAATTTTATTACCAATAAATTTATGGATATTTATTGGGGATGTTCAAAAATGATTTTGAAATGGAATCATTTTTGTGGTGAAACCCTTGACATTGCCTATTGGAAATTAATTTTTAATTTTTAGTAAATCTTATTGAAATAAAATTATTATTTAAAGAAACAATTTTGTGAATACAAAACGAATGAGTTATTTTATAATTTTAAAATATATTTTTTGATGATTTTTGATAAAAACCATTTGATTATTTGTTTCTAAAATGTATGTAATAATTTTTTTGATAAAAAGCCAATGATATTTCTTTTCAAAAGGGAATGTTTTGGAACATGAAATTGAGTTTGATTGAAATTTTGATTGGAATAAATTAATAATTATTTAATGAATTGTTACCCATTTTATATTTTAATTTATTAAAATCACATGATATTCAGGGCAGTTTATTTGAAATAATATATGACAAGAATGTATTAGATATACCTAAAAATGGATTGGTGATGATAATGAAAACTAAGCTACTTAAAGGAAAATAAATATTTCCTTTGGGATGATGTCCAAATTACATTGACTAATTAACAAGGATTAGGCATAGGAACTTGTGCATAGTGAGATCTTTACTAAACTAAGATGTGTATGAATCCATTTATAACATACACTCATATATCATAAAATTGGTTCTATAAATGAAAATTAATTTATATGACAATTTTATGTAGTGTTTCTCTCATTTTAGTTTTTATAAAAATACTTATTCATTCCCCTTTTGAGAAAATGTATATTCATGTCTACTTGATGGAAATGTTATTTGTACGAGTTCTATTATTATCCATTGATTTTTTTTCAAACATGTTTTGATATAAATTATGAAAGTATTTCCATACCAAGATATACTTAAAAATAATCATAAATAGTTTATCCTTTTAGGGTATATTATGAAATGATTTTTGAAAACATATTGGGCGTTTTTATTGACAACATACCTCTATATTTTGGAATTTTTAGATTTTATTATCCGAGGACTAGTTAAGGGGATGGAACCACTCGATATTGGTGTGTTTACCTAAATTTCAAGACCATTGGAGTTGTAATAAATTGATGGAGTTTATGATGATTTTTATTACTTTTTTTGATACTTGTATCTATGTGTTTGTGGAACCTTATATCCTATAGAGTGTTTTTTATTCCAACAGTTTTATCGATTCTTATCTAATGTATTAAAACATACTATACAAATGATGGTGAAATCAATTCATATTTTCTCATATTGATTCCATGGTACTTGTTTCCAGCATTTTTGTATTGGGAATGTTGTTCAGGCAATGTAAGGGTTGGATTGAGTACTACTTAGGATTTTTATCGGGGTATGTTTGTGATAAATTTGTATAAAGGATGTTAATCCTCTTCATCTATATATGTTTAAAGTTTGGTATAGGATATTAGAGACATAAGAGGTTTGTAATGAATGTGTTAATGTCTATCTCTCATCGTAAAAATCCTAAAATTTCCATGAGTTGTTTAGGAAAAATGTATTTGATGGTATTTTGAGATATGATTATAGAATTTTACTATCATTGATCTATGTTTTGTGTATCCTTATTGATATTTAATTATTTGATTTTATGATCGTATATATTTCAATGTTTTTTTCATTGTGATCTATTGATGTTGTGTGGTACCATACCACCAAGAATTAGTTTAGACATACCTCAAGAGGGATCTGTTGACGAACCAAAGAAAAATAACCCTTTTGTTTATCAAAATATTATTGATGATATTGTGTGTGTGGTCCAAGATCATGGTAAGTTAGCAACCGTTGTTTCTATTTAAGATACATTGGTTACACCATGGAGGGGAGATTACAATGATATGTCCCATGATATTCTTCATCTCAAACTAACATCTTTCCAGGGATACATGATCCCCATAAGGTAGAGTATTTGTTGAATATTGTTGATAAGATCATTGAGTTTTTATAGACACCTGATTCTATCAAGGTGAAATGTGATTCCTTCAACATTGAGGGTCTAAGAAAAATGTGGTGGGATTTGATTAATAAAATGGGGAAGAATATGGGATTATAGTGGAAAGACTTTATGTATCTTTTTACGGACCATTTCTATCTGGATTCGATGATGTTGGATAAAAAATTAGAGTTCCTTAAACTCGATTAAGGTTATCAAACTACGACGTTGTATTTGAACCACATTGTAGAACTTGTTATCTTTTTATTAGTGGTGGTAATTAATGAGAAGCATAATTAAAAGATATTTGAGATAGTTCTTTAACCAGATATTTAATCATAAGTTCTTTTAAAAAATCACTCATTTTATATAGAAATATTATATATAGTTTTAATAGTGTACATTGACTTTGATGGGAAGTTAGGGTTAAAGAGTGTTCTTCATACTCATAGTGGGAGATAGAATAGTTAATTTAAAGTGAATAGGAAATTAGTTTGGCCTTATGGTAAAAACCATGGTGGTGGATCTTAGTAGAAGGCCTCTAATAATTCATCTACACTATATATAAAATTATCTTTTATGTGATATCAGTGTAGTATGGTTGGGCTCACGAGATGTTCATGAATGGAGGAATCGAAGAACCTCATATATTATGTATGATCTAAACATTTACATAGGATTTTTCATGTTTTTACATATATGAATGTTAGTACAAGATTATTATTATAGAGATACATTGAAAAGTAAATAAATTCTTCATGAACGAAGGGGGTTTGACAACTAGAAAGTCTTATGATGGTTAGAGGAACCATTACCCTTTCATCATCTATAGTTCTATGTTTATTAGATAAAAATAAATCTCATAAATTAATATCTATCTATATTATGGAATTATTGAATCCTCTTATGAAGATTAACCCTTATATTATGTATAATTCTATACCTCTTAGGGGAAAATTTAGGGACTCTAACATGTTTTTTATACATTATCTTTATCAGAATTCATCCATTCACGAGAAATTTTGGTTCTAGATATGAATTATTTGGATTTAATTCTTAGTATTGATTGTATGATCTCTCATAAATATCATATCAACTATTGTAATTTATCGATTTCATTTACTAGATTTGATGGAGTGAGTTATCTCTTTCGGGGAGAATTAGACCCGTAGTTGAGTTGAAGAAGACCACCACTTTCAGAGGTGATTAAGATGTCATTCATGTTTGCCTTTAAACAAGAGTATGAAATTTTATATAGTGAAATTACTCTAGTTACCCAGTCTATTTATAATCCCTCATACCATATAGAACCCACTATGTATCTATTGGAATCACCAATGATTTTTATAAGAAATCCAGAGATACACATTGACAATGTGTTGAATACATAAATATAAATTGGGTCACATTAAAAAAATATGTTTTTGTTTCACAAAATTGATACTTTTTTGACTAGTTTAAAGGGGTTAAGTGCTTCTCAATAACTAATATTAATTTTGGTTATCACCAAATAATGATCCAAGATACAAACATTCATAAGTCCACCTTTATGATAATGTATGACCATTATGAGTACCTTCTTAGGAATTTTGGTCAAGCAAGTTCCCCAAAAGTTTTCATGGCATTGATGAATAATATTTTCAATGAGTACCTATATACCATTTGTTTTGTAATTTATAGTTGACATATTGTATTAGTCTATGATTGAGGTGGACCATGTATTTCATCTGAGAGTGTACTGAAAATATTGGGAAATCAGAAATAGTATTCTATGATTTCTAAATGAAAAATTTTGATAGGGGAAGAAAAATTCATGTGAGACTCTGTTTCTAATAAGGGTATTTCCATCGATCCTAGGAAGTTAAAAACAACCTTGACTAGGGAGGAAACATTGAATGTGTTCGACATTTTAATCATCTAGATCTTGGAAAGATATTATCACCATTTTGTGATGGATTTATTTATGTTATATTATATGAGTTCTCCTCTTAGTAAGAAGGGAGTAATGTTTTTTTAGTATATTAAATGTCAGGATTCCATTGATTTTTTGAAGTGTCGGTTGACTTAATATACTATTTTATCTATTCTATAAACTAAAAAGGGCTATGCGAATGGTAATGATGTATCACGTTCAGTTTTAGGATGTGTTTTTACATAGGGTGATCACGTTGTGGAATGTATTTCTTGTTATATTAGAACACATGAGAAGAACTACCCCATATAGAATATTGATCATGAGGAAATGATGAATACATTAATGTGCGGAAAAAATTATCTTTTGGATGAAGGTTTTAATATATAAACTAATCATAAATTATTATGTTATATATTCTCCCAATAATAATTTAACCTTCACCAAAGATGATATGTAGAGTATAAGATAATATTTTTATTTTGACATTGTCGAGACTCATGGTAAGGATAAAATAATTGATGATACTTCGACCAAGAAATTTTCATCCCATTTCATGAAAGGATTATCTGTGGAGTGTCTGTTGACATAATTCCTTCCTTGTATGAATTTGGTAGTCCATGAGGATGAGACAATGACTAATTTAGTGAGAATTTTCCTGAGATACTCACTTATTGATTTGATTATTCTAAAACAACAAATTGATAAAGAATTTTGGGTCACTATTGTTTTTTATATGGTGGGTAGATCATCAATGAGAGAAATTTATCTGAAGAGAGTATCATATGATTCTAAATATGTTTATTCATTCTGAAACATTCGAGGAAGGATCTGACAGGAGATTTCAATTATTTGTAGTGGGTGTTACATCCCAACACAATAAGATGTTTTATTATATGAGAAAACATATTTTAGGGCTACTTATAAATTAGGTAATTATTGATTTTTCCTATCATTATACCTGTCAACATATCATGTTCGTGCACTAGAGGCCTTCAGGCTTTCATCAGCTTCTTCTATTGTATACATGGAACTGGGATGAGTTATCGATGGAATTTTTGGTCATGTATTTACATAGACCACATGAAAATAATGTGATATGGGTGGTGATTGATCGATTGAGCAAATTGGATAACATTATTATCATTAATGATCATAATAAAGTTGAGGAATTTAGAAATTGGACTATCTAAGAGATAATAAAATTTCATGGAGTTCCATTTTCTGTCATTTTTGATAGAGATCGCTCATTATCATATAAATTTTTTTGAGAAATCCACCAGGTAATGTAATCCAACGTAAATAATAGAATTCCATGCCATCATAAAATAGAGTATCAAATGGAATGTGTGATTAATATTATTGAGGATCTGATATGTTCTTGTGTCAATGACTATGGAAGAGATTATGATATCCATTTGGGACTGGATGAGTTTTTCTATAATAACAGCTACTGGTATTTCATTAAGATGGCACACATTTAGGGTTCTTATATATGACCATGATAATATTATATTTATTTGTCTGAGGTTGGTAAATCATTCCTAATAGGACCCAGTCTAGTCCAAGATTTGGAGACAAATATTGAATTTATTCATTATGGAATGGAAATGAGATAAATACATTACAAATCCTATACTGATCACTGTAAAATATCATTGGATTTTTGATTTTCCTTAGGTTACTAAAGGTTTGATCATAGTTAGGTCACAACCAACTATTAAAATAGGTAAATTTAGAACCAAGATACATGGGACCATTTTATGTTGTTGACAAGTTTGGAAATGTGTCTTACAATTTGAATTTTCCTCCACATATGGTATCAATCCAGAACTTGATCATTGTGTCAGAGATCATAATGTATCTATCTAATCGATCTCATGTCTTTATAAGGGAGGATATAGATGTGGAACCATATTTACCTGTGCTCAAGATAACAGTTCATATAATTTATTCTCTAATTAATGTTCTTCATGGAAATCCATAACCTTGGTTTAGGTTTATGGAAATTGAGTTATGATTCATATGAGACATGGGAGTACGAGGCCCTGATTAGATAATGGTAGCCTTATTTCATTATTATGGTCTATTCTTGAGGGGATTTATTAGGATAGAAAAAATTTAGGAAGTATAGAATTATAGAATCTATATCTTTTATTTTAGGCATGTTCTTTGTTTGTGATGTTGTCTTTTGGTTTCATATTTTTTTGGGACTTTACATACTATTTAAAACCCTTTTTGATTTTGGTGTATACGTTTTTTATAATAAATATAATATTTAAGTGAATATATAGCCTTATAGAGGGAATGATGTATATATAAGGGTAATGACCCTCTATACAAACACATAAAGTGTTTCATAAAGGTAACCCTAAAATTTTGAGAGTTTCATAAGGGAAAAACACTACTATGTGATTTTATGTTTGAAAACCCATACACTACATAAGGTTAGGTTTGACTGGAATATGGGTAAACACAATATTATATATGTTGTGTACATGTAATGTATGAATTATGTAAGGGTAAATAAATTTTATAATGGTTATGTAAGGGTACCTATAAAATTTTTTATGATAAGAAAGAATTTTTATACGATGTGTAAGGGGAACCTCATATGCTTAAGTGTAGTATATCTTATGTGTATGGGTAACATGATTCCACCTAAAGGTAACAAAATGTTTATAAGGGTAGATCATTTTTTATAATGGGTGTGTAAGTGTACATCAGGCACTGTGTAAGGGTAAGCTGCACCGCATAATGGTTGGATGGAGTTCTAATAGGATGCATAAAGGTAAAATACAGTTCCCTTATGTGGATGATAAGAGATGCGTAAGGGTAAAACTTGTAAGCCCTTTTAAATTCCCTATTTGTGGGAAAAATATTTTGAAACCTGATTTTCTCCCCTCTTCCTCCAAAACAACATGTAACACCATTCAAGTGATTAAAAAAATATCCTTAGAACATTATTTTTTTCACAAATTATTGATTGTAAATACTATTTTAAATGGTTATAAACCATTTATATTCATGATTCAGTTGAACATGCAAATTAAATTGTCTATTAATTTGGGGTTTTCTTTCAGTCGACCAAAGTGAATGTGATATTTTTAAAAATACTCAACATTGTGTGAAATAGGTTCCACTTATCCTCTTGAGTGTTTTTTAAGACTACAAGCTACTGGGTGATAAAAATTAATGTGTTTCTATTTTTTCCATTGATTTTAGTGAGTATATATCATTATAATTATTAATCTAGATCTCTCATTATGGTCATGAATAATTATAATTCGGGTTAATGATTTTAGAAAGAAAAATATATAATCTAAATCCATTGTTTCTTATATATTTTAAATTAGTTTTATAATCAATTTTTGGAGATTGATTTTATATGTTGAAAAATAGTTTTTGAAATGTCATAGTGTGTGTGATCAAAACCTTGATAGTAACTACTGAAAAATAATTATTGAATTTTTAAAAATGTTATTTCATTATAATAATTATTTGAATCAGGAATTTGATAAATTGAAACGTAATGAGATATTTTATTATTTTAAATGATATTATTTGATAAATTTTTATAAAAACCAATTGATGATTGTTTTTTGAAATGATAAGAATTCAATTTTTTATAAAAACTCTATGATGTTGGTTTTTAAAAAGAAATAATTTTTTTGAAATTTGAAATTGGGGATGATTGAAATGATTACTAGAATGATTTAAGAATGTTTTAATGAATTATAACCCATTTTATAATTTTTATTTTCTTGATTCACATATGATTCTAGGAAGATAATTGAAAATAATATATGATTTGAATTTATTATACCTATCTAAAAATGAATTATTAATGCACATCCCAACTAAACTAGTTAATTATAGGTAGATTATCCCTCATATGTCTTCTCATAATTCTTATGTCTTAGGACTACTTACCATGGAATGTATTAAAAACATGTGCACACCATTGTCCATACGACACTTAGATGTATGTAAATCCCTATATAAACATCACTTAGGTATCTTAACCATGGTTTTTTAAATGAAAAATATTTTAAATGACAATGTTATAAAGTGGTTTACTCATGTCTATTTTGACTGAAATGATTATTCATGTCTCTTCATAAAATTTTATACTCATTCCTTCCTTTATAGAAATAATTTGTATAACATTAGTATTATTATTATACAATGACAAGTTTCATCAAGCATGTTTTGATATGAACACTGAAATAAATTCCCATGCTATTTGTATATAAAATTTAGAATAAATGGTTCGTATGATATTGGTTACTTATGAAATGATTAGTGAACACATATTTGGATTTTATGTTTACACCCTACCATTTAATTTGGGTGATTGTTGATTTTGTTAAACTAGATATAGGAAATAGAAGGGAACTACTCAGAGATAGTAGGTGTACTAGACTTATTGGACCTTGCGAGTTAGTAGAAACTGATGGGGTTTGTGTGAAGTTTGTCTTATCATTCATGTGACATGTATTTGTGTTCTTGGGGAACCATTTCCCTAATGGTGTGTTCTACATAAAAATAGTTTTATTGATTCTAATATTAATTATTTTTTAAAACACTTGTGGGAAAAAAGTTTTATCTTCTCCGAAATTAATTCAAAAACTATTGTCTCTAGCCTATGGGGATGAAGAATTACCTTTGGGTAATGTGAGGGTTTTATTAGGTACTATTTAGGTGGTCTATCAATGTTTTTTTAATAACAACCATGGATTTTCATTCATAAATATCACATATTTTTTGATTAATATTCAATACATTTCATTGATACATTTATAAGGACCACAATGGATTAGTGTCTTCAGAAACTAGTTACAAAATCATCTTATTTAATGAATTATCAAAAATATATCGCATAATGAACATCCCATTTTGTACTATTTATAACTTGGGGTAAAGAATAATAAGGATGGTTGATATCATATTCTTAGTAAGGGTAAATATTAGATATATAATTAAATGATCATATGAAATAATAATATAAGAATAATGGTATGTCATCATGAACATAACATAAAATGATCATACCCAACCCATCATAGATCATAAACATGGTTAATGGCATAATGAATTATCATTCAAAAGACATTGTTCATAAGAGTGTGAAATCATCATTATTCATGAACCAAAACATCATGTCATAAAAATGTGGCACTAAAAAAGGTCTACAAAACTTTTCATTTTTCAAATTTAACTTCATAGATCGTGAAATATAGTATATCATGACTTGTCATCTACATGCCATTTTGGATCATGAATATCGACTTGTTTCCCTCTGTGTACCAAGATTGGTGTCTTATTTTTCATTGTTATATCATGATATAAAAATCTGTACCTAATAAATTGAAGGGAGATATAGGTCCCACACATCACATAATGAAAAAATAAATATGTGTTCTCCAATATCATAAAATATTTATCACAAAAGAAACCCATGTATAGAAATTTTCTTCATAAAAAATTCATCTAATCCAAATCCATGAGAAAGATTGTTTTCATAAAAAAATAATCATTATATAACCCCAAGATAAGATATAAGTTTCATAATATATTATCATCTTAAATATAATGAATCATTATAAATAATATATGTTGTATCATTGGATCATATACACAATAAATATTAATTATCATCAATGTATTTCATCTTAGATAGAAAATTATATTAAAAGAAAAAATAACTTGGATCATTTTTTGAGGAAAATAACCTTTCTAAAATTATAAATTCTAAATATATTTTTTATATATAACTATTTCAAAATAAAAATGAAAACCTATAAATTAATCTTTAAATAATTTATTTTTCATGATGAAAAAATACCATTCAATCCATACAAGTTAAATAAAAAATTCCTTTCATATTTTTAGTAAAATCGAAACATACATTTTTTGGAATGTTACATGAAGATTAATTTTAAAACTAATTGAAAAAAGTGAAACATGGTAATTTTTTAACAAATAAATTGTTTAATGTTATAAAATGTAATTTTTTAGAAATCATGGATATGGAAGAAAATTTGATTTTGTCTAAAGAGATAAATAAAGTCAGTTTTATATATAACGTTTTTTCTAATATTGGGTATATAAAGAGAGTAAAATTAAGGTAAAACATGTATTCTAGTTAAAAAACCATAAGATAATAGATTCATGATTTTATTTTTTTATATATCCCAAAATTTCATCATCAAAAGTATAAATATAAACAATCACAAAAAATGTTGAGATTATATCATATAATCTTTATAACTTTCATATCATTTGAATTTTAGACTCTATTAAAGAATAAGATCAAATGAAACTTTAAATTCCATTAATATAATTATATTCAAGATATGAAATATCAAAGAGTTAATATATATACACCATATAATAGAATATTGTAGTATAACATAAGATATGTCTCAAAGAAGGCAATTTGAAACAAATATCCTTTACTATAAGTATCAAATTATTTTGTACACATTAAAAACCCACTTATAATAAATACAAGTTTATTATAAATCCATTAAATAACCATAATAATTTGAAACATACCATTTATGATTCAATTGCGGCCTTTTATTACATATTCATTAACAATTCCCCATTTAAATGATTTTTTAGGTAATAACTTATTAATTTTTTTTGTATGTTTTGGTTTGGTATTTTTGGTCTTTTTTAAATTGATTATGGTTTCATAATATCAATAATCTTAACCATGATATAAATATATTATATATATTCATTAAATAAGTATTCATAGTAAACCATTAATGTTATATATAGGAAATGAATTACATTGTTTCTGGAGAATGTAGGTTGTACGTACACATGAAAATTGTTTCCATTTTCTCGATAGATGAAAAAAAGTAAAAAAATGAATTAAAATTATGGGAATTTTTTTATCTCATATATATCAAATTTTATCATTAATTCTATCGTTATTACGTTCTATGTAGAGCTTGAAATAATTACATCTCTTCATGAGGTAGTAGTATTCCTTATAAATGAGCGATGTTATCGCATTATCAAAAATTAGAAATTAAGAATTTATATGTAATATTATAATTATAAAAGTATAATTATGTCATAATTTTCATATAAATATGTTAAATCCATAATTATATCCATCTATGAGAGGTGGTTATGGAAAATGAACTACATCAGTTTGTGAGTCGGTAGTCCAGCGTACACATGCTCAATGATTTAATTTTCCACTTGATGGAAAAGAAGATAGATGTAAGTATTGAAATTAATATATATATATATGGGATATAATTATGTTTCTAGTTCATAATTTTCAATAGGATTCTATGGTGGTTTAGAATAAATAAAAAAACAAATTTAAGAATCTCACATGATCATCATAGAAGCCCTTTAGGTTTATAAGTAAAGCCATATTTGGAGGGATTACTTATCAAATGAATGAGTGTAGGATGAGGTTATAAAATTAAGTAAAATATTAGGTTATTAATTGGATGAATCAAATAGTTTTTTATGTTTTAATTGGACAGGAGAGGGGGTGTACTTTTACATGTTAGAGAGTGGAGAAACATGAAACTTTCAAAAAGAATATTGTTTATGGATATTTTTTCACAAGAAATAAGACTAAAAATTGGTCATTATCTACAATTTTAGTTTCAAATGTGGAAATATTTTTATAAAACCTGTGTTGGATATGTTTTTATTTCATTTTATTATTTATCCTTTTAGTTTAACCCTCAAAAAACCTCTTTTAACCTCAACCATAATAATTAATTTTTACTATTTATATTATTAATCAGGGTAAATAATTAAGTTACCATCATTAAATAAAATAAACTTTTACGATTTAAAATTTAAAATCCATTTTTATAAATTCAATTCATATAAATGTCAAAATATATTTTAAAATTAAGTTATCAGTCAAGACTAAAAAGTGGTTTTCTAATGAGAAGATATTCAAAATTTTAAAAGGTTATCATATCAAAATTCAATATTAAAATGATTAAAATATACTAAACTAGATTAAAAACAACATAATTTATCTAATTATAATTTAAATTCTATTTAAAATTTTTATGTATCCTTATAAATAATTTAAATGAAAATATATTTTTCAATAAAACTATTATTTTTCACTATTCATTAAAAAATTAATCCTTTTAGAAAATTACCAAAAATTCACCCAAACAAAACTTTTTAATTATTATTTGAAACATTATGTTCATTTTGATAGATATATATTCTAATAATATCAAAAAAGTATTAAAAAATGTGTGTGAAAAGAGACGAAATTGATTTTCCGGAAAATGAAGTTTTTCAATGAAAAGATGATTTTATATTAACTATTTCATGAGCACACTTAATTATATAATTTTAATTTTAAATATATATATTGATAATATGTGAATTTTATTTATATCATTTTCAATTAGTTGATATTTTATTTAATTAAAATGAAAAAATATTAAGCAATTAAAAACAATTTGTAGAAATTGTTTTTGTATAAGAATATATTTTTACCAAAATCATGAAAATTATTGTCTAGAATAATATTATCAAGACTATTATAAAGAAAATTGTTCATATTTTACTCTATTAAAAAATAAAAAAACAATCTATACTTTAAATTACTTTATATGAGGAAATAATAGTATTTAGAAAAATGATATTTTCCCCGAAAACCCAATATTTTCAAAATAATATAGAAAAAATCTCCAAATGATAATTCTGATATACTATTTCAAAAAAAATAGTGTAGATTTTATAAGAAAAAGTGGTTGAAATTAAATATTATATCCATTCATAAATGTAATATTATTTTGAATGAAATGTATTTATGATGTGTAAACTGGATTTTAGTGAAAATTGTGGTCTTATTTCATAAGCGCTGATCAATAAATTTTTATTTACGAGGACCCGTATGAATATTTTGTAATTTTTTTCATGAAAACATGTTTTTTTAATTTAATGAAATTTTTTAAATAAAATAATATTTATTTGAGAACAAATTCTTAAAATCTCGAGGTGTTACAATCTACCCCCTTAAAAAATTCCATCCTCACAATTTGAACATGATATTGGTAATCGATTTTTTGGAATTTGGATATCCCTTTACTAAAAACCCACATCCTAAAAGATTTGATAAACAATTATCTTAAAAAGAGTAAAAGGGAAAATATGTAGGTCATATGGAATAACACATAACCTAGATTCAAATAGTGAAACATTGGTGGGAAATGAAAATATAGACATAGAAGAGAATAATAAAATCTAATAATTAATAGAGTGTGATAGAGAAAAAGGACATGAGAATTTTAACAACCAGAAAACCATTAATATGTGATGAGTTAAGATACCATTTTCTTATAAAAACGAATTTAATAGGACAATATTTTTGTCTAAATATATTTTTCCTAAATCTTAGGGAAGTTTAACTAGCAAGATAGTTAACATTAGAAAATATACTTACTATATTTATTTCATAAGAAAAATATCATAATTTTTTCAATCTATGATCGATATACCATTCCTTACTTATTCCTAAAATTTATAATTAATGATTAATTTTTCTTTCTTGAGTCACTAAAATTAAATTTTATTGGATAATAAGATCTATAAAATAATGATAATTCATTACTTTTATCTATAGTTATTAGCTAATCGAATTAGATACCATATGATATCGAATATGGATAAATATTCATAAGGTAAAATAATACCTTAATTTCTAAAACGCCATTAAAATTTCAACATAAAACATTCCATAAATGGTTAACCTTAAGACCCATAAAAAAAATAAATTTTATTAACAATTCCACTAAATGTCCCCAAAAAATAAATTTAAAATTAATCCCTCAAATATGATAAAACAACAATTAATTTTCACATACCAAATATGAAAATACATTAATCATGTGTTTTCTTGAAACATGGTAATAACCTTAATTACCATAAAAATATTGAAACCATACATGCTTCCATATTCCTTGAATTAAACCATGATTATTGGATTTATTACATAAATACAAAAATTATGTGAACTCCATAAATGATAACATAATCCTCTTTTTAAATAATTAATTAATTATTTATAAGATTACCAATAATTTCCAATTTACTTTACCCATGTCAATAAACTCTTTATCAAAACTAAAACCCATTTTATCAACTTTTGAAAAATGTTAAGGGCTATATTCCCTCAATAATGTGTTTTTTGAAAAATATACCCTTTCCTTAAATATCTTTTCACAGTCATCAATACCAATTAACATATTCTTGAAAATCCATAATTAAAAACATATTCAGAAAAATCATTATATTTATATATATTTCAAGATTCATAAACATATTTCTTGAGTTTATATACATAAACACTTCAATCCTTCCACTTCATTCTTACACCATTAACTAGGATTCATAATCTTATTCCTTAATAACATTTTCATATAACATGAAATTTGAATATTGCATTAAGATTCATCAACATTAATTTAATGATATTTATTACATTTAACATCAAATATATTGTAAAAACATCCCAAACATTTCATATGTCATTCATAGTATCTTAATCATTTGATTATAAAAATTACTCCTACAACCCTACTAATTTTCCACAAAATAATTTCCCCAAGGGTATCAATTTATGTAATTCTCTTAATTTATAATTTTAAAACATTCAACCACCAATGAAATCATAGGGAGACCAATTTTCTCATCCACTTTATTAACAAAACTTTTATTTTTTCCTCAAAAATTGACAGATTTGTGAAATAATTTCCCGCACATATATCATCTTCTTATCCCTTTGATAAATTACATGGATTGCTTGTTACCAAAATCATAAAATATAGGAAACTAATTATTATTTAATCCATGGTCTCCACCACCCCGATACACAACTAACACTATCCGTATCATTATTGGTGAGTCTAAAAGTTGGTTAAGGTGGATGTTGTTAATCGTATACCATGACAACTGATTAGTAATAATCACAATATCTTTCACTATAGTAATCATCCAATTTGATTTATTATAAACACATTTTATGTCATAATCAATATTATCATAGTTAATTTTAATTCCCACCATTGAATAAAACAAAAAATACTTGTGTGAGGGACAATAGTTATAAGGGAGAACTACATATTTATGATAAGTAACTAATATGATGTCTAAACCATAAAACCTTATTTTAATTATATAACCCAATATGGTTAAACTTTGTAATCCATGTTTCTTATTAAAATCCATCATGATAGATTTAATGAGTTTTTGAAATTACAAAGCATATCCCCTTAGATTGTTAAACCAAGTGCACAATAAGGAAAATTTTTATGTATCAAGTTATGCTCATTTTTTAACTTTATTACCCCTAGTTGCATATTTAGCAGAACCAAATCAATATGTAAAATACAAACATTGATTTAATGAAATGGAAACTACTCACACTATCCCTCACTAATATTCTTGAATATTTTCATATATATAGAATTATCTTTATTATTATCCTTTTAGATAACCATAAACATATCAATCGGGATATTCCTATATTTTTCTCATCCTTGATTAGAAATATTAACTAAAAATTTATTATATACAAACTATAATGAACTAATGTTTTCATACAAAAATATTACATCTTTTGAGATGAGTATTCAATACATTTCAAAAATAGAAACCTAATGAATGTAATGGTTTATTTTCTTCAAAGATAGGTTATACAATCAATTTATTTAATGAATGATCTTAAATATCTCTCCAAAATATCTTCATGTTTTTTAATATTAATAAACATACCATACATTAAACATTTCATCACAATCTAGGGAAATGAAACAAAATAATGGGTTAGCTCAGATGGCCGATATTGGTAAATATGGGAGATATCAGTCTTTGATTTTATAAAAGAATAATATAATCATAAGGGAATCAGCTTATGAACATATCTTAAAAGGATCATATAAAAACCTATTACAGATCATAAAATTGAGTGATGGAATAAATAATTATCATTCCAAATGAAATTATTAATAAGATTGTGAAATCATCTTCATTCAGGAACTTTATGCTCAAGTAATGAAATTGTGGCACCAACATATTAATAGAAACCATTTCATTTTTGAGGATAACTTACAATATAATAAAACATATTGGATCATTCCACATCACCTATTTACCATTTTGGATCAATACCATTAGCTTTTTACCTATTTTGATCAATCCAATGAGCCTATTTCCCATTATGGATCAAGCTCATTAACATATTTTCCATTGTCATAACATGAGATATAAATTTTTACCCAATGAATTAGAGGGCTATATAGGTACCACCAAACATGTAATGAAAATAATAAATATTGTTTCTAAAATACTATAAAACTTTTATCATATTAAATTACGTTTAAAGAAATGAAATCCATAACAAATTCATCATATCATAACCCATGAAAAGAAATGTGTTTCAAAAAACATTCATCAGAGCATAAACCATGGAAAAGAAATGGTCTCATAAAGATATTTTCCTCATAAAAATAAACCATAAACAAAAAGAATAAATATTGAATATTTGGATTATATCCCCAAAAAATATTAAGTGACATCAAATGATGTCATCATTAATGGAAAATTATTTTGAAAAAAATATAATTTAGAACATCTCTTTTCAAAAATATCCTATCATTGAAAATAACCATTCTAAAGATAAAATTAATAAAATATGGTGGAAGTAATTTTATTTTCAAATAAATTTGAATATTTATAAATGAATATTTAGAAAATTGATTTTCCATGTTGGTGGAAAAA
Source organism: Viscum album (assembly GCA_963277665.1). Lineage (NCBI taxonomy): Eukaryota > Viridiplantae > Streptophyta > Magnoliopsida > Santalales > Viscaceae > Viscum > Viscum album. The sequence goes on along the minus strand of OY728138.1, from coordinate 747,591,684 downwards.
TCATTCATTCCGTAAACATTAATATAAAGATTCCTTTCATATTTTCAACAAATCCCAAACAAGCGGTGTTTTTGACAATGAAATTAAGATTCCTTTTAATAAAGTTTTAAAATTTCATATAGGGTTAAAATTTTCATTAATAAATCCTCTAGAAAATGCTAAATCCTTTTTTGAATACATGTATATAGAAGAAAAAAGGGGTTTCCACTAAAGATATAAATAATGTCAGTTTTCATTAAACACATTATTATAGAATTTTGAGAACATAAAAAGATGAAAATTAATGGAAAAGATTTATTCTGAATACATAAACATAGTATAACGAAATTAATTAGTTTCTTGATAGATATATCATTATATTTAAACATTTAAATAATAACTATAAATAATCCTGATAAATGATGAGAGTGTATCATTAAACATTTACCACTATGGTATCTTTTGAATCATAAGAACTGTTAAAGAATAAAATCAAATGAAATATTAAATATCATAAAAATAATGCTATTATTGTTATAACATTTCAATGTGGAATTATATAAACCCTAAAATATAAGATAGGTTCACAACATAACTTATATCACAATGAAGGCAATTTTAGATGAAAATATCATACCTATAATATCTACTTCCTTCCTACATGTTCAATTATTCTTTATAATCAACATAAGATAATTATAAATATATTCTAGAAACATGTACATATTTAAAATATTATATTTTACTTATTCATTCGCTTTTATTACCTATTTAATAATAATTCTATGTTAAAATAATTTTTCATGTAATAAATACTTCATGTTTTACGTAAGTTGTGGATTTTTTGGGTCCTTTTAACATTATCATGGTTAAATTTTATCCATTTTGTTAAAAATAATATAACATTAATATATATTAATTATATATATATATTTAAAGTAATCCATTAATTTTAGTGATAAAAAATGAATTACATTGTTCATGGAGATAGTAGGTCAAATGTACACATCAAAATTGTTTACATTATCTCGATGGGTAAAATAAATTAAAGTTAAAAAATATATTAAATTTAAATAATAATTTTTAATTTATATATATCACATAATATCATTAAACCTATCCATGTTACCTTCCATGTAATATCTGATCAAATCACATCACTTCGCGAGGTGGTAGTCCACCATAAACATAAGTGATGTTATCATATTCCCACAGAATGGAAATTAAGAAGGTATATGAAATATTATAATTAGAGAAGAATATTTATATCATTAATATCATATAAATATTTTTAATCCATAACTATATTGAAGAATAACAGGTGGGGATGGAAAATTAAAAACATTGATTTGTGAGGCGGTAGTCTGCCATACACACGATTGACGGTTTCGTTACCCACTTAATGGAAAATGAGACATATGTAAGTCATGCAATTAAAATAATAGAATATAAGTATATGTAATATAATTACGTAATCATATAATCATGGATGAATATTATTTGAAGGGGGTGGAAAAATAAATAAAACAAAAACACATATTAAATATTTTTACCACTTCTTTGGAGAACCTAATTAGGGTTATACCAAAAGCACTCTTAGGATGGGTAAAAAATGAGGCCTATAGGACGAGGGTATGGTATTATGGAATATATAAGGGAATGTATTTACCCATAAAAATGGTTTTGGAATTGTGAATTGGAGAGGAATGTGGGTGTCATTATATAAGTGGGGGAGAGGAGACACATGGAATATTTTTAAAATAAAAATGTGTACCCATGATTTTCACATGATTTAAGGAACCCAAAATGGTAATTATTGATAAATAAATAAATTATGGTTGATAGATATTTATAAAATGGTTGTTATAAAAGTTTTTATATCACTTTACCCCTTGTCTTTTTAGTTTAACCCTCTGTAAACCCATTTTAACCTTAACTATGGTAATACATTTTACTATTTTTACTACTAATTATTTAAAAAAATATATTTAACTCATTATATAATATTAATTAAATTCAAAATTTTATTAATAAATTTATAATAACTGTATTCACAAAATTGTAAAATTGTAATTAAAAATTAAACTTACAAACGCTACAAAAATTAGTTTTCCAAATTCAAAATCTTCAAAAGAATAAAACATTTTTATATCAAATTTCAATATTAAATTTATTCGAATGACCTAAATTATATTAATTATAATAAAATTTATCTACTTTTATTTTTCAGAAAAATTATAATTTCTAATATTTTACTAAAAATTATTTAAGCAAAATAAAAATTTTCAATAAAACTAGTAATTTTTACTATTAATAACAAAATTAATCTTTTTTGGAAAATTCCAAAAAAATCACCCTAAAATAATTTGAAAATTATTATTTAAAAATGAATGTTTTTTTGAAACCAATAATCTAAATGTTTGAAAAATGAATTTTAATACAAGTGTTCAGAATTCAATCGAAAATAGTTTTTTGGAATATGCATTTTTTCATGTAAAAGATGATTTTATATGAACTTTATAACTAATAAAATACATTTCAGAAATTTAAATTAATGTATTTATCTTTATAATAAATGAATTTAGTTCATATAATTCATAATTAGGTGTTAATTTAGTTAATTAAAATGGAAAAAACTATGGACTTAAAAACAATCTCTAGAAAATTGTTTTTTAGGAGTAGGAAAAGACTTATACCAAAGTAATAAAGAATGATAATAAATAATAAATTAATTATATTATTATAAAAAAATAAGATATATTTAAATTTATTGAAAAAATAAAATAATAAAACCATAGTATATATTTTTTTATTTATGGATGGGAAAATATTTATAACAAATGATATTTAAACTGAAAACAAAATCTTTTCACGAAAGTCAAAAAATTTCACTATAATATAATATTGCTATAATATTTAAAAAACTTTTTATATGTTTTTATAAAATAAATTAATAAATAGTGGAATGAAATATATATTATATCCATAGAGAAAACTAATAATATAAATTTATGAAAGAAACCTATTTTTTTGGGGTAAAATGTCTTTTACTAAAAATGGTGTGATTGTTTCATTAAAATTAATGAATAAATATTTATTTATTAGAAATAGTATATATATTTTATAATGTGATTCATTATAGTTTTTTTACATTTAATTAATGTTTTCCAATAAAATATATTTATATTAATAAAAATTTCATTAAATCATTAAGTGTTATAGTTCATCATAGTTAAGAGGATTACCTCATATTTGAAGAACCACATTCAGATATCTAATTAAAGACCATATGGATGATTTTTTAAAAATAACATAAATAATAAAATATATATAATTAATTGTGGAAGATTTTTTATGAGGGGGTTATCAAGATTTGTGGAATAAAGTGGTTTGAATAATAGAAGAGAGACAATGTGAATTTATAATGATGGAAATGAAACACTTAGAGTTTCATAAAATATTTAAATTTAATCATTTTTTTCAGGAAAAAGTGGAACAATATAGCGAACCTTCTCTTTATTACGTTAATATTACATCATTTTGATGATAAAAACATAGAATACTTACATGTGATCTAAATTTATAGTATCTTAGGAAAAATAAGATAATACATAACTTTTGAAAAATAAATAAAAAATTTATTTAAATCCTTCTTCTCTAGCTTCTAATTTGCCCTTGAATTCTCTTTATTATAACTAATCAGTTGAGGATATAAATCATAAATAGGTGAGCTAAAATGTTAGTAAGGGGATAGATAATAACTTTAATTAATATAACATGGGGTGAGAATAATCATTATCATCATAACAATGGAATAGTATCATAATCATGAAGGGAAGAATTATGAAAAGCCAAGGAATATGAAAATGGATTAAAATGAAACATCATGTATTTGTGGTCAACTACAACACATTTTTGTGGAAGAAAATAACATCATCTTCACATATATTTCACTTTTATCAAAAGATACACCGCATTAATCAATAAATTAGTGATCTATATAATTTCTAGACAACCCATAACATCATAACATTTATTTTTCTCTATATAATTTTGGGATCACCCGTCACATCATAAAATTTAAATTATCATGCATACCACATAAAACAAACAGAAATATTAAACATTAAATAACCCATAAAAATAAATGGGTTTCAATTATTAAATCATACACTAATAATCTTTGGGTTCCCAAATTAAATATCAAATAACATACTTGATATATGAATTATCAACCATGACAGAAGAACAAACAAACTCAAGCTGTAAAAAAGGTGTGTTTTTTGAAAGAAGAGTTATTTTCTAAAACATTGTGTTTTTTATAAACTCATGTATAAAACATTTATATCCAATAAATAGGTAGATAATGATAAATAAATTATATTTAATGAATGTTCATACTGAAAAAGGGGTGAAATAGGGGAAACCCAATGAAATAGAGTTGTATTCGAGAATTCCCCTTACCATGTGTCTGAAAGCATTATTCACATTAATGTCATGTATAATCATATATGATTCATTAATTAAAAATTAAAGAACATTTTATACATTAATTTTATTCATTATGGTTTTATTAAGTTAATTTATGGGATTTTGTCTGTGTTATAGTGTTTATTTTCATTGTTCGAGAGTGTTCATCTTCTTAGTTTTCATGATCGGTTCAATTGTATACTTGAATGGATGTTGATGTAAAATATGGATAAATATCCAGAATTATTTTTTTATATTATTAATGATCTTAAATAAGATAAATTATTTTATAAAAATATGGTTATTTTTAATTAGGATAAATCATTATAAAAACGTTAATGATAATCATTTTAGGATAATTCTGGCAGTACTTCGATCACAATGAACTCCTTTTTTTGTCATTTAATATTAAGTATATGTGTTAGATACATAAAATAAAAAGGGTTATAAAATAATAATCACAATATATTTTATCTATTTAACTATTTTCTAAAATCCTTTATGTTGTCAAACGTAAATTAAATTGCATCGTTTCTGATGTCAGTAAATTGACACATCATGGGTAACGATTTCATTGTTAGAATAAAATAAAGAGAGAAAAAAATTGTCAATGGATCTTCCATTAACATGATATAATTATTTTATATCAAGAATAATATATTTATTATTCCTTATTAGTAATATAAGGTGAGGATAATAGGATACATGAAATGAAATTGAAAATAAAATAAAAGAAAAAGGAAGAGGATTTTACCTCTCAAATCTATCCTCCTTGAGAGCCTCCATGGGGACAAGGTTTTGGTATTTTGATGATACCAAGAGCTCCTAAACATGGGGGAGGGTCTAGGAATGATTATTGGGATAAATTTAGTAAATGATATAATCTTGGGTGGTGTGATGAGAAGATGCTGTGAGGGATGGTATTTATAGTGGAGAAGAGTGGTGTTTTATCATTATTATATTCATTAGATTATTATTTTGGCCTAAAACTATGAATATTTTGATAATTATCTCAAAATATCTTCAAATACGGAATCATTTTTAAAGATTAATGATCTTTCAATATCATAACATCAAAAATGAATAAAAAATTCATGTATTTAGAATTTATAAAAAATTATTGTGTTTTACTATTCAAAAAATATTCAAGTATTTATAAAATATCCCAAAAATTAACCGTAACAATTTTTTAAAGTGATGAACTAAAGAGTGTACTCAATTTTTGAAAATTATTTATCTAAATAATATTAATTTAATTTTTAATTAAAACCATCTTTTACTTGGAAAATACAAATTTTAAAATTATAATTGATACCACTTTAAAATATTACTTACGTTCTTGTAAAATTATCTTAAAATCATAAGACATCAAGATATAAATAAATTTTAGGAATATATATATTTTAAAATTAATATTTTAATCATAAAAATGTAATTAAATATTCATGACTTAAAAAAGGATAACAATTAATTAATAATTTTTAAAACAATTATTTTCTTAAACTATGATATAATTATACCATACCTTCATTTACAAGATGTTAAAATTATATCTATACTTCAATGGGTGAGGTTACTATTTATATGGTTGCATTATTATTCATAAAGATCATATTACTATTACTAAGGTCATGTTACTATTTCATCGGTATTGGATCCATAAAGTCTAGAAATACTTTTTTTCACTAATTATTCATTCATAATGTTTTTTTATTCCATATATGTGATTTTATGAGATTTAAACCATATGAAATTAATATATGAAGGGGTAAATTCGTTTGATAAAATTTTGGGTTGTTGCAAAAAAGTGAAAAATTTAGAATATAAGATAGTTTATGGTTGAAAAAATTTCAATGAATTAAATATGGACTGTTTATAAATAATTTTTACCCTTGTCATTGGGTTGAACCCCTTCATTAATCAACTTTTACCTTAAAAATTTTATAAATTTAATATATACTAAAGGTTTATAAATTTATATATAAGGTAAAAATTACCATAGAAATTGAAAATGGATGATATTTTAAACCATATAACATCCCCATTTTTATCCTTAAGTATTTTATTATTTTTAAATGATTTAATAATATATAATTTAGCATGAAATATTTGTAATGTTATTTTAATATCTATTCACATATTTTTAATTTATAAATATAAACACATGTATTAGAATTTAATATATACTACTTAATCACAATTCATATATTATTAATAACCATAAAAATCATATAAAACAATAATTTATCCTTAAATATTAATTTTTGTGTTTTTAAAAATAATTTATTTTGATTTTTCTACTTCTTTCACATGTACTATGTGAGCACTACTTAAGAAGATATGGTACTTATACCATAAAGAAGATTAAAAAAAATAACCCACATAAAAAATAAATTAATTGAATGTAAAATAAACTATTATATTCATTAAATATGTATATTTACTCATATCCATGTTAGGAAAACTTATAAAATATGCTATTTTGGATTTTCTCACCTTTCCCAAACAATGAAAATTAATTTTGATGTGTTTCTTGTTTTATATCTACAAAATTCATAAATATTAGCCAATATAATCAATTACACATAATATTAATTAATAAAGTAAAAAATTGTCTTATTAGTTCTAAAATATTATCCTTAGGTTAACAAATTTTACTTTTCTAGTACTACGCAAGCACTACGTCAACAATGAAAATGGTTTTCAAATTTATCATGAAATAAATTCTAATTTAATTATTTTAAAGTATTTTTTTATTATATTCATATTATATTATCATACATGATACTTTCAAAAAGTTTCATCAATATTTATGCCATATTTATGTATTTAAGATATAACAAAAGATTTCAAATTTCATAACAACATTTTTTTATTGTTCTAAAAAATTTATCTTCTTTAGGAAAATATAAAAAATTAATCCTAGGATAAATTTGAAGTTATCATTATAAAAACTATTATTGGTTCACCAAATTAAATTATATTTATTTGAATAAATTATTTTTAAAATAAACTTATAAAATTTGATAAATTTATTTTTTCCGGATATATAGATTTTTATATAAATAAAATTTATAACCAAATTAAACACAATAACAATGAAAATAAAAAAAAGTGTATTTTTAATCATAATATACACATTAATATTAAAAATATATTCAAAAATAAATGGAACTTTGTAAATACTTGAATGGAAACCATAGTTTTTTTTATAAAATTGGTATTTTTCACTATTCACTAAATAATTAATATTTTTAGAAAAATATTCAAATTTCACCTTAAGATATTTTGGTTTTTCTAATTTTAATAATAATATAAATTTAATAAAATAATATATCTAAAATTTTTCTAAATTAATAGAAATATTCTCTAAAAAAGAGAAATAAAAACTAGTTATGATGAAAACATATTATTGAACCATTAAATTTATTTACTAAAAAAATGAGTTCTTATTTATTATGAATTAATTAATAAATTTTTATTGATTATAAAATTTATAAATATAGTCTCTAATAATATTACTCATATTCTTTCTGGCCAAAAACTATGTCATAACTATCACATTTAAAAAATATTTTTTTATATTATATCATTTTATCTTAATGCTTGGTGTTGTATTTTTTTTGAAAGAAATCAAGAATAATATTCAATGAAAATAAAATTTTAGGGTGTTACATTCTACCTATTTGAACATATTTTTTATCTAAATTTTATCTCCTTTATGATGAAACAGTTAAAATTATTTTTTTTAAAATTACTTATAGGGAGTAGAAGTTAAAACATATAATTATTAATTGAAACAAACTTTGGATATTTTATAATAGCATCATTGAAAAACCGAAATACTAATAAAAGATAATAAAAAATCTTTTAAAAAATTTGAGAAAATAAATATGAAGGACTTGTGGAATAATTGTTTCACTTAAAAATGCATGGGTCCTTGGTTTAAGAGCTAAGGTTCTTGATGCTTATAATAATTTAGTCATTATGTCATTTAATTCCTTTATAATAGGTTTTACTTTATTTGTTCCTTTTTTGAGTTTTTATAATGGGGGTTCAATTATGGTTGCACAATCATTGAATCTCGGCTCACCATTTTCATTACATAGAATTTTCCAATGGATCGCACATCCAAAAAGGGTACAAACTAAATTTCCAATGGTAGGTAGTCATTTGATTTTTCAGAACCAATATCACATAGGAACTCGCATTGGTCAAGAGGATGAGAGGTTGGTCTTATCACACCCTGTTGGGGGGAATTACTGCCTTTTTAGGTACTCTATTATCAATTTATGATATGTTTGAGAATATATTCTTTAATCTATATATGGGAATAGTTACCCAAATAAAATGATCATGTTTTGAATCCTTTTTCATGAAAGGTGGGGTTCTACTAAGGAGACCATTTATTCGTATCTCAGTTTATTCAGCTCTTTCCCATTATCTCTTAGCTATAGGTAGTTAATTATATTTTCAATCCATATAACTTGGTAATATAGTGTTTTCTTATATCCATGGAGGTGATTGATATTTTAAAGATTAGGTTGAATATTTATGAGGTGTTTTACAAACCTTGTGTATAATAGGAATCAAAACTCAAATAGTTTGTTTAGAAAGTGCAACTTAATATCATAAAGAACCGACTAATATGAGAGAACAAAGTCATTGGGTATTGATATAATTCCATAGGATGGTGTCTTGCATATCAAGAGTATAAATACAATAAAATTCATCATAGTTCGATCTACCATCTACACTCTAATGGCTGATGAAGAATAATTAATCCATGTGTGGGTTATTTCCCCAAGCTTTACCAATACATGAATTACTTTAGGACATACAATGATGTGTGTTACCTTGTATAGAGAAAATAATAATAGTCACTAAATTGGGATTACAAAATGAGGATTTCTAATACAGGAAAGACTTATGATGAAAATAATATGATGGTTGAGAATCCCTATGCCAATGTGAGCCATGCTCAATGTGAGAAATGAGGGATTACAAGAAATCAGACTCACTACATATGAATATTGGACTTATGATCAAGGTATGCTCTAGGGAAGTGTCTAGTATGGAGAAAAAACTTTATGATGGAATCATATATACCCTTCTTAAAGTATAAATCAGAGATCCATTAGTTTCATTAGTTTATCAATCCACTAATGGATGAGAATGAATGATGTATCCATATGAGAGTTTGGGTCCCATAGGATAGAGTGTCTGAGACATCGAGGGACTTACATCTAGGTGGATACCCATTGGAGATATGGTATTAGGATGGAATCCTATGTATCCATTTTGGATAATTATCCATGTTCTCATAGTTTAGTTTGGGTATGTATGGATATATCGAATAGAAAAGGCTATCATATCCTAGGGTGTCTGTCTGATATGAAATAAGTTCCTACCTAACATGTATTGAGTGTTTTTATGACAACGATGAAATATCTCATGGTGATTTTCATGATTGACATTGTCATGTGAGAGATCTGTCAGATGATTTCTATAGAATATCCATAGAACTATCATATGAATTGGTTGATGCATCTGAGGGTATTCATGTGATCAAAAAAATGTCAAAGGGTGTAGTGTGATAAAGAATGGAATTTCAGATGGCCACCACACGAGTTTAATGAAATATAAGGATGGATTCCCATGAATTGGGTGACATTTCTAGAGGAATTTTTAAGACATGAGAGATATGTCTATAGAACTAAAAAAATGGGATACATGTCTAGAGGACTTATCAAGACATGGTTGACATGAACAGAGGACTTCTTAAGACTTGATTGTCATTTACTAATGATTTCAAATGACATGGGTGACATGTACATAGTACTTGACAAGACATTGAAAATATGTTCATCATAAGACTTGGTTGACATGTCCTGGAGCTATTGAATGATATGGATAGTTTATGTGAAGCACATGGTGCCTTTTCATAAAAATTAGGATATCCTTATTACCATAAATAATTAATTTTTTAAATTAATTATTTCATATGTGCCACATGTTTCATCAATAATTATATTTTTCATGTTTCTCATGACCACACCAATATGAAAAAGACCCTTCATATAGTTAGGATGACTAGACGGAATCCCATTAAATGATCTACAGTGAAACCATGTGAAGCACATATTCAGTCTGCATGATCCCTTAGGCCATTATATGGATTTTATATAGTGGAAGACCCTTGTGATGGCATTGATTTACGCATATATAATAATAATATTCTGTTATCCCATGGGTACACCATGTGTCTCATGGTTTATTTTTATGCTAATAGTGAGGAATTTATAGTCCTTTCTACCCTAGTTATGAACATCCTTTCATGACATTTATATCGCATATATAAACGGGCGTTCCTTGAGTGAGTATCATATTATTCACTTTTCATTATCATTATAGGGGCAACTCTTGGAATTGTATAAGAATCAATGGCCATGAGAACACTCCATCATCACCACATTTTTTAGACCCATGGATTATCATAGAGATATAAAATAATCATCTTCAAAAGTGAAGTAGTATTTTCATTGTTGAGATATCATGTCTGATAGTCATCGCGATATAAATATTTCTATAAAATGGCTTTTACATGAATGATGAAAAATTATTTGGGGTTATTCACCATATTAAGATGTCTTGGAAGAGGCCTTTTGTGAAACCAAGTTTTTGTGTTGAAGGCCCTTCACGTGATCAATGGTGATCACACGAGGTGTATAGCCCCTTCAGAAGAAAAACAGAAATATCTTATCTTTATGAGTGTATTCCACCTTTTCAAACATTTTATTATCTATATTCCATGATTATTTTCATTTTACCATTGTTTTTCCATTATGCTGTTTCATGATTAGTAGAGGGTATCATGATGGTGTTGAAGAATTTTCACGGATAGTTTCTATGGTTGTCTTTGAAGCGCAACATGATCGTATTGAAATTTCAGTGGTCTTATGAAATATTGATATGAAATGTATGGGAGTATTCATGATATTAGGTGGCCCATTGGAAAGTATTTCTTGTGATGAGGCAAAAATTTTCATAGGCCCATTTCATGATAAATTATTCTTGTCAGAGGGATTTTGTGGGATCTAAATGTAATTCCCAAGGACCTCAATGTGATCAATGCTGATCAAATGAGGCAGGTAACCCATTCATATTAAAATCAACATATATTCTATTCATGATAGTCTTCAACCATTTTCAAAACATTATCATATATTTTACAAGACCTCTTGCATGTTACCTTTTATTTTCCATCAGGGAATCAAAATATTATTATAGGATCTCACGATGATGTGCGAGCATTGTAACATACAATCGCTCCGCTTATCTGTGATGCATCACATGATCAAATATCCATATGCAGGTATTATGAAAGATCAGTAAAAAATGTATGGGAGACATCAAGAGACTAAGTTTCATATTGTAAAGGTTTTTGTGTGTTATTGAGATACTTTTCTAGGGACCATTTGGTGATCAAAAGGACATGTTAGATAGATTTTGCGAGATCAAAATAGTATGAACAAGGACCGATGTGTGATCGACAGTGATAAAAAAGGTGTATAAACTCTTAATAAGAAAGACAATTTTACCTTTACCACCTTAAGCCTTCACTATTTCATTTATATATCATTTTTTATGGGGCACTTCGAGAGATTATTATTCATATATCATCTAATGTGTCACATGACCAGAGTATCTCATCAGGAAACCATCACATGATCGTACGTTCTTTTCTGGATGCCATCACAAGAAGAAGAGATATCATCATAGGGGATTTGTATGATTATTGGGACTCACCAATGTAGATTCATGTGATCATCTATAGGTCATGAATGGTACATGATTCACATGCGCGTCCTTCCCAGGGTCATGTGATCATTTTTCCTCCAAGGGATTATTCGATTCATGTGATTCAACATTCTGGTTTTTATGTAGCTATGCTAATACATCCCTTGTTTTGAGAGGACAATAATACCCATGGTTCTAGTGTTACTTCAATTCTATAATTTTTTTTCTTATTTTGTGTGATTCAACAAGTACCCAACTTAGGAATGAGGTTTATAGGAAAAAAGGACTCGATTTTGAGGAGAGTAAATTACCACCTGCATGCTTGAGGCTTCCACTAATCAGTTTCACAAGTAGTTTTTTTCTATTTTATGTAAAATTTTATATTTTTCATGGAATTATATAAATAGATAAGTGAGTGGGAAGCTCATTTAACTTGTTACTTGAACTCTATAGCTCTTGAGATTTCCCATGTCATGTGACTCCTTCGCAAGACATCAGTACAAGAACTATTTCTAAAGGCCTCATCACAAGAACTCATTAATATTATATGGTCATGGTCTCTCTCCATGTGAATTATTAATTTAAAATAATGATCAAAAAATCTACGAATCTACTCAATATAATTTTATTAAACCTTGAACCATGTCCTTGACTACATGGCTATCTTACTGGATTTGCATGATCTGTTAGATTAGTTCCATGGTCTCTTAATCATTATGTAGTTCATGGAACCAGCTAAGTTCATATGATTTCATGTATTAAGTTATTTCATATGATCATGATATTCTCTATAGTTTAGGCTATTAATGAGATTCTATATGGATTATTACATTCACTAGACCCATATCATGTCATGTGATCATGAATCCTTTTATGGTTCATGTGATTCATTAAAATTCTTCTGAGTTATGAATAAATTATGATAGGGTTACTCACTCATCTAAAATAATCTATTTATTTTTGTACTAGTGGATTTTAGTCATCAGACATCTTCCATTGCAGCTGACTAGAGGGAAACAATTACTATGAATCAAAATACTGATTCGAGGTATCACTTGATCTACAACAATGAGGCTTTGAAGGAGCTTCTACCACTTTATCATCAAAGATACCCCCTTTCATACTGAAATTCTTTATATTTATTCAATCTATTAAATGATTCTATAATTATTTCACTTTATAATATTCACCCATATTACTGGATTTTATCTTCCCTTGAATGTATTTAAAAAAAAATCTCCATGGATAGTCAATTTGTTTTCACACCACTCAAATGATTATCTCATACGTTGGATAACTCCCCTTTGGGTATAAATGGTTTTTATATCACACATAAATAAATTAATCATAGATATTTATGCATACTCATCTCATCTTTTAGAAATATGAGAAGTAGTTGGAGCTTGAAATGGGACTTGAAACTTCCCCATAATTTCTCTAATGAATGGGAATGACCATTCTGGTCCAAGGAGAGCTTCTCCAAATTCTACATCTAGATACATAATATTCATCATTATGAGAAGATATAGGCTTCTCATTTTTCCATGTATTATTTTAGAAAGTTCTCAAAGACATGATTTTTTGGTGTCTTGGAACTAATTCCTTTCATATGTCCCATGGAGGCGTAAGGATTATCCATTGAGATATTTATATTCTTAGTAGAATATCTCATAATAAGGATATGTATGATGGATTTAATTCTACTATAGATGTCTTGGATGCCCCTACAAAAACATTGACCCTGTCAAGGTAAATTCTCACATTAGTGATAGAGAAATTATGGAAGGAACCGAACCTATTATCACACATTTACTCTAAGGATTGGATCAACATATCCCCCTTATATAAAAAAACTTGACTAACCACTACACGCCCTCATCGGTTCCCTTTTGGATAGGTTTAAAATATCATGGGCTTCTATTTGTCCATCCTTGTGGCTTGGGAGTATGATTTATGGAGAAATAAAGTGTGGTGAGAGGTATCATAAACCCTTTATCTGTAAGGGTTTTATCCATGTTTTTGAACCTGTGGATTTTTCCAATCGGGTATACACAACTGGGAATTATATTGGACATGTTAGTGATGTAATCTTGATTAGAATAGGCAATTCCTCGTAATATATCTATTCTGAATATTTCTCTCCTTTACTAACTCTCTGTTCATTTTTAGTAAAGCAACATCCCTTACAATATTGGTGTCCCATTCAATTTTTATTTGTCTATATAAGAGATAATATTCAATGTTACAAATATCATAACACAAATAGAATCCCTAAATATTTATTATTTACCAATATGTTGAATGTTTACGGGTTTGAGATGATTCCATTATGTCCGAATAAGGTTGTTTACATGTTGATTTGATATGTTTGTTTCAACTTCACACTCCATCCTGAACTGACCATGCTAGTTATTCATATTGGAAGTTGTTCCCTTAATTAAAGTTCACATAAATTCCTTCTCAGAGATGGGGTCCTTTTTCGAATATAGATGAAATTATTATTTTTGTCATATAGAACTCATTGGATCAACATAAAATTTGGATGTATTAAAAAAAATTACCCTCTCTCTTCAGCAAGATTGAGGGGATAATTCAAACATGGGATCATTTACCAATGTTATATTATGTTTGAACGTGAAGACATAAATACTAGGATTATTAATCCACAAAATAACATCCCTATATTTATATATTATGACTATGACTAGGCTTGGGTGGATTCCAACCATGGTGGTGTACTGAATAGATTGGTCTATCAGGGGTAAAATCCATGTGCCCCATGAAACCCCATATCTTTAGAAACAATGGAGTTGATTAATGATCTAGTCAAGTCCCAATGGAAACATTTTAATCATAGTGATGAATATACCAGTAGTTGGATAAATATATTTGGGGAGTCTGTTCCATAAATATCAGTGATGGAGGATGCATAGATTGAACAGAGCGCACATGAAGCATCCTATCTTTCTTCATCTTAAGCACAACCAACTATTCCTTCTTCCGAAATTCCCACCCCATTAGTTATAGAGATCTAAATATCATGAAGGAAAATATGTAATAAAATCCATGTCTTGATTACAAATGATCACTTAGGGGAAATTCATGACCAAGAAATATTTATTCTCCTACTTTTTCAGGATCTGGGGGTAGGTGGGTTTGATTTGCAGCCAATGTATGATATCGTGTGAAAACATTTCTGGACTCCAATAATGTTTGTTGGTCACAAACTATTCTAGTATATTTTTTATGACAAGAATCCATTGGTTTAATTAATAATAGTTGCTTCATCGGTTCTAGAGTAGATACATTAGATAATATCTCAATTTTATGCCTAGAAGGATGAATTGACCACACATATTGAAACATATCAGAAGATTACATATTTCCAAATTCCAATCTTCTGATTTTAACATTCTTATTGGTTACCACTTATAAAAGATTTGAGGAGTTTTCCAATTTCATCAAAACTCTTAATCCATAAAAAATAAATAAAAAAGATGTGTATGGTACTTTAACACTTATTTTATAGTTCTTTCTAGACTCTGGATGATTTGGAAAATTCCACCAATTGAATTCCTTTTAGTATGATCACAAGTAGTATTTTCTTTATGGATTCCTTGGAGGGGATCCTAAATATGGAGATTCATCCTTTTTTACATGATCAATAAATAAATATTCTGATCATTATAGGATGTAAAGGGAATATTAGTTTCTTGATATAATATGGATCATTAATGATACCCATCATTTTCATAAAACCATGTGAGCCCAAATTCTTGTATATTAATTCTTAACTCATAATATATTAATCATGAAAATTTCTCATGAATTCCCATCAAAATGAGATTACAAATTTATGTTCCTAATTTAGTTGTCATGGGATCACAATTATTAATAGGGTGATTTAGGGTGGAATATATGTCCCATAGGGAGAATAATCTATATTTTCTAATGTCAGTGGGCTTTGCGAGCATATATTTGTTTTTTCTAGGGTAAAAAACTGATTTCTAAAAACATTTTATATTCTAATATATTATTTTCCTAACTTTTACATATGTTTTATATGGGGGAAACTTAGTGGTATTGGGATTTTATTTTCTAAAGGATACCATTTTATTTGGTTTTACATGAAATGTTTTGTGATTTTTTTAGTTTATGGGTGCTAAATATTTCTAAGATCACAGAAAGTGTAATTCCAATGGACAAAGACATGAATTTTTCCCAGGACTCTTTTTTGGGTTGTAGACATTGTGAGAACTATGCATACATCAGTTGGTATCTTAAAATATTGAAAACCTGACCATTTTTTTATTTTAATTTAGGGTCTTCCAACTCACACCAACTACCCCGAGTAATATATCATTCATGAGGTAATATTATTTGTGCAAGTTAATATCATTTGGTAAAT
This sequence comes from Viscum album, assembly GCA_963277665.1. NCBI lineage: Eukaryota > Viridiplantae > Streptophyta > Magnoliopsida > Santalales > Viscaceae > Viscum > Viscum album. Next base: position 747,575,027 of record OY728138.1, on the reverse strand, counting down.
AAATTTTCTATGCGGTTTAACATTATGTAATTAGGAAATCATCTTTTTGATTTAATTTCATTCAATATGATCATAAAATGATATACAACATAATTTTATACTACTTGGAAATGATAAATGAATATAGAATGGGGTAGAAATATTGGGGATGGACCAAAAAACACAATGGTGCTGAGTTATTTTGTAGTGTTTCTAGAGATCATGTGGATTATTGTTCCTTTCCTATAAGAAAGAGATACATATAGTTGGTATGTTAGATACCCTTATGAATTAGACCATAGGGATTGCATTCTTGGTCATGTAAAGAGGATCCCCATTCACTCCGAAGGGTTATGGCTGATTTTTTGAAGATGATATTAGGTATTGGTAATACTCTTTGGAAATCATAATCAACCATGATATTTGTAATATGGGTTGTGTAAATACTTTGTCTAAAAGTCTGAACTTATGAACATTGAATGGGAAAAAATTAGGTGATAACCAAAAAACCTTAAACTGTTGATTTCCACCATATTACCTTCGAGAATTAAGAGGATTAGAGTCGTATCCTGGAAGTAAGATATTCTTCATGTTAATAGGATAGATTTACTTATAAATGGGCTCATAGTGATTAAATTCATGATCATGTAATGGGGATCCCCACACTTTTACAAGGTCCTTGGATAATTTATGAATAATAGAATGTATAGATTATGAAGTTGGAAGTGTGGTGAATATTATCCAGGGAAGGGTATTGCCACCCTAGGGAACTTGTGATTTTAGTTGGGACGATCAAGCCACATGCCATGTGGTTTTGAGTCACGTGGTGTGGGACATAAAAAAATTATCGAATGGAGTGTCTCATTCCATCATTGAGAAATTGTATAACACAAGCTGATGTAATGTTGAGGATGCAGAATCCTGTAAAATAGTTTGGTTATAAGGATTACAAATCATGGTTTTGGAATATTTGATGTAACTGTAGGTGGGAACCAATGGGTATAAGTTAGAAATTAGTAATGGACCAGGTTTATAATATTACACGTGTTTAGATAAATAACTCCTAGATTTTAGTTGGCCCTTCTTAGACCAAAGGTTCTATTAGGATAAACTAGTCCCTGTTATCAGTTTTCTACATGTAATATTCAAGAGAAGATAATACAATGTTCTATGAGGTTTCATGAAAATGATATCAATTTAAGGAACTGGTTGATTCATCTTATAATTAAAATTCATAATTGTGGTATATGTAAAGTGTAATATTCATGAACGGTCTGAGAACCCTAAAATACGTGTTTCCAAATAGTGGAAAAATTATCATGGAATGATGATGTAAAAAACGATTACAGTCACTTTTTCCTGGACTAGGGGGGGCATCGAGAAATGATTTAATTTTACCTGGTCTATAAAATGGGATTTATGAGATTTAATCCTTTTTTATATATGTTGTAACATTTTACAAAACTATAGAGATGACTAGTTTAGTGATAAGTGTGTTGACAATTTCTGAGGAATCGCTTTGCGTGTTTTCATATGGAAGAGATTTATGTTTCCTTCACTAGAATATTTAAGGACATTCAATTTTCACCATTAGAGAATAAACTATAATGACATAAAACATTGACCCAATTGCATTTAGATTAAGTTCATGAGGCACATAGACCCAATGTTACCCAAACACCTAATTAGGATACCCAAATTTAAGTGTTCTATAATATCCTTTTTATTAGGAGATGAAAAAATTGAAAATAATGGCTCAGTGTCCTTAGGTAAGGAGTACATTTATGGGAAAATCATGTTAAGGAATACCCAAAACTCCTTATGGTGTAGAGTCCCACAACACTTATGTTAGGATTCACAATGATTAGAAAACCCTTCCTATATGGCCAATATGAATATAGTTGGTGGGTCATACCCCTTATGAATTCCATCTCTATCATAGTAAAAAAGAGAGATCTATTTTTATTTATAGGGGTCATGAAAGGTTTGAAGTAACTTGATGTGCCCGATACATGATGTGTGATTTATGGGTTGAGGTTCTTACGAGATGAAGAAAGAAACCCATATGCTGGTTCACCAGTTTCTAGTTCATGTGGTCCTTTGAAAAAAATTATTAGGAATGATGATTTACACACTATAACATCATGTATTGGGCCATATCTATCATGAATTTTAACATAGTATAATAATAAATTATTCCTATCAGTTAAAAATAATTATTTAAGGAAATTTTATTCAAATTTTGACATCATACAAGACAGATGTGGAATGTGATGAAAAATTTTGAAGGATATCCATGGTGAATATTTTCACTAGTTGGGGGAATTTAGATATAGTAATCACATTTTTATCCACACATCAGATTATTTATGGATAACCATATTCTGAATCCCTTCCTGAAAAATTTTATCACTTGCACAAGAAAGTCATACATAGAACTGACCCGTGTATAGGTAGAGTGATATTATATTACTTGACCCACATTAATTAGATTTATATTCAATTTTTATGGATTTCCTTGCCTGTGTTTCCCTATGCTTATTGTAAATATATTAATTATGCCATAATTAGAACCTTTAAAGAGATCCCATGTGTAGATCTAAATCATATGTAGAGGATATGATTATAAGTGATAGAGACCTATAGATATGACTGAAACGAAGGATCCAGTTGCCAATTTGTATCCTATGCTAATAGGAATAGGGAAACATGTAGTTTTTAGATAGCTTCATAAATAGGTGCAAACCATATACATGAGGGATGGATTTTTATCATCTATATTATGTTTAGAACTATGAATGGATTTTCGATTATCAATATGTATCATGTGATAAATGGAATCAATACATATGTAGTTATTGAAAGGGAAAATATCCACACAAGTCATACCCTTACATAGAGGGGGAAATTTATCACATTTACTATTGTGGTCAAACCCATGAATTGAGATTGGGATGTCAGAAAATATCCAATAATTGAAGGAATCAAGACACACATTGTTTATAACTGGTAAACTCACTATGTTAGTATGGCCCATATGCATAAGAGGGAATTGTTCCCATTAATTATTATGTCTAGACTCAGGATCTGATATCTGAGCATCACTATGTATCCCGTGATGTTAGGTATCAACACACATGAAATTTTTGAATGGGAAACTTTATATACAATGTTAAACCATATGTTGGGGGGGGGGGGAGTTATACTCATTGACTATTACAAATTGACTTAATATTGTAGATCGAAGCATCATTCTGTATCCTGTGATGGTTGGAATCAAATTACACATTTTTCATAAATAGAAAACTTTGTACTCATGTTTGAACCATACATAGAGGGGGGAGGGTATTTTTACAATTAATCTTGTTTCTAGACAAATGATTAGAGATATGAGAGTCAATTTGTATCATGTGATGGAATTAATCAAGACATACATAGTTCTTGAATAGATAAATCTCCATGCACCTCTGTCCCATGTGCCAAGGGGGATTTTTCCTGTATATTATTTCAAATAGACCCAATAATGGTGATATTGGAATTACTATATATCATGTGATGGTAAGAATAAATCCACACATATTTCATGGATAAATAATTTCTAGGAGACCAACATCAAGGATTGTGGTCCTCTTAGGAAGGTTCTATAGTAGTGTGTAATTTTATGTCATTCCAGAGATATCAACCATGTAATTTAAAATCATGTAGAAAAGCCTTATGTGATGTTATTTAAGGTCCTACATCCATAAGAATACTAATTATATTATTAATAGACTTGTAAAAACCTTGTGGGGCATCCATTATTGAATTTCATAATCCTAGGTATCTTATACATGGTGTTAGAAATAAGAAATAGCCAAGGTTTCTCTCAAAACACAAACATGGTTAAAATAAAGGATATAGGAATTTAATGTTATATAGAGGTTAGAATAAGATATATGATCTATTATTATCTATGTATCTCATTATAATGAGAATCAATCCACACATAGTTCTAGGAAAATGTTAACATTGAACATGAAGGATATCAACTATGCAGTTCTGCATCAAATAGTAAGGAATGAGGTTACCCGATGTGGAATAGAAAGAACTAAGCCCAAGAAAACATTATATGAATTCATGAAATCATCTAGTGAGAGGAATCCAATGTTTTTAATATGAGAGTCCCTGATCTAGTTTCCCAAGTAATACTATTCATGGTTAATAGTGTAATACTATGATTTATTATCCCATGATGAAGACTTTGTCATATAGTTTAATGCCTTGGGATCGAGATAATATATTTTGGCTAGATTATTAATTTGAGATCTAGGAATAACTAAGTATCTTATGATTTAAAGAATCAAGCCATGTATAATTTGTGAGTTTTTTGATTTCTTATGCGGATCTAACTCACACACAAGAAAGTGGGAACTTCATTGTTCTTTTGAATAGATGTAGCTCATATGTGATGAATCATATCTGAATTAACATTTTCTGTACTATTTAATGTCTTTTGATTAGGATGAATGGTGTCATGTAGTTTTAGTTAATACTACTTGTACATTTGGTATCTTATATTTTTAAGTCATATTCGAAGACCATGGGTGTGTTGTAGTTTAAGTTCAAATGACTAAGACCATGGTGGCTGTGTAGTTTGATATTTTTCTTCCATAAATTATTTATTTTATTTTAATATTATGTGCTAGTTATATATCATGAAATTTAACATCATACTACCAGAAAAATTTCCATGATATCTAATGTTATGTGATAAGGACATATCTATTTTAAAATATAATTTCAAGATACAAGGATGTTTTATATACGATTTAACATAATGTGGCCAGGATATAGAAGTATTAACAATAGTTATAAAATTTATTTATTGGGAAACCATTTCTTGTTGGGGGGAGTGACATGTTTCTCATACATTGTGTCAAATGAGTAAGCTCTGTTGAAAAATATCTTATATATGATGTTGGAGATTACCATTTGGGTTCCATAATTAGAGGCTTCTATTATGGTATCCTTAGGGTTCTAAGAGACCATTCAAGTTCTTCTTCAAGAAACAAATGGTGTTGAATCTATTTATTAATATCTTGTTTGAAATGATTCTGATGGAATTTGAGATTGTACAGTGTGGAAAACCATTTCTCATTTAGTTTTTCCCACTCATCTATCCACTTTTATGACTCCTCATCATATTAGAGTTCTCTGTAGACTTATATTCAAAGTGATGGAATCTATACTTCTATGGAAGACACTAACTCATTTTGTACACTAATGAATATAGTGTTTCTTATGTAGTTGTACATGTGGTTGTATGATATGACCCGAAATCATGGAGTAACTTTTCTAGACAGGATTTATTTTCCTTATCTACCATCATATAGAGTATATTTTATAGGGAATATTAAAGGGCTCTATTTTTCCATTTTCCAAAGCATGATTGGAGGATTAATTGTTGATCTCATTTATTTTCACCCGCTAAAATTTATTCAACTAGTTAGAATAGATGTTTGTTTCATTTTCCATCAATATAATGTGCGTGAATCCAAATTTGGTGATGATATTGGATTTGATAATTTTATTGATATTCTTCATCCTGAATTCCATGAGGGTATTTCCTCAATATCGACCCCAGTTTCTCATACATGCATACTAAATATTATCAAATGTATATCCATTAGAATATAAAAACATATTCTTGAGCACCATAATAGTTTATTATATTTGGAACTTAGAACAAAATTTTCTAATCTATCGAAAGATATTCAATTTTTTTAAGAAATATCTTTCCATATAGTACTCTTTATAGACATACCCTACATAAATTTTTTTCCTCATTACCTGGGGAATGGAAACATAATAAAGGCTGATCTCATATCCTTAGTAAGGGTAAAAAAGTTAAATACATAAATATAATGTGATAATATGTGTATGAGAATGTGAGGACAATATATGAACACCATACCCAAAACATTGAACAAAAAAATCCATAATCATGACATAATGTTTGGATGTTTTTATGAAATTAATCATAATTAAATCAACGAACATGAGTCAAGAGAGTATAATATTAATATAAGTCATATAATTGGTGAACGTAGATAATCATATAAAATCTTTTCCTTAGTAGTAAAGGCTCATTGACTAAACATATTAAGGAAATCCAAGGGTGGCTAAACCTCCTGGGTGGGAAACACTCCCATACCCAGAAGAATCCCTTTATTCATATTTGAATGGGTCCATTCCTCAAACCATCATAGTAGCCATGGTTTATGCCAAAGACCATCATAGTGGAAAATTTACCGTAATGAACTAAGTTCACTCCCCATTATAGTCATTTCTATCTCCTGAGATATTAATATTTACTCAATGCTTTGGAGGGAGATATAGTTCCCACCCATTTTTTGTTAAAACAAAACCACCATCCTTAGTTATAAAAAAGTCAATATATTTGGTTATAATGTAACTAGCATCACATAATGGAAATTAGTCATATATGTGCCACAAGATCATAAAACCTCACCATATAATAACCTATGAAATGAAATTAGGTTTATAAACATTTCATTATATCATATCTTATGGAATCATTTCAATATTTAATCATATCATAACACTTAAAAAGAAGAGGTTTTCAAAAATAAATATTCATTTTATAAACCATGGAAGAGAAAACGGTTTTAGGAAACTAATATCATTATAAAGATTTATCCATTAAAATATTGAATAAAAATTGAATTCTTCATTCATACCCCTAGAAAAAAATATGTTACATCAAATGAATTCATCTTAGATGGAGAATAATTTTGAAAGATATATCAGTTTGAATGTTTCTTTAAGAAGATAAATTTTATTTTAAAATAAATTTTTCAAATTTTTTTAAAATTAAATGTTTTACATTGAATTAATTTATTTATAATATAAAAATTCCAAAATATTATGATATAATATTCATGCTGGGCATGTTAATATAAATAATTGTTTTTAATTTTCAATAAAACACAAACATTATTTATTTATAAAACAATGTGAATATTACTGTCAATAAATTGTATACAAAATGAAAAAATGGGTAAAAATATATTTTAAATATAATATTATAATAATAAAAAAACTTGGAAATAATTTTTTGAAAACATTATTTTAGAAGAAAATTGATTTCCGACCAATGATATAAATAAATTTATATTTATTAAAACAAATTCTCAAATATTTTAAGTTACAAAGACTGAAAAATGATACTATTACAAGAAAATATCATGAATAAATATTTTATAATAAAATTAAATTGTTTCTTGGTAAATGGATTATAATATTTTATTATAGGAAACATAATAAAAAATATCCTGATAAATGATGAGAATGTTACATAAAATCTTTACCAATTTGGTAACTTTAAAATCATAATACCAAGAAATTATAACCAAAAATAGAACATAAAATATAATTATAACAACTAATTTCATGGTATTATATGTAAAAGGGGAATCATATACACCTTGTGAAATAATATATGTGCATAACATAATGTACATCTCAATGAAATAATATTGGGACAAGAATCCGTTATCACATTGGTATCTTTTAAACTGTAAACCCATGAAAGATAGATCATAAAATGGATATTTAAATAACAATAATTTTTAATATAATAATCATAAAAAATATTCATTGGTATTATATACACCACATAAAATAAATAGGTGGTGAATATGATATGTGTGTAACAAAAGTAAAAAGTGAGACACAATTCTCTTTCCATAATTTTTGACTCTCTTCACACTCATTTGATCCTCCTGTATGATGAATATGAATTTTTATACATATATTAAAAAATTAAAATTACATATATCATACAATATATGATTTAATTATGTAATTTTATTATCTTCTTGTTAATAATTCCATATTAATGTCACATTTAACGGAATAACAACATTGTCTTTCTGTATATGTCTTGATTTTTTATTTTTGGTATCATTAATTTGATGATTGTTGTATAATTTAAAAAATGTTATCGATGATATAAATATCATATATTTTCATTATATTCATATTTATAGTAATATTTAAATGATAATGACTGAAAATGATATATGTCATTCCTAGAGAGGGTTGGATGTACATAGGCAAGAATGTTGTTTCAATTTTCTCAACATATTGAAATAAAGAAAGGTAAATGATATAATATAATTAAATAATCATTGTAATTTCACATATATCACACATTTCTATCCAAATATTACTTATTACCTTCTATGTAAAGCATGAATGAATCACATCTCTTAGTGAGGCAGTTGTCAACCATACATGTGAGCAACATTATTGTATTCCAAAAAAATAAAAATCATGAAGTTATGCATGTTATAAAAATTAAATAAAAATTATAATATTATAAATATAATATATAAAAACATAAATCCATCATTATGTACATCCTTGGTAGGTGGAAATGGAATAATTAATTACATCAGTTCCCAAGGTGGTAGTCCGCCGTACCCACGAACAATGATTTCGTAACCCATTTGATGGAAGTGGAGATGGTTTTAGGTAATTAAAAATACATAACAACATATAAATATATTTATGTAACTTATTATATTATATATTCATGTTATAATATTAATTTAAGGGGTTTGGTAATAAATAAAACAAAAACACCCTTTGGTGAACATTACATCTTCTTTGGGTATCCTCCGTATGATTTTACCAAAAACCACCATAGGTTTTCTTTATATAAAAACCAATAATTATATGATTATTAGAGGAAATTGGGAATTTAAATTTGGTAGTTATTGATGAAAACAGCATTAAGGTGTGAATAGAAGAAGAGAAGGGGTGACTTTTATAAGTGAGATGAGAGGCACACTAATAATTTTTGGAAACAATGAATTCTACCCACATTTCATTCATGTCACACCGCTCCAATAATAAAACTATATATATACTATAATTTATGAGGGAAAAATATGTTCATACCAGGTTTTTACATGTTTTGGGTAATTTTTAAACCTTATTTTTTTAGTTTAACCCCTGGTAGAACCATTTTTACCTTAATCACATTAAATAATTTTTATTACATTTACTATTCATTTTGGTCAGAAAACAAGATAAACTTATGATATAATATATATTGTTATTATTAAAAATATAGAATCCATTTTTCTATATTAAATTCATATAATTTGGAAAATATTTTATTAAATTAACCCCAGAAATGCAAGGAAAAACCAGGTTTTCAAAAAGAAAATGTTCAAAAGCTAACAATGTTTTTATATAAAATTTAAATATGGAAATAATTAAAACAAAAAAAATTGGATTAATATATATATAATTTAACAAATTTTACATTTAAACCTATTTAAAATTTAATATAACATTATAATTAATTATACAAAAAATCTTGTGTTCAATTAAAATTCATTATTTTAGACTATTCATCAAAAAATTAATATTTGTTGAAAATTATAAAAAATTTACTACAATATAATTTTTAAATGATAATTTCAGAAATTATTGTTTTTCAATTAAATTTTATATCATTTTGAAAAATAAAATATAAAAAAACCCGTAGATGAGATGAAAAATATGGGTTCCAAGAAGGGTATTTTTTAAGAATAAGATTAATTTATATTAACTCTATATCTAATAATAATAACTATATTAATAAAAAATATTGGTATGTAATATATATATTTATTTTAATGAATTACTCATTAGGGATTATTTTAATTAATTAAAATTGAGAAACATTATGAACTATAATGTAGTTTTTATATTATATCTTTTGTAAACTATAAAAATATATATACTAAAATATAATATAAAGTTGAATAAAAATTATTTAAGTTGATTAAATATAACTAAATAATAATATTGTCATTTTAAATCATAATTTGTGATTTTAATTACTAAATTTATTGAAAACAAATTATAGTTTTACTAAAATATATATTTTTCACATTTTACTGAAAAATGAATATTTTTTCATGAATCCCAATAATATATCATTTGTAAATTATGATATTATGATTGAAAAAGCAATGTTAATTGTATCAAATATATTTTATAAAAGATATATAAATTTATTTTAATATTTCATGACATAAAATAAATAAAAATAATTTTTGATGAATTTTTTTTTGATGAATATAATTACTTTACTAAAAATAGATTAATTATTTACTAATAATTTTAAAATAAATTTATATTGAGTAGAAAATTTACATCTATATTTCATAAATTATTTAGTACTATTCATATTATTTTATTTAATAGTTAGGTTATAACATTCATATTTAAATTAGAATTATTTCATTATTCACTGTAGATCAGTGTCACATGTCGTGCACACTATTGATGAAATTAATTGTTTATTGTAATGTAAGATAAAATGGTGTTTGGTATAGAAAGAGTATAAACTCAATGTTATGTGTTATATGAAATATAAAAAAAAATTAAATTCATTTGAAAAAAATATTACAGAAAATATCCTAGTGTTATATTCTACCCGCCTAAAATGAATTTCTCCCTTGAAATTCATTTCAGTCATCAAATATTTAACATTTGAAAATTAATTCATAGAAACTTATTTATTAAAAGGGTTTATAAAACATCATCTTTAAAAAGAAAAATGGATGTGTTAATGCCATATGGAATAACACAAACTAGGTTTCCAAATTGAATAACATAGGTGGGAAGTGAATATTTGGACATGGAAGAAAAACACAAGTATTTATAGACGTGATAAAGATCATTCACCACAATAATGTGACTGGTACAGAGAAGTTTAATGGCCAAAAAAACATAAAACAAAAAGGCATGAAAAAGGTCATTGATATTAGATAAAATCATGATAAAAGGTGATTATTTTATTTCAATTTCTTTTTCTTAATTTGGGGGAGTTTCTTTTCCATCAGGAATGAGAATATATGAAAATGTAATTGATATATTTTTATAAGAAAAATTTCATCTATTGGTTGTTCCTTGTTCAACTTCCACTTCATTTATTACTCAAATAGATGAAAGTTTTCATATGTGAAGGACTAAATAATATTCATAATATAATGAAAATGCATTCCTTCTATCTCTATTTAGAAAAAAGATAGCACTAGCTATGCAATATGAATAAATATTTACATAGTGTAGTAATAAGTTAACATCCAAAACATCATCCTATGTTAAACATAAACCCTTCAATAAATGGTTAACTTTATAAACAATCCAAATTTTAAAATTTATAAAGAACATAAATAAATTTTTCAAAATATAGATAACATTAATCTCTTATATATCTTAAAAGTGGATCTTGATTTTTCACATACCAAACATGCAAATAACTTCATCTTTTATTATCTTGATACATGGAAATAATTTGAATTACCATAAAACCTTATTGAAAAAATACATTCTTCTTCATTCCTTTAATAAAAACACACACTATTGAATATATTATATATGTACAATAATTATGTAAACACCATTGATTATAACAAAAACCACCTTTTCAAAAAATCATTAGTTAGTTCTAAGTAAATCAATACTATCAAATTTACACATTCATATCCATCATCAATTTATCCCAACATCTTTATCTCGTCATCGAGAACATATTAAGGGTTATATTTTCCTCAATCATGTGTGTAAAAAAATTAAAACCGAGCTATTAAATCACTTTTACAGGTCATTAGCACCATTCTAAATATTATTTCACATCCTTATTAAAAAAATCAAACTGAACAGTCCTTGCATATTTTATTATTTTTAATTTCCAATGCATAAATTCTTCAATAATTCCACTTACTTCTCAAACCATTAACATCGCTTCATCATCTTTAACCTGAAAAATTATTTACATTCATATGTCATTTCTAATCTCTTCATCATTAGAAATATAACAATTAATTATAAAACTGTTCATTTCTTATCATGAGATTTCTCTTTAGGACATCAATTTTCATTAAACCTATAGTTTCAACATTTTAAACATTTATTATTTGATAATACCTTAGGGAGACCAATATTCTGATCCATTTCATTAACTAATATTCTCATTTACCCTATGAAATATTTTACTTTATTCCGTTATTTACCACATTGAAAAAATATCCTCATTCATTTGGGGCATTCCATTGAGTGGTTCTTCCCATATTATCGACATATTTAAAACTAAATATTATTTACTACATGGTATCCACTCCTCAAACTTTAAAAATATAGCGAACCAGGCTTAACATACATGTATATTACATAATTTTAGATGAATATTCACAATATTAAAAATTATATTCCAGAGGACTGTAAAAGTTTAGTTTCATTAGAAACATGGACCACAATCTTCTATCTTGGTGAAATATCTACAATGTTTCCCATAAAGATCAATGTATTTAGTAATCTGAATAGGTATACACTACATAATAATTTCTTGATAACATGAAGAAGGAAACATAAAAATGTGTGAGCATAACACTCAATATGGGTAAACATACGAGATATAATGTAACACCCCATGTAAATAAATAATATACATTTTTATATTTTCCCCTATTTGTGAATAAAATTTCAATATTAATTTATAGGGAATGATATGCTCGATGGATTACCCAATACGCAACAACGAGTTCCTTTGAAATCATACATTGCTCCCTAATAATAAAATAATATTATTTTAAATGGTAGTTAACACATAGCCATTGTATTGACATGAATGAATAGAAATAACTAAAATACGATTATATATTTTTGTTAAATGTTTTTACTTTTATCCAATAAATTTTAGAGGCTTAAAATACAAATGAATACAATCTTAAGCATTGAATACACTAGTATTTTTAAAAGATTGTTTTACTACCTTTTAATGGAAACCCATTTTTAAATCAAGCTTTTTCAATTTTATAAGATATATTTTTCAAAATAAACATATTATTTATGATTGGGACATTGAAATTTACCTTGGGTTAATTTTTGGTATTTTTCCGACAATGTTAATTTTTCAATGAATAGTTAAAAATACTGCATTTTACATCAAAACTGCATTTACATATAATTTAATTATATGGTTATATTATCTTTTTAATTTGTTTTAATGTGTAAATAGAATATATTTTTACCATGTAATCCAATTATGGTCATTTGGATTAATTTCATTTTTGAATTGGCCATAAACAAGTGCCAAACTTTTCATAAATATTGTTTCTAAAAAACCCGCTATTTGTTTTGACAACGGGAATTAATTTTAAATTAATTATTGAAATTTATGTGTTTGGAATTTGGTAAAATTTATTACATATTTGGAATCAGAAGGTCCAAATTATGTAATTAAGAGTCTTTTATTTTTGGACATTATGAATAGTAACGACGGTTATTATATTTAATTATCTTGATTAATGAGTAATCAGGTAGTTAAAGATAATAAAATAATATCATAATAATAAAAAAATGACCACAAAATGTGTCCTAAGGCTACTTTTTGTCTCATGTCTGACCATGGGATGCCTTGTGCCAAACGTGGGGGCCCCATGGAATCACTTTTGTGAGAAAGTGACTTTTTATCTTTTTATTTTTAAAGAATGCTAAATGTAACAAAGAATGAATCACCCAAGTAAAATATTTTTAATTTTCTCTACATAAATGATATTTTGGAATATAAATATTCATTGGAAAGATAAAAATATTTCCTACATCATAGTAGTTTTTTCTATAATTTTTAGACATTAAATAAATTAAATTATTTATGACATCATGATGATGCAGTGATGACCTCATTATTTAACGATTTAAATAAAATGGAAAGCTAATGTAAACTCTAAGACCTAAACTTGTCCAAAACCTATTGGGTTGGTGTATTTAGAAACCTTATCACCTTATCCTTGAAAAACATCAATGTGGGTCCACTAAAATTCAAAAATAATTCTAAAATAAAGTAACATTTCTTTACATTCCAAGAGTGCCCCTCCTCTCCTCTTATAAAAGGCCCCCAGCTCTACCTCCTTACCCACACTTTCAAAGACTTTGGATCAGCCAAAAACTGCCCATTATGTCTCTCCACATCCCTCTCTAACTCCTTGAAGCCTCATTTTGGGCAAAAGTCTTCCCAAGGAAGCCTTTGAGCTCAAACCAAAGGGAGTTACCCGATTTTAATGTAATGTCTTCACTTGTGTCCTTTTGTTTTATTTTGCTTCTCCAACCCCCAAAACTATTTTTATTCATTTATTTTGTAACAACTCCAGTATATTCAATATACTAGGATGGTGTTATAATATGTATTTGAGATACACTTACACACACCTTCTTCTAATGGTTAAAGAACATACTGTTTCTGTGGTTAGTGATTTTCTGCCTCACGAAACGATGATTGTTCAATATTCTTTTAACACCTTTAAAGGTGGCCATTATGATGTCACTGTATTTTATATATGATATATATGGTATTTATTTTTACTATATGATTCTGTATTTTATATTTAAACCATACCTTTATTCTTTTCATGTTGTGTAAATGCGATAATTTCATATGAGGAAGTGTGGACTACCGCCCTCTCAAGTGATGTGACTCGTACATGCAATATATGGAATGTATAAAGAATGAAATTAATAAAAATATTTTACCTATATAAAATATATATTATACTGGAATTATAATATATATATATATATATAATTTTTTTAATTCCATTAATATGACAAAGAAAAAATGAAAGTAGTGTTCATGCGTACGTACGGCCTACCGTATCTATGAACGGTGCTTTTCGTTTTTATCTCCAAATGATATGGAATAGTATAAAATGAATATATACTCGATATATATGACATTTTAATGATTAATACTATTCTGGAAATTATTTACTTATAACTACATGGGCAATCATTTTTCAAAGAAGTTCATTTTTGACTCATGTACCAAACATCGGCAAAAACGTCTGATATGAACTAACATTATTAAACAATTATAATAACATTATAATATGTTATATTAACTGAATAATAATATTTAAAGGAGGTCCTTAGGAAATTATAAATTGACCAAATTTTATTACTCAGGAATATAAAGAAACGAACAAGACAACTCGGACATGAGGTAAGGGATCATACCCCTCTCTTTCTTTTTAAGTACACTCTTTTATGTCATTCCTTTTAAGCTCATCTTTCTTATTATTGGGATGTTCTTTTATATTAATCATACTGTACATATCGATTTCATCTGGTGAGAGACCCTATTTTCTCTAATCAATCCATTT
Source organism: Viscum album (assembly GCA_963277665.1). Taxonomy (NCBI): domain Eukaryota; kingdom Viridiplantae; phylum Streptophyta; class Magnoliopsida; order Santalales; family Viscaceae; genus Viscum; species Viscum album. Next base: position 747,559,824 of record OY728138.1, on the reverse strand, counting down.
TGGATGTTTTGAGTGGTGCTGTTAGGCTACCGAATTTTTGTAAGGGATCCAACCTCTCTCTTTCTTTTTAAGTACTCTCTTTTATGTCATTTATTTTAAGCTCATATTTCTTATGTTTGGGGATGTTATTTTATATTCCCCATACTGTAATTTTATGGTCATATTATGATATACCCTATTTGATCTCATAAATCCATTTTTGGATGTTTTATGTGGCGTCGTTAGGCTGCTGAGTTTTCGTAATGGATTTTTCATCTAACTTTTATTCCCGTGACATTTATGCTACTTTTTCCACTATTTCCTTTGAGTGGTGTATGTACTGCCCATTTTTATAAACTTTGTGTAGTATAATATCATTTATGGGTATTTACATCTTAATTTTATGACCCTTCTTCCATGGGGTGTACGTTTCGAAAGTTACCCAACTCGGTAAGGGGAACTTTCACCCTCCTTTTTTTAAAAGACATCTTTTGTTATGTCTTTTAATTTACATCTTATTATGTTGGGATATGATCTTCTATATCCTTATTGATGTAATGTTTATTTCCATGTGATGAGATACCATTCACTCTCTCATCGACTAATTTTCTGAATTTTGAAGTGACGTCGTTAGCCTGTTGAACTTTTTCAAGGGAACTTCTTAACCCAATTTTGATTTCTTTGGGTTCAACTTGTACTTCTTCAACATGTCATCCTATGAATATGTGTGAATGACCTCTGATTGAATAACAATTAATATCCACTTATATTGTCTGTATTTATATTTCTCATAAATAATTATTTGATAGATTTATCCTTAATTTAAGGATACTATCTTTATAATGGATTTCATCTCAATTTACATTTCCATTGAGACTTTATTGTTGTTATTCACCAATTCTCTTTTTTATGGTGTGTATACTGTCCTTTGACATATTATATCATGAATCCCTTTATTCTCATGATATTATATAGTTCGGATTAAATGTTATTCCACAATTATTTGTATTCAAGAGTCTCTCATTTTGTTAAAAAATATTTAACAAAAATATCGTTTTAAATGTTTGAAAGATTTATTATTCTAAACCCTTATCTTTAATGTCCATGTTTTCAAAGTGGTTTTCATTATTTATTTATATGGACATTAATGTTTTAAAAATTATAATTCCAATAAATGCTTCAAAATGGTATGTGACACTTTGATTCAAAAATCTCTTTTAAATGATTTTCAAAAATGGATTGATTAATTCAATATCTTGGAATTAATTATTTTTATTGAAAATGAAATGTTGTTATTGAAATGTTTATATTTTAAATATTTTATGTGTAATGATGGTACTTGAACATTTTACGGGTGGTTACATGATAAACCATATGACGGGTGGAGCCGTGAATACCAGGACGAGTGGTTACGTTATAACCTCCAATGCATTGGGTATGGAAGTCGGCCGTATGAATATTCCATTAAGTATGTATGGAAGTCAGCTGTATGGCTATTCCATTAAGTATGTGTGGAAGTCGACCGTATGGTTATTCCATTTAAGTATGTTTATGTCCCAAGTTACCTTTATATTTTATGTGTTCTTTATATGGGTTTTATGGTAATCTTTTGGTTACAAAAGAGTAAGTAATGATATTTTATTCAGTGAAGAGTTTTTACTACTTCTTAAAGGTGAAAGGTATTACATTGATAAAGTATACATGGTTTACTTGTTGTTTTGAAAAACTAACAGTTTTCATTATTTATGTATCCCTTGCTGAGCTTTTTATGCTCACCCCATGTTTTTTGGAAATGTTTTTCACATGACTTAATGTGGAATAGGGTCAAGGATGGGATCAAGGGAAAGTCATGCTATCTAATACATGGAACTAGACATGTTTATTTTTAAGAGTTTTTATTTTATGGAAATTTAGTATAAGTGACTACTTTGTAATCTTTTGAGATGTAATAGTTATGTCCTAATTCTCTAAAGCTCTAAACATGAAAATATCCTCAATGTGAATTATTAATTTAATTCAATATTAAGTAAGGTTTAAGGCTGGGGCCTTATAGTTGGTATCAATGGTCGGTTTAGATAACTTTAGAGGTAAGGGTATTCCTTAAGCATAAGTGACATTAACATAATGGTTAGGATTTCAGAAAGAGTCCTAGTTTTAGATAAATTGAATGAGTAAGTATATCTTTGTGTTTATATTCCTCTTTAGTACATGATGGTTTTGTTGATATGCTCACACTGACCTTGTTGGTTTTAGTAAATGGCTAGATCTAGCAGGCACCAAAGTAACAGTGGATGTGAAGGAAACAATGACAGTTTTCTGAGAAAGCAACTGAATGATATGGGAGCTGCAATGAGAACTCTTGTGTTTATCCTCAACCAACTATCTGGAGTCATGATTGACCACCTAAACCTTGGTGATTTCTATAAGGCATCATATATGCGAGAAACAAATCCCTACGGCACTACAGGTAATAATAATAAAGGTAAGTGTGTTCAAAAACCTATGTGTCAAATATGTGGAAAGAAACACCTAGGAAAATGTTTCAAAGGGACAGAAATATGCTATAGATGTGGAAATGATGGTCATAAAGCAAGAACCTGCAATGGAAAAAGGAAGCATCCAGTTGACTCGAGGAAAGGGAAAGAAGTTCTTTCTGAGGGATCAATTGAATGTTTTAAATATGGTGTGCATGGTCATTATGCAAACACATGTCCTATAAAGAAGTTTCGGGAATGGGATCACCAAGATTGTACAAATATTCGTTTACCAATACATAATTCCATTCTGATTGAGGATGAAGAAACTGACAATGACCAATCAAAGGTATGGATTATTTCAGAACTTTTGTTTTCCTATTTTGGAATCTTAGGATATGATTCATGATTTTGTTTGTAGGAAAGAAGTATTTCAGAAAAAGTTGGAAAGGAATGGTTAATGGATCATGAAGAATGTTGAATGAGTAGGAAGTCAACATATAAAGGATTCAAAAGTTATGGTGAAATTATTAAGAGTATTAAGTCTCTTTTGATGATGGGGTTACATTAGAAGACTTTTTATAGTATGTGTAACCCTGATTTTTGATATATGAAAATTTTATTCAAGGAAACGTTATCTGTTCTTTGGTGGACATAGTTATAAAGAACCATTTGGGTTTATATGATCCTTACTTTTGAGGTAATTATGGGTTACTATATGTTATGATGAAAAGTGAAAGGAATGAGATAAACATGAGGTTAAAATATGTTATGATGATTATTGAAGATTTTATCTCCTTTTTGTGAATGTTTTAAGAATTATATAGTTTTGGAAAAAGGAAAACACGCAGACCGTGTGACAACCCGTCGCGTCGGACAAAGCTTCGGGAATCGAACCCACAACCAAAGTGCAACTGGTATTTATAGCCTACCACTGGACTACGTGAAGACCTTGGTTAGTTTTAATGATTCTTTTTAGTTATATGGTTGTATGAATTAAGAGTAAGTTGATTTTGGGTTATCTATGGAAATTTATTAACCTATCTTGGAGGATATGTGATTGGGTTAATTACTTTTCAATACGAGAAATTAAGAGCAACTGATGTTGTTTGGAGATAAATGTTACGATTTAAATTGGAAGACAATGTCATTAAATCCTTCAAATATTTGGGTTTCAATCATAGTTTGGTTTAATTTGAAGAATTTTATGGAAAAATTGATTATCGAATGGTCCTCGTTGAACTTTGGGTTTTGTTGGACAAATTTTGGAGATTAAGAATAGATTTTCTTTTTATAAAGGGTCATCCTTTTCCAGATTATCTGATCTTGTACTAACCTTTTTGGTTTTGGTTTTGGTTAATGTCTAAAGACATGGGAAGTATATAGTTCTCTTTTGTGGATTAGGTGATTCTCTATAATTTTATTATAGTACTCTTAATGAGAACAAGTCTTCTTAAATACTCGTCTTTTGGAGAAAATATGAGTTTTTGTAAGGAATCTAATAAAAGTTCAAAGTCAACATGATAAGTGATTATGTTTCCTTATGAATAAATTCCTCAATAAAAAGTAACTTAAAACAAAAATGTTGTCTATTAACTTTTCCTACTGTGGAATAGAATACCGTTTAACCCATTACAAGTTTGTGATTTTCTTGTGGTTAACTCTCTCCTAAACATGTTTTCAATCACTCTCCATCAGAACATGACCCTATGTTTTCTCCTCCATGTCCATTTTTTCCTACATGGAATCTTAGTATGGGTTAACTTGGGTGACCTCTGCACTTATCATTCTTTATTTTAATGTAATTGTTTTACCGTCTCTTGTTCTGATGTGGGACTTTCAAGGATGTTTCCGAGCCCAATTTCAAAATTGCGAGGACGCAATTCCCAAAAGGGGGGAAGGATGTAACACCCCAAGTAAATAAAGAATATGACAATTTTATATTTATCCCTATTTGTGAATAAAATGTCAATATTAATTTAAACTTTACACTATGCTCTATGGCTTATCCAATACGCAACAACGAGTTCCTTTGAAATCATACGTTGCACTCTAATAATAAAATAATTTTATTTTAAATGGTTGTTAAAACATAGCCGTTGTATTGACAGGAATGAATAGAAATAACTAAAATACGATTATATATGTTTGTTAAATGTTTTTACTTTTATCCAAGAAATTTTAGAGGCTTAAAATACAAATGAATCCAATCTTAAGCATTGAATACACTAGTATTTTTAAAAGATTGTTTTACTACCTTTTGATGGAAAACCATTAGTAAATCAAACTTTTGATAATTTAATAAGCTCTATTTTTCAAAATAAATATATTATTTATGATTGGGACATTGAAATTTACCTTGGGTTAATTTTTTTTATTTTCCGACAATGTTCATTTTTCAATGAATAGTGAAAAATACTGCATTTTACATGAAAACTGCTTTTTCATGTAATTTAATTATATGGTTATATTATCTTTTTAATTTGTTTTAAAGTGTAATTAGAATATATTTTTACCATGTAATCCAATGATGGTCATTGGGATTAATTTCACTTTTTAATTGGCCATAAACAAGTGCCAACCTTTTCATAAATATTGTTTCTAAAAAACCCGCTATTTGTTTTGACAACATGAATTATTTTTAAATTCATTATTGCAATTTATGTGTTTGGAATTTGGTAAAATGGATTAAATATTTGGAATCAGAAGGTCCAAATTATGTAATTAAGACTCTTTTATTTTTGGACATTATGAATAGTAATGACAGTTATTATCTTTAATTATCTTGATTAATGAGTAATCATGTACTTAATGATAATAAAATAATATCATAATAATAAAAACAATGACCACAACATGTGTCCTAAGGCTACTGGTTGTCTCATGGCCGACCATGGGATCCCTTGTGCCAATCTTCGGGGCCCCATGGAATCAATTTTGTGAGAAAGTGACTTTTTATCTTTTTATTTTTAAAGAAAGCTAAATGTAACAAAGAATGTATAACCTAAGTAAAATATTTTTAATTTTTTCTACATAAATTATCTTTTGGACTATAAATATTACTTGGAAAGCTAAAAAGATTTCCTACATCATAGTATTTTTGTAATAATTTTTAGACATTAAATAAATTAAATTATTTATGACATCATGATGATGCAGTGATGACCTCATTATTTAACGATTTAAATTAAATGGAATGATAATGTAAAATATAAGACCTACACTTGTCCAAAACCTATTTGATGGGTGGATTTAGAACCCTTATCACCATATACTTTAAAAACATCAATTTGGGACCACTAAAATCCGAAACGCATTCTAAAATAAAGTAACATTTCTTTACTTTCCAAGAGTGCCCCTCTTCTCCTCTTATAAAAGGCCCCAACATCTACCTCCTTACCCACACTTCCAAAGCCTTTGGCACGGCCAAACCCTGCCCATTTTGTCTCTTCACATCCCTATCTAACTCCTTGAAGCCTCACTATGGGCAGAAGTCTTCCCTAGGAAGCCTTTGAGCTCAAACCAAAGGGAGTTACCCGATTTTAAGGTAATGTCTTCACTTGTGTCCTTTTGTTTTATTTTGCTTCTCCAACCCCCTAAAATATTTTTATTCATTTCTTTTGTAACAAATCCAGTATCATAAATATACTAGTATGTTGTTATAAGAATTATTTGAGCTACACTTACACACAAATTCGTCTAATGGTTAAAGAACATACTGATTTTGTGGTTGGTGATTTTCTCCCTCACGAAACGATGATTGTTCAATATTTTTTTAACACCTTTAAAGGTGGCCATTATGATGTCACTGTATTTTATATATGATATATATGGTATTTATGTTTACTATATTCTTCTGTATTTTATATTTAACCGATACATTTATTATTTTCATGTTGTGTAAATGCGATAATTTCATATGAGGAAGTGTGGACTACCGCCCCCTCAAGTGATGTGACTCGTACATGCAATACATGGAATGTATAAAGAATGAAATTAATAAAAATATGTGACCTATATAACATATATATTATACTGTAATTATAATATATATATATATATATATCATTTTTTAATTCCATTAATATGACAAAGAAAAAATAAAAGCAGCGTTCATGCATACGTACGGCCTACCGTCTCCATGAACGGTGCTTTTCGTTTTTATCTCCAAAAGATATGGAATAGTATAAAATGAATATGTACTGGATATATATTATATTTTAATAATTAATATTATTCTGGAAATTTTTTACTTATAGCTACATGGGCAATCATTTTTCAAACAAGTTCATTTTTGACTCATGTACGAAACATCGGCAAAAACGTCTGATATGAACTAACATTATTAAAAAATTATAATAACATTATAATATGTGATATGAACTGAATAATAATATTTAAAGGAGTTCCTTAGGAAATTATAAATTTACCAAAGTTTAATAATCAGGAATATAAAGAAACGAACAAGACAAGTCGGACGTGAGGTAAGGGATCCTACCCCTCTCTTTCTTTTTAAGTACACTCTTTTATGTCATAACTTTTAAGATCATCTTTCTTATGATTGGGATGTTATTTTATATTACTCCTACTGTAAATATTATTTTCATATTGTGAGAGACCCTATTTTCTCTCATCAATCCATTTTGGAAGTTTTGAGTGGCGCCGTTAGGCTGCCAAATTTTCTTAAGGGATCCAACCTCTCTCTTTCTTTTTAAGTACTCTCTTTTATGTCATTTCTTTTAAGCTCATATTTATTATGTTTTGGGATGTTATTTTATATTCCTCATAATTTAATTTTATGGTAATATTATGAGAGACCCAATTTGATCTCATAAATCCATTTTTGTAAGTTTTAAGTGGAGCCGTTAGGCTGCCTAGTTTTTGTAAGGGATTTTTCATCTCACTTTTATTCCCGTGACATTTATGATACGTTTTCCACTATATCCATTGAGTGGTGTATGTACTGCGCATTATTATACAATTTTTGTATTATAATATCATTTATGGGTATTTACATCTTCATTTTATGACCCTTCTTTAATGGGGTGTATGTTTCGAAAGTTACCCAACTCAGTAAGGGGACCTTTCACCCTCCTCTTTTTAAAAGACTTCTTTTGTTATGTCTTTTAATTTACATCTTATTATGTTGGGATATGTTCTTATATATCCTTACTGATGTAAAGTTTATTTCCATGTTATGAGATACCATTAACTCTCTCATCGACTAATTTTCTGAATTTTGAAGTGATGTCATTAGGCTGTCAAACATTTACAAGGGAACGTCTTAACCCAATTTCGATTTGTTTGGGTTCAACTTGTACTTCTTGAACATGTCATCGTATGAATTAGTGTGAATGACCTCTTATTGTTTCACACTTAATATCAACTTATATTGGGTGTATTTATATTTCTCACACAAAATTATTTGATAGATTTATCCTTAATTTAAGGATACCATCTTTATAATGGATTTCATCTCTATTTACATTTCCATTGAGACTTCATTGTTGTTATGCACCAATTCACTTTTATATGGTGTGTATACTGTCCTTTGACATATTATATCATGAATCCCTTTATTCTCATGATATTATAAAGTTCGGATTAAATTTTATTGCATAATTAATTGTATTCAAGAGTCTCCCATTTTGTTAAAAACTCTTTAACAAAAATATCGTTTTAAATGTTTTAAAGATTTATTATTCTAAAAACTTATTTTGATTGAAAATGAAATGTTGTTATTGAAATGTTTATATTTTAAATATTTTATGTGTAATGATGGTACATGGACATTTTATGGGTGGTTACGTGATAAACCATATGACGGGTGGTGCCGTGAATACCAGGACGGGTGGTTATGTTATAACCTCCAATGCATTGGGTATGGAAATCGTCCGTATGGCTATTCCATTAAGTATGTATGGAAGTCGGCCGTATGGCTATTCCATTAAGTATGTGTGGAAGTCGAATGTATGGTTTTTCCATTTAAGTATGTTTATGTCCCATGTTACCTTTAAATTTTATTTGTTTTTTATATGGGTTTCATGGTAATCTTTTGGTTACAAAAGGGTAAGTAATGATATTTAATTCAATGAAGAGTTTTAATACTTCCTAAAGCTGAAAGGTATTACTTTGATAAAGTATACATGGTTTACTTGTTGTTTTGAAAAACTAACAGTTTTCATTCTTTATGTATCCCTTGCTGAGATTTTTATGCTCACCCCATGTTTTTTTGAAATATTGTTCTCAAGACTTAATGTGAAATAGGGTCAAGGATGGGTTCAAGGGAAAGTCATGTTATCTAATACATGGAACTAGACATGTTTATTTTTAAGAGTTTTTATTTTATGGAACTTTAGTAGAAGTGACTACTTTGTAATCTTTTGAGATGTAATAGTTATGTCCTAATTCTCTAAAACTCTAAACCTGAAAAGATCCTCAATGTGAATTATTCATTTAATTCAATATTAAGTAAGGTTTAAGGTCGGGGCCTTATATATAAATCTATGGTTTTATAAAAGAGTAAAATAAAAATATGTGTATGTGATCAGGAACATGACTTTCAATGTTTTTACCAAACATTTTATAGATTATATACATGAGTCATATCATAATTATTAAAATTTCATAAGGAATGTATAGAAAGGCTGATAATTCATCATAAACCAGTCCTGTACCATAATATAATGTCAAATAAGTGTGGATCCGTCATAAATATTGAAAACACTTTTATTTTTCAAGGTTAAATACCAATACCATCAACTTGGTGGATCAGATCAGGAAAAACCGTTTTCTGACTGTGGATCAGGACACACCTATTTCCGATTATGGATAAGGAAACACTTGTTTCCGATTATGGATCAATCCCATTGAATTGTTTTCCATTTTATCAAATAATATATGAATTTTAACCTAATGTATTGGAGGGAGATATTTGTCCCACCTATATCAAAATGAAATTATACATAAGTGTTCCACAAGATAATAAACTATCATCACATCATAATACATGAAATGAAAAAATGGATATTTTAGTCATTTTATCACATCTAAAACTATGGAGAGGATACGGGGTTCATTATATTCTCATCATATTATAACTAGTGAAATGAAATGGGTTTCAGGTTCATTAATTGTGGTATAACCCATGGAAGATAAATGTGTTTCTTAAATAACACATTATCAAAAGAATAACCATTTATAGAATGAATAAGAATAGTATCCCAGGATTTTAACCCCTTTAATACATATGTATCAACAATTAATGTCATCTAAGATAGAAAATAATCTTTTTTAAATATTTTTAAAAATAATTCATGAAGAAAATATCCTTTTCACAATAAAGACACTTATTAAATAATTAAATATTTTTTTATTTTTAAACTAATTAAGAAAAAAAATTCCAAAATATTATGGAAAAAATGTTCTTTAAAAGTAACCATTTAAACTTTAAATTTAATAATTAAGAAAATGATGACCATGACGATCGGTAAATCCCCACATGCTAAACATTCCTTTTTCACCATAAAATGTTTTTCAAGGTTCCTTGATTAGAAAACCTCATGAAGTTTCTAGTTGAATTTTTTATTTAAAAAGGTTAGCATGGGTAAAATATTCTTTTAAAAACATAGTAAAACATTTTTGAAAACATTTTTAGAAAACCAGTGTTTTAGATAGAATAGATTTCTAACTGAAGAGAAAAATAAAGTCAGATTTTTTTTAAAACATGTTTTTTTTATCTTAAGTACCAAATAGTTTAAAAATGGTAAAAATAAAATAATATATAATGAAAAACTATATTAAAATAAAATTAATTATATTTCATGATATATTGATCATAATATCTCATCTAAGGATGCATAATAGTAAAAAATCCTGATAATAGGTAAAATTTTATAAATAAAATGTTACCACTTTGGTAGCATTGAATCAGAGTAACAATGAAAAAATAAAAAGACATGAAGCTTAAAATATCATGAAAATAATTATTTTCATGAGAAAACATTTGAAAGGGTATTAAATAAACCTCATAAAAAATTTATGTGTATAACATAACATGCGTCTCAAAGAAGAAAAAATACTCTTACTAGAAAATCTATTACTCTTTGAGTAATTTTTTAATTATGAGATGCATGAACTAATTAATTCAATTGAAACTTTTGGTATCATGAATTAAATAAAATTCCAGACATGAAATTTCATAGGTAAGTATATACACCACATAATAATAATAAGTTGTTAATTTAGCATATAGCTGAAAGAAATAAAACTGAGAAGAGAAATCTTTTACCTTAAGTATTGATTTTATTCGTACATGTTCAAACCTACAACGTAATAAAAATATGTTCATTATACATATAAAAAATCCCTATTCTTATATATAATACCAAATATTATTTTATTATAACATTATTTTACCAGTTTATTAAAATTTTGTGTTAAAGGTATAGCTTGGGTAATATCTGCTCCTTTTTTCATATAAGCATTGACTTGTTATTACTGATTCTCTTAATTATATACTGATTTAAGTATTTATAAAATCTAAAACCTGATATTAATATCTTATATATTAATTATATTAGTATTTAAAATAATATATAAAAGTTAGAAATATGAAATAAAATACACCTTTCAGGGAGACTGTATGCTTTATACGCGCATGAATGTTGTTTCCATTTTCTTGCAATATTTTAAAAGAAAAAAATTAAATAAATAAAATATCATATTCAAGTATCATTATTATTTCATATATATCAAATATATTTATAAAACAAAACCATAACTCATTCTATGAAAATCATGAACAAATCACATCACTTTGAGGAGGTAGTAGTCCACACATCCAGAAACAAAGTTATCTTATTCAGAAAAATGGGATGAATGAAGGTATGTTTTATATAATAATTTAAATATAATTAAATAAAAAATATAATATATATTATATAAAAATATTATTTTTATCACTATTCTCATCCTTGAGAGGTAGTAAGGGATGAATGAACAACATTGGTTCGTGAGGCGGTAGTATGTCGTACACTTGAATGATGATTGTGTATCACATTTTTCGGAAGTGTGTGAAGGTTTATGTAATTAACATGACATAAATAAATATTAGTATATTTTAGATACATAGGATATTATACAAAATTTATATAATAATAATTAATGGGGGTGGATAAAAAAATAAAAAAAGTGATCATTGAATAACATTACATCTTCTTTAGTTAAATATATTTGGTTTCCACAAAATAAGACCTTTGTATGATTTATTACCAAAGTGGGGATTATAGTGTTATAGGAGGGATGTTATAATATTATATGAACATATTTTTTCCAAGATAAAGTGTTCTATAGGAGTGAATAAGTGAGGGGTGAGTTCCCCATTATAGTGGAGGAGAAGTGTCATGCTTGAAAAAACAAAAACTTAAATACTATTGAGAGGTACCCATTACATAATGTGACTCCATTATTATCCATTATTGATAAAAGGGAGGATAAGGTAGAAATATTTCCATCTAAAGGCATTTGTACAACATTTTATGTCATTTGGTATTTTACGATTAAAGTGTATCTACTAGGTAAACTTGTTTTTACATTAACTAATGTAATTAATTTTAATTGATTCCACTAATATATTTAGTCAAAAACTATGTTGAACTTACTAGAGATTATAAATTATTGTGATTCACAATATTGAATCTATTTTTTAAAATTAAAAAAAATATAAGTGTAAGAAATTAATATAAAATATATCCTGCAAATGAGACGAGACAATAAGTTTGTAAAGTAAAAATGTTCATATATTTGCATAGTCTTAACATACATGGATATTACATCATTTTAGATGAATATTCAACACATTAAAAAAAATTCCCAAGGTCCATAATATTTTATTTCTTTTGGAAACATGGAAATATAATATTACAACATGGTGAAATATCAACAACATCTCCATTAAAGATCATACCCTTTATCACTCATACTAAAAAACCTTCTTTATAACCAGGGGAAATGAAACATAATAATGGAGTGATCTCAGATTCTCAGTAATGGTAAAAAAGGGATATGTATATATAATAATAAAATGCCAATAAGGGTAGTAGATCATGATATTTACCTTATATGACCATACCATATAAATAAAATGGCTTAATTAAGAACCATGACATAAATATTGGAAGTTCATAAGACAAGAATCATAATTGTTATAAATCATCATAAATGAATCATGAACCATAATCTAATTTCATACAAGTATTTAACCATTATAACTATATAAAACTATTTCATATGTCAAGGTTAACTACCAAGACCATTACTATTGTGGATCAAGACACACCAGTTTTCCCATTTATGGATCAAGAAACAGCTACATCCGATAGTGGACCAGGGCACACCTATTTCCCATAGTGGATCCGGAAACACATGTTTACCATAGTAGATGATGGAAAACCTATTTTCATTTTTTTATCAGGACACACATATTTACCTTTTTTTAACAAGATCAATAACTTATTTCCCATTATTATGTAATGAGATATAAATAAGTACCTAATGAAATGGATGAAGATATAGGTACCCCATCAAATAATTAAATAATACAGATGTGTGCCACAAGATTATAAAAAATGATCATATCATGAACCATACAGATAGATGGTTTTCATAAAAATAACACCATAACCCAAGAAATAAAATTTTTATCATAAACATTCAATCATATCATAACCCATGGAAAACATATTGGTTTTATAATCATTTCATCAAATAATATCCCATGAAAAGAAACGGGTTAAAAAAAATATTGCCCATTGAAGAGAAATGAGTTTCACAAAAATATAACCCATTAATGAGAAATGGGTTTAATAAACACCATGCCATCCAAAAATTAACCTTTCACAGAATGAATAAAAATGGTTTCTTTATATCACTACCCTAGTAATGAATAAACTATATTGAATGATATCATCTTAGATGGAGAAGTATTTGTGAAGATCACATGGGATATAAATTTTATTTTAAAATAAATTTTTAAATCATATAAAATGTTCAATTTTTTTTCTTTGAATCTACTTTGAAATCATATAGTGGAATCCTAAAAAATAATTTAAAACATTTATTGTTAAAAATATCCTTTATTCTTTGAAATTTTTTTTCCAAACATAATCATTTTGAAAAAACGTTTGATTGAAAATAGGCTTGAAAATTTATAAATAAAACCATTTTAAAAACATTTTAAAACATAATTTTTTTAAAATAATTTTCATTGAAAATTATCTTAAAATAAAATTAAAAGGAATTGAAAACATTTTTTAGAAAACATGTTTATTTTAATAAAACTGATTACTTGTTTATGATAGAGATGAAGTTAAATTTTCATTAAAATATTTTCTTAATCATATTAATCACCAAATAGAGGAAAACTATACCAATAAAATATTATATAATAAATAACTAGATGATAATAAATATAAAAAGAGTTATTGAGAGATTAATCATAAAATTTCATTAATGGAATTACAATCATAAACAATTCTGATAAAGATGATATTGTAGCAATAAATTTTTACCACATTGGTAGCATTGAATCAAAATCACCAAGAAAGGAATAATATTAAATAAATATGTAAATATCATGAAAATAAGGATAATCATGGTATAAAATTTCAAATAGTAGTATATATGCATCGTTAAATAATATATGTGCATAAAAAATGTGTGTATCAAAGAATGAAAATTGGGACCAAACTACCATACTGATTTGGTAACTTTTGAACCATAAAAACCCATGAAAATTGTGATTATAAAATGGATATGTATGTAAATTAATTTAATTATAATAATAATAGAATATATTCATGGGTGTTATATACACAATATAAAGGAAATTATTAGTTAATAAAGCATAATTCACACAAAAATAAAAGTGATATGAGAAAAAACCTTACCTTAAGTATTTAATTTCATCATACATGTTCAAACCTTATCTATAAAAAATATATGTTTTGTATATATATTCAATATGAATTTTTTTATATAAAATTCAATATGTGATTTGATTATGGATTTATATCACCCATTTATTGGCAATTTCAAGTTAATGTTATGTTTTAGGTAATAACCACTTTGTTTTTCTTATATGTTTTGACTTGTTATTCTTGATAATATTACATAGATCATGATTTTATTATTTCAATAATGAAAAAAATTAAATATCATATTTATTCAGTATATAAATAATTATAATAATCTATATAAGGTATAAATATAAAATTAAATACACCATTTATGGATATGGTTGGTCATACGTACACATGAATACTCTTTCAATTTTATTTTATTATTGAAATAATAAAATTAAATGGAACATATATATATATATATAATATAATTACAATAAAATTATTATTTTATATTTATCATATAATTTTACTGAACTCATACTTAATATATTCCACATAAATTGTGAATGAATCACATCCCTTTGAGGAGGCGGAAATCCATATGTCCATGAATAAAGTTATCATTATTAAAAAAATGAAAATCATGAAAATATGTGTTTAATAATTATTAAATAAGAGTAAATGAATCATAAATATTATATATATATATATCATATAAAAACCTAAGTTCCATCATTATTTCCAACCTTGAAATTTGGAATTGGAAGAATAAGTGACATCAGATTTCGTGGCCGTAGTTGACCATACACAGAAGCGATGATTTTGTTTTAAATTTCATGGAAGTGTGTGTGGGTGTTGGTATCTATATTAACATAACAAAATCTCATTATATTTAGTATACTAACGTTATTATATAATATAGAAATAAGAATAGGTGAGGGGATAGAAAAAAAAATAAAACGAAAAGTTATTATTTGGGTGGCTTTGCACCTAAGGGATTATATGGATGGATTTATATTCAAATTGAGGAATCTTAGATAAATGTAGGTACTATTAGAAGAGATTCGGGAGGGTTTTGGATGTGAAAAATGGATTGTGGGGTGTGAATGGAGCGGGGAGTAGAGGAGGTCTTTTATAAGTGCGGAAACGGACTCGTTGGGCATTCGTTAAAATATTTAATTGCTCTGCATGTTTTACAAATCCCCAAAGTGTTAAAACTAGATCAATATAGATTCTTAGAGGTTTCATTTTCAAAATATGTCCATTATATAATTTTTAGTGATTTTTATGATCATTCTACACTTAATATTGTTTGTTTAGTCATTAATCAAGCACGTTTTTACCTCAATCCTCATCTAAATAGTCTGAAGGCCTTCTATTTTCCTTAATTTTTTTATTTAAGGTTTTAAGGGGAACCAAAACATGTCCCATAGGATTATTTACATTACATGAACTATAGGTCTTATAGGAGTTCATCCAGACTATAACTACTCGGAACTACTCTTCCATAGCTTCTATATCATGACGTTTTTACCTTAATCACTACAATTAATTTTAATCAATTTCAGTAATATTTTTTTTCATGAAAATGATGAACTTTTAATAAATTAAAAATTATTTTTATTTCAAATATGTAATATATTTTTCCAAATAAAAATCCAATAAGTTTCAGTAATTAATTTTAAATTACTCCCACAGATGTGTTGTGAGAGTGGCAGTTTGAAGAGAAAATGTTTGAATGTTTTTAATTTTTTTATATACACTTTCAATGTGAAATTGGTTAGAATGAGATATATTTTTTTACATTATATAAAAATAATCTAATTAAACTTTAAAAAAAAGTTAAACTATAATTTTACTTTATAAATATATTAGAATAAAGAGCTGTTTTGAATTAAAATTCAATGTTTTTAACTAATAAAAAAAATGAAACTTCTCAGAGAAACACAAAAAATTCACATAAATTAAATTTTTATATTCCTTTTTCAAAAATGAAATTTATTTTTTCAAATTTAAATTATGAAGGTTTCAGATTTTTTATTTAAAATAGGTTCTCCATTAAAAGGTTGTAAAATTAACTTTTTGAAAAATACCTCATTTTATTCATGTAATTAGATTCATTATTGACTAATGCCTATATAATATATTGTATCAATATAGAAAATATTTATTGAATATATTACATATAAATTTTTTGAAAACATTCATCAAATGTTTTTTATTTATTTTATTGTGAGAAAATGGTGTTTGTACAATGAAAATATTGTTTTCAATGAAAATGAATTTCGTTATTCTAAAATATTTCATACTTTAATTTATAAATAACTGATAACAAAATGATTTATTTTATATACATGTATAATTCATAGTTTCATAATTTAGTCAATCTGAATCCTATTTTCCAATATAACAAGTAGGTGATAAATAATTTAATAATAACAATAATAATATTATGTAGTTTGGTAAAACATTTTTTTTATGTAACAAAAGACATAAAAGGGACTTTGTATTGTGTGTAACATAAGAAAAAAAAGTTATTTGTGTATAGAAAGATAATCTAAGTGTTGTGTGTAGTGAATTATTAATTTGGTATTGTGTATAATGAAATCCAAAGAGGGTTCTATCATATAACCTAAGCTATATTCAGTGTTTTGTGAAATAAATAATATTGAAAAGATTAAATTAATTCAAAAAAATACTATAAAAAATATTGGAGTGTCACATTCTACCCCATTAAAATTATTTTTTCCATTGAAATTCATATTTTTTATCAAATAATTAATACTTAAAATCTCCTTTCATAAAAACGCACATCATAAAAATGAATAGCAGAACATCCTTTTAAAAAGGACTGTAGGAACTATAATGGTTACCCTAATTATCTGATAAATTGGTTTACATGTAAGAAAATATGGGTGGGATGTGAAAACTAGGACATGAAAGAAAATCTTAAAAATCATAGAGATTGATAAGTATCATCGATCATAAGAATGTAGAAGATCTTAATAATGTTATCAATCCCAAAACCATAAAATGATGCAGTGTTAAATATGTCAGTGATATCATCAAAAATGTTGATAATAGAAAAATATTTTATTTCAAGACCATTTTACTAATGTTTAATAATTATTCACAAGAAGATAGACTTACTTGTTTTCATTCCATTTTATTTGAAAAATTTCACCCTTTGGTTGTGCCTTGATCATTATCTACTTCATCTCTTACTCTCAAGAATAAAAGTTAATTTTTTATTATTGAATAACTAACATAGCATGATATCCATAAATAAAATTATAATTCATTCCATCTAACTTTTTTTTATCATCACACAAAAAGGTTAGTATAGACTATCCAATATTCATAAATACTAATATGGTGATACAATTCATTAATATCTGAAACCTCATCTGATGATTAACAGTAAAAATACCATAAATGGTAAACACTGTAACCCTTCAAAATGATTAAAATAAAAAATGTTAGAAATAGTTTTAATAAATCATCTTAAAACTGATCCACCAAATATCATAATGAATATTTTTGGTTGTTACATTCCAAACATGGAAATACCTTCATCTTATATTCTATTGAAACATGGTAATAACCCTAATTAAAATAAAAACATTTTTAAAACATGAATATTTCATTATTCAATAGATTGATGGATATATTACTCAAATTAAATAAGTTTTAAAATTCAACCCTAATAAAATAAACCACCTTTTCAAAAAATCATTAATTGTTTTTATGGTCATCAAGACTAATCAATGTACATTATCCAAAATAATAATCTTATTATACAAGCTAAACGCAATGTTCCCAATATTTTGAATGTTTAAAGGTTTACGTTCCCTTTATCAAAATATCACCTTTTAATTAAATCATTTTTCTATGTCATCAACACCATTTAACATATCCATTGAAACCATTAATGAAAAATGTATACTAAAAATACTTATATATTTATTTATTTATATAGCATAATCATTTAATTCCATAACATAAATACATAATTCATCTAACATTATTCATAAACCCTTACACATGCTCCATCATATTATTCCTTAATACCAATTCCTTTAACATGAAATATTAATAGTTTCATAAAGTTCATTAACCCCAATTTAGTCATGATTTTTATGTTTAATATAAACAATACTGTTAAAACAACCCATACCTTTCATATGTTATATTTAGTCTCATTACCTTCTATTGTATAACTAATAGTCATACCACCTACTAGATTATCTTGATGATATTTCCACTTAGGACATGGATTTGTATAATTCCCATATTTTCCACATCTGAAACATTCAAAGATAACCCAGTTCATTCTAGTTCCCACTATTTATTAAGACTATAATTATTACTATGGGAAAAAATAATCATATTATAAAATCAAATAATCCTGAGAAATCAATTATACGATGAATAAATCATGAAAAATTCTTTTAAACCAATGAAACCTTAGGATTATCCTTAGAGGAATTCCTATAAATATCATTAGAAATATCCCTAGATATATCACTAAAATGTTTTCATCCTAGTTTTCAATAGTTAAATAATCCTTTACTATGATACCAATTATAGTGAATCAGTCTTAACATACATGGATATTACATCATTATAGATGAATATTCAGATCATTAAAAAATACATTTCTGAGGACTATCATGGTTTAGTGTTATTGGAAACATGGAATCATAATATTATAACATGATGAATGATCTTCAACATATCCATTAAAGATATTCCCCTTTAGTAATCCAACATAAAAAGTTTCTTCAAATCCTAGGGAATGGAAACATAATAAATAGGTGATCATAGATTCGTAGTAAGGTCAAACAAGGGAGATATGTAAGAATAACATGGGAATAATGGTATGAGAACATGACTATAACATTATAAGATCATGACCTGCATATCAAAGATCATAATCAAGAGTTATGTAATTAATATCTGAATTTCATAATATGAGAATCATATGGGAGATAAATCATAATAAATCATCCATGAACCATAAAATCATGTAATATAAGTATGGAACCATTATAACTATAGAAAACTATTTCATGTGTCATGGTTCACAACAAATACCATCAACATAGTCGATCAAGATACACATGTTTCAACTTTTTGGATCAGGAAACACCTTTTTTCCAAAGTAGATTAAGACAAAACGTTTTACCATAGAGGATGAGGACATACCTATTTTCTAAAGTGGATCAAGACAATTTTTTTCCCATTTAGGATTAGGAGACACACATTTCCCCTCGTGTATTAAGCGCTTCAACTTGTTTTCCATCATTATCTCATGAGAAATTTTTTTTAACTTGTGCATTAGAGGGATACATTTGTCCCAAAAATCACATAAGGAAATCATACATGCATGTGCAAAAAAAACATAAAAATTCGTCATATCATGATAAATAAAAAGATATGGGTTTCATAAAATCATATCATAACCCATGATGTAAATTGGGTATCATAAAAATTCCATAATATCATAACATGCAGAAAATATATATGTTTCATAATCATTTTGTCAAAGCATAATCTAAAAAAAGATACATGTTTCAATAACATATATCTCATGTAAGGGAAAATGGTTTATTATAAATTATGATATAAAAACAAAAACCATTGATAGAAATAATAAGAATGTGTTCCTTCTAATCTTAAACCTTGTAAGGAACAAACTCTATCAAAGGATACCATCTTAGATAGAGAAGAATTTCGAAAGGTCTTCTAGAACACAACATTTATTATAAATTCACCATTCAATAAATATAAAATTTTGAAAATAAATATATTTGAAACCACTTTGAAATAAAAAATATGAATAAAAAAAAGAACTTAAAACATTTCTTGAGGAAAATATAATTTCCTCTTTGAAAAATATTTTTTAAAACATAGACATTTTGGAAACACTATACTTTAAAAATTACCTTGAAAACTTATAAAGAAAACCATGTTTTTAAAATAAATTTCTTTGAAAATGGTCTTAAATTATCATTTAAAAACATTTTTGAAAACATTTATAGAAAATAAGTTTCTATTGACTAAAACTGATATCCAACCGATGAGAGAAATAAAGTCATATTTTTTTAAAAACATTTTATTAATCATATGATGTGCCAAAGAGTGGAAAAATGGTACAAATACCAAAATATATCAAAAATAAATAGCCGATAATAAAATTAATTATATTTATTGGCATATAAATCCTAAAATTTTATCAATGTAAGCTTAATCATAAAAAATCCCTATAAATGATGAGATTGTAGTAATAAATTGTTACCACTTCGGTAACATTGACTCATAAAACCCATGAAAGAATAAAATTAAATAAAGCATAAATTATCATTAGAAAAATTATATTCTCGATATAAAATTTTAAATTTTATTATATACACCTCATAAAATAATATTTATGCATAAGAAAATATGTGCCTCAAAGAAGGCAAATTGAGACATAATTACCCTATTGATTAGGTAAATTTTGAACTATAAAACCCCATGAAATAGATATCATAAAACTTTAATGAAAATTACAATAAATTAAGTATAATAATTATAGAATATATTTATGGTAATTATATACACCACAAAAAATAAATGAGTGGTGAATAAGGGATAAGTCTCATAGAAATATAAGTGATATGATAAAAACCCTTACCTAGAGTCTTGAATTTATATGAAAATTATCAAACATACAGAATAAAAAATCTAATATTATTATACATATATCATAGAAAAAAATTTATATATCTTGAAATATATTATATGATTATTGATTTATTTTACCCATTTATTAACAATTCTATGTTATTATTTTGTTTCGTGTAATAACCACTTTGTTTTCATGTATGTTTTGACTTGATATTCTTGATCCTCTTAATTATATACTTATTTACATATCTAAATAATTTTAAAAATGATATATATATATATAATATATTAATTCTATAAATATTTATCATAATCCATTAATGGCTTAAATATAAAATAAAATACACCATTCATGGAGATGGTAGACCGTATGTATGTCTGAACACGGTTTCCATTTTATTATCATTTTGAGAGAATGAAAATATATTAAATATATGTATATATATAATATAATTATAGTAGAATTATTATTTCATATTAAACATTTAATTTTATTAAACCCATACTTTACTCAATCCACATAAAATTTGAATGAATCATATCACATTGAGGAGGCGGTAGTCCACACATCTACAAACGGAAATATAATGTTTAAAAATAAGTTAAATCATGAATGTATGTGTTGAATAATAATTATAGAACAATAAATAAATGAAAATATGATATATATCATATAAAAACATAAATTAAATAATTATTTCCAACCATGAAATTTGAAAACAGAATAATGAGTGGCATCGATTCGCGAGGCGGTAGTCTTACGTATAAAAGAATAATGATTACATATCCCATTTGATGGAAGTGTGTGTGAGTGTAAGTAAAAACATTAACATAAATAAATATCATTTTATTTAGGATACTGGTGTTATTATATATTATTGAATAACAATAGTTGAGGTGGTGGAGAATGGAAATAAAACACAAGAGCATGTGGAAGGATGTTACCACTTCTTTGGGTAACTCCTTTTGGTTTGCACCAAATGGGATCCTTTTTTGAATTTTGGATCAAATTGAGGCCTCTAGGATTAAGGAAGTTAATTTTGGCGGATATGTCTTCAGTTTTTTATGATCCAGTGGGTTTTATAGGTGTTACGACTGGGGTAGGAGCAGAGGCCATTTATAAGTGGAGAAAATGACACATTTGATAATTTTGAAAATATTTGAGTGCTCTCCATGTTTAAATTTCCCCTCAAGTGATAGAAGTAAACAATTATAGTTCCTTAGAAACCTAATGGCCTAAATAATTTCACAAAAAAAAATTTATACAATTTTAGTGTGATTTTTAAACCTTATATTACCAATTTAGTCATTAATTAAGGCCTCTTTTAGCATAATTACTGTAATTAATTTCAATTACTTCCACTAATATTTTTGGTGAAAAAAGATGAAATTATTATAAAATATATATTATACTAATTATGAATATAGAATATATTTTTCAAAATTCTATTCAATGAAGTAATAGAAAATAATTTTAAAGTGATCCAACAAATGTGTCGTGGCAACGAGTTTTCTTAGATAAAATGTTTAAAAGATTAAAATGTTTTTAAATCAAATTTCAACTTGAAACATGTTCCTAATAAACTAAATTAGAGTAATTTATTTAACAATTAACTAATTCAAATTTATGAAAAAAATAAATTATAATTTAACTATAAAAATAAATTTGGCGAAAAAGTAGTTTTGTATTACAATTCAGTGTTTTTCACTATTTATAAAAAATGAAAATTCTCAGAAAAATACCTAAAATTAACAGAAAGTAAAATTTGAGATTCCAATTTAAAAAATGAAATTTATTTTGTGAAAAAAATAATAAAATTATCAAAAATTATATTTAATATATTTTCTCCAATAAAAGGTTTAAATATTATCTTATAGAAAATCACATCTTTTTGTTCATATAATTGAATTTATTATTTTATTATTCCCATAAAATATATTTTATGAGTATCAAAAATAATAATTGAATATTATATATATATATATATTATTAAAAATATTCAATTTTTCTTTATTTATTTATGAAGATAAAATTTTGTTTGTACATAGGAACATTTTTTTCTTTGAAAAAGAATTAATTTATTGTAAACTAGTTCTAATATTAATTTCTTTTTAATTGATAAACGAAGGGTTAATTTTATATACACACATAATCCATAGTTTTATAATTAGTCAATATCAATCATATGTTCCATTATAATATCTAGGTGATCATAAATTTAATAATGTTACTAATAGTATATTTTAGTTTGGAAGAAAATTGTATTGAATGTATCAAAAGCTATCTAAGGAACTTTGTATTGTGTATAACACAAACCAAACATAGTGTTGTGTGTAAAAAAGGCAATCTATGTGTTCCGTGTAGTCCATGAATAATATGGTGTTTCATATGATCAAATCCAAAATTAGTGTTTTTGTATAATGAAATCTACATTCAATATTGTGTGAAATTCAAAATATTGGAAAGATAAAATTAATTCGAAAAAATGTCACACCAAATCTTCGGGTCTAATAGTTCAAATGTTTGAAATGTTTTTATATCCAATTTCAATGTGAAATAAATTCTAATGAGATAAATTTTATTAATTCATGAATAATTGATAAAATTATAATTTAAAAAAAAATTTAAATATAATTTAACTGTATTAAAAAATTAGGTGACCATGTAGTTTTGAATTAAAATTAGGTGTCTTTCACTATTCATCAAAAAATTAAACTTATCTAAAAATTAACAAAAATTTACCAAATGTAAATTTTGATATTTTTATTTTAAAAATAAACTTTATTTATTCAAATAAAAATTATAAAATTATAAAAAATTACATTTTAAAAATTTCACCCATTAAAAGGTGGTAAAACTTCATTTGAGAAAAATATATCCATTAATGCGTAAAAATAGATATATTCTTTTATATTGTCTCTAAAATAAGTATTATTTACTTTAAATAGTTTATTGAATATATAATATATACATTAAATTAAAATAATTTTTCAAAAGTGGTTCATTTAATTTATTGAGATAAAACATGTTTTTTCATAGACGAGAGTTTCTAAGAAAAAGAATTTGTTTTTTTAAAATAGTCTCTACTATCATTTAAAATTAATTTGATAAAAAATTCATTTTATAAACATGAATAAAAAATATTCTTAATATTTAGCTAATCCATTGCATACCCTCCATCACAAAATCTAGGTGATAATATAATAATTTTTAAAAATAATATATATAATAAATTATAGTTTGATAAAACTCATTCATGCCCGTAAGTGAAGAAATTGAAGGTACTCGATATTGTGTGTAGCATAAGCCAACATTATTTTTTTCATGTAATGAAATCTACCCTTGGTGTTTCATGTAGAACAAGATTAACTTTGTGTTGCGTATAAATAAATATTAACTTGGTGTAGAAAACAGTGCAATAAATCAATAAAATTTAATATATTCAAGAATATTAATTCATAAAAATAAAGGGTATTAAAAACCGATATAATTATATTATTTGGTGAGTCATAGAGTTGGTTAAGGTTCACATTTTCAATTATGTTACATGATAACCGATTAGTTATAATTACACTATCATTCACTCTATTCATAATCACCTTTGGACTCTTATTAGAATATTTTATGTGAGATTAAATGTTAACCCAGTTCTTTATAGTTCCCTTCATAGACTAAAACCAAAAATAATAGTGTAACAAACAAAAATCATTACGGGGAACCAAATATTCATAAAAAATAACTTATATGATGTAAAAAATCATGAATAGTTATTTAATATATGAAACCTTATGTTTATCCTAGGAAATTCATTGTTGCCATCTCTTTATGTCCTTCATGATTGTTTATAAAGAGTATGTGAATTTCCCAAGTGTATCCCCCAAGAGTGCCAAACTAGGTGTGTAGAAAATCCCATTTCCTTTCACCATGTGATGATCAAGTATAGATATATTCACCCTTTTCAAACATATTATCCATAGGTACCCCTGTTCTATAGTTTTATCCACTTATAATATCTAGGAAATGTTGTAATTACTTGGAAATCACTCATAATATCATTTAAAAATAATTAGGATGTTTTATAATACATTTACATATCCAAATACTTTTTGTTAGATATATCATAATACATATCCACAGAAATATCCATAGGGATTTCAATAATTTTTTCTCATTCTAGTGTCCAAAAGTTTGCTAACCCTTTCCCCTAATACCAACTATAGAGAACAAGGATTCTCATATATGGATACTACATATTTTTAGATGAATATTAATTACATTACATAAAAACACACATGACGACCATAATTGTTTAGGGAATTTGAAAAATCAGAACAAAATATTGTAATCATGTTGAAGATCTTCAATGTTTCTGAAAAATATCTTCCAATTTATAACTCTTCATTGGAATACCCAAAATAAAACTTTTATTCATAGCCTTGGGAAAGGAAACAAAAGAAATGGTCAGATCCAATTCTCAGTAAGGGTAAACAAGGGAAATACATAAACATAACATGATCATACGTGTATGAGAATTTGAGGATAATATACGAAAAACATACCCTGCATATTAATGATCAAAATACCAATTAATGACACAAATAATAGAAATTCATAATACATAAATCATAAGGAAATAAATGAACATGATTCATGAGAGCATAAAATTGGAAAAATAAAAATAATTTTCACATATAAATAAGCGTAGAAAATCCCTTACTTATTAGTAATGTATCATTTATATGACACATCATGGCCCTCAATGGAAGGCAACACATCCTCAGTGGGATAGAACACCATCTCCAGTTGTATCCCTTTAATCATATTTGAAGGGGTTCATCCCCAAACCATCATAGTAATAATGGTTCACTCCTAAGACCATCATAGAGGAAAAAAGTCATATATTGAATCAGTTTCACTCCCCATTCTAGTCTATTCTATCTCCTGATATATAAATCACTACCAAATGTATCACATGAAGATATTGGTCTCCCCAATATTTTGTTATAACATAACCATTTTCATTGGTTAAAACATAACCATTATCCTTGGTGATAACACAACCGCTTTCACATAATGAAAACCAGACATTTTTTGTCACAAACCGACCCACATGGATCGAGGCATGACTCCCCAACCTATCCTACAATAGGCCTGGGGCTGGCGGAACGCTCTGAGTAGGCTACCACACACATGGGAGGACTTAGTATATCTTATTGTATACATGAACCCACATACACCTCCATGAAATAGAGTAGAGATATGTAAAAATTGAAAAGAAATGCATGCACATATCTATCGCAACCGCAGTACATCAAAACTACAGAAAAGAATTATATAGGTCCCACCAAACTAAAACTAAAAAAGCATACAACCTGTACTAAAAAGGGGATCACTGTCAAATGGACGCACCGGGAATCTCCTCATCCGAGCTTCGATAAACACCCCTATCAATCTAGCTCACTAATATCCGCCTACTCAGGGTCTTCCTGGCACTCCGTTGAAAGGAATTTGGCCAACACAATGTAGTAAACATGTGTGGGAAAAGCTTATGAAGGGGTGAGTATAAAGAAACTCAATAAGAACACCAGAAATACGAAAAGAAAATGAGAAACAAAAGGGTAACAGTCTGCTCATCCTAGCTAGAGGGATCCCAAACTAGAGTGAAAATCCATATCGAGACCATCCTCAATCAAACATGACTAGTCATCTCAACCACATAGTGTGTCAACCCAGAACTGACAATACCTGAAATAAACCTAGAAAAACCCAAGATATACAAATCTCAGGCACTAATCCTCAAGAGGTTATGACTTCATTACAAGCGACATGTTCCTACATGAGGATCTAAAGAAAACTATTTATAGCTCACTCTATGAGCTGAGTTATCCTAGATGAAAGTAATCTGAGAGATGCCACTGAATCAGATATCACACCACCAACCCATATGTCTCATCCAAGAGAACATGCTTGTCGGATATCACCGCTAATAAGGTCATGTTGGATCCTATTGGAAAAACACTACTCCTAAGATATGGGATCACTCATAGGGTATTCACTGGGATACTAGAACACAATCAGCTAACATGAAGATCTATCATACATGGGATCACTCATTGGTTCCACTAGAGGATACTAAAACCCGAACTGAAATTCTACAAAACACATCACCCAAATAGATTATCATGGACCGTGTATAGGTAGTCAAGAAGATTCTAAAGACCATATATATTATAACCTACTAAGGAGGGGATCATACTGATGATAACGCAAACACTACCCAAACCACAAATTGAGTACAGGATTATATAACTAATGATAAAACATACCTACTATCATCACCCACTTTTTACGAGATCATATACACAAATATTTCACAAAAAACTATATGATTTCGTTCTATATAGGGTATCTCCTCCCATGTAGTATTGGTTATAGCGATACCAAGAACCTGATCTTGGGAAATGTTAAGCCAGAGGATCCCTCCCCTACCTCACCAGAGGGATGATACAACTCTATCTGAGCTCATAATATTAAGGGGATATCAATCATGTACCAAAGATGTATTAAAAAAACCTCATAGTATCCTAAGAGGGTTCATAGTTTGGTAAAGTGAACATGAAACATAAAACCCTCCAAGAAAAAGGACCAGGGGGAACTCACTCAACTCATATGATCAAAACAACACAAAGAGGAATCGATGGGACCTACAAAATCTTGCCAATAAAGGCGACAATGAACCAATCGACCCACACAATATCACCAACACCCAACGAATCCTAGGCCCAAACCATGATAACCATTGCGTTATACATGAGAAAACATGCAGGATATGCTATTTACTTTCCCAAAATGGACACCTGATTAAAAAGGAACATTTCACCACAAAACCCCGAACGTTTCTTTTTCGGTCACACACCTCGTTCCTGGAACACAATAAATGCATATTACCATTTCCATCCTCTTGTAAAAGTTCACTGGATTAACTACACTTTCCTCTATAACGCAATATCAGTGAAAAATCCACTTTCACCCTGAATGCCCAATCTGTGGCTCATGGGACCTGCACCTCGATTTCAGTTTAGGAATTCGAAATCATTGTTGAAACACGCATATAAAATTCTTGGTTGCAACATTGCGAATGTAATATCAATCAGACATTAGACACAAGAGATGTTTCTAATAAACGACTATCCAAAATAATAATAATTATATTATTATTATTTTAATTTATCTTTTTGTGCCACTGAGCCTCGATCTCAACACATAATATTATCCAATTGGCCTTATAAGGTCCATCTAATTAATAGGAATGTGTGGACTCATATGGAACATCAATTAGAAATTTTATTTAAAAGTTAAAGGTGTTTAAAAATCCCTTGGATCAAACTGGATGGACTGGTCCACTATTACCGGTCCGCTCCACTTGGGATGACCCACTCCGAATGGCCCGGCTTGTCCTACGAGCCTGGGACACTACCACTAGATCATCCCACCACTCTATGGTCAGTACATCCCATGCCTACTAGCTCCCAATCCCCCCAGGTTCTCCATGCCACCGAGCCTCTAGTGGCCTCTAGTGGTCCACACTACTGTTTCACAAGTAGCCAAGCCACACCAGTCGCCATTTCCTGTGGCCTCCACAGCCACCAGTAGACCTTCCATGTACCACTAGGATCACTTCAGTTCTCTAAAAGTCAATTTGAGCCCATTTTTGGAAACCATGGCTTGATCTACACAGACACATTGTCGATTCTCAAAAAACAATGTATAAACATTGGAAACCAGATTTAAACAAAAATCAAACTAGCTCAGGGTGAAATTTTGAAATGTTTGGTGGTAAACGATTCCCGCGACGTGTTGATTAACAATCTGGAAATAATCAGTGTCGAATATTCTCCCTAGGGGATCCTCCATTCCTTGATTCATCAAAGAGAGAGGAAGGGGGATGTGTCTGCAGTTCCTCAGGCGTGCACAACAAAGGAGAGAAGAGATTAGAGGGATTTAATTAATTTTTAATTAAATCCCATTCTACTTAAATCCTCGGTCCCGACTCACCTTCGACCAAACACCCAACATGAAAAAGTTTATGTCATGTTTAGGGTTAAAATAGTGTTCTGAACTGAACCACAGTCTCATAAAATCAATCCAAGACTCTGATGAAAAGTTATTTTAATCAACATTCCAAAATAAATAAATAAATTTATTCATGGAAATTCCCTTGATAAATTTTTTCAATGAAAGTCTACATCCACAAAAATTATTCATCTCCTATGTTAAAAAACAAACTTTAGACTCATCCATGGACTCATATTTATAATCTGAGCAACCATTTAAGCAATAAATCATTTCCACCATGTGTATAGTATAAAAATAATTACTATTTTAAAAAATATTCTTATAACAATATGCCACAAAATAACATGCCATCTCATATCCTAGATCTGAAAATATATAAAAAAATATTCTAATGTATTTCATGGAAAACATGAGTCACTAAATCCTCCCTAAGATAAGACTTATCTTCCCAGAAAATGCATCACTAAAAATGAGGTAAAGAAGCTGAACTCTCACATGGGTCTCCGACATCAGTAAGAGCACCAAGAACCACCACAAGGATACAAATGGTTCCGATGAAGATGAAAATCACACACATAGGGGAACTACATGGGCTAAAAAACCCTATTTCAGCTCATCTGAAGTCAACAACATGGAATTGAGAACATATCTCTCGATCTATGATAGGTGGTAAGCACCAAGCTCCTGGTCTTCTATAGTCATAGGGTCAAATGTTACGCTACCTCGTTAACCTGACACATATATCAACAAACCTACTCCAAACACACAAGTGAAAGGGAATAATCCACTTCACCATGATACTATCCACTTTGGGAATCACTATGTCACCTGCATAGTTTTACATCATGTTGCAAGAATGCATCTTAGGGGGGAAAGCATCCCTCATTCTAGTGAGTTTGAAGCCATGTCAAACTCCACCGCGGCCTCCTTAATCAACTCCCATAAAAACCTGATACCAAATATGCAAGGGTAAAAATGAACAAAATATGGATTCCAAACACACAATGTGTCTTAACAAGGCCTTCGCGCAAACATCCCAACACACAAACCCATCATAAACACACAAGTCATAGAGACTCTTCCACCAAATCTAGATATTTTCCTCTTTGGGTGGCACTAAATCACCCACACAGTTTTCATCATGTCAAAAAAAACATGTCTCGGTGGGGTATGGATCAATTTTCCTCATGTATTCAATGCACGTCTAACAATAAAAACCCAGGGTCTTACCAAAACCCTGAAAAAATATCAAGAAATAATTTATAAGGAAAGAGTACCGCCTAACATTTTCTATCTAATCTATTGACACAATTAAAAAGGTTACAATGAATACCTCTATCAATCTAAGAAGCCTATGGGTCAATGGGCTCTACGACTTGTAGTTTTCCCTACCATCATCCTCCAGCTCTCTAAGCTTAGTGTGGACCACCTGGGTGTGGTGGCGGTGGAAACTCATATGACATACCACCTCCCACTACAACAATAGCTCCCCCACCACATCTGATTCATTATGGACCACTATGCTCGAAACAAAACTTTTATCAAGGTGGATTGTCCACCTTTTACCTATCAAAAATATGATATGTCTCACAATCTATAGCAAGATGTCCTTGAACATCAAAAGAATAGTAGTGACTTTCCTGATATGAAAAAAACTAGCCAGACATCAATGAGCCTCAGATAATCCAACCTGGGGTCACCTCATGAAATGTCATGCATGCTCAGACCCCTGAACCTACAGTTGGCTACCACCAACTAAATCAGTTTCTCAGGAATCATCTCCCACATTCCCATCATTGATGTCTAGATTCTTCTTAGCTAGAAATATATCCACCAATAAGGCTCGCACCAACACTCCAACATAGGCAGGAGTCCACAATGGCACTACCAAAGCCCGGATATCCAGGTAAAATCCCTAATCAAAGGTCAGTGCTCCAAATAATGGATCTAGTACCATATCTAGGGAGTAACATGACAGATGTGCAAAACCTCACTGAGTAATTCACCATCATCTTTCTCTCTTGCCCAAGATGTTGAAACTCCTAGATATACACTTACCTCAACGTAACCAGATAAAATGACTCACTGAAGAGACAATCAAATACTTTCAAATAGAGAATCTCCTCATCATGGTTCTACATTAAAAGACTCCACCAGTGTCTAGATGAACCATGAAAAGGATTACTTCTAAGGCCACTATTTGATAAGGAGGTTTCCTCATAGGGTGGAAAACTCACGTGACTGTTGTGAGCTAGTCATTACCTACTTGGGGTCTAGGTCACTCGTTAACCTTAGAGGTTTCTACCTCTAGAACATGGGTAGTGCACTCAGCCTGTATATATCCTCATCCCATAGTAATGGCACAAATTGTTGCTCAAAAGATTTTGTCTCATGTAGCTGAACATCTAGGGGCCCTGCCTCAAAAATAGTGCCATACTATGAAACCTCTACTTAGGGAGGTTCATCACCACAATATCACCGTGGTACCCTAGTTGGATTTCATCATGAAGGTATATTGAAAAAACATTACGACTCACCACGATCAAAGAGTATATCTAGGAAGCTAACAGAAGATGGGAAAGGAAAACCCGAAACCTAGTCCTATATAATTCATGTACCATTATTTCTCTATGACTTGTGTCATAATTTACCAAGTCGGATGGCCAGTTATCAGAGTCTTAATAAATGGATACATCAACCATCACACCAATACTGGAGTTCCTAACATGAATTTTGTACTCAAAACATCCTAACACAATCACTATGAAACTCGAACCAAGATCATAGCTAGGCCTTCTATGCTATAATGTCCCAAAGGTGAAACCTCCTCTAATACCACTATGTAATGACCTTACCCAACGGGGATCGTGCCACAAATCCTATTCCCCGCCTCTAATAGGCCATGGGATGGTGAATAAAACTGAGTAGGATATCACACACATGGAAGGCCTTAGACTATCATACATGTACACACACAAACACATACACCTCCATGAAATAGTATAGAGATATATAAAAACTGAAAATAAATTAATTCATACATCTATTAAAACCATAGTACAGAAAAATTACAAAAATGGAAAATACAGGGCCGACTAAACTAAAACTAAAAAAGAGTCCAATATACTCTAATGAAGGGGATCAATATCAAATAAACTAACTGAAAATATCCTCATCCCATCTCTGATAAACACCCAAGTCAATATATCTCACTATGATCTTCCTACTCTGGGTCCTCCTGGGAGTCTGTTTAAAGTCCTGTGGCCTTTACAAGACACAAAACATGTCTGTCCAAAGCCCATGCGTGGTTGAGTATAAAGATACTTAGTAGACACCCCGAAACCCCAAAAGAAAAAGAGAAAATGAAAGGAAACCATTCACTCATCCTAGCCAGAGGGAACCCAAACGAGAGAGAAAATATATCTCGATACCATCCTTTATTAAACATGACTATTCAGCTCAACTATATAGTGCATCAAACTAGAAGTGACAACACCACAAGGAAACCCATAAAACACCTTGATATACTCATCTCTGGCACCAAACCTCAATAGGTTCTGACCTCATTACCAATAGAATGTTTATACATGATGATCTTAAGAAAACCAAAGAAGCCACACTCTAATAACTATTTCATACCAAATGACACAAGTTTCAGAGATTCCACTCAATTGGGTCTCACTACACCATTCTAGATGGCCCATAAGAGATAAAACGCTTGTAATATATCAACATATATCAACTCTAAGAACATCATGTTGAAACTTAGAAAAAACAAAAAACTACATGGAAATAGGATCACTTCTAGGGCATACTAGGGGATACTAGGACCCAATTAGGTAACATGAAGATCTCTCGGATAGGGGATCACTACAAGGATCTGCTGGGGGATACTAAAACCAAATCTGACCTTCTAAAAAACACATCACTCTGATAGAGGATCGTCGCTCAGGAATTGGTGGTCTAAATGATTCCAAAAATCCCATATGTTATCACTCACAAAGTAGGGGATCATACCGATGATAACACAAACCCTAAAAAATCACATGCTGAGTAGGTGATCATATAACTAAATATATTGTAACCCTACTATCATTGCCCGCTTCACAGGGGATCATATACCTGAAGAGGCAACAAAACCATACAGGGATATCTCGCTAGATAGAGGATCACCACCTATGAAGTATTGGTCAAAATGATACTAAGAACTCGATCTAGGGAAACATTAAACTAGAGGATCTCACCCTGGCCTCACTAGAGGGATGCTGCAAATCTATCCTATATCATATTATCAAGGGGATCTCAATCATGTATCGAGGAAACAATACTAAAAACTATCATAGTAGATGAAGAGGGGTCATTGTCTAGTAAAGGGTGCATGATACTAAAAATAATCATTTCTAAATGACCTGGGGGAACACACTCAACTCAACTAATCGAAACATCATTAATATGAACTAGGGGGACCCACCCAACCCTAATGATAAAGGAAAAACTAACCCAAGAAACCCAGAGATCATCAACTACACCTTCTATATCATATTCCCAAAATGTGGTGACCATAACATTCTATATGAAAAAACACATAGGATAGACAATTTACATGACCATAATGGACACCTGGTGAAAAAAATATTCCCACTACAATAAGATTGAAAGAGTCTTTTTGGGGCCGAGAACTTGATCCTGAAACACGTCGATAACATCATATAATTTTCATCCTCTTGGAAATACTTACAGTATTAACTATTTGTTCATCTGAAATGGACTCCCAATGAAAATGCCACATTTCTTGCCCAAACCAGGAATCATGGGTCTCGCACCTCAATTTTTGTTTATGCACAAACAAAAATTCATGAAACATCCACATTATATTAAGGTTTGCAACACCATTGACAACCAATGAATTAGGAATCTGATGTAGGAGATACTTTTGATACATGATTCAACAAAAATAATAATTTTATTATTCTTATTTTAATTGTCCATTTTGTTCCCCCAATACTCAATACTGACACATAAATTTATCTAATTAGTCTTAAGTGGTCCATATTGTTGATAAAAATGAATGTCCGCAAATTAAATCTCAATCAGATGTCTGGTTTGAATGTTATGAGGGTTTGAAACTCCCCTCTAACCAAATTAGCTAGAGCAGCCCTCTCTGGCCGGTTTGTTATGCCTAGGCTAGCCCGCTCCGGTGGACCGGCTCATTCTGATGACCGAAAAAAAAATTAAAGCCTGGTATGCCACACTGCATCTTTACCGCTGTCCACACACCCTACACCATCCAGTACCCTTTTCCCCTAGCACAACACACTGTTGTCCCTCCAGCGGGCTCTGGTTCTCTGCACTGTCATGCCTCTAGTGGCCCAGATGCCCCATCCACCATCACTAGAACCATCCAGCCCTACCACTACCATCATTGACTACCACAAGAATCCTCGCACCAAATGAACTTCTATAGATCACCGGTATCACGCCGGTACTCTAAAAATAAATCTCAAACGAGATTTGAAAACCTCGGGACATGATTTACACAGATATAATGATGATTCTCACAAACAAATTCATAAACAGGGGGATACATGATTTTAATAAAAAATCACCTACCTCTGGGAAAAATATCGAAACTTCAGGTTCATAATGACGCCCATGATGTGCTGATTCGTGATTTGGTGATTATTGGCATCTAAAAAGGCCTCTAGAGGAACGCCATAGCTTTGATTCATTGAAGGGAGAAGAAGGGGGAGGGGGATGTGGTCCCTCCCGCGTGCACCAAAATGGGGATAAGAGAGGGGAGGGAATTGATTAATTTTTTTATTAAATTCAGTCTTATTAAAATCATGAATTTGATTTCTACTCTGACCCGACACCTAGTGTAATAAAATTTATGTCGCACTAAGGGTAAACATATTGTCCTGAACTCAAAAGTGTTCTAAAAAATTTGATTTGAGATATCACTCAAAAGTTATTCAAACCGATGTCCAAAAATAAATAAATTAATTTATTTACAGAAACACCCTCGACAAAATTTTCCACTTATTTTACATGCCCACAAAACTTATACCCTTACTAGGGTAAACAACATTATCTAGAATCGATTTTGGCCATAGTTTTTTAATCCAAGAAATTTTTTAATAGATAACTTATTTCCTTCATGTTCATAGTATAAAAATAAATAAAATTTTTATAAAATATATTCTGAGAACACCAGGAAATGGAATCACAAAAGGTCTCGGTTCCTTTCTTTGGAAATATATGCATAAATATTCAAAATTATTATTAAAAAAACAAGTCTCTACATATGCATTCCTAAAGATAATAAAAAATTCACCATATAATAACCGATGAAATAAGATGGGTTTTATAAAAATTTCATCATATCATAATGTATTTAAAAATTTATTTATTTTAACATATTATAACCCATGAATGTTAGTGGGTTTCATAAAAATTTTATTATGGTACCACCCATGGAATAAAAATGTGTTCCATAATAATCTTTTCATCATAAAAATAAACCATTCAGAAAAAGAATTAAAAGGGTATCATTTCTTAATATTATAGGAAAACCATAAGTTACATTAAAATATGTCATATTATATGGATAATTATTTTCAATGAAAATTAGTCATAACATTTCTAAGAACAGATTAATTTTTATTGAGTATAACCTTTTAGAACAATGTCAAAATCCCTTTTTTACTTTGAATTCGTTTTTTTAAAATATATTTTTTTAAAAAAATACTTAATAATGAAATTTAGTAGAAAAGAACATTGAAAATTTTTAAAGTAATATTGAATTACTTCTATGTTCATGACTTTTGGAAATATGGTTCTTATCATGAAAATACTCTTTTCACATTTTCGGTGTAATCCAAATGCGATTTTTGTGGAAAATAACAAGAATATTCCAATAATAATTTTTTTAAAAAACATTAAACCTGGGTAAAAATGTGTTTCTAAATTAATCAGATAATACTAAATATTTTTTGGATTTTTTTAGAAAACATGATTTTAAAAGAAGTGGAATTTCTGACTGAAGAAAAAAATGAAAGTCATATTTTTTAAAAATAATTTTCTCAACTATGGTATGTAAAAAAGAGTGGTAATCGTACTGTAACATGAAAATATCATGAATAACCATAGGAGAATAAAATTCATGAGTTATATTATAGATTCATTATAATATTTTCTCATAAAAAACATAATCCTAGACAATCTCGATAAATGAAGGGATTGTAACATAAAATCATTACCACATTGATATTTTTGAATAGTAACCCTCAGGACAGAATAAAATAAAATGGAAAATAAAATATCATGAGGATATAAATTTTCATGATATTACTTGTTAAAGGGTATATATATACCCATCCTGAAAAAATATAGCTTCGTAAAAAAATTCACATCTCAGAAAATGAAATTTGAGACAAAAATATCTAACCACTTTGGTAAATTTTGAACCGTAAATGAAATTAAATATACATACTTAAATGGGTATTTAAATCAAAATAATTTTCAATATAATAATCATAAAATACATTAATGGTTAGTATATACAGAACATAAAATAAATATGTTGTGAATATGACATGTGTCTCATAGAAGATAAAAGTGGGATAAAAACACCTTTCCGTAAGTATTAACTTACTTAACACTCATTAAAATGTCATTTATATTAAATATAAGTTTATTATAATTGTATTAAATATCAATAAATATATATATATATATATATATATATCATGTCACATATTATTTAATTGGTTCTTTATATTACCCATGTAATAATAATTCCATGTTGAATTCATGTTTCAGGTAACAACCACGTTGTATTTCTTATATGTCATGATTTTTTTATTTTCGGTACTGTTAATTTTATCATGGTTTAATAATTTAGATTTTTTTACCCATGTATAGATATCATATACATTTAGAATATATATATTTATATTAATTTATTAAATATATATATTGGAAATGAAAGACACCAATCACAGAGACAGCATGCCATATGTACACATGATCTTTGTTTACATTTCATCAATGTATTGAATGAAATAATGTTAAAGGATATATTATCATTAAAAAATATTCTTAATTTCATATTTTTATAACAAGTATTCATTAAAACTATCCTTATTAATTTCAATGTAAAGCGTGAACGAATCACATCGCTTCACAAGGCGGTAGTCTGCCGCCCACATGAGTGATGTTACCATTTTTCCAAAAATAAAATGATTGAAGGTATATGTGATTTAATAAGTCAATAAGTATAATAATATATTAAATAACATATATAAACAATAAAGGCATCATAATTTCCATTTTTAGAGGTGTTAATGGAAAAATGAATGACATTGGTTCGCAAGGCGGTAGTCCGTTGTACACTTGAATGATGATATTGTACCCCACTTCATTGAAGTGGAAATATATATTGACCATAAAATTAACCTAAAAAATCCTAGCATATTTAATATAATTTTGATATTATATCATATTTTTATAATTATAATTTAAGGGGGGTGGAGTAAGAAATAAAACAAAAAAACACATTGATCAATGTTACCTCTTCATCAGGTATCCTCCTTAGGTTTAGATGAAAATCCTTAATAAGATGAATTTATATCAAAAATAAATATGATAATATGATAATATGGATGTTTTAATGTTATATTTTAAGTTATTTTAAAAAAAAATGGTTTTATGGTGTGAATAGGAGAGGAGAATGAGTGGCCTTTTACAAGTGAGGTGAGTGCAACAATTGTATTTTTTTAAATAAACAATTAAAACCACATTTTTTCAAGTAAAAACTATTAGATAATAGAGATTTTTTGATAATATAATGTATAATGATGAAATATGTCCATCCAATTCATGTTTAATATGTTTTTGGTTATTTTTACCACTAACCTTTTTATTTAACACCCATGATATGCCCATTTTTTCCTTAATTGTGATATATAATTTTTAGTATTTTTACTAATAATTTTGGACCAAATTTTTTTGGAAGATATTAGATAACATAAATTATTTTGGTACAAAATATTTATTTCATTTTTACAATTTAAATTCATAAAATAACTAAAATTTGATTAAAAATTATTCCCATAGAAGCAATGAGAATGTTGGTTTTCAAATAGAAAATGATGAAAAGTTTACAATGTTTTTATATCAAATTTAAAACTAAAATTGATTAGAATGAAATAAATTGTATTAATAGATATATAATTGAAAAATTATACAATTAAATAAATTTAAAATATAATATAATTTATAAATAATTAAAATGAAAAAGATGTTTGTAAATAAAATTCAGTATTTTTCACTACTCTTCAAAAAATTACTCATTGCAGTAAATTATCTGAAAATCACCTTAATAAAATTTTAAAATTTTGATTTCAACAGTTGAATATTATTTTAGTTAAATAATATTTATTTATGTGAAAAAAAATTACTTCAGAATGAATCCCGCATAAGTTTTGAAAAAAGGGGGTTTAATAAGAGTATTTTCCTAGTAAAAGAGGATTTATGTAATCTATGTATCAAAAAATAATAATTGAATGAATATAAATTAAAATTTATTTATTTTTATTCTATATATTTCATTTTTCATATTAATCATTAGGGATTATTTTAATGAAATAAAATGCCAAAACATTATCCAATTTATAACAATTTCCAGGAAAAGCCTTTCTTAAAACCTAAAATAAAAGTATTGTAGAATCCAATAAATAATTGATTAAAAAGAAATTTATGGGAATAATTATAAATAAAAAAAACTTATTTAGCTTTAAAAAAATTTACAATTTAACTTACTTAATTTATTGAAAATAAATGATTGTTTTACAAAAAATCATTATTTTTCACTATTCACTGAAAAATAAATATTTTCCAAAAAATCCAAAAACATTCCCCAGAAGTTATTATGATATGATGAATTAAAAACAGAATTTAGTTTTTAAAAATTACTTTTCTAAATTACCTGTAAATAAATTCTAAAATTTTCTCACAAAAATAAATAAAAATCAATTTTGATGAAAAGATATTCTTGATGAATATAATTACTTTACAAAAAAAATGATTGATTATTAATATGAATATCTAAATAAATATTTATTAAGATTAAAATTTATATATATATTTCCTAATGTATTTAATACTATTCATACACTTCTAATTATCTATAATTATATAATTTAAAAATTTAAAATAATTGTATTGTAGGGTTTACTAGAGCTCGGTGTCACATGTTGTGAACACTTTCAAAGAAATTCATAGTTGTCTGTAACAAAACCTGAGATTTCTTTTGTGTTTAACCCAAGATATACTCAGTGTTTTGTGAACCAAAAAGATAAATAAAAAAATTATTCTAAAAAATTATTTCACAAAAAATAAAATATTATAATAGTAAAAATACAAAGTGAATTTCAATTTATATTATAAAATATATTAGGATGTGTTGTAAAAGATAATAATTTAATGAGTTATATTTTTATAGCAAAATGAGCTATGGGAAACAAGTTTTTTTGAAAATTACAAATAATTATGTTAATTAAATTTAAAAGATTTATAAGTATACAAAACATTATTAACATCCTAAAATTTGATGTTTTTAATAAATAGAGTTTGGATATTTTGTTTAAGAATATTATTTCTTAGTCTCACTATTATTAAAAAGATACTTTATTCATTGATGATACTCACCCAAAAATATTAGCGGGTCTTAATTATCATATGATCATGTAGAGAAGTGGTAGGTATTACAAAAATACGTAATGGGTTTAAGAAAACCAAAAACATGAATCACACATAAAGACCCTATAGTGATATATCATTTATATATGATTAAATTTTAACTTATTTGTAGTTTTTTTAGTATTCATAAACTTTTTTATGAAAATAAAAAGGATCATATTATATGAAATGTAGTCTCCATTTTTTCATTATTTAACATTGACGGCAGAAAATATATGTAGTGAAAATATAATTATTATTCTAATGTATAACATTACGTTATAAAAAAATTATGTTCATAATGGAGTATTATATATTGTGATTAATTGATAAGGTTTTCATTGGTATATTTCATATATAGATACAAAATTTGCTCATTAAGCACAAAAGTAGTTTTTTATACTGAATGACCCACCATGTGTATCACATGGATTTGTATACACTTCTTATTTAGTATACTAGAGTTTCATTTTTCATATTTAATCTGCAAACCTAAGGATAGAAATATATCTTACATTAGTACCATTATAATTTTCCTCATTTCACATGTGATCCTTGGCGAATATTTAATTTGGATTACTTTGGTATGTTATTGAATATTTAATCTATTAAGGCTTAAACAATATGGAATTTAGTTCTCTTATAAGGAGTGTGACATCATGGAACTCAATTAATATAGAATGAGTTAGTGTATGGCCATACCATGATAAAGTCTATATGAGTTTATATTTATTTTTGTGAGGGAAATGTGATGTGCTCATTCATTTATATTAATGACATGATTTTTTTTCAATTACCTAGTCTTTCTATACCATGAGAATCATTAACTTATGAGTTGGATATATGGGATATGCATAATCTATGTTCCAAAATCACTTGATATATTAGAAAATTAGATTATATAATTATAAAAACATGTATATGATACAATAACTAGACAAATGTATAATGGTACAAGACTTTTATGTATACAATGTAAAATAAATTTTTATTTTGAGAAGAAATCATGTTTTGATATCAGTTACTATTTTCATACAATAATGAATTTAAGAATTTATATATTTTTTTAGTTCTAAAAAAAACAATTGGTCCACACATGAAAGTTGAAAGAATGGTTATTTATTTTTACAAAGAATAGATAGCTTATCTATAAGTGTTTTAATGTTTATATAGAAAAGAATTTTTGGTCGATATTCACAAGTTATTATATATGTTTCAATACAATGTAAAATTGATGATAAATTCCCAATAATATTTTTTTATAAGATATCCAGAGGTAGTTTTTTAATTGTTTTGAAAATCCATGTTATATGATAAAATATAAGTTGAAATTAAGAATTATTTGTGGATTTTGTGAATGTGGGAGATTAATCTAGACGTTCCCAAAATTCTCAAGACATGTGATGTATTTTATGCTATATCATATGATAAAATATATTGGATATAATATAATATCCTACCTAAGATTTAAATGTGAAATTTATGACTTATGGATATGTCATCTCTTATGATACATATATATCAAAGTATCATTACATTATCCTATCATAATTTATGAATTGGGAATATCATAGTTCATTGAATTAGAACATATAACTCATATGTTATATTTTTTAATAAATTATTATCAATATGTTAATTTTTAAAATATAAAAAAATTCTATTTTGGCCATCATCAATTGAAACATCTCATTTGATGAAACATTGAGGAGAATAAATTTGATTTAAGAGGTTACAAGTGTGTTAATAACTAAATGTTTACTCATATATGTCATTATTTAAAAGTAAATGCATCGATACTCAAGGAGAATCATCTTAGTATATATAAACTGGAGAATACATTAAGATTATACTAGTTCATTTTGGTATAAATAGTCATCATCAATTTTTTCCTCTTGAAGATCTCTTCCTCATTATACCATAGCAATTAAGAGGTACTCTCATGCCACTAGAGTTATAAATTATTGTACCCATGTATCGGGTGGTTCATATCAAGTCATGTATACCCCTTATAGGTAAGAGTATTTAGGTTATTCCACTATGATATTTGGAAGTCTTCTGATGGAAGAAAATAATAACAATTATCTATATATAAAGGTACATGTTCAACCTTTTGTTTATACACGGTTTCAGTTTGGAATATCTTGGTGATCATAGGTTTGAGGTTTATATTTTATTCCAATGAATTGGATAAGTGTTATTTCATCCTTATAAACTATTCATGTAGACTATGTTTTACAAAAAAAATCATAAGATAAAATAACTTATTCACGAGGGTTGATGGATACATGAGATAGGATTATTGGTGTTTTGTAGTGGATGATATTCATCCTGTATATTGATGGTATCATGTTATTTTTTATTCACTTTTTTATGTTGTGTCTTTAGATTTATATCTATTATGTTCTGCTGTAAGACTCAATAGTCAAATATAATAAATAAACACTTCATCAAAAAAAGTTATGAATTATTTACATAATATTATTCCACCACAGTGGTATGAAAAATAGTAATAAAATTTAAATACAGGGAATTAAATTCTAAAACATTCCTAAAACATGTACCACATAATAAATAAAAATGGTGGGAGACACCATAATCTTGAATTATGGTGGACAATACATTAAAAAGAATTAATATTTAACAAGGTAAGTTACAACTATAAAGGGAAAAAATTATAAAAATTATATATATCTTGAAGGAAATATGATATAAATATTAATGATTTTAACAAGTTAAAATGATGTTTAAATATAATGTGTAATATATCATTGGAATCTAACTATTAGAATTAAACTGATGGAATCTAACTATTGAGAATCTGATTGTTGTAATAGTAATGAAACCATTTTTCATAAAAGCATCTAATAAAATGTTTTAAAATAATTCCATAATATTATGATTAATAATTGTTCAAAAATTATTTTAATCAATAAATATTAATAAAGTTACATAGACAAGACTTTGAAAAAAAATAATATTAACTGGAAGAAATATATGTTAAATATTTGTCACAATACTCACAATTTTAAAATACAATAATAGTATTATATAAATATTAAAATTCACTTATAAAAAAATTAATTTTTATAATGACTCCAAATTTGAAATCAACATGTTGAAATTATCCAATGGTTAATGTTTCATAATTTTATCATATGGCTGATTTGTTGGGAATGTGTTACAATATAATATGAGTATACTATAAGTATTATTACATCGTAATGATTTTAAAATGGTATAATAATTAAAATAAGTGAATCCTTAACCAATTTTTTATTAATACAAATTTTTTAAAATTTTATATTAATGTGTCTAAAATGAAAATAAATGTTTTTATTGTAATATTTTATTGTAAATTATATTTCTTGGTCAATGTAATCTAAAATAATAGATTTAAATTCTCAAATTAAAATATTTAAAAAAACATTAAATATCCAAAATCTTCATATAAATCCATGGGTATTCCATTGGTTTTATATTTTCCTCAACCTATATATCCAAGTTCTATGTTTATAAATCAATTAAAGATATCACATTTTTTATATAAATACCAACCCATCAAAAATTATTTATCCAGGTTGTCATTTCCTTTGGCCTCTCAATAGACTGCCCCATGAGTTTGTATGTTTTTCAGGTTCTCTTCTCATGTTTGATGAAACTGCCTTTCTAGGTAAGGGTACCCAATATCTTATCATTATTTACATGACAAATCCATTCCCATTCCTTTCCACTTAAAACTGAAATTTTATGATGTTTATTTGTAAAAAATT
Organism: Viscum album; assembly: GCA_963277665.1. Taxonomy (NCBI): domain Eukaryota; kingdom Viridiplantae; phylum Streptophyta; class Magnoliopsida; order Santalales; family Viscaceae; genus Viscum; species Viscum album. Next base: position 747,516,206 of record OY728138.1, on the reverse strand, counting down.
ATTTATTTTATTATCAATTGGTGACCTCTATTCACTCTCATTATGATCTATTTCTGAGCAGTCGTAATGCATAATCATTCCCATAGTCATCAATGCCATTACCAAAATACCTTTTCATTTCATATATTTATGGTATTATGAATGTTTTATTTCTATTAGGTTGTATTTTTGTAATAAAATATTGAAGATATATATCTGTTGGATCCTCTTCTGATTTCAATGTTGATTAATGTTGACTAAGATCATGTTCACATTTTTTGATAATACATGCCAAACTACAATTCATTTTGCATGAAAATTTTATGTCCCAATGATATAAGAATACCATGAAAGTACCATACACTACTAATTCATTATTATTCCTTCAATAATGTAACATCCCTCTATCATGAATATCCTATATTTTATGTACTTATTGTTGCATATTCATGTAGATAAGAACCTTAATCCATTAAATGACAAATTATTGACATTACATATACCAATTATTTTCTATAGTGAAACTATTTATTACTTAGGAAGGGCTAATTGTATGGTTCCCCATGGAACATTATAATATGTATTTTTAGTTATTCTCTTCATATGATGGATAAATTGGACATATTATGTGATGAGTGGGGATTGAAATTATATATCTTTTTTATTCATTGGTCTATTTCCTCAGTCAATGTAGTTGGGAATTTCGTGTATTGTTTACCCATTTATATATGATATCATGGAATGAGGATTTGATGATATGTTTATGATGTCCATTGTTATTTATTCCATCTCAATGAGATTAGTTCTTACAATTCATGTGAATTATTTTACTCTATTATGCAATTCATGGATATATTATTTTCATTTCACCATTTATATGATTTTATTTTGATTATTTATTCTGACCATATTATGTTTTCAAAAGCTTATGGTATGTTTTATAACACTATACAACATCTCTTGACATGCATCTATGCTCACCCATTATATATCTTTTATAATTATTTTATGAAGTTATATTGATTAAAATATAACGAATATAATGTTTTTAGGACAAAAAATAAATCATTCATGTATTAGTATACTGTGTATTATGTTTCTAATTTAATTTATTTTTAAATTAATTTATTATATTCCCTCATTTAAATATGGTAACTAATATAAGGAATGAAAAATCTTCCAACACCTATAATGAGTGTAGAGATGAACCTCTGGGTCAATCCAGTAAATTTGGTATGAGATCTGTGTATATTATGACAATATTAGGGCAATTACCTCAGGTTACAAATGAATAACCCTACATGTATGGGAAAACATGTGGCACCTCAACATGGTGTAACGAATTTGGATCATTTAATAAGATAAAAAATGCTATATTTCTATAGAACCTCTATCGATTAGTTAAAGAGCAGTAGATAAAGTTTTTAAATTGGATATTCCATGATTTGAGATATAGTGAATGATAGAAGGTTTTCATGGTTGTATATATCTAATGGGATATATTGATCAATGGTGGCCTTTAGTATATGACATAAAGAAGGATGAAGAGATAGAAATCATGGAATTAAAGTAATTTTATGTGATATGACTGAATAAATATTTTCCTCATGAGTAAAGTGATGACATAGATAGGAAAATACAGTATTTATGAAAAAAGTAATTTTATGTTATTTCAATGAATGATTATAAATTTTTATGGATATAAAGACATGATTCAGATTATATTTTCAAAATTGATTGAAAAATCTATCACTTATTTTAGGGACTAAATCCATTTCATAGAAGGGAATTGGTCTCCCATGTATTTCCATATTTCGAGAAGATTGTTTACAGTGAAATAAAGAATGAGATATATTTCTTGAAGTTTATTATTTTCAAACAAAATAAAGGGATGTAGAGGGAACTTGGTCAAAATTTTGAATGAAATTTGGAATGGATAAGCGATGTGTTATGTTTTTAAGACATAATAATTGTGGAAATAATTACAATAGGGCATGATTGAAAGGAGTGGGAGTTTAATTCATGAATAGATATAAAGGCTATCAATGTTGTAAAATTATTAAATTACATGGATATAAAACATAAAGAAAATCAATTCCCTAAGAATCAAGGTAATTGACTCCAAAATTTGGAAAGGGGGAAATATTGAGATTATGTTATCTGAATATCAGAAGTTGAGGTCCTAGATGATGTCATAGAAGGTATATTAATCATAATATCAATGTTAGAGAATAATTAATTTATTTTATATCTACACACTCCTTTAAGTATTCCATGATTTATATTAACATTTAAACTTCTCGAGATTCATTAATGAAGGAGTTATCTGTAAGAACTCTCATTGAGAATATTATAGTAATGAATTTATTTTGGCTTGTCAATATAAAAATTTTTGGGGGGTCATTAGGGACAATATTTATATTTATACCAATGGTTTATATATAAATAATTCATTTGATGGATTGGATATCATTTTACAAAATGATAATTTATTCTCGAGAGAAAGATATTTCAATATTTGTTGATGAAATAGAATACTCTATTTTTATAGAAGAGAATTCACTACCAGAGTCTTTTTTGAAACCACATCCAATGAGTCATCATAATGAAATTACCAAAGAGGATTAATAATTGGATGATAATAATATCCTAATTACATATTATTCACATAGTACACCAATATTTTTTAATAATATTATGTTTGACATCATCTAAGATACACAACATCAAGCTCTAATGATTGAGGAATATTATTATTTAAATATGATTGTTATAACCTAGCCATTTAATTGGTGAGTAAAAATTGCTGCAAATATATTACGAAATATATATATATATATATATATATTATAATCAATAAAAATGTATTGTTAAATTATAACTAAATAAGAAATCAATTTTAGTAATGTCATTTTATAATTCAAATATACATTTTCTTTAAAAATGAATTTTCTTTTATTTTGGGGAAAATATAATAATTAAAATATTCCAGTTTAAAATTTTATTTGATAAAAATTATATAATTTTTAATGTCAATTTATTAAAATTATCTTAGAATGAAATTTTGGTATATTTTTCTAAAGATTTTATTTTTAGTGAACAATGAATATCCAGATTTTTATAAAACATTACTTTCATTTCATTTAGTAATGTAATTTAAAAGTACCATTATATTTTTAATTTAAAATTCACATAAAATTTGATTCCTTTTATTTTATATAACTAAATTAATTAGATATGAATCCTCATTATACTTAATTTTAGTATAAGTTCATTGTAGGATATAAAAAATTCTTAAAAAATATTTGTGGTGGAATTTTATGAATTTATACTAAAATTAATTTCATCCACTTATAAAAATTTCATTTTACTATATTGATTCTATATATTTATTTATGAGGTCTAAAATTGGTAAATAGTTCTGTTTTACTTTTGGTTGATATGAATTTTAACAATAACAAATATTTATCACCACAGTAAGGGTAAATCAAGAGATTAATGTTAACAATAATGCGATGAGGATTTAACAATAATTATAAAACATAAAATATTTTTATTGGATGAGTTGGGTTTTAACAACCACATTTTAAATTATAGTATATGGTATCTTAGATCCATTTTTATTTGACATTGATCATAATAATATTTTATATAAAGAATAAATACAAAACATCACCCTCTTTGTATCAATATATATAAAATATTATGACAAGGATAAAAAATTTATAAATGGTGATAATATATTTAATTTAATATTAATATTTTTTATGTTTAATTATTTATAATTTTTAATGATGGTATAATTTCCATTAATGATTACATAATATTGACAAAATGTATGTGAATGTTGTAGAAAAATATAATAAATGATTTTAAAAACATCACAATTAATTCAATTAAGTGGAATTATTATGTAAAATTAATTATTTAGATAAATATAAAATTTTAGGTATGTGTTAAATTTTTAAAGTCTAATTTTATTACTATTTGTTTGTCATAGAAGTGATACTATATGAACAGTCTAGAATATGACTTTAATAATATCTTATGTTAAGTTATATTATCTAAAATGATTTAAAATTAATAATTAATAATATTTTTGACCATGTGAAATATATATGTTCAATTATATAAATAAGTTTCCATTAATGGGTCTCATTTCCATTTATATTAACTTTTTGTACCCCTAAAATATAAAAAACTATAATATCACAGTAATCAATAAAGTGATAAAATGGGTTAAAACTAAGCAATAAGGGTTAAGAATCACCTAAAATTGTATAAATTTTATTATTTAAGTGGAATTTAAAATTATATCCATATAATATTAAAAACATATCGATTATTTACGACAAAAAATGAAAATTTATTTATATTAATTTAATACTTTAAATAATTGCAAGTGTGATCCTCCCTTATATTATAAGAGGGCACTACCTTAACTCTCTTATACACACTTCCAGAAAATATAATCTGTGATAATTCATTCCCAAATCCCATAATGACCTTCCTATATATAAATTATAGGTTTTGGTCTCATCAAAAGACTAACCAATAAGGATAAAGGTGTAAACCAAAGGTGGTTCCCCAAAGAAGAGGTAAAACTCTTAACTAAGAGTTTTCATTTTATTTATTCATCTACCTGCTTCAAATATACATAAAAATGAAGATATTATATCATTAATATATCCAATATACTGAATTACTCTATGAATATGGTAAAATAATTTTTATCTCCTTTTCCATCCTATGGGTAATGAAAAAATTGTTCATGTGTACTTGTGGACAACCACCTCGAAGAAGGGAAGTGCCATATTTTATATAAACACATATAATGCCTAATTTTTATTATTTGTAATATTTATATATATTTATATATTATCATCATGAAATAATTATCATTTTTAAAAGGTAATATATTATATTGTTTATTTACCCATACATTAATTGGAAGATAATAACATTACTCATGTGTATGTGTGGATTACCACCTCTACCAAGCGATGTGATTCATTTTTTAGCTACGAATTTCATGTATACTTAGAAAATTTTATTTAATTTATAAAATTGAAAATAATATCATTATTTATATTCTAGAGATGAGGTAATAATTACCTATTTGGCCACAATCAATAAACAAAATCCTTTTTACAATTATGAACCAAACATCCTCTACACACTTGATATGGATTTAAATATTTACATAATTAAATATTTTATTTAAATTAATGAAACATATGGCTTAATGATGGGAAATTAAACAATTAATTGTTCTTAAAAAAGTATAAAAATAATATATATTTATTATATAGAATTTAAAGGAAATTCATAGAATGTTTTGACTCATGGTAAATAGTTTCTTGAGTCAATTTTAATATATTGGGTTATACATCAAATTGAATGACTATTTTATAAAATGAATATGTGTGAAATGAAAAATGATTATAGTTTACTTTATTTCCTCTTTTTTAATGGGGTTTTATAATTTTTACACATAATCACCTAAATTATTAATTCTCACATCCGTGATATAATCTTTTTTAGGGTTCTTCTCCTGAATATTGTTTAATTGGGACTTGTTTGTTATTATGAACCATTTTTGTATTTGAGGTGTACATAATACCCCCTTTACATGTTATATATTTGATCCTTATTAATTCATTTTATTTAATTCTATAATTCAAATTATTTCTTCCATGTGGATTTGAAATTACAGTTACTAAGTAGTAAGGGTTTGTCATCTCAAATTGTAATAATTTGGACAAATTTGATGTTATAAATCAATATTCTTTTTTTCAGGTGTATAAACAAAACCTTTTTTAATGACATAGACTGTTCCCAGTAGAATGTAATTTAGGAATAATTAATTATTTCATATTTGTTAATATTATTTTATTTAATGCACATGCTCAACATGATAAAACCAACTACATTTTATAACATTAATTTGAATATTAACTTTATGAAATAAATATAAGAATAATAATTGTAAAATTATAATGAGATAAAAAATATAAAATAAGATAAATAAAATATGACAAATAGGATCTGTTCGATCCAGCAGAACAAACAAACTCATGAAAGACACAGGAGAAATGGAGAATAATATTAGTAATGCAATATTCATCTTTGAAGCTAAAATATAAATAACTTTGGAATAATATAAAGTGAATGAAGAATAAAATAAATATGCGGTATTTATATAAATTAGGTATCACATATGACTATTACAAAATTTTCTATTGGAATAGTAATATGATCTTTGGAATATTAACATGATTGTTGTAATAGTAATCTTATCATTTATTATAGTAACATAAATATTGGGATAGTATCATCAGCTATATAAGTGTAAAAAAATAATTTGGTATCTTATAAAATAAAAATATGATATATTTATATCATTATACACATAGATAGATGTTTCAAAAATGATAAAAAAATATTTTTATTTTCTTATAATATATATGTTTTATTATAATTCGTATAAAAAATAATAATTTTTTTCTAAACTCGGTTTATAATTTAATATTATGTTAGTACATAATGCTAATATAATATAATGAGTCCTTATGTAAACTTACAAAGGGTCATAAAATTGACTATAATATCAAAATTTTTATTTTTAAAATAAATTTGGATTTAATTTAAAACTAATTTTTTAAAATTTTAAATTTTTTTTTGTAAATGGTTTTGAATTTTTATAATTTAAAGGTAAAAAAATATTTGGGGTAAATTTTTGTTATTTTCCTATAATAATACAGATTTTGGTGAATAGTGGAATATTTTAAAATAAGATATTGGATGATATAAGGTAAATACGAGATCATGTAGTCATGGTTTATATAAGTAACCATTAGTTTGAAATGAAATAAGTTATTTAATTTGTATAGTTACAATAATTAATATGATTTATATCCTTGATCTAAAATAAAAAACTAATGAATATATTATTCAAAAACACCCATTGACCCCCATTATAGATACAAGCCTTCCCCTGAAAACTTATAAGATTTCTATATTGATGAATTCATACAAGAAACTATTCACAATACTCTCCAACACATCTTAGTGAATCTGGTATCAAAAAAATACTAATTACATTTTACTAAGGGAGTTTTTATGGGGAAGACATTTAAAAAGAAATATTCGAAATTTAGCTCTTTTAAATTCATTTATTATTCTATATTATACTATGTACACTCATCCAAAAGGACTAAATAAATACAACATCATCGGTATAATAAAATGTTATTTTTAATGTAATATACTATTTATTTAATAATATTTTGATTCTTAAATGATTTTTTTGTTCACAATATGGTTGGTTCACCACCTCCATAAACAACGAACTTTGTTTTTCACCACTACATTCACGAAATTTAATAGAAATATAATTATGGTTAAATAAGATGAAAATGAAAATATTATAAGTTATATAATGTCATCTTATTGATATATGACCAAAATATTAAATAAAAGGTATCTACATCACGAAGATTGGTAAATTCATCTATGTAATCTAACCACATAAAGTTAATTTTATTATTCTATGACTTTTCTCGATGTCAAAACAAAAATGGATATGTGGGCCAATTTAATTTTTCATTAGAAAATTAATATCAGTTATTTTAACTTATGGGGTTGTATTCCCAATATACAAGAACTTCAACAATTATCCCCAAGTGATTCGACCTGGGAACCATGAAATGAATGCCCTCAAAAAAACAAAATTATTCATACATCTCAATGAAATGGGATCAAATGAACATAATTTAATTTTTATAAATTTAAAATATATTGAAATGTTTTAAAAGTAAGTAAATATTGAATTTAATTTTATTATTCCAGACATTAAGTGTTTGTTTGGAATGAATCTGGAACATAAGGTAATGGATCTCTCCATATCACCATGTTTTTTTAGTTATGAACATTCTTTCTCTACCTCACATTATTTTTATTTTATGGTATGTAATACTTATAGATTATGTACATATTTGTTTGATATATATACATACATTATTATTCATTTTTTTGATGGGTTAATACATACTTTATGTTAATTTGTAAAATTTCATCATTAAAATTAAACACATTAAAGGGAAACTATTCTATACTTGATCAATTTTATATCATTGAAATATATATTATTTAATAGTAATAATTATTTCACTAAATAAATTAATATTTTATGTATAACAATTCTTGTTAACTTATGGACATCAATGAAAATTCCATACTTATTCTTTCTCCAACAGTCATTAAAAGCTTTCATGAAACAAAATATTTATTGATTATTTTTATACCCATTCTCTAACATTTCTCATGATGTTATCACAAATGAACAAGATAATTTGAGACATTTTATTATTTAATAATATATTATCATCCAAAATAATTTATTCAATATTCAATTTGGAACCATTATTAACTCTCCTCTGATTATGATACGAGGTAGTATTATATAACCCATTTCATTCCATGGGTAATTATAATTTTTATGACTTAGGATTGATATTATTTTATTCCAAACATAGGAATGTACATGTTACGATGTGTAAAACCATATGGAACTCCAATTTATTGGATAATTAAATTGTTTCATGAAATGATATGTATTATATTACGAAGTGAACTAAATCCATGATGGGACTCTTTCCACCATGTGATGTTGTATTAGTAGTTAGTCTTAACTTCTGATTATTTATTGTTTTATTTTTATACCAAAATCCAATAATTCCCTGATATTATGTTTATATGTAATTTATTTTATTCTTCCATATGATGATTCATAACCATTTCCTTTTTATATATTGGGATATTCCTTTTCATTTTTATATTATGCATCTCCATATCATGTATACCTTTACTGAAAATTTTATAATTTTTTTTTGTTTATGAATTTCCTATGTTATCGTATGTAGTTTTCGGAGATGATTGTTATTTTAGATATCATTATATAAATTTAAATTTTTTTTAGTTTCTTGAATTTTATGTAACATGTGTGCCAAAGAAAATAGGCCTCTAGATCCTTTAGTTGTTTTTATTATATATATTTGTTAATAATAATGTAAAAATATGTGAAATGTTATACTTCACTACAAAATTGATATTTTCTATAAAAATATCCTTATTTTCATGTTATTTAATGTTTCATTCAATGTTATTTCATTCATGGAGGTTATGATTCAAAATTTACCATAGTATTACTAATTTATGTTACAATCTCATTTAGTATTAAGATTACTTACACTACACTTCCATTGACAGATTGTTTTTGGATATTAATCTTTTTAACCCATATAAATTAATATTTAATGTGTATTTCTATAATATTTAGTTATTAGTATCATTTTTCTATCTTTTATCATTAAAATGATCGAAAAAATGTTTTTATATAAATTTCGACATAATTTCCTATTTATTCAAAAAAAAATATTCTATGTTGATTCTCATAAAAATTATTTTATAAATGATCTTAACTATACCTAGATTTTTTTTAAAATATCATTTTCACAAAATTTTAATTAAGTTAAAAGGTATTTAAAATGGATTTTTTCTATTTTTTTGAACGAGTAAATTTTTAATTTTTACAAAAACATGAAAATAATGTTTTCATTTAACGTATATGATAATAATATATTCTACTTTCATGTTCACCTTTATTTTTATATGTTAATTTTACTCATTTCCATGTTTTTTTCATATAAAATTATTTTATTAATATTCTAATAAACTTTCATTTCAAATTTGTCAAATTAAAAGGATAAATCCTTTTTTTAAATAGACATCCTAAATGTTGATTTTAATATATTTTTCATTTATGGAAATATCATTTATTTTATTAAAATTATATTATGGGGTTCTATTATGATGATAATATCCGTAGTTTTTCATTGGATTCATTATTATTTGTCTGAAGAGATTTTTTAAGAACCCATCTCCTTTATATAGGTTAACCAAGAAAAAAATGAATGATTATTGTTTTAATGTGTATTACTTTTAAAATTACATGATTATAAATGTATTTTATTTAGTGGCACATTGAAATATTTCTATATGGTTGATAAGTGGTTTCGTTATAATCCATGGATTGGTGAGTCCATTATTTCCTTCTAATGCATTGGTTAATTCAAGAGAAGTAACTAGATAAATTTTAATACTAAGTGACAATGTAGTTATGTTACCTCTAATAGATGAAAGAGATAACTAATTATAAGTTAACCATTAGAGATAAGACCATTTACTATTTATATGAAACTCTTAATAGATATGGGAATTATCTAGATAGATGATTATATGATGAATGTTTGATGTTTCATGATACCTGCACTGTTTTTCAATGATTTTTATGAGTTTCAATGAACCATTTTCTCAAGGATTGTTTTCATATGGATCATGAATGATATCATATATGAATAATTGCATATGGTATATCTATATTTCTTTTATCTTGATTTATGTTCCATTTTTATTGGTATGAATTATCTTATATTATTATTATGTCATCATACCCTTATGATCATATTATGATCATTGATGAAATTCAATTATTAATGGTTATGTATATCCTTACTGATCATATCAAATCACCATTGTTATGTTTCTCTTCAGTAGGTTATAAATAATGGAGTTATGAAAATATATCTACAAGTGGCTCATATGGGTGATGACAAAGTTTTAATGGTGAATATGAAAAGATGGATGTAGTGGAAAAATGATTACTTAAGGATATATGTACTGATTTGTAAGATCTTGTCCTAATTATATAAAACTATAAACTTAAATTGTATTTTGTTATGTAAGTGATCCCATAATTTTTTTATCATTCTTTTTATGGATAAAATTGGATTAAATTTATAGGTACCAATGCTAAAAATGTAACTTTTTCTACTAGATACAGGAGTATGGGTTTGGGGATGTCATAATGAATGTATTTTATGAGATTTTATTGATGTATTACCTAAGTAGTTACATTAATATATATTATATAATAAAATTTATTTATATATTGATCTTATCTGTGATTCAAATTCAATATCTATTCTTCCCAATAAAATGAAATTTGTGGAATTTGAGGAATTAATGAAACAAATAAAAAATTTGTGTGAGAAGGGATTTATATGACCTAGTGTTCCACCATGGACATAATCTATATTATTTTTGGAAAAAATGGATGAGTCTACAAGGCCATGCATTGAATATAGAGATAAATTCCATTACTATTAAGAACGCGTATCCTTTACCACTCTTTGATGTTCTATTTGATCAACTTCAAGGGGATCAATACTTCACAATTACTAATGATAATTTGGGTTTTCATTAAATAAAATTCAATATAGATGATACAAAAAAGATGGATTTTTACACATGGTATGGGCATTATAAGTTCACAATGATACCCTTGGGATTCATAAATTAACAATGAATGTTATGGATATAATGAATATATTATTCAAGGATAATCATGATACTTTTATTGGTATTTACGCATGAAATAATGATATACGATATATTCTACGAATATAATTATTATTATTTATCGATTTTATTTAAGATTCATAGGAGAACGAAAATTTGGAAAATTCCATAAGTGAATTTTTTATTCATGACGCTTATGGTATTATCTATATTTAATCTAAATATAGAATATTCAATAAACTTGAAAAGACAATGGAAATTAAATAATATCCTAAAAGAAAAAAAATAACTAAAATATGTATGATTTTGGATTTACATGTTACTATCGGTGATTTGTTGATTTTTTCAATTTTATCTAATCCATTAAAAAATTTGGATCATAATGTGGTCAAATTTACCTAGCTAAAGTAATCTGAAGAAAGGTTCGAGGATTTCAAGAAGGGATTAATCAATTCTTTGGTATTAATCATACCATCAGGAAATAAATGATATTTTATATTCAATGATGCATCATATAAAGTAATAGGGTGTTTTATTATGTAGAATAATATGGTTGTCACTTATGAATCAAGGCATTTGAAGAAAAAAGATTAAAATTATCCAAAAAATTATATTGATAAGACAACAACAATAATTTAATTGAATATATAAAGACACTTCCATTATGGTGAAATATATGGAATATATATGAATCATAAACACTTGAATTGTATATTTACCTAGAAATATATCAACATTAGACAAGGTATATGGATTGAACTACTGAGGTAAAATTAATGTGTAATAAAGTACGACATTGGGAAACAAAAAATGGGATAGATGAATATTGTAGTAAGGATCATAGTGTACGATCCATGATGAGGATTCATGAGAATCTATTATACGTTGATTTAGTAAATCTGCATAAAGAAATTAAAATAAAAAATGAAACAAAATTCCTTTTAAATTTAATTTTTCAACCATCATTACTGGAGAAGAAAAATACATCTAAATAAGATGAAATGGGTATATATGAGAAGATTAAATCCATGAAATATATGATATTGAAAATATTCATATATGAAGATAGTTTTTTAGGATTATGAAAGAGACTATGTGTACCATCAACACTTAAGATAAAGAGTGAATTTCTAGATTAAGATCACAGCCTTAAAATATCTGTACACTAGGTTAATATCAAGAGTTTTACGGATCAAAAATATAAATTCTAGTGGGAAAAATAATATAAGAAATTTCACACTATATATTAATATATTTTGTGTGGGGGAAAATAAACACTCATAGATAACTTTTACAGGGTTTCATGAATACTCTCCTTATACAAAATTGAATGTGGGATATTAAAACATTGTATTTTTTTGTTGTCCAACCTGATAAATCTAAGGGGAATGATATTATAGGGGTTATTACGGATAGTCCCATCAATTATAAACATTTCAAACCAATAAGGGAGAATATTCTCCTCGAACATATTGAAAAACACTATATGAATGATGTTTTAGGAAATCATGGATCACATTCATCAATTATAGATAATCATGGATCATGTTTGAAATAATTTTTTTATCATTCTGGAAAATTCTTTGAACAAAAAGATATATATGATATTCATATTTAATCCTAATATAGTTGAGTGGACTAAATAGTATATCCAAACCATAGATGGCATGTTAAGGAAATTTGTATGTGACTTATAGGTAACATGGGACTGATGAATACTCTCATTTATTTTTTACAATAATAACTTCTATTTTGTCATAAAAATGGTATATTATGAGGTTTTCGATGGGAAAATATTTCAAACTATAACCTATTTGGATAATGTTTGGGAAAATGTAAGATCTCTGATTTATGTATGTGGTATAGATCATTGTTTTTGTCAAAATTCATAATTATATCCTAATGTGAATACCCTTTGAGGTCCTGGGAGTATCAGGGGAGTTTGGGGATTGTTTGAAGCAGAAAGACTAGCCTTATGAAAAACAAGGACATGTTGAATATATAGTAAAATCCAGGAAGGGCTGGTCACACTATTAATACTAACCAAGTGAGGATAGACAATGGGGTGCTACTTGTCACACATTTTGAGGAAACCATGCAGATAGAGGCCCATGCCCGTGTGGGGTAGCTATAATTTTAAGAAGATTTAAAATGGATTGTTTATGCATGGTTAGTCAAACCTTACATAATGATTTTGTTGGTATATACTTCGAATTGTAGAGGGTGTGTTGGTGGTGCACTGTTTGGACAACCATACAACCAAACCGTGGACCCAAAATATTTTTCGGAAAATTAATTCTTTTCCCCTAAAAATTTATTTAACATAAAAATCATTTTCTTTATTCTTCATTGGTTATCAGGGGATACAGGATATACTTTTTAATGAAATTTGTATCCTTTGATCCTATTATTCCATACGAACTAAGAATCGATCAAAATCGATATCATTGGATCCATACCGGTGAGTACTCTATTTCTTTTGTTCTATTATTTGTTTGTCTTATTATTAGTTGTAATATTTTGATTTAATCTAGTATTTCCTATTTTTAGGGGTTTCATCAGTTCCTTATTTTTATCCCGATATGATCCCAATCAGGATCTAATAAGAGATTAGCACTCTACTGCAAACCTACAATAGGTGGTCTATACTTTATCCTAAGTGGTTTGGAATACTATTGAGCTAGGTTTCATAGTAACACCCAATAGAATTTCCAGTGTGGCCCTAAAAATGAATTGAAAAATTAAATTAAACATAATTAAACCTGTTAGAAATTCTCACTAGTTCCTTGAGACTTTTTGGAGGTACTTATCCCTAACCAAGGTCACCCACATGGTGTGACTTTGAGATTTTCTTTTTTTATACCATCCATTGGGGTGAGTTTTTTTCTTTTCTAGTTAGAAGAATCCATGTTAAAAAAATTGATTTGATATGATTAATTAGTATATGGTGATGCATCATTTTCCATTTTTTCAAATGCTATTCATTTCAGCAACTGATTTAATGGTTTATGTGGATTTTTATATGAGGGGTAAAATAGTGGAACTTGAATTCTTCTGATTTGATGAATGGAATAAGATGTGAATTGAAATTGTAGTGCATGCCTTGATTGGTAGTCCATGGATCTTGATTTCATTTAGATTTCATGGATGTTTCGCCTACAGGTCTTGTTTTTTGGTAGCGGATTTTTTGGGCCTTTATTCTCCTTGGGTCCTGATTCTTTTGTATAACTACGGAATTTCCACCAGTTAGATCCAGATTATTGGACTCGCATTGGACATGCTCTATTTCCCTCATCCATGGAATACACTAGTTATATTACCTAGTTTCAATCGAGATTCTCTTGAGACACTTTTCAGATTCCATGGTCTTATATACCTTGTATACATCCCCAATGGGTCAAATAGTTCTGATTATATATCACTTCCATGGAAAATGTGTCATTTTTTATTATACATCTCAACTGTGGTAGATTGTGAAACCTCTTGTTTTACGGTGTGGCCATGATGGAAATTAAATTAAAGGTTTATGGTATGGTAATGGTAATATGATATACCATGTATACGGAATGGATGTGTTGTTTACGACTTTTTTGATTATTAGAAGCCTTGGGATAATAACTTTACACTCATTTGACATGGATCCTTTTATGGATATACATGATCAAAATTTTTTTACCTTTTTCTATGGGAACTTTTCTTTCAGTACTAACATAGCTATTATATTATGCACTTTTTTTCGCTTGTATTGCTCAACAAGGATTTTTTATAGACTCTTTTGGTGTAAACCTAGTGGGATTGTATCTCACTCACTATTCAAGTCACCTATGGGTAACCGAAGATATTATATTGATATAGGTAGGGACCAGGGAAAGTTCCCACAATTTGATGCTTGGCATGTTTCTTCTTAGGAGTAGTGGAGCACATGACCAAGATGGAGATTGTGATGAAATCTAGAGATAGTGTTTTCAAGATTTTTTATACATTGATATATATATATATTACACAAGCCATGTATAGATGCTTGGATATTTTTTAGATACATGAAATGATCATAAATTATATGTGATTACTTCTAGAATTGTTTTATATATCTTCATTTTAGAGGTTTATCTGTTGACTGATTGATTCACCACTTCCATTAGTGATTTTTATGTTTATTACCACTTTGTTACACTATATCAAGAGGGAATAGTCTCCCTAAAGACACATCATAGACCCTCAATTCTAGTAAGAATCATTATGATTTTGGGGAGATTTGCTTGAGCTAAAATTGGCGCAAGGAACAATTTAGTGGCATACAGATCAAGGAAATTACAAAGTGGAATCAGAGATATTTTTATCTAGTTTGATTTGGAGTTTTGATAAAATATAAAAGGATATTGAGGAATATGATTTTTTAATGTGTGGTTACTAGGAATAATTGACCACACTATAAAAAATACAAATTGACTTGAAGGAAAATTGTTGTTTTCTATATTTGGCTATTAAAGTTAATTTCATTCCACCATTGGGTGATGAAAATTAATTGTGATATTATAATTGATATTATTGTGGAACCAATTTTTCTGTAACATGATGATATTAGGGTATTCCATATCATGAATCATTTTAGGAACCTTCTATAGTTCACATTCCATGCATTAAGAAATGAAATATAGAATGAATTTCTTAATTTCATGATTTTTTTATATTTTCATTATTTTATTTACATGTTATTTTTATAGATATTTTGTACAGGGAATTGGAAAACATGGTTGGTACATTGAGTATCTACCATAACCTATGATTTTTTTATTTCAGATTAGGAACCAATAGACACCCTAAGCTATCAATTGTAGCACGTTGATTCATAGACCATGAGTCACAAGGATTACAACATGTTACGTTGTAGATTTGGTGGACACCTATTTTCATTCATTAGGTGTATGGTCCCTTATGGATCATAAGTGGTGAACAATTTGGATCAAAAATTTAAAATTAAATGTGAAATATTTATGAAAATGAATTGGAAATTAGATACTACGAAATAGATACTTTTCCTTTATTTGACTATTGAGTGGGTTGTATGCAGTGCATCTAGTGACTTTTATTGTTGTTTATTTTTATACAGTAACAGGTTTTGGATTTGGATATTGGGTATGACCACTTTATAATTTTTTTACATTCCTTTTATTTTTAATATGAAAATTGATATTGTTATTTTCAAAGGAGTTCACTTGGAATTGTGGAGGCATGCCACCACAATGAGATCCATTCATCCACCATGAGGATTGAAACGACCTTGTTCTAGAGGCTGTGGGCCATGGGATATCGATGTATCCTCCTATATTTGATGTTGGTTCACTAGTTGTTTTATAAGAGTATGTTATTATGAATAGTTCTAATAGATAATTAGATAATTTATGCAGACTTTACAAGGACAACCAAAAAGTTCTTCATCTGTGACTGAGATGAAATTTGTGATCTAATAGAAGCATCCTTCCACATTCTTAGGGGATAGTGGTCCATTGGCTGCTAATACATGGCTTAAGACTACTCTGTTATTCTTTGATTTTATGTAAACACCTCATAAGATGAGATTTAATATAGTGACCCTAGACTGTTATACATATCATTACATGATTTTAAGCATAATAAAACTTCATATTAAAAGGTTAAGGATCATGAAGTCTAGTGTCTTGGAAGACTAGGCACTTAAAACTCAAAACATGGGTCTAAAGAAAAAATTTCATTATTTAACATTCATAACGATATCCTAAAATCCATTTTTCTCAAAAATATTTATAGGATAAACATGGGATGAGCTAACATGAACAAAGGGATGAGATAAAATCCCCGTAAGGGAATAATCAAAATAATAAATCCCTAGCATATGGGTTAGAATGCATGGCATTATGGTAAAAAAAGTCACGGAATATATTAAATTATAACATATAAACACGAGATCATATAAAAATGGATTCATAATAATAGGTCAGAATTATAAATCATGACTTTATCATGATTCCAGGATCATTGAACATTGATGAGCACAATTCATGGTAATCCACCAAGACCATCCCACATGGTAGTACGAGTCAAGGATAACCGCCATGACCATTGCACATAATGTATCATGGGACTCATCATTACCCAATGAATTTAAGTTATATTTGGGAACACCCATAATAAAATTTCCATGAATATTCAAAACACATAAATAATCTTACATATCCAATCATAAATAAACATAAGGGTACCCATGGAAAGAAATGGGGTTCATAAGCATGTCATAAAGTATAATGAATGGGTGTATCAAACAAGTTTCCATGAAATAAATTAATTAAAACATACATGAAAATTAATTAGGTAATGTTAGAATTTATCGAGTTAATTTATGTCAAATAAAAGTCACAACATTTAAGAAGAGTATTTATGAAATTTTAGCATCAAACCATTTTTTTAAAGTCATAAAGAAAATATAGAAGAGAATTTAAAACAGAAATGAGAATAATATTTCATATAAAACCATATGTGATCCATGAATCTTTTAATAAAAAAATATAGGATTTATAAAAATTATGATGGCTTAAAAAAGATTATATAGTGCTCTTTAAATTTAGTAAGAAATCGTTAAGTTCTCTTAAAACAAGTTTTCTTTTTGGGAAGTATTTAGGAGGGATCCATTTAAAAAAATATATAACCCAAAAGATAATGATTAATGAATCATGATACATGATTTTGGATAATATAAAAATAAGTTATAATATGTATACAAAGTAATATATTACATCATTTGGGTAAAAAGTGAGAGACGGGGAAACCTGTAGGAATAATGGAGGTTTGGGTAGAATCCCTTACCTTATGTCCGAAGGTGGTTTCACTTGAACCTATTCTACATTAAATTTATTTATTATATCCCTATTAAGTTCATTAATGACATTTTTGATGGGTTAATCGGTTCAATTTCATTGTTTGAGAGTGTTTATTTCCTTGTTTTCAATGATTGGTTTACTTATATTCGTGTAAGTATAATCATGTATGATGATAATGGATTAATATAATTGGAGTTTTATGTTATTAGTGAACATATATAAGATTAAACTTTCATTAAAAACTTTTGGTTATTTAATGTGAAGGATAATCATTATATAAAACACTAATGATTACCCTATTGTTTAAATGGTGGGGTTTGATCACATCAAACACAGGTTTCTTTATAAATTAATATCACGGGTTCTAAATATTACATAAAATTAAATTATACATAATATGTATATTATAGTTTGTTTGAACCATCAAAATTTTTTCATGAAAATAATTGAAGACATTAATAGAATGGGAAAACCCATCATCCATGAATGTGATAAATTAACACATCTCAAATGGTGTTTTAAATTCTAGTATAAAAGGAGGGGAACGGGGAGATGACGGATAATTATTAAATTATCATAAAAAAATTCTCGTAAATTTAAGGTATTGGATTTCCCAATACATTTT
Organism: Viscum album; assembly: GCA_963277665.1. NCBI lineage: Eukaryota > Viridiplantae > Streptophyta > Magnoliopsida > Santalales > Viscaceae > Viscum > Viscum album. The sequence goes on along the minus strand of OY728138.1, from coordinate 747,497,327 downwards.
AATGAATGGAGGTTAGGAAAGAAAAATAAATAAAGGAACATAAAATAAATGAAGTGATTAGTTTACCTCTTCAATATAACTTCCTTGAGAAAATTTTTAGGGGATAGGATTTTTCTTTTGAAGAGACCAATGGATTTTTGATGTGGGATAGGGGATTAGGGAGATATTTTATAATAATTTATAAATACAAAAGGATTTAGTGGGTGGAAGAGAAGAGGTAAAGATGGATGATATTTAATGTGGAGGCGAGGAGGGGTTTCTGATTATTTTTAACATTAGTTTAATATTATTTTCCGAAGAATATGAATAGTATTTATTATTATTACCAAATATTGTAAATAAATCATTTGAGTTCAAACCAATGGACATTTACAATATCCATGACTCATGAATGATGCATAAATTCATTCACTTAGCATTTATCATAAATTATCTTATTTTACTATTAGAAAAATTCAAGTATTTTAGAAAAAAATCCAAAAATTTCCCCATAACCATATTTCAATGTTTATAATTCAAAAAATTACCTCCATTTTATAAAAATAATTTTCAAAATATGTGACATTTAATCATATTTTACTTGAAAAATACAAGTTTTAAAATAAAACTTCTTTTCTAACACTTTGAAAAGTTATGTATGTTCTCATAAAGTTTTCTTATTATCATAAGTCCTAAGAATAATAATTTATGAATTCATTTTATGAAAATAAAAATTCTTTTAATTTATTAAAATGATCATAAAAATATTATTAAATATACTTTATTGTAAGACCCCATGATTCCATATTATGTTATTTCTTCAAAGTAATGGAATAACTTAAATTACACGCAACACTGAGTTCAAGCGCATCACGACTTACCAAACTAGCCGTTCAAAAGCAATTATGAATAGTATTAACTAAATTTTGAACATTATATAATCCTTATAATTTCATAATCCATATAATTAGTTTCTTAGACATAATGTAAGAACAAATTAATTTTTTTTTCAGATAAAAGAATTATTGTGATAAAAATGCAATTTTACCACCTTTCAATGGAGAACCCTTTTTAAATCCAATATTTGAAACTTTTATATATTAATTTTGACAAAATAAACTTCTTCTTTAGAATAGAGACCTAATAATTTAGTTTCAATAATTGTCTGGTACTTTTCTGATAACTTCCATATTTTGATGAATAATGACAATTGCTAAATTTTAATTACAAATAGTTTTTTAATTGAAATAATTAATAGTGATAAATTTTGAATTTTAATTTTTTTGAATTATAATTAGATTATATTTTTTTTATTTAATACAATTTATATAATTATAAGTAATTTCACATTTAAATTTACGTAAACAAGTGTCAATATTTGGATAGTTATTATTTCATAAAAACACGTTTTTTTTGACAACAGGAATTAATTTTAAATTAATTTCTGCCACTTCTATATTTTGAATTTAGAAAAATGGATTCCATATTTTGAATCAGTATGTACAAATTTTGTAAATAGGTAACTTTTATTATTAGACATTTTCAATAATTACATAGATAAATATTTTATTTACCATGGTTAAAGGGTAAATTCGGTAAATAAGGGTAATAAATAATATTATAATAATATTAAATTACCCTAAAACGTATCCTAACCCTATTGGATGATACATTTACGACCATTTGCATCTTTGGGTCTATTTTGGGACCACTGGGAGCCACGTGAAAGTGATAATGACACTTTATATTAATTAATTTAAAGTAACGGAAAAAATGTCATAAAACTATATCTTTTAGTAAAACAATTTTTACATAGGGTTATACATGTTATCTATTCGATTATAAATATTTATTATAACTATAAAAACATTTCATATATAATGGTATTTTATTTAATATTTTTAGACCATGAGTAATTAAATTTATTAATGACACAATGATGATGCAACATTTTCCATATTAATGAACGAATCAAATAAATGATATTATAAATACTAAAATAAATATAATTTGAAAGTTTTGATGCCATCAAAAAAATTTATAGGTGACTATGACATGTTAGGGGTGATTAAATGTATTTATTTAGAAGAAAAAATGTTGTTAGGACTTGAGAAAGAATCAATTATTAAATAATCTCAAAATTGACATATAAGAGTTTTTATAACAAATATTATATTATTAAATGTCATAATATTTTTAAAAATCTAAGTTTCAGCCAAAGGAATTATATGATGATATTTATGTCATTAATTAAGCACTTGAGGTTCACATGGTAGTTTATTGTATGTTTATTAACCAAATTCTATAAAAATACAAAGAGACATGGTAAATGTCAAACTAATTAACTAAGAGTTAAATCTAAATGATAAGGTTAATATATTGTCCCGAAATAGTATAAAAACAATTAGTTGAGAGTATTTAGACCCATCCCCAACTTATCCTCGAAATAAATTAGTTTGGAGATATTAGAAACCGAAGATGAATTTATTATAAAATAATATTTTATGTTTTTCCAAACGTGCCCCTCACCCCTCTAATTAAAGGGAACATCCCCTTCTCTCAAATTAAAACCTAAAAATCCATTTGGCTCAGAAAAACCATGCCCAAATATCCTCAAAAATATCCTAACAACATCTTATAGGCCTTCCTTTTTTCAAAAATCCATCCTAAAGAGCCTTTTTGATCAAATCAAAAGGAAGAACCCAAAGAAGAGGTAATGATTTCACCACCCTCTTTCAAGTTCTCTTATTCTTCCACTTACTCTTTATTTGTTGTTTATATTCAAATATAATAACTCTTGTATATTATATATATTTTTATGTTATTATAAATATGTAACAACTGTATTCTTTATTATTTCCATCTTATGAATGATAATGTCACCATGTGTGCGTACGTACGACTTACCGTCTCCACACCGTGGTGTAATTTGTTATTCAACAGTATGTTATTTGTATGGATATAAAAATTAGTAATATGTATATAAATAATGAAAATAACATGATAATGTCGCTGTAAAATTAATATACCATCCAATTCGACACCTCTCAAGAAATGATATTGTTGCTCATGCGTACGTACGGATTACCGTCTCCACGACACTATGAGATTCATTTCAACGTTCACCATTAATCGACGATTATAAAAATATATATTACAAATAAGTATTTAATATATGACATAATAATTTTACTGGAGATATATATGTAAATTTACTTACATATATCTTATTCAATTAGTTCTTTTCAATACGATATGAAAACAGAAACAACGTTTATGCGTACGTACGAACTACCGTCTCCATAAACGGTGTTTTTAATTTCATATATATGACTATTATATATATTTATATTCCAAATATATATTATATATAAATCTTGTTTTATATTATGGACGTATTTAAATCTTTATATAAGTGATACATTCAAGAGTAAAAAGTTAATACACGTACAATAAAGAAAGCGATTATTATGTGAAATGTTAATTTAACAGTAAAATTATTATTAAATTGGTTGTATAAAGTCATAAATTAATCATGTATGATATCATAAACATTAATATGGTTCTGGTATAATTTAATAACATAATACGATCAACATACATGATGTTAATCATACCCTTGGCTAAAGGAATGTTCAAAGTAAGGATTAATTTCACAATCTCTTTATTATCTGAGGTTGTTTTTGCGTAAGTATTTACTGGGACATTTTTATCATCCATATCCATTTTTCATAAAAATGAATTCAAAATGAATATTTTATGGATTTTTGAAAGGTACTCTTTATCAAGATCATAATTTTAAATGTTTTAAATACTTATCTTTCTAAATATTTTTAATTAATGTCCATGTTTTCAAAATGATTTTAAGGATTTATTTATATAGACATGAATGTTTTGAAATGATAATTCTTTTCAAAAGTTTCAATTCGGTATGGGACACTGTGATTCTGAAATCTCTTTTAAATTACTTCCTTTATAAATTTGTGGCTTTTAAATCATTTTACAAAAAGGATATTTCTCTCAAAAAAATTTACTAATCATTTTCAACTATGTCAGCATCCTTTACGGGATAATATTTTTTATTGAGGTGTATTTATTATAATATAATCATCCATATTGTATGGAATGAGTTATGATATTTTTGACTTTGGATGTTCTATTTTTATACAATTCATGGTTTATGGTTAATGTATTGAAATTTCTTATGCTAGTTTTAATACGAATGTAGATGTTATGTTTCAACTATTCATATGAGGAATGCAGTGGACTTAGTAAGTGACGGGTGGGGAACGCTATAGCTCCTCGATGCATTGGTAGGTCTCATGAGACAAACTAGTGTCTTGGCATAGGGCCTTGACAAAAAGTTTATTTGTAGTCGTGGAACGAAGCCTTGACTATGTGGTAATGATGTTCGGCATTAGGAATTCCCTTATTATTAAATTATTTATTACATGTGATTATTAGAATAGTAGAATATCCATGTGCATGTTTATATGGTAATGTTTGATTTTTTTCCATATTCTGTTCAAGTTTGTGTTTAAAAAGGCTGTTGTTTTTATCACATATCTTACCTTAAATGTTTATAGCTTCCACTAAACTATTTACCCTTACTCGTCATATAAGCTCACCCATTTATTATGTTTTGTTTTCCCCGGACTCCAAGAAATGTATTATGATTGATATGTAGGTTTAAACTAATGGGAATAGTGGGGTTCTCAAAGAACTATCTATGCTTCGTTTTATGTTTGAAATTATAATGTAAGGTTACTGTATGTAATCTATTTTCCATGACTACTAAACTGATCGGTCCATCAGGATTTGATTCATTGTAATCATGAAAATGTAACAAAATAATGCACCGGCTCTGGGTAACTGGTGTCAGGACATTACAGTTGGTATCAGAGGGTGTTTAGAAATAATCATGGAAGCTAGATTTAGATAAACTTTGATTAGATCACATAGACCTAAGATATAAATTGAGGATTAGTATAGAATAACTTCCTAGAAATTTTTTATTGTAGATATTTTGTGAATTTTTTTGAGCAATACATCGCTGTCTAGATATTAGAAGGTAGAGGCAGTTGTAGCACAGATGTACCTAGGGGTAAAACATGAAAACACCGCTTTGAGATAGACTCGAATGGGAACTAGTGCATGAAAACGGGTCTTGCTGCACTCTTGGTTACAACACTCCCTGGGGATATGCTTAGGATAATTTTCATTCTTGTTACAACCCATTACGAAGGGTTTATGAGTATATACTTCTTCAATGAAAACATTTTTTTGATTATAGATTATATCCATAATCTGTTCAATTTATGTTAGGTATTTTACAAGTTTGGAATTATGTATTTTGATTCATTAACTAATCTAGTTATTACATTGTTTAGAAACGGCGCCTAGTAGAAGGAATGAGAACTCCAACAAAATGAATGATCCAAAGAGTAAGAAGGATCATATCATTCATAGTATTAAGCCATCATTTAGAAGGGAAATAGTCTACCATGTATTCTTAACATATGAAGAAATAGTTTCATGTGTTAATAAGATAAGTAAATAATTCTCTGAGTCCTTTGGCTTTGAAGGGAAGCAAGAGAAGAAAAGGATGGAAGAGATAAATATAGATAATGTAAAGAGGGAAAAGAAGGATTTTCCAATATGTGATAAGTGTGGAATGAATCACCTTGGTAAATTCATGAAGGGAATGGGAGTTTGTTATAAGTTTGGAGAAAAAGGACATCAAGTACGTGATTTCAAGGGTAAGAAAAAGTTTTCAAATGTAAAATGCTTCATCTGCAAGGTGTTGAGACACTATGTGAATCAATGTCCCATTCATAAGAGTATACCACAAATGATATTATTGGATAACAATAAAGTTACGATACTACCTTAGGTGAAGAGGAATGACTAGTGTTCTTATGTTGTTATTATAGAATTATTTAATTTTAGTGTTTTATCAACAGTATACTGGTTACATGAATTATGGAGATAAATACGGATTGTACTACATTACTATTTTATATTGGATTTGAGATTATATGGTTTTATGAAAAGTGAATTAATAGAAAGCTATAATTTCTAGAAAATAAATGGTTGAAGGATTGGTAATCCTTAATATGGAATTGATAATAAGGTAGTTATTTCAGAATAAGAGATGATTGATTTTGGTGATTCAGGATGTTGCAGTGTTGTAAAAAAATACACAGTGAAGGTGTTCACATGTTATTACCTGGAAAAAAGTATCCCCATTATGTTTAAATACATTATAAACTTTGAACTAAGAGTTTTGATATAAGTATTTTGGATATTTATAAACGTTGGAATAGATTAATTTTGAAATTAGATACTGTTGTTAAGTTTTTTTTGGATTACCATAAAAAGTACATCCCAGAGGTCGGGCAACAACCCGTCGCATCCGGCATGGTCGTAAGACTTGAACCAGAAACCTATGGATGAAAAGGGTGCACCACCTACCACTGGCCTATGTGATATACTGTATTTTATAATTTATTTTCTTTTTAAAATTTCTGATAGGTGAATTATAAATTCATTATTTTTTGATCCCTATTCAATTAGGATAATAGAATATTTTTTTGAAATCGTCTGGAATTAAATATGAGTTTGTGGTATGAATTAGTTGAAGGATAAAACTCTACGTGTCAAGTGTATATATATATATATATATTTCCACTTATTATATGAATAAATTAATTCTTAAACTTTATGTAGGGGATCTAAAAACTAAAAATGTGTTATCCTAACAACTAATTTCTTATCGAACCGATGGTATTTTAAATCATCATAGATTGAGGGGTTTGAGGTCATAAATTTTACATTTTTTTCTGATTTATGACCTCAATCAGTACTTATAAATATTTACATTTTCCCTCTAGTTATGTGTCTCTAATTTCAACTTATTTTCTCCTAATCAAGATCATAATTTGGTGGTAAATTTTTCATTCCCCTATTCCTCTTATTAAGACTAAATTTTATTAACCAAATTTTTGATGTGGGTTATCCCAAAAAGGTATTTTCTATTTCAAAACTTTTATTTTAGAAGAAAAATTTCAATTTGTGAGTGTACAATTTATTGAAGGATGAAAGAATGTAACACCCAAATATTTCATAGTACATTATTTCTTCAATGTAATGTAATAACATGCACTACACGCAACACCGAGTTCAAGCACATCATGACTTAGCAAACTACCTGTTCAAAAGAGGTTATGAATAGTATTAAATGAATTTTGAAAATTATATCATCCTTATAATTTTTGAATCCATATTATGAGATTCTACGACATAATGTAATAACAAATTCATTTTTTTCAGATAAAATAATTATTTATCAAAAAATGAAATTTTACCGCCTTTTCATGGAGAAACATTTTTAAATCAAATAATTGTAGCTTTTATATATTAATTTTGACAAAATAATGTTTTTCTTTAGAATCGGTACATATGAATATATTTTCAATAAATATTTGGTACTTTTCTGATCACATTCATGTTTTTATGAATATTGAAAATTGCAAAATTTTAATTGAAAACAACTTTTGTAATCGAAATAATTAATAGTGATAAATATTTCATTTTAATGGGTTTTAAGTATAATTAGATTATATATTTAGAATTTAATACAATTTATTTCATTACATGTAATTTCACATTTAAATTTGACATAAATAAGTGTCAATCTTTTGGTAGTTATTATTTAAAAAAAACACGCTTTTTTGTTATGACAACAAGAATTAATTTTATATTATTTTCTGCCACTTCTGTGTTTTGAATTTAGAAAAATGGATTCCATATTTGGAATCAGGAGGTCCAAATTTTGTATATAGGTAACTTTTATTTTTAGACATTTTGAATAATTACTTCGGTAAATATTTTATTTACCATGGTTAAAGGGTAAATCCGGTAAATAAGGGTAATAAATAATATTATAATAATATTAAATTGCCCTAAAACATTTCCTAACCTTATTTGATGATACATTTCCTAACATGGTCATCTTTGGGTCGGTTTCGGGACCACCCAATGCCACTTGTGAGTGATAATGACACTTTATATTAATTAATTTCAAGAAATGGCACAAATGACAAAAACATATATCTTTTAGTAGAAAAATATTTACATAGGGCTATACATGTTATATCTTTGACTATAAATATTAATTATAAATAAAAAAAATATTTCTTACAAAATTTTATCTTATTTATAATTTTTATATATTAAGTAATTAAATTTATTTATGACACAATGATGATGCATTCTTTTCCCTATTAATGAATGAATCAAATAAATGATATGATGAACACTAAAATAAATAAACATTGAAGGTATTTATGCCATACATAAATTTTATAGGGTACTATGACATTTTAGGGTTGATTAAATGTATTTAGTTAGAATTAATAATGTTTTTAGGACTATAGGAAAAATCAATTATTAAATAATCTCAAAATTGACATAAATAATTTTTTAAAACAAATATTATATTATTAATTGATTAAATTTTCCTAAAAATATATCCATCATCCAAAAGACATATATGGTGATATTTATGTCATTATTGATCCACTTGGGGTTCTCTTGATAGTTTATAGTAAGTTTATTAACAAAATAATATAAACATACAAAGAGAGATGGTAAATGTGAAACTAATTAACTAAGAGTTAAATATAAAAGAATAGGTTAATATAGTGACCCAAACCAGTCTAAAACCGATTGGTTGAGTGTATTTAAACCCATCCCCACCTTATCCTAGAAATAAATTAGTTTATATCCATTATAAGCCGAAAATTAATTTATTATAAAATAATATTTTAAGTTTTCTCAAAGGTGCCCCTCACCCCTCTTATAAAAGGGAACTTCCCCTTCTCTCAAATTCACACCTCAATATCCATTTTTATTGTCCAAACCATGCCCAAATATCCTCCCAACTATCCTAACATTATTATAGGGGCCTTAATTTTGTAAAAAATACTACTTATGGAGCCCTGCTGATCAAATCAAAAGGAAGAACCCGAAGAAGAGGTAATGATTTCACCACCGTCTTTAAAGTTATCTTATTCTTCCACTTACACTTTCTTTGTTGTTTCCATTATAAAATAAGAAATCCAGTATATTATATATACTTGGATGTTATTATAAACATGTAACAACTATATTAATTATTCTATCAATATTATTAATGATAATGTCACAATGCGTGCGTGCGTACGTCTTACCATCTCCACGCTGTGGTGTAATTTGTTATTCAACACAATGTTATTTGGATGGATATAATGATGAGTAATATGTATATAAATAATGAAAATAACATGATACTATCTCTATAAAATTATTATACCATCCAATTCCACAACTTTAAAGAAATTATATTGTTGCTCGTGTGTACGTACTGATTACCGTTTCTACGACGTGATAAGATTCATTTCCACATTCATCATTCATCGATGATTATAAAAATATATATTACTAATAAGTTTGTAATATATGAAATAATAATTTTACTAGATATATATATATATATGTGTTTGTGTGTGTGTGTGTACCTATATATATCTTATTCACTTAGTTCCGTTCACTACGATATGAAAACGAAAACAGTGTTTATGCGTATGTACGGACTACCCTCTCCATAAATGATGTTTTTATTTTCATATATATGTCTATTAAACATATTTATATTCTAAATATAAATGATATATAAATCATGTTTTATATTTTGGAAGTATTTAAATCTTTATCTAAGTGATACAATCAAGAGTAACCCGATAAAACACGTACAATAAAGAAAGCGATTATTACCCGAAATGTTAATTTAATATGAAAATTATTAGTAAATGCATAGTATAAAGTCATAAATGAATCACACATGATATCATAAATATTAATATGGTTAAATTATAATTTAATAACATACTAATATCTTCATACAAGAGGTTAAATGTACCCTTGACTAAAGTAATGTTCAATGTAGGGGTTAATTTCACAATCTCTTTATTATCCGAGGTTGTTTTTATGTAAGTATTTACTAGGAAATTTTTATCATCCATGTCCATTTTTCAAAAAAATGATTTCAAAATGTATTTTTTATGGATTTTTTAAAGGTAGTGTTTATCAAGATCAGATTTATAAATGTTTTAAATATTTATATTTGTAAATCTTTCTAATTAATGTTCCTGTATTCAAAATCATTTTAAGGATTTATTTATATGGACATGAATGTTTTGAAATGATAATTATTTAAAAAAGTTTCAAAGTGGTATGGGACACTTTGATTCAAAAATATCTGTTAAATTTCTTCCTTTATAAATTTTTGACTTTTAAATGATTTTACAAAATGGTTATTTCTCTCAAAAAGTTTTACTCATCATTTTCATCTATGTCAGCATCCTTTACTGGATATTATTTTTGATTGAGGTTGATTTATTATAATAAAATATTCCATATTTTGTTGAATGAGTTATGATACGATGAACTGTGGATGTTCTATTTTTTTACCATTCATGGTTTCTGGTTAATGTATTGACATTTCATATGCTAGTTTTACTACGAATGTTTATGTTATGTTTCAACTATTGATATGAGGAATGCAGTGGATATAGTAAGTGATGAGTGGAGCCTGATATAGCTCCTCGAAAAATCGGTAGGTCTCATGAGACAAACCGGTGTCTTGGAATAAGTCCTTGAAAAAATATTTATTTGTAGTCTTGGCATGAGGCCTTGACTATGTGCTAATGATGTCTGGTATTAGGCATTCCCTCATTATGATATTAGTTATTACATGTTATTATTCTACTATTAGAATATCCATGTGTATATTTACATGGTAATGTTTGATTTATTTCTTTTACATATTCTATTCATGTTTTTGTTTAAAAAGGCTGTTGTTTTTATCACACATCTTGCCTTATATGTTTATAGCTTCAACTAAATTATTTACCCTTACTGGGAGTTTGAGCTCAACCCTTTCTTATGTTTTATTTTCCCAAGACTCCATGAAGTGTATAATGATTGATATGAAGGGTTAAGATAAAGGGAATAATGGCGTTTTCAACGAACTATCTATGCTGTGTTTTATGTTTGAAATTATAATGTAAAGTTAATGAATGTAATCTATTTTCCAAGATTGCTAAACTGATCGGTCTTTCAGGATATGATTCCTTATAATCATTCCAATTTATTAAAATAATGCACCAGCTCTAGGTAATTTGGGTTGGGGCGTTACATTATCTTTCAAAAATACAGACACATAATTAATAATTTTTAAAATACATACTTACGTTAACTATGATATAATCATATCATATTATCATTTATAAGATGGATAAATTTTAATTATAATTTCATTAGTGAGGTTACCATTAAATTGGATGATTTAATATATGTAAGGGACACATTACTATTCAAAAGGTCATGTTACTATTTCATTGTTATTTATTCCTTAACTTATAAAGATACCTTTTATTCTATTCATTATTCATGTATAATGTTTTTATTGAGTTCTATAAGTAATATTATGTGACTATACTATGATTATATGATGGTAATTTATATTTATAAAACATTGGTTTGTTAGATTCTTCACCCTTAAGAAATGTTGCCTTCGAAATTTCATTTTAAATTCTAGTCCGTAAACAAGTGTGAGTACTTTTCCTTGATTTCCCCTTACACTTCCCATGTTTCCTCTTCACAGTTATGGTTATTCCATTGTACTTTGACCAGGTGAGTAGTCTTGATTCAAAGAACATTATCTCTATGATCAAATATCTTCACTAGATTCTCCTTATAAGAATGATCATTATCTAACTATACCACCTCTAAAGATAGTACATGTGAAGGGTCTGGTTTGTACTTACGTGGGATAAATGGAAGACATTGTGTACTTTAGACATGGTAGGTTGATGTTTTAGTTGATATTCCACAACTCCAACATGATCATGAATCTCGAAGAGGCCAATGTACCTGAGACACATCTTTCCTTTCTACCCAAAACACATATCCTTCTTCCCTAGAGATATGTCGAGGAATACCATATCAGTAACTCTGATCACAATGTATTATCAATCATTATGTTCATAAATCATCTTTTGAAATTTGGCTACCTTGATGTGCTGTTGAATGGGTTTCACATTCTCTACCATTTTATAGACCATTTCTTTTCATAGCATCTAACACTCACTAACATTATCCAAACATGATGGTGTTATGTACCTTTTCCCATAAATGCCTTCATATGGTTCTATTTAGATTCTAGAGTGGAAACCATTTTTGTAATATAATTCCACTATTGGAATATGTTGGTCTAATCCTCCTTTGAAGTCAATATAACATGATCTCAACATATCTTCCAATGTTATAAAAGTTCATTCATACTGGCAATCAGTTGGAGGATTATAGGTACTAATAATGTTCAACTGAGTGCTTAGAGCATGTTGGAGAATTTTCCATAACATCTAGGTGAATCTCATATCTATATCATATACAATAGATAGTGGTACTCCATGTTTCCTTACCGCCTATTTGATATAAATCCTTTCGTGTTGATCTAGTGATAATTATTCACGAAATGAGAAAAACTGAGCTATCATTATAAGATGATCCACAATGACCCATATAGAATTGTTTCTAATGGATGACCTTGGATAGCCAATGACTAAGTCAGTGGTAATATTCTCCCAATTCTATATTGGTATGGATAGTGGTTGCATCATCCCCTTAGAATTTTTTATTTCAACCTTCACTTGTTGACATACCAGGAACATTGATGTATATTCGTCAATCTCTATCTTCTTATTTCCCCAACAAATTCTCTCTCAGAGATAATGATTAATCTTTGATAACCCTAGTTTAATATAGAAGGTTGAGCTATGTGCATCATTTAACAGATCAATATTTATTTCTTGATCAATGGTACACATAATCATGCCCCATATCTTACAACTAATTATTCATCAATCTTAAACTCATAGGATTTAAAATTTTTAATAACTTCCACCATTTTCAAAATTTCCACATCTTTTCTTTGAGCATCATTTATTTTCTCCATGAGGAATGGTTGAGAAATCATTTGAGAATGGATTGATTATGTTCCTCTGTTAATTATTCTACTGTCCATCCTCTTCAAATCTAAGAATATTGGATTCTTTTCAATTCTAATCATTGATAATGATGAATGATCCTTTCTATTTAGAGCATCTTCCACCTTATTTTCCATACTGCTATCGTAGTGGATTAAGTAGTCATAATACTTGATGAGATAAAACCATATTCACTAGAGAATATTAATATATTTCTATGTGAATATATATTTGAGACTCTTGAAATGAATATATATCTCACACCTATCAGTATTGAGAACATTCCGCCATATTTTCAACTCAATGGTCCCAATTTCTAACTTCATATCATGTGTGTGATTGTTTTTCTAATGAATTTTTAGATTCCATGGGGCAAAGGATATCAATATATAATTTTACATCATCATGTAGCCTGCGTCCTTTTTTAAATAATTAATGTACACCAAATAGAGTTCACCACATATAGGGAGTGTGACTATTGATGCAGTGATAAGTCTCTTTTTTTCTCCAAAAATATTTCCTCACATTCTTGAGTCCAAAAAAACTTTACTCTCTTTCATGTCATCTTTGTCATTGGGTTTCAAAATCATGATATGTTCTTCACAAATCATCAATAATACTCATCTAGACCCAAAAAGCTCTGGATCTCTAATACGTATATTGTCCTGGGGCACTCTTCAATTGACTTTGTCTTGGAAGGGTCCACAAATATTACTTTTCTAGTGATAACTTTCCCCAATATTGATACTTCCCCCATCTATAACTCACATTTACTATTAATTTCATAATGTTTCTCTCATCTAAAAGTCATCATAACAGTATACAAATGCTCCTCATGTTCCTATCTTCTCTTGGAGTATATCATAATATCACTGATAAAGACTACCACAAATTTGTCGATGTAATATATAAAGACTCTATTCATTAAATACATGACTATATATAGAGAATTACTGAGTCCTAAGAGAATCAATACAAACTCATAGTGTCCATACCTTGTTTGAAAGGATGTTTTGGTAATATCTTCTTTCCTTACAATTAATTAGAGATATACTGACCAAAGGAGAACCTTAGAGATATACCTGGCCCCATGAATATGAATGAAAAAGTCACCTTTCCAAGGTAGAGGATACTTATTATTTATTGTGTTTTTATTTACATCATGATAATTAATTTAGAGGTACATTTAAACATCCATATTCCTGTCAAAGATGATTGGTTCCCCCCAAGGTGAAATACTCGGGCGTATAAAAACATTTTCTAGATTCTCCTATAACTTCTTCTTTATCTCTTCCGAATATACAATGTGAATTTAATAAGGTGAAATTGATATAGGTAGATATCAAATAATAAGTTCAATTGATAACTTGAACACTCTATTAGGAGGAATACCAAATAATTATTTAGGCAATACAATAGTGTAGTCCCTTAAAGTGGTCATGTCTTAGATCATGATTGTCTCCTTTGTCTCAATAATTTGAGCTAGATATTCATTCTCATAAAGAAATATTATAACCATTTGAGAAAATTATTCTAAAGGACAATCATCTTCATCCTTACACTTGTAAATAATTGTAGGACTCTTCAGGATGTGAAGAGTGATCTCCCTTTCCCTATAATTGATGTTTTCTTTGTATAAAGATATCAAATCCATTCCGAAGATAAAATAAAAAACCACTAAAGGAAGTATGATGATATTTTCTAGTAGGTTTAGTCCAAATATGTAAACATGTGAGGAGTTATAAACCTTGGATGCAATACATTCCCCATTAGGTGTTCTCAACGATCTCATAATCTCTAAATTTGGAGGTGGTGTTTGAATGGTTCTACTAAACATTCATGATATGAAAGAATTTTTAGAAAAAAAATCAAATTGTAGATTTTATATCCATGAAAGAATAACTAGAATACTTGTCACCACATTGTTCTCTAGATCCACCTCATTTGTAGTTATAGGATAAGACCTCCCTTATTTCCTTAGAGGTAGTTTTTCGTTGCCTCTGAAAACCCTTGGTTTAGAGAAATTGTTAATATAATTCCCATGTTCCTTTCCTTTATAACACTACACTATAGGATGATTATTGATCTGACCTTCCTTATTCATTAAAATTTGGGGGATTCTTCATATTACGTCGATAGTTTTTAGCCAAATGACCCATTCTTTCACATTTGATGTAATTCATGGTTCCCATTAGATAGTTCACATGATGCTTCTTACCAAACTTTTTCCATGTGGGATGTTTGATCTTCTTTCAATAATGGAAATTATTTTTTGAACCACCCATATTAGATTCCATTTTTTCTCTTTTTCATTGGTCCCCGGAGACCACTGAGAGTCTCTGATCTCCATTTCAACATTTAGGGCACAACATACAATCTATTTATAATGGTCAAAGTTATGAATTGCCAATACTTTTTTTATACTCATCTTTAGTCCACTAATAAAGTGATTCACCTGGATTTAGGAGATCATAATAATGCCGAAGGTGTATCTTGAAATCATTGTGAGGTTTTCTATATATGGTTTGATGGAATAATCTACCTTCTACTTGAGTCTATGGAACACTCTTTCCATAATGAAGTGGAGTCTTCTGGGAAAATATTTATTGATTTTTTTTTCTAGAATTCTTCATAATCAATGGAATAAATTTACTCTTATTACATAAAATTCCTGATAAGTGTCCACCACTGATTAGATTTCCCTTCAAAACTATAGACTACCAGTACAACTTTCTCTTCTTCTAAGCATTGGAGGACCGAGAATATCATTTAAATAGAGTTAATCAACTATTCAATGAGGGGGGACAAATGATCAACTAAACCTGGGAGGCCTTTTCCACATGAAGGATTCAATATCAGCTTTCTCTTTTCGTGGAAAATGAGGGAGTTCCACATGAATCAAGAAATTATTCACATCTTGATTCAGCTGATCAAGTACCATATTAAATGTTTGATCTCCCCTCCCTTCATATCAGACATATCATTAGGTAAATAATCAAATTTACAATCACATTTTTTGTTGTAACGTGTTATTTGATTTCAATTCATTAAATAAGAAAAATAACATACAATTATGGGGCTTAAATAATTAACTAATAAGAATAAAAATAGAAACATTAGACATAAATTGATAAACTCTTAAAGGAAAAGTATATAATAACTTGGCATTCCCTAGGATTCTATCTAGGTTATCCTTTATTTTTTTTCCAAACATATATTATTATGGGATCTTTTTTAATTCCCATAATTATGGGTCATAATGAGCTTATGAATTTACCAAATCATATCCCTTAGAATTGTCAAACTAGAAGTGAAGCAAGACCCATTATTGTGTACCAGTTCCCATTCTAGTGTAGCTCAAATATTCGTTTTCATGGTATACACCGAGATACTTATGTTCTAGATCCAGAAGTACTTTTTTGTTTCTATAGGGGGATGTATTTTATCGATAAACATTTAACTCTATACTCACCAAAATTTTGATATGTTTTCTTATACGTAGTCTTGTCTCTAATGTTCTTACTAAATTTTTCCATTCTTAATCTCCAAAAAAACTATACCTTGATCTGATACCAACTATAGTGACCCTAACCTTTTATGCATATCATTATATGATTTGAAAAATAATAAAACTTCATATAACAATCCAAGAATTGGGAATTCTAGTGTCTTGGAAGTCTACACACATAAAACTAATAAAATTGTACTAAATAAAGAATTTCTTTATTTAATCTTCAGAAAGATCTCATAACTTCCATTTTTATCATACATCCTCATAGGATAACATGGGGATAACATAAACAAAGGGATGAGCTAAAATTATAGAAAGGGAATTAGCATAATAATAAATCTTTAGCATATGGGTTTGAAGGTATGACATTATGATATAAAAAAGAATGAGACATATGAAATAATAACATATAAATATAGGGTTATATAAAAATGAATTCATAATAATGTGGAAGAAATATAAAACAAGACTCTAGAATGAGTCAAGGATCATTTCACATAGAGGAGAACAAGTCAATGTTAACCACCAACACTATCACACAAGGTAGCATGAGTTAAGGCTTCCCGCTAAGACCGTTGCACATAACGTCTCATGAGACTCAACTTTACCCAATCCTTTGGAGAACTATCTAGGTGAACCCATATAAATATTTCCATGAATATTATTTCCACCCAAACAATCATAGATAATCAATCATAAAAAAAACATAAGGGTACCCATGGAAAAAATGGGTATCCTAATAATTCCATAACACATAATGAATGGGCGTATCATAAAAGTGTCCATGAATGAAAGGAAATAAAACATAAATGAAAATTAATAAGGTAAAATAAGAATATATAATTCTATGTGATTTCAAACAAAAGTGAAAAAATGTAAGAAGAGTATTTAATAAATTTTAGAATTAAAACATTTTAGTGTGGTTTTAAGGAAAACACTACAGAGAATTTAAAATAAAAAAGGGAATAATTTTTTATTTAAAACCCGAAGTGTAACATAATGGTTTTCATAATTAAAATATTGGTTTTATAAAAATTTATATGGCTTAAAAGTGGTTATATAGTGCTCTTGAAATTGAGTATGAATTCAGATGTTCCCTTAAAATAGGTATGCTTTTTAGGAAATATTGAGAAATGAACCATTTAAATACATGTATATCTAAAAAAAATGTTGAATGGATCTTGATATATGATCATGGAGAATATAAAAAAATTTAAAATATTGAAATTAAAATTAGATAACTTTATTTTGTTAAAAAGAATGATAGAGAAAACTGAATGAATAATTGATTTTTGGGTAGAATCCCATACTATAAGTCTAAATGTGTTCTTCAATTGATCTTAATGTCGTGAAAAAACATATTAAATTTATTAATTAATATTTACATAACCTATTATATATGATATTGATTTATTATAACCTTCTTAAGTTCATTCATGATCTTTTTAATGAGTTAAGAGGGTCAATTTCATTGATTGGGAGCGTTTGTTTCCTTGATTTTCATGATTGTTTAATTATATACATATAAGGATAAACATTTAATATGATAATGGTTGTATGGAATTGAAGTAGTATGTTATTAGTGAACATCCAGAATATTACACGGTCATAAAATTCATTTTTTATTTGGAGTGAATATTAATCATTATATAAAACATTAATGATAACCATTTTGGTTAAATGACAGTTTCTGATCACATCAAATACATTTTTATTTATAAATTAATATGATGTGTAAAAAATATTCGAGAAAATTACATTAGATATAATACATATATTATGGTTCGGTTCAACCATCAAAATTGTTTCCTGGCCAAAATTGAAGACAATTATAGAAATTGAAAACACATTATCCACGAATGCGATACATTAACACATCTGGGATGATATGTTAATTTCTAGTATAAAGAGAGGGTAAAGGAGATTGGATGATGAATTTTTACATTATCATAAAAAAAATTATTTTACATATAAGGTAATTGAGTTATCATAACATTTGGATGAAAGGAGGCGAGGAAGGAAAAAAATGAAATTAAATATATGGAAAAGAGGAGTTTACCTATTGAATATAACTTCTTGAGAACCTCTTTATGTGGGGGGGTTTTGTCTTTTAAAGGGAGCAAGGGTTGATATAAATGGGAGAGTGGATCATGTAGATATTTTAGTAGAATATAGTCAAGGCACAAGTCTTGAGAAGAGTGAAGTGAAGAGGTTAGGAGGGTTTGTATTTATAGTAGAAGTGGGGGGGGTTCATTATTTTAATCATTAGTTTAATATTGTTTCTCAAGAATATGAATATTCTTAGTTCTTGTGACAAAAAATAGTAAATAGATCATGTGAGTTCAAACAAATTTCCATTTACATCATCCATGACTCAGGCATGAGGAAAAAATTCATTCATTTAGCATTTATAGTACATTATCGTATTTTACTATTCGCAAAATTCAAGTATTTTAGAAAAAAACCCAAAAATTCCCCCAAACCATTTTTTGACATGTTTATTTCAAAAATGAAATCCATTTTTTGAAAATAATTTTCTAAATATGTGAAATCTAATCATAATATACTTGAAATATTCAAATTTTAAAATTAAAACATCATTTCTAAAACTTTGAATAAATAATTAAGGTCCCATAAAATTATATTAGGATCCTAAGACAAAAAAATATTAATTTTTTAAGTCATTTTATGAAAATAAATTTTACTTTCATTTTTAAATTGGTCATAAAATTGTTATTAAATATACATTTCTGAAAAAATACCAACACATAATTAATAATTTTTAAAATATGTACATACTTTTACTATGAAATAATAATATCATAGTATCACTTATAAGATGGATACATTTTATTTATAATTTCAATACTAAGGTTACTATTCAATGGGCCAATTTACTATCAACAAGGGTTATAATATTATTCCAAAGGTCAAGTTACAACTTCATTAGTATGTGTTCCTTAACATAAAGAGATACATTTTATTTCACTCATTATTAATTTATAAGGTTTTTATTCAATTCAATAAGTAATATTTTGTTTTTATAATATGATTATAATAAGGGAATTCTAGTTGATAAAACATTGGGTTGTTACAATGAAGCTTGCGACTTACATGCTTCGAGGAGAAGAAAAGAGATGGTGGGATGTTTTAAACCAGGCTGATGTGCTGCGTGATACTGTTTTGAGGGATTTACAAACCATTTTCTATGACTACTTTTCCAATGAGACTTTGAGAGAAGATCAGTCTAGTGATTTCAAACATCTTGATAAGGGAGCTATTATAGTCATGGAGTATTCAGAATGCTTTACATATTGATAGTGTTTTCCAACAATATATCATGATGATGAGGCATCTAGGGAAAACAAATTTGAGAAAGGTATTCAACTTGTTATTTGATCTTAGGTCAATGTGAAAAAGATGATGAATTTTAATGAGATGGTAAATTATGGGATCAATATTGAACAAAACCAAATTGAATATGGGGGTCATGAGGATAAGGTTGGAGTCTCTCAACCGAGTGGTTTAATATCTTCATAAAGGAAGCACTATTTTGGGGCTTCCTATGAGATGAGTACTAGCCAAGACACTAGTGATGGTTGTGAAGTATTCTATCATTAGTGTGGAAGATGTATCCACATGACAAATTAGTACGATCATAACTTAGTCGATTGTCGATAATGAGGCCGAATGGGCCACAAACAACATTTTCACAGGACCTTACCTCTAGTAGTGAGTGATATGGGTTATCTATAACACTAGGTTCATGAATTGGTTTCTTATCCCTACATCCAACTGGGAGTAGGAGTAGTATTGGTTGATTAGGATGAGGTGGTAGTGGTCATGGCCAAGGCAGCAAGGCACCAGTTGCACTGAGACAATAGAGTGGGCTTTCTCAAGGTTGTGAGGTTGTGTCAAAGGGCTACGGTTCATGCTAGATTTTTTCTTTATAGCCTAAATATTAGGATCAGAGAACCATACCATATAATGTGAGTGGTATGATATTAGTATCCTATACTATTTTTTCACATCTTGACATAGGTTCATCACACATTTTTAGTTTTTACCTATGGTCAAAATCCTTGGGCTTTTTGTTCAGTTTTTAGGGAACTCTAACACTTTAAACTCCACTAGGGACTATGATAGAGGAAGTAAATCAGTATAGGGAGTGACCCATGAGATTGGACAGTGTCACTTCATCTAGAACCCTTATTTCCTTGAGATTACCTGGTTTGGAGTCATACATAAAATAGACTAGCTAGTAGCTTATCGAGCCTACGTTGACTACAATCCCTAGAGGGTGACATTAACATTACCAAAAGAAATAGTTTATATACACAATAAAGGATGGGATGTTTAGGTGGGCCGAGGTAGACCACAACATTGTGGGCTAGGCAGGATGATATCTAAGATTGCTAGTTTGTATCTGGATGAACAGATATCACATCAGGTATATTACCCCTAGTGTTTGATCATTTTTAGGCAGTTTTTCCTTGATGATTTTTTTGTTTACCTCCCAAGAGATAGGTGGGGTTATCCATTAAGATAGTTCTAGGAGAAGCACTAGAATCTATTCCTCTTTATAGTATTTATACTATGGAGTTACTAGAGCTCAAGGGGTAGTGAAAGGATTTGGAGTAAGAGGGGTATATATTACCCAATACTTATATATGAGGTTCTATTGTCCATTTTTGGAAAAGGTGGGAGTTACCCTTAGGCTATGCATAGATAACAAGAAATTGAACAAGCTAATAGTTAATAATTGATATCCATTTCCATGGATAGATGAACTATTTGATCAGCATCGAGGAGATATGGTGATCTCGAAAACTGATTTTATGTTGGGATATCACCAAGTTCATGTTTGACAATAAGACATACCTTGTATAGAGTTTCATATATGGTATGGTCTATATAAGTATCTCGTTACTTTGTTCAGTCTCATAAATGTGCCAATAGTTTTTATTGCACTAACAAACCATGTTTTCCATCCTTATCTGTTTTCATTTTTGGTGGTTTCGGTGGATGATATCTTGGTGTATTATCATAGTAGACATATCTATTCCAAACATCTTCAGATAATTTTGTATACACTAAGAGAATTATTTATATTCAAATCTCACAAATATCTACTTATAGATGAATAATATTCACTTCCTATGCCATATTCTCTCAGATAATGGAGTATCAGTGGGCCCATATAAGCTAAGAGATATAGTTTTCTAGGAAAATCCTAAGAATTTCTTTGAAATAAGATGTATCTTGAGGATATCTATATATTAAATGCATTTCATATAGGACTTATCATTATTAGAATCACCATTCATGAGCTTAAATAAGAAGGGTGTCATTTTTTAATGGATATATATGTGTGAGTCAGCCTCTAAGGAGATAAAAGGGAGATTTAATTTAATAGAAGTTCATATTATACCAGAGAAAGTAAGGAGATACACAATGCGTTGTGATGAATAATGTATTCTCCTAGGAGAAATGCTGATGTATGGGTAAAAAGTCATGGTGTATGGGTTTTGTTAGCCTTGAACAAAATAGAGTAATTACATGATGTATGATATTTAGTTTAGTAATGTTTTTTATGATTTAATCTATTGGAGACATTATTTATTGAGAGGGAATTTTTTGGTGTACAAATACTACAAAATCATCAAGTGCATATTACAGAACAATATATGAATCTAAGGCATTGAGAGTTTGTTGAATGCATATAGTATTTTTAATTTAGGCTTTCCTGCATTCTTGGAAAGCTAAATGAAGTTGTTTTTTCTTTGATTAGAAAGAATCTGATAATGGAAGTTAAGCATGCTAGTAGTTAGTAAAAGATTATGGCTCTATTTTCTATGATGCACATAGAAGCTTATGATGTATAGGGTAAGAATAATATTTATTATCTATCTATGACCTATACTATTCTATATAGAGTGAGAATGTGAAACCATTCAAATTCATAGGTCATAGTCATATGGGAGAGTGTGGAAGGTGAGGAACCACCTCTTGACATGAATGTGGGAGAGTATTAGATCCTATATTTCCATGTTCATGTATAGGTTAATACATGAGGAGATGATTTTAGATTTTCATGCCTTAGTTTGGGTAGTGTATCCGGGAATTTCCAAGATGATTCATAATTTAAGTCACTAGTATTGGTGCCTAGGGATGAAACATGAGGTAGTTGGTTTTGTTATGAGGTGTTACAACTGTGAGTAGGATAAGGAATAACATCAGTGACCAACGTTCTTTTATATTAGTTTACCAGTCATAAATGGAAAATCGATGACGTCACGATGGAATTAGTGACTTTTTTATGAAGGTGTCCTTGAGTTAGAAATGATGTGTGGGTTGTTGTTAAGAGGATCATGGAGGATTCCCATTTAACACTAATCTAGGAGAGTATTAGTGTAGATGTTCTTAGAAGGTTGTATTTATTTTTGATAGTATGCCTTTATGGGGTCTAGAATGTTGGTTTTTTAGAAAGGGACACTTGTTCTATGTCTTATTTCTAGCGGAGTATGTAGAAGGAACTAGGTAAATTGGTGATTATGACCATAAAAAACCACCCTTAGACTGATGGCCAATCAGAGCGTACAATTCAGGTTCTTGAGGACATGCTACAAGCATGCATCCTAGATGTTGGGGGTATCATGGGAGAGGCTTATTCCCCAGGTTGAGTTATTCTACCACAATATCTATCTAGAAACAAATAAGATGGTCCCTTATGAGTTCTTGTATGATATTCCATGTTGATAGACCCAATTTGTGTTAGAGGAAGGTGATGAATCATTACTGGGACCGCATCTCATGAAGTAGACTTTTGAGAAGGATCAGTTGAATAAGAAGTATAAGACTACTACATAGTATTGATATAAACCTTAGAATTATTAATTCAATAGATTTATAGAGTTAGAGTTTGGTGATATGGGATATTTATGTATTTCACTAAGGCTGTTACACATACATATTAGGATATAGGGTATGCTTTAACCATGATATGTTTGGTCGTTTGATACTCTAGAGAGAGTCGGGTTGGTAGCCTATCGGTTGTAGTTACCCAAAAGGTACCAGGACATGAATTTAATATTCCATGTATTCCATCTATGCCATTATCACTCAGAACCATTTCATGTTTTACTACCTAAGGAGGTGGAGTTTCATGTTTATGCATCCTCTGAGAAGGATCCTATTCATATTGTTCATAGGAGAATAAAGGTTCTCCATGGCTGAGCAATTCTATAGTATGGGTGACATGGAAGAACAATAATTTTTAAGATGATACATGGGAGTTATAGGATAATATACCTGTTTAGTGGTTGATGTTATTGTTAGATGAATCTTAACAACCCTTGATTGGCAATTTGGTGATGAATTTATTTAAGGGGGAAGATTATAAGAACCTTGGTTTTCATATGAGTTAAATATATTTTTTTGTTTAATTTTTTAATTAATACTTAATGTGAATACCCTTTGAGGTAATGGGTTTAGAGGGGGTGTATGGGCCTTGTTCGGATACAGGAGCATAGCATTATGAAAAAATAGGACATGTCACATGGTTAGTAGAAACATTGTGGGGAACGTCATATAGTTGATACTAACCATGCAAGAGTGAACAATGGGAAAATTTAGGATGCACTATTTGATGAAGCCATGTAGATTGTGGTTCATGCTCATGCGAGGCACCTGAAATTTTTAGCAGAGACAAAATCCATACATTGTGCACATTTAGCCAAACAACACACAACGACCATGTGGCTGCCTCCTAAGTGCATCATAGGGTGCATTGTTGGGGAACTATTTTCCCAACTGTGCTGCCACTCCATGAAGCCCAAGATTTTTTTGAGATATTAGAATTTTTAAATTAAAAACATATTTATCAAAAAAATATTTTTCCTTTTTCTTTATTTGAAAGCTAGGTACATTGGGCTACTTTTGATGCAAAATTTTAGACATTGATCCAGTTCTTCCGTACGACTTGGGAATTGATCAACTTAAATTCCATTTGAACCAAGCTAGTGAGTAATCAATTCAATTTATGAAGTTATTCATTTTTGTTAGTGTCGCATTATATATTTAGGTGAAATATAATATTCCATATTTTTAGTGGTTTCATAAGTTCTTCATTTAACTCGGGATTTGAGTAGAATCAGGTGTTGATACTAGATAATCACTCTACAATGGACCTATGGTAGGTGGTATATAATTTCCATTATTGGTTTTCATATTTATTGAGAAATTTTACATTGTTATTACCATCATAATTTTTTTCATGGCCCCTGAAATGAATTGAATAATTAAAATGAACATAATAGAACCTGTTAGAGAATCACACAAGTTCATTGAGACTTGTTGTTGGTTATTTCCCCAACCATGGTCACCCATGGTGTGTACTATTGAGATTTCAATTTTGTAAACCTTCCATGGGGTGTTTTTTAATCCTTCATTTTTATAGAATATAATTTTATAGAATAATTTAATTGATTTTATTTATTAGGAGGTGGAGATTCCTCATTTTCCATGTGTTGACATGATATACCTTGATTGAATTGATTGAATGGTTTATATGGATTTCTATTTGAGTGGGTATAATCATGGAATAATAATTATTGTTAATTAATGAATGTAATGAGTTGTTAATTGAAATAGTAATACATGCCTTATTTATTATACCATGGATATTGATTCCATTTATATTATATGGATGTTTCACCCATGGGTCTTTATTTATACTAGATGATTACTTGGACTAGTGTTCTACTTAGACCTATATTCCATAAGATGCTAAGGTAATTTCCACCACTTGGATGAGACTTACGAGACTCACATAGGAAAATATCTATTAAAATGAACCTTGGACTCCAAAAATATTGTTATCAAGTTTACATTGAGATGCACTTTGGACACGATGTAGATTCCTTGGTCTTCTAAACATTGGATATGATCTTGTGGAGTCTGACACTTCTGATTGTACGGAACAACTATTGTAAATGAGACATGATTTATTATACAAATCGATCATGATAAATAGTGACATTCATTTTTATATGTCTCGTCTATGATGGATACAACATAATGTTATACGACATAACAATGGTGATATGATATACCATGTATACAGAATGATGGTGGTGTTTGTTTCATTGTTTCTCATTACCTTCCATTAAAAAGGACATTGACCCTTGTTTCGTAGGGAGCCTTTTACAGATATATATGATCGATTTCTTGTCTTCTTTTTATATGGAATTTTACCTTCTGTACTGCCATAACTATTATATTATATACTTTTCCTTAGACTGTATTGTATAGCCTATATTGTTTATAGAATACTTGGGTGGTAACCTTTGAGAAGTGTATCTCATGCCCTATTCGGGTAGCCATTGGGTACCTGAACAAACTATATGGATGTAGGTAGGGACTGGGGAAATTTACAACATTTTTTTCTTCACTTTTTTCTTTCTTAAACGATGGGGAAAACATGACCGAGCTGATACTTGTGACGCTATATAGAGATTGTTATTTTTTCCCTTTTTTTACATTTTGATATATGTATTATACACATGCCTTGTAAACAAATTTGGATATTTTTTAGATACAAGAAATTATAATAATTTTATATATTATTACTTTTAGAATTGTTTCATATATCTTCTTTTTAGATGTTTATATATTTTTTGATTGATTTACTAATTTTTATATTGATTTTAATGTATTCTACCGAATTTTTATACTCTAAAAAGAGGGCATAGTCTCCCAACAGACCCAACCTTGGCCCACACTATTAGTTGGTATCCACTAGAACATGGGGAGATACCCTTGAGTCCATGTTTGCAACCATCATTAGGGAATTTTTCAGTTGAATGTGAGTCTTAGAAATTACATAAATGAATCTAGTAAGTGTATAATTTGTTGATGAGACAATTGAAAAACTACAAGATATCCCAAATCATACCAAGAAAACATAATGTAGATAGAATAGATATGTTGATAATTAATTTAAGGAATTGGAATTTTTAGTAGGGAACTATTGAAAGCATCACCAAGAATGTGAGTAATAATGATATTAATTTTGATGGAATATTAGACCTTTTGAGTGTTTTGAAATAATTGGATTTTATTCTTATCATTTAGATCTACCACTCAACCTCTATAAAGTTATTCATCTATTTCATGTTTTGATGTTAAGGAAGTAGAAAATATACCCAAACATATAATAACCACAGAGGAAAAAAATATAGAGTGTAACTTGTCATATAATGAATATCTTTTCAAAATTATTCACACTAGATAAAAATTGTTACAATTTCACACAACATGACGGGAGAAAGTATATTACAAAAATATGACAACCCTACTCTTTATTACATAATAATTACCAATTTATTACATAATATTACACTTAATAAAAACAATATATTTATATGTATAGTTTCTTTTTAAATTAGGTACATTACATAATAATTTAAAACAAAAAAATAATCTTTATTGAAAACTTATTTAACAAGTTTTCCCAGAAAATTTCATGGGGTAACCTAGGGACATATATAAGAAAGGGGTGAGATATAAGGCACAGTAAGGGAATAAGAATGAAATAAGGTAAAAAATAATAGAAAATATTCATATCATTAGGGAATGAAATGATTGGGAATCATAAACATGAATAATGAGGCATGATATATCATGATAATTATAACATGGGAAATGTGGAAACAACTTTAAACACTACATCATAAACATAGGTCAAAAGTAAATTCAAAGATATAAAGATGGAAAAAGTCCCATTATGGAATCAAGTTAACTCCCTATCATAAAATTATTTCTCATTAGATTAAACATTACCCAATGCATTGGAGAAATATCTAATTCTGGTTTCACCCGTCACATTTATTTCATTCACATTGTTAAGTGTGTCACATAAATCATAAAACAAGGAATCAGTCATCAAATTTTTTATTACAAGATCTTTGATTGTGGAATACATAAATATATGTACCTTTTCAAAGAATAATACATTTATAATGATGAAAATCCTTGATAGGCAATGATTAAGGTATTCACTACACAATTAATTTGGCATAGAAAATGTCGGTGAAATTTCAGCAGCATAGAATCATCAATTAAGAATTTATTAAATGGGTTGTTGAGAGAGAAATTAATTTTTCATAATTTTTAAATAAAACATATAATAATATGGATATGGAAATATATGGTTGAACAATTTTATTTTGAAATAAAACGTATTTTATAAGAAAGTACATGAATATAGAATAGAAGATAAGAATTCCATACTTGATTGTGTGATTCCAAATGTCTGGGAGGAGCTTATTAAGAGCGTAAGGGTATCGTGGGATGGATTTGAAGAGTGGTGGGAATAGTAAGGACATGATCCAAGGATTTTAATTTAAGAGAAATGAGATATTCTATTGTTTTATGTAGGAATTGATTTTGGATTAGTTTATTATTTCTCAAACATAGGTTTTGGATGTAATATAATAAATTAACCAAAACCACAACATTAGCATGGTTTTCACTTGATTTTGGCCAAATATATGTGGTTTGAATTATTTTATAATGAAAATGTCTTGACATAAAAAAATAATTCCCTTGATTATGTGGAGGTGAGTCACACTCTTAAATAAATTATTTTAAAATCTTAAAATGTATTAATTGTTTTGGATG
Organism: Viscum album; assembly: GCA_963277665.1. NCBI lineage: Eukaryota > Viridiplantae > Streptophyta > Magnoliopsida > Santalales > Viscaceae > Viscum > Viscum album. The sequence continues at coordinate 747,469,064 of OY728138.1, read as the reverse complement.
ATTTATAATGACCTTATAAAATAATTCAAATAAAAATAAAATATAATAATTTTTAAAAATAAAAAATATAGTTGTTGTTGGACACCTTTTATAGTATTTATTACATCACTTTTGGGTCGTTATGATGCCATAAAACACAATGTGTATTTATATGGTATTTAAAATTTACCAGAAAAGTTGACCATCTTAGTAAATTATGAAAGATTCACTATTTTTTAAATTTTAAATTTTTATTCAAAAAATAATATTAATTTCCCCTAAATAGTTTTCTAACTATTTGAATTTTTACTTTTGAAATAAAATCGACATTTATTGATAAATACAGGTTTTTTGACAATAATGTTTTTCGACCCCTTATAAACATTTTGTTTGACTTCATAAAATTCATACTGTCATTTTTATTTAATAAAATTTACTTGAAATAAATATATTATTAAAATTTAAATTTTTTCAAAAAATCCATTAATTAATCATAATAAATCCATTAATTGAATTTAAATATTACCTAAAATACTATTTTTGTTTTATTGTTTAAAAATAAAAATCATATATAATGTAAAAATAATAGCATGAAAATATATTCATTATTTTTAAAAAACAATGTAAATAATCATATTTCATACATCTTGATAAATATCAATTTAATACACCTACAGTTTCTCAAATAGTAAGGTCTGCGACAATGAGACTTTTTTGGGGTGCTTCGGCATACATGGTTTGGGCCGTAAACTCGATGAGCTTCAACATCTCCCATAAACAATTTTTCTCCTACATAAGATGTTGGATCTTACCTTGGGATTGTTCAATGGAAAATTACATAGATTCAATATTCCTTGGAAGCTTTGATGAATGAGAGTCATAGGGAAAACTCTTACTGGTGAGGCCATCACTTTTTTTTCTATGAAAATTGGATTTGATAAAACCCTATATTTAAACTAACCATGTGATCACAATTTGTTGGCTATATTTTCAACGATAAATATTATTAACAATCATTTATATGTGATCAGACATAATAAATCCAAAGAAGTGTATGTATTTTATATAACCATATTATTTAATAAGACATTTAATTAAAAAAGGGGAAATTTTATTTATAATTGCTTAGTTCATTAAAATATATCCCCTTAAGAAATTTCCCTTAAAAAGTTTGATTTACCACTATAAAATAGATGAGGGTATCTCTGTTTCATTACCTCCTTTGGTTCCCAAGTCACTTATTCAAATTTATGGGTTATCCACAACACTATGAAATGGTGTGTTGTCTTATTTCATAAAACATTTTCTCATGGACCTATGGTTTTAATGGCCTTCTTTTCATTGGAAATATCACTTCAAAAAGGTACCACCTCTTGATTGAGTACATTGAGGAGTTAGGTATGTAATTTCTCAGGACGAATACATGGAATACATCGTGTACTCGAGATAGGTTTGGTGGGAGTTCTATTTAGTAGGCCACCCACACTAATTCAATAAAGGGTCTGAAAAGGGTAGATGTACCTTGGACTAAGCTTTACCTACATCCAAAATCTCATCCCATTATTCCATAGGGTTATAATGATGAATACCATTTCTACAAAATAATAATCTAGGTCTCATTTATGATTATCAACATAGCCCTTCTGTTAGATCTGAAAATCCATTATGTGCTACTAAATGGTCTTAAACTTTTCCACCATTTCCTAGACCATTTTATGACCTATCAAATTTCATTCCCCAACTTCATCCCAGCATGTAAGTGTTCTTCAACTCTTCCATCAAAGGGATTCATATGGAACCATTGTTATTCTATGTAGAAACTTTTGTTGTAAGAGAACTCAACCAGAGGTAGATTATGGTCCCATCCTCCTTTGCAGTCCATAGAACATGCTCACAACATGTATTATTGTTTATGAATATTAATCTTAGATTGGGCATACGTTTGGGAGTGACAAGCCATGATAATGTTCATCTTTCTATTTAAAGAGGGTTGGATAAATTTACATAACATGGAGGTGAATGTCATATCTAATTTGGATGTAATATATAGTGGTACTCCATGGATCCATAAAACTTCTACGATGTATATCTATGAAATTTGATCTAGTGATAAGTTTTATTGAATAAAGGTAAAGTTGTATATCTTTATATTATGATCCACAACAACCCATATATATTTTGTCCCACAATTGTCTTCATATGTCTTGTAGAAAGGACTATAGTGGTGTTTTCTCATTTCCCTGTAGGTATGAGTAATGATTACATTATCCCCATGGATATAATACTTTCTTATTTAACAGTCTGAAATACAAGACATATTAATGTATACTCTATTATCTCTTTCTTCATATTGTCCCACCAATTGTCCTCATTGAGCTCTTGATACATCTTTGTGATTCCCTAACGGATAGAGAAGGCATAACTATGCAAATCACCCAATAAACCGTTCTTCAAATCATGATTTTATGGTACACATAGTCTTGACCCAAATAAAACAAATCCATCTTTATCAACATTTAAATATAAGTATTTTCCTCTTTTATAGGTTTCAATTTTTTATGAATTTGCACATAATTTATTTGAGCATCATTTATGTTCTCCAGAAGGGACAGTTGAGCAATCACTTATGAAAGGATTTATGATGTTTATTATTTTATGATCCCCATTTCTATCCTTTAAAAATTTAAGAATATCGGATCCCAAAATATTATCATCAATTATAGAATTGGTGGATTCTTTCTACATATAGAATCTTCCAATTTATTCACATTACATATCATCTGTAACCATATATGTTAGCACATATTCATCACTTTAAATAAGTGAGGTTTTTTTGATCCTTATATATTTCAAACTAATATGTGAAGAGAAAATGATAAAATATTTTCAAAGATAAGATCACTATAGAAAACTAAAAATCATGTGATGGGTAGTTAAGTCTGTGAACATTAATCATATTTGATTCATAGTCTATGACTTTGTAATTTTGAAACAAAAAATTATTCTAATAATCACTAAATAGAACAAAAATCTCTCCACATGTGGGTTTTGTGAGAACATGTCTAGTGATAAGCCTCCTTTTCAAATCCCTAAATTTGTCTTCACATTCATCATTTTAGAAAATATTGACTCCCTTTTGAGTTAGCTTGGTAAGACAGTTTGACAATCATGATAAATTTCTCAAAAATTGGAAATAATACCCAGCTAACCCATGGATGTTGTGAATATCTGTCACATATGAATCCCTCATACTTTATTTAACTATTTATTTCATTAAAGGGTCCATAGATATCATATTTCTTATGATGATATTCACAATGAATAGGAATTCCTTGAACCAAAACTTAGATTTACTATACATTTTATATAGATTATCCGTTCATTTGTTCTTTAGCATTGTGCTCATATGCTCATCATGATACTCCTTAGTTTTGGAGAATATTATAATATCATCTATAAATACAACGAAATTTTTTTTGAGGTAATTTATAAATAATCTATTCATTATTTCCACGATGATTTTTGGAGAATTAGTTAGTCTGAATGGAATTACTATGAACTCATAATTCCCTAACCATGTACAAAAAGTATTTGTGGGTATATCCTTCTTCTTCAATTTATCATAGTAAAATCACAACCAAATATAAACCATAAATAAGTATTGTGCTCCATGTATCTAATCAAACAAGTCATCAATCTGTTGGTGATGATACTTGTTATTTATCGTGTCTTGTTGATCTCATAATACTCATTGCAATGGTGTATTGACCTATCTGTCTTCTTAATGAAGAGGACCGGTGCACCCCATGGTGAAGAATTTGGTAATATAAAATATTTATCCAGATTATCCTATAATTTTTTCATCAACTTCTCATGTTTCACAACATCTATTCTATATAGAGTCTTGTAAAATGGTAACACCTATGGTATATGCTTGATTGAAAATTCTTCCTCTCTGATAGGAGGCCGACCATGCAATTCCTAAAGAAACACATCAAAATATTCCATCAAAATAGGCATGTCTTAGAGGATGGGGGTTTCCCTATACTAAATAATTTGAGACAGATATTATTGCATATAGGGAAATAATATTCATGATTGAGATGATGGTTCTAAAGAAGATTCATCTACCTCATCACACTTATACAGAATCAGGGGTCGATTTGAAATACCGATATTGATTATATTCTCATTTATATTTTTGTTGTCTCTATATAGTTAAATCCAATATATAAGAAACATTTCATAAAATTCCACCAAAGGTATTATGAAAACATTCTCTTGGATGTTTAAACAACAAATTGTGATAGGGTAGGAGTTATATACTTGTGAAGAAATAATTTCCCTATTTTCCATTTTCACTGACATCTCTAATTACATGCTTATTTGGGTGTCTGAATAGTTATAATAAATTTTCATGAAATGATGTAATCTATTGGACCAAAATCAAAGTGTGAGTTCCTTATTCATTAAATATTAACTTGCATACCTGTCATTACTTTGCTGTTAAGATCCACCATAGCAGTTGTGAAGGAAAAATCTCTCATGTACTACCTTGGAGTTTGTTGGTCATCTAAAGAACCCATTCGTGTAGGGAAGTAGTTCCAAAGTTCCATGTTTCCCGGAATTTGATGTGATGAACAATGAAAGTAGGGTTGACCAGAGTATTACATTTTTCTGTCTCATTATATGGTTTCTTTTATATGCAATTTATAGTTATGTTCCCTTCCTTCCAGCAGTAATATAATTTCATCCTCCCCCATAGGAAATTTCTATGGGGGTTATTTTCTATTCTTTGGAAGTGTGATGTTTAAATTTCATGGAACCATTATATTTCTCCAATGGAATACCATAATTGAACTCTATATTCCACTTCTTATCAATGTGATACCTTAGAGATTTGTTGATCTCCATTTATACATTGAGGGAAAAATAGAAAATTTCTTCATTTCTATCAAAGTCACGAATCACTAGGGATTTTTTAGAACAATATTTATCCAAACAAAGAAGATTCCAACCATTCATTTAGGGGTTACAACAAATTTGTAGGCATATCATGTATTTATTGGGAGTTTTTCCTCATACATCATAATAGATTCATCATCTTTTTACATTAGGGTATGAAATTACGTTTCCACTTAAAAAAAGAGTTTTAGTAAAATATTTATCCAATTTTGTTTGGTATAAATACTTCTATTAAATTTCATAGATATCTTCCCCAGGATTTATATTATTGATAAATTTCCACCACCGATCATGCTCTCCCTCTATAAGATAAAGACCCACTAGAACCTTCCCTTGTTAGGAACATTGAAGGATGGAGACTATCTTCTTAATAGATTTGATCCCTTTCTTTGTGATTAAGGTATCATGTGATCCATTGAAATTCTGGGGCCTTTGTCACATAAAAACCTCAATCACATCTTGTTATTTATTAGGAAGATTTGGGTGCTACTCCATATCCGGGTTTCTATTAAGAACCCGGTTAATATAAGAGATCATCATCATAAAGTTTATGATTCACTCTCCCATCGAGTTGCAAATCTCATTGGGGAAGTCATCACATTCAATAACACATTAAATGTGTGCACAGTTCCTCTTATTTTGTCCATTTTCTAGAATAAAAGGTGAATTAAGGATAAATATTTTTAAACTATTAATAAAAAAAATTTAATTTAATGAAATAAAATTGATAGAATATAATATAAATTTATATCCATAACATATTAACTTACATGATTAAATATTTTTTATCCATGATATATTTATTAACATATATTCTAATGGGAATTTCTGTTTCATTAATAATGGTTCATAATGATCCAGTAATTTTTCCAAATCATATACCATATGAGTGTGAAATAGGTTCACATTAATGTCCATTTTAGTGTACTAGGTTACATTGAGTTAGGCCGAAAACACCTTTTTAGAGTTTTTACCCCTAGCTATATCAATTAAAGAACCACAACCACTTGTAGAATCTATACTGGGATATATTTTCTTGATAAACCACTTACTCTATGCTTAACAAAATTTATAGATGTTTTTAAATATTTAGAGTTATCACTAAGTCTTTCCCAAGAGTTTTATAATCACAATACCAAAAATAACTAATCTTTTCCTTTAATACCAACTATAATAGTAATTCTCTTTATTACATAATAAATCAACATTTATTACATAATACTACAGATAATAAAAACCAAAATATAAAGAGGTATAATGGTTTTACGATTTAGGTAAATTAATTAACAATTTTAAAAAGGAGATAAAAACACCATCTTTATTAAAAAATTCCTTAACATGTTCACACTTAATACTATATAGGATAACCTAGGGGAATACATAAGAATGGGATGAGATATAAATCCCAGAAAGGGAATAGGAATTGAATAATGTAAAACATTTCATATAATAGGAATATCACTGGGGAATTAAAAGTGTGAAAATCATAAACATTAATAATAAAGAATTATATATATTGATAATCATAACATTGGAAATGTGGAAACACCATAAAACAATTCATCATAAACATAAGTAAAGGATAACTCCCAAGACATCATGATGGATAAATTTTCAGAAATAAATGTGGTTTACTACATTTTCCAGAATGAAATTTCATGAGACTAAACATTACCCTATGCATTGGAGCGATATATAATTCTGGTATCACCCATCACATTCATCTCATTCTCATGAGTAAGTGTGCATTAAAGACCATAAAACACTGATTCGTTCATCATAACATTATATTACACTATTATGCAGTGTGGAATAAATGACTTTAATTACCATGTAAATAAATAATAAGTGTATAAAGTTGAACACACTTCATAGAAAATGGTTAGGTATTCACTTCACAATTAATTTTTCATGGAAAATCACAGTGAAATTATAAAAGCATAACAACATGAGTTAAGAATTAAAACAATTGGTTTATGAAATATAAAGTGGTATCTAATTTTTTTTACATAAAATGGGAAGTAATAGAGATATTTAAAGACATATACCAATAAAATGAATTGGAAATATAAAGCATCAAATAATAAAGAAACTCAAATAATGAAGAGAAGAAGAGGATCCCTTACATGAGTGTGTGACTCCAAATTCTTGGGAGGAGTTTCTTGAGAACACGGGGGATCCTTAGGACGATTATACATTGTCGATGGAAGAGTAAAGATGTTCTCTATGGTTTTTTGTGATGATAAATGGGGTATTTGGAATGAAAATTGAATTTATTAAACTTGAGAACCCAAAATAAAAGGGCAAAATATTTCCTAAATGTGGGAGAAAGTGAGGAAAAATAATGGAGTATCCTTGGATAATGACCCTACACATTTAAGGTAATGAACATAAGCTATCATAAATAATAACATATTCCTTAGGATTTCCCCACCAAGAAATCACATCTGCCAAAAATTTTGCCACCCTCTGAAGGTGATGGATATTTTGACCCAGATTAATCCCCATACCACATATTTGAATTTGGTAAATCATTTCCTACTTCACCTCTTGATGACCCTAAATAGACTTAAACATCACCTCAGAATCGGATTCCATCTTAGGAACATGAAAACCTTTCCTTCTACACATTGTCAAAATGGATAGGAGTTCCTTCAAGTCAGTGCCTATGGAAGTTCCCAATCCAACAAATGTAGTGAACCCTAGAATCACCAAACACTGAGAGTCATGAAGTAACCCTCCTCCTTTCATAAAACCATTAATAAAATATCCATCCACGTTAAAATTCAAGCCTCCAAGAAGAGGCATCCACATGATCCATCAACACCTGTTCTTCTTGGCATGCATGATTAGAGCGATATATAATTCTGTTATCACCCATCAACAGTGGACCAAACTCAAAAATCACAGACTTCATTCTTAGTTTCAAGAATAGAAGGGAGACCCTAGAGCCCAACCTGACATTGTTCCAAACTTTCCAAAGTGTCCAACAAATAGTAGAGAGAATTATTGCATGAACCTTACCTTCCACTTCACTTCCCTCTATACCATAGAACATAGACTATAGGTATCCTAGTAGAGAGAGTTTCTCCTAGAGAATACATAGATATAGTGAAAATCATGACCATAAATAATATTCAAAATCTATCTGAAATGGAAGATGAAGAGAAAACTCAACCTCCGATTTCTTAGAACCGAAGCTGCAAGATAAAAATGGGATCCGTTTCTTCCAAACAGTCTCATCTTTTGTAATTGCATTGATCATGACATGCTATGTTATGAAAATATTTTTAATTGGGATATACTTACACCATATATTGTAATCCCCTGAATCTTGAGGCCCTCTGCAAGAAGGATTCACTTGTTGTTCCAGATGACAAATCTTCCTAAAGATTACCCTAATAAGCAGTATATATTTGGAAAATCATCCATGAAAACCTCTACAATCACCTTCAGCTGACCAGGAGTCAAGGTAGAATGAAAAAAACCCAAATGTTCACTAACCTCCTTAAAAGATTGATCTGAATGGGGGAAGCCTGGGAAATCTAGCGTTTCACCTGACTAATTATCCTTCCATAAACTGATCTTCCCTTGATCAACGATCCACCATGCCGACATGGTGAGGGCCTCATGATGTGAAAACAAGAAACATGCCAACTTCGAAAGAAGAGGACCACATAAACCCTCTGCTAGCCAATGATTTCCATAACTCCTCTTAAATAACAAATTCCACAGAGGCCCCCTTGATAATATCCCAATCCAGCTGACCTTTCATCCCTGGAATGGTTTTCTAGTTATCCCATAGACCCACTCTGTCTTCCTCCACCAGCTTAGCCATATGATCCCATGAGGCCCATTAACAATGACCCTCTTGTTTGGTGTCCCATATGAATGTTGAGAGAATTTTTTACATCTATTCAAAAATCTATTTGGGATTCATGATTAGAGAGAAAACATTCATTGGAATAGATATTAAAACACTATAAATCAGAGACACCATCCCAAAAAAAGATAAGAGATTGTTTTTATTGTTAACAGTCCTCCTGGGTAGTCAGTTAATGATGTCCTAAAAGTGATTCTTTTTAATGCATCCATAAGAATGCAAGACTCTTACATAATCCATTAGAATATGATTTTGCTAAAAAACCAGGATGTTTTGAATTCCCCTGCAACGTCTTCTAGAGCATCTATTGGATATGAAATCATAGCTCTTGAACTTTTTGAAAACCTGTCCGATCTGGTGCTCAATACAAAAGGTGTCTCCATAAGGTTAGTAAGGTATCTATGCATTCCATTTATGAAGATAAATATTTCATTCACAAACATTAAATTTGATAACAGATCAGAGCGACACCTACTCCAGTAAGGGACTAACCCACCAACCTCCACGCCTTGGATTAGATTCCTGGATAAGAAATATTGAGTGAATATGAAGAGATTTTTAGAAAAGGGATATCTTTGGTGACCCCAATGAACAGATTTGAAAATACCAAAGAACCCCCCTATAAGAGGTAAGGAAATCCATGGTTAGGAAATGCGCCTGAATAAAATTTCTCAAAACCACTCGTTAAACCCAAACATTGGTATCTCCCTAATGATGAAGATCTACTCCATTTTTTCATAGTATTTATCTATATATACTTGGAAAATAAAATTTGACCAAATGGACTTGGTTTTCATGTCATTGATTTATTCACTAGCAATCCCCACCACCCCCTGGATGCTCTATCCTCTGATGAAGCCAGGTTGTTCTATCGAGATAAGATTTGGAATTACCCTCCTCCATCTTGTTGAAATAAGGGAAGCCAGGATATTATATGAAACATTGTAGAGGCATATAGGATAACAGTGGCCGATGTTGTAGGGGTTCTTTATCATTGGAATGAGACCTATCCTGGAAGAGAAAACATTTTAGTTTAAGGGACCACCACAAAAATAGTCTTGCACCGCCTCCACAAACTGAGCCCACCCACCTCCCAAGATTCCATATAGAAAGCACCTGGGAACACATCCATCATGGGAGTTCCATCGCGGGGAATCTAGAAGACTGTATCCTTGATATCCTCTAATGAAGTCATCGACTACATCAAATAGTTATCCCACTCATTCACCAACTGTGTCATGCAATCCACAAAACTTGCTACATATTCCTCATTTGGAAATCCTCATAACGAGACATTATCTCCCCCACTAGTAGACCTCTAAAATGTTACAATTCCTTTTGTCCTACCACTTCCAAGTCCCAAGTGAAAACACATTCCCAACAATTTATGTTGATCTTTGTGTAACTCCTCTTTTTCATGCATGCATGGAAGAAGGCATAATTTCAGTTGCCTTCCCTTAACCACCTTGCATGAGACATTTTTTATAATCCCTTTCCATTTCAAGAAATTTCTATTCCAGGGCCATGTGTTTGTCACATAACATAACAAAATTGTTCTCATCCCAATTATACTGAAGTCCCTCTTTTAGATTATTGACGTATTCTTGCAATCTGTCCAACCCATAGTCATCCAGATGTCTCGAATCATGCCAACATTGAATATCCACTTTAAGGCGATTCATGCGATTGACAAGGCCATCCCAATACCTTCCATCTACCCCTCAGTCCCATGATTCTTATAGCATGACCTTTTAGTTCTCATAATTATTCTAGATAATAAGGTAATGGAAAGCGCATCTCTGTGGAACCTCCCTTTGGAGACCCAAATTGAGAGTTGAATGTTCGGATAGTGAACGAGGGAGATGAGTGACCGTCATTTTTGACCATGAATCCAGACCCTACATATTCATAATACACCCTTCCAGTCGACTCTAGATGTGACTGGTGCCCCTCCTACATTTTCACCACATAAACATGGGCTAGTGAACACCAAGTCAAACAAACATATAGATGAAATAAATTCGCTGAAGTCCTACATATCACCATTTCCTAGGTTCGATCCTAGTTTTTCCTCTGAGGGTTAAATGATTGTGTTGAATTCACCCCCCACAAACCATAGAAGGGAAGCAATTTGAAATGAATCTAGGTGCCACCACGTATTCATCTTCTCGTATGGGTCAGTACTCATGTAAACCAAGGAAATAAAAGCCACCATTCCATTGGATGTTACTATATTATTCATGCAATACGATGTGAGATCATCCAAATCCACTAAGACATTATTCTTCCAAAAAACCCAAATATTCTTTTTGATTAGGTGTCAATGAAGATACATTGGATATCCCATTCTTCTGGCTAAGGATTGAAGCTTATATAGATCTTGTTTTGGTTTAACAATAACGATGATAGTGGAATGATGCTTCTTATCTTCGGAGGCCACAAAAGATCATTTTTCTTGTTCCCCAATACCAAGAGAATTCAAAATAATGATTGGTAAAAAGAGCATTGGTTCATCCATCTTTTATGGCCAGAGATGTTAGAAGGAGACAAACAAAGAAACACACATCTTTCTTTCGATTTTTAATGTGTAATAATTAAGATGAATAATTAATGGGAGAGCACAAAATTGGAGAGAGGAACATATTCCTAGGTAGACGATCTAAATATTCCAAAATAATAAACCATTTAGTAGAGGGGCCCTGAGAGGTTCTGTTATCTAAATCGCCTTCCAAGAGAGAAACCAATAGTAACCTTTGAGGAGATACCTAGGAAGACTGGATCTATTTTTTCCTCTAAAAGAGAATCCTTCTATGAAGGTCATTTTCCCAACACCAGACTACTCACCATAGACAACTGTAAGATATATGGGGTCATTTAAGATGAAATGCAGAACATAGGAGGATACAACGACATGGCCCTACAGAGGACCGACATGCTTCCAAAAGGATGGTCACCAGAATCGCGAAAGGTCACTGTATAACATGGAGAGAAAACCAAATCTACTGCATCCCATGAATATTTGAGGTTCACATGAAACCAAACAAACAAATCCAAAAGGTCTGAAGATGTACCCAAAATGGACGCCAGGCTTCGCAAGACGAGGCTTAAGAGGGAATGAAATGGTTACATGGGAACCACCACCAAATTATGAATTTGAATATGGCTCCCCATTGGTGACATCCTCTAAATCCACCACCACTGCCTATAGTGGTATCACTACTAGACACACCGACACCCTAACCAGGCCTCCCTGCACACCTAAACCCTTAACCTACACAAAAGGCTCCCATGGGGAGTCGATCCCTGAACGCGGCTGATCCCTGATTGGACCGCCCTGCACGCTAGCACTCGAGGTACTAGCATCCAAACAATTAATCCTACAAACATCCACCAATTTCCCGTGTAACCCACATATGACACAGAACCGCGAAGAGCATTTATAAAAAACCCCTTGGCAGTAGCAGAAGCTGCTGTCTTCCCCTAACAGAACACGAGAGGGTATATCCACCAAAAGATCAATAATCCTGAAAATGAGAGGATTGATTATAGATTTAAGGATCATAGTATAATCAAAAAAGAATAATAATTTTACCATAGATTATCCTCGTTATTTCAATATTTTCAGTTATGGAAATTCAAAGGAAGAACTGGGTGGCTTAACCAACATTCCTCCGAAGAGGACTCTTTACTAAAATGGAAATCCCTTGACCAGCAGGTTAAAGTGTACCACCACGAGCCACCACTTATTGCCTTAATGATCCTATTACATGAAAAGTTCATCTGAGGAACACAAATTAATTCAAGACCCTACCCTATAATGATCTGAAACTACTGTAGAAGGCGTGAGACCCCATGATTCCGCGAAGCTCTTGAACACTGAGAGAGAAGGTTTGTTTCACCCAAAGTGGGCCACCAAAGAAAGATCATGGAAGGAAGAACAATTCTATAGTTATTTTACAAATAGTTACAGCATTGGAAACCCCTTACAAACCCACACCCTAGGGTTCTAACACGATCGACGGGATCCCATATGGTCCCTTTACGGCCGATATCAGCCCACCTCCTCCAGAAACCATCTGAGGATGCTCTACACTGCATTGGACTTCCTTGAATGAAGCACCTTCGGTCTCTCCTCTCAGAGCCAATCTGGACTCTTGTTGTGGGGATGTACTACTAAACCGAAGAGAAGGATTGGGATCCACTGGTAGATGATCATCACAGACCGTTGACAGGGAGGAGGATGCTGAAGTGGGTATCAGAGATGACCTAAGACATCCATCAAACATCACTAGCAGGGAGGAGAGAGATGGAGCAGGAGTAGAACCCATCCTTTATGTTGATTGTATCTTTGGTGGGTTTAAATAGTAAAAGAGTGGGGATTTATTAATTATTTCTCAAATGTAGGTTTTGGACTCAACATAATAAAATTACCAAAACCACAAAACGTACAATGGGTTTTCCATTGTTTCTACCAAATTAGACTGGTTTCAAATATTTTATTACCCTACGGTATGAAATTAATTAAATAATTATTTGGATTATTTTGAGGTTCCTCATACTCTTTTATAAATGATTTTAAAACCTTAAAATATATTAATGTTTTGGGAGGATTCATAATGGATTTATAATATTAACCAAATAAACTTGAAATAAAATTAATTTTATTAGTAAACATAGATTTTGTCATGAGTTAATTTCATAATATTTATTAAATTGCCTTTGGGTAATTATGATGTCATAATATAGAAGGTATATTTATACAGTATTTAATTTTAACATGAAAATTTGACCGTCTTAATAAATTATATAAAAATTACTATTAAATAATTTTAAAATTATGATTACAAAAATAATATTAATTTTATATAAATAATTTTCTAAATATTATCATTTTCACTTTCAAAATAAATTTGACATTTATTAGGTAATGATGGAATTTTGAAAATAGCAATTTTCAAGCCCTTATAAAATTTGCATTTGACTTCATAAAATTTATATGATAATTTATATTTAATAATAATTATATAGTAAAATATTTTATTAAAATATTATTTATTTTGAAAATCCAAAAATTCATAAACATAAATTCATTAATTGAATTTTAATATTACTCAAAAATACTATTTGTGTTTTATTATATCAAAATAACAATCTTTTATAAAGTAACAATAATTGGATGAAAAATATTCCTTATTATATAACAAATCATGTAAGTAGTCATATTTATGGGGTCTTGATACATAAAAATTTAATAAACCAACAAATTCCCTAAGAGTAATGTGTGTGATAGTGCGACTTTCATGGGGTTGTTCGACAAACATGGTTTGTGCCGTGATCTCGATGAGATTTAAATTTTTCTATATTTTTTTCACTTTTTATGAAGTTATTGGATATCATCATGGGCTTGTTCATGGGAATATACCAGAGATGTTATCTCCCTTAAATGCTCTAATAGATGGGCTTCATAAGGTATAATCATATTGGTTGAGGCCATCACTTTGTCTGTGTAAATTGGATTTTTTAAAACCCTATATTTATACTAATATTGTTATCATTGTTAAACAAAAATATTATCAAAGGTAAATATGATTAATGGTCTTTTAAATTTTATAGAATAAAATAACTCCAAAGGAGATCATGTATTTTATATAACCATATTACATAATAATATATTTAAGTAAAATGAATGGGGGAATTTTATTTTTAAAATTGGCGTTGTTATAATGAATCCCAAGTTAAAGGAAGAAACATGAGAGTTTTAGGAATCAATGTAGAAGAATTAGAACATTTTTTATGTATTAATGTATACCCAAATGTTTGCTAATGAAATTATTTAACGGTGAGGGGAACAGCACACCCAATATTCAACTACAATATATAAATAATTCATCAAAAAATAATATATAAATGTGCATGATATTACTTCCTCAAAATGATACAACACATAGTAATAAAAAACAAAACTAGAAAATTATATTCATAATAATAGATACAAAAAGTACCGTAGAATTGGAAATAGAATAGATAAATAATGTAATCTTCAAATTTATAGGCGCATATCTTAAAATTAATTAAAAGTATACAAGGTATATTACTGTTATATATTAATAAACAATTGATTCTAAAAATATGGTGTGGGAACTAGGATTATGATATGAATTATTTTAAGAATATATAATAATGCTTATATATAAAGGGTTATCTAATCATGGAAATTTGATGACGAGAATATGAAAATTTGAATCCAACCACTAGAAATCTAATAATTGTAATATTAATTTAACAGTAATTCATTAATGATCCAAATAAACTTATTAAAACCATTTTAGAGTAATATAATTAACATATATTTAAAAAATTATATTAATAAATTAATAGAAATATTTTTACAAACATATGACTTAGTAAAAGAATAATATTTACCTGAATGAATAATTTTTAAAACTTTTTAGGGTAAAATAAATATTTTTTAAAAAAATGACGTGTTTATTAAGAAAATAAAATTATAATATATAAAAAATTATTTTCATAAAAAGTTCATTAAATGATGAATCAACACATTCAAATTATCTAATATTGTATTTATTATTTTTGGATAATCAATTTTTCAAAAAATAAAACAATTTATTAATAGTATTAGGTAAATATCGTGGAATTATATTTATTTAAAAGTGATAAAATAATTAATAAAAGTTAATCCTTAAAAAATTATTAATAGAATTTATGTTAATGAGTTATAATGATTTTCCGAACATAAAAATAAAATTCCAAAGTCTGAAATGGAAATTAATATTTATAAAATAATAATTTGTGGAAAAAATATATTTTTATTCCTAATGTATTATAAAATTATGGATTTCAGTTCAAAAATATTATAATGTCAAAACCATTCCTAAAATGTTTAAAACCATGGGTATATAAATGAATATTTCATTTTCCACAACCTAAATTCCCATGGAATATGTTTAGTAATTTATAAACAAATCACCCTTTTTTTCTAAAAGTACCCCCATCCTCCCATTTATATACACTGAAAAAACAATGATTATTGGTCACCTCTAATTTTCCGACTCAAGGGTTTCTCCTACGGGTTTCAATGGTTATATGATCTTCTTTTGAGGGTATAAAAAGATAATTTGTAGTGTGATGTTTCTTAATCTATTTTATTTATTTAATTTTGTAATCATTTCCAATTCCATTTCATTTAAATAAGAAATTTTAGTGGAATTAATTATTATAAATTCATTATTGTAATATTAATGAGGGATCCTTATTCCCTCTCATTACATTAGCTTTATAATATATCATAACTCTTAAATACCCATATAATCATAATCCTCATCACCTAAATCCATATCTATTCCTTATATATGTAGTATTATGGATGTATTTTTTTTATGGAGTATGATTTGTATAAGGAAGGATGTTGGAGATAAGGCTATGAAACCTCTATTAGGTCCTCAATATATTAAAATTAATTTTTGAAAGACATCACATATTTAATCAATGAACTATCACATAAAAGTCATTTATAAGGTATGTTATTATCCCTAATGTGTATAAAATATTTCTAAAACATACTCTAAAATTTTATAGTTGATTATCATATCATTTCTATGGTCTCCTACCACTGTATACCGCTTATGTAATGTTAATTTAATTTTGAAATATTTTTACCATAAAAGTTCCCAATACTACTTCTTTATTTTTCCTTTTAAAATGGTATTTCCCATTGAATCATGAATATTATATTTTTTTTCTTCTAATTTGACTGTTTGATAATCACCTAGATAGTAATTTTAATCCATTAATGGGTAATAATTAATATTTTATATAACCATTACATCTGGATGAAATTTTTTGATTACATATACATGACTACATATGTGGTTTCTTATGAAATATTCAGATATATATATATATATATCATTATCATCATATTATGGACTCATTTTAAATATTTTATGACAGGTGGTCCTAAAATTATATATCTCCATGAGGCATCAGTTGGTCTCATGGGTAAAAATAGTTGGGTATTTAGTGTATTAATTAACGGTTTGCATATCATATCATGGAATTATGCCATGGTAACATGTTTATGATTTCCAACACTATTCATTTCATTAAAATGATATCAACTATTTTTACCTGTGTAATTTAATTTCAATTTTTATGTTACCCATTATTATACTATGTCCATATTTTTATCACAAAACATTCATTTGATTATTTATTCCTATCATATTAAATTTTCTATGATTATTATATTTTATATTTAATTTTACCATATCCCTTACTGAGCATATGATCTCATAAATTTTATATGGTTTCCCATTTATCTAGGAAATAATAAATATTACTACATTTTACATTTGAATTTTCAAGGTGAAATAATAAATATTTCAATTTTTAATAAAATATATCATGATTTTCAAATTTATGGTTTTTTAATTTATTTATAATGTTTTCTCAGACTAAAAAATGGTTGTATCGTGTGATCTATATATTTTGTGTCTATGTGATAAAATTACCTTTAGATTTGAGTTATTAGATTTGGGGTGTTATATCGTGTTAGATTAATATTCTTTTGGATCATGGATTTGGGTTTGTATTTATGTATATATATGGGTTCTATTTCTGTTATAATTGACTTGTGTATTTTGTGCATAATGATTTAGTTTTTTAGAGTTTGTAAACAAATAGAATGTTGTTTATATTACATTATAGCCCATGAAAGTACCATTTGTCATGCATGTTTTAGATTTATTTTTCAAATGGTCATATGGTACATGGTAGTTATATAACATGATTTTTATGTCACATTTCAAAAATAAAGCGTATAAATCCATTCTTAATGTATCATATGCCATCCCTTGATGTTTTTAGTATCCTTTGTAAATTAGGAAGTACACTCGATGCCTTGGGGAGATTTTTTTTAGGGAGACAAGTGATATGGGTTTTGTAATTTATATTATTTAACTAAAATGATTTTATTACTATTTTAACCAGTGAAAATATATTTAAAATGGTAGTGGAACATTATTTTTTATATTCAATAAAAGTAGGTATTATTGATTTTTTGATTTTGCGAAAAACCAATGTATTTATTTGGATATTTAATTAAGAGTATGGTATTTTTTGTTTTTAGCATTATTAAATTGACATATCTTCTAATTTATTATCAATTGATTAAAATTAGTTATTTTATAACCCATTTAATTTTTCTAAATTATTATACTGATCAAATGATTAGACTGAATCATTTTTATTAATTGAAAATCTATTTGGTTTGAATTTTTGTTTTATTATTGGTTTATGAATTATTTGTGTAGTTAGGGAATATTTCAGTTTCATTAGGGATGGATTTACAATTAGAAACTACTTATTTTTTCATAACATTTACATTCAATAACAGACACACACACAATACTAAAACAGATCGATCTTTTATTAGCACAGATAATAATTTTATCCATTCCAAAAAAGGTGATGATATTGAACTCACCTTTAAACTCTTATCACTTTTACAAAAATGAAAAAATCACAAATAAGAAACCTTTTATATGTTTTTAAAAAAAGAACTGATATAGCGGGCCTTTATCAAAACTATTATGACTAGTTCATATTGAATTCATGATAAACACTAACTTTATCAAAGAAAAAAACCGATAAAAATAGGGTTTATTAGCTTTATTTTCTTTTCAAATATCCTAGTAAACCACCACCATTATCAGTTTCATTACACCCCTTCGAATATCACCAAACACACACACCCTCTTTTATAAGTGCTCCCTTGGTCCCCACAGTTGTTTCTACCTTTATCAGTGCTCACCCCTACCCTACAACCCGCACACATCTACCTAGATTTGAGCCTATGGATTACACCAATAAACAACTATTCCATTACCTAAAATCCATGTAATTTAATTTTTTATGGTATATATATATATTTATATATACTTAGATATATAATTTTATTCAAACATAAATATATTATAAAATATATTTATAAAACATGTTTCTGTGTGTGAAAGTATTTAAACATATGTGTTTCAAAATATATCAACATAACTATTTATATTTATTTACATATGTTTTATATTAACATTAGTTTATTTATATTAAAACATAATCATAAATATATATATCGATTTATTAACACAAACACATGTATTTATATAAACATTATATATACATTTCTATAGGTATATAAACATTAATACATGTTTTGTTTAAATAAAAACGATATTTTTTTATTTATATATGGTATATATATTTATAAATATATTTTACTTGTCAATAGTTTTAAATATTTATTTACCCAATTAATTTTCTATATGTAAATATCTACCAGTATGTATATATATAATTATATATTTTATTATAAATAACACTAAAATGAAAAAATGATAAAATCTAAACATCATAATATCGACGTCAAAGTAATGCATTGGAATTCCTCAAGTCTCTAATGAAAAATGATAATAATTACCTCTTAAAAAAGATAAATTCCATAAAATGTTTAAAAATTATGGTATCCTGACTAAAAAAAAGTTTTTGAGGATGTTTGATGTAACACGCCAAGATTTGATATTACATTATCTCATTAAAGTAATTCAATAGATTATGCTACATGCAACACCGATTTCAAGCACACCACAACTAACTAAACAAACCATTCAAAAAGCAGTTATGAATATTATTAACTTAATTTTTAATTTTATATAATCTATATAATTTAAACCTCCATATTATGGGTTTTCTAGACATAATAAAATAACAAATTCATTCTCTTCGGATAAAGTAAGTATTTTAAAAAATTGATATTTTACAGAATTTTAATGTAGAACCCTTTTTAAAAAAAATATATTACACTTTTATATATTAAATTTACTGAAATTAAATTGTTATTTATAATTAGGACATAAAAATTTAGTTTGGATAAATGTTTTGGTACTTTTCTGATAACTTTCATATTTTGATGAATAATGAAAAATACTATGATTTAATTAAAAGGAAGAACCCGAAGAAGAGGTAAATATTTCATCACCACTTTCAAGTACTTTTCTTTTTCCACTACCTCATTCTGTGTTGTTTCCATTATAAAATAATAACTCTAGTATCATACACATACTTTGATGGTATTATAAAAATGGTACAGTCATATTATTTATTCTATCCATCATATAAATGACAAAGTCATCATACGTGTGTACGTAAAGATTAACATCTCCATGTCGTGGTGTAGTTTGTTATTCAAGAACTTCATTATTTTCATGGGTGTAATAATGAGTATAACTGATATAAATAATAAATTTAACATGTTAATGATTATTTACATTTGATATGTCATCCAATTACATACTATTTCACCATCAATATTTTGATATTGTCGCTCATGTGTACGTACGGATTACCGTCTCCACGAAGCGATTGGATTCATTCCCATGATCACCATTCAATGATGATTATAAAAATATATATTATTAATAACTATGTAATATATGAAATAATAATAATACTATATATATATATGTATGTATGTACCTACATATATCTTATTCACATACTTCCGTTCAATATGATATGAAAACGGAAACAACATTTATGCTTGACTACGGCCAACCATCTCCATAAACGATGCCTTCCATTTCATATGTCTATATATTTTAAATATTTATATTTTAGATATATATGATATATTAATCAAGGTTTATATTCTTTAATTATTTAAATCATTATCTAAATGATATGATCAAGAAAAAAAATTTAAAACAAGTACGCTCAAGAAAGCAATTATTACCCAAAATGTTAATTTAAGATTGAAACCATTATTAAATTGGTAGTATAAATTCATAAATGAATAATCTATGATATAATAAATATTAATATGGTTCTGGAATAATTTAATAACATACTATGGTGATTATACAAGAGGATAAACGTACCCTCGACCAAAGGAAATTGAAAGGTAAGGGTTAATTTCACAATCTTTTTATTATCCGAGGTTGTTTTTACGTAAGTATCTACAAGGAAATATTTATTATCAATGTCTATGTTTCATGAAAAAGTTTTCAAAGGGATTATTTAAAGGGAATTTTATACTAAAAATAATTTTAAATGTTTTAAATATTTATTCTTCTAAATCATTATCATTAATGTCATTATTTTTAAAATGATTTTAAGGATTTATTTATATGGACAAGAATGTTTTTAAAATGTATATTCCTTTAAAATGTTTCAACTTTGTATTGGACACTTTTATTTTGAAAATTAATTTAAATGAATTATTTTCTAAATTGTGTGACTTTTAATTGTTTTCATGAAAAAGTGATATTAATCTATAAGAGTATTATAATTCATTTTCATCTATGTCAACATCCTTTGATGGATTTCAAACTTGTTTATTATGATACAAATCTTATATGTTGTATTGATGGTTTTTTGATATGTTTTACTATTGATTTTTTATTTTTATACCATTTATGGTTTATGGATAAATTATTGACATTTCATATACTAGTTTTAATATGAATGTTTATGTTTTCTTAATACCATTTCATATAATGAATGCATTGGACTTAGAAAGTGATGGGTAGAGCCCGCTATACCTTCTCGATGAATCGGTATGTCTCATTAGTCAAACTAGTGTCTTGAAACAAGGCTTTGAAAAAATATTATTTGTAATCATGGCACAATAATTTTACTATGTGTTAATGATGTCTGGAATTATGAATTCCATCATTATGAAAGTGTCTATTGATACTGCATTGATTATTTGACTAGTAGCAGATCTATTTGAATAAGTAAATGACTTTATTTTGTTGTATCTTTTCCATATTATGCTAAAGATTATGTTTAAAAGACTTTTTTAGTCTTATTCATTTCATTAAACGTTTATGATTATTTATGAAAGTTTCCAGTTATATTTTTATCCTTACTATGTATATGAGCTCACCCATTTCTATGTTTTAATTTTCCCAGGATACCAAGAAGTGTATTATGATTGATAAGAAGGGTTAAGCAAAGGGATTAATGGCATTCTAAAAATGTTATTTATGTTGTGTTCTATTTTCTAATTTGTAAGGTAATGTTCATGTATGCAATCTATTTTCCAAGACTACTAAACAGATCAGTCTTTCGGAACTTGATTCATTGTAATCAGGAAATTGTATTAAAATAATTCAATGACTCTGGGCTTATGGAATTGGGGTTTTATAGTTGGTATCAGAGGAAGTTTATCAACAACCATGGAAATAGATTTATATAAACTCTGATTAGAAAACATTACCCTAAGATAAACATTGAGGATAAGTATAAAAGAACATCCTAGAATTTGTTACTATAGATATTTTGTGAATTTCTAAGCAATATATTCCTATCTTGATATGAGCAGGTAGAGGTGGCTTTGGCAGAGATTTACCTAGGGGTAAAACCCAAAAACACCTCTTTGAGCTAGACTCGAACATGAACTGGTCCACGAAAATAGGCCTTTCTACACTCTTGGTTAAGACAATCCCGGGGGATATGCTTAGGATAATTCATATTTTCATTATAAGAAATTATAAAGGATTTAAGAGTAAATACATACTCAAAGAAAAAATTTTATGATTATAAATTATATGCACAAATTTTTCAATTTATGTTAGGTATTTTACATGTTTTGAATTTTGTATTGCGATTTACTAACTAACCTAGTGTATGCCATTGTTTAGAAATGGCACCCACAAAATGGAATAAGAACTCCAATAATACCCATGATCTATAGAGTAAGAAGAATCATATCTTTTATGATATTTAGAGAATATTTAGAAAGGAAATAGTGACCCACATATTATAATCGTATGAAGAAATGGTATAATGTATTAATAAGATAAGTAAATATTTCACTATGTCATATGGCTTTGAAGGGAAGTTAGAGAATAAAAGGATGGTAAAAATAAATATGGATAAAGAGAAAAAGCGAGAGGTATTTTCCCATATGTGATAACTATGGAAAGAATCACCTTTCTAAATTCTTGAAAAGAATGGGAGTTTGTTATAAGTGTCTAGAAAAATTTCACCACATAGGTGATTGTAAACATAAGAAAAAGGTTTCAAATGTATAATTCTTCATCTGCAAGGAGTTGTGACACTACACGAATCAATTTCTAAATCATCAAAGTATACCCCAAATGCTACTATTTGATAACAATCAAGTTGTGATTCTAAATAAGATAGAGATGAATGATTGATATTATTATGATGTTATTAAAGTATTGTGTAATTTGGGTGTTGTATTAATGATGTACTTTTTATAATAATTATAGAGTATATAAGGATTGTATTCTAGTACTATTTCATTAAGGACTTGAGCTTGTGTAGAACCAAGAAATGTGACTCAATGGCAAGTTAATTTTTTTTCGAAAATACAGGGTTGATGGAAATACAAAACATTAATATGGTCCTAATTCTGAGGTATTGATTTTGGAATAATATATGATTCATTTATTATATTGGATATTATCGACATCCTTGGAACTGGTTAATAGTTTTTTATTCCATCATTGATGGAGTTTACAACATTTTTTGATAGAAGTAGTATATCCAGAATTCTATAAGGAATAATGGAGGATGAATGTAATCAATAAGGTTTTATAATAATTCAAGGTTTTACCGTGTTTTAAATGAATATAGGATGAAGGTATTGACATGTTATTATGTGGAAAAAATATTTTTCATTATGTTTACCATCCTGATAAATTTTGGACTGTGAGTTTTGACAGAAGTATTTTGGATTAGTCTAAATGTTGTAATTGATTAAGTTTGACATTGGATACTATTGTTAAGATTAAATAATTTCTTGATATTATTTTTCAATTTTCATAAAAGGACAACCTGGAGGTCAGGAGACAAACTGTCATGTCAGGAAAGGCCGCAAGACATGAACCCGCCACCGAAGGGCAACAAGGGTTCACCAACTACCACTGGCCTACGTGATGTCCTCATTTGTATAAAGTAGTTTTTTTAAATAGTCTTAAAAATGAATATGAATTCATTTTTTAACCCTATACGATTATGATAAATTGAATATTTCTTAATTCTATTATCTATTAGAGTGAAAGATGAGTTTGTGGTAGGAATTTGTAGAAGGATGAAACTCTACTTGTCATGTATATATATATATATATATATTTACACTTATTCTATGAATAAATTAATTCTTAAAAATTATTGAAGGGATCTTAAAACCCAAAATTTTTTATCCTAATACCATATTTTTTTGAACAGGTGATATTTTACACCATCTTAGATTGATGGATTGAAGCCCTTAATTTTACACTTTTTTTGTGATTGATGACCTCAATCACTTCCTATTAATATTTATGTTTTTACTCTAACTATGTGTCTCTAATTTCTACCAATTTTCTCTTAATCAAGGTCATAATTTGTTGGTGACCATTTCATTTCCATTTCCCTCTTATTAAGACAAAATTTTAGTAACCCAATTTTCGATGTGGGTTTTCCAAAAAGGATTTTTCTATATTTAAGTAATGATTTTCGAAGAAAAATTTCAAATTTTGAGGAAAAATTATATTGATGGAGGGGAGAATGTAACACCCCAAGATTTCATAGTACATTATCTCATTAAAATAATTCAATAGCTTGTTCTACACGCAACACTGAGTTCGAGCGCACCAAAACATACTAATCTAACTGTTCAAAAAACGGTTATGAATATTATTAACTGAATTTTGGATCTTATATACTCTATATAATTTTAAAATTTACATTATGTGTTTCTTAGACATAATATAAGAACAAATTTATTTTTTTCCATAAAGTAAGTGTTTTTCCTAAAAAATGCCATTTTTCTGCATTTTAATGGCGAACACTTTTGTAAAACAAATATTTGAAATTTTTAAATATTAAATTAAATTAAATTATATTCTTCTACATATTTTGGTCATAAAAGTTTAGTTTGGATAAATATTTGTTACTTTTATGAAAACATTCATATTTTAATGAATATTGAAAAATACAATGTTTTAATTGAAAACAACTTTATTAATCGAAACATTTTATAGTGATAAATAATGCATTTTAATTTTTTGGAAGTATAATAAGATTATATTTTTATAATTATATACAATTTTGGTCATTATAATTAATTTCACATTTAATGTTTACATAAAGGCTTTTTAATCTTTTGATAGTTTTTACTTTTTAAAATCCCGATTTTTGGTTTTGACCACGGGAATTAATTTTCTATTGATAAATTACACATATGTGTTTTGAATATGGTAAAATATACATCATTTTTGAATTTTTAATATCAAAATTTTCTTAGGGTAAATTTTTGGTATTTTTATAAAAATTTTCAATTATTGATTAATTGTGGAAAACATAGTGTTATTATTTAAAACTGACTTTTAATTTAAATAATTATTTATTTTATTTTAATTTATTTTAAGTAAAAATAGATATTTAATAACTATATATGTTTAATTTAAATAATTAGATTCATTTATAATAAGTTTAGTTATATAAAATTTTATCAAACTTTTTACCATTTTTATCCACCTCCTATGAGAATTTTCAAATTTGACTAAAACATAATTTTACTGATTCTATGAGTTGAATTAAAAAAATCATAGACACAAGGTTAATATTATTATGTAAAATGTGGTTCAATAAGATGAAAATATTTTTGATCAATATAATCATTTTACTTTTATTTACCGCGGCTAAATGTAAATAGGGTAATTAATTGTAAAAATAATATTATAATTGCCCTAACACATGTCCTAATTCTATTTTATAAGTATAATTCGACTAAAAAAACCTTAGGAATAAAATATGATTTTATTTGGTCTACGTGGATTAGATTAGGACATTTATTATCATTGTATTTAATGAATAGTTAAAAGAGTTAAATTCCATGTTTAATAACTAAACCATTTTTAATATATGGTTACACAAAATATAAATTCGACTATTAATATTAATTTTAAAGATAAAAATATTTCCTAAATAATGGTATTTTGTTTATAATTTTTACAAATTAAATAATTTATTTTATTTATGACACAATGATGATGGAATAATTACCTTACTCATGAAATATTAAAATAATTTATATTATAAATATCCAAATAAAAGTAAATTGAGACTTCTGATGAATTAAACTAATTTTAATGGTTAATATTACATGTTATGGTTGTAAAACTAAATTTTAGTCTATGTGATAATGTATTTATGTTTTTCAAAAATATAAAATACTAAATAGTGTCAAAATTGACGTAATTGAGTTTTTAAAACAAATATTATATTATTAATTGATATAATATTCCTAAAAACTAAGATTCATCCAAAGGACTTAGATAAGGTTATATATATTAATAATGAACCGAATGGGATTCTTTTAGCTTGTTATAGTACGTTTATAAATCATATAATATAAAAATACAAAGAGACATGGGACATGTCAAACTATTTAACTAAGAATTAAATCTAAAAGATAATGTTAATATGACAACCTAAGCATGTCTAAAACATATTGTTTGAGAGTTTTTCTGCCCATCTCCACCTTAGAAATTAAATCATTAAGTTTTTATCCATTTTAAACTAAAAATAAGTTTATTATAAAATAATATTTCAAGCATTTCCTAAAGTGACCCTCACCTCTCTTATAAAATTGAACTTCCCCATCTCTTAATTTTAATCCTCCAAAGCCTTTTGGATCGGCTCAATCCAGCCCAAATATCCTCCAAACTTTACTCCCTTTATTTTAAAAGACTTAATTTGGTCATAAGTCCAACCTAAGGGGCCCTTTTGATCAAATCAAAAGGAAGAACCCAATGAAGAAGTAAATATTTCATCACCTCTTTCAAGTTCACTACTTCTTCTACTTCCTATTTCTTTGTTGTTTCCATTATAAAGTAATAAATCAAATTTCTTATATACACTATTATGTTATTATTAAAATGGTACAACCATATTCATTATTCTATCCATCCTATAAATGACAAAGTCCCTATACGTGTGTACGTACGGATTACCGTCTCCACGTTGTGGTGTAGTTTGTTATTCAAACACTTAATTATTTGGATGTGTATAATAATGAGTATAACTACTGTAAATAATAAATAAAAAATTTTAATGATTCTTTATATATGATATACCATCCAATTACAAATAATTTCGACATCAATATAATGATATTGTCGCTTGTGCGTACGTACGGATTGTCGTCTCCATGAAGCGATGAGATTCATTCCCACGTTCACCATTCAACTATAATTATAAAAATATATATTATTTATAAATATGTAATATATGAAATAATAATTCTACTGGATATATATATATATATATGTTTTTATGTATGTATGTATGTACGTACATATATCTTATCCACATACTTTTTTTCGATATGATATGAAAACAGAAACAATGTTTATGTGTATGTATGATCTACTGTCTCCATAAACAGTTCCTTACATTTCAAATATCTATCTATTGTGAATATTTATATTTTAAATATATATGATATATAAATCATGTTTTATATTCAGGAAGTATTTAAATCACAATCTAAATGATACGATTAGGAATACTAAGTTAAAACACGTATGATAAAGAAAGTGATTATTACCCAAAATGTTAATTTAATAGGAAAATAATTATTAAATGGGTATTATAAAGTAATAAATAAAAAATTTATGATATAATAAATATCAATTTTGTTCTGGTATAATTTAATATCATACTACGGTCATTATACAATAGGATAATCGTACACTCGACCAAAGGAAAGTGCTAGGTAAGAGTTAATTTCACAATCTCTTTATTTTCCAAGGTTGTTTTTACATAAGTTTCTACTAGGAAATATTTATTATCCATGTCCATATTTCGTGAAAGAGTTTTCAAAGGATTATTTTAAGGGACTTTTTTTACTAAAACATCATTTTAAATGTTTTAAATATTTATTTTTCTAAATCATTCTCATTAATGTCCATGTTTTCAAAATGGTTTTTATAAATTTATTTATACGGACATGAATGTTTTTAAAATGTTAATTCCTTTCAAAAGTTTCAAAGTGGTATGGGAAACATTAATTCAAAAATTTATTTAAATGTCTTCCTTTCTAAATTGTGTTACATTTAAATGTTTTCATGAAAAAGGGATATTTCTCTCAAAGAGTTGTACAAATAATTTTCATCGATTTCAACATCCTTGGATGGATTTTAAACTTGTTTATTATGATACAAATTATCCATATTTTATTGAAGTTTTTGTGATATTTTTGACTATCAATGTGTTCTTTTTATACCATTAATGGTTTATGGATAAATTATTTACATTTCATATTCTAGTTTTAATACAAAAGTTTATGTTATGTTTAAACATTTTCATATGAGGAATGAATTGGAATTAGTAAGTGATGGGTGGAGCTTTATATAGCTCTTAGATTCATTATTAGGTCTCATGAGAAAACCTAGTTTCTTGGTACAAGGCCTTGACAAAATATTGTTTGTAGTCTTGGCACAAGGCCTTGACTATATGGTAGTGATGTCTGGAATTATGCATTCCATCATTATGAAAGCGGTTGCTGATATTGCATGTGATTATTTGACTATTAGACTATCCATATGAATAATTAAACGACATTATTTTATTGTACATTTTCCATATTATGCTGAAGTTTAAGTTTAAAGGGATTTTGTTTTAGTCTTACACATTGCCTTAAATGTATATGATTATTTATAAAAGTTTCTGCTATATTGTTATCCTTACTGAGAATCTGAGTTCACTCATTTCTATGTTTTAATTTCTCCAAGATTTCAAGAATTATATTATGATTGATAAGTAGGGTTAAGCTTAAGGATTAATGACCTTCTAAAAGGAACATTTATGTTATGTTTTATTTTCTAATGTGTAATGTAACATTCATGTATGTAATCTATTTTCCAAGACTGCCAAACAAATCAGTCTTTTAGGACTTGATTCCTTGTAATCATGCAAATGTATTAGAATAATGCACTGACTCTAGTCTTCTGGTGTTGGGGCGTTACATTTGATCCTTTTCTGATCTAAAAAATCAAAGGCCAAGGCCCACTATGTCTATGTGGTGTAGATATTTTCAAAATATTTGATTTGATATCTCATGGAGTCCAAAATGGTACTCTGATAAAAAGTTATAGTCATTTGATGTCCATGTATAATTATAAACTTATCTTCAAATATTAGCTAAATTTTAAATTTTCATTATCTCTAATTTTTTATTAAATATCTTTTAATTAGTGTTAATTGGAAAATTATTAATCAATATTAATTTAAAATTAATTTTATTCATTCTTCATTTAATATATTATATATTAACTTTAAATGAATATTTAGCATTATATAAATCATATTTGTTCAAATATATTTTATATTTGTGAATTTAAAAATTATAATATATTAAAATTTTATATTTTATCATCTATATTATTTTCGGTGAGAACATTTTATGATCACTAATTACAGTGGTAATAAAGTTTCCCTTTACTAACCCTAATGTAATGTTCTAAAAAATACCACCTTAATCAGTACTAAAAAAGTGCTGATAAATAGGGTACATTTATCAATGGGTTTTAACACTAATTAATCATGGATTTCTTATTGTTTTTCGATAGATATTTGAGTTAATACCATAAATACCTATGCGTCTATCACTACTGAAGACACAAGTTTCATCAGTTCATTAAAGTATTATTATTATTATTTAAAACTCAATGATGTTGTAGGATCCTATAAAAGGAAACAAATTTTAAATATAATAGAAAAATAAATTATAAAATTTACATTAATCAATGATAAAAGATTACTAATTATGTGGACCCATTGTTCATGATTTTTAATGATAATTAAATGTTTTTTATCAGTGATATTTATAGCATTAACAAAAATAACTTTTATCCGCACTAGAAATTGTGTTGATAATCCTCTTATTACATAAGTGTGTTAATCCAATGTATAGCACATATAAATAAAGAAATATAAAAATTCTTTTTAAAAGAGTTTACACAAAACTAAATCTATAAAAAACATCAATTTTATTACAAATATTATAATTCATACATTGGAATGTACAATTATATTGTTATGTACAATATATTAAAAAAAATATTTTAATAAATTCAATAACTATGTTCCATTATATTTGGCCCCCCATCCAATAGAGAATGATCATACTACCAGTTATTGAAAAAACCTTCCCAAATCATTCAAAACACGAGTGTACCTATATTAAAAAAAGTTATGTATGTAATGCTGTAAAGAGATAAATTAAACATAAATGTGATACAATGAATTAATAAAATGTTGTTTTTAAGCTAAATATACTTATAGTTTGATTCACAGTGACCACACCATGTGTCATATTCATGTGAGACTAGTTTATACACATATAAATGTTTAATGTGTTATTATCAAAAATATCCAGACAATATGACTGTGTTTTAATGGTTTAAATTGATTGACACATGTTCTTAACTAAAATTTCATTTTTAATTTGAAAACACCCACATTATGCTATATAGGTAACACCGTGTATCATATTGACATGAAAATAATTACGAAATTACAAAAATGACATATTATTTATTTTTACTATAGTCTCAGGGCCATTAATGTATAATATTTTTCAAACATTCAATGAGTGAGAAGTTTTTTTTGAAAAATATAACATTAAAATATAAATTAATTTTAAGAGTCATACTAGTCACACAATGTATCATATTGTGTTTTAGTTGATCATTACACATCATAATGAAAGCACAGATCATTTTCACATTGAATTAAAATAACATGAATCCATTTTTTTAAGTGAGTGATGTGTTTTTTTTACTAAAATGACAATTTTATTAAAAAAACATGCACATTGAGTATTATTGGGGGACACCATTTTTCATATTAATATGTGGTTGATTCATATATTTAATAAATGATTTCTGGATCATTTTCCCAATGCTTCAAGACAATGCTATATGTTTTTGGGTTATCAGTATGTCATAAGTGTTTTGAACTTGAATATTACTTTATAACTGAATACATGAACATTCAATCACATCGGGAACACCATATTTCTGATTAATGTGATTTTTTAACAAATCACAACTGAATTTTTTATAATTAACATAGTGTATAAATATAATTTCATCGTGTTTTCTCACCTTTGATTATGTCTTGTTTTTTTTGGCACAAAAAATATATATTTTTATTAAATAAAAATACATTGAGTCACTGTTCATATTATTTTTCAGATTGAAATATAGATGACTCATACAATTATAAAAACACTTATGTATAATTGTTAAAAAAATATCACGATAATATTTATGTGTTTTCTTTGTATTCAGTGTGTGTGATTCATTTTTAATCTAAAAACTCACGCATAATGTCATATCAATAACACCATATATAAAATTAATGTGAGGGAGATACCAAAATGTTAAAAATGAAATATTCATCATTATACTAAAATATTAAAATCATTCAAATGTTTTTTATCAATTTTAAATTATTTATACTCATTTTGATTAAAATGTGACTTTTGACATAAAAACATGCACTTCAAGACATACACGTAACACATTTTATCTAGTTATTGTGTAAATAATTCATAAATATTATAAATGTGTAATTTATTGTTCTTATAATGTATAATAATAATATTAATGTATTAATTGATTTTTAGTGGGTGAAAGAGTTTTTAGAAAAAAAAATCATTTTGAAACTGAAAACACACACATTGATTCAACCATGTACACCATGTATATGATTTCTGTGTGGTTGATTCCTTTTCATCATAAATGATTTATGGATAATTTAAATAATGTATCAATACAATCCAATAGTGTTTTTTTGGATTTGTGTATGACACACGTGTTTTGAACTAAAGTGTTAATTTTAAATAAATACACGAACTTTGTTCCATACTATAGGAACCATGTGTCAAATTAAAATTAGTATAATACCTATACAAAAAAAATAGTTTATGGATCAATGGTATATAATATAAAGGCAATACATTTTTTTCCCTCATTTATCTGTGAGAGACACACATTTTGGACAAAAATGTTACTTTTAAACCGAAAGCACTCGCTTTGAATCATAACAGTCACTTTGTGTGTAAGATTTATATATAGTTAATTATATCACCTGAAAAATGACATATAGATCATTTTCACTATATATGATTAAAATTTTTATATTTTTTTATAGTTATTATCTTTTGAAATACGTTTTGAACAAAAATATCAAATCAAGAAAACAAAAACATTGGGTCATAATGGCAACACCATGTATAACAACCCTACTTTCAGGCACTCATCTATTTATTTACGTATATTACCTATATAATATAACTTGGTTGATTTTAAAGAGGTTGAAAGGTGTTTTTGAATGTTTTTGGTGATTTTTTAGAGGTTCACAATTTGAGAATGACTAGTAGAAACTGTGAAACACATCTTAGGAAACCATGCAACTAAAGTAGTTGGTACTATATAGGAGCATAGTCAGGTGCACTGTTTTTAAAAACCTTGTGGCTACCTTGGAGAAACCAATCAATGTTCAGAAAATATATTTAGCATGGTTTCTGAACATGTTGTCTAACCGTGCATGAAAACATGTGATTCGAGTTTGGATGCAGTGACTACTGTATGATTAGTTCCCAGTTTTCCTAACTGTGCACCCTAACCAAGAAACAATATAAATTAGATCTGAAATTTATAAATCTTGCTCTGTTTAAAAACTAAACCTCTCATTTTTTTCCAAATTAAGAAATAACCCTATGTTCTATTCCTATCAAGTATGTAGAGACCATTCCACATGATCGAGGAGTTATTCATATAGAAATCAAGGTGCGTTACAGGCTGGATTTGTTTGTAACTGATGCTATTTTGGCCATTTCCTTAATTATTTTCTTCTTAATTCTTATATAATCATGGGTCAATCCATTGAGGAGAGATCCATGTTCTGCGATACCAATAATGAAGAGATATTATTATTTTGCTGATAGAGAAAAAGATATATGCATTTTTTAATATTTTCAAGGTATGTTTTTGGTTTTTTGGGCCATTCTTTGGTTTCACCAATGATTTCAAGGTAGGTGTACTCACAATCGATTCCTCTTGTTCAGAAATTGATGTATTGATTTAAAATTTATTTAATTCATCAAATTGAGTTGTGAAATTGATATGTTATTGTGATGGAAAACAACATTAATGATGATTTTGTGGGATTTTGAAAATGGATATTTCTATAGAAAGTTGTTTTGGTTCATGCTTTTAAAATGAATATTTAAAAATAATAGTTTAGTTTTATGGCATGGAAAAATGTTTTTATAGATGTATTACATAATAGAAATGTTTTATTGAATTTTGTTAGTATGGTTGGTTTGGAATGGTTCCTTGCATACATGGTTGTTGTGTGTTATTTTTCATTGACCTGACCCTGTAGATGGGACATGTACCATTGGGGATGTTGGAATGGGATACCTTTTCCTAAATATATAGTACGATGAGTGACAACTCATGAGTAGGGAACTATCACATAGTCATGAATTTTTGGGTGTGTGGATATTTGTAACTATATATTGGGTATGTCAAATTGATTTGAAAAATGGTTTCAAAATATTTTTTGATTTCATTACATGGAAAATATTTTGGTTTGGATATCTATTTTGGGAATTGATATAAACTGAATAATTTTTTAAAACTATTTTATATAAATGCGCTAACCTATTATATCGCAGTAGCATGATTGTGGAATTCATTTTGTTAAATACTACTGAGTTTTATACTCACTCCCTTTTGGGGAACTTTGGTATGTTTTTAGATATTATGTATTGAGATAGAGGTAAAGTCAAGGTATCCTAGTTCTTTAATGATGCATCGTGGTACCTTGGGCATGAGTTGTTGACTCAAAGT
The DNA here is from genome assembly GCA_963277665.1 of Viscum album. NCBI lineage: Eukaryota > Viridiplantae > Streptophyta > Magnoliopsida > Santalales > Viscaceae > Viscum > Viscum album. Next base: position 747,435,281 of record OY728138.1, on the reverse strand, counting down.
TTGGAGCGTTTTGGGAGTTTCTATTATATGTTTAAACTATATTTTATTTTCTTTTTTTGTTTTTATTTCCAGTTTTTACTCTGATATATTTGTTGGTTTCTTTTTGGTGTAGTTGTATTTCTAGTACTGATGCATCATATATAGCATCTTTGGTTATGGTTTTATTCGTTTTGTTATTGTTTTAATAAGTGAAAATAATCTTCCAATTATTTATGGATCCTTTAACATTTAGATCCATTATTTGGTGTCCAGTGGATGTCACCAAAGGCCTAGTAACACACCCTTAACTTCTTCTTCCTATAAGGAGGGGTGGGATGTTACAAATAATATTAGACTTGTCTGGTCTGTCCTTCATTAATAGACAAAGGGTATCAATTTATTTGGTCATAAAAATGTGATTAGTGTTTGTATTTCTTTGTGATGGTAGTAAGTAGTATGATCATCTAATCTCTAAATGTATAGAATAAATAGGCATAACTAACCAATTTATGTAGAACCTTATGTTACAAAATATATTTGGTATACAAGTGTTTTGATAAATTTCTAGGAGTTGTAACCTCATCATATTGGGTTTAGATGATGATAAGATCATGATATGCATTGATAGAAGTGACCAACCACTACAAGTGAATATTTAATTTTGTCTAATGATTTATGATACTGTGAAGATGTGTTGATTTTTTAAAATAGTCTAAATGGTTTTCGTTTTAAAAAGTATGGTGGAATTTTCAAAAATGGTTTGAACATGGAAATTATTAAATTTTGGAATTCCGTATTGTGTTATGTGTTATGTGGTAAATTTGAAATTTCTAAGACATTAGTTCTGAGAGAGTGAGACTAAATGGTGTTTTATTTCAGTTATAGAAAATGGAATAGGGTAGACACCGTAGGAACCACCAGAAGAGGTTTCTCAGAATGTGGTTTCTCTCTAGCCATATTTGAATCAATAATCTATTAAGATTCTTTTACAGGACTTTCAAGCCATGTATTTAGGGATAAAAATTTTTAAACCAAGGAAAGTGGACCATTCCATTCATTTCCAAAATTATAATCCGCCAATATTTTGTTGTGATTCAGAACTAAAAAAACTAGATTTGTGATTTAATAGGATGAATCAAATGCTATATTTCTGTATCATAGTAGCAGAATTGAAAGTGAAGTTATAAACATTCATGCTGGGGGATCTAGAACGTTAGTGGTAGGATTTAGATGTTCAAACTAGTTTAGACCAAGGAAAATGATGGGAATAGTTTGAAAAAAAAATTCAATAAAAAATTCTATCCTCACACATTAAAAATTTCATGAATGAAAAACTTCTTAAATATAAATAAAGGGAACCTCATAGTGAAATAGTACATGGATAAATTTAGGAATTTAGTCATATTTTCATATGATGTTTCTACAATTGTTCCCTTATAGGAACACATGTTTTGAATCGGGGTTGAGGCTAGAAATGTTTTTAATGATCTATATTCATTTTATAATAGAATATAAAGAGATGGTCAATAGAATGATGTTGGAAGAAAAAGATATCCCAAAAAAATTTAGTGGATGATTCATGATGATAACTCTAGGAACTAGCGGGAACTCTAATGATTGGAATAAGCAGAAGAGGGACGACTATTTCCATGGTGGTAGTATGACCAATAATTAGACAGCAGGATTAGTGAATCTCACTCTTAATCTGATGATTAAACCTGTATAATTTTATTGTGTTTCATTTTAGAATATTCAATGAAGTTGAAAGACACCACCTAGAGCATGCACAATTACATTCTTTTATTTCTTCTCATACTGTTGATCTTCTAGTTTTATATGATGAGATGATTCCTTCTATTTTGAAACTCCAAACTTTTATTAAAAAAATACAATATAAGGGATTTATTTAGAAGTCGTATTCTATAAATATTAATGTGGCCAAATATATTTGGGATTTCTCCATTCTTGACATGTATTTTCGTGTCATAAATATTATGTATGGACTAGTTGACTTTGTTCAATGTACACATCAATTGTTACACCTGAACAGTTATTTTTACAAATGGAGATTGCATCAAGTATATCTTTAGAGGAGACTAGAATGTAAAGATAGGTTCAATAGGATTATTGGCACTAGAAGTTGTATGTACTTCATTCTAGTCATTATCCTTGACATTCACATAGATGGAAAATATCTAGAATAATAATTTCCCAAGAAATTGTGGACTAGTTCAATGATTTATTTCCTTAAATTTTATCAGGGTTTCCACCCAAAACATGTGTAGAGTTTATGATTAATATATTACTAGGTATCAGTCCCATTTCACTTCCATTTTATTAGATGAAACGAAAGTTTTATGGAATTGATAGTTTAGTTGGATGAGTTCAAAATAAAATGGTTCATTAAGCCTAGTAGGACTCCATGGGATGTAATTGTCTTGTTTTTCATTATATAAAGATATAAATAATTAGATGTGTATGGATTATCATAAGATTTAAAAAATTAGGATAAATAATTGAAATCTTATACAATGAATTGAATTGATGGGAGTCTAGTGGATCTCTAAAATATAATTGAATTCATGATATCAACAATTGAAGGTTCAAAAGAGAATATTCCAAATACATCTTTTTTGGAGTAGATATGGCCATTATAAGTATGTGGTTATTACTTATGGTCTTATGAATTCACCATATGACTATAGATTTATGAAATGGATATTTCAATGGTATCTGGATTCCTTTATAGTGGTGTTTGTGAGATGATATACTGGTTTATTCTAGGTCGAATGATGAGTTTGAGAAGCATGCGATAACATATTTGGGTTTATTTAGGGATGGTCATCTATATTCCAAACATTAATTGTTTCATTTTTTGATACAATAGGTATATTTTTATGGCCATGTTACATCTATAGAAGGGTTTTCTGTGGATCTATAAATTATAGAGGATACAATATCTTTGAAAACTCCAAATAATTTCTTTATTTTACAGATTTTACTAGGTCTCTATGGCTATGACTTATGTTTTTTTACGAAATTTCATGGATTGCTTCACTAATTAAATATTTGATATGGAAACAAATTCCTTTTCAATGGAACGTTGAATGTTAGTAGTCCTTTTATGATCTTAATGTTATTCTTACTTCACTAATGATCATGATTTTTTGAGTATCTGGACAAGGTTATGTTGTTTATAGTGATTCTTTAGGATTTGGGATGTGGTGTATCCAAAAGAAGGAAGGCCGTGTTTTTTTATGGATCAAAAAAGTTATAGTATCATGAAAAGAAATACCCAACACAAATTTTTAAATTTGGTACTATAGTCCATGAAATATTTACATAGCCTTATTATATTTTTTGTTTGAAATTTAAAATGTTTATAAATTTTAAGAGCATGAAAAACATTTTCACCCAACGCTATTTGAATACGTGACACCGAAGATGGAATATTTTTCTTCAAATGTTTAAAATTCTGTAAATTCATTCACCGGGTAAATAAAATTCAGTGGTGGATGAATTAAGATTGAATTCATATAGTCATTTGGAGAATGAGACTATAGATTAATGGTAACTAATTTCAGTGATAGCCAACATAAATTTTGATTGCGAAGATCGAGGTAGTGTAGTGTTTTTCTTTCCGATTTCATTTCATCCAAAATTGGTTGAGAAGGATAAAGAGGCACAAACATTTGATTATAAATTTTTTGTGATGAAGATAAAAATAAATTATGGGGAGGCTATTAAGGGATGAAAGATGGATGGAGAATTAGTTTTTTTGTTTAGAGATTGGATGGTCCTAACTATGGATTATCATGAATAAATTCTTCAGGATTACCACCATTCATGATCAGATTTTCATCCTATAATACAAAATAAGTATTGGGAACTAAAAGCACAATTTTGGTGGGTTGGCATGAAAATGGGTGTTTAATAGTTTGTTTTGAGATTCTTCGCCATTAAACAGTTAAAGGAAGAACACAAAGGACCTATAGGAATGTCTCAATAGTTATGTATTCATGTTTGAAAATTGTAGCTGATAGTAATGGATTTTGTAATAGGTCTCTCAAGAATGGCGTAGTAACACTATACCATATGGGTGATATTTGATCAGCTAAAAAAGTAAGCTCATTTCATCCATATTTTTGAATCTAATATGATGTAGGACTAGTAAAAAATCAATATTCAATAATTCATATTTTTTCAAGGAGAATGTTCTCGAGAGTCTGAATGGTCCTCTCTGTCTAACCATCCATCTGAGGGTGAAAGGCAGTGCTCAGACATAGTTACATCCCGAATGCCTCCTACAACCCCTTCCAATGTTGGGAAATAATGTGAGCATCTCGATCGGAGATGATAGATGATGGCACTCCATGAAGCCGTACGGTCTCTTGAATGTAGAGGCGCCCCAAGCTCTCCACTGAGCCCTGCTCTATGATGGGTAAGAAGTGGTCCGACTTGGAGAGTCGATCGATAATCACCCAAATGGAGTCATGACCTCTGGAAGTACATGGAATTCCAGTCAAGAAATCCCTAGATATCTCATCCCACATCCACTCTGGGACCTCCTAGGGCTGCACCAAGCCAGCCGGTACTTGGTGATCCACCTTCACCTACTGAAAGGTGAGGCATCGATAAACGAACTCATCTACATCCTTTTTCACACCCGGCCACCATTTCTATCATCTCATATCCTGGTACATCTTCGCCACTCCTGGATGTACCGCTATAGGGTAAGTGTGAAAATCTCTCAGCATCTCCTCACGTAAAGAAACATGTACTATGTTACATCCTCTAAAAAGGACGATGTGCTCTCCTCCTACAGAGACTCCATCAGGTGCCTGCCCTGAGGATATCTGTGCACGCCACATCTCACAGTTAGCCTCCCACGTTGTGCCTCTCAGACCTGCTATAGTAGTGGAGGAGTGACTGTGAGTGACTGAAAAAGGCTGCTCCATCTCCATCCACAGAGGATATCTGCAAAGCAGCTAGCTACTCGGTCGCCTCCCTGAGTAGCTGGATGCCCATCCACTTGCTCAGAGCATTGGCTACTACGTTCCCCTTTCCAGGAGTATAGACTATCTCAAATTCATAGTCCTGGAGGAACTCGAGCCATCACCGTTGTCTCAGATTAAGGTCATTTTGAGAGAATATGTACCTGAGACTCTGGTGGTAAGAGTAGACTATAAAGCGCTCGCCTATCATATAGTGACAACACATCTTCAGAGCGAAGACCACTGCTGCTAACTCCAGGTAATGGGTAGCGTAGTTTTGGTCATGCTGACTCAACTGATGTGATCCATAGGTGATCACGGCCCGCTCCTGCATCAGGACACATCTGAGTCTGGTCCCTGATGCATCACAGTAGACTATGTACCCTACTCCCTCCACTGGTAGCCTCAATATAGGTGCGCTGATCAATCTTTGTCTCGACTCCTGTAAGCTCTGCTAACATCTGTCTGACCACACGAAGGGTTTCCCATCTTCCTTAATGTTCTGCAAAGCTGCAAAGATTTCTCCTTTGCCGAAAATCGAAATCCGGTCTCATCCCCTGGATGAACCATGTTTCTTACCTAATACAGCTAATCCCATCATGATCAGTTAATTCATGCCATGGATGACGTCGTAATGCCTCGGTGCTGCAACCAAGAGATCCAACCGATACTCTTTCTTCCAAGGGTTGAGTCACACTATCAACATCTATGTGTGGTCACTGGGTCTCCTCCAGTAGGAATCGTGTATGTGAGGGTCAAGTGTTTAGTTTTTAACTAGAATCTCTTAGTATTAACATACAAAATACAAGAAAGAAAACATCACTATTGCAAGTGTCTTTTATTACTGCAACTCAAAGTACAAGGACACAAAGCAACACAACAAAAATGAAGCTAGAGGCATTATGGGAAAAGTCCTCCTTGCCTGGAGCTAGTCCCACACTTTTCCACCTACTTCCGGAGCTCCATGATCGTAAGCTTCAGCTGACTGAAGCTGTGTTATCCCCTATAGTCGGGGTGGACCTCCTGGTGGTGGTGGTGGTAGAGCCTCAAAACGTCGTCCACCACCTGCAGCTCGACCAGCTCCTCGGCCTAATCCGCCTGCTCCATGTGTACCGTCATGGTCGAACCTCTTCCTCTTACTGGGTGGTTCATCAACCATCTGTTGCTCCTCTGTACGGCGGGTCGGGCATTCACGAGCCATGTGGCCCTACCCACCGCATTCGTAGCACTGTCTGCTCGTCGGAATGCTGGCTCTGCGCCGTGTGCCCCAAACCTCTGATCCAGTGTCCTGAGGTCGTCTACATGATGTTCTGGTCTGCCTGGACCCCTGTGACATCTATCGACTTCTAGCTGCAGATGACTCTGCTATGTGTCGCCCTGCAGTAGGTATCGCTATTGGCGTAGGCTCAGCAAGAAATCTCTCTATGGGAAAGGCTCGCTCTAGTACTCCTGCCTATGTCAGAATGCTGAGGGAGACCATCGACGCCCTGATATCATTCCTCAGTTCCTGCTCGAAGGTCCGGGCCCGGAAGAATTGGTCTCATACCATGTCTGTCGAATAGCACGAGAGATCGGTAAATGTCGCCGAGTACTCGGCGACCGACATGCTGCCCTGCCATAGCTGTAGAATCTCCTAGATGCACACTGCACGGAGGGTGGATGGTAAGAAATCCGAGCGGAAGAGGCTCTAAAAGTCCGTCTAGAGGAGATATTCCTCGTCGTGAACCTAGTTAATCAATCTCCACCATCTCCCAGCATTAGCGTACATGAGGCTCGCTGAGAGGATCACCATGAGGTCTACTGGTGTCCCCACTAACCTGAAAACTCACACAACCGCCTCCATCCAATCCTCGGCTGCCTGAGGGTCCATCTCCCCATAGAACCTGGGCGGTCTCTGATGCTGAAACTCGTGCAGTGAACTAAGAAAACATGCACTATAAGCAGCTGGGGCTGGTAGCATCGGTTGCTCGGCAGGGAAAGGTACCGCTGGTGCCTCCGCTGAAAAAGGGCCCTACACCGAGGCCTCATCGCTCGGTGGGCTGTCGGCTCGCACAAAACTCAGAACCCTAGATGGTTGCCATCGTGGGGCCATCCTAAAAGGAAAAAGGTTCACCATGGTCAAACAGTATACCTGGTGAGCAGGCACAAAGAAAACTTTTGAAACACACACGCAATCTATGTTTTCATGCATTGAGTCGGAAATCAGAAGTCAGCGTCCTGGTGTATGGATACGTCGGCTGCCGCACCAACACTGGACTCCCTGGGCTGATAACCACACACCATACCCTTAACAATATTGCTTCACATAGATGAATGATCAAAGTCCTGAGTTCTGTGGTAGAATCGAACTCCTATGATACCAAATTTTCACGACCCGTCCTCGGGACCCGTGCCATGACTACCCCAAAACCGCCTTCCATTGGCTAGGTACTGGAGACTAGCACCAAAGGCGTAAATCCCAACAAAGGGGGAAGGAATTTCCTTTATAAAGTAAACAAAAATTACCGAGTAAGAAAGAAGAGTTAAACACTAAGTAAAACTGGGTAAAATAGTTAGTGCGGAATGTAAATGGGTCACAATACAAACCCGAACTGAAAGTAAATTACAACTGGAAAGAAAGTACAACAACTGAAAGTAAAGCAGCAACGTCGAACCATCCACTGGAAGTCCCACCTGAAGGGTCGGAACAGATAGCCTCCTCAGCTCCTCAGGTCCAGCCGTCCGCTCCGTGTACGTCCCGCCCATGGGTCCACCTCCAGCTACCAACCTTCTCCACAAGCCTCAACCATGATCATTGCTATCCATCGTCTGAATCCAACACAACGTAGTGCGGTCATAACCCCTGCAGGGGTTAGTATACGCTACTCAGTAGGGACCCCGAGACCCCCAATGGTCTCCCAGAATCCACAAAGGATAATCCCTAAAGAAAACATACAATCATGAAGTAACATATAACACTACTTAGGTATATGCCCATACATATACCTAAGTCATCAATTCCAGTTTGGCTCCAACATCTGAGCCCATGTTCGATCACGTCCACATAGGAGTACAACCCAAACCACACAGGATAAGACAACCCAATCCACATAGGAATGAAAGTCAATCATATCGAATATATTGATTTAATGTCAAGACTCATCTCACACATGTATACTTCTTCGTAAGGTGATAGAGATGATCAAATATAGCCACTTATTCATCTATGCTAGGACCCACGTAGGATACTAAACCAGCTAAGCTGTCGGACCCACATAGGATACAGACCAGCTACTCTTCCATACCCATGTAGGATAGTAAGAATAGATTCAAACACTAACAGACCCACGTAGGATACAAGAACAGTAGTCATCGCCATCGAACCCATTGAGGATTTTAGTACGGTCTTCATCGCTGCCGAACCCACGTAGGATTTCAGTGCAGTCTTCATCGTCGTCGAACCCACATAGGATTTGAGTACGGTATTCATCACTGATGAACCCACGTAGGATTTCATTGCATTATTCATCGCCATTGAACCCACAGAGGATTTCAGTACGGTCTTCATCGCTTCCGAACCCACATAGGATTTCAGTGCAGTCTTCATCACCGTCGAACCCACAGAAGATTTCAGTGCAGTCTTCATTGTCGTCGAACCCACATAGGATTTCAGTATGGTCTTCATCACTACTGAACCCACGTAGGATTTCAGTGTAGTCTTCATTGCCGTCGAACCCACAGAGGATTTCAGTACGGTCTTCATCGCTACTGAACCCACGTAGGATTTCAGTGAAGTCTTCATCGTAGTCTCAACCAGCCCTAGGGTTCCCAGACACAGAATGCTCGATTCAGGGAGGGTCTGCTCCACGGGCCCAGGGGGGTCGATATATCAACTAACACGTAGTCTGGAGTTGATGTATCCCATGGTTCCGTCTCGACAAGAGGAACTCAACGTGACAGACGTCGTGTCAATTGGACGCCCAGTCTAAGAGTTATTGGCTTTTTCGTTCGAGGGTCTTGGTTGGTTTTTTAGTCAAAACCAACACATCTGCACTCCAACTGCGTCCAAAACATTATTGGAGTATTATAAAAGGTCTATCTCAGTTTGAGGAATCCAACAATGTTGACGGCATGTCAATCGTACGTCCGGAGCTCAAGTTATAAGTGTTTCTGCTCCGAGGGCCCAGTTGGTTTGGTGTTCGAACAAACCCAGCCATACCCAAAGTTCTCCGAAACATTGCGTGTAATATACCAAAATGACCGTCTTGATTAAAGGATCACATCGCCACTGACGGTGTGTCGTTCGGAGTTTCTTAGCTCACAATATGGGCAAACGAATGAACTTGTCCGGTTTTAGGGGGTTTGGGGCCCGGACCGGCCCGACCCGAGACCCCCCGAGGTCGGCCCGAACCGGGTCCGGGTTTGGCCCATTAGGGTGTGGACCAACCCGGTGGGCGTGCCTCAACACAACCAGAATAGCCTGGCCCTACCAGCACGAGTGCGCCACACACAGCTAGCTCGGTGCTGGTCGTGTCGTTGCAGAAAGGGGGGGGGGGGTTTCCCCCCTTGATTGAACCGCGACCCCCACGTGGGGGCTGCTGCCTTTGCCAGCCGGGGGTTATGACCCACGGCTCTCTTTCAAAACGACCGGCCGGTGTTGCCGCTGTGGGGCCCCGCGGTCCTGCCTCTCCGAGGTGCCGACGACCGGCGATTCCGGACGCCCCGCCTTGCAACACCACGGCTTTGAGTCGCGGCCTTGTCTGACCAGAGCGGCGTGATGGTGCCGCACCCCTCTGCCGCAGCCCTGCTCCGGCCGTGGCCTGTCGTGGTTCTCTGGCGCGGCGTGACAGCACCGCGGCTTTGTTCGGCCTCAACGGAGCCGCACGACGGCGCCACGCTTCTTCGCTAGTTCTTCATTGTTTCTGCGCGGTGTCGTTTCACTGCGCTACCTTTGTTCGTGCTATGAAAAAAACATCATCAAAGGGGGAGGAGGGTCGTCCGTGTTCGTGCGGTTCGACCTCCTCCCATTGTTACGATAACAGGCGGGCCAAAAAGAAGTCGATGAATGGAAATGAAAAATTTCACGGGAAAAAACAATTAACCCCTACCTCAAAGTGTTGATGAACGAAGGTTTGATGCGGGAAAATGACGTTGTGGACGAAATCTCCATATGCATCATCGGCATCGCGGAGAAGAGGATCGTCAACATTGTGGTACACGACGTTGCTTCGTCGATCTCCGGGGAACTAGCGTTCTTTGTCGTCTTCCGTCGGAGGCCTGCATTCTTAGTCATTCTTCGCGTTCTCCAACGAAGAAGATGAAGATTTTAAGGCTATGAGCAAATCCTCTCCAAATCCTTCTTGCACAACAAAACTAACCCTTAATGAAATAATACATGGTATTATTTAATTAACACACACAATTCAACGTTCAATTTGAAATTCAAAATGAATTTCCGAATTAATTACATTGAATAACTGAATCAATTAATTAATTAATTAAGAGAGTTAACTTTTCATTAAAGGGGGGTGCAGGTGTGTTACAAAATTAATGGGGGTTTGAGGAAGTTGAAAGGATGGGGCTCATGTGGGCCCCACATCACTAATATCCTACCTAGTGGAGTTAGGATATTAGTGGGTCCCACTCCAACCACCAAGCTTAGGTTTAAACTACCGTGAATAGAAATAAAATTTGTAGCACAACATTTTATTTTATTTTTTAGTTAACCCATTTAATTAATAACCTCAACTGAGTAAACGCAACATCCGAAAAGATCTTCTTAAGCAATTACCGGCACTGCAGTTCCATTTGTACCCTCATATTTTGATTCTGAGCACCGGTTCAAAAGTTAGGAAAACACGCTCGTTCGTTCACGGAACGTACTCGAGCTAATCTTCGGAACATGATTTCGGGTACACCGGGCCTCAAAATCATGTGCCGTCAGAAATTAAGTTCTTGTAAAATCCCAAAGAAACATAAGAAAAAATTTCCCTTGAATTTTACGGGTCTTTACATTAGTCCCACCTCATGCTTTACGTCCCCGTAAAGATACATCAGAAACTAGGGGAACAAAAGTGGGTACTGTGCACGCATCTGAGCCTCCCGCTCCCAAGTACTCTCCTGATGGTTTCCGTGCTGACATCTGATGCACACTAGAGGTATCAACCGTCCACCTAGGACCTGCTCCTATCGATCCTCGATCTCCACCGGGACCTCTTCAAATGTCTCCCCATAGTCAATGTCCAAATCCCCATGGTCGATGATATGCGTCGGGTCATGCACATATCTCCTCAGCTGAGATACGTGTAAGACGTCGTGCACCCGGTGCAACTAAGGTGGTAGAGCCGGGTGATAATCCACCTCACCTATCCTGTTGAGGACCTGGAATGGTCCGATGAAGCGTGGAGATAAATTTCCGCCTCGGCCAAATCTTCGTAATCCACAGTGAGTTGAGACTCGCAAGAAGACGTGGTCACCATCCTCGGACTCCAGTATCCTCCGACTCCTGTCATCATAAGACTTCTGCCGGCTCTGAGCTGTCCTCATCCGCTTCTGGATGACCTGGACCTTATTTGTCATGGCCCGGACCATCTTCGGTCCCACAAGTGCTGAATCCCCAATGTCTATCCAGCGCAGAGGTGATCTTCAAGGTCGACCATACAATTCCTCGTATGGTGCCATCCCGAGGGTGGAGTGGTAGATGTTGTTGTACGGGAACACCACCAAGTGTAGGTGGTCCTCCCATCTCCGACCAAAGTTGAGGACACATGCACGGAGCATGTCCTCAAGAGTTTGAATGGTCCTCTCTATCTGACCATCCATCTGAGGGTGAAAGGCAGTGCTCAGCAGTAGCTACGTCCTGAATGCCTCCAGCAACCCCTTCCATAGTCGGGAAGTAAAGCGAGCATCTCAATCGGAGATGATAGATTATGGCACTCCATTAAGCTATATGATCTCCTGAATGTAGAGGCACCCCATGCTCTCCACTGAGCCCTGCTCTCTGATGGGTAAGAAATTGGCCGACATGGTGAGTCCGTCGACAGTCACCCAAATGGATTCATGACCTATGGATGTACGTGGTAGTACAGTCACGAAACCCATAGATATCCCGTCCCACTTCCACCCCGGGACCTCAAAGGGCTTCACCAAGCCTGCTGGTACCTGGTGCTCCGCCTTCACCTACTAATAGGTGAGATATCGAGAAAAGAACTCAGCCACAACCTTCTTCATTCCCGGCCACCAGTGCTGTCGTCCGAGATCCTGGTACATCTTTGCCACTCCTGCATGTACCGTTATATGGTAAGTGTGAAAATCTCTCAGAACCTCCTCCTGTAAAGTAACTGGTACCGCGGTAAGTCCACTGAAAAGGAAGATGAACTCCCCTCCTACAGAGAATCCATCAGGTGCCTGCCATGAGGATATCTGCTCACTCCACGTCTCACAGTCAGCATCCCCACGATGTGCCTCTCTGACCCACTGCAGTAGTGGAAGAGTTACTGTGAGTGACTGAAGAAAGTATGCTCCATCTCTATCCACGAAGGATATCTGTAAAGCGGCTAGCTGCTTCGCCGTCTCCCCGGGTAGCAGGATGCCCGTCCTCCTGCTGAGAGCATCGGCTACTACAATCCCCTTTCTAGTAGTATAGACTTTCTCAAAGCCATAGTCCTGGAGAAACTCAAGCCATCTCCGCTGTCTCAGATTCAGGTCCTTTTGTGAAAAGATGTACCTGAGACTCTGGTTATAAGAGTATTCTAGAAAATGTTCTCCCATCATATAGTGTCTCCACATCTTCATAGCGAATACCACTGCTGCTAACTCCAGGTCATGGGTAGCATATTTCTGCTCATTCTGCCTCAATTGACGTGATCCATAGGCGATCACGGCCCGCTCCTGCATTAGGACACATCCGAGTCCGGTCCCTGATGCATCACAGTAGACTACGTACCCTACTCCCTCCTCCGGAAGCCTCAAGATAGGTGCGCTGGTCAATCTCTGTCTCATCTCCTCGAAGCTCTTCTGACATCTTTCTAACCACACGAAGGGTTTCCCCTTCTTCTTTAATGTTCTGTAAATCTGCAATGATTTCTCCTTTTCCAAAAAGAGAAATCTGGTCTCATCCCCTGGATGAACCAAGGTACTTTCCTAATATAGTCAATCCAATCATGATGAGTTAATTCATACCATGGAGGATGTCGTAAGGCCTAGACGCTGCTACCAAGAGATCTAACCATTACTTTTGCCTCCAATGGTTGAGTCACACTATCGGCATCAGTGTGTGGTCACTAGGTCTCCTACAGTAGGAATCTCGTATGTGAGGGTCATGTCAATAGTTTTTAACTGGAACCTCTTAGTATTAACATACAAAAGACAAGAAAGCAAACGTCACTATTGCAAGTGTCTTTTATTACTGCAACTAAAAGTACAAGGACACAAAGCAACACAAATAATGTAGCTAGAGGCATTATGGGAAATGGCCTCTATGTCTGGAGCTAGTCTTGCACTTTCCCACCCGCTTCCAGAGCTCCATGATCATAAGCATAAGATGCATGAAGTTGTGCTCTCCCCTGTGGTCGGGGATGACCTCCTGGTGGCGGTGGTGGTAGATCCTCAAAACATCGCCCAATACCTGCCTCTTGACAAGCTCCTCGGCCTCGTCCGCCTTCTCCCTACATACCGCCACAGTCGAACCTCTGCCTCTGCCTGGGTGGCTCTTCAATAGTCTGCTGCTCCTCTGCACGGCGGGTCAGGCCATCACAAGCCATGTGGCCCTGCCCGCCGCATTCGTCGCACTGTCTGCTCCTCGGAAGGCTGGCTCTGCGCGGTGTTCCCCACACCTCTGATCCAGGGTCCTGAGGTCGTCTGCCTGATGGTCCGGTCCGCCTGGACCCCTATGACATTTTTTTGACTGCCAGCTGCAGACGACTCTGCTACATTCCGCCCTGCGGTAGGTCTCACTGTTGGCGTAGGCTCAGAAAGAAATCTCTCTATAATAAGGTCTCTCTCCAGTACTCTTTCATGTGTCGGAATGATGAGGGACACCATCGATGCCCTGATCTCATGCCTTAGTCCCGGCTTGAAGGTCTGGGCCCAGAAGAATGGGTCTCGTACCGTGTTTGTCGAATAGCTTGAGAGATCAGTAAATCTCGCTGAGTACTGGGCGACCGACATGCTGCCCTGACGCAGCTGTAGAAGCTCATGGATGTGCACTGTACGGAGGGGCGGTTGGGATGAACTCTGAGCAGAAGAGGCTCTCAAAGTCCGTCTGGAGGAGATATGCCTCGTCGTGCACCTGGAGAATCAAGCTCCACCATCTTCCTGCTTCTGCATGCAGGAAGCTCGCCGAGAGGATCATCATGAGGTCAGCTGGTGTTCCCACTAACCTGAAAACTTGCACAACCGCCTCCAGCCAATCCTTGGCTTCCTGAGGGTCCCTTTCCCCATGTAACGTGGGTAGTCGCCGACACTGAAACTCATGCAGTGCACTAAGGAAACGTGCACTATCAACGGCTGGGGATGGTAGCATCAGTGGCTCGGCATGTAAAGGTACCTCTGGTGCCTCTACTGAAAAAGGCCCCTGAACCGAGGCCTCGTCACTCAGTGGGCTGTCAGCTCGCACAAAACTCGGAACCATAGCTGGCTGCCGACGTGGGGCCATCCTGAAAAGAAACAGATACGCCACGGTCAAACCGTATACCTGGTGAGCTGACACAAAGAAAACTTTTGAAACACACATGAAATCAATGTTTTCATGCATTGAGTCGAAATCAGAAGTCAGTGTCCTAGTGTATGGATATGTCGGCCGCCACACCAACACTGGACTCTCTGGACTGATAACCACACTCCATAACCTTAACACTATTGTTTCACATAGAAGAAAGATTGGAGTCCTGAGTTCTACGGTAGATCTGAACTCCTCTGATACCAATTTGTCACGACCCGTCCTCAGGACCCATGCCATGACTACCCCACGCCCGCCTTCCATAGGCCGGGGGCTGTAGACTAGCACCAAAGGCGTAAATCCCAACAAAAGGGGAATGAATTGCCTTTATAAAGTAAACAAACACCACATAGTAAGCAAGAAGAGGTAAACACTAAGTAAAACTGTGTACAATAGTAAGTGCGGAAAGTAAATGGGCCAGAATACAAACCCAAACTGAAAGTAAAGTACAACTGGAAAGAAAGTACATCAACTGAAAGTAAAGCAGCAACGTCGAGTCGTCCACTGGAAATCCCACAAGAAGGGTCGGAATAGATAGCCTCCTCAACTCCTCGGGACCAGCCGTCTACTCCATGTACGTCTCGCCCAGTGTTCCACCTCCAGGTACCGACCTGCTCCACAGGCCTCAGCCACGATCAACGCTGTTCGTCGTCTACATCCAACACAACGTAGTGTGGGCATACCCCATGCAGGGGTGAGTATACGCTACTCAGTAGGGACCCCGAGACCCCGAAGGTCTCCCAGAATCCATAAAGGATAGTCCAAAAAGAAAAGATACAATCACGAAGTAACTTCCAACACTACTTAGGTATATTCCCATACATATACCTAAGTCTTCAATTCTGGTTTGGCTACAACAACCAAGCCCAAGTTCGATCACGTCCACATAGGAGTACAAGCCAAACCAAACAGGATAACACAACCCAATCCACATAGGAAAGAGATTCAATCATATCGAATATATTGATTTAAGGTCAAGACTCATCTCACACAGGTATACTTATTCGTAAGGTTATAGAGATGATCAGATATAGCCACTGATTCATCTATGCTGGGACCCAAGTAAGATACTAAACCAGCTAAGCTGTCTGACCCACATAGGATATAGACCAGCTAATCTGTCAGACCCACGTAGGATAGAAAGAACAGAGTCAAACACTACCAGACCCACATAGGATACAAGAACAGTAGTCATCGCCATCGATCCCACGGATGATTTCAGTACGGTCTTCATCGCTGTCGAACCCACGTATGATTTCATTGCAGTCTTCATCGGTGTCGAACCCACAAAGGATTTCAGTACGGTCTTCATCACTACCAATCCCACGTAGAATTTCATTATAGTCTTCATCGCCGTTGAACCCACATAGGATTTTAGTACGTTCTTCATCACTGCCGAACCCACGTAGGATTTCAGTGGAGTCTTCATCGACGTCGAACCCACAGAGAATTTCAGTGCAGTCTTCAACGTCATCGAACCCACAGAGGATTTCAGTACGGTCTTCATCGCTACCGAACCCACATAGGATTTCAGTGTAGTCTTCATCTTCGTCAAACCCACAGAGTATTTCTGTACCGTCTTCATATCTGCCGAACCCAAGTAGTATTTCAGTGTATTCTTCATTGCAGTCGCAGCCATCTCTAGGGTTCCCGCACACAGCATGCTCGATTTCGGGATGGTCCGCTCCACGAGCCAAGGGGGTCGATACATCAACTAACATGTAGTCTGGAGTTTATGTATCCCACGGTTTTGTCTCGACAAGAGGAACTCAACGTGACAGATGGCCCGTCAATCCGACGCCCGATCTGAGAGTTATTGGCCGTTTCGTTCCAGGGGCCCTATTGGGTTTTAGGTCAAAACCAACCCGACTGCACTCCATGTATGTTGAAATCTTATTCTTATTAATCAAAAAGGTTTCTCTCACTAAGAGGAATCCAACAAAGTCGATGGCACGTCAATCGGACGTCCGGAGCTCAAGTTTTAAGCGTTTCCACTCCGAATGCATGGTTGGTTTCGTGTTCGAACCAACCAGGCTGTACCCAAAGTTCTTCGAAAAATTGAGTTTAGTATTCCAAAACGACCTTCTCGATCCAAGGATTGCATCAAAACTGACGGCGCGTCGTTTGGAGGTCCGTATCCCATGATATGGGAAAAATAACGAACCTGTCCGGTTTTAGGGGGTGTTGGGCCTGGACCGACCCAACCCGAGACCCCCTGGGTCGGCCCGGACCGGGTCTACCTGAACCGGGTCTGGTTCTAGCCCATTAGGGTGCGACCCAACCCGGTGGGTGTGGCTCGGCCCAACCGGCGTGGCCCGGCCCTGCCGGCGTGGCCCGGCCCGTCCGGGGCGGTGCGGCCGGTCCTGCCTGGGTGGCCGGTTGGCCCGGCGCGGGTGCGCCCCGCATGGCCAGCTCGTTGCTGGTCGTGCCATTGTAGGAGGGGGGGGGGGGGTTTCCCCCTTGATTGAACTGCAGCCCCCACGTGGGGGCCGCTGCCTTTTCCAGTTGGGGGTTATGACCCACAGCTCCCTTCCAAAACGGTCGGCCTGGTCCAGCCGGCCAGTGCTGCCGCCGTAGGAACCCGCGGTCCCACCTCTCTGAAGTGCCTGTGACTGGCAGCTCCGGCCTCCCCTCCTTGCACCCCCACAGCTTTGATCTGTGGCTTTGTCCGGACGGAGCGGCGCGACGGTGCCACGCCCCTCCGCCGCGGCCCCGCTCCAGCCGCGGCCTCTCGTGGTTCTCCGGTGGGGTGGGACGGCGCCACAGCTTTGTTTGACCTCAACGGCGCCGTGCGACGGCCCCACGCTTCATCGCACGTTCTTCATTGTTTCTGCGTGGTGTCGTTGCTCGGTGCTACCTTTGTTCGTGTCGTGACAAACACATCATCAAAGGGGGGAGGGTCGGCCGTGTTCATGTAGTCCGAACTCCTCCCGTTATTACGATAACAGGCGGCCCAAATAGAAGTCGATGAATGGAAAATAAAAAAATCACGGGAAAAAACAATTAACCTCTACCTCAAAGTGTTGATGAACGAAGGTTTGACGCGGGAAAAGGAAATCGCAGAAGAAAGCTCCATTAGGGTCATCGGAGTCGTGGAGAAGAGGATCGTTGGCGTCGCGGTACACGACGTCGCGTCGTCTATCTCCGGGGAACTAGGGTTCTTCGTCGTCTTCCGTCGGAGGTCAGTGTTCTTCGTCATTCTTCGCATTCTCCAACGAAGAAGATGAAGATTCAAAGGCTTTGAGCAAATCCTCTCCCAATCCTTCTCGCACAACGAAACTAACCCTTAATGAAATAAGACTTTGTCTTATTTAATTAACACACACAAGCCAACGATCAATTTGAAATTCGAAATGAATCCATGAATTAATTACATTGAATAAATTAATTAATTAATTAATTATGAGAGTTGACTTTTCATTAAAGGGGGGGGGTTGCGGGTGTGTTACACAATTAATGGGGGATTGAGGATGTTGAAAGGGTGGGGCTCGTATGGGCCCCACTTCACTAATATCCTACCTAGTGGAGTTAGGATATTAGTGGGTCCCACTCCAACAACAAATATTATGTTTAAAATACCTAGAATAGAAATAATATTTGTAGAACAACATTTTATTTTATTCTTTAGTTAACCCATTTAATTAATAACCTCACCCGAGCAAACAAAACTCCGGAAAAGGTCTTCTTAAGAAATTACCGGTGCTGCGGTTCCATCAGTGCCCTTGGATTTTGATTCCGAGCACCGATTCAAAAGTTAGGAAATCCTGCTCGTTCGTTCACTGAACATACCTGAGCTAAACTTCAAAACATGATTTCGGGCACACCGGGCCTCGGAATCAGGTGCCGTCAGAAACAACGTTCTTGTAAAATCCCAAGGAAAATTAAGAAAAAAATTTCCCTTGAATTTTATGGGTCTTTACAAAATATATTAATGATATAATATGACAAAGGAATGTATATGCACCATATAAGAGTGAATTGGTGCATAACAACAATGAAGTCTCAATGAAAATGTAAATTGAGATGAAATCCTTTATAAAGACGGTATCCTTAAATTATGGATAAGTAAATCACATAATTATGTGTAAAAAATTTAAATACACCCAATATAAGTGGATATGATGTTCAAAACAATCTGAGGTCACTCACACATTTTCATAGGATGACATATTCATGATGTACCAGTAGAACCCAAATAATTGATATTGGGTTAAGAAGTTCCCTTGTAAAAATTTGACAGCCTAACGACGTCACATTAAGATTTATAAAATGTGTTTACGAGATAAAAATGTTATCTCAACACTTTAACATATTGTTTACATCAAAAAAGATATATAATAACATATCCCAACATAAAAATATGTAAATTAAAATACATAACGAAAAAGAAGTCTTTTAAAAAGTGGAGGATGAAAGGTTCTCTTACCGATTTGGTAACTTACAAAACATACACCACATGAAAAAATAATCATACAATGAAGATATAAATAATCATTAATGAAAGTATATTAAAAAATCAGTACAATCATGGGAATTATATACACCACACAAAATTAAATAGTGGCACATATTGTATGAATCTCACGAGAATAAAAAGTGAGATGAAACACTTTACCGCGTTGTAATCAACTGAGTCGTATGGCCCAAATTTAATATCCACCATATGCATCACAAAATACCATGAATATAATGAGAATCATGATAATATATGACAAATTTCAGTAAAAAATAAACCACATGCAATGAATAAGTGGTGAATGCTACAATCATTATGTAATCATTTAAGTTAAAAATGGTCGTTTGTCCGATATTTGGTACTTGAGTCAATAATGGACTTCTTGTAATTACAAGTTGTCATTTTGGTCGATAGTCCATTATCTACAGACTTTTATTCAAGATTTAGATATCATATATATCATATATATACTGGATAAATATGTTTTTATAATATTACATAATATTTAGAGGTAAGAAAATAATGCACCGTTCATGGAGACGGTAAGCCGTACGTACACATGAATGCTACATTCATTTCTATTTCATTTTTAGTGGAATTAAAAAATAATGATAAATATTTATATTATTATTCTAGTATATCATCACATATAATTTCAGAAACTACATCCTCTGTATGTCAAACATAAGTCATGAACGAGTCATATCACTTTGAGGTGGGTCTAGTCCGCACTTCCTCAAATGAAATTATAACGTTTACCCATAATGGAACCCATAAAGGTATGTTATAAATGAATAATAAAAATTCATAAAGAAAATAAAACATAATATACATAAAATATAAAAAGTGTTCAATCTTAATGGACACCATGTTATGCAGTAGGATATAATCGAACAATCATCGTTTCGTGAGGCGTTTGTTTTCCATCCACATAAACAATATGTTCTTCACCCATTAGATGGAGGTGTGTGTAAGTTTAGTTAAAATAAATATTATAACAATATCCTAGTATATTTAGGATACTGGTGTTGTTATAATATAAAGGAATAAAAAGAGTTTAGGGGGATGGAGAAGTAAAATAAAACAAAATAAAACAAAAGAATTTTTAGAGAAACTGTTACCTTTAATTTGGGTAACTTTATTTGATTTGAACCAAAAATAAATATTGAATTGACTTACGAATAAGGTAAGGATTATAGAAGGTATACGGGGATCTTGAAAGATTATTTGGTTAGGTTTTGGATGAACAAAGGGGATTTAGAGGTGTGAGGAATTGGATAGAAATGGTTTCCTTTTATAAGGGGAGAGGGTCTCTTTAAGAAAGTTTGAAAATATTATTTTATTTTATATTGATATTAGGTTTCCAAATATCCAAAAATAATTAGATTATAAGATTATATGACTCATGTTTGAAATAAAATCATCTAATATAAATTGGACATGTTTTGGATGATATTTTAATCATTATATTCTTATTTATTTAAATCATTTATTAATGAGGTATATATTGCATCATTATTGTGTCATTAATAATTTAATTTAATGTTTTTATAAATATTATAAAACAAATACCATGATGTTTGAAATATTTTTATATTTACAATTTATATTTATAGACAAAAATATAACTTATATAGCCTGATGTAAAAATTAATTTACCAAAAGATAATTTTTTTGTCATTTTTTATTTACATTAAATTAATTAATCTAGAGTGTCTTTATCACTCTTAAGTGGCTAAATGGCGTCCGAAAATCAACCCAAAGATGCCCATGGTCGGCCATGACTCATCCAATAAGGTTAGTACAAGTGTTAATGTAATTTTGTATTATTATGACATTCTTTTTACCTTGAATTACCATTTTTACCTTTAACCGTGATAAATAAGTCAAAAGTTACTATTCAAAAAAAATTATTTTCATCTTATTGAATAAAATTTACTTAATAATAAAAACCATGTATGTTGGATTTTCTAAATTCAATTCACAGAAGCAGTAAAATTTAATTTAAATGAAAAATTTAGTTTTTTTAACTACTACTCAATGGTTTCACTATTCATCAAAAATTGATGTTTTTCAGAAAAATACCAATAATTAAGCCTAAGATATTATTGATATTCTAAAATAAAAAATTATTTCTATTTTACAAAATAAAAAACATAGAATTTTCATTAATTATTTTAAAATTATTTCACGTCGTCAAAACAAATAGCGTGTTTTTTATGAAATAATAACTATCAAATGATTGACACTTGTTTATGTCCAATTTCAAAATAAAATTATTTCCAATGACCCAAATTAGATTAAATAGTAAAAATATATTCTAAGTAAACTTTAAATCAATTAAAAATATAATCTATCCGTATAAATAAATTAGATTAAAATGCACTTTTGTATTAAAATATAGTATTTTCACTATTCATTGTAAAATGAACTTTATCAGAAAAATACTAAAAATTTACCCAAAGTAAATTTTGATGTCCCGAATCTAAACAAGAATTTTATTCATTAAAAAATAACATATAAAAGTGTCTAAAACGTGATTTAAGGAGGGTTCTCCATCAAAAGTAGGCAAACTGACCTTTTAATGAATATTAGAGTATTTATGCTCAAAAATCAAATTCATTCACATATTAAGCCTCTAAAATTTATTGGATAAATGTAAAAACATTTAACAAAAATATATTATCATATTTTAGTTAGTTTTGTTAATTTCCACTAATACAACGACTAGGAATTAACTACCATTTAAAATAATATTATTATATTATTAGTGTGCAATATAAGTTTTTAAGGAAACTCGTTGTTTTGTATCGGGTATGCCATAGAATATAGCGTCCCCTTTAATATAAAATTAATATTTAATTCACAAATATTAATAAATATTAAAAGTGTCATGTTTTTTATTTATCTGTGATGTCATATCCTTCCCCCATTTTGGGAATTGCGTCCTCACAATTTTAAAATTGGGCTAAAAAACATCATTGAAAGACCCACATTAGAACAAGAGTCAATAAAACCATCACTTTAAAATAAAGTAAGATAAGTACAAAGTTCACCTGAGATAACCCATACTAGGATTCCTTGTTGAAAAACATGGATATGGAAGATAGAACAAACAGTCATGTTCTTGATGGAGAGTGATAGAAAACTTGATTATGAGAAAGTAAACCACCACATAATCACAAACATGTAATGGGTTCAACGGTCCTTGATTCCCGAGTAGGAAAATTTAACAAACAATGTTTTTGTTTTAATTTACTTTTCATAAATTTGTGGAATTTATTTATGATCTTAACTTAAAACATAAGGAAACATACATAATTTTCATGTATACATTCATCCTTTACTGGATTTCTAACACAAACTCATATTTTCTCCAAATGATGAGTATTCAGGATGAATTTTTCACATTAAAGGCTATATAATCAAATTTTATAGAATCAAATAATCCACAAAAGATGAAATATATTTTTCCTATGTATTTAGACCTTAACAAAAACCAAAATGGTTAGTACAAGATCAGATAATCCCTAATAAGAATAAGTATTTATAAAAAGAAATAGTATTCCTAATCTCCAAAATTCAACAAACTCTTCCCTAAGTTCAGAAAAGACCATTAAATAAACAAAATTCTTTTAAATTATTCAATATAATCGCAAATAACATTGAAAACCAAAACTCAGAAGAATTCAGTCCCATAGTCTTCCACAGTAAATCTTAAAATTTATCTCCAAATAACATTGACTACTTTTAAAGTATCATACTGAAGTATAATTAAACTAATCAAATATTTTCTATGATAGGTTAATAATTTCCATAAATACCACAAATCACCTTACGTCCACAATAAAAACATATATTCTTCCAAAATAATATTTCAACCATTACTCCACAATTTAAATCTCAAGTTATTTTATTTTCCTTAAGCATATATTATTCCCAAAAGAGAGAATGTCTTCCAAAATAACCATTATCACTTAATCACCAAATCATTTTACTATAATAAGAAATTCCATTTTATAAAACATATAATCCCAAATAAACTTATTCTTTATCAATAAAATCATTTAACTAAAAAGAATTAGTCATACTAACCAGGGTCTTCACGTAGTCTAGTGGTAGGCGATTAATCCCAATCGCACTTTGGTTGTGGGTTTGATTCCCGCAGATTTTTCTGAAGCAATGGGTTGTCACATGGTCTGCATGTTTTCCTTTTTTAAAAACAATTCCATTTCATAACATCCAAAAAAGGTAAAAAATCCTCAAAAATAACCATAACATAATTTATTATTAATGTTTATCTAATACCATTCATTTTTCTCCCCAAAATTTAATAACCATTTATCACTTCTAAAATAACTATGACTCTTTCTAAAATGCTAACCATTGTGGTTATGTCACTTATGCTTAGATAACACCCTAACCTCTATATTTATCTAAAACTCTATATGATACCAACTATAAGGACCCGACCTTAAACATTATATAATCATGAATTAAATTAATAATTCAAATTGAGGATCATTTCAGGTTTAATGATTCAGAGAATTAGGCATAATAATTACATTACATCTCAATAATTACAATGTAGACTCTTTTATTAAGATTCCTTATTTTCATAAAATAAAAACTCTTGAATAAAGGAGACATGTTTAGTTCTATGTTTTAGACAACATTAATTTTCCTTGATCCCATCCTTGACCCTATTCCACTTTATGTCCTGTGAAAAAAATTTCAAAACCTTCGGAAGAGAATAAAAAGCTCAGTAAGGGATACATAAAGAAGTAAAATTGTTATATTTTAAAAACAACAATTAATCAAAGAATACCTTATCATAATTAACACTTTACCCCTTTAGGAAGTAGTAAATACTCTTCACTAAATAAAAGAATATTTCTTACCCTTTTGTAACCTAAAGAACATAAAACCCATATAAAGAACAAATAAATATAAAGGTAACATGGGACATAAAATTTTTTAAGTGGAATAACCATATGGTCAAATTACTCAAATATCACTAAATGGAATAGCCATACGGAAGACTTCCATTCCCAATGCATTGGAGGTTATAATGTAACCACCCATCCTGGTTTATCACTGCACCACCAATCATATGGTTTATCACATAACCACCCATAAAATGTCCCAGTTCCATCGTAACACATAAAATATTGAATATATAAACATTTCACTAATAACATTTCATTTTCAGTCACATGATGAAATTTCAAGATATTGAAATAATCAATCCATTTTCATAAACCATTTAAAAAGTGATTTATTTGAATCAAAGTGTCCCATGCCTCATTGATGATTTCAATGGAATTTTTATTTTAAAACTTTAATGTCCATATAAATACATACTCAAAACCATTTTTAAAACATGGACAATAAAGAAAATGATTTAGAGTAATAACTCTATAAAAAATTTAAAATGATATTTTAGTTAAAGAGTTTTTAATAAAAAGAGAGACTCTTGAATACAAATAATAATGGAATAAAATTTAATTAGACATTTATAATATCTTGAGAATAAAGAGATTCATGATATAATATGAAAAAGGACAGTGCATACACCAGTTAAGAGTGAATTGGTGCATAACAACAATGAAGTCTCAATGGAAATGTAAATTGAGATGAAATCCCTTATAAAGACGGTGTCCTTAAATTAAGGATAAGTCAATCACATAATTATGTTTGAAAAATATAAATTCACCCAATATAAGTGTATATTAAGTGTATAAAAATCAGAGTACATTCATAGATATTCATAGGACAACATATTCATGAAGTACAAGTTGATCCCAAAGAATTCAATTTGGGTTAAGAATTTTCCTTGTAAACATTCGACAGCCTAACCATGTCACATTAAAATTATGAAAACGATTTGATGAGATAAAAAGGGTGTCTAAACACTTGGGAAGAAAGTTTACATCAATACAGATATATAAGAACATATCCAAATATAATAAGATGTAAATTTAAAGACATAACAAAAAGGTGTTTTTTAAAAAGAGGATGGTGAAAGGTTCCCTTACCGATTTGGTAACTTACAAAACACATGCCACATTAAAGAAGGGTCATAAAATAATGATTTAAATACTAATAAATTATTTTATGTTATACAAATAGTACAATCATGGGCTATAAATACACCACACAAATGGAAATAGTGGCTGATATATCATGAATCTCATGGGAATAAAAATTGAGATGAATCCCTTTACCACATTGCAATAAACTGAGTCGTATGACACAAAGTTAATATCCAACAAATTAATCACAGAATAAAATAAATATAATGATAATAATGAAAATATATTTATTATCATAGTACACAATACACCACATGAAATGAATAAGTGCAAAATAATGGAAATCTCACAAAATTAAAAGTGAGATAAGAATATCCCTTACCTTGTGTCTGTCTTGACTTGTTTGTTCCTTGTTATTCATGAATAGTAAACTTATGTTAATTTATACAATATTAAGAACATTATTTATGTTTATTATTCCTTTATACCACTTATTAACATGTTATAAACATTATGTAATCATTTAAGTTAATAATGGTCGTTTGGTCGATATTTGGTACTTGAGTCAATAGTGGACTTCTTATAACAACAAGTTGTCCTTGTGGTCAGTATTCCATTATCTCCATAATTTGTTTCGTGATTTAGATGTAATATATATCATATATATCTAGTATATATATGTATTTGTAATATTTAATAATATTTCTAGGTAAGAAAAGAAATGCACCGTTCGTGGAGACGGTAAGCCGTACGTACGTATGAACGAAACATTCATTTCTATTTCATATTTAATGGAATTAAAACATAATGATAATTATTTATATTCTAATTGAAGTATAATATAACATATTATTTCAGCAACTAAATCCTTTATACATCCCACATAATACATGAATGAGTCATATCACTTTGAGGGGGTGGTAGTCCGCACTTCCTCAAATGAAATTATCGCGTTTAACCATAACGGAAACCAAAAAGGTATGCTATAAATGAAAAGTATATAATCATAAAGAAAACATAAAAATAATATAACTAAAATATAAATACATTTCCATCTTAATGGCCACCATGTTTGGTTGAAGGAGATAATCGAACAACCATTGTTTTGTGAGGCGTTAGTTATCCATCAACATAAACAGTAAGTTCTTCACCAATTAGATTGAGGTGTGTGTAAGTGTAGTTAAAATAAATATCATAAAAATATCCTAATATAATTAGGATACTTGTGTTGTTTTAAAATAAAGTAATAAACAGAGTTTAGGGGGTTGGAGAAGTAAAATAAAACAAAATAAAACAAAAAAATTTAAGAGAAACTGTTACCTTTAATTTGGGTAACTTTCTTTGGTTTGAACCCAAAGGAATTCTTGAAGTGCCTCATGCATAAGGTAAGACATCTAGGATGATTAGGGGGATATTTAATAATTATTTGGTCAGGGTTTGGATGAGCCAAGGGGCTTTATAGGTGTGAGGATTTGGATAGAAATGAACTCCTTTTATAGGGGGGAGGGGCTCTAAGAAGTTGTGAAAATATTATTTTATTATATAATGATATTCGGTTTCAAAAAGTCCAAAAATCATTCGAGTCAAAGATAAAAAGGCTAATGGTAGAAATAAAACCATCCAATAAGAATTGGACAATTTTTGGATAATATTTTAATCATTATAATTTTATTTCTTTAAATCATTTATTAATGAGGTATATACTGCATCATTATTGTGTCACAAATAATTTTATTTATATGTTGTCTAAAAATTATAAAAAAAATACCATGATGTAGGAAATATTTTTTTCTTTCCAATTAATATTTAAATTCTAAAATGTATCTTATATAACCCCATGTAATAATTAATTTACCAAAAGATATATGTTTGTGTCATTTTTTTCTTTACATTAAATTAATTAATCTAAAGTGTCATTATCACTCTTAAGTGGATCCATGGAGTCCCAAAATCGACCAAAAGTTTCCCATAGTAGGCCATGACTCATCTAATATGTTTAGGACAAGTCTTAATGTAAATTTTTATTATTTTGATATTCTTTTTACCTTGAATTACCCATTTTACCTTTAACCATGATAAATAAACCTCAAAAGTTACTATTCACCAAATTGTTTTTTCATCTTCTTGAAAAAATTTTACATACTAATAACAACCATTTATGTCAGATTTTAGAAATTCAATTCACAGAAGTGGTAAAATATCATTTAAATGAAAAAGATGATTTTTTTAACAACTACTATGTGGTTTCACTATTCATCAAAAATTAATGTTTTTCAGAAACATACCAAAAATTCAGCCTAAGATATAATTGAAATTATGAATTCAAAAATAACATCAATTTTAAAAAATTCAAAACATATAAGTTTCATTAAGTAATTTAAAATTAATTCCCGTTGTTAAAACAAATAGTTTGTTTTTTAAGAAATAGTAACTATCAAAATATTGACACTTATTTTTGTCCAATTTCAAAATGAAATAATTTCCAATGACCAAAATTAGATTAAATGGTAAAAATATATTTTAATTAAAATTTTGAAACAATTAAAATGTTAATATAACCATATAACAAATTAGATTGAAAGGCACTTTTGTATTAAAATACAGTATTTTTCACTATTCATTTAAAAATGAACTTTATTAGAAAAATACCAAAAATATACCCATTGAAAATTTTGATGCCCTGAATCTAAAGAAGAATTTTATTTTGTCAAAAAGAACATATAATTGTGACCAAAACTAGATTTAAATATGGTTCTCCATCAAAAGGCGTTAAATACGCCTTTTAAAAAATATTAGAGTATTCATGCTTAAAAATCAAATTCAATCATATTGTAAGCCTCTAAAATTAATTGGATAAATGTAGAAACATTTAACAAACATATATTATCATATTTTAGTTAGTTCTGTTAATTCATACTAAGATAACGACTAGGAATTAACTACTATTTAAAATAATAATATTATATTATTAGAGTGCAATGAATGATTTCAAAGAAACTCGTTGTTGTGTATCGGGTATGCCATCGAACATAGCATCCCATTTAATGTAAAATTAATATTTAATTCACAAATATTAATATATATAAAAACTGTCATATTTTTTATTTATCAGGAATGTTACACCTATCACTACCGAAGATACAAGTTTTATCAGTTCATTAAAATCCTGTTATTATTGTTTAAAACTCAATGAGGTTGTAAGATCCTATATAGGGAAACCAATTTTAAATGTCCTTGAAATTGAAATGATAAAAGTGAATTTTATGAATGACAAAATAGTACTGATAAAGTGGAGCTTTTGGTAATTATTTTTAATTATAAATAATTTTTTTATCAGTGATATTTATAGTATTGATAAATATGTAATTTATCTGCACTAGAAATTGTGTTGATAAAAATCTTGTAGCAGAAGTGAGGTAATCCAATTTGTTTCCCATAATTACAAAGAAAAATATAAATTCATTTCAAAAGAATTTATAACAAAATAAAACCCTAAGAACTTCACAATTATTACAAACATTATAATTCAAACATTAGAATGTATAATTATATTGGTATGTACAATTTATTACAAACATTATTGCAAAAAATTCAATAACAATGTTCAATAGTGATTAGCCAACCATCCAAAAGAGTATGATCATGATACCAGTTATTGAAAAAATTGTCCCAAATCATTCAAAACATGACTGCACCTATATTTAAAATAAATTATTATGTAAGTAATGTTGTGATGAAATAAATTAAATATAAACATGATATAATGAATTAGTAAAACGTTATTTTTAAGATGAATGTACATGTAGTTTGATTCATACCTACAACACCATGGGTCAAATTCATGTGAGACTAATTTATACAAATTGAAAATGTTTAATGGATATTTTTGAAAAATATCAAGACAATATGAGTGTGTTTTAATGTTTTATATTGAGTAACATAAGTTCTTAACTAAACTTTCGTTTTTAATTTGAAAACACTCACTATAAGATATATATGTCACCCTGTGTATCATATTGACATACAAATTATTATAACATCTCAAAAATGACATTTATTCTTTTTTACTATGATTTCATGGCCATCAAATTATAATCTTTCTTCATCTTTCACTAAGTGACAAGGTTTTATCTATAATTATACTTTCAAAATATAAATGCTTAGTAATAGTTATAATGGTCACACAATGTATCATATTATGTTTTAAATGATAAATAGACATCATAAATGAAGTATGGATCATATTCCAAATGAATTAAAATAACATGAACATATTTTTTTAAATGAGTGAGGCATTTTTTTACAAAAATGTCAATTTTAAAAAAAACGTGAACTTTGAATAATATTAGGCACACCATTTTTCAGATTGACATATAATTGATTCTTATACAAAACAAATTAGTTATGGATCACATTCCCAATGTTTTGAGACAATACAAGAATTTTTTCATGGTTCTTAGAATGTTATGTGTGTTTTGAACTCGAATATCACTCTATAACTGAATACATGAACATTCAATCACATTAAGAACACCACATTTCTTATTAATGCGTGTTTCATTATTAACACATCACAAAATAATTTTTTATCATTATCATAATGTATCAATATAATTTCATCATGTTTATAATCTTTAATTATGCCATGTGTTTTTGAAAAAAAATGTTAATTTTTATTAAAAACATATAAATTGAGTCACAGGTCGCACCATTTGTTATATTAGAATATATATGATTAAAAAAATAAAAAAGGACTTATGTATCATTTTAAAAATGTATCAAGATAATATTTGTGTGTTTTCTCTATACTCAATGTGCATGATTCATTTTTAAACTAAAAACACACAGATAGAGTCATATTGATCACACCATATATATAATTAATTTGAGGTAGATACTAAAATGTGAATAATGGAATATTCATCATTATACTAAAATATTAAAAACATTCAAGTGTGTTTGATCAATTTTCAATTAATTATTCACATTTTGACTAAAATGTAACTTTAAACTGAAAACATGCCCTTTAAGACATATTAGTAAGACATTTTATCCAACTGTGGTTTGACTAATTATTAAATGTTAAAAATTAGTTATTTATTGTTCTCATAAAGTACACTCAAATTCTTAATGTTCGTATTGGTTTTTAGCGAGTGACATGTTTTTTAGAAAAATTATTAATTTGAAACTAAAAACACACACTTTGATTCAACCATGCACAAATTGTATCAGATTTATGGCTTGTTGATTCATATTCATCAAAAAGGATTTATGCATCATTTAAATAAAGTATTAATACAATCTAACTATGTTTAGTTTTTTTTATGACACACACGTTTTGAACTAAAATTCTGTTTGAAAATTAAAACATGAACTTCATTCCAAACTATAAGAACCTTTTGTTAGATGGAACTTAGTATAATTCCATACATCAAAAATGGTTTATTGATCATTGGTATAAAATATAAAGACAATACAAGTGTTTTTTAAAAAAATTTATGTGATTGACACACATTTGAAAAAATTTAATTTTAAACAAAAAGCACTCACTTTCAATCATTGCAGTCACTTTTCATGTTATATTTAGATATGGTTAATTATATCACATACAAAATGACTTATGGATCATTTTCACTATATATGATGAAATTTTTTAATATTTTTCAAAGTTTTGAGCATTTGAAATACATTTTTAACTATAATTTTAAATTTATATATAAATAAACACATTGATTCATAATGGAGACCCCATGTATAACAATCTTGATTTCAAGAACTTTTCTATTTATTTATGTATAATAACTATATAATTTAATTTGGTTGATTTTAGGGATTTTAAGAGGAATTTTTTAATGTTTTTGGTGAGTTTTTGAAGTTTTATGATTTGAGCATGACTAGTAGAAACTGCAAAACAGATATTAGGAAAATGTGAAACTAAAATAGTGGGAACTAGATAGGATCAAAGTCAGGTGCACAGTTTTTAAAAACTGTGTATCCTCCTAGGTGAAACCATTCCTTGTTGGAAAAAATTATTTAGCATGTTTTGTGAACATATTGTCTAACTGTTCATAACGACCATGTGGGTTGGGTTTAAAGGTAGTGGTTAGTGCATGATTAGTACACAGTTTTTCATAATTGTGCACCTTAACCAAGAACAGCTATAAATTAGATATGAAATTTATGGATCTCACTCAGTTTATACACTAATCCCCTATTTTTTCGTCTAATAAATACATAACCCCATTTTCTATTCCTACCATGGATTTAGAGACCATTAATATTGATTGGCGTGCTATTATTAGAAAAATATATGTGGGTTGGAGGCCGAATTTGATTATAATTGATGGGTTTTTGATAGTTTCGTTTGTTTTTTTCATATTATCTATCCTAAAATCTGGGGTCAAACCCTTTGAGGATAGATCCATGTTCATTGATGCAAATAATGAAGAGATATTATTGTTTTATTGATAGGGAAGAAGATGTATGGTTGTTTTAAATATTTTCAATGTGGGTTTTATCATTTTTTGTGTGATTCATTGGTTTCACCAATGATTGCGAGGTAGGTTGCTTCACAATCGACTCCTATTGTTTATAACATGAAGTATGTATTGAAAATTTATTTAATTTCTTTAATTGAGTTGTGAAATTGATGTATGATTGTGATAGAAACCCACATTAGTGATGATTTTGTGGAATTTAGGAAATTAGCTATTTCTTTAAAATGTAATTTTAGTTTATTATTTTAAAAATATGGTTTAAAAATTATAGTTTGGTTTTAAGGCATGGAAATTTTTTCCTAAAATTGTATTAAATAAGAGAAAATATTTATGGAGAAACATGTGACAACATATTTGTGTGTATTATGGGATGTTAATCTGTATTCCAAACATTCAAAATTTGATTTTTGGATACAATATATATGTTTCCTTGGAAATGATATATCTATAAAAGGTTTTTATATGGATATGGAAAAGATAGATGTTGTGATATCTTTAAAATATCAAAATAATTTTTCATGTTATACACTTTTCATGGTCTATATTGGAATTATTTATGCTCTGTTTGTGAACTTTCATGGATATGTTCACCAATTATATATTTGATAAGGAAAAATGTTCTATTCCAATGGAACGATGAATGTCAGTAGTCCTTTTATGATCTTACTATTCATCTTACTTCACTAATGGCCTTTATTTATTTATAATCTAGACAAGGATATGTTGTTTACAGTGTTGCTTTGGGATCTGGGATTGGGTGTATTCTAATGAAGAAAGACTGTGTTTTTTCTTACGGACCAAAAAATTTATAGTTTCATGAGAAGTGCAACCCAAAACCAAATGTTTAATTATCTATTGTAGTCCATGATATAAATACATGGACTTATTATATTTTTTTGGGAGATATTTATATTGATTATAAATTATAAGAGCATGAAACACATATTACCTCAAAGATAGTTGAATCTGAGACAAAGAAGATGGATGAAGTATCTTTAAATGATAAAATTATACTAAATGTATTCATTGGGTAAATGAAATTTTGTGTTGGATGAATTATGATGGAATTAATATAGTTAGTTGGGGAAAGAGGTTCTAGATTAATGGAAACAAATTTAGTGATAGCCAATATAAATTTTGATTGAGAAGATTGAGGTAGCGTAGTGTTTTCATTCAAATTTTATTTCTTCAAGACATGGTCGATAAGGTTAAAGAGGCACAAAAATATAACTCTAAATATGTTGTGATAAAGGTAAAACTAAATGGTGGGGATACTATTAAGGGATGAATGTTGTATGGTAGATCAATTTTGTGGTTTCAGGAAGGGATGGTCATACCATTGGCTTGTTAGGAATAAATTCTTTAGGATTAC
Source organism: Viscum album (assembly GCA_963277665.1). Lineage (NCBI taxonomy): Eukaryota > Viridiplantae > Streptophyta > Magnoliopsida > Santalales > Viscaceae > Viscum > Viscum album. Next base: position 747,402,251 of record OY728138.1, on the reverse strand, counting down.
CAACATTTAAGATGGGATGTTCATCCTATAACATAAAATATTTATAGGTAACTAAAAGTACAATTTTGGTGGGATGGCATGAAAATAGAAGTGTAAGAGTTTTTTTGAGACTCCTCACCGTTATACAGGTAAATGAATAACACTAAAGTCTAATGGAAATGTCACAGTATTTATATATTAATGTTTGTAAATTATAGCTAATAGCTATGGATTTTGTAATAGGTCTCCCAAAAATGGTTTAGACACACTATGTTGTATGAGTTATATTAGATAAGCTAAAAAATTCATCGCATTTCATCTCTGTTTGTGAATCTCATACGGTAGAGAAGTATTCCAAAATCTATATTCGAGATGATGTAAGGAGGAATGCGTATACACTCTCAATTGTTTCTGAATGAGATATGAGGTTTACATCATGTTTTCGAATTTCCTAATATAAAGACCATGATAATCAGTTTACTATGAGGATGGTGAATCATCCTAAAATGGATGGACTATCTGAGAAGATGATATAAATGCTGGAAAAAATTATTGATCCTTCTATAATGGATATTGGTGGCTCACAGGAGTAGTATATGCCGTTATTGCAGTTCTCATATAACACCATTTATAATGCCTCGATATTTATGGAACCCTATGAATAATTTTATTTCCATCCCTATCATTATCCACTTTGTTTTGTGAAAATAGGAGAAACATAATGGGTCAAACCAAGAATTGTGAAGGAGAAGACTCAGATGACTTAGTTGATCAGATAGAAAAGGTACATGGATAAGAGCCATATGAAATTGTATGAGGATCATCTTCAATGATGGTAGTGATTCAAGGTGAGTGATCATGTGTTATTGACAATATCTCTAAGGCTTTGGAATAATAATTTTGGGAAGATGGGAATGTTATATACTTGATATATAGACCCTTTTGAGATACTTAAATGGGTTTGTGAGGTAGAATATTAGTTGGACTTGATACCCTCGTTGAGTTTAGCGTATAATGAATTTCATTTATATCATTTGAAGAAGTATCAGCTTGATCCGGACCATGTGAATCGATTGGATCACATCAACTTAGTGCTAGATTTTATGTTTTTTCATGTGCCATTACAGATTGGGGATAGGTAAGAGAAAGTACTTCATAGAAAAATCATCGGTCCTGTGTGGGTTTTTTTGGAAATATGGTCATATTCAGCAGAAAAAGAGTTTGTGAGAAGGAAATTGTCAAAAAATGTCCTGAACTATCTCAAGCTAGTGGAGACTTTCACCAACCCAACGATTGAAAGTCTAATGGTGGGGAGAATGTAAGCCACCCAATTTTAGAAAAATTACCATTTATTTATAAATATGAATTATATAAATTAATTAAGTTGAGTTTTGGGAGGTTAATTGTAATTTAGAAATGTTTTTAGGTATTTTATGTAGGCTCATAGTAGGAACATGGTTATTAGAAACCATGCAATAAATCTCAATAAATCTTGTAATTTAAATAGAGGGAACTAAAACCACATAAGAGAAACCTTGAAATGTTGGATATATGGGTTTAACATAATTGGAACACTTTTATTCTGAGTGTGTGAGTCAATAATGTGATGTGGGATTTGAGTTAGTGGATGGTGAATAGTTAGCACATGGTTTTCTTAACTGTATGCCCTAACCATACAACAATATAAATTAGATCTGAAGTTTATGGATCTCACTCAGTTTACACCCTAAGCCTCCCATTTTACCCCTGATTATCTCATGACATTAAGTCCAATCCCTCCAAAGTATGTGGAGACTATTCATCTTTATCTTTTAATGATTCATATGAAAATCAAGGTACATTGTAGGTTATATGTGTTATTAAGTGATCATTCTTCATCATTTTCAATAGTTTTCATCTTCTTCCCTCTCTTGGTATCATGGATCTAACCCATTATTGATAAATACATGCTTCATGATTCTAATAATTATGATGTATAATTATTTTAGTTGGTAGGGAACAAGATCTATGTATGGTTTTAAAAGTTTTAAAGAGGTTTTTTAGATTTTTATGCCATTATTGGTTTCGCCAATGGTTGTGATATATGTGGATTCACTCCTAACTATTATTGTTTATAAATTAAGTGTTTTATTTAGAATTGATCAATTTTTTTGAATTGAAATTTTAAATTGATTTGTTTTATTTATAGAAAACTATTTTAGTGATTGTCATGTGGAATTGTGAAAATTGGATAGTTTTATGGAATGTGATTTTGGTTAATGAATTTAAATTAATTATTTTAATAAAATAGTTTGATTTTGATTCATGGAATTTTTTTGTAGTGATGTTTTTAAGAAAGTAATTTTTTTATTAGATTGGATTGGAATTGTTGGTTTTCCATGGTACATGACAATTATAGTTTGTGTGGGTTTATTTGCTTTGAGGTGAACTTGTAAAAGGGGTTTGTGCCATTGGGTCAATTAGAATTGGTAACCTTATGAAGAATTTGGAGATCAATGAGAGACCTATCATGAGTATTTAACTTTATCCGGGGAATACATGTGTGGGTGTGTGGATATGTGGAACTTTGTCTTGGGTATTCCAAATGGTTTTGAGGAATTTTTTTAAATCTTTTTTTTTCATTTCTATCCAATTAAACTTTTTTGGGTCTCTAAAACTATTTTGAAATTCATTATAATATTCTTAAATTTGTTTTAAACTATTTTATATAGATTTTATAACATTTCCTTTCCTAGTAGAATGATTACGCAAGTCATTTGAAGAAATCCTATCATGTTTTCTACTAACTCACTACTTTGGAACTTCATTGCGTTTTAAGATGTTATGTATTGAATCAGAGTAATAGAAACGTATCTGAGTTCTTTAGTGATAAATCATGATACATTGGGCATGGATTTCTATTTAAGATATTGGATCCTATTGAAAGTTTCTTCTGGCTATCTCTAGTGTCTTTGAGTTTTTTTTAGTTTGGTTTCCCAACTGAACTATGATATAGTTGTTTTTTTTGGATTTGGTGTTGTTGGAGTTTTGGTACACATGCATCATATATAGGATATTTGTTTATGGTCATATTAGATTGTATTTTTTATTTTTAATTGGAAAATCATCCCAAAGTTATTTATAAAGCCATTGGAATTTAATTCCTACCATTAGTGTCAAGGAGATATCACTTAAGGCCTCGAGCCACACCCATCCCATATCAAGCCATTGAGGAGGGGAGGATGTTACACCGTGGGTTAGATAAGAAAACATTAGATTCATAATTGAAAATAATAATTGTGGATCATTATACTAAACTATTAATATATACTTCATTTTTATTCTCATTATCGAGTTATGTATGCATGTTCTAACTAATATGTCCCTTTTAAATAAAAACATATATTATTAGTAGTTTCGGTCACATAATGTATTAGTTTGGAATGTGAATGACGCCTACTCATAAAAAATGAATAATGTAACTTTTTTATAAAGTATCAAGATCATATGATTTTGTTTTATTAGTTATTAGAGAGAGGTAAATGATTTTAACTAAAATTACACTTTAAAAATAAAAATTGACACTTCCATTCATAGTTAACACACAATGTTTCGGTTTGAGGTGTAGATTATTAATACAATTCAAAAATTATTTAAGGATTAGTTTCAAAAACTATGAAACCAATATTAATACAGTTTCATTGTTTTTAGTGGCCGACCCATGATCTAAACAAAAATATATTTTTAAACATAAAAAACACACATCAACTCATACAAGGAACACAATTTATTAGATTTATGTGTTTTTTATTCCTATACATAAAAAATGATTTACTATAATTTTATTTAAAATATTACTATAATGAATATTTGTTTTCATGGTTCTAAGTATTTCAAATGTTTTTTTCAACTATAATGTTAATTTTTCTTAAGAACAAACACTTTGAGATATAAATGGAACATCATATATTTAATTTATATGAAGATGATTCATAAATATAAAAAATTATTTATTAGACATTTTAAAACAATATCAAGACTATATGAGTTTGTTTCCTTGGTGTTTAGTTAGTGAAATACGTTTTTAACAAATATGCCATTTTGAAAATAAAAAAATGCACTATGAGTCATAACAGTAACACCATGTATCGTATTGATGTGAGGTTTATTTCTACATACACAAAAAGAAATACTGGTAATTATAACAATGTATTGAAAAAATATAAGTTAGTTTTATTTGTTTTATGTTAGTGAAAAATGTTCTTAAAAAAATATCAAATTTAAAATGGAAACATGCACTTCAAGTATTAGTGATCACACCATGTATGAGATTGAGGTGATACTAATTCATACCCATGAAAAATTACTTATGGGTCATTATCATAAAGTATTAAAAAAATATAAATTTCTTTTCATTGTTTTCAATTAGTGTAATTTTTTAACTAAAATGTCAATTTGATACTAAAAACATGGGAAATGAATCCCAAAAGTAACATTATGTATCATATTGATGTGAGGATAATTAATACACATAAAAAATTACATATTTATCATTTTTTAAAATATTTGGAACATCAGAGTGTGTTTTATTCATTTTTATTTAGTGAAAATAGTTTTTTTTACTAAAATGTCACTTTCAAAATTAAAACATGCACTTTGAGGGAAACCTTTCACACCGTGCATTAGAATCAAGTGATACAAATTCATAGATTTAAAAAATAAACAATGAATCATTAAAAATAATTATTTGAGAAATAAAAATTCAATTTCATTATATTTTATAAGGGGTACACATTTCTAATTAAAATGTAAAATTTAAAATGAATACTTGAACATCGAGTCATATTGGAACCCTACATTTCAGATTTACATGTAGTTAATTCCCCAAATAAAAAATGAGTTATGGATCATTTCTATAAATTATCATGACTGTACAATTTTTTTTTCTTAAATTTGATTATTTTATGCATGTTTTGAAATAGAATATCAATTCCATATAAAACACAAAATTGTTTCCAAACCAACAACTCCGTTGGTCAAATTGATGTGTATTTGATTGATACACTTCAAAAAATGAGTTATGGATCATTATAATAAGAAAAAAAATATAATATAAATTTGGTTTATTGTTTTTAAATGAGTGAAGATGTTTTTACTAAAATGTTACTTTTAAACTAAAAAGATGAAAATTTAGTCATAACAATAACACTATATGTTAGATTGATGAATGGATAATTCCTAGACATAAAATATGAGTTTTCGTTATATTATGTAAAGTATAAAGACAATTTTCGGGGTTTTATTAGTTTTAGTATGTGATGTTTTTTTTGAACTAAGAGGTCTACTTTTAAATGTAAACACACACTTTGAGTCATGTCATCCACCCCACATATGTTATTAGAGTGGAACTAATTAATTGAAGGAAAATATAAATATGAATTTATTTAATATAGTATTAAAAAAATTTAATATTTGGTCATACATTAGTGAGTAATAATGATTACTAACTAAAATGTTTATATTAAACTAAAAAACATAGTTTGAGTCATACCATCAATAATGTGTATCAACATTATGTGTGGCTGATTCCTACACATACAATATGTATTATCGGTCATTATAATAATGTTTCAAAACAATAAAAATTTATTTTCATGGTTTTTATTTTGTGTTGAATTGTTTTAACTATAATATCAAATTTTAACAGAAAACACACTCTTTGAGTGATGCCATGAACATCTTGTGTTTCATTAACAAGCAGTTAATAACTATACATAAAAATTAGTTATCGATTATTCTCCAAAATGTTCAAAACAAATCATGTCTATTTGATAAAATTTTAGTATGTTGTTCAATATTTTTTTACTAATATGTCAATTCAGAAAAACCACACACATTGAGTCATATTGACCACACTATGTGTTATATTGACATATGACTGATTCCTATATATTAAATATAATATAAATCAATATTAATAAAAAACAAATTTGTCTCAACTACATGTTATTACAAAAAGGGAACTTATTTTATCACCACTAAACATAATGAATCTAAAAAATGAAAAAAAAACTCTTTAAATAGAACAAATGGTACCTGAGTGCATCAGTTGTGTTGAGGAATTTATTGAGAAATTATATTTATTTGATCTATTTTGCTGATGAAGATTAAAAAATTCTTAGAGAAAATCATTTCATGAAAATGATTCCTCTCAATAAACTTTATGATAATTATATAAACACGTATTAGATAAAATGTATTATATTTCTAAAGAAAAATGTAAATAAAATTATATTTAAATTAACTAAATAATTAATGAGAAATAACCTCTTCATGATGTCTGCAATCATTTTAACACTATGCCTCTTTCCCACTCTTAAAAAAAATATACATCCTCTTATGAATAAATTTACTATGGATATCCCTAAACTTTTTAGAAAAATTTAAATAAAAATTGATTAATGAATATTATAAATAAAATTGTAATTATCTTTTTAAATACCTCTTTATGGATGATAGTTTATTTATAGAATATGATATCATTAATAAATGTATAAAATTAATATCCAAAATCATTGAGATTTGTTTTTCAAAAACTATAGATATATAGAGAAAAATAAGTAATGTTTTCAAAAATATTTTTCATAATGAAATATTTATATATACATATATATATAATTTAATAGATATCTATTTGTATGAATTTATAGTCTTCATTTTTTTGTAGACCATTCTCATACCACGATTTTTATTATATTTAAACATTAAATAATCTGAAATTTTTTCATTATAAGATAATATAAAAAATAATTTTAATTTTATTTATATAATGTTGAATTTTGTGTATTAAAATTCGATATATGAAATCATGTGTGGATTTTTTGTTAGATACACATTCTTTGAATATAAAAAATAAATCATTAGATCTCAAAAATTTATTTCTATGATAAACCACTACATCCGAAAAAATAAAATGAAATAATTATTCAAATAAATGAAAATTTATTTTATATAATTTTGTTTTATGTTTTTACCACTAGAGTATGTGTATCAATAAGAGTCTATCTTTTTTAAATTTTTATTAATAGGTTGAGGCCTGTTTCAATAGTATTGTGTCAATTTATTTTTTTAATTAATCTTTTCCTGTTGATGTGATGTGAGTAGTAAGGAGTATTTTTTTATTCATTTGGTTTTCCCTTCACATAGTACTTTTCTTTGTGTCTTTAAAAAATGTGTAGTATATAACATTATTTATCATACTAGATCAATTATTAGAAAAATAAAATTTAAAAATTTATTCCATGTATATTAATATCTAAGGCTCCCAAAAATCCATGCATTATAATTTATTTTCCACTACTGAGACTCAATCATATTTACAATAGACACATTATACATTTCATCTTTGAATTAAATGAAAATAATTTTATTTTAAATTAATGTTATATCCACATGAACTTGTAATATTATTAAATGTGTTAGTTGAATTGGAGGAGTAAATATACTCTTAGAATATATTTTTTGATTTATTGATTGATTCATTAGATTGTTTTGATTCAACAGTTGGGTTCCCCCTCTTTTTATCAATGTATAATAAATTTTCTTTATTCAGATCTTTATTTATTAAATTTTATTTTTTTGTATAAAAAATAAATTTCAATGGACATAACTCATTATCTTCATGTATTTTTATAAGATCATCATACTATGCTATGAATTTTACGATAACATGCATGACATTGTTAATATTCAGATCATGATGGGGAATTGGTGTCTCCACACTCAACCTGTGAGCTATGTGAATGCCTATGTCACATTATAATTTTAATGTTGTTTAGTTTTTGTAATATCTAATTTGATATTTTACATTTTACCCCTCACAACAAGGTCTTGGGTGGGTGATGATAGATATAAATCGCAATCAATTGTATCTTACACAATGTGAGTAAAAGAACAATATTTTTATTAATATGATCACATGTTACAGAAAAATTTAGAAAAAAGTAATTAACTTTGGTAAGGGAGGTCTTTAAGGGGACTAGTTAGCCTCACATATAGTGGGAGTGTCACTTAATATAGTGATTTGTTGATTATTTCGTCTCCTTGATCACAACACAAATATTTTTCAAATAAATACATCTACCAATTATGTTTTGGTTTTAGAGAATATATTTATGCATGCATTTTTACATTTCCATATCTATATCCATTAATTAGTTCACTGCTAAAATTATACCCTAGGTGAAACTAAAAAACATACAACACTAATGTGACCATATTGTTTAGGCCACTTAAATTAGTCATTTATATGGTATATCCAATGATTATTCTTATGTCTAACCCAAAGAAAAAATATATTAAAATAATTAGTCATCGTTATGTAATGCTAATTTAAATCAGAATAAATTTTGATTATTTCATAAAAAAACATGATTTCTATTCTCCTTGTGTGTTTAAATCTACATGTTTTCTTCTTTATTTAAAGGATACTCCTTCCATGGAACATTATATGAGATAAAATAGGGCATTTATTTTGATTCATTAATCTGTATATAAATAAAAGAGAGAAATATATTTTATTTCATATCAAATAAAATTATTAATATAGATTTAAAAAACATAACATTTTTATTAAGTGAATCATACCCTATACATGACATATGGTAGTTATACATTTATTTTGATGCACACCATTTATTTTTAGGACTCAATTGTTTTTAAAAAATTCCAAAATTCCGAATAAAAATAATTAATATATGTAATTTAATGTAATATATTAACAATAATAGTGTACCTAGAATGATGTGTCCTTGTAGTGAGAGATGAACACCTTCCGTTTTTCTTATTTTATAATGTGAGTGTGTGTATATGGTGTCTTGGTCAATACATTTCCTTTAGCACCTTTAATAAGAAGCTTTGTACAATTTATTTTGAAAGGATCTATGATCTATTGGTAATACCATTAATAAAAATATATTTTATAGTTTTATAATATAAACACTCTCTATAAGGGACATTGAAGAGTAAAAAAATGTTTTATTGTTTTATTTTCTATAAAATAGAGAAAATATATAATAATTTAACTATAATATCTTATTAAATTTATGACTATGGTAAAAAAATTTTACAATAATTCATATCAATATATACATTAATTCAAGTGGAGAACCAAATAAAACTAATGAAAATGGAATTAATACGGTCAGAAAGTGGGCTATGTGAATTCCAAATAACCTTAAATTTTAGGATTTTTCTTCTCACCTTAATAAATATTGTTAATAATTATTATATATAATGCTAAATATATTTCTTAGACATATGTTGTTCATTTTCAACCAGTTATTTTTTTTATAAATCTATTAATATGTTGTTTCTAAATATTGTTATCATTAGTATATAGAGATGTTAGTGGTTCCTTAGGATTGGGAGAATCATCTTATGAATAATATATTATCTACATATGTTGTTGATGATTTAATTTTGATTATGTAAATATTATTGTGATCACATAATACTACTTTTAAAAAAAGAATATATTGAAAAATATTAACCTGATTTTTGAAGTCAATTTTCTTATTTAATGGTTGAAGGTATTTGGACACCATATTGAGTATTGGAATCTCCTAATTATTTTACTCTCTAACATAAAAAACTTCATCTATATTTTGGAAACTACGGATGACTATGATGTCTAAAAGATAGGGTCATCCTCAAAATAAATTTTAATTTATTATATGTCTTTTCAAAAAACAATTAATTAACTAGTTTTTCTTTGCAGGATTTTAGACATAGAATATATTTTGTTAAAATGATTCAATTACGAATATTTCATCGATTCAAAAATTTTATTGATATTCACTATCACAAATCCCAATTAAGTTATATTTACTTAAATCCTATAAAAAACTCATTTGAATCAAAAAATGGATGTTGGAATGTTGTTTAATCCAACTTGAATATTTTTTCACTGACGCAAAAATTAGGACATATTCATGCCAATTGGATTTCTATCCTTGGTAACAAATATATGCATCACAATCACCACAAGAGTAACTAAATTAATTTTCATCCTACACAATTTATAATGTTTCATTATTTAGAATATGTAAAGATTAAATAAATGACCATTGTATGACAATACAATCGATTTTAGTCACCTAGCTAGCCATAAAAGTCATTCTGAAATTAAATTCCAATTTGGTTATAAATCCTCTAAAATACGTTCACAAAAGGATCTAATAATATATTAATTATGTATATTTTATATCCATTTTTATCCACTGGTGGATTCATATTCCCAATTATTACATTCTAGGATTCATAATATCGAACAACGTCTAAAATGTTGTGTAAAATATAATGGTGAGTCTGATCCTACACAATAATGGTAACAATGAAAACATCTCTCCCAAAATTTCCATTACCCATAATGTGACTATTAGGATAATATTTTAGGGTAGAAATGATATCCACATTAGATAGTTAGTTGCTATATAAATCAATAACTTCCTTAATAATACATCACTTTACAATATAAACATCATGGAACTATTTTCTGATATACCCTTTAAAAATATTAATTTGCAAGTCATGTTTTTATATCAATATATAATATATATTACCAATAAAAAATAATCTCAAACTAGGTGATCCATATAATGACCCAACATTTAAAAAATGATGGAGGGAAGAATATCTATAATTAATATAATATGAAAACAGTTTCATATTCCACATAAAGAAACTTTTCTGGGTCTATAGTATTAATCGATAAAAAAATAAAGCTTCATTAATGTTTTTATCATTTTATGAATAGTTTTATATAAAGATATAAGAATTAAATATTTCATCAAATCAGGGATTTTAAATCATTATATTCTTTTTAACTTTGAATTAGTTATTTACATTATATTATTAATATTTTAAGATTAACGATATAAAATAATTTCACCATTCATGTAGTTGTAAAAATGACATTCCTCTGAAAAACTATCACATAGGGGTGTGACCACACATGGGGGGGGGGGTGAACTAGTGTGTGATAAATTTTGAACTATTAAAAATTCTGTCCATTTGTTACTTCATCCCATGTATAGTTTCAATATTTCTATTTCTGTATTTTAATATTATCATTGTTTTCTGTGAATGTAAAGATGCAATCTTAAAAATTACATATTACAGTAATTTTAGACTAGATTTTCATATCTTTTTATAAAGAAATTTTGGGTTTAGAGGTTAATATAATTAGGAAAAATAATTATATATTAATCTCATACATTACATTTGAAAGAATCTTGTTATTATCAATTCCTCTCACAAAAAACTCTTAAAAATAAAATAATAAATCTATCAGGAAAAAACTTTATGCATTTCAACTTATCCTCTTCCTTTTTTATCAATCCATAAGACCATTAATTTTTTTTAAAAACTAGGTATGATTTAAAAAATCATGGTAATGGACCTATAAATAAATAAAACCAATTATACATTGAATAAAAAGAAAAACCTCATAATTTTTTCCTTTATCTTCAAATAGATTTTAGAATATAATATAATACATTTCCACATGAAAAATTCACAAAATTATTGCTCAAAGAAACCAATTAAAACCAACAGAATGAAAATAAACACTTGTTTTGAAAACAAGGAGAATAAATTTCATAATACTTTTTAAAAATTTGTCTAAAATAATTAGATTATAGTTAAATCCAAATTATAATCCCTTCAATAACTACCTCATATTTTCCTCAAAATACAAGGTATATTACCCAATGCATTGGACTGCCCTCTAGGAACACTAAATGCTATAACAGGCTCACCCGGTACTATATGGGTGCATCCAACATAAAATCTAGTTTTGGATCACAAATCATATATAATGGGGATCAACCCGTCATATAATCTATAGCATATTCATCTGTTTCACATATAATTCTCATGTTCTACATCCTAAATAAAATAATTTATTAATTCAATTTTCATTATAAAAATAATGAATATATCATTAATCCTACATGGAAAACACATTCATATATAAATATTATGTTTTTTTAAAAAAACTATATAAATACCAAAAAAACCTAGAATATTGTAAAGAGTGGCTTTCAGTGAATAAAATATCATTAAAAACATTCTTGAGGAAAATAACTTTTCCATTTTGAAAACATTTATTTTAAAAACAATAAAATTATAAAGGAAAAATTATTATATCAAAAGAACCTTATAAAATTGTATATTAATCTTCTAAAAAAGTATTAATCATGATGGTGGGAAATTCCCCTCATTCTATATATCTTAAAAAATGTCTATTTTGTATTTTTTTTGGAAAAATCAAAACATACATCGTCTTGAAAAATAAAAAAAGATTAATTTCAAACCATTTTCTGAAAATCCATACATGGGTAAAAAATAATATAAAAATTTATATAAAAATACTAAACACCTTATTTAATTTTTTAGAAAATAAGTAAATTGGGAGAAAAATATAGTTTTAAGTGTGTCTTTATATGATAATTTTTTAAATATATTCTAGAACATAAGTTTTAATCATTAAAAAATTCTTTATCTTCATGAATAATAAAAATAGGTTGATTTAAACTATATTAAGTTAATTTTTCTAGTTAATTTTTCGTTTTACATAACGTATTATCATGTTATATTCAATTTCATTCTCATTTATGTTCATATCAGATGTTTTGATGATATACCATCCATAAAAATGAAATGATGTTGGTAGGTTAACTAGGGTAAATGAGATCCTCATTACATCATCTACAAAATAATATTCATTAAATAATTAACATTTTTTAATTTAAATTATACTTTTTAATCTTACCCTTATATATTGTTTTGAAAAATGAACTATGTTACAACCATGGAGATGGTAGGACATTTGTACACAAGAGTATTTTATCCATTTTTCAACAATAATTATGGAGATAATGTAAGTATAATGTTATATTTACATAATTATCATCATATATTTAATATAATCTTAATTTTTTTAATATATTTATATATATTATCCATATGATGTCATGATGAATGAAGAATAAAATCAATTCCTAGAGGTGATGGTTCACACGTTTGCACAAATAATGTTATCATATATTGTGCATAGAAAGGTAAGAACATAAATGATATAGTATATCTTATGAATTAAAAATATGTCATGAGTATAATATATATACATTAATTCAATTATTCTAAACTATCTTGAAGGATGATGATGGAAAACAAATTACCTCGGTTCGGGAGATGGTTGTCCACCGTACACACAAATGATGATTTCAATTTGCATTTAAAGATAGAGAATATGAATATAGGTTGTACCATTAATATAATTAAACATAATTTATGTAAGATAATAATGTTATTATATAATCATGGATGAATAATTATTTATTATATGGATGAATAAATTAAACCAAAACATGTAGAGAAAAATCATACCTCTTTTTGGAGAAACCCCAATTTCATTACACCATAGAACCTAAAATATTTGTATTATGACTACTATAAATACTCTTTTAATATGGGGATGGATTAAATTAAGGTAATTTATTATTTATAGGATGATAAAAATAGGTTTCTAATTGTAGTGTATTGATAAGATTAGGTTTGCTTTTATAAGAGTGGGGAGGGGCGCACTTGGTGTTTCTCAAAATAAGAAATTAATATAAAATAATTTTCCTCTAAAAATGAAACAAAAGTGAGTCATCTATAATATTATATGATTATTTCTAGTAATAAGCTAATTCAATATCAATTATACATGTTTTTATATAGTTAAACCCTTATCTTTTAATTTTAACCCTGTTATACCTTACTATGAAAACATGGTTCTTTACATTTTGATGGTTAATATAGATATTATAAAATGAAAAAGACACATAAATGGACCATGGTTGATTTTATCAACCTTATCCTAGTCACTTAAAATAATTTAAAATTTCAGTAGTTTTATGTAATTTAATAAGATATTAGTGACAATAAAATATCCATAATGTAAATTTTTATAACTATTCAATAGTTGGACAGTAATTACATCAATAAATGATCTAAAAATATATTTTTTTTATTATATACATTAAATTTAATGTTTTCTAGAAAATTTTGAGATCATATTACTTATATCAAATAATATTTAATTTAAAATTTTTAATATCATTTATTTGATAATTTTCATTTATTGAATATTTACTAGACATGTTTTGGGAAAGAATATAAAATTATAATATATTAAAAAAAATTAAAAATAAATTACCTTGATGAAAATTAATATTATATATTATATATTACTATTTATAGTCAACCATAACCTCTACATAACACCATGTTAAAAATATTATAGTTTTTAAAAATAGGATTTCAACATGTTTGACATTGAATTGAATAGAATAATATAAAAGTCATAATCTAATAAATGTGGCCCTAAAATGTAATCAAATTAATTTTTAGATTTTTATCATCTAGATATAATTATCACATTGATTTATTTATATTTTTATGTCATTTAATTGTTCTTATCATTTTATTTTTATCCCAAATTACAAGATTTACCCTTTACCGTGTTAATAAAATTATATACTTGTTATTCACATTGATCTAAAATAAAATATAACTATTTTCTAAATTTTTCATTAAGGATTACAAATACATAATCCATTATTTTAAATTTAAAAAAAAATTGGATAATTTTAAATTAATATTTAACAGGAAAATCAAAATGAAAACAATTTTTCAATAAAATGCCCTTTAAAAATAAAAAATGTTATTATATTATATTCAAGTATAAAATTCATTTTAAAAACCATAATTATATTACGTTAAATCGAAATAAACTAATTATAATTTAAATCTAAGATAATTATACCTTCTAATTAAATTACATGTTTCAATAAAAATTATTATTTTTACAATCCCCTAAAAAATCAATATTTTTGTAAAATTATCAAAAATTAATCCGAAGACAATTTTGAATACATGATCCTAAAAAATTAAATTTATTTTTTCAAAATAAAATTATATTATTTTAAAATTGTATTTTTAGATAATATATTATAAGAAATTATTTTATTAAAACCATTTCCGTTTTGAATTTAAAAATTATTTAATATCATTAAAATAAATATAACAACATAATTTAGGAATACTAATATATATTAAAAGTATTTATTCTATCACTACATGTGTTTTTACATTATCCCAACCTTTTGGGAATGTGGATCCTTTTAATTTTGAACTCAGGATTGGTAATTAAGGTTTGACTTTTTGGGATACCATTATTGAAATCCCACACCATAAAAGGGTTATTAAAAAATCAACTTGAAAAGAGTGAAATATAAGTATGAATTTATTATAGAATAAATCATAGTAGGTTTATATTTATGAAAAAATTGGTTGGGAATTCAAATAATGGATATAGAGAAGATAACTAAATCCCTTGGACAGATAGGGAGTGATAGAGGACATGGTCATCCAAAAGTTAAACATAAAAAAATTCTATGTATGTGATAGGTTAAAATTACATTGATTTCTCAATATGAAAACTAAATTGATCATTTACTTATTTCAAAATAATTTACCTATATTTTATGAATAATATTATGAACTAGACTATTAACATACGGAAATATACTTACATGATAATTAGAATTCCACCCTTTATTAATTTTCTCCAAATCACATAATTTTCACATAATGATTACTCTTTAAGATGAACTTTTCATTACAAAATCACTATAATCAACTTTTATGGATGAAAAAAATTCATATATGGATAACTCTATATTCCCCCAATCTTTATAGATTTATAAATACCAAAATGGTTAGTATAAGATAATAAAATTCTCCAAACAGAATAAACCATTATTTCACGAAAAAAACATTATTATCGAAATTTTCAAATTAATAACCATCTTTCATCATAGATAAATAAATAAATAAATATACATAAAAATAATCAAAAATATTATATACTAACATTGAAACCCAAAAAACCAAATGTATTTTATCACTTAGACTCCAAAAATAAATTCTAACATTATCTCTAAATAACATCAATCACTCTTAATATATCATACCAAAAATGTAACATCCTAAATTACACAACCACCAAGATATGATAAACATTTCCATAAATAACCAATATCAAAATAAATCCACAATAAAACCATATATTCTTCTAAAATATAATTCATTATTTACTCCAATAATAGAATCTAATAGTATTCTAGTTACCTTAATAAAAAAGGTTTCCCAAAATAGTAAACATCATTCAAAATAACATTAATCCCTTAATCTACAAATCATTTCACAATCCCATAGTTATAAATTATAAAAAAAACTATTTTCCAAAAATTAACTTTATCGTTATATTTCACATCGTTTAAATAAAACAAACCCATACTAACTAGGACTTTATGTAGGCCAGTTGTAGGTGATGAACACTTTCCACCCTTCATTCGTGAGTTTAATCCCCATGGACGTTTTGGATTTGATGGGTTTCCACCCAATCTATGGGTTGTCATTTTTTAAAATATTTATTAATATAATCCTTATAAAATTAAAAAAATTGATAAACATCCTAAAAAATAACCTTAATATATTCATCATTTAAAAGAATCATTTTAACCTCAAAGGTTATCTCATATCATTTATTTTTCAAACAAATATGTAATAACCAGTAATTACACAAAATAAATGATGTCAGAAACCATAATGGAAAAAAAAATTAATTATATGTCCTCCAATATTAAATTAATTCATCATTAAATAATTTTTTTAATTAAACCAATATCAAACCGAATGGATTTTTCACGATAAACGTCTCTCTCAAAACACTTAATCATCATAGTCATCCAATAAAAAAACAATGAAAAGGGTTTTCCAAAAATTCAACATAAGATCAAACCTAAACCTATTAACGCATGATTATTTTCATAAATCTATATATTACCACACTTGAAAACAACTTAATCTGTAAAGTAATCTTAACCCTAATCTAAAGAAACATGTAAGGAATTTATATTAAACATTACATATTCTACTATTTTTACACTAGAATTCAAATTTTCCCAAATATATTTTATATTTAAAGTTATATTGAAATTAGAAAACCTATTAAATATCAATTTCATAAATTAAAAGTGGAAACTACTACTCAATATCCATTTTTTCCATAAAGAATACATTAATAATTAAACCAGATTATTTAGGAAAAAACACTATGATGTTGAAATTGACTTCTTCTTTTTTCATACCCATCCTTAAAACCTATAATTTTTTCAAATGTGGGATGATCATAGAAACCCCATAAAGGGAAATTAAATAAATAAAACCATTAGTCTGGTGAAAAACCTGAAATCTCATGTAATGACTACATTTATCTTCAATGTTAATTGATATTATGAAAGAAAAAATTTCTTCATGAAAAAACTCACACACTTAATTCTAAATAAAAACCATTAAAACCATTAGTATTAAAATTAATCAACTTTTTAGAAATATAGAGCATCACTTTAATGATCCTCTTAAATGATAAAGTACATTATCCAAGTCATTGGAGAACTATATAGGTTTACACAAATCTATATTGGGATCAGCTATTTTTATTTGGGCGTAAACATCATATAAGATATATTGAGATCACCTGTGAGCCTATAATGTGGCTCAATACTTCATATATGATATAATAGGACCAATCATTTCACATATAAATATCATTACCTATATCATGAATAATTTTTTTTTATATTTTTTCTCATTCTATCATGATACCTTTTAAAAAGTATGTAAAACCCATATGAAGAACAAATTCGGAAATAAAAATAACATATTCATTTAAAAACCCATTTTCAATAAAAAAATACATAAAATAAGAAAAATATGTGTTTTCTATTATGAAAAAATAAATAAAAACATTCTTAAGGAAAATAACATTTCCATTTTTAAAAAACTTATTTTAAAATAGAGAAATTATTAAGGAAATGATTTTTCTGAAAATAACTATATGAAATTGAAATAAATTTTCAACGAAATTAGAAGTCATAAATATAAGAAAATCCTGTCATGTTATAAAGAAAATTCTTCTGTATTTTTATTATAAAATTTGTAAAGTTTCTAATTCGAAAAACGAAAAAACTTATGTTCAAAACGTTTTGTAAAAAGTAAACAAAGGAAAAAATGATTTTAAAAATCATAATACATTAGTGAAAACCATCATTGAAAATAGTATTATAAAATAATGATATAAAAGAGAAATTCATTTTATAGGGAATCATTAAAAGATTATTTCCAATAGAAAGTATCTTAACTTGAGTAGATTAATCACATAAATTATTTATCTTCATAAATAAAAACATTAGGGTAATTTAAACTTTCATAATAAAAAATTGAAACCATATTATTCCTTTTATATAACATATTACCATTTTGTAAACAATTACATAATAATTTATGTTTAGGTCAGAAGTATTGTTTATATTCAGTTCAAAAGTTAATAATGGCATTGGTAAGTTGAATGTGGTCAAAGAAATCATTATTCCACCATATATGAAATACAATTTGATAAATAACAACCATTTTATACACCAATTATACATTTAAATCCATCCATTAAATATGGTTATGAGAAATTAACTACATTGAAATCATGGAGATTGTAGGACGTACGTACGCGTGAGTAACGTTTTCATTTATCCAAGATCATTATGAAAAGAAGGTAAGTATTATTTTATCATTAAATAATGATAATTATATATCATGTATATTATTAAATTATAAAATATAAAAATATTTTTCACCCATTTCATGTCATGGTGAAAAATGAATCACATCACTTTGTAGAGATGGTTGTCCACAAATACACATGAATGATGTAACCATTCTTATTCACATGGAAAGATATGAATTTAAATGATATATTAACTATTCAGAAAAATAAATATGTCCTTAATATCATATAAAAATATTAATTCCATCAATATATCTTATTTTAAGAGATAATGATGGAAAACGAATTGTATCGGTTCACGAGGAAATAATTTGTGGTAAAAATAAATAATGTTTTTGTTAACCATTTGCTGCTAGAGGAGATGGATATTGGTTTATACATTATATTTCTTTTAATTTAAGTTAATTTTTTATTATATAATCATGGTTGATTATGTATTGAGGGTTGTGTAATAAGAAACAAAATGTAAATATATAGATAATAACTATACCTCTTTTTTGGAAAACCTCTTTTACTAATCACCATAAGACATAAAATATTGTCTTTATGAATTAAGAAGTTCTATTAAATATGGATATGGATTATAATAGGGTTTTTGAAAAGGTATTTTAAAATATACGATTTTAATAGTGAAGTATTGAGAAGAATAGTTTCTCTTTTATAAGAGATGGGAGAGACAATCTTGGAATTTCTCAAAATATTAAATTAATGTAAATTAATATTAAACTCAAAATTAATCAAAAGTGAGTAATTTAAAATAGAAGACTATTATGAGTACAAATTTCCTCATCCAATGAAAATTCGGCATGTTTAAATAATATTTCTACCATTATCATTGGATTTTAACCCCTATTTAACACCTTTAAAACTTACGGTGAGAACATTGATTTTTACTCATTAATGGTAAATATAGTTACTATAAAATATTAAAAAAATAAATGGACCGTGGTATATATTTTAAACTATATCATAAATTCTTTTCCAAAAAGAATGATTTTTGGAATTTTTCATCATTTAATAAAATATTATTTACTATAAAATATCTATAATGTAAATTTTTAGAACTATTCAATATAGAGACTTTAATAATATCAAGACAAAATCTGAAATAATAATATTTATATATCTATAAAATTCCATTTCAATCTATAATTTTCTTATTAAAATATCTATATAAATTATATTTATTTTATTATTATTATTATCATTTATTTTTTTCATTAATAGTATATTTACTTCATCAGCGATGTGAAAGAATTTAATATATTTACATATTAACTAAAAAGAAAATAATATTAACATTATGAAGATAAATATTTTGGTGTTTAAAAAACTATTAATTGAATAACATATCTTCTGAATAAAAATATATTTCAAATATTAAACGTTTTAAAAAAAGAGTGTGATCTGTTTTTTCATTAAATAAAATACTAAAAAGGGAATAATTTCATCCATGTGTCCTTTAAAGGTCATATATTCTACCCTTTTATTATTATGGTTGAGATATACTTATCTGATAAGATTCAGTTATGTTTTTCGGGAATTTAATAGTTATTATCATTTTAGTTTTAACATAAATTACCTAATTTACCCTTTATCATGGTAATAAAATTACTAATCTTATTATTTTATTGATAAAAAATTAAAGGGAAATATTTACCAAATTTTTACCTACTTATTTCAAATAGTTAATCCATTTTTAGAAATTCAAAACAGTGTGATAGTATAATTGAAATTGATTTTACATAGAAAAGATATAATGGATATTTTTTTAAAAAAATTCCTTATTAAATATAAAATGATATATACTAAATTCAAGTATGAAATATATTTATTAAAACTATAGTTTTATTTAAAATAAATGTGTTTATAATCACATTTTTTATTAATATAATTAATTTATATTCATAAGAAAACAAATATTTTTATTATCCCATTAATATTATCTCACATTTAATATAGAAAGTTATTCTTCATTTTCATTAATTATAATTGTATTTAGACTCTCATGAACCCTCTATTTAAGACTCAATCGATCACATGTAAATATTCTTCAAAACATAGTCTACAGTTCCCATTTACTCATCCTAGTATAACATCTCAATTGATTGTCAAACTAATTGGTAATAAACATTCCTCAACACCCTTCCATCCTCAAAATTCAATATTAAAACAATTTATTTCAAGTGTACTATAAATTAACCTATAAATTAAGCATTTAATTTCGTAAGATAATTAAATGTTACCATAACCTTCTCTCATTTATTTTTTCTGTGCACATCACATGTATATCATCATCATCAAATCTCTTTCTATGCATGTCTCCTTTCATTTATAGTTTATGTTTTATCACATTATTCCAAGATTATTCTCACCATTAATTTATGCTGTGTACATTTACATCAAAATTATTATGTATTCATAAATTTCATCCACCTTATCTCCCATATAATTATAATAATTAAACACAATATAGAAAAGTTTTCTTGAGGGAATGTAAATCATGGTACTTATTCAAAAAATAATTCATGAATGTAATTATATCTTTATTTTCTATCTATTAATCACTTCCACTTAAATTCCAAAAAATCATCAAACTAATTTTTTCTTCATGATAATATCAATTAAATGCACTAACTATCAATTAAAATTTCCATATTTATAAACTAAATAATATCATTGGTCTCTCATCCTATAATATACTTATATCCATAAAAAATGTGAATTCATTTAATGGTGGTTTCATTTATTATATCAACATAGTCATTCTATATTAGTTTCAATTTTAACACTAGATATTTATTAGGTTCTTCTTATTCTCCCAGATACGTGTCTAAACCTATACATGATGTTCTTATTTATCTTCTTAAATGAAAAGATTCATGTAGTTATTAAAATATAATTAAATTTGTTAATTCTATCAACAAGACGTAATGAATCTTTAGATACAATATTTTTACCCATGCATTCTCCTAGATTATAAACCCAAATTTCTGTGATGATATGTTCTCCTTCGTGTCATGATTAATTAGTCCTACACACATCCATAGCTTGTATCACATAATTATGGTTCATTATAAACATAATTATAATGGAATCGTTATATTTTTTCATCACATATCCTCGTATATATTCAACAACAGGGGAAACATCTTCTAAAACTCTTATTTTAGAATCTCATTCATCCAATCATTACTACTAACCATATATCTCAAATAATGGAACACTTTATTTTTTCAAATAATATATTCATCTATTTCATAGTTGATTTAAGGTAGCATGGTTGATCCCTGATGAAATTCATAATTGAACTTCATCATGTAGAATATCTATGCAATATTTCCTCATTCACATGGATGATCGATGTGTACATCACATAGAATAATTTAATGAAGTAAAATCCATGATGTTTTTCACAGAAGAACCATATCCTGAAAAAAGATCAACACTCTTATATTAGAAGTATTTTAACATGCTCAATGCTCACACTAAATATCCTTATGCATGAATGTTCTATGTTTTACTCATATAGAAGCTTCAGGTTCATATGGAATCATGTTATCTCATCTAACTATAGGTTATTCTCACCCTAATTATTATAACTAATAATTTCAATTGATAAAATGTTTAACTCATGAAATTATCATGAATGCTATGTAATTTATTCTTCCTTTAAGGAAATATCCATTTTGTTCATAACTCATAGAAAATATAAGTAATAATGACATTATCAGGGTGATTTTCTCAATGTCTGAGGTTCATGATTTATGTGTGAAGACGAACACTTCAGCAAGAATAATTTTTCTAGAAGATACAATAATATTGTGATGTTGGAGAATATGTATAACTATATTATCTAAGATTAAAAAACTACTGGTGTATAATTATGTCTTAACATAGTAACAATAATGTGATTCATTGAATCTATCATTTAATTGTTATCTGACATCTTGATCATTTATATAAAAACTGATCCCCTAAGATAGATAGTTGTGAGTAACTAGGTCTACAATGTGATTCCATCCACACCTCACAAATATAGCTCAATGGTCACACCTCATCACGTTTTCCTACTGCCTCCCCTACACATTTAAATGGATGCATGTTTCTCTCCATGTATGTGGGTGACTCCCCTATGAAAATCCTTATACCACTTCAAAGGTGTTTGGAAAATTTTAATGAAATTATGATAATAATATTTTCCAAGATATCTCACACAACCTTCTCAAAAATTCTTTTTGATTAAAATCATCATCAACTTAAATTAAAACAACATCATATCTTCACAAATATTTCATGAAATAATAGAACATTACGTTAAATTATCTATTTATTCGTCACCAACATATTGAGAATGTGAAATTTTCAAAACAATAAAAAACCTGAAATTTTCATTTATGAGTATCTCACCATTCACCACTATTAAATAATCACTCTTTATAGAGAATGATATCTAATTCCAACTTCATCATTTTTAATCTTGTAATATTTCTATATAATCATTTTTATTCACATGGTTGGAAGAATACATCTTCTTAAAATAATTTCTTCTAATTAGGAATTAATTTTAAATAACATCATCTTATATAAATGAATATAGATATTTCTTTCTTGAATATAAATATCTTCAACATCCATAATTAAAAGTATCACATAAATTATCATATATAATTTAAAATTCACAATTCATTTTCATATTTCCTTGGCTTGGGAACTTCCTATTCATCATTCATGGGTTATCCAAAACCAAATTCAAATAATTTATTCTCTATTATGATTATTCTTCAACATATTGACATCAAATAATCCGGTACATTGAAAATAAATAAAACATACACAATGTGTGGTTAAAAATATCCCCCTATCTATTTATCTTCAATACCAATTGGAAAATATTATTTTTGTATGTACATAAAATTTCCATATATAATTTCATTCTTAACCCCCCTTAAAAATTAGAATTTCATTTTTCTTCCCTCTAATTATTCATAAAAAAGTTTTAGAAAAAGGATACTATCAATAAATTCTTGAGAAAGGTTAAATCATTCATCCCACTCAATATCAACATATTTTAAGCATGGTGTACCAAATATGAGGGTTTGAATTAGACAATAATGTTATCAATATGACATGATACTTTTATACTAAATCATTTTATTACCATTTTTTAAATAACAACCTCATAGACTGTTAATAACTATCATTTTTAAAAAAAAATGAATACTAACTGGTAAAAATATTTTATAAAATTTTTAATTATAGTTTCTTACATAACTAAGAACAAATATTAAAAAGAATCAATTATAACCAGCAGGTTTCATTTTATACATCCCTAGAAATTTCTAATTTTTATCATTTCCTTATCCTTGATGACGAGTATCCCCCGTTCTATTAAGATATAATATTGAATTACAAGAATGAGTGAATAAGATTTAATACCTTTCAAATGAAACAATGACAATTCAAATTCATAGATTCAATATTTCTATAAGATATAATATTCATCACGCTTCTAAATAAACTCTACCCTAAGGTATGATCTCCTTCATCACACCACCATAGAAAATATTTTCATAATATGTCATTTTATATTTTAATTCACTGATAAATGATTCCATGATGAAGTAATTTTATATATATAATATTTATTCCATATTAAATTTAATCAGTTCTCTATTTTAAAACTAGAAACACCTTAAATTAACAAAATTTATAGAAAAAAAATACTACAAAATGATACCAGAATAAGGTGGAACCACATTTTCTAATCTGTGAGATGAAAAATATGAGAATATTTATTAAACCATGAAAATCTTGTTTTTCAAAATCCACCCATGAAATATTTCTTCTTCCATACTTATCCAGGTTTCAAATTAGTCTTGAGTTTCATGGGTACTTTTGTTTTATCCTAGTGTTGGACCTTCCTTTGGATATTATACACAAGGGAAAATATATGAATTTGTAAATTCATAATATTCTAAATGGATTCTTATTGGGATAGTGTGATTGTTATAAAATCATTTGAGTTGTGTATACACATCTTGCACCTCCAAAGATGAACATAAAAAAATTTATAGTAATAATTTGGTGAAAACATATCATGAAATTCAATTTTATCATGTAGAATATTTTACATTACATTAGATTTTTAATTCCATATTTGTTAAATTTTTTTCATTCACTTTCTAGGGCTTATGAAAAAATATCCAAGTAGAATTTTTTTAATATTAACCTATGGATTGATTAATCAACATGGAAACTCAAGAATTTACTCCAATATAAAAATCTTTCTATTTATTACCTTGATTTATCCATTAGTTTATTCATTAGTCTTTATTCCATAAAATCTGTATTCTATGAATTGTTTACATTAGTTCATAGTGTTTCCATTTTTTCTCTAATGAAATATGATCGACTATTTGGCATGCAATTATTATTTGAATTATTAGGTTTTTTTATTTTAAATTTCTCTTCATCATTTCTCCTATGGATAACTCACCAGCCTTATTTTTGGACTTCGGATATTATTTTCATCATATTTAACTTGTAGTATTCCAAATATAGAATTTTCTCTTTTTTAAAAATGTGGAATTATCTTTTTATTATTTTTATTTTTATTTTTTAATTAATTACACTTACAGGATTATTTATATTGACTAATTCCATTGAAAATACCACAATGATATCCATTTTTTTCAAATATATTTTTGATTGATTGATTTTTTTTCATTTTTTATGGTATTTTATTCAGTTTATACTTCCTCACTATTGATGTATGATGTCATTGAAAATTTAATAGTTGAAATAGTATAAAAACAATAAATATCTTTATTTCTAAATATATATCAAAACTAGAAATACCAAAAAAAATATTGAACTTTTTTATTTGAATAAATAAGTAATGAATTTCATTTGTGTTTTTTGTATCTTCTAATTATTTGAAGGGGAATATCGAGGGGAAATTATCAATGTACAGATTCTTTTGACTACCATGAATATTTTTATGGATTCATCAACATTTTTCTTCATCCACATTTTTTTTTATTTTTTTTTTAACCTAGACAATTCTGAAAAATATTTTAATACCAATGTCATTTCCATAAATACAATGTTCCATTTATTTTTTTGGATTTCATATATTCATTAGTTATGATATTAGATATTAATTCAACTGGATAGAGTTATTTTATCATATGATTCATCTTTTATGGTTTTTGTGGAAGAATCAATAATTAAAATTTGATGAGTAGAAATGGATTATAAAATTTCTAGATTTGTCAATTTAATTTCAATATATATGAATATCTTATTGATAATTAATTATTCATTATCCACTATATTTTGTTTTTATTCACTGGATTTCCTAATTTTATTGACTTCTTCATCATGGAAATTTTTATTCTATTGCATTGAGTTGTTATGTTCCCTAATATTATTGTCCAAGACTTATATATTATCATGTTTGACTTCAATGAATGTCTTTTATTTTAAATATTGTTCATAAAACGTTTTCTTTAGGATAGCTATGTCATGATCATTCTTTGGTATTGTCTCAATCCTATTATTCTCAACTCTATAGCATGACTCTTCATGATATGTGATTCTGGAATTTGTTTCATTACAAAACATAGTGATATCTAAAGACATCATCACCTTATATTCCATAACACACTCTTTTTTCTGTTTCATATCTAGTATGTTTAATCTTCTTTAAAAAATAAACATATAATATTTTATTATAATCATTCCCACATGTTATTTTTTCTTTTCCTAGATGTAATTGAAAAAACTTATCTGATACCACTTAATCAAATTCTGAGGTGGAACCATTTTTCTTCACTTGATAGATGATTAATATAAAAGGTCAGTTTCTTAAATGTATGATTTATCATTTATAATATCTAAGTGTGATAAAACATATTCGTCTTAATTTTTAAATAAGAGGTATTGTTTGTTCATTATCCACAATAAAATATTACTTCTATTCTACCAAGTTGGGGTATAAATGAATGTATGATCAATAGTCTATATAATTACCCAAAGATTGTATTCCTTATTATTTTAATAAGGGAACATAATAGACAACAGATAATCTAATAGATGTGTAAACAACCAATGTTGATAATTGAAAAAGGATATCATAGGGATGAGACCAAAAATATGGGTGGCCAAATCTGTATAGGTTGGATTCTAACTGATAAAAAATATTATCCTTTTATTGACTCCTAACATGTTTAGTTATGGGATTTATTTTTCTTAGTTTTGATATAGTCTTAAGTTAGTGTGAATATAGATGTGGTTTGGGAATGATTCAAAGAATAACACCAGAATTGTTGATGTAGTTTTTCACATTACAAATTACTAATTCCTTAGTGTATAGTTGTTTTAATCCAACACATACACAAATTTAGTCATATCATAATAGAAAACATGAGCATGGTTATGGACCTTCACTCATTATCTCAACCCTGACTAGGTAAAAATCCAGAGTGGGATTAATATTACTCTATTCAATATATTAGTCTTATAAAATATTAAATATATATTTCTTAGGTTGACTACATTCCCTCCTAGACTACATAAATTTATGTTCTTCTTGACATATATAGACCAAATGGGTTTCCTCAAAATTCTTCTGATTTCTATAATAAATTAATATATTTTAGGATAAATACCCAGACATATACTCCGGAATACTATGTTTGATATATTTTTTCCACACTTTTTCTTTTCTTATGTTACCTTGTTTACATATACATTAGTCCCTATATTCATTTTTTACGTCACCCTCATTCTCCATTTTTTATATCTTTTATACTTCATAATATTCACTTAATAGTTGATTTCTTATATAAATAACAACAATATCTATTTTTATATTAATGGTTTTGAACATCACATTTCTTCATAGCCTTCATGAATATATATTCATAAAACAATAACATTGAATATTAACCTCTTAAAATTATCTCAAATTTAATATAGTTGGTTACCCTTAATTATATTCAATTATATTTGAATTTTGAGTCTCATAGAAACCTATATTTAATATTCAATATGGATCTGGTAAAGAATCTAGAAGAATTAGTCATTAGTTCTAATTTACCCATTTTAGAATAATATCTCCATTAAATATCCTAAAGACAAAGCATTAAAAATTCATAAATACTTATCCA
Organism: Viscum album; assembly: GCA_963277665.1. Lineage (NCBI taxonomy): Eukaryota > Viridiplantae > Streptophyta > Magnoliopsida > Santalales > Viscaceae > Viscum > Viscum album. Next base: position 747,374,381 of record OY728138.1, on the reverse strand, counting down.
CCCCCATCCATTAATTATCAAATAATATTTATAATATTTAAATATAATTAAAACCTTATCTCATATATTGCTTCCAAATACATCACGGAAATAACTATTTCATCAAAAATCATATAATAAATTATTTCATTTATTTACAAGAAACGTTTCCTTATTTATTATTGGATTCTATTCATATTTAACTCATCATGTAGTAATTTATATTTCAATTACGAGGTATTCTTGAATTAACGACACCCTATCTCACTGATAATTATCTAAAATCACCACTGCAAGTAAATGATTTGGTAACAAAAATTCAATCATAGACTTTATTTAAAATTGAATACATGAATGTCATAGAATCTTCATTTTTTAACCTTTAATTCTTTCTCTTTAATTGTAGTAACACATCAAAATTATTTCACAAACATATAAAATAACTACAACCAATCCAAATAAAATCATTGTGATTTATGCACTGCAAAAGATCTTGGTTCTTTCCTCCTATTATAATTTTTATTCAATAAAAAAATTACATGCATTTATATTTGTATTAATTTATCATATTCATATATGGATTCCATAAGAGTGGATGTTTTATCCTAAAAGATTTCATGGATTATATTACTTCTCCCATATACATGCATGAACCTTGACTCTATGTTATCTTTTATATTCCTGTTGAATAAAATTCATGCAAATATTGATGAAAAATAAAATTTTGTAATGTCATCAATCGAATGTTTTGAATCTCCTAGTGTATGATTTATATATATGATTTCACCTAGAGTATAAACATACCTTTCTAAATTGATAGTTTCTATTTTACCTGATGAGTAATTACTCAACATATCCTCATCCTATATCATATCAGTATAATTATTTATTAATATTATCATGAATTAATCCTTATATTTCCCTTATTAATCAGACACCCACATTTATATATAACTCTACAAAATAATATTCTTCTAAAATATTATTTCTAAATATCATTATTCCTTTCTATACTGCTAATCACATAACTCACATGTTTGAAAACTCTATTTTTCACCTGGAAACTCCATCTCTCTCACTATAGGTCTAGTGTTTTAATGTTGGTTCATACTACACCTCATGGAAGAACATAATTACCTGGAATATCAATGAAATAAATACTCAATCACATGAAAGATACATCTGACATTTATATGTAATAATTTACTCTTAAAAGTTCCATGAAGGCTCTATTGGATGAAATTTACAATCACATAATAAATACACTCTTACTGATAGTATATAGAAGCACAATAGATGGTCCCCTATAAGATCATTACACATAGCAGATTCATGTTTTCACAAAAAACATGATCACATAGCGACATATCATCTCTACTTTTAGAAGGTTCTTCAAGAATGGTCAATAAAACCATTAAAATATGGTTTATTGAAGAAAAAAATTTCAATTACAAAATGGAATATTTGTAATTTTCTAAATTCTCACGGATGATCATGGATGTTTATTACACATAGAAGATATGTGGAATATTAGATAGATCATAGTGGTTTGATCAATGAATGAGGTTTGGTATTATTGTTCATAGTTGAACCCTTGAGCCATATTTATATTAGTAGATTGAATAAGAAAATGACATGGAAGATGAAAAAATTTCTGATCGTATAAGATAAAAACATCAAATTTATTTTTAAGTTTTAATGTGTCTAGAAAACTGAAATTCATTGATTCCCACATCACTTTTTCATCTCATGTATTAATCATTTATATATAAAATCATCCCCTAAGATGATTTTTTATAAGTAACTAGGTCTTCCCTATGATTCATTCCACACCTAAAAAATCTATATTCCAGAGCTATTACTCCCCCACATTATCACCCTAATGGTCCCTAAGGGAAATGTTATATCCGTATGAGTCTAATCAAAAAAAAAATTATAAAAACTCATATTGTTCCCATTAATTAATTAAAAAATGATATTTGGAATGTTTGAGGAAAAAAACCACATAGATCATAGAGTTTTTAATTATGTTTATCAAAATAATTGAGTTATTTATATCGAAGAAAGAGGAAGAAACAATATTTGGTATTGGGAACATTAATTAAAAAGGGAATGGAAGAAAAAAAATTCAACTAATTATTTTTTGGAAATCACATTTAAAGGAGTTCTACAGTTTTTTAGATTTAGGGTTTAGATGATATTATATTTCATAATTTAAATTTATTAATCCATGTTTGCTGTCATATTTGAGATGAGGTGGATCCAATGCTCATGGTATCCCCTCCTCAACGTTGTTGTCCCTTTTTTTAAAATAATAAGATATTATTTGGAATTTACAAATTCAGTTTTTATCATTAAATTTTTTTTAACCAGTTACCTTAAATAAGATAATTTTCGTCCCTAATTTATAGTAATTAGTTGTAAAATTAAATTTTTTCTCTCAAATTTATAATGTAATGGTCATGATTGAAAAAAATGGATTATAAGTGGATAAATAAATTGAAAAAATCCAAATAAATGAATATAGTAAAATAAATATATCTAACCACACCTTCCCCTTTATCTTTATAAACCCAAAAAAGGTGGGTGTTATAAACTCATCCAGGTAATGAGACAAGAATAGGGATGGATGTAAATAAAAGAAAACATTAATGGAAAACTAGTAAAGAATAATAGAGAGGACACGACATCAACACAACTTACCGCCCAATAATTTTGTTTCTAGATTCCATTATAAGAAGTATAAGATAAACTATGTAGTTATAGATATCTATGAGGGCCATGTTGGATTTATATAATTTTAAATATGGCCATTTTGTGTATTAGGTTAATCCTAGATGTTGAGTTTCATTATAGGTCATTATTTTTTCCAAAATCCCACCAATATTTGTATTTTATGGGAAAATAACACAACTTTCATACCTTATAATGTTTTAACACCCTAAAATGTTTAATTGTTGTGAAATGGATTTAAACACTATAATTAATTCACACCCTTAATAGGATTCATTCCCTGTAATGGTTTAATTCTTTTAATTCATTATAGGACCATAATTTGTTACACATTATGAATTAAATTCTCAACCCATAACATTTACAATACCAAAATTTCAAATTTTCAACCCTTTTAGAGCTTTTTCACACTATTTAATCAGTTTATACAACAAAAAGTATTTATCTCAACACCCAAAAGTATTAAATTGACATCATTCATCATAGGAATTCATTTTCAGTGGAAATAATGGTCATTTTCATAAATTTTTTCCAATTTACCATTAATTGAAGAATCCTTCCAAATATGATTAGTTGAATTAAATGAAAATGTAATATTTAATAATTTATATATTAAATGTGATACATTTATATATCAAAATCCATGTATGAAATTCCCATATCAAATCCCCCATAATTGAATTTTGATTTGAACTCAAGGATCAGATCTCATCATACTACAAAGGAAATTCATATTACAATGATTTAATGTTGATGTTAGTATAATCAATTGATGAAATGGAAAATAACATATTCAATATTCAAATAGGTAAACTAATTAACACATCATGTTAGAAATAAAATAATCAACTCGGTAATTTACTTTTCCCCTTATAGAAATTTATATCTTTTTCGTTTATCATTTTTTATTTTAAATTTAACTATAAACATAAATTTCATGGTCATTTTAAAAATCATTAATTTTTTCTATGATAATCTGGTGAAATTGAAAATAGATTTCAGAAAATACCACAATAATTTTCACTTACCATAGTCATGAAAATACAGCTAGAATCTCCACTAACTGAAGAGAGAGATAAGTCATAATTAATCATGTGGGATTAACCATTTAGGATCCAATGACTATGTGGCTTAAGGATAGTTGGTAGATGAAATAAAATAGATAATTCTCAAAAATAAGTCTTCAATATAAATCATATTTGATGATATAAAAATATAAGATCAATAAGAACCTCCTTTTACAGATATCATATTTTCACCCAAAACCTCAATGTGGGATCATGATACAAGAAACCATAACTAATGAGTCATCTTATATTATTATTGTTTATTTTCTTTTATTTATATTTTTAAATATAGTTTTAATGATAATATTACAGCCATCACCTAACCGTGTATTATAAAATGATCATCAATCTAGAAATGGTGTTTTTTGATCCTCCTAAGACACAACCTATTTTTTTAATATTTATATATATTTTTACCAATAAAAAAGAATAATAAAATTCAATGAATTATATCATAGAATCACCAAGAGTCACAAAAAAAATACCCAAAAATATATCCTCAATGTAGTTTTCACAACCCAAACCCTCCGGGTTTGACTCATGACTAACCCAAGCCCACCTATAGTTGGCCAGGGGATGACGACCATCACCAATTGGACATATCCCAAAAATGGGAGGAAGTACCCTAAAAGCCACACAATGAAAAAATGTAAAACAACTGTGAGAATTCATGCATACAACTATGATCCCAAAACCATAGTACAACATGTAGTAATGGAAAAGTAAACAAGGCCAAATACTGGCCCAAAACAATGTGTCTATAAAAAAATTCCAACCGAAATTATAAAGAGTTCAACCTGCTCCCTGAGTTGGGATTAAGTCAAAGGTACACTACTAGTAAAAACCTACTTTTTCCAAGATATATCAATTCTAAACCCTCTCCTTTACCTCCACGTTTATCATAAAATAGGTTTATCATCTCCACAAGACATGACATGTGTGGGCAGAGCCTGTTCATGGATGAATATAACAATACTCAATAGGATCCCCTAAAAACACTAAAATTGAAGAAACAAGTATAGTCATGTAAATACATTAAATAACAATATTTGTATAATAGAACAAAAAATAACCTATATATATTCATGATAGACACCGCATCCATATGTGGTCATAGCCAACTTCCTGCTAAAAGATTCTTCTCAAATCATGCTTTTCTAAGAGATCTCACTCCACTAGACATGTTATCATCATAGAAACTCAATGAAAAGTTCTATCTCATTTGAAACTCTCTCAAAGTGAATAGATTTTTCTAATAAGTATATGATACATAGATGGGTGTTCACACCGAGAACTGTTAGGGGACACCAGAAACAAAATATTGATCAACCCTCTATGTTGGGGATTGTATGTCAACAATTTCAAAAACCAAACCAATGCGCCCTTATAGATGGAATATTAATGTTCTACTAAGATAGTTAATTAATATTTGAAAAACTCTATGTAGCGATGATAGAGTATCACCCTCCAGTCTCTGAGAGGGATGCCACAACTCTAACTGAGACTCAACCTCTTGAGGAGATTACAATCAGAGATATAGATGTAATTCCACATTATACCATTGAGGAAAAATAACCAAGGGAACTCACTCAACCAATAATAGTCCAAACTAGGGAAAACAAAGATCCTAAAGAATTATTGATGGTATTACACGGCATGTCACATGGGTACACAACATTTACATTTACTGAAGTCTTTATTTTTTTGAATATCCTCACACAACATATAGTATATTGATAAACGACATGTATAAATACATACTTGATGTGTATAGGAACACGTTATTTATCTTGTGTTGCCTGGTAGTGTTCATATATCTAATTTGTGCTTCTGTACTGGTCTATTTACGCCAATCTATGTCTGTGTATAAGTACACAGAATGCCCTCTACCCATGTACCGTTGCCAGTTTTGGTGTATTCTATGGAGTACATTCTAAGTCAATCAGGGATGGTCACAAACCACATGACAGGGATCACACCTTGTGTGATCATCATTTTCCACCCAAAACCGTAGACATAATTTAAGGGGCCCACACTCCGTGTAACATGGGATATACACCGTGTGTTATGGGATATTCTAGAATACATGTTTCTTTGTATAGATCACATCTGTGTCACTACTACCTTCAAATCCAGCTTCAATCAAGCAAAACAATGTGGATCTGATCTGGCTGAGGCTCCCCATCAATGATCATCACATTCTAGCCAATGAATATGGTTATAAAATAGAATTCATTCATCAAGTTTATATTCCACATACGAACCTTGAAAAATAAGGGTTTCCAAAACACTCCAATCTATTAACTTCCATATCCATCACACCTCTGTTTCATCGTACCATGTCTAGATCATGAATCACATATTGTTTCACCAAGAATCATGGGTAAATGATCAATCTGTCGGTAAAGTGTTGTACTACGAACTAAGGGGGTTTCCATAATGAATGAGAAAAGAGGAAGAATAGCACAAAGAATAGACTTAAGGAACATACCTCATCCATTTGTTATTTCGACCGTGATTAATTTCGATAAGAATGATAAATGAAGATGGTTGATTAATCATGAGGAACTGAAAAAATAATCCCCTAGAATATACCCTTATCTAATAGTGATCCTTTCAAAAATAAATTTGTTGATAAATTTGTTTTCACTCAATGATGAAATTATGAACGGGGAATAAAAAAATATAAATACATAGATTAACTCAATTCAGTTCGATTACTAATGAATAATTCTTTCTACATTTTCATTAGTGACATGATCTGTTGAATCATAGGATACTTGATCTTTGATATGTGATTGTATCATCGTTCATTCGAGATAATTATCTATAAGTTCTCGAAAATGATATTTTAGAGATTACAGGGTTTTGAGGATAACCCCAGGACACTTAATTAAGGATTTATTTAATTAAAGATAATTTTTTTTCATCAAAACATGGATTTAAATAATTTTATTAAATAATTTTATTTATATCATTAATCCAATTACTTTTTCAATAATGTTTTGTGTTGACCAATGTTATGTCATGTGTAGGGTAAAAATAACATTCTAAACTCAACTACAACCTCAAATTTATGATTCAGTACCCTTTTGAGAGTTATTAGTCATTTTTATGAAAACACTTGCACATGATATTTAATATTAAAATACTTTCAAGAATTTATTCTAGTCACACTGGGCCTTCGAATTGCATTCTATCTTAGTGCTTGATCTCTAAATTAATCTATATAATATTTAAAAAATAATTCATGGAAAATATCATAAATTAATGTCTACCCGCCTTGGGGATTTAAATACTCTAAAATCCAAAATACGGTCTGATAAAATATATAAAGATACTAAGCTCTAATATGGGCCTCCCACTCCCGTGTGCTCTCATGGAGATTCATGTAGTACCACTAGACAGACAAAAAAGGAATTGATCACCAGAGAAGGATCCTCTCATTTCAATCCTTGATCTTTACTAGGTACTTATAAAAAGTCACTTCATATTTAATGTCCATCTCATCCCAGTCGATAACATGTAATGGTTCATGCATGTTCCTCCTCAATTGTCACATGTGGAGGATTTCGTCTACTTAGTTTTACAGTTGAGGTAGAGCTAAGAATTATGCCACCACACCAACTCCATGTTGTATTTGAAAAGGATGAATGAACCTCAAAGATATATTTCCACCTCAAACAAATATATATAATCCTCATAGAGTTGGAACCCAAATAAACACATGGTCCCCTTCTTAGAACTCCAATGGACTCCATCACCTATTAGTACAAGACTTATGATGGATCTGTGAAGTCTTCATCTTCTCCTGGTTGATCTATACCTTCTCTATAGTAGATCACACTGACTTTCTTCCCATGAGTGCAGAATATATTACATCAGTCCAATAATGTTGGGACCTATAGGGTCGTCCAATCAAATCATTGAATGGTGCTATACAAATGGTTGAATGGTAGCCATTGTCGAAAAAAAACTCCACTCATGGTATGAGATACTCCAAACTATGATAAATTTTTAACAAGAAACATCATAATACTTCCTCTTGAACATGAATATTCTGCTCTGTCTATTCATTAGTTTTGTGGTCAAACAGTGTAATCCAGTGAAATTGAGTCCCAAACACCTATTGAAATCCCATAAAAAATTTATATATAAGGAAAGAATCACAATTAGAATGAATTTTTTGTGGAACACAATAGAGTCAAACTATCTTATGAACATAGTGGCTTCCCAATAATTGTTCTTAAATCCTATATCAGATATCTAAGACGTTTTATGACATGGTATGTAAGTCAATGACCACCTAGATGGAATCATGTCTCTTGGATGTATATGGTAATCCCACCATGAGGCCCATAAATATTTCATCTGACACCCATTCTTGATTCTTAAGAGATTAAGCTAATCCCACAAGAACATGGTACTCAACCATTATTTGTTTACAAGTAAAGCATAGAGAGAAAAATTATACAACACCTTTCTTCATCCCTATCCATAAAAACGGATATTGGAAGTCTTTGTACAAATTTTCAACATCTTCATGTATTGAAAATGGGGACATATGAAACTCACATAAAACCTCATAACTCTAAATCCCTGGTACCATAATGAATCCTCTTATAATAATGACATCCTCCCTACCTTAAAAAATCCAATCAAGTGCATGCTCTTTGGACATCATAGAAAGTATGGTCTCATAGTTGGTATCCTCAATCTATGCCTCCTGGGATCGCTATAACATCCTAGGGTTTACAACAACCTACTAGAGGTAAGATATTCTATATCCATCCACAAAGGATATTGGTAATATATGTTAACTGCTTTGACACCTCATTTAATAACTCCGGACAAGATAACTAGATGAGAGAATCTCACACCATGTTCTCATTCCAGAAATATAGACAATCACCAAGACATAGTCATGAAGGAACTCTAGTCATCGCCTCTATCTCATATTGAGGTCCTTCTAAGTGGTGATATACTTGAGACTCTTGTGGTTAGAGTGTATGATAAATCACACACCCACAAGGTAGTGTGGCCACATTTTTAATACAAAAACTACAAATGATAACTCAAGGTTATGGGTTTAATTGTTTTTATCATGTAGTATAAGGGACCAGCCTTAAATATTAAGAAATCTTGAGTTAAGTCAATAGTATAAATTTCATTCACATCATGGTTCTTTTCAGGTTTAGAGAATTAGATAATTAGGCCATAACTCATATATAAAAACTCAAATATTACAAATTGAAAACTTTTTCTCGCTATCCATTTATTTCATAAAAGAAAAAGAATTTTTCAAAAGATACATCATTTCATTTCTTTTTTAAACTTAATAACATTTCCTTGACCCCATCCTTGACTCCATTATTCTTTAAATACTGTGAAAAACATTTCAAAACATGGGATGAGCATACAAATCTTAGTAAGGGATACCAAAAAAGGAAAACAATTAGTCTTTGTTAAATCATGTAAACCATTAATACATTATCATAAACTAATAATTTTCACCTTAATGAAGTAGTAAATTCACTTCACTGAATATAAGCTCATTTCATACCCTTTTTGTAATAAAAATAATTCCTTCAAACCCCTAAGAATCACAGATATCATATAAAGGTAAATTGGTACATAATCAAACTTAAATTGAGTAACCATATGGTTGAAATCCACACTCTTAAAAATAGAATATCCATACAAACAACTTCCAAACCCAATGCATTGAAGGTTATAACATAACCAACCATACTTGGATTATCACAAAAACACTATTCTTTAGTTTATCACGTAACCACCTATATTTTGTTCATCACATAACCGCCCAAAAAATTTCCACGAACCATTATATAATAATAACACATAAAATATTTCAATTATAAAAATTTAACTCATAGAATTTCATTTATAATCTTAAGAAATCATTTCAAGATATTAAAATAGTCAATACAGTTTGAAAACCTTTTGAAATACCAAAATTCAAAAAAAAAAAGAATAAGTTATTTATTTTTCCTTTTAAAATCATTAATGATTATAAAGGAAGCCAAATATAAAATAATGGTTACAAATATAGAGAAGTCATTATCACCTTATAGGTTAAATAAAATTAATATAGATAAAATATGGATAATAAATGTATTAGTGGTTATATATAATCCATATAAAATAAGTAAGGTGTATATTATCAGGAAATGTCTCTGTGAAAGAAGATTGAGACTAAGTCCCTTATATTGAGATTGTTTCTATTCAGAAAAAATAAACATAAGTTAATTATTTAATTTTTTAAACACATTTATAATTTTTATAATTTCTATTATATCATTAATTACCATGTAATAATAATTTCATTATTATATGAGTTCATGTCAGATGTTTTGTCAATATTAGGTAATCGAGTCGAAAATGAACCTATAATGATATAAATAGTCCATGAGGTCAAAATTCCATAATGTCCATAAAAATACACATGACATTATTATCATATTTATAAAAAGAATTATACCTTTAAATCAAACCAGGATGTGTGGTTTTGAATAATTAACATCGATATAATAATGATGATGGTAAGCCGTACATAGGAATGAGTAACGTTTTCCATTTTCAATTGATCGTTATGGAATGAAATTAAGAATCATTTTATATTTCCATAATTTATATAACATCATTAATATCATATTAAGCTTTTAAATATACTTATATATATCATAAAAGCTATATAAAGAATAAATGAGAGTTACATCACTTCGTGGAGTTGATTGTTCACACGTACACACAAATGATGTTATTATTTTTATGTGCAAATAAAGTAAGAAAATAATTGATACAGTACTGTCATAGAATGATTAATATGTAATGAATATCATATATGAACATTAATTCCATTACCATAACCATTTATTAAATAAGTTTATAGAAAATGAATTAGATTGTATCTTGGAGGCAATAGTTAACATGTGCACATGAATGATCAATTCCATTCCAATTTAATGGAATTATAGATGGATTTCAAAGAAGATATTATCATAATAACATGCCATTATAATTATGATACTGGATTTATTATTTCATCTAGGAAGAATAATATTTGGGGGAAGTGGTAGAAGAAATAAAATAGAAATACTTAAAGAAATTGATATATCTTCTTCAGTTGATCACCATTGAAGAACACATTAACACCTCAAAGGAAGGTATTATGCCTAAAATAAGGTCACAAGAATGTGGGTATGGATTATAAGAATATTAATTGGAAGATCATGGATGATAAAAATGTTTTTGGAAGTGTGAGTATTAGAGAATAATAGATTCTTTTTTATATGAGATGAGAGGGCACCTTTGGAATTATTAAAATAATTAAATTAATATAAATTAAAGTTTGATTCCAAATGGTTTCAAATTAATTTATTTCGAATATATGAGGATTATAAGTAGAAATATAATCATATAGTTATAAATAGATATGTTTTTGTTAACCCTTATCTTTTGGTTTAATGCCCTTTTAACTCTTACTGTTTTATCAAGTAATTTACAATTTGAGAGTTAAAATAATTACCAAATAATGAAAAACGACCAATGAATGAGTAATTAATGAATTTTTTGAACATATCTAAACCTTTTGGATGAATATTATATTTTTTTAGAAATTTTATATCATTTAATTAAATATTTTATATTATAAAATATGAATGATGTCAATTTTGACACTATTCATTTAATGACTTTTTTAATATATAATAACAATTTGATTCCATTGAAAAAGATACAACCTATCAATTATAAAAATTCATATTAATACATTATATTCATGGATGGAATTAAATATATAAATTATATTTATTTTAATTTTATTAATATTATTTATTTGATTCTTTACGTAATAAATCTATTACTACATCAACATTGTGTCATAATTAAATTTATTCTTTTATTATATACATTTTATAAATAAATTACCATGATATATTAATTTTTTAAACATTTTAATCACTATTTATAGTTGAAGATTTCACTTATATAAGCCCATTTGAAAATTTGTTTAGTAATAAGAGAAATGATTATAACATATATTCCTTTACTTTAAATTAAATACTAAAAATGTTATAATCACACATAAGTGGCATCAAAAGGAAAAAAATATAGCCCCGTTGATTTTTTTAATAAAACAATTATTATAAAATTAGTACAATTGTTAGGATAGTTTTATATTATTATCATTTAATTATTACCTTTAATTACTCTATTTACCATTACTCTTGGTAAATAAAATACTCATGTTACTATTCGCCAAAAAATATTTTGATCCTACTGAACCAAAGTTTTCATATAGATTACAACCATGTATGTTATTTTTTGAAAATTTAATTCATATAAGTATAAAACATAAATTTACAATTAGTCTTATTTTCGGAATGAGAAAATGGGGTTTTCAAGTAAAACGTTCAAAACATCACATAGTTTTTCTATTAAATTTATATATAACATTGATTTTAATGAACAAAAATGGATGAAATGATAATAAATTAGTCTAGGTATACTTTAAAACCAATTTAATGGAAAATATATCTATATAAATAAATTAGAAGAAAAATCAGTTTTGAATTACAAGGACGTGTTTTTCAATAATCATTTAAAAATGAATTTTATCAGAAAATTTAACAAAATTCAACCAAAGTAAATTTTTATGTCTCACATAAAAATAATAATTTTATTTTTTCAAATAGATATTATAAATGTTTCAAAAAACATATTTAAAATGGGGTTTCTATCATAAGGTGGTAAAAATGCATTTGTTTGGAAACACTTCTTTTTTCTAAGAAATTGAAATTGTTTTTATATCATATTAAAAAGACATATAAGATAAATTTTTGACATTAAATTGAATATGTTATATATATATATATATTTCATTAATATAATCCAAAAAGTTTTATTTTATTATTTTATATACTCACTAAGTTTCATTGAAATATTTTATTTTCTGGAAAAATACAGCTGTTATTTTCAATTGGTTTTATTTTTAATTCTAAATAATTTTATAACCAATGAATCAGTATATAAAAATGTTTAAACACTATTTTCATAATTTAGTTAATATCATTCAATACTTTCATTATATTATCTATGCGATAACTATAACTTAAAATAAAAATATATTATTTTTCACTATAACTCGGTCTTTTGTGCTATGTAATATTTCAGAGAAACCCATTTTTACATGTTAGGTACACCATCAAACATATACACCTTTTTAAAGTGAAATTTCCCCCTCATTAATAATTATTGTTAAATACGAGAAATTATTATTCTATAATTACCTGGGATGTTACATCATTCCCAATTTTTGGAAAATGCGCCCTTGCAATTTTAAATTTGGGATCGGTAAATAAGGATTCACTTTACAAAATAAATTCATTAAAATACCACATAAAAAGATTCATTAAAACATAAACATTAAAGGAAATAAATTTAAGTACAAAGGTAACATGATAAAACACGTTCTAGGATTTCTTTTAGGAAAAAATAGATATAGAAGAAAAGCTAACCATCAATTCTGATGGAGAGTGATAAAAAAGGATCAGGCGAGAGTTAACAATCAAAAAACCAAAAAAAGTTATGGGTAAAATGGTCCTTGAGTTCGTAGTAGGAAAAGTAAAAAATAATAGTACAATATATGACAGTTGTCCAAAAAGAAAAAAAACTGTATGATAGAAAACTACATAAATATCCAATATTCGACACTAATATCCAATGTTCAATAATGATATCTTTATAAAAAAAATTCTCTAAAATTCCTCAAAATAATCCCAAAAATGACTATAAAACATCATTTTTAAGGATTTCATCACATAGCATTCCAGGATATGTTTTTACATTTATCTCCAAAAAAATAAATCAATCTTAATATATCATACAAAAAATAAATTTCTGAATCACATATTCTCCATGATATGATAATCATTTCACTAAATATCCCTAATCATTATAAGCCCATCATAAAAACTGATATTATTCTAAAATAATACTCAACCACTACTCATAAAATAAAATCCCATAATAATATAATTTACATAGGCATATAGGGTACTCAATTGAGTGAATGTATTCCAAAATAACATTTATCATTTTATCCCCAAATATTTTTTATATACCAATGATATCCATTTGATAAAACATAAGTTTCCAATATCATATTCTTCTTATTATATTAACTGATGTAACTAAAAATAATATGACATACAAACCATGGACATCTCGTAGGCTAGTGGCAGGTGATAAAGGCTTATCAGACTTCTATTGTGGGTTCGATCCTCACATCTTTGTCCGATGCAATGGGTTGTCACCCTTCTGGTAGGTTTTCTTTTTCCTAAAATTATACAATTTTATAACATTCCCAAAATGAGATAAAATTATCAATAATAACCATTAAAAGTTTTTTCTAGAGAGTTTATCTAATAGCATTCATTTTGAAACCCAAAATGTAATAACCGATAATTTTCTCAAAATCAAAGATCATATAAACCCTAATGGTTATCCATACATTTTTCAATTATGTCCACACAAGAAAATATAATTCTTAATCAAATAAAATTTTCATATACCATACATTAGGGTTACACGTATAATGATAATGTCATCCAAATTAATACCATCATTAAAATAGCACTATTAATTTTAAACATTTCATCATCCATATATCAAAAATAACTCTCTTATAGCTCTACAGGTCATTGTTAGTTCCCTACGGTACAATACAAAAACAAATATATAAAACCCATGCTATACAACATGATTAATTAAGAATTTAGTAAAGTGGGAGTTTTAGGTTGAACCCACAATGACGATGAAATTAGATTATTATAATTTTAAAATATTAATTAAATTGAGAAAGAGATGAGAAATATGGATTTTCATTGATTTGAAGAAAGAAAAATTAGAAAGGAAATCAAATTGATTTGTTATGATGAAAATAGATTCAAAAAGCATGACAGGGTAATGTAATATCAGGGTTGAAGTGCAATTGGATTTTCGGAAAAAAAGTTGGATTGATTCGTGATTAGTGGAACATTTAGGATGAGGTAGATCCAATGGTCATGGTGTCTCCTCCTTAACATGACAACATCGTATACCCCTTGGTTCAGTAGTTTATGTTATTGATGTATCAAGTTTATCTTGATACCATTTATAAACCTGATTTCGCTTAAAGTTGTAAAAGGTCATGTAGTCTTTAGGGTATATAGTTTTGCAATTAAAATGGTCACTTTATAATTAATTTATCGATGGTCATGAGAAAATCAAAATAAAGGGATTGGAAGTTGAAGAAAAGAAATTAGGCAAACCAACATCAAGAATTATAAAAAATAATTACATAAAACAATATTTCCCCCTTAGAATACTTTTACCAAGCACAAGATGGGTTTACCCCCTCATCAATGTGATGAGAGAATAAGAGGGAGGTAAAAAATCATAAATAAAATGAATAAAAAAATAACATGGGTAGGGTGTAGAAACATTTCTCCAAGCCTTTGTCTCTAGTCAAATTGGAATACTCCAAGGGTGCAGCCATGGGCTCTATTTATAGTAACTGGAAAGGTTCTTCCTGACTGCCATCACGTCATGTACTTGGGGGTCTCATCATGTACTGGTGATCCACTTTTTTTTTGAATTCGTGTGATGCATGAATAGATCATGGATTATATTTTGTAAATTAGACCACATACACGATGTGTACTTGGTATACACATTGTGTAAACCTTACCTGCATCATGTCCTTGTCTATGAGAATCTTGCACAAATATCTTTCATAAATTTGATGTTTGATCTCCATCATGTCATGTAGTGATGGTTCAAATCGTGTACTTGTAGTTCATAGTGCATGTGCTCATGATGAAATGTTCGTATAGTGGCCTACTTCTCTAATGAAGCCAAGATGTGTACTTGTGGTACATAAAATGTAGCAGTGTTTTTTATATTTTTCCAGCTTCGTTCATCCTCAAAAATCCAATGTCACATCGCTTCATATCACATGTGGTGCGAAGGGTCCCTTTTCCCACATTTACTCTCCTTTTTATTAATTTTTCATAGATTTATGATTTTATTCTATAAAACATAAGAAAACCAAATTCATTCCAAAATAGGAATGATTATTCAATAAAGTAAAATAATTCATTTTTTAAAACACATGAATATACATTCAAGAAATAGACTTATCAAACCCCCCACTTGAATTCATCCTTTTCCTCATTTATGGAATATCAACATACTACAACGGGATTTCACCTTACAATTCATTCAATTAAATTTCAATAAAAATGATTGTTTAAATGGAAAAGTCAAATGTTCAGGAATTGCACAACCTAATTTTTCAAGGACAATTTTTTCTAGGAAAAATTCCCCCATTTATTTTCATTGTCCTCTTTTCAAATATCTGTGTCTCTTAATTCATTCATTTTCATTTTTCAATCCATCATTAATATGCATGACATTTGTAAATTACCTCACTGTGAATTTTTCTGATCATCATCATGGTACAAATGTAAATTTCATGATGGACATACCTCAAGAACATTTAATATACCATAGGCATGAAAGGCATCTAAAATCACCACTCCATAAAGAATAAGTCACACTAAATCATGAGGGATTTATAATTATGGATCAAATTACTCTAAGGGTTCAGAGTAGGTAGGTAAATGATATAAACATTAAGGATAAAAAATTATGTCTAATTGTAATTAATTTTTTCTGAAAATCAATTAGGGAAGCTCAATGATGGTATGACTTTACAAATTACATCTCTCTCTTCCCACAAAATCTCAAAGTGGGATTATGATACACATAAGCTCTACAATTGAATCAAACTCTATTGATATTTTTTAATTTTCTTCTTATTTTTGGCTTTATCAAATGTTCTTCCTAGGAAAACATTCACATCCATCATCTAACCACATAGGATAAAGAATTTTTTGTCTCGAAAATGTTGTTTTTTTATCATCCAAAAACACAATACACTTTTTTCATTATTTTTTTCATTAAAATATTTCTGTTAACAAGAGATCTGAATAATGAAACACAATGAAATATGTCATGGACTTTCCCTAGATCAAAATAACGAATCCCCCACCAAAATATCCACAATATATTATATCCCGGGACACCTAATGAAGTTATTCCAACTAAATTATACTTTTAAATATCATGAAAAACATTTTCAGGAAGGTAAGAGTGGATAAAATAGGCTCGTAACATTACTTATTTCCTAACAAGGATATTCCTGGATTCTTCTATTTTAAAAAGTAATAATTAATGGTGGGTTGAAGGGTAAGGGAAAATAGCAATAATTCCTCAATAATTTTAAAAGTGATGTTGTACAGTCAATGTTTTGAAAAGAAGAAAATTATGTTCTAGAATATCAAATACAAATGTTTCTCAAGAAATACAAAAAATAAAGAAAAGAAAAAATTTACTTAGTGGATGTCTTGGGAATGATATTAATGGTTGGGTCAACTAATAATGTCAATGAATAAAAATAATAAAATCAATTCATTAAAATTTTAGATATAAAAAACGTGTCCAAATATCATAAAAACCCATCTACAATGATTAACATGCTCCACTAAATCTGGATTTTTAAATCCAAATCCATATGATTGTCTCTAATAATTATTTTTCTATTTGTATTAATCCAATTTATTGATAATAAAATTAAAATACATGGCTTGTCAATTATCCTAGGTAGTTTCATGTATCCTAGTTCATTTTAGTAAATAAAGAATTAAATTTAGGGAATGAATTTTTCAATAGAAACTAAACTCTAAACACATTCAATGTGGGAAATAAAATTGAAAGATTATGAACTGAAAATAATTCTCCCCTTTAAATTGGTGGTTAAAACATCAGTTATACATGTTCTATCATCTCTTGTTCACGACGTGTATATTCCCTTCACGACATGTAATGTTCTTACTGCTTCTTATTTTGATCCATGATATTTTCCACGAACATGGGTCTTGAATGTCCTTAAAATTAAAAATAAACAAGTGAAATCATAGGAAATTATCAATGAATTTTAAAATATTTTGAGGGAGAGAATGTGCTCCTCCAAAAAATAAATAAAAAAAACATAAAAGTCGAGTTTCCTCCTTGAAGCGTTGTTATTTAACATTGTTGTCTTGACCTTACCGATTTTAGATCGAGCTCATGTGACTAATGAATGAAAATTTTGTACCTCTTCAGGGTCCATGAATGGTCTTAGTTGTGTGTTATCCATATATGGTGGCCCTTGTCATTCATTTTTGAATAACCAAATTCTCCCAGATGGAACTACTTGATTGACCTTCATTAGACAAACCCACAATTTCTTCATCAACAATAATGAATTAAATTTATGTTCATGTATCATCCCTACATGTTGTCCTTAATTAAATGTAGTTGTATCATTTTATCTTTTGGTTTATGATTATCTTGGGCCTCAACTTCTCTTCCTTCTTTAGTTGAACATCCTCATTCATAGTTTCATCCATATCATGATACTCTTTTATTTATAAAACATCATCCACCTCAAAAATTTCATTTTATATTAACTCATCATCCTCTTTAACATTGTAATTTTTCATTTGTTGGTGGATGTTGAAACTCACTTGATCACTTCCAACTCTAAGATAGAGTTATCCATTCTAATCATTTATTAGCACATGCCCTGTGGAAAAAATGGACTTCCCAAAACGAGTGGATTTTTTTCTTCTACCATATCCAGCACCAGGAAGTCGACATAGATCTATAACATGTCGACTTTGTTCAGTACATCTTCAATAAATCCTCAGGTATGCTTTACTATTGAATCATCTAATTGAAGTTAAAATCTTGTGGGCTTCATGACTTCCAGTCCCAAACTCTTGAAATTCGTTAATGAAAATATATTGACACTCATACCTAAGACACACAAATATTTTCCACATTTGTTACATCTAATAAATATGGGAATTTGAATGTTACCTGGGTCTATTTTATTCATGGATATGTTATTTTATACCACATCCAAAAACTCTAATTTTTGTGTGATGGTTCCAATCACTTCCATGATATTTTTAATGCTTACCAGATCATTCATGAAGTTCTCATAAGTCGGTATGTTTGTGAGAGCCTCTAAAAAAGTTGTATTAATATGAATCTTTTTAAAATCATCAAGATACATACATCTCTGCACTTTGTTCATTGTTTTTTCCATCCGATCTAGAAAAGGTATCTTTGGCATGTACTATGGTGGCTCTTCTTCTTCTACTTAAACTACTTTTTCCGTGCTAGCTTCAAATTCATCTTCTCTTTATTCCACTGGTGGTCATCCTAAAAACACTCCTACACCTCTTTTTTTTCTTTATAATTTTGAGCTCCATAGTGTTTAAATATTTATGTGGAAAGTCATTATTGAATCCTAGAAGCTCTCCTCTTTTTCTATCATTACGTGTCTCAACGATATAGCCAAATTGATTCTCCAGATTCTGAAATGTAGCCTTTTGGTATGATTCTTCTTCCCTTATCTCCTTGAGTTCAACCCTATAAGAAGACATGAATGATTCCAACATCTAATTCAATTAATAGACATGGATAATCATGGTGGGACCATGTGGTGCATTCTGTTGGTACCATTGGGGTCTTTGCTGATACCCTTTTCCATGATATTATTATGGTCACCAACCCTGAAATTTAATTCACTAATTGTAATTAGAATAATTGGTATCTTTTTTATGTATACCTTTTGGGTTTGGTTTCTAGCCCATCATGATGTCCATATTCTTGGTCAGTGACTCCAGTTGTGCTGCCATCCAATAATTATGTTTGATTGTATGGATGCCTTTACTCTTAACCCCTTATCATTAAATTGGAAACTATTTATTTCCATCTCATCAAAAAGGTTGTAGCTCTCTTCAAGCGACATCTAAATCAGTGATCAACCAGATGAAACATATACAATAAAAATATATTGATGTGAAAAAACCTTATATAATGTTTGGATTTGTATCCATAGCTCTATTCCATGATGTGGTAATTTTTTGGTAGGTATTTATAACGTTCCCAGGAAGATTATAATGATTCATCTTTATGTTTAAAAAAATGATCAGATTGTTTAACCGTATATCTATTTATTAAGAGGGTGGGTAGAATCAGGTGGAAAAATTCATATAAATCTCATCCCATGTAGTGAAAGAATGAGCAGGAAGGCACTGAATCTAGTCTCATGCTCGATCTCATAATAAAAATCATAATAAATGGAGCCTTACCGCATTGTATCAGATGTTATCAAATTGAAATTTATCATAGATATTGAGGGAATTTCCCAAATTATTGTTCTGATCTTTATGGTGAAGTCTAGTTAATTGAGTGTTGATCATGATCATTGTGATGATTTTTGCCTTTATCTCAAAATGGTTTGCCGTGATGGGGGTGCTAGGGTTCCTGGTTGCAATCATGTATTCGATGGGAACCCATAGTCAATTAGTGTCTCCTACCCTTGATCTCCATCAAGAATTTCATATTATGCTTTTCCAACCATGGTTTTATTGATCTTAATGTCTGGGCTTGGATTGGAATGATGCACTAAGTCCTTAATGTCTTTCTCCATGCCCCACATGCTATAGTTTTGCATTAATGATATGAAATTCATCACATGATAAATCCCATAGTAACAATTGAAATTGAAATAAATGTATACAAATGAAAATTGAAATAAAAAAAACTAAAATGCTACCTTCCAGAGCAATGATGCTAGTTTGGTAGTACCCTAGGGTGTCATTTTCTCACTATAATACTATACCAAAAAAAAATTAGAACCTAAACTATCATACTCGATTAATTATGAAGGTAGTAAAGGGAATGTTTGAGATCGAACCCATAAATATGGAGAAATTAGTGTATTATAATTTCAAAATATTAATTTAAATGAGAAAAAATGATTTTTACTAATTTGACGATAGAATATTGAGAAATCAATACAGATTTATTTGTCAGTTTGAAAGTAGATTGGTAAGTTTGTTGGGGTAATATAATACTAGGGATTGGGATAAATTGGTTTTTAGAAAATATATTTATTGATTCATGATTGGTGTCGGAGTTGGGATGAGGCAGATCCAATGGTTATGGAATCTCCTCCTTAACACAGAAAAATATCATTTCCCTTGGTTGGGTAGTTTCGGTTGTTGCTGAATCATGTTTTTCCCGATACCATTTATAAACCTAATTTCCCCAAAATTTGACAATGATCATGTCATATTTTGGGTATCCAGTAACACAATTTAAAAGTTCCCCATTTATTTAATTTATTTATGGTTAAAATAAATTAAAAAGAAAGGGATTTGATGTTGAAGTAAAAAATTATGAAAACAACTGCATGAATGATAAAAAAGAATTAAATCCAATGCACCTTCCCCATTAGATTACATTACCCTAGAACTTGATTGGTTTAGCCCCTAATACTAGTAATGAGATAATAAGATGGAGGTAGAAAATAAAACAGAAATAAAACAAATAAAAGAAATATATCAAATAGGTTGTAATAACATTCCTCCAAGACATTGTCTCTAGTCGAATAGGAATGCTCCAAGTCTTATGCCAAGGTCGCTATTTCTAGACACTAGAAAGGTTATTCCCAAATTCCATCACATCATGTACATGGTGGTCACTTCGTGTACCATCGATCTGCTTTTTTTGAATCAATGTGAGTCGTGCAAGGATCTTGGCTGAGATTTTGGAAATTTAACCACATACACAATCTATACCCGGAATACACATTGTGTAAACCTTGTCTCTGTCGCCTCTATGTCTATGAGAATCATGAAAAGATTTTGTTCATAAAAATGATGTTTGATCACTGTCACATTGTGTACTGAAGGTACACATTGTGTACATGTGGCTCAAATCATGTGTTCTCTTCATGACTTGTTTTGAAAGTGTCATGATTTAATGATGAATTACTGAGGTGTACATGTGGTACAGGTTGTGTAACATCGTATTTTCTTGTTTTCGATCTTCTTTCTTCCTCAAAAATCCAGTGTCGCGTCATTTCATTTCGCTCGTGGCATGAAGGGACATTTATCTCATATTTACATCCCTTTTCATTCTTTTTAAAGGGATTCATCATTTCATGTCATAAAATATAAAACAAATAAATTCATTCCAAAATTAGAAAGATTATTCAATAATGTACAAGAATTCAGTTATCCGAACACCTTAAAATACATGCATGAAATTGACCTGTCACTCTCAAATACCTTATATGTGGTCTACTTAATCATTCATCATTCTTCATGTTCCTTTAACCCCGATTTTCTATCTTATTCTTTAATATAACCTTCCTACAAAAAACATGAATCATGTACTAAGATTGAATAACTTCAAAACATGATACAAGAAATAATTCATACCTTTCATAGGTTATTTTTAGTTTCCTCATCTTCAATTGAAATGGAATTGGTTATTGTTAAACATAAATTTGTACAGTATTACTGATATCATTCCTCTAAAATTTTCAATGGACATCTATTTCCATAATGACTATGTGACCCAACTTTAAAACATTCAATTGATAATGTGGAATGAATTTCATTCCCTTTACTGGAGTCAAATAAACACTTCCTTTTTCATTGGAAGATTATTAATTTATGACATTAATTACCACATCTATAATATATTACCATACCTTTAAAAGATTTTACTAGGTGATTCTTTCTACATACATGACACATATGTCGTTGAATATACATACCTTTATGATTATCACATGTAATTCTATAAGGATCCATTTCTATCATATATGATGAATTAGAAAACTCCCCAACGTTCCAGTAGTTAATCATGACTCTTGTTTTATTATATTGAATAACCACGACAGTTCTCATTCCATCTCCCATTTCATTTGGTTTCTTATTCAGAGAAGCACAACATTTTCCAACAAATCCAATATTTTTTTTGGTACTTACTGGACCTAGCCTTTAATAAAACCAAAAATATTAGTGTGATTATGTTAATTAAATCATCATATACTATCTTATGATTAAAATAAACACTAATATATAATTATTCATGTTATCTTGAAATGATTAAATTTATCTAAAATAACTACTACTCTGTCTATTATGAAAACCACTATGGTTATATATAAATTTTAAATTTTTCATAGACATCACCCCTACCTATAGGGTTGACTAAACCATCTTATGATTCCAACTATAAGGCCCCATCATTAAACATTTTATAATCATTAGATAAGTCAAAAATTTGACTATCATTCACATCGAGGATCTTTTAATCTTTAGAGATTTAGAGAATTAGTCCATAACTCATATATAACGACTCAAATATTAAAAATTAGACACTTCAACTAACTATAAATTTGTTTCCCTAAAATGAAAAAATGATTAAAAAGAATCATGGTATCGTTTCATGTTTATACATCATAACTTTCCCTTGACCCCATCCTTGACTATATTCTTTTTTAAATCATGTGAAAAATTTTAATACTTGGAATGAGAATAAAAATATCATTATGTTATATGAAAATAAGGAAAACTATTAGTCTTTATGAAAACATGTAAACCATGAATACTTTATCTGAAAGTAATAATTTTACCTTTACGAAATAATAAACACACTTCACTGAGTATAATTTCATTTATTGCCATTTTTATAATCAAAATATTACCAATAGACCCCTAGATATCACATATTACATATAAAGGTATCTTGTGACATAATCATACTTAAATTGAATAACCATACAGTTGACTTCCACATATATCAATCTTACAAATGGAATAGCCATACGATTGAATTCCATACCCAATGCATTGTAGGTTATAACATGACCACCCATCCTTAGTTAATCAAGAAACCACCCTTATTTGGTTTATAATGTAACCCACCATCTTCCATTTATCATGTAACCACCCATAAGATGTCGATGTACCATTATATAATCTTTACATATAAAATATTGGAATTATCAACATTTCACTCATAAAATTTCATTTGCAATCACAAGAAACCATTTCATGATATTGAAATAGTCAATACACATTCAAAACCTTTTCAATACCAAAATAAAAAAAGGGAATAAGGATTTTTTTTTTAATTTCAGAAACACCAATGCTTATAGAGGAACCCAAATATAAAATAACTATTATAGTGGCAGAGAAGTCTTTGTCACTGCATATATTAAAAAAACATTCATTTTGTCATATTTTAAAGAAAGTAAAATTCTTTTTATAAAAATATTAATTATGAAAACATTGAATGAAATTAAATATATTCATAAAACATCTTGTATAATTATTTTATATCCATATAAATAAATATGTAAATTGATATCATGACAAAAAATATTTGATAATTAATTCCTTAAACGTTCAGAGTGGTATGACGTTTAAGGTGTCCCATACCACTTTGAACATTTAAATCATTATATCCCAGGATTAATAAATTTACGAAAATGTTAAATAAAATTATTATTGGTAAAATATATATAATAAATTTCTTATTTTCTTTATATACACCTCATAAAAGAATTAAGGTGCATATTATTAGAAAATTCCTCAGTGAAAGGAGATTGAGACGAAGTTCCCTACATTGAGCCTGACTAATGTCGTACATTATATATATTCTAAAATATTATAATTACGTTAATTATTTACATTATAAATAACATTTATAATGTTTATTATTTCTTTTATATCATTAATTACCATGTAATAATAATTAGTAAATTATTTGAGTTCATGTTGGACGTTTGTCGATATTCGATACTCAAGTCGAAAATGAACTTGGTATAATGTCAATAGTCCATGGGGGTAAAAATTCCATCATCTCTTGAATAATATTCATAAAATTATTACCAAATTTATTCATAAATTATACCATTATATAAAACCATGATGTGTAGTTAGGAAAAATGGACAATTTTATAATCATTTAGACTATAAGTTGTACGTACGCATGAGTAATGTTTTCCATTTTCTTTGATCATTATGGATATAATTTAAATATTTTTTGGTATTTACAGAATTATAATAACATTATAATGATAATATTAATCATTTTAATATAATTAAAAATATATATATATCATATAAGTGATACAATGAATAAAAATGAGTCACATGGCTTCGTGGAAGAGATAGTTCACACGTACACCCATACGACATTATCATTTTTATACGAATGGAAAGATAGAATGTAATTGATATATTATTATAAAAAAATGGTTAAGAGGTAATGAATATAATATATTTAAATTTATTCCATTATTATAACCATTCAAGAGAGACATTTATGAAAAACGAATTTGATCAGTTTGGGGAGGTGATAGATCAGACATACACACAAACGATTAATTACATTTCCATTTTATGGAAGTATAGATGGATGTTGGAGATGATATTATGATAATAAAATATATGTATATTTATGATATTGTAGTTATTATTTCATCTAGTAAGAATAATATTTCAGTTTTGTGGATGATGAAATAAAATAGAAATAGTTAATGAAAATGAAACCTCTTCTTAGGTGGATCAGGGTTGAAGAGCTCCTTAACACCTATAAGGATGATGTTATGTATAAAATATGGTATATAGAATGTGTGTAGGTATTCTAGGAAGTTTTATAAGTATATATTGGATGAACAAAAGGTTTTTGAAGGTTGATAAATAGAGATGAATTGGTGCCTTTTTATTAGAGAGTGGAAGGGAACCCTTTGAATTATTAACAGGATCAAATAATTTTAAATTTAATTCCAATTAAAAATGAGTAAAAATTAATTTTGGTTTATTATAGGATGATTATATGTTAAAATAAAATCATAAAATAATAAATATATAGGGTTTTAAAAATTTTTAATCTTTTTTTTTTGTTTTAACCCCTTTTAACTCTCACCGTCTTATCAAGTAAACTACAATTCGAGAGTTAAAATAATTACCAAATCATAACAAACGACATATGGATGAGTCAATAATGAAATTTCTGGAGTTATCTAATCATGTTGTCTGAATATTAAATTTATTTGATATATTAATCATTTAAATAAATATTTCATACTTTAAAATTTGAATTATGTCAATTTTGACATTATTCATTTAACAACATTTTAAAATATCATAGATTGATTCATTTGATAAAAATAAATTAACTCAACCCTAAAAGGTCATATTCATTTTGAAAATTCATTTATGGAATGAAATATTTCAAATAATATTTATTTTTATATTATTAATATCTTTTATTTCATTCTTTAGTAAAGAAATATAATATTTCATCATCTTTGTGTCGTAATTAAATTTAACCACATAATGTATAAAAATTATAAACAAATTACCATGGTGTATTTAATCGTTTTATATTTATAATTACTATTTATAGTATATAATATCATTTGTATAACCCCATGTTATTCTATTTTAGCAATAAGAGATGGGATTATGACGCATTTTCCTTTTCTTTAAATTACAAGTTATAAATTTCATAATCACGAACAAGTTGCTTCCAAAGGCCTAAAATTTGACCCAAATATTTTCTCAGTCTAAAATAACAATTCCAATACTATCAGGACAAGTGTTAGGGTAATTATATATCATTATAATATTTTTTTACCTTTAATTACCATATTTACCTTTTCCATGACAAATAGAATAGAAAAGTTACAATTCATCAAAAATTATTTTCATCCTATTGAACAAAATTTTTCATATTGAGTACAACCATGTATGTTAGTTTTGGAAACATCAATTCACAGATGTGTAAATATTAAATTTAAAATTAATCCCATTGTTGGAATGAGAAAACATGTTGTTTTAGCAAAATTTTCAACATATCAAAAAGTTTTTATTTTGAATTTCAATATAAAATAGAGTCCTATGAACTACATTCGATTAAATGATAATATTTTTATCTATGTATACATCAAAGCTAATTTAATGGTAAATCTATTAATATAAACAAATTATATGAAACAGACATTTTGATTTAAGATAAAATGTTTTTCAGTATTCATTAAAAAATGAATTTAGTCAAAAAAATTAACAAAATTCATACAAAATAAATTTTTATGTCCTGTATCAAAACAATAAGTTTTTATTTTTAAATATAGTATATTTGTTTAAAAAATTAGATTTATAATGGTTTATTCATCAATTGGAGGCCAAACTGCATTTTTTTTGAAAAATACGTCCTTTATCTAAAAAATTAAAATTGTTTTTATATCATGTCTAGAAAACATACGAGATAAATTTTCAACGTTATAAATAATTTACTACATATGTATTTCATTAATGATTTCCAAAAAGGGTGATTTTATTATATTATAAACTCACTTATTTTCATTTAAATAGTTTTTTCTGAAAAACATATCATTATATTCAATTGGTTTTTATATTCATTTATAATTAACTTTCTAACCATTGAATCATTATATAAACATGTTTAAACCCTATTTTAATAATATAGTTAATATCATTCATTCCCTCCATTCTAATGTCTAAGAGATAACTACAAATAAAATTAATATTATATTATTTTTTGGTATAACTATGTCTTGTGAGAAATATAAGATTTCGGAGAAAGACATTGTTGCATGTTGTGTATTCTATCTGACATAGAATAATTTTTAATATAAAATTTCTAT
The DNA here is from genome assembly GCA_963277665.1 of Viscum album. Classification (NCBI taxonomy): domain Eukaryota; kingdom Viridiplantae; phylum Streptophyta; class Magnoliopsida; order Santalales; family Viscaceae; genus Viscum; species Viscum album. The sequence continues at coordinate 747,346,943 of OY728138.1, read as the reverse complement.
ACAAATCATAAATATTAGCAAATAAAAAATGGATTCTTCTCTAATTACATGGGATGTTACATGTAGTCTCAACTATAGTAAACCATAGGCAACAACTCCTTGCAACTGATAAAAGCACAACCATGTTCAGCCTCTAATGCATCACAGAACACTACGTATTCAACACCTCTCTCTGGTAGCCACATAATGGGGTTCTCATCAACCTATTCATTAGTTCTTAAAATTTCTTATGGAACTATTACATCAATACAAAAGGCCTCCCTCTCCTAATCAAGTTTTAAAATTGTACTTCTACTCTAGAGAATTTAGGGACAAAACTATGTTAATAGACAACCGATACAAGGAAACACAACACCTCAATAACACTCTTGGGTGCATCCCAATCATGAACTACCCCAAAAAAACACTATATCAACTAAAACACCATCCTTTGAGATGACATGTCCCACGAACTGGACCTCTTGAATCCAAAAATGGCTCTTTGAGAGATTTCAATAATGTTAGCTATGTTTGAGTGCATCCATGACCATCCTAAAGTGTATCACATGATCCTCATATGATGATAAATACACTAGAATGTCATCAATAATGACAAAAAATAACTAGTTTATGAATGGAGAGATGATTCAGTTCATGTGTACCATGAACACTGTTGTGTTGTTCATCATTCCAAAAAACATCACCATGTACTTCTAGTGACCGTAATGACATATGAATGTCATATTCGGTAAATCATCATCTCGTACTGACTGCTGGTGATATCTCGACCCACGATAAAAATTTGAGAATCATCGCTCACCTTTCAATGTATCAAATATGTCACTGATCCTTGGTAGTAGATACTTGTTTTTCACTGTTACATTGTTAAAGCGATGATATTTCACACATAACCCCAAGATCATTCCTTTTTTCATGGAAAAATATTGTGGTTTCTTAGGGTTAAACATTTGTTATCATAAATACCTTATTCTACATGTCCTCAAACTACACCATCATCTCACAAAGCTCTACAGGAGACATTCGATGTGACAGTGAAGATATTGGTGTCGTCCTAGGGTGTTGATCAATGTGGAATTCTATCTCTCTATGGGGAGGTATACCTGGAACATCTCCAGGAAAGAAATCCTCATAATCTACCATCACTATATGAAATTGAGGACTCATAACATCCAATGCACTAAGGGTCGGGTTATCCAAATGATGAGTAAGCAGTTACACCCTCCACTACAGAAGTCCTGAGGCACTATATGGATTTCCTTTTCACTGAAAAAGGAAAACATGGTTCCATCACTATTGACACACCACACTGTTTACACACAACTATCTATCTGAGCATGAATTATGGACAACCAATCCATATCACGAATGAAATCAGAAGGTATTGATTACAATACCAAGATATCCTAATAAAAAATCTCACCTCCAAGAGTCTGTTCACACTATTGGAACCGATGTGTGATCATTGATTCTCCTCTAGTAACAGTCTCCAAGTGTAAGGGTCAAGTCAACTATTCAAACAGAATTTCTATGTCTCGAAAAATACATGTGACAGTAATAGATTGAAGAGAAACTATGTTTATTAATACTGAAAATAAATTATAAAATAAAAATATAGTACCTCATATCATCCATAGATCCTCAGAGTCATATGCCTCCATATCTTGTAGTGAGCCCTTTCACTATAAACAATCCCTCTAAGAATGGCGTGGACCACCTAGGGGTGGTGGATGTAATAGGAAAAGCCTCCAACCACCTCTTACTTCCATGTCAACCATTCTTCCATGTCCAACACCCTATGGACCATGCAGCTCTTACCTATTTCTATGTCTCAGTGATCCATTGACCATCTCTTGATTAGCATCACGATGGATTAGGAAATCTCAAGCCTGATGTCACCGATCATCAGAAGAGAAACACCTCATATCCATTAGATGATTCAAGACACATTTAGATTCTTACACCATTGAACCTAAGTCCTAAGATCACTTCTTTATGCATCTAACCCACTTAGATCTCTATGATTGGTGTTGGTATACCGACTACTAAGGTCTTAGCTACCCAATTCCCACTTCTGGCTCCCACTACTAGTGTCTACTCTGATGAAAAACATTCTACCAACAGGGATCACTCAAGTACCTCAGCATAGGTGGAAATTCTAAGGGATACACTGGTGCCCAGATGTCTCAGCATAATCCCTTCTCGAAGGCTCAATCACTAAAGATATCTTATTGTAACATCTTAAAGGATTAGTTTTAGAGATTAGTAAACTTCAGTAAATACTCCTCCACAAACATACATCACATTGTAGATACATAAACTCATGTATTGATACCAATCACAATGTCGTCAGATAAAACTCCTCTATGAAGAGACTCTTAATGTATGTCTAGGAGAGAGATGTCCTATCATGTGACTATGTCACTAAGTTCCTCCATTGCCCCATATATCCCTAGAGATGACTAGTTGAAAGTACTACAGTCTGATTGACATACATACTCACAAGGAGGAAAACATGGGTGACTATCTCTAGACAGTCCTCATTCACCAAGGGGTCTGGGTCACCCCACAATAAGGGAGGTATCATCCTTTGAAACTTGTGAAACACAATTAGATTTCATGTATCATAATCTATAATTTATGGAACTATATATTACTCAATGAGTGGTGGTATAGCTGGTAAACCAATTGGAGGTTCAATATCTAGGAAAAGACCCAACGCCAATGCCTTTTCACTAGGAAAATCATCCTCAAGATCAGACAGTTGAATCAGATCTATTTTTCTACAAAGAGGCATCCTAAAATAAAAAATGATGTAGGAAGGTCAGTAAAGTATATCTGGGGAGATGACTCAATAAGTAAATGAAAAAAAACCATTATTATATGATTCATATACCATTTTATTCCCTACAATAAGTGTTCTCATGTTCAAGTCAAAAAGCGGGTGATTAAAGTCTTGGTGTATGGATACATAGGCCACCACACAAACACTTGAGTCCCTGTACTTAAAGAAAAAATCAAAACTATTAACATTCTTCCCTAAACTAATCTCATAAACTCATAATACTAATGTATAACTGACCGTTCATTTAGTACTCTATCATGACCTGATGCACCGTGGTTCGACCCATGTCTACCCAAATCCCGCCTCAAATTGTCCAGGGGCTGGAGACTAGTACCGACTAGGTATATCCCACAAATAAATGAAATTATTAAAAATTACCATTGCACATGTAGACATATCTATGGAAATACAAGTAGAAATGTAATTAAACTACAATAATAAATGTATAAATATAAGATCCCACAACTAGAGTATGAGATGATGTAAATGAGTTTTAAAGAGGAAAAAATACATTCCCACCATAAAGAGTCTATAACAAAAGTCAAACTAAAAATGTAATGAATACAACCTACTAAAAGAGTGAGTAATAATTCAATGGTATGGTAATTGTAAAAAACCGAGTCTTACAACTATATATATGATCCTCACGCTCCCTATCATCTAAGGAAAATGTAAAAAGGGTTGGCGTCTATAGAGGACATGACAGGTGTGGCCGGAACCTATGCATGTGTGAGTATAACAATACTACGTAGGAAACCCTGAGACATTAAACATGAAGCATCATGGGTAGTTATCTCAATTAAATATATAAAAACATATGTATAATAGAACAAAAAAGAACCCATATATACTCATGAGAGACACCACACTATCAGACAGTCACAACCAACTACCATCCATGTGATTCTACTCGGAGAATGCTCATTCCATTAGATCCTACTCCACGAACCATGCTATCATTAGAGACACTTAACGAAGAGTTCTAGCTCATTTGGGCCCCACCAAAAGGTAATACATTGGTCTAAAAGACTACGATACACATATATGGGGTCATGTCTAGAACTACTGGGGGACAACACAAGCCCAAGATGGATCAACCCACTACATAGGGTATTGTATGTCAACAATTCCACAAACCGAACTGATGTGGCCTACAATATTTAGGATCAATTACATGCTCTAGGAGATCCTTCAGATTCCACTAAATCCGACTAAGGATGATAGATGATATGTCTCTAGTATATATGAAAGATTCCACAACTCTATCTGAGACTCTACCACTATATGGGATTACAATCCCGTGATTTGAATGTAATTTTACATTTTACCCTCGAGGAAAATGGACCAACGGAGTGCACTCAACCTAGACATGGTCAAACTAGAAAAATGAAGAGCCTCAATTAGTCTTGATGGGAGTAAAAACATATCCCAGGGGTACATGACCTTTCTAGCTATCCCATGTCTTGCCCATGTGGAAGAGCCTCACACGATATGTAATCTATATAGACATGGTGTGTAGAAATATATACATGGAATGTTGAGACCCATGGTATCCTGAAAATATTTCTTATCCATGTATGTGTACTGAATCCATTTCTGGGTACCAGACCATGTATGCCAAAACATGTTCATTCATAATTACAAAACATTCCATCTAGCTGTTTAACATCACCCATGTCTATGTACTTTCAAGAGTATACAATGAGTGAACCGGGGAGGTTCACATGCCATATGATAGGGGTCATGCGCCGTGTGTTCTTCATATTCCTCCCAAAACCTTACCCACTATTTAAGGGTCCCCACATGGCAACTACCATAGGTTACACCCCGTGTGTTACATGATTCTCTATAATCCCCGGTTTTCCCTCTACATAGTGTCCATGTTTCCACTACAATTAAATGCATATTCAGTTAATCTGAAACACATGAATCTTCTATGGATGAGCCTCACTGTCCATGAGTAACAAACTCCAGCTGAGGAATATGGTCAGAAAATCAAATTTGTTCATTTGATTTGACTTCCACATACTAAGATCACAAATCAAGGGTTCCCAAACCACTTTGATATGTTAAATTCTATCATTTTCTATCCCCATTGGATCATATAAAGTCCAGATCTATAATAAGATATCATTTCCCCATGAATAGTGTATGAAATTATAGATATATTAGGAGGGTGTTTAATCGTGAACCAAGATTTCACCAACAATGAAAAAGAAAAGAGTGAGAAAAGAATAATGAAAAACCTTGAGGAATGAACCACATCTGATGTTTTTTAGCCTCAATTTTATTTTGTAAGAATAGTAAATGAAGAGGACTGAATAATCTTGAGGAATCATGCTAATAATCCCCACATAATAAACCCTTTCCACAAAGCGATTAATCCGAAAACAAATCCATTCATCTGTTGATTTGTGTTCATCAGAGAAATTAAGAATGAGGAATATCATAATCAAAACACATGACCTAACTTGATACAGTTAAATCATTGAAGGAGAATGATAGTTGTCTAATCATTGTTGCCAAGATCCATCAAATCATAGATACAGAAATGTTTGATATTTGATTCCATCATCGCTCATTCGAGATAATTCATTAGGAACTTGTGGAAATAGTGTTTTAATTATTAGAGAAATGATGCCAATTTTATTTATACCGATGAAAAATGTTTTTATGGGAGGGTTTTGCTTTTAGTTTTAATAGAAACAGTTTTAAAAAATGTTATATATGCTATTTTTGGGGTTCGTTTCAGAAAAAACAGACATTGAAAATAAATGAATATAAATTTTTCATCAGTTTTGTAAAAAAATAACATGAAAAAAATTATTTTCGGTGTCCGTTTTGAAAAAAAAACAATGCTGAAAATATTTTTTTAATTGTTTTTGGATTCGTTTATGTAATAACTAGCACCAAAAGTCCTTATAAATCACCCATTATATGGAAATCCTTATTTTTTGGATCTATGAATCCCTCTGCTCATGAAGAATCCATCCCAAATCATGACACTTTAAAGGGAACCCAATGATCTCGAACTACATTGATGTCAAATTTTCTTTGATTTTCACGATATAAAGTCTCTATTCATTATCTTCACCATTTACTTTATCATCAGGGCATTAAATTATTCTCGAAATAATATTTTGGACCTAAACTATGGATTTATTTTAGTTTTTGTTTCATCTCTAATGTTTTTTTAAATCATTTTAATTTTGATCTTGCAAGCAGTGTTTATTCATACAATGCATTGAAGGGATGAATTTCAGATTTAGGATCGAGGATAATTTGATTTATGAATTTTGTATGTGGTTTTTTTAATTTGGTGTGTTGTGTGGTCATTATTTTTAATAGGTTTCTCCAAGGTTTTAGATTCTCATTTTATGTAGAAAACCTCATAAAAATCTATTGTTTCAAGTGTATTTATTCCCTGATATTTGTTTGGTTTTTTCATATCAATATTTTCATTAACATTAACATGTGTTAAAATTTTTGGATGGTAAAATGTAAAATGAAGTGAACTTCTTGATTCACCCCCTTAAAAGTATCACTATTGTTTTCGAACATTATCACATATATAATTCTATATGATTCACTGAAACTAAATAAATTCCCTAAATAATTCCATGTGATGTATTCATATCACTTTTGTGACATGATAATTTTTTTATAACACCCATGTTTATGAATGTTAAAAAACTCAATATTATTAAACACTTATTTCAATAAAACCATTAATTGGTTCTCCTTTATTCATGATATATTTTATCCCATGATATCTCTATATATTCATGATGAATATAATATTGAATATTAGAATGTACTTTATTACCCTATGTAATATCGTTGTTATATATATATATATATATTTAAAGTCTACTAATCCTAAAAATCATCAATTAAGTGGTTATTATTTTTATTGATGGTTTTGTAGAAATAAAATATGTCTGAATAATTTTTTCCAATGTATTTTATTAGAATATATGGTAAAATATATTATAAATATAAATGTAGAACATCAATTACTATTGATACATAATTTCATAATTTGATTAACCAGGTTACTTTAATAATAGTCAAAGGATAATTACGTCCACTAGTAAACCACCACCTATGGAATCAAAATTCATAATTATAAGAAATCTTTATATTTACGAAGAGTATTATAACCACTATTAAATAATACAATAAGATATAAATAGTTATTAATTTATAGATTATAACACTATTATGTTTATTATGAGTACTAGATCACTTTATATATTACATTATTTAATTAATAAGGTTAAAAGAGTTCATGAATTTTATTAACTCTTACTGTATGCCCAACATAATTAATCAACATCTTATAATTTATAACAAAATGATAAAAGATATCATAAATTAATTTAATTGTAAAAAAATTAATGAAACATGTCATAAATTCATATAGTAGTGACATGATCAAAATTTTTAAATATATTACATGTTATATTCTTCTTAGATGTATATGTGATTTATATGTCAACAATTTTAATGTAATAGAACTCTACTATAATGACAACTGGTTAAATACCCAAATGGTATGAATGATTATGTAACATCATATGTCGATACAGATCTTATTGTTATAGTATTACATAATCCTGATTAGTAACTATATAAGAGTATTAATGATGTTTTTAATATATTAGAGGTGTACTACTGATATGATATAATTCTATATCTATTAGAAATAGTGGGTTTCACATGTAAAATATGCCACTTTGTTGTAAAAACTATGTAAAACGAACTAATAAACGAATGCAATCTTCAATACTTTTGACACACACAACACCAAACAAATGTAACAACTGTGTAAAATGAACAAATAAATATTATATTATTTAAAATAATTAAATTAAATTATCAATAAAACACATGTGTTTAATATAAAAATAAAATTTTTACTATTTGTAAATGTGTTTCATATATGATGTTTTCTATCTCATTATAAATAGATTTTGATAAATTTGTCTCCATTTATAAATTATCAATATATATATATATGATTATACCTTTTAATATATTCCCCAATTATATAGCAATATTAGTTAGTTGATCATAATTTTTTAAAATTATGAAGAAACACTAATATATATAAAAAATGAGTATATGAATTCTTGGAATTTTCTAAACAAAATATTTAAAATATTTGTTTTCTTTTCTATCCATGTGTGAGGTGTTTGAATATAAGAATGTTAAACTCTAGATAAATCATGGACCATCTAATTTGTTATAGTTTTAGACTTCATTATACGCGTTGGATCTGGCATGGTGAATGAACAGTAAATTCAATAGATAATGTTTATAACAATATTCATAATGTGACAGAGGATCGTATTGAAAATTTAATTCTTGATTTATTAATTGAAAACTTTGAAAAAATAGAGTGTGTTGAACTATTGGATAGAGATTCTGAGAATCCATTATTCTTAGGTTGTAATAAATATTCAATGTTATCATACATTCCGAGACTGGTAAACTTGAAAGCAAGTAATGGTTGGACTGATAAAAGCCTCTCTAACTTACTTTTTCTTTTAAAATAGCTACTTTCATATGTAAATAAGATTCCAGATTCCAATTATGAGGTGAAGAAAATATGATACCCAATGGTATTGGGGTATAAAAAGATAGATGATTTTCCTTATGATTGTGTGTTGTATGGTCAAGCATATAAATTTTTATCAAACTGTACTACATGTGGAAAATGACCCTATAAGATAGATAAAAAATTCAATTAAGAATAATTCTTAGGTATTGACATATAACCTCATGCTAGATAAAATAATATCTTCCAATAACCCTTTCATATAATTTCAATAAATTATGTCTAATTCATTTAATGGTGCCGAAATCAAATTTCCTACAAATGAAATTTGGGACCTTACAATAATTTTACATTTGATGTGTCTATTTTGAAATACAAATGATGGAAAAATATTAAGATTAAATTCAGATGAACATATATCTGATGGTAAATTACATCTCCCTACTAACACAACATAATGGATGATATTTGAGAATCAATTTCTTAATTTTGGATGTGTAGGCTGAAATATCAGAATGGGAGTGTGTACATATGGAATGAATCCTTATCCGAGCCTAAGTACCTGACACAGTTTTTTCCCTATTTTGTTGATAGTTTACAACTTATCCCCACATATATGTGTGAATAAAAAATATGTTATGATGATATTCATGATTTCTGGACCAAAATATCTAGGTAACGATATTGATATGTGTTATTCACCATTGATTATTGATTTGAATGTTCTAAAGGAGGTAGGTGTAAGTGTTTTTGATTCATACAAGAACGAGTATTATATTTTTCATGCTATGATAAGATCAGTATAAATGAATTTCCAGAATATTGATACATATATAGACAGAGTGTTATGGGACATGAATCTTTTCCAATTTGTGATGATGATACTTTTTATTATCAATTCTAGAATAGAAGAATGACAGTGTACATGGGAAATTGATGATTTTTTTGAATTGATCATCCTCATCATAGATTGAAAAACGAATTTAGTGATTTATAGGAATACAAAATTCCACCACAACCATTATCAGTTCATGAATATTACAATAGGGTGAAAAATATTGATTTTACATTTGGAAGAAAAATTTGTTATGTTCCACAAAAAAATATCAGGAAGAAACAATCTATTTTTTTTAAATACCTTATTATAGATTTTTAGAGATAAAACATAACATTGATGTTGTACATGTAAAAAAAATATTTGATAGTTTTATTGAAACATTATTAGAAATAAAAGGAAAAAAATATTGATTGAATTCAACATTTTAATTGATATCAATTGGAATATTTTTTGAGTTATCTTCTATTATTAAAGAAAACAGAACATATTTACCTCTGGATTGTCACACATTAATCAATAATGGGATATTGAATTTTTGTCAGTGTTTGTATGTTATAAAATTACCTAGTAGATACTATTCAATTGTGAATAATTTCATGTCAGTAGAGGATTACAAATTAATAGGTATGAAATTTCATGACTGTCATATATTGATGCAATAACTACAACCAGTCGCACTGCATGTTGTATTCTTATCTGCTGTCAGAAAGACTATCATCAGGTTATTTAATTTTTCAAATAAATTTGTATCAAAGTAATTAATCCAAATATGTTTGTTGAGTTATAGTATGAAGCTTATCTTATACTTTGTCAATGTGAAATGTATTTTCACCTACATTTTGTGATATAATGGTTCATTTGGTTATTCATCTAGTATGTAAGATAAGAATATGCGGGCCTGTTTATTTAGGTTGGATGTATCCTTTGGAAAGGTATATGAAAATTTTAAAGGGATATGTTAAAAATACTTATCTATAGGAGGCCTTTATTGTTCAAAAATATGGTTCAGAAGAGTTGATGGAGTTTATACTGATATTTGTATGAAGTCGAGAATATCTATCTCCCAATATCTCAACATTTGATAGTTTATAGTGAAGGTAGAGGGATTCATGGTTTAAAGTTAAGGTTCATTCCATGAGATGAAGTGATGTAGGAACATTTATATATTTTGAATAGAACTTATGATGTTGAATCAAATATATCATCACATATTGGTGAATTAAAGATATGATATAAAAAAGAAATAAATATTGTTTGATGATTGAGTATAAAGAGGCATTTGTTTCATGGTTTAAAGAAAATGTGTGTACAAAATATATCTACATCTGAAATGCTGAAATAGTTGGTATGGGGACTATCTATTAATGTGATAACATGGATTGGTTTTTATATTAAGGGTTACACATTTCACCAATAATTCTAGATTACAAGAGTGCTGTTCAAAACAGCGGTGCAATGGTTATCGCTGAAGTAGTTCATTTTTCAAGTGAAATGGATAAAAACCAAATTTCTACTTTGTGGAAATATTTTGGAGTTCTTGGGGATATAAGGAAAATTGACTATAAAAAATTTTGAGCCATTGAGTTTAAGTGAAATTGGGTTGATAAAAATAATGGTTTGAAACATGATTATTACAGATATAAACTGGTTTATTTGGAATGATTTAATTACAATAAGGAACCATTTATCATGAAGACATATAAAGAGCATATATGTTTTGTCATTGATCCATAAAATGACCAGTGATCCACCATTTTTCATGAAAAAAGATACCATTTGTGTAATGAGAATGATGATGATGATTTTATTGATTTTCATGAGGCTTATTCATCTATTACAAGATTTCCAGATGATTATAATTACTACAAGGTTGAAATTGTTCATATAGTACGTAATGATCATAATTAAGGAATATGGGGAAACAATAAATTAGTATCCTGATTTTTATGGCAATTATATATACTTTTTTTGTTTTTTAAAACATACTAATGTGTTCTTCTTTATTTAATTTTTTTAATAATTGAATTTTCTAAATAATTAGTTTTCTAATAATATGCCGGTACAAAAAAATTTCATTACACATGATTGTGTCAATGTCAAATACAGAGAGAGAGAGGAGTTTTTTTAGGTATATCTATTTTTTATATAGTTAATTATTTAGTAATATACATATTTAATGAATGAAAACACTAATTTTTTTATTTTTTCTGCTGGCCTACTGATGTGTCCTGAGCAGATAAGACTTCACCAGTTATGATATAGAAATCAGGTTCTCATATTGATAAATGTGGTATTAGACATATACCAAAACTATATTTTTATTATGGAGATGAAAGGATAGATATTCATTTTGATGATAATAATAATGAATCTATCCCCAATGCAGTTTAGTTTATCGGTTTTATATCATTTCCAAGCCTTTGTAGGATTAGAATTTTATAACCTAATTAGAAGTCCATGAACAGGATTGCAAAACAGCAACTTTGGGAGGTTTTAAGGGTAAAATATCCCAATTGATTTATTTTATATCATTTTTAATGTTAAATATTATAAATGACATATTTCATTTATTCAATTATACATAGCATTAAATTTTGAGGAAACAAAAGAAATAATGAACATAAATACCTCATTATTGGGGGTTCGATGGAGATATTATAAAACAAAACTATCAAAATATTATGTTCTTGGAATGAAAATATTTGAAATCCCATGAATTATGTATATATATATATAGATGCAGATACAAGGATGAAATTTGTTGACACTCATCATGAAGATAAACTTCAGGTATGATTATTAATTTATATTATAAAATTTATTATATATTTATCTAATTACTAATTAGTTAATTTTTATGTGACATGCCTCTAGGATATCTCATCAAGAGATCAAGTTGAAAAATATATACCCTCATATATTATCATGTGGAGGGTATCCATATTTGGCGAAAAAAATGATTGAAGAAAAAATTGAAGAATTATGAGATCGATCTAGTTGTGGTTCAGAAGAGGTTTAGTTTGGTCCTCCATATCCTCCCACTCACCCTGAAAAATGTAAACTCGTGATTTTAATGAAAAAATGAAAAGTATCTTATATACGATTCTCTTCATGTCCCAGATAATATTATAAACAAATATTATTTATTTGTCTTAAATTATTCTATTTTATATATTATTAACACATATATAACTTTTTCATTAATCATTTCAGGATGACCTTCTAGATCAATAGAAACATGGTTCTTTTACTGCTTAGTGTAGGATAGACATCCTAGACAATATTTAGGAAAGGCAAAAGACCCCAGTCATGCTAGGGGTATCCGGTAGGTGATAGTATTCAAAAACTTTTTGGTCAGAGTAAGAAATTAAAATACCTAGAAATAGAATCCTTAAAAGTCGAGCTGAAAGATATGAAATAGTCTGTGAGGGATCAAATTCATGTATCCATGAAAAAGTCCTTGTTTGAACACTTCGTAATATTGTCACAATATTCATTGCCTTCAGAGCAAGCCCAGCCTACTGAACATGCTTACTTTGATCCTCCACCTCCATCCAGTTGGACTACCCTGCCTAGCCTGCCCAGCCTAATTACTCTGATCCTCTACATCCATCCTGGTCAGACTATCCCACATAGAATGCTTATTTTTATCGTCCACCTCCATCCCATATGGACTACTCTTCCCAGCGTGCCTACTCTGACCCTCTATCACCTCGATCGGACCAAACAGTATATTATGAGTTGTTTTCTAGAGAACCCAATATACATTTTATTTCTTTTGGAATCATATAATTTTTGATGGATTCTATAAATCACCATCCTATGAAGATGGGTTATTTAAGATTATCAGTACTTTACATTACTGATCATAATACTCTATTTCCATATTCTACAGCATAGATTAACAGATTGGGGATTGTCTCAGTTGTTTTTAGTTTGTAAAACTTCTATTATTTATTATATTTCTTATGAGGTATGTTTTTTTTAAATATGAATTACATATTATTGAAAATAAATTATAATTTTTCATGACATTTAACATATATAGGATTATCTAAAAAAATCACATTTGAAACAACACGTTCCAAAACAATCATCGATATATACTTTTGATATATCTTATGGGATAATATGATTATCTCATGATTCTTCGTCCATGAATAATATCTATGGGTTTTGAATGACATCCAATTTAAGTAAAAAATATTATCTATTGATATTATTCAAATAAAATATCATGAATATAGTTGATCATGAAGATCTCATCTTGAATGTGTTTTATTTTTTTTTCTATATATGTAAAATGATATTTGAATTTATTTATATTTAATAAAAATATATTCTAAATTATCTAACAATATTTACTATTTATGTTTGTTATCTGAAGACACTTATTATACCAAATGATATCATAACCATTTTTAGTTTTATAGATCTATATTAGATTTCAATTGATGTGTAAATTGTGATAATTTCTAGTAGTGCTTCATATATACGTGAGAGATTATAAAATACGATGATTGGATTTTGGTTTTTTCTATTTCAGGATAAGTAATAAGAAAAACATAATTAGTAACTAATGATCAATATAATGTCATTAATTTTTATTTTTGGTATTATAGGGGTGATTGGATGTTATCCATATTTTTACCAAGTGAATGCTCCTTACATTGGTTTTCCTCTTTATCAAATAGAGTTCGAAAATGTTTTTCCAACTTTTTATATACATATGTTTATTTCATAATCTCATTATATTTAATTATAATTTTATATACATGTATTATTAGTTAATATATGTGAAAATGAATTTCATGGAAAAAATTTAACAAAAAACGCATGTCGATAGAGAAACCAAATGTAATCAATTATGTGAAAGTAACGGTAATTATTTTTTTATTAGATATTGATCTAATGTTTTGATATATATATATATTATTAGGTTAATTTTTTATAAATTTAGTGTCTTCGTCAACAAGGAAAAGTTGAATATGGGTAATAAGTTCTAGGATTCATGTACGAGATAATCACAACCAGGGTATATACTGAATTTCATAAGGTTATTTATATTAATATTTTTTTTATTCTCAGTCATAGTATTATATTTGTAATCTAATATCATTCAATGTCATTTTATACATTTAATGATATAGAGTTTTGTACCCACACTGAACTTACCCATCTTAAATATTTATTTATGATCTATTTGTGTAGTCTGATTACGATTTGAGGTATGTGTATTCTAATGTTTATGAATAATATATTACAATATTCTAATTACAAGTGATCAAAAAACATGTTATTTTGTAATAATAATTGTTTTAAAACAATGATATCAAATAAATTCTTCAACAATAATGAACGATGAGAATTTTGTAAATTCTCGGTATGTATATTTGAAATCATCTTTATAATAAAATGCATTGATATTTTTTTGGATAAATAGATTAAATGATATATATTTTTTTTGTTTTTAGTTTATGAGTACTATAATTAGTTTTTTGTATATTGTGTTTCTATTACACGGATTATGATAATTTGGGTAGTGTTATATTTTTATTTATCTATTTTTTAACGTTAAACATCGGTTTTCATAAAAAACGACATCAAAATTATTTAAAAAACCATATAGGTTTTTATGAAAACTGACATCGAAAATCATCCACATGTGGGGTTTGTCATTAGTTTTCATTAAATTATATACTGGAAATTGAGCACCTGCTATTTTTTGGCGTCCATTGTTAATAAAACATATTCTATAAACCGACATCTATGTGCGTTTTAGTGTCAGTTTTCAAAAAAACAGATGCTGAAGATTGATTTTCTACATTGGTTTTAGGCAGAACTGATATAAAAATCTAGTGCTGGGGATTTTTTATATATTTTTTTGAAAAAATAATGTTGAAATGTTATTTTTTACATCTTCATTAAATACGTTTGTTAAAACCCAACATCAATAATTAAAAAATACTTCTTTAAATCTATTTTTTCACCAGTGACGGGTCCTCTCTAACAATTCTTCATAGAATTCAAGGGTTATGATTCTAATCATATAACTCTAATATAAATATATATTTAATTTAATTTAAATCATTATGTCAACACATAGATTAAAATAATTTTATTAAATAATTCTATTTATTTCATGCCTAGGAGAAATTTTTCACCAACAGCCCACACCGACAAATTTTAGGTCGCGCCTAGGGTAAAAATGCAATTCTAAAATAAAAGGTGCCCACATATTTATGAAATGTACACCTTTTTAGGAGTTATTATGATTATTATTGAAAACCAAACTCACATACAATTTAATATTTTAATATTTCAAAAACATTTATTCTGGGCACACTGGGCCTTGGAATCACACGATGTTTCAGTGGTTGGCCTAAAAATAAATCCATATAATATTTATATAATAATATAAGAAAAATCCAAGACTTTACAATAGAATACCTCCATCTAACATGGAATGTATCTCTTTAACACTTATTATTTTAAAATCAGGAAAAATATTTTGAGGAAGTTCGAAATAGATATAATAAGATAATAACATGGTTCATTTCCTGGAAGGTTTGTTCATGGATTAAATAGGTTTAAAAATTATTAATGTATGGTAGGTCTATGGATAATGGGTTAAATATAAGTTTCCATAATCAAAATAAATTTCATTATATTCAGACATACCATTGAAAAGATTCCTAGAAAGTTCTCGAATAGAATAAGACAAAGTTTCATAAGAATTATAATTTAGAAAGAATGAGAAATATTGGTCTTAGAGTATGTCTCAAGAATAATATGACTAGATAGAAAATTTACTCATGGAATTTCATAAGAATAATTATGTCAATTAGTGAAAATACTTAATTTTAAAATTATGGAAAAAATTTATAAAAATTTCATACAAAAATATCAAACAGTATCCTCAAATTATGATTTTTCAAATCCTAATCTAAATTCTTATCCCTGATAATTATTTTCCCCATTTTCCTCATCCAAATGTATTGAAATTGAAATTTGAAATCCTAGCATGGAAATTATCCTAGACAGTTCATGTCTCATGTTATTGTTGAGTAAATAAAGAGTAAAATCTGGGCATGCAATTTTAAGTTAAAATATATAAAAAAATTAAATGTTTGGAATAAAATTGAAAAATACATAATTTAAAATCATACTCCCCTTTCAAATGATGTTTCAACTCAGTTATTTTGGTTCTTCATACACTATATTCATGAGGTAAATGGACTATAGGAGGTGTATTATCTAGATTTCAAAATGTGAATGGTGTTTATGATATGTATGGGCCGTGAATATTTATCTTGATCAATCATATGATTTATTCTTTCTAGGGTATTTATATTAAGGGATGTTTAAAATAAATAGGTGAAATCCAATTCCATTATTAATGAATTTTGAATGATTTTGGGTAGAGTTCATTCATTGCACTGAAAATAGATAATATAAATTTAAAAAACATTGGTTTCTTCTTGGAATAACTTTTTTTTACATTTATTGACTGAACTTATCTATTTTATCTTTATATTAGCAAATAATATATTGGAAATATTGTACATAGTTGAGGATGATAAATGGTCTCAACTGTGACCTATCAATGTATGCCATAGCTTATCTTTTCTCTCTAAAAATATTTACTATTTAAAATGATATAATATCTTTCATTTTTATTCATTCAATAAAAAATTTAATCCTAAGTCCTGAAAAAATCAATTATAGGTCATGTACTATGTATAACTATTTTAATTTCTCATACTTTGTGGTATCTGTTTCCACTCTATTATTAGTATTTTGAATCGCCATATTCTCTTTCTTATATTTAATTTTTTTTGTGGATCTTCCTCTTTCACAAGAGTAGATTTCTCATTAACCTCTTCAATTTTAATGATACCCTAAATTTATGGTATTTTTTTAACTAAACACTCATTTTATCTTAGAAATTCCCGTTTCATTATCACTAGAAGGATATTGAAAATTATTTTCTCACAGCCAGATCTCAAACAAATTTATCCCTTTATAGGTTATTAATTGTGTGTCATTGGACTGAAATGTAAATCCCAAAATGATTTTTTTATTCACGTTTTCTATATCAATCACTAAGAAGTAAATTTCAAATTTACATTTATTATCTTTGATCAAAATATAATTAATTAACTCTCATTGATTTTTCACTCGCAAGTCATCCAGTAAAAGTGCAACTCTTTCGGGCATCATTATATTCATTTCGGGGCTCTTGTAAGTGGGTTATGATAAGATTTAATACTCACACATAAGTCACATAATTATTTCTCAAATCCATTAGCTCTGATAATGAATGGAATCAAAACACAACATGTATCTTTCAACTTATTTGGTAGGTACATTGAAATAATCACATGTGAGTGGGATGGTTCCAATGTTTTCCAGCTTATTATTATTTATTACAATATATTTGATTAATTTTTTTATAAGATATAATGTTATTAATATCCTCATCCAATGGAATATAAATATGAAATCTTTTATGGTGTTAGAAAAAAATAAACTTTTTAGATTTATTTTTATTTTATTCCATTTGATTTCAAAAAAGTCACTCTAATCTAGAATTAAAATGGTTCTTTATTTTATATTCATCATATACATGTCAATAAATTATATCAAATTCGTAAATTATTTTTTTATTGTACATTTCCTTGTTAGGGATGATCTTAGATGATTTTTCCACCCCATTAAGAAATGAATTTCAAATCACAAGAGATCACGTCAAGCTATCCTGGAGGTACTCTTATTGGTATATCCCTATGTTTCTTTGTGATTTTGATTACTTAGAATTCAATATTCTATAGAGAATATATCTAATATATTGAGTATTACATTATCTATTTTATGGATGTAATTTAATATTCTATGTAATCCATCAGTTCATTGATAACATCCCTAGTGTAAGTAATGAAATGAGCTAATGTCTCCTCCTGTGTGTGGACATAGATATGAAGCGATGGTCTGTGATGTGCATGACGAACTGACTCTCTATATGGGTAAGCTTGGATTGTTACATATGAAATCCTATAAAATTATTACCAAAATTATAATTATCATAATCAACCCCTTCTATAGACATACTTGGGTGTTGTTGTTTCATATCAGTCATCGTTTCCACTTTTTATCATATGGATTCTATCAAGTCCTTATTGTTGTTGATCACATGGATTACTTCCCATTACATCCCTTCAATATTCCATTGGAAGATTTTTTTTCTAATTCATCATGTGGGATGTAACTCTCCTCATGTGATTTAATTATTATTGATCCTCCAGGCACAACATCCAAGACTAACCTATTTCTATATGAATAAACCTTAAAAAAAATTGGATCAGTATCCATATATGTATACTTTGATGAGGTATTTAAGGAGTAATTTATTTGAAATGAACCCATTTAGATTATAGTAAATCAATTATAAATTAACAAATGTTCATATTTTTTATAGAGATCTCCCTAGATTTCAACACATGCAAGAAGAAATAGAGACTGATCATTGATAGCTCATCCCATGTGCTGATGAAATGTGATGATAGACATTGTATCTAATCCTAATCTCACTCTCGTAAATTTTTTTGTAGAGTTTTTCTTTCACTAAATTTTATTGAAACATTTTGGAATTGGAAAGAGATTCAGAGCTCAAGGAAGTTTCCTAGATGTGAATTCAGATCTTCACATGGAAGTCTAGTGATTTTCAGAATGTTTACTATCATCAATATGATGGTAGTTTTGATCTCTAAATTATTTACAATAATGAAAGTATCTATCATTCTCAATTGTAATATTGTGTTTAACGGTATCATGTATTTAGTTAGCATATAAAACCGTGGATATCTTTGTAGAACATCTCTAGAAACATTATTGATCTATGTTTTAAACATGGACGCATTCTCTCTCATCTTTGGGCCTAGTTCAGAATCATATTTGAACTTAATGAAATATTTTCCATTTTCCCGAATATTATAGTTATGAATCAATGATTTTAATATAATTAATTTTTGCACAAAATACACCTTTATATAAAGAAAAAACAAAATAAAGTAGTACAAAAAAAATTATTCGGAAAAATAATTAGAATTCACCCCCAGGAACGATGCTAGTTTTGATCAGCCTTAAAAGAATTATTATTTCATCGTGGTTCTAATGAAAATTAAAATTTTATAAAAACCAAACACTACTATTTAATTTATTATGATATATAATTATGAATATTTGAGGTCTCAGTCAAAAAAATGGAGATATTAGTTACTTCAGGGTTTCAAAAGAGATTATATATTAATGTTTAATTAGTAGGAAAAAAAATTAGGTTTTGGGAATAGTTTTTTATAGTTAAGAAAATTTGAAAAGCACAACAGATTGGTTATTTAGAAATAATATTTAATGAAATGATAGGATTTTAAATTTTTAGGGTTAATGTGCCCTGGTAATTTTGAATAAAATTGATAAATAAATTTTGGGCATCATAGTTGAGGCGAGGTGGATTCAATGGTCATGGAATCCACGCCTCAATGAAGCAATCCCTCTTTTTCCATGACTAAGTAATTTAGGGAGTTTCAGAACCGAGTTTGTCTTGATATAATTTTAAAAATTGGTTACCCTAAATGTAAAAATGGGAATACCAAGTCTGGGGTAACTAGTTTCATAATTAGACAGTTCCATTCATATTTATTAACATATATTCATGATTGAACCAAAAAAATTTGATTATAAGTTGTTAAATAAATTATATAGAACCATGTAAAGGAATTGAATAAAATAAATGCATACAATGGACCCTTATGCCTTTAACTACATAACCCTATCATAAGGTGGATTTTAACCCCCTCATCTTAGTGAATAGAGATTAAGTGGGAAGGAAGGAAATAAAAACATGAATGAGAAGTTGGAGAAGAAAAATTGAGAGGACCAGGTAGTACACGACTTCTAGCCAAAGATTTTTGTCTCTATAAACATTTCATTTAATAAGTATCTTTTATCTCCATTAATAGACATAAATGGTGGTCATTTTTGATTTATGTCATCAAAAACATGACGTAATTTGAGTCTGAGTTCAATCTAGTGTGTTTTATAATAATCCAAACTTTCTATAAATAAATATTATATCATAATTGATTAATATTCAATAAATTATATAATTAACATGCTAGAAGAATATATATGTTTAGTTTCTATGATGATTAGAAATAATTATTCATTCTTTATGAAAAATATTCGAAATATACCATAAATATCTACTGTCATGGAACTCTTCATAGGCGTACCCTACTAAAGACAATCCTTATAACCTGGGGAATGGAAACCTAAGAAATAGTGAGATCAGATTCTTTTTAAGGGTCTGCATGAGATATATCAGTCAATGATCATATGAAATAATTAGATAAAAATATGTGATGATATCTTAACAATAAATTATAATGTTCATACCCAATATGAAAAAGATCATACACATTATTTAGGGAATAAAACATTAAAATTTCAAAATACATGAATCATAAGAGTGATAATTCATAATAACTCAATCATAAAACATACATTCATGTCATAAATGTTTGTTGCATAATAATAATCATATATATAATTTTATATGTGATGTTGAACTTCAAAAACCATCAAATGAGGCATATAAACTGATTCCCCATAATGGATGAAGTACATCAACGTATTTCCCATAATGAATCAAGAATATCAACTTGTTTCCCATAACAGAACAAGATCCTATTATTTTTTCGCATAATGGATCAAGAATATATATTTGATTCCCATAACTATCCCAAGAGATATAATATTTTATATAATTTATTGGGGGGAAATATAGGTCCCAACCACAATATAATTAAAACTACACATATGTGTACAATAAGACAATAAAACATTAAACATATCATAACCCTTGAAAAAATGGGTTTCATAAAAATTGTATCTTTCCATCATAAATATAAAAAATCTAAGTAAAGAAAATTTATCGCATCCCTGAACCATATCCCCAGAAATACTTCATGAGGAATATAAATTTTCTATTTTTAAACAATTTATCTTTCTAAAAAGTTGTTCACTTATAAATAACAAAATTACAATGAATATAAACATGTAAACAAGTAATTTACCCTTCTAATCATTGAGGTTACATGATTTAATGACAATTCGATCATGTCGCATATGTTAAAAAATCAATCCTTCCATATTTTCTGTTGGAAATATCCCAACGAACCTCGTTTAGAAAACAAAAAAAAATGATTCTTTTGAAAATGATATGTTATAATATAAATGGGAAAAAATAAATTTAAATTTTTTTATTTGAATATTAAAAATTATTTTTTATTTTTTAGAAAACCTATACATTTAAATAATCCTTAGTGTAGTCATAAATAATCTAGACTAATAACGATATTATAAAATAAGACATTAACAATTTGGTAACTTTTTAATCACAATCCATACTGAAATAAATTAACATATATTAATACATAAAATAGACATAATATTCATAATATTTAACAAAATATGAAATCATGTTCAGTATATACAAAAAAAGGACTACATATGACACGTGTCCCAAATAAAAAAATGTGAGATAAAAATCCCTTACCTCAAGTCTTAACTATCCTTGTTCATATGCAAACCTCCTATATAATAAATATTGATATATTAACAAATTATTCCATAACCATATATCATTAATACAATTTGTGATTTATTTATCACATATTATCACCTATTTATTAAGAATGTGTTATTAATACCATTGTTCTGGGTGATGTTAACTTCATTTTGAAAGAATATTTCATTATGGAAATCATGGTCATTACACATTGATTATGGTTAAAAAAATTAAAGAAATTAATAAATGGAAGAAAAATTATTTAAATTCATTATATACATATTTATAATCATTCAAAAAATTTTGAAATTTAAAAATGAATTACATCGTTCAGGATGTCGGTCAGCCGTACATACACATGGACGCTGCATTCACATTTTGTAAGATGGAATGAAATAAAGGTAAATAAAAATTCACCATTAAATAATTTTTATTATATCTTTTATAGAATATATATTCCTCATATCCATCCCCCTAATCATCAAAGAAAAAATATATGAAAAATGAATCACAACACTTCGTGGAGGTGGTTGTCCAAACATATGCACGAGTAATGTTAACATTTTCCAACGGTATAGAAGGTTTGTAGGTAGAGATTATAATATAATTTAAGAACAATAGTTATATTGTAATTATAAAATATCACCATTAATCCAATCATAAAAATCATCTACAAAATATGGTGACGAAAATTAATTGTATTGCTATGTGGAGACGATAAGCTATACGCAAGGACAAGAAATACATTCACCTTTTGTTTGATATGAAAGAGGGTGTATAATAATTTTTTTATCATCATAATATCATTAATTATTATTTAGGATAAATAATATATTATTTTATGATATATAAAATATATGTTGAGGAGGTAAAATAGATTATGAAAAATAAAGTCATGGGTTTGGTCGATTACATCATCCTCGAAACGACTCCTGTTGATCACTTTTAAAGGGATCATGGTATAGTCTTTTGGAAAAATCAGAGCCTTTAAAATGTGACAAAGGGTGTTTATAAAATAATTTTATTGGTTAATATCAAAATTTAAGTCTCAATTTTTTTTTGTAAACATGTTAGGGGGTGTCCTTTTATAATTTAGGTGAGGGACACTTTTGTAATTTCTCAAAATATTAAAATATAATATGACTATTATAGAGAAACATTCATACAAAATTTCTATAAATGATCAGGGGATGACATTTTAGAGTATACAATACCCCATTATTCCTCATTTAGTGTTTTTATAATTTTTGAATAATATAAAAATATACTATTTTCATAACATATCATTATTGTCAATTTTGACACAATTCATTACATTGAATTTAATTACATCAAGAAAAATTGAGAAAATAGAAAAAAAACATTAATACATCCCAAAAATTTTATTTTAATCTATGAAATTCATTTCTCCCTTTCATTATCTAAAATTTTCATATTTTTAATATTTTTAATATTGTTAATATCATTTATTTTATTTTTCTATTAATTGAATAATTACTTCATAAGCATTGTGTATGTATTTCAATTAATTATTTAAATATTAAAGATTATAAGTAAATTACCATCATTAATATATCTTATCCAGGTTCAAAATTAATAATAATATTAATTCATAACTAATTTTTTCACTATGTGGACATATAAATCATATTTAAAACTACGAGAGTGACATTTTGGTACTTCATTTTGTTTAAATAATATTTAAGTCATTTTAATGGAAAAATTATAATTAAATAACTCAAATTTAATAATATATTAATAAGGATATAATTTAGTTCATCCAAAATGAATTCGGATGAATAATTATGGTGTTATCACTTTGTTTTATCTTAAATTTACTTGATTTACCCTTTACTAATGTGATAATTTTACAACTGTTACTAATCATTTTGAACAAATATAAAATGGGCCAATTTAACAAATTTGAACATCATGATTTTAAATATAGAACCCATTTTTTAAGATTCAATTTCTATAAGTGGCATATAATTATTTTAATTGAAATATAAAAATACCATTAAAAATAGTTTTCAGAATTTTTTTAAGATTAAATATTCACTGATACAAAAATAATGTATAGCTAGGATTAAAATGAAGTTAATTAAAATAAAAATAATTAAACAATATTTATTTTAATTTGATGAAAAATTAAAATCATTATGATACTTTATATTAAAATAAAAAAAATTATAATGATCAATTTTTTTTGACAATTCAATGAAAATGAAATCTTTTCAGATAAATACCAAAATTTCATTAATTGCCAATTCTGAAATTTTTGTTTTAAAAATAAAATTTATTTTATCAAATATATTTTTTAAATGATCCAAATATTAATTATAAATTTTTCTCCCATAAATGAATGTATAATTATTTTTGAAGAAAATATATTTTTTAAAGAACAAGATGACATTACTAAAGGATGATTGATTAATTCCTAATTATTTATATTGGTTAGTGAATTTGTATATAATTTATAATTTTTCTAAACATATTCATACCCACCAAATTAATTTCAAGGTTTTTTATATCAAATTAAATAATAATATTTTAATAATTTATCGTGGTTCAATTGCGCTCGGTGTTGCATGTTACAACATCCATCGAAGAATTAAAAGTATTTAAACATAAATATATTCTAGAATCTTAGGGTGTTACATTATTTCCCCCCGTAATATATTTCATCCTATTTTTTTCAATAATAAAAGGGGTTTTAGTTTAATATGTTTTTGGTGGAAACTGACATCGTAACAAGGGTTAATAAAAGTTTCTCTTGAAAAAGAAGAAAGGTGGGTATGAAGGTCATATGGGATTACACATACTAGGTTACAAAATAATATAAAATTGTTGGGAAGTGATGATATGGACAAGGTAGAAATGTAATAACCAGAGAACATTAATCCCAAAAATGTGAATGATATTTTGAGTGTTATCAACCACATAATTAGGGAACCATAGAAGTGGAAAAGACTAACAATGTTTCAAAATTGATGGTTATTAGAATATTTTTTAAGTAGTTTTTCTTAGAGTTGAGGCACTCTTTTTCCATATAGAATATGGAGATAAGTAAATATACTTTCTTGAAAAGTATAATTTTTTTCATTAATCAATTTCCACCATCCTCACATATAGTTTGCAAATAATGAATTAGATGATTATTTCATTCCTAATGATATAAGTTCAACTTTTAATGGAAAATGTAATCAAAAAACATATAATATGATAACCCTAATGTCTTTATAAATTAACAAAATCTAAAATGGTTAGAGAAAGTTATAAAATATGGATAGAGACATTAATTTCTAAAACACCAACAATAATTCCCCAAGATTAAATTCGTCCAATCTATAAGTAGTTTACTGTAAAAGCCTTATATATATATATATTACCAAATTCAAGATAAAAAACATAGAATGAAATTCCCTATAAAACAAGAATCAACTTATCATTAATCCAAAAAAGTATCACTTACCGTCAAATAAATAATAGGATAACACCATAGTCATATATTCATTGGATGAATTTAAATAACCTAAATTACCAAAAAACCATTTTGAAAATATTTTTTCGTTCATAAATTAATATTTTTATTTTTCCTCAAATAAAACTAGAGAATATTGAATATATTCATTAATTCTAAAATGCAATAAACATTATCAAATATTACTTAAACAACAATTTCATCAAATCACTAACCAATTTAAATGTTACAAATACCATCCCATCACTTTCAATTGTATCTTTATCCCTACTAAACATTATTATCTCCACATTGGACATATATTATGTGTTATCTTTCCCCCATCATGTCTTTTAAAAAAATATCATATTTCCACTAAATCACCTCTTGGTTATTTATTCTATTAAACACAATATTTCAATTCATTAAATTAAAATTACTAAGGAACAATCCTTATATGTTTCATGATCCTTAAAATCCAACATATTAGTCATAAAACAAATTTAAAACATTATTATTGAATCATAATACATAAGATTATCAATAATTCAACTCCCTATTTTTTCCTTTAACAAGGATTTGTATTATTATTAATTAACACATATTATCATTAATAGGTCATTCAAATTCTATTAATAATGAAATTAAAAACAATTACTTCTACATACATATTGATTCTTTTCTATATATTTCCTCTAAGAAGATTAATTTTAATATTGCATATAATTTTCTAATTTGAAACATCTCACTATTAATGATACCTTATTAGAACCATTCTTCACATCCATTGTGTTTTTCAAACCCATTTAATTTTCCTCGGTATTTACTTTCTCTATGTAATTTTTTCCAGCCCAAAACATATTATTGTTCCTTATAGTAATTCTCATACATTATTCTTCACACATTATTTACATGATGAAAAGTGAAATTTCATTCCGCTATGGATATCATGAATATATTTTTTCATTTTCTTAGACATGTTAAGAAACAAACCTATTTTTGGATTTTATATCATATTAAGATAGTTTTTATTAGGAATAATAACATGGTATCTCCTTCTAGTTTCTGTTTCATTTTGTTTTTCATAAGGTAACTCATTCCTTGGATCATAAAATTCACTAATAATTCGAATCTACATAGTTCTAACTATTATCTATAACCAAAAGCATAGTTTGAGGAAAAATAATAATTATGGGAAATAGAATAATCGTATATAGTGTATGTAAATCATGACATATTCTTTTCAATATATGAAACATGAGGTTATACATAATACATTTGTGAGTGTTATCTATTCAGATGATTCCTAATCGTTCATAAAGAAAATACGGATTAATCCAAAGAATATTCCTTGGGAGTGTCAAACTAGGTGTATTTGTAGAGACCCAAAGCTTGAAGTACATTGACATTACATTACTTTATCTAAATACTTAATACATAACAAAAACAAACACCAAAGGACCATAATAGTTTAGTGTCTTTGGAAACTCAGAACATAATCTTCTAATCATGGTGAATGATCTTCAACATCACCCATAAAGATCTTCCTCTTTTGTTTTCTTACCTAAATCCTCTCTTTAAATCCAGGGGGAAAAACATAAAAAGGGTGAGCTCAAATTATCATTAAGGGTAAACATAGATAACATAAAAGAATCCATAAATATTTGAATGCAAAAACATGAACATAAAATCTAATCATCAAAATCCTGAGAAAAGACATAAATCATGGAAGTACGTAAGGTATATATCATAATGGAACATAAATCATGATAAAATAGACTGAAAATAAAACATGTAATTATTTCAACCATTATGAACATGTTAAGATTTACATAGTATCCAAGGCATTGCTTCCAACACCATCATATTGGACAAAGTCCCTTTCTGAATCGAGTTCTCTCCTCATTTCAGTCCTATAACACTGAACCGGATTAACTTACTGTTCCAGCCATGTCTATCTCATGAGATATAAATATTTACCCAATTCATTGGAGGGAGATATAGGTCCCACCCATCTCATAATGAAACCATTATTATGTGTTCCACAAAATCATAAATCATGCATCATAGCATAACCCATGAAATAAAAATAGGATTAATAATCATCGTGCCATCATAACATAATACATATATTATAAAAGGACTACATTAAAATAATTCCATCAGAACATAATCAAATCAATGTAAAAATATGGATAGAAATAGAACCCTATATTATCTTATATGGAAAATAATGTTTATAAAACGCTTGAACTCCATTCTTGAGGAAAATATCTTTTCTACTTCAAAAATATTTTCCTTTCATAAAATGTCATATAATTTTAAACTAAAAGAATTTGATTAAAAATAAACTTTAAAACTTGTAAAGGAATATTCTTGGAAATAATTTTATATGAAATAATAAAAATCCATTCATTCTTTATAAGATAAAAAAACATTCTTCTCGTACTTTGGCCAGAAAAATCAAAAAGTACCTCGTACTAAAAACGAAAAAATATTCCTTTCATATATTTTACTATAGACTCAAAGAAGGGTAAAATTTGTTTTAAACAATTGAAGTAGGATATAAATAATATTACATATTGAGGAAACATGGATGTGGATGATAAATACAACCTAGTAAATACCATAGTATAAACAATCTCGAATAAAAATGAGACTGTGAGATTTTCCCTCACCTTAGGTCTGATATGATTCGTACATAACCAAAAATCCTGTATAATGATTTAAATAATGTCATTGACTTATTACTGAATCATATTCATTGCTATGATATCATATATGGTTCACTTATGACTTTATATGACCCGTTCTTTTGTAAATTCCATGTTAAAGCAGCGTTTTGGGTAAAATCGTTTTATTTACCGTACGTGTTTGGACTTGTTATTCTTGATATTATTAGTTCTTATATTTTCAATTAAATCATTCCATAATGTAAATAATTATTTATATATAATATATATATTCATTATATATATATATATATAATATATAGATAAATGAAATGAAATACACCGTTCATGGAGACGGTAGGCCGTACGTACACACGAACCCTGTTTTTCATTTCCTTATTGAATTGAATGGAATTAAGTAGATGACATACATATATATATATATATATTAATAAATCTAGTTTCATTATTATGTCATATATTTCATGATTACTTATTATATATAATTTATAATCATTCTTTATTTGCTAACATGGAAAATGAATCTCATCACGTCGTGGAGACGGTAACCCGTACGTACGCACGAGCAATAATATTGTTCCTATATTTATTGAATGGAATTATAGGGGATGATATAATATCCTAGAATCAGTATGATGTTATAATAATCGTATATAGTAATTATTTACACCATTATACCCATCCACGTAAGGTAGTGGTGGAAAAATAGATTACACCACAGCGTGGAGACCGTATTCTGTACGTACGCACATGCGGTGATTTCATATTCTGTAGGATGGTTATAAGTAGAAATAGGGTTGTTTTATATTTATAATAACATATCACTATATTATAGACACTGATGTTATTACATTATAATGAAACATCTAAAGAATAATAAGATTAAGAAGAAAGAAAACATGAAAGAATCAGTAGAAGAGATTACCACTTCTTCGACGCACCTCCTTTAAACTTCTTCTTAGGGCATTAGAGTTGGTATTTTGAGAAGACCAGAACCTCTATGATATAACTATAGAGAATTATAAGAGTAATGTTCAGGTTTTGGCCGAGCTTAAAGGCTCAAAAGGGTGTGAAGAGAAGAGGGATGAGGTTCCCTTTATATAAGGGAGGAGAGGGGCACCTTAGGAAAACATAAAAGTTTATTTTACAATAAAGTCATATTCGGTTTTTAATGGATCCAAATTGATTTATTTCGAAGATAATGTAGTTTTAGGTCGAATTACTCTCAAAAAATAGGTTTTATGCAAGTTTAGGATACTATTTTATCCTTAT
Organism: Viscum album; assembly: GCA_963277665.1. NCBI lineage: Eukaryota > Viridiplantae > Streptophyta > Magnoliopsida > Santalales > Viscaceae > Viscum > Viscum album. The sequence continues at coordinate 747,317,647 of OY728138.1, read as the reverse complement.
AATTTAGATTTAACTCTAAGTTAAATAATTTATCATTTTCCGTGTCTTTTTGTTTTCTTACACTATATGGTTAATAAACATACTATAACAAGACACACGAACCCCAAGTGGTTCATTATTAATATATATATCCTTATATAAGTCATTTGGACAATATTTAGATTTTTAAGAATAAAATAACAATTAATAATATATTATTTGTTTTAAAAACTATTTTATGTCAATTTTGACACTATTTGGTAAATGATTTTTGTGAAAATAATAACCACATTATTAGTTCAAAAAAGTTAATTAAATAAATAATAACATTTCATATTAACCTAAAATATTAGTTTAATTCATAAAAAGTATCAAATTACACTTATTTGGGTATTTATAACATCAATTATGTTAATATTTTATTAATATGGCAATTATTGCATCATCATTGTGTCATTAATAAACAAAACTATTTAATGTCTAAAAATTATAAATAAAATACCATTATGTATGAAATATTTTTATCTTTCTAATGAATTTTTATAGTTGAATTTATATTATGTATAGAACTATATTAAAAATCGTTTATTTATTAAAATTTGATTTTAACTATTTTAACTCTTCTTTAAATAAAATATTAATAAATGTCCTAATCTAATCCAAGTGGACCTAAAGGGTAATATTTTTTTCCTAAGGTTGATTTTGGACGAATTACACTTATACAATAGAATTAAGAAATGTGTTAGGGTAATAACAATATCATTTTTACCCTTAATTACCCAATTTACATTTATCCGTGGTAAATAAAAGTAAAAAGATACTATTCACCAAAGATTATTTTTATCTTATTGAACCACATTTTACTCCTTGATATTAACCGTGTTGCTTGTATTTTATAAATTCCACTCACAGAAGCAGTAATATTATGTTTTATTTATATTTTCAAATTTTCCAAGGAGGTGGGTTAAAGATGGTGAAAAGTTCTATAAAATTTTTTTATATCTAAAATTATTATAAAATGACTCAAATGAATTAAATTGAACTTATATAGGTATTATGTATCAATTTTTACTGAAAATAAATTTAAATAAAATAAATAACTATTTAAATAAAAAGTTGGTTTTTAAATAGTAACCTAGTGTTTTCACTATTCATCAAAAATTGATTGTTTTCAGAAAAATACCAAAAATTCACCATAGGCTAATTTCGATATTCAAAATCAAAAAATGAAGTCCATTTTGAATGATAAAATTTCAAAAAGTGGGTATTACTATTCATAACAGCTATTTTATATAACATATCGTTGATTAGTGAAACCCTGTATTGTGTACAACACACTGTATCGTGGAAGGTCGTGATTGCGTGTAATGCAATCCAAGTCAGGGTTGTGTGTAGTGCACGATTACTTTGTTGTTTCATATAATATAATTCAAACATATTTCATTTATACAATGAATATATATATATATATACTCAATGTTGTGCACAATGACTTCAAACGAACATGAAATTGTGTGTAACACGATCCAAGAATAGTGTTGCGTAGACTGTAATCCAATACGGTGTTGAGTATAGAGCAAGATAATCTTGCTGTAGCATACAACACCAGACATAAAATAAATTATAAAGAATACTTCTCATAAAATATCAGGGTGTTACAGTATATAAAGGATCATTTTCATGTATTAGGTGATAGTTGAGTGTCTCTCAATGCACCACTTTCGAGGTTATTACCCCGAGGAACAACTTTTTGTGAGCTTTATAATCTTTTTTTATCTTAATATGGATGTAATTTCATGAAAAATATACTAATATATTGTTTAAAAAAAAATAGGATTTTATCCTATACATTCAATTATATGAGGGGTTTCACCATTGTTTTATAACCTTAATCTCAAAATGTTGGCTAAAAACCTCTATTTTTTCAACTATAATAACCCACATCAATCATACAAAAATTTTAAATATTAATAGATGATTATTCAATACATTGTACAATGAAAAGGCCTGATAATTGTATAATTTTAGTGTCATTTGGAATTAGATATCAATCATCTTATTTTTGGAAATATCTTCAATATATCCGATAAAAATCGTCTCTCATTGTTCTCTTGATATGAATACCCTTCTAAAAACATTATTCATAACATGGGAAAATGGAAAATAATAAAGGGTGATCTTAGATGATCAATATGGGTGTGCATAAAATATATCAATAGATCATCATATGAAATAATAATATAAGTTTGACAGAATGAGATCATGACCTTAGATTAAAAACTTCATACACAATATTATAAAGATCATAAATATGTGTTATAGAATAGAACATTAACACTTCAAATTAAATGAATAATAAGAATTAAAATTCCTCATAACTCAATCATGTACAATAATTTCATGTCCTAAATGATTTTGTAATGAAAATAAGTATAGATATAAATTAATATGTCATGATTAGATGAAAATACCATATATTCAAGAATCAACAATTGTTTCACATAATAGATCAGGAACATAGACTTGATTCCAATAAAATATCATGTGCATCGACTTATTTCCTATAAATGATAATGAACATAGACTTTTTGTTCCAAAATAGCTCAAGAAATTTAGCCTTTTTCCTATAAATATCTTATCAAATATAAAAGTTTACCTAATGAATTGGGGAAGATAATGGTCCCACCGACCACATAATGGAAACCATACATATCAGTTCCATATGATGATAAAACATTAATCATATCAGAAATCATAAACATTTCAACTTATCATCATAATCATAAACCATCTATAGAAATAATAATTATTTTATCCGTTAACCATACACTAATTAAAGTATAATTAATATCAATGTTTATCATTATATATTAAAAATACTTTTGAAAGAACATTTGAAACAATTATTGAGGAAAATAACATTTCTATTTTCAAATAATTACCTTTTTAAAAATATAATCACTTATAAATAAAATTGTAATCTTTTAAATTAATATAAAAAACATACCTTCTATATTTTTTGTGGAAATCACAAAGAACCTTGTTTATAAAATGAAAAAAATATAGTTTTGAATCCATTTTGTAAAATGATAGAAAGGGTAAAATGGATTTATAAAAATTGTAGTATAATACTAAAAACATTTTCGAAAACACTATTTGAAAACATGGGTGTGGAAGAGATATATTCCCCAGTGGAGCCATAATCAATCCCAAATAGTGATGAGATTAAAAAAACTACGCCACTTTAGAAATATTTTTATCATATCCCCATGAAATAAACTAAACTAGTTATTTATTTAAATCCCTATAATGTTCATAATATATAAAATAAGTTGAATTAATGTAAATTATATATACTACAAAATAGATAATTATTATATATGACAAGTGTCCCAAAGAAAGAAAATTTAGAGGAGAATTACTTACCTCAAGTAATGCCTTTCCTTGATCACATTTAAAAAAAATAGTATAATAAATATAGAATTAGTAAAAATGTATTAAATAAAAAAATAAATAATAATCCAATGTATTATTTATTTATAATATCTTATATCCCTTTTATTAACAATTTTTTCTTAACATCTCTGTTATGGGTGATAACTGCTTCATTTTGTTAGGTTGTTTCGGTTGGGTAGTCTTAGCCCTTATACATTGATCATGGTCAAGAATTTTTTAAAAAATAACCTTGTTATAAAAATAATATATATATATTAATCATATAAATATGTATATATATATATAATCAATAATAAAATTTAGAAATAGAAAAATTATTTACACTGTTCATGGAAACAGTAGGTCCTACGTACGTATAGATCCTATCTTAACATTTTAAAGGATGGAATGAAAGAAAGGTATATAATAATTCTCCATTAAATAATAATTATTATATCATATATATCATCCATATTCTATATATCTATCCTCCTTACCATCCACGTAAAATATAAATGAAAAATGAATCACATCGGTTTATGGAGGTGGTAGTGCCTATGTATACACAAGTGACATTATCATTTTTCAATAGTTTAGATAGTAAGAAAGTTGAAATGATATTATAATTTCATAATTAAAAATTATATTATACATATCATATGTAAAAATTAATCTAATCCGAATAATCATCCTGAAAATATGGTGATTAGAAATTATTTGTATCCCTATGTGGAGACGATAATCCACACATACACACGAGCAATACTTTCACTTTTTTGATTGATGTGAAAGTGGGTGTATAATGGAATTTTCATAATTGTAATTGAATTTAATAATTTTTTGGATAAATAATTTATTATATTATAATAAATATTTTTGATTTTTTGGTGGTAAATAAGAGTATAAAAATAAACTGATTAGTTAGGTTGATTACCACTTCTTCAAAACAACCCTCATAGATCACTTGTAATGGGATATAGATTTAGTAATTCATAGAGGAAAACACCTTTAAAACATGGATAATAAAGATGATAAGAGAAAAGTGTAGGTTATGGTTGATCTATATGGATCAATGTGGCATTAATAAGTTACATAGGAGGTGTCCTTTAATAATTATGTTGAAGGAATCTTTTGAAATTTCATAAAATATTAAAATACAATAGGACCATTATAAATACAAATTCTTCCAAATGGAATATAAATAAAAGTGGTATGAAATTGATAACCATATTTTATCCCATTTTATATTTTAATGTTTTTAATATTTTTAATTAATTTAAGAAATTATTGTTTGCATAAAATTACATTAGTTTAAATTTTAACACAATTAGTTACTTTTTATTTATTAACCTCAGAACAACAACATAAATTCAAAATAAACACTTTAATAAATATGTAATAGGTTATGTTCATCTATAAACGTCATGGATATCCTAAATTAACTCACATAATAATACATTTAATATTTTCAATATTTTTTTTTGATTTTTCTATTAATTGAATAATTATTAAATCAACTTTTTCTAAGTATTTAAGGTAAGTACTTAATTCATAAAAAAATATAGTATATTAACCTAATTAATATAATTTATTAGTAATAAAATTAATATTAATATTAAATCATAAATAAATTTCTCTCTATACGAATACAGAAATAATATTAAAAACAATAAGACTTACACTTTTTCACTTCCCTTGGATTAAATAATTATTATTCATTGTATAGAAAAATGTTCATTAAATAACACCAAATAGAGCTTATATTACTAATTTTAAAGAAAAATTCATCCAATAAGAATTATTATGATAATTATAAACATGCCTGTCATTTTAGACCTAGATTTACATCATTCACCCTTTACCGAGGTGATTAATTTTTTCATAGTTACTATTTATTTGAAAAAAAATAAAATTTACCTATTCACCAAATATGAACCTTCTGATTATAAATATGGTACTAATTATCTGATATTAAATTTATATAAGTTCAATAAATTAATTCTTTTTTTAATTCATTAATGACAACAAAAAACCATATTTAGAAAAATGTTCTTTTAAGAAAGAAATGCACTTATACCAAATTAATTTATAATAATGATACAAATGAATTTAATTAAATTATATATAATTAATGAATATATATATTTTTAATTTTAGATAAATGGTATATAATTAGAATAATTTATATTAAAATAAAATTATAGTTTATGTAAAATTGATATTTTTCTATATTCAATGAAAAATCAATCATTTTAGAAAAAAACCAAAATTTCCATAAAAGTTAGTTTTGATATTTTGATTTTAAAAATGAAGATAATTTTATTAATTATATTTTCTAAAATTTAAAAGTATTAATTAAAATATCTTCACAGAATAATCATTAAAATTTCATTCTTAAGAAAAAATATTTTTGAAGAATAAAATGAAATTACTAAAAAATGAGTGACTAGTCACTAATTATTTGTATTGTGTAAAACATTTTTATATAATTAGTAATGTATTTGATCAAATTTATACCCTCATAATAAACAACTAGGCTTTTAAATTTCACATTATATAAAAATATTTTAATAATGTGTCGTTGTCTTTTTAAACTTGGGGATTCATGTAACAGAATCACTAAAAAGATAAAACTAATTAATGAGAAATGATTTCAAAAATATTTCTTTATTACAAGTTGAGAGGAGTTTTTTGTAATTTTTTCTTCCAAAATATTATAAAAATATATATTTACTGAGAATAACCTACAGATTTCATGCCATGTAATATTTTTATGGCCTGTAATGTTTTCCCACCATGAATATCATTCGCATACAATAATGGATTCATTTACTGAACAAGATTAATGACATGTAATGGTTAGAAGACCTGAAGTTGTTACATTCCATGAATTGATTACTTGTACTGAACTAGATAAATGTTTTTTAATGGATATAACCACTAAATTGGTAATAAGCCCAAAATTTCTAGCCTAATTTTGTTGAGACATTGTTTTAGATCGGTTCATTTGTTTCAATCTTTAATGTATCTGTTCTGACTCTCAAAAGTATACCCTCAAAATCCAACATCATCGAAATCCATATTTACGATTAAATCATTTTCATTTTTTCTTCTTTTATCATTTTCCATAAACTAGATTGTCTTATATAATATAAATAATTCCATTAAATAAAAATTTAATAATTAATCACATATATATAAAATGTTCTGCGTTTATATATAAAAATTCATGTAAATAATTCTTAAAATCACGCACTACCAACACTTAAGGAAAAAATTTATACTCCTTGCTCTCCAAGAATGTGGTATACTCTTATTTTCAATTCTTCATCCAAATTAACAAGGTATTGGAATTTGTTTATGAAATTATTATATTAATAGTTTTCCAAATCTCTCATACAATGTTATAATTGTTTTATAACGCCCCGACCCCAATTACCCAGAGTCGGTGCATTATTTTAATACATTGGCATGATTACAAGGAATCATGTCTCGAAGTACCGATCGGTTTAGCAATCTTGGAAAATAGATTACATACATTAATGTCACATTACACTTTATAACATATAAAACAACATAAATAATCCTTTATGAATTCCATTATTCCCTTGGATAATCCTTGAATATCAATCACAATACACTTCTTCGAATCCTGGGGAAAAAACATAGAAAGGGGTGAGCTCAGATGCTCAGTAAGGATAAAAAAGCAGCAGAAACTATCATAAATAAACATAATCATTTAAGGCAATGTATAACTAAAACGAAAGTCTTTTAAACTTGAACTTCAGCATAATTTGGAAAAAATAAAATGAAGTAATGCCATTTACTTATTAACATGGATATTCTACTAGTCGAATAATCACATGAAATATCAATAAAAAAATTTATAATGATGGAATGCATAATGCCAGACTATCATGACCACATAGTCAAGGCCTTTTGCCAAGACTACAAATAAGATTTTGTCAGGGCCTTGTGTCAAGACACTAGTTTGTCTAATGAGACCTACCGATGAATCAAGGAGCTATAGTGGGATCCACCCATCACTTACTAAGTCCAATGCATTCCTCATATGAAAAGTATGAAACATAACATAAACATTCGTATTAAAACTAGCATACGAAATGTCAAAACTTTAACCACAAACCATGAATGGTATAAAAATAGCACATACATAGTCAAACATAACTCATTCGATACAATATGGAAGATTTTGTTTTATCATATTATCCTCAATCGAGAATAATGAAGCATATTGACAGATTAAAATAATCATCAAACTATTGAGAGAAATATACCCCTTTTTCTTGAAAACATTTAAAAGTCACACTACTTGTCAAGAATCCATTTAAAATAGATTTTTAATCAAAGTGTCCCATAACACAGTGAAACATTTAATAGGAATTTTTATTTTAAAACATTAATGTCCATATAAATAAATCCTTAATACCATTTTTAAAACATGTACATTAATGAGAATGATTTAGAATAATAAATCATTCAAACATTTTAAACTGATATTTTAGTTAGATTTCCTAACCAAAAGAGAGACAGTTGAATAAAAATAATCGAGGTAATAAAAACATTGTAATATAATAATAATAAAGGTATTCATGATATACTATGTCAAATTACATTATATACACCATTTAAATGTTATTTTGTGTATAACAACAAAGGAGTCTCAAATGGAATGTAAATTGGGGTGAAATCTCTCATAAAGGCTGTATCCTTAGGTTAAGGATAAATCAATGACATAATTATGTGTGAAAAATATAAATACACTCAATATGATTGGATATTTAGTATAAATCAGTCATATTACACTCACACATATTCTTGTAAAAACAACACCAATGAATTGGATTCTTAACTCGACAAATGGACATTGAGTTAAAATTACTATTATCAAGTTCATATTGATGACTTGAGAATTTATTAAGAGAGTGATTATGTGTATAAAATGTATATACATAGAAAGGGCAGTGGAATTTATTACATAATTAATTTAATATTGATTCCACACATAATATTGGAGTAAAATAATCAATGAAGTATGCATAAAGCCGAATGAGTGGAAATTGAAATTTCAAATTCCCTTATTGATTTTGTAACTTACGAAACATACACCCATGAAAGAAGGATCATACAATGATTATGTAAATATCCATAAATTAAAGTATATTACCCAATGAATACAATCATGGGTAGAACACTCACCACATGAAATAAATATGCGGTGAACAATGGGAATCTCATGGAATTAAAATTGAGATAAGAAACCCCTTACCTCAAGTCTGAATTGTCTTGTGTTTTCATTGTTCTTACTGAATAATAAACATTAGTTAATTTCAACTTAATTAAGAAAAATTTTCAATTTTAGTATTCCTTTTATATCACTTATTACCTTTCAATAATAATTAGTAAATTAGTTGAGTTCACATTGGATATTTTACTGATGTTCAGAACTTGAGTAAAAAATGAACTTGTTATAATTACAATTTGTCCATGTGGTCAAAATTCCGTTATCTCCAGAATGATATAAAGGATTTAGATATCATATATATAATATATATCCAGTATATATATGTATTTATAACAGTACATTATATTTGGATATAAGAAATGAAAAGCACCTTTCATTGAGAAGGTAAGTCGTACGTACGCGTGAACGCTACATTCATTTCTATTTTTTATTTTAATGAAATTAAAACATAATGATACATAGGTATATTATAATTCCATTATAATATCATATTATATATTTTTTTAAATAATTTATCTAACTCTCTCCTTTATATGTTCCATGAATGTCATTAACGAATCGTATTACCTTGAGGGGTTGTAGTCCGCACTTTCTCAAATGAAATTATCATGGTCACATAAATTGTAAAGCATATTGGTGTGTTTTTAAATGAAAATTACATATTCATAGAGAAAAAATAAACATAGTATACATAATATATAAATAAAGTGCCATCATAATGTCCACCATAAGAGGTGGTAGGAGATAATCGAAACAATCATCATTTCGTGAGGTGTTAGTTTTCCATCCACATAAACATTATGTTTTTCAGCCATTATATGGAGATGTTTGTAAGTGTAGATAAAATAATTCTTATAAAAACATCATAGTATATATAAGATACTGGTTTTGTTACAAAATAAAGTAATAAAAAGAGTTCATGGTGTTGGAGAAGTAAAATAAAAGAAATTAATTTAAGAGAAACTGTTACCTTTAATATGGGTAACTCCCTTTGGATAGAACTAAAAGGAATTATTGAAGTGCCTTCTGCCTAAGGTAGGGATTCAAGGTGGATGATAGGGATGTTGGGAGATTAATTGGGCAGTTTTTGGATGAGAAACGATTCTTTAGAGGTGTGGATAATTGGTTATAAGTAGTCTCCTTTTATAATGGAGAGGAAGGGCTCTTTAGGAAAGTGTGAAACTATTATTTAATTATAAACGTATATTCCTTTTAAAAAGGTCCAAAAAAATTAAATTCTAAGATAAGTTGACTAATATTCTAAATAAAATCATCCAATCAGAATTGTACATGTTTTGTATAATATTTTGATCATTATAATATTATTTTTTAAATCATTTAATAATGAGGTAAACACAACATCATTTTTGTGTCGTAAATAATTTAATTTATATGATGTCTAAAAATTATAAAAAAAGACCATGAAGTAATAAATATTTTTATCCTTCCAATGAATATTTATAGTCGAATATATAACTTATATAACTCCATGGAAAAATTAATTTACTAAAAGATATTTGTTTGTGTCATTTTTGTCTTTACTTTAAATTAATTATTCTATAGAGACATTATCACACTCACGTGGCTCCATGGGGTCCCAAAATTGACCCAAGGATTACCATGGTTGGAAAAGACTCATAAAATAACTTTAAAACAAGTTTTAAGTTAATTTTGTATTATTATAATATACTTTTTAACTTGAATTTTCCTACTTACCTTTAACCGCGATAAATAAAAGTCAAAAGTTACTATTCAAAAAAAATTATTTTCATCCTATTGAACCAAATTTTACTTTTGATATTAACCGTGTCTCTCATATTTTTGAAATTCAACTCACAGAAGTGGTAAAATTTCATTTAAATGTAAAAGTTACATTTTTAACTACTACTATGTGGTTTCACTATTCATCAAAATTGATATGTTTTTAGAAAAATACCAAAACTTAAATCAAAGATTTATTTGATATTCCGAATTCAAAAATGATGTCTATTTTTTAAAATTCAAAACATAAAAGTAGTATTAATTAATTTAAAATTAATTCATGTTAAAACAAATCGCATGTTATTAAAAAAAATAACTATCAAAAGATTGACACTTGTTTATGTCCTATTTCAAAGTGAAATTAATTAGAATTACAAAAATTGGATTAAATGGAAAAAATATATTCAAATTAATATTTAAAAAAATTTTAAAATATAATCTAACCATAAAAATAAATTAGATTAATACACAATTTTGAATTAAAATATAGTATTTTCACTATTCATCAAAAAATGAATTTTATCAGAAAAATACCAAAATTTTACCCAAAGTAAATTTTGATGTCATGATTCTAAGGAAGAATTATATTTTTTCAAATATAACATATAAAAAAGACCAAAACTATATTTAATGATGGTTCTCCATCAAAAGGCGGTAAATCAGCCCTTTAATGTATATTAGAGTAGTAATGCTTAAAATCGAATTCCTTTCTTATTTTAATCCTCTAAAATTTATTTGATAAATGAAAAAACATTTTACAAAAAAATATAATCATATTTTAGTTAGTTCAATACATTTCTACCAATACAATGGCTCGGCATTATGTACCATTTAATATAATAATATTATATTATTAGTGTGCAACGTAAGATTTCAAAGATAGCTGTTGTTGTGTATCGGGTAAGCCATCGAACATAGCATCCCCTTTAAATTAAAATTAACATTTAATTCACAAATTTTAATAATTATGTAAATGTATTATTCTTTATTTACCCAAGATGTTACATCCTTCCCCCCTTTTGGGAATTGCATCCTCATAATTTTAAAATTGGGCTTGGAAACTTCATTGAAAGACCCACATCGGAAAAAGAGTCAATAAAAATATCACTTTAAAATAAATTAAGAGAGTTAAAAAGTTTACCCAAGACAAAATATAGTAGGATTCCACAAAAACGTGGATATGGAGGAGAAAAAAATATGTCATGTTCTGATGGAGAGGGATAGAAAACATGATTATGAGAAATTTAACAACAAGAAAATCACAAACTTGTGATGGGATAAATGGTCAATAGTTTCCCAGTAGGAAATGTAAACATATAAATTTTTTTATTTAAGTTAAATTTAATAATGTTGAGTAACTTATTTATGAGATTGACTAAGAAAATAAAGATATATACTTACTTTTTATGTAGAATTTCATTCTTTAAAAACTTTCCACCACAAACTCATCTTTTTTTTCAATTAATGAGTATTCAAGATGACTTGGTTACACCAGAAGAGATATAAACAACTACTAGAGAATCACATGAACCACTAAAGATAAACAATATATTTACCCTGTCTTTAGAGATTAAACACCACCAAAATGGTTAGTACAATATCAGATGATCCCTAAAAAGGATAATCCTTTAAAGAAAGAAATACTAATCTTAATTCTTAAAATTAAACCAACAATACACAAAGTTCAGTAAATACCATTCAAAAAAAAAATTTCCTTAAAATCCATCAATATAATCTAAACTAATTTTGAAACCCAAAAAATAGAAGAATTTGATTACATAGTCTTCCACGTTAAATTGTATCTCCAAATGACATCAACTACTATTAAGGTAACATACTTAAAAGTAATAAACCTAATCACATATTCTATATTATAGGTTAATAATTTTTATAAATAACCGAAATCACTATAAATCCACAATTAAAACATAGATAAAAATCCACCATTACTTCTCAAACTAAATCCCATTGTATTTTATTTTCCTTGTGCATATGGTGTTCCCAACGAAGGGAATATTTTACAAATTAACATTTATCACTTAATCACCAAATCATGTTCCTAAACTAAGGGTATTCATTTTATAAGACATAAGATCCCAAATAATCTTATTATTCATCAATAAAATCATTTAACTAAAAATAATTAGTCATAAAAACTAGGGAGTTCATGTAGTCTAGTGTTAGGCGATAAACCCCAATCGCACTTTGGTTATGGGTTTGATTCCCACAGCTTTGTCTGATGCGATGGGTTGTCACACAATCTTCATTTTTTCCTGTTTTGAAAACAATATTTTATAACATTACCAAAATGAGAAAATTTCCTCAAGATAACCATAAAAAAATTTAACCACAAATGTTATCTCATACCTTGCATTTTCATCCCAAAATATAATAACATGTAATTGCCTCAAATTCAAGGATCATATAAAACCTAATGGTTACTTATAACTATACCCACAAGAGAAAAGATAATTCTTCCTCAAATAAAATTTTCTCATGATAAATTTTAGGGTTATACATATAAGAGAAAATTCACCCAAAGTAATCTGAACAAAAAATATCACTAACACCTTTAAATATTTTTCCATGAATTTATTTCCACATAGGTTATTCCTTGAAAAGGTGGTTATCCTATAGAATAGGGCATTTACATTAGTGATTCCAAGGTCCCTTAAATTTATGAAAAATGACCGTAATTGGAATCGTAGGATCATTTTTATTTTCTCCCATAGTAATCTTCATTTTCCTCGACAATTATTTACTTTATTCCCTTCTTTCCCACACATAAATCATTTATTTGTTCTATTGAGACACTTTCCTGGGTGTCTCCTTCCACATTTTTGGCATGATGGAAATTGAGATTTCTTCTCTCCATGGTCTCCATAGCTGGAGCATATATCATTCACTACCTTTATCTTCTTTTTTGAGCCCGGGAGTTGGTTAATATATATGTTTTTGATCATATTTATGGAAAACTGATTCGGCATGAAGAAAATATCTTCTACGCCTATCCACATTCCATTTCGTTTCTCATTTCCACTAATGTTTCCACCTTTACATCATTCTCAAGTTTACTATGACGTCCTTGGAATCCATCCATTCCCTAAAACGAGAAATCTTTGTGTGAGTAACAGTAGTCATAAAATAATTTTGAGAATATCATGACATGTTATTTTCAATTTGAAACACCCTAAAATTAACCAAGGTCATTTATTCTAATCTTATATTAAAATACTTCAAATCAGGTTGTAATGAAAATGTATGTTATCCTAAGAATATTCCCCGGGAGTGTCGTAACCAAGAGTGTATCAAGGCCCTTTGTCAGGCCCCAATTCCTATTCATGTCTAGCTCAAAGCGTTGTTATCTGGTTTTACCACTAGGTATATATGTGCCAGAGCCATCTCTACCTACTCGTATCCAGATAGGGATATATTTCTCTTAAAACTCATAAAATATCTATAATTCCAAAATTCCAGGATGCTCTTCTATACTAATCCTTAAATTCTATCTTAGGGCTATGTGCTCTAATCAGAGTTTATCTAAATCTAGCATCCATGGTTTATACCAAACTTCCTTTGATATCACCTATAATGCCCCGACCCTAGTTACCCAGAGTTGGTTCATTATTTTAATACATTGGCATGATTACATGGAATCATGTCCTGAAGGACCGATCAGTTTAGCATTCTTGGAAAATCGATTACATACACGAATGTTGCATTAAAATTTATAACATTCAAAACAACATAAATAATACTTTATGTATGTCATTATTCCCTTGGCTTAACCCTGCATATCAATCACAATACACTTATTGTAATCATGGGAAAAATAATACCTAGAATGGGGGGAGCTAAGATGCTCAGTAAGGATAACAATACAACGAAAACATGCATAAATAATAATAAACATTTAAGGCAATGTATAACTAAAACAAAAGCCATTTAAACTTGAACTTCAACATAATTCGGAAAAAATAAAATGAAGTAATTCAATTTACATATTCACATGGATATTCTACTAGTCTAATAATCACATGCAATATCAAAAACCACATTAATAATTATGGAATGCATAATTCCATACTATCATAACCACATTGTCATGGCCTTGTGCCAAGACTACAAATAAGATTTTGGCAAGGACTTGTGCCAAGACACTAGTTTGAGGCATGAGACCTATTGATGCATCGATGAGATATATCAGGCTCCACCCATCACTTGCTATGTCCAATGCATTCCTCATATGAAAATTTTGAAACATAATCTAAATATTCGTATTAAAACTAGCATAGGAACTGTCAAAACATTTTCCACAATCCATGAATTGTATAAAAATAGCACATCCACAATCAAACATAACTCATTAGATATAATATGGAAGATTGTTTTGAATCAAATTAACCTCAATTGAGAATAATTAAGGATATTTACATAGATTAAAATAATCATCAAACTATTGAGAGAAATATCACTCTTTTTCCTTGAAAACATTTAAAAGTCACACTATTTCTCAAGAAGCCAATTAAAATATATTTTTGAATCAAAGTGTCCCATACCACATTGAAACTTTTAAAAGAAATTTTTATTTGAAAACATTAATGTACATATTAATAAATCCTTAAAACCATTTTTAAAACATGCACATTAATCAGAATAATTTAGAATAACAAATATTTACAACATTTTAAAATGATATTTTAGTTAGAGTTCCTAACCAAAAGAGATACACTTGAATACAATTAATTAAGGTAATCAAAACTTTATATTATCATGAGAATAAAGGGATTCATGATACACTATGTCAAATTACATTATATACACCATATCAAAGTGATTTGGTGTATAACAACAAAGGAGTCTCAAGGGAATGAAAATTGGGGTGAAATCTCTCATAAAGGATGTATCCTTAGGTTAAGGATAAATCAAAGACATAATTATGCGTGAAAAATATGAATACACTCAATATGATTGGATATTTAGTGTAAATCAATCATAGGACATTCACACATTTTCTTGTAAAAACAATACCAATGAATTGGATGCTTAACTCGACAAATAGAGATTGTGTTAAAATTACTCTTATCAAGATCATATTGATAAATTGAGAATTTATCAACAGAGTGATTATGTGTATCAAAAGTATATCCACATAAAGGGGAGTGGAATTTATTACATAAGTAAATTAATATTTATTCCATAAATAATCTTGGAGTAAAATAATCAATGAAGTATGCTTAAAGTCGAATGAGTGGAAATTGAAATTTCAAATTCCCTTATCGATTTGGTAACTTACAAAACGTAAAACCATGAAAGAAGGATCATAAAATTATGATGTAAATATACATAAATTAAATTATATTAAACAATTTATACAATCATGGGTTGTACACACACCACATGAAATAAATAAGTGGTGAACAATGGAAAACTCACAGAATTAAAAGTGAGATAAGAAACCCCTTACCTCAAGTCTGAATTGTCTTGTGTGTTCCTTGTTCTTAGTGAATAATAAACTTAAGTCAATTTATACTTGATTATGAACACTTTTCAAATTTATTATTACTTTTGTATCACTTATTACCTTTCTATAATAATTAGTTAATTATTTGAATTCATATTGGATATTTTATTGATTTTTGGAACTTGAGTCAAAAATGAACTTGTTATAATTACAATTTGTCGATGTGGTCAAAAGTCCATTATCTCCAGAATGATATAAATTTTTTATATATCATATATATAATATATATCCAGTATTTATATGTATTTATAATAGTACATAACATTTGGAGATAAGAAATGAAAAGTACCTTTCTGGGAGACGGTAAGCCGTATGTACGCATGAATGCTACTTTCATTTCTATTTTTTTAATGGAATTAAAACATAATGGTAAATAGGTATATTATAATTATAGTATAGTATCATATGATAATTGTTTTACATAATTTAATTAACTCTATTCATTATATGTTCCATGTATGTAATGAATGAATCATATCACCTTGAGGGTGCGGTACTCCGCACTTCCTCAAATGAAATTATCGTGGGCACACATATTGGAAGGCATATTGGAGTGTTGTTAAATAAAAAGTACTGAAGCATAGAAAAAACATAAGCATAATATACATTATATATAAATACAGTTCCATCATAATGGCCACCATAAGAGGTGATAGAAGATAATCGAAACAATCAACATTTCGTGAGGCGTTAGTTTGCCATCCATAGAAACATTATGTTCTTCACCCATTAGATAGAGGTGTGTGTATGTGTAGCTCAAATGGTTATTATAAAAAAATCCTAGTATATTTAAGATATTGGTGTTTTTACAAAATAATGGAATAAAAAGAGTTTATGTGGTTGGAGAAGTAAAATAAAATAAATGAATTTAAGAGAAACAGTTACCTTCAATTTGGGTAACTTTATTTGGATTGAACAAAAAGAACATATTGAATTGCCTTCTGCCCAAGGTAAGGCTTCTATGTGGAAGAGAAAAATGTAGGGAGATTAATTGGGCTGATTTTTGTCGATCCAAAATGCTTGTACTAATTTTATAAGGGAGATGAAGGGCTCATTACGAAAGTATGAAACTATTATTTTACTATAAACTTATCTTAGGTTTCAAATGGTCTGAAACACATTAAAGTTGAATATAAGATGACTAATATTCGAAATGAAATAATTAAATCATAATTGGATATGTTTTGGATAATATTTTAATCATTATAATCTAATTTATTTAAATCATTTATTAATGATGTTAACACTGCATCATTATTGTGTCATAAATAATTTAATTTATTTGGTGTATAAAAATTATAAAAATATATACCCTGATGTAGGAAATATTATTATATTTCAAATGAATTTTTATAGTTGAAAATATATCTTATATAACCCCCTGTAAAAATTAATTTATTAAAATATATTTCTTTGTGTCATTTTTGTCTTTACTTAGACTTAATTAATCTAAAGAGTTGTTATCACTATCAAGTGGCTCCATGGGGTCCTAAAATGAACCCAAGGATTCCCATGGTCGGATATAACTCATCCAATAAGGTTAGGATAATTTTTAAGGTAATTTTTTATTATTATAATATACTTTTTACCTTGAATTACTCTATTTACCTTTAACCGCGGTAAATAAAAGTCAAAAGTTACTATTCATCAAAAATCAATTTCATCTTATTGAACCAAATTTTACTTCTTTATAATAACCATGTCTCTCGGATTTTTTAAATTCAACTCAAATAAGTGGTAAATTTTCATTTAAATTTAAAAGTCACTTTCTTAACTACTACTAAGTGGTTTAACTATTCATCATAAATTGATGTTTTTCAGAAAAATACCAAAATTTCAGCCTATGCTTTATTTGATATTTGGAATTCAAAAATGATGACTATTTTTACATATTAAAAACAAAAGGTGGAATTAATTAATTTTAAATTAATTCCTGTTATTAAATCAAATAGAATGTTTTTAAGAAATAATAACTATCAAAAGATTGACACTTGTTTATGTCCAATTTCAAAGTGAAATAAATTTCAATGACCAACATTGAATTAAATGGTATAAATATATTCTAATTATATTTTAAAACAAATTAAAAAGATAATATAACCATATAAATAAATTATATTAAAACACAGTTTTGGATTAAAATACTGTATTTTTCACTATTCATCGAAAAAATGAATTTTATCAGAAAAATACCAAAATTTTACGCAGAGAAAATTTTGAGGTCCCGATTCTAAAGAAGAATTTTATTTTGTCAAATATAACATATAAAAGGAAAAAAAACTATTTTTAATGTGGATTCCCCATCAAAAGGCGGTAAATTGGCCCTTTAATGAATATTAGAGTATTTATGCTTTAAATGAAATTCCATTCTTATTTATAGCCTCTAACTTTTATTGGATAAATGTATAAACATTTAACAGACATATATAATAATATTTTAGTTAGCTTTATTCATTTCCACCAATATAATGGCTTAGATTTAAGTACCATTTAAAATAATAATATTATATTATTAGTGTGCAACATAAGATTTCAAAGGAACCTATTGTTGTGTAATGGGTAAGCCATTGAACATAGAATCCACTCTAAATTAAAATTATCATTTAATACAAAAATATAAATAAATATGAAAATATATTATTCTTTATTTACCCAGGATGTTACAAGTTTCTTTTATCCCAATATCAACATTGAAATAAATAAAAACAACACCACACCTTCCCAAATCTTTCATGAAATAATAAAATAATTCATGGACTTATCAAAGTCTTTTCAACATGTTATCGAAAACATTCACTTTTAAAACACCATTATCACTTGTATTTGACATTAAAATGAAGCTCACCAATCATCATAGTTAAATAGTCATCCATTATCAAAAAATGAAATCTAATGTGAAATTCATAAATCTCTATCAAAAAATATATTAATATAATCATCATGATTAAAAAGGATGGAACAATTTAGTTATTTAAAATACTTCCATTCTAAGTATTAATAAATTTTAAAGAAAATACAATAGTTGAAACTAACATATTTTCCCAATAATTAGGGAACTTAAATTCAGCATCCATGATTTAAGGTTTACCTTCAATTATTATATTTCATTTACTATTCACTAATTTTTTTATATTTTTTTGTAACTTCTTTTTCAAATTGTTTTGGCTCTACAAAACCAACTTCTAAGAACATGATCTCTACTCAGGTTCTTATTCAACATATTTACATTAAATACTTCTTGTACATAGATAATAAATGATATACATATAAAAAAGGGATAAAAAATATCTTTCCTAGAAGAATTATAAGTTGTTGAATGAAGAAAATATTTCTATTGAACCATCACGAGAACCACATTTCCCTTTATCTTCATTCTAATCATATTTTACCTAGCCAAAATGTTATTATTTAATTTTTTGGGTGTATTTAGTAATGTAACAATTATAAAATCATATATAATTTTTCTTTCTGTGAAACCATTAAAAAATATTATCTCTAATAATTATAGTGTAATATTTGATGAAAAAGATATCTAATTTTCAAACTATAGTTTATGGGTTTTTAAGAATGGTCATCAAAAAAGGTAATAATATCATTTACCTTCACAAACCATTTTTCACTAGTATGGTGAAGAGGATTTGTACCTTATTATAAATTACCATCGATTTTTGTTTTACATGATCATTATTTATAGTATTGGGTTATAACATTGTGAAGTCAAAGAAATATAGTTTCAGTGAATTTTTCAACATTACTGAGTGCATAATTTATTCACAAATGAGACACCATAGAATTAATTTAATTCTAGATAATTGTAAATTTACAGAAGTAGGAAATTCAATTATAATCTTGTAAAATATGGTTCTCAATTATAAATCATCATTTAGGTAAGAAAAATACAACTAAAAACCTGAATCCCTCATTAATTTTATATCTTTTTAAAGGGATAATAATAATAATAATGAATGTCATTACATGGTTTTTTTGCCTTGGTATCTCTAGAAATGACATAATGTATTTTTAATTCATAGTAAACCATAATTTAATGATATAATTTACCAACATAACTGACCATGTACTACGAGTGACTCATTCTGATCCAAAAGGATTCAATAAATATATATACAACTAAAGGCCAAGGATTCTCATATTGTTTCTAAATTGTGGATACACATGGTAAATTTTATTCAAATGAGTATATTATATTGTTTTGGGGGGAAATTACAATATAGAATTTCTTTATTTTAAATCCATATAAATTTCCTTATAGTCACCCAAAATACAGATAGGTTGTTAGACCCTCAAACGAATGAAAATTACCATGAAAATATTTAAGTTCTTGATTCATTATTATTTTATTGAGACACACAATACAAAGAGAATATTTTAGGTGAATCATATTCCATAAAAAAATAAACAATCATTTGATAGGAACATATTCTTTCAGATATCATAACCAATGAATATAACATTTTCTAACATCATATGTTTGATAAGGAATCTCATTATCCTCTTATAGAATATCATTCCTGATAGAAATTATTTTGGTAATATTGGAATCCATCTAATAGTTTCCAGTATTCAAAATATACATATTTTATATGCTTGAAAATATTTTATATTTTGTAAAAACAATATATAATGGTGTATTTTTACAAATCTGTATCATCTCAAACAACATAAAAAACCATGAAATTCAGGTTAAATAGTTATATTTATCTCACTAATATGATCTTCATTATCTATTAATCATGTAATCATATACTCAAAATTACCATTATCATAATTCTCACATGTAATCCTACTTGATTTTAGATAAACCATAGTAGTATCCCATCCCAAAGCTACATTCATTTCAACCCTATGTTTTGTCAAAGATTTATAAATTTGGCATATTTAATAAGAAAATAAAATGTTATTCCTACTCTTATTGACTAATTTTCTTGAATGAACACAATGTAAATATGAGAAAATCATTTGAAATTGATAAAAATGATGACATATTTCAATATTCATGAACTCTAACCCTATCCTCGTATAGTTTTTTTGATATGATGGGTATCCATGTATTCTCTATTAATATAAATCTAATTTGTTCTAGTAATTTTTATATTTAACTAAAAATTAAATACACATATGGTATGTGAATAGAATCCTAATATCATATTATTTATATAGACACATATTTAGTCATCATTTATACGAATGATATCATATTCCAAATGAAAAGTAGAATACTTGAAGAGGTAGTTTATAAATTCATCTTTTTTATATCATCCCCTATATTTGTAAAAAATTGTTTCAAATATCCTTTTGTACAACCAAAATTAGAAGTAATATTCATTAATAATTTACTATATACAAAATACTATCAAGGGAGTTATTGTAAAAAAACTACTTTTATAAATTTAAACTACACCTTAATATAAAATTGTGGACAAAGAAAAAGATTGTATTATAGAAAAAGAATTTTTTTTTGATGCAATTATAATCTAATAAAACTCTTCCCTTACTAAAACCTCATTTTTTACAATATATAATATAGAATAATTCCTAGAAAGGAAATAATTAATTGAGAAACATTAATTTTTCTGCACAGAGATATTAAAGACAACAATATATTGATAAATAATGAGACGAACCCTAAAATTCTACTCTATGGTGTATAACCTAAATATTTTGAGTAAATCAGATGCATGGAAACACTAATTTAGTTGTGTGGATTGTATCACCCCATGCTTCCACGGTATGCTTTCCTTTGAATAATAAAGTAGCATGTGGTGTATGCAACTTCGAGTTCTAACACACACACCACAACCAATCAAACAAGCTATTATGAATAGTAATACCAAATTTTTAATATTTTATAAATTTTATCTTTCAAAATGGACTTCATTTTTGGATTCGGAATATCGAAATTAGCCTAAGGTGAAATATTTGTAGAATTCTGAAAACATTCAATTTTTTATGAATAATGAAAATACACTAAGTTATAGTTTAAATCCGAATATTTATTTAAATAATTATTTATTTTATTTAAATTTAATTAAGGTCAAAATAGATACATAATACCTATATAAGTTCAATTTAATTAATTGGAGTTAGTTTAGAATAATTTTAGATATATAAAAATTTTATTGAACATTTCACCGTCTTTTACCCACCTCCTAGGAGAATTTGGAAATTCACTTAAAATAAAATTTTACCGCTTCTGTGAGTGTAATTTAGAAAATCCGAGAGACACAGTTAATATTATGGAGTAAAATGTGGTTCAATGAGATGAAAATAATTTTTGGCGAATAGTAACTTTTTACTTTTATTTACCACGGTTAAATGTAAATAGGTTAATTAAGGGTAAAACTGATATTAATATTAACCTAAAAAATGTCCTAATTCTATTGGACAAGTGTACCTCAACCAAAAACAACCTTAGGAATAAAATATTATCATTTAGGTCCACATGGATTAGATTAGGACATTTATTATTATTTAATTCAAAGAAGAGTTAAAAGAGTTAAAATAAAATTTTATTTACTAAAACATTATTAATATAGGGTTATACAAAATTTAATTTCGATTGTAAATATTTATTAGAAATATAGAAATATTTAATACATAATGGTATTTTATTTATAATTTTTATACATTAAATAAGTTAATTTATTTATGACACAATGGTGATGCAGTAATTACATAATTAATGAAATATTAAAATAATTGATATTATAAATATCAAAATAAATGTAATTTGAGACTTTTTATGAATTACACTAATTTTCTAGGTAAATATGGCATATTAGGATTTCTTATTTAAATTTTTTTGGAAGTAATAATGCTGTTAATTAATTTATAAAAAACAAAATACCCAATAGTGTCAAAATTTCCATAAAAGAGTTTTTAAAACAAATATAATATTATTAATTTATATTCAATTCCAATAAATCTAAGGTTCGGCCAAGAGACTTATATCATGATTGGTGTATCATTAATGGACCACTTGGGGGTCGCGTGGAGGTATATAGTATGTTTATTAACTATATAATATAAAAATACAAAGTGACATGGTAAGTGTCAAACTAATTAACGAAGAGTTAAAACTAAAAGATATGGTTAATATAATGACCCAAACCTGTCTAAATTCTATTGGTTGAGTGTTTTTCGACCCATCCCCACCTTAAAATTTAAATAATCCACTTTGGAGCCATTAGAAACCGAATATGAATTTATTATAATATAATATTTCTAGATTTCCCAAAGGTGCCCCTCACCCCTCTTATAAAAGGTCACTCCTCCTTCTCACTAATTCACACAATAAAAGCCTTTTGTCTAGGCCAACCCCTGACAAAATAATCTATAAACATCCCTCAGTTCAACCTAGAGGCATTAGTTTGATCAGAATGCCATCCTATGGAGCCCTTTTGATCAAATCAAAAAGAAGAAGCCGAAGAAGAGGTAATGTTTTCACCACCCTCTTTCAAGTTCCTTTCTTCTTGAACATCTTATTTCCTTTTTTCCCATTCTAAAATAATAACTCCAGTATCTTTAATATACTATGATGTTATTATAAATATGGTAAAACCATATTCAGTATTATATCCATCCTTTGAATGACATGTCACCATACGTGCGTACGTGCGACTTACTGTCTCCACGTCGTGGTGTAATTGTTATTCAATAAATTATTATCTGGATGGGTATAATAATGATGTGTGATTCATTTAAATAATAAATATACCATGATAATGATTCTATAGATATGACATACCATCCAATTATATATTATTTTAATATCAAAAGAATGATATTCTCTCCCCTGCGTACGTACGGACTACCGTCTCCATGAACGTGATGAGATTCATTCTCCATCGTATCCATTCAAATATAATTATCATTTTATGATTTAAACATATTGTTTAAGGACTTGATATCATTCTGGATATGAATAAGATACAACCTATTCATTACAAACACAACTTACGTAAGAAAACATATAAAAGAAAACGAGTAAGTTAACACCCAAAATGACGATAATATTAAGATATTATTAACAAAGCAATGTTAAAAGATCATATATGATATCATATTAATGTATATAATTATTGTATAATTTAATAACAATTATTTCACCATTATACATGTGGTTAACCTACCCCCAACCAAGGAAAAGTACAAGGTAAGTGTTTATTTCACAAACTCTTCATTATCCGAGGTTGTTTATATGTAATTATCTACTGGGACCTCTTTATCATCCACATCCATGTTTCTTAAAAATTTGAATAAAAAAATTCTTACTATATTATAGAATATGGGTTAAAATCATTTATACCCTTTTTTGACTTTTTATAAGAAGTTTATAAAGGAATCTTACCATCGTTTTCCAAACAAGGTACTTTTTATCCTTTTCGATAAAATTAAGGTAAGAATGTCTTTTTTAACTTATACGGAGGGTGCTGTTATTTTCCGCCATTATAAAATCATCAAAGATTCCCTTACAAGCTTCTAAGAATATTTTCAATGTAAAAGCATTATTTTATAATTATGTGACTTTTAAATGATTTCAAAAAAAGAGATATTTCTCTCAAATAGTTTTGATTTCATCTATGTCAACATCCTTTGACGGATTTTAATATTATTTGAAGTTCATTTATTATGATACAAATCTTCCATAGTGTATTGATGTTTTTGTGATATGTTTGACTGTGGATGTGTTATTTTTATACCATTCATGGTTTATGGAGAAAGTATTGACATTTTGTATGCTAGTTTTAATACGAATTTTTATGTTATGTTTAAACCTGTTCATATGGGGAATGCATTGGACTTAATAAGTGATGGGTGGAGCCCGCTATAGCTCCTCGATGCATCGGTAGGTCTAATGATACAAACTAGTGTCTTGGAATGAGGCCTTTACAAAATCTTATTTTTAGTCTTGGCACGAGGCCTTGGCTACGTGGTTTTGATAGTCTGGAATTATGCATTCCATCATTATGAAAGTGGTTATTGATATTTCATGTGATAATTCAACTAGTAGAATATCCATGTGAATATGTAAATGGAATTATTTCATTTTATTTTTTCCATATTATGCTTAAGTTCATGTTTAAAAGGCTTTTGTTTCAGTTATACATTGTCTTAAATGTTTATGTTTATTTATACAAGTTTCTGCTATATTGTTATCCTTACTGGGCATTTAAGATCACCCCTTTCTATGTTTTATTTTTCCCAGGACGTGAAAAAGTATTTTATGAATGAATTGCATGGATAGTATAAGGGGATTTGAGTGTGGAGACAAGATGTTTATCTTGTTTTAAATTAATGATGTAATGTAAACTTTATGAATGTATCTAGTGTATCCAAGACTACTAAACTAAACGGTCCAACGAGACTTGATCTATTGTGATCATGCCAATGTTATGTAATAATGCACTGACTCAGGGTAACTGGGGTCGGGGCATTATAGTTGGTATCAGAGGAAGTTTAGTACAAACCATGAAAGATAGTTTTAGATAAACTCTGATTAGATAACATAGATTTAAGATGGACCCTGAGGATTAGTATAGAATATCTTCCTACATTTTTTGTATTGTAGAGATTTTATGAATTTTACAAGCAACACATCCCTATCTGGATGCGAGAAGGTAAAGGTGGCTCTGGCACAGGTGTACTTAGGCATAAAACACGAAAAAACCGCTTCGAGTTAGGCAAGAATGGGAATTGGTGCCCAACAACGAGCCTTGATGCACTCGTTGTTATGACACTCCCAGGAGATATGCTTAGGATAAATCTCATTTTCTTTACAAATAATTATGAAGGTTTTATGAGTATATACGTCCTAAAAGAAAACATTTTTATGATTATGTATTATATCCATAAATAGTTCAATAAATGATAAGTGTTTTATATGTGTGGAATTATGTATTTTGATTCATAAACTGATCTAGTTTATGCCATTGTTTAGAAATAGAGCCTAGTGGAAGAAATGGAAACCGTATCAATATACGTACTCCATGTAGGGATTTCCCTCCTACTCAAGATAATTATAGTGGAGCTGGTGATGAAACTGGTGCTGATCAACTAATCACCATACTGGGACAACTCACTTAGGTTATGAATAATAACCTTACCCGTATGGAGCACCCTGATCCACAGCATAAAGAATCAATGTTTGATCGCTTCCTGAGGCAACAACCACCAATATTCAATGGGAGTATAAATCCATTAGTATCTGATAAATGGATAAGTTTCCTAGAGAAAATATTTCAGGCTTTGGGGAGTAGTGAAAGGGAAAAAGTTGTCATGGATGTTTATCGCCTCACGGGAGATGCTGATCAATGGTGGTCATTGATTCAAAAAATGAAAGAATATGTTGAAGTATCTAATATGGAATAGAGGGAGTTCAAATATATTTTCTTAGAAAAATACATTCCTTGTGACCATTGAGCAGATATGGAAAGACAATTTCTGAGTATGAGACAAAAGGAGGATGAGCATGTCACAAAGTATGAGGCTAACTTTACAAGGATAGCAAGGTATGCTAGAGATTATATATGTAACCCAAGAAGAAGGATTGATCCTTTCTTTGATGGGTTAAAACCATTTCTCCATCGAGCATTAGTCTCACAATCCTTCTTGTTGTATGAAGACATTGTCTCATGTGCTATCAAGACAGAAAAAAATTCTCTAAGTCTTACGAATTTAATGCAAAGAAAGAGAAGAAGATATCTTCTGATCAATATGGAAATGGAAATAAGGGGAAGAAGGGAAAAGTTGAATATAAACCCTACAGTAAATGTGGGAAGAAACACCTTGGTACTTTCTTGAAGTGAATGGGTGTCTGTTACAAGTGTGGTGAAAAAGGCCACCAAGCTCGTGATTGCAATGGGAAGAAGTAAGCGGCCGATGTTTAGTGCTACAATTTCAGGGAGATGGGAAATTATGAAAATGAATGTCCTAAGCGTCAGGGTAACTTACCTTAAAAAATGCCAAGGGATCAAGGCGAAGCTTATGCTATCACTACTGATGAGGTAGAAGCTCCGAAAGATGTGGTGGCAGGTAATTTAATGGTTTCCTCATGTTTAAGAAATGCATTATTTGATTCTGGATCATCACATTGTTTCATATCTTTCATGTTTTATAAGAAAATTATATGTTTCCAATTTGATTTAACAAGGTAGTTTTTAGTTAAAACACTTAAGGGAAGTATCATTGCAACATAGTTTTGTGAATCAGTCCCCATTAGAGAACTTAAATGTTCTTTATCCGCTGATCTCATCGTCATACCAATGATTGAGTTTGATATAATCCTAGGTAAGGATTGGATTTCGGAACATGATGAGAAGATTTATTGTAAGAAGAAAGAGGTTCCAATTTTTGATGATGATGATAAGGAACAACTTATCTTTTGATCAGAATCATCACCACCTATTTATTATCTAGATCCACCCCCAGTAGCTCAACTAAATTAAATTATTATGGAGGAATAGAATGAAATGACTATGGGTGATGAATATAATGTTCAATTAGAGGATGTACATATTTGGAAAGAATATGTAGATGTGTTTCCGGACGATTTACCTGGACATCCTCCAGAACGAGAAGTTGAGTTTTCCATTGATTTAATTCCTGGATCAATGACTATATTGAAGACCCATTATAGAATGGCCATTGTGGAATTAGTTGAACTAATGAAACAACTAGAAGAATTGAGTAATAAGGGATTTATTCGCCCTAATGTTTCTCCATGGGGAGCCCCTGTTATTTTTTTAAAAAACAAAGATGGATATATGAGGTTATGTATCGACTACAAAGAGGTCAACGCTCTAACAATAAAGAACAAGTATCCCTTACCTCGCATTGATGATTTATTTGACCAACTACATGGATCTCAATACTTTTCAAAGATTTACCTTCGATATGGATTCCATCAGTTGTGTGTGAAGAAGGAATACATTCCGAAGACAACATTTTGAACAAGGTACGGGCTTTATGAGTTTACGGTAATGCCTTTTGGGCTAACTAATGCACCATCATTATTCATGGATCTAATGAATAGAGTTTTCAAGGAATATCTCAATGATTTTTGGGTGGTATTTATTGATGATATATTTGTATAATCCAAAAGCTACGAAGATCATGAAAAACACTTGCGCATTATCATGAAGACTCTGAGAAGACATGAATTATATGGGAAGTTTAGCAAGTGTGAATTCTGGATTCAGGAGATTTATTTTCTTGGACATATTATATCTAAAGATGGAATCTATGTTGATCCTTCTAAGACCAAGGAAATCCAATAATGGCCAGCACATATGTGTATAACTGAGTTATGCAGTTTTATTGGTTTAGCAGGCTATTATCAATGTTTCGTCCAGAATTTTTCCCGATTGGCTATCCCATTAATAAAGCTCACACGTAAGGGGGATAAATTTGTTTGGACAAAAGAGTGTGGATAATGTTTCGAATAACTAAAGAGAATATTAATCAATGCTCCTATATTGACTCTACCATCGAGTAATGATGGGTTCGTTATTTATAGTGATTCATTGAAGAAAGGACTTGGTTGTGTCCTTATGCAGAATGATAGGGTTATTGCCTATGCATCACAACAGTTGAAAATTCATGAGAAAAACTATCCTACTCATGATCTCAAGTTAGCAGTTGTGATCTTTTCTTTGAAGATATGGATGCACTACCTCAAGGGTGAAAAATGTGAGATTTATACTGATCACAAGAGTTTGAAGTATATTTTCTCACAAAAAGAACTCAACATGAGGCAAAGGAGATGGCTTGAATTACTCAAGGATTATGATTGTACGATACACTACCACCCAGTGAAGGAAAATAAGGTGGTAGATGCTTTGAGAAGAAAAGATCATGGAGTTTTGAACATGATTATAATTGAAAGGGATCCTATTTTCATGGATCTGGTGAAGATGGATATGGGAATTACCTTGGATGGTGAGACATCGATACTTCTTCAAATGGTTTCAAAACCATCATTACTAGAAAGGAAAAAAGAGTTCTCAGATTGGTGATGAATAATTTCAAAAGAAGATTAAAGCCATGAATGATGGGAGATTGAATTAATTTGGGTATGAAGATGGAATTTTGAAATTTGGGAAGAGGCTTTGTGTTCCCAATATACCTGATCTAAAAAGGAAATTATTGGATGATGCTCATAGTTTCAATTCCTCTATACACCGTGGGACCACCAAAATGTATAGAGACTTGAAGGAATAGTTTTGGTGGGACAACATGAAGAGGGAGATTCTTGATTTTTTATCAAGATGTATGATTTTTCAACCAGTGAAAGCTAGAAGGAAACAACTTAGATGAGTCATGCATCCTCTTCCCATACCGAAGTGGAAATGGGACAATATTATGATGTACTTTATTATGGGGATACCAAATACTCCTAGAAGGAACGATGAGTTATGGGTTATTGTTGATCGTCTTACCCAGTTAGAAAATTTTCTTGCAATAAAAGAAGATCTACAACTAGAACATCTAGCAAGACTATATATTAATGAAGTTGTGAGACTTCATGGAGTACCCCTATCGATTGTTTCTGATCGTGATCCCCATATTACTTCATGATTCTGGAAGCGTCTTCAGAAGGCCTTGGATACTGAACTTCGTTTGAGCACTGCCTACCACCCTCAAACATATGTACAATCAGAATGGACTATTTAAACCTTATAAGACATGTTGATATCCTGCTCTCTTGACTTTCAGGGTATGTGAGATCAATATTTACCTATGGTAGAATTATCTTATAACAATAGCTCCCATTCGAGTATTCAGATGACACCATATAAAGCGTTATACGGAATGAGATGACGCACACCAACCTGTTGGGATGACGTTGGTGAATGAAAAATTGTAGGCCCAGAACTGGTGGAGGAATGAATGGAAAAGGTAAAGGTAATCCAAAACCACATCAAAGCAGTTCAAAGTAGGCAAAATAGCTATGCTAATAACCAAATAAAAGATTTGGAATTTCATTTGGGAGATCATGCTCTCTTGAAGGTATCTCCCTGGAAGGGAGTTATATGTTTTGGAAAGAAAGGTAAATTAAGTCCTAGTTACATCGGACCTTTTGAAATTATAGAACGAATTGGGACTATAGCTTACCATTTGACAATGCCACCAAGTCTCTCCAAAGTTCACGATGTGTTCCACGTATCACTATTGAGGAAATACATGCATGACCCAACGCATGTACTCGCCTATGAGGAATTAGAACTGGAACACGATCTGTCTTATTGCGAAGATCCCGTCAGGATTCTTGATACGAGAGAACAAGTAATGAGAAACCGGACGACTCGTCTGGTAAAGGTTTTGTGGAGAAACCATAAGATGGAAGAGGCAACATGGGAACCCGAGGAACTTATGATGAAGAACCACCTAAGTCTTTTCATGCGGTAGTATTCGGGAAATTTCGAGGATGAAATTATTTGAAGGAGGGGAGAATGTAACACCCCAGGCTTCCCTGGTACGCTTTCCATTGAATAATACAGTAGTATGTGTTGTACGCAATTTCGAGTTTTAACACACACACCACAACCAATCAAACTAGCCGTTATGAATAGTAATAGCCTATTTTTGAAATTTTATAAATTTTATCATTCAAAATGGACATCATTTTTGGATTCAGAATATCGAAATTATCCTAGGGTAAAATTTTGGTATTTTTATGAAAACATTCTATTTTTGATGAATAGTGAAAAAACACTTAGTTATAGTTTAAAACCGAATTATTATTTAATCAATTATTTATTTTATTTAAATTTAATTAAGGTAAAAATAGATAAATAAAACCTATATATGTTCACTGTAATTCATTAGAGTTAGTTTAGAATAATTTTTGATATATAAAAATTTTATCAAACTTTTCCCCGTCTTTTACCCACATCCTAAGAGAATTTGGAAATTAACATAAAACATAATTTTACCACTTCTGTGAGTGGAATTTCTAAAATACGAGAGACACGGTTAATATCAAGGAGTAAAATGTAGTTCAATGAGATGAAAATAATTTTTGGTGAATAGTATCTTTTTACTTTTATTTACCACGGTTAAAAGTAAATAGGGTAAATAAGGGTGAAAATGATATTGAAAATACCCTTACACATGTCGTAATTCTATTGGACAAGTGTAAATCGACCCAAAAAACCTTAGGAATAAAATTTTATCATTTAGGTCCACTTTAATTAGATTAGGACATTTATTATTATTTAATTCAAGGAAGAGTTAAAAGAGTTAATATCTATGTTTATTTACTAAAACATTTTTAATATAGGGTTATGCATAGGATAAATTTGATTGTAAATATTCATTATAAATATAAAAATATTTCCTACATAATTTTATTTTATTTATAATTTTTGTACATGAAATAATTTAATTTATTTAAGACACAATTATGATGCAGTAATTACCTAATTAATGAAATATTAAAACTACTGATATTATAAATATACAAATTAAAGTAATTTGAGACTTTTTATGAATTACACTAATTTTCTAGGTTAATATGACATAGTTCTATTGATTATATAATTTTTATTCGATGTAATAATGCTTTTATGAAGTTATAAAAAACATAATACCCAATAGTGTCAAAATTGACATAAAAGAGTTTTTAAAACAAATATTATATTATTAATTTATATTCAATTCATAAAAATCTAAGGTTAGGCCAAGAGACTTATATCATGATTGGTGTATCATTAATAGAAAACATGGGGGTCTCTTGGAGGTATATTGTCAGTTTATTAACTATATAATATAAAAATACAGAGTGACATGGTAAGTGTCAAACTAATTTACTAAGAGATAAAACTAATAGAGATGTTTAATATAATGACCCAAACCTGTCTAAATTTTATTGGTTGAGTGTTTTTGGACCCATCACCACCCTAACCTTCAAATAATCCTCTTTGGATCCATTAGAAACCGAATATGAATTTATAATAAAATAATATTTCTAGCTTCTCCAAAGGTTCCCCTCACCCCTCTTATAAAAGGGAACTCCCCCTTCTCACTAATTCACACATTAAAAGCCTTTTGACTCGGCCAAACCCTGCCCAAATACTCACTCAACATCTATAAAATAAACCTAGAGGCCTTATTATGATCATAAAGACAACCTAAGGAGCCCTTTTGATCAAATCAAAATGAAGAACCCAAAGAAGAGGTAATGTTTTCACCACCCTCTTTCAATTTCTTTTCTTCTTCTACTTCTTTTTTCTTTGTTTTTCCAATTATAAAATAACAAATCTAGTATCTTATATATACTGTGATGTTATTATAAATATTGTAAAACTATATTCAGTATTATATCCATTATTTGAATGGGATGTCACCACACGTGCGTAAGTACGACTTACCATCTCCACATCGTGCTGTAATTGTTATTAAATAAATTATTTTTTGATGGGTATAATAATGATTTGTAATTCATGTAAATAATAAATATAATATGATAATTATTCCGTATATATGATATAAAATCCAATTATATATTATTTTAATATGAAAATAATGATATTGTCGCGCGTGCGTACATACGGACTACCATCTCCACGAACTCGATAAGATTCATTCTCTCTCATATCGATTCAAGTATAATTATCATTTGATGATTTAAAAATAATGTTTAAGGACTTGATATCATTCTGTATATGAATAAGATACAACCTAACCATGACACACACGACTTATATAACAAAACATATAAAAGAAAATGAGTAAGCTAACACCCGAAACGACGATAATACTAAGATATTATTAACAAAGCAATGTTATAAGATCATATATGATATCATATTAGTGTATATAATTCATGTATAATTTAATAACAATTATTTCACCATTATACAGGAGGTTAACAAACCCCCAACCAAGGAAAAGTACAAGGTAATGGTTTATTTCACAATCTCTTCATTATCCGAGTTTGTTTATACGTAATTATCTACTGGGACCTCTTTATCATCCACATCCATGATTCATAAAAATGTGTTTCAAAAAATTCTTACTATTTTATAGAATATGGGTTAAAGTCATTTACACCCTTGTTTGAATTTTTTTAAGAAGTTTATAACAGAATCATTCTGTCATTTTCCAAACAAGGACCTTTTTAACCTTTTCGACAGAATTAAGGTATGAATGTCTTTTTTAACTTATACGGTGAGTGCGGCTATTTTCCGCCGTTATAAAATCTTCATATCTTCCCTTACAAGATTCTAAGAATATTTTAAAAGTAAAAGTTTATTTTATAATTATGTGAATTTTAAATGATTTCAAAAAAAGATATATTTCTCTCAAATAGTTTTGAATTCATCAATGTCAACATCCTTTGATGGATTTTAAGCTTATTTGAAGTTTATTTATTATGATACAAATCTTCCATATTGTATTGAAAGTTTTGTGATATGTTTGAATGTGGATGTGTTATTTTTATACCATTTATGGTTTATGGAGATAGTATTGACATTTTTTATGCTAGTTTTAATATGAATGTTTATGTTATGTTTAAACCTGTTCATATGAGGAATGCATTGGACTTAATAAGTGACGGGTGGAGCCCGGTATAGCTCCTCAATGCATCGGTATGTCTCATGAGACAAACTAGTGTTTTGTCATGAGGCCTTGAAAAAATATTATTTGTAGGCTTGGCACGAGGCCTTGGCTACGTGGTTATGATAGTCTGGAATTATGCATTACATCTTCAAGAAAGTGGTTATTGATATTGCATGTGATTATTAGACTAGTAGAATATCCATGTGAATAAGTAAATGGAATTATTTCATTTTATTTTTTCCATATTATGCTGAAGTTCAGGTTTGAGAAGATTTTTTTAGTTATACATTTCCTTTAATGTTAATGCTTATTTATAAAAGTTTTTGCTATATTGTTATCCTTACTGGGCATTTCAGCTCACCCCTTTTCCATCTTTATTTTTTACCAGGATGTGAAAAAGTATTTTATGAATGACCTGCAGGGATAGTATAAGGGGATATGAGTGTGGAGACAAGATTTTGTTGTAGTTTTCAATTAATGATGTAATGTAAATGTTACGAATGTATCTAGTGTTCCCATGACTACTAAACTAACCAGTCTTTCGAGACATGTTCTTTTGTGATCATGCCAATGTTATATAATAATGCTCTAACTCTAGGTAACTGGGGTCAGTGAGTTATAGGGATATTATAAGTTCCACACATAAAAACTATTTCCATTTTAACACAAACGTTCCCTATATAAATTCTATGGATACATGTTGTTCATGTAAACACTGTGCCGAAATAACACCAAAACTCATGAGAAACACGATATAAAAATCGATCTTTGAGAACTAAAAATGTTGAAATATTAAAATATGCATGTAAAACTAAGAGGTTTTGAAGGTTTTGATTTCCTTTGATGCTAATAATGGAGAGAAAACATATGGGAAAAGTTAAGGTATAACTGAAAATAAGGAGGTGAAAATTTGGGTGTCATGTGAGCATACTAATTTATTAGGGAAGAAGAATATAGAAATAAATCCAAAAACACTAAATGGATAATATTACAAATGAAATAATACTAAAAATAAATACATTATAAAAATATGGAAAATAAATAAATAATATTCGATTAATATATATTACAAATGAAAAAAATTACTAATTAAAAAAGAATAATTTTCAGAAATCTAGAAAATGAATAAATAATTAAATATTAATTTCAAGAGTACAAATAATTGAATAAATATTGGAATGAAAATGTTTAAATATTAAAAATTAAAATAAATTTAAAAATAGTAAAAATAAATTACTAATTGAAATTGTATGAATAATAATTATATAAATATTCAAATATAAACCTAAAACTAAAAATGAATAAATATTAATTATAAAAATTAAAATCATAATAAAAATACTACATGTTAATAAATAAAAATTAAAAACCATTTAATAAAAATGAGTAAATCATTGAAGAAATTAACTGAATTGTATTAAAAATAAATAAAATTTAATGATTCAAAATGAATTAATATTAGAAATTTATAAATTAAAAAAATGTAATGAATAAAATTAAAATTGAATACATTTTATAAATTTATACACACACCTGTAGAGATATATAAAATAAAATGAGATATGTAAAAAATGACTTTTCCTATTATATAATGATACATTCACTTACATCCACATATATACACATTACATATATACGTATAACTATACAAGTACATACACATGCACATATATACATTTATGTACACATACTTACATGAACACATTCACATACACATACACATACACATACACATACACATTCACATACACATACACATACACATACACATACACATTCACATACATACTCATTCAAAAACACATACACATACACAAATAAAAATATATACATATACATACACATACATAAAAAAATATAGACATTTTAATGCACAAAAAAATACATGCATGTACACAAACATACACACACATACACATACACATACACATACACATACACATACATAAAACAGATACACATAAATACACATTCATATACACATACCCATACATATAAAAACATACACATACAAATACCCATACATATATATTTTTTTATGTTTGTATTTCATCAGATATTTTATATAAATATATATATATTGTAATAGAAATAATATTTAATAAAAAAGAAATTTCTTTATGAAACATATATACATGGTAACCATTATTCAAATATATATATATATAACACATATTTGATTTGAAAAAATGTATATCATATTATAAATATTTGTGAATATTATAAAAAAATGTAAATAATTATAAATAAATATAAATAAATTCAAATAGAGAATTATTAATGTATTTATATATTCAATTATGTATATTAAAAAATAATTTATATGTAATTATAATTATGTGTGTAATTATTATTAATTATCAATTATTATGAATAAATAAACCCACACATACACACATATATAAATGTCATCAAAAAAATAAACAAAAGTTTATATTTAAATTATATTAATTACATTTTCTTCTATCAGTTCATTTTTTTGTTGATAAAAGGTGTATTATATCATCAGTAAATAACGTGTTGAATTATTTTCCATTTATTAGTGATAAAAAAATAACTGATAAGGTTTTTACTTTTACCAACATATTTTTAGCATTGATAGATTTTCAATTAATCATTACTTTTAGTTCGTAATGATAAAAGTAGAACCTTTATTTGCACATTTTTAGCATTGATTAATGGAACCACTGAATGAAAGATTATTTTTTTATAGTGTGTGGATAAAAACTTTCATAAATTTTCCCCACCTGGGGACATCATGTGAACATTAAAAAATAGGGTTATGTTTTGAGAAGAGAAAAAAATTTCTTGAATGTGTCATATCTGTTCTGAATATATTACAATTTGTGGTGTATGTATTCCTCAAGGTTTTTTAATTTTATTTTTAGGCAATAGTTTTTATGGTTACAATAATTTAGTTTTTTCGGACAAATATTTTTTTTCTATTGTGCATCTATTTTAATTTTTTCAATATTTTTCATAGGTTTTGAAATTTTATCCCACTGTGTGTTCACATTTTTATTCGTTTAAAATTTTATCGCTCACCATATTTATCAATATCTGATATCACGGGTTTATTATTTGTTCTAATAAATAATAAATGTGAATTACAGTAGAATTATTCTTTTGAATGGTACCTATTATCACATGTAGAGATTTTAAATTATGGATCAACTTTTTATCAAGAATTATGTCAGTGTTTGGGGGCCAAAGTCAATAAAATAATGTCTGATGAGGAATGATATTTTATGATTAACAAGGTTTTGGTTTCTTTTTTTAGAATGGTAATGATAATGTGTTGTATGATATTTTCAACATTTCTCATTTTAGAACTTTATGGTAGAATCTTGAGACCAGTTATGCTTCCAATATTATAATCAATAAATTTTTTACTCTCAAATAATTGATGAAAATGAGGTACAAATAAGAGGAATATAAATATTATAATATAAGTGAATTGTATGGTAGTTTTTATTAGTTATTTGGCATTGGTTTTAATTTTTGGGATGAAAATTTTTATTTTTGGTTACTTTATATGCTAAATGATATGTGGGGAAATTTTTAAGTTACTCTAACTGGTTTTTCTCATAACAGTGTTTTGAAATTTATTTTTTTCAGGAATAGCAATTTGAATAAAGATGGTTAGTGGCATACTCAATAATTATTTTTTCCTATATTTTGTTAATAGATAATTTTACGAGAAGCTTAGAAAGGAATATTAGATAGAGTAATCAAGGTAAAATCATGGGTAGAGGAAAGTCTAATCTAAATCAAAATTAGTTTGAGAGTCATAATTGTTGTAAAAAGAGACATGTCAAGATAATTTTATATTATCTGAAAATCAAAAACTATGTATTAGAAAAATAAATGAAAAATTATGACATAGATGATCATTTCACCACCACTCTTGTGGGTTATCATGATATACATTATCAATCCATTAATATAGATTTTGATTATTCTTTCAAGGTTATTATTAGAGGAACCTATTTTTCATATGAAATTGAGGAAGGAGTTACTTATTTCTTATATAAATTGTAATTTATGTATATTGAAGAATGGAAATGTTGGTCTTAATGATGTTTTAGTTATGAGGACTGTTTGTTTTTAGACCAATAAAATAAGCAAGCATATTTTGATGACTTTTCTACAAGTACCTAAGGATCTTATGAATATAATTTACACCACTATACATGATGATTATTGTTTTTCAATACATTTTTAAATTGATAATTTAATCCTTCAAATTGTTCCATGTTTGTTTTTTTGAAAAAAATAGTTTCGATGTGTATCAGACAAAATATTTTATTTCATGTGATACTTTTTTTATTATTTAATATAATGATTCTATAAAATCATGGAACAAATGGATTATCCACATTAGTGAGAGTGCACTTGGTATTATAGAAAAGGGAAATTCTCATCTTGTTCTATATGGAGTCAAATTTGACACATGAAATCATTATATGGTCAAAAAAGAGAGGTTGTTTTATTTTAGTAGTCACCCGTTATACATAACGTTTAGGTAATCTTGTTAGTATATTATGATATTTGTAGTCCTATGATGTCTTCAAATTTTAGTGACATAATTTATTTTTTGAATTTTATTAAGGATTACTGATTCTTATTTGGGATTATTTTTTGAATGGAAAAAAGTCAACTACACGTTTTTTAAGCTGTTTCAGGTTTCATTTAAAAGAAAAAATTTTAATAAATTAAAATTTATTTTCACTTAAAATTGTGATGATAACTCTAGTCATTTTTATTACTATTTCATGTTGTAAGGTATTAAAAGATAATTATATAAATCTTAATACACACCACCTTAATTGTTTTACAGAGAAAATAAAGATTATTTTAATCTAATGTGTCTCTTGTTTATATTTTGAATAAATTTTCTCCAGATATTTTGGTGTGGACTCATTATTTATAGCTATATATATAATCATGTTACAACATTTGGTTAAATTCTAGGAAGATAATCTTGATAAGTTAACAATTTTAAATAGATCATGGATGATCATATGAATGTTATCTGTTGAAAGAGATTCATTCATGTTTAAAGAGATCATATATCTATATTGAAAGACATTACACAATAATTAATTTTCATTGGTTATGAACATGATTAGTTTGAGTAAAATTATTATAAACTATTATTTTAGAAACTCATCAGAAATTATGATGTAGTGTTTATGTAGATCAGACTATTATAATCACAAACATGGGATAAAAAGACTCAATTCTCCATATTCTTAAGATTTTTAGTCATGATCTAGTTTTTAATTTATGATTATCTCATATTTGTAATTATTATGATCATGTTGATGTGAAAAATTTTGTTCATAGTGAATAGGATAGAGTATATTTTTCTGGTGCACCAATTTTTTGGATTATCCAGTTCCATGAGTTATTAATCTGTCCAATATTCCACTTAGGGGGCCAGCTTATCATTATACCACTTATAATTGGTATTTATTTGATTAGTAAGAATACCTTGAAGAAAGGTTATATTATAATCTTTTCAAAAGGTGATATAAAGTGATAAAATGGACTAATATTATGATACAATAAATTATGATATGATATCATTTCGTGAAAACCCCAATTTTGAGCTAGTAATATTACTTATGAGTAAGAGTGTTTTTTTAAAATTCTTGGATTTATCATAATAAAAATGAAAATAGAGTATTATTCAACTATATAATTAATTGATAGTTGTTAAATGATTTAATCAAAATAAAGTTATAAAATTTGATAATTTTCTTTATCATATTGTCAAAAAAAAATTATTGGACTGTTTATTGGGTTGGATACTTGTTTGGATCTGTAGATAGAGTATATAGATGTGTTGAAAAATTTCATCCATAGTGACATTGAAGAGGGTATTTATATGGTTTATTGAGAGGCTATTATTGAAAATTTTAATCATTAATATTTTTACATGATGAAAAATACTTAATGGGGTTTGAATCCCGATCTAACGAAGTGGTATAAAAAATTTGGGTTAGTCAATTTTTATTAGGGTATTAAGAATACCATTTATGATCAATGTTTTTTTTAAAATATTTACTTTTAATTATTTTATTATATAGTTTATTTATATTGATGATATTCTATTTTTTATACACGATTCCTTCTATAATTGAATGAATAATGACATATCATTTTCATACAATTTTTCAAGAAATACTTATGACTACTAAGTGATATTTAATTAATGATGATTTTCTACGATATAAATGATAAAAAATTATATTTATATTATGGTGGATGAATTTGTTTTCTTCTTTATATATATGTTATCGAAAAAGACAAAGTGGATAAGCATCCACGTTATTTACATTTTTTTATTTGTTATAGTCAGTAATGTTCTACAAATGAGGAGAGAAAAAAATGAAACACATATCATATTCATCTATTTTGGGTTATTTTCTGTATGTGGTGGTATGTAATAGACCCAATATATCTTATGTAGTTATAATGGGAAGTTAGTTTCTATAAAATTATGATAGATAACACTATAGAGTTTCAAATTACATTTTTAAATACCATCATGATACTTTTGATCTGATATTGTTTTCATTCCTTGGAAAACTAGTGCTTTATATAATTATATATTTAGATATAGAAGGAGATATATATTGGATGAAGTTAACTGAATCCTATTTTACCACATTTGCTGGGGAAAATTATCTTGGAATTCTAGATTTCACATATTTGTTACTTTGTTGACCACTAAGTCTGGGGTTATTATATATATAATGGAATATAATGAATGGTTTCAGATGTTTAATTTTATTCATGAGTTCAATTATAACCAGTAATGGTATGTTGTATTTTATTATATTTAGATTGATATATGTTAGGGAATGAATTATAATTTTAATGGTTCATAAAAGAATATATATTTTCGGTATCATTAGATCCTTGAAATTATATATTTTAGATACTTGAAGAATGGAAATATTTAAAAAGATGTTATCGTAATGGGAATCCTGACCTATATTTCACCAAAAGGTAAATTTCAGACTTTCTTATTTATTTTAAGATCAGTAATGATCCCTACATATGTTATAGGTACATATTTTGGGTCCCCTAATGTGGGGACTCTTTGATATAAAAAAAATAAAAAAAATAATAAATAGAGGGTTATAATTTGAAGTAAAAAATTTAAGGAATATTCTAATCTCTATTGGTTTAACTCTCATGGTAGTATCAAAAGGTATTTTTGGGAGCGATATCAAGTTGAGTACTAGAATTTGGATTGTGATGAGCTTTGATTGATGAAAACCTCTATTATGATCCTATTTATCCTTCAATGACTAGTTATCTAGTTATTGATATTCAAATCCATATAGTCTAATATTCTTTTCTGAATCTTATCTCATATATTTAATATTGTCAAATCTTCTTTATGATTCACTTTTTCTATGATATTTTCCTATTTTTATACGAGTAATACTATTGATTTCGCATTAAATTTTCAGTGTCCCTATGATGTACACTATAATATTTAGTGGATCTTCATTCAGGACTAGGTCGTGCGGTTTTTCCAATTTTGGTTTTCTATGTTCAAAATTGTTAGATTCGATCATTAAATTTTCCACAAATGATGTTTTTTCACTTTCACATCTGCTTTAATTTTTCAGAGATATTGAATAGTAAGGAAGTTTAGTCCACCTTTAATTCACATTTTCTGTCATTTAATCATGTGTTTCTCATCATCTTTCATAATATAAATGATGTGCCTGAGTATAGATTGATGAAGATAGATAAAAGAGTCTAGGATATTCGTTTTTATAAAAAATCTAATAGGTGATGAATTGAATGAAATGAATGTGGATATAGAGAGGATTCGGTTTTTTCTACATTATTCCATCAAAGATCCATATATAGAATAATTAAACGTATATAAATTTAATAAAAATACATTATTGATGCTTCCAAGGTGTATATATCCAACATTTAATAAATTACCTTTAGCTGTGACAAAGCTCAATAATAAAGTATATTTATTCAGAGAATTATATTGGTCCCTATATCTATAATTATTTTAATGATATCAATCATAAAATAATAAAGGAGGATCAAAATT
This sequence comes from Viscum album, assembly GCA_963277665.1. Lineage (NCBI taxonomy): Eukaryota > Viridiplantae > Streptophyta > Magnoliopsida > Santalales > Viscaceae > Viscum > Viscum album. The sequence continues at coordinate 747,276,001 of OY728138.1, read as the reverse complement.
TAAACTTTTTGACCATAATAAACCCTTATTCACATCTCCATTGTTCTTATAACATACCAAAATCTAAAAACTCAGAATTTAGGATGTAATAATATCATATATGTGATTTTTAAAACCATTAATATATATATATTCTTTGACATATGGGTAGAGATTTCTTTTGGAGTAAAAGTTTCCTTGTAACTAAATGTATAAGCGACCACCGTATGATGGTCAATAAATTGTCTTGAGATAAGAAAATTGAGAAACATTAGTGCCAACTATATAATTTATTTGAAGGGAAAATTATTTTTTATTTTAAAAATAATAGAATGTATCTCATACAGACCTTTGCCAAGTATTTAAAAAATTGATAACATAAACTATAGAAAATTTTCATATTTATACATTATAAGTAGTTACGTTTTTTGAATTATATAATAATTAAAAATATTGTATTAATTATTGAATTTTTAACCATCTTCATGTAAATAAAAGCCAGTTTTATTTAATATATAGGTTAATAATGTTTAAAAATCATTAAAAATTTAAAATTACAACCCAATTTACGATTAAAAATATAATCATAATTTATATTTTTAAAAAATAACATTTTAATAAAAAAAAATATTACCAATTATGAATGGAATTAATGTCAGGTTGACATATATTATGTTTCAATATGTTAAAAAATTAATGTTTTTTCATTCTTCTACAATTTATTAACAATATAATGTAATTTTCAAGGATTTAACCACATAAATAATTTTTAACAACTTTTTCCATTATTTATTTTTGTTAATTTTGAAATCACTACATGGTTGGATGATTTTTCAGGAAACAACCAAAACATATTTAGTTTCTTGCATTGTATCCTAATAGAATTTAAGGTGCTTATAGGGTGTTTGGAGTGGTTTGGTAGTTGATATGTGAGTTTTTATCTTGTTACTATAATGACCTATATTTTAAGAGGCATATATGTCATATATATTTTCTATTATATTGTTGAGGAGTTTTTAGATAGCATAGTTTTAGGATAATTTATAACATCTTGATTCTAAAAACAACTTAACTGGTGTTGAAATTGGTAGATATAATATGTCGCATGACATGGCCCCATACGCTAGAGCCTATCGAGTAGTAGTGGGGGTCTATGGTATTACTTCGGGTATTCCATACTGTAATATCAGAGTGAAAACAAAAAATAATAATCAAGAAATATCTATAATTAAAAAATCAATATATGAAAAATTAATGAACATTAAATCCATGCTATATCAAATGTAATGTGCAAGCATAAAATCATAAAAAATAATAGTCATGCCCGAAAACATAAACTAAAGACCCTCTAACCAGGTCAAATATACATGATACAATAAATAATTAATCAAAATGACATAATTTAATACATTTATAAAACTTACATACCCCCATATCAAACTTTAAACCCCTATTGAGCTTCTTCATCTTGATCATAAAACCTTTTTCCTCCACTTTATCCATCACACGTCTAGTTCCCTACTTATGAGTAGTCATATGATCAATAGGTACACCAAGATTCTTGTTTAGAGAGTGATAAAAAAACTCTCATAGACCGCCCCTAATAATGTACATAGCATCTACCTTTATAATTTTTTTATATTCAGGATATTCTTATACATGTCGAAAAAAATTATATAATACATAAATATATAAATAACCATTGTTGATGCTATGGTTATAATGGGCCACCCAAGATGAACCAAAAATACATTAGAATGATATCATGTGTCTATAAAGATAGTTGACCTCTTGAGATAAATATACCCCTTCTTGAAACATGAATAACCATTAGAGGAAAATTTAACCCTCCATGAAACATCATCATCTACATGTGAGGATCATTTCCAAACCTGAGTCCTTAAGAGTATCTACCATGGACCGTATCCCATTGAGAAATATTATTTACTCTACGACATAACTTAATATTAACCATATCCTGTATATACTGTGGGAATAATATCTCCTAAGAAACATCATTTATAATAATCTCGAGGGTTAACATCTCCTAACTATAAAAAGTAGTAGGACTTTATTACTCGATGGCCACATCATTCCCCTAGATCATGAACCATAAATTAACATGCATGAGAAATAAAAAATAAATGCTAAAACATATATACACATGGGTATATCCTCTCATGAACCTAGGACACACCACACATATACCTGTGGTAAAACATCCCCAGAACCTCATGCTATACAAAGTGAGTCATCTACTTTCTGAACACATATCACCCAATCATGGTCAATCATTAATGTTCATGACCTATAATTACCACTACATATATGTCAGGATCACACATACAACTCTTATTTTAAGGAAACACCTAAGAAAATATCTACCCATAATACCTAATTCATCACATATAGTAACCATATCATAGACCAGAGTAGTCATTCATCCTAAAACTGTCTTCCAATATACACAAACTAGGGCATCATAGTTTTCACCTGAACCTACCAGCTCATCACTAGGGAACTAGAAACTTGTAATCTATCCCCTCCTCACAAGGCACACCTCAATACTATCTAGGGACTTGGTAAAAATACCCAAGACCATCATGGCCATAATAAATAATCATTTTAAATCCATAATTATCCCCATATATCCTGCATCGGAATACTCTTGGATAATCTATACTCATCCTCACCCTTGGCCATTAATGACCTTCAAAAACCACACTTAAGGTGTTCTATCAACAATCAGGATTTTCCTAACTAAAGCCTAAAAAATAATGTCCACATTATTTTCAAATTTCACACCATATCTCGGTCACACTACTAGATACCATCCCATTATATCACAACTAAATAACCTTGTAACTCTAAGTCACATTCCACTAGTCATTCTCACGAACCTCACATAGGTATCATCATATATCCTCTTTATGAGATCTCTTATTCTAATCATTATAGGAATATCCCCTCTATCATCACTCATTATCCCTAAACTATCACTATAATGGGCTCTAATTGAAATTATGTCCTCATCATCATATTATTTGAGGAAAATAACAATGAATTTCTTTATGAGAATAATACTAGATTTAAAGAATAACAAAGAAAAACCACTATAGGGTAATAGTAAACAATATATAAATATTATTAAATGATGTGTACTATTAATTTCCTCCTTTAGGGATGTATCTCAATCATACATGGAATGTAAAACCCATGTATATGACAAGTACCCAACATACATATCATGAATCCCACAAGATTTATTTGTGCATATACATTACATGTGATCTATCAAAATACATCCCATATTCTCTACCTGTGTACCTCACATGGATTCTATTCACGTACCCTACATGGCCTTATTCTCTTATATGGGGTGTCATCAAATGTAATAAACCATACCCTGAGTTGTATTACACTGTGTATCCTTATAGACTACATGTATTGTATTATTGTCAGCCTCAATTTTCTTAAAATGATGAACAAATGGTTTGTATTGTAGAACTACGCACAGTGTTACCAGGTCTCTCAAATGGAAATCCTTTATAATGGACCCAAAACCCCCGTCTCAACATGAATAACCACATAATAGCCCTTATAAAATTAGCACATTTCCAATAATTATATTAAAAATTAAAAATTATTATTCTATATTTAAAAATAATTAAATTAAAATAACAATATTACCATATTGTGAAACAATATAGATTCGATCACTGATCTTCACTCTCTAGTTGTTGTTGTTCTATGATACATGTTCGATTGGGAAAAATTGGTGTACCTACTTATCACTCTTTCACACGCATGGATCAGATGTACGCAATGGAGATCTCATACTGATTAGTGATAATGAGAAGGAAATTGGGTATGGTACAAAATAAAAGGGAAAAAATTTAAAATTAAATTTTTTTAATAGGATAGGCCTTGGTCCCAACACTACGGCCAAGCTTATAACACACCTAGGAAAAACCCCTCATTCCAGATTTAACTAAAATATTGTAATCTAAATCAAGGACACATTTTAGAAGTTATCAAAATTTTCATATGATGAGAAGTTAATATTTAATAAATAAATATTAATATGATTTGAATAATTAAACCATCTCAGAATCTCAGAAAAATCCATCCCTAGGGTAGAAAACTGATCCTATGATTAAAAGAATGATCAGAATATATTTACAAGATCATTTTCTAGGGGAAATTACCATTTTTACGCTTATAAATACCCTAGTTTTTTAAATTTCCCTTCAGTTTCAGAACACATAAATCATTGGAAATTATTACCTCTCCAAGATAATACTTATTTTCCTTGAGATGTATCAGTGGCCTATTATCCATCAATACTCACATTCCATTTTTTTCTATTCCAAACAAAACATTCATGTTCAACTTTATAATAATATTGAAATTTCTTCTACCAAATTAACAATAAGACATGGAATACATAACAAAGCCTGGGAAATCAGTTCGTCCTCATCACCAAAAACTGAGATGTTAGTCAAATGTACTTGTTTATCCCACGAAACTTTAGAGTCATCAACAAGTTCATATCCACTTTCATGGAACTAACCACAATAAGGCACAACTCATAAGGGGTGTTTACAAGACACATTTCTTCCAACCATTGTAACCTACTAAAAAAATAAAATTTCTTATGGTCTAATGATACACTCAACATGATTTCAATATCAATTTACCAAACTCCATAAAAATATAATAGTCAGTTATTTTCGGACCATTTATTCTTGAAAATTATAGGACACACCAACCGATGCACTATATAATTTCCCGATCAGTATGCCATTACTCCCAAGGAATCTTAAAATCATCTCAATACAGACACAAAATTTTGATTATAAGTTATGGTGTAATTCCATAGTTCTATAAACTACCAACCGAATCTGATTTTGTACTCCACCCACAAGTACCAGTGCATCACTGATCTAACTCACCAATAGATTACATCAAACAATATCAATCCCATTTCCAACACAAAATATCCATTCAATAATGTATCTGAATTCACATTTTCAATTTTCCCAGGAATATAATCATTTTAGATTTCCAAATATACTAGTATCTAAAACTGTCATTACCATCCATAGACTATTTTTATCACACCCATGACCCTTCTCAAAAAAGGTTCATGTCTCTATGACCCACATTATTCTTTATATACTACTAAATGTAATGACTGGATATGGATAACCCACTCATACTCTTCCATAATAGGCCCTGTCATGTGACTCCTCACCAAATACGGAATAATCACTCAAATTAAGAGCACCATCCCTTTACTTATCTATCCGACATCCAAACTACTAGAATAAAAATATTCCATCTCATTAAATTGCACACATGAAATTAAAATGATTAGGTTTCCCACTAAACATACCCTCCAAAACTATTCTTGATTCTGAAATGACATCAATTTCATTATATTAGATATACCAAGGCATCCTGTTGCATATAACATATAGATATTATCACTTCTTATTCACTAATATAATAACATGTGGAATGTACCCATGCATCTCATATCTATGGGATCTCACAAGTCCTTGGTAACCCCTCTCGGGGCTACCCTAATATAAAAAAACTAATTCAACCCACAATACTTAACCACAAATATCCAAATATATATCTCAAAGGAAATTAGAACTCCCACCTTACCCAAAAACCATGTATCATAAAGATTACAATAAAAATGAAATCTGTATAATCCCATATAAATATTACCAAGAAATTCACAGGAAAGAACTCATATTTTAAATTCCGACACATATTTGACCAACATATATTTCTAACCATCACCCATTAAATAAACCAACCCCTCACAAGGTATCAAAACATAGGAGAACCCCCTTAATGAATGAAAAATAATTCATGTAAATGTATATATAAGGAAAAAACATCGGTCCATGATGATTTTTGTTGAGGAAACCATAACCAAAAGGGTTTTTATGTGGATTTAAAACAAATTATATGAGAAAAAACCAAATAGTTATATGTTTAAACTTATAATAACTAGACCTATTAGAAATTTTGATCCAAAAAAAATGCATGAAATACTTTTATAGACATACTATGTTTAATTATGTATCACATACATGAGTTATTGTATTGCCACCACTAAAGAGAATCCCTCTATATAATCCTAATGACATACCAATGGAAAAAAAATTCATGGTTAAATTGAGTATTGTTTTATTAACCAGTTGTATGAAAAAACACCAAATAACATTTATTTCAATTTAAAGTACCTTACCATTTTTATTAGTCATTTTAATCACAAAAAAGTAGAAATATTTTTAACTATTACTTTGTGGTAAATATGATTAATTTACACTATCCTCTTTCCAATATGACAAGATCCAAAAACCCATTAATCAGAAATCAAAAAGCCACGTGAAACCCTCTATGTGAAATCAACCAGCTATAAAAGTAAAATCGAGGAATAAAAATCATATATATATATAGTAAAATAGAAATTCAAGTAGAATCTTTATTCAAAAAACACTAGTTTGAGGACTATCACATGATCCAATACTTTCATATATCACATGTATACTATTTCCCAAAATAGAAAGCCAAATAAAAATTTTAAAATACCAATTTGTAACATATTGCAACCTAGAACACACAACTACTTTATAGTCAGGAAATCACCATATTACTTTAAGGTAACATCCAAATATACTATAGGATTACAATTAGATGAGAGGGCCTAATTAATTTACATGGGGAGACAATGACCTCATATATGAATAAAAATAGTTTAAAATAAACAAAGAACATCCACAATCACAATAATTGCAGTATTGAAAAAAATGATCATAAAATATGCATGCTAAATTAAATTTAATACAGAATAATACAGTCATATGAACTCACAATATTGTAAAAAACATAAAATGATCAACAGTCAAGTCAATGAAATATACAAAAAAATAAAAAATAATGTAAAAGTGAATCAAGACCTACACCATCCCTAAAACAAAACCATAAGAGAAACACCAAATCCTTATAGAGATTCCCTAGCTCAATCATGTAATAATTGTTCTGTATCCAAACCATGACCAGTCTTTTTTTAACATGAATGAATCAAAAAAATTGTATACATTCCATGCTTCCAGTTCAAGGGGTGATACATAAATTTTAATTAGATCATCCTTAATAGTGTACCTACGATTTTATATAAAAAACAACTGTATATATATTTTATATTCCAATAAAAGATGAATAATAAATAAATATATATATATATAACCATTGGGGATCCTCATGTTCTAATGTCCACAAATGATTGACCAAACAATATTGAGCCATTTCTAGAGGGTCTCCGATCATAGATAACCACCTAAAAAATATATTCATCCCCAAAAAATAATATCATAACTTGCGGGATTTCAAATTCAAAAGTAGAGACCTAATAATATTTACCATAATCTATAGCTCACTATGAACGAATGTCTACCCCATGGTATAAATCACCGAGAACTATATCTTTCATATATTAGGAAATACTTCTTCAATAGAACTATAATTTATTATACATCAAGGCAGTTGTATTAAATTCCAAAAATTTGTAGTAGGAAAATATTAACCTAGGTTAACATTATTTATACATAACCTAAATCATCATTTCAAATACATCAATTTTAATAAAAAAAATAACTCATTTAATTGGGGTACATCAATCTTATAACCCGAGTTATCAAAAGCAGATATCTTGTGTAAAATTTCCATAGATCCAATTGTCATATGATGCAGTTTGGCCAACTATGGAACCCATAACACACAATCGAGGCCATTTTCTCTAGCGCAAGACCTATCATCGCCGATGTATCCATTTCAAGATCACATTATAGATACATGTTCTATGATGACACATGAAATCATCTCTACTGAAAATACCTCATCCACAATATAAAATAACAATATCATAGACATATCAATTCACTCTTCAAAATACCGTCTCCTAACACACACCTTTGGGCAGCACATACTGTTTATATCCCACTAGGTCATCACTAGGATGCTAGTTACTTAGAACGTAGATCCACCTAATAGAGAACACCTTAGATATTATTGATAAACCAAAAATAACTAAATATTTTCAAGTAAATGAGATTTCACTATGTATTTTCATTCGATAACTATAATATTTTATATCTTTCTTCACACATAACATTGACCAAAATGAACAACAGAACATCATAAAACCATTGAAATACATCCATTGTATTGGTGGTGGTAAACATAGAGGTGACATAATTATCAAAACTATATATAAATAAAAATATTTATCATTTTTATAATACTAATTCAATTATAAATTCAATTATTGTAGAAAAATTACAATTAAAATCATGTTATGAGTAAAATATATTTTCATAAAAATTTACATTTTCATGTTCTATGAATTTTATTTTTATTTTTAAAATAATAGATTAAATCGAAACTATTGACTATATAAATAATAAAATAAGATAGCATCCATCAATATTTTATACTACGTAAGTAATATATTACTTTTTTTATCATGACAATCACATTTCTTAAAAAAATTTAATGATCTTATAAAACAATTGATATTTGGCACTTTTATAAATAGAATCATTTAAAATGATTTGAAGATTTGCAATCCAAATTTTTTAATTTGATAGTGGAATCAAACTCTTTCGTTGGTATATAATTATTTTATCCTGATAATTATTAATTACCATTTTAAATATATTTTTTCAAGGAAAAAATGTTTTTAAATAGATTGTTTTTATTTTTTTGATCTATTGTATGATAAACACTCTATTGTTATGTTTAAACATATATAAAAATGAAATTCACATTCATTTAACTAGTAATCAATGTGAAGTAATATTAAGTATATCTAATTATAAATATTACATTTTATAGAAAACTATGTTCCCAGTACATTATATTTGTTAACTTAAAGGATAATTTTCTCATATTTACAAATCGAATTAGATTAAATGGAATAGAAATTATCATTCTCAGATTGGAATTTAATAAAAATGGTTTTCATATATTTATATTGGTAAAATAGTTTTAATGGATAATTTCTATTCAATATTAATATTTGTTAAAATTAGTAATAAAATGTTTCTCCAACATTATAAAATAAATTTGACAAGTAGATCTTTTAGAAATGCTTTTTAAGATTTAAACTCATAAAAACATGTTTAATCAAAATTATCGACAAAAATGACTAAAATTTACGTAATTACATTATTTTCCATTACATAATATTTTTTAAAAAAATATTTTACCTTCATTTATCTTATAGAAGTATCTCAAATCCTTCCAATTACAACCACACACCTTGAGAGGGATCCCATGAAACTCTACCAAATTCACTTTTTATAGTGCCTCTCAAAATGTTTTTACCAATGTTTCTCAAATATGTTCCTCATATCCTTTATTTAAAATGTATACTTCATGGAAAGTCAAATATTATCAAAATAAAATTACATACCCTTTAACTTATTCTCATTATCGTTCTACTCAACCATCTACCAAACCATTTTAACTATATTTCTATAAAGAAATACGTATAAATAATATACTTATATTTTGTTATATTTATTTTATAGAAATTATTTATTCCTATTGAATTGAATTGAAATAGTGAAAACATTTATCATGTATGTGTTAACGACCACCTCCATGAAAGACACATCTCATTTCTCATCACCACCATTTATGGATGGTTTTAGAAATGGGTTTTACGAATATATGTTTTATTTAAATATTTTATACTGTAGAAATATAAAGTAGGTATTTTAAGAGTAATATCATAAAACAAAATCATTTTAAAATTAATCTCCAAATAAAATCATTAAAAGAGTAAATATAATATATTTATAAATGAAAACATTCTATTTAATTTAAATACTTATAACTAATATTAATTAGAATTCATCAAATTAATAAAATATAAATAACTTCCTCATAATATTTTATGATGATATTATAAAAAATATTTTCCTCAATAGAAATACTCAAAGATATATTGTAACATGGTATTATTAGGTGGGTTTAGAAGCATACATTAAAAATTTTATAAATTTATATCAGGGATGAATTTGGAAGCTAAATACAGAATATTTATAGGTAGATATTTATTATTTTGGGTTATATTGAATGAGTTCTGAATTGATTCCCATGCTCCTAGAATTTTATTAAATGAAATGTGATAAAAAATAATGGATAATATCTGACCTAAAAATGGACATCCCCTCATCCAGAAAAAGAAACTGGGATATTAGTGATCATAAAATGAATGATTATTTTCATCCTCATAGTCAAATTCCCTATTATTTTCTGAAAAAAAAATATTTATATTTATTGAAGATCCAAAGGATCTATTCATTGGACTTTTCCTTCTCTGGAGTTAGATTAATATTTGGTTACATAGAATATGATCTAGTAGACACAATCCTTAGAAAGTTGTAATAATATCTTTTTGGATGTCTTTTTAGAGGAATAGGATACCACTCATCATTCACTTTCTATTTATGAAAATATATTCAAATGGAGAATAACCTCAAATTCTTGGACGATTAACATAAGGACACAAATTTATTCGTTACATAATCTACTAAATTACACAAGATTAATCATATTATTTCCTTAATGTCTCTTCGAATTAGAGTTTTATATAATTATTTCATATTTCATACATAATAACCCACAAAAAATACAATGTGAATTGTACTAAAATTATTTCCATTTATTCAATAAATTTTTTTTAAACATAAATTTTTAAAATGGTTTTTTTTTAAAACATTGAGCTTGTATTCTTCTTTTCACTAAACAATCATTGAACCCTAAAAAACATTTTAAAACATTTTATGAGAATTTAAATCTTAGTAAAGGACAAAAATCTAATGAAATAAAACCATTAGTCCATGAATATGTAGAAACACATGAAGGGTAAACATGTTGCCCTTAAAAGTAACATATATTTAATTTATAAAAACATTTGGATTACAAAAAACATATAAAACACACATAAACCAATTAGGAAACATGGGAGTCATTTTATTACCATATATAAATCGGATTTTAACCCTTGAAGCTACCTTATGATTTTTGACTATCTTGGATACATTACAATGTAACCCTCAGGGATACCTTATGATTTAACAATCAAAGTTACACATGGAATAATGATTATGGTCTAATTCCATAATAAATGTAACCAATGAATTAGTGGGAGGAATAGTTACCACACACCATTATAAACAATATCCTATAATGAGAACATATTCAGATAAAATAAAAACTTTCATCATTAAAACATTTATTTATAATTTTTAAAAAATTGAAATTTAAAAGTGGATTTTTAAAGGAATGTACGTTATCTTATGTTTTAATTAAATATACTATTCTCAAGAATAATTTATAATCATTTAAAAAATGTTATAAATTTATCTCCGAACTATATTCACATTTATAATATCTTATATGATTTTTTATAAAATATTTTCACCCATTTATTAATAATTTTTTTTTCATTGTTTCGTGTATGTTAATTTCATGGTTTCCATTGACGATTCATTATTTATTTTCTTTTAAAATAGATGGAAAACTCCCGAAGTGGAAATAAATGGTGTCAATATGTTTCCATAATTTTAAATGATATCATATTTCATTTTTCTCTAATATGAGAATGAATAATTATATATAAAATTAATGATAATGTTTTGGTTTATTTTTTGTGGGGTTTTCTTACAATTACAATCAAGTTTAGTTTTATAAAATATAATGTATATAAACTACTTATAAATAATTTAAAATTTTATAATATTTATGTTAAAATAATTATTACCCTAATAATGTTTTTATGACTTGCCTTAAAGGTGGTAAAGGAAAATGAAAGTTTTACACCCACAAAGGTGGTGAAACTAGACGTTATAGACAATGTATTCATATTGTAGAATAAGTTGAGAAGTGGAGATTTTTTTAATGGATGTTATATTAGAACAATAAAATTACATTATATCTAAGATAATGTATTTATCATGAAATTTTAATCAGGGTTGGGGCGGAGGGAATAATAAAAGAAGAGAAATTGAAAAGAAAATAAAAGAAAATGAAGGATGATTTTACCTGTTGAATTATTATCCATGAGGAACCCTTTAGGGATATTGGACATTGAATTTTTTTGATACCAAATGCTATTAGATGTGGGGGAGAGTATTGGAAAGAGTTTTGGGTAGAATTTGGAAATGTTCAAGGATTTGGAGGTGTAAGAGAAGAGGGTATCTATAAGGGGAGAGTGTTGTTTTCTCATTATTGTATTCATTAGATTATTATTTTCCCTCAAGACTATAAATATATACATAATTATCGCTAAATACATTAAATAAATTATGTGTATTTCTATATTATGGGGATTATATCATCATTGACTCAATTGATAGTGTATTTATCTTATAATTTATATCATAAATTACTCTATTTTATTATTCACAAAAAAATATGTATTTTAGAAAGATCCAAAAACATTTACCAAAATTTTTTTATAATAGGTAGAATTAAAATATTTACTATATTCAATTAAAATTATTTTATAAATTTTAGAGATTTAATTTTAATTTAAAAGAAAAACTTATTCAAAAAATATCAATTTAAAAATTATAACTGATTTTATGACACTTACAAAATTTAATTAAGGTCTCATAAAATTATGATATAATTATAAGGAAATAAATCCTAATTTTAGAATATATTTAATGAAGATAATTTTTTTTTACATCATTATATAAATTATAAAATTTTAAATGAACATTTATAATTCAAAAAAATACCAACACTTAATTTATCATTTTCCAAAAATTAATTTACCCATTCAATGATATAAATATATAATATATTCACTTATAAGATACATAAATTGTATTTTTACTCTCATAGGAGAGGTCACTATTCTATTAGTATATATTTTTTTAATATCTATAAGTACCACTTATTTCATTATACCATTATAAAAAATTTGACAATTTAATTTTAGAATGAAAAGGAAATAATTTTATAAGTAACTAGGATTTTACATTCTGAACAACATCTAAAACTTATGTCCTTACAATTTTTATTCACTCATTAGACAAGTGAGGTTTCCTTTCCCACGTATAATATTCATATTCCAATGTTTCTTCGTCATCTATGTGGTTTTTCAAAAAAAAACCTTATCCTGGGGAATTATCTTTTGTGACAATACTTTATCTCCAAAATAAATAATTTGAACATGTTTCTCCTCATCGGTAAGGTTTTGTTATATATACACTACTTTTGGGTTTGAAACATGAGATGAATATGACACATAGTTTCTTAACATCAAAACATGATTAAAATTATTTATTTGAGATAAAATTAGAGGCAAATCCACATGGTAGGAAACAGATCATACTTTCTCTAGGATTTCGTAGGGTCCAATAAATCGTGGACTCAGTTTCTATTTATTACCAAAACAAATCACACTTTTCATTGGATAAACATTGAGAAAGACATGATCACCTATCTCGAAAGAATGATCCCATATATGGTTATCTACATAACTCATTTTTCCTCATGTGAGTTGTCCTCATATGTTGTTGGATTATCTTTAGTTCCTCATCCACTTCCTCAACTAATTGTAGTACCATAAACATAAATTCCCTGAAATCATCTGAAAATGCAAGTGTAAAACACTGCTTTCAAACTAACAATGGATTAAGGTCCATCTATATACTATAATGAAATCTAATATTATAATAAAACTCAGCTAAATAATGATGATGATCCTAACTTCCTTAGTTTTCAATTTAACAAGAACATAGCATGTATTCCATGGTAGGAATTTTTCTCTCAGTATATCAATCAGAATAGTGATAAAAGGACGTGCTAAAATTTAATTCTGTTACTAACAACATTTGAAGGTGTTTCCATGATTTGGATGTGAACCTAGGATCATTTTTAAATACAATATATAGAGAAACTCCATGTAACCAGACTATCCATTTGAGGTAAATTTGATAATGATGATCCAAAAACATAATATCTCGAATAGGGAGAAAATGTGAAGATTATGTCAGTTGATCAATAAAAGCACAAATCACATTGTTACTTCATGAATTCCTTGTAGTCCCCCTAAAAAATCAATGGAAATATTTTACCATTTTCACTATGACACTAGAAAAGGATGAAGCATCCCCTTTTCCAGTTTTAACTCTACTTTAACCTATAGAAAAATCGAAAATTTCATGGTAAAATCATAAATATATTTCTTCATTCCATCCCTACAATAATACTCTTAATGGTCTCTGTTCATATTTGTGCATCTAGGATAGACTGAAAATAAATAACTATGAGCTTTGTAACACCCCAACCCCTCTAGGATGGAGCTGGTGCATTTCTTTTGATATTGACATGGTTAGAAGGAATTAAAATCCTGAAGGAACGTTCCTTTTAGTAGTCTTGATGAAACTAGATACATATATTTAACACAAATTAAATTGATAAAGGTTACAAGATACAATACATAACAAAAACTAAAAACGACATCCCCAAGAACTCAATAAAAGATATTCTCTTCATCACCTGTTGAAGGAAGACAATGAAAGAGGTGTGCTCAAACACTCAGTAAGGGTTAAAAATAGTAGAAACATGATTACCATAATAAGTGAATCATTGTAAATCTGACACAATCAATACAGCATAGTGAATAAATGAACACCTAATGCAGTTTATAAACATTGAATGAAACTGCATCCATAGATTTTGTCATAGTGAAAACCTCATGGAGAATAACAATAACTGAAAATGAATAATTATAATTATTATTAATTGGACGTCATGTATCTGGCACATGAAACCATAATACCGTAAAAACTGTTTAGTTCTATGGGTAGAAACCCATTTGATTTCTGGAAACGAACTCGATGGGTTTCTCGCCAAACTGTATTATATCATTAGACCTACCGATGCATCGAGCGGCTATAGTCATCCCCAACTTCCACTGCATTTCCAAAGCATTCCTTATACATTGATTCAATATAAAATCTATATTATTTTTCAATATCTTTATAGTGTATAGTATACAGATTCATCAATATTTCCATAATTAAAATAACATTCCAAAAAAACCCCTTATGTGAAATGGTATACAGTTTAGAAAACAACATATCAATGATATGAGATTATGGATAATTATTATCAATATAATTTCAAATGAAAATTTATCTCAAATGGTCACTAGGTACACCACATAAGTATTTATTAGGTGCACAATACAAAGTTAGTCACTACACAATGGTACTTGAGATGAAGGCCCTTACCACACTGTAATTGGTCGAATCATATAACGAGAACATATAACCCTCAAATGAATCATTGAATAAAATGAATATAAATATAATCATTCTATTATATATCAAATGTCAGTATACATATACCACATACATGAAATAAGTGGCGAATAATTAAAATCTCACAAAAATGAAAGTGAGATGAGAAACCCCTTACCTTAACTCCAAACGTGTTCCTCTCTTGATCTTAATATCCTGGAATATGAAATTATAAATATTAATCAATTGTTTATAAACCTATTAGACATGTATTTTTATTATCATAATTCTTTTTAGTTCATTTATATCCACATTGATAAGTTGTTGTATTGAATATCGTTGTTCTGGGGTGTTCATTTTCGTTATTTTCATAATCAGTTCACTTGTTTTTAAGTACGTGGAGTTCATGTGGAATGGCTATCAATCTCCAGGATTGAAATTACACCATATTTATAAACATAAATAATTTATAATGTTTATTTATTTCATTTGGTTACATTGAATGGGGGTAAATCATTAGACGATGACCACTTCGATTATTTTCCGGTATTTGGATTATTATGAACTAGTTTTGTGATATAACTAATTTATATGTACATATTCTGGTTCATGAATATTTATAATATTTTAATACATATATTATAGTCCGGTTCAACCATGAATATGGTTTCATGATGATTAATGAAGAATAAATTTAAGAACAAACCTTCGTCGTCCATGAAGGTTATAAATCGGTACCTCATGGACGTCGATTTCATTTATAAAAATTAAAGGGAGGGAGTAAGAATATTTATGATGGATCTTCCATTCATATGATATAAATCCAGTATATATATGATACTGGAGTTATCATGGTCATTTGGACATAGGAGGTGATGAGAGGATGACAAAATTAGATAAATTGAAATAAAACCAAATAAGAAAGAAGGGTGCTTTATCTCTTGAAATAACCTCCTTGGGAAACTCATTAATGAAAGTGTTTTTGGTCTTTTTTCAAGACAAAGAGCATCTTGGTCATGGGGAGTGACTAGGGAAGGGTAATTGGGAAGAACATTGAGGATCTTCAAGGCTTAGAGAAGTTAAGAGAAGAGGTATTGGGGGGGTTTATAGTGTAGGAGATGGGTAATTTTTGATTACTTAATTTCATTATTTTATTAATTCCATCAAGAAAACCAATTGTATTGTTTCATGTGAACCATAATAGTAATATGATCATGTGAGTTCGAATAAAGTGACCTTAAATCACTTATTATGTCATAAATAGTGTATTTAACTGATAAATTGAATATACGGTATTTTACAGTATTTAACTATTCATAAAAAATTCAAGAATTTCAGAAAAGTCCCAAAAATTTACCCTTACGATTATTCAACGTTTAGAATTAAAAAGTGAAATCCATTTTTCAAAAATAATTTTCTGAATATTATGAATTTAATTTTAAAATAAGGTCATAGTTAATTCGAAAAATTACAATCTTGAAGTGCAATTAGTTTTATGTGACATTGAAAAATCAATTACGATCCCATTATCTTATTACCATAAGAAAATAAAATAATACCATTATTTACTATGCAATGGTCATTTTACTATTCATATTACTATTCATAAGGGAATGTTACTATTCACCAAAAATCAATTTTGTTCTATCAAACTCCAAATGACTTACTGAACACAACTCTAGCTGACCATTTCTTGGAATTCAAAGCATAGAAGAGGCAAAGTTGAGTTTAATGGATAGATAATAAAATTGGATTCTATATTGTTTTTCAAAACCTTGGGGGGTTACATTCTCCCCTCCTTACAAAAATTTCATCCTTTAAATTCAAAAGAATATTACCTAAAAGGATTTGGGGATGTCTTTAACATAAGATGCTCAAGCTCCCATGTTTCTCCTCCATCTTAGGGTACCTACATAGAACATTTACCTGACAAGTCATATGATTTCTAAATACTTGTTCTCTAGTATCAAGAATCTTGATAGGCTCTTCATAGTAAGATAGATCGGTCTCAAGTTACACTTCCTTATAAGTGAGTACATGTGTTGGTTCTGGCATGTAGTTTCTTATTATTGATATGTGGAACACATTGTGAACCTTGGAGAGACTTGGCGGCATTGCCAAATGGTTTGCTATGGCTCCAATTTGGTCCAGAATTTCAAATGGTCTGATGTACCTGGTACATAATTTTCCCTTCTTACCAAATCGTATAATACACTTCCATGGAGATACCTTTAAGAAAACTTGATCACCTTCTTGAAACTCCAAATCCTTCCTTGTGTTATCTCCATAGAACTTTTTCCTACTTTGAGCTATTTTGATATGGTTCGGGATAATCTTAACCCTCTCAATTATTTCATCAACAAGTTCTGGGCCCACAAGCATTATTTCAAAAAAATCATCCCAACAAGATGTTGTACGACATAGCCTCCCATATAATTCTCTATAGGGTGCCATATGTATACTTTAATGGAAGATATTGTTGTTGAAAAAATCTATGAGAGGTAAATACTGAACCCACATGCCTTGAAAATCATGTGAACAAGACCTCAACATGTCTTCCAATGTTTGAATAGTCCGTTCTGATTGTCCATCAGTTTGTGGGTGGTAGGAAGTTCTCAAACAATGTTCAATATCTAGGGCCTTATGAATACTTTTCCAAAATCTTGATGAAAAACGTGGATCACGATCTGAAACAATCGATAGGGGTACTCCATGAAGTCCCACAACTTCATTAATATATAGTTTTTCTAGAAGTTCAAGTGGTAGATCATCTCTTATAGCATGAAAATGTGCTGACTTGGTAAAACTATAAACAATGACCCATATTGCATCGTTCCTTCTATGAGTCTTTTGTAGTCCCATGATGAAGTCCATCGTGTTATTATCCCATTTCAACTCAAATATGAGAAGAGGTTTCAATACTCCATCAGGCTGCTGCCTTCCAGCTTTCACTTGTTGACAAACCATACATCTTGACACAAAATCAATAATCTCCCTCTTCATGTCGTCCCACAAAAAAATTTCTTTCAAATCTCTATACATCTTAGTGCTACCAGGGTGTATAGGGAAATTGGAACTATGAGCATCATCCAACAAATCCCTTTTTAGATCAGGTATATCAGGAACACAATTTTTCTTCCAAAATTTCAAAACTCCATCTTCATATACGAAGTCACTCAACCCCCCATCATTCACAGATTTAATCTTCTTTTGAAACCCCTCATCATCAACCTGATAACTTTTTGTCCTTTCTAGTAAAGATGGTTTGGCAAACATTTGAAAAAGCATTGATGGTTCACCTTCCATGGTTATTTCCATATCCATCTTTACTAGATCCATGAAAATAAGATCCCTTTCAAATCTGATCTCGTTCAAAACTCTCTGATCCTTTATACTCAAGGCATCTTCCACCTTATTTTCCTTACCCAGGTGGTAGTTTATCATGCAATCATAACCCTTGAGTAGTTCAAGCCATCTCCTTTTCCTCGTGTTGAGTTCTTTATGTGAGAAAAAATATACTTCAAACTCTTGTGATCAGTATAAATCTCACATTTTTCACCATAGAGATAATGTCTCCATATCTTCAAAGAAATTATTACAATAGCTAACTCAATATCATGAGTAGGATAGTTTTTCTAATTAATTTTTAGCTGTCGTGATGCATAAGCAATAACCCTATCATTTTGCATAAGGACACAACCAAGTCCTTTCTTTGAAGCATCACTATAAATAATAAACCCATCATTCCTCGGTGGTAGAGTCAATATAGGAGAATTGACTAATATTCTCTTCAGTTCGTTGAAAAATTATTCACAATATTTTTTCCAAACTAATTTAACACCGTTACGTGTGAGCTTTGTTAGAGGTTATCCAGTCGAGAAAAATTGTTCACGAAATTCCCTTAATAACTTGCTAATCCAATAAAACGACGTACCCCAGTTATTTTTGTTGGAATGGGCCATTCTGGGTTTGCCTTTGTCTTTGAAGGATCAACTAGGATTCCATCCTTAGAGACAATATGTCCTAGAAATGAAACTGAATGAATCCAGAACTCGCACTTGCTAAACATCCCATATAATTGATTTCTTCTAAATGTTTTTTGAATAGTTCTCAAATGATCCTAATGGTATTCATAGACTTTTGAGTATACCAGGATATCATCGATGAATACCACAACAATGTTATCATAATATTCCTTGAAAACTCTATTCATTAAATCCACGAAAAGAGAGGGTGCATTTGTCATTCCAAAAGGCATCCCTATAAACTCATAATTCCCATAACTGGTTTGAAATGATGTCTTTGGAATATCTTCCTTCCTCACATTCAACTGATGATATCCGAATCGAAGGTCAATCATCGAAAATTATTGAGCTCTATGAAGTTGGTCAAATAAATGATCAATCCGGGGCAGAGGATACATATTATTTATTGTAACTGCATTGATTTCCCTATAATCAATGCAAAGCCTCATGGATCCATCTTTCTTCTTGAAAAAGAGGACAAGGGATCCCCATGTGGAAACACTACGTCGAATAAATCCTTTTCCACTCAAATCCTCTTGTTTCTTCTTTAGCGCTACAAATTCCACAGTGGCCATTCTATAGGGACTCTTTGATATTGGTCTTGCATCTAGAATTAAATCAATAGAGAACTCGACCTCCTGCTCTGGAGGATGTCCAGGTAAATCCTTGGTAAATACAGTAATTAACTCTTTCACTATGTGCACATATTCAATTTGAATAGTTATTTCCTCTCCCATAGATATTGTTTTATCTTCTTCTCCAAGTAATGCATTCAATAGAGCTACTGTGAGTGGTTCTATATAAGAATCATGTGGCGAAAATTATTCCCTAAAGACAAGGGATTCTACACCATTTTCGAAACTTATAACATCATTTTTCTTGAAATAAATCCTCACATCATAATTTGAAATCCAATCCATACCGAGAATTATATTAAATTAAGTCATGAGTATGATGATAAGTTTAGCAACTAAATCACGTTTTTGTGTTTGGAGGAGGACTAGCCGGCATGCCTTTGTTGAAATGATACATCCCATGGGAGTTTTGACTGACAAATCCTTTCTTAAATCAAATTGGACATATCTAATTTTCCTCTCAAACTGAGAGGATATAGATGAATGTGATGATACAGAATCAAATAAAGTGTTGGCTAAGTTTGAGGAAACAATTAAAGTACCTTCCACCATGTCACTAGGAACTTCAACCTCAGTGGTTGTAATCGCATAGGCTCTTCCTTGATCTCTTGGATTTTTCTGAGGCATGTTTCCTAGGATCTTAGGACACTCATTAGCATAATTTCCCATCTCTTTGAAATTGTAGAATATAATATAATTGAATTCTCTCTTCCCCTTGCATTCACCAGAA
Source organism: Viscum album (assembly GCA_963277665.1). Taxonomy (NCBI): domain Eukaryota; kingdom Viridiplantae; phylum Streptophyta; class Magnoliopsida; order Santalales; family Viscaceae; genus Viscum; species Viscum album. The sequence goes on along the minus strand of OY728138.1, from coordinate 747,255,279 downwards.
CGATGACCCTTTTCTCCAAAGTTATAGCAGACTCCCATGCCTTTCAAGAATTTCCAAGGATGATTCTTTCCATAGCTCTCGCATAATGGGAAACTATTCATTCCCTTGATCTTCTATGGCGATTCTCCTTTTCCATTGTTATCAGAGTACCTCTTATTATCTTGATTTCCTTTGAAAAAATTTGATCTAGAAAATTCCTTCTCTATTTTGATGGCACTTGATACAATTTCATCATATGTTGAAAATGACTGTAAAGATAGTTCCCTTTGAAGAATTGTCTTAATGACTTCAAAAAAATGATAAACCTTTTCTACCGAGTAACGTACGTAATCTATGGAATACCTGGGTAGCCTTGTGAAGGTAGCCTCATACTCTTCAACATTTTTTTCTTCCATTTTGTTTTAATCCAAGGAACATCCTTTTAATTTTGGTTTGTTTCTCACGGCATAAATATTTTTCGAAGAATATTTCCTTAAAATTCCACCATTCTATATCCTCTATATCATCATCCTCGGTGGTATTTTGAATTAGGGACCACCATTGATCAGCATCACCCTTGAGACAATATACTTCCAGTACTACCTTTTCATTTTCATTGCATCTTAACGCCGTGAATATCTTTTCAAGGGACTTGATCCATTGCTCAGAAACCATTGGATTAGTAGTCCTGCTGAATGATGGGGGCTTTTTCCACATGAAACGATCCATCACATGTTTTGAATGGTTATTCGTTACAACTTGAGTATGTTGTCCTAATATGGTCATGATCTAATCTGCTCTAACGTTGACTGTGTTGACTTGCTCAGTAGGGAGATCAATACCATGCCTACGAGTATTGACTCCCCTTCTTACATTATACTCCATTTCTAAATAATGGGATACTCTAGATTAGTTTATGATTCTCAAATAGAAAATAACTCAACATAGATTGAAATTCTATGCATAGCTAATCATATAAACATGGTTCCTCTAAGGAAAAAATTTACATTAACTTTTTCATAATGGATTGTAATGAAAATATGAATTATCCTAAGCATATCCGCAGGACTGTCATAACCAAGAGTACAGCAAGGCCCGTTGTCGTGCACCAGTTCCCGTTCAATTCTAGCTCAATGTGGTGTTTTCGGGTTTTACCCTTAGATATATCTGTGCCAGAGCTGCCTCTACCAGCTCGTATCCAGAAAGGGACGTATTGCTTAAAATATCCACATAGTCTATTCCTTACCAAAATACCATGACGTTCTTGTATGTTAATCTTCATATACTACCTTAGGGATTTGTTCCCTACTATACATTTCCTACTCTAGTTTCCATGTTTTTTACTAAACTTACTCTGATACCAACTGTAATACCCTGACCCCTCTAGGCTGGAGCCGGTGCATTACTTGTGATATTTGCATGGTTAAAAGGAATGAAAATCCATAAGTAATGATAAGTTTAGTATTCTTTAAGAAACTAGATACATATATTTAACACAAATTACATTGAAAAAGGTTACAAGATACAATACACAACAAAAACTAAAAAACGACATCCCCATGAACTCAATAAAAGATCGTCTCTTCATCACCCATTGAAGGTAGACAATGAAAGGGGTGAGCACAAATGCTCAGTAAGTGTTACAAATAGTGGAAACATGAGTACCATAATAAGTGAATCACAATAAATCTGACATAATCGATAAGACATAGTGAATAAATGAACATCTAATGCCATTAATAATATGAGAATGACACTACATCCATAGATTTTGTCATAGTGAAAACCTCATGGATAATACTAATAATTGATAATTAATAAAGTGAATGGTTATATATTGACATCATGTATCTGGAACATGAATCCATAATACTGTAATAACAGTTTAGTTCTATGGGTAGAAACCCATTTGATTTTTGGAAACAAACTCGAAGGGTTTGTTGCCAAACTATTTTGTCTCATGAGACCTAATGATCCATCGAGGGGCTATAGAGGGCCCCACCCACCCCTGCATGTCCAAAACATTCCTTATAAATTGATTCAATAGAATATCAATATGCCTTTTCAATATCTATATAGATTATAGTATACAGATTTATCAATATTTCCATAATTAAAATAACCTTCCAAAATAAACACCGTATGTAAAATGGTATACGATTTAGACTACAACATATCCATGATATGAGATTATGGATATTTATTATCAATATAGTTTCAAATGAAAAGTGATCTCAATTTCTCAGTAGGTACACCACATTATTATTTTTTAGGTGCACAATACAAAGTTAGTCACAACACAACGGTAGTTGAGACAAAGGCCCTTACCACAATGTAATCGGTGGAATCACATTACCAGAATATATAACCATCAAATGAATAATTTAATAAATTTAATATAAATGTAATCATTTTATTATATATCAAATGTCAGAACACATATTCCACATACAAGAAATAAGTGGCGAAAATTGAAAATCTCATAGAAATGAATGTGAGATGAGAAACCCTTTACCTTAACTCCGAACGTGTTCCTCTCTTGAACATAAGCTCTTGGAATATGAATTTATACTTATTAATACATTATTTAAGAACCTATTAGAAATGTGTTTGGATTATCATAATTATTTTTAGTTCATTTATATCTTTATTGATAAGTAGTTGTATCTAATTTCGTTGTTCTGGGGTGTTCATTTTCTTTATTTTCATAATCAGTTCACTTTTTTTTAGTATGTGGAGTTCATCTGGAATGGTTATAAATCTCCAGGATTGAAATTACACACTATTTATGAACATACAGAATTGATAATGGTTATTCATTTCACTTGGTTACATGGAATGTGGGTAAATCATTTGATGACGACCACTACGATTATTTGTCGGTATTTAGATTATTATGAACTAGTTTTGTAATATAACTTATTTATATGTACATTTTCAGGTTCCTGAATATTTATTAGGTTATAATACATATAATATAGTCTGTATCAACCATGAATATGGTTTTATGACTATTAATGAATAAGAAATTGAAGAACGAAACATCATTATCCACGAAAGTTATAAATCGGTACCTCATGGACGTTGATTTCATTTATAAAAATAAAAGGGAGGGAGTAAGAATATTTATGATAGTTCTTACATTCACATGATATAAATACAGTATATAGATGTTACTAGAGTTATCATATTCATTTGGACAGAGGAGGTGAGTATAGGATAACAAAAGTAGATAAATTCAAATAAAACCAAATGAGAAAGAAGGGTGCTTTACATCTTGAAAAAACCTCCTTGAGAAACTCCTTAATGAAAGGGGTTTTGGTCATTTGGAAAGAATATGATATTTATGGTCAGGGTGAGTGACTATAGAAGGGTAATTGGGAAGAACTTTTAGGAGCTTCATGGCTTAGAGAAGCGAAGAGAAGAGGTAGTGATGGGGGTTTTTATAGTGGAAGAGAGGGGTAATTTTTGAAAATTTAACTTCTTTATTTTATTATTTCCATCAGGACAACCAATAGAATTGTTTTATGTGACCACTAATAGTAATATGATCATGTGAGTTCTAATAAGGTTTCTTTAAATCACTTATGATGTCATAAATAGTGTATTTAACTGGTAAATTGAATAAACGGTATTTTAAGGTATTTCACTATACATCGGAACTCAATAATTTCAGAAAATCCCAAAAAATCACCCCTACCATTTTTCAAAGTGTAGAATTCAATAGTGAAATCCATTTTTCAAAATTAATTTTCTTAATATTATTAATTTAATTTTTAAATAATGTCATTGGCTATTTGAAAAATAACTATCTTGAAGTGCAATAAGTTTTATGTGACATTGAAAAATCAATAACGATCCCATTATCTTGTTACCATAAGAAAATACAATAATATCAATATTCACTATTCAAGGTTCATATTACTATTCATAAGGGTATGTTACTATTCACCAAAAATCATGTTTGTTCTACCAGACTTCAAATGACTTACTGAACACAACTCTAGATGACCATTTCTTGAAATTCAAAGCATAGAAGAGGAAAATTTGTGTTTAATGGATAGATTATAAAATTACGTTCTAGATTTATTTTCAAAACCTTGGGGTGTTACAAGATACATTTAATAACTATTTCTTCAAATCTGAATATGTTGGAATACATAATATCTTTCAAAAATCTCAAAAAAAGCCATGTTTATCAATGTCAAATTCTGGAAACTTACCATCTTTAACAAATTATACAATTTCCATAACTACTGATCATATTTAAGTAATTACGTAATTTTTTATGAAAGATACGACTATAATGACAACTAAAACAAAAAAATTTCTAACACCCATAAATTGTAGAACACAATTCATAATATTATTTATAAAAGGATGATATTCTATATGTAACATGTTTAATGATGCGTGATATTTTTTGAAACAAGGCATCCACCACATTTTTTCACTTTTCTGGGATGATAATCGATCATGAAATCATGATCCTTAGTACTTTCAATCCTTCTTCTCTATATTATGTTCAATTCCTTTTGAGTGAAGAGTCACTTCAAACACTTTTGGTTAGTATATAGTTCACATTTATCTCTATAAAAATGATGTCACCACATTTTAAAAGAGAAAACCATATATTCTAATTCCACATCATGTGTAGGAAAATTTTTGTCATGTGGTTTTAGTTGTCTTAAAGAATAAGAAAAAAACGTTACAGTATTATAATACATGAAAACTATGAATCTCAGAACAAAACCAATTCCCTTCAATAAAGCATCAATTTAGATAAAAATCACCCTATTTCTGGAATGTAGATCCAAAACTAGATAATTCACAGATATTATTTTCAATTATATAAAAAACGTCATAGTATATTAGCCATTTAAATTTAACCCATGTTTATGGTAACATATTTAGTGTGCTTTATAAATGTGAATATGTTTTAACAAACATTAGTTAACAGAATTTTAATACATGAAAACTATGAATCTCATTAAAATTTGTAGGACTTGTCCATTCATCAATAATTTTTTTCTCATGATCAAATGTCAGGAAATACTTATTTAAAATGTTCGCTAGAAATGAAATATGTTTCAACCAAGATTCATAGTTGTTAAATTTCCCATTTAATTTCATTTCATTAAGGTTTTTCAAAAAAAATCCTTAGCTTCTTTTCAAGATCCTCATAACATTATGAATAATCCAAAATATCATTAATAAAAAAACATATACTTATATTCTTGGAAAATAATATTCATTAGATCCATAAATAGAGTGTGGGAAATTTTCAAACCAAATGGAATAACAAAAAAACTCATAATGCCTATATTTAGTAAGGAACATTATTTTTGGAATTTCATCATCCTCCACCATAATCTAATGGTACCTGGATCTAAATTCAATCTAGAAAAAAATACTATGCTCCCTAGAGTTAATTAAATAAGACATCAATATGGGGTAATGGATACTTATTCATGATAGTAATGTTATTTAAAGCGCTATAACCAATGGAAAGATTCGTGGAATCATCTTTCTTTTTAACAAAATATAGGATCACCCCATGATGATGTTCTAGGATGAATAATGTATTTATTAAGAAAATCATGTAGTTTATTTTCCAATTATATAACATCCACTAGTTTCATTTAATAAGTGGATTTTTAAATTAACATAATATCATGATGGAAGTCAATAATAAATTAAACATCCCTATTATTTATAATAATGAGAAACTCATTAGAAAAAACATAAAGGTATTCCATTACCACTAATACATCATTAATCTATGAAGTTCCCTTCATTTCTAAAATATGTGCAAGATAACATTTATTTGAATCTTTTATGATTTTTTCATATTCCTGATATGTTATCAATGGTATGGGGTCCTTATTATATAGAAACATAAATTCTCTCTAAAAAATATTTATATCTTCAATCAATATTAGCATGATAAATAAAAAAACAAACCTTAAACAGAATATTATCTTACTATAATAAGATAAAAAAACGTTTGAAGGTAATGACTTTCATGTACAACAAAAAGAAGATTATTATAATTAATTTTCACCCTAATATCTCACTTTTCTATTTTTAGCAATATTTATGGTTTCATTTCTTGAGGTGAAATTTCTAATTTATCAGAAAATTTATCAAAAATAAAAAAAAATTTAGACCCCATATCGAAAAAGAAATTAGTAAAATATGAGAACAAAAGTACCTGATACCACTTGATTGGATTGGAGCACATCTAATGCTGTAGTCATAGAGGATTTCACAAATCCTTTATACTTATATTTCATATTCATCCCAGCGAAGATATCCTTCTTTGGTGAGGTATGTGAATAATTTACCCTCTCACCACATTTAAAACAATTTACTATTTTCATACCAGAATTAAACATAGCTTAATTTTCATTGCAATATTGGTCCATGTGTCCAAACATACAACATATGTAAACACTTCCAATATTTTTAGGCATTCTCTATGGTTATTTTCTCACACATTCCCTAGGCTGGGATCTGGAATTTCATAACTTCATATTTATTTAATTGATTCATTACCATTACATAAAATCATGACCTTTTCATCTGATTGTTTTCAAAGTACCTTTGATTTTTAGTAAGCACCATTTATTCCCTCTCAGCACATAAAACTATATTCTCAAAATTTTTTAATTTATGGGAAGCCAGTTATCTTTGATATATTGGATATAATATTGAGTTTAAATTATTGACTTTATTATCAAGATTTCAAGTTAGATTTGGATCATACAACTCAAAATTAGTGATGTTTTGTTCATACACTTCCTCTGAATATTCCTCATTTAATTTCTATGCAATTAATTTCTTTTACATCCTTTGACTAACCACCATAGGAAAATATTTTTGTAGTAAAATATTCATAAATCCATCCCATTAAAAGCTATCAATATCTTCTCTTTCGCAATAATTTATAACCACAAACCACCACTAGCTAAATTTACCTTCCAAAACATTAATAGGAAGACTATCCTTTTAATTATTTGAACAACCCATGAACTCAAATATCTTTTTAAGGGATTTAATTCACTACTTATCAATCATTAGTTGGAGGATCCACTAAATTAATTAGGGTGTTGCCTCATAAAATGTTCTACTATTCTAATGTTCCATTTGGTATCTCTGGATGTTCTCTTTCATGGATGACACTACCATTTATGTCCTACTTTAACTAATTCATTACTATCAAAAACGTTTTGGTTGCAATTCCCACCGTTCCAAGTTGTGGATTCAAAATGATATCATCCTCTCAGTGCCTTCCTAGTCAACTTTTATGTTTCTTCTATAGAAAACCATTTGAACAAACATATCTTAGATAAAGAAACATGGTAATATTTAAATGATATATCATTTCAAAATAATTTTAATGGAAAAATCATATTTGGTTTTATATTAAAATCCTTTAAACCAATAAATTTTTCTAAACCATTCTCTGATACCAACTATAATGATCTAAACTTATTCATTACATAATATAGTAAATTCAAAAACAATACACTTATTATGTTCTCAATGATATTTTACATTTAGAGTTTTTAATAATTAAGTACAAATTCATAAATACTATCCCATAATAATACAGAGAATATATTACTAAAATAGTTTCAATTTCTTCCATAAAATAAAATTTTTTAATAATACATGAATTATTCTCATGAAAATTCATCACAAAATTCATCATGTCTTATTCTTTTCCATTAAAAATAATTAAACCCTTTGAAAAATATTATAAAACATTTGATGACATTATAAGAATTATTAAGGTAAATACAAATAATGAAAGAAAACTATTAGCCCATGAATACTTACAAACACTTGAAGGACAAACATCTCACCCTTAAAATTAACATATATTTTATTTTTGAAAAGACAAGGTTTTCAGAAAACATAAAACACATAAATAAAAAATTTAGGTAAGTTGAGGAATAAATTTTTTACCATTATTACATATGATTGTGACACTCACTGCTACCTAATGATTTGTATACCACATAGATACTTTACAGTGTAACCCTTATATCTATCTTATGATGTAACGATCATGGGTACACTTGGAATAACTATTAAGATTAACTACTAAGATAAAACTACACAATAAATTAGAGGGAGATATATGTTTGAGCCTTTATAATAAAAACTCCCATTATATAAAACATATTCAAAAATCATGAATACATGAATCGTAAAAATGTTCCTTTTGAATTTTGTAAAAATAGAAATTTAAAAGAGTATTTTTATAAGGAAATCTCATTACCTCAGGTCTGACTTAAATCAAACATTTTAAAACCTCTTGTATAATGGTTTAGAAATTATTTTTTATTTATTAATGAACTATATTCATATTTATAATACCTTATATGATCATTCTATAACATATTTCAACCCATTTATTAATAATATTTTGTTATTTTTATTATTTTTGGTGTGTTTAATTCTTGGATTCCATGGTTGGTTTATTATGGATTTTCATGTAAAATGGAAGAGAAACTATAGAAATAAAAAGAAATAGTTTTAACATGTTTCCATAATTATAATTTATACCATATATCGATTATTTTTTTATGAGTATGAATAATTAGATAAAAAAATTAATGATAATGGTTTGGTTTATTTTTTGTGGGTTTGTAGGACCATTACAAAGTAGTTTTTTTTATTTAATGTTTTGTATAAAAATTTGTTCTTGAATATTAAAAATTTATAATATACATATTAAAATATTTTTAACAATAATTACAGTTTTATGACCAACATTGAAGATGGTAATGGATAAAGAAAATTCAACATCCATGATTGTAGTGAATCGACATTTCATGGACGATGATTTCATTTTATCGAATTAGATGAGAAGAGGAGTGGTTTCATGATTGATATTCCCTAAAAACAATGATAATTTAGTATATTTATGATACAAGAGTTATCATCCCACTCAGATGCAGTCAGGTGAGTATGTAATAGAAAAATAAATGAAATTAAAAAGAAAATAAATGATAATGAAAGAAGAGAATACCTCTTCAATTCTTCTTTTTGAGATCCTCAATATGGATATATTATTTATAATTTTCTTGAGAAAAAATTCTCATTGACATGGGGAATATGACTAAGAATTTAATTGGGATGAAATTGAACAAGAAAAAAGGATTTGGAGGTGTGAGGAGAAGAGGTGGTGGGGTGGTATTTATAGGGTATGATAGGGGTGTTTTCTCATTATATTATTCATTAGACTATTATTTTGGCTCATTTATATCAATAAGAAAAGAATAATAATTAAATAACTAAAATAATTAATTGGAGTTCTATATTATGGCGATTAAATCAATAGTGAATCAAGATATATTGTACTTAACTAATAATTTATATATATCATAAATTACCTTATTTTACTATTCACTAAAAATTCAAGTATTTTAGATAAATATGAAAAAATTTCCCTAATTATTTTTAATGTATAGAATAAAAATAAAATCCAATTTATGAAATTACTTTTCTAAATATGATAAATCTAATATTTAATTAAATAAAACATTCTTTTATGAAATAAAACTTATAAAATTATAAATGATTTTATGACACAATGAAAAATTAATTACGGTCTCATATAATTTTCTTATAATTAATTAACAACAAAATATTAATTTATGAATCTATTTTATGATGATTAATTTTTTAATTCATTATATTAATTTATAAATTGTAAATAAATATTTATATTTCAAAAAAATAAAAACACCTATTTTATCATTTTCCAAACAATAATATACTTATTCAATGATATAAATATATCATATTTTCAATTATGAAATACATAAATTTTATTTTTAATCTCATAGGATAGGATTATATTCTGTTAGTATAGATTCCTTAATTTTTATAAATAACTATTATTTCACTATACATTTATAGTGAATTTAACTATTTAATTCCAGAATGAAAGAAACTATTTTCTAAATACATGGGTTCTCACAATTGAGAAGTTCGGATGAGGTGACCATCCTTGTCTCCTTGGTATTTTCAAAATATGATATGTTACCCCATTTTCCATAAATTTATGATGAATTGAAATAATTATATATCTCTAGAAAAAATCTATATTCTATTAATCATTATATTACATGAGAATATTTTTACTATATAACATGACTTGAGAATTTTTTCTCCTCAGTCTACAATGCTACCTTTCCCTAGAATATCCTATTGTTGGAATTTACACAAGTGTAGTATGTTTGACTAGACCATTTTTTATATGTCTAATATAATGTATGTCTTCACTAGATTGTTGATTCTCATCACCCATTCCATCTTTCCCACTTATATCCTTTTTGGGGAAGTGATTAATAATTAAAACAAAATTATAATTTTTAGAATTCATACCCTAATAAGAATAAAATTGATTGGGTGAATCCCCTTTAGATTTTATGTCCACTCCCAATGAGGACGCATCATTCAATATTTCCCCTTGAAGTGATATTTCATTAGGATGATATATACCCAGACAGTCACAAGATATACATAAATTGACTTTACTATTCCCATTGTCAATTTGATTTCATGTCGGTTCCTCAATAGGAACATTTTCTTAATATTTTATCCAACAATTATTAGCTCTATGTCCCTTCAAAGAGATTAAAGAAAATATAATATACATAAGACAGTTATTTATAGTGTTTCCAATCATCTTGCATCTAACATAAATAATCATGGCATCCCATACGTGATTAAGAGAATAAGATCATTACTCTAAGTCAAAATAATAATTATTTCAGAAATTCATATAAAATATTTCTATATCAATAATTATCTATGAAATTTACTCAAACAATGCTTCATCCTTAAATTTTTCAATCATGATTAGTAGACAGTCACTAAGGCGATGTCGAACAACATCCTTATGTGCTAGAGGGCCTAGTTCAAATAGAATATTTGAATACATACATCCACTTGTCTATTTTTAATATAAATTGTATAAATTTGGAATCCCCTTATTTGATATAGAGTTTAATTAATCATAGATAAATTGATCTAAACCACCCAGGATCACCTTCTAAAACCCTCATACTAGAAGAGAAAATGATAATAGCCTCAACCGATTGGACTAATTGTCTAGTCACAGAAGCACCAAATTGTTCCCAGATAGTGATTATGGTCATCCACCCTCCATGGATTCAATCTTTAAGGAAGTAAAACCAATGTTATGATAGATAATTTCCCAGGCTTAAGATTCTCAGTAACCTCTTCTTGATTTAGAACGAATGTGTGCAATCAATCCCTATATGATTATACAATATGATAATAATTTAAAATTATGGTTATTAAATGATATAAATATTAATAAATGTTTTAATAAATTATTATGGACTTTATTTTTGTTAAATATTATATTTATGATCTTTAATAGAACTTAGGAATTAATATAATAGTTTTTTTCTCTAATATTTTCCCATGGCGACATATTTATTTTTATAAATGATGTTCTCTTAGTAATTGGGTATATAATAATTAATAAATGTATTTTAATAATTTAATTTAATTCATAATGTTTTAACAGACATATATTTTTCTTTATTGAAATGTATTTTTATTCAAAAGACACAAAAATAAAAAAAAATTGAATAAAATTTTATTCAAATCGTATGGGTTTCTAGAGCCATGTTTCTGATTTCATACAATAAATGGTAATTATGGTGTACCAATTGTAATATTTCATTTATGTATACTTAATATATTTCTTCTCATGATATTTTAAGGTCCATTTAGTAGTAATTATATCTTATGTTATTTTCATTCATATGTTATCGTTATCGTATGTTTTTTAACTCAACTCCAATAATTCAGTTAATATTATTCTCTTTGAACATATTTCATCCGTGATTTTTTTCTACCCTAAAATATAATTTAATGTAACTTTATATTCCTCTTATGTGGAAAAAATTTTTAATTCAAATATGGTACATTGATAAAAATCATTTCTCAAAAGCATATCATTTCTATGAATAATTCTAATTATTTTTAATCAAGGTTTCCTCTCCTTTTACATAGTCCAATTTCCCACTAATATTCATTATTAATATTGGGAAACTAAATTTTTATTATATCGGGTATCCTCTATATTTTGTCTTACGCTTTTTAAAAAGTGTTTTTTTCATTCTTTTTTTACAATTTGAATTATTAATAACTTTATTTCAAAACATTAAAAGTAATTTCATCCTTTCAGAAGAAAAATTAACCTTCAAAAACATATTTATTTTAATGAAAATTATTTATTTTAAATCATATAATATTGAATTGAATTTTTCAAAGGATAATATTTTTTAAAAATTTAACTTATTTGTTAAAAACAATTTTAATATGGGTTGTAAATTCATATTTTTTAGAAATGTATTTATATATTTATTTTTATCATTTTCATGCTTGAACACATATTTAAATTTACTTTTTCATTTTATGTAATGCTACATCTATAGTGTAACATGTTTTCTAAAATATATTAATATTCTACTATACATTTGAAATATTTTTTTTTCAAATAATTTCCAAAGATCAATGGTATATATTATTTCCATATTTATTTTTAAAAAACACATAAATAATATTTTTTTCATCGAAGTAATTTACCTATAAAATATATTATCTATTATCAAGGATATTATTTAGTTTAAACTATCCTATTTTTTCTCTAATTGATTATTTTTCATTATTTTATATCAATGATATGATACATCGCCTCTTTTTCATTCCTAACTACCCACTATAAGGAGGCATAACATTTATTTTAATTCCTTTTCATTATAAACACCATATTTTCTGTTTCATTTATTAAGGGGGGTTAACTTATATCCAATATATTTATTGAATTGAGAAATTTCTGATATGAACTTTCATCAAACGTTTCTCTTCTATTAACACTCTACATCTATTTCCTATGATTGGAGGGTTTTGACGTAGACCATATATGTTCATTGGTTGGGGGTATTTATTGACTTAATTGTACAAACATTATACATATAGTGTAAATAAAATTTTTTTTATCTTTATTTAATGTTAGTTTCCTATAAAGTTAGAAAAAATATTTGGATACATATTTATTTTCAGTGGGTTTGTCTTGTTATAATTATATATTATTTCCCCATGTTATTACATTTGATAATTCTATGATATTAATTTTAATTCCATGTTTTTATTATTTTATATAATTAGTCAAAGATATTCATATGGATCAAATAAGTATGATTGATTGTAGGTGGGATCCTATATCACTCTAAAATTTATTTGTTAAAAGATTATTTCTCTAGATATACATATATACAAGAACAATTTAGTTGATATCAACGATTGGTTAATGTTTTTGACTTGTGATGGTGTTTTATATGTTGGTAAAATTATTTTTTTAACTATATTGGGTTCAAATTTGTGACTCTTGAATATAATTGTACTATATACTAAATTTATCCAATATTTTTAATTTGTCACCATTTTATGCTTATAATCAAGGATATGATATGATATCATGGATAATGTCTATGGATTCAAGATATAACCGTGTGTTAATTAATGTATTATAATTTTCTAAGCCTTATTCAATGATTTTTGATATCTGATTTCTGGGAAATATTTTTCTCATGTTTATTGATTATACCCATATAAACATATTATTATCAATTATAATATTTGAGTATAGCTGTTAATATTTTTCCTTGATAAGAATTTTATATGACCCATTTCTGATGATTTAATTTCCTAAAGTTATGAATATGAGTATTACTTTTGATAAATCTATAATGTGTCTACTGTGTCCCAATTATGGAGAACTGTTCAAAAGTATTCTAAAATAATTTTGTTTTGTAGCTAGTACTCAAATACACTAATCCTTCTATACATGGGTTTCTGTGTCAATGTGTGCAATTTAATTATTTTTAATGTAAAATAATGAAATAAATGTTTTTATCTAGATTAACAGTTTATTGTAAGAATTGGAATATGGTTTCTTTAATTTTGATGATTATTTTTGATATTTTTAGGGATTGGTATTTTAGAACATTATTGAAAACATTAAGGTTGAGGTTATGTTTAGGATACCTTGATGGTGTTTTGGTAAAGAAGGGATTTTTTTTATTTCCTTACAGTTAATCATATATTTGTAAATATGTACATTAATGCGGTTAGTAAAATATTTCTCTTAGGGGTAACCACGTCAATATATCATGGATATGTATTAACTTAATCCCCAATTTGGTTCATGATTAGGGCTTCTATTAAATCACATCCTGGCAGAGAGTAGTAGGGAATATTTTTTGGTTAATTAGAATCTATTTACAATAAATTATGAAATGTTTAACATGTTGATGGTTTAGGTTATAGAATTATACTGAACCAACAATAAAGAAACTTAGATTAAACCACGAGTGAATTTTGTTAAACTAAAATATATTAAAATAATTTCAAAGAGAAATAAATTTTGAATTTGAATTTTTCATATAATTATCATATAATAATCTTAAAGTGTTCTTCTCTCACAATAACTCCTTTTGGTTTTAGTAATTACTGATATTCAATGGAATAACGTTAAAATTGTTTTTATGGAAAAAAAATAATGTACCAAAGAAAAACCATACTATGTAATATCTAGGGTAATTAATCATAAAATTATTCCAAAATAACAATCATGAATCATAATTAGAAAAATATAGGTAGGTTTGTTTCCAAACTGACAAAATAAAATAAGGGTGGAATATCATAGATTTTCTGGTTGTCAAGATGATGATGAAAAGAAGGTTAAATTTCCTTCGTGTAAGAATTTTTGTAAGGATATTCAATGTGAATGACATAAAGGAATTGGAATATGTTTTATTTGTGGAAAATTAGGTCATAGAGAATCAAGTTGGGGAAATGTGAATATATTAGTGAATATTGTGAATTGAAATAACATTCTCTTGGAGGTACCACTAACATTTTAATTCCATAAATTTGTGAAACATGTGAATTATTGAAATTAATTACCCAATACAAGGGATATAAAGGATTATTGGTAAAAAAATTCCAATGAACTAGGGAATATAATAAATCATATGCATCCATAACTGGTTATGTATATTTTTAAAATTTTATGTAGTGAAGGGTATCGATCATCCACTTAATAACTATGAGTGTTATAATTGAATCGTGTTAGTCCCACCCCATTTCACCTAGTATGATTACCCTTGATAACTAGATATTAAATTATTAATAAAAACTTCCTTTTGTATGATTATTGCATCCTAAGTATATAAGTAATATCAAATAGATGTTTACATGAATATGCTTATAATAAATATTTTCTTCAAACTTTTAGTCAATTTTTTTTGATATTAGGATGAATTGAATATATTTAAAATTAATTGTTATAGTATAGTATAATCCTATATAAAAAGTTACTCTTCATCACCTATTATCACAAACCACACTATAAAATCCTAACAAAAAAGTAATGCCGTTATATGGGGATTATTAGCAAAAAATGTTAGTGAAAAACTCAAGGAAGTTTATATTCTTTTTATGAGGAGAATATGGTTGTACAAGTCAATCCAGGGATTGTGAGGATGGAAAAGCATTAAAATTTCAAATCCAAATCCATTTTTATATTGAAAAACCCATTAAAAAATCTATTAGTTGTGAATATTTAAAATTTCATAGGAGTAATTTATTTAATGGGGGTGACTGTAACAAATTGATATTTCACTTTTAATTAGTATTTAATAATTTTTTATGATATAAATCATTCTAAACAACACCAAACCAAAAGGAATCAAAAAACATTATATAATCCTTTAAATTTAGTATTTAAATTGGAGGTTAAATATAAGGGTTACTGAATTTTAAAAAAATATATATAAATGAAAATAAATTTTAATTCATTAATACTAAGGTATGGATAAAATTCAATAAGTATAGGTAAATAAAAAATAAAATCAAATTATGTGTAAACTATATTTGCATAAAAAAATTCCATTTTCATGAAATATTAATTATATTTTATTATGTTTAATTAATGGTTCAATTTAAAAGTATTAATAATATTTACAAAAAACAAGTAAATATCCATCATATAGTTTTCTTTTGGAAATAAACCTATTTATTTTTTTCTTAGAAGATACATATTTCTTAAAATTATTTTTATACACTTTTATTGAAATTATTTTTTATCAATTTTATAAATTTAATTTTATTAAATTATTTGAAACCTTCAAATCATCCTTTTAAAATTAGTCAATGGGAACCATTTTATTTTTATTCATAAAATTATTATTTCAGGTTAAATATATGTTTCCATGTAAAATATAATTATTTTAAATTTAATATATATATTTTAATACAGATACTATTATATGATGTTTAAATATATAAATAATGAAATTATAACTCCCAAAAAATGTAATCAATTCTAAATAAAATTACGAAAACTTAATGAATAAAGTGAGTTTTTATGGAAAAAGTTTTTTAACACATTATATTTTTTAAATTAAATAATAATTTTTCAATTTTTATAAATATAAATTGATTATATGGATTATAAATCTTGATTCACTACATCTATAGTTGTAATAATGGGGAATCATATATTCTTTTGTTTTTAAATAACTACCATGGTGAAACCTTAATGAATATTAATATGTTTTAAAATTTCTAATCTAATGTGGATGTGATTTTACTAAATGAATTAGACTCTTAGAAATTATTGAATAAAATTGTTAGATTTTTATGTGATACCTACATGTATCACCAATATTTCTCAACCTAAATCACCAATCACTATTTCAATTCCATTCTTTTCTATTACAAAACATTTATTTTCAAATCCTTGTCAAACTTTCTCAAGTATAAAAGGATATCACTTACACCAACATCAAGCCACACCCCTTGTTGTAAACTCACATAAATAACTACCAAATTTTACCCTAATAAATCCTTAATAACAATTTTAACGTCACTAGAATCAACAGAGTTCGTCAATCCCTTTTTTTATAAATGATACATCAAGGGAAGATGTGAATTCATAATGTATACATTACTTACATTTTAACATGATTTATCCTACTAATACACCCCCATAAAACTATTCTAAAAATATGGATATAATTACATTTTCATAAATTATTAATTATAATGTTATTATATTGATGACATAACCATTGTTTATTTCTACTCACTAAATAAAAAACATTTTCATGAAATTATACAGACTAATACCTCCACGAATGACACATTTTTTATATCACCACCATTCAGTTATGGTTATATAAATAATTTTAATGAAATGATATTTTATTTATATCATTAATTATTTTATTTACATATAAATAATTATTTCTATATATATTATTAAAAGTAATACATCATTGTAAAACAAACAACCTAAAATAAATATATTAATATGAAATTCAATATATTTATAAATGGATAGTATTTTTGGTTTAACTTATGATTATAAATCTTCCAAATTCTAATTAATCTCCGTAAAAAAATATAAATAATTTTAAAAAAATTTGTTGATGATATTATGAAGAAATAATCATTTCTATAGCCATACCCACACATAAATTATATCATGTTCTTGTCTGCCCAATTTAACTACCAACATGTATAAATGTAATAAATTTATATCAAATATGGATTAGGAAACATTATATTTGATATTACTCTATAAATAATTAAATTTTTAAAGAAATTTTAATATAATTATTAAACTCTTAAATTAATACAACTTTATCGGTTCATTATAAATTACTAAAATAAGATCATAAAATACTTCATCATCACATATAAAAACTAAAATTCATATTAAATGGAATTATAACATTATAAATTGTTAGAGAAATAAATTATAATACATTTTATGATATGTTAAAGTTGAATGTTCAGAGAAAAATTATTAACAACAACTAAAATATAAAACTATTTTATAACTATCTAGATTAGTAAAACATGACATTAAAAATAGATAATAACTAACTATGAATATGTTTTTGATATATATTTTTAAATTAAATATATAAAATGGGATATTTATGTGATTTAATATAGTTCATGAATTAAGGTGGTGGTTTTTGTCTCAAATTTTGAACCCTTCAAACATATTTTTTGTTCTATACCATGTTTTCTTTTTAATGATGTATCTACGACCTAATAAAATTATTTCACAATTTTCATTTAGTTTATGGTTTTTTTTGGAGCCATATAATGTTCTATAAATAATTTTTTTTATTCCAAAGATTCCAAAGAGAAAGGGATTTTGATTAAAATGATACAAAAACCATATGGGTTTCTTGTCTTAATTTTCAATCCTTTGGAAATATTTCTTCTTGAAAAAATTTCACATTTATAAAAATGTTTCTATAACCCTTTAATATTTATTATATCATGGTCCTCTTATTAGCCAGGTTATTTATTTTTTCAATTGGAATTGAATCCCTCAAGGGGGGATGACTCAAAATATACTAATTATGAAAAGGGTTAATTGTCTCAAATTTTAATTTCCATAGAATGTTTGATATTTTTAAAAAAATCATTTAAGGGGTTATTCACTACGTTATTCAAATAAAGTATAATAATTATATTTCATGTCACGCTAATTTTTCTTCAATTTAATGTTTAATATCTATCATATTATTTATATGTTTATGTATCTAATACTTCAAGGGTATTTATTTAACTAAAGTCACTTAAATTTGCTAAAATACTTATTATTGAATTTTTTTTATTTTAATAAATTGTATATTCTCTTTTTTTCTAGAGAAAAAATGACAAATGATTTAAATTACTTTACATTAATAAAATTTATTTCCCAAATGTATAATAATATTGAGAATAATTCCAATCATATTTAATGAGGGTTTCCCCTACTTCTCTATATTTTCCTTTCCTATATATTATCACCTTTAATATTGAAAACCTAATTATGTGTTATAACATATTACCTCTTTATTTTCCTTTAATAATTTTCAATTTGTTTTTGTTGATATTTAATTAATGTTTGTTTTCAATAATTATATTTCTAACAAAATTAAAAAGGATTTAAATTCTTCTAAATCAAATTATTTATCTTCCATACAATATTTATCTAGTTTTCCTTTATGACTTTTTAAGGATATATTCTTGATGTTATTTTTTCAAAGGTATTTTTTAATATTTTCTATAAATTTTCTAAAATAAAATTTTAATGTGACCCATCACTTTATCTTTTTATTAATTTATTGTGAAATTTATTTTTAATGTTTGACAATTTTATCACTTATTCCTTACACATTTGTTTTGTTTAAAATGAAAAATCAACTCCATGTTTTCATGGTTTCTAAAAGAAACTTATTCAATCCATGATTTATAAATTATTTATTTTTAATTTATTTCAAAACATGAAGTATATTTCATATTTACAAAATTGTTTTTTTAAAATGTCTAAAAATAACTTTTGAACTCCATAATTATCCTTTCAAATATCCTATTCTTTACCATGAATTTTCATAAAAAAAATTACATTGATCGTATTTCTCTAGTTGGATTGATTAATGTTATGTTCTGTCAAAGATATATTAAATCATATAATTTTTCATAAATTAAAATATTGTGTGACTATGCATAACATTAATTTATATGCGTTTTGTTGTGAATACCATCTTTTTCGTTAATTGTTTCAAGGGTGTTCACCTAGATCTCATACATTTATTTATTGGGGAAATTATTTATTTTAGCTATCTTCCTATATATTTCCTCTATGAGATCTTTAATTTTCATTCTATTGATTGAAGGAAGTTAACCTAAATTTCATACATCAATTTATTGGGTTATTTATTGACTTTATAATATACCCTTTATTCATATGGTGTACATACCATATTTTTTAGTGTCTTTACTGAATAATATTTACATATAATGATTCTAAATATCTTTTGATATCGATTTATTTTATATGGGTCTGTCATGTTTTAATTATGGATTATTTCTCTATGTGATTACACTTGAAATGTATATAAAAGAAAACTTATTTCCATTAGTTATCAACAATATAAAATAATTTAATGATTTTTAAGTAGAACTCATAATTATGGTTTGTTATTGGTGGTTCTTATCTCACCCACTAATTTCAGGGTTAAAATTTTAATTCTCTTGATATATGTTGAAACAAGAAAAAACTAGTTTTCTTTCAAGTGTGGGTGCAGGTTCATGACTCACAAATGTTCTATAAATGTTGGTACAAATATGATTTATTTCTAACATGGGAAACAATGTGTGGCTTAGAAATATAATTTTAAGATATATTAATTTTTTTACCATATTTAAATGATTTCAATGTTTTATACTTATACTCATGACGTTTTTTATCTATAGGATCATGTTTATTGACACATGTTTCCACAAATTTTTGAGTAATGTGTTATGATATTCCAGGACTTGTAATATGAATAATGATCTATGATTTTCTTGGTATGAAGTTTTATACAAAAATTGATTATAGCCATATAATCATGATATGTTATTTAATGATATTCGACACTTATTGCTTTTTTTTCTTACTGGGATTTTGGTCTCACCACTTTAATATGTTTCAATATCTCTAGTTTATAACGATATGTATAAAAATGATATGTATACAAGATCTCAAGTGTGGAATAAATGTTAATAAATGTTCACAAGTAATGTAAAATAAATATCATTGGTTGGTAGTACTCCGAGAAACTAAACCTTTGTTTTTTTAGTTTTTCAAACTATTTGTTAGGTGGAATGATTATCCATATTAAATAAAAAAGTAAATGTGTTTATTTATATAGTATCTTAATAGAGGATATTAGATTGGGGTTTAGTTATTTATGAGTATTCTTTTAGTTATTTTTTCATATTTGGATTATATAAATTTATTGAGAACCATATGAATGAGTCTATGGTTAGGATAACATTATATAATTTTTATATCATTATAGACATTAGATACCCTTATGGATGTTATAAAGAAGATGTGGATATAGAATATATTCACCTAGGGGTAACCACCTTGAAAATTTTAGTTTAGTATAAACATAATATTTACTTTGGTGCAAGATGAGTGCACAGAATTTTACATACATAACTAGACACTCATAGGGTATTTTATTTGATTAATCACATTCCATTTCAACGCCATTCTTATGGATTTATTATTTTTAGGAAATATTCTATTGAATATGAGAGATCTTAATATAAAAAAACTATAATAGAACTGATAGATATTTAGGCTGAACTAAAACATAGATTAAAAATATTTATGATTACGACATTTTGAGGTTGAGTTACTATTATAATTATCATAAAATAACTCTATTATACTGTTAATTACTCACTTTATGTCCTTTAGATTTAGTAATGGATGATGCTTAATGGGATCATATTTAAAATATAATTCATGGAAAATGTGGAAATTGTTCCAATTAGAAACCAAATTGAGTAATAACTGGTTCGAGAAATCATGGGACTATGCCAGTGGAACTATCAAGTACCATGATTTACAAAAATGAAATATTTGAGTTTCCAAACACACCAAAGATGTGAATAATCATGTCTCATGGATGTTTTTGTGATGAAAAGTATAATGTAAAAAAGATTGATATTATTTAATTTACAAAAAATTGGACAAATATTCAATGGTAATGGAAAAAAAGAACTAGCATAAGTTTTATGTGTGTAAAATAAGGAAATAGAGAAAATAATTTTTAATGAATAGTTATGATATTAGTGGAAAATATAAATGAAAATAGTGATCATATATAGGTACCAAAAATATTTCATAGTCCTCAATGTGGGAAACATGGCCACTAGGAAAATAATTACCATAATCCAAGGTCTAAAATGTTGATATGAATTATGTATTTCAATGTGAATGAGAGAAATGAAAATCCAATATAACCATTTAATTTAGATTATGTTCAATAAATGATGTAGAGTTAATGACACAAATAATCTAATTAATAACTACAATATTTTTAACCTCATCTCATTCAATTCACTCTATTATTCATATTTTATTTTCTATAAACATCAAATTTTAACCCCGATGAATAGAGATGATATTATTAATAAAATATAATGAGGTAAAACTAATTTATCCTAAATAATTAATCCTCTATATTAGTTTATTATAGAAATTTTGATCTTATAACTCTTTTCATCGATCATTTGGTAAAATTTCATGTGATATTAAAAATTAATATGATCTATTTACAAAAGCAATCCAATATATGAAAACAAGTCCAAAATTAAACCCACGATCACCAATTAATATAATACTGATAACACCCTCGCTATGAAAAATTAACACAATATAATGAGGTAATTTGAAAAAAAATTTATCAAGAACTAAAAAATAGTTTTATTTCAATTACCCGGGAAAAGATGTGTTCACTAGAAAAATTAAGGATATTGAGGAAGGAACAACAATAAAAATTTAATCCCAGAGTGATGACTATATTATAAACACCCTTAACAATTCCATTTTTTTTTTGAATTCTTTATTTTTTGAGGATTGAATTTATTTAGGGGGGATAATGTAACAACATAGGATTTCACGTTGTATATTCCATAAATTAATATTGTGTTTGATAACATGCATCACTTAAAACAAAAAAAACAAAATAAATATTAGAACAATGTATGAAACATAAAATTTTGATGTTTAATTAGTTGTTAAATACCATGGGGATCAATTTAATTTATATATATAGTTATAAAAAATAAATACCATTTTTTAAATATGAATTGATTGTTAATGATTATTAAATATACGTAAAAATAATAATATCAAGTCATTCAGAAAAAATATTTTGTTAAATGATTTTATCATAATCTATGTTGTTTATTATAATATTGTCATATAATGGATTTAATGTAATGTATTATAAAGGTAAAAATCAAATAATTTATCATCGATATAATAGTTATCAAAAGTAATGTAATACATTTATTTTATGCCTAATAGTAACATGTTTATAACAAAAATTTAGCATCTTATATTAAAATATATTTTTATTACTTTTAGAAATCGAATCATATAAAATAATTTCAATATTTTTAAACGTCATCTTAATGTCAGGTAGTGGGATCAATTTTATCTTATATCCTAACAATATTTTACCTATAAAACACCAGTTAACAAGGAAGATTAGTAATTTTTCTTGATAAAATACATTTTTAATTATTGTAATTTTAAATTAAAATCATCAATTTTAAAATAAATACTATTATGTAATGTTTAAAAATGATTATATATAAATTTAAACTCATTTATTTTGTTTTAAATATTAAATATTTTTAAGAACATTCAATGATAAAAAATTCATTTTCTATAATAGAATTTTTCAACACATTATATGTTTCACAATAAAAGTGTCTTTTTGTATGTATAGAAGTTGAATTGGATTAAAT
The DNA here is from genome assembly GCA_963277665.1 of Viscum album. Classification (NCBI taxonomy): domain Eukaryota; kingdom Viridiplantae; phylum Streptophyta; class Magnoliopsida; order Santalales; family Viscaceae; genus Viscum; species Viscum album. Next base: position 747,231,849 of record OY728138.1, on the reverse strand, counting down.
AGATTCTAAATTTGGATTCAAAACGTTTTATTTTCTCATGAAGGGTCATATTTTATTTTTAGTTAATATAGATATCATTGTTAAGTGTTAATAAATATTAATAAGTGTAAAAATCGGTAATGTAATGTGGCGCTAATTTTAATAAAATAACTATACATGAAGAAATTATATAATTTTAGACGATGAAAATTAAAAACTATAAGACTCACCTACATCAATCCAGCAGACTCACCAAACTCCAATGAATTCAATTCTTATCCCTTACCTAACATTCTTTTCTAATTAATTACCATCTTCTTCACCTATAAGAAGATATCACTTACAAAATAAACAACAAACAACTATAGTTTTAAAATACCATGAAAATATACCAGATTTACTTCTTCAAGATCCCATTTACATATTTTTTAGCCCTTGTCCTCAATAGTGTTCTTCAATCACTTAATATACAAAGGATATTTCAAGTGATGATCTGATTTATCTATGTAAGCATTACTTTCCCTTTAACATCCTTTATTTTTCCATCTCATCCAACTTTCTATAAAATATTTATAAAATATGAATTGAATTGTGTTGGTAAAAAACATAGTAAATTTTTTTATGATGATCTTATAACAAAAATCTATTCCCCTCATTTTCAATCGCAAAAATAAAAATGTTTCTCCTGCCTGTGGGGACTACCATGACCATGAACAACATGTTTCATTTTTTATAACCTATTTTGTAAGTTTATTATATAAATTGGTTTAGTGAATATATATGTCACTTAGTTCATTAATTATATTATGGAAATATATATTATTCACTCACTATATAATATTAAAAAATTATAATTGTAAAATAACAATCTAAATGAACATTCCAAGGGGAAACATGATTTATATATAAGTTATTATTTTATTCTTCTTATAACTATTCTAAATTATGATTCATAAATTTATTAACATATAAATAATTTCATTATAAATTTTAGATAATTATATTGTAACAAAACAATATCTTACATAGTCATACTAATAATTAGTGTGTAACATGTTCTTGTTGGGTTAATTTATTAACCTATATGAAAAACCCAATAAATTTCTATCAAATATGTATTTTTAAAATTAATATTTTATATTAATATGTAAATAATGAACTTTTTTTAATGTTCATTTAAAAAATTAATTCCTTAATTAATACAACACCGTCAATTCAATATAAATAACATAAATAAGCTTGTCAATAACATAGTCATCAGAAAAAATAACACAAATACTTATGAAATGAAATTATAAAATAATAAATAAATACTAATAATAAATTACAATACTTTATTTCATTTTTTAATGAAAAATTCATATAGAATAATTAATAACAACATTGTTATTATAAAACTAGTTCAAATGATTATTATTACTCATGAAAAATATATAAAATATATAATAACTGATAAATATGCATGTATTGAATAATTAAAAATGATGTTTATAAAAGGATAAAGATATTAATATATTTATAAATATGATTTTTATGAAATTTATTTTTTTTTATACAAGAGATCCAAGTTCTTTATTTGAATTATGGAACTAAGGTAATGTATTCTTATTTAAAATATTCACCTCTTGAGACATATTTCCTATTAAAAAACATGTTCTATTTTTAACAATATATATACTACTTAATGAATATATTTCAAAATATATATTGAATTTGTGGATTTAAAATATCCGTATCATGTTAATTCTTTAAATGAATTCTGATTCAAAAGGTAATATTTTTTAGAGGGGTATTTGTTAAAAATATACTCGATCTATAATGCTTTCTTTTCTCAATTTTCAATCCCTTGAGACATCCTTCTAATCATAATCCTTGATTTCATTTGAATGGTTCATATACTAAACCATTGACATATTTTTATCACTATAACCTCATTAATCATGGTATCCAATATTTTATTTTTAATTAGATCCGTTAATATGTTTTGAATATAATTCTTAAGAAGTTTAAAGTGGTTATTTTTCAGAAATATAAATTTCTTGAGACATGTTTGATATTATGAAAGATAATTTATTATTTTTGGGTATTAACTATGATATTAAAATCAAGTATAATGAATATATTTCATCTTATGATATTTGAATCTCTATTTTATGGATACCCTCTCAAATTTTATTTTTATTCTTATATTACCGTGACAGTAAGGGTTTTTGTTAACATAACATAATTGATTGAGTTAAAAGAATTTGTTTGAACATATTTATTCCAGGACTGGATTATTCCACCCTAATATTCTATTTAGTTATTATTTCACTTAAACTCTATTGGAAAATATAATTTTTATTCCATGTTTTTTTCCTTGATTAATTTTTTTCTCTAAAGTATCTCATTAATGTAAAATATTCGGATTGTCTTTAATAAAATTTTCCCATTCTTGTACATATTTACCATTTCCAGAGACAATATTATTTTTAATTAGGATACTAATTATATTTCATCTCATGTGACCTCTATATTACCCTTGTATAATTTTATAATTTTTCTAAATTCCTTTTTTTTACGCCTATTTTCTACTGAGATATTCCAAAACATTAAAAAAAATTCCTACCATAGAAAAAAATATTTTTTCAGAAACCTCGTTTTTATTTTGAAAATAATTGTTTTTTTCTTGGATTTATATTTTATGTTACATTTTTAATGATAATTGTCTTCAATGTTTTCACTTAACTTGTTTTAAAATAAATTTTTAAGGAGAACTATAACATTATCTTTTCATGAATATATACTAAAATATCATTCTAAAATTTTTTCATGTAAAAAATTTATTTTGATAAAACTCATAAAATGTGTTTTCAACTAACTCATTTTCCATTTAAAAATATCATTCATGATTTAGGATATTCATAAAATGTTACCATCCAACATTCTTCTCTATATTTCATATGATATTATATTTTCTATCAAAAATACCATCCATCTGTACCTTTATACTTCCAATGTATCCATCGTGAATATAGTTAAATTTTACTAAAATCTATTTGATTTGTGAAAAATATATTTTCCATTTATTTTATTGAATGGTTTTCAACTACATTATATACATTAGTTGACTTAGGAAATAAATCATATGCCCCCTCATCATTGGTTTTAACAGTATAATAAATTTATTTTTTTCTTCCTCTAATTGGATGGTGTTTACAAAGATTATATATATCAATTCAATTGGTAAATTATTATCATAATTGTATACCATTTATCTATAAGGTTTAAATAACATTGTCATTATTATCAAAATTGAATGGTATTTAACTAGAATTTTAGGGAATATCTTTGGATACCCTTTTTTTCCATGCGTATAACATGATATATTTATGGATACTTTTAACATATGATTCTATATAAAAAAGTCTGGAAATCCATTTTATTTACATGATGTAATTATGCTATAAAATAAGTGAAGGATTTTTAAGTATAACTGATAAGTATGTTGGATGTCTGCTAGGTTCCAATATTTCCTTATAATGAAAACATTAAATGTATTACTATTTTGGTATATGTATAGAAAAGCATAATCATGTAATTATTAATTATTTTTTTAAAGTTTACTACTCATTAAGTTGATGTATACACGAGTATAATTACATTTTCTCCCAAACATGTTCAGAAGTATGTTAATCATGAATGTAATGCTTTTTATAAAATATTTTGTTCCTTATTTGAAATTTATATCAGTTTAAATATTATACATATGACTATGTTATGACATAATGTTTCTTGTTTTTTTAAGCATGTTTCAACTCTATTTTGATTCATGTATTATGATATTTCATGATATTTAACTTGATTTATGATCTATTCTTTGTTTTTCATGAATTTTCATATATATCATGATTATACTCATATTCTCATATTATGATCACCCATTATATTTAATTTCTATTTTTTATTTACTTTTTCTGAGCATTAAAGCACATCCCTTTATTTTGTTTATATTTCCATACTTTAAGAAGATGAGTACAACCCATGAGAAACATAAAAGGTATTTATTGTGGCCCAATAATGTAAAAATGTTCACATGATTTCTTTAAGATTTTTTTTATTTAGCTAGAACTCAAATAAACTAAACCCATAGTTCACCTATTTTAGTAAATACATGAGTAAAAGAATAATTTCTCATTTAGAATAATTAAATAAATTTGGCTATTTTACTCAGGTCTCAATACCAAGCCTATCCTAGTTGTATAAACCCATTATGTTAATCCAATCAGCAACCCAATCTCCTTTATATGAAAATCCATCATGACCCACTAGATCCATCCCAAAATATTTTCATCAGAACTCTACTAAAACTCATATATTAGGTATTCTCTTAGCTCACATTCCTCGTCTGAATCAATCAAAAATGGAAGGTCCATAACATATTCAAATTTCTCCCCACAAAATGGTCCAAAAAACAAGGACCATACCATAATATCTCTAATAAAGAAACATAGGTATCCAAGGAGAAATAATTCAATAATTATCATGATCCTTACATGGGTATTATCCTATATCTTTGTTAGAAGTGTCATTATTTCCTTCCCAAAAGTAAAACACCCAATCACAAAACATCATGTGTAAACCATTTCTCCAATGAACTTTAATAATAATGAGGAACTCATAATCATCATCTATTTAGAGAAATTATTAGAATAGATACATTATTAGTCAAATTATAAATCCACTGGAATGATAAAAAATAAAAACCCATGTTCGTAAAAAATATAATATGCGTAAATTTCAGTACAAGGTGTATACTCTTAAATACCACCTATTAGAGTGTATTTCATTCATGAATCTCATTTAAAACCCTAGTACAAAATGTGTACCCTGAATAAAGAGAATGTAACCCATAAAAGGTTTTATTCCATTTACATTACATGATTTATGGAAAACAAATCCTTACTTGACGTTTAGATATGTACACATAACAAGCTATCGATATATAGTATATATGACCTTGTGCCGATTGAAATAGTGTTTTTTTGAGTTCTTATTGAAACCATGAATCATAATACATTGTATTCTCACATAGACTACAGATTATGTAATACCATGTTCCTCACTACACCCAAAATAAATAACACACAGTGTCTGTTCATGAACAACATATCAAGTGATCAATGTTAATCAAAATAAATCCCTTGTGAGGACCAAGAATCCCAATTATCCACGAATAAAATCATGAAGAAACATAAGGAATTAACTATATACTAATAATGATATTAAAAATGGAAAATGATGATGATTAAGGGAAAAATATAAAAATTAAATAACTGTTCAGCCTTATGAAAACCTATTGAATATTAAACCTCAAATAGAATATCCATAACCACTGAAAAATGATCTAGGTTAGATCAAATAAAGCTAAAAACCTCAATATCCCTCTTAACATATCTTATATTTATCATGAACAAGGGAGAACCCCATCCCTCTCAGCTTGTCTTGGAAAAAATAGGGGGTGTAAAGAAAAAAAATAAATCCAATATAAAAATCCTAGAATCCAATCCTAAAACCATGGCCTTGAGTATATCATTCCTAAGTATAATGCCCCGTTTTAGAAACAATCTTAAATTTTTAATATTAAAAAGGTTCCCAGTTTTGGAGATATAATAATTTTCGTATGTAGAATAGTTTATATTTATTAAATAAATGAATATATATTTTAAAAAAGTCTACTATCATGGAATATTCCATCTTACTAGTACTAGGTTACACCTCCAATTTTTTGATCAAATCATTAGTAAATACATAAAATATAGTCTAAATGTGGAAATTACTATTTTACTCCTTATAAACAATATAGAACCAAAAAATAAATTTCAATCATGAATTTTACAACCCCTAAAATATATATTTTTTGAATTATTGAAGAATACCTAAGATAAAAGAGGATGTCTGAAATTCTCATGTTGGTGGGTGTGGAGGCCCCAAATAATTGTCTTTATTGATTTTTAGTGTGGAGGATCACATGTAATATTTGTAAACATTAAGGGTATTTCTTATACACCATGATGGTTATCCATGTTATACAATGTCAATGTTTATTGTATCATTTTTATGTTTGTTACTCTATAATACCCTTAAAAAATAATATATTAATATGGGTGTAATAGTTTCAAGATAAGGGGGATATATATGTTTGAATACTGAGGATTTTCAGATCATCATTTTACTAACATCACCAGGACATGGAGTAGTCTTAGAAACCTCATGATGATATTCCTTGGGATATCATAATAAATATTAGTCATCCACTACTTCATTTTATTTTTTTGTCCTCTCTATAAAAATCGTATATGACTCTAGGTCCTCACATAGAATGTTTTGGGAATTCCCTTATGTATTTAGATATCTAAACTCATGTATTTAATTATACATAAATCCGATTCTATTTTATTCTCTTAGATTATTTATCCCTCCATATTAAATGTAATTATTATTCATTTAGAGGTTTTATTAGTGAGGATTATTTGGTTTGATTACTATTTGAAAAGGATCTAAGGTTATTAAGTCAAATGGTGTATCCATTAACGTATTTTTGTTGTTTTTCAACATTTTATCCTTCTTTATGGTGTCACTTATTCATATTATGTGAATAACTAGGCTATTTTAATCTTACCTTTCATTATATTTAATGCAATTAGTATTTATAATTATTTTTCGCTGTTTTAAATAAATGTATTAAACTAATGAAATATTATATATCAGTTATTAAAATTGATGGATAAATAGGTTATTTTGAATGTGTCTTATTAAATTATATGCTATTGTTCATATTTTTTTATATTATATTGATATTATTGATAAGGGAAGTTTTTTTACATTGTGGTAATATTTTTTATCAATATTATAATGATTGAATCACCTTTTATTAAAGGATATAAATATAAAATATTGTATTAAAAAGTAGGCATATAAATGTATAATTTACATTTATTTGGATTATTCATAGTATATTAAATGAATAATTAAATTTCATTAAATAATATTATTTAATTTTTTATTTTATTGATTCTAGTGATACTCTACTATTATGATACCATCCATCATTCCTTATTATATATCTGTGTAATTATTATAACAAATTGGAGGAATGAGGATCAAGAAAGAGACATTAAATTTTCATACCTAATGTGTTAAATTAATATAGATATATGATTAGGATATACTATTTAACTTGGTTTTATATTCTGATGGCCTTGGATTCTATTATGATATTTCTTTAACCTCTATAATTGGATTTATTAATTTAATAAGAAAAATTAAAAATGGAGAAGTTGTTAATATTTTTGTGGTATTAGGTTTTGTTTATAGAAGTTATTAATTGGTTTATATTTCTTGTTTTTGGTTATATAGTATTTTTATGGTTTTAATATTGTGGTACAAGAGAATCAGTTTCTGTTTGGTTTATGGTAGTATTGGCATGTCTAGTTTCATCGAAGCAGTGATGGGTTTGTTAATATTATTGTTATTGTTATTGTTTTTTTTATTTATTTTCCTTTGGGAATGGTTGTTGTGGGGTTATGTGTTAGTTTCCCAATGGAATGGAATTTAGTTAGAATGAATAAAAATGATGAAAATTGATGGGCTATAATTGATATTTTATGGGTTGATAAATTCTCTATTTTTATGAAATGATGGTTGAATTTCATAAACAGTGGTGGATGGTGTAGATATTAATTTTGAATTACAAACAAAGAGATGTGATGAGTGGTTTAACAAATGGATTATAATTAAATATGTATAAATGAATGTCTTGATGAAGGTAATGAGGATGGTAAATTTGTAAATTATGAAATTGTGAATGGTGTGATTAAATAGGAAGATAGTGATGTGATGTGGCTATTCTGTGAAATATCTAGGTTCAGGGTGGATGGTACATTATTAAAGTGGTCACTATTTTTTATTTATATCACCTTTATGGTGTATATAGGTTGTTATAGTATTTCTACTTGAATTTGAACACTTATTTTAAGAATTAATGTGACTAATATATTAATATTATTTTATTTTTATTTCTTATGTCCCACCTCATGAGATGTATAACCATAATGATGCCCATATTGGACATAAGTTATGATTTTTTTAAGAAATATATAGGTTTTAAATAAAATATATGGTTGATAATCCCTCTACACTACTACCCCATTAAATGAATTTCCTGTTTTAAAGGATCAAATTAGGTATATACATATAGGATGTGATGGTAAGTGTTTAGAGTATTTAACTTTTGGTTGAAATTATTCTATGGTTTTAGTTTAGTAATATAATTGGGGTTTTTCATGGAATGAGATAGGCAAGAGGATGATTTAATTCTTGTTCATGACACCCAATAATTATGATAATGTGTTGTGTAGTTGTGATATTTACAATGGTATCAGGAATTTGGTGTTAGATATGGGGTTTTGGCTATGATATTATATGTGGTTATCAGTCAATGTGGCTATGGAAGGGATGACGGTATGGGGCATATGTAATTTGCGTGTGACAGTAACTAGATTAGTGTGGAAGTAGAATCATTGAATGTTCTTGACGTATATATTCATTTCATATTGTATTGAATTATCTTTAATGCTCAATTATGTGATTGAGCCTTTGTGATTTTGTGACTAGTTGAATAGATGTAATAGGATGTTTTTTCAATAACATTTTCTATAAAAATTTATTATACTTATTACAAATTTTCACAATTGGGTTTTTTGGATTTTTCCATTTAATATATTTTCATACACTCCCCATTCCATAAATACATATTTATTTTTCCATTTTTTAGTAAAATATCGTTGAACATGTTTGAAATTTGTATATCAAGGAATTCATGGTCGGATTTCATGTGTTACTTTCAGAGGAGTTGTTTTTAGTATTTTTTTGGGAGGTCATTTTATGTATCCCATTGCATTAATTTATGGGATACTAGATTTTTTAATTTTAAAATTAGTTTATGGTGGTTTATATAATATTTCTAGTGTTACGTGGGTAATTCCTCCGATGTACCTGTGATTATACCGATAATGATAGTATCTAACTAATGATCTGTTGCTAGTGGGAATCATGGATTAATATCATATTCACTATAGGACCAAAAAGGGTTCCCAATAGGGTTGGGTCATGATAGAGTTGTACTAGGGATAGGGATGAGAGTTTCGGTCGAAAATGGTGTTTTGAACTACTAATTTTTTTCATGGGATCGGTAGGGAAACAACATTATTCAAATTTGTTATTCAATTCAGAAAGGAATACTGTAAGGGAAACCTGAATATAGGGATTTTTTTGGATCCAATTTAAGGACCTTAATCTCACTAAACATTCATGGATAAATTCTACTTCTTATAGGGTAGAAAACTACGAGTGGCATAATAATCATATTTTGTTTCACATTTGATAAAATTAACATGATTCAAGTGAATGAAATGAATATATTTCAATAATATAATGATTAATTACATGTTACAAGAATTGGTAGTTACCTAATTATTGTAACCTTCCATGAACCATATTTGGTCCACCCCTAAACTAGGCACTTGATTGGTCCTATGTCACACCCAACGTGTAATCTAGATCTCCAGAATCTTGAGACAATAAATAAAATCAAATGAAAAAAATTATTAATGGTTCATCAATATAAATAAATAAAATAATAAATTACAATCAGATTTTGAAAATCACCATTCAACATAGTAGAGTCCCATTAATGGAAGAAGAGATAGACATGATAAAATTGCACCCAAAATAGGCATAATAAATAAATGAACTTGTAACTCAAGGTAAAACATAGAACATGAAGAATAATAAAATATTAGAATTTCCATTTTTAAAGGTAATATTAAAGGAAAAAAATGAACGTAAAATAGACATTTGACCAGATCTACACAATTCGTTACGTGCACCATCCAACCTCAATGACACAATAGCTCTACAAGAAAATCAAACTATATCCTAAACCAATAATATGATATGTGTCAGCAAAAGGCTTGGTAGGTGTGTTAATGATATGTCACACTATGAATAATCTATGAAATATAAAACCATTTCCTTCTCTTTTAAAACATATTTAGTAAATATCTTCTCTCAAATGAGCACAAGAAATCTAATTATCATATCTTCCCCTTTCTATAAAATATATACAAAAATTTATTTATATAAAAATAGTAATTTAGAAAAATGTTATTTACAATTGTCTAATTTTATTAAAATTTCAATTTAGAAATCATTTTTCAAAACCAATTTTAAAAATAGTAATGATTTAATGTAAAAAAAATTCAAGTAAAACATACACCATGAATAAATAGGACAATATCAATCAATAAGGTAACCTAAGAACATGGTGGAAAAACATGGACATGGCTACAAAAATTCGATTAAAATAGATTGGAAATTGATATTGGATATATTTTCCAAACATTTAGCATTTATCTACCTATCTTATCCTAGTGGTAAAATCACATAAGTAGAACATAGCCCATCTCAATTCCACTAGTCAATGTTTGATACAATCTAGTGCAACATGAATACATATATTTCAAAACAAAATACTCCTGGAATACCATGATATAAAAATGAATGTGATCACAATAATTATCATATATAATATAATCATGTAATTTAAAAAATGACCTCACCCTCACCTCTGATCAATAATTACATGAATAAACTACCTATTTCAATGAGATTAACAATCAATATAAACATTCACCCTTTTGGGAAGTAATCATAAACCCATGAAATTTATTCTTTAACAAATACACTCTAGGAATGTTTCAATGAAAACATTTAAATTCATTTATGAATATTTTTCATCAGCCCTTAAAATACCATTTTAGAAGTAAATTTATTAAATATCACTTGAAAAATAAAGTACACAATTGTTATAAAATGAACACATTAAAAGGAGCAAGACACCCATGATTTTAAATCAATGAACATTAATATAACTCAAGTGTTTCCACTGAAAATTAATAAAATAACTAAAATCATTCAATGATATTAAAATTATATTAAAAAATATATTTGATAAATTTATCAAAGAGTATGTGTGCATGATAGTCGAGAGATAAATTTATATAACATGCATCAATATAAAAATCCTTAACATAATATATAAATCGATTAAAACATAGAATCACTCATAAAAATAATCATAGTCTCTTATAATATTTTCATAAGGTATCCAAAACTAGAATTCAAATGAAAAGATATCATTTTTTATAAATTAATGAATCATACAATACATAAAACCAGAATTAATCAAGTCACCTTTGCAAAATGACGTGATACTATACCATAGGAGTGTCTACGAAGGGGATGGAAAACAATAGAAACCCTAAATCTTTGTGAAAACTGAATTAAACGCAATCAAGAGAGATCCCTAGGTCACAAATATCTTATTAGGGAAGGAATTAAAATGAAGGATGAAATCAAGAGAGGATATACATTATAGGATCTTTGACAAAGAAAATGATAACAAAACCAAATGAAAAAATTCTAGAAGAAATTAGTAGATGAATATTGTGATGGGGGATCCTTGATTTCTCCTGAGAAGAGGGTGAGGAAAGGGTAATTATTTTGGTTTAAAAATTAAAAGGGTTATATAGGTAATTTACACTTTCTAAAAGACAAAATAGATCATAAGATTTTCACACACTAATGAAAACTATTGCATAGTAGTGGAAGACATATATTCAAAAACATTGAATGATTTTCATCGTAAAACATTGTTTTACGAACCCATGTACCTTGTTACTCTCATGGATAAAAACCCCATAGTGTTATCCCATAGTTGTGAACTGCAGATTTATATTAAAATTTCATGTTTAAAAATGTACAATGAAATCCTTTTGCAAGGGTAACACAAGTAGCTTTATCAAAAACCATGCACCTAGACTATTCACCTTAGGAGTGATATGGAAGGGTTATCAGCATAGATCCAAAAACTCTGTGGTGACTATGTAATAAAATAATGAAAATAATAAAACATCTAAAAATTTAAATAAAACTAGGGTCATGACTATAAAACATTATAAAAGTATCCACCATCAAAATATCAATAAAATACTAAGCAAAAAAATGAATGTTTATGTGTGACATTATCCCAGTAATATTTTTTATTACCCAAGAATGACTTTAATGAAAGGGTTGGTTCATGAATAAAACATATTTCATGTCCCTCATAAATACATTTTATAAATTCCTAAAACACCAATTAAAATTAAATCAAATGATCTAATATATAATCCAAATAGACCACACCGCCAACATCCAATTCCCAAATATAAGATGTCTAAAAAAGAGTATAAAATTGTTTACCAATGAATTGAAAAAAATGGAATTAACATCAATAGAGTAGTGGTTTTATTCAATAAGGATAAATCTTCAAAACATAAGTAACACCCTTAATAATTAAGTATGATATAGATATAATTATGAACGAACCAATCATTGTTCTAGAATAAAAAATGAAAAACCATCATTATCAACCACCAATTTAATACATTCTGATGTAGTGGTCGATCGAGAAATATAAAATTAGTTCCCATCCACCAATCACATCTTAACCATAAATGAAGAAACAAAAAAACTGCTAAAATAAGACTAAAACCCCATAAAAGGATCATCATTGGTGGTGTCACCAGCAAAATAATTACTTCATTAACACACCAAAACTCTATAAAATACACTCATTATCAAAAAATTAATGATTAGGACCATTAAAGATGAATAGATCTAAGTTAATGAAGAAACATTATCCTAAGAAACCAATAATATTATATGGTATCACAAAAAATATAATCTATATAAAATCGTTAACATTACACAAAGGTCATATGCTCAAAATGGTGAAAACATAAATGGGAACTATCAAGATAGATAGTGTAGGAAAATACAATACATGGTTTAAAATACATCATATAGTATATTCCTAAATATGAATAAAAATATTAAACATAAATATAAGTTGGAAACATGAATCATCCTCAGGAATGAATCATGGAATAAAAAATCCTAGTGGTCTGATCCACATAGGTAAGGCACCATCTTGGGCTCGACCTACCCGAGGGTAACACTAATCCCAAGAACATAATAATTAAAAAATAACAATTCCAATTATAAACCATTCAAAATATAGATCACATATCAAGGATATCATCCTTTAAACCCCTAAAAAATAACCAATCACCAAGAGATAAAAATTCCATTATAATCAACACACAATCAAGAGAACTCAATAGAAAACCCATTGGTGATACACCCACAAAAACTACATTAGAATCCCAATCTATGAAAATATCAGAGATTACATTCCAAAAATAGTCAGGGAACACTATTTTAAATGTTAGATATAACTAGTAAAGGGATGGAATACAACTTAAGGATCAAGCAAATAAAATAATTCATCTCTTTTCATTAGAATCATTTAGTGAGAAAAAACTGAAATAAAATAATATATCGGCCCATTAAAGCCATACTTCAAAAATCAAGTCAAATAATTCCAAATTAAACCAAAATAAAACATAGAAATAAATCATACTATGTTTTAAATACTTTTATATAAATCCTCTTTTTCCATTACAAATAATGAATTTCCAATAAAGAGTTTAAATAAATTTTCATAACTGTAGGTAATCCATAGAAATTATTCTACCTTTTAAAATAAAAACCAGCCCTTAAAATCTATTTGTATCATTTGTGAAACCATTAAACCCCCATTTTTCAATTTCAATAGAAATCAATATCACAATTTGATAATAAAATATTTCAACTAATTTTATCTAAATCATTTACATATAAGACTATTGAGGGAAATCAAACTAGTTTTAAAAACTTTTTATGAAATAAGAAGAAATAAATTTTAATGTTTTAAACATCAACAATTAAAATAACTAAAATTATAAAAAATGAAAAATAAATTAGATTCATTGTAATGATTCACATAACCTATCTTATATCAATTAACACAATACAATTTTAAAATAAAAAACCCTTTAAAATCCAAAACAATGTTTCCTTGGAACCAAAAAGTCATTTGAATATAAAATTTGTCAACATCATTCCTTGTTTTTATAAAACAACACTTCTATCAAAAAACACAACATAATTTCTTCCAATTTTAAATCTATTCATCTTCAAAAACATTGAAAACTCCCAAAAAAACATATCATTCATTCCTAAATCAATCACAAGGATGATGTAATAAATACATTGCACATAAAATACTATATCTATAAAAATATTAAAATTTTCCACAATGGATAGTTTATCCATAATTTCTAGAAAACCAATATGTACCTATTTAATTCACCACTATAGTCCAAACACGGTTATCAAAATGCTTTTTAAAATGACCCATGGTATACATAAAATTGTATATCTCTTCGAATATTCCTTAAAAAAAGTCCTAAAAACCATCTCCTTCTATCTCAGTAGAAAATACACACACTAAAATAGAGACTCAATGTCTTGAAAATACTGGGATCTATGCTTGATTTGAAGTTGCATTTATCCCATACAACAACATATAATTAATATTTCAATGTGAAAAGTGTTGTACATACACTCAACCACAAATACACATCATGTTCTTCTGATCACATCCCTTTTCAATCCCGAATACATGAATAAAAATGATTGTTCTAGAACCTAGTACCACCTAAGATCCAAGGATTTGATATATGTTTTTCACAAACCAACTATGGAATTTCCTTGAATAGGGAAATAGAGTTGGCATGTAGCATTCCTAGGTGTATTCCTGATCACCCTAGATTAGAGACACGAACCAGAGAATCAAATGAAATCCATTTTATGTAGTTTTTCATGATAAAAAAATATTTCTTCACCACAAAATTCTAGAAATTCCATTCCTTATATCATATTCCCATGTGTCGAAGGGTGGAAATATAAATAACAAGTATTCCAAAGTATGTCATAATAAATAAATGAACATACACATGATGTAAATAAACAACTATTATTCATATTTTACATAATATTATTATTTTCAGTAGTATAATTTAAATAGAAACAAAAAATATCCTACTTGGTTTCAACAAAACTCCACAATTTACAATCCAATTCTCAAAACACAATCCCTCTATGGGGAGAAAGAATAGGGTAATGGAATTGTAATTCAATATCCATTATCAAATGTACTAGTAAGTGTTTCAATGAAACATGCCACATTCAAAATATTTGTAATGGAAGACCATTTTATTATAGTTTGAAATATATTTTGAAAATATATTTTGTTAAGTGTGAACTTGAAAACCGAATATCAGATCTAATCCATTTTATAAAACATAAAAAAAAATTTATTTCAATGAAAAAAATATATTTGTAAAATTTTCATTGGAATAGACACATTCATTAAAACCACATTTATAAATCCACTGTTGAACCCATTTTAATGAATAAAATATAAACTACAGAAAAATGGTTAACTAAATCATATAACGACAAGAAATTGAACATTGAAAATAATCATGAGAGCCTAGTATCTTAAGATAATAACTATAATACTTCTATAAAATTAATATGATAAGAGACTGACACTGGATATAAAATAAACTTCCATAAAAAAGGAAATTAACTAATTCTCTAAACTAATAGGCCTAATACCATAAGTATAACATCTTATATAAATATTCAACAGGTAAAAGTATAATATTAAACTAGTATATCATGTGTATATATATTTAAAAACTAACTATCTATATATTCTTCTGATATAAGACAAATTCATGAAATCATCTTCCCTTAGATCTTGTGCTCATTATGTGATGTGAAGAGTGTCCACCTCTACCTCGAGGATTTCCCTCTTCTCCATGATTTGGCCCGAATCCAGTGTCCACTGCCATCATCAAGTAGGATGGCAACAACGGTATCCATCATCTCATCAACTCTAATTTCACAATCATTACATTGAATCTCCTCTTGTTACTACCAAAACCCAACAACTCAAATTAGTAATGAATACATAATTCCATAGAATGTTTTTTCTTTATAGTCTTAGGCAATTTACGTTTTTCGAGAGAACAAGGAATCAATTCCCTCTCCAATGTAGGAGTTGGGATTGCAGAATGAGGGGAACCATACCCATTAGCATTAATATCCAAGGGGGTGGAAGCCTTGTTTCACTGTATAGGGGGTGAATACTTCACCTGTTGAACAAAAAAAATCATTAGTCTAGAATGTATTAAATTCTGCAGTATTTCTAGTAGGCATCAGATTTGATGTCCTGGAATCATTATGGTTTGAGCCCCCAATTTTTGAACCTTCTTTGGTTTGATGGAGTTCCAGCATAGATTATGCAACACTAGAGAGAAAATTCGGGCACTTGTCTTGCCCAATATTACTCCCCTTCACCAAAATAAAGGTGATAGATTCACATGTTTTAGTTCATTCTATCAGTGACAACTTGAGGAGCCACGACCTACACATTCTGATTTGAATCATCACAGTGAGTGTGTTGCCAATTACTCACTGTAGTATCGTCCAACTGATTTATCCAATTACTCACTATAGTACCTTCCATCTGATTCATTGTGTTTTTGTTTTTATATAAAGTTTGTAGTGCCTCAACTTTAAAAAAATTTATAATTATGATACGTAATAGACCTTCATATATAAATTATTTCCAATAATATAATCAAATAAATCAACAAATTTCTCACCCACGCATTTTATATAACTTCAAGGAAAACTTAATTTTTTGTATTGAGAAAAAAAATCAATTTAAATTATCCCCATTTGGTAATTCATCAGAAAACCCATATATTTTTTACTCTCTTAAACACATTATATGTATTTATTAAAAGAAATATTTACAACTATTAAAGAAAAGTGATAATCAGGCCCCCAAATACCAATTGACAATCCAATTTATTAAAGATCATTTGTAAAATTAAATATTTATTAATTATGAAATTATTACATTAAAGGTAAATAATAAAAGATTAAAATTATAATTTAAGAGTACCCAAATAAATTTATTTAAAAGACCAAAACTCCTTTAATGATTTTTATGTCCCTTAATAAATTCCATTAATGTATTTTATGAATAATTTGGTCTACGTTTTTGTTAATAAATAAAAATAAATAACAAATCATGATTAAAAAATTATTTACATTAAATGCAAGCCACATAAAACATTATTTTTCTCTTAAACATATACATAGTAGCAGAAAATATTTTCATTATGAATCTGAAGAATGATTTTAAAATTAAAAATTTATTGGCTCCCTAGTTTAATGAATCATGGGATGTAAAAAACCAACATTAAACAATTATAATTTTAAAACCAAAGTTATAATACACCACAAATGGGTCTATATTTGTAAATACAATCAAGTGGAACTTAAATGAATGACAACCCATGATAAAATTTTGGAAATAGGGCTCCCTTTTTGTCATTGAGAAAATACAAGGTAAATAAAAATTGACACAAAAGAATAAATTAGGAAAGAATGATCTTTCAAGGATATGACCTAATGAAATCAACATCAATACCAGATGAAATTAACTCCATGGGAAATGTCGAGAAGTTGATAAAAGTTAAACATTTCCCTTAAGAAATACTGTATAAGAGGTATGAAATGGGAATGGTTTTGGGATGAAATTTTAGAATGTAAAATAAGTTATTTCCACTTTTTATAAGAATGGATAGATCACACTCTTTTCACATGGTTTGGAAAACTATATATCAACCCCGAAAAAATATTCCATTGAACTTAATAAATCGTGTTACTATGTACACAAGGTTTACCACAACCATGTGTATCCCATTCACTAATAGACTCTCGTAAAATGTGACAATATGCAACATTACCCTATCTGCACTCTACCAAGGTAGACTTGTCATGGACGTTCAAAAATTAAACGAGAAGACCCTTTGTAAGGGTAATATGCCTGGTTTTATATTTTACAAAAATACCCAAACCATGTTCATTGGGAGTTCTATGGTTGTTTTTATCTACATGGTTTGACAAACCATGCAGTTATTATGAAATAAATAATGTACAAAATTAAATTTCTCAAATCCTGAAAAATTAAATGGTGTATATCAAAAAACATGATAAATAGATCTAACATTAATTAATAAATAAAATAATAAGGTAAAATAAATTTTAATTTGTTAAAAGACCTATTTTATGTATCAAAATACTTAGAAGTGGTTATTAAAAAACTCATTTTTTATTACTCTATAATCTCAAGATATTTATCTAGTAGTTCTCACTTATTTTCTTAGTATATTTAATTTACATGGATTTCTATATATGATTACTCATTTTGAATAAATTTTTTTTATTTTTTATTTTATTTTTTTAGATATAAATATAGTATAAAAATAAACAATATGAATAATTGATATTTACTAGAGGTAATTTGTAATTGAAAAATTTAAACCATGAAAATTTCAAAACCAACTACCTAGTTTTCGTGATTTTTTATCAGACAAATAATTTGAGTGGTTACCTTGGTAAAATATTAAAAATTATTTATTAGTTGGTAAGATAAATGACCTTCTAATTGGATAACATGAATTATTTTACCCTCATTTTTTAATATATAACATGTAATGAGTTAAACAATTTTCCATTGCCTTGATGTTAATCATATTGATATTTATTAGACAAAGGGCATGGAAGGATTTAATGATTTAAAAAAATAAAAACTATTTATTATATATTATAGTTTTATATTGGTAATTATCAACGAAATTTTGTATAATATGATATTTTAGAAATCAAGTTCAGTGTATCTCAATTTCCGTATATTTTATATATTAATTAGTGGAAAGCACGTAAATTGTTTAATAGCTTAAATTCTAACTTGAATATATAATTAATATTATTGATGAGATAAATGTTTTAGTAGGGTATCCAAAATATTTAGTAGTTAAAATTATTTTCTAGAAATTATTTTTATATTAGAGCATATTAATTAGGAGAAAACATCTCATTATATATAATAATGTGTGGAGTATTTTTATAATAATTAAATCACTAGTAAAAATTATTATGTTCTTCTTCTGTTGTATGTTTTCCTTAAATAATGTAATATTTCCTTTTTAATTTTTTTTTATATTTAAAAGTTTTTTTTTCTAAAAGTTTGTTTTGGGATTTTTTTAACAAAAATTAGTACAATAATTTAAATAATTATTGAGATCATTTTATTTAAATGATTTTTAGGAAAATGTATTTTGATATAAACACGTTTACTTATTTGAATAGATTTAAATTGTTAGGGTCCAATAGAAATACTATAATTATATATATATATATACATATACATATATTCATATTTTTTACCATTATTTAATGTGATAAAAATTTTAGAAAGGGAATTATTGTATACTTGTAGTACATTATTGAGGTCCTTTAATTAACATGGATTTATATACATATTTTTTCATTGGGGGAATAAATAGGCTATCAAATTACTTGATGGTTTAATGAAAAATGATGTTAATGTGATGAGGAAGTTGTTTATTAGTGTAAAGGGTGGCATTGATTTTCAAAAATGTTGATATTTTAACATGGAGGATTATTTGGATTATAAATTTTGTGGGTGTGAAGTGATGGTGATTGTTTCTATGTTTTTCATTTATTTTTGGATTAGTAAGTGATTTAATTATCTTAATTATCTTTTTTTTATTTTGATTCATTGTTTAAGGAAATGTAAATCGTTCTTTTTGGTGTTTTTGTTCTTGGGAAATAGAAGACGAAGTGATGGGATATGGTTTTATCCATATTCCAAAGAAAATAGGTGATAATTTTTCTTTTTTGGATTTTTAGTCCTCAAGGATAATTATTTGTTAGAGTAATATGAGGATGGATTTATAAATGTTACTCCATATAAATTTTTGCTTACCTTAGGAGTGGGTTTTATTTAAGGATTCACTTGAGTGTATTGGAAGGTAAATGACAATCTGATGGAATATTTTCCTTAGGAATATTTACACTTCATTATTGAATAAGAATTTTTTCACAAATGTGGTGGTATTAATGCATAAATTAAATTTCCGTGTTATATCAAAGGTGATCCGGTGTGTGTGATCTTGGGTTTCAATTTTTTGAATTAGTTGTCTAATTTCATGAACACTGAGAAAATAAATAAGTAATAGAATGATGTTTGAGTCTTCTTTTTGGACACATATTAAATGTTGATTTGTGAGAATATGATTTTACTCTGGGTTAGAAGAGAGGAATCTAATTGAGATGACTGAGGATAGTTTTATCTGGTTTATTGGGAGAGTTGAGTATGATTCTTAATGTTTTTGGTCATGAGACCAATAAAAGAAGAATGTTATGTGGTCTTCATATGACTACATATATCATTAATAGCCTTTACTTCATTATTTTTTAAATAATGGTACACTTAATAAAATATGATAAGATCACGAATTCTTGTAAATTGGGATATTAATTATAAATAATTAAATATGAAACATAAATACAATGTAATTGTTGAAAACTTCCTTAACATGCTCCTATAATTATATTATTATTCTAAAATTGGACAAGATAACCAGGGGATGCACATAAGAAATGGGTGAACTATAAATCCTAGTAAAGAAAGAAACAAATTGTATCATAAGGTAAAGTATTAAATGTGATCAAAATTGTATATTAGGGAAGAATAATATGGGTGAGAATCATAATCATATACAATGAGGCATGATTATCACCCTGATTCTATGTCTCTAATCAAAATCTTATACAATGAGTCATGATTTAACATGATAATATAAAGGTAATGTAGGATTGTAGAAACAATCTAAAACCAGACATCATAATCATAACTCAAGGATAAAAAGAGTAAAAAGTAAAATAGTGTTATTTGGATAACTTACCATGGACCATATATGGTATGTAATGTGATCAAAACATTAATTAATGCATTGGAGGTCTATATATTTCCAAGATCACTCTTTACTTTCGTATCATGGACATGTATAATTGTTCCACATAGATCACTGTACATAGTATCATATTTCATCCCATTTAATCCCATGATTAGGGAGTGTGGGATACACAACTGGAATTTAACAACTTAGTCAATGATAAAACAAAACATCTTAATATTTAGTATTTCTAAATTTTTTATGTATAATCATTATATATATATATATATAATTTAATTCCTAAAATCAGAAAAGAATGGTTTTATTAAACTCGTTTCTTATAATATTTTATTTAAAATTTAATTTTGAAATTATATATTTTTAATTTTCTAAAATTAATTTTTTTTCTATGAATTGTGCATGACCAAATTATAAACGGACGAATTTTAGAGAGTCAACTAAAAATATTTTATTTTCCATGTAATGGTAAAAAATACTATTTTCTACTGAAAACTGTATTTTTTTTTGAAAGAAAAATTATGTGAGATTTAAATATTTAGAAGTTAATTTTCATTTAAAATAATACAATTATGGTTTTTGAAATGGATTTTATATATGGATTTTTTATAATGAATTATATTTAAAGTGTGATTTTTTTGAAAAACTTTTTTTATGTTTTCCAAATTAGTTTTCATTTAAATAATTAAAATTGTGTGTTTAAAATTTTTAAAAATGTTTACAATTTTTAAAATCATAAGGTTAAAATTTAGTATATAGTCTTATTTTATATTGGGTAAATGTGGATAGTAATGTAAATAATTTTATTACCAACATAAAGGGTAAATTAGGAAATTTAGGTTAAAAATAAAATGATAAAAACTATTAAATGACCAAAATATTTCCTAAATATTATTTTCTAAGTATATATTTACCAAAGTCATACATGGGTGAAATTTATGGCTTTTTGTCCACATTAATGAGATTATGACATTTATAGTATTTTTTAAGAAATGTCAAACATGTAAGAATCTTAATTTTAATAAATGTAATATTTTTTATATGTTATTATCAAAAGGATATGTTCAAATATGAATCATATTTTTTAAATATGAAATATTTATCTTCATCATTAAAAAATATTTTAATTCTTATTGAAAAATAACTACTTTAAATGCTTACACAATGCTGATGGAGTAAATATTCAATTAATGAAAAATAAATAAATGATATTCAAAATATTAAAATAAATAAAATTAAATATATATAATTTTATTATCTAATTTTATTTGTTACCCTGATATGTTATGAATAAATTATATTTTTTTTAATTTTATATATTTTATGGATATTATTAACATCAATGTCATGAATAGTTCTACAACTCTATATTATGGATATTTATTGTAAATAATATTTTATTAAATGATATAAAATTCATAAAAATTTTAAATTTTTATATTTGATTATGAAATTGTTTAATATGGTATCCAATATCCATTTATGGTTCATTTTTTATTTTATATTAACTATATATATACTGTCAAAGTGTAAAAACCCATGTTTTCATGGTTAGAGTAAAGGGATTAAAATCAAAGATAAGGGTAGAAATACAGTAAAAAAAATTATAATTTTTATTTTATCAGGATATATCAACAAAAAAACTTATCTTTAAAATAAATCACATTGGATCCATTTAAAGCTGAAAATTAATTTATATTAATATAATACTTAGAGAAATTCAAAGAGAGCCCCTCCCATTTATTATAAAAGGGTACCTCTTCTTCCTAATACTTCACCTGTAATAACCTATCCAGATAATAAAATACATACTCAAATTCTGTTTTATAATCTCTACTTAAATTATATAGTTATTTTTATTTAGAATACAAATCTTAGAGGTGTTAAGGAATAAGTAAATATGGTTTTACAATGATGTTCTGTAGATTTTATCTACATGGTTTTGTGTTGTTCAATTTCCACATCCATCAAAAATTATTCAATAAAGAATATTTAATGAAATTATTATATTATATATAAATTTTTTTTAATATTAATGGATAATACTATATTCATCTTCCATTCCATATAATGGGAATTGAAATCATCATTCATGTGTATGGTGGATGAACGACTCGCAAACTGATATAATTTTCTTTCCCTCACCATATCTCAAGACATGTTATTATTATGGAATTATATATATATATATATATATGATATAAATTAAATTTTTATAATTATTAAAAGATAAATTATCATTTACATTTTTTTCTTTTACATGAACAGAGAAATTATAACATGATCTGTGTGTTCGTGTGGACTACCACCTCCATAAAGTGATATAATTAATTTTCCCCATGACACTTCGTGTATGATATATATATGTATATTATTAGAAGTAATATCATATATATAATATTATTATCATTATTTGAATAAAAAATAATACTTACCTTATATACATAAAGTTCTTGGTAAAATTTAAATGTCACTCATGCATTTGTATAACCAATTGTCTCAATGATTGTAATATTGTTAATTTTTCATAACTAAATTTAATGGATGGTTTTAAAAGAAATATTTTTTGTGTAAAAATGGTTTTTATTTGAGGAATATTAATCTGTAGATGATGTAATGTAGTTCTCTTTGACCATTATCATCCCATCGATGTCATTATGGACTTATGAACTGAATAACCTCAGAACGTATGATATGAACTTAAATGATTATACAAGTGCGTATAACATGATAATAAGTGATATTAAAGGAGTAAAAAATTGAAAATGGTTTATAGGAATTTATAATATTACTTATGTTTATTATTTAAGAAGATAAATAATATACATGATGAGTCAGAATCAGGGCATATGATTTTAAAAAAAAAATAGCTTTTAATGATTCCCTAAAACATCCTTTTTTCATGAACATACATATTTTATAATAATTTTTTAATAATATTTTCACTACTCTATTATGAATTTTTAATATCATTTTTACCAATATTTCAATTTTTACAAAATTATTTCAAATGAATATTTGTTCATTTTCCAATGGGGTACTTGGTAAATTTTCCTACAAAAATAAAGAAGGAACGTTTTAAACTTATACAGCATGAGCGGAGTTTCGCTCCATTATGACTAATGTTTACTTCGAATGATCCTTTATAATGTATATGTTTCCATTCAATTAAATTATTTCTTTTATAATTATATTGTTTTTAAAATAAGGGATGTATAAATGGAAATGTTTTTTTCACCAAGAATGAATTAATGATATTTTATTCATTGAAAACCCCAATTTACCATGTTTTAGTTATTATGGTATTAAATGATTTCTCAATTTTGATGTATTAAATATTCAATTAACTAAAAATAAATAAATGACATTAAAAATATTAAATAAATATAATTTCATTTAAATAATGGCATTAAATAATTTTATTGATTCCCATTATATGTCATGTATATATTGTAGTTTTATTAAATTTTATACATTTTCATGATATTGTGAATGTCGATGTAATTAACAGTTCTAAAACATTATATTATCGATATTTATAGTAAATAATATTTAATAAAATTACATAAAATTCATAAAAATATTAAATTAATTCATGTGATTAGGAAACGGTTTAAAATATCATTCATTATCCATTTTTGAATCATTTTTTATTTTATTTTAACTATATATATACTGCTAAAGTGTAAAAATCCATGTTTTAAAAGAGTTAAAGGGGTAAAAAATAAAACTAAAGGGTATAAATATAGTAAATACAATTATTTTTTATTTTATTTTGTCATATCCACCCAAAAACATATTATATTTTAAATAAATCACTTTTTATCCATTAGGAGTTGAAAATAAATTTATATTAATTTAATATTTGTAGAAATTCTATGAGTGCAACTCCCCTATATTATAAAAGGGTTCCTATTCTTCCTAATAATTCTCCAATAAAAACTAATTTGAATTAGAAATTCAATACTCAAAAACCTATTTAGAATATATATTTAAATTATATATGTATTTTTATTTAAAATACTAATCTTAGAGCTGTTAAGGAATTTTGTAAATGTGAATTTCTAAAGACGTGCTATACTTTTTATCTGCATGGTTTCTCTTTTGTTTCCAATTCCACATCCATATATATTTATTAATCCAATATTATATAATAAACCCATTATATTATATAAAAAATATTATTTTAATGTTATATGACCAAATTATTTCCATCTTCAATTTCATTAAATGGTAAACGAAATCATCATTCATGTGCGTAGGGAACTACCACCTTTCAAACCGATGTAATTATTTTTCCGTCACTGTCTCTCCAGAAAGGTTATAATGATAGTATTATTAAAAATATATATATGATATGAATTAAATATTTATCATTGTAAAAATATAATATATATTTTAAATTGTTTCAATTCCATACACACAAAAATATTACGTGATCTGTGTGTACGTGTGGATTACTACCTCCATAAAGAGATGTCATTCATTTTTCATCACGACCTTATATATATGATATATATAAGAATATTTTATGAAGAAATATCATATACATATAATATTATTATATAAATTTGAAGTCAAAATATTACTTACCTTATTTATATAATGATATTTCAAAAATTGAAATGTTACTCATGCATATATATGACCTACCATATCAATGATTTTAATGTAGTACATTTTTCATAAACAAATTTAATGGATGGTTTTAACAGAAATTTTTTTATAAAAAATTTATTTATTTCAGGAATATTTTTATGTAGATGTGGAATATAGTTCTCTTTGACCATTATTAACTACTGAAGCATTATGGACTTATGAACTGAATATCATCAAAACGTGACGTGAACATAAATGATTATACAACTTCATATAACTTGATA
Organism: Viscum album; assembly: GCA_963277665.1. Lineage (NCBI taxonomy): Eukaryota > Viridiplantae > Streptophyta > Magnoliopsida > Santalales > Viscaceae > Viscum > Viscum album. Next base: position 747,206,090 of record OY728138.1, on the reverse strand, counting down.
ATAAGTAATATCAAAGGAGTAAAAAACATTAAAAAGGTTCATAAAAATTTATAAATTAACCAATTTTTATTATCTAGGAAGATATGTAACATATACGATGAGTCAGAATCAAGGTAAGGTATTTTCATTAAAAAATTATATTTTAAAGATTCCTTTAAGCCTCCCTTTTTCATAAACTTCCATATTTTCTTATAATGTATTAAATAATTTTTTAATTATTATATTATGATTTTTTAATTACATTTTTTCCCATATAAGAATTTTTAAAAATTTATTTTAAATGAATATTTTATCCTTTTTTAAATGATATATTTGGTGATGTTTTCAACAAAAATAAGAATGAATGTTATTCAACATATATAGCATGAGTAGAATTTCCCTCCCTTATGAATAATATTTTCCTTGAGGATCCTTTATAATATTGTAGATTCTTTAGGGGAAAAAATGCTTTTATAATTATATTGTTTTTAAAATATAGGTTTTATAAATGGAATTTTTGTTTTTTAAGCATGTATTAATGATATTTTATTCAAATAAAAACCCTATTTAACATTTCTTGGTAATTTTGGTATTGAAAATGGGGTTAGAAAAAATAAGGATATATTTATATATCAATTTTTGTTTCATAAGATTTTAAAGATTTTTTAAAATGATTTATAACGAAATGTGAAGGCATAAAATGTTTTATTCGTGATATGTTACTTGAGCTTTATTTGTGAAACGGGTTAGCCTGACATGAATTTTAAAAAGGGTTGTTCCTTATTATAGCTCATGGGTGGGAATGATATAGTTAATATGTTGTATAAACCCAGATTACATAATGATAGCCCATTATAGATTAGGTTTCACCCAGATATATCTCCAATGCATTTGGTAAAGTACCTTGTCTTTTGAGGCATGATGGAGGGAGTTACGTAAGGTTTTATCCTATGGATTTAATTGGGATCCAGTTATTTTTTATATTGTTTTAAAATTGGTTATTAAGGAATTTCTATATCTTTCAAAAATATAATTGTATCTTCTTGATATGGATTTTTTTGTTTTTCTTTAAGCACAGTGTGTGAGATTTTTTCATGATGAAATTATTTATTTCAGACGCTCAAAGAAATTTTAAGATAAAGGTAAAAATTACATGGTTTTTCATGTTTTCCACTGGACTAATAGTTTTTTTACTTTTTTATTTCCCTTAATGATTTTTTTGTATTTATCCCATGTATTGAAATTTAATTCCCATGGTTTTAAGAATGGTTAATAAAAATAATGACTATGAGTTCAAATTCATGGTGTTTTTTAGGAAAATTATTCATGTTAAAATTTTAAAGAGTTTTCTTTTATGAAAAAATGGATACGAGGTAGAAGTATCAGCTATCAATGTATGAGATTACTGTGTATGTTTTGTATAGATTTTACAGAACTAGAAACAAAAAATATATTTTTTGAAATAATGTTAATTATAGTTTAAAATAAATAGAATTTTTTATGTTTAAGGATGTTTCCTTACTATTGGTATTAGAAGAGGGTTTAGATAACTTTAGAGATTATAAATTTATTAGTGTTATAATCTGAAGTGTTTTGAATACCATTATGTGTTTACAAATTTGAGGTTAATATTAATTTCAAGGTCTTATACTCCCCATTTTAGGTTTTAAGTGTCGATTGAATAGGATTATAACAAGTATTTTGAGACAAATTTATGGTAATAAAACGCACAGGTTTAGGGTTGGTTTTTTTGATAATTTTATTTAAAGAATAGTTCCCTTTATTTTGGTTAACATATGATTAATGGTTTTAGTATAAATTAAAATTTATAAGACCATTCATTTTTAGGTAATTATGGGGTATTACATTTTAGGATTCAAAACAAAATTTATGATATAACCTTGGTGGTTAAAACATTTATTTCAAATGATTAATATATTAAGGTTATTTTTTATGATTTTTACCATGTTTATATAATTTTATTTAGATTATGTTAATATTTTTTCTCTGTATGAAAACCCATATGATTAGTAAACACATGTCACACTTTACATGGTTTTCAATATTTATCTCATAATCAAAGGGAGACAAGGGTGAATCATCTACAACTAACCGTTGTCAAGTCCCAATTATTATAAAATTTCCAGTTTTTACTTATATGATGTAATGTATTAATGATTTTTCATTTTTGGAATATATAATTTATTTAATAGATAACCATGGGATTGGAAAAAATATTTGTGATGGATTAATTAATGTTAATTTAGAAGAAGTTCATTATTTTGGGATCTCTTTGATTTATGAGAACAAAATACTATGAAATTTTACTTGAAGAATACATTTTTAATTATATTTTGGAGGAATATATGATTTTGTTGTGTATTTGTGGTGATTCATGTTATGTATGGAAATGGTTAGTATCCATTAGACATTATGTGATTTAGGAAGTCATATTTTCGTTTTGAAACATTAATAGTTATTGAAGTTATGTAGAGATAAATATTAAATTTTTTATTGTAAGAATATGTGATCAAATACTTATAATTTTTGTGGTTCAATTTTAGCCTAGAATATTTTTTAATAATTTAAGGGATAGCTATTTTTTGAGTGCTCTGTGTTGAAATTTGGGTTTTACTATTGAATTTTGTAGATTAAATTATTGTTTCATCGTATAAAGGTTTATTATTTTTGTGGAAATATTTTATCTTGTACAAAACATTTTTGTTTTTGTTAATGTCCAATGAAGGAAGGAATATATTGTTTTATTCATTTTATGATTCATATAGGTTGATTCTAGTGCTTTAGTCATGTAAAATTCATTTTATAGACTCATCATTTATAACAAAATATATGTTCATGGAGGAAATTTATTAAAAGATTATATTATACATTCCATTTATTTATATTTCCGTATATTCTATGAATAAATATTAATAAAAATTACCAAATAGAGTAAATATATTTCGAAACAAAAACATTAACTTCTATTTTTTCTTACTGAGACATCAATGGCCTTTTATCACATAATAAATTTACGATTTTGTGATGGTTAACATTCTTAGGACCATTTTTTCTATCACTCTATATTTTTCATTGGGAGTTAGTTTTCACATCAATAACCACATTTTCACATCCCACCAAATTTCTCTTATATTTATACATATTATGTGTTGTTATAGATAGTTGTTGTACTACCCTGTCACTCTTTCAAGGGGATATTTTATTGATCCTTTTTACGATGCGGGTTTTTGTTAAAGGTATTTTGAAAAGATAAACCCTGATTACTAAGCCCATTTTTAAATTTTTTGAGGAAATAATTTTTAAATGGGGGGGATAATTTTATAACCAATGAAATGAAATATGAAATAATTTCAATATTTATCATTATTCCAAAATTATGTAGTTATTTTCATTTTAAATATATTATGTAATTCTTAAAACCAAAGAGTAAATGGATTTATTAGTCTCAATTTTATTAATATTTTATTTAAATTACTAATATTAAAGCTATACAATATTAATTTCAAAACATCAGTTTCATTTTTTATTTTTTTATTTCATATTTTTCTTATGATCAATTATTAGGACATTTCAGAGTATGTTTTTTCAATGAGTAATGAAAAATATATATTTTTATTGAAAACTATATTTCATTTAAATTATAAAATTTTATTATTTTTAAATTTTAATTAGTTAAATTTAATTTACAATAATAATTTTTTATTAAATAAACTTAATAATTGAAATTAATATTATAACATTTTATATTTAAAATCATGATTTTTAATAAAAACTATTTTTTTTGTGTTTTTCCGATTTCATTTTAATTTAAACTATAAAAAATATGTGTTATGAATTTTTAAGAAATTTATACCGTATTTGGAATCCTATGGTAAATTTTTTAAATAATTCCCTTATATTTTTTGGTCATTATGAATAGTATACATGGTAATTTTATAACCATTATAATTGGTAAATATTGAAATCTAGGTTGAAAATAAAATGATAGGAACTATTAAAATTCATATAAACGTTACAAAATATTAATGGATAATTATATGTTGAATATATTTATCCAAGGGTCTAATTTAGAACATTATACGACCACTTATATGAGATTATAGACATTATAGTATTTTTTATAATGAAATGCCATACTTGTCACCCTCATGTTATTAATAAGTGTAATATTTTTAATATGATGTCATATGGTTGATATGTTTGATAGAAAACATTCTATTGGAATTAAAAATATCCCAATTTATCTTGGTAATTAATTTTTATTTTTAGTGATGAAATAGTTACCTTAAATTCTTACCCAACAATGATGTGATAAATATTCAATTAATGAAAAAATCAATTAAACAATATTAATTATTTTAAAATAAATATATTTTTAAATAATTAATGTTATCAAAGATTTCTCTAGATATCTATGAAATTGTAATGAAATAATATTTTTTTTAATTTTATATGTTATCCAGATATTTTTATAGTTTTTGTATTAAATAGTTTTTAAAATTTAGAATATGGATATTTTATATTAAATAATATTTCATTAAATGATATAAAATTACTCAAAAAATATTAACATCATCCAATTAATTATTAAAAGTTTTTAAATATCAATAAAGGTCAATTTCATCATATATTTTCTTTTTATAGTAACTATATTTACCCATAAAGTGTAAAAATCCATGTTGTCAAAGTATGGGTAAAAGTGGTTAAAATACATGTTAAAATCCAAAGCCAATAGTGTAAATATATTCCAAATATGTCTAATTTTTTATGTGGTTATTTATAACCTTAATAATATTATCATAAAAATTACTCACATTTGATCCATTTAGAGAGGAAAATTAATTAATAATAGTTTAATATTTTGGGAAATGCCAAGAGTTCACCAACACTCTTTTATAGAAGGGAATATATTCTTCTCAATAGTTCAACATTAAAAACCTATTTGGTTAATACAATACATGAGAAAACACCTTTCCAGAATACCTCCAAACATTATGTAGGTCTTTTTTTGGTAGTATATCAATATTAGAGAAATTATGTTATTATGTAAAGGAGGTCCTCAAAAGAAGATGTATAGTTTTTATCAGTATGTTTTATTTTTTTAGTTCTTCCAAATCCCCCAATACTTATCCAAAAATTATTATAAAATAACAAAAATACTATATAGATACTAATATGTATTTATATTAATGGTATAACTTATATATAACTCCTCTTCCATGAAGTGAAAAACAAAATCATCAATTATGTGTACGGTGGACTACCATCTTGTGAACTGATGTAATTTATTTTCCATTTTAGTCTTCCAAGATAGGTTATAATTATGGAATTTATGTTTATATATTATATCCATGAAATATTTATCATTTTTAATCATATTAAATCATTTAAATTTTTACCTTTATAAGAATTGAAAAATGATAACATTTTTCATGTGTGTGTCGGGACAACAACCTCCATGAAGTGACGTGACTCATTTTTCTTCATGACATCACATAGATGATATATATAATATTATATCAATAATTTACATGATATATAGGATAATATTATAATTCTTTTAAGTTAAAATATTACATAAATTCTTTATATAATGATTATTGAAAAATGGAAATGTTACTCATGTATATGTACAACCTACTGTCTCCATGATTGTAAAATAGTTCATTTTTCATTACTATATTTAATTTTTTAATATAAAAGTATAATTGATGTATAAAAATTGTAATTATTTTATGAATATTATTTTGGAGATGATGTAATGTCTATCTATTTGACAATTGTCAACCTAATGAATTCATTCTGTACTCATGAACAAAATATCATCAATACTACTAACATGAACATAAATGATTATTTAATTATATATATAAAGATAATATGAGATATAAAAGGAATAAAAAACATTAAAAATATTAATAATAAATTATAAATAAACCTTATATTATTATTCAGTGTGATAAATAATGTATGTGATGAGTTATACTCAAGGTTAGGGACATTCTTTGAAAAATTATATTTTAATGATTCCCTTAAAACATGATTTTTCTTCCCTAAACATATCTTCCAAAAATAATTTTAATTAGTTTTTAATATTCTCTAATTATTCTTTAAATTAATTTATAATAATGTTTTTTGGTTTTTTAAAATGGGTTTGATGGAATATATTTATCATTTTTCAAATGAGGTACTTTGTGATTTCTCTGTCAAAATATGGAAGGAATGTTTTTTAACTTATACAACATGATATTCTTTTCAAAACACCATGAATTATATTTTCATTTAAAATTACTACACAAGTTTATATGGTTATTTTTTAATAAAATGTTTTGCATTATAATGTTTTCCTCAAGAATGATTTTAAGAATGTTTTTTTTAAATAAAACCCCTACATATCATATTTTGGGTATTGTGTTATTAAAAAAGGTATTTTAAAATACAAGGGTATTTTGATATATGAATGTTTATTGCATATGGGGTTTAAATATTTTTAATAGGTTTTATGGTTAAATGTGAAAGTGTAAGACCTTTCCTTTTTTAATATATGTCTCTCTCTGATTTTTTTCATTAATAATATCTCAATTGATTTTTTTCTCATATATAATAATTATGTCTGTTGTTTTCACCATATTTAATTATTTTGTTGAATAAACATAGTCTTGGGTTGTGAGGAAAGTTGATAAAACCAGGGAGGATCCATGAGGACAACCTTTGTTGTGAAAATGACATAAATTATAGAGAGTTTTCTTTAAAATAATTGAGTCTAGGTATAAATGGATCTAGTATTACCATATGTTCATGGTATGTTTGGATGCTTAAATGGGGGTTTTATGATGTTTTATAAGTAAAATGGGCTAAAAACCATAAGTAGAACATTTAAACACAATTTAAATGGATTAAAAATTATGTAATGTTTGGAAAATTTTAAATAATAATCAACATAAATGGGATTTTTGAAGTATACCACAAACAGTAATTACAAGATGTGTACCAGTATTACATGTCATGTAATTCAATAAATTTATTTTTAAAGTTATACTTACAGTTGATTTTTATTTATTCTCAAATGCTCTTTCTTCTTCCCAAACCTATGGAACCTTCTAGTTGAATTTGGAGTGAGAAAATACTTTTCAAACAACCTGATAATTCATATGATCCCTAGTAAATTGACTTAGTCTAGTTTTCCATTATCTCCCCTATTTCTCCAAAAGTCGCGGGGTAATATCCTGACCGTGTATATTTATTTTTTTAATTGATCTGTTTTGATCAATGATCATTCATCTGATCATTCTCGCATTCATTCTCATTATAGTTTTTCAGTGGAGGAAATTTTTATTGGGAGTTTATAGAAGGGTGTTTAATCCTTAACCCTATGGTTTGATCATTGACAGTTTGAAATATTACAATTGCAACAACATATTTTGTACCTAATAAATTGAAATAATTAATTGAATTATTCCTTGGAGTCCTTTTGGATCCAATTGGTTATTGACCTAGTTGTGGCTACTATTCTTGTGGAAGAACCATTGAATATAAATGAATTTTATAATTGATTAATGTTTGATTAGCTTGAGATGGATTGTGGGTGATTATATGATATAGATTCAACATTTGTCTTCTTAATTATTGATATAACAGGCATGTTATTTGTTATGACCAATTGATATATTTAATGTGTAATTGAATGTTAAATTTTAATTTTCCTAAATGACTATTATTCTATATGTTGTGATATTGTGATATCCATATTATTTTGACTAGTGTTGTGATTAAATATTATAATGGTTATATATGGTATTGGTCTAGTGAATCATTTTGAATTGATATATAGAGTACTTGGCCTTGTTTCACAAACTGAATTGCCTATATGGTGGGATTGGCCTAGTTTAAATGATAAAATGATTATATATCGAGCTAGGCCTAGTGACATATGCAGAAATGATGATATAGAAGGCTCGAGACCAATTAAATGATGACATTATGATTTAGTGGTTTAGACCAAGATTGATGTGATTGATACCTTGGTTGTATGTTTCAGTTTGGCATGGTTTCAAGACATGCTCAGAGATATTACTATATAAAAAAGATGTAGGTTATGAAATTCCTTGGTTTTAAGGTTATAGTTGGCATGGTTGTGAGGCATGCTCCGAGATATGTTGGCATGTTTCCAAAGTTGGTTAATGTGGTATTATGTTATTGGATTAATTAATTAATACTATTATTTATTTCATTTTTTAATTCACTTAGTATAATGATGGTTATCTTTAGACACAATGGTGTTGACCTACTGAGATATATTCCTACCCTATGTGAGCGGCGATTTGGAACCTACGATGATTTTATTTATATAGGATTGGATAAAGGAAATGGACATTGATGTTGATTATTTCTAGACATATGAGATAGATTTTTGATATGGGACTGACATAGGGTTCATGACTAGGGGATTTTCAGTTTTTATTAGATTTTTTTATTCTTTCATATATATTGTTCCTATCATGATATTTTTTTACATTATATCACATCATTAAGTTATTATTTTTTATTTTTATGACTATTCAATTGGATTATTATTTTGTTTTTACTATATTATATTATTTCTTTTATTTCCATACTCTAATATTTATTGTTTTTTATTATGTTATTTCTATGTTTTCTAACTCTATAACTAGGGGGTATAGTTTCCCCATTATAAAATTCAGAACCCTTTTGGTAGCTAGAATCCTCTAGTGTAAGGGGAGGTGCGCTTTCTTTCTTATAACCAACCCTTTTTTTCACATGAGAGAGTGTTAGATCGAGGGAAATTACAATATGGAATCAATGTATATAATTTATTCTTTTCTATTTCTTACTATTTCGGAAAGGTAGAAATGATACAAGGATGTGTTGAGACTTGTAAATGAGATCGTGCGGAAGTGTACCTAACCCATGTATTAGAGAAAATCCAAACGCACTAGGATCGGGTTTCTTCTTATACTGTATGTTTGTTACAGTTGATGTTATTTCACTTTGGGTGATTCAAATGTTGTGTGAGTTTATTGTTCTATGATATTATTTGTTATTAATATTTATACTCATTGAATAATATGACACATGATGTGTATGCATGAATCATAATTGAAGAGATTGAAATATATTGAACTGCATTCTCCAAGATGGGGACATATTTATTTCAAATGTGATATGTATAATTTTCTATTGAACTTTGATATGAAATATCTATTATATATGAGAAATAAAATAATTGAACTATTATTTCATGATAAAACACTTGTAATACCTCTCCAAAAGACTAGGATTTAGTGGTTATCTATTGTTGTCACCTATTACGGTTGTCCATATAATAAATATTATTCTAAAAATGGTTTTTTATTATAGAAAAAATGCATCCTCATCATATTTGAGTAAATTATTAGGAGAGTGGAAATTTGAATTCTCTTATCATAGATGAATAACATATTCATATATCTCTTATTAAATATATGGATGTTAAGATTGAAGACACCATTATGAGGGTCATGAGATCCATGAAAGAGAGTCTGTTCTCACCATACCTTCAATGTATATACAGAAGACAAAATTTTTCAACAACATCCACCTAAGTAAATTGGGGTGGGTGGGGCCTAGGATGCCATGATTTGGATCAATTAAGTTCAGATAGTCTTTATGAATCTTTAGACACCCAAAAATAAAATAGTGAATCTTATTGTGAATATGGTTCGTGGATCATCGAAGTGTTGGATGGAAATTCTAGAGAAGGAAGGGAATAAGGCGGAGTTATTTTAAAAGGACATTGAGATAGAGTACATAATCCATTTATATACAATGAAATTTAGGTGTGAGAATGCTCATTATTGCATGGACCTAATTTAGTAGGTAATGTCATTGTTTTATTATACCGAATTTTTCACTGACCTACAATGCTTTTCACAGTAAATAATTTCTAATGTGATCTCCAAGTAGGGATTTCAATTTTTTTTACTATAACTCCATATCATAGGTGAACATTTTCTATCTGAGCATTTTTTATGATGTGATAAATAAGTCACTCATCATGGACTGAACTACAAGAGAGGCCCTAAGCAGTCGCCATGTTATTTTTGTGGGTAAAATTGGGAGCTCAAATTCAAGTGGATTAAAAATTCATTATGATAGTTTCATCTAGGGAATTAGATAGAAGAGAAATTAGGGAAGTGGGACGTTATATCAGGATCATGTTATGTAGTAGTGCTATCATAGTGGGAAGATAGTCCAAAAACATCAATAGTGTATATACCCCTCTTTAGAACTCCATTTTAGTGGAAGAGTGGGAAACTAAAGAGGTTTTTTTGTGTTATGTAGTAGTATATAAGTGGAAGGGGTTTAGTACATGAACAAAATTATAGGAAGGAATTAGCTACTCCTTAGTTGATAGTTAGCTGGAGTTCTATATGAGCTTCTAGTCGAGGAAGGGGATGTGGTACCCCCATGCATGAATGAAAGTATTAGGTAGAGGGTTTAGGTCAAGGGATTCAGACTAGATCTCAAAGTAGTGGGGATTTTCAACTACATGTTACAAAGATAACTTCAACTATTATGGATGCATGACCTTTTATTGTTAGAGGTGTGATTCTTACAACATGTACCCTCAATTTTGTTTTTTTGATACATGTGAATCATAATACATTCTATCCACTATTTTTTTTAAATATTTTTTATTGTACATGGATATATTGGATGGTGTTTTCACCATCAACACACCTTTCGGAGTGAAGTCAGAGGATATAAAGCATTTGAAGGCATGTTCTCTTGATACTGGTGTGTACAATCTCTTTTGGTAACCAATTGTGCTGGAAATGATAGTATTTGACTTGGTTGTTGGTATGGATTTGTTAGTTTTATACCAATCTCATATTGACTATTATTTAGTGATAGTTACATATTATTCTTTATAAGGAGGATACTATTCACACTAGGGTGGGTCAGATCTTCAGGCTATTTATTCATGGCCAACTACGTGCAGACTAGATTGTCTCTTGGCTCAAATAGCTTATAATTTTCTAGATTTAGGTGGAATGAAGTTGTATTATTTTCCATTATTGGTATAAAATTTTCAATACGTAATTATTTATGTGTTCTGAAACATACTTCTTAAGAAATATATTGATTTGATGTTGGCAGAAGAGCCATTTTATATCACTCCTTATACAATGGCACCAATAGATATTTAAGAGATGAATGTTTAGTTAGAATATTTGGAATAAAAGGGCTTCATCTGTACTATTAAATTTCCTTGTGTATATCAAGTTATATTCTCTAAGAACATTAATGGTTCTTTGTTCTTATGTGTGGATTATTAGAGATTGAACCAGATGTCATTGAAGAACTGATATCATATTCTATGAATTTATAATCTCTTTAATCAATTGAGAGGTTCTAAGATATTCTTTAATAGTAATTTGATATTATGATACTAGTTGTGGAGGGTGAGACTATCAAAAATAATTTATAATTAATTTAAGAGGAGGTTTGGTTTGTATGAGTTCACAGTGATGCTGTATGGTTTGAATAATGCACCAACAGTATTCACAGTCCTGATGAATAAGTTCATTCATCATTTTTTGAATATTTGTGATGATTATAATCAACAAAATATTAGTCTACTCCAAGTTAGAAGCATATTTTGCCAAAATCTTCATATCTACTAATGTACATTTAGAGAACATCAGATTTATGCAAAGCTAACCAAATTTAGTTTTCAGATCGATAAAGTGCACGTATTGGTCCATTTATTCTCAAAGAGAGGAGTGTTAATGGACATAATGAAAGTTTTATCTCGGATTTTTTTGGAGAATATTTCTTAGAAATTATAATATATTATGATTTAGATAGTTAATACAATAAATTTATATTGGATTTATCCCATTTGGAAACATAGATTTGTAGGCGGAATTAGAGAGGTGTGATTTTTGTTTGGCCTAAATCACATAAAAGATATTTTTAGGAGTTGAAAGGAATGATGATAGTCAAATCTCTCCTCACATTACCTATTCTTGGTAAATCATATACTGTGTAATATGATGAATTAGTAGTTGGATTCAGAGTAGCTTTGATGCCGGCTGATCAAGTGGTATCATTGGGATCCAAATATTTGAGGTTCTATGAGATGAATTATCCTACTCATTACATGAAGTTACCATCCACTATGCATACCATGAGCCACTAGAGAAATTATCTCTAGGGTGATAGTTAGGTGTATTCAAAAACCATAAGAGACTCGGGTAAATCTTTTCTCTAGGGTACCAAAACATTTTTTAGAGGATGTGACCTCACCCAAATATACCCTATATGTATAAGCGGTCCATTTTTTATAACTAGGGGTCTAATCCATAGGGACAATAGAACTAACCATGAAACACTCATATTTTTTAGGGACTTTGGGTATGTAGTCACCAACATGGGGTTTTATTGAAATTGGGACACTAGAAAACTAAATAACCTAACAGAACTATTTGAATTGAAGAAACAAAACATCATTAAATTTTTAAATAAAAAAATAATAAAGATGGGATTATCGTTGGTTGTTCCAAATACTATAACGGATGTGAATTTTTGTTAGAAATTTCAAATCACTAGTTAATCAAGCTTCATATCATTGAGATAATTTCAAACATCATTCACCAATTTAATACCTACAATATTTCAAGTATAATCACCAATTATCGTAGACAATCAGTTTAATGTGAAATCCATGGAATTGGATCATACTAGAAGTCAAAATATTTTGTCATTAAAATTGGTGATGATGAAGTAGAAAACAAGTCCTTGAATGGAAATATAAAAAAAATAAACTAATATATGAATATTAGCACATAAAATTACATCCAATATAGAAACGTGAAACTCTTTATAATTGAACCGCTGTTGGTTTATTCTTCCATTGATTCAATGCTCTCAATATAAGGTGGGTTTCGACTTAATGAAGTGTGATTGATGAAGATAAAACAAACATATACCATAGAATACTCCACTATTGCATGAAGAATTTAAATATTTACTATGTGAATAAATTAACACCATATTGAAATGATATCAATGTTTTTACAAAGATAATATAAAATTTGAATAATAAGATTTTTTATTAATAAGATAAGTGGAATTCAAAAAACATACATGTGAAAGAAATACATATGAACATAGAAATCACAGAATAAAATTTCAATAAAAACATCCATGAATCGTCCTCAACACCTCAAAACCACTACATTATATAGTCATTTTGAAAGAATTGTTTCGATCCCCCTTTAGTATAAGTCTGAAAACCAGATTATGGTATGACTAGAATGGTGTAATGTTTTTGGATTGAGGACTTATCCACACTTGACCCGAAATAGGAGCTAGTTTTCATCTACCAAAAAAATGATCCAAAATAAACACTATCTGGATAAATTGTTGTGGGCCATAGAATTTGAAAATAAATCCTTCAATTTATATTAAACTACAATGAAATGTGAATCAAATTGGATATTTTTTGTGAGATATACTCAAAATCGTGGACTATTTTTCTATGTCATAGAATCTTGCCTAAAATAACATCTACAAATTAGGATGCCTATAAATCAATTTAAACATTATAATTTTCTAATAAAACTATTTAATTAAATTTTCAATAGGATTTACTCAATCTCCATTCCAAATTGAGCATCATTGGGCTTGTAGTTGGGATACTTTAATAAATTTTTATGATTCTATACAATTTATGATTCCCATAATATTCTTGGTTGAAGGACTAATTTGGTCATCATCTAATGTGATTAGTCAAGTGATCTAGAAGAATTAAATACATCACATGTAATGTGATATATAAAAACAAAATATGAAATTCAAATAAAAATAATTGGGGGATTAAAAATTATTCACAAAATATACGATGTAATAATGCATTTTAACCAAGAATTACAATCATGATGTGAAATGATGTTCCAAAAAATGATATAAAAATGGTTTTTATAAATAATTTTGGACATGAATATCATATATATTAACAATGAATATTTTCCTCTTTTAGAGGCCAATGACACTTCCAACTTTACTTTTTATAGTTTTGAGAAAAATGAACCTCAAAATTATGAAATTTTAATTCCCTTTTCCAAAAACTAATAAATGTAAAATTCTCACCAAAATCCCTCAGACCAAAAAATTATGAATCCACTCAAAAAAAAATAACAGAAGATAGGTTCATAAGAATATCCCAAGCCTAAGCACATTCCTTTTTTCAAATTCATCTCTTCATTTTATCCAATTTCAATTAAGTACGATGATGTGTTGTGCATCAATATTGACATAGGGGATCATTTTTATTCAAGGGGAAAATACGGAAGAGCTAGATGGAATCTGATATTATCCTTAAGATGGTTATTCCTGATTTTTTCTTATCTTGTTTTATATTTTTAAGAGTAATTGAAATCACACTCAATCAAGTAGACCCCTATAGTGAGCCTTTTCATACGACTCCCATTCTCAATTCCCTTAGGGCACCAATAAAATCTCATATACATGGGAATCATATTGAATTAACATAAAAAATATTAAACATACGAAAAATAGATTTTCAATTTCCAACTCTGGGATATTCAACTATGTTTTCATGATCTCCATATTTTGAAAGCCAAATATTATGTCATTTCACTTCTCAATGTAAAAATTTATTGTTTTTGTTGTTTGTTTTACATTTTTAATGATTATTTTAAGAATCATGTTAAGATTGAAATGATCACCCCACCAATGATAGTTATTATAGGACCCAAAGAACTGAATAAAGTACCCTACAATCCAAATGAAATGTGTTTCAATTTTTTTGGATGAAAATATAAATGATAAAAAATCACACAATATATCCATAATTTCAAAAATATATTCTCATAAAATAATAGATGTATTAAACACAGAACAAAGGAAAGGAAAATTATTTTATATTTAGATTCATTATTTTTAATGTGTATTATCATATCCAAGGTAAAATATTTTTTCCCTTACATGTATGCACATAAAATTTTATTTGACATAATTATTTTATTTCTTTTCACCCTCATACTAAGAATAATAATATCCCTAGTGTTTAAAGAAAATAAAATTTTGAAGAAGGTAATGGTAGAGGAAAGGAATTCAAAAATTACAATTTTAAAATTATTAATGGAACAATGTCACCTGGTGGTATTTTAATTATGGTCATGCCACACTAAATTGATTCTCCAATAATCATATCACTCATATACTTCCCATAGTGAAATAATAAATGATGTTGAATTTCAATATGTATCTGATTTCGCTAAAAAACATCATCCTAAACAACCCCTGCTTCTCACACTCAAACAAAATTAGAATCCCTGGAAACCCTAAGGGGGTTCCATAACTAAAAACAAAAAACAAATAGAAAAG
Organism: Viscum album; assembly: GCA_963277665.1. Taxonomy (NCBI): domain Eukaryota; kingdom Viridiplantae; phylum Streptophyta; class Magnoliopsida; order Santalales; family Viscaceae; genus Viscum; species Viscum album. The sequence continues at coordinate 747,190,673 of OY728138.1, read as the reverse complement.
AAATGAAAAAATGTACCTAATTATTTAGGAACTTCAAACATTGAGTCAATTTATATGTAAACGGAAATTTTTACATGCAAAAAGTTATTTGTTTGATGAAATTACCTCTAAAAGAACCCCCCTAATTATCCAACTCCAAATTTTAACTTGTTAAGGATTAAATTTTTCATCACATTAATTATATTATGATTGATTCTATAATGGGGTTGATATGATTGTTTTTAAAATTATTATTTAAAACCCGTATAGGTCCCAATGAATTGTCTAAACCAATGAATTTTGAAAAACGTCCATCCAATTTCTTTGATAATCATACTTATGTATTTGTGGGGAATATTATATTTATTATAATCGATAGAGGATAACATGATGAAAAAATAGATTTGATTTTCCAAAACAAATAAATACTTCTTAGAGGATGATTGGACGTTGAATTTGAGCTATATTTCTCTAACAAATTTTGTAAAAGGTCAGGACATTGAATAAAACTCAATTTGATTTTCAAAATTTCTCAACAAAATTGGTTCCTTTTTAATAGAAGATTCAACCACAAAATTAGACATATCATTTTTAGGAATTGATATGGATTAGATGTTTTTTATTTAACCTAATGGTTCTATGATTTTTGTTTCTGAAATTTCATCAATGGATAAATATTCATAACCCTAAATACATGATGTCAATTTTCTCTCTTTTGAGAAAAAAAATCATTTTCCACATTATTTAAACACCCTCAAAAAATTTATTATTTTTCTTCAAGTCACTAATATTTAAAGTGTATTTCTTTAAAATTATCATGATATTTTTTTAACTATATTCTTCTATCAATTTTTAGGAAGGGAAAACATTTGTGTGAATGGATTCAATAACCGTTTAAATTATTTTTCATTCTACTATAAAGGATGAATCCTCTGAATTCATTCTCTCTAGTTGTTGAAAAAATTTCATGTTTAATGGTTTCAGATCAAGATGGATAATGGGATTGGAATGATTTTATATTATAAGAGTAAATTTAAGTTGTTGTAATTCCTTAAGACTATGTCCATATTGGCCTTTTTTTAATTGGAAGTCAATATAAAGTTTAATGTTTAGTGGAACATCATATTTGAATTTTTTTTATATTTAGTTGTTGATTGTCCCACCAAGAGAAACTAGGATGTTCATTGTGTATGATAATTGGTGTGGGGTATTCAATATAGGGTGAGGTTCCCCATGTTTGAGCCTGTTCAAAATGGGATTCCATGAGAATGAAATCTGGTGTGAGAAAGTAGAGGTTGGGTGATAATAGGATTTGAGTTTCTCATATAACATACTTGGGTCGCCATAAACAATGAAAAAATTATTTAATACTCAAATTTAACATATATTTAGAAGTGGTACTTGTAGTACATGTATGGGTTGAATCTATAAGAACCGAATAAGTAACCTTGATACACTCAGATTTGTTAGGGAATTTTGAAATGATGTTGCCATATTTTTGGTTGATTGAATCCAAAAGTACATGATCTTGTCAAAGTCAGCCCTAAAAAATTTTACGAAAAAGATATTTAGATGTCAAGAGTAGAATAGTATATTATAGAAAAGAGAATACATAACACCAGAAATATCTACCTCCACCATTGGAACGCAGTAGAATGGGGCCGTAACAAACTACACCATTTCATTCTCCTTGATTTCTTTCTTTTCCAGAGCATCTGAAACTCAGTTTTCTTCATTATAGGCATGTGAGATTACCAAAATGAGTTGATTAACAGGGTTAAGGAAATCAATACAATGAGGTAGAACTCTATATAGAACATCCCGTATTGATTGATATGGGGACACTATAATTCTAAATTACTTAAGAGAATTATTTCAAAAAAATAAATAAAACACATTAACATTTAAAAAACAATTAAATAAGATGGGACGATCTTAAATTGTTTCTAATACTAGAATGAATATAATAGTTTTCCTTATAAATTTTAACAAACTAGTTCATGATGTATCCAATCAATGATAATTCTCCAGCATCATTCATAAATATAATCACTAAAAGATCTAATATTTATGGATTTACAAAGGATGGGTCTTGGAATTATAATGGAATGGGAAAAATCATATCTTTCTCAAATGAATGTTCAACCATCTATACATGTGAAGATTAAAGAGGCGCAGAAAGAAGATGTAGAGTTACAAAAGAAGGTGAGAAATATTCCTGAATTCAACCTTGATTGTGATGGGATAATAATGTTCAGGAATCGGTTTTGTGTTCCTCCCATCCCCAAATTAAAGAAGGAGCTGCTGGATGAGGTTTATTGTTCTTCATTATCTATTCATCCGGGAAACATGAAGATTTATAGGGACCTGATAGAGTACATCTGGTGGGATGGAATGAAAGATATGTTGCTGAATATGTCTCTCGATGCTTGGTTTGTTAGCAAGTTAAAGTTGAGAGACAGAAGTCAAAGGGAATGTTACAAACATTACCCATACCCGAATGCAAATGGGAAAACATCCCTATGGACTTTGTCACAGGACTTCCTAAAACATCCAAAGGCAATAATGATATCTGGGTCATAGTTTATCGTCCTACAAAGTCTACAGACTTCATTTCTATTAGAGAGGATTTCTCTCTGGATCGACATTCCAGGATATACGTAAAGGAAGTGGTAAGATTTCATGGAGTAACACTTTCTATTATATCTGATCGGGATCCGAGATGTACCTTGAAGTTCTGTTGAAGTCTTCAGTATACTCTGGATACAGAGTTGAGTTTCAGCCCTTCTTATCATCCTCAAACAGATGGTCAGTCTGAGAGAACAATTCAAACTCTTGAAGATATGTTAAGAGCTTGCTCTATGGATTTCAAAGGTGGTTGGGGTCAACACCTACCTTTGGTGGAATTTTATTATAATAATAGTTTTCACACCAGTATTCAGATGGCTCCTTATGAAGCTATCTATGGAAAGAAATGCAGGACTCCAACATGCTGGGATGAAGTTGGGGAAAGAAAGCTATTAGGAACTGATCTTGTTGATGAGATGGCAGAAAAGGTCCGATCTATTCAACAACACATAATACCAGCTCAGAGTCGATAGAAAAGTTATGCCAACAACTGAAGAAACGACCTAGAGTTTGAAGTGGGTGATAAAGTGTTCTTATGAATATCTCCCTGGAAGAGGGTCATGAGATTTGGAACGAAGGGGAAGTTGAGCCCTAGATATATCGGTCCATTCGAAATACTGGATCATGTTGGAAAGGTAGCTTACCGATTAGAACATCCACCGAATCTCTCTCAAGTTCATGATTTGTTCCATGTATCACTCCTGAGAAAGTACATACCTGATCCTTCAAATGTACTCAGCTCATATGTTGTACCGCTGGAGCAGGTTCTTTCTTACGAAGAACAGCCAATAGAGATTCTGGATCGTAGCAAAAAAGTCCTACAAAACAAGACCACTCTATTGCTGAACGTTTCCTAGAGGAACAACCAATTAGAATATGCTAAATTGGATCTTGAGGATATGATTAGGGAGAGGTATCCTAATCTTTTTGTTACAAAGTGACGAATTTCAACGGCGAAATTCATTTTAAGGGGGGTAGAATGTAACACCCGAGACTTTTATGAGAAATATTTTGTTTTTATGATATATAAATCATCAAAGGAACCTTTCACTACACACAACACTATCTTGGCTTGCTTTACACGCAACCACAGCCTTCTTCGATAGATTTCATCGTACGCAATACGAGTTTCACTAAACAACGATATGCTATTAAAATATTATTAAAACTAGCTGTTATGAATTGTAAGAACCAGTTTTTGAAATTTTGTAATTTTTTTTAAATGGACTTCATTTTTGGATTCGGAATATCTAAATTATCTTAGGGTGAAATTTTGGTACTTTTCGGAAAACTTTAATATTCTGATGAATAGTGAAAATTACTAAATTTTAATTAAAAAAACATTCTTAATCGAAATAATTAATAGTGATAAATTATTAATTTGAGTGGTTTTAAAGTATATTTAGAATATATTTTTACAATTTAATACAATGTTGTTCATTGGATGTAATTTCACATTTAAACCAGACATAAACAAGTGTCAATCTTTTGATAGTTATTATCTTTTAAAAACACGTTATTTGTTTTGACGATGGGAATTAATTTTTAAATTAGTTAATTTAACTGATATGTTTTGAATTTGTTAAAATAAACATCATTTTTGAATTCATAATATCAAATAAATCTTAGGCCTAATTTTTGGTATTTTTCTGGAAACTTTCATTTTTTGATGAATAGTGAAACCACTAAGTGGTAGTTAAAAAAAACTGAATTTTTCATAAAACATAATTTTACCATTTCTGTGAGTAGAATTTCGAAAATCCGAGAGACACGGTTAATATCAAGGACTAAAATGTGGTTCAATGAGATGAAAAATATTTTTTGGGGAATAGTAACTTTTTACTTTTTTTTACCACGGTTAAACGTAAATAGGGTAGTTAAGGGTAAAAATGATATTATTATTACCCTAACACATGTTCTATTTCTATTGGATAAGTGTAATTTGACCAAAAACAACCTTAGGAATAAAATATTCATTATAAACCTAAAAAGATTTCCTACATTATGATATTTTATTTGTTATTTTTATACTTTAAATAAGTTAATTTATTTATGACACAAAGATGACGCAATAATTATCTTATTAATGAAATATTGACATAATTGATGTTATAAATACCCAAATAAATGTAATTTAAGACTTTTTATGAATTAAACTAATTTTCTAGGTTAATATGACATGTTAGTATTGATTTATTTATCTTTATAGAATTAATCATTCTGTTATTATTTTCACAAAAATCAATTACTAAATAGTGTCAAAATTGACATAAAATAGTTTTTAAAACAAATATTATATTATTAATTGTTATGTTATTCCTAAAAATCTAAGGATCGGCCAAATGACTTAGGTAAGGTTATATATATTAATAATAAACTACTTGGGGTTCTTTTGGATTGTTATAGTAAGTTTATTATCCATATAATGTAAGAACACAAAAAGACACGGTAAAAGTAAAATTATCTAACTTAATGTTAAATCTAAATGATATAGTTAAAATAGGAACCTAAACATGTATAAATTCTATTTTATGAGAGGATTTCTACCCCTAACCAACTTATCTTAGAAATAAATCAATTTGGAGCTATTTAAAACCGAATTTGGCTTTACAATAAAATAATATTTTTAGCTTTTTCAAAGGAGCCCCTCTCCTCCCTTATAAAAGGGCACCTCCTCCATCTCTTCCTCACACCACATTGAGCCTTAATTCTCAGCCAAACCCCGCCAAATTCTCTTCTACACTTCCATAGAAACATCCTAGAGGTCCTGGTCATCTTCAAATACCAATTTTAGTGCCCTAAGAGGAGGTCTTAAAGAGGCGCTTCAAAGAAGAGGTAATGTCCTTTACCGATTCTTTCAAATTTATTTCTTCTTCCATCTCTTATTCTTTAGTTGTTTCATTATGAAGTAATAACATCAGTATCACTAATATACTGGTATGTTATTATAATTGTGAAACAACCCTATTTCACCATCTATCCATCCTACGGAAAACGAAATCACCGCGCGTGCGTACGTACGGAATATCGTCTCCACGCCGTGGTGTAATCTATTTTCCACAACCACCTTACATGGATGGGTATAATGGTGTAAATAATAAATATATATGATTATTTTAAGGTGATATTGATTCTAAAATAGTATTCATACACTCCAATACAATTCCACGATCATGGGAATGATATCATCGCTTGTGCTTACGTACGGAATACCGTCTCCACGATGTGATGCGACTCGTTCTACATGATCTTCATTGCATAATGATTATATAAATTAATTGAGTGAATGAATGTGATATATATTAAACTTAGACCATTTTGGAAATGAGGTATCTATAACCTAAAGAGAAAAATAAGAATTTATTCGACAAAACACGCATAAGAACAAAAAGTAATAAACACCTGAATAACAAGTAGCAATGAAATATTACTAATAAGAATCTAGGAATATGGTTATATATGATATCATAACAATGAGTATGATTCTGGTATAAGTCAATTACATTATTTAAATCATTATACAGGAGGTTCGGACACTTACGAATCAAATCAGACCTAAGGTAAGGGAAATATCACGATCTCATTTTTATCTCTGATTGTTTATACTTTGGTATTTACTGGGGTGTATTTTATCATCCACATCCATGTTTACTCAATATGTAATATTATTTCCATCCACCTACAATTGTTTAAATCCATTTTTACCCTTTGGTGATTTTATAGAAAATGATATGAAAGGAATCTTTGGTCGTTTTTCATATGAGGTACTTTTTGACTTTTCCGAAAAAAGTACGAGAATAATGTTTTTTTAAATTATACGGCATGAATGGATTTTTAAAACATTATTTCCAAGAAGCTTCCTTTACAAGTTTTAAAATTTATTTTTAATCAACTTCTTTTACTTTAAAATTGTATGACATGTTAAGAAAGGAAAATGTTTTTGAAGTAGAAAGGATATTTTCCTCAAGAATGGAGTTCAAGTTTTTTATCAAAATTATTTTCCATATAAGATAATAAAGGGTTCTGTTTCTATTCCTATTATTACTTTTATTTGATTATGTTGTGATGGAATTATTTTTATGAATTCCTTTATCTTATATGAATTGTTTTATGATGTCACGATGTTTAAGATTCCCATTTTTATTACATGGGTAATGCAAAGATGCATGATTTATGATTTTGTGGAACACATATGAATGGTATAATTATGATATTTGTGGGGCCGATATCTCCCTCTAATGCATTGGGTAAAGATTTTATATCACATGAGATGGACATGTCTGGAATGGGAGGTTAAACCGGTTCAGTGAAACAGGACTGAAACGAGGAATGAACTCAGTTTAGAAATGGACTTTGTCCACTAATATAGTATTGGAAATGAGTCTTGAATATGAAGAAATGATTATCTATGATTATGTGTGTATGACACAAAGTAGAATGTTTTAGGTTATGATTATTGGTATTACATTTTACTACTATGATTTATCCCATGTTATGAAATTATGATCACTTTTGCAGGTTAAGATTTCCAAAAGATATGTTCTTATGAATATGATGTGATTGATATTTCTTCTGTTTACCCTTACTGAGAATTTTATCTCACCCTTTTGTATGTTTTTTTCCCAGGTTAGGAAGATGGTTATTAAGTAAGATATGCCAAAAGGGACTATAGATATGATGAAATAAATGGGAGACAGTGTAGATGCTTTATGAACCAGTTGTTTATGTTTCCCAGTTTCTAAAGACACTATACCTATACGGTCCTTTCATGGATTTGTTATATATTGTAATAAGTGTGCTTCAATTTTGAAGTAATAACAATGTATGTAATGTATGGGTCATTATAGTGAGGTGGATTTCTCTATTAACCTTGTTCCAATAGCGGCACCAGTATCCATTACTCTTTATAGGATGACTACACCTGAGTTACAGGAGCTCAAGAGGCAGTTAGAGGAGTTACATTCAAAGGGTTTTAGCCGACCCATTACTTCTCCTTGGGGTTCTCTGGTCCTTTTTGCGAGGAAGGTGGAAAGTACCCTCAAAATCTGTGTGGATTATCCGAAGTTGAACCAGTTGACAGTCAAGAACCAATATCCCTTACTAAGGATTAATGATCTTTTTTATCAACTTCACGGAGAACAAGAGTTCTTGAAGATTGACATGAGATTAGGATATCATCAGCTACGCTTGAGACCATCAGACATACCCCTCACAGCCTTCAAGAGTAGGTATGGTCTATACGAGTACTTAGTTATGCCGTTCGAACTCACGAATTCACCAATAGTTTTCATGGCTCTGATGAATCATGTGTTCCATCCTTATCTGGATTCTTTTCTGGTAGTTTTCGTGGAAAATATCTTGGTGTACTCTCACACTCGACACGACCATGTCACCCATATTGAGATCGTATTGAGTACACTGAGAGAGGTTCGGCTATATGCTATGCTCATAAAGTGCCACTTTTGGATGGACCATATTCACTTCCTAGGTCATATCATTTCAGAGGCAGGAGTTGCAGTAGACGCAAAGAAGGTGAGAGAAGTAGTTTCCTAGGAGCAGCCTAAGAACGTGTTTGAGATACAGAGTTTCTTGGGGCTGGCTGGTTAATACAGTCGTTTTATATAGGACTTCTCCTTCTTATCTGCGCCCTTCATGGGTTTGACTAAGAAGGGTGTGAAGTTCGTTTGGTCAGAAAAATGCGAGGCAGCCTTCTAGGAGCTGAAGGGAAGGTTGACATCAGCACCAATCCTGATACTCATAGAGTAGGGAAAGATCTATATAGTTTTCTGTGAAGCATCAGGTATTGGGCTGGGAGCTGTTTTGATGCATGGCGATTGAGTTGTTGCATACGGGTCTCGGCAGTTGAGGCCACATGAGAGGAATTCCTCGACACATGACCTAGATTTGTGTGTATTTTTTCATCCATTACATTGTTAAAGACAATATCTCTTCTGAGATCATTTTGTTGTTATCACCGACCACAAAAGTCTCAAGTATATCTTCAATTATCGTGACTTGAATATGAGGCAGCGAATGTGGGTCGAATACCATATGTCCTTCGATTTTGATATTCTTTATACACCTGGTAGGGGTAATGCAGTTGCTGATGCACTGAGTAGGAAGAATCAGAAACATGTGGTTCATGAGGCCAGTGGTGAGTGGTAGCATATGGCTTTGTTCCCTAAGATGCATTTGGAGGTTCACAACAGTCAGGGGAAAACCTATCTTTCTTCTTTATCTATGACTTATACCCTCCTAGATAGAGTGAGGATGAGACAGTTATTTGATTCAGAAGGACTATTTATATGGGTGTCAGTGGCCAGTGAGGACCCTCTTCTTGGTTGGACGATAGGTGATGATGAGGTATTTCTTTTCTATGGACGAGTGTGGGTTCTAGGGGATATACACGAGGAGATGATGCGGGAGTTTCATGCTTAAACTTTGGTAGTTAATCCCGGAGTTACCAAGATGTACTATGACTTGAGACGTCAGTACTGGTGGCCAGGTATGAAGAGATAAGTATCTGATGTTGTTACGAGATGTTCCACCTGTCAGTAGGTGAAGCTGGAACATCAAAGGCCACTCCGACTGTTATAGCAGTTACCCATTCCAGAGTGGAAATGGGACGATGTCGTGATCAACTTCGTGACTATGTTTTAGAAGTCACCTTAAGGTAATGATGTCGTGTGGGTTGTTGTGGATAGAATCACAAAGGTAGCACAATATTTTCCGATCAAGGATACCTTCGGTGCTAATGACCTCAAAAAGATGTATGTTTGAGAGGTTATATGCCTTCATGGGGTCCCTCATTCTATCATTTCAGATAGGGATTCCTGTTTTATGTCTTGTTTTTTGCAGAGTTTTCAAAGGGCACTGGGTACACATGTTCGTCTGAGCATAGCTTACCACCCTCAAACTGATGGTCAGTCAGATAGTACTATACTAGTTCTTGAGAAAATGCTGCATGCATGTGTCCCAGAATTTGGGGGATCCTGGGAGAAGCATATACCTCAATTCTAGTTTGCATATAATAATAGTTTTCATGCAATTATTGAGATGTCACCTTACGAGGATTTATATGGTAGGCCATGCCGATCACCATTGTGATGGTTGGAGGCAATTGATGCATCTTTATTGGGACCACGTCTCGTGCAGGAGACTTATGAGCAGGTCCAGTTCATTCAGAAGTAAATGGCTATTGCACAGTCTCGTCAGAAGTCTTATGCTAATCACCATATATGACCCTTAGAGTTCATGGTCGGGGATTAGGTTTTCTTGCTTGTTTCACCGAGGTTGGGACATAGGCAGATCAGGAGACTGGGTAAACATTCATCGAGGTATGTGGGGCCATTTGAGATTTTAGAGAGAGTCGGGCCTGTTATATATAATTTGTAGTTACCTGAGAGGTACTGGGACATGCACAACGTCTTCCATGTATCTCAGTTGAGTCGTTATCATTCAGACACATCTCACTTCTTTCAGTCATAAGAGGTTTAGCTTCAGATAGATGCATCCTTTTAGGAGCATCTGATTCATATCGTGTATAGGAGCACGAAGGTTCTCCAAGGCCAGCCAGTTCCTCTCGTACGGGTGCTATGGTAGCATGGCCGATTGTAGGACGAAACCTGGGAGCGGGAGACCGACATACGTGCTCATTGGCCAGAGTTATTCTGAGCGCTATCTTTACCACCCTTGGAAGTGGAAATTCAAGGACAAATTTCTTTAAGGGGGGAAGTTTTTAAGAACTTAGTTCATATTCTTGAGGTATGAATTTCTTATTCTCTTTTTCCTTAAGTGTTTTTGATAAAATAAGTAAAATGTGAGAAAATCATAATTTGTGACTACACATCGTGTACTTTGGCCGTGTGGAAGGTGTACCCAGGGCGTGTAGGCCGGTCGATTATGATGGGTGTAAAAACTGACTACACGCCATGTAGTGGGAATTTACACGCTATGTAGTCAGTCGGGAGGAAAATAGTATGGAAATGCGAGCTGAGAGATAGTACATGCCATGTGCTCTGTTATTACACGACGTGTATGCATGTCAACAGATGAGCAGTGCCACACTTGCGAGAAGCCGCCGAAGGAATAGTTAAAAAAATGAAAACTACACACTGTTTTCCCAATAATACATGTCGTGTAGTCTTTTTTTTCTCTTAAAATGGGCAATAGCCTCACCTGTTCCTAGGGAAGGATTAAAGCCAGAGGAGAACTCGGGAGGGACAACTAGAGCATTGGAGATCACCCGATCAAACACTGAGAATCTGATTCCGCCTCCGTCGATCTCGTTGGAAACGCACGTGTGAGTTCTTCCTTCTTCTTGCGTAGCTCTTTCCAATTCATCCTCTAAAGGTAGTTATTTACGATATAATGATATTTCATTTACCTCATATCTACGTCGTTCTTGGACGTTTCGAGGAGCATCATTCACGTATATCGATCAGGGGTGATCGAGGTAGGTGGTCTAGTATTTATTTCCAACTACTTTGGTGAATTTGTGTACCGTTGTGATACGCGCCCATGAATGGGGTGTCGTATGGCTGAGGCCTTGCATAATTAAATACCTATAATTTCATAGGTAGTTTAATGAACGTGTATTACTGTTGTTTGGGATTGCTTCTTGGATCCAAACCACCCATGGTGTGCATTCCTCTGTTTATCCATTGGCCAAGTTACCCAAGGTTATACAGTGATTATAGCATGTATTAAATAGCCTTGAGAGGAATTTTATTTAAATTTCTTGTTTATATGTTGGGGATGGCCCGATTACTTGTTTAGTATGAGGGAAGTGTTGTTATTATCTTATGAGAAGTGCTCTGTTCAGCCGAGGGAAACTTCTTTCATGCCTATGGGTAGTAGATTCTGTGCCTGTGGGAAACAACTCGTAAGCCTGTGGGAAATATTCGATATGACTGTGGGAAGATTCTAGTGGGATTAGATTCTCTTTACCTGAGGGTAAGGGTTTACATGCCTGAGGTCACTGACTGTTTACATAGAAATATACTTTGGTGTTTTCCTACTATTTAATTATTAAATGAATATGAAAATGTAAATATAACTGGTAAATTTAGTTACTTTTGAGTACTTCTTAGTTTATTGCATTTACCTCTGCACACTACGGTTGCACATTTACATGGATAGTTGGGCACAGATCTTTGGTGGGTGCCTACTGTGATTCATTTCTCACACCCTGTTTGGGTCATGTCTTTGGCCCAAATAGATTATATTACTGCATGTATGGAAAAGGAAAAGGGTCCCTATACAGGTACATGAGTGTTGCTGAGGTGTAGGGGAGCATCGGACCGAGCACAGGCTCGCGATGCTACGGGCTGTTTTGTTTGTTCTGTTGTACCAGTACTTTCTTTAATATCGTACTATACTACTGTGTAACATGTTATGGCAGATTTCATAGAATAGTGTCATGTTTTATCTTGATATATATATATATGACCACTGGTTCTTTTTTACATCAGTTGTTCATTTCAGGTAAGTAAGTTTTACTTCTTCCGTTGATTCTTTATGTTTTGTTCCTGTATTCCATTGTACTACACTTTAAAAAATGAGGGCATTATTTCCCCACTATCAGACCTGGGCCCTCGCTTCTAGTTGGCAGCCTCTGGCATTTGCGGAAATGCGCTTGATGTCATGTGACCAACTGGGTCTGGGGCACTGATGGAGTGGTACCCAAATCCGGGACGTTACAAAAACCTACAAAATAAATAATTCCCTCTCCATTCCTATATATTAACCCACTCAATCTCCCATTCCACTTAACTTAAACCACCTATAACTCAACCTAACCCTTCCCTCCTCTCTCTATAATACTCCTATGGTACCTCATAATCCCATTAATCCACTATCTAGCCTCTCCCAAGCCTTTGGGATCACTTTTGCAAGTAACGGATCCTCACATTCCTTCCATCCTTATTAATGTACAAGATTACTTATATTGATATGAATGTTTTCAATTAATATTGTTGGGGTGTGATTCCCCCCTCACCCCTATAGTAACTTCCTTAAGATTCAATGATGATAGACCCCATTATCTCTCATTAAAGCCTCCCATGTATACCGCATACCATGTCGAAATTCTGTAAGGTATTTCTCTCTCCACATTTACATTCAAGCATATATTTGATATTATGTATCTAAATTCCATTACATATGTTGGGATATAATGTTACATTACCTCCTTAATTTAAATTTCAATTATAGTTGATGAGATTCCCCTTCCTCTATCATCAACCCATTTTATGATTTCAATTTGTTGTAGTTTTACTGCCGAAGATAGACCAAAATTTCCCATGCCAAAATTATCGTGTAAGTGAATACAATACACATTTCTATACCAAGGGTATTTACCATTATAAAAATTTAATTTTTGTTTGAGGACTTAAATTTATGTATTCCTCGTCTCTTATTCTTGGAATAAATTATGTAATTTAATTAATCGATGTTGTATGATCTATGTGGCGACCTTATGCCTGAAATGAAATGATTACGAATAGTGCACCCTGAGAGCACTCCAAAGCTTTGGGAGATTATTAGTATCATGGCACGTCAAGTAAAATGAGGGTTTAATCCTGATAATTCTTGTGAAATGGCTTTTTACTCATGCCCCATGTGCAATGAGCTTTGGATAATGCTTATATCATGTTAAATGTTGTTTCCACATTTCCATGTTATGATAATCATGTTATATCATGTTTTTATGTTAATGCATATTTTATACTGCATTGATATGCTTATTTCATAACATGTATTGTATTCTTTATGTTATTCCTTTTTTACACCTTTACTGGGCTTTATAGCACACCCATTTCATATGCATGTCCTCATGTTATCCTATGAAATGATAAGTATGAAGGAATGTTGTATTCATGTAATACAAGTTTTCAATAAAGATGTTGTATTTTATTTTAAAATTTGTTTGGTACATTTTATAATTTACAAAGACAATAGAAATATTAATCCTCAGAGTTGCCTTATGTGAATGTGTATGTAATAAATCATGTTTAAGTGTGTATTAAATAGAAGGGTTTTTGTAGTTTCATCCTTCTAGTTGAAGGAATCACGTTGACTATATCAAATTTAATTTATCATTAACATTAATATAAACATATTAAGGTTTACTAGAGAAATGATATAATATAAATGTTGATGATGCATAATTGTCTTTTACATATGGAAATAAAAATGACTTATAACATCCAAATTAGTTCATGTTTTTTCTATATTACACTTCATAATAAATAATTTTCAAAATTGAAAAGGTGATTTCATTTATAAAATTTCAGTTTTTAAACATATAGAGTTCTATAAGGACTCCAAACATTGGGTTTGAGAGTCTTGATGTGTCTCTTATCATGTAAGTTGATATGTATTTACTATTATGTAGTGTGGAAATAATAGAATTAGTGCCCCATGGTTCATGGTGTTGTTTGGTTTAATTGAGGTGTAACTCCCCAAAAATGATAAAGGGTTAAATGACTAAATGATATGACTCATATCAACAATGGTGCACCTTCCTTTTTGAGATCCTACCTGATTAAAACACTACGGTTAAGCGTGCTTGACCTCGAATAGTGATCATGATGGGTGACCTTCTAGATTGTTTTCCAGAATGTGTGTGAGTGAGGACAAATCACACTAGAAAGGAAATGTGTTGGCATGTGGGGACTTTCCTTAGTCAGATGACCTGTTCATGCATGTGGGTGGGCCTTAGGGTGGGAACCATGTGTTTGTGAGGAAACTGGTTGTACCTAGCGAGCTAGGACCCGACAACCATGATAAAAGGAGGGGTGTCTATGATTTCACCATGACCTAGTTGTCATATTTGGTATCATAGGTGGTACCCATCCTTAAGTGTGGTTCAATTCCTGGGTTGAGATATAGGGTCCACAATGAGGACCTTGTGCTCTAAAGAAGGGGTGAATGTAACACCCCAATAATGAAAAAGGGTTAAATGACTAAATTATATGACTCATTTCCACAAGGTGCACCATTCTTTTTCGAGACCCAACCTAATTAAAACATCATGGTTAAGCTTTCTTGATCGGGAGTAGTGATCATGATGGGTGAACTTCTGGAATGTTTTTCCGGGTGTGTGTGAGTGAGAAAAAATGGCGGGGTTTCTATGCTATCACCAGGACAAAGAACGATGGAAAATGCATGTGTTGTCATTTGGGGACTGTCCTTAGTCAGATGACCTGTTCGGGAAAATGGATGGGCCCCAGGTTGGGGACCACATGTCTGTGGGGCAACTAGTGGTACCTAGTGGGCTAGGACTTGACAGTCATGATAAAAATAATGGTGTCTATATTTTCACTAGGATGTCGTTGTAACATTTATTATCATAGGTGGTACCCATCCTTAAGTGAGGTGCACTGCCTGGGTTGAAATATAGGGTCCACAACTTGGACCTTGTACTCTAAAGGAGGGGTGAATGTAACACCCCCAAAATGATAAAGGGCTAAATGAATAAATGATACGACTCTTGTCCAAAAGGTGTAACTTCCTTTTCGGGAGCCTATCTAACCAAAACACCACATTTATGCATGCTTGACATGGAGTAGTAATCAGGATGGGTGACCTTCTAGGAATTTTTTCATAGTGTGTGTGAGTGAGGAAAAAAGGTGGGGTGTCTATGCTGTCACCAAGACCCAGTTGTAACATTTGGTATCATAGGTGGTACCCATCCTTAAGTTAGGTGCACTACCTTGGTTGAGATATAGGGTTCACATTGAGGACATTGGGTTCCAAAGGAGGGGTGAATTTAACACCCAAAAAATGATAAAGGGTTAAATTCCTAAATGATATGACTCGTGTCAACAAGGTGCACCATCTTTTTTGGGTGCCTAACTTATTGAAACTCAATAGTTAAGCGTTCTTGAATTGGAGTAGTGATCCGGATCGGTGAAATTATAAGAAGTTATCCAGGGTGTGTGTGAGTGAGGAAAAATCACACTAAAAAGGACTTGTGTTGGCCTGTGGGGGTTGTCATTAGTCAGATGACCCGTTTGGGCACGTGGGTGGGCCACAAGGTGGGGACCACAAGTCTATGGGAAATTGGTGGTACATGGTGGGACAGAAACTGACGACCATGTTAAAAGCATGGTTTTCTGTGCTGTCGCTTGGACCCAGTTTCCAGATTTGGTATTAGAGGTGGTACCAATCCTTAAGTGCAGTGCACTACCTGGGTTGTGATATACGACCAACAACAAATACTTTGAGCTCTAAAAAATGGGTTAATGTCAGACCCCCAAAAAGATAAATGGTCTAATGAATAAATGATATGACTTATGTAAACAAGATGCACCTTTCTTTTTAGATCCCACCAGATTGAAATTCTATGGTTATGCATGATTGACCTGAAGTAGTTATTAGGATATGTGACCTTCTGGGTGGTTTTACAGGGTTTGTGTGAGGAGAACAAAGCACATTGTAAAGGAAATATGTTGGCCTATGAGGACATTCCAAAGTTAGATGACCCGTTTGAGCACCTGGGTGGGCCCTAGGGTGGGGTCCACGTGTCTATGGGGAAATTTGTGGTACCATACGGGTTAGGACCTGACATCTATGTTAAAAGGAGGGGTGTTTGGGCTATCACCCGGACCGAGTTGTTTGGTCTATTGTTTGACTAGGTGAGTTTATGGAGGCCGAAAGTGTAAGTGGTGGGGAGAATTATCACACCCTGACTTTCTAATTTATTTTTATTTTATTACTTCTGGGCTCTGTGTTCTCGCATCAAGGATCGGGCTGGGTCCTAGTTTAAAAATTATGACATTTAATGTTTTTTGTTGGTTTCCGAACCATGCACATGCACCACATGGTAAGTTGTGATCGTACGTTTTCCCTAGGTGCTTGTGTAGGTGCCCAAGTGGACTACGTTGAGGTGCACAATTTGTATGTTCCTTATTTATAATTCGAGTGATGAGTGCGTGGGTACCCAATTTTTAGAATTTGATAATTAAACTGATTATGTTTAAAAAGAATGTATTTTAATAATAATATTATTATTTTATTATTTTTATTATTTTTATTATTATAATAGTAATTATAATTATTATTATTATTCTGTTATTATTACGATATTGATGTTATTATTTTTATTACTATTATAGTAATAATAATAATTGTAATTATTATTATTATTATTATTCTTGTATTATTATTATTGTTGTTGTTATTTAATTTTTATTTTTATTATTATAAAATAAAAATATCATCAAACCCAAATCCACACACCGTCCTCCCCTTTCCCCCCTTACACACACGGTACACAAGCCCCCCCCCCCCGACCTCCTCTCATGTGGCTGCCTCCTCATCATTACACCTCACGCCACTCTTCCCCTTACCCAAAATTGCCCTCTTGGTTCTACCCTCACCCAGCCGACCAACCTCCACACCAGCTCCAGTGCCCCGCACCGGCCCTCCTGCTCTATCCATGCCTCACCTCTGGCCAAACGCCTCACCCCGCCACTCGCCTCCTTCCGCCTTGCATCAACCTACCTCCCTGATCACCCCCTCCGGCTCACCCAACAACCCATCTGGCCTCCCGTATAGATAGCTCCACCCCCGACCTATAGAGTGACCCACCACCCCGACCTGCCTCCCTACGCGGGCACCAGCAGACCCCACACCCCCAACTATGTTTTGGCCTCCCCAGCACCGTCCTGCCCTCACCTCATTAATTCTGACCCATCGCATGACCTTCGACCGGCTGCATGCCCTTCCTGGAAGCGTACCCCCTACATGTGACCTTTCTGGTGCCCCGCAGTTCATTTTTGTCCTTTTTAGGTGGATCAACCAGACCCATTTGCTCCCATTCCATTTCTTCTCATGTGGAAAGCCTCCAACATAGTCACCATAGGTTCGTTCTTCTCTGATTATTTATATCTCCCATTTTTTTAGTTCTCAAACATCTAAGGTTCATGTTTTGGAGTTTGGTTTTGAGTGTTTGTGTTCGATTACCGTGATTATTGTTTGTTCTTGACCCACAAAGGTGTCGTTGAGGTGTGAACGAAGATTCTCATCAGTTTTGGGATGTATTCATCTTTCTTCCTTGGTTCAAAGGTATGTGTTTCCACCTTCCCCTTATTTCCAATCAGTTTATATTTTGTAAGTTCAGTGTTTTATGGTCCTATAATTTTAATTGTAGTGCGTTAAGCATTGTTAAATGTTTTTTTATTTGTGTCATACTTCCCCCATGACTTATAAATCGGTTTCCATGTGCATTATCATTTAAATTAATGAATTATTGATTTATTTTTTCTTGAAATTTTTTTTAAATTCTTGTTAGTAATTTAGGGATTTAAGAATAATTGCTTGTTGTGAAATAAGTATGACCCTTTATATTGGAAATAAATTAAGTAGTTTTATTAAATTTTTGTACTAAGTGTTTGATGAAATACCCCTTTGGCCCTTGCAAATGCGCTTCAGATTTAATGTGGTGAATTGAGTTTCTTAAATGGGTTTCCATGTGCGTCAGGTTTTCAATGTAATGGTGTGTGTTGGTTCTTTAGGAAATGATTTGGTGTCCAATTATTTTTTAAGGCCCGTTTGGCCAGGTTTATGTAAAATGATGTATGTATTTTCTTTGGAAATGGTTTTCTAAATGATTTGATAAATGTTAGTGTTTTGTATAGGTAAAGGCCCGATTAGGAATTTTGAATGGTTATTTGGGAAAACCCCTCTTGGGTTGGGTCTCTTTCCTTATCATTTGATCATGAGATGGGAGAGACATTGGTATGGTAAATTCCTTGAATAATTTTTATATTAAGGAAAAAAATAACCTTGAGGTGGCTGGGGTGGTTCTGAGTTGTGTAGTGCATTTAGTTATATATATGTGGCTGGTTATTTGAAATGTAGGTCACCCCCTCTTGAGAACTACACTTGGGAACCTAGAATAGAAAAGAGGTTTACTGAGAACGATTGTTGCACTATTTTATATTACGCACTGGATAGTGACCCATAGTAGAGGGATGTTTTGATATTATTGATATCATATTGGGCCCCTCGACTAGGCTAGGTTGGTAGATGGTCGGGAGTTAGGGAATTATGACGTTATTGAGAGTAGGCATGCCTTCTAGATGAGTCACATGTATATGAATGTTCCAGATCTCTGTTGAGTTCCTAGGATTTTCCATGTTCATTTGACACTAGAATAGTGAGTACCATTTCCCTCTCTATATGTAGTGATACCCATTGTTCTTAGTTTTAGTGTTTCTTGTAAAATTTTAAATGTGTTGTTGCTAAAAATCATTACAAGAAAAATGTTTTAAATGAACAATCACTCTTTCCATTGAATCTTTAATGAAAAATAAATGATTCATTTTTAGTCTCCTTTTATTTCATCCTCTTGTACATTATTTTAAACATGAGGGTAATGGATTATGATTGTGATTTTTTACCTTAAAAATGATACATTCAGAAAAATTCTATATTTAGAGATTGTATTTCAATCATGAAATAATTTTTTTATTTAATTAAAGAATTTGATTTGGGAGTATATTAGTTGGGCATACCTACTGAGTTTTAATACTAAAACATATAGTGTTTTATATTAGTTTGTTTCACCTACAGCCGCCTGTTCTGGTTTTGATCGCATTGAGTGACGTTTGGTTTAGCACCGAAGAGTAACCCTTGGGTTATGTGGAGTTTTAGACGTTAACAGGTCAGTTCTATTGTTGATTATCCTTTAAATTTCTTATCATTTATTTATATTGTGATGTTCTATTTGTTTATATTGTTTAGTTTATTTGTGTTAATATGTCGAATCATTCCCAACGATTAAACTTTGATGCCCAACACTAGTGTCCTGCCCATGGGGATCCGGAACGCCACTCTGGCCATGTCACATACCAGCTCGAGTGGACATGTTCAGGTTCGACCTGAGTTGTTTCATGACAAAATGATATTAGAGGAGGCCTTGTTAGTTGGGGTGTCCGGTATATAGAGATTAAGACTGTCAGGACTTGATACTAGGTACGGGAAGGGCGTTATAATCCCTTTCTCATTCAAAACCCCATGTTTCTAGGGGTATTCCCAGTTTTGATTCGTCTGGTTTTGTTTTGGGATTGTGGAATGATGAGGCGGACTAGTGTCATGTCATGACCTCACATGGAGTAGTGACCCATGTAAAGTCTGATTGCACGGTAGATCTTCTTATAGTCGTTTACACTTTCCTAGTGCGTGGCTGAATACCATATCTCCAAGTTAAGAATAACAACTAGTTCCTCATCCCGATGGGTTTTTGTAAGTGGTGGTTTGTTATTGTTTTGATTTATGTAAGAATTTTTTTTGAAAATGAAAAGGAGAAATGATTTTTGAAAAATTTAATTTTGTTTGAAAAGTGGGTTTGGTATTTAAAAAGTGGGATTGATGGAAGGCGGTTCTGAAATCTAATATGGAAAGGGGATTCTGAAATAATTTTTTTTGTGTCATGTTTAGATTTTCTTATTTCTATTGAGTTGATTATTTTGGAGGAAGGTGCTTTCTTTGATGTAGCCTCAGCTTGATATTGGTTTTGAAAATGTGTTTTATGTGATGTTAAGAAAATGCGACCTAAAATGGTCCCCATGGTTTCTAATAATTCAAGGGTAGTTTTGGTCCTTCTTGGACATTGCCTATCCATCATGGTTATTGGTGTCCGTCAGAAGTAGTAGAGTGTCTTGAAGAGGTCGAGCGCATATTTAGAGTTTTGGGAACTCTCGAAGCTGTCAGAGTGTGTGCTTTTTTGGGTGTGTTTGAAGGAATGGCTCTGGACCAATGGGAGTTTTCCCCCTCCATCATATCAATTTGAGATGACATGATATGTATTTAAAACCATCTTCAAATGATGGTTTTTATGTGAAGAGGTGACGATGAAGAAAAGGGAAAAACTCATGCGTATTCAATAACGACAAAAGATGGTGAAGAATTTTGTTGTCTATTTCAAGGAACTTGTGTCTTTTATTTCTAGAGGTAGTGTCACAGGATTTGATGATGACTTCTCTCTTCATTGGGGGTCTTTGTCTATAGATGAAGGAGTGGGTCCTCCCCTCTAAGGACTAATGTTTTGAGATGTTGGTGAATGAGGCGTTCTTAGCTCAAATTGGTCTCTAGAGCACCAGTGCTTGGAAATCCAGCATTTTTAGTTACTCATGAAGGTTCCCCATCTAGCAAGAAGTGTGTGCCAAGGGGACCTATTTCTAAAGAGTCTTATACAGTGGTTCTGGTTTTCAATTCATCAGACCATTTGGTTATGTTCCACCATTGTGGCCGGTTTGGGCACGTGAAGCTATCATACTTTATCCCTCTAAAGACGTGTCGTCATTGTGGGTGTATGGGTCATCTAGAAGATTTTTTCAGGAAGCATTTCATGGATAAGATATTGTGACTAAAGGATTCATTTTCCAGACTATGAGGTAGGTGATTCTTCAGCCATCAGAACCCCAACCATATGTCTTGGGGTGAAGCTCGCGTGCATCCCAGAGTTTCCAGGGATGTGAAGATTCGTTTTGGGTTTGTGTTCCACGATGGCAGTGAAACATTTAATGTTTTTTCCTCCTTTCTTTTTTTTAGTGATTTGACATTTTTGTAAGTTCATTGTTTCATCATGGAGTTATTATAGACATGTTCTGTTGTAATCCAAGAGTTTTTTTTTCCGATTAGGATTTTCTAAATCTTTTGTTTTTTATAAAAGTGTGTTTGAACCTTGTATGGTTTGATCATGGTTTAGTTGTTTTCTCTTGGAGATGTAAGTGAATTTGGAAGAGTTGATGTTAGTGGTTACGCTCGGGTTCCCTATTTGGGTTATGTTTTTCTTGGAGGATTTTCTCTACTGTTGCGGGTTTTGGGTCTAGGCTGGGAGTTTCAATTTTTAACAGAGGTGTTGTTTTGTTGTTCTATTAATGCATGTTAGGATCGTTTGAGAGTTCTCGTGGCGCCCCCATTCTCAGGGTGGTATGTTTGGGTGTTAATTTTTTGTATCACTTGAGTTTTGGGGTGGGGAGAACCCTCTCATGTTCTCTCATTCTATAACACCCCGAGCTTCCACGATACGCTTCTCATTCAATAATGCAATAGCTTGCATTGTACGCAACTTTGAGTTCTAAAACACCGCGACTAATCAAAGTAGCCGTTATGAATAGTAATAACCACTCTTTAAAAATTATAGAAATTTTATATTTCAAAATGGACTTCATTTTTGTATTCGTAATATCGAAATTATCCAAAGTTGAATTTTTTGTAATTTTCTGAGAACTTCCAATTTTTATGAATAGTGAAAATTACTTAAAAACAACTTTTTTAATCAAAATAATTTATAGTGATAAATTATACTATTTAGTGGTTTTAAAGTATAATTAGAATATATTTTTACCATTTTATCCAAAGGTGGCCATTAGAATTAATTTAACATTGAAATTGGACATAAACAATTGCCAATCTTTTGATATAAATTGTTTCTTAAAAACACGCTATTTGTTGTAACAGCGGGAATTAATTATAAAATTAATTAATGCAACTTATATGTTTGGAATTTGGTAAAATAGACATTATTTTTGAATTCTGAATATCAATTATAGCTTAGGGTGAAATTTTGGCATTGTTCTGAAAAACTTCAATTTTTTATGAATAGTGAAACCACTAAGTGGTAGTTAAATAACTGATTTTTCGTTTAAATGAAATATTACCACTTCTGTGATTTGATTTTCAAAAATCTGACATACATGGTTTTTATTAAGAAGTAAAATGTGGTTCAATGAGATCAAAATAATTTTTTGGTGAATAGTAACTTTTAAGTTCTTAATCGCGATTAGAGGTAATTAGTGTAGTTTAAGGTAAAAAAAATGTTTTAATAATATGATATGAGCTTGAAACTTGTCCTACTCCTATTGGATGAGTCATGGCAGACCAATACAACTCATGGGTCAACTTGGGGACCCCATGGAGCCACTTTGGTTGGAAAATGACATTAATATATATTTATTTAATGTTAAAATTAAATTGACACAAACATGAGTTGTTTTACTAAAACAATTTTTAAGTGGGGTTACACTAGTCCAAATTTTGACTATAAATATTCTTTAGAAAGCTAAAAAGATTCCCTACATCATAGTATTTGTTTTTTAATTTTTAGACATTAAATAAATTAAATTATTTATGACAGCATTATGATGCAGCGATGACCTCATTATTTAACGATTTTAAGAAAATGAAAAGATAATGTAAAATACAAGGCATACACTTGTCCAAAGACTATTGGATGGGTAGATTTCGAACCCTTATCACCTTATCCACGAATGATATAAGTTTGGGACCTTTATAATCATAAAATCATTGTGTAATAATGTAACATTTCAATCTTTCCAAAAGAGCCCCTCCTCTCCACTTATAAAAGGCCCCCACCTATCCCACCATATTCACACCTTCCAGCCATTTGGCTCGGCCAACCTCTTCCCAAATACTCTCCCAACATCCCCCTCTAACTCCTAGAAGCCTCCCTTTGGGCAGAAATCTTCCCAAGGAAGCCTTTGGCTCAAATCAAAAAGAGTTACCCGATTTTGAGGTAATGTCTTTTCTACTGTTGTTTTGTTTTATTTTTCTTCGCCAATCCCCTAAACTCTTTTTATTCACTTCTTTTGTAACAAAAACAGTATCCTAAATATACTAGGATTTTTTTATAATAATTATTATAGCTACACTTACACACACCTACATCTAATGGTTAAAGAACATACGGTTTCTGTGGATGGCGAATTTCTGCCTCACGAAACGATGATTGTTCAACACTCATATAACACCTTAAAAGGTGGCCATTAAGATGTCACTATTTTTATATATGATATATAATATGTTTCTGTTTTACTTATGTTTCTGTATTTCTCATTTATGGCATACTTTATGATTTCCATTATGGGTAAAACGCGATAATTTCATTTTAGGAAGTGCGGACTACCGCCCCCTCAAAGTGATTTGAATCGTTAATGCCATATGTGGGATGTATAAAGGATGGAGTAAATGGTATTATGCACTATATTATACTGAAATTATATTATACATTTATATCATTATGATTTTTTTCCATTAAATATGAAATTGAAATGAAAGTAGCGTTCATGCGTACGTACGGCTTACCGTCTCCATGAACGGTGCATTTCATTTCTTACCTCTAAATGTTACGTAATATTATAAATGAGTGTATATATTGGATATATAAGATATATATGACATCTAAATCATGAATATAATTCTGGAGATAATGGATATTCTACCACATAAACAACTTGTAATTATAAGAAGTTTATTGTTGACTCAAGTACCAAAGATCGACAAAACAACCGTTATTAACTTAAATAATTACATAATGTTCATATCATTGTAATAAGTGATATAATAAGGATAATGAAAATGAAAATGGTTCTTAATAAGTTATATATTAACTCTAGTTTATTATTCAGGAGGTTAAAGAACGGTTGAGTCAAGTCAGACACGAGGTAAGGGAATTTCATAACCCAACTTCCATTCTTTGGGTTAATCTCCTACTTTCAAATTATGTCATGATATTATTATGTCTTATTTTGTATTCTTTATGTGTACCTATAGTGAATACACATAATAGATCTATTTTATTTTGGAAATGATCTTTTAAAGGACTTCGTCTCAATCTCCTTTCATTGAATCATATTTGGTTTTATACACAACATTCTTTTATACGGTTTATAAACCCCTTTAACTTTTACATTTATTCAAAAGGAATCTTTTTTATACGAAGTGTTTTACTAAACGACAAAAAGGGAATGTTTTTATTTCCGTACATATGCGGCAACAATGACTTCTCCGCCGCCGTGACCATTATTTGAGTTTCGGCTTCCTCTACAAGCCATCACTTTTTTTTAATGAAAAATAAATACAAAGTTTTAAATTTCTTTTATTTTGGTATTGAAAATGGTTTTGAAAGTGTTTTTATTATATCAATGTGTGGTATTGAAATATTGTGATTGAAATGTGTAAATGTTATGTTTCATTTATGCATGTTTCATGTGATACGATTATGTTATGGTTTATGATATGTTTAAACCTATTCATATGAGGAATGCATTGGACTTAATAAGTGACGGGTGGAGCCCGCTATAGCTCGTCGATGCATCGACAGGTCTCATGAGACAAACTAGTGTCTTGGCACGAGGCATTGACAAAATCTTATTTGTGGTCTCGGCACGAGGCCTTGACTACGTGGTTATGATAGTCTGGCATTATGCATTCCATCATTATGAAAGTGGTTAATGATATTTCATGTGATTATTCGACCAGTAGAATATCCATGTGAAGAAGTAAATGGCATTATCTCATTTTACTTTTGCCATATTATGTTGATGTTCAAGTTTAAAAGGCTTTTGTTTTAGTTATACATTCCCTTAAATGTTTATGTTTATTTATGAAGGCTTCCGCAATATTGTTATCCTTACTGAGCATCTGAGCTCACCCCTTTCAATGTTTTAATATTTTCCAGGATGTGAAGAAGTATTTTATGAATGACCTGCAGGGATTCTCAAAAGAGGATATGAGAGTGGACTATGGAGACTTTCTTATTGTAGTTTTTCACTTTATGATGTAATGTAACGTTTACGAATGTATCTAGTGTTTCCAAGGCTACTAAACTAATCGGTCTTTCGAGACTTGATCTTTTGTGATCATGACAATGTTACGAAGTAATGCACCGACTCTGGGTAGCTGGGGTCGGGGCGTTACAGTTGGTATCAGAGGCAGTTTAGTACTAACCATGGAAGCTAGATTTAAATAAACTCTGATTAGAGCACATAGCCCAAAGATAGACTTTGAGGATTAGTATAGAAGAACTTCCTAGAATTTTGGTATTATAGAGATTTTGTGAGTTTTCCGAGCAATACATCCCTATCTGGATACGAGCAGGTAGAGGCAGCTCTGGCACAGATGTACCTAGGGGTAAAACCCGAAAACACCACTTTAAGCTAGACTCGAACGGGAACTGGTGCACGACAACGGGCCTTGCTGCACTCTTGGTTACGACACTCCCGGTGGATATGCTTAGGATAATTCTCATTTTATTTACAAACCACTATGAAGGGTTATGAGTATATACTTCCTCAAAGAAAACATTTATTTTTATGATTATGGATTATATCCATAAATAGCTCAATTTATGTAAAGTGTTTTACAAGTATGGAATTATGTATTTTGATTCATAAACTAATCTAGTTTATGCCATTGTTTAAAAATGGCGCCTAGTGGAAGGAATGGAAACCGTATCAATGGACGAACTCCATGTAGGGATTGTCATCCTAATCAAGATAATTATTGTGGATCTGGAGATACAATTGGTGCTGATCAACTTATTACCATACTGGGACAACTCACTCAGGTTATGAATAATAACCTTACTCGTATGGAGCACCCTGATCCGCAACGTGGAGGATCAATGCTAGATCGTTTCATGAGGCAACAACCACCAACCTTCAATGGGAGTACAAATCCTATAGTAGCTGAGCAATGGATAAATTACTTAGAGAAAATATTCCATGCCTTGGGGAGTAGTGAAAGGGAGAAGGTTTTCATGGCAGTTTACCGCCTCACTGGAGATGCCGATCAGTGGTGGTCGCTGATTCAAAACACAAAGGAAGATGATAAAGTATCGAATATGGAATGGAGGGAGTTCAAAGAGATTTTCTTAGAAAAATACTTTCCTCGTGACCATCGAGCAGATATGGAAAGGCAATTTCTGAGTTTGAGGAAGAAGGAGGATGAGAATATCGCAAAGTATGAGGCTAACTTTACAAGGTTAGCGAGGCAGGCTTCCGATTATATACGTAACCCAAGGAGTAAGATTGATCATTTCTTTGATGGGTTAAAAACATTTCTCCGTCGAGCTTTAGTATCACAATCCTTCTCATCATACGAAGATATTGTCTCGTGTGCTATCAAGACAAAAAAGGAATTCTCTAAGTCTTATGACAACAAAGTAAAGCAAGAGAAGAAGAGAACGGTGGAACAAGAGACAGATAAAGGGAAAAATGGAAAGAAGGATTTTCCATTATGTGATAATTGTGGGAAGAATCACCCTGGTACTTGCCTAAAAGGAATGGGAGTTTGTTATAAATGTGGAGAAAAGGGTCACCAGGCTCGTGATTGCAAGGAAAAGAAAGAGGATATCAAAGTTGAATGCTATAATTGTAGAGAAATGGGTCATTATGCAAATGAATGTCCTAAGCATCAGGGAAACTTACCTCAGAAAAGGCCAAGGGATCAAGGACAATCTTATGTTGTTACTACAGTTGAAGTAGAATAACTAATGTATTGGTGCTTTTGGACTCATGGATTATATTTTGGTTATTAGAATAATGTGATATATATATATAAGGATTGTACTGCAGTACTTGTTGATTTCAGTAAGGTTTTAATATGATGAAGGTAATTATATTTTTAGTATGTGACAATAAGAGAAACTTTACTTTTTTTTGGGGAATCTGATAAATAGATTTTGGAATTAAGAGACCTTTTAGAGAAAGTCTGGATAGAGGTATTTTGGATAACTATAAAGGTTGGAGTGGATTAAGTTGATCTTTGGACAGTATTGTTTAAGGTTAAAAAATTTATGAAGATTATTTTTGGAATATTATGATACTATAGTTTTAGGAAAAGGACAACCTGCAGGGTGGGGCATAACCCGTCGCGTCGGACAAAGATGCAGGAATCGAACCCACAACCATAGTGTGACAGGCCTTTATTTCCTACCACTAGCCTACAGGAAGTCCCTGGTTATTACAAAATAATTTTACTAATCTAAATGGTATGAGTTATCATTTGGAACCTTATACAATTAGGATAAGTATAATATTTTTGTGTTCTATTATCTTTTTGAGTGAAAGGTGAGTTGAAGGTTGAAACTCTAATTCTCAAGCATAAATATATATATACCTATCTGTTATTCAATGAATAAATTAATTCTTAAACTTTAGTAAAGGGATATTAAAAAAATGTGTTATCCTAATACCTTATGTCTTGTTGAACTGATGATATTTTAAATCAACATAGATTGAAGGCTTTGAGGCCCTCAATTTGACAGTTGATTGTGATTGATGACCTCAATCACTCCCTACAAATATTTACATTTTTCCTCCAATTATATGTCTTTAATTTCCACCAATGTTCTCCTAATCGAGATCATAATTGGGTGGTGAATTTTTCATTTCCCTTTCCCTCTTATTAAGGCTAAATTTTATTAATCTTATTTCCGATGTGGGTTTTCCTCAAAGGTATTTTCTCTTTTCAACCTTTTATTTTCAAAGAAAAATTTCAAATTGTGAGGACCCAATTTATTGAAGTAGGGGAGAATGTAACACCCCAAGCTTCCACGATACGCTTCTCATTCAATAATGCAATAGCTTGCATTGTACGCAACTTCGAGTTCTAAAACATCGCGACTAATCAAAGTAGTCTTTATGAATAGTAATAACCACTCTTTAAAAATTATAGAAATTTTATATTTCAAAATGGACTTCATTTTTGTATTCGTAATATCGAAATTATCCAAAGTTGAATTTTTTGTAATTTTCTGAGAACTTCCAATTTTTATGAATAGTGAAACTTACTTAAAAACAACTTTTTTAATCAAAATAATTTATAGTGATAAATTATACTATTTAGTGGTTTTAAAGTATAATTAGAATATATTTTTACCATTTTATCCAAAGGTGGCCATTAGAATTAATTTAACATTGAAATTGGACATAAACAATTGCCAATCTTTTGTATAAATTGTTTCTTAAAAACACGCTATTTGTTGTAACAGCGGGAATTAATTATAAAATTAATTAATGAAACTTATATGTTTGGAATTTTGTAAAATAGACATTATTTTTGAATTCTGAATATCAATTATAGCTTAGGGTGAAATTTTGGCATTGTTCTGAAAAACATCAATTTTTGATGAATAGTGAAACCACTAAGTGGTAGTTAAATAACTGATTTTTCGTTTAAATGAAATATTACCACTTCTGTGATTTTATTTTCAAAAATCTGACATACATGGTTTTAATTAAGAAGAAAAATTTGGTTCAATGAGATTAAAATAATTTTTTGGTGAATAGTAACTTTTAAGTTCTTAATCGCGATTAGAGGTAATTAGTGTAGTTTAAGGTAAAAACAATGTTTTAATAATATGATATGAGCTTGACACTTGTCCTACTCCTATTGGATGAGTCATGGCAGACCAAGACAACCCATGGGTCAACTTGGGGACCCCATGGAGCCACTTTGGTTGGAAAATGACATTAATATATATTTATTTAATGTTAAAATTAAATTGACACAAACATGAGTTGTTTTACTAAAACAATTTTTAAGTGGGGTTACACTAGTCAAAATTTTGACTATAAATATTATTTAGAAAGATAAAAAGATTTTCTACATCATAGTATTTGTTTTTTAATTTTTAGACATTAAATAAATTAAATTATTTATGACATCATTATGATGCAGCGATGACCTCATTATTTAACGATTTTAATAAAATGAAAAGATAATGTAAACTCCAAGGCATACACTTGTCCAAAGACTATTGGATGGGTAGATTTCGAACCCTTATCACCTTAGCCACGAATTATATAAGTTTGGGACCTTTAGAATCCGAAAATCATTGTGTAATAATGTAACATTTCAATCTTTCCAAAAGAGCCCCTCCTCTCCACTTATAAAAGGCCCCCACCTCTCCCACCTTATTCACACCTTCAAGCCATTTGGCTCGGCCAAACTCTGCCCAAATACTCTCCCAACACCCCCCTCTAACTCCTAGAAGCCTACCTTTGGGCAGAACTCTTCCCAAGGAAGCCTTTGGCTCAAATCAAAAAGAGTTACCCGATTTTGAGGTAATGTCTTCTCTAATGTTGTTTTGTTTTATTTTTCTTCTCCAATCCCCTAAACTCTTTTTATTCATTTATTTTGTAACAACACCAGTATCCTAAATATACTAGGATGTTGTTATAATAAGTATTCTAGCTACACTTACACACACCTACATCTAATGGTTAAAGAACATACGGTTTCTGTGGATGGCGAATTTCTGCCTCACGAAATGATGATTGTTCAACACTCATATAACACCTTAAAAGGTGGCCATTAAGATGTCACTATTTTTATATATGACATATAATATGTTTCTGTTTTAATTATTCTTATGTATTTCTCATTTATGGCATACATTATGATTTCCATTATGGGTAAAACGCGATAATTTCATTTTAGGAAGTGCGGACTACCGCCCCCTCAAAGTGATTTGAATCGTTAATGCCATATGTGGGATGTATAAAGGATGGAGTAAATGGTATTATGCACTATATTATACTGGAATTATATTATACATTTATATCATTATGATTTTGTTCCATTAAATATGAAATTGAAATGAAAGTAGCGTTCATGCGTACGTACGGCTTACCGTCTCCATGAACGGTGCATTTCATTTCTTACCTCTAAATGTTACGTAATATTATAAATGAGTGTATATACTGGATATATAAGATATATATGACATCTAAATCATGAATATAATTCTGGAGATAATGGATATTCTACCACATAAACAACTTGTAATTATAAGAAGTTTATTGTTGACTCAAGTACCAAAGATCGTCAAAACAACCGTTATTAACTTAAATAATTACATAATGTTCATATCATTGTAATAAGTGATATAATAAGGATAATGAAATTGAAAATGGTTCTTAATAAGGTATATATTAACTCTAGTTTATTATTCAGGAGGTTAAAGAACGGTTGAGTCAAGTCAGACACGAGGTAAGGGAATTTCATAACCCAACTTCCATTCTTTGGGTTAATCTCCTACTTTCAAATTATGTCATGATATTATTATGTCTTATTTTGTATTCTTTATGTGTACCTATAGTGAATACACATAATAGATCTATTTTATTTTGGAAATGATCTTTTTAAGGACTTCGTCTCAATCTCCTTGCATTGAGGCATATTTGGTTTTATACACAACATTCTTTTATACGGTTTATAAACCCCTTTGACTTTTACATTTATTCAAAAGGAATCTTTTTTATACGAAGTGTTTTACTAAACGACAAAAAGGGAATGTTTTTCTTTCCGTACATATGCGGCGACAATGACTTCTCCGCCGCCGTGACCATTATTTGAGTTTCGTCTTCCTCTACAAGCCATCTCTTTTTTTTAATGAAAAATAAATACAAAGTTTTAACTTTCTTTTATTTTGGTATTGAAAATGGTTTTGAAAGCGTTTTTATTATATCAATGTATTGTATTGAAATATTTTTATTGAAATGTGGAAATGTTATGTTTCATTTATTCATGTTTCATGTGATACGATTATGTTATAGTTTATGATATGTTTAAACCTATTCATATGAGGAATGTATTGGACTTAATAAGTGACGGGTGGAGCCCGCTGTAGCTCCTCGATGCATCGACAGGTCTCATGAGACAAACTAGTGTCTTGGCACGAGGCCTTGACAAAATCTTATTTGTGGTCTTGGCACGAGGCCTTGACTACGTGGTTATGATAGTCTGGCATTATGCATTCCATCATTATGAGAGTGGTTAATGATATTTCATGTGATTATTCGACCAGTAGAATATCCATGTGAAGAAGTAAATGGCATTATCTCATTTTACTTTTGCCATATTATGTTGATGTTCAAGTTTAAAAGGCTTTTTTTTAGTTATACATTGCCTTAAATGTTTATGTTTATTTATGAAGGCTTCCGCAATATTGTTATCCTTACTGAGCATCTGAGCTCACCCCTTTCAATGTTTTAATATTTTCCAGGATGTGAAGAAGTATTTTATGAATGACCTGCAGGGATTCTCAGAAGAGGATATGAGAGTGGACTATGGAGACTTTGTTATTGTATTTTTTCACTTTATGATGTAATGTAACGTTTACGAATGTATCTAGTGTTTCCAAGGCTACTAAACTAATCGGTCTTTCGAGACTTGATCTCTTGTGATCATGCCAATGTTACGAAGTAATGCACCGACTCTGGGTAGCTGGGGTCGGGGCGTTACACATTCTCTTGAATTTTGGTTTCTTTCAGATTCAATTGGGTTTGGATTCTTGTTTGTTCTATTATTTGGCTAGGTGACTTTCTGGCGGTAAGAAGTGTTTGTGGTGGAGATAATTGTCACACCCGACTTTCTTATTTATTTTTATTTTGTTATTTTTGGGCTCCATATTCTCGCGTCAATGATGGGGTTGTGTCCCAGTTTAATATTTCTGAAATTTAATGTTTTTGGTGGGTTTCAGACCCATGCACATGCACCGCATTGTTAGTAGTCACCGTATGGTCGCCCCATATGCTTGTGTGAGTTCCCAAGCAGACTGTGTTGAGGCACACAATTTGTGTTCACATTTTTTTGAGTCGTGTGATGAGCGTGATGGTACCCAGTTTTCAGATTTTTATAATTAAATGGATTATGTTTTAAAAATAATGTGTGTTATTAATAATAATATTATGTTATTATTATTATTATTATTATTATTATTATTATTATTGTTCTGGTATTATTATTATTATTCTATTATTACTATCATTATTATTATAATAATAGTAATTAATATTAATATTATTATTATTATTGTTGTTGTTGTTCTGGTATTATTATTATATTATTATTAATGTTATTATAATTGTTTTTATTATTATTATAAAATGAGAAATAATCATGAAAACCTAATCTACCTAGCACCCTCCCCTTTCCCCCTTACACTCATAGCGCACCAGGCCTCCCTCCTTTGGCCTCCTCTCACGCGGTTGCCTCCTCACCGCTAGACCCTCACGCCACTCTCCCCCTTGCCTCGTGTTTCCCTACTTGGTTCTCCCCTCGCCCAGCCAACCGGCCTCCACACCGGTTGCCACCTCTCGTGCCAACCCTCTCCCACTCCGGCCATGTCGCTCCTCTAGTTGGGATCCTCACCCCATTGCTCGCCTCCTTCATCCTTGCACCGACCTGCCTCCTTGCTCACCCCCTACAGCTCGCCCATCAACCCAGCCGACCTCCCATCCCGATAGCTCCACCCCCCAGCCTGTAGAGAGACCTGCCATCACGAGCCGCCTCCCTATGCAGAATCCAATAGACCTCTCACCCCGTACCATGTTTCGGGCTCCTTGATGCTGTCCTACCCTCATCTCATGCCTTCCGACCCATCTCTTTCCCCCAAACCGGCCGCACGCCCTTCTCGGCCACACACTCCCTGCTTGTGACCTTTCTCGTGCCCCGTAGCTCCTTAATGTCCTTCCGAGGAAGAAGAGATAGCTCCGTCAGCTCCCATTCAATATTTGATCATGTGGAAATCCTCCAACAGAGTCAATATAGGTTCTTTCTACTCTGAATGTTTATTTATCCCCTTCTGGTAGTTTTCCAGCAGCTACTGTTCATGTTCTGGAGTTTGATTTTGAGTCTATGCAATCGATTCCCATTATTATAGTTTTTTCATGAATCGTGAAGGTGTGGTTGAGGTGAAAACGAATATTCTCATCTGTTTGAGGTTGTTGTCACCTTTCGCCTTGGTTCCAAGGTAAGGGCTGACACCTGCCACATGTTTTCACTCAGTTTATATTTAATAAGATGGGAATTTTAAGGGTCCTATAATTTTAATTTTAGTGAATTGAGCTTTTCTGCATGTTTTTGGGTGTGAGATTCCCTTCAACCATGACATCCATGTAGGATTCCCTATGCATTAGGCTTTAAATTAATGAATTATTTATTTCTTGTTTTTCACATTTTTATTAAATGCTTGTTAGTAATTTGGGGATTTATGAATAATTGCTTGTTGTGAAATAAGTAATACCCTTTCTATTTGAATTGCATGGAGTTGTTTTATTAAATATTCTTACTAAGTGTTTGATAAAATGCCCCTTTGGACCTTGAAATAGCTCTTCAGATTTAATGTGGTGAATTCAGTTTCTTCAATGGGTTTCCAAGTGCGTCTGGTTTTCAACGTAATGGAGTGTGTTGCTTCTTTTGGAAATGATTTAGTTTTAAATGATTATTTAATGACCATTTGTCTTGGTTTATGTAAAATGAAGTTTGGATTTTCTTTGCTAATGTTTTTCTAAATGATTTGATAAATGCTAGAGTGTTGCATATGTAAAGGGCTGGTTGGAAGTTTTGAATAGTTAATTGGGAAAACCCCTCCTTTGTTTGGTCTCTTGCCATATCATTTGATCATGATATGGGAGTGTCCTAGGTATAGTACCTTCCATGTATAATTATTATATTAAAGAAAAGACTACCCTTGAGGTTTCTGGGGTGGTGTTGAGTTGTGTGGTGTGTTCAGTAGTATATATGTGGCATGTTATTTGAAATGTATGGAACCATTTCTTGAGAACTACAAATGGGAATCTAGCATGGAAAAGAGTTTTAATGAGAATGATTGATGCACTAGTTTAGATTACTCACTATCTAGTGGCCCATAACAGATCAATGTTTTTTTATTGTTGCTATTGGATTAAGCCCCTCATCCAGGCCAAGTAGGGCGATGGTCAATCGTTAGGGCATTAAGATGTCATCGAGAGTAGGAATGCCTTCAGGATGAGTCACTTGAATAAGTAAGTTCTGGTTCTCCTATGAGTTTCCAGGATTTCCCATGTTCATTTTACAATAGTATAGTTATTATTGTTTCCCTCTTTAAATGTAGGGATGCCCATTGTTCTTATTTTTGATTTTTTCATGAAAAATTGTAAATGTGTGGTTTCTAAAGATCTTTTCAAGAAAAATTTTTTAAATGAACAACCGCTCATTCCTTTGAAACTATCATAAAAAATGAATGATTACTTTTTTACCTCTATTTATTTCCTCCTCGTGTATCATATTTTGACCTTGAGGGAAATGAATTGTGATTGTGATTTTTTACCCGAAAAATGAAACATGAAAAAAATTCAATATTTATAGATTTTATTTCAAATGTTAAAGAAATGATTTAATTATTTTAATAATATGTATTGGGAATATATTAGTTGGACATACCTAATGAGTTTTAATATTAACGACTATAGTGTTTTCATGTTTTTTGATTTACCTGCAGACTCCATTTCTGGTTTTGATCTCTTTGACCAACATTTGGTTCAGTAACAGAGAGTATCCCATGGGGTTACGTTGAGTTTTAGATGTTGATAGGTTAGTCGTGTTGTTGATCGTCCTTTACTTTTATTTACGTTAATTTATTTTGTGATGTTTTATTTTTTTCTACTGTTTAGTTTATTGGTCTTTATAAAGAAATCATTCCAAATGATGAAATTTTGATTCCTGGTAAAAGTTTCTAGCCCATATGGATCAATATTTCCCTTTAGTAAATGTAATAGACCAGCTTAGGTGATCTGTTCAGGGTCTACCTATGTTGGTTTGTGACATAAGGTATTTGTTCTATTGAGTCCCATGGTTGGATTTGTGTTAATAGTCATTTATAGATGAGTAATCATATATTTGATAATTAAAGTGTGGTTGTTTTCTAATTGAGGGACGTTATTACTTTCATAAGAAAAATTTTATAATAACATTAATATATTATTTTATTGTATATTTTCACCCCACAACATTGATAGGGATATAAAAAATATAATATATTTTTTAAATTGTAATTCCAAATTAACATATTTTTATTTCATATGTAAATATTTAAGTGAATGTTATTTCTCGATATATATAAATCTTATAAGTTTTTTTAATTATTGAAAAATTTAAATATTTGATGTTCACTTTCATTATAATGATTTTTAAAAAACATAATTTCATGAACATTTTTTCATTATAAATGGATTAAGGGTTCAATTACTGCATTGAGTTGTTTTTTATTTTCTAATTGTTTTTCATGCGAAACCCCAATTTTTATAGAAGATATCCTATTTTAGAGGTACCTCATGAGTTAATTTTATATAGGAAACCACATAATAGGGAAGGTATTGTGATTTTGTAGAGATCAAAAGTTGAGGGTGTTATGTGTCTGATATATTTTTCCTTGATTTCAATAATCCATATAAAGGAGAATGTGGATTCATTGAGTGGTTTTGTTGATACTAGGGATTAGTGGGAAGAATTATTTTGTGGGTTGGTGTTTGTTCAAAAGGTATCTCAAAATGATGTATGAGTTTTCATGATTTTTTAATCCATATGGCCATGGTTATGATTCTCAGGGATGAGAATCAATTGAGATGTATTGTGGTGCTATGATTGATAAATTAAATTTCATTTAGAATGTATGTTTTATGTTTTATTTTTTTATCATTGAACATTATAAATAACGTAAGTTATTTATAAATACCTCACATGTTTGAATAAGATAATTATAATTTCTCACAACATTGTTAAATCACATTTGATTCTATTTTCATTCAGTGTATAATATTATTTTCTAAAGGATTATATAATCACAGTGTTTTGTAAATTTTTTAAAATTTATTATTTGTTACTCAGCATAAATTCTTAATAGTTTTTTCAATTTCATATAAAATTTATCAAAGCCCAAAGGTTCAAAAAATCCATATGATTTCATCATAGTAGTTTGATTTCATCAATTTCATATGATTTCAAACAAAGTCAAAAGATTTCAAATGATATCATATGATTTCATTAAAAGTAATATGTAATTTAAAATGTATTATAATACAGTTTTTCAAAATAATATGATTTCAAGAAATTCATATGATTTTATTATATTAATAATATTTTTTCATAGACTTGTAAAAAACGTTTTTAAATTTAGAAAAATTGATTTCAGACATTTACATGTACAATTTTTTTATTTTTAGGCCATTCTAGTACACTGTTTTCTTTTAGTTTTAATGTTATGAATTGCTATAAAATTATATGATTTATTTCAACTATTTTATCTATATATACATATAAATATATATATTTATATATATTAATTATAATATTCAATGTGATTTGGAATTTTATGGAAGGATAAGTATGGAAATAGTTTTTCATAATATACATGATATTTCCAAGAATATAAATATATTTAACCACGATAATTTTATTTTTTATAGTGTCTAATTGTGATTAGTTCCTAATAAACAACCATATAATCAGAAAAAACATGAATTCAATGACCATGGTATTAGTAATTAAAATTTTGATTGTGAAAACATAGAAAAACACAATGAAGTCTATAATATTCAAGTGTGACATGAGATAGAAAAATTTTGAGATATGATTGTGTCAAAACATTTCTAATGTTAATTCCATTCCTAAGATCATAATAAGGGAACTTCTATATTTTATAATTTTTAAATAAATTTTTCAATGATGAATGAAATTTCATCATCTTTTAAATTTTGATATTTGTTCACTCTTTTTTTATTCATAGTATTTATTATTTTTTTATGTTAGTGTTTAAAAATTAATTTTATTATTTTCGAAACAAACATAATGTATGGAAATTTATATATCTCCAAAACAAATGGAACACTTATAGGTTATATATATTGAATCAAATGTAGAATTACATCATTATTACATGCATTGAAGAAATATGGTTTTATGTTGGGTTATTCCTCCATGTGATAAAAATGGTAGTATTTGTAAAAGTTCATCAAACCAATGAAATGTGAGGTTGTTATAGTGAATTCCACTTCTCTCAATGAGAAGTGGTGATTAAAGTGTACATATTGGATAGTTCAGATCTGATCTATTATAAAATTCTCACTAATTTAATTATCTATTTATTTTTATTTTTAACATCATTACTATTACTATTCATATCATATTTTCTAATGTGATCATATTTTCATTTAATAATATACTCTACTTATTTTATTTGAAAATGGTAAAAATATAAATTAAACCCCCTTGTATAGAACATTTTTAAACTTAATGGGGAAAACAATTGATATTAGATATAATTCATTGTAAGGAGAGATTAGATATGTTTTTATGTTTTTTCTTATAGAAAATAAAGTGAATAATAGTTTATTACTTTTTTTATATGTTATGTTTGGTATATTATTATTTTCCTAACCAAATATTTGAGTTAATTGATAGTGAAATTTTTTTTATGATTATGTGAATGAATATAAATGATAGTTCCATACCTAAAAAAATGAATTACATTGATGTTAATGATTATTGTTATTATAAATATTAATTAAAGTAATGTCTTAGACATTTGATTATTGATCACTTTATGATCAAAATGAAACCATATAAGCTACTAGATGGTGATCTAAATACTATTTTTGATAAAAATTCAATAACCTATATTTATAATTATAACATAATGAATGTATTAGATTATTATATTAATAATAATATATTTATCAATGTCACGTATTATAATATTGATTAGTAATATTAGAGTATTCAGCATGTCAATTATGACGGATTAAAAAATATTCAATGAATAATATTAAAAAAACTATATATATAGTATCAATAATTTAGAAAAAGGGAAGAAAAAACTATCAGTAAAATGTTTAACAGACACATTAGTACCATCAATAGTCTGATTTTGATTAGAAAAAGTCTTCATAATACTGTATTGGTTGAGAGGGTGTAGGAATTAGTACTAAAACCAGTGGCTTGAATTTAAAGTTATGATAGATGATAAAATGATATTTAAGGATAAAAAATTAGATAAACAAATTGGATAGTAGTTATAGTATGATGTTGTGATAAAGAACAATGTAAGTGATGAAATATCTAAAAATTGATATTGCATTCAAATAAAATGTAATTATTTCTTCTAACTCTTCAAATTCCAAATATCACTAAATTGAAAAGGTGAAATGGGAAACATAAAAAGATGTACTTACAACCTGATAATAATAATAATGTATTCAATAACTGTTTCAAAACAAAAAATAATCAGGAATGAATGAATAGAAACACTATTAATAATAATGAGGTTTTAGATCTATAATTAAATGAGTGCATCAAAATTACATATTAATCCATAGTTTTTTATTTTAAAACATATTAGAAAATAAACGATCATTAGAGTGAAGAAAAAGTGATCAATGATTTGTGAATGAAGAAATAATAATATTTCTAATATGAGTAATGATTTAAAATGTTAAAATTATATTATGAACTTTTAATTAATGGATACATGTTCTAAGATACCGTAAATACATTTAAGGTATTATTAAATCCTTATTGTTTTTATATTATTACTAAAAATTAATATACTTTTAATTTAGTTTTGGTATGATTTTAATTCTTAAAATTCAAATGTTATAGAGATATTTAATGAAATTAATAAATTATTACTTTATGATCAATTTTATTTGTTATATAAATAATTAGAAGGGAAAAAATAAAATTGTTAAAAAAATAAATTCAAATATGAATGTGAACATTTTAATTTGTAGACTTTTATGAATAAATAAAATGAAAAGGAATTTTTTATGATGTATTAAAATTTAGAATGGAAAATATGAGACATTAAAAAATGAATGATATAATTAAATAAATTTATTCTTAGAATAATATAGATGAATAAATGAAATTTAACAAGCTTATTCATGATATGACTCTAATAGAAAAATAATGTAGAAAAGAAAAAATCATAAAATAAAATACTAAAATATATTATCTAATTTTTAAATGTAAATGTATGTAATGATTTAAAATCATCCTAAAAAGAAAATGGATGTATAAAAGCTACTACTATTAGTTTAGAGGAAAAAATATACTTTTGTCCTAGGAAAGGGAAAATATGAAAATATGACATCAATGATGAATAAAAATAATTATTTTTATAGTAATAAATTATCAATGATCAATAATAAATTATTCATTAAATGATAAAATGGATGTGTTTTATGTTAAAACAAATGTTGGTGTATAATGTAGGGACCTTTTTCAAATGACAATAATTGAAGATTTACATAATATTTTGGACAGAAAAAACTTTTATTTACAAAACAATATTTTAACGATTACCTAGGAAATATTTTTTGAAGTATGTTTAGATTATTATGAGTTTGAATACTAATCCTACTTATCACAATATAGTTTTGGTAAAAAACAAATCACATTATTTTTAGTAAATCACCCTTTCAAGGATTCAAATTTCATAGTACATAGAAATTTATAGTCCAAACACATGGATTGTGAAATTTCTAATTTTTTATTTTCTAATTAATTTTATAGAGGTTATGTTTGTTTCCTAGAAGATACTAAAATAAATAGTAATGTTTTTTTGAAGTATTATTTTCTAATACATATATCTTTTTAAGGATATGTATATTAAGTGTATAAAACAAATTATCATTGTTTTGTGACGATAGAATAAATGTAGAATTTGAAATTGATAGGTGTATAGTTTTTAAGAATGAAACATTCTTAATTTATTCAAATATAATGTAAAATAAATTTTAATGGGATTATTATAGTATAACTATATAAAATATTATTTTTTCAAATTATAGAGGAATACATGATATCTTATGTAATATAAGGGTTGAAAATGATGAATTTGGGATATTTCATATATCATCGAATAATTTACATACTCTGTATCATTCCAAATTTAATGTTTGTAAATTTTTTATATATGATTATTGAATAAAAGTTTAGAATAAAATGGAATTTTTTAAATATATAAATTATTTTAAATATGATATACTTGTTTATCCTTTACATCTTTATTTATATGTTACATTTCAAATTACTTGTTTAGGTGGAAAAAATTATGTGTTTGTAATTGATTATAATTATAACATATTCACAGAGACCTATTTTATGGATCATAAAAGTGAAATTTAACATAGATTTATTTCAATTTTAAAGTAGGTTAAAAATAAAAAAATTATTCAATAATGTCTAATTGGATTGATAGTGGTTGGGAATTTGTAAATATATAATATAAAAAGGTTTTATTATGAATTTAACTAAACAACATGTTGAGATATATTACACCTTGATTTTTGTCTTTCTAAATTTTTGTTTGATTAATTATTTTTATGGGTGTACTCTTAATAAACATTTTGATGGTTCTATATGGGTTTATAGGATTTTAAGGAGGTAAAATATTTAATCATGTTTTGGTAAAACTATAAAATTCTCCACTACAAACCATTTGACCTATTAAATAAAGAATATAGATAATAAACAGTTTTATATAACTATGTTTGAACCCCTACTAAACCATGTAACATTTAATAGATAAAAAATCGTTGGTGTAAAATGATTCAAAAAACTATGTGTCCGAAACATGCAGGTTCCATGAAGAGGTAGTGAGACCTTCACGGTTGGATCAGAGTTTGGTAAATCATGTGACTAAATCATGGAATGGGTTTAATTAATCCAAAAATAATAATTTTGGACCAAAACAAGCTAGAAACCTCCCATTTTACATCTTATATCCAAGGATCTAGAACCAAAGGAAACCATTAAATGTTCCCTAAACACGACAACGTATATTGTAGTGGATTTGGCTTCCTAAAACAATGAGAATTCATGTTAAGAGTGAATTATCCATCCAATATTAACGTTTCATCTAGATATCATCTCCTCTTCATATAAGGAATCATATATTATGGCTATGAAATATAGATCGTTAGGTTTCATTGTGTTCTAATATAAAATTCATGAAATGGTGATGGATAGATAGTTGGATATGGAGAATTATCATCTATTCACAGAATAGGAATTTGGCCAAAAATTTGGGCCTACGGGATATGTAATGGGATACACGCCCACTGGCCCTTCGGGCTATGTAATGGGTCTCCCTCTACCCAGTTAAAAGAGGTCCTTACTTTTCGTTATTAATAAAAACAAGGCTTCGGCCCCAACCTTGAAAAAAAATTAAATAGATATATATTAACATTTGGTGGAGAATGTTAATGGATAGGCTGATATTCCTCTTACACCATTTTATTCTCCCTTTGAATATTTATTCTACAATCATTGATGTAATGAATTATTATTGGATGTATGTATAATTTTTATGCAGATCTGGTTTAGTGATGGCTTTTAGCAATTAACATCAATGCACCAGAGGATGGAAGCCCTTACCATATAAGTCCTTTGAATTAAGTTGCTTATCAACATTGGATTATGAGTTAGGGTTTATCCATGAGAACCATTATGTGATATTATATGCTTGGCATTTTCATATATTGTGCATTAGTATCCAATGAGGACTTCATATTATATGCTTTAGTTATGGATTTTTATGTTATTCCCTATTTCGTGTGAATTTTTTCATGGGGAGGTTTGTATCTGTTATCAATGTGATAGGTGGGATATTAATGCAATTATTATCCCCTATATGTAGAGCATGTACTAGTATTATGTATGATAATAATGATAATGGAACCTCGAGACTGCGTATGGGTTTTATGTCCATGTTACCTAACTTGAGATAAAGGATTTTGTATAGAGTCCATGCTCCCTATCTAGAGGATGAAGATGGGGGTAAAATGAAATTGTTCCCTATCCGAAGATAGATCGTGGGTTGAAATTACCTTACTTCCTACCTAGTATATATAGAGTATGGAAACCATATGGACTAACCCAAGGTGAGTTAGTGGTATGGAAAGGTTATTTCATAAAATATTTCTTTTATAATATTTTCCTTGATTTGATATAAGTTTTGTCCTTAGAACATAATAAAATATGTGATGATGTTTGAAACATTTCTTCAATGAAGGATTTGAAGCATGTATGATCAAGGCTGACGAGTGTCTTTTTAGTTCATAATTTTCCAACATAGTTTTTGGTTTTAGGATTGTACATTTACATTCCTTCATGACACATAAATTTATATAAATGTTAAATTTTATTAAGGATATATTGGTGGTGTACAAATAGGTTCATACTCACACCCTAAATAGGAATCTTATTGTTTATAAAAAATCATAGATAGGGATATAATTATGGTAAAGGGACCTATGTTAGAGATCTTATAATTTGGGGCATAGAAGAAATAAGAAATATGATGAAAAAATATGTTTTGGTGTTTTTAGTTTATGTTATTTGGTTATCATACCTTGTTTGACGTAAAATATTAGGATTCTATTGATTTTATAACATGAAATGAATACCATTTTCATATGATGATGATGTTTTTTTAGCTTCTACTATACAATTCATAGATATTTATTTACATCTTTTTGTGATTATGGTGTATCACTACTATTTCATAGGGAATAAGCCTCCCATGAAATCATATATTCCCTCACAACTTGTTGGAATCCTCCTGAATAAGGGTAGATGGATATTGAGTAAATGTGGCACACCATCTGGTCTAAGTGATTTATACATCGCATTTCAAAGTTATATTAGTGATGATTTTAAAATTTTATATTCTTGATAGTATTGGGGAATGGTAAAATGGATATAGGATATGTGGATTATATACAGGAGATCTATGTTTGTTCAAATCCAGATAATGTGTAATGGGCCTCTAAGTAAATGGGGTATGTTATTTTTGTTATTATTCATGAATTTATAGATTTTTTCATGGATTGGATGTTATTATACAATTATGAATTTTGAGAATTTTTTGTGTTCATCCATAATTAATAGGAATATAGGGTCACATGAAATATATGTTTTTCTTAATCAGAAATATTATTCTACTTGATTAAATGTGAGAATTAATTTTATTCGCCTGTGATATATTTATAATAACATTTAAATTAATTGAACCTATGAATGATATGTTATGTTATGTGTATATAACAATGACTAATGTGTAGGTGTGGATGAATTTTATTAAACATTGGGTAGTGATGCAAAGGTTATTCCTTATAGACGTGGGTATCCTCCTGGGAAATATACTCTTGTATAAATACCTTACGTGTTCATATGATCTTCTTGACTAGTTAAAATAGAATGTTTTATATACCTTTCTATGTGTTATTTACATCATTCTGTATAATTTCACCTCAATTTAACTTATGGGAAAACATATTGAATCTGGTCACAATGCTTCTCTACCGGAAGATTCTCATGTTATTCCACAATACATGCATGGGTATGTAGTTGTGCATGCTTCCGCCACTAGTCTAGTGGTCCAAGAATTATAATGGATCTATCTAGGATTATTTTGGATATTTCCTATTCACGTTTGAGGATCTCATGGGAAAAATGTTGACTACACCTTGGATTTCCATCTTCACCATCCCCCATACATCCAGAGTACTATAGGACCCGAGGATATATATTACTTGATCGATATCATCAAGGGAGTATTTGATATTATGGAGACTATATAGGATTGAAGGGTTAATCTAACTATGTTCATGCATCAGGGACCTATGAGGAGATGATGGGGTATCAATAAATAGACTATGATATGCGAGGGACCAACATTAGAGACATTCTATGATATCTTATTTTTAGAATTGTTTCATGGAAAAACTGATTTTTTGTCAATATGAATAGTTTAAAGAGTTCCAGTATGGGATGATGTTTGTATTTTTATATTCAATTCATATTTATAGTTTCTTTTTATTGACCATCATTTTACTTGGAATGAGTTAGAGATGTACTGAATGATTAATATCATAATTTGGCTAGAGTGGCGGCATGAGGTTAGTACCATTGACTTGAAAAATTATTATGAGATACCCCACAATTCATTAATGATCGATAAGTTCCAAAAATATGTTATAGAAGAATTAATTATTTCTTTCTTTTATACACTAATGTGGATGACTCCTAGTGATGTCTTGAGTTATTTTTATGGTTGTCAGAAGAGGATGACTAAGAAGGTGTAGTATTATGAAATTAGCTAGTCAGAATAGAGAAGGTTTTATTTAATACCCTCCTTATATGGATGTGTCAATCT
Organism: Viscum album; assembly: GCA_963277665.1. Classification (NCBI taxonomy): domain Eukaryota; kingdom Viridiplantae; phylum Streptophyta; class Magnoliopsida; order Santalales; family Viscaceae; genus Viscum; species Viscum album. The sequence goes on along the minus strand of OY728138.1, from coordinate 747,146,263 downwards.
ATTATATAGTTACGGATATAGAGGACACCATCACAAGTTATTCCATAAACCGAGGATAAAGAATCGAAAATGTAAAAAATGGGGAATCTCTGGTATTTCTATTTGAGGATGGTATAATTGGGATTCCATAGGTATTCATAGAATACATGAGCTCAAATTTATGAGACTAATATGGGATGTCAGTAGTATTATTGGATTCTATAGGGGTCAGTGACTTAATCAAACTAGTGGTTTCAAAAAAAAATCACAGGACTTGTGCATGTAATGTATATTTCATAGACCTAGTTATGGTTTCTGGTGTATATGGGCTTTCAAATTTTGGAGGTACATTTCGTATTTCCTCAACACTTTCATCTACTGTGATTGATGCATGTGGTTCCCATTTATTTTTATATTCTGAATTCATTATAGGGTTAGAAATAACATTTTTTTTACCTTTTGAATTACTATCTCTTGATAATCCCTTAGTGAAGAAGGAGGGACATCTCTATAGATATAAAGAGTGTCATGTAGTAATTTTTTATCAACATTTATTATAATTTATGATCTTAGAGATCACTATCTTCGATGCGATTCTATATATGGACTGGTTGAATTGTAATCAAACAAAAACCAACTTTTATAGAAAAAATATCACTTTAAATTCTTATTGGGGAGAATTTTATTTATCTTGGTGAATGGAATGATTGAGTAGAAGAATAAGGATGAGACTGAGTTTGTTTGAAACTGTTACAGCGCAAGTAGAAGGAATGGTTCTCATGAAGTTACATGAAATAACTTCATACTCTATTCCTCTAACATTAAACTATTACCTATAAATATATATATATTATTTAATAGGACTTCTTCTTTATGGACTAGTTTAATTCATTATTGACCATTTCAAAGGAGATCAACCAACAATAGTCCTTCTGTATTATATGGAACTCTCCATTTATATTGAACTCAAGGTGTTTCTTGAGGATAAAGTGGTTAATAACATTAATAGAATGAGAAAATCCTCATGGTGTACCCTGGTTTTATTCTCAATGAATGTGGATGTGAGCCTTACAGATTGGTGTGGACAATAGAAAGATGGATCAGGTCACAATGAAGAGTAGGTACCCATTTATGAGGATTTATTAATAGATTTATTAATCCAGGGGTGCTAAATGGTTCTACAAGATTAACCTACAATTAGGATACCACAATATTTGGGTCCGATATGTGTACATTCATAAGATTTTATTTTGGAGCATTTATCGCTAGCATTAATATCATTTCATGCCTTTTGGTTTGAATAATGATCTGATTGTGTTTAGTGCTCTCATTAATAAAATATTCTATCTATATCTTGAATATTTTTTCCATTGTATATGTTAATGGTTTCTATATATAACAATGGGCCCTAGAGATACATATTAGGAAACATGTTATCTTTTTTAGTACACATCAATAACATCACCTTTATTCCATGATTCTGAAATGTCACTTTTAGATTGAATATGTGTTTTACCTTGAGCTTGTTATTTTTTTGGTGAGAATCTCAGTTGATATAAAAAAATTTGAGGTGTTTATGTCTTTTTAATTCCCTAGTATTTTTTTATATTAGGTGTTTCTAATGTTTTAATGATTACAACAGATATTTCTTCTTGTATTTACCCAATTAGAAGTTCTTATTACTGGGAATACCAAAAAGGGGTGATGTTTGAGTAGACAAATTAGTGTGAATATTCCATACTAGAGTTGAAAAGGAGATTAAAATTATCTTTAGTTTGGATCTTAACCATGTTTAGTATTGAAAATTTTTTATTATCATTTTATAGTTTTTCATTTATTATTTTTTTCTACAGAGAGATCAGATAGTTTCTTATGGCTTTCGTCAGTGGTGATTTCTTGATAAGAACTTCCCCATGCATGATATGGAATTTTTGTTGTTGTTAATTCCATGAAATTTCAATGAAAATATATTTTTGTTGGATATTTTAATTTATATGTACAATACGAGTATTAGGTATATATTCCTTCAGTGGGACTTCAATCTCATGTATTGTCATTGGGTTGAGTATTTGAACATTTTTGGAAATTGGGTAGGTTTATTCTTCACCGAAGGGAATTTTTGTTGTAGTAATTCTTAGTAAAATTATTGATTGAATGGTTTTTGGGTGAATTTTTAGATTATGGGGCAATACCATGTTCTCCCATAGTTATCATGTTTTCCATCAGGGAATTGGTAAATTCTAGATATGATATGGATTATGAGAGATTAGTGGTGTTGGAATGGTTAACACGAAATGACCTAGTTTCAAGATACACATTATATGAATACAATGCAACCTATATTCCTTGAAGGGTTACAGTTCCTACTTCCATACATGAATACATTACGAGGGAATATCACGAATCATACTGGGGAGTGAATCGATGATTAACTAAAATGTATCTTGATATTTGGTAATGATCCTGGAAGATAGTAATGAATAGGGTCAACTCTATTTTTTCCCATCATTGACTTGCCTTAAAAGGACCATGGAAGAGTAATAATGGAAAAGTGGTTTACTCTAGAATATTTTCCACCTATTTTTTCAGTGGAATGTGGTGGTGATGTAAATTTTTATTGGGATTCCCATGAAATAGAGAGGCCAATATGATAAGTGATTTGTGGATGATTAGATGATGAACATAATATATATCAAGGCATTGGTTAAGTTATAATTTTTTTTTAGAGACTACATGACATCATAACAAACATTTGTAAATGTGTTGTATAGAGACATGTTTTTACATAATGGTTTTAGAAAGGATTATAGAAGCTAATGGGGACATAATATAAGATGATTATAGTCTATCATCCATGTAGGGATTATAATTTAGATAGTATGTTCAATATTTTTAAGGATATGATTTGGGCATGAATCCAAAATTTTGGAGGATCATTATATGATCATCTTACATTTTTATAGTTTTCAAACAATAAAAGTTACTTGTATTCAATTTTACTAAAAAAATTAAAGTATATTTACGGTCATCCATGTTGTTTAATAAATTTTTGGAATATGGAATGTGAGGAACTATTATTGGTCTGAGTTTAGTACATTATTCATTTAATTTGGTTTAGTGGTTTCTAAACTATTTTGTTTGAACTCATAGTAGGAAATAGTCATACAATGAACATAGGATATTACCAATAGATTTCACCAAAGTAATCCATATTTTCTTATGGGTGTCACCTCTCTTATGGATCTAGTTATTTAAAAAGTATGGTATTTTGGAATCGTAGTATATATGACTATTTGAGATTATCATGAATGATAGATTATTGGCCCACTTTTAATATCTCCTTCCATGGAATTGATTTATTCATAACAACTTATATGTGTTTGAGCTTCAGAGTTATGAGCTATATCCTACACATGGTATCGACAATGAAGATGTTGAATTGGAACTTTATACATCCTTCATGGAACATCAAATTCACATCATGCACTAGAGAGATAAGGTTAGTATATAAAAGATAGCTCTCATTTTGTGAAATATATGGGAGCATAATCTCATCCATGAGGAGACTTGTGAATGGTAATATGATGTATCAGATAAATGGCCCAAGTTTCTCAAGAATAAACTCTAGAATAACTACTTGTGGATGGTAATTTCTTATAAGGGGATACTGAATGATTCAAGACATATTAGGTACCTTATAAATTATAATAATTTTTTTTAAATTATGCATTAATTTTGTTTATTATCTAAAGTATCAAGTACCTTCAAATAGGTTTAAAATGATTTATATGATTATAAGGGGTGAATAGTTTGATCATGGGTTGGGATAATCATGTGGTTCTCAGAAGGAAATAGTGTGAATTAATGGTGATGGGAAGTAGATGTAGCATGGTTGGTTCATGGTTTGAGATAACTGGGTGACATATCCAAGAAAACCCGTAAACTCAAAAATAAATTAAATAATAAGATTGGTTCACTGTTTACTAGACCATAAAATCAAACAATGTGGGTTCCCTTAAGAGGAAGTGAACCACACTCATTTGGTGCATGATTTAGTAAACCATGTGACTAAACCTAAAACATGGTTTTAATTAATAAAAAACTATAATTTCAATCCAAAATAGCTTTTGAACCTCCTGTTATTTTTTATATATCTAATGATATGGAACCTAGGGAATTAGGTGGATATTCCAAGTGATTCACCTCCCTTCATACTAAAATTAAAAAAGATATAGTGGCCGTATCCCATGTTACTAGAAGGTAAAATGTATTTATCCCTTTTTTTCTTCATGTTCTTAGGTATCCCATTCATTTATTAGTAAGAATTAATGATTTTGGATAATATAGCTAGTTTTATGGGTTCTAATGAAATATCATGAGGAATTATCAAATGGATGAAGGATGGAAAGTCGGATCATGAGAATTTACATCATTCCATTAAACTAATCTGGACCTACCCTTTATGATGATTCTCCTTGGGTAGATTGTTATAAATCTAAGAAAATGTTAAATTATCCCTCTTGAATATAGATTTTAGAATCCTAGTTAGGATGAATTGGTATTTTTTATAAGGATCATCAGTGTCCATATGAGGTTTGGTGATAGCTCTTGAAAATTAACATTGATGTACTTGAGGTAGTAAGTCCATAAAATATAAGTACTTTATATAGAGATGATTTTCATGATTAGAATGTGTGTACATGATTATCCATGACAACTAATATGTTATATAATATGATTTTGATTTTACTATAGTTTTCATGAGTGGATTATAAGACCTATGAAATATGTGCTCTGATTGTTCGTTTATATGTTATTCCCTATTACGTGGGAATACCTTTATTATAGAGGTTTATATCATGTATTAAAGAAGAAGGTGGGATCTTCATGGATAGATTATCCCATAATGGGTGTGAAATTTTCTATTGTAATGTGTGATAATTGTGATGATATAACCAGGTGTAAGGGAAGGGGTGTGCTCATAGTGTGGGCTATCTTGAGACAGAGGATGGGGTAAGATGACCTTCAGGGTAGTCCAAAGATAGAGGATGGAGTATGATGACCTTGTGTTTCTACCCATTGAAGATAGTGATTAAAGAGGACCATGTGGTCTAACGTAGTAGTGTCTTGAGTATAGAGACCATGTGGCCTAATCCAAGGATATGAAAAGGGTGCAACAACCCTTCGACAAGTCATGGCTCTTGACTAGGTATGTTCCTTCATATAAATCATATGTTGGACTCAATTTTGGATTAGATATGTGATGATGTATTAAAAATTTCTTCCGAAATGGCATTGAAGTAGGTATGGACAGAGCTCATTGTAGTATTGTTATCACATAAGAACTAGACATTTGGTTCATTTCATGTTTAGTAACTTCCAATCCTTTATAACATATATATTTATATATATATATATATTTATGTTGAGGACAAATTAGTGGAATTTTAATGGTTTTATACTCAATCCCTTATGGGTATCTAAATAAATATTTAGAATTCATGGATAGGGTTCTATATAAGGATAAGGGCCCCACGATGGGGAGTTGAGCTAGTGAATCTTGGAGGATGAAGGCAATATTTTGAAAAAATATATACCATACTTACAATGTTATTATATTATATTATTTTAATATCATACCTTTTTTACTTAAAATATTCTAATTCCAAGAGTTTATATTGAATTTTGTATATTTAATATGTTACATCATGACAGTCTTCCTTTAGTTTACATTTTGATGTTCTGTGATGTTTATATATACTCTATTGTGATTCTGATGTATGATAATTTTTTTTGATGGAATAGTTTCAGTACTACATCATTCATGCCATCACCACTAGTCATCAGCATCCTATGTATACAGAGACATGTGTGAGGTCATGAGGTAGAGAAAATTGACTGTGTGATTTGATCAGTGTGTTATGATGAAAATGGTTATGATTATAGTTTTTCTTCACTTTGGAAGTGGTAAAAATGGTGTTGTTGAAAGAAAAAAATTGATATATAATGGAAATGTGTAGAATATTTATAAAAAAATTATTTTTCCAAAATATTTTTGGGCATATGTTGTTGATATAGTGTTTGATGGTTTAGAAATATTAAAAATTAGACCAGTTTTTAATATGACCCCGTTCTAATTATTTAGTGGAATCAAATTGAAGGATGGATATTTTATAGTGTCTAGATGTAATTTTTTTATATTAAATAATAAACAATGCCCTGAGATGATTGACTCTTATTGTGATAATGTAATATTTTAGTGATATTCTAATGTTATTATTCCAGATGGAGTGCTTGACAGGTGGAATTTAATTATTGATTAATCAGTACATGTTATGTTTTTTAGAAATATTAATTTGAAACAAAATTTATATTTCAATAAATATTTTGAAAAATTTAGAGTGTATAAATTTGGTCAATATAAAATTAAAATTGATAATATATGTGTTGAGGGGGAGGATATACCATATCAATTTTATCCTAAAGGATAGAAGACTCTTAAAGATCACCATCGTGAAAATGGTTTTTAAATATTCAGTCTAAAATTAAATGTTGAAAAGCTATTTTATGTTGCTTTTACAACATTTATTTTTTATGTTATATTTTTACCTTATAATGTTGATGAATATATGAAGAATTAAAATTGGATTGTTTTAATTAATGACAAAATTCATTAATTTGGAACATATAGTGTTTTAAATATGGTTGGTCTTCCTAAAGATAAATAAGTTATAGGAATTTGGGTCTTTTTTAGAAATAATCATGATGAATTAGATAGTATAATTAAAAATATTTCTAGATTAGATTCCAAGGATTATTCTCAAAAACCAGTTTTTGATATTTATGATTCATTGAAACTATTTTCTATGATATAATCCATTATTATATTATTTCATTTTTATTAATTTCAACATTATGTGTTTCATTTTAATGGACGTTAAATGTGATTTTTTACTGGTTTAGTTTTTTAAGAGGCTTTGGTTATTCAAACACTTGAATTTATAAAATAATAAGTTCTAAATCATTTAGTTAAAATATTAAAAACTTTTCATGGTCTAAATAGTTCTCCAAGATCTTGGTATGACATATTATCTTATTTGAATGAATAATTATTTTATTTTGGAAAAATATTTACCATTTTATTTATGAAGAAATATAATATTGATATTTTATTAGTAAAAATATATGTTAATTATGTAGTTTTTGGATCTATAATTGGTTTATTAGTATTTAAGATTCCATGTTAATTATTGAAAAATTCTATATAAGTTTAACGTGTGAATTAAAATTTTATTTTCGTCATTAAATTATTAATGAAAAGATAGAATATTTTAAAATCAGTATAAATATCATTAATATCTAGTTAAATGTTTTGAAATTTATCCTTGTAAAATAATAAGAACCAAAAAAATTATAATTTCAAAATTATATATAAATGAAAATAAAAAATCTACAAACAATAAACTAATTGGAAGTATAAATAGAAGCCTAAATTATTTGGTAGAATCAATACATGTTATTATGTTTACTGTATTCATTTTTTCTTGGTTCCAATATGATCCCAATTATTATAAGTTTAAAGATATGGAAAAAATAATTAGATAATTTAATAGAACTATTAATTTTTTTTACTCTAATATAATCTTTTATGTTTTATTATCCAATTATGATTCGGATTTATAGGTTTATATACTTCATTGATAAATTACAATAGGAATGTTTCATTTACATGGAAACAATTTAATTTCATAGAGATCTAAAAAAAATATCATCCAATTTTTTCATAGGTGAGGCTGAGTATAGGTTTTATGATAACTATTGTTTTCAAAGGCGTAGTATAATATAATTAACATTTTATATCAATGGTATTTTTCTATAATACCTATAAATTTCTATTATATATATTTTATTTCAATATAAACAATAATTATGGTATTCTACAAAAATTGACATTGATGTCAGATTAAATTTTATAAAATATCATTTTCATAGTGAAAATATTTTTTTTATAAATTATTTCATCGAATAGTCATATTATAATTAAATTTACTAAAATTCTTAGTTTTGTGATGTTTGTGAAGATAAATGATGTGCCCGATAGGGTCATAATCACTCACATAGAATGGGGTTTGAATTGGTGGAGGTTAGTTTTTAAAATTTCCTTTAATAAAATAAACCTATGTAACTTGTTAGAGTATGATCCAATAGAAATAGTAAAACTCAACCTCACACTATTAGGTATAAAATGAAAAAACATGTAAAACATTGAATTGAAAAGGATAAGATCCAATATTGAATTATTGTCCTTATCGTGGTTAGTTATTCCCCCAACCAAACATTCTTGTCAATATATCCCAATATTAAATTTTCATATATGTCATATTTTGTAATCTTTTCACACATTTTATGATCTAAAACTAACATGAAAACCTCAATCAAATGTAAAAGTAATTATAAAATAAATTTATAAAATAAACACATAAACCTAGTTTCTTTAGTAATGAAAGATGTAGATCCAATTCCATGAGCCAATATAACATCGACAATGAATTTTTCTATATTGAAGACATGAATTGAATTCCATAGATTTTGTTAATATAAAAAATATATATAGAAAACATGACTTTGATCAGATTTTTATTTCTAAAGAACAAAAAACAGCTTTAGACTACCCTATTACCCTTTTTATCTCTTTACTTGTTATCAACTCTTCACTATACTTCAGAAGGGTTCACTTATATTGAATCACTATAACATAAAACACATAATAATTAAATCAGAAAAGTATCTATGACTTTAGTAATCAACTAGGTCTCCATATTGGCTTTATAATCTAAATCCAAGGGTAGGGGAGGAATTTGAAACCATTAATGAAAAATCATAATTAAAATAAAATGAGAATTCTTTTATTTTAATGATCTGAATAAATTTAATCCATATGTTACATACTTTAAATTAGTTCATTTGAAAACTCAAATACAAATCAATTGACAATGTGGTTCTCAAATAGAATTGGCTATGTTGAACATTACCCTTCATGATTAGGTATTCAATTACATAAAAATTAAACTATGTGATTCTCTATTATCATCACAAAAAATTGGCTATGTAAAACATTTGTCACTATAAATACCTAATTTGACTACATCGATTATTTGGATACATTAATCATTCATTTATAATGCTGATTCAATTACCAACTTTTCTAAATCTAATATAAAAGCTATATCAATTTCTTATATGAAATTACTATCACCAATTTGGATAGATATAATAAATGGATATATGAATATACCCTTTCAAAAATTGGCTACCTGGAAAACCCTATACAAATTTAGAAATGTGGATTCGTAATAATATTATAATCAAATTAGGCTAATTCATCTGACCTCTTACCCTTCAAAAAATAATTTATTTCATCGTGAAACATCCTTCAATGATATATAACACCATAATAGATAAAAATGATCACTAAACTTATAAATTACTTAATAAGGGATTTCAATAAATAAAACATCCAAAAAATAACCAAGAACCATGATATCATAGAGATTTATCAAACCAAGATACAAATCCAATGGGTTATTGAATTTATCAATTTGGATTTTTTAATAATCCACTACAAAACCCATAAATTTCCATACCTCTACAAATTTCTTAGTTTAATAATTAACAAAACCATTTCATCATATCATCATTGAGTTAACATATATATCATCATCAAATTCAAAAAAAACCCATAATATACACTCCACCTTTATCACCAAATTCTCTCCCAATTTAAAAATATATTCCAAAGGACTATGGCTGGTTATCTATTTAATAGAAATTTATGTTTGTGGTTAAGGATGACATGATATTTTAGCCTCAGTTTCAAAAAAACATATCACTTTGAATACCTTTTGTAAACATGTCTATAAGAAACTCATTCATTTAAATATAGAAAAATATTCTTTCACCTAAAGAGACCTAATATTTTATGGAATGATATTGAATGTCTATATTTTTTGACATATAGTGTTAAATGATATTTTTAACTGATCAATGACACTTTTATTGTCAATTTTTTTCCGAGATCACTAAAAAACAACCCACAAATCTATTATCTAAAATGAAATCCATTAAGACTTTGTATCCATAAGTTTAAATTCCACATATTAGGATTTAACCATACACAGGGTCACTAAACATTACTTATTACTATACTTGGAAACCCAACCATTAGCAAGGAAGAAAACTCCACATATTGTGGACAAATGGTTCACACAATCACTTGCCTAATCCGCGTCAATATAACCAAAACATTATGGATTTTCACTGCATCTGTAGAGCATAAAATATTTCACTTTTCCTTTGATGTTCCTAAAAATACTTTTAATTTCAATAATCTGTGAATCCTTTGGGTCACATTGATAATTTTCACATAGAGTAACCACATATAGAATATCAGGATTTAATGTTGTCAGATAAAAGAGAAAACTAATCATGCTTTAAAATTTACTTCATCAACATTGATTCTTTGATCAAAATTTTCAACTTTCTTCCAAATGATATCGAAGAATAATCCTTTTATTCATATTCCATTAGAATCATTAAAAATGTTTCAATTCCATAATTTTCTTCTAAAATAATGATTCAGTAAATATTTTTCTAAATCTCTAATCACATAAAGTTGATTAGTTCGCCCATCATAGACATATCGAATTTCATTTTCATTTCTATAGAAAATTCCTCAAATTAGAAACTATCGATTAATAATAAAAAATATGTTATCTAGATAAAATATATCTACCTATGTATCTATGAAATACATCTTCAAGCATATATTTATGATAATAGACCCCTTGAAAACATCTGTTTTTAGAAGATAGTCATTAATATGATAATGCCAGGACCACATGTCCTATTTCAAGCCATAGAGTGTCTTTTATAGAACAAAAACCATTCTTTGAACATTTTTTTGAATGGAAACTTTATATTTTTAAATATTTTATTCTTTATTAAATTCACCATTTATAAATATAGATTTTATCTCCATTTTATAAACCATGTAATGCTTATGAACTTCGACTATCAGGAACATTATTATTTTATCAGTTATGGAAACCCAAGCATAAATATCTTCAAAGAATATTACTTGAATTTTTAAATTTCCCTTTGAAAACAAATTTAACATTATTCAATACAACATTCCCATTATATTCCATTTTGATTCAAAAAAAATCTCATTTTCTACTAATATGTTTTTTAGTTTTTCTTTTTAATACAAGGACCCATGTAGAGTTTCTCAATTTGATCAAGACATTAATTCATATAATTTACCCATTCATAATTCTCTATTTCCTAATAAACCATTCTAGGTTAATCCTATGATAAAAGAGCTATTTTATTTTATAATATTAGTTTTTTTCTAGTTTGAATTGGTTCACTATGATTCCAAATGATATTATCATTTTCTAAATGTTTCGTTAATTTATAAAATTGAATTTTGTTACAAAAAACCAAATAATATTCATCACCAAATAATTTTGAATTATGATCAACTATTTATTGTATACATTCAATTAATTTTCCATCTATTTATTATTAAATCTTCCCACTATTTTATTTTAGAACCTCAATATTTTATTGAATATGTTTAGTTATTTTTCTTATACCTTCAACAATTTTTAAATTTAAATGATAAATATATTTATTGTATCTCAAATTCATGAATATTTATCCATTCCCACTATATATATATGTCCCCTAAAAACTCCATCATCATCCTTTTCTTACAATATTCCTATCCCGGTTCCTCCGCATTTAATACAACAAACACTACTAAAGTCCTTCAAATATTTAATTGTAAGCACATTTTTTGACACATATTTTATGGTGTAGCATGTGTTCATTTATCAGGATAAATATATTCTGGATGTGATATAAAATATACACTTCTTCTCCCCATAATTATTTTGAAACATCATCATTTTCTAGTATTATTCTATAGACTTCCACAATACTCATATTTTACTCTCAACAAGAACATATTTTTTTGTGTACATTATATGCTATAAAAATACTCAATTAAATTATTTAAAAGATATTATTGAAATTTATCACTCATGAATTTTTTCCTATTATCTTATCAAATTTTTCTAACATATAATACAAGCTTATTTTCAACATGACCTTTGTACTTTTGAACACTTTAGAATCCCAAACATGAACTTGATTAAAAGAAAATTAATTTTCATCGTTAATTAATATGTTAAATTAATTAAATAAGTATTATCTTACTAAAATTCTATCTAATGGGTCAAAACGATCTTTGTATACTAATTCTATTAATAGTTTGGAAGTAATATTGACTTTTTTGTGAGCCTTCATAGTTATTATTCCATTTATAAATGTTCCACAAATTCCATCATGACATGTCATCATCATGGGTAAATCTTTTACCATATTATGTTTTACTCCCTTACATAGGAATAATTTATAACACTCTAATATGGTAAAATGTATTTCTTTTAGAATAATGTTATATTTTTTGATATGTTGTAATGCATGCAACTCTATGTTTAAATAAAATAGTGTTTGGGCACACTTTTCACAATTAATTTAAAAACTAATTTTAACACTTAGATAAAATTTATCATAAAATACTTCTTTTAAATAATCATAAATAAATGTTACTATGTTTAATTTTTTTAGTATTTTGAAATGATTCATTTTTTTCTGAATAGTGAAAATACTAAATTTTAACTCTAAATTACTGTTTAGATTAAATTATTTATAAGGATAAATTGGATTTGGAATTTGTTTCAAAGTATGATTATTTCAGGTTAATATAATTTTATCGAACTTATTTCATTGGAATAAATTTAAAATAGAATTTTTATATAAAACTATTGTAGCATTTTAATCAGTTTCTCTTTTAAAAACAAAATTTCCCATCACATCTGCTAGATTAATTTTAAATAAAAACATCAAATTTTGTGAATTATTTTTAAAAAATGGATTAAATATTTGGATTTAGAATAATTAATAATTTATAATAACATAAAAATTCTTGTCTAAAAAAATTAATATAGAAAATATAACTAATTTATTACTATGGTTGATGTAAAAACTTATTTACTAGGTGCTAAACGAAGAGGATAAAGGTTACAATTAGCCAAAAAAACAAGTAGAAAACCCATATTATGGATATATATATAGGGGTTATATATTATTTTATTCATAATGTACCATTTTATGTGCTTTTGGAATGATAAAAATGTAGGTATAATTTAATATTTACAATAAATTACATGTGTGCCACTTACCTTGATTATAAAGGGCCACCCCCTATCCTCTCTTATTTAGACCACAAAACAAGATTGGTTTAGAAAATAAATTAAAAATTAGTTCCCAAATTCCATAAAATCATTTTAGAATAATTATCCTATAAATAAATTGAACCTTGTGAGGATTAATTCAAGCCTATGGAGGATACCCAAAGAAGAGGTAACAATCTTCAATGAGTATTTTTATCCCTAAGTCAACCTCCTTAAATTATTATTAAAACATATGATAATAATAAAAATAATATTCCATATAAGGGGTGTTTTTTAATGAGGTTAATACTTATAACAATATCCACCTCCATAAAATGTGTTATGAAATCAACATTCCTTAGTATGGCGGACTACCACCTTATCCACTAATGTCATTCGTTCTTCTATTACCACAATTCATGTTTGTGTATGATGATAGATATAAAGTTTATATATGTTATTTATAACATATTTTTATCTATGGTTTTATTATATCATATATATATATATTATTACCATTTATTCCATAGGAGAAACGATATTGTCTCTTATCTGTACAGTAGACTACTGCCTCGCGAAGTGTTGTTATTTGTCTTTCACTAACGCTTCACATGGAAGGTGATAAAAATAAAGTTAACAGTTTGATATGAAATTAATTAAATAATTATGATATTAATGTTATATTTATCATTTTTAAATATAAAATATATCATTTTGTTTCTTTCATATTGAATCACATATAAAGGATAACATCTTTCATGTAATTGTAGACTACCGCCATCACCTAGCAATGTGACTCTATTTTCATCACAATAACACATGTATGATATATATATATATGTATATAACATGTTATATATGTTATTATTATCATTATGTAAGGGTAATATAGTACTTAACTGCTTTCTTAAATGATCATTGAAATATGGAAATGTTATTCTTGTGTACATATGGTCTACCATCTCCATAATCATAACGTACATCATTTTTCATAAAATCATTCATGATTAATATAAAAAATACATTTCATTTAAAAATAATATTGTAATTTCATTATTATTATTATGGATATGATATAACTATATAATGTGCACAAGAATTAGATCATTCATGATGAAACACACATGAGAAATCAAGGCAATTAACATGTCAAACAATGAAAGTAATGAAATATTGTAATCCAACAGGTGGTAAAATGTTAAAATAAAATCATATATGATATAATAAATAACAATATGTTTATAGTATAAGTTAATAATGTTTTTAAAGACACTATATAAGAGGTTAATTTATATTCACCCATAATGAAACACAAGTTAAATGATTTCATCTCAATTTCATTTCATTGAAGCAGACTATAATATTATTGACCTAGGTTGTTTTATATAATTTATTGAAATCCCCTTTGACATGTAATATAATGAATAATTAATGATAATTGTATTTGATTTTTAAATTTTAATTATTTCATCCAAGTGGATTTTACATAAAAGTTATCACTTGGTTAAATGAATTTTTAAAAATCACATTCTTTTGTGATTGAAATATTTTACTAGAAACAATCAGATTATTATAATAAATTTTCATTGGAAATTACATTTATCTTAAATATATGTACTATTTTTTGATGAATATGTTTATGTCCTAAATAATATGCAATTTTTACATACGAGTTTTACTTTGAATATTATTTGATTAATTGGGATTTTATTAAAATATTTATTCTTTAATAAAAATGAATAAGTTATTATAGGGAAATTTTTTTATGAATTAAATTGATTATTTGATATATGAAGAATAAATATGACATGAATTACGTGGGTTGGTTACCATATATATAAATCTCTTTATGAATTAGTAGTATCATTAGATGAATCGATGGGACAAATAAGATGGGTTTTTACCTACTATGTTTTAAACCATCTTGTGGATGGTCTTGATGTTAATAGTGTCTTGTTTTTTTGAAACATGGTTTTCTTATAATTAAGAATTAAATTCATTAAAATTTTATTTACTATCATCCAGGATATTTTCAAAATGTTATTATAAATTTATGGATTTCATTCTTAGTTTATTGGTTAAATGTCATGTCTTATCAGTTATTTACCTTGAAATATTGACTCTGAAATATCTAGTTATTTATGTGGAATGTGAGTTAGTTTTTTACCTTTACATAATTATTATTTTTATTGATTCATGATAGATTCCATTGAACTTTAACCTTATTATATACCAAATATCACCCTTATTTTGTTTTTTATTTATCAGGTTAGGAATATGTAACCTTTTAATGAGTTTCCAGGGATTTTGAGACTTTTATTTTGGTATGTAATATTTTCTATTTTCCATTACCAATGTAAAATTGGTTCCATGTATTTGTTTAGTTCTCTAAAACGAATAAAATGACCTATATTTCAAGATTTGAACCATTGTATTTATTCTATTATAATAAATAAAGGCATCGGCTTCAGATTACTTGGGCCGAGGCCATTAATGTTTGAATTAGTAAATGTTTATAAAAAATGGGAACTAGAATCAGGAAAACATAGATTAAGAAACATAAATCTATGATACACATTGAAGATATGAATAGAAGAAAATACAAATTTTTTGGAAAGGATGAGATTATATGGGGTTTCACAATAGTATATACCTATATGGACATTACTAGTGGATGTTTATTTGGCATAAAGAAACCAAGGAATAATAAATATGAATGAGGAATGTCTGGATTAAGTGATGTATTATTGGTACATGAAAATGGGACTTGTGATGAACCTATTTTGAAACTCCTACGAGATTTTATTACTATAATTCACATTTTTTTACAAACCATTATGACATATTTCAATGAAAATATATCCCCAAAGAAACCATATTTTATGATTCTATGATTTAAAATGCCTCAAATTTTAATCGATGTTATGTTTTACCGCATATTTGGTATCATACATTATGTTTTAAAATATATAATTTTATGATATTATACAGTATAGTCCATTCCATTGAAATGGTACCCAAAGGGAAAAATGGTATCAATAATCATCCATAATGTAGATATTTTCATAATGAGGAAGCTAATATATTTGGTATTTGGAATAAAAAAATTATAACCGTATTTTTTTAACTTAATTAGGCTATGAAAAATAATCTTTCATGGATAGATCAACCTATTCTGTAGTGAGACTCCCCAATGTTGGATCACTTTATGGGAAAAAATGAACCAAGATTTGGTGTCACTACTAATCCAATTGTATAATATCAATAGAATGTGTCTCTAGAAAAAATATTTATTGCATTGAGATGCAGTGAAATGGAAAAGGTAATACATGGCGTTTCTGATCTCAAAGTAATTATAGATAAATTGTATTAATTGATCCAAAATACTGAGGAATAATAGGAAACAGAGCTCATGAAATCAAATTATTTTAAAAATAAATTCTTTGATAAATATTTCCCTCTAGGGGAAAAATTAAAATAAAGAGAAATTTAATTAACTAAAAAAAAGGAATAGTAATCCATTGATGAGTCTGAGGATACCTACACAATGTTATCTAAGAATTTAGTGGAATACATATGCCAAATGAAGTGAAATATTGACCACTACCATAAAGGTAATAATCCAAGTCAATGAAGTCCGTTGGTCTCTTATAATGTTCCATCATATGATGAAATAGATTTATGTGAAATCAAAAAGGATAAAAAAATTATCTATATCATACATATTCAAGGGATATTGATAAAATAACAGTTCATAATAACACCATGAAAAAGGTAATTCTTCGGATAAGAAGAAAAAGATGAATACATCGTGACATTGTAAGAATTATGGAATGAATAACCATGGGATATTCCTAAAATGTATGGGAGTTTATTATAATAGTGTTGAAAAGTGTCATCAACTTAAATAATGTAAGAGGAAGACGGGAAATACTTCAATTCAGTATTTAAACTTCATAGATATAGGGAAATATGAAAATTAATTCCCTAAGAATAAATGGAGTCCACCACATAAGTGACAACGGGGGAAGACCAAGCTTATGAGATCACAACAGAGGATATGTGGTAATACCGAATGATGTGGTGGAAATTATATTAAACCTTTCATCAAATTTAGAAAAATAATTATTTTATTTTGGAACCTTGAAGTGTTTTATATCTACTCATTATTCCAATAAAAATAAACAAAAATGTATTAAGAAGGTTGTTATTAGTGAGAAATATGAGGGTATGTATCATTGAAAAAAGGATGTGTTAGGAATTACCCATTTTGACACAAAAAAAATGCATTATTTGGTGAAATTTTGAACATATCTATGGTTTAATTTGATATAATCCTTAGTGTGACATCTCTTAAAAATATCATGAGAAAATAAAATTTTAAAATAATGAAATTATGATTTATGAGGATGATGTAGATATCATTATCTATATAGTGGAAATGACATCATATAAATCCCATCTAGTTCAACTATAGGTAGCTCTACTAAATGATATTCTTAGGGATGAAAATAAAACAACATCTAGGGATGGAAAGTGTAATTTTAAAATTATGTTTCTACCTATTATACATGAATACATTTATGGATTTTCTGAATAATTACATAAACATCCCCTATATCATGAAGTTGAGTTTTCTATTGATTCAATCCCTTATATAAGACAAACATAAAAAACACCAGATAGAATGGAATATGTGGAATCAGTGAAGTTGAAGGAAAAACTATAGGATCTGTGTGACATAGGATTTATTCGGCCTTTTGTTTCACCATAGAAGTCGTTGATCTCTTCATTTAGAAGATGGGTACATTATGATAGGCATTGATTATAGAGAAATAAATTTTATTACCATAAATAACAGGTACCATTTTCCTTATAATAATGACTTATTTAATCAACATCACATAGCCCAATATTTTAAAGAAATTGTATTTTTTGTTATAATCAGTTTCAAGTAGACAAAGAAGAAATTATGAATACAACTTTTCGAATGAGGTATAGAAATTTTGATTTTATAGTAATTCCATTTTGACCAACTATTCCACCCTCTATTTTTATTGAACAAATTAATAGATTGTTCAAGTATAATCTTGATTATTTTTTCATAGTATTCATTTATGTTATTTTGTTTTATTCTATAATCTATGAGGACCATGATAATAATAAACAATTCATTATTGAGACTCTTATAAAGAAATTATTATATGGTAACTTTAGTTAAATTATTTTTTCCATTAAAAAGATTCTGTTCTTAACCATATTATCTCCAAATATGTAATCTCTATCAATCATGTAATTATTATTCCATTCATAGAATATCCTATATCAAATAAATATATAAGGTATGTAATTTTAGTAGTTTGGTAGGTTTCAATCGATGGGTTGTTTAACAATTTTTATTATTAGATTAACCATTATCTATAACACCCCAACCCCTCGAGAATTGAGCTGGTGAATTACCTATTACATTGGAATGATTAATAGGAAATAAATCCTAAATTAACAATCATATTAGTTGTCTTTAATACAATAGATACATATATGTAACTTAAATTTCATTGGGAAAGGTATCAAATACAATACATAACAAAAACTCAAAAAACCTGCATCTATAGAAACTCAATTAATTATCTTCTCTTCATAACCTATTGAAGATAAAAAAAATAAAATGGGTGAGATCAAATGCTCAGTAAGGGATAAAAATAGAAGAATCATGATTCAATAACTGAATCATAAACAAATTGCACAATCAAATGGCATGGTGAATAAATGAAAATCACACGCTATTAGTCAACTGATAATAAAACTACATGCATAGATTTTGTCATAGTGAAAAAGTCAGGGTTGATAATAACTTTAAATTAGTAAAGATAATTATTATTAATTGTACATAATGTATCTAGAACATAATACCATAATATTGTTAAAACTAATTATTACTATGGGTAGAATCCCGTCTTTTTTTTTTGAAGTAATTTCGAAGGGTCCGTCGCCAACTGATTTGTCTCATGAGACTTGTCGATGCATCGAGGGGATATAGTGGGCCACTACATTCCCTTCATTTCCCAAGAATTATTTATAAATGGATTTAATAATAGTTAAATATTACTTTTCAATATCCATATATAGTAGAGGATGTAGATTCACTATTTTATCCAGTGGTAAAATAACATTCCAAATAAACACCATAGGTAAAATGGTACACGGTTTAGAAAAAATTCATATCCAAGATATGATAATATGGATATTAAATTAAAATATAATTTCAAATTAAATGTGATCTCAAATGGGAAGTAGGTACACAACATAAGAATTATTAGGCGAACAATACAAAGTATGTCACAACGAAATTGTAATTGAGACAAAGTCTCCAATGGCAATGTAATCCATCGAATCATTTGAACAAAAAATAATAAAAATCAAATGAATCATTAAATACCATTAATATAAATGTAATAATGATATTATACATCAAAATTCTGCACACAAACACCACATATAGGAAATAAGTGGCGAACAATGGAAATCTCACAGAAATAAATGTGAGATGAGAAAACCCTTACAAACATTTCGACATTATATCAAGTGTTCTTGTGAGGGATTAATGAGAGGAAAATGGGTATCCCATAATTTAGTTATCATAAGATATGTATAGTGGAGGTTTGAAATCATAGCCCTTCATTAGTAATTTAAAATAAAAGGACACAACATAGGGGGGATTCTTGAATAAAAGTGACATTGAGGTTCCCTTTATTTATGAGTAAAGGTGTTATTGATTGATATTAATGACCTGAATAACCAAATTTATCTTATTTAATTAGCAATTAAAGAACCTAATTAGTTTTTAATTGGTATGGTATAACCTTACTGGGTTCATTAATGCTCTTTTTGATGGGTTTAAGAGATTCAATTTTATTGTTTTGGAAACATTTTCTTCCTCGGTTTTAATGACTGGTTATCCTGTATTCATGAATGGAAGCTCATTTAAAATGTGGTTAAACATCCATAATTGTAAATATATATTATTAGTGTCATTATAAAGGATCTTCTAATGATTCTAGGGTTTATACATGAGGAATAATCATTATTTAAAATCAATTTATAAACGCTTGGATTAATATGGCGTTTTTGTCCATAACGAACTTGTTTTGTATTATAATTTTGTATTATGAGTGTGTAAAGATTAAAAAACATTTAATAATGTAAAATACATATATAATAATCTATTTAAAACATAAAAAGTGTTTTATGACCATTTTTTAAGATAGTAAATGTAATTTACAACCTATCATCCTTGAATATGAAAAATTAACATATCTAAGATGGTATTTTAAAGATTAGTGTAAGAGGTGGGGGAAAGAAAAGATTATGATGAAATATTTAATTATAATAATAAAATTCCAATCCAATTAAGGTAATCTAATTATCATGGAATTTTGATTTGGGGAGGTTTGGAGAGAGAGAAAAAAGAATAAAACTTGTAAATGTATTTGGAAGAAAAGTGAATAGAGTCTCACAACTTGAGTACTCCTCCTTGAGAATCTATTTAAGTCCTTAGTTTTTGGCCTTCTAGTAAGACCAGCATGTCATGGACGTGTGGTAGTATCTTAAGGATATATTTTACCAGAATTTATGCTAGTATTAAATCTTGAGTTGTGTGAGAGGGAGAAGGGAAGATGGGTGGTTTATATTGTGAAGGGGGAGAGATTTTACATTATTTTAATTATTATTTTAATATTTTTTAAATACTATGAATACTCTTGATTAATGTGATACCAAAAAGTAATAATGGCATGTATTTTTTAATCAAGTGGTCTTACATCATCCCTTCATCACCCATGATGCAGAAAATAATGTATTTTGAATTTATCGTAACTTATATTATTTTACTATTCATAATAAATTCAAGTATTTCATAAAAATCCCAAAAATTAACCCTAACCATTTTAGACCTAAAAAATCAAAAAAGAGCTCCATTTTTTCAAAAATAATTTTCAAAATATGATAAATTTTATTTTTAAATAAAATCATTATTTAATCATAAAATATAAACAACTAAAATATTCATCGTAATTTATATGGTGCCTAAATTTATTTATACATTCATGGGTATGGATACCATTCATAAGAGTCTTATTAAAATTCATAAGGGTGTGTTTCTATTCATAGAGGTAGTTTACAATTCACAAGGGTAGGTAACTATTCACCAAAAATTATGTCAATTATATCAGACTCTAAATATCATCCTGATCACAATTGTGAATGTCAGTTTATCATAATTCATAACAAAAAATGGGGAAAATATATGTTTAAAGGCTAAGTTATGACTAAATATTAAATAACTAAGGGTTGTTTCAGATAAACTCAGTGCTTTAGGAAATATAGTCTATCTAATGAATAGAATGTATTTAAGAGAAATATACCATAAAATGTTTGGGGTGTTATATTATTTCCTCCTTCAGAAATTTCATCCTCAAAATTTTTCATTTATAAAGCCCTTCAAAAAGTTGTGGGTGTTTATTCTTCATAACATCCTTAGTTTACCACGTTGCCTCCTCTATATTATAGTTTCTCTAAAGAGAATTTACTAGATGAGTTGTCCAATTTCTCAATACCTTCTCCCTTATGTCGTGAATCCCGATAGTCTCTTCACACTATGTCAAATCAGGTTCCAATTCTGTTTCATTATACGTGAGTACATGAATTGGGTTTAGTGTGTATTTTTTCAACAAAAAAAACATGTAACATGTTTTGAACATTGGAGAGACATGTTGGAATTACTAAACGGCGAGCTACAACTCAATTCCTTTCCAAAATATGAATTGGCCAGATGTACCTAGGGCACAATTTTCCTTTCTAACTGAAACTTAAGACACCCTTCCATGGAGACACTTTTATAAAGGAATTATATCCTACTTGAAATTACAAATCCTTTTTTGGATTTTTAGCGTAACGCTTTTATGTGCTTTGGGCATCATTAATATGGGAATGAATTCTATTTACCATTGTTGTTGTATCTTTGATAAGTTTTGGGACTAAAATATTCCCCTCACCAACTTCATCCCTAAAACATAGAGTTTAGAACCTCTTAAAATATAATGCTTCATATGGTTCCATTTGAATGCTAGAATGGAAGCTATTATTGTAGTAAAACCCCAGCAAAGTTAAGTATTGATCCCACATACCATTAAAGTTAAGAGTGCAGGATCTCGACATATCTTCCAGTGTTTGAATAGTTATTTTAAACTATCTGTTGGTTTGGTGGTGATAAGAAGTACTCAAATGAAGCTCAATATCCAAAGTATTCTGGAGACTTTTCTAGAATTTTGAAGTAACTGGGGATCTCGATCAGACAAAATCTATAGAGGTGCACCATGAAGTCTTACAACGTCATTAATATAAATTCATTCTAGGTGCTCAAGTGGTAATTCCCATCTTATAGCAAGGAGATGTGATGGTTTTGTGAGATGGTCAACAATTATCCATATTGAATCATTCCTTCCAGGTGTCCTCTGTATTCTAGTGACAAAATCTATTGAAATGTCATCCCACTTTCACATATGAATAGGAAGATTTTACTTCACCCCTCTAGGATGTTGTATGTATGTCTTCACTTGTTGAAAAACTGGACACCTTGACATGTAGTTAAACATTTCCCTCTTTATATTATCCAAATAATAATAATCCTTTAGATCTTTATACATATTTTTGCTACCATTGGGTATAGAGAAATTTTATCTATGATAATATTCTAATAGTTTTCTTTTTAGCTCAATTATTGATGGAATTCATAGCCTCTTCCCAAATTTCAAAAATCCACCCTCATACATGAACTCTACCAATCTCTCATCCTTAAAATCATTAATTTTATTGCGTAGATTCTAATCATCATATTGATATCATTTTATCCTCTATAGTAACGATGGATTAGCAATCATTTTAATTAAGAGAGTTGTTCCCCCTTCCTTAACAATGCCCATATCCATATTTAGATGATCCATGAATATAGGATCTCTCTCAATCCTCATTTGGGTCATAAGAGAATGATATTTTCTACTTAATTCATCTATCACATTATTTTCCTTTCTAGGGTGGTATTGTATTGAACAATCATAATTTTTGAGTAACTCAACCCATCTCCTTTGACTCATGTTGAGTTCTTTTTGTGTAAAAATTAATTTCAAAGTCTTGTGATCAGTTTATATCTCACATGTTTGACCATATAGATAATGTCACTATATTTTCACGGAAAAGATTACGGCTGCTAACTACAGATCATGAGTCAGGTCATTTTTCTCCTAAGTCCGC
The DNA here is from genome assembly GCA_963277665.1 of Viscum album. NCBI lineage: Eukaryota > Viridiplantae > Streptophyta > Magnoliopsida > Santalales > Viscaceae > Viscum > Viscum album. Next base: position 747,122,675 of record OY728138.1, on the reverse strand, counting down.
AACTGCCTTGATGCATAAGTAATAACTTTATTATTTTTCATAAGGATGCAATCCTGCCCATTCATTAATGTGTCACTGTATATCACTAAACCATCACTTCCAGATGGAAGATTCAATATTGGAGTATTAACGAATCTTACTTTCAATTATTCATATCATTATATACGTTAGTTCATCTATACATACTTAACCCTTCTAAGAGTGATCTTGGTAATCTGTATATCCTTTTAGGAAATATTTTGAATGAAACACTAAAAAGATCCTACTAGGCCAATAAAACATTGTATCTCGGCTATATTCATTGGATTGGTTAATTTTTGGATTGCGTTTTTCATTTTCGGATCATTTAGGATTCCATCCAAAGAGAAAATATGGCCTATATAAAACTGATTGAATCCAGAAATCACAGTTGGTAAACTTCTTATATAATTCATTTCTTCTAAGAGTATTCATAATGATATGCAAGCGATCTCATAGACTTCATAGATTTTGGAGTATACCAGAATATCCTTGATAAATACCACAAAAACTTATCAATATATTCATTTAAAACTCTATTCATTAAATCATTGAAAACTTTGGGTGCATTAGCAAGTCCAAAAGGCATCACTTGGAACTCATAATTCCCAAACCTTGTTCTAAACACTGTCTTTAGAATATCTTCCTTCATCACACATAGATGATGTTATCTAGATTGAAGATAAATCTTAAAAAATTATTGTTCTCAATGAATTGGATCAAATAAATCATCAATTCGTTGTATATGATACTTATTCTATATTGTAATAACATTGATTTCCCTTTAATCAATTCACAGCCTCATGGAACTGTCATTAATTTTGAAAATTATTAAAGGGGATCCCCATGGAGAAACACTATGTTGAATATATCATCATCCACTCAATTCCTCTTGTTGATTCTTAAGCTCCACTAATTCTATTGTTTCCATTATATAGGGGGTCTTTGATATAGGTCTTGAACTAGGAATTAAATAAATAGGGAACTCAAATTCCCACTCTAGATGATGTCCTGGTAAATCCTATGGAAATATGTCAATTTATTGTTTCATTATATGTACATCTTCAATATATTACTTGAAAACTCTATTCATTAAATCAGATGGTGATGATTCATCCCAAAAAATAAGGAATTCTACACCATTTTCAAAAATTGTAACTTCCTCCTTCTTGCACTAGATTTTCGCATCACAATTTGACATCCAATTCATACTAAGAATTATATCAAAGTCAATCATTGGTATGCTGATAAGGTTAGAAAATAAATTCAATTTATGTGACATGAGGGGAATTGATCGACACGCCTTCATTGCAATGATACATCCCATTGGAGATTTGATAGACAAATCTTTTATTAAATGGAATCAGATATGTCTAATTTTCTTGACCAATTTTGAAGATATAAATGAATGTGATGATCTATAATCAAATAATGCATTTTCCATGTTTGAGGAAACAATTAATGTATCTACCACCACGTAATTAGGAACTTCAACTTCCACCGTTGTAATAGTATAAGCTTTCCCTTTCCCTCAGGGCCTTCTCTAAGGGAGATTTCCTTGGATATTAGGATGATCATTTTCCCAATGTCCCATATCGCTACAACTACACCATTGAACATCATTGACATGTTTCGTCCCCTTGCATTCATTAGATCGATGACCCTTTTCTACACAGTTGTAGTAGAATCACATGCCTTTCAAGAATTTCCTAAGATGATTCTTCCACAGTTCATGCATTATAGGAATTTAGTCATTCCCTTTTTTCATTGGAACATGAGCTTTTTCTTTGTTATCAGAGTACCACTTATTTTCTTGGGCTCTCTTGAAACAATTTGATCTAGAAAATTCCTTCTCTATTTTGATGGAACGTAATAAAATTTCCTCATTTGATGAAAATGTTGGAGAAGAAAGTTCCCTACGAATACTTGTCTTAAGACCTTAAAAGAAATGATTAATCCTATATTCTGTGTCCTGTGCATAATCTATGGTATACCAATCTATTCTTGTAAAGGTAGCCTCATATTCTGTAAGACTATATTCTTACCATTGCTTGAATCCAAGAAATTCCAACTTCATTTTGATTCGTTGATCATGAGAGAAATGTTTGTCAAAAAATATTCCCTTAAAATACCTCTATTCTATATATTCTATTTATTCTTCCTCCATGGTAGTCTGGATCATGTACCACCATTGATCAGCATCTCCCTTGAGATAATATAATTTCATCACTACCATTTCATTTTCATTGCATCTTAGTGCCATGAATATCTTTTTAATGGACACTATATATTGTTCAACAACCACTGGATTAGTAGTACCACTAAAATATTAGGTCTTTTCCACATGAAACAATCCAACATGTGTGTAGCATGGTTATTTTTCACAATCTCAGTAGGTTTTCCCAAAATGGTCTTGATCTGACCTGCTCCTACATTGACTGTGTTGAATTTATTAGTCGGGAAATCAATACATTTTACAAATGTATTGATTACCCTTCTTCGATTAGGCAGCATTACTAAATTATGGCATACAATAGATTAGGTTATGAATCTCAAATATAAAACCACTTTACATGGATGAAAATTCAATGATATCAAATCTCATAAACATGGTCTCTCTAAGAAAAAATTTACATTAAAATACTTCATAATGGATTGTAAATAAAATCTGAATTATCATAAGTATATCCCTCATGAGTGTCAATACCAAGAGTCTAGTAGGGCCCATTGTCGAGTACCAGGATACCTCGGTTCAAGGCCAAAACTCCATGTTAGAGTTTTCACTCGTAGGTACAACTATTCCAGATCCACCTCTACCAATTTGAATCCAGACATGGATGTATTTTATAGAAAAAACTACATAATCAATTCTTTACCAAAATTATAGGATAATCTTGTATGTTTTTCTCAAATACTACCGTAGGCCTTTGTTCCCCAATATATATTTTCTAATATATTTTCCAAGTTTTCTACTTAACTTCTTTGGATACCAATTATAATACCCCGACCCCTCTAGACTGAAGCCAATGCATTACCTATTACATTTGAATTATTAAAAGGAAATAAATATTGATGGAACGATTATTTTAGTATACTTAATGAAACTAAATACCTAGATGTAACTCAAATTACATTGGGAAAGGTAAAATAATACAATACATAATTAAAAACATAAAAAAACTACATCCGTGAAAACATGAATAAATTATCTCATATTCATAACTTGTTGAAAGTAAAAAAATGAAAGGGGTGAGCTCATAAGTTTATTAAGGGATTAGAATAGAAAAATTGTGAATCAATAATAGAATCAAAGACAAATGGAATAGTCAATATGGCATGGTGAATAAATAAAAAAACACACCATTAGTAAACTTATAATAAAACTGCATCCATAGATGTTGTCATAGTGAAAAACTCATGGATATTAATAAATGTAAATCAATAAATAGAAATCTAATTAACTTTAAATCATGTATCTATCACATGATTCCAAAATACCATTAAAATGGTTTAGTTCTGTGGGTATAAACCCATCTTTTTTTGGAAAAAAACTCGAAGGGTTTTTTGCCAACTGATTTGTCTCATGAGACTAGTCATGTCATCGAGGGGCTATAGAGGGCCCCACCTATAACTAAAAGTCTAAATAATACATTAAAAATTTATTTAATACAAGATAAATATTTCTTTTAAACATATTTATAGAGTAGAGGATATATATTCATCAATATTTCCACTGTTAAAACAACATTCCAAATAATCATCGTATGTAAAATAGTATACATTTTTGAAAATAATCATATCCAAGATATGAGAATATTGATATTTAATATAAATATAATTTCAGATGAAACATTATCTCAAATGTGATGTAGGTACACCGCATAAGAATTATTAGGTGAAAAATACAAATTAAGTCACAACAAAATGGAAATTGAGACAACATCCCTTATCACAATGTAATCAGTCGAATCATATGAACAAAACATAATAATCATAAAATGAATCCTTAAATAACATTAATAGAAATGTAATAATGATATTATATATCAAATGGAAGAAAAAATATACCACATACAAGAAATAAGTGGTGAATAATGTAAATCTCATGGAAATAAAAGCGATATGAGAAACCCCTTCAAAACATATATGCATGGTAACAAGTGTCCTTGTTAAGGTTTAATAAGTAGCACAAGGGTATGAAATAATTTATATATAATAAGGGCGGTATGGAAGAGGTGAGAAAACATATTCCATCATTGAAAATTAACAATAATATGATATAACATAGAGGGGATTAGTGAATAAAGGTGAAAGAGAGTGTCCCTTACCTTATACACGAAGGTGTTCTTGATAGATATTAATGTCATGAATAATAAAATTTAGCTTCATTAATTAATAATTATAGATCCTCATAAACAATTAATTGATATTCTATAATCTAATTAGGTTATTTCATTCCCATATTATTGGTTAAGAGAATCAATTTTATTGTTTTGGAAGCATTTTTTCCTTGGGTTTCATGACCAGTTTACTTGTATTCATGAATGGAAGCTCATTTAAAATGTTGTTAAACATATAGAATTGTAAATATATATTATTAATAACATTATAAATTTTCCTTTAATTATTTTGGGATATATTATTCAGTATGATTCATTATTTAAAAGTTATTAACAAATGCTTGGATTAACATGAAGGTTTTGTGCATTATGGACATGTTTTGTATTATTATTTAGTATTATGAGTGTGTGAGGATTAAAGAACATTGAATAAGGTAACATACATATAAAATGATATGTTTCAACCAATAAAAAAATTTCATGGCCATTTTTTAATATAGTAATATATATTGAAAACCCATCACCCATGAATTTGATAAATTAACACATCTTGGATGGTATTTTCATTTTTAGTGTATGAGGTGAGGGAAAGGAGAGATGATGATGAAATATTAAATTATCATAATAAAATTATATTCCATGTAAGGTACTATAATTTTAATAGTATTTGGATATGGGGAGGTGAGGAGAGTTCAATAAAATCATAAAATGTGTAAAATAATTTGAAAGAAAAGAGAAGATAGGTTAACCTCTGGAGTAATCCTCCTTGAGAATCTTCTTAAGGCCTTGGATTTTGGATTTTTTGTAAGTCCAGAAGGAAACGAAAGTGGGGGAGAATACTAGGTATATAATTGAACTTAAATTATGCAGGTATTGATCTTGAGTGGTGTGAGAGGAAGAGGGGTGATGGGTTCTTTATATAGTAGAGGGGAGGATGGATTTTAGATTATTTTAATTATTATTTTAATATTTTTTCTCAAGACTGTCAATAGTATTGATAAATGTGATCCCAAATAGTAATAATAGAATGTTATTTTGAACCATGTGAGCTTCCATCATCCTAGCCTCACCCATGATGTAGCAAATCAAGTATTCAGGATTTATCGTAATTTATCGTATTTTACTATTCATAAAAAATTCAAGTAATTCAGAAAAATCCCCAGAATTCACCCTAAACATTTTTTTTGTGTAGAATCCAAAATTGAAATCCATTTTTCAAAAATAATTTTCTATTTATGATAAAATAAATTTTTAATTAAAAAAATTATTTAATCGAAAAATATAAACACATCAAATATTCATCTTCATTTTTAAGGTGCCTAAATTTATTTATAAATTCAAGGGTATGGATACAATTCTTAAGAGTCCTATTTTCAACTCATAAATGTAAGTTACTATTTATGAGGGTAGGTTACTATTCATAATGGTATATTACTATTCACTAAAAATTAGGTTAATTCTATCATACTCTAAATATCATCCTGATCGGAACAATGAATGACCGTTTTTCAAAATTCAAAACAAAAAAGTGGAATATTTAAGTTTAAAGGCTAGGTTATCACTATATATTAAATATCATCATTTGCATGAAATTCCTTCTAGTGCGTGAAAAACGGTCTAATTTCATGCAATCCCTTTTGTTGGGTGTGGCCTTGCCTTTGGGTGCAGTCTTTTCCACTCACGTGCAATTCATATCCCTTGTGCGTGATCCTCCTAGCCGTGCGCAATCCCTCTACCCCGATTCCGCGCCATCCCGATGTTTTGCACGCAAACCATTTCTTTACGCACAAACCATTTCTTTATGCTCAAACCCTGGGACCCCCCACCTTGATTCTCCCCATGTGCCTCCTTGCGTAGGCACCCGATGTCCTCCTTCTGGATGCCCCAAGCACACATACCGGGCATACACACCATGAGTTATTTTCCCATACGACCTTCCAGGCTTGTATGAAATAACCTCAAGTTATCTTGGGTGGTCTTTCCCCTTGCGTTTCATTGCCACATGCTTCTTTGCATAGGCACGCTAACAGATTTTTCTTATTCGCATAGCCACGCTAACGTGGACCGCTCGATGGTTCGCTCTGCGACCCCCCTTCACTATGGCGTTGTTGATGCCATCCCTCCCACAAGGGGTAGAGGGTTCCTGTAATGTATGTTCGAGGGGTGTGGATCGAGCCCACATCTTCCGAGCTGCAGGAAGATAAACTTACAAGCACCTCATCCTCAATACATGACATTAAACTGTGATATGGCCCTGTGCCTCACACGCAGGGTCCCCCCGGCTCGGGCATTCTTTACGCCCACTGGTCTCTGCGGGGATGGGATCACCCATCATAGAGAATTATTTCCTCCTTGTTTGGGCATCGTTTTTCCATGGGTGAAGGGCAGCCACCTTGGTGTAATCCCCTACTCCATCTTGAGGAAGGTATCACCCATGCACCTCCGTACTTCCCCACTTCCAAGGCCAACGGAGGGCGCGATAGGGAACAAGGAACTTCCTTTGTTCGGTTGCAAATACCTCTCCCTCTGTACTTTGCCTCATTCTATCCTCCATCCTGGAGTATTTCCCGGCACCCTGGTCTGCTCAACGCATAAGCCCCTCTTCACATATCACGGATGCAACCTTTGCGACGTGGTCGTCAGGTCCCTACAACCTCTTGTTTCTCACATAGAGCATGACTCACATGAGCTTAGAGTGAGAACCAACCCTGACCCCCACCTATAGAGAACTACGTGGACTTTGATTCCCTACCACGGGGATATGTAGGTAGCCTCCACGAGGTTCAAGCCCACCACCCGTTCATTTCGACCTCTTCATGTCAGTTCCCCAACCACCATGGGCCACCTCAGATCATAATCCCCAAATACCCCCGTCCCGAATGACATAAAACTATCCATCCCGAACTACGTGGACATTGATTCCCTACCACAGGGATACGTAGGATGCCTCCACGAGGTTCAATCCCACCACCCGGTCATCTTGATCTCTTCACATCATTTCGCCAGCCATTGTGGGCCGCTGTAAGCCCCATCCGTCCATCATTGTGGGCCGCCTCAGAGCGTAAGCCCCATCCATCCACCATTGTGGGCTGCCTCAGAGTGTAATCCCCATCCATAAGCCATTGTGGGCTGCCTCAGAGCATAAACCCCATCCATCCTCCATTGTGGGCCACCTAAAAGTGTAAGCCTCATCCATCCGCCATTGTGGGCGGCCTTCGAATATAGGCCCCATCCATCCGCCATTGTGGGCCGCCTCAGAGCGTAAGACCCATCCATCCGCCATTGCGGGCTGCCTCAGAGCTTAAGCACCACCCATCCGCCATTGTGGGACACCTCAGAGTGTTAGCCCCATCCATCCTCCATTGTGGTCTGCCTTATAGCGTAAGCCCCATCCATCCCCCATCGTGGGCCACCTCATAGCGTAATCCCCATCCATCCATCATTGTGGGCCGCCTCAGAGCATAAACCCCATTCCATTCCAAATTACGTGGACTTTGAATCCATACCACGAGGATATGTAGGAAACCTCCACGAGGTTCAAGCCCCTTTACTTCATCACCCATCTTGATTCATACACAGGTCGCCACATCCCGGTGGGATAATGCCACCTCATTCCACTCCACGGCATTCGGGAAGCCACCCATGTGTTGGCCCCAATATCGGCATCCCCTCCAAGGGGGTTCTCTTATCTGATCCACTCTCAGTGTTCCGATCAGTCTGATCCATCTTCGCTGGACGTTAAAATCGTGGCATACCCCATATTAAACATGGGAAGTTGAGGAAAACCTCAGATACATGCCAATAGAATTAAATTCCCCTCGAGAAGCCCTATAATAGTGGAAAAAAGACATGCATTCCAATACCCCAGCATCAAGACACACCAACGATGCCTTAGCGTGACCACTCCCCTAACCGAAGGTTGCTGCCCCGACCAGACCCCTTGGAGCATCTCGGCGGATGCAACGTAATTAACTAGTGTCCATGAAGATATGGCACCAGGATGAGATTCATAAATACGTCCTAAATCTATGAGCGAGACCCGGACTAGGTGATGAGATAAGAGGAGTAATCCACATAAGGATGAACCGACATCCCATCATCCCTGTTTTGATCAAGGAGAAGACATCCCCAAATAAGGAACGGATGTCACCCGCCTTTGGAAAGTTGGAATGCAGGGAAACAAGACGTGTTTCCTCTACATGATGGATGTGCATGCCTCAGTACAAAGAATCGTAAACAGAGGCCTTAAAACATTATTTTGGGTATAGACTGGTTATCTACAGTCCATTCTCAGATCGACTGTATTAGGTGAAAAGTGTGGTGTGTACACATGAATGGGACTAGGCTCACCTTCACCGGCAAGAATAAAACCTTTGCAGCGTAGGGAGGACTTACTCGGAGGAGGGTGCGGCCGATCACATAAAAGTTGGCTTGCCTTACCCTCGGATTAGTTGATGTGGAGAGTCTGAATTATCCTATAGTAGTGGACCTGTATGAGGATGTTTTCCCTTACGATGTTCTTGGACTACCTCCTCAAATAGAGGTGGAATTCTACATTTACTTATACCTCAGGATGACACCGATATCCACTCCAGCATATCGGATGGCTCCCGCTGAGCTTCGCGAGCTGCAGGAATAGCTAGAGGACATGCAGGGGAAGAGATTCATCCAGCCCAGTGTTTCTCCCTGGTCAGCCCTGATTCTGTTCGCCAAGAAGGTGGATGGGAGCTTGAGGATCTGTGTTGACTACTGTCACCTGAACCAGGTGACTGTAAAGAACAAGTACCCACTTCTGAGGATTGAATAACTCTTTGATCAGCCAAAGGGAGCTCGATGGTTCTCGAAGTTAGACCTCAGATCAGGCTATCACCAGCTCATAGTTCGAGAAAAGAATGTGCAGTAGAAGACATTCAGGTGTCGGTACGACCATTATGAGTTCTTGGTTATGCCCTTCAGTGTAACCAACACTCAAGTAGTGTTCATGAGTATCATGAATAGGATCTTCTATCCTTACCTCGATCGCTTTGTCATAGTCTTCATCGACGGAATTATGATCTACTATACTGCTGAGGAGGTGTATGCCTACCATTTTCAGGTAGAACTGGACACACTCCGAGATCACCAGCTTTATGGTAAGCTCTTAAAGTTCTCGTTTTGGATTCAAGAGGTTCAATTCTTGGGACACGTCATCTCAGAGGCTGGATTTGCAGTAGACCCAGCGAAGATTGAGGCAGTGCTTGCTTGGGAGCCACCCAATAGTGTGATGGAGGTACATTGTTTCCTAGGCTTGGATAGATAAAATTGGAAGTTCGTTCTAGACTTCTCCAGAGTGGGAGAACCCTTATCATCTTTGAAAAATAAGGGAAAACCCTTCGTGTGTTCAGAGGGATGTCAACAGAGCTTTCCGAAGCTGAGGCAGAGGCTGACTAGTGCTCCCATTTTGCGGCTTCCAACGGAAGTTGTAGGGTACGTATTCTACTGCGACGCATCAAGGACCGGAATCAAGTGTTTCCTTATGCATGAGCGAGCTATGATCATGTATGGTTCTCGGAATTTGAGACAAGATGAGCATAACTACGCTACCCATGACCTGGAGTTAGCAGTAGTGGTCTTCTCCTTGATGACGTGATGACACTATCTGATGGGAGAAATTTTTACCATATACTCTGATCAAATGATTATTAGTTATGTCTTCTCTCAGAAGGACTTGACCCCGAGACAGTGGCAGTGTCTTGAGTTCCACCAGGACTTTGACTTCGAGATAGTATATACTTCTGGGAAAGGTAATGTTGATGCGGATTCTCTCAATAGAAGATCATGAATTCAAATATTAGGATAGGTGACCGAGAAGCTAGCTACCTTGTAGATATCCTTTGTGGATAGGGATAGAGAAACCTATATTCAGTCTCTTATAGTCACTCCTCCACTTCTTCAGTGAGTAAGGGAGGCGCAGCGTGGAGATGCTGACTGTGAGACACGACGTGCTCAAATATCCACAAGGCAAGCACCTAATGGATTTTCTCAAGGAGGGGAGCACATAATCATATTTAGAGGAAATGATATGGTACTAGTTTCACTTCAGGAGGATGTATTGAGGGAATTTCACACTTCCCCTATAGTGGTACATCCATGGGTGGCGAAGATGTACCAGGTCCTTTGACGACAACACTGGTGGCTAGGTATGAAGAATAAAGTAGCTGAGTTTGTCTCATGATGCCTCACTTACTAGCAAATGAAGGCAGAGCACCAGGCACCTGCAGGCTTGGTTCAGCCTTTAGAGGTCCCATAGTGGAAGTGGGATGGGATATCCAAGGACTTTGTGATGGGTCTTCCTCGTACATGAAGGAGTCACGACTCGATATGGCAGATCGTTGATTGACTCACCAAGTCGGCCCACTTCCTACCAATCAAAGGGAAGGGATCAGTAGAGATAATGGGACGCCTCTATTTGGAGGAGATATCGCATTTTCATGGATTACCTTCTTCGATTGTCTCCGACTGAGAGGAATGTTTTACTTCCCGGTTATGGAAGGGGTTGCAGGAGGATTTCGGGATGCAACTACATATAAGCACCACCTTCCATCCTCAAACAGATGTTCAGACCGAGAGGAACATTTAGACCCTGGAGGACATGCTCTGTGCATGTGTTCTCGACTTCGGTCGTAGCTGGGAGGATCAATTTCTTTTGGTGGAGTTTGCATGCAACAATAGATATCACTCCACCATTGAGATGGCACCTTTTGAGGCCTTGTATGAGCGACCTTACAAATCACTGTTGTGCTGGACAGACCCAGGGGAGTGATCACTAGTGGAACTAGAGATGGTACGGGCAACCATGGAGAAGGTATAGATCATCTAAGAGGAGATGAAGACTACACAAAGTAGAAAAAAGTCATTTGATGATAGGAGACAGAGATCTCTGCAGTTCAAGGATAGTGACCATGTCTTCTTACGTGTCTCACGTTGATAAGGTGTACATATATTTGGCCATGGTGGAAAGCTGACTCCATGATTTGTTGGACCATTCCAAGTCCTCGGCAGAGTAGGTGAGGTGGCTTACCACTTAGCTCTTCCACCTTAGTTGCACTGAGTGGACGATGTCTTCCACGTATCTCAGTTGAAGAGATACGTGTATGACCCTTCTCACACCATCGACCATGGGGAGATAGACATCGATGATGGGGAAACATTCACAGAGGTTCCAGTAGAGATTGAGGATCGATAGAAGTGGTTCCTACGTGGATGGTCGATACCTCTGGGGTGCGTTTGTTGGCATCATGAGAACCTCTATGAGATCACACAGGAGCGAGAGGCTCATATGCATGCTCAATACCCCGACTTTTTCCCTTAGTTCGAGTTATAGCTTACGCGGACTTGAATCCTATAGTTGGGGACAATGTAGTGACCCAGAATTTCTGTGGATGTTTTTTCATAAATACATGGAAATTTTACGAGTCTGCAGTTTCTAACAGCACTTGATTCTGAGGACCGGTGTGTCCAGAATCAATTTCTGATGTTTTTTTCCAGTACATTCAGTAAATGTACGAGTTGGATTTTATATATTTTTAACCGGTGCTCAGAATTGAAATCTGGGGGCACCATTGAACTCTCAGCATCAGTGATTGCTTAGTGAGACCATCACTGCAGTTGCATTCTAATGAGAGTGGAAGTTGGATTTTGGGGGTTTTTAAAAAAGTTATATAAAAATAAGAGTTTGCTTATTTTTATTTCATGGTAGTTAAAACCTATAAGGCGAGGTTAGTGGTGTTTCCCACCCACACATAACCTCCATTGGGAAGATATTATTAGGTGGGGCCCACACGGTCTTGAAACCATTGGAACCCCCCATTTATGTTGGTTGAACTCTCCACCTTCCCCCATTACATTAATGTGCCAAATCTCTCTCAATTAATTAATAAAACCCTCACAATTAACTAATTAGCTCCTTTCTGAATTGTTTTATATTCTTTCCAACCATTAAAATAATAGTGTGTCTATTATTTTTGGGTTGGCATAAAATTTTAGTGGAGCATTTGGTGGAGATTTGGAGAAATTTTTGGAGAACTTCATCCGCTCTATGAAGAACGTATCTTTCACCAACGAAGAACGACGAACACCATATTCTTCCTTCTTTAACCGGGGAAAGATTGGGAAGCACTGCCACCCAATAATTATGCTGACGATGTCATCTCGACGCGTCTTCTCCGAGCTCTTCCTTCTCCAACATTAACATAACGACATCCGCCTTCTGCGACTCCTTCATCGATCACTGAACTCGAGGTAGGGGTTTGTTTTGATTTAACTAAATCCTCCTTCATCATCATTTATTGTGGTTAAATGTTGGCCAATTGTTATCACCTAATGGAGAAGGCATGGGCCGAACAAACACGGATCGATGTCTCACTGTTGGTTCTTGATTGGTTGACGACGGTTATGGTACAACAAAACCACTGGAAGAGAGGACCGCGGTGGAGCATCAGCAGCCGGCGACGGGTCGGCTACGAGAAGAACCGGCGACACAAGGGCCACCGGGTCTCCAAAGGGGCACGACGACATTGCACCATGCAAAGAAACAGGCCATGGCCAGGCGGTCTACGGCAGTGCCGGAGGGGCGCGGTGTCGTCGCACAGCGACAGAGACTGTAGAAAAAAATGTTAACCCTTTAGAAAATTTGAGTCATAATAGAATGTAAAGAATAAAATGTAGTAAATCATAAAATATCATAAATATAAAAAGATTATTTATATATCATTTCAATGAATGTATATACCCTATATAGAATAATATAGGTTCATAACATGTCATGTGTATGATAGAATAAAATTGAGACAAAATGTCATTACAAATTTGATAACTTTTGAAACATAAATCTGACGAATGAAAGAACATAAAATGGATTTTTAAAAACCCATAAATTTAATTATAGTAATCATATAATACATCCATTGTCAGTATACACACCACATATATGAAATAGGGGGTTAACAAGGCTTGTGTATCATTGAAGATAAAAGTGAGACTATAAAACCATTACATCATGAGTAAATTTGAATCATGTTCCCAGTAAAAGAATAGAATCAGCTAAATATTTTAATATAATAAAATAATGGAAATTAATGACATAAATTGTCATATTTTAGTATAAAAACTGCATAAAATAATATAGTTGTGATAATGTCATGTATCTCATGGAAATGAATGTGGGATGAAATTGCATTACATTATGTCATCAATTTCAGTATACACATTTAAAACAAATGTAAAATAATTATATGTATTTATAAACCTAATACATAACAATATTATAAAATATAATACCATATTTTTATGAATTTATTTTATCCATTTATTAACAACTTCATGTTAATGTTACATTTTGGGTAACATCCGCATTATTTTTCATATATGTTTTGACTTTGTATTCGTGAACATATTACTTAGATCATGATTTAAATATTTAAATAATGTAAAATATGGTATAAATATACTATATAACTAATATTAATGTATTTATAATGTTATGTATAATATATATTTATGAAATGGGATACACTGTTCATTGAGACGGTAGGCTGTACATGCGTATGAACGCTGTTTTCGTTTTCCTTCAACGAAATGAATGAATGTAAATGAAATATATGTATATATATATATATATTATAAATTCAGTATTATTATTATTTAATATATATTATATAATATTAAGAAATCCATACTTAATACATTCAATGTAGTGTGTGAACGAATCACATCACTTTGACGAGGCGATAGTCCACACTTCCTAAAATGAAATTATCATATTTACAATAAATGGAAAGCATGAAGATTTGTGTTATATAATAATTAAACAATAAAATAAAAAATAATATATATCATACATATGATAAAAAAATAAATTTTCCATCATAATGTCTCAAAATGATTGGTGGTAAAGGAAAAACAAACTACATATTTTCATGAGGCAATAATTCCCCACACACAAGAACCTTATGTTCATTACCCACTAGATGGGAGTTTTTCTAAGTGTAGGTAGAACCCTTATCATAACGAAATATCAGTATATTGAGAATAATGTGTCTATTATTATTCATTAAACAATAATAATTGTGGTAGTATAGAACCAAAATAATGGAAAGGATCTTGATGAAGGATATTACTACTTCTTTGCGTAACTCCTTTTGGTTTACACAAAAGGGCTTCATTAGTCAGCCTTCGTCTTGATGGGAGGGTTCAAGAAGTAAGGGAGTAATTTTGGTAAGTGAATAAGTCAGATCATGGCTAAAAATAAGTGTTTTGATGTGTTTTAATAAGGGGTATAGGTTGTTGCATTTTATAGAAGAGGGAGGGGACACTGTTGGAATTTTTTAAAGCACGTTTGGGGTAGCCACATTTTTTCTTATAAAGCTATAAAAACCATCCACAAATAATAATGGAATTTTTATGGCCTATATATTTCAATCTAATGGGGATTTAACAATATTATAGGTCATTTTGGCCATAATGAATAAATTTTAGTGTCTCGTTATGCTGAATTGTACCTTAATATATATAATAAAAATTTAATCACTATATCAAATACTATTTATAAAAATAATGTTGATATTATTATAATATAAATATTATAAATTTTAAATCCTTTTATGTCCATTTTTTATAATTTAATTCATATAATTGGATAAATTAGGTTTAATGATAATCCCACAAATGTAGTGAGAAATTGTGCTTTTAATGTGACAATATTAGAATGTTCATTACAATTTTATATCTAAATTCCATATAAAAATGATTCCAATTAATTAAATTGCATTAATGGATGCATAATTGATCTATTTTTACTTTAAAACAAACATAATATATAATATATCTATATAAATAAATTAGATGAAAAATGTTTATGTATTAAAATATAGTATTTTATAGTATTCGTCCAAAAAATGATCCTTAGAGAAATCCAAAAAATGAACATAGAGCTAATTTTAAAATTATGAATTCAAAAAAGAATATTATAATATTTAATTCAATTTATAATATTGTCTAAAATTTATTTTATAATTATTCGAAAAAGGTTAAAAAGTAATTTTTTAATAAATGGTATTGTCAAACATATAATGTCATTACTAACAAAATTTTAAGTCTTATTAGAAATAATATATATCTATATAAAACCATTATAAATAATATTTTATTTTGTTATCAATATTAATATTACATTGTTTAATTTCTATGTTATAAATATCCAATTAAATTAATTATAATAATGTAATGTTATTTCGTAGAAAATTACTGTTTTGTGTAAGGAAAGACAAGTCGGTGTTATTTGTAGTGAAAGAGAAATCTTATGTTGCATGTAACGTATTATTAACATATTGTTAAATATAACCCAATAAAAATACCCAGGATCGAATCCGTGAAGGGATAAAATTTTGGGGGTAGTGTAGAAGAACTGGAGCAGTACTATAGCAGTGGTGGGACTGTAATAGTGGTTACACTACAACGATAGAGGCACTGTAGTAGGAATTGTTGAGGTGGTGGTACATAACAGGTACTGTAGCAGCAAGGGTACTGTAGTAGAGCAATTCACTGATGGGCCCATTGGGAAAAAAATGGGCATTCAAGCCTTGTATTTAAGACACATGGACTTTGGCCTTTTGGCACTATAATGGCTCTCCTACTAACAATATATAACGTGGCATTTTCTTTAATAATAAAATGAGGATTCATACCCAACATTTAAAAATATAAAAAAGATTAAATTAATTCAAAAAATATCAATTCACAAGATATTGTGGTGTTACATTAATCCTCCCCGATAATAAATTTCTCCAATTAAATTATTCTCGATTATTAAGGGATTATTATAGGATATTTCCTTTCTTAGAAAACCACATCACAAAAAAGAATACAAAAAAGTCCCTAACAATGAAATTTTGAAACATTATTGTTAACCATGTAACATATAACTAGGTTTCCATGTATGGGAGCATAGGTGGAAAGTGAAAATATGGACTTTGAGGATATGCATAAATATTTATAAGGATTTATTGCGGTTTTCAATCATAAACAAGTGAATGATAGATGGAAATTTGAGGGCCATAAAGTAATAAATCAATGATGATTTAAAAGGTTGCCTGTTCAACAAAACTGAATGTATTATGAAACTATTTTTTGATCGTTTTAGTGATGTTTAAAAATTATTTTATTGAAGAATAACATAAATAAATAATATTTCTTAATATATATCTATAATCAATATTTTATCTTCTGTTTTTACGTCAATCAATTTTCAATTCAACCATTAATTCAACACATGAATATCAAAAAATTAACCTTCATTCGTGAATCACTAAAATACACATTTAATGAATCTTGATGATCAAAATAATTTGAAATGTCTATCTATTTGTCTCTGACTATTCTACAATGTATATATGGTATGTGAATTATTCCTTAAAACTAAAAAGTAATATTGCAAGTTCATCCTTAATAATTATTTATCAATTTTTTTTTAAAATTTAACAATTACAAATTAATAAGGACATCGTGAAGTCCAATGGTAGGTATGATACCCTTATCATCATTCCTTGATGGGTCCAGGACCTATGATCTTGCTGAACTTTACGGGTTGTCACCCAACATACATGACTTCCTTTTCTAAAACCTCATTAATATAAATTATAAAATAGATATGATAGAAATAATTGAAATAATGTTAATTACTAAATAATATTTTAACTATGGTTTTGAAAATAACCTAAATATATAAATATATATTATTAAGTTTGATTTATAATTTCCATAAATGGTTAACCATATAACCCTTCCAATGGTTTAATATCCAAAACATTTGAAATAAATTCACAAAATCTACCTAACATTTATCCCCCATATATCACAAAGTATATCTTTGTTGACACATTACAAACATGTAAAAAACCTTAATCATATATTCTATTAGTACTTTCTAATATCAAGAATTACCATTAATACATTTAAAAACATTAATTCTTCCATATTCCCGAAAATAATGGATATATTCATCAAATCCAAAATGTTATATCAATTTTCCATGAT
Organism: Viscum album; assembly: GCA_963277665.1. NCBI lineage: Eukaryota > Viridiplantae > Streptophyta > Magnoliopsida > Santalales > Viscaceae > Viscum > Viscum album. The sequence continues at coordinate 747,105,246 of OY728138.1, read as the reverse complement.
AACAAAGTCTAATTTTTCAATAAATCCTTTATCAGTTATGTGTTAATAAGTATTATCCTACATAGCATTATAAAAACTACATTTTCTCAACATCATGAATAAATTATGAGTTACCATCCCTTAATCAAACTATCATATTTACAAGAAATCATTTTTCTATCTCACCATCACCATTAAACATATCCTTTAAAATCCATAGTGAAAAAAATATACTAAAAAAATTATATATTTCATGATTCATATTACGTAATCTTTGAATTTAAAAACATATACACTTCAGTTATCCTACTTTGTTCTTAAACCATTACTCATGATTCATCATCTTATCCCTTAATAACCTTTTCCAAGAATATGAAATCTGAATCAAGTCTTAAGGTTACTCAATATAAATCCAATAATTATTCATACATTTAATGCTAATAATACAGGAAGAAAGTCACATACCTTTCAAATATCGCTTGTGGTATATCTATCATAAGTAGTATAACCAATACTCATGGACCTTTCTAATTATATTGACGAATTTTCCACTTATAAAATAAATTCTAATCATGTCTTTACATTCCACATATGAAACATTAAATGTTAACCCATTTCCTTCTAGTAACCGCTATTGATTAGAACTAGAAAGAATATGGTGAGAGACACTAATCATAAGAGAAAGCTACTTATTCCTGAAAAAATAATTATAAGATTTCTAAATCATGATACATACTTCTATAATAATGAAACATTTGGTTTTTTATTGGTTATTTATATTAATATTTTATTTAAATTTGTCATGATGGTTCATAAAGAGTTGGTTATTTCCCAATGCATATCCACCATGAATTCAAAACATTTATTAAGGATGGTCTATTATCATTTTCCAGGTTACCATTATGTTAGGCCTGATGTGCCTTTTTTGAGTTGTTACCCTAAGGTACATCTATTCCAAATCCACATCCCCATTTAGTATCTATATTAGGATGTAATTCTATGAAACCACTTGTTCTATCATTTACCAAAATTCCTGGATATTTTTATATACATTTCCTCATCCTTAAACTTATCCTTAGAGGTATCTATAGCCACATCCTTTATAATACACATTAATTTATCATTAATTATTTCTCATTACAGTTCCAAAAGGATGACTAAACATTCTCCCTCATAGTAACTATAATGACCTTTTTTGTATAATAACATCACTATACTTTTTTTAAATACATAAAACTTTACACAATGAAATAACCAAAGATCTTATTTGTTTAGTTCATTTGAAAACACAGAAACATAAACACTATTAAATAAATGAGATAAATTATCTCCAATTTGGTTTATCATGAATTGAACTCTTATTAGTCACATCATATTGAATATATTGCTTCATAACATGGGGTTGGAAATATTAAAAGGGTTGATATTAGATGCTTAGTAAGGGTAAATAAGTTAAACATGTAAGCATAAACATGACAATAGGGGTATGACAATGTGATCATAACATTATAATATCATTCCATGCATATCATAAGAACATAAACATGAATCAAGGCATATATCTTTAATGTTCATAAGACAAGAATCATTAGGAAAACAATATCATAAGACATGAAATAATAACATTGAAATAGAATATATAATTATACAATACACATTAACATGTAATATCATTCCCTATTAGTCAAGATGCACTGTTATAACATACTAGGGAACTTCATGGGAACTACACCTATTGTTCGGGACACCACCATCCCAATTATTAGCCTTTTCCTTGTTATGGACAATTTTACCAATCTTCTTATAGTGGATTAGGTTTCCTTATCTTCTAATAGTGGATTGGTTTTCCCCATTTACATCATCATGCTGACTACACATATTGTACACTACACACCACCATCCCCATTCATAGTATTTTCCTTATAAGGGTTCATGTTTCCCCATCTTAATATAGTGGAATGGGTTTCCAAATAATCTCATAGTGTATCAGGTTTCCCTATATTTCCATAGTAGACCGGGTTTCCCCATCTTCTATATTCATGGTGACTAAGCCTATTGGGCGGGAAAAACCACCATCTCGAGTCACAATACATTCCTTACGACAGATCACGTTTCCCCATATTCCCATATTTTATCAATCCTATCAACTTGATTACCTTATTTATCTCATGTGATGTAAATCATTGCCCAATTTTTTGAATGGGGATATAGGTCTCACTTTTATCATAAGAAAAATATATATATATGTTCCACAATATAATAAAACATGCATTATAGCATGACACATAAAAAGATATGGGTTTCATAAAAATCATATCATAACCCATAAAATTATTTGGGTATCATGAACATTTAATAATATCATAACTTATGGAAAATATATAGGTTTTATAATAAATTTATCATATAATAACATCTGACCAAAAGCGGGATTCATATGTATCGATTATTGTATAACTTGTTAAAGAGAAATGGGATTTATTGGTATTTATCATGGTATAACTCGTTGCAGAAAAACATGTTTCATACTCATTTATCATGGCATAACTTATTGTAGAGGAATGAGTTTTGTAGAAATCAAGATATAAAGGAATAGACCATTCAAATAAATAATATGAACAGTATCCTAGGACTATATCCCCTTTAAAATAGAAAATTTTCCCAGGATGTCATCTTAGATGGAAAATAATTTTGAAATATATTTTAAAAATATTCCTTGATGAAAATAACCATTCTTCTTGAATTATTTGTTTTAAAACATAATACATTTTGAGGAACCTTTTTTTTAAAACACCGTGAAAACTTATAAATATAGCATTAAAAATTTTCCAAACCCCTTTTATTGAAAATATTTTAATAATTCATAATATAATATTTGAAATCTTAATGTTCGTTTCATTTGAAAACAACCTTGTAAAATCATCTAAAAGATGATTTGAAAATCATTCAAAACACTTTTTAAAAATTATACAAATATTTTAGGAAACTTTTTATTTAAAAACACTTTAAAATAAAAAATCATCGTGATTATTATAGAGATCATTTTACTTTTTAAAGTAAATAATATTTTAAACATAAAATGGAATATCAAGAAAATAATAGTCACAATGACAGGTAAATCTGCACATATTGGACATTCCATTTTCACCTTAAATGTTTAGAGAATGGTATGGATTAGAAAACAAAAAGATAATTCCTTTTGAAAAAGATTTCTAAAAAATTAATAAATTGGAAAAAAATTACCATAAACATAATAGGATAATTTTAACACATTTCTGAAAACATTTTTAGAATACCAAATTTTTAATGAACATATATTTCCAATCAAAACGAAATATATTGTATGATTTTCATAAAACAATTTTTGGAATATTATTTAGTGTAAAAGTGTAAAAATTGTTACCATAAAATGGATATAACATGTATAATAAAAGGTTATGAAAAATAATGATAGTTATTCAAATATGGATCATAATATTTCATTAGTGGATGTAAAATCATAAACAATCTTGTTAAATGATGATATTATAACAATAAACTATTACCCCATTCGTAACATTTAATAATAATAAAAAGGGAATAATTAAATTTAATAAAGTATAAAATATCATTAAATTAATTATATTCAATATATAACCTCTCAATGTAACTATTAACACCTCATAGAAGAATATCAATGCAAATAATGACATGTTTCTCAAAGAAGGAAAAATGAGACCGAATTACTTTACCAATTTGGTATCTTTTGAAACATAAAACCCCTAAAAGAAATATCATAAAAATGATATTTAAATAGCCATTAATATAAGTATAATAATCATAAAACACATTAATCGGTATTATACTAACCACATATAAGAAATATGGGGTGAACAGGGCTAGTGTCTCATGGTAAATGAGAGTGAGATGAGAAAACCAAAAAAACATGAGTAGATTTATAATCAGGATCCCCAGGAGATAATGAAATTATTTCCGTATTTTAATTTTATAAAATAAAAAAAATTAACGATATAATATGTCTTAATGATTTCTATAAACCACCTAAAATAAGTGAGCGGTGATTAGGGCATGTATCTCACAACAATAAAAAGTGACATGTAATTCCCTTACCTTATATCTTGAATTTATTATTACATGTTCAAACATAATATATAATAAATATAATTTTACTATAAATATAACACATAAAAATATTATTATATATATTACCATATATTATTTTTTATTCCTTCTAATTACAAATTTATTAACAAATCCATCATAATGTTACATTTCAGCTAATATCCGTTTTATTTTTCTTATATATTATGATTTTTTATTCTTGATCCTCTTAATTAGATCATGATTTATTTTTTAATGAAAGTAAAATAAGGTATAAATATCATATATTTTCAGTATAAATTTTTTTATATTAATATAATATATATATATATATATATATATATAGATAATGGAATACACCGTTTATGGAGACGGTAGGTCGTACATACACATGAATGGTGTTGTCGTTTTCTTGTCGTATTGGAAGAAAGAATGAAATTGATATATATATATATATATATTATAATATAATTATAATTATTATTTCATATATATCATATACATTCACTAAACCCATCCACATTACATACAATGTAGTGTTTGAATGAATCCCATTGATTTGAGGAAGCGATAGTCCACACTTCCCCAAATGAAATTAACATATTTTAAAAAATAGAGACCATGAAGGTATGTGTTATATAATAATTAAATAAGAATAAATACATCATATAAATAATATAAATCATATAAAAATATAGTTTCCATCATAATTCCAAACCATTATAGGTGATAAAGGAAAAAACGAACAACATCGTTTCGTTAGGCGGTAGTTCACTGCACACAAGATCAGTAAGTTCATTACCCATTAAACGGATGTTTGTGTAAGTGTAGGTATAAACATTATCATAAAAAATATGAGTATATTTTTGATACTTATGAATTTATTTATTCATGTAATAAGAATAACTTAGGTATTGTAGAAATAAAATAATGGAAAAGAGCTCCAGGAAAGAAATTAACACTTCTTTGGGGAACTCCTTTTGGTTTACACCAAAGGGCTTCCTTGGTTGAGCTTCTATACAAAATGAGGATTCAATGATAAGGGGAGGGATTTTGGTAAATTAAATTTGTTGATATTGGGAGATCTTATGTGTTTTGAGTGGTGTTAATAATAGAGATGTGTGGAGGCATTTTATACGGGAGGGATGGGACAATGTTTGAATTTTTGAAAACAAGTTAGGTGTATCAAAGTTTTACAAAACAAATGTCATAAAAACTAGAGAAATAAATAATGGAAGCTTTAGGTATTAAATATGGAAATATAATGGGTCATAGGAAAGTTTATAGGTCCTTTTCTAACTTTTTATTGTTAATATTTTTTGTTCTATAACATGATACTAAGGGTATAATTTCTTGACTGATGGACGGATACCCTCTCTAATAGTCAATTACCTCTTGAATATGGGGGGAAATGAATGAGGTCATTTAACATCCAGCTTTGACCTAATTTTTTGGGTCTGGATATTATATGAAGTTGTGTTTTTTCATGAGAATACATGAAGAAAATGAAAAAAGTAACGAACTTACCATGGGATGTAATGAATTCATTGTGAGAAGAAAAGTACCAATCATAAGACGAAATTAAGAGCTTTCCTAAAGAATGAAAGTGACCACTTAATGAAAGAAAGTTGACATTTGAAGAAATGAAGTGATCACATTATCAAATGAAGTGATCACATTATCAAACCATGGTACCATGAAAAATGATTGTGCCATGTTTCCATGGTTGCAATGCCCCGACCCTAGTTACCCAGATCCAGTGCATTATTACATAAAATTGTCACGATCACAAAAGATAAAGTCTCAAAAGACCGATTAGTTTAGTAGCCTTGGAAATACTATACACATTCATAAGTTTTACATGAAATTATAAAATGAAAAACTACAACATCATAATCTCTGTAGGCTACACTAAAATCCCTTATTCTATCCATGCAGATAAGTCATAATATACTTCTTCATATCCTGAGAAAAATAAAACATAGAAAGGGGTGATCTTAGATTCTCAGTAAGGATAGCAATATAACAGAAACTTTCATAAATAACCATTAACATTTAGGGAAATGTAACACGAAATCAAATTCCATTTAAACATCATCTTCAGCATAATATGGAAAAGATAATATCAAATAATGTCATTTACTTATTCACGTGGATATTCTGCTAGTCGAATAATCACATGCAATATTAATAGACATTTTCTTAATGATGGAATGCATAATGCCAAACTTCATAACCACATAGTCAACGCCTTATGCCTAGACTAAAAATAAGATTTTTTTAAGGCTGTTTGCCACGACAATAGATTTTCTCATGAGACCTACCGATGCATCGAGGAGCTATAACAGTATCCCCCAATCACATACTAAGTCCTATGCATTTCTTATATTAAAAAGTTTTTACATAACATAATCATTCATATTAAAACTAGTATATGAAATGTCAATACATTATCAATAAACCATGAATGGTATTAAAATAAAACATCCATAGTCAAACATATCAAAATACCTTCAATACAATATGGAAGTTTTGTATCAAAATAAATCAACTTCAAATAAGCTTAAAATCCACCAAAGGATGTTGACAGAGATGAAATCTAAACTTTTCATAGAGAAATATATTTTTCTATATTGAAATCATTTAAAAGACATATAATTAAAAAATAAAACATTTATTTTTAAAATATTATAATATGATTTTATCGGAAGCTTCGACGATGTTATAATGGCATAAAATAGTCATAACAGCCAAATAAGTTATAGAAACATTTTTACCTTAATTTTGTCGAATAGGTCATAAGGTGAATTGTTTGGAAAACGAAAAAATGATTACATTAAAACAATTTATAAAAAATAAAACATTGGTATAAATGAATTTATCCCATAGTCTAGTAAATAGTAAAAATGTTTTGGAATAAATTTTTAAGAAACATGGATGTGCAGGATTAAGAGGTCCTAGTAGATACTTACGTAAAAAAACATCGGATAATAAAGAGATTGTGAAATTAACCCTTACCTTGTACTTTTCATTGGTCGATGGTAGGTTAACCTCCTATATAATGGTGAAATAATTGTTATTAAATTATACATGAACTAAATACTTTAATAGGATATCATATATGATCTTCTAATATTTATTTGTTAATGATATTTTAGTAGTATCATCATTCCAGGTGTTAACTGATTCGTTTTTTATATGCTTGGTTATGTAAGACATGTTTGTTATGGATAGGATGTATTTGATTCATATACATGAATGATATTATGTTCATAAAGATTATTTTTAGTCATGAAATGAAAATTATTCTTGAATGATTACGATGGAGAAGGAATCTAATCGCATTCGTGGAGACGGTAATCTGTACGTACGCACGAGTGACAATATCTTTATTTTGATATAAAAATCATATATAATTGGATGGTATATCATATATACAGAATAATTATCATGTTATATTAATTATTTAATTCATTTATACTCACTATTATACCCATCCAAATGATTAAGTGTTTAAATAACAAACTACACCACGACAGGGAGATGTCAATCTGTACATATGCAAGTATGGTGACATTGTCATCTGGAGGTTGGATAGAATAATGAATATGGTTGTACCATTTTTATAATAACATCAAAATATATGGAAGATATTGGTGTAATTATTTCATAATGGTAAAAAAAAATAAAGAGGATGTTGGAGAATAAGAGAACATGAAAGAGGTGATGAAATATTTACCTCTTCTTAGGTCTCTTTCTATTGATTAGATAAAAAGGGATCCATAGGTTGGTATTCTGACTAATGTAAGGCCTATAGGATTAAGGGAGGACATTTGAAAGGATATATGGTCAGGGGTTGGCTGAGCCAAATGGATTTGAATGTGTGAATTTGAGAGAAGGGGATTTTCCCTTTTATAAGAGAGGTGTGGGTCACTTTAGGAAAAGCTTGAAATATTATTTCATAATAAAATCATTTACATTTTTAAATGGCTCCAAAATAAATTATTAATATTATAATGTGGGTATGGGTCGATAAAATATTGACCAATAGGTTTTTTACAGGATTATTTCATTATATTAACTTTATATTTTTGATATAACCCTTAGTTAAATAGTTTGACATTTACCATGTCTTTTTGTATTTTTATATTATATGGTTATTAAACATACTATTAACATATAAGAGAACCCCATGTGGTTCATTATTAATATATATAACCTTATCTATGTCCTTTTTCAAAACCATATATTTTTATGAATATAATAACCATTTATAATGAAATATTTGTATTAAAAACTCAATTATATCAATTTTGACTCTATTTAAAAAATTATTTTTGTTAAATACATAACTACTTTATAACATATAACTAAATTAATATGTTGAATACTAACATGTAATATTAACCTAGAAAATATGTGGAATTCATCAAAAGTCCCAATTTATGTTTTTGGTTATTTATAATATTAATAAATTTTATATTACATTATTATGGTAATTACTGCTTCATCATTGTGTCACAAATAAAAAACTTTTTTTAAGGTCTAAAAATTTTAAATAAACTATGATTATTTATGAAATCTTCTTATCTTTCTAATGAATATTTATATCCTAATATATATTATGTATAACCTCATATTAAATATGGATTAGTTATTAAACCTTGAATTTATCTCTTTTAACTCTTTTTTTAATAAAATAATAATAAATCTCTTAATCTAATCCAAGTGGACTCGAGTGATGATATTTTATTCCTAAGGTATTTTCTGGTCGAATTAAACTTATCTAATAGAATTAGGACATGTGTTAGGGTAATAATAATATAATTTTTACCCTTAATTACCCTATTTATTTTAAATGTGGTAAATAAAAGTAAAAAGTTACTTTTCAAAAAAAATTATTTTCATCTTATTGAACCAAATATTATTTACTGATATCAACTATGTCTCTCAGATTTCTGAAATTCAACTTACAGAACCGGTAAAATTATGTTTTATACCAATTTGAAAATGCTTCTAACAGGTGGGTAAAAGATGGTAAATAGTTCAATAAATTTTAAATATTTAAACTTGTTATAAAATGACTCCAATAAATTACAAAGAACATATATATGTATTATTTATATATTTTAAACTAAAAAAATTAAAATAAAATTAATAACTATTTAAATAAAAATTCAGTTTTAACCAGTAACGCATTGTGTTTTCATTATTCATGAAAAAATGAATGTTTTCAAAATAATACAAAAACTTCACCAAAAGCTCATTTGGAGATTCTACATCCAAAAATGAAGTCATTTTTGAATTATAAAATTTATGAAATTTCAAAAAGTGGGTATTACTATTCATAACGGCTAGTTTGATTGGTCGCGATGTGTTAGAATCTCGAAGTTGCGTACGATCCAAGCTATATCATTATTCAAAGGGAAACGTATCATAGAAGCGTGGGTGTTACAATCTTCCCTCCATAAAATAATTTAATCCTTCAAATTTCTATAATACTACTACACAAAAATATTTTGGTGGTTCTTCATCATATGTTCCTCTAGTTCCTACATTGCCTCTTCCATATTATGGTTTCTCTATAGAAATTTTACCAGACGACTCGTCTGATTTCTCATCACTTGTTCTCTTGTCAGGAATTTTGACAGACACTTCACAATAAGACATATCAGGTTCGAGTTCAATTTCCTCATAGGTGAGTACATGTGTTGGGTCAGGCATGTATTTTCTCAACAGTGATACGTGGAACAAATCATGAACTTTTGAGAGACTTGGAGTCATTTCCAAACGATAAGCTACAACTCCAATTCATTCTAGAATTTTGAAAGGTTCGATGTACCTGGGCCTCAATTTACCCTTCTTACCGAAATGTATAGCACCCTTCCAGGGAGATACAATCAAGAAGACATGGTCTCCTACATGAAATTACAAATTCTTTTTTCAGTTATCAACATAACTCTTTGGCCTATATTTGGATGCTTTGACTTGGGATTGGATAACCTTCACCTTTCCCATTGATTCATTAATAGGTTCTAGGCCTAAGAGTATTCCATCACCAACATTATCTCAGCGAGTTGGTGTGCGACATCTTTTTCCATATAACACTTCATATGGTGCATTCTGAATACTGAATGGAATAAAGATTAATAGAAAAATTATACCAGAGGTAAATATTGATCCAACATACCTTGAATGTCATGTGAGAAAGATCTCAACAGGTATTCTAAGCTTTGAAGAGTCCATTCTGATTGTTCATCAGTTTGAGGGTGGTAGGTCACTCTCAAATAAAGTTTAGTATCTAGGGCTTTCTAAAGACTTTTCCAGAATCCTAATGTAAAATGTGGATCACGATCAGAAACAATCGATAAGGGTACTCCATGAAGTATAACAACTTAATTAATAAATATTCTTTCTAGACATTCAAGTGGAAAATCTTCTCTTATAGAATGAAAATATACTGACTTGGTAAGACGTTCAACAACAAACCATATTGCATAATTATTTTTAGGAGTCTTTGGTATCCCCCGGACAAAGTCAATCGTAATATTATACCATTTCCACTTATTTATGGGAAGAGGTTTCATGACTTTTACAGGCTATTGCCTTCTAGTTTTCACTTGTTGACAAACCATTCATCTTGACACAAAATTTGCAATATCCCTATTCATGATGTACCACCAAATATATTCCTTCAAATGTCTATATATCTTGGTTCTAGGATGGTGTATAGATAAATTGGATCTATGAGCATTATGTAACAATTACCTTTTTGGATCCGGTATATCGGGAACACAAAGTCTCTTCCCAAATTTCAAAATCCCATCATCATATATGAAGTCACTCAATATCCCATCATTCACAGCTTTAAACTTATTTTTGAAACTCCTCATCATAAGCCTAAGAACTTTTTACCCATTATAGTAAAGATGGTTTTGAAACCATTTGAAAAATAATTGATGTTTCACCTTCCATGATTATTCCAATATCCATTTTCACTAGATCCCTGAAAATAGGATCCATTTCAATCTCATCTTATTCAAAACTCCATGATACTTTATTCTCAATGCATCTGCCTCCTTATTTTCCTTCCTTGGGAGGTAGTTTATTGTGCAACATAATCCTTGAGTAGTTCAAGCCATCGCCTTTGCCTCATGTTGAGTTCTTTTTATGAGAAAATATACTTCAAACTATTATGATCAGTATAAATCTCATATTTTCACCATAGAGATAGTGTTTACTTATTTTTAGAGCAAAGATTATAGCTGCTAACTCAATATTATGAGTAGGATAGTTTTTCTCATGAATTTTTAGCTATCGTGATGTGTAGACAATAACTCTATCATTATTCATGAGGACATGACCATGTCCTTTATTTGTAGCATCACTATAAATAACAAACATGTGGTTCCCTGATGGTAGAGTCAAGATAGGAGCATTGAATAATATTCTCTTAATTTCTTTAAAACATTCTCCACACCCTTTTTCCCAATCAAATTTAACCCCTATATGAGTTATCTTGCTTAATTTTGTATCCAATCGTGAAACATTCTGGACAAAACGTCGATGAAAACCTGCTAGAACAATAAAATTGCATACCTTAGTTATACTCGTCAATGCTGGCTATTCTTGGATTGCCTTAGTCTTTGAAGGATCAACATATATTATATCCTTTTACAAAATATATCCATGAAATGAAATCTCTTGAATCTAGAATTGACACTTGCTAAACATCCCATATAATTCATTTCTTCTAAGGATTTTGAGAATGGTGCAGAAGTGATTTTCATGATCATCGTAGATTATAGAGTATACCAGGATATAAATAGTAAATACCACTACAAAGTCATCAAGATATTCCTTGAAAACTCTTTTCATTAAATCCATGAAAAACAAGGGTGCATTAGTCAGTCCAAACGACAGTACTGTAAACATGTAATGCCCGTTCCTGGTTCGAAATGTTGTTTTCAGAATTTCTTCTTTTTCACACACAACTGGCGATATCCAGATATAAGGTCAATATTTGAAAAATATTGAGCTCCATGAAGTTGGTTAAATAAATCATCAATGTGGGGTAGATGATACTTGTTATTTATTGTTATAGAATTGTCTCCCTGTAGTCAACGCAAAACCTCATAGATCAATATTTCTTCTTAACAAAAAGGATTGGGGCTCCACATAGAGAAATAGTAGGGAGAATAAATCCATTATTACTCAATTCATCTAGTTTTTTCATTAGTTTCCCAAATCCCATAGTGTCTATTCTATATGGGGTCTTCGATATGGGCCTTGAATGTGGAATTAAATCAATGGAAAAGTCAATTTTTCATTCTAGAGGATATCCAGGTAAATCCTCTGGAAAGACCTCAACATATTCTTGCACAATATGAATGTCCCCTATTCAAACATTATTTTCTACTCCCATAATTATTTCATTCTCATCCTCCCCAATAGTTTAATTTAGTAGATCTATAGAGGGTGGATCTAGATAAGAATCAGGTGGTGACGTTTCTGCTATAATGATATGGTAATCAGTATCATTGTCGAAAATTGTAAACCCTTTATTCTTACAATAAAAGTTTTTCATCATGGTTAGAAATACAATCCACACCATGGATTATATTAAATTCAATCATGGGTATGACGATGAGATCATCAGATAAAAAATATTAATATTCCCTAATGGGAACTGATTCAAAAAACATTGTTGGGATGATACAAACCTTAGGTGTTTTGACTGACAACTCCCTTGTTAAGTAAAATTAAAAATATCTAATTTTCTTTATAAACTGGGATGATATAAAACAATGTGATGATCTATAATCAAATAAATTATTTTCTAAACTTGAGAAAACCATTAAATTTCCTTCCACCACATCATTTAGAGATTCAACCTTAGTAGTAGTGATTGTATAAGCCTGGCCTTGATCCCTTTTTCTTTTCTAAGGTAATTTCCCTTGGCTCTTAGGAAATTAATTTGCATAATTCCCCTTTTCCCTACAACAGTAGATTTCATCAACATCTTTCTTCCCCTTGAAATAACGAGCATGGTGGCCTTTTTCACCACACATGTAACAGACTCCCATTTTCTTCAGGAAAGTACCAGAGTGTTTCTTCCCACATTTACTACGTGATGGATATTCAACTTTTCCCTTCTTCCCCATATTTCCATTTCCAGAGTGTTCAAAAGATCTCTTCTTCACTTATTTTTCTTTAAAGTCAAGAAGTCTTAGAGAATTATTTTTCTGTCTTGATAGCTCATAAGAAAATATCTTCATATGACGGGTAGTATTGTGAGACTGATGCTCGATGGAGTAATTTTTTTAACCCATAAATGAAATGATCAATCTTACTTATTAGGTTACATATATAATCTAAAGCATGCCTTTCTAACCATGTAATTTTAGCCACATATTTTGTGACATACTCATCCTCTTTTTCCCTCAGACTCAAAAATTTGCTTTCCATATCCGCTTGATGGTCACAAGGAAATTATTTTTCTAATAAAATATATTTAACCTCCCTCCATTCCATATTTGATACTTCATCATATTCCTTTGTGTTTTTAATCAATGACCACCATTGATCTGCATATCCGGTGAGGCAATAAACTGCCATGACAACTTTCTTCCTTTCTTTACTCCCTAAAGCATGAAATAATTTCTCTATGAAATTTATACATTACTCATATAATAATGGATGGGTAATACCATTGAATGTTGGTGGTTGTTTCCTGATGAAGTGGTCTAACATTGATCCTCCATGTTGTGGATCAGGGTGCTCTATATGGCTAATGTAATTATTCATAACATAAGTGAGTTGTCCCGGTATGGTGATAAGAAGATCAGCACCAATTGCTTCACTCAATATACTATAATTATCTCGAGTATGAGGGAAGTCCTTACATGTATTACGTGCATTGATAATGTTTCCATTACTTCAACTAAGAACCATTTCAAAACAATGGCATACACCAGATTAGTTTATGAATCACAATACATAAATCCCAACATTTAATACACTTAAAATATATTGAAAAGTTTATGGATATAATCCATAATCATAAAAAATTTCTTTGAAGATGTATATACTCATAAACCCTTCATAATGGTTTCTAAAGAAAATGAGAATTATCCTAAGCATATATTTCAGGAGTTTCGTAACCAAGAGTATAGCAAGGCCCGTTATCGTGCAATAGTTCTCATTCGATTCTAGCTCAAAGCGGTGTTTTTGGGATTTTACGATAGGTACATCTATGCCAGAGCTGCCTCTACCTGCTTGTATCCAAACATTGATGTATTGATTTGAAAACTCACAAAATCTCTAAATTACCAAAATTCGTGGAAGTTCTTCTATACTAATCCTCAATGTCTATCTTACGGTAATTTTCATTATTAAAAGTTTTTCTAAATCTTGCTTCCATGTTTTGTAATAAACTTCCTTTGATACCAACTATAACACCCCTACCCTTGTTACCAAGAGTCGATGCATTATTACATAACATTGTCATGATCACAAAAGATCATGTCTCGAAATACCATGTAGTTTAGTAGCCCTAGAAATACTAGATACATTCATAAGTTTTACATTACATTGTAAAATGAAAAACTACAACAACATAGTCTCCATATGCCACACTAATATCCCTTATTCTATCCTAGTAGATCAGTCATAATATACATCTTCGCATTCTGGGTAAAATAAAACATAGAAAGAGGTGAGCTTAGATGCTTAGCAAGGATAACAATATAGCATGAACTTTCATAAATAAGCATAAACATTTTAGACAATGTATGACTTAAACAAAAGCATTTTATACTTGAAAATAAACATAAAATGGAAAAGATAAAATCAAACAATTCCATTTACTTATTCACATGGATATTTTACTAGTCGAATAATCACATGCAATATCAATAACCACTTTCATAATGATGGAATGCATAATGCCAGACTTCATAACCACATAGTCTAGGACTTGTGCCAGGACTAAAAATAAGATTTTTTCAAGGCCTTTTTCCAAGACACTAGTTTGTCTCATGATACCTACTGATGCATTGAGGAGCTATAGTGATCTCCTCCCATCACATACTAACTCCAATGCATTCCTCATATGAAATGGTTAAAACATAACATAAACATTTGCATTAAAACTAGCATACGAAATGTCAATACTTTATCTATAAACCTTTAATGGTACAAAAATAACACATTCATGGTCAAAATTATCACAAAATCTTCAATAAAATATGGATGTTTTTTAACATAATAAATCAACATCAAATAATCATACAATCCATCAAGGATTGTTGAAATATATGAAATAAAAACAATTTTCAGAGAAATATCTCTTTCTATTTTTAAATAATTTAAAAGTCATATAATTATAAAAGAAAACAATATTTCTGGAAATATTCTTATAATATTGTAAGGGATGCTTTGGAAATTTTATAATGGTGGAATATAGCAACACCCACCGTCTATGTTAAAAAAATTTATTACCTTAATTTTTTAAAAAGTTTATATGGTACCTTATTTGGAAAATGATGGAAAGATTCCATTCAAACCATTTATAAAAATTTAAACAAGTATATAAATGAATTTAAACCATATTCTATAAAATAGTAGTAATATTTTGGAATATATTTATATTAAACATGGATGTGGATGATAAAGAGGCCCTAATAGATTATTACGTAAAAACAACCTTGGATAATAAAGAGATTGTGAAATTATCCATTACCTTGTAATTTTCCTAGGTTGATGGTAGGTTAAATTCCAATATAATTGTTAAATAATTATAATAAAATTATAAAATGAAAATATAAATTAAGATAATATCATATATGATATTCTAATATTTCTTTGTTAATGATATTTTAGTAGTATCATTGTTTTAGGAGTTAACAAATTCCTTTTCCTTTATATGATTAGTTATATAAGCCATGTTTTTTAGGTATAGGATGTATTTTATTCATATACATAATGAAATTATGTTCATAAACATTATTTTTAATCATAAAATGAAAATTATTCTTGAATGATTACAATGGGGAATGAATCTCATCCAGTTCATGGAGACAGCAATCCATACGAATGGACTTGCGAGAAAATCATTCTTATGATATTGAAATAATATATAATTGGATGTTATATAATATATAAATAATTATTATCATGTAATATTTATTATTTACATAATCTATAGTCATTGTTATAACCATCCAAATGATTAAGTGTTTCAATAACAAACTACACCACGACGTGCATGCGGTAATCCTTACGCACGCACTTATGGCGGCTTTGTAATTTATAGGATGGAAAAAATAATGAATATGGTCATAACATTTTTATAATAACATCACAGTATATATAATATAATGAATTTATTATTTTATAGTGCAAAAAACAAAAAAAGAGGATCTGGGAGAAGAGAAGAACTTGAAAGAGGTGATTAAATATTACCTCTTCTTCGGGTTCTTCCTTTTGATTTGATCAAAAGGGCACAATAGAATGGAATTCTAACAAAATTAAGGACTCTAGGATGAAGTGAGGGTAGTTTAGAGGATATTTGGTAAGGGGTTGGACGATCCAAATGGCTATGACGTTGTGAATTGGAGAGAAGGATATGTTCTTTTTTAAGAGAGAGGTGAGGGTCACTTTAGGAAGAGCTTTAAATATTAATTTATAATAAAATCATTTTTGGTTTTTAATGGCTTAAAAATGAATTTGTTAAATTATAAGGTGGGTATGGGTCTAAAACCACTCATATAAAATGTTTTAGAAAGTTTTAGGTCATCATATTAACCTTATCTTATATATTTAACTCTTAGTTAAATAGTTTGACATTTACCATGTCTCTTTGTATTTTTATATTATATGGTCAATAAACATACAATAAACTTCCAATAGAACCCCATGTGGGTAATTATTAATATATATAACCTTATATAAGTCCATTTTCTAAACCTTATATTTTTAGGAATATTATATCAATTAATAATATAATATTTTTTTTAAATACTCAATTATGTCAATTCTGACACTATTTAATAAATTATTTTTGTTAAAGTCCTAACTATTTTATTACTTAGAAATAAATTCATATTTTCAATAATAAAATGTTATATTAAGCTATAAAAATAGTTTAATTCATCAAAATTTTCAATTTACATTTGTTTGGATATTTATAATATCAATTGTTTTAATATTTTATTATTAAGGTAATTACTGCATCATCATTGTGTCATAAATAAATTAAATTATTTAATTTATAAAAATTATAAAAAAACTATCATTATGTATGAAATATTTTTATATTTATAATTAAGATTTATAGAAGAATTTATATTATGTATAATCCTATATTAATAAATGGTTTAGTTATTAAAATTTGAATTTAACACCTTGAACTCGTCTTTAAATAAAATAATAATAAATGTCCTAATCTAATAAATGTATACCTAAAGGGCCATATTTTATTTCTAATGTTGTTTTTTGTCGAACTACACTTATCCAATTGAATTTGGACATGTGTTAGGGTAATAATAATATCATTTTTACACTTAATTACCCTATTTACTTTTAACTATGGTTAATACAATTTAAAAGTTATTGTTTACAAAAAATTATTTTCATCTTATTGAATCACATTTTACATACCGATATCAATAATTTCTCTCATATTTTTTAAATTCAACCCACACAAGTAGTAGAATTAAGTTTTTTACAAATTACAAATGCTCCTAAGAGGTGTGTAAAAGACAATAAATTGTTCGATAAAATTTTATATATCAAAACTTATTAAAAAATGACTCCAATGAATTAAGTTTAACATATATATGTATTATGTAACTTTTTTACCTAAAATAAATTAAAATATATTACCTAATTATTTAAAAAAGAGTCTGTTTTAACCAATAATGCAGTGTTTTTTCACTATTCACCCAAATTTGAAAGTTTTCAGAATAATACGAAAAATTCATCCTAAGATAATTTAGATATTACAAATCCAAAAAATGAAGTCCATTTTGAAAGATAATTTATATAATATTTCAAAATGTGGGTATTACAATTCGTAACGTCTAGTTTGATTGGTCACGGTGTGTTAGAATCTAGAAGTTGCATACAATGCAAGCTATTACATTATTGAAAGTGAAACGTATCGTGGAATATTGGGGTTTTAATAATGGAAAGTGATTGTGAAATGTTAACTTGGAATGGGATCGTGCCTAGTAATTGTGAGCTAATGTATTTTTTTCTTATTGAAATCTATGTGACCATATTTAAATTAAGTACTGGTGTATTTTCAAATATCCATGAAAACATTATGGAGAATTGATTGTAGGGATGGTGAATTTAAGGTTGCAATGAGTATGTCTATCAAATAATAAATATCCTCCAATGGATATTTAGAGAAAAATACTCTTTATGTAGAATATCCTTTCATGAGTGAAAATAAAACTGGAGTATGCACATGTGCATGATAGATATACATGAATTCTTTAATACTATGATGAACAATTCCACACAACTCAGTTTTTCATAACTCTTTGTTCAATCTATGTTGTAGATTTTAAATTATGGTTTTCAAAGAGATTGATCAACTAAATATGATTAGATTGAGCTACATTAAATATTCAAACATTCTATCCTTTTTTATTTTTGTTTTGGATTACATTTTAACTTATACATGTTATCATGTGTTAATAAATTAACAAAGGATCCTATATTTCATTGAGCAGTTATAGACACTCATTCCATCAATTTTTTATCTATATTATCCCATGTAAAGCTATTAAATATGATTAAAGGATCCTGATAATCTATTGTGATGTATATTTCATGTAAAACATTATGGAGGATGTGTATCCAATTATTCTTTAATAAACTACTGCGTAGAGGGTCATTTTCAAGTGGAGAGGATTAGGTCTGAGTTTGAGACTGAAATTCATGTTTTATTCTTCTATGATTTTTCTTGTTTTGATTTCAATATTTTTAAATGAACATATTTTTGTTCTAAAAAAACATAAAAAACAATAATTTGATATTTATGATTATTTTTTTGGTTTATAGAATATGTATGATACATATAAATTTATTTAAAATGTGAAAGAGATTCAAAATTTATTTAACTATCTTTTGATATATATTTTGAAAATATCTATGGAAGATAAAATTATATAATTCTACTTTTTTCATTAATTAGGCTATTTCTATAAATTAAAATATATTGTGTGAAATAATTTTCAATAACAATTTTAATCGGAAACTCAATTAACCCCCTCATGAGTTATACTCAATCACAAGGAAATTTATAATAAAATATGGTTAAAGAGGAATATTTACTAGGAGAGGTAAAATCCACAAGAACCGACAAAAAAATAAAATTTAATAAAATTTAAATTTAAATTTAATTGAATCTTAAACTAAAATTCAATTTCATAATTTTTGGATAAGTTTCAACCTAGATCTAGTAATAATGGTGGAGCAGGATCATTAGACCAGTACTGTACAACACCATAAGAAAAATATTTTTATATTTGTTTTAATATATTAGAATATATTATTATTAATAATGGTCACACCATAAAAATTATTAATGTCTATTTTATTATTTAAGATATAAATTAATCCAAAATCATTGTCCCATAAATTTATAGCTATTGGAAATCTCTTCCAAGTTTTTCATCGTAACACTTATTATTAACAACTGCTTATAGTAAAATTGTTTTTTAACCATTTTGACGACAAAAAAAACAAATTGATGATTTTCAATTATTAAATGCCAAAAAATTATTTAGTTATAAATGAATTAATATTTAACATAAATTCATATACATTTACAGTATGAAAAGAGTATCCAAAAAGTAATTTTAGAATAAAATCAATTTTTAATTTAAAACCAATATTTTGGTCATTATAATCATATCTCAAATATAATTGAAATTTCATCTATATCTACATTCCAAAAATTAATCAATGATCACAATCCTAATAATATATCACAATATGATACCTTTTTCTCAGTGTTGACCATCTAATCCATGTTTGTAAAGACTTTTAAATCCATGAAAATGAAATTTTGGTCATTTGGGGAAAAAATACAATGATTCAATGTGTATTGTATTCATATATGCAAAAAAATTAATCAAATATCATATTCATGTGGGTTCATGACAACCTGAGTGTGTTTCCTAGGTTTTGATCATTTAACTTGTTTAACAATGTGATAATCTAATCTAATTTTTTCTGTCATTTTGAGTACGCTGAATAATCGATTTTCATAATATCTCTTATACAAGTAATAATTTAATTTAAAATATTTATCCTTTAAATTTATGATAATCCATGTCATTTCATATATTTTTTTACTCTATCTCATTTTTCTGTCATTTTTTTATCAAAATTTATTGACAACCAATATGAACAGTGAACAAGTCTAATTGACATGTAGTCATTTATTATATGTCATAGATTAATTAGTGATATATAACATCCCTAAATAGATCACCCAAATAGTTAATAATCTAGGGTATTCCACATGACCTCGGGTATGCCTCCTCGAATACTAAAGGCAACTACCTGGATATAAGTGACTAAAATAATAATGTTCAAAATATTACCTTGAGTATAGAGAAGAATATTCATTACCTAATCTATAAATATTTTATCATGACCTATCAAAATAATAGACATACTCAAAACATTATACATTCAAAATTGGGGGCTTATAGGGCCCCTAAACCAAATAATAAAGTTGTAAAAGTATAAATGTTTCATGCACAATAAGAAAGAAAAATATTAGAAGAATATATATATATATATGTATATATATATATATCCAGATTGATAAATATTATACAATAAAAAGTTCCCTTTTAAAATTTCATATTCATTATAGATTGAAAATACAAATTATATGGCCTCTAAACCAACTCACATGATAATCTCCCACCAAATTCCCCACCATCACTATCATGATCATTTTGAACCATGAATAAAAATTTAGGATGGTTAATTTTATAGAAATGAAATGTTAATATCTACCTATATATATAAGAATATATGTCATGGACATATGTATAGATTTATGCCAACAATACAGTAGGACTCTCCATCTCTCCTTGATACACGGATTGTTAGGGATCAAGGGGATGTGACTGAAAATATTAGGAGGGAGTTAAAATTAGTGATTGGTGAATCTAACCATCATCTAAGTATATAAAAACAAGAAATATCTAGATATACCTTTGAATATGTGGATAAAAGAAAATATCACCCTAAGACTCTTACTAGACATCACAATCTCATGATAGGGCCTGTAAACATATATCGATAACTCTTATAACTGCATTTCACTGTGGGATATACCACAAATCTCTCTTACAAAATATAATATGATATAAAATTATGTCTATATTGGAACCAAAATTCCCACACACAAAAACCCAACCTTCTCCATCTTTTATCTAACTATCAGCTAGTAGTCAAAACCTCAAAATTACGTGGGAGAAGGTGATCCCCAAAAGAGCTCAACAATGGAAAATAAAAGGCATCCCACCCAAAAAATCACATGTAACAACAATACCAATAAATATAATTGTAAATATATAGTGTGCAGACTAACCACATGAAATAGAATATACTAATATTCAGTCCCTACATTTACTCATCCAGTAGGCCATCATTGGAATTCCTGTCAGACTACACATAAAAGGAAACTAGTATGATCCATTATATCAAATGTCATTATTGTGGAAACAAATCTCTACAATATAATAAAACAATTCAAATTTATCCTAATGAAGTTGATCAGTCATTATAAAAACCATCATCACTAAAAAAGTTTGTTACATGGATGTGGTATGACTTCTGGTTAGTTCTTTTAAATAGTAAGGCTACACTATTTTATACATCTTACCATAACCTGTTATAGGCCATCAACCATATTATATTATGGATCCTCATCCATAAATATTCATGAATATTCACATTGGTAAACCCAGAAATAAGATAATGTATATCACAACTAGCAAATTGAAACAAAATGAAAAAACACTCAAATAATAATGCTCTATATCCATGAGCTAAAAGTTGACCAAAAAAGTAATACTAGACATACACTATAATTAGTTTTCATAATCCCTAAATAAATAACTCCCAACAGTATTATCACCTATTAGGTTATACTACCAATCACTTTATCACAAAAATGCATTACCCATAATCTGTATGGTGGAACCCCATTAACATGTGATAATCAATATAGAGGAGTTATTTTTTTCCAAAAAAATTTCTAAATCTATTTGAATGAATTTCATGTCACTGGGAAAACTAATCATGAATTTAGTATAAATTTTCAATAGAAAATCACAAAGAATAAATTAAACCACATTCATAAGGGTTAATCAATGTAACTCACATATAATATAAAGTGGGCATACAATCCATTGAGAATTCCATGAATTTTACAAAGGAAAATGTTGAAAAATTCACCCATAACTCAATCAATCACTATGACATATATCCATTCCAAGGTATCCCAAGATCCCAATGGAATTATTCTAAATGAAAACATAACCAATTCTTCGTTCAATAAAACTATCCTTACACACAAGGTAAGGATTCACCTATAGTTCATATATTATCTTGCATCATCATTCCACAACAGATAACATATCATAAAATATAAAAAACATACTCAAAAAAATTACAAAACAATGGGAATGATAGATTATAATCTCATGGGGATGAATGTATCAAAATATTTCATACCAAGGAATACACGAGTTTCATTAAATATCGATTAATGAAATTCCAAATACATTTGAAAGGGAACCACATGACAAATTATTCACACTCAGCCCATGGAAAAAATACTATAAAATTACTCTTTTAAAAATCTAGTTTTAGTTTCAAATCAAAAATAAATATCAACCCCTTACGTCACCACTTCATTTTAAAAAACTAAACATAAAAATATTCATTTATAAGATCTATTTTCATTATGTTTAGACCATAAAATAATTATTTAATAGTAAAACATTTATCTATAAGATCCAAAATAATAAAAACAATATATATAAAACACCTCTGAAAAGGAAAGGATCGTTTTTTCACAAAAAACTAACCCATGTAAAAAAAATAAACAAATATGATGACCACCACTCTTTCAAAAAAATATACCAACAATAAACCATTTATCATACTATATGGTCATCATTGTCTAATAATCAATCATATTAGATCCAAAATCATGATGTGATAACTCACCATCCGAATTAATGTTGAAAATGATAAAATAATAATGGAACACAAACATAAAATCATAATGTGACCAAGAAACAATTCAATTTAATGTCTACCTTCCTCAAAATAAATATTATTATCATATACTCATGATCTTATAAACCTCCATGGAATTGAAAAACACCATAACATAGAAAATAAAAATTTATTTAATTGTAATATCACATTAAAAAAATACGAATTATCATAAATTAAACCAATCTCATTGGGTGTCCCTACAATATCAAATCCAAAGCATACAGGTCATGGACCACTGTTAATAATTTTTTTTGCTTATTATATAAAATTACATATTTTAAATTACAAATAAATGGATAACATTTACGAAAAATTTCATAAACCAGAAAGAATGCACATCAAGAAACATACATAAACTAAAATTACATAGAACAATAAAAAATACATCTAGAGACACCACCATGTAGTGATCTTGAAATCATAGTCAATATAATGTCATTACATCATGTTATAATGGAATTAAACCTCAAATCTCAATAATAATATAACTACAATTATGTGAAATATAGAGGAAGGAGGAAGGTTGGAAAAAGGGATAAACTCACTTAGATTACCAATAAATAACACCTTAGAGTAACTATCTAATCTAGGGTACCTCGAAGGGAATCCATGGATGTAAAACAAGATTGATAGACTAACTAAATGGAATCATAATTAGTCACTTTGAATAAAATTTAATGGGTACCAAACCATTGAATTAATCACCCCACTAAAAATGGGTTCAATCCCTACAATATACTCAGTTTTCCGCACCTTGTACCCAGTGACTCCAAAGGGTACACATTCAATGGAACTGAACTCTTTGTGGCTAATCCCAGGAAATTCCACCCATGGGACCACCACCATGTACTTTAAGACATCTTATTATATATGACATGGAAAACATCTAAAACCCTCTCTCAAATATTTCATTCAAAAAAATTGATAATTCCTATATAGAATTTATATTCAAAATATTCACCACTAAAATATCACATTAATTGATTTTAATATAACGAAACACCCCACTATTTATATAAATAAAAAATTAAAATTCACCCATAAACCAAATGATATATGACTGTCCCACTTAGTGGTTCACTAAAACAAAAATATATGAGTCATTAAAATCTCTACAATATAATACTTCTGATCACAAAAAAACCCACAATGTTAATTTAAACATAAATCTTGATCCAAAATGGTCATAAATTAATAATAAAACCATCATGTTCAATCTCAGAAGTCTAATCTCACATCCAATATATTAATAAAATACCCAAGAACACTATTCACTAAAATCATAATAATTTTACCATAAATGCTTCAATTAATCGTCACCCAACTATTGTCACCTAATTGGATTTTAATTCCAGAATTAAAATCATATAATGTTGTTGGATCCCAAAAAAAATCTTCAAAGAACCCTCACATACCCAATATAGAGAACATAGATAGTTCACAAACCCACCATTTGAAATAAAACATTGAGAATCAGTTCACATATAGCCTAATGTAAATGCATACCATAATCATTAACTTCTAATGGATGATTATGATAAAGAGTAATATTTTATAAAATAATTTCTTATCAATAATTTACTAAAAGTGATCAATACTGCAAATCCATCAAAACTGACATGCTGACACTCATTCCAACCTAGACAAGGATTCTATAAGTAAGAAAGAAATTATCTCCAATTTTTTTTCATATTAGACAAAAAATCCAATTGAAAATGCATGGGACACCATGGTCTAAACAAAAAAATCATCTATACTTGATTAAACATGTAATATATTATTTATTTAATACTATCACAAACTAATTTACACGTTAAAAAATTACATGATTTCTTAAAGACACCCCATGACATCTAAGGGATTTGCATCAAAATAAAAAATACAAAAACCTCTAGAATCGTTAGTATTTTCCCATTAAACCAATTTATGTTTTCAAAATAGTTTTCAAAATTCATTGAAAATCCATTTTCACTAATTCATCAAAAAGAACAAAAAAACATTGGACATTCCCAAGTTCCGTCACATTATATCTCACTCTAAACAATACCTTTCTAAAATTTTCAAACACACAAAACCATTACCATGATATAGTATAAAATATTCAATTAACCAATTCCAATATATAGACAGATTTATTTAATCACTAATTATTATTTATTTTAGAAACACTGAACAAGTTATTAGTTAATTCATGTAATAATGGACCAAACCAAGGAAATATTGTAAATATAATTACACATAGGTTTATCTATAATTTCCAAATACTGTCAATGGATCCAAAATGAGTCCTATAACACATCTTAAATCTCATATATTCAATATAATAATTATTTTACCAAAACCTAAGTTGACTTATAGTCCATAATTATGATCAATGAATAACCTCTATAACACAGTGCTTCAAAATAAGAAATATTGTATAGGAATTCCCTAGATCTTCCTACTATGATTCATTATACTATTACAACATCTACCTAAATGTTTTCCAATGAACACATGATTTGAATCCACTTTATAAAATCATAGAATAGATTTCCAAAATTATGAAAAAACATGTGATGAAAATATAACTCATACATAACTCCCCATATGTTAGTGGTCGTTGAATAGTGTAATGTTCCTAAAATAGTCATGGAGAGACTATTAACTCTTGTATAAAACCCAACTATCATGACCAAATATTTAAAAACAATTTATATGACACTTCTGTATAATATACATACCCTAAAACCAATGACCATAAAAATATAATTCAAGAGTCATATCTAATTCTAGATTATAATGAATTAATAGTATAATTACTTTATAAAAAATAACAGAATAAACATATCTTACATCATATACATAATAAAATGGATAATATTATATTAAAAGATCATATGAAGTGTAACTATAAAATAAAAATACAGTGGCCCCCATACCAAGTGACATGACGAATTCCCACCAAATTATTAGCCTCTAGTACCATTGTAACATACTATTTCGAATACAATATAGTTTTATCTGAACCTATAAACCATATATCTAAGCCATGTTTTTAATTTTGTTAGGTTGGTATAAGTGATAATGTTATATTTTTAGGAATGATAATGACATACCATTTCACCATAACAATAAATAAATGACTTTAAATAAAAAAAATTCATGTAATTAACCTAAAATCCAAATTTAATTGGCCCCATTCCCATGTCACATGACTAGTTCCCACCAAATCCCTAGCCTCCAATACCGTTTTAACATAGCATTTTGAATACATTAGAGTTGTATTTGAACAAATACACCACAATGTGAATCCATGTTTTTAATTTAATTATGATGGTATAAGGTATAATACTATATTTTGGTGAATTATAATGATATAGAGTTTCCCTATATTAATAAATAAATGACACAAAATAAAAAAAAACATGAAATAAATTTAAAATTCAAATATATGTTGTAAAATAAAAGGATAATATTATATGAAAAATACAACTATATATTTATATATATGTGATAAAAGATTAACTAGAAACTAACCTTTTGTGTAATGAGGTGACCCAAACATTTCATTAATAAATATTACATATTATTAGTTGAATATTAATTAAAAGTCATTATAATCAATAAAATAATTGTATAATATTTTTTACTTTAGAAAATTTGATGCATAAATAATAGTTACATAAAATAAATAAATTATTCCTGAATAAGTTATTCATAATTATCACCCTTATTAGAGACAACATACATAAATTCTCTCTTCTTATCTAACAGAAAATGAAACATTACAAAGGGTGGTAAAGGATACTCAATTTGTTTAAATACGGGATATATTAATGTTCATTTAAGAAAAATATGTTCATAAGGTCCATATTAAATGATCCTAAAAATTTAAAACCACACCCATCAATTCATAGATTATTTTCTTAAGGCATGGTATCGTGCCTAGAAGTTCTTAATATATAAACCATTAAGGAAGAAATGAATATGATCTATAAGGGCAAGACATTATACTAAGATGATGTCATTAATGAGTGGAATAAAGGTTTGAATAACCATAATTATAGATATATTTTATTATTTATGCCAACCAAGATAATAATAAAACTATTAGATTGGGAAAACTACCCATTTTTCTATTTTTCTTTTTCAATAACCTCTCTTGTAACCACTTTTAGGGATTGGGATAACTTAAACTGTACCCATTTTTTCGGATTTGGATGACCTCTCATGTACCATTTGATCTCATAAAAAATTAATCTCCACAAAATTAATTAGATGGATACAATTATCTCACCAATCAAATAATATTAATTCATTTATATATATTAAATATGTTTATTAAAACATTTATCATTACATTGTAACTAATTCCAGAGAAAAGAAAAAAAGTTTAGTCAATTTCTCATCATCATAAACATAAATCATACTTTGAATGAATAAGGATAATATAATTGAATCACATACCCATTATATAACAAATAACATAAATGATGTAATTATAGATGAAAAATACTTTTAAAATTTCTCTAAAACATTTGATGATAAAAATACTCTTTTCAATATGAAATAACTTACATAAAATTATAAAATATCAGAAATTTTATTGGAATTATTTTCTATAAAAATAAATACAATAACATGAAATGGATGGTTTAATAAATTTAGTGGTCAATACGATAAGAAATTATTTTCTAGTGGTTCTTGTTAAATCAAATATTCTATTTACACCTTTGGTAAAAAGTGCCTCATTTATATAATTAATATAAGATCCATTTTAAAAACATTTCTAGAAATTAAATCATGGGAAAATTTAATTTAATAAATATTTTTAGATTTTCCATATTATATAAACACTTTTATGAAAATATGGTCATTGAATAAGAATTTCCCGACTGAAGAGAGATATAAAGTTTATTTTTATTAAAAAAATTATTTTTTTATCGTTAGTGAATTTATAGTGGAAAATTAATGGTAAAATATAATTTACATAATTAAATAGAGAAAAATTAAAGATATATTAATATGTAGAAATATATCATATATCATAATCATCATAAATATTAGCATCAACATTCTCGAGATAAATGATATGATATTGTAATAAATTTTTGAAAAGAAATTATTTTATCAGAAGCACTATATCCTCCAAAAAAATATATGGAAAATTATTATACTTTTATAATATAATAATTAAAAAAATTATAATTTCCTATATAGTATACTTATAACATTTTCACTCCAATTTAATAATAATTCCCTATAAAATTAAATGCATACATGTATAAACAATTCAATTTTTCATAATTTATTTGGTTTGGTAGATTCGATCAATTAACTCTGATATTGATTAAATTCTATCTAAAGATTTAATAATGACATAAACATTATTTATGTTCATTATCGTCATATTTTCAGTCACCCATAGATTCTAGAGATAAAAATTGATTACACCGTTCATAGAGACTGTAGTCCATACATACAAATAAAGACTATTTTTATTTTGTAATAAGAATGGTGATATAATGATTAATAATATTTAGTATTTAAATATTTAAAATAATATCATTGATATCATATAAAGTTATTAATTCTATCATTGCAATGATCCTTGAATAATGGTGATGGGTAATAAATCATATTTTTATGTGGGGGTAGTAGTCCACATGTATGAACAAGAAATACATTCATTTACCATTTTATGGAAATAAGTGGGAAAAGGTTGTCTTAAAATGATAAAAAAATATAAAATATATTTTTTATACAATACTTATCATGTTATAAGGCATTTAATAGGTTTAGATAAGGTGTATGAAGAAATAAAATTCAATGTACTCTGTTAAGAGTTAAATCTCGTTGTTGAGAAACCTACATTGGATTACACCGTAAGACATAAAAGGTTAACATTATAATAAAAATATGAACACTATAAAATATTGGAGGATATTATGAAAGGATTATGGAATTTTTTCAGATATAATAGGACATATGTTTGTGAATAATGGTGGAGATGAGGTTCCCTTTTATTATTGAGGGAATGGGAAAACATGGAATTACATAAGTTATTTGAATAAAATTAATGTATTTTTCATGTAAAATTCTTCCAAATAGATAAGGATTAAAATTACATAATATATGGTAAATACCGTTTCAAACAATAAACATTATAAAATTTAATTTTATAATCTTACCCTTATCTTTTTGCATAACCCTCAGTAAACATTTTTTAATGTTAACCTTGTTAACAATGTTTTACTGTTTTTACTACTCATTATAACCAAAAATAAAAGTGGAGAAATTAAAAAATTAAGAAATAATAAATTAAATATAATATATTTTTTAAATTTTAATTTATATATGTGTAATTTTAAAATAATAGTGCAAAATTTAACGAAAACTAATTTCTATAAAAAATCATTTTAAAACATCAAAAATAGTTTTCTTTCATTATGTTCCCAATAAAAACCATAAAATTAAAATTAAATTATTTGATTGAAAATTAAATCAATATATTTCTTTGAATCCTTTTATCAATAATGAATTATTTTAAATTTAAATATAAAAACTCATTTCACACATGAAAATATTTTTATGAGAATAAAATTTTTGACATTAAAATGATTTTATCTCCACTCCTAACAAATATAAAAATGATGTAGAAAATAATTTTCATTAAATTATATAAATTATTATTATACTTAATTGAAATAATATTTCAATAGTTTTCAATATACATTTTAAAAAAAATACATATAGAAAAATACATTTATTTGAAGAAATTTTTCATTTAATAATTAAATTAATTTACTAAAATTGATGGTTTGTTGATATATTTTTATCACCCTAAAACAATTTAAATTTATTTATTAATTTGTTAAATTTGATTCATACCAACCAACAGATTGACTATATTATAGAGGCTTATTATATCATAGATTATTTGGATACAAGGTTCTATAAAAAAGATATGAAATAAATAATTTTTTATTTCAATGAAAAGACATAGAAAATCATAATGTGTAACATCCTACCCCCATTAAATGAATTTCAGGAGAAAAATTTAAATACTCTGATACCATAATATCTAGATGTGTTTATTTCAACACATCCTTAGGTTCTTATATATATTTTTTTCAAATTTGTCACTCCTCTAGAAAAAATTAACTAGGTGAGTAGTCTTGTTCTGTATCATTTTATCTCTATGATCCAATATTTATAAGAATAGTTAATTATATGAAACATAATTATCTAGAAGTAAAACATTTGAGTTTAGTACATTTAATGGATATGTTATATACTTATTTTATAGAGATACATGGTATACAATGTGAACTTGGCAGAGGATTGGTGGTAGCACCATGAAATAAGCTATAGTTCTACTCGATCAATAATCATGAAGGGAGAAATATATTTATGGATAAAAATTTATATCTTCATAAATCTCATATAATTTTTCAATAGATAATTTCATAATAATAGCTTCTAACTATCTTTTAATTTAATATCTCACTAATAATTAGTTTAATATTTTTTCTATAGAAACTAATTTTTATAATATAGTGTTGAATGAATCCGAAATTCTCTTCCATTTTCATTGATATCTCCAACCCCAATAACTTTTCTTCTCTACCAATATCCTTTTATACTAGTGTTTTACACTTACTTCCAAATAGAGAATCATAAAAATCCACAAAACATGACTATAAAAAGGTTTTAAACCCAACAAACATTGAAATAAAAAAAATCATCATCTCAATATATCCATAAAGGATTGAATAGCTCACTCAGACTTACCATCATTCCATATATTACAGGTATTAATAAAATTAAACACTGTATAAAGATCGTGACGAATACTTCATCACATCCTTTAGGTAATCCATGAATATTGATCATATATAATAGAAGTGGTACTCCGTGTAACCATACCACTACCTTAATATATCATGCCATGATAATAATGTAACAAATCTTCAATAATAAAAGTATTGTTTTCATATTTAATAAGACATTTAACTTGACCAAAAATATTTTTGATCCGTTTTAAATTTTTGGGTACTCTATAAATAAAACCCAGGGTGATATGTTCCATATATTGTTCTAATATGGGTAATTGTTTTAACAACACCATAGACTTTTGCCTCTCAATCACAAATTAGAGACATTATAAGCACCGATATATACAATATATGATACCTATCATCATATTTTCCAAAAAAAAATTATTATTTCAGATATCTATATGTATTAAACTTATATGATTAATAGCGAATCAGGATAAATGAATTTTTTCCTATAGAAATTTTCTCGGGACTGGTATTGATGGGACAAAGACACGGTTTAGAAAATTTATAATTTAATCACAATGAAAGTTTTACATAGGAACATTTCTCACCTTATTTATTCATATATACATCTTCCATTTGTGACACATTAATCATCAAACTGATATATGATTGATAACTCATTTGATCAAGACACAATTTCTCTCCATCAATGAATATTTCAATATAAATCATTTTCAAATAAATAAAAATTGAATATTTTTTGTTTCTCATCCAATATAATCTATAATGATCCATTATACTAAGATCAATATCCACCGTGTTTTCATTTCCATTATGGTAATTTATTGTGCAAGCATAATTTTTAATCCACTCCTACCATCCAAACTACTGTATATTCAAATATTTCTGATTGAATATATACTATAAAATTTCAATACTAGTATATGTGTCCCACCATTCTCTCTAAATATAATGGCTATGTATCATTAATACCAAACATACCACAGCTATATCTAAATCATTATTCAGGTAATTTGTCTAATGAACCTTCATATGGGGTCATGTATAAGTTGTCATCATATCATAATGCATGATGATGAATCCTAGTTGCTTATTTGATGATCCAATATAGATCACAAACCCATCTCCACTATAGAACTGTGTCAGGATTGGTGTAATGAAAAAAAATCTCTTTTATTCAATGAATTTTTTCCGTCATTTAGAAGTCTATAGGAACTTGATTTTGTTATGTGTTATCTTATGGACAATATTAGATAGGTGTGGTAAATTCCTAAAATTGCATTGATAATATCCATTCAAACCTAGAAATCTATGGATATCTATTACCATGGGTTTTATAGAAAATTGTTAAATAACATTCATCTTTGATGGATCCACCATTATACCCCTGTTAATGATTAAATGAATAAAAAATTATGGTATATGTAGTCAAAATTAATCCTAGAAAATTTTTTCATATAACCACTCCTTCATTAGGATATTGAACACAATCTTCAAATGATCTTCATGTAACTAAATAGTATTGGAATATATATGAATATCAATTTTAAAGACTACTAAAAAATTATAATGTTAATCACTAAATAATATATTTGTTTAATTCATGTTGATGGTGTAGGTTTCAGACATAGTTGTAGCACGAGGAAGATGTAACGAACATTAATTTTGTCATTAAAAATGATCAATCTAAGATCGAGCACGATGATAAAATTTTGTATCTTCAGAATAGAACGTAGAATGAATGAAAAAATAGGGGATTCCTAGAACTATAGAAGGAATCATCATATGATGGTTATAATAAATTTAACTGAATGTGAAAGTATTAACTCGATGGAATTATCTTTTTGTTGATGTTTCTGGTCATGATCTGATGTGATCCATTATTTTTTGTAGAATCCATGTGTTGGATTCTTCTAGATGTTATCCACATGTGCTCCACATATCTCTAGATGTCAATGAAGGGATCTAAAGCTTCTATCATGGAAGAGACATAGTTTGTGATGTCCACCATTGATCGCCTTGAGAGCCACTTCCATGGTGCTCTCCGATATCCGGTGGAGGTGGATCTCTATTTTAACATGAGACCATTTTTAGAGGAAAGGAATTATCTATTTTTTTAAGAGAATTCTCCATATAATTTATTCACAACCACAAAAAAAGGAATGGAAAATGGGAATAATGTAATTGGGAATTTAATTACATAGAATAATAAAATGAATTAATTACCTGAAAGCATTTAGTCATTTTATTTAATTCTTAGTAAGAAACAATGTCTAATAATAATAATTGACTATTATTTTCAATTGGAATGCAACCAGCGAATTACAAAAAATATTATTTAATTAAATATATATTATTATTTTCCAAAAATCCCATAAATACTATATGTTTTGTATTTTATTCCATTTTCTTTATTTTCCCCACAACATTTATTAGAACATGAATAATGACTATTTGTTTCATAAATAAATATCAGTGCATTGCGTTCTAATAAATATATTATTTTTCCCACAATATATTTTCTCAAATAAATATTGTTGAAATAAATGGGATTAGGCATCCATGAATAATTATTAAACCATAAGTGGGAATACTATTAATTTTCAACTTGTTAAATGAATATTCAACTAAGATACTTGGACGCACATAGTGTGTGACCCTTTAGGCCTGTTTCTCAGTGGCATTTGGAGGATCCCGCATAATGACCATGGTTTTCATCTTGAAACACTCCAAGGAACCCATAGAGAAATAATTTAACACCGCAATGACATGTCACCTCATACAAACACTTACCGTGTATTGTAATCCCTTTATCTCGATATCTCGAATCATGCGAGTTGCGTGCTAGTTCCATCAACCCATGTTCTCGACTATTCTTTATTTGATTTACCAGAATAGAAATTTCCCATTCCTCACAACGGCCATTGATTTATTTATGTTATATTGATTCCATTAAAGTTCATAAGATATTATCTTTTGTTATGGAAAATAAGGTAGAAATCCTTTCTTGAATTATCTATTAATGCAGTATTACTCGTGACGCACCCAATATATCCTACCTCACTAAAAATAGTGTGACATCATAGTTTTTTTCAACAAAACAAATTGAATCGGTTTTAATACCCATTAATAATAATCACAAGGTCTAAGGACCAATACACCCATATGAAGATAGGAACATCCAATGACATTATTAAAAGTGGATTTCCTATTGGCAGACCTCATTCTTATAATATCCACTAAGATACTAGAAAGGGCGTATACCATGAGAAGGTGTATCAATGTTTAATGAGTCATCACCCTTAATGGCCTTTGTTATTTATTTCCCTCAAATAGCATCATCCAGACATAGAACAAATATTCAAGTATACTGTTATGGAACTTCTGGGTTCTCATTGTAGTAGGGATCCTCTATGACCTTTTAGTGAAATAACCATCCTTATGACATTATCAAATTCAATTTCACACAAAAGAACAATCAATATGTGATAAGGTATTTATCAATGAATAAAGTATAATGTAGTTGTTTACAGTCCACCAACTCAAACAGACTCCCACATTGACTAGAGACAACTGCTAAAAACCATTAACCCGCTAGAACTCACGTGATATTCATGTTTATACTAAGATTGGCCTTTAGTCATGGGGTTGGCCATGTTCTCTTATGTGTAAACTATTCTCACTACAACTTCACCCCTTTGATTTAAATCCCTCAAGAGATGATACTTTCATAGAATGTTCCTTGTCCATTTATGTGACCTTGGTTTTTTTGAATGATACAACACAGTAGTATTATCAAAATAAAATGGGATAGGGTCTCAACTTATAAGAACCACAATCAACCCCTGGAATTTTTTTTGAATTCATAGGTCTTCCATGGCAACATCAGAAGCTGCAAAATATACAGACTCCATTGTAGAATCTGTGACAAATGGCTTCATTGAAAACTTCAACCTCACATATTCTCCATTGAGAGAGAAAATATATTTAGACTGCAACATCATTTCGTTCTGATCTGTCTAAAAACCAGCATCATCATACCCTCTTATGAAAATCTTACTGTCTCCTCTATAAACTAAGAACATATCCTTTGTTCTTCTCTGATATTTTAGAATATTCTAAACAACATTCCAATGTAGTTCCCCTATATATTCTTGATATCTAGCTACCATGTTCAATGCATAGGCAATATCAAGCCTGGTACATAACATGACATATATGATAGATCCTATAGCTGAAGCGTATGTGATTTTAATCATTCAATCTTTCTCTAGTTTTGTATGATGAAAACTTTTCTTATAATGATGTAGGCTAGGTAAAAGTGGAACAAATCATCTCTTGTATTGTTCAATACTAATTCACTTTAGTATCTGTTCAAGGTATGTACCCAGACATAGTCCAAATAGCCACTTTCATCTATCAGGAATGATCTTGATCCCAAGAATGTAGGCTTCTTAACCTAAGCCTTTCATGGAAAAAACATGTTCAACTAGTCTTCAACTGACTGTAAGACTGTTACATCATTTCAAATAAGTAATATTTCGTCATAATATACTACTAGGATAATGACTGTGTTCCCATTAAACTGTTTATAAACACAGGTCTCACATTCATTATTAATGAAACCATATACATTTAGGGGTTATAAAATTGATTTATTCATGACTTGGATTCTTTCTTTAATCTATAAATTACATTCTACAAATCTAAAACCCATATGAATTCACCTGGTGTCACAAAACCTTCTGGATGTGTCATATAGACATTTTTCAGAAGGTTCACGTTAAGGAATGTTGTTTTGAATTCTATTTTCCAAATCATGTAGTCAGGGTAATCTGCTATATAATGTATGATTCTTATGGATTTAAACATTAAATCTGGTGAAAATGATTCATTAGAGTCAATTCATTGACATTGTTTGAATTCTATAGCCACTCTCCTTGATTTATAGGTGCTAACATTACCTTCTATGTCTAGGTTTCTCTTGAATACCCATTTGCATCCAACAGGCTTTACATCAACTGGCTCATCGACTAGAACCTAGGAATGGTTATGATACATGGAATCCAAATTATAATTCATATCTTCTAGCCATCTTGCTGCTTCCAATCTCTCTACTACTTCCTTGTAGGAGAGAGGTTCATCATTGTCCAACAATAATGATTCACCATCCTCAAGGACTAGGAAACTAAATCTCTCTAGTTCCCTTACCTCTCTTGAGATACTTCACAGTACTTGTGTTTCTGGACCATCCTCTATAGTGACCTGTGGAACTTGTTCCTATACGAACTCATCTATATCTTGGGCATCAACTTCGTCAATATCCATATTCCTCCTACTATCTTTTTTGAGGATGTTCTCCCTCTCAAGTGGGATAGATTATCTTGCGACAGTCACTTTCTTGTCTGAAGTGTTATACAGAAAATATCATTTCATTTCCATGGGATATCTTATAAATATACACCTTCTACCCAAGGTTGCTAGTTTTTTTCCAGATAAGGCCTTAAATAATTCCCTACATCCCCATATACATGTGTTCGAAAAATGGGTTTCTTTCTATTCCATAACTCAGATGGAATTCCATTTTCTTCCATAGTTGGTACTCAGTTTAATGTTTATGATGCACTTTTTAATTCATATCCCTAAAAGGATAATGGAAGATCGGCATGAATAATCATTGACCTCACCATGTCGAACAAGGTGTTGTTCTTCCTTTCACTAATGCCATTCCACAATTGTGTATAATTTGGAGTGAGTTGATATAGAATCCCAAACACTTGTACAAGGTCGATGAACTCTTGGTTCAGATATTCTCCAACTAGATCTAATAAAAGCTTCTTTATCTTCCTACCAAGCAGATTCTTTTCTTCATTTATTTAAATTCTTTAAATTTATATAAGGACTCTGGATTATACCTCATTAAGTAGATATATCCATATATAATCAAATCATCTATAAAATTAATTAAGTAAGAATATCCAGCTATAGCTTATACTAGAAATGGACCACACACATCTGTGTGCGCCAATTCTAGATGTTCTATGGCCCTTTCACCCTATCCACGAAAAGGTGGCTTGGCCAGTTTTCCTTGTAAAAAAGAGTGAAATCTATCATGTGGTTTTAGGTTAGAAGTGTCTAAATTACCATCTTGGCAGAGGTTGGTCAATAAATGAGAGATGTTAATAACCAATGGCTAACACATCCAGCCTCGTTCCATTGGCAGCACAACGTTCCACATATCCACTTGAAATATTTCTAAATTTACATGGTTCATGCATTTGAATATAGATGTGATCCCCAAAAGCTGTATCTAATTCCCAATATTTAGAAATGAAAGGATTACTCTTGATAACAAATGCACCTTTTGCATCCCCATGATTTTGGGTGCAGATCCACTTATATTGGATTAGAATTCCACTTGAAAAACATACTGACTCTCATTCTTTGACATACCTCTAGATCATCCCCTTCTTGGATGGATGGTGCTTAGGGGCTTATGACAATTTATAAATCCTTGGCCCCTTGGCCTGGTCCATCCTTTTGATATTCACCATAAGGACTATAGTTTTTTCACAACCAATGTCCTTATCTAACTGGAAAATTAATGTTAAAAGTCATGATAGACACTTTTAATTATTTTTCATGTAGTATATGACAGTAAAGCTAGTGAATTTTTTGGGCAGTGATGATAGGATGTGATCTGCATGAAAATCATCTTGGAATATAGTCTCTATGATGCGTAGGTGTTCAATGTAACCAATAAGATTGACTGCATTAGGAATAGATGGTGTATACTCTCCATGATTAGTTTTGAACAAATAATTTGAGATCTCATATCTCTCATGTCTCACCTTCTCTTAATAGAGATCCTTAAGGTGAGACATCATGCTATATGTGTCCATGTTTTCTTGTTCTTCAAGGGTTATTAGATATGGAAGATATCATGAAACGATGGACATCGATGGTAAAATCCTTATGTTTCATATAGAGAGATATTTCATCATCATGGGTCTCTTTTCCAAGTACAACAAGAATAGACTCCTTCAGAACATACAATTTCTTATCAGGGAAAAAGATGATGTGTAAAAATATCTGAAACATCTGAAAATTGGTGTTGGTGAAGAGGTTTTCCTTATCAAGTATATTTCACAATGATATATATGTATTCAATTTTCTCTTTCTGTACATATTAAGATGATAAAATATTTTAGTACCTTGTCATGATAAAACTAAGTCAAATAAAAAATAATAATTCTTATTAGTCTCCCACTATTTTATCAAAATCCAATATCCCCCACCATTGATATTATAATATTATATTTCCTGAATATTCTAGTGGGAAGGATCCATATTTACCTTTGTATTTCCCCAACTAGGGTTTTTCAAGCAACGTGAAGGGTTTTAGGTAGGCATTCTGAATGCCAACGACATTAACCCACGCTTCCTTTATTTGATGAGTGGACTCCCCAGTCGTGAAATCCTTTTATTTTGGAATTCTTCAACCTTTGCCTCTTGGTCACAAAATGTACTATTGGGACTGTCATCTTTTAATGTGATACAATTCAAGTCAACTCAAAACCTTGAATTAAAATTCCCCGATAATTAAAAGCACCCCAACTAGGGTCGGACAAGTACTTTGAACTAAGGTTCGATTCTAACAAATATTATGGAAGGCTATACCAACATAATATTTCTTTGAGGGATTTTATCCTTATACATAATTTCCATTTAATTATCATCAATTACATTCTTGTTAATATTAAGTGGGATATTTTGAAGTGATTAAGCATGTATAAGATAGTATTTATGCATAATCATGTATTATTTTAGTTCTATCTTGCATACCTGTTTCATTTATTAAATATTTGATTGTGAAAACATAGCCATAATAAATAAACCATGAAATTGATAGAAATAAAATTAATGGTATGATCTTGGGAATTTTCTATTAAATAGTTTATCTATAGGATGATAAAAAATACCTAAGACAAATGGGAGAAACACCTTGAACCTTTTGGGGTTCATGTTTACATCTTTCCACTTGTCCACCTTTGTATCTCCTTGGATCGGTTTCACCTTGGATCCTTACATGAGCTACCTCCACTTTCATGGGAGCTCCATCAATTAAAAATTCTTTTATCTCACTCAAAGAGGTGGGGTAAAATAGGGTTTTACATAAAATAATATTTGGGCACGCATTCCCTACATATTAATGAGAAGAAGGCTCGCAAAAACAACAAATTTAATTTAAATATACAAATTAAAAGAATCAATCCATATACAAAGTTCCTGGTCTAGATCATGATCATCCATGCATGAAATGATATTTACGCATAAATAAAACTAGAATTCAAATATTTATTCATTATTTGTTTTAGATAAATCATACTCGAATCAATTAATTATCTTTAATTAATCAATCCGTTTATCTTAAACCCTTTTCTGAATTTTCTTTGAGATTCTAATCAATCATAATTTTAAACATACAAATTCATTTAAAATTATCTTTGTATATAACTTGTACCTTCGGAAAACTCAGTGAATTCCCATTCATAACTACCCAATGAGTAGAAATGATCATTTCACGTATGTTAAATTAAACACATATACATAAAACACCTTTCACATGTTGTGCCTCAACATTACACCAGCACCATGGTACATGTCTCTATGGTTTTGATAATATAATAATAAATTTTAATAAATCTATGAAATTTGCACGGTTTCTAGTTTTGACTACACAATGGGTACTGCAGTTCACCATATATCTGAAGTACATGCTCAAGGATATAGTGTATCGATGTACTTCACAAATAATTGGAGTACATGACGGGTCCATTGGGTTAGATACTGTTTTGTGTCCGTGTTACAGTGTCTCTAGCTAGGAAATACATTTATAGGGTACACGGTTCATACCTAACCTGAATGAACTATATTCCATGTCCAGTGGGCCACATATAGTGTAATCCTAAAACCATGTTCCACCTATTCTTGGTCAACCAATGAAGTCATTTAAGACATTGATAAACTCCAACACACAGCTTGGTTTAGCGAACCAGTCTCTGTGCATTGAACCTTGACTACACTACTTGTACAACCAAATTCACACCGTGTGTTCTGGTGTTGTACGATCAGGAACCTTCGGTACCACCGGATGAGATCGTCTATTTTATGTAAATCAATATTAAAAGAAAAAGACTGTCTCTGTCAGGTGAATGAGAAATAGAAGACGAGGATATGATCTCGAGATTATAATTTATGGGAAGAATAAATTGAATTGAAGCAAGTAAATTTTAAAATGTGTAAATGATCAACAAAAAAATAAATAATTATAATCAATGATATCGTAGCTCTAATACCATTTATAGGTTCCGGGCATAGTAGACGTGTATGGATTGGTTTATCAAACATTATTTTTTTTTGTTAACAACGATCAATCTAAGATCTGTCATGATGATAAAATGTTGGATCATCAGAAATGAACGAAGACTAAAAGAAGAAAGAGAGTATTTTTTAAACCATAAAGACGATCATCATATGATGGTAATAATTAATTTAATAAAAATGAAAAAAAAATCCTTGAATGAATTATCACTTCTTTGATGTTTCTCATCACGATCTAAATTGATCCATCATTGCATATCAAATACATGTTTAGGCTTCCTCTATCAGTGATACACAAGTTCTCTACGTATCATTGGACATCGTCGAAAGGATCTTCAAGTGATAGCACATAATATTTTTTTTCTTGTTATCTCCGCCTTTGATCACCTTGAGAGTCGCTTCCAAATCACTCTCCTTGATCGGGTGGAGGAGGATATCTCTGGTATATTGAGAGCAATCTTGGATGAATGTAATTCTCTCTTGTCTTTAGAGATTTTTCCAGATCCATTGTGCACAACGACAAAAAATGGCTAGGCTAATGAGAATAATGTAATTATGATTTTAATTATTTTGACTAATAAAATGAATTAATTACCCAGAAGAACTTATTCATTCAATTTAAATCATAATATGATCCCATGTCTAAAAATAACAGTTGAATATTGTTATCATTTGACAAGAACCAAGTGAATTACACCAAATATTATCTAAATAAATAAATAATATTTTTTATCAAAAATCCCCATAATAACTATATGGCGTGTACTTTTTTCCATTTTCTTTATTTCCTCAACCACATTTATTAGACCATGAATAATGACTATTTATTTCATAAATAAATATCATGGCATTAATTTATAATAAAAATATTATTTCTCCCACAATATATTATCATGAATAACTAGTGTTGAAATAAATGTGATCTAGAATCCTTGTATAATTATTAAACCACAATCGAGAATCATCCTTATTCAATTTGCTAAATCAATATTCAACTGAGATACTTGTACAGACTTAGTGTGTGACCCTCTAGGCCTCTTTCTCAATATCATTAGGTGGATCCTACCAAATGTCCAAGGATAGCATCTAAAAACATGCCATGGAACCCCTAGAGAAATAATTTAAACCCTCAATGACGTGTCATCTCCTACAAAAGCTTACTATGTAATGTAATCCATCTGTCTTTATATCTTGAATCAAGTGGGTTGCATGATAGTTTCATCAACCCATGTGCTCAATTATTCTTGCTTTGACTTACCAGAATTGAACTTTCTCTTTCTTCTCCATGTCCATGGATTTATTTAGTCCATATCAATTCCATCAAAGGGCATAAGATATCTACATCAGTTATGGAATAGAAGGGAAAAATCTATTATCTCATTATCTATTAATGCAGTATTACATGTGATGCACCCAACATATCCTATCTCAGTATGAACAGTGTTTCATCACAGTTGTCATCAATACATCTAAGTTTGTGAGTTGTAATACCACTTAATAATAATCTTAATGTCTTAGGACTAATACACGTGTCTGCAGATAGGAACATCCAATGACACTATGAAATGTATATTTCATACTGGTGGGTCTTGTTCTCATAATATCCTCCTCGATACTACCAAGGGAACAAACTATGAGAAAGTGCCACAATGTTTTATCAGTCTTATCCTCTAATGGCATGTATTTATTTATACCATAAATGAAATCATACAGCCATAGAACATATATTCAAGAATAGTTGCATTGAACTTCTGGGTCCTGATCATAGGAAGGATCCATTATGAACCTTTAGTGAAATAGTTATCCTTATGACATTATCACATGCATCTTCATGTAAAAGAACCATCATGATGTGATAAGGTATTTATAAATGAATAATGTACAATTTAGTTGGTTCTGGGCCACCAAATCTAACATATGGTGGGGGCATTGGTAAGTCAAAATAGAATAAAAAAATTCAATATAACTATACCTTATACAAAAGGATGTCTTAGTAATATGATCCATAATGACCATCAATTAATGATATATGGATTGAAGGTCCATTTTTTGAAAAGTATTAGTGTCCTCATATTTGATCATAAAAGGCATCAACGTGGGATAAATGGTACTTTTCCTTGATGGTGAACTTATTTGGTTCTAAAAATCAATTTAAATACACTTTTCCAAATTTTAATTCTTAACAGAACAGAAAATTTGAACCCTTGTTAATGCTCTAGGGAATATTCATACCTTATCAAGATTTCTATAGAGTTTTATTTTTTAATTTGAACAACTCAATTTGGTCTATTCTATATAGAGCCTTTAAAATAGGCATATCACTAGGTATATGTTCTATTAAAAATCAACTTTATGATTCTAGGGAATACTAGGGATGTGTTTAAAAAATAGTTTATCTTATTTCTTGGAAATATTCATATATTTAATTTAGGGTTTCTCCCCAACATTTTGGGATAATTAACACCCAATTATATATAGTAAGACCCATACAACTAATGTAGCTTCCAATGGATTTTCATATTTATCTTTTCACTAAAATTTGATCATAGGTTGATCCAAAATATAAAATGTTTCTTCCATTACATTGAAATGGATATGGTATTTTTATATATAAACCTAATACAATGTAAAAATATAATCA
The DNA here is from genome assembly GCA_963277665.1 of Viscum album. NCBI lineage: Eukaryota > Viridiplantae > Streptophyta > Magnoliopsida > Santalales > Viscaceae > Viscum > Viscum album. Next base: position 747,062,022 of record OY728138.1, on the reverse strand, counting down.
TATTTAAATTCATATAAAATAATGATATTTTTAGGAATCACATTCCCACAAATAACTGTCAGGGATGTTCTACACCCTTGAGATGTGATAATCTTTCTCTAATGAATTTTTACATCCAACTCGATGTCTAATTGTTTAAAATTTTAATGAACATCCTTTGATAATTTTTGTGATATAAATTAATTCATATGAATAATCCCCAATAATATATATAAATATTTGGTCATGCCTATCAACACCTCAAATTCCTCATTCTATATTCAATCCCTTATTAAAAAATGGTTATCATATGAACTAAACATCATAGTACGCCATCATATAATCCTGAAAATCATACTTAGGTTGTCTAAATTGTGAAACAATTATTTTTATTATATGATACATTTGGTTTAACATACATCATCCATTATTATCATATATTAAAATCATTAATAGTGGTTTATAAAGAATATGAGAATTTGTAGCACCCCAACCTCAAGAACTGGGTCCAAACCAGAGATCCATATAACCTCATGTGAACCTCTCTATATGAAGGAGAAATTTGTCTAGGAATCAGTGTCTATGTCCAATGTTGGGAAGTACACACACTTAGTTTAATTCCATAAAGTAGATAATAAAAAAGTAAATAACAATAATAAATAAATATTAGAGTAATCTTGAAGAAATAAAATGTATGTAATTCATATAATAAGATAAATTTAGATCACAAAGTTGTAGGACAATCCAGAGAATAACCAGTAGAAAAATAATGACTAAATAAACAAACAAAATAATTGTCATATGGATTCTATCATGATCCCTTCTATATTTTTTCTAATATTCTCAACTATCCACCACAGGACCCTTGCCATTTTTTAGATCTCTAGCCATGAAATCAACTAAACGTTGAAATTCCCAGGTAGGGTATGCCTACAAGTCCTAGTAAGACACCACTAATGTGTTTCTCATGTATAATAAGAATATAGTTTAATAATAATTAATTCATAGATTGAATCAACACAATTTGAAAAATCAAGTGGTCATACACTATGAAATCCGCCAAAAACCCCCATACATACATGCTTCAACTATTTTCTTGAAGGATAATGAGAGGTGTCAATAGTTACCCATATTGCTAAAATATAGTGAATCAAAATATTAGATACCTCATGATGTTATATAATCATTATTCCATGAATCCACAAGTTATAAAATGTATCATTATAAAATAAGACATCTAGTTACCCACTAGGTTATCAGGATCCCATGTCATTTAATTTATGTTAGGATACCTCAAGTGAATCCACAACATAGTCACTATGGAATCCCCATAGGTCTAAATTGTTCTCAATTCCCACACCACAAACATCACAAGTCATGTGAACTCATCCAAGAGGGGATGCACATCACACAAAGTTCCAACTATCTCATCCAACAGACATAACCTCCAAGGAAATGGTAACACACATCAATGGGTAAATCCTGATAAAAAACATGTCATGATGAGATATTTAATAGAACCATGAAATTATGTGAATGAATTTCTGAATTTCAATTCAAATATTACAATAATTATAATGTAAATATCTGAATTATTGGTCTTATAGTATATTGAATCATATATTTTGGAACCAATAATGGTTCAAAATGAATTTTAGTTTTTTATTTTGATAGATAAGAAAAATAATAAATTGAGTTATTGAATGAAGTTATAAGAGTCAGAATGACTAAATGTGGTGTTCATAAATGGGGTTTATGTCTCGACAGGTGTCTCAAGTGCTCAATTGAGTTTTAAAAGCATTGAGCTTTGAATATATTTTTTTAAAGAGGGATAAGGTTGTGGCGTATGGTTGGTGAACAGTTAGTAGTAACTATGTGACTTTAACCATATTACTTTTGAGTGGAAGTGAATAGTTTGATAAAACATACATTTTTGGGTACAAGACGATGCATGATTTATAAAAAGAAATACTAAGGGTAACCACATGGGTTGTGCCTTTTTTATTTAGCTATGTTCTGACAGTGAAAGGTCTGACTGTCCACGGACATTGGCATCACAGAATTGGAGCAAAATTTTCAAAAATACATGGCTCTTAAAAGAAGTAAAAATGATGGATTTTCCCCAAACTTCATATTTCATTCTTCCTCCCATATCCTTCCCATTTCACAAAAATCATACCCTTTGGAAATAAAAAATCCTCATTTTCCTCGAAGGTAGGATTTAGGCTATATCCTTTATTCAGTGTTTGATTCCTTCATCAATTGGAATGTTGGATCCATGTCGGAAATTAATTAAATCCTATACCATATATTATTTATTATATTTCGATATCATATGTTATGTTTATGTGTTCTGATTTTCTTTTTTTTTTGTAGGGTGTTCGTAAAATCTTCTGATTTCTCTCCTTTTGGCATGAATAAAAGACCAATAATGGTTATGTCTACCATCCTACTAATAAGGTATTTTATCTATATTCTTCTCCAAAAAACATACATTGTTTATAAAATATGATATTTTTTCATTCACCAGACATTTGGGGTTACACTCTTAATTTATAAAACACATTAAACTAAATTTCTATATTATACACTAAATGTTATCTAGACCCCATGACATGGTTTGAGGTTGTAACCTCTAATTCGGGAAAACCATTGGGCATGACCTAATATTTTTATTATTACTCATTGGTTATAACAAACCAAAATAATATATAGAATGGTTTTTTTGACTCCAAATAAAATAAAATTGATTAATTGATATACAAATTATTTTAATAATGAATATCTAATTACATTTCCTTTTATAAAATTATATTGAGACAATTAATAAGAAAAAATATTTTATAAATTCGTGAATTCTAGCTTGTCTCTCATAAGTGGATGTTGAAATTTAATTAAATGAATTTATGAGTGGTTGAATTAAATTAAATTACCTCATAGAAATTTATAAATGAATTTATAAATGGAATAAATGGAATGGAATGGTGAATTTACATGTTTATTTTCCATGAATGATTATTATTAATTAAATTAATGGTTCTATATGCTTTTGTAACTTTTACTCATTAATGGAGTTGTCATAATTTTTACATCCATGGGTTCCCACAGAAATTACATAATCACACAATGTTTTCCACCCAAAATAATTAGTCAAACCACTACGGGAAATACCACACTAGGATTTAGTCAATTCATTATCTCTAAGTGCACAAAAAATCACGTTACCAATGATTCCCTTTTATAATAAGAAAATTATAAATCCCTGGCTTATCTCCATAAATTTTGATTTATTTCCTCATAAATTCAATTCAAATCATTAACTACATGGAATCTAAATCAATATTAGATTAATATAACTTGGATATGACTCAACAAAATCAGTTAAAAACTTTTATGGAGGAATGTCAATGATTTATCATGTGGATTACACATATAAACCTTAGCCATACTACATCAGATATTAATATTAATTAACTTAACCCACCAAGGTAAAAGATTTTTTTCTTACACCTTGGGTATAATATAATTATTACTATTATCATGTCACCACTTAATTAATGTATGATTCTAGAATGTGACTCTTATTTGGACTCTTGGGCACTAAGACAAGGGTCCTCACCAGTGCATGTATATTAATGCATATGGAACTCTTTATTATTATGCATATATATATTAATAAAAAGACATGTTCATATATATTTTGATTTTTATTAATTTGTTTTTCACATCCATGTGTCCCTAAGGAACCTAAGATAACTTTTTTACATTAATATTACAATATTCACTTACTTTTTTTTATACCCGAAAAATACCCTACATTATATTCACCAGCTGGAGTGCATTAGAAGCCATTGGTGATGACATAATCAGTATATATCAAAAAAATTTGGCTAGTACTTTGGTACCCAAAATGATATCACCTTATCAAAAGTTCCAGACCATGGATCATGCTATGCATTATTATGTTTGTACATGGGATACTAGGAGAATATATCTGAGATGGTGCTCTATATTCTCATAGTGAAATCACTAGGGTGTGTTGTTTTCCTTTATTATACAAGAAAACTATATGAATATATAGTATTCAAAATTTACTTATATTTAGGGAGTATCATGTTAATGCTTGGTTATTTATTATTTTAGTTTTACATTTCAGTTATCATTTAATCATCAATTTATCTATAATTTTTCATCTTAAAGTGTTTATTTATTATATATAATTTTGTGCTAATATGATCAAAATGGAATATTATCCCCACAATACAACTATGAGAACCAAAATTATATTCATCAACCTCTAGAAAATGTTAATCCACACTTCAGTCTATGTGACAAACCAACTCGACTACATTTTTAGTGGATCTCAGGTTGGGACATTTCAAAGTGGTACCAAGGTAATTATTTTACTTTTTGTATTTCTATTTTTAAATAGAGTATAAGAAACTCTGAATATTTCAAAACATGGTAAATATCTTATGCTTGGATCTTGACAACCCACACACAGGGTAACGATCAAGTTTCCCAGATTGGGTTAGTTTTTCATGCTATTGTTATAATAGTTTATTATTAGTTCTCTTTAGTGTGATGTTTCACCTACCTTGGTTATTTATTGGTTAATTAATTAATTTATCTTCTTTTCCTAGTATGTAAAGAGGTTAGGGTGTGTATTTTAATCACTATAACCACATATAGATTCAATTTCCATGCATATCCTATGGCATGTAAATTTACTTGTCAATTTTTTTAAACATTCTTATTTGTGTGTATATTAAGGTGATTTTTTAGAATTCATGCATATATACCATGTTTTATTGATTTATTATATGTTTCACATGATTATTTCTATATTTAAAGGTATTGTTTTAGTGATAGAATTCATTGATATAATAATGATATATGATTTTTTAATAAATTTTATACATCATCCTAAATAGTGTTTTTTAATATTTCTTGTTCGTGGAACCTCTACTAACCAATTATGATATCTTTAAATAAGGAAAAATAGTTGTATGGGTTAAAAAAGTAATGGTTGTGATAATATTGGATCCTATATTACAATTTATAAAGTGTATGGGAACGTGATAAATTAGAAATTGTTACCCATTTAATCAAACCATCATAAATGGGATTTCAATACCTTGATACCAAAGATATAAACCTAATTGTAGTTATATAAATTCTAGTTGTAACATATAATGTATGGTACCATGATAACATGGTAATGATTATTCATATAACATAACCAGGAGGATTATATATGTATTCTAAATTTAATTTCCAATAGAAAATGGTTGCCTATAGGATATATAGTGACTCTATCACTTGGGAATGAAAACCCATAAGGATGAATCCAAAAATCCACAATTGGAAACATGTAAGTCTGATGTGGCATGTTTCCTATGAGATAATCTTTACTCAACCATGTTTGTTGGTCATGGAATGATATTATTATGAGACAAACCCACTAAGGGTGTTCTAAAATTTATAATGAAGTAAAAAGTATATATAGGTCATCTTTTTCTATTTAGGATTTCATACATAACCCCATTCCAGTATAATTATTCTATTGGAAATGATATTTAATGTCTCTAAAAATGCTTATATGATGGTAGATAAAAATATGTGTTGGTACCATACATGAACTGTCCCCAAACATAATAAAGACTCATTATCTATATATAATAATTATTATAAGGTGGAGAAATTTATTTGAAATTACAACTGTAACATGAACAATTGTTTCATCTATAGCATGAAAATTAACATTTTATTTAACTAATACAAATTATTAGTACTTATGGATAATAAATGGATAAAAATGAATTATAATGTAATTTTACTAAGGCTACATAATGTTATAAAAATAATGTTAATCGTATAGATTAATTTAAATATATTATAAGATATCAATTATTTTTGGTTTATATAAAATATCAAAATAAATGAGAATAATTTTAATTCCATAAAATGAAAATTTTTATAGGTGTTTATAGAGGGAACCCTAGTGTAAGGGTGAGATTTAGTTCTCCTTAAGAGATGCTTGAATGAGAATGTGAGCATTATGTGTAGGTGTCATATGGAATTTTACCCATTGGTATATTGACCATAATAGATGGGGGATGGGCCTTGTGACTTCTTATGCATGCCTATCTTTAAAAAGTGGCTTCCCTATGTTGAAAGATGGGATAGACAAGTGTAGTTATCACAATAAGAAATATAATAATTTCCAAATATTGATAGAATGTTTAATTGTGAGGTATCATTAGATTGTCAGTCATCTCGAGTATGACCCTAGATAATGAAAGGATGATCCCTAATAGATGAGTGGTTGTTTGGAAAGATGAACCTTAAGGGGGTATTACCATTCGACGAAACATGGTTAGAGTTTGATCATCATACTTAACATTAACATTTTAATCCTTCATGGTTCACTCCCCTATTCGAATTCTTAGTGATGATCGGAGCATAGTAGGATGATTCTTGAAATGTGATATTTTAACACATATGTATATTGGTTTTCACCATTGTAGGATGATGCTTCCTTCCATATTTTAGTTTGAACTCTTATAAAATATTTTTTTCAAGTGAATTAGATATTGTTTTATATGTACCCTTAAATGGAATATGGTTCTCATGAATGGAACAATATGGAGATGTGGATAGACCTATTGGGCATTTTTTTCATTTAAATAACAGGTTTATGGTGCGAGAAATTGATTCACCTACTATTAAATAAAACCTCAGTAGGTGAGTTTCAATTCATTTGTTTAATGAAATTCGGTGAGGTAGTTTGGTCTGGGGTTTAAATTTTCTTCTAAGGTAATGAGATTGGTTTTACACTCTTTTATAAATTGATAAATAGGAGGTTCTCATGTTTTGTGTTATAGGAACAGTTATTCCATCAGCTTACAAGGAATCTCATAGGGTTCATGGATTTTAATCATTACCAAATGGGCCTGGACATTCTATCTCCCCACCCAATTGACCAGTGTTTGCCCAAAAAATTTGGTAATTTTAAACAAAAAATCATAGAGGTGGGAAATCATTTCATAAATAATGGCATATGTTGGTTCCTAATTTTATAGAGGATTTCTATGGGAGATCATAAATTCATATAACTAACTTTCCATGTATAACGTTCATCTTGAACTTGAAAATAGATAACTCATTGGAGCATGAGTCATGTCTTGAAGATAGTGTAAAGGGACAATATATCAATCAGAATGGATGATCAAGTTAATGATGGTTTCATGTTGTAACAATATAAATTGATATTCTGTTTTTGGAATATTGTGAGCCATGGAAAAATAGTTTCAAAGAGGAGATGCATGTTAGTATGGTTTCCAAGAGCTCTATTAAAATTATGGAAGCCTCCCAGTGATGAGTGAAATTTTTTAGATGGTGGTTTAAGGTGACATTTAATGGTTGACCCACTGATAAAAATTTCCACAAATGGTTGGATGATGTTGTTCTAGGGGTCAATTGGAGGCATGGATATACTATTTTTAGGATTATATGACTTGGGAAGGAAACACATGACTTTTGATATAGTTTAGTGTACTCCTTTCTAGTCATTATCACTACCATTATCTTGATATCATATTGAGTATAGTAAGAGAGAATCATTTATATGTTGATCTACCGAGATATCGATAATTTCCATTTTGGTAGAATTATTCCTTGAAAGTTGTAGTAAATGAGTAGTTGATGGAAATATGGGTTATGTTAATTCCACCATTGGCTGTTTAAGAGTGGTGTCCATCATCAGTTTTGAATTTTTTTTTGATTTCATTGGGAGGCATTCATAGGAGGAAGGAATAGTTGGTGGATAAGTTTTACATAGGTTATTGGAATATCTAGGTTCTTAACCATGCTGATGTTTGAAAAAGGCATGGGATATGTTAATCATGAATCATTTCATTAGTGAGAAGTAGAGATTACTTTTATTGTTGGGAGTGGTGTGTCATTCACTGGACGGAGATCCCCATGTGATAAGGGTTACAGAATAATAAGTCTAGTTTTTGGATAATCATATTGAAATTCATATTCAGTTGAATAAATGGAATCATGTGTTACTAGAATTCTCTGAAATCCCCATGTATATATTTGAATTCAAAATTACGATAATTAATAGTGTCGGTATTACGTCTGGCGTAGATTTTGACGATCCATGGATTTTGGATTGGGTAACTATTATTTTTTATGTAATTTCATGGGAAAAAAATTAAATAATAGATAGTATTATTAGGAAACATCACCATAATTTTGGGATGGGATTTAGTAATCATTCTTGAAACATTCTTTGTATTCATGGGGATATATATTGGAATTATTTTTAAAAACAAGTCAACTAGTGATGTAGTGATTTTTTTAAATAGTTCACTCAATTTAGTTTGACATTAAATTTATATAATAGCTATATGTGGCTGGTGAGGAAATACATCAAACATTCTCTCAAGGTATGTTGTTTGTAGTATATTTGTTTGTTGTGTCTTTATAAGGATGATCTAGTGAAAAAATATACATGGTAATTTAATGTTCATCCATTCCGATCAAATATTCTACCATTCGTAGTGTCCTCAGGTGTAATTCAATAAATGTGTTTGGAGTGTAACTAGGACACTAAGGATGTGTTTCAGTAGGAAATTCCATTAGTGGGGGAACTAATACTCATAACAGGATAATGAAAATATAAAACCTATGGTGAGAAGCATTGTAGTATAGTCGATTTAAAAGGGTGATGACATGATCATGTTTATGGTTTGGAGGTCATACAGTATTATAATCTTAGTGTTTCAATGGTGTTGATGAGTGTTAGATTAGGTTATGCGTCTTAGGCTTCATATGCTTAAACTGTTTCATGGAGGTATGTTGGGAATTTGAAAATGAAACACAAACATTTGAATAAAAATTCATATCCTAGGTAGGTGAGGAAATGTTTTTATTTTTCCCCTAGTCTTCTCAAGGAGAAGACATATTTGTTGTAGTGGTTTGGATATCCCATATTCTGTAAGTTTTAAAATTTCCAAATGAATTTTAGTATTTGAATTTAGTGGATGGGATGAATTAGAAATTAATCATTGGAACATATTTCTAAGAGTTAAAACATATAAATATGAATCTAATTGATGGATTTAAAGGCTGATAGGTGTCTTAGGTGTTCATTTATGTTTTATAATCATTGTTACTTGAAATATAATTTTAGTGAAGGATAAGTCTTATGAACAATGTTGGAACATGGGATGTAGTTACCATGCGGCTCAACCTTCCATCCCTAAATAGAGGGACACTGTTTTATAAACCAAGCAATCTATAATGCATTACCACCTAAGATTTATGTAGAAAAATACATTGGGGAATTCTATGGGTTATTCTTCGTTTTTCTAACTATGTAATAGCCATGTGAGGTGTGATTTTCCTTTTAATGTGGCACCACATGGTGAGAAAAAAGATTTCCAATTTTTTTTGGCCAAACAGTGTAGCTCTTAAAAGTGTTAATGTTTAAAATTTATCGACTATCCGTTTATTTCATTATTTATCCTATATCTTTCTAATTTCACATACCATAAACCCTTGGACCATGGAAGATCATACTTCTCCTTTAATGTAGGATTTGATCTAACTCCCTTATTTGGTAACTGATTCCCCCATTGTTCATCATGTTGTATCCCTATGATTACGATCTTAAATATTCTACCTTATGTCATTCAGTATCTTTCCATATCATATGTTATCTCTATAAAAGTTTATTTTTTTCCTATTTTTATATAAATTTTCAAGTAATCCAATTTCTCTCATTATCGATCAAATCGATGACTGTTAATGGACGATTGGACCATCCTACGAATGATGTTTGTTGTCTAATTTCTTTTCCCTAATGGTTTCTTCATTTATAAAATGTCCCATTGTTGTGTACCCAACATTGTTGGAGTCTATGATAATTTATGAGAAAACCATAATTTAGGTACCTAAACAAAATTATTGATGATCTCTAGACCCATGTGACAAGGGTGATGGTTATAAACTCATCTATGGAAACCCCTTACGGTGTTCCCTAGTATTTTAATTATAATAAATTGGTTTTACCTATCCAAAATAATGTGTAGTTATGTTTATTTGACTCCTACTAAATTGAAATTTATTAAATATCATAAAATATATTATAATATGCTATGTATACTAAGAATAACTACTGTATATTTTCATAAATATGATTATTGAAAGGTATTATTTTATAAATATAATAATAATTTCTTGAACATGGTTTGGGGAATGTGAAATATAATTATATGTAGATTTAACTGGTGAAACACCACTACCTGACATTATTTAAATGATTAAATGAATTTCTAAATAGAATAAATGAAATTAAATTTTTAATTGGAATTGGTTGTTTCCATAAGATTTTTTTTATTATATTCATCGTGAATAATGGATTTAGAACTTTATTTTTTTGAAGGGGTTGTTATAGATGATTCATCATTTTAATCTTGAGGGAATGCCTTGAGAAATCTATGGATTCCACCCATATTCACTAGTATGTCCACAGAGTGAGATACCACACTAGGCTTCTATGAATGCCTTATCTATATGTGGAATCATCAACATGACTCTAGCGATCCATTTGAATATCTAATTTTTTTTTAATTACATAGATTCATCTTGATGTCCAGAGTCAAGAGACACCAAGGAATACCTCCTTAGGATCCAAAATCATGCTCTTCTTGACATTATATGGTATATGGATCTTTGATGTCAGTTAAAAATATTTGTGACAGAATGATTTGGATTATCCTATATATTACACTTCAATAACATTATCCAAACATCGTGAGTTATTAATTTGAGTTTAATGGACCCTATATGGTTAGGAATTCTATTGTTACACCTTATTTAACCTATTATTATTATTATTATTATTATTATTATCATTTCTTCCTTTAATTAAAATATGTGGCTTGTATGCTGTACATTTGTGGATTCATGGAAACAAATATATGTGTCATCAACATTTCAAGTATACATATGCGTATGTACATCTTTACTTGAATGTATATATATATACATGATGAAGAATGTTCAAAGACATTACAAATTAGGTTGAAGAAGGTTTGGTCTACTAAGCATCCTTGAAGAACCTAATCTGACTTGTTCAAATTTATATTATAGTACTACCATAAAATTTATTTACATTCACTCTGCCCAATTTTATATTCATATACAAGAATCCATTTAATGACATTTATGTTGTCCTACTATTATATGTCACACATTGTTTGGGATTCTATTTGCTACCCAAACAAATATCTTATACTTTTATATTTAAGACCATGAATCATTGTATGTGTGGTTATTTGTGTATATGGGATATTAAGAGTGTATTATTGAGAAAATTATTAGAAATATCATGGATATTTCCCTAGGGTATTTTTTTATTACAATTATTGATTGTATTTATCTACTATATGTATGATTTCCTTTTATTTACAACATATAATGTTGATGCATGTTAATTTATTATTTGATTATTGACTTCCAATTAACATTTATCTTTTAATGATCTTTTATTATTCTACATCTGTTTTTTCATTATTGTATATCACAATGTTATACTTAGATCATAATGGAATATTTTAACCATTATACCACTATTATCCCTCATTTATTATTTTTATGCTCTATTGTGTTGGGTGGCATTCTTTAGTTGATGTGACTGAGTAGCTTGAGGAACCATTTTAGTGGCTCCCATGTCTGAACTTTACATAGGCTACACACAACCGCATCTGAAAATAATCATGAATGGTTATAATATATATCAATATATGTATTTATATCAGGTAAACATGTTTAAAAAAGATCCCAAGATGATGAGGAACTTCCAACCTCATAGTTTTCAATGTTAGAGATAATGTCCTTCGAAGATCACATCACCCAAACCATGCTCACACACCAAACAAAGAACAATCACCTTCCAAGGGATCATGATAATATTAATAATCAAAATAAACCCTTAACCTCATTCCAAGATGGAATGGGTATTTCTATTGGAAAATTATGGGTCACCATGGTGCATGGAAGATGCTTCAACAAAGAGGTGTTCAATAAAATGCCAATGTGGTGTAGAATGTAACACCAAAAAATAAGGGGTCATTAGAAGAAGACCTTAATGTTGACAGGAATATTTTATAGACATAGATAAACTATAAATATAACTAAAATTGTGTATAATTGATCAATATAATATAGTTAATACTAAAAATATCTTCCACGAAATAGAGAGGAAGGCTCTTGTATGGACTCATCTTCATTCATTAAAATCACTCAATATAGAAGATGTAAAAATGGAGACTAGAGAACTTGGATGGATCAAAATATGTGTAAAATCATCATTAAATTATTATTGAATTACCTCTTGAATTCATTGATGAGGGTTTTTTTTCATATTCACATGTTTTAATAACCTATTTAAGGCCTCTAGTTCCAAAAGACCACAACAACAACCAGATATATGTAATTGATGTGAAATTATTATATTACATGATCCACACCACCAAAATAAATCAATCCCAAACTATACAACATGATGAAAATTGTGGCATAAAATCGTTTTAATAGGACCACTATAGTGCATCTTTTTAGTGGTGATATAACATACCCACATCCACTATAGTTGACTAACCTATGTTGTAGTGTTTCACAACAATTAGGGTGTGGAAGTTCTAGTTTGGAAGAAACTTTTCCAAAACACACTTAAGTATACTTTAGATTCTAAAAACCACTAGGCCATCACCAATACATGACTCAATATATGAAAAATGTATATAATAATGGAAATTAATATTTTATTAGGGAAACAATGTTTTCTGGTTTTAAAATTCTCTCCTTCCATGGAATAATCACCCTTGAGAAGCCTTTCTGGGGTTTCTACTCATAAAAATTAGGCCACATATATCAAAAACTATCCAATCTCTCTCGTGTATCATGATGGATTATCCCACACTACCACAGTATCCGAAAAAGTGGTACCATATTCCATTTAAATAATTTCTCACTGTATTCTACAATCCTAACCAAATCCTCCTAATGATATTTATTAGGATCCAACTCAATTTCCTTACAGTCAATAAAATTCATCAAATAACCATGTATCATTGGATATATGAGATATGAAACGCATTATGCAAACCATGGTAGTGATATTGAAGATCTATAAGGTACACTAGTGTTCCAACCCATCTAATGATCATGAATGGTCTAAAAAACATATATCTAGCTTTCCTTGAATTCATAGTAATCAGTTCTGAACCGAGGACTCACTAACAACAAATCTTATTCAGTCATAAAGAACACCAAAGTTTTAATTCTATAATCATCATAAGATATATTTCTACTCTAAGAATTGAACAACCTATTCAGAATCAACTGTACTCTCTCAGAGGTATCCTAATCCATAATAGGTTCTAAAACTAATAACTCACAGACCTCATTCCAAATAGGATTGAAAGAGATAGACACCCAAAAATAGCCTCATAAGGACCATATGTGTAAATGTAACTATTTTTGTACATAGACCCAACCAATTCATAGTGATAATCCCATTCTTAAATGTTGTCATTGAATTAAATCTAGAGGAATATAATTTAATATGTTCATCATCCGCTCAAAAACCATATTTTGCCGAGGATGGATGGTTGTGAAGAATCTCATCTTAGTCCATATGGTCTTCTTTAATACCTTCTAAAATGAATATGTAAAACATTCCTTTCCATTAGACATAATGCTCAGTGGAACTACATGTATCATTATGATCCCATAGACATAAGTCATTCCTAGCTCAACTAATGAGTGGGTCATTCAGATCAGTAAAGAAATGGAAACATTTATCATCCAATCCTCAATCACAAATATAGTGACATGACTCATCGAGATTCTAGGTAACCCAGTCACAAATTCCATCATGAAGTACATCACATCCATAAGGTAATTAGATGTGGTTTGAGAAATCCATCAGGATCCTGGTGTTTGACATTCACCATATGACGGGTAAGGCATCAATAGATGATCCCCGTAATGTCTCTCATCAACCCTGACAAGCAGGACGATCAGCTGAAGACATTTTATAACATTGATTCTCCATACTATACTACCTATAGAGTGGAATTTTTATCCCTTATTAGCTCCTCTATGATGAAACTAGGTATTAATACACTATCATTTACCAACAACATATTATCATCTCTCAAAGTACACCAGGTCATAAATCACCACCATCTAGTTATTCCCTCATTAAAACACATTTTGATTTTGAATACTATCAAGCCATTACCCAGTCCACAAGAGAATTTGTGACCTCAAATGGAGAAAAAGTCTTTGAACCCAATCCTTTTGAAGCATCTATCATCATCTCATACAATAATCACATCAAGAACCAATCCCCAACCAAACTACACTGACCAAAAAATCCCTCGGCCACCATCTTATGGCTAAGTTCACCTACAATTACATTACCTATCAATGTTATATACACCACCTAAAAATAAAATGTCTATATATACATATCCCAGTGCCTATGTATTAGATTTAGATCCCTCTACGTAAAGATTTGGTGAATTATATTGTGTTCTATGTAAATAATGAATCCCTCCCTAATGATATTGTTTCACCATAACTACAAATTGTAGATCATAACTACCAGCTCCAGATATGTTGCGTGGTATTTTTTTATTAGGAGGTCTTAGATGACAAGGCCAATAGGAATCTTCCTTCCCTCTCTTCATCAGTATAACTCAATGACCAATTCCCAATTCATCATAGTACACTACATAACAAATCCTAACCTTAATGACTGAAAATAATAGAGATACTGTAAAACAAATCTATAAATCAAGAAAATCTTCATTACAAAGGTCAGACCACGGGAACTTAATGAAATTACTATTCATTCTATTTAAGGGTTCTGAATGTAGGTAAAAAACATGTATAAGCCATCAGTAACATATATGAAATCCAAGAAATCTCCTGATCTCAAATAGGATTCAAGGATATATCAAGGATATGAATACCTCAACATTTCATGGGTCCACATATATACCATTGTTTCCGACACTTTCGTCGGGGTGCGCGCGTCTGTCTGCTTGAGTATGAAAGGCACGATTTAATTGCCCTAACTTCCCACTTTCCAAATTTCGGTGACATCTGTCCCTTGTTTAGGGACTTTTTCTCCTTGATTGAAATAGGATGATTGGATGTCGGTTCTTCCATCTATGGATTCCTCCTCATAAATCGTCACCTTGTCCGGGTCTCCCTTATAGATTTAAGACATTGTTCATGAAACTATTCCTAGTGCCACATCTTAATAGACACCAGTTAATTACAATACTTAGGTCGGGACATTCCAAAGGGTCTGGTCAGGGAAGCAACCTTCGGTCAGGGGAGTAGTCACGCTGGACATCACAGATGTGTTTGGACGCTGGAACACTGGCACTTCTGGGTTTCATCCCCTTATAAGAGGGCTTCTCGTTGGCGTGGAAGCTCGAGAAATCCCAGGTCGAATGAAGGGAATCATATGACATAGGAATGTATCTGAGGTTTTCCTCAGCTTTCCATGTTAAAGACAGGGTATCCCGTAGGTTTAACGTCTAACAGAGACGGATCAGACTGATCAGAAAACATATTAGAGTGGATCATATTGGTGGAACCCCGGGAGGGAACACTGATATAGTGGTGGGGGTGAGTGGTCATGAAATCACCAGGATTTGGCAGCCCAGGCAAAAATTAAAATAAATGTTGGAGTGTTGGAATGAAGTGGATGGTGGATGTGATGTAACCGTCGTGAGGACGACGATAATGTTGGGATTGAGTCTCGAGGAGACATCCTACAAATCCCCGTGTTGGGGAATCAAAGTCTACATAGTTCATATGATGAGGGCTTACCACTGATTGGGGATTTAAACATCTTTCCATTAGATGGGGATGTTGATGGATTACCGTTGAATGGGGTCACAACAGCTTACCACTAGGTTGAGTTAACAATGGATTAGCACTGAATGGACTCACAATGTCTTACCAATAGACGAGGTTGACAACGACTCATTGCTGAATGGTGTCCCAACAACCTACCAACGGATGAGTCACAACTGTGTACCACGGGATGTGGTTTACAATGACTTACCGATGAATGGAGTCGCAATAACAAACCACTGGAATGGTGAGATAATGACTTACCAAAAATTGAGGCTCGCGGTTTAACGTCATGCAAGACGGGGGTGAACCGACATGAAGGAGGGCTTGGAACCCAAATGGATGGTGGGATTGATCCTCATGGAAGCTTCCTACGTGACTTTCCTTGGCAAGTATCAACGACCAGGTAGTTCAGGTGGTGTGGGAACCGATGTGAAGGGGGTCGGATCGACTGGGTGTTGAGCTCGAACCTCATGGAGGCTTCTTAAGTACCCTGCCTTAGCAGGGATCAAACACCTCGTAGTTCAGTTATGGGTGTGGATCTTACACTCTAGGATACCCGAGGATATGGTGAACCAATGTGAAGATGGTTTTAATGAAAGGGTGTTGGGAATGAACCTCATTGAGTCTTCCTACTTATCTTGTCTTGGCAAGGATCAAAGACCGCATAGTTCTGGTATGGGTTGGGGCTTGAAATCTAGGAAGCACGAGGTGTTGGTGAAATGACTTGAATATGGTAAGAATGATTGGGATTTGGGTTTGAACCTCATAGAGGCTTCCTACGTACCTTTCCCTGGCATGGATAAAAGTACACATAGTTCTAAATGTTTTGTGTGGGGATTACACTCTAGGCTTCCCGAGGTGTTGGTGAACAGACATGAAGATGGTCAGAATGATACGGTGTAGGGTTTGTACCTTAGGGAGGATTCTTACGTACCTTTCCTTGGAAAGGATTAAAGTCCACCAAGATAAGAATGGTTTGTTCGAGGATTATGCTCTAGGATGCTTAGATATGATTCCACGGTGGATTCTTACTCAAAGCCCGTAGGTGTCATGCTTAGTATCAGAAACAAAAGGCAGCAATGACCTGATGAACACATCGTGGAAGGTGCGTTCATGGGATGTGGAGTGGGTCTTAGAAAATTTTAGTAGCCCAAAGTGGAAACATGGGCTTATGTGTGGTTAACAGCCCAAGGAGGTGGAGATTGTGACTTACTCTAGGATGGAGGCCTAGGTGGTGAAAAAGCCCGACAGGAGGGGGATTTGGCACCCAGGAAGAGAGGAGCAGTAAGGGTGCTGACTCCTGCAAGGAATGTGAGGGGCATACACTAGGGTGGTTCACATTCCCCACAGACAGACTCAACTCTAATAAAGAAGATGTAATTCCATGTGAGGAATGATCTCACTCCCATAGAGACTAGTTGTTGTAGAGAATTTTTGAGAGGGGGAACCCTTCGTACACGTCCCAAGGTAAGGTCACATTTTAACATCACGTGCTGAGGATGAAGGATCATGGAACTTTAACGTCTTACAGATCCGACATGGTGGGTTTACTCCACACCCCTAGGTCTTACATAACCGGATCCCTCTACACCTTGGTGAAAGGAAGGGACATGAAACACCGTGGAGGGGTGTTATGGAGCGAACCATTGGGGGGTCCACATTATCGTTGCTATGTGAGGAAGCAATATCCATTATTGTGCCTATTCGAATGAGAATTATGTGAAGAAACTCAACGGAAAGTATCATCAATGGGACTTTGAAATTGCTCTGTGCAAACCTAAGGGGCCGCACAAGAAAAGAGTGTGTGACGCTGTTGTCTCGTGCATAAGAGTGGCTTGAACATGGTGTCTCAGGGTGAGGGAAGCACATGGAGCGTGTGTCAGAGAATGGGCCGGGGTAAAATAGGATGTTGGCACACAAGAGGGAAGGTTTTCACGAATGATGAGGAGGTTGCGTGTAAGAGGTATGGGTGGCACGCAAGATGGACGGGCCGCGCCCAAGATGGATGTGTTGCGCGCAAGTGGGACTGATTGCACGCGAGGTGGACCTTTTGCATGCAAGTGGGACCCGTGGTGAGCAAGACGGAAGGGTTGTGCTCAAGTAGGACCGGGGGCGCAAAAGATGGAAAGGTTGTGCACAAGACGGACGGTTTGCATGCAATTTCGACAGAATGCACACAAGAGTGCCAGACGAAGATGGGACATGGGCTAAATGAGGGACCCGTTGCCTACAAAAAAGGTTGGAAAAGAATAAATTTACATGCTTTGGAGGGCCCGTCCCAAGGCGCCCCCGGGGAACCTATCACGCCAGAACCAATACCTGAAGGGCATGGGTTTTTTCGTGCGGTCACAGAAGATGGGGTTTTTCATGCAGCGGAGCATCGCTTCATATTACTTCACCATCCCCGAGGATCATGGATACAATTCATTTTATAGACGGAGCCCTCGGAATGGAACACAAAATCACAGCTCGCAAACCACGTTTGACGTTTCCTTGGGCACAGAAATAGGGCCAGGCACGGAATCAGACGTTCAACATCGCCTTGGGAGCATAAACTGGGTCGGGCATGAAAACTCCTGTTAGATTCCTCCTTGGCTATGCAAAAGGGGTCGGGTGTGAAAACCCCCATTTGACGACGCCTTAGGCATGAAAACAGGGGCGATGCGGCTGGTCACGGAGTGCGGAGGTTTGGGAATGGAAGGGATGGATGGTGCGCATACCCTCATTCGACATCGCCTTGGGCGCAGAAACTGGTCCGGAGCGGCCTGACACGGAGTGCGGCAGTTTGGGAAATGAATGGAAGGCCTGTGCGCAATGGCTTGCGCATCAGAACTCCTCTTGCACTCACCTTCCGAATATTGCATGCGCGCACCTCCCGAACCCTAGGATTTCCTTTTTGGCATTCCATATTCATTCAGTGCTCTTTTACCCACCTGTTGTGGCCCTTCTCCGAAATTCAGCATCCACAAATGACCCCCAACACAATCAGAGCTGAAAGGGAACCTGAAGATCTGATTCTGAGGGTCCACCAAAAAATATAATGTTATCCTTGGTGGAAAGAAAAATCACAATTTGCTGGATCAAGAGTGTTGCGTGGGAGAAAAAGATGCATCAATTCTTTATAAATAGGCCGAGGGGCCCCTTGGCCCTACACTGACATTTTATGTGTGATAGGCTATCTTGCTTTCCTGTGAGAAAAATTTATTGTTCCACGAGTAAGATTCCATGATTGTCTCCAGGTTTTGCATGCCATCTGGAATGCTTCCATGACGAGTAATTTTTTTTTCTGGGTTTTAAAAAATTTAAAATATGCTAAAAGGGGCTAGGGTTCGGATAATTTTAAAATTGGGTCCAGGATGCGTGAACGCGGTTCACGCATCCTTCCGCGGCGAAGGATGCGTGAACGGCGTTCACGCATCCCGGACCCCGACGGTAATGCGTGAACGGCGTTCACGCTTCCTTTGCTGACCAGCTGAAGGAAGCGTGAACGCCGTTCACGCATCCTTGCGCGGGAAAAGATGCGTGAACGGCGTTCACGCTTCTCTCCGCGGCGAAGGATGCGTGAACGCCGTTCACGCATCCTTCGCGGACGAGCTGAAGGATGCGTGAACGACGTTCACGCATCCGACCGAGAGAAGTTATAAAAGGAGGGGTCCCCCCCCCCCAATATCCATTGTTCTCCTCTGATTTTCGTTGCGAAGCCCTGCAGAAATTCTTTCTCAACAAATATTTGCTGCTTTTATTGAGGTAAATTTTCTATTTAATAATTTGTATGTTTAATTGTATTTATTTATTTCATTTGTATGTTTAATTGTATTTATTTATTTCATTTGTATGTG
This sequence comes from Viscum album, assembly GCA_963277665.1. Lineage (NCBI taxonomy): Eukaryota > Viridiplantae > Streptophyta > Magnoliopsida > Santalales > Viscaceae > Viscum > Viscum album. The sequence continues at coordinate 747,042,241 of OY728138.1, read as the reverse complement.
TAATTGTGTGTATGATTTATTTATTTCATATGTTATGCATGAAATGTTTTGTATGATTTAATTTTCTTGATGTTGAATGTTCGTATGATTTAATTTTTTGAATGTCTGTTGTCTAAATATTGAATGTTTTATGTTATGTCTAAACTTTTTAATGTTTAGAAAAAGTAATTTATGTTGGAGAAATTTATTTTAATGGATGGTTTTGATGTAAGTGTAAATTAAATTACTTTTATTTACTAGTAATAATATTTTTAATCAATAAAGTATAAAATATATTTACTTATATTTTGAAAAGTAGAAGAATGGCCAAAAAACATTACAATTTCATAAAATTTAAAATAACAAAAGTTTTTATTATGTAAATCTCAATTAGATCAGTTATAATAAAATTTATTTAATGTTTTTAATAAATATAAATATATATATATATATATACACATGAAGTTAAATTTTTGTAAAATAGGTGTAGTATTTAATATAGATTTTATATAATACGGATAATATAATAAATATACCAAAAAACACGGTATGAGTGATGACTGATCTTGAGACGACCGACCATGCATAATTGAAATTGCATGTTTTATTTTGTGTATGTTGTTATTCAATTTGTAATAATTGCATTTTTTCGGTATTGATGACCTGCGAGTCATCTCTCAGTAAGTGTAAGGACCTGCGTGTCCGTTTAAATTAATTTATGTATTTCATACCCCTAGACCCCCTCACATGCATGTGAGTAAATTTGTAAATAAAAGACTGACGCCCCAAAGAGGTGTCGACGAAGAGGCATCCCCGAAGAGGTGTCGACGAAGAGGCATTTGAGAACTTGTTCGAGAGGTGGCGTTGCTATTTGACAGGAGATTGGCGGTCGCTGCAATATTTGATAATAGAGATAGGAGTTTACTCATATAAATTGTGGTTAGTTTATCAGATAATGATAAACTAATCGCAAGTCTCAAGATCAAGTCATGATTATATATTCATAAGTAATCAAACTTTATGAAACATTATATTAAATTTGCTTTTGTGCTAAAATCACAATCACTATACCTTAACAGTGATAAATCAATACATAAAAAAGTCTCAAGATAATCAATTATTGAAAACCAAATTAAATAATTTAAAATTTTAATGTAGTGTATAAAATTTTTAAATTTTTTTTAATAGGTAATTATGTCTGCTCAAATATATTGCAACGGTGAGGTAATTTGTACCGAGCAGGGTTTTAGCTACAGTGTGCCACCTGTCAAAGTGGTAAATCTCCATGGTTGTATGACATTGGATGCAGTTCGTAATAAGATTCATAGTCGGTTAAAATTGAGTGGAGGACAAACAATCACTTCAATTAGATACCGACATCTTCAATATCCTGAGCGTATGTGGCACAGCGACTACCCTATAGTCGATGATGAGGATTGGATGGAGGCTTCTCAGTTATTCAGGCAACAGTGTATTAATGGTTTGATGGAATTATTTATTGTCATTTCTGATATTGATGTGGTGCAATCGATTACTACAGAACCATGCTTTGTGACCGCTATAGAAGTTGGTCCTTCACAACAGTCTTCTTTATTGCCTCCTTCTCATTCGACTCCTGTGGAAGAATGTAATGAGGAAGATCATCAAAATTTGGAAGGAAATGTAGATGACATCCCTTTCTGTGCTGATATAGTGCAAGAAAGTTTATCTGAGGAAGAAGAATCTGGGGAGTCAGCAGGAGATGATGTGGTTGGAAATGAACCTTCTGAGGTTCCTTTGAGAGACATACATCCACTACATCCACCAGTTAGTGGTAATCAGCCTTCAGTTTTGAGTTCCTTAGTTGGAGGAATGTCTCGTGAACAACTTTTTGATTGGGATGTCATTACACCAGCTTCTGAATTCCCTGGCATTATAGGGAATATGTCTGCATCAAATGATAATGCCATATATGTTGGGCAGGAGTTCGAAACTAAACAGGTAATGAAAAATGTGATAAAGCAATACCACATTGAGCGACATTTCACATTTGTGGTTTATGAGTCAAAGAAGACCAAATATCTCATTCGTTGTGAAAAATATGGGTCAGAATGTAAATTTCGATTAAGAGCAGTATTTGATAAATGTTATGGATGTTGGAAGATAACCAAATTAGAAGGCCCACACACTTGTCTGCATCCCAGCTTGGCACAAGATCACTCTTCTCTTGATGCAGAGTTTATATCTACTGTTATTTGTGAGATGATACGAACAAGTCAGGATGTTCCTGTTGCCCTTATTCAGGAAAGAATTCAACAGTTGTATAACTATAAGGTATCATACAACAAAGCTTGGAATGCAAAACAGAAAGCCATTGTAAAAGTGTATGGTGATTGGGATGAGTCTTATGCGTTGTTGCCACAGCTTATGGAATTGTTGTCTCTCAATAATCAGATTGTTTATCAGTTGGACACTGTTGAGTATGTATCCCAAAATCATCTAGTTGATCGGTCAAAGGTGAAGTTCAAGAGGATTTTTTGGGCATTCAGACCGTGCATTGCTGCATTTCCCTTTTGTAAACAATTTATTCAGGTAGATGGCACATTCCTTTATGGAAAGTATACAGGTGTTCTACTCATTGCTGCCACACAGGATGGTAATCGCGCTCCTCTGCCACTTGCTTTTGCTGTTGTTGAAAAAGAAAATTTTGAATGCTGGAGCTGGTTCTTGGCATGTGTACGTGTTCATGTCACGCAGAAACAGGGCGTGTGTCTGATATCTGATCGTCATCGAGCGATTATAGAGGCCGTGAGTAGTGATGGGGTTTCTTGGACTGAGCCGAATGCTTATCACCGTTATTGCATTAGACATATTGCAAGTAATGTGCATAAGCAGTTTAGAGATGAGGCCATAAAGAAGGCGATCCTCAAATTGGGTATGGTTTTCTAAACTTTCTTTTTTTAACAAAATTTACTATCCATTTTAATACATTATTATGTTATGATTTCAGCATATGAACCCCAACAAGAAAGGTTTGATCGGCGTCTTGAAGAGATCCGAACAGTTAATGAGGAGGTATATGAATATATGGTACAAATTTCAAAGGAAAAATGGTCATTAGCATACGATGGTGGCATGAGATATGGGCATATGACCACTAATATAGTGGAGTGCGTAAATGGGGTCCTCAAGGGTGTGCGTAAACTCCCAATCACAGGGTTAGTGCAAGAGACATTTTTTAGATGTGTTCACTACTTTGTTGACCGGTCCCAAAAGGCCTACCAGAGGATGGAAAATGGAATGCTTTTTACTCAGCATTTTCAAACTGATATTGACCGGATACTGAATGAGGCTTCACGATGGAATGTTATAGCCTTTGACAGGGAAAAGAGGAGTTTTCGGGTAAGAAAGTGCTACGACCAGGGTGCATGCACTAATGGTGGAGTGTTTGTCGTGATGTTGGATAACAGGTACTGTGATTGTGGCAGCTTTCAGGCATTGAGATATCCATGTGTACATGTTATTACAGCTTGCGCTTCGGTAAATATATCGTGGGAGCCATATGTTGACCCGGTGTATCACATGAGCACTTTGGTTAACTGTTATAGTGCTGCTTGGATGCCTGTTGGTGACTTCCATTCTATCACATTGCCTGCTGATCAATCGACCATTGTCCCTGATATTTCCAGGTTTTCATAAGTCGGTTTTGGTATCATTTATAATTTTTTCAATGTGTGTCATTTTTAAAATTATTGGCTTCATGCTACTAGGTTGCGGCCTCGAGGAAGACCGAAGTCAACTCGCATCAGAAATGAGATGGATTGGCCTCGGCAACGAGGAGGGAGAATACGATGCAGTATCTGCCACGCAGAAGGACATACTCGTAAGAGATGTCCCCAAGTGGCAGGACAGAGTTCCAAATCTCATCATCCATGATCGAGTCTGTGTACCTGCTCTAAGAGGAAGAGGTTGTGGTTGGTGTCGATGATGAAGAAGAAGAATAAGAAATAGAGGATGAGGATGAGAAGAAGTAGAAGACTAAGAGGAAGAGGTTGTGGTTGAATAACATATTGTGGAAGTTTCTATAGTTACTTAGGAACTTGATCTATTTGGAATAATGTTAATGGTTATCTAATGGATAATGGATAAATTAACAAACGTAATTTCACAAATAATAAGAAATAATTAATTTTTTACTTTTTCCTCTTAATTTTTAATGTGGAATAATGTTAATGGTTATTTAATGGATAATGGATAAATTAACAAATGTAATTTCACAAATAAGAAGAAATAATTAATTTTTCAGTTTTTCCTGTTAATTTTTAATGTGGAATAATGTTGATGATTGTTTAATGGATAATGGATGAATTAACAAACCTAATTTCACATATAAAAAGAAATTATTAATTTTTCACTTTTTCCTGTTAATTTTTAATGTGGAATAATGTTGATGGTTATTTAATGGATAATTGATAAATTAACAAACGTAATTTCACAAATAAGAAGGAATAATTAATTTTTCACTTTTAAATTATGGTTTTCTTATAAGATGTCTAGTTTTAGTAATGGCATCTGAGTGTCTGAGCATCCTTAACTAATGTTGATTGTGAGACTAGGCTAATATTGATTGTGACACCAAATAAAAATGAATATATCATGATTCCACTATTAATAAGTAACGATGATATCATGTGTGCAGATGGCAGGTTTTCCATTGCTTACATCTCAGGCTACTCATGTATCACGACTGCTTTTAGAGGGACGTCCTGTGGCTCCCTTGAGTGTACGTAGATCTCACCATTTCCATCATACTGCACCACCTCCCGCTATCGTCCCACATCTTCGTCGAGCTGGATTTTATGGCGTAGCGATGTGCGACTTCACGTTTCTTGATCATCAGCTCATTGCCGCACTTGTCGAGAGATGGAGACCAGAGTCGCATACTTTCCATTTCAGTGAGGGAGAGATGACTATTACATTGCAGGATGTGGCTATTATGTTGGGCCTCCCTATCGACGGACATGCTTTGACAGGCCGAGTTCCATCAGATTTGCCTGAGCTTGTTCATAGACTTCTGGGCATAGAGGTCCAGGATGATGGCAGGACCATCGTCGGTGGTAGATTGCGGATGCCTTGGTTAGACCAGCACTTCACACATTTACCAGATGATGCTGATGACGTCACCGTGCTGCGCTTTGCACGGGCATATATTTTGAGGCTGATCGGTGGCACGCTTTTTGTTGACCACTCTACTACTTTTGTGCACCTGATGTATCTATCTTTTTTAGAGGATTTGGACCAGGCAGGTCGATATAGTTGGGGGTCTGCCTGCCTAGCATATACATACAGAGCCCTATGCAGCGCATGTCGCATCGAGAAGATGCAGATCACAGGATGCATGGTTCTTCTACAGATGTGGGTATGGGAGCACATACCTCGTTTAGCTCCACATGCTCGTGCGCCATTACCCGTAGATATTGTAGCAGATGCTCCACGTGGACGTTGGTATGTTATTATTTCTTTCTAATATCTAACTTACTTGTATAAAATTCTTTTATGAAATGTAAAAAAAATGTTATCTACAGGTGGAGTCAGGCGCATCGACATTCAGATTCTCCCAGACATGATGTTCACGCCTACAGACTTATGCTAGACAGCATTCGACCAGACGATGTAAGTGGTTATTATTTATATTGTTAAATCTTTACTCTTTACTGTAAATCTATTCATTTATTAATTGATTATTCATTTTTTCTTTCAGATTACATGGATGCCATATACAGATGCTATCCTTCAGAGTCTGCCCCCATACTGTACAGTGATGCTTGATATCGGCTCTTGCATGGTTCCACTGATTCATTTTCATATAGTCGAGTGGCATCAGACAGATAGGGTTATGAGACAGTTTGGCTTCCTTCAGCCAGTTCCTGACCCGCCCAGTCAGTTGGATTCATTGCATTCCCTGAAGATGTCAGGGAAGAGAGATTTTTATTGGAGGAGCTACCATGCGAGATATGTAGCGTTATGGGACAGGCGACGAGAGTCCCAGTTGCGAGGGGCAGGGACAGTACGCTTTCATTTGATGGATCAGATGGATTATGCAGGCTGGTACATCAGGTCTCCCGTCAGATTTCTGACACGGCACGGACGGGGCTTCCATGACTTGGTATGCATTCTTTCTTTCACAGTTCAACATATTTTTTATTCAAATTAGTTAATAACAGAATTTGTTTTCGCAGGATGCTCGTATTTGTCATCTACTGCATATGTCTGATCCAGTGGAGAGAGCTGCCTTTGACCCAGCATATTTTCACAGCCTTGTACGACAGATGCTACCGTCGATGGACGAGATTTATCATGGCATTTTCTTTGATCCACCACCTGCTGCGGAGGCCGCGGAGCCTGCTGCGGAGGCCGCGGAGCCTGCTGCGGAGGCCGCGGAGCCTGCTGCGGAGGCCGCGGAGCCTGCTGTTGTTCCACAGGATGAGGCTGCTCAGCTTGCTCAGCCACATGATATTATTCCACTGGAGGAGGGTGTTCAGCATGACCAGTCATATGCTCCTCCAGCTTCTCAGGCACAACCACAGGTACTTACAGACGCTGACTGGATTGAGTTCGATGTTTTATTGCAGTCATCCACAGCAGAGCAGCCATCTACTTCCTATATTGGTGAGAGTTCCAGCCAGCTTCCACTATCCTTAGATGCAGGCCAGGGTACAGGCGGTGAGACTGTACATCCACCGTCTGTCACACAGGAGGATGTGGAGGTGGTTGTCGATGAGGATGCGCAGCGTACGCCAGAGCACAGACGTAGACAGACACGGCGTGGACGCATCCAGTATACGCCTGACTGTGGGACAGAGGAGCATCCACACCGGAGGCGTAGATTAGGTTGACATTTGATTTATGATACGTTTTGTATGTGTATTACTGTTATCTAGACTTCTATTATACCTTTAATAAGTGTCTTACTGTTATCAAATTATCTACCAATGTATATATATATATATATATATATGTGTATAATAAATAATATGATTAGAAATTCCATAATACTCATATAAATTCAATAAGTTCAACATAAAGGTTAAATAATAATCCAAGGCTATTTATTTTATGAATAACATATTAAAAGACCAAGTAAAATGTTTTGAAGAACTTTAGGAGGATTTTGTTGGCCTACAATTAAATATAGGATCAAGAGAAACTCTTGACTCCTAATATGATATTAGGAAATTAGGTCACACAAGTGATGGAAAAAAGGGAAATTATGGTTCATAGGTCCAAAAAATAGTTAAAAAATGTTTAGGGAAGAAAATGATACATCGTAATGCCACAAATGGTATGGTTATTGTTCATAAACAGAAAGCAGTAATGATTGGTGTCAGAACACAAGAGCCTGTTATGTGGATAAAGATTTATTTTGGTATGAATTAGAATCAGAATATTTACTGATCTTAAGGAATAATGAGTGGTGTATTAGTGATGCACATGTATAAACCATTTATCAAATATTATTTTTGTGGAAATATGGGGAATTCTTAGAATTCTCATTCCATAGCCTTGAGGGTCACTATGTGACTTGGGACACACTATAATATTTACAAATAAGGTGTGTATTATCAAGGGAAAATATAGTGGAGTTGTTTTGTAAGGAAAACACACAAAGGGGAATCTATATCTTCTGAGTGGACAATAAGATATGTATTTTATATCCAAGGAAGAAGAAAATAGGTTGTGGTATAAATTTATTGTTTATATGAGCCAATCATACATGGAAGATTTGTTGAAATGTGACACTGCTCAAGATCTCTCTAATTTATCATGTGATCATACTCATACATGCGATTCTTTCTAACAAGGGAAGATTATTTGAAATATATAAAAGGTTAAAGATCAATGGTCAATAAGAGTGATTGAACTAATGCAAATTGATGTGTGTAAACCTATTTCACCAAGATCTATTGATACGAAGAGATATTTTTAGTGTCCAAGGATCAATTAGGTGGTAATGAGAGGGAGGTGAATCAGTGGTAGCCTTATTTTACTAATTCTTTTTTTAAATTCAACCTATTGAAATTTGTTTAGGTTTTTGATCCACTCAATATAAACTCTCAATCATTCCTCAAGTGTAGTTGTAATGAAATAGGGAGAATCACATGTTATTTACAGGGTTATTTTGAAAATACTACTCATTTCTATATTGGTTATACCCCCCAACATGTATTATTCACTATCTCCACAAGTTAATACAATGACATACAATCCATTTTTCCTCTCTATAACAAAAAATAATCCACTATACACTCTCTTTCTCCATAATACATTGGAGATTCATTCTACTCTATAATCCAAAAGATACATCTACTTCCAAATTTAGGAAGAAGTTCTTCTTCAAATAGACTTACTCTATAAGAAATCTAGTCACTCCTACCTTGTGTACTTTATCAATAATTTTAGAAATTATTATATTAAGACTCTTTTCAGATTTTGTGCAATCTAGATTCTCCTCAATATTCAAATAATCAAGAACTCATCAATTCATCTTTCTGTATTTACCTGATACATTATTGTATCGAGTTATCAGAAATAATATTTCAATTCAACACAGAGTCTTCATCACCTTCATACACACTTTATTCACAAAACAAACAATAATTGTTCATGGGTAATATATCATTATTACATGATTTAAAATCAATCATTTAAATCCTTATTTAAATTTGTTTCGTAATAACACATTTAATTACACATTTATATATGAATACTCATCAGTAGTGGTATCATATTTTCCTCATATTGAATGCCCCATTAGTTTCTGTGGGTATTTTGTTTCATGCAACTCATAAAGAATACTAGAAGGATTAAGGTTCCCCTCTTTCTTCTTAATGTGGTGTCTATCTCTATGAATCATTATCTATATTCATACATGTAACTCATATTTAATTACATAATAAAATACAAAAACTCATCAAAAATACCCAATGCTCGGGTGTTCTCCATTCTTCACATAAATGTTACAACTCATGTAGGAATCTGATTCACGTGGATTCATCAAAATATGATCTTCTAATCACCCGAATACTTATGTTTCACATTTCATCACATAGGATATTCATTTTAGAATAAATTTTTACTCTCATCACATGAACTATTCATTTTATTATTTAAATTATATTAATGAAATTGTAACTTCATGAATATATTATCATGATTGTACCTTGGCATTAAATCTACATCTTACTTCATTTGAAGACTCTATTTCATCAAAAGTCTTGGGATCCTTCAGTTCATGCACGACAATGCATGAATATTGAACATGACTTGTTCTTGGATCATGCTTGGATATTATAAGTTCATCATGGACTTCTTAATATGGAAGGGTCCTTGGTTTTATCCAAGGATTCCCAACCATGATCTTTGTGACTCATCAATGGTAGATAACCAATGCTCTATAAAACCCTTGAGAAAGGGAAGAAGGTTCTCACTAATTAGACAACTTGAAAAAGTTAGATCAAACTGTTGTGTAAATGTCTGCATGTTTTTAGTGGAGAGACAATGATTGTGTCACCATTTTCCCATATAATAATATCACTCGGTTGAGTGCTTCCTTATTTATTTTATCATTCCTTCAGCTTGGTAGAAGTGATTACTGGGGTACGCTCTCAAATCCTCACTGGCATCGACCCATGTTGTCTTCTCTAACACCATTCCACTGCACATGATTGAACCACCACTCTAATACCATGTGCCTCATGTGAATTCATGCTCGCCTACCATTTCTTCCCATACAATAGTCAACTCCAGTTCCCACCTCAAAAGTGGCTGCACCTAATTCCCTTATGTAGCTAGTTGGATGGATTCCTTTTTAAATAAAGTTAAAAATATGTGTTAGATAAAATATTCCACCAAATTCCATATTCACTCCAAATACCAATCCTTATTCTTCATGAAAAATATAAATAATATATTTATACTTTTTTCAAATATCTCTTCATTTATGTAATTTAATTTCATATTTGGATAATTATCCATGTTTTAAAAGTGAGAATTATTTAAGATTATCTTAAATAGAAAAAAATGTGCAAAGGAGTTTTCAAAAATGTTCACTAGGTATTCTGTGAGATGCGTGAACGCCGTTCACGCATCCCTTCTCTCGGGAAGATGCGTGAACGGCGTTCACGCATCACGCCCGGGTCCGGGATGCGTGAACGCCGTTCACGCATCCCGGACCCATTTTTAAAAATATTGGAACCCTATACCCTTTTATCAAATTTTAATTTTTTAAAAACCCAAATAAAAAAATTAGCCCTTCCATGACTGTTGACCTTTTTTCGTGCCGCTGCTTTTGTGTGCCAATTTTTCTTTCTTTTACTCTGCCACCCTTTTGAGTGTCAAACCATCCTTATTTCATGCCAACCCCTTCAGAGTTATATAAAATGGCTGCTCAACTGACCGACACTGAGAGGGAAGTAGGTTCACCTGCAAAAAGGACCCAAATGATCACGAACCCTCATATTCTTCGAGCGATGACAGTCATGTATGACAACCAAATTCTTTTCGTTATGCTTACACAAGCTCAAAAGGACTACGTCCTGAGCGGTAGCCTACCACTGTGGAACATCGGTCTTCTTGAAGAGGTATTGATGATAGGATTTGAGACGGACACACTGGGATCGTGGGTGACACATGAGCATAGTCTTTTGCAATTCCATAATACCAACAATGGCCATATGGCTAGGGAGACACAGAACATAGCAATCTACTTCGTAAATCTGAATACTAGGATAGTTGTTGGAAGGGATCCAGTTCTTGAGAAATCTCCCACTATTTATGAAAGAACTTTAAGAAGAAGCACTACTGATGAGACAATGGGCTGGTAGGAGTGGGATTTCATATCCAGGAGAAACTTCACCAATGAATGGGCATGGGTGTACTGGTTACGCCAGACATGCGAGGAATTCAAGCCAGAGTTGTGGGCCATTGGGCTTTTTGAGGCTGTTTGGACGTCTCAATTCAACTTTTACTGACAATAGGACTTGGTAGTAGAGTTTTTCAGTCACCGGTCACTTGATACAAATTTTTTTTACCTCCATCATGGATAGGTGGGAATCACTCCGTTGGATGTCCATTTTATCCGGGAATACCCTTGGAAGGGTATCAGTACGATGACTTACTCCTGATAGATAATGTCTGGGGGGACAGGACCCAAACCCCAATCCTGTCACGACACCTGCTGGAGGTGGCCAAATATGAACTCAGAGTAAAAAAATAACCTAAAGGACATACCCTATTCAAGGTTTTTTAGACCCTTCCTGGCCCAAGACACGACCATGATGATGCTAGAACGAGGGAAGCAATTCCCGAACACATCTTAGAGGGGAAAGGGAAGATCATATTGGATGATTTTGGAGATAGGATAGTATCGATCATGGGGCTTTGGCACCAACGTAGGTTGAGACCCAAATGTGCGATATGACAGGTTACTCATCACGTTCTTGAGTGGTAGGTTGTTACCTGTGTGGGACATGAGGATGGGAGTCTGCCTGGGGATGTTAGTGATGTCCAGGATAATGGGGGAAAAGAACAAGTTTAACCTAGGGGTACTAGTGTTGGGTAGGATATATAGTACCCTTGGGATAATTTTGAGGGGATGTACACCTTGGAGGATATGCGGGCCATTCCAAATCCTCCACAAATTGGTCACATCCCACTATGGTCTGTACAGCTTCCCGAACGCCATCCTCCCAGTAATGGTATGCGGCCATATCTCTTGAACAACACTAGGATCCATCCATTTAGACTCAGGGATGATGGAGTCAAGCTCAAGATCAGAAATCACACTCACTTCGACTTCCACCAATTCTGAGACTTGGTTTCCAAAATGGTAGACTATGGGCGGGGTCAACTTGAGCAGAGGGAGTTCATGCAGAGCATCTGGGGCGTCGTGCTAGTGGCCTAAATCGATGGGAAAATCTTCTGCGAACACTATGTGCTGGCCAGATTTTCCAGGTAGTTTGGATTCATGAAAAGGATTCCCATGTAAGTATATAAAAAGGTATGGGAAGAGAAGTATCCCTGCATTCCCCGCCAGCTGTGGATTATGTTCATGATGGAAGGCTTCGGATAAATCATTACTCTTACCCCCACCAATGTCAGTGCTGTACTTTCGACAGTGTATGCCAAACATTGGATGAGAACATACCCCAAGGTGATTCTTTGTAAATGAATTTGGAAAATCAAGGAAACTTGTGCAGAACCCAAAGAGCAGGAAGGTATGTGAGGTGTCATGGGGGAAGTGAGGTAAAGAATGGGTCGATGGGCTCACAAGGTGCATGCCGATACTTCATCAGTAGGGGAAACGTGTAGATACAAAAAGCTTGATGTACATGAACATTACATTACTTTTGTGGAATACTTAATACATAACAAAAACAGACACCCAAAAACCGTAGTAGTTTAGTGTCTTAAACTCAGAAAAAAAATCTTCTAATCACGGTGAATGATCTTCAACATCTCCAATAAAGTTCTTCCCCTTTTTATTTTACCTAAAACATTTATTTATATCATGTGGAAAAGAAAACATAAATAGGGTGAGATCAAATGATCAGTAAGTCTAAACATGGAGAACAGAAAACAATCCATAATCATTTCAATGTAAAAACATGAGCATAAAATCTAAACATCAAAATCATGAGAAATTACATAAAACATGGAAGTACATAAGGCATATATCATAAAGGAACATTAATCATGATAAAATAGCATGGTAATAAAACATGTAATTATGGATAACCATTAATTACATGATAAGATTTCCACAGTATCCATGGCATTGTCGCCAAGACCATCTTTGTGGACAAAGTCCCTTACTGAATCGAGTCCACTCCTCGTTCCAGTCCTATATCACTGAACCAGATTAACTTACCATTCCAGCCACGTATATCTCATGAGATATAAATCATTACCCAATTAATTTTAGGGAGATATAGGTCCCACCCATCTCATAATTAAATCGTTCTTTTGTGTGCCACAAAATAAACATACATCATTTATAATAACCCAACGGAAAAATGGGTTTCATAAACTTCATCGCATCATAACATAATCCATATAAAAGAAATTGATATCATTTCATCATAAGAAAAATCAAACCATGTAAATAATAGATACATTATACTTGAAACAGAAACATACTAAATAATGTCATCTTAGATGGAAAATATTTTTGATAAAACACTTGAAATGAATTCTTGAGAAAAATATCCTTTCTTCTTCAAAATCATTTTATTTTGTCAAAATGCAATGAAATTGTAATAAAAAAGGATTTTTTTTTGAAAATAATCATGAAAGGTTGTAGAGTAAACATCATTGAAATAATTCATTATGAAACCTTAAAAATCCATTCACTCCATATAAGTTAAAAAAACATTCTTCTTGTACTTTTGCCGGAAAGGTCAAAAAGTACCACGTATGGTAAACAAAAAAAGATTCCTTCCATAACACAAAGTAAAAGTCAAATAGGGGTAAACATGACATTAAAAATACACGGAAGAATTTTAAACACTATGAAAAACATTTTTATGGACATGGATGAAAAATATAACCCCAGTAAATACATATGTATAAGAAATCTCCAAAAAAAAATGAGATTGTAAAATTATCCCTTGCCTTAGGTCCAATTTCTTACATATGTGTCCAAGACTCTTTTTTAGTGGGTTTAAACATATTATTAACTTTTAAAAGAACTATAATAATATTTATGATATCATATATGATTCACTTATGACTTTATATTACCCGTTCTTTGGTCAAATCAATGTTAAAGCAGCGTTTTGGGTAAAATCGTTTAATTTACCGTATGTGTTTGGACTTGTTGTTATTGATATTATTATTACTTACATAATGATTTAGTCACTTACAGATTGTAAAAAAATATTTATATATCATATATATTCAGTATATATATATAATAGATAGATAAATGAAATGAAACACACCATTCGTGGAGATGGTAGGTCGTACATACGCATTGACATAGTTTTCCTTTCCTTATTGACTTGAATGGAAGTAATTACATAATATATATATATACATAAATACAGTAGAATAATAATGTCATATATACCATTATTCTTCATTATATATACTTTATAGTCATTCTCTAATGGTTAACATATAGAATGAATCTGATCACGTCGTTGAGACGGTAATCTGTACGTACGCACGAGCAATGATATTGTTCCCATTATTATTGAATGGAATCTGAGTGGATGATATAATGTATCATCATTATTATCATGTTATAATAACCATATATAGTTATTCTTTACACCATTATATCCTTCCAAATAAGGTTGCGGTGGAAAAAAGGATTACACCACAGTGTGGAGACGATATTCTGTATGTACGCACGCGCGGTGATTTCGTTTTCCGTAGGATGGATAGAAGGTGAAATGTGGTTGTTTCATATTTATGATAACATATCAGTACATTAGTTATGCTTATTTTGTTACTTTATAATGAAATGACTAAAGAATAGGAAGTTGAAGAGTAATTAAACTTGAAATAATCGATTGAAGAGATTATCTCTTCTTTGACGCGCCTCCTCTTAACCTCTTCTTAGGGCAATAAAGATGGTCTTTAAAGAAGACCATAACCTCTATTAGGTTTCTATGGTAGTGTAGAAGTGAAATTGGTAGGGTTTGGTTGAACTTGAAGGCTCAAAATTGTGTAAAGGGGAGAGGGAGGAGGTGCCCTTTTATAAGGGAGGAGAGGGCACCTTAAGAAAAACATAAAATAATATTTTATAATAAAGTCATATTCGGTTAATAATGGCTCCAATGTGGCGTATTTACAATATAGGGTGGGGATGGGATTAAATCCTCTCAACCAATAGGTTTTAGACAAGTACAATATACATTTTTAACCTTATCATTTAGATTTAACTCTAAGCTAAATAATTTATCTTTTACTGTGTCTTCTTATATTATTACACAATATGGTTGATAAACATACTATAAACATCCCATAGAACATAAATTAGTTATTTAATTTTATATATATTATTATATAAGTCTTTTGGCCGAACCTTATATTTTTAGGAATAGAATAACAACTAATAATATGATATATTTTTTAATAACTCTTTAATGTCAATTTTGACACTAGTTGGTATTTTGTTTTTGGTAAATTTATAATAGCATTATTACTTAGAAAAAATACATCTAACTAACCCTAATATGTTCTATTAACCTATAAAACTAGTGTAATTCAAAAAATTCTCAAATTTCATTTATTTGGGTATTTATAATATCCATTATGTTAATATTTCAGTAATAATGTAATTACAACATCATCATTTTGTCATAAATAAATTAACTTATTTAATTTCTAAAAAATATAAATAAAATATAATTATGTAGGAAATATTTTTAGATTTTTAATGAATATTTATATTATAATATAACTTATGTATAACCTTATATTAAAAATGATTTAGTTATTAAACAATCATTTTTAACTATTTTAACCCTTCTTTAAATAAAATAATAATATGTGTCCTAATCTAATCCAAGTGGACCTAAAGGGTCATATTATATTTCTAAGGTTTTTTGGGGTAGAATTAAATATATCCAATAGAAATAGGAAATGTGTTAGAGTAATAATAATATCATTTTTCCCCTAAATAACCCTATTTACTTTTAACCTTGGTAAATATAAGTTAAAAGTCACTATTCACCAAAAAAAAATTTATCTTATTGAACCCAATTTTAGTTTTTGATATCAATCGTGTCTCTTGTATTTGTTAAATTCCAATCACAAAAGTTTAAATATTAGGTTTTATGTAAATTTGCAAATTCTTTTAGGAGGTGGATAAAAGACGGTGAAAAGTTCAATAAAATTTTTATATATCTAAAATTATTATAAAATGACTCCAATGAAATACATTGAACTTATATAGGTATTATGAATCAATTTTGACCTAAAATAAATTTAAATAAAATAAAAAATTATTTAAATAAAAATTCTTTGCTAAACTATAATTCAGTGTTTTTCACTATTAATCAAAAATTGAATGTTTTCATAAAAATACCAAAAAATCACCCTAGGCTAATTTCGATATTCCGAATCCAAAAATGAAGTCCATTTAGAAATATAAAATTTAAAAAATTTAAAAAAGTGGGTATTACTACTTATAATGGCTAGTTTATATAATATTTTAATAACATATCATTGTTTAGTGAAACATGGTATTACGTACAACACACACTATCTGGAAAGGTCATGATTTCGTGTATTGCAAGCCAAGTCTGGGTTTCATGTAGTTCAAGATTCCATTGTTTTTGTGTGTAATAGAATCTAACCATATTTCATTTCGACACAATATATATACAGTCAATGTTGTGTAGAATAACTTCTATCAAACGAACTTGAAATTGTGTGTAACACAATCCAAGAATAGTGTTGTGTATAATACAAGCTAATATGTTGTTGCGTATAGCGCAAGATAATCTTAGTGAAGCGTACAACAAAAAACGTCAAATAAATTAAAAAGAATAATTCTCATAAAATCCTGAGGTGTTACATTCTACCCCTTTTAAAAAAAATCACCCTCGAAATTCGTCAGGGTAATAAATGGTTTTCTACTTGAAAATTTCATTCATAAAAACCCACATCGTAAAAAGGAATACTAAATCATCATTTTAAAAAGGAACGTTATAATCATAATGTATTCCCAAAGTAACTCATCATTGGGTTTCCACATATGAGAATATAGGTGAAAATATGGATATGGAAGAGAAATATAACCATCTTTTTTAGATGAATAGTGGTAGAGAACATGGCTATGAAAAAGCCAACAATCACAAAGTGATAAATTTCTGATGATCTAAGGTACCATCTGATTCCTCTGATATGAGGTCATTAGGTCAACATTTTTGGTTTTCAAGATCATTTCCCTAATGTAGAATAATTAAAACAAATACTTACTCAATTTTGGAACAATATGACTGTTGTTTGGGCCTTGAAAAATTTCCACTTCATCTCATAAAGAAATGATGTTGAATTTGTATTCCGTGAAGTTTTATCAGATCATGCGATAGAATTATAGGTCATTCCATCTGTCTCAAACATAAGGTTAGCGAAATTTATATACATAAGTCAATCTTATGGTGAGATTAACTGTATCTGATTTAAAAAATGGACTTATACTTCAACTATCATACTACATAATAAAATAAAACTAATTTCTACTAACCACGGACTTCTTGTTGGCCAGTGGTAGGTGATAAAGGCATGTCACACTTTGGTTGTGGTTTCGATTCCCACAACCTTGTCTGAAGCGATGGGTTGTCATCCGTCCCAGAGGTTGTCATTTTTCTAAAACTTCATCATTATAACATTCCTGAAATAATATCAAATAAAAAGGTTCTATCCTTAAACAATACTATCTGATGTCCAAATTAATCCATTCCAATGTTTAGGCTTATCCAAAATACTTCTATCCAATCTCATAGTGTAATGTATATGATTACTAGAAATGTCATCAATCGAGCATGTGAATACCAACATCTATCATACGATATATCTTGTTGGTCACATTCCAAACATTTAAATACCTTAATCATGTACTCTCTTGAAAAATGAATACCCATTGAACCTTAGTGAAAACATGAATGCTATCAAAAGTTTACTCTTTCACATAACAAAATCCCAAAATTCCTATACACTCAAACCATGATGTCACTTTTTCCTTATATCAGTCAGGAGATCATTAATACTATCAATAATCTCCTTATATATGTATCCCATCATTATGCGCATATCATCTACTTTACAAAAATATCTGAATAACCATTCATGGTTACCGGTACCATTAAACATATAATTTCAAGTAATCATTGAAAAAATAGTGTATAAATACTTATATGTTTCTTTATTCCATAGTACCATTAAATTACCTATATATCATTACTATTGATAAAAAAAATCATTCCACTTCCTTCTTAAACCATCAACTGAGATATTTTATTCCTCAACACTACTTTCATCTCATATATCATTTGTAGTCTCTTCATCATCATCAACATAAATACTACCCATATGTCCATCGGGATTCTCTTCATGAGATTTTCCTTTAGGGAATCTATTTGCATAATCCTCATATATTCCACATTTAAAACAATTAACTATTTTTGATGTCTTAGAAATACCAGTACATTTTCCATGGTTTTAACTAAACACTTTCCTTTGAAATTACTGGATTTATGTCCTTCATTTCCACACCCAAATAATATTCAAGTTCCTTTGAAATATTCTTCTTGATTCCTCTTCCCACATGATTTACATGAGTGGAATTGAACATTCATTCCTCTATGATCATCATGAAAATCAATCTTTCTCTTATTAGCTGAGTCAAGAAACTTACCAATGTTGAGATTATTGATCATATTATGATATTTATGATTAGACATAATAACGATGTTCGCACTTCCAAATCCCGTTTCGTTCTGTTTCTCATGAAGAATATCCTTCCATTGTCCATCATATCTTCTATTATCGTGAATCATCCTGTTTCCAGCCATTTTCTAAATCCCAAAATGAATAGCGTGAGTGGAAAAAATCATAATGGGATAAAAACATAATCAAGGGGGGTAACTTCAATATCTAACATCCTAGGTTAAATTCTATGATCATTATCGTAATTCTAGGACTATAACCTACACTTATACATAACCTTAGAGACATCCCTAGACATACCTTAGAAATATATCTTGGGATCTCACTAACGTTTTCGCATCCTTGTTTCCAAAGTTTAACTAAAACTTTTCTCTGATACCAACTGTAGAGACCCAAAGCTTGACATACATGGACATTACATTACTTTTTCGTAATACTTAATACATAACAAAAACAGACACCCAAAGACAGTATTAGTTTAGTGACTTTGGAAACTCGGAACAAAATCTTCCAATCATGGTGACAGATCTTCAAAATCTCCCATAAAGTTCTTCCCCTTTTTGTTTTACCTAAAACATTTATTTATATCCTGTGGAAAAGTAAACATAGAAAGGGTTAGTTCAAATTTTCAGGAAGGGTAAACATGTAGAACATAAAATAATCCATAAAAATTTGAACGTAAAAACATGAGCATAAAATCTAAACATCAAAATATTGAGCAATGACTTAAAACCTGGTAGTACATAAGGTATAGATAATAAAGGAACATTAATCATGATAAAATATCATGGGAATAAAACATTTAATTTTGGAAAACCATTAAGCACATGATATTATTTCCATAGTAGCCCTGACATTTCTATCAAGACCATCTTACTGGACAAAGTCCCTTACATAATCGAGTTCACTCCTTGTTCCAGTCCTATATCACTGAACCAGATTAAATTACCATTCCATCCATGTCTATATCATGAGATATAAATATTTACCCAATGCATTGGAGGGATATATATATCCCACCCATCTAATAATTAAATCATTCTTTTGTGTTCCATAGAATAAACATACATCCTTCATAATAACCAAATTAATAAAATGGGTTTCATAAACATCATCCCATCATAACATAATCCATATAAAAGAAATTGATATCATTTCATCATAAGAAAAATAAAACCATGTAAATAATATATAAATTATACTTGAAACAAAAACATATAAAATAATGTAATCTTAGATTGGAAATAGTATTGATAAAACACTTCAAATGAATTCTTGAGAAAAATATCTTTTCTTCTTCAAAATCACTTTCTTTTCTCAAAATGAAATGAAATTTTAATATAAATGTATTTTTTTTGAAAATAATCATGAAATATTGTTGATGAATATTCATTGAAATAATTATTTCGGGAACCGTAAAAATCCATTCATGCCATATAAGTTAAAAAATCATTATTCTCATACTTTTTCTGGAAAAGTCGAAAAGTAACACATATGGTAAACAAAAGAAATATTTCTTCCATAACACAATGTAAAAGTAAAAGAGGGGTAAACATGAAATTAAACATACATGTAATAATATTAAACACTTTATCAAAAATAGTTTTATGTACATGGATGAAAAATATAACCCCAGTAAATACTTACGAATAACAAATCTCAGATAAAAATGAGACTGCAAAATTATACCTTAACCTAGGTCAAATTTCATCTGTATATGTCTGATACTCCTTTATAGTGGAATTAAACATATTAATAACTTGTAACAGAATGACAATAATATTTATTATATCATATATGATTCACTTATGATTTTATATTACCCGTTCTTTTGTCAATTCCATGTTAAAGAAGCGTTTTTGGTAAAATCGTTTCATTTATCGTACGTGTTTGGACACGTTGTTATTGATATTATTATTACTTTTAATAAATTTACATAATTCCACAAAGTAAAACATTATTTATATATCATATATATTTGGTATATATATATATATAATAGATAGATAAATGAAGTGAAACACACCGTTCATGGAGACGGTAGGCGGTACGTACGAATGAACGGTGTTATCCATTCCTTATTGACTTGAATGGAAGTAAGAAGATGAAATATATATATATATATACATAAATACAGTATCATTATTATGTCATATATATCATTATTCTTTATTATATTCATTTTATAAACATTCTTGAATGGTTAACATGGCGAATGAATCTCATAGCGTCGTGGAGACGGTCATCCATACGTACACACGAGCGATGATATCATTCCCATTATTATTGAATAGAATTAGAGTAGATGATATAATATCTCATAATTAGTATCATATTATAATAACCATATATAGTTATTCTTTACACCATTATATCTATCCATGTAAGGTGGTGGTGGAAAAATAGATTACACCACAGCGTGGAGACAGTATTCTGTACGCACGCACGTGCGGTGATTTCATTTTTCGTAGGATGGATAGGAGGTGAAATGGGGTTGTTTCATATTTATTATGAAATATCAGTATATTTTTTATAATTATGATGTTACATTACAATGAAACAACTAAAGAAGAGAAAATAGAAGAATAATGAAACCTGAATGAATCGGTAGAAGAGATTACCTCTTCTTTGACGCGCCTCCTCTTATCCTCTACTTAGGGCACTAAAGATGGTCATTAAAGAAGACCAAAACCTCTATTAGGATTCTATGTAAGTGGAGAAGTGAAATTGACAGGGGTTGGCCATGCTTGAAGGCTAAAAATTGTGTAAATAGGAGATGGAGGAGGTGCCCTTTTATAAGGGAGGAGAGGGGAACCTTTGGAAAAACATAAAATATTATTTTATAATAAAGTCATA
The DNA here is from genome assembly GCA_963277665.1 of Viscum album. NCBI lineage: Eukaryota > Viridiplantae > Streptophyta > Magnoliopsida > Santalales > Viscaceae > Viscum > Viscum album. The sequence continues at coordinate 747,020,965 of OY728138.1, read as the reverse complement.
TTCGGTTTATAATGGCTTAAAAGTGGATTATTTCTAATATAGGGTGGGGATGGGTTGAAATAATCTAAACCAATTGGTTTAATACTAGTTTAGGTTACCATTTTAACCTTATCATTTAGATTTAACTCTAACTTTAATAATTTAACTTTTACCGTGTCTTCATGTATTCTTAATCTATATGGTTAATAAACTTACAATAAACTTCTAATAAAACACCAATTGGTTCCTTAATGTCATATATATTAGTATATAGGTCTTTTTTACTAACATTATATTTTTAGGAATAAAATTACAATTAATAATATAATATATTTTTTAACACTCTTTTATGTCAATTTTGACACTATTTGGTATTTTGTTTTTGTTAAATTCATAATTGCATTATTAATTCAAAAACAATTCATCTAAATAACTCTAATATGTTATATTAACCTATAAAACTAGTTTATTTCTTAAAAAGTCTAAAATTACATTTATTTGAGTATTTATAATATCAATTATGTTAATATTTCATTAACAAGGTAATTGCTGCATCATTATTGTGTCATAAATAAATTAACTTTTTTAATGTCTAAAAAACACAAATAAAATACCATTATGTAGGAAATAATATTATCTTTCTAATGAATCTTTATAGTCTAATTTATCTTATGTATATCCTTATATAAAAAATAATTTATTTATTAAATGTTGATTTTTAACTATTTTATCCCTTCTTTAAATAAAATAATAATAAGTGTCCTAATCTAATCCAAGTAGACCTAAAGGGTCATATTTTATTCCTAATGTTGTTTTTGGTCGAATGAAACTTATACAATAGAAATAGGAAAATTGTGAGGGTAATAATAATACCAATTTTTCCTAAATTATCATATTTACTTTTAACCGTGGAAAATAAAAGTAAAAAGTTACTAGTCACCAGAAATTATTTTTATCTTATTGAACCAAATTTTACTTACTGATATCAACCGTGTCTCTTGGATTTTTGAAATTCCACTCACAGAAGCGGAAAACATCGGTTTTATGTAAATTGGCAAATTCTTCTTGGAGGCGGGTAAAGGATGGTGAAGGGTTCAATAAAATTTTTATATATCTAAAATTATTATAAAATGACTCCAAAGAATTACATTTAACATATATAGGTATTATGTATTTATTTTGACCTAAAATAAATTGAAATAAAATAAATAATTATTTAAATAAAAATTCGGTTTTAAACTATAATTCATTTTTTTCACAATTCATCAAAAATAAAAAATTTCAGAAAAATACCAAAACCTCACCATAGGCTAATTTCGATATTCCGAATCACAAAATGAAGTCCATTTTGAAATAAAAAATGTATAAAATTTCAAAAAATTTGTATTACTATTCATAACAACTAGTTTATATAATATTTTAAAAACATATCGTTGTTTAGTGAAACTTGATATTGCGTACAACACACGCTATCAGGGATGGTCGTGATTGTGTGTAATTCAAGCCTATTTAGGGTTGTGTGTAGTAAAAGATTCCATTTTTGTTGTGTATAATATAATCCAACCATATTTCATTTATACATTAGATATATATGTATATATATAAAATCAATGTTGTTTAGAATAACTTCTCTCAAACGAACTCGAAATTTTTTGTAACACAATCCAAAAATAGTGTTGCGTATACTACAAGCTAATATGTTGTTGCATATAGCACAAGATAATTTTGGTGAAGCGTACAACAAAAGACAACAGCGAAATTAAAAAGAATAATTCTCAAAAAATCTCGGGGTGTTACAAAATGCAGATAAAAAATGTTCCCCTACCATTTTGGGAAGGGTGGTCCCGTGCATGGCCTCAGTGTCCAACTAGGGACCTCCCAGGAAAGAACCTTAGGTACCTCCTGACACCGTCCTCTAATTCTATCGTCCCTTCTATATGGTCTGCTTGGAGAACACTATGGCATTCCATGCCCATCAAAGAGTTATGGCGGAGGTTTATGCATTTAGAGCTCGATCTACCAGTCATAGGGAACATCCAGATACTATATAATGTAAACATTCATTGTCGGCACACATACCTGGCAACCATGGACATGTACGCATGCCAGCGGGGGTGATATTAAGAATAACATATCTTGGTTAAAGTATTTCTTGTCCAGGAGTGGGACTCAGAGAGGCTATCATCCGAGGATGAAAGTGTAGAGGAGGAGGAGGACAAAGAAGAAGAAGAAGAGGAAGAAGAAGAAGAAGAAGAGGAAGAAGAAAAAGGAATGGAAGAAGAGGACCAAGTCGAGGGTCATGGTGGTGAGGGGCCTTCAGAATCTCCCACTCACTAGTGGAGTTCTCAGGAGAGTGGGGAAATTGTTGGATCAGATGCAGAAGTGACAGAGCAATTTGAGGTATGGTTTAAACCTTATACCGGCCTTCATCTTTTCATAGTCTCGATCCGTCAACCAAAACATGTCCTATTCAAGAACATGTGGCAGAGGGTCCCTAGGAAGTCTCACCCACCGGAGGTGCGGGTATACCTATGGAGACTATGGAGCGACCTAGGGAGCCATCCCTCGGGACCGGGTATAATGGGGCACTGATTTTAGTTGGACTAGGTGATGATGAGTAAGAAGGAGAGCCCTCTGCTATCCCCATTATCCAAGCGGATCTAACACTTGTAATCACGTTGAAAAGCGCTAAGGGAAATCCGGTGGTGCGGACCCCCGCGATGACACGGTCATTCGACACCAGTACACATGGCTCCTATAAGTCCATTCTCATTGGTTTTCCCTCTTTTCTGGAGAATTTACCTAATCAATATATTGATTCTTATTACAGTGATCTCAAGGTTGGAGGCAAGGTGAATAGTTGAGTACGGGACTTCTGTAGGAGCGGGATGGGTAGCAACCTCATTGGCCTTTTCCGAAGCATCCAATCCAGACAACACTACCATGGTACTCGGTGAGCCATATATCACAATGAGGGGTGGTGAGGCTTCCAAGGTGGACTTACAGCCTAATGAGAGCGAATTCACCGACGAGGTGGGGGTTCCAAAAGAAGACCCTATATCTGAACTCATCACTACATTCCCCAACTATCTGTATGCAGATCCTAAGAAGATAGATGATTTTGATTCAGATTTGGCCGATGAGAGATGCATGAAACGGTGAGAAGGGTGGAAGTGTATCAAGTGCTTTCTCGGTCAACCTCAAACAAGATGGCTAAAAACGGATGGGATCACTCCATACATGGATTTTTATTTACTATTCTAGTGGGTTGGATGCTCAATGCCTTCATTCGATAGACTGTGACTACATGAATGCGAAGCTGTGTGAGAGCAGAAAACGCTCCAACATTGCCCGATGTTAGGAAGAGTCAGGGAGTAAACAAGCATTCTTTAAGGCAAAAGAAGAAGTCCAATGCCTCAATGAAAAAATTCATGAGACGGAGGTATTCATTGAAAACTTCTCTCATCTTGTGGTGCAATTGAGGGCCCAGCTGGCGGAAACCCAAGGGAATCTAGTGGAAGAGGGTCACCAAATGACTACACTCCAAATTGTATAGGAGGAAGCACATACTAGGGTTAGTGAACTGCGCCCTGTGGCCATTGATGAAGAGAAGGTTCTCAGGGGGGTGGGAGGAAATACTGGATACCACAAGCCAAAAGGTAGTGGCTCTAGAGTGATTTATCCAATATTTTTATCCCTAAGGGATCTGTTTTGGATGAATGTATAAATACACTTCTCCTTATATCCTCTTATTCTGAACTGCATGTATGGATATATTTGGTTAATTGTTTTCTTGGTTTAATATCTTCCAACCATAATATTGAAATAAATAGCAATCCATTTCTAAGATCACATGGGTCATACACGATGTGAGAATGAAGGGATGTTCACACTATTACTTCCCTGAAATGTAAGAGTGCCAACCAAGATTCGGGAACATGAGGTTCAAACAACCAATTCAGATTCCCGGAAAGAGAAGAGAGAGACATGACTGAATAATGAAGCTCTCAAAATAGTCGAATTACCATTTTTCTAATGTTCTCTTGTGCACGAATGAGGTAATGCTAGTGGTGTTGGAATAAATTAAAACTGGGGGGATGGAAGGTGTGAATCACAATACCCATGATTTGAATCATTGTAGTGACTGCATGGAAATTATGATTGACTATTGACCGTGTTCAAAACACAATATCATTATTATGTTAGCCTAAAATGGGAATAACAAATGAGGGCTGACCACTAGCCATATTCAAAACATGGGGCCTGGCTCGAAATGTAATCCATTAGTCTTCAGGAACGTAAGACCAGGACAGTTGGTGAACCATAGGATGTGCATCCCAACCGTTAGGTGGTTCTTCTAGAAGTGGAAGAGCATGAGGATCCAAATAAAGGTTACACAAAGCGTGGAGACTGGAGTGATGGGTTGTTTGAATGGAGTCCAACACTACTAAAATTATGCAACCGTTGTAGACATGCATTAAGTGGGTGCACCAGCCTGATCATGGATCATTATTTCTTCTAAAGAGGACATCTATGAGGAGGAAACTGTTGCCCCCTAATGTTATCTTGGGGAATCCCAAACTTGTTCAGGGAAAAGTTGCAATTTCATGGTTACCCAAAAGATCTCATGTCAAGGGACAGAAAAAAGAGTGGGGAATGGGAATTATGATTCATGGGGCTGGACCCAGAGACATGATCTATGGGGGTTCCTACATATCTCATGGGGATGGGAATCAATACACAAGCAGTTCTTTGGAAACAATGTGTTCAGAAACCAAAAATGGTAGGGAGAATCATCTCTATTGGGGAAACTAACGCATCCCATGATTAACATAGGGCATCCCAAACTTGTTCAGGGTAGAACCACAGTATTGTATCATGGGATGAGGACATATAGAATCGTGATGTTTAAAGTCATACGATGGGATGTGGAGTGAAAGGGAAGATCCCATAAAGGTAGTATGTGCTGCGGTAACTATAAACCCGACGTGAATGAGGACTTGGTCCGGATCACACTACGTATCCCCAAAGGAAACTCTTCAGGTATGGGGACTAAGAGTGAAAATTAGGCTTGTACAAAAGAAAAGTGCTCAGGATTTCCTATGTAATCCATGAGGATGGGAATCATGCCATATGTAGTTCTGAGAGAGCAGTTTAACGTCATGCGGTACTAGGGAAGATACACGTGACATGCATGTGCTAGTACATGTCCTACTAAAACTACTAAGCCCAAGAGATTCATATTCATTGTGGGAACAAATTAGTAGTGATGGGACATTCCTACAACTGGGAGATACAAGTTAGGGATGATGGGACAATAGGTGAATGAAGTCCCACTGATGCTGACCTGCCTATATAGTGAACGTAGATGCATGGAGGAGTAAAGCCGAGTATGCGGGAATTCCACTTGAACATAAGGTATTGGAAATATGTGAATCATGATGCTCAAGATCTGGACCAAAATGATGGTGGCGTGATATTAGGGAATAATTGTTGACCATGTTTGAAACACCGTATCCATATAGTGTTCTCCTAAAATGCGGGCAGACAAATGAGGGTCGATTGTTGACCGTGTTCAAAACACATGACCTGCCGCAAATGTAATTTTAGATCTTCAGGGATGTTAGCCCAGGGTGGTAGGTATTCTTGTGTGCCATGAGACCAGGCCACACTGGGGGTCTCATCAGACATGGATGTGGATGAGGATTCAAATGACGGTCTCACGAAGCTTGGACATGGAACAAGGGGAATGTCCCCGTGAAAGTTCCATACTTCGGGCTCTTTGTCAAAACGCAAATGAATACGACTATAAGACTTATCATATAGAGGGAGTGAAGTCCCTTCCCAAGTACAAGGGTCCTGGGGTCACATACTTTCAACTTAAGTTCCTAGGGTTCACCATTAAGGGGCCTTATTTAATGGACAATGCACATGGCCCTGAAATAGCAAGACGTGACACGCAGTTCCCATAGGGAAATCTTAGTTTCGAGTCATATAACTCATACAACTCTGGGAAAAGATATGGAAATAACATAGTGTGGATATTGAAAAACCCGACGTCAATGAGAACCTAAGAGGTACTCGTCACACCCCATGTTCCCAAATGAGTTTGGGCCAGGGGGCCGAAAAAGGAAGGATATGATTTATAGATTCATGGTGCTAGTCCCAGAGACAAAATATGTCTGGGTGTTTCTCCCTATCCAATGAGGATGGGAATCAAGCCATACATAGTTTTGTATGATATCTCACAGTTTAGTGTCTTACAGTAAGGACGTGGAATGGTCTTACTTTGTGGTCATATATCTCAGACTGTGGATGATCGGAAATGAGAGAAACACTCATTTCTTGGGGGAGGTTTCAGGTCAGGGGAAAAAAATGAATGTTAGTTTGAGCCCAAGACAAGGTGAATTTTTTTATGTACCCCATGAGGATGGGGATCAAGAGTCACATAGTTCTAAGGATGGCATGGTAAGATAGTAGTGATGGGGATAATAAGATTGTGCGGGTCTGGCCCCTGCACCAAAAGAAGCAGTATTTGACATATCTTGTTTTTCCTTTAGGATGAATTTTTTTGTGAAGCAATGGACCTAGGATGGAAGGTCCATGTATTTCCATAGTAATGAAGAAATATACTGGCATCGAAAAATGGTAGGTTGTGTAACCGATACAAAACATGATGTCCCCTCGAGTGAGGACATCACAATGCAGTGTCGTTTTTCATCGTGCACCCATGATGATAATGTCAAATTTTAGGGTCATGTGATGGGACCAACCATGCATTTTTAATGTAATGAAAAATAGACACAATAGTTTAAATTCATGCGGGAATTAGCATCATAGTTTAATGTCATATGGCTCAGATGTATACAAGATATATGAGGTTCTATAGGGGATGCGCATGGCGTGATAAATCATACCCTATGTGAATGAGGACAAGGTCCACACCATATCGTGAACAATTCCGAGGAGGAATCCTCTAGACGGGGGGGGGGGGGCGTGAAATGATAGAGGAAAATGGGAAGGAGAAACTAGATCCCAATTGTGCAGGACCCGAAGACGAGAGTCTGGGTGTTCTTACGTATCCCTTGGGAATGGGGATCAAGTTGTATATAGTTCTAAAAGAGATTTTAGTTTATGGTCTTAGATATCGGACCCAATAAGAACAAAATACTTCAATGTCAGTGCATACATAAACCCAACACCTAAGCCCACGTGAGACAAACTCATTTTTGAAAAAAAGGGTGGAAGAGGTCTTTCTACAATACCAGGAGCGCACGCCAAAGGGAAATCTGTTTGGAGCCCTGAATGATACCTTTACCATGGGTTTTGTATTCCTAACATGAAAATGGAAACTGAGGGATAGTGCAAGGAGTGTCGAAATTCTGTTTGGACATGATGGGGTGGAAAATTGTGTGAATCATATAACCAACATTCAAGGCTTGAAGGGGCTGGCCTGAAGATGGGGTATAACCGTTGATTGTGTTCGAAACTTAGTATCCATATCACGTTACCTGGAATGGGAACAACAAATGAGCATCAACCGCTGACCGTATTCGCAAGGCGTCACCTGTATCATTCTATAGATTGAAACTCTCGAGGATGTTGGCCTGTTATAGTAGAAGATCCCATAGGACAAGAATCCATGACAATTGGGGGTCCCTTCGGATGTGAAAGATTATGGAAGCCCAAATGAAGGGGAACACAAAGACTGAAAAATGGGTGAAAGAATTTCCAGGTAAAATCTGACCCGTCCTGATGCTGAAATAGAGTAATCCTGGGTGCATTGGTGAACCACTTAAGAGGGTCGAGGGGCGCAACATGAGGGTAGCTGATTTGAAGAGATGAGCATAGAACAAGGGGATATAGAACTCTTAAGAGAAAGAGGCATAAGGCGTGGTTGTTACAAACATGATGTGAATGGGGACATTATTCCATAACATATACCCCTCTCCCTAGGAAAGTGCGGGCCAAGGGGACAAGGTGAAAGGTATATTTCTAAGATATGGGGCTGGGCCAATAGAAAAAATGTCTAGGCATTCCTACGTATCCTGTGAGGATGGGAATCAAGCCACCCATAGTTCTAGAAGTGGGTAATGTGCAGTTTACCATCATGTTGTAAGGACGCAAATAGTTTAGATACCCCAAACAATGGAGGTGTATGGCGCGGTGGGTAACCCGGCGTAAATGAGGACACAATCCCATTCCACATTGTACAATCATGAGTGAAGAATTGGGTCGGTGGCCCAAAAAGGCCAAGGGGCCGGAGGTTGGGCCTCCGATGGAGTGTCCTGGCCAGTTTTCAGTTTAACCACTTGTAGTGAGGACAAAGGTAGGGAAATGGTATCTCATCCAGGTATGTGTATGGAACGTCGAGCTACCCGATGTGAATGAGGATGTAATCCTGCACCACACCATACAACCCTAGTGATAAATTGGGCCAGTGGACAGAAAAGGCCGAGGGGCCTGGGGCTGGGCCCTGGATGGAATTTCCTAGATAGTTTGCCGTTTAACATCATGTAGTGAGGAAGAAGGTGATCTTAGTTTATGTTCATAGATCTCAGACCGTATATGATTAGTTTAATATCATATGTGTGGGATAAATAGAGAGAATACTTGTGCCTATGGAAGACCACAAAGCGGAAATGATGATAGAGGACAACTATTGATCATGTTTGCTACACAGTATCCACCCTTCTATGACTAGAATTCGAGGCAAACAATTAATCATCGATCATTGATCATATTTTAAAAATGAAACTTGTATCAATTTGTTGTTTTACACCCTCAAGAACAATGACCCATAATATTAGGTGAGCCCTTAGGCTGAGCATCCAAACCAATCGGGGGTCCTTTTGGATATAAAGGGTGATAGAAACACAAATGATGGGGAGTTTCGAGCATGTCAGGGCTTGTGCTTGCGGAACAGATAATAAATGAAGTAAGGGATATTTCATGGGGATATGTGGCATGGTGAAATAGACCGATGTGAATGTGGACATAATATGCACCACACCACATGTTTTGACATGAGGGGAGATTCTGGATTTTGGGGATGGGAGAGCAGATGAAATGTATAAGCATTTTTACATATACAACAAGGATGAGAATCAAGGCACAGATAGTTATTAAAGGCCATGCAGTTTAACGTTGTGTGTTGAGGATGTGGGAGGATAGAAGAGAGGGGAGGGGGAACATGGTGCGAACTTCATAATCCTGACACGAGTGGAGTCCAAAGAAGCCATAATTATGCCATGTAAGGATCCTCCAAGAGGTCTACCCCCAAGGGGGATAGTCAAAGAATAATGTTTGGGGGTTGGGCTCAAGAAAAAATATTTGAGCGGTTTTATGTATCCTATGAAGATGGGAATCAAGCCAGACATAGTTCAAAGGGTTCATTTTAACGTCTTACAGGACACCATATAGTTTAATGTCATGTAGGACATTTTACAGTTTAAAATTATGTAGGACCAGGTAGTTTAGTGGCATGTCGTACTGGGATGTTTAGGGTCATTCAAGACTAGCTGGCTCATGAAATGTATTGCTTGAGAAACTTGGAAATGGTGGGAGGAGATATAAGCCCACCATCCATGGTCTCCAGTGAGTACACACCATGAGGGTAAACCTTTTGAACAATGAAATGTAGTTTCCATTTGGGCTCCAACATTGGTGTTTTCCTTCCATGTATCATTGGTGTCCTAAGGGACAATACTAGATCACCTTGCAGGAATGAGTGGAGGCAGACCTTCTTGTTGAAGGCTCTTGTCGTCTTGTTCTGGTGTCTTTCCAGGTTGTACAGGGCACAAAGCCTATTCTCATCATGTGCTTCTAATTCAACAAAACGAATTTCATCTACCTTATCTAGAACCTACTGGGCATATACTATTGTGTGTAACGAAGGCAATTGAATCTCAATTGGCTGGATGGATTCTGTTCCATACACCAAGAAATATTGGGTCACCTATCTGGAATTAGTAGTCAATGTCTGATAAGACCAAAAGGAGTTGGAGAGCTTGTCTGACCAAATATTCTTGTTCTGACAAACCCTTTTTTCCAAATTGATAGATAGGATCTTGTTTAACGCCTCGATCTGCGCATTTTCTTCCATGTGTTAGCGGGAGGTATGGTTAGAATAGATGTTTTACTTGGCGTTTAATTTCTTCATCTCAGCAGCTCGAAAGTTGGTGCCATTATCATTGAGGACGACGTGAGGGACTCCAAATATGTAGATTATATTGGAGCTCATGAAGTCAATTATAGAACGGTCCTTGACCTCATTTAATGGAACTACCTCTGACACATGGAGAGTAAATCCATAATGGTCGGGATGAACCTACAATGACAAGTTGTCACCGGTGGATATGGTCCCATGACATCCTGTCCTTAGACCATGAAGGGAATAGTGTAATTGGAAGTGTGCAGAGGCTCTGGTGGCCAATGATGAAATTGGCATGAACATGATATGCATGACATATCTTGGTGAACTCGATGCAATTATGGATCATGGAGGGACAAATGTACCCCGGTCTTTGGATCTCATGAGATATCTTTGGCCTACTTTGATGAGCGCCTCAAGAACCGGCGTGAACCTCTTGCATGACCTTAGAAATAACAAATATTTATATTCAACGAAGTAGAACACCATCTAACTCATGCTTGTAGAGGATCTTCTCAAGACTGGGACCACTTTGGAGGGTAAACCGCAGCGCGCGGCATCGGATTTGGTCGCGCTCAGCTCGATCAATATGGAGGTAACCACTTTGGAGATACTTGAAAAAGGTGGCTCTCTAGTCATAAGTTACTTAAAACATTGCATCTGAGGGACCTAGGGGTCTTGAAGTGGAGGCTCCGGCAGTAAGATGGCTCACCTGCCATCCGTCATCATCACCTCGGGTGACCGGATTAATGACTCTCTGATGAGCCACGTGGATAATCAGATCATCATGATTGGGTTCTACAAGTGAGGCAGCTAGGGTGGCCAGGGCGTCAGCTCAACCATTTTGAGATCGATAGAGATGAGTAACTTCTATTTTAGATAGGAACTGCTCCATTAACTAGAGAGTGTTCTCCATAAATAGTATGAGTTACGTCGTTCTGATGACATAGTCACCGTTAATCTGCTTGATGACTAGTTTGGAATCCCATTTCACATGAAAATGGGGAAAATCAATCTCGAGTCCCAGCTCGAGTCTAGTGATAAGATCCTGATAGTATTCCTCATTGTTGGTGAAGCCTCCTGACAATAGGAATGAGTACGACAGAATGTCTTGTGTCGGGGTAATAAAGACGATACCCAAGCCTACCCTATTGAGCTTGGGATTATTGAGCCACCTTCACGTGGGACATTGGGAAGAACCATCGAATTGCATCTTCCAGCATGGGATGGAACTATCTTCTGATAGGATTTCCTCATCATGAAAATCGAGATCCAAGGACTGGTTAACAGGATCCAGATGGGCAGAAAGGAAGTATGCCAATTATTTCCCCATAATAGGTTTTTGAGGGACAAACCTAATATCAAACTGCTAAAGAATCACTGCCCACTGAGCTAGACGGACTGTCAACATGGATCAGTTCATAAAGAACTTCAATGCGTCTACCCAAGACACCAGCTATACCTTGTGGTGCTGCATTTAATGTCGCAATTTATGTACTACGAATAACAGCGCAAGGTATCTCTTTTAATGGGGGAGTATCTTTTCTCCATATTGATGAGCATATGAATGATCTAGTTGATGTTATTTTTTGTTCCCACATTATTCTTATAGGTGAGAAGGGTCCCAAGAGATCATTTCAGGGTAGTCACACAAAGGACTAATGGATTTCTAGAGAATGGTGGCATCCTGACCGGAGGCTGGAGTAGATAATTCTTGATTTCCTTGAACGCAGTCTGGCACTCTTCATCCCATTTGTAATAGGTTCATTTCTTATTGTTCCGAGAAATGGTCTTACACTTGCTGGTGAGATTAAAAAAAGAATTGGCGTATATAGGCTATATGGCCTTGAAAACATCGAAGCTCCCGGATATTTCTCGGTGGTGGCATCTGGTTGATGGTCTTGATCTTCTCTAGGTCGATCTCGATGCCCCGGTACCTGACAACAAATCCATGTAATTCCCAGAGGTGACCTTGAAGGAACATTTCCATAGGTTCATCTTCAGGTGGTGGGAACGGATGAAGCTTAACACTTTCCCAGGGTCCTTGAGATGGTCCTAACCCTAGCTAGATTTGACCACCATATCGTCCACATAGTATTCCACCAATGTCCTAAAGATTTTCTTGAATATGCGATTCATGGCCCACTTATATGTGTCACCTTCATTCATTAAGCCGAAAGGCATGAACTAGTAACAAAACATACCTTATGGTGCCCTGAAGGCTATGGACTCCTCATCCTCAGGGGACATACAAATATGGTTGTATCCAGAGTAACCTTCCATGAAAGAGAGGTCTTAGAACCCAGTCGTACCATCAATCAACAACTCTATTATACGATGGGGAAAATCATCCTTCAGATAGTGACGGTTGAGATCCCAAAAGTCGATGCAGACTATGATCTATTAATTATTATTCTTTACTGGTGAAATATTGGCTAGCCATTTGGGGTAATGGAACTCTTTAAAAAAATTCGTTCTGATTATCTTATCATCTTCCTTCTCCACCATGACATTGTGAGAAGGGTGCATCTTCCTGGGAGGCTATTTGAACCCGCGATGATTTGCAGAGAGACCAAGGAGGTGGATGGATAACTGAGGATCTAGTCCAAGAATATCATCATAGCTCTAGGAGAATACATCACGATTTTGTTTTAAATAGTCTACGTACCGCTGCTACATCTCAAGGGACATGGAAGCACTGATTAATGTAGGTCTCAGATCTACCTCCCTACCATGGTTTACCTATAACAATTCATCGACCATGGTGAAAACGTCCTATTCAAAGGCAGGGGAAGTGTCCTCCAAATCCTCTTCTTCTCTTGAATAGAAGGGATCTGCAACGATAGGGGATTTCTCTAAGTCGGAAGATTACGACGGGAGGCTGGTACCAGCCTGAGTAGTAGTGGTCACTACATCGGATGATTATAGTGCTGCTGAAACCATAGAAATGAAGGTTGTTGACCTGATCCCATCTGGTCTTCGGCCCAAGGGGCCATGCTTGATAATATCCAAGAAGTAGTGGGGAGTGGGCTTGAGCCAGTTGATTCCAACACAATGATAAATGAAAGTATGACATATCGTCGTTGACATGGGACAAATATCTCGATAACTAATGGGAGTAGGGGGATCAAGGATCACCAAGTCTTGATTCGTATATAAATATGAATTGATCTCCCAATGTCACTTGGACCTGAGAATATTCTTCCCCCAGTGCCAGAGACAAAAAACATTTCCCTATATCAGGGGTTGTGGCCTCCAATTGATGGATCTGGAAGACATAGGCATCATCTAGACCTACCCAGGGGTTGGTTGAAACCATAGCATGATTGACCTCATTGGCCTGAAATAATCATGTCCTTGATCTTATAATAGTCGGCATCTAGATAGTGGGCTTCACAAGTGGAAAAAGGAGACACTTCGCCTTGGAGCACACCCACTCGACCATTGAGGGAGTACTTGAGGCACTTGTGATATTATGAGGGAACTGTAGCATATATGAGGAGCCATGGTCTTCCCATCAATGCATTGTATGCGGTGTCCCGGGAGACAACAATATACTCATAACTGGCAACTAGGCCACCGAAATAGACCATAAAATGGTTATTTCCGACTGGGGTCTGCTCTGTCCTATCGTATCCCTAGATATTCAGGTCAGAGGGAGTCAAGTCATCTTAAGATAACCATAGCTTCCATAGTGTCCATGTCTGGATAATATTAATCATGAAGCTGGTGTCAATAAGACAGTAGCAAACCTCCACTCCATTGAATTGGCCGATGATGTACAGTGGACGAATGTTCCCCTGTATGGGAGGAGCTTCATATTCTTGAGAGAACGAGATAATGTCATGGAATTTATGATTCTCTATTGCTTCCACATGAAAGTCCTCTACAGTTGATACATCCATCTCAAATTGGAGGGGGATTTTTAAAGTCTCAATGAGGGCCTCATGCATATCTACCGATAGGGGAAGGGCCTCTAGGATGGAAATCCATGATGGGATGCTTGAAAGGTTCTTGAGAACATCATACATCCACGCCATGGGTGAACTTCTTCTTGCGGTAGGCTGCTCTATGATAGGTGGTATGGTGGCGCATAATGGCAGGGCCGATGGCTGACTAGTGGTTGGAAGATCCCACTTCCCACAAGTCTAATCTCATAGAGTGGATCCCAAATGAGGGCCAAGTAGCTGAGATTGTCCTGTAGTAGGGCATGGATGGTCGCATCATGGTTGAAGTGGCTCTGCCTAATCCAGTAGCACAAATGGTGGTGAAGGCGTGCCTAATGACACCAGAAGAAGAGGTAGGGCATGGTGAGCTATGTGATGAGTCTCCTCTCTAGTCTCAGTGGAATGCACGACCTAGATGGATGTGCAAGCTGATGTGCCTCGACGAACAATATGGTCACGGCTCCACCGATGTTGGCGTCAGCTGGGGACATTGGGGAGATCCGCCTGGCACTCCCCGTCGTCATGAGTCATGTAGGGGTTTAACCACTCTATTGTGTTAACCAAATCGTACCCTTGACTATCACTTGAAGATTCATCCACTACTGGGAAGATCCTAGGAGTAATCCCCATCTCTGAGGCCATGAAGTCACTGAGAGTACGGGATGACGATGGTATTTGTGGGGCACATTTCTCCCCCTTGCACCGCTGGTGTTTGATTTTCTGGGAAGAGGCCAGCTGAGATGACGATTCAAAAGTGTGGGTCGCAGCTTCTGAAGGCTCTGGCCGATTTAGGCATGCACGAATGAAACCATTGTCACATGTGACAATTTTTTGATCCATCCATTCATCATACTTATAGGACCCATGGTTAAAAATCAGGTGCCACATGCCCTCGTTGTCGCTGCTGCTGTCTGGCCTTACGATGATGCATGCCACTTAAGCTAGGGTCGGACCTAGCCTGACTATATTTTTATTGACCTAGTCTTGGAGCCAGTATTTGAACACATTACACAACTTGAGAGTGTGTCCCAGGATCCGACGATAAGGGCAGTAGTTGGGGCGATCAACAAGGTTCGCCTCTTCTACCCTTCTGCACTCAGGTAAATGCACAATCCCATGTTCCAAGTCACTCTTGAAATAGCTGGGAACATGATTCTCATTGAATGAGTATGTATGGTTTCTTCTATCCGGAAAGGGGGGCCTTGGCACCTTTCCTTAATGAGGTGCTGGAGGAGCCAGTTGAAGACGTGAGGCCTGATTTCCCAACCTAGGTGGTGGAGACTCATTACACGGAGGAACCTACCGATTTTGAGGCGGACGTTTCAAGGTTGGAGGCTGCGCCTTTGGTGGTGGTCCTTTGTGAGGTTTCGGATGCAGCACAAATGGTAATAGTTCCAGCTATTAGGGGGCCTCTGTTTGGGCCACCGTGGCGGCTCGGCTCTGACAACCCACCATGAGAGAATTACAGGGGAATAGATGTTCTTGGCTGACTAGTAGCAGGGCTTCTACTAGGTTTTTGGCCTTATCAAAGAAGTCTCGGAATCCTCCAGGGTACTTTTGGGTTATCAGAGAGGGAACCGGTTTTGTTTTATCATTCCCTACAAACATCGTTAGAAATTTCTCTAAAGTATGTGGCATGTCAAGGGAGTATGTAATCCCTTTATAATGGGAGATAAAGTCTGAGACACGCTCATCAGGACTCTATTTGCACTTGAAGAGGCCTGTGATGCTTTTTTTCTACATGGTGGAGCTGAACTGGTAGAGGAATTGCCTATGGTGGTCATCCCAGCTGGTCCCTGATCCGATGAGGAGCTATTTGTACCAGAAAAATGAAGGACCCTCCAATGTCTGCACAAAACATTGGATCTTGGAAGACTCTTGATACACTGGAGTCCCTAACATGGGCCTACACCTTGAGGTGAAGTGGTCCAGATGCTGTGGAGAATCCCCTATCCCATTGAAGGGGGAAAATGTAGGATTCTTGAAACTCAGTGGTTCCAGCATATAATCCACCCATGCTGGATATGGATTTCCATCATGTGGGAGTGCCACCTTTCGTGTTTCCAACGCCTCAAGGCAAGCAATGAGGGATGCCATTGGATCATCTGGGAGAGGGTCCCTGTCTCGATGGGGGTCCTAAATACCAGTGCATCTGTGGGATCTTCAACCTAGTAAGGTGGCTCGGAAGCTCATAGAGTGGCTGGTGGAGTGACCTGTGGGGCAGTTGGGGGAACATGAGCGGAGTTCCATGGATATTTCACGTTGTTCCGGAGGGTTTGGTTATATATCACGCCCAATTTTCATAAGTTCCAACCTCATCCCTATCTACGGGGGCTGGATGGTCAGGGTCATCTAGATACAGCTCGCCGAGGAGAAGTTTTTCCTGCCCCTATTGCCCTGTCCTAGGATGGCCGTAGTCTGGCCATCACTCTATAACACGTTCAGCGAGGAGGTAATCGACATACTTATTCTGTTTGGTAATTTGTTGGCGCAAAACAGAATTCTCAGGGCCCTCCTCCATCTTCATCACTGAGGCAGATGTGTTGGAGTGTTTGGAAGCTCCGAGGTGCTCTTTACCCTAACCGTGATTTCGGATCAGTACCAATGCCTCTGTGGGTGTAGAGAGACCCATCAGATTCATTTGCTAGCGAGTAACTATTCCTGATGGATCCAGTATTGGTGGCATGCCCTCGAGGGTTATGTACCCATCAAGAAGCCCCATATCATTCTCCCCATGGAATATGTCACCCATGGTGACCATGACCCTTCATGGAGGCATGTACTCAATATCGCCGAGTGATTTTGGCTACCATTGGATGGGAGTGAAGTAGAGGGAAGTATAATTCCCCCAACCATGGATTTTCACATGGGGGTAACCTCCTGGATAATATATTGGAGTACCTTGAAACTCTGAATGCATTGTTGTTTGAGGGCCCTACATTGGCTTGGAGACTCAGGGTGTTGGTCCATAGGGAGTGCGATAAAATCAAATTGAAGATTTTATTGCCAATGCCATAAAAATTCTATCGAATCTTATGATAAACCAATCATTGAAGACAAAGTCAGATGTGCATCCTCAATAGGGTTTGGTGGAAACACTCAACTTCAACTGGGGTGAGGGATTCCAACACGCATAAATTCTGCGCTGCCACAGGTGAGAAAAACTTAGGGATGTGGTCCTTTGAGGATATTAAATATGCTCCATGGCTTGGATTCAGAGTCTATCCATTCATTACCCCACTCATCAACTAGAAGCGCCTATGGAACTTGGAGTGGTATGGAGAAAGATTGCTGGGAAAGAAGCCTAGCCGATGGGGAATATAGTGAACATGCTAACTAGCCACTGAATCTCAGGTTGTCCTCCAAAGAGTGTAGTGACCTGGACACTACATCGCGATAATATGGGCTGATGGTCGCATTTTCTGGTACAAGGGCTAGGGCTGCTGGCGATAGGCAGCGCTGCTGCTCACCCGCCATTTGTCCCCATAACAGATCTTCGTGATCTCTAGTCGAGGTAGAGAGTGCTTATGGTGATGATGGTGGTGATTTCACGACTATAACCTGTGGGGATGCCAAATTTTAATCCTCCTGGATATACCTACGGAGGGAGGTGGGAATAAGATGGACCTCGTATTCCAGGAGTACTAGGCTAATGCTCCTCATTCCTTCCACAACCCTTGACTAAGATGAGCGAGGGGAGGGGTCCCGTGTTGAGTCATATTCTGCTTCAGAGTCTGAGAAGTGAACTAGTTTGATCTCTATCCAGACCATCCCCAAATCCTTCTAATGGTGGCGACGACATACCGTCCTACCCCGGGATGGCTCTTCTAGATAGGGAATATTTTTTACATGAGGAGGTCCTCTAGCCATAATGGTGCTGGGGTGGGGAGGACTACCACCCGAAAAAGATGCGGTGTGAGGAGCATCGGGGTATATATCAAAAGGGACATGAGGAAGACCTTATTTTGATGTTCTAGGTCATGTAAGACCTACTCTTGATCCCATAAGAGCACATGTGGAACCCCCCATCATTGTCCCTTTGATGACATCAGTATGAGGAGGGGCCTCGTACTGGTCGATCTGAACACATGTAGGACCTTAGTGTTGGGTGCTAGTGAGGTGAAGACGGCCCCAACTCTTCTAATTGTTGAGTCAAGGAGGACCTTCTCCCACTACTACAAGGACACGAGGAGGGTCCCCACATTGAAGAGTGACCAGATGTGCAACGTCTTCATACCAATAGTCTGTGGCAGGAGGAATGACTCCATATTCGGTGTAGTTGGCACGTGAGAGAATTTTGTGCTGAGCATCACATCAGCGGGGAGGACCCTCATTTGGACTAAAGGTGGCATGGGGAATACCTCTATACCAAGCTTGGAATCAGGGAAGATTGATGTTCTCCATGGTATTTGTATGAGGAGGATCTATGTATTGGGTGTTGTTGCCACAAGTTAGTCTGCGACGGCCACTGCCTGTGTCGATGAACAAGATAGTTTACCAAGCCTGCCCATGGGGTGATTGGGGACTCGATCCTAGCTAGGCATGTGAATTTAGCTATTAATCATATACTGGGATTTTTTTGGTATGCATCAGTGGTGGCTCGGGTCACATTATCCTCTGACATTGACGCCCCTCGGTGGGTATCCTCTTCAGCTAGTGCCTGACGCTGGCATAGGATTAGACAGATTGGATCCAGTGGTGTAGGTGCATGGCTTACCTACTCCTCGTCCAATGAGACTGGGCAGTGGTGTTGAAATGGTCAGGTGGGAGCCCTCATTGGGAGCCCCTAATATGGGACTCTAAGCAGGAGGCCCTGACATCCCCTACCTCATCGATGTAGGGCAGGGAATCGTCGAAGTGTTCTGGGGACAGGCTCCCAAAATAGTTATATTTTGAGATGGAGAGTAATGGATCCTTGTGTGGACCTCAGGGGCCGTGTTGACAATGAGGACCAGATGCTTCTAAATCCAGTCAGGCCATATCCAGAGTTGGGATACTTCCCTCCTCCTCATACATGCGTACGAGGTCATTGATCACCCTTCGTTGGAAGACCTCATATGGGGAGATGGGGCTTTGGGAACCCAATGGTCCAGGGTGTTGAGGCTATTCTTGAAGAGGTGGAGATGTGTGGGACTGCCGCATTGTCACTGCCCCTGCCCCTGCATCGGTGGTCAGGCGGTGACTGTGTTCTGGGTGCAACAGGTTGGTTTCTAAAAGCAGAGAGATTAACTCATCAGTGCTAAAGGAAAAAGGAAATCAAAGACCATTGCCCCAATGCCATTACGTATTCCATGGCTGGTAAGATGGATCAACACTGACAAGACCTACACGTCCAACATTCGTCTGCCACAACTTTTTGAGAGTTAAATGCCAGGCCAGTTATTTGATTGGACGGACCTGACACCCGATATCTGGACCTGGTGACACGCTAATCATCTAATGTCTCAAACACTACTAATCTCCATATTAAGGAGAATATATTCATCTCAGGTTCACCATTTATATTTCCAATTCTTTCGCTGGGGTGTGCATGTCTGTCTTCTTGATTATGAATGGTGTGGTTTTTTGCCCCGCATTCCAGCTTTCTAAAGGTAGGGAGCATCTGTTCCTTGTTCGGGGACATTTTCTCCTTGATCGAAACCGGATGATAGGATGTCGGTTCTTCCTTTTGTGGATTCCTCCTTAGAATTAGTCCCCTAGTCCGGGTCTCACATATAGATTTAAGAGGTTGTTCGTGAAACTCTTCCTAGTTCCATATCTTCATGGACACCAGTTAATTACACTGCTTCTGTCAGGACATTCCAACAGGTCTGGTCAGGGAAGCAACCTTTGGTCTAGGGAGTAGTGATGTTGGACATCAATGACATGTCTGGACTATAGACAATTGGTGAATTTGGGATTCTTCCCTTTATTATAGGGCTTCTGAAAGGCACAGAAGCCTGAGTCATCCCATGTCGAATGCGGGGAATCATATTCCATATGCATGTATCTGAGGTTTTCCTCAGCTTCCAATATTTAACATAGGGTCTGTCATAGGTTTAACGTCTAGTGGATATGGATCAGACAGATCAGAACACTGATTAGAGTGGGTCAGATGGGTGAAACCACTGGATGGAACACAAATATTGGAGGGGGTGAGTTGTCATGACCTCACCTGGATGTTTTGGCCCATGTTAGAATTAAGTTAGATTATGGAGTGTTTGAATGAAGTGGATGGTGGATGGGATGGAACCACCGTGAGGATGAAGGTAATGTTGGGCTTGAACTCAAGGAGACTTCCTACATATCCCTGTGGAAGATTATCAAAGTCTGCATAGTTCATCTGATGACGGCTTATCGTCGATTGGGGATTTCAATGTCTTATCGCTGGATGGGGGGTGTCGATGGCTTACCACTGAATGGGGTCATAATGGCTTACCGCTGGGTGGAGTTGAAAATCTCTCACCACTGAATGGAGTCACAATGGCTTACCGCTAGACGGGGTTAACAAAGGAATACTACTAAATGGGATCCCAATGGATTACTGTTGGATGGAGTCGCTACGACTTACCTATGGACAAGGTTGACAATGGATTACCACTAAATAGTGTCACAACAGCTTACCGCTGGACGTGGGAGATAATAGCTTACCACTAATTGAGGCTCACCGTTTAACGTCATGCAGTATGGGTGTAAACTAATGTGAAGAAGGACCTGGGGACCAGATGAATGTTGGGATTGATCCTCATGGAGGCTTCTACGTACCTTCTCTTGGGAAGGATTAAATTCCAAATAGTTTATGTGGTGTGGGAATCGATGTGAAGGGGGTCGGAATGACCAAGTGTTGGGCTTAAACCTCAAGGAGGCATCCTACATACCCTACCATGGCAGGGATCAAAGACCTCTAGTTCAGGTATGGGTGTGGGGATTACACTCTAGGATGCCAGAGGTGTTGGTGAACCGATGTGAAGGTGGTCAGAATGAACGGGTGTTGGACTTGAACCTCTTGGAGGCCTTGAATGTACCTTTCCTTGGCAAGGATCTAAGACCGCGTAGTTTAGGAATGGGATGGGGCTTACACTCTAGGCTACCCAGGGTGTTGGTGAACCAACGTGAAGATGGTCGGAATGATCGGGTGTTGGGTTTGAACCTCAGGGAGGCTTCCTATGTACCATTCCTTCTAGGATAAAAATCCATGCAGTTCGGAATGGTTTGGGTGTGGATTATGGTCTAGGCTACACATGTTGTTGGGGAACCGACGTGAAGATGGTCGGAATGACCGAGTGATGGGTTTGAACCTCAGGGAGGCATCCTACATACCTTTCCTTGTAAAGGATCAAAGTCCACATAGTTTGGAAGGGTTTTTGTGGGTCTTATGATCTAGTATGCACATATTGGATTCCACGGTCGATGCTTACTCGAAGCCCACGTGAGTCATACTCAGTGTGAGAAACAAGAGGCAACAAAGACATGACGATCACATCGCAAAAGGTGCTTCCATGGGAAGTGGAGTGGGGCTTAGACATGGTTAGTAGCCCATAGAGGAAACATGGGATTACGTGTGGTTAGTAGCCCAAGGAGGTGGAGATAGGGACTTACTCCAGGATGGAGGCCCGGGTGGTGAAAAAGCCCAATGAGAGAGAGAATTTTTACCTAGGAGGAGAGGAGCAGCAGGGGTGATGCCTCTTGCATGGAAAGTGAGGGGCTCACACCAGGGTGGTTTCCCATTCCCTGCGGATAGATACTACTCCGATAAAGATGATGTCATTCCATGTGAGGAATAATCTCACTCTCATGGAGACCAGTAGACGTGGAGGATGTCTGAGATGGGGAACCCTACATACACGACACAAGGCGAGGTAACATTTTAACTTTATATGTTCAGGATGAGGTGCATGGTAGTTTAATGTCTTGCAGCTCAGACGGGGTAGGAATACTATGCATCCCTAGGACTTACATAACCGGAACCATCTACACCTTTGTGAAGAGAAGGGACAGAAAATGTTGTGGCAGGTTGTTATAGAGAAAACCATTTGGGGGTCCAAATTAATGTGGCTATGTGAAGAAGTAATAGCCATTAGCGTGCCTATGCGAAGGAGAATTAGGAGAAGAAACATAATGGGAAGTATCATCAAAGGGACTTGGATACTACTTCGTGCAATCTAGAGGGGCCTCCCAACAAAAGAGCATGTAACACAGGTGTGTCACACATAAGAGAGGCTCAAACACAGTGCCTCAAGGTGAAGGCAGCACATAGAGCCCATGTGGGAGAATGGCCCGAGGAAAAATAGGAAGTCTGTGCGCAATAGGGAAGGCTTACGTGCATGACGAAGAGGTTGCGCGCAAGAGGTACAGGGGGTGAACAAGACAGACAAGTCACGTGGAAGACATACATGTTGCACACAAGCGGGAATTGTGGCGTGCAAGGTGGGCGTGTAGAGTGAAAGTGAGATTGGTGGTGCACAAGACGGAAGTGTTGCGCGCAAGTGGTATCGGGGGCACACAAGAAGGATGAATTCCACACAATTTGGATGGAATGCGTGCAAGAGCTCCAGACAGAGTGGGGACTTGCACAAATTATGGGACACCTTGCACGCAAACAATATAGGGAAAACGAAATTTAAAAGGATTGGGGGGCCCATCCGAAGTCACCCCTTGGGAACCTATCATTAAAGAACCAATAAATGAAGGCCATGGGTTTTTTGCACTGTCATGGAAGACAAGGTTTTCACGCAGCAGAGCGTCGTAACATCTTTGGTCACTATCCTCAAAGAGTGAGGATATAGGTCATTTTATAGCTAGAGCCCTCAGAATGGCATGCAAGAGCATGGCATGAAAACACTGATCGACATTGCCTTGGGCGCAGAAACGGGTCCGGGCATGAAAACTCTCAGTTGACGACGCCTTGGGAGTGGAAATGGGGTCGAGTGCGCAAAATCCCTTTCGACGATGCCCTGGGCACGAAAACAGGTTTGGGAACAAAAATAGATGTTCGACATCACCTTAAATGCGAAAACTAGGTCGGCATGTAAACCCCCATTCGACGATGCCTTGGGCGCCGAAACGGGGCTAGAATGAGTGGTCGTGGAGGGTGGTTGTTTCAGCATGGAAGGGAAGGCCAGCACGCAAACCCTTGTTCGACGTCGCCTTGGGTGTGTAAACGGGGCCACAGCTGCCTGGCGCCATGGGTGTGAGTTTGGGCGAGGAAGGGAATAACAACACACAATGGCTTGCGTGCCGGAACTCCTCTTCCGCGAGCCTTCTGAATCTTGCACGTGTCCACCTCCCGGGCCCCAGGATCTCCTTTTCTGCATTCCAGATTCATTCGGTGGTCTTTTACCCACATGTTGTGGCCCTTCTCTGGATTTTGACATCAACAACCATTATTTGACCAAGTATGTCCATGTAATTCCACCTCTGATATCCAAAAATCACACATTGATATAATGTGATAAATCAAACAAGTTTGAAGTGTACGCGAAAATTTCTCGAGGTTACTAGATTTATACTCCAGTGTTGAATATTAGATGATTCTTTCATTAATGAACACCATGATGAATGGGAATAGAATGGATTTAAGATAATGTTAATGTGGAAAATTAACACGTCTAGATCACATGTTTTTTTGAAAGATATAAAAATATACCCAGAAACCCCGTTTTTTACATCCTGGGTCCAAAAGCTACTCAACTAGTGCCCCATACCCAGTTGGACACATTTCCTCAAGATAATTACCTCATATTTCGGATGCTTCCAACTTGTATAAAATGATGAATATTGTAACATGTTCTATGAAAACGGAGAAAATAGGATACACTACAAACCATTACAACACAATACCAATGTATAGTAAAATAAAATGAAACTCAACAGCATCGTAATCCTTGACTTGCTCCCATGATCTCATGCCCCTAGTAAGAAACCATGTACCTATATAAGGAGCCTTTCCCATATGGAGATCTACAATAATGTATTCTATTTGGGCCAAAAAACATGACCCAAATAGGATGTGAGAAATAAATCCTAGTAGGCAACTACCAATGGTCGGTTCCAATCGGCCAGTGATTATATGCAACATTAGTGTATAATAGTAAAAATTAGTAAATTAGCAGGTACTAAAAAGTAATCAATATTTCAAGTACTTGCATTCATTTACATTAATTTCATGTCCTTTAATAAATTCAATTCATTAAAGTATATAAGTCTTGGTATCAAGCCTATTCAAGTAAATCCACTATTTATAGTAAACAGAATAGATACCTCAGTAGTATATCTAAAAAATATATTTTAGACTGAATCCAAGCATGTGCTTTGTCTTGGCTTACGTGTCATCAGTCATTATATTTCATCATTTGATAGAGCCATGCCCGATTTATAGGCTTTTCCAAAAATTCAAATTAGAGATATGTTCTTTGTATCAACATTTTAGCATTTATCAGGTACTAGACCAGTTTATTAGCGTTTCAGGATGTATCAGGCCCAAGCCCGGTGTATCATCATTTCATCATATTCAGGGCCAAGGTCACAGTATATACATTTAAGCATAGTAAACAACACATGTAAATTACACTATTACATGGTTTTCAATAATCAACTCACGTGGGAAGAAATATATAACAAGACTATCATGTGAATTAAACAATCACAAAGCATTAACAATTATATTCACAGGACAGCATTTGTTTAAAAAATTTCATTCCAAAACATTCCTTTAAAAGGGAATCAAGGCAAGCATATTAGAATCATAGGAAAAACACCTAAATTATGGTCATCTGAAATAAAACACACCCACAGGGTGGACCTTAATCAAACCAAATAACCCTAAATTCACTCAAGAACCTAAATGACATTAGCTATTAACATGGTAAAATTATAAATCAAGCAACACCCTAAACAAGGGTGTTCAGAAAAAACACATATAAACAAATTGATATTAAGCTATTAGCACCAGATAACCTTTTTCGATGTAGTATGACTCTTTCCATCCATCATAAACATCCAATTAATGTAATAACGGTATAGATCTACAAAACAACGATAATAATTCAACCATAAATAAATTCATCCAGAAAAAATTGGGGAGAATCGATATATAGTAATTAAGATCTTACCAGAATGGTTCAAATGCAACCGACGGTGTTAGAATCAGAGTCTAGAAAAATATTCAATAGAAGGTTTAAGTTATGGGGGAGCTTATTCTTCAACCCAGTGAGCCCACAGTCCATGTTGTAGAGGGGGTGGGGGCTAGTACTTGTTTTAAGTGAAAAACACAACTACATGGTGTGTTAGCCTATATAAACGATGTGTAGTCACTATTAATAGTTCCATCTTAATACTTTACACATCCCGCTCCGACTTTCCGACATGAATACACGGCATGTACGAGGAAGTACACGACGTTTAGTGGATTTTTTCTCTTCCCTGCCAATATGCTCACACGCCATGTATCCCTATCATACACAACCATACTACATGGATTGTATATATGATTACATGGCGTGTAACCATAAAATATCCATTTAAATAGTTTTCCCTTATTTTCTCAAAAGTAACACAAGGAAAAGAATATAAGAAAATTCTACCTCAAATAAACAACCAGGTTCTTACAAACATCCCCCCTTAAAGAAAACTTTCCTCAAATTTTCATTCCAAGGGTGGTGAAGGAATATCTATGAATAAGACTGACCACTAATCACATACGTCATCCTCCCTCTCTTAAGTCTCATCCTATACCCAGCTGTGCTTCTTTAACACCCATAAGAGAGGAACTGCATGACCTTGGAGAACGTTTGTGCTTCTTTAAACTATACGAATCTGATGCACTTCAAAAGATGCATCCACCTGATGCCCAACCTCCTCAGGAAGTGAAATTTGAGATGGGTCTGAAGGATAGTGGAGTATGTGAGACACATGGAAAACGTCATCTGTGGATCAATACATATGAGGTAACTGTACCTGATGGGAAACCGACCCAAGTCACTTTTAAATATCTAATTTTCTAACATATCTTGGTGAAATATTACATTTTCTCCTAATCCACATGTGCCCCAATCTTGGTGCAACATGTAGGAATACTCGATCCCAGACCTCGAACTCCAAAGTCATCTATGTGGATCGGAATAAGATTTCGGACGATACTGCACATTATCCATTTGTCTCTAAATGAATTGAACCTATTTAATAGTCTCTTGGACAAGACGATGTCCCATCATAGCTGCCTCTCATGCCTCCAGCCTACATAGGGGTGGTCTACATGGCCTCCCATACAAATCCTCAAATTGAACCATCTTAATAGTAACATAAAATCTATTCTTATAGGCGAACTCAACTGTGGGTATTTTCTAATCCCAATATCCACCATGTTCTAGGACACATGCACAGAACATGTCCTCTAACACTGGTATCCTATGCTCTGACCAGCCATCAGTGTGAGGGTTATATAATGTGCTCAAAACCACATGTGTCCCTAGTGCCCTATGAAAACTCTAGCAGAAATGAGACGTAAATCCGACATCCCAATCTGAAATGATATAACGAGGGACTACTGAAGTCGTACCACCTTTCAGATGTACAATTTTCAGATCTCATCAACACCGAAGGTATCCTAGATCTGTAAGAACTGAGTGACCTTCGTAATCCTATCAAATATGACCCACACTGTATTGTTCCTTCTAGGTGACCTCAGTAACCCCATCACAAAATCCATCATGACTTCATTCTACTTTCACTCAGGAATAGATTACTGCTGTAAAATCCCAATAGGCCACTAATGATCTTCCTTCACTTGCTGACAGGTGGAACTCTGAGAAACAAAACCAGATACATCACAATTCATTCCTAGCCACTATTACTAATGACATAAGTCACGATATATCATAGTGACTCCGGGACACACTAACCAAAATGAAGCTTGAAACTACTATATCAACTCCACACAGATATCCCATGGAACCCGCCCACATCCATGGTTACACATAAATCCATCATTTCCTATCATCCATCCTGGATGAGGGACCTCACCTTCCACACTCTCTTGTATAACTAGGCCTCCAGAATCTAATAGCTCCTTCATACTCACTCTGTCCAGTACATTATAGGTAACCACCCAAGATGAAATATATGATTGTCCCTGAATATTGTTCACCTCTAAATGCATCTCATAGAACAAAGACATAAGATGCAACTCACCACTGGAACTATATACTCCCTGTATCTAACTCCTCCTTCTCAGTGCATCACCCAATGCATTTCCAATTTCAGGTGTATAGGCAAGCTCAAAATCAAATGAATGAAGGTATTCTCCCCACCTTTGCTATCTCAGATTCAAATCAAACTGTGTTAAGATTTATTTGAGATATTTGTGGTCCATGTATAATACAAAATTCTCTCATAATAATTAATGTCTCCCACAATGCATAAAACGAACAACTACAACTGACCTGTGATATTGCGTCGAGTAATTAATCACATGTTGCCTCAACATTCAAGACCCGTACACAACAAATAAACCACCATAAATAAGAATTCCTCCCAGCCTAATACCAGATGCATCACAGTACACAATGTAACTATTTCCCATGTCCAGAAATGTTAGTACCAACGCTGATGTAAAACCACCCTTTAAATCTTGAAAGACAATTTCATAAAAAAAATACAACTCAAAATTCACACCGTTCTTGGTCAATCCCATCATTGGTGCTGCTAAGCATGAGAAGTCCTATATAAAACACCTATAGTAACTAGCTAGTTCCAAGATTTTTCATATCTCAAAAACATTATTTCGTTTCTCTAATGTCACTAGTGCACCCAACTTCTCTGGGTCCACTGATACTCCATCCTCTGAGATGAAGATTCAAAGGATGTGAATCTGATCCATACAGAAGTGGCATTTAGTGATCTTAGAATACAACTGATTCTATCTCAGTGTATTCAAAACAATCTAAATGTACTTGTCATGGTTTTGTCGATTGGGAGAATACACAAAGATATCATCCATGAAAACCACCAAAACAGAATCTAGGTAAGGAAGGAACACTTCATTCAACAATTATTTGAAAACTAATGGCTCGTTCATGAAACCAAATGGCATAAAAATCTATTCATATAGGCCATAACTACTATAAAAGGTTGTATGAGGTATATAAGTAGGTAGACCACATACCTAATGGTACCTTGGCCTTATGTCAATATTATAGAAAACATGGGCTTCTCGAAGATGATCAAATAGGACATCTATCTATGTAAAGGGATATAAGTTATTCACCGTTAACTATTTCAGTTTCCAATAGTCTATACATAGAATAAAGGTACCATCTTTCAATTTTTCAAAAAGCACTACTAAACCCCATGGAGAAGTACTGGGTCTAATAAAACCCTTAGACTCCAGATATTTTAACAGCCACTTAGAGTCCAACAACACCGTCGTAGCCATCCTGTGTGGAGGAATGGATACCAGTGCAACTCCTAGTAGTAGCTCAATTGTGAACTCGACCTCTATGACCAGAGACATGCCTGAGAATTGATCCTGGAAAATGTCCCTAAAATTATCAACCACTAGAGGTAATTCTATTAAAAATTTTCCATGATCATCCAAATATAAACTCACAATCTGGGTCATCATTCCGTCCATCCCACGATGCTCCGGTCCATCTCTGATCGCCATGACATCCCATTCACTCTTATATAAAAACTCTCCTCCCTCTGATGATGTGAACCTTACTCTACGATGATAGAAATCAACAATGTATCAAAAAAACCAACCAATACATTCTGAGAATCAAATCAATGCCCATTATCCCTAGGAAATAGAGGTTCTATAGAGATAGACAACCAAAAATCTCAATGGGGAACTCCTTGAATAAACACACACCAACAGTTCTAATCCCAAATGGAGTGTCTAGAATCATAACATCATAAGTAGTACAAAAACAGAGCCCAATGCTTTACACAATAGCCACAGATACAAAACTATGTGTTGCACCAGTATCAAAAAGTGTTTAAGATAAAAAAGAGGTGTCTAAGATAGTACCTATGACCATAGAAGGTCTAGGATTCTGCTCTTGATAGGTCTGTTTCACTGTATAAGTATTACCTACACCGTGGACCTGAGACACTTGCGGGATACCCTAAGTAGACCCTCCCTATTGTCACTAAGATCATGGGTCCTAGATACCATATCCATCTCCACCTCTGTGCCCTAAAATCCCTATTGTATTATAGTTACCTGACTGGTGAGAAGCTGCTGACCGCACTCCAAAATGTGGAGTTGGTATAAAATCTCTCTCATTAGATTCTTGTGGAAATGTCGTGCTGAACCGCGCTAAATGGCCCATATTGTCGTAAGATCAACATTTGACTGGGTCCATCGAGAACTAAGGTTTTATATGCCCAATACCTCTATACTGGAAGCACCTCACCTGGATACCGGAATAAATGTTTTGACTACTCTTATCCCAGTACGAAATCCCCATAAAATGTTTCTTGAATATGGTCGAGACAGTACTAGAACTCATTGTCACATCGCCCAGGATCATACCCCTAGATTCTGATTGGTTACATTTGGTAATCATAACATGATTCACAATAGTAGGTACGTAAGGAAACATGAAGACATTAACCTATGATTGGATTTAAAATCTGAGTCCATCTAGAAGTTGTCTAGATTTCGATACATCATCACACTTCAGATTAGGTGCAAAATGATGAAGATTATCAAATTGGTAGAATATTCCATAACTGATAGTGTGCCCTGCTCCAGGTGCATAAACTCCTGGGCTCATTCAGACATTAATATATCAGGAAAATAATAATAATAAAAGGAAACATGAAAGACTACCCATGTCATATCCTGATGATTCCCTCCCTAACTGAAAAAATGCCACCATCTATTGGAAGAACCACACATCATATATGTTGTAAGAATGAAACTGTTTTTGAGAGGCATATCCTGATTCTCGAAGATAGTCAACACTGATTCCTACCATGATTCCGCAACATGTGGTCCACAATCCAAAAAAAACTAGGTGGATTCTTCTGCTAGAATAAACACATCAGTTCTTCCGTAGATGTGGCAGCATGTGGTTCTCCCTAGATGGTCTTCATGAACCTCACAAAACCTTTTCATAACTATGCGTCTGCACCCACATCTGGTATAACGATTGTTGCCGTAGCTAGCAAAATTGGAGGATCCATTGGTAGCCCATGGCCCACCTTTTTTTGAGTATGATCATCACTTCCATCCTAGCGTATATCTCACAGCCATTGAGGCAGAATGACTTTAAATTGTAAATAACTTTCCTTAGTTCAAACATATTTTCAAGGTTTTCCATTGAAAAGATCCAAGAACAAAACTGGAAATAACCTCAAAATTCAGCAAAAGGGACTACCTGGCGTGTACCCTTATGCTGCCACATGGTCATGTGCTACCACTGGCCTAGGCATGTATCAACCCTAGGTACATGGAATGTTCCAATGACACATAACATGTACACATGCCCGTCCTCTCGGCCATGTACTCCCACACAACCCGGTCTACACAGGTTCTGTATGGGTTGACTATAGGACATGCATAAAGTATAAACAGTGCATTATAATCAGAACTCCACAGTTCTTGTTTTCTTTTAGATGGCCCGTTACATGGTTAGATACTACATATCCTGTACTGCAGTTACACGACATGTTCTTCTTAATATTTGGTACACCAACTCCCTGAAGATGAAAGACACATGGCATGTTAGCCTAAACGAAATGCTGTGTATATTGGGGTTTTTAGGATAGATACTTTTGATTTCATAGAAAACCATTATTCCATAGAAAAACTAACTAGAGAGATTCCAAATTATGACCTGTGAGGGCCTATACTCCCCATGAATCAATTTTTGTCACCAAGCATAACATATCAGAACAATTGTATAACATGTTCATCCAATTTAAACTATATCATTGATAGGTTAATTTAACTGCTAAATTCTATTAGTGGGTAATTTTATAATTCATAAGGGGCCATACACTTTATGGATTTATATATGACATCACACCATTATTTACTGCACCCATTTAACAGAACATCAGGCACAACTATCACGTCAACTATCACAACATCATATAATAGCTAGTTTTTCCAAGATGTAAAGGCATAATGCATTGAACGTGATTCTAACAGGTGCATGTATGATGCATGAGATGGAATTCCCGTATCTCATCAAGTTGAAACCAAATAGAACCACAATTGCATCAATTATAATTGAAAATTTTGAGTGTCCCCAAATGGTGAAATAAAATCAACTGTAATAGGTCAAAATCCAAAGAATAATTCAATTCTAGTGATTTGTATTTATACCTAACAATGTGGTATCTTATCCCAGGTAATAATAATTAAAAAAATTTATATCCTTCTTATCCTAGTCTATTGTTTCCATATAGTTAGTCAAAGGAGAAATAAAAACCCTCTAATACCAATTTGAAATGTCCTTGGTCCGGAAGCCACTCAACTGGTGCCCAGTACCTAGTTGGCCACATGGACTCAAGCACATTTATCCAAATTCTAGAAGCTTCCGACTGGCAGTGAGGGCCTAGGGAGTGTTAGTGGGGGATCTATGCCTTTATTGGCAGATTGTAACACATTAGAATATATCATAGCAATAACGAAGGCAGTAAACAGTATACAACTGAAGAAAAAAACTATATACTGAATGATAAAGACAACCAGAAGGCATATAATTACAAATTATGAATCATGTCACATTTTATAAGAAAATAGAGACAACCGGATACACTTCAAAAAAATTCAAAGCAATACCAATGTTTTGTAAAAAATGAATCACAATAGTATCACAAGGCTTGGGTTTGTCCCATGCTCTCCTGCTCTTAAGAAGCAATCATGTAACTCTATATGGAGCCTTTCCCCTATTGAGCCATGAAAAAATAGAATCTATTTGGACCAAAAAACATGACCCATACAATGTGTGAAAAATAAATCCCAATAAGAAACCACCAAAGTTCAGTGCCAATCTGTTAGTGAGAATATGCAACAATAGTGTACAGTAGTAAAAATTTGTAAACTAATAGGTACTCAAATGTAAACAATCCTAAAAGTATTGGAATTCATTTACATTCATTTCATGTCCCATAATAAATTCAATTCATTAAATTACATATGTCTCAAGAGCCAGTCTAAGCCCATCATTACCATATATAATGTAATCACAACTGATACCTCAGCAGGCTATTTAAACAAAGAAGTGTAGACAAAATCCAAACATGAAGAATGGATTGGAAGACGCTTCATTAGTCATTCCACTTTATTGTGTCTCAGGTCTATGCCTAATGTATAAGAATTTCAGTATATTCAAGTCAGGTACACGCCTGTTGTTTCAACATTTCAGCATGTATGAGGGCAAGCCTGGTGTATCCGGAATTCAGCATATTCAGGGCCAAGCCCGGTATATAAGCATTTCAGTATAATAAACAACACAAGTAAATTAGACTATTTGATGGTTTTCTGTAGTCAAATCACATAGTAAATAATATATAATAACACTAACATGTGAATTAAAATGTCACAAATAATTTACAATTATATTCACATGGAAACCTTTATTTAAAAAATTTAATTCTAAAACAACCCCTTAAATGGGAAACAAGGCAAGACCATCGGTATCCTAGGCCAAATGGCCAATAAATGTTCATCTTAGGTAAAACACACCCATGGGGTGCCCTTAATAAAACCAAATAAGCGTAAACATTCTTCAATAAATTTAATCAATCACCTAATTGACATTTCCTATTAAAACGGTCAAATTATCATTCAAGTGACACCCTAAATATGGGAGTGTGGCATAGTGGAACAAATAAAAAACGTGACTTTATGAAATTAGCACAACCCCATCTACCTCAATATAGTATTACTCTACTCATCCAGTCTTGAGTTCGAATTAAATATAGAACAATATAAATCTACTAAAGAAGGATAATTATTAAACCTTAAAAAACATCTTCAAGAACAAAATTTTTGATAAACAACTCTATAATAATTTAGAGCTCACTTGTACCATTAGAAAACAACTGATGGTTATTGAATCGGATTTTGGAATTAACATTGGGAGGAGGATGAAGTTCGAGAGGTGCTTGTTCTTCAAACCAGCTAGCCCACTACCCTAATTACAGAAAAGAGAGGATACTGCCCATTTTAAGAGAAGAAAAATTACACAACATTTAAGTCTATATAAATGGCATGTATATCATTTTAATATTCATAATTTATCTGACATACTTTATGCATCCCATGCAAACTTTTCAACATGAATACACTTCGTGTATCAAGAACTACACGATTTTTACTTTCTTTTTCATCTCTCTCATGCCAACAGGCTCACATACCATGTAACACTATCCTACATGGCTATACTACATGTTTTTTTATAATATAACCCAACATGTTACCCTAAAACAAACATTTTACTAGTTTCCCCCTGTTTTCTCTAAAATAAAAAAAGGAAAAGAATAAATGAAAATTGTACCTCAAAGCAAGAATTGGGTTCTTACACCATTCCTACTATAAAAAACCATCTTCAAAATATGATCATCTCTAAATCAAATATAATAAATGTTTTATTAAAGATATATCTTGGAGAACCAATGGGCTCCCCATAAATAATTGAAAAGTTCCTCGATCCTGGGAAATGGAAATCAGTTCTTCATTATCACACGGCTGAGCTTTCGGTAAGCGATATTGATTATAGGAAAACCTCTTACTTCTTATTAGATAATATGTGTTCACCTCATGATTATTTAGTCATCCTAAAAATTCAATTATACTCAATGTTATCCAAATTTGTGTTGAAATAATTCAACATGGTTGGTTCTATTTGATACAGAGCAATGGATATGGGTTTTAGGCCATCCATGAGCTTAATTGTAGATTAACATTTTGATTCTTTAGTTTCTCCACTATGATAAAAATTAAAAAAATAATCAACCCTTTCTCCATAAATATGAGAGCCTCCAGTGCCCTAAGAGGATGAAGAATGATGGATTTGTTGTCAAGAAATATTAAACCAAATTAATGAACTCCAATTCCATGGACATGGACAAATAAATAACATCTAGAAGAAGAAAACCTTCTAACTAAACCATAGAGTAGGTTCTGAAAGATGATTGATATCGTTCTCTTACACATATAGTGGTAAAGTAATAAAATCCACCCATTCTAGAGTATTTTCTGTTGCATCAATATAATCCCACATGTATACAGAGGTAAAATATCTTACATTATAATGGAAAAAATTTAGTAAAATAGATTTTTTAGGATATACCCTTACCAGTCTCAAGGATCACAAAATTATTCCCTTGGATTCTACAATCATTCCAAGGTTCAACTCCCATTACACTGATCATGATATCTGTAAATTCTCATTAGTGAAAACCACCATAAATGTAAATATACAATAAAAATCTCAGTTCAATGAATTAATTCAAACACTATATATCACAATAACACACCAACAATGATATATCACACAAAGATAAACTATCATAAACACATATTACAATTCATAGAAGTTAATAAAAAACTATTATGCAACATAATAAAATATATATATATATATTCCCTGTGATCCTATGTCCCTAATCATGATATATGAAGGAAATTTACATAAAATAAGTCATGTATGAATATCATGTTCTTCACTCTATATAAAATTAAACATATTTAATAGAAGAACATAATTTCTCCAGACTATAAAAATTCAATGATCCACTATATTTTGATGGCCATAAACTATCCTAGTTCCCATGACAATGTCCCAATAAACCTATCTCTTGTATATATATTCTAAAAACATTGAGAAGATACGAATAAAGTTATTAAAACAACGTAATATAATACCATTTTGAATCATCCAATCCAGAACCATTATGTTTGGGTCAAAGAGCCAGATGACCTCATGTGTGCCTCCTTATATACAAGATGTTTCTAAATAGAAGTGTGGGTCTAAGACTATCAGTGAGATAACTATATACTAAATTTCATTTCAACAAATACATAATAATATATAATATAAAAAAATAAATATCATAGTATGCAGGGAGAAAAATATATATAAAATAAATGTCATAAAATAAAATAATTTCCTATGTTTTTAATCATTTTAATTGAATAATCAACAAAAATAAAAAATGAATGAATGAAAAGTCATTGGATACTCAAGAATCTATCTCTTTCCACTACAAATCTAGTCTCTTGTACGGAACCATACAACACAGTTCCCTTTCCCTTTTTCAGATCTCAAATAATTAAATCTACTTGCACAACGAAATTACCAAGTATGGTCAGATTACAAGACCCATTAGGAAAACACAACTACATATGAAATCAAATTTTATGATTTATAAAAATTAAATGACAAATTAATAATAAATATACAATTATTATAATCACACAATCAAAAATCAAGTGGTCATGTGCTATTCAAACTGAAAAAAATCCTAGGATGTACCTGGATCTGATCCATGCGAGGAGGATAAGGGGAGGTGTCAATGATATCCCAACATGGAATAGGGTACTCAATCAAAATTCTAAAACCTCATTGTTCTATGTATACATGATACCTATCTTTCCCAAGCCATAATGACACTTAATGTATGCTTTGATAACTCGTGTGCATCCACTACATGGTCAATATGAATTCCATGAATCTCAACCATATTCTCAGGCCATTCATTTCTTGCTTCTTAAGTCAACAAAAATATTTTATAATGGATTCACATTTCTTGATTTTCCACCTATCGTATGAACCAAACAAAACCACATATAAAATAGTAACACACATCACAGGGTAAATCATGCCAACAAACATGACCATGCGAGAAAAATAAATTCATTAATTAATCATGTAAATCAATATCAAATAAGAAATATTGATGTTTTAATAAATTCTAGTGAAATAACATTGTACTATTTATCATGGCCTACAAAGAAACACACACCCACATGTGAAAAATTTCAAGCATGGTCATCATATATACCAATGAAAGATATAAAATTAGGGAAAATTTTGAAAATAAAATCCTAGGAAGGTGAAGAACATCCTATGTTGAGAAAAATCTCATCATGTAATCCTTTAAATGTTTATGGGTGTGATTATGTTTTTTTTTGAAAAATATATAAGACTACGAATGAGTTTCGTTGATGTTATCGAAGCTAGTTTTTAAGGAGGTGTAGACTCCTTGTGTAAACCAAACATTTTGTTCTCAAAATTTGGAGTTTGAAATTTGGAAAAGGAATATATACACATAAGATTAAACATTATGAAGAATTTGAACCATTGTTCTTGGAATTAATAATAGATACATGGAACGAAAGTGAAAAATGGAAAAGGGGATGATTCTGCATTATAGAGCTATACATATCATTAATGATGGAACAAAGAATCCAAAATAAAAAGGGTTCATCATATGCATGTGGTTAACGGTAGGTAATTAGTTCATGTAATGATTTTCATATGTGGGATGAC
The DNA here is from genome assembly GCA_963277665.1 of Viscum album. NCBI lineage: Eukaryota > Viridiplantae > Streptophyta > Magnoliopsida > Santalales > Viscaceae > Viscum > Viscum album. The sequence continues at coordinate 746,984,393 of OY728138.1, read as the reverse complement.
TCATTTTTTGGGAAAAGGAGTTGGTGATTTATGGAGTTATAAAGTGTATTGTTCGTGGAAGAGATCAGCCACTCCGGAGGGGGAATGGGGCTACTTGGATCTCATAGGATAATTTTTTTTATAAAGGAGCAAAAGATGTGGTGATGGATTGACCACATATAAGATTGGACTAAAACATATTGTCATTATTTTCAGAAATATTTTCCTATACAAGTACTGTTAATCACATTGCTAATATGATCGATTTTCATTAGAAAACAATATTGCTCAAAATGAATTCAGTTATGTCCAAAAGTTGTTCAAGAAGAAGGATTTAGAAAAGTCAAGTAATTAATGATATAATATTCCATGATTGTTTATTACATTATGAGTGAATTAGTTCATGGGAAAAGTTTTTGAATGTTTTTTCAAGGCACTATAGCTTGAAAAGTAAAGTATTCCACAGAGAAAATATTAGCCACAATGAGGAAGCGGTTTGTGGAGGCAGTTTATCGAGGTGGTAGGTAGAGTTTGTATATCGAGGCGGTATGTGGAGGTGGTATGATGAAGTGGAGAAATTCCATGGAGGAGGAATTATCCATACAATAGAGGTAGTTTATAATGAACTTATGTGATGTGGTGAAATGCAGTTCATAGAGAGATCAAGTAAGTTTATAGAGGAAAATTTTGAGAAATTAATTTTTTTAACTAATAGTTTTAGAAATAGTGGAATTCATCTACAGTTGAAAAAGGTACATCAATAGATCATCTATTTTTATTAGACGATTCATACTTTCATGAAAATAAATGGCCTTAGATGTCCATAAACTATGAGTGGATCCTTTCCAAGAGAACTGAGCAAAGGTGGAGGAAGACGGTGATCCTTTTCACTGGAAGTGAGATAGAGAATGAGACATAGGGATTGAATATTGGGAATTCAATGAAAAGACCCTAAATCATGTAAAGGTAGCGACCTTGGAAATATAAGTGATATAGATTGAAAATTATTAATGGATGTGAGCCTTAGTGAATTTGTTACAATCAGAACGTTGCAGTTGTATTCTCCTTGGATGTAGCCTAATGGGGGTGAACCATGTAAAAGTCTACGTGTTCTGATTATTTCTTTATCTCAATACATTTAGTGCATGGTCAGAAGATAAAATTGGAAAGAACTTGATCAAAATTAATATTAAATATTATAATAGTTACAAATCTAATTATAAATATAAGGAATAATTTAATTCTCTAATCCATTTTTCAATACAACTAATTTAATGATTTTAATTCCCAAATAAAATAACAAAGATCCCCTATATTTAATTTGTGTTGAATTCTTTTACAACATAGCCCAATATACCATAGTGTAGCCATCCCAAACCACAATATATGATGATTTTTGTAGAAGAAAATTTCATAAACCAGACCATTATGGGAAAAAACTTCATGATATGGTTTGGTTTCATTTACATAGATATTTTATGGCACAATCTCTTCCTCCACTGTGCAAAAACCTATAATGTGGTGAAAACCACCCATTGGGAGAGAAACCTATTGTTTGGAATAACTGTTCCCAAAACACAATTAATCTTCTCAAATCCCTCAAGCCATCACCAACACATTTCCAGGCTTAATAAAAAAGAGGATAATAATAAACACATGGTGTTTTTTGTGAAACAAAGCTTCAGGGAATTATAAAAATTACCAAAACAAAAACCTTAGGAGTATCTAGAATGGTATGATTTATTAGGCTCAATCATCTATAATGGGTGCAGATATATTCAATACTAAATCCACCCCTTTTAGAGTTATTACCCCTAGGGGAAGATGAGCCACTACCATATTCAAGTGAAAGTATGGAGATATGCATAAAGTATCAATAAAAATTGAACATTATCTACTATATAAAAAACTATGATGTTATAGTTTACATATACTTATCCCCATGGTTTTAACCAATGTTATCAATTCACAATCTCTAAAAATAACCAAACTCATATTTCATACCAATAGATTTTACCCAAAATTTTCATACAAAAAATTTATATTTTATTATTTGAATATTCATTAAACATCATTATGATCCATGCTATAATCATGAAATAATGGTTTCGTTGGTATTTTTGATACATAAACAATAATAACATAAAATAAATGAATCATCTTTGACTTAGTAAAGCAAAACTAGAAATGTTTTTTTTGACATATCATACTTATAACCAATATTCATACTATGGGGTTAATGAAACATAATATATAGTGATATCTTGTACCTGGTAAGGGTAAACAAGGGATATACCAAGGATAATTTAAGAATAATATGAGGATAAATGTATTAGGGCTTCAACATAACATTTGAAAACAATACTCAATAATTTATAGAATATAATCATGATCTGTGGAATATATCACGTTAGTTTATATTACACAAATCATAATGGGAACAGAGATCATTATAAATGAATGAATAAAATTTGTATAAGATCATTTCATAAAAGAGTGGCACTAATAGTTGAATAATCATAATCATAAATATCCTAATTCAAGGATACCCTATAAGACATTGACCACATGCTAGGCTTGATATAATCACCAATGTAACATATTTAGGCCTAGAATTACCTCTCATGTAACTATTTTTTGGAAAACCTTTCTTGTATCCTATGAGAAAATAAAACATTAATATTTACCCAATATATTTCAGTGCTATAATGGAAAAACCTATCATATTATCATAATACAATCATATTTATACCACATGATTGTGAAAACATTTATCAATCCTTCATAACTCAACCCATGGAAAATTAATTTTTTGTCATCAATATTTCTTTATCATAAATATTAAATATCTATAGAAAAAATAAGAATACTATCATAGAACCCTATCCACAAAAAATCACGTGTAATATAAAAGGATTTTTTTAGTGATGAAAATAAATTTAAAAGATCACTAGAATAATTATGTGGAAAATACTCTTTTTATTCTAGAGTAAACTTGTAAAAATATAGAAATTTACAATATATAAAGGAAACAATATTATTAGAAAAATACATTGGAAAAATATAGAGGAATACTGAAATAATTTAGTAGTCACGATGGTAGTAAATTCAATTTATGAGGTGCATGTTAAAACACAGATTCTATTCACACATTTGGTAAAAAGTTAATATTTTATAAAATTTATTTTAGATTACTTTGAAATGATTTTATTGAAATTTAACATGGGTAACTATTAATTTAATTAATATTTTGATAATAATAATAATAATATATATATATTTTAATAAAAATATTAAAAATATATAAAAATATTACTAATCTAAAAGATAAATAAGGATGTTTTTTATTAAAAATATTATTTGAGTCCCTTGAGTATTAAAATAGTAGAAAAAGGTAGGAAATATTTTAATTACCATAAATAAACTTAGGATAATAAAATTATTATTATTGGTGAGATATATTTCATATATCTTCATTGTTAAAATCATAATAAAAAATAGTCCTAGTAAATAAATAAAATTGTAGCGTAAAACTCACACCTCATGTCCTATATAAAATGTAATCACTCTAAACTCATTTATCATTTTTTTAATTTTTATAATTATATAATATAACACTTTACATACCTATAATATCACAAATTTTCCACTAATAACATTTAATCACCCAATTATTTCTAATTTTATATTGGAAGCGTCTTTTCCTGGTGTTAACAATTTAATTTATCGTGAATGTTTTAGTATAGTAGTTAATGTCAATTTACATTGATCATGGTTAAACTATATCAATAATGTTAAAATTTATATAAATATAATTTACATTTATTATATATATATATTTATAATCATCTATAAAATATAGAGATAGAAAAATAAAATACATTGTTTATGGAGACGTTAGCTCTTACGTATGCAAGAATGTGGTTTTAATTTTCTAAAAAATAACAAATTAAATATGCATAATATTTTTTTATTATATATTAATTATTGTATCATATATTTAATTTATATTAATTAAATAAATCATTATAACCAACCACAAAAGATAATAATAGAAAATTATTCGTATCACTAAGTGGAAGAGGTAGTCCACACGAACACATGGGCGATAATTTCATTTCCAATTTCATGAAATATGGGTGAAGATTATTATATCATCTTAATAAAAATATTATATTTATTATATGGTATTAATCATCTTTTTTTTGAATCAATAGGTTTAGATAATGTGTGAGAATAAAAAAATTTGAAGTTCACAATTATGAGTTTCACCACTTCGTTGTGAAAATTCTTTTAGATTACATTTTTTTTCCTTGAATGGGTTGTATTATAATCACTAAAATCACTATAATTCATAAAGTGGGATGTTTATAAAATATTTGGGTAGGTATTTTTTATTAAAATATTTTAAATCCTTGTAAATAATTTTGGATAAGAAGTTCCCTTTTATCACTGAGGGTGAGGGCACACTTGAAAATACATTAAAGAATAAAATATAATGTTATGGGTTTCCCATGTTTAATTATTCCAAACATAAAAGGATTGTATTTTATGATAATATCAGTTCTAAATTTTATCAAAATGTAATAATTATATACATTTATGTTTCAATATTAATCTTACTTCTTAGTTTATCGACACAATGAACGCGTTTTAACGTCAACCTTTTAAAAATTTTCACTTTTTTACTATTAATTGTGAAAAAAATAAAAGTTTAATAAATAGAAAAATTATATTATAATTCCGAATATCTAATATATTTTCAAAAATTAAAATTATATATTTATATGGAAATAATTTTGATATAACCACGTAATACACAACAAAAAATCTTTTCTAGACAAGTGTATTTTTAGCATAAAACTGTGTTAAATTTCATTCATTTATATATGGAAATAGTGAAAGGATTGTTAAAATAGCTTTAGTGATTATATAATATATAAATTTAATTAACTATTATAATCAATATTAATTTCATTAATTTATTTTAATTAAAAAACTTGATGTACATAAATAAAATTTTAGAGAAAAAATAACAATTTTCACATTAAATGGTTTAATCTCATTTCCTACCCATTTTATGAAATATTTATGAAATATGTTTTATTTATTAATATAAATAGTCAGTATGTTTCATAGATTTAGTTATTTTAGCAATGAATTTTATATATTTTTAGATAAAAACACCTAAAATGTAGAAAACATATTTTTTAAATGGTCTTTTAATTATTTAATTATTTTATTGAAATTAAGGGATTTTCATTATAGTTTTTTTCACTCTAAAGAATTATATATAATTTCATAATTTTTATATTCCTATTAATAACGCAAAATACAAATAAAAACATATATTAGTATACTATAACATGTTTCATTAGAATCTATATTTTATATAAAAAATTTTCATATACTTTATGTTGTATTTCAAAGGAAAGTCATTCAAAAATTTTGTGTGTTACAAAGAACAAAAAAACCATTTTTCAACCACCTATATTTTTCTAAAACCATCCCCATTGTATATACTAATTTTTGGGAACATATATATAACTTAAAAAATAGTGTAATTGAAATATGGGACTCTCTGTACAATAAGGTATGCATATATGGTGCTGGATAACACATAGTAGGATACACCATGAATCAATTTAATACTATTTATTATTAATTTCAAAAATTATATTTTGAAATATACATATAAAAATAATTTTTTTTATCATAATGAAAAAATCCAATCACTTTAATTTTCCAATTCAATCCCCCTTTAACTATAATAAAATACAATTAAATTAATGAAACTAACAAAATGTGAATCCAAATATAAAAAAGACTATAAGACATAAATTGAAAAATAAAATAAAGTGAAATTGAAATAAAAAATAATTCAAAACAGGTTTTTCTAATATCAAGTGCAAAAAAGTAAACCTAGGACATCATGAATGAATCATATTCCAACCTATGGTGAACCTTAAGAACTCATACGTCAATATACCATTGCACTTGCTTGGTAGAAACCACATAGTGAGACAGAAATCATGACTAGTGGATTGATTTAGAGATAAATCATAGCTTGTAAAACACTAATCCCAAATATCCCAAAAAAATAACAAATTATTCCCTTTTAATCCAGTTCAAAACCAAATCTCATATCATAATAATTAATGTCACTAATTCTGAAAATTATATAGATAATACAAGAAAGTGGAATAAAAAAGAGAGTATTATGATTCAATAGTGGTAAAAATCGTTTAAAAAAAACCAATATAAATTATAAACAAATAAAGTCCATTAATGAAATTTTATAGAAAACCAATATACAAAATCAAATTACATTTATAAATTCTGATATGTTGAATGATTTTTCAAGGAAATTCCATCAATACTTTATTTTATATTAAATCAGACATTTATACACGAGCAACAGTAATTCTATTGAAATATCCATTATAAAAGACAATCATTATACAAAACCATTATCAAAAATAAATATTATAAATAAAAAACAAACAACTAATTTCATCAATAACATTTTTGGAAATAAATTATATGGATTTAAATTGACAAAAAATTTCAAAATAATCCATATATAATAATATATTTTAAGTTAAAAAGTAGGAAATTTTAATTATGAAACAATTATAAATAAATTATGAAATTATTTTTTATAAAAATTAATCCATTTGGAGAACCCAATCACCATGAGATTGAAATATAAATAGGGTTTCATATATATGCCTACCTATATGTCAAGGAAACATTTATTCACATCATAATAATTGATGGAATGGTTTTAGAGATTATCCTTTTAACGAATTGGAAACATAATTCAAATGATTTTTTTTGGTTTTACCATAAATTGGTAAATCTATATAATTATGATCCTAAAATTTGTGTAAAATATGATATTAAATGGGTAGAGTATTAAATATGAGAAGAAAAAAGAAGGGTGATATAAAACCATACCTAGAACCGCCTTCATTCTCCTCCCTTGGTAGACCACACAGAATGATGGATGGGAAGAAGACCCCCGCCTTACATAAGTGTTTAATGAATGGGGGACATAGGTGTTTCCCACTTTTAACATATGTTATATAACATTAATAATAAAAATAATAAGTGTGACATATTGTAATTATAATTAATCACTTAATTTTATAATGATCTAAACACACCTACAAATGTCTCATTTATCCAAAATTTTAATAATAAAATGAAAACACCATAGTTAACATATAAATACAATTTTACATAATTTTATATTAATAATTATAATATTAATATTAATATTTACTATATTTATGAAGTATAAGGAGAAATAAAAAATAGAAAAGCACATATTTATCCCTCAAGAATATAAAGTAATGTAGACCAAAGATCATAAGAACAATTCAAATACTATAACATAACATGATAAACAAAATAATATCATTATAATATTTTATAAATGAATTATAAGGATTATTGAGTGATTAGGAAATAATGAACTAAATTCAATATCAACTAATATTCATTTATAGTTATCTGTAGAAGTTACCCAAATCGTACTCTAACTATGGGGAACATGATGTCTCCTCCAAATAGTGAACATTTTATTCACATGTTATCCCCTGGATGAGTGGATCCTCTTCAATTTATTTATTATGAAGTGATAATTAAATATATTATTTATTTATTATAGTTTTTTATTTTTTTTCTATATTTATTATTAAATTATCTCACATTTAATCTTGAAGTGATTTCCTATGTAAGAAAGCTTATATATTTATACGAAAATAGAAATATATATCTGTACATTGAAAGAAACTCTAATTTCATGGATTTAAAAAAAAATTGAAGTTAAAATAATTATATATACCATATAGAATAATCTTGGACAAAATAGTATGTTGTGAAACATGAATAAATACACAAAAATTACACATTACAAAAAATCAATAAAATATATTGTGTATTAATATTTTTTTATAAAGAATGAAAATTATTTATCAGAATATATTTATAATGTAATTAATTTTCACAATGGAAACATATTATTAATTATATATAATGTTGGAAGAATCCAAAAGATAAAAAAATTGGAAAAGAATGATAAATTTTTATTAGATTTATGTGGATTTTTTTCACTGATGTATTATAATAATGTTCTTCTATATGTTATGTTCAGATTGATTATAATGTTGGGTCTATGAGTATTTAACAATCCCAATCAATAAATTTTGATATAATAAGTAAATTTTATAGATGTTGAAGTAAAATACATTCAACGATTGAATGATTCCTGGTAAATTGTCAATCCATGTGTATAATTGATTATCTATTGTAAACATTAGTAAATAATTTTTTCAAAAATTTCTTATTTGTATTAATATCCATGATATACTTATTAAATGATTAAAAGTTGATTATGTTGAATTATTTTTATAAATATTTTTAGTTCAAAAATTATAAATATTTTCTTGAAGCTAATTTTGTGAAAAATAAAATATATACAATGGTTAATATTCTAGCATATAAATTTTGGTATTTACTAATAATATCTTGAGAATGAAATTATACAATGATTATGAGGAATTAAACATGATGAATATTAAAATATATATTTAAAAAGTAAATATCCATCATAATCATAATTGTTTTATACATTGTGATCATAATACCAACTAGATTTATGACATAATTTTAAAAAGATTCATAATACTAGGATCCACTTTAATGAGTGACCGATATCCTATAAATATTCTAAATATATCTATATAAATCTATTTTTTTAATTTTTTGTATGTATTACATGGTGATATAATTTTAATTGGATGATGTTTTTTCTCAAAAAAATAAATTATGAATTGGTCATAAATTCATAAAAGGCACATGCCTTTAATTAGTTCTTCCTCAATGGGAATATAAAAGTTCTGTGATGATAGTTATTCCATGATAAAAATGTAGGTACCAATATTTTTTTACACCGCATTGAAATCTAGATTGATTTTGTGTATATCATACCTCTTGTATGGTAAGTATATAACTACCCTAAACCCACACTCTTGAATTTGGTGTGAAAAACAAAAGCATTTCATTTTTGTCATTAATACTATTAAAGGTGAAACTATTTTTTTCATATAAACATACAACATCAAAAAAGAATATATTGGATCCCATACAATGCCATGAAACCTTTATGTTTAGAGTTTTAGATATTTAGTAAAGACTCTTGATAGTAAGGGCTTGAAAACAAATAGTTCATAAAGATGAACATAATCTCCCGCTATACCGAACATTTAATTCTCCATAGTAGGTCATCATCAACATATATATATTTATATATAATCCATCTAGGAATAATTCATTTAAAATAATTATTGTTAACTTGGGGAAAAGGAAACATAATAACGATCATCTCAAATACTCAGTAAGGGTAAACATAATAATTAAGTATTTATTGTGATCAATGAGGATAAGATTATAATAATGTTATGCTAACATTATCAACATTCAAGTCTATAAGATAATAATATTATTACCCATAAATACATGGATCATAAAATATTAAAACATTCCATAAGGATTTCATAAAGGAAAGAGTCACCAGAATAAACAATATTGAGCTTTGTGATTTCAATATTGATCAAAGTAATCATTTATAACAATATAAGAAAATAAATAAAATTTATTATTATCTTGGAACAATATCCTCATATCACATAAAACAAATGGAATAATCATTATGGTAAAAATCCATCTTTTGAGTACACAATTCATTAGAGGACTATCAAGAACCAAGCCATCATTATTTCATCACAGAACCTCCCATCATTGGTATATAATGTTACCAACCATCATTGAAAAATAATTTAACCAAAATTTTTTGTTCAAAATAGAACCACCCATCATTGGTTAATAATTGAACCAATCATCATTATAAACAATTTCCATGAACCATATTGTGATTAATGAACATAAAGAATTCATTTAATCAAAAAACATTGAAAAAACCTTATTATTTTCAGATCATGATTATACCATGTAAAGGAAATGATTTCAATAAAAATATCTTTCAAACATGAAAAACACATGGAAAACAAAGAGGTTATATAAAAATCTCTTTTAAATATGATTAAATCATGGAACAGAAATGGGTTCCATGAGAATTACTTTGAAAAAATATTAACCCGACGTATGTATGAAAAGGGATCGCATAATTAAAAAATATCCAAATTAAATCAAAATTAAAAACAATAGTTGTTGATGATGATGAATAAAAAACTATTAAAATATCATAAAAACATTTTTTTATGAAAATTAGTGTTTCATTTTGAAAATAAAAAATAAAAACAAATATTTCACAAATAGTTTCGAAAATCCATTCCATTGACAATAGCTGTGTAATAATACAAAGGATTATTTAAAACAAATAATGTTCAGGGTTGTGGGGACATCCATTGATGATGTAAATGTTAAAAATAATCATTCGTTTCAATCCTTTTTAATGTGACTTAAAAGTGACAAATTTAGAAAATGTTACGAAATTTCCTTTCTAAACCCACTAAAAACAATTTCAATGATCATGTAAAATTACTTAAAGACATATTTTATGTTAAAAATGAACATATTTTGAGATATTTTCCAAGAAATTGATATTTAAGAGAAATATAATCGTTCTAAAATAAATTACAACATCACTATCACATAAAAATTAAATTTTTGATATTAAATTAATCAATAAGAGAGTAAATGTAAATAAAAATGATAACAACTTAAAAAAAGTGTAGGAGAAAGATATATGGATAAGGAAAAAATATAATAATAATTCATTTAAAATATATTTAAACATAATATATCTCAAAAGGAAAAAAAATTCATCATAATGACTTTTCCACTTCGGTAACTCTTCAAGCATAATCCGCATTAAAGAATAACAAAAAATGATACTTTAAATATCAATAAAAAAATAAATTTAATGACATAACATGTAAATTTTAATTATATACACATCACCAATGAATATAGGTTCATATGATAAATGTATTCCTAAAATTAAGAAAATTAGAGTTGAATAAAATTTTCAAAACTCATAAAATTAAAATTGATAATTAATCTATGAATTGATTATTTGTATCAAATATAAATCCATATAAAATAAGTGTATATTAAATAAAAAATAATAAAAAATAATTACAATAATAATATTAGAATATAAAATAAAATGATGAAGTAAAATTACCCAAGGAATTTAAATTGAGTTCTAAAATCATTTACCATTTGGTAACATGAATTTAAAATCCCCTTGGATGAAAAAATTAAAAATGGAACCAAAAATAACATGTTGTATGCAGGATTCATGTTTTTTAGTCCCCATGTTATAGAATTAGTTAATAAAGAGGGTGAATAGTCCTTTTATTTATTATTAAAAAATATAATTAGTCATAGTTATAACAACATTAAAAGGTTCATGGGAAATAAAATAGTTAAGATAGGATGTTTTTATAGTGGTTTAAATCACCAAGATCCTATTGCCATATTTAATCTCTTATACTCTTAGTATATACTTAAATGAACTAAATCCTTACTTTTTAATATTATATATTAGTTGATTACATAAAAATAAAAATGAACTTTTTTTACACCTGGTAGTATAACACCTAACTTTTCAAAGAGTCACAACTTACCTTCCTTTTCTATTGGAGGAAAAACATGACCATCCTTTTCTCTAGGAGGAACAACCCAACATTATTTTTATATGGGAGGAATAACCCAAAAAAATATTTAGAAGGGAAAATCCATAGATAAGAAATATTGAGAGAAAATTAGTAACGAAAAATATTACAATTGACACATAATAAAAAATAAATACAACCGTAGTTAAGCAGATAATGTTGAAATTTGTTGCAACTCATGTTCTTTGATCATATCTATTGAGGAGGATGAAGAAAATGAAGATCCTTGGTTTTCACATTAGAAAAATAGAATATTTAGAATATTTTTTTTCAATCTGAATGTAGTAGGAAATGTATTATCGTATCTTTTTGAATTAAATTTTTATAGTGGTTCACGTGTTTTATCCTTGAAGAAAAATATCAAAAAACTAAAGGTAATATCTTTAAAAGAATTTTTGTTTTCAATATATTCATGAAGATTATTACAGATTAATAATAAAATAATAACATTGTTACCTTGTTTTATTGATGAACCAATGTAAAAAAAACACAATCAGACTAATATTTATTCATGAAATATTAAAAGGAATATTTGATATAATAATAATAATAATTTTTTGACAAATCACACTTTAAGAAAACATGAAATTACAATATAATTATGAATATTAATAATAAAGTATAATAATAGAAAAATAGTGCACTACATGTGAAATTATTTCAATGGGAATATGTCACTTAAATAATGTTACAATTACATTATAAACATGGGACATTTTTATTTCAACAATAAATAATAAAAAATTAAATACATCAATTTATTTGAACAAAATTAATTAAAAAAATGAAAAATTTGATCCAAATTATAACTAATGGGGATTCATGACTCGAAATGGAGAACATATAGGTGGGATTAATTACTCACCATTATAAATATCCAATATTGAAAAACCAGATTATAACCTACAACTGCATTTTTTCTAGAAAATAAAATTAATAAAAAAACTAAACACATTTCCATGAATATTAATTAAAAAGGAATTCATGGGAATAATAAAATTAACCAACTATATGATTTATAGTGTTTGTTAAATTACTTACTGTTGGGTTCCAATGGTGTCTCTTTAATGAATATAAACCCAAAATAAAAATATATAACATATAAATAAAACAAACAGATCAATTTTAAAAGAAGATAATAATATAAATTTAACCATAAATAATTTTATGAAATAAAAAAATGATAGTAAATTAAAAATATCAAAGTCAAATATATAGTAGAAAATTAAAAAGGGATGACATGTTTTTTAAAATAATGAATAAACATCCAAGGAAAAGTGTAACAATGAAAACCAGACTATGGGTAAAAATATAACCAACTATTTTTTATCACCATTGGATAAATTTTATTACTATTGAAGTTGAATGATATGTAAATTTACTCACCATTGAGATCTTGGTATTGAGTCAGTGACTCTCCATTAGGTTCCAATGGTGAGTAAAATTACTCACCATTTTAATCTTTGTAATGATGACAAGTTACTAACCATTTGTTTTCACTAATAATGGCAAGTCACTAACCGTTGGTTTTTACCAAAGTAGAAATGTTACTCACTTTTAGTTTTTACTAAAGGTGATTCATCATAGTTGAGATACCAAGTAGAGGACATAATTAATGATTTGATATAGGAAGAGGAAAATAGAATCAGAAGAAATTTTGAAGAAGAAGAAGCAGATACATGAGATAAGGAAATCGTAATCCAAAAAATATAACACAGCATGAAATAGTCAAAGAAGTAGAATAAATATGAATAAAAGAAGAGATAAATCTTGGTTGAGGTAATTAATATATTTAAGAACATGTATTCTCTTAACGTTTAACGGGAACATGAAGAATATGATGAGGTTGAAGCTTTTATAAGCTCAAAATAAAAATAAAAAGGAATGAATTGAGATAAGTGTGCTAAATTTGAAAGAAGAATATATATTAAGAATAAGTGATGATTAAAATAGGGATGTTGGAGAAAATATATCATTTCCCATATGTTGTAGAATATGTCGAGTAGGTGAAGAATAATTTTCATGGGAGAGGAAAAAAATTTTGAGATTATAAAATGATCACACGAGATAGGAGGAAGGCTTATAGAAGTGATCAGAGTGTTTGAATTAATCAAGTGGATATCTAATGGTTGAGATTCAATCGTAGCAGAAAATGTTACTCCCACATCGAATTTAATCCATGGTGGGAAATTCAATATAAACCAATGTGTCTGGTAGACCATCTAGAACAAAAACACAGTACATAGACAATCAAGATATGATCTATGTGGGTGACTTAAGACCAAACTATGTGGGTTCACCCTTAGTCCATATACAAAAGCATGCATGATTAACGTGTGTACTATGAAATATTGAAATGAAGATCTGTGCATGCCTCTAGTGTTGGACATCCCATGAGGGTTGACCTCAGGGTCCCTTTAAAAACATTTTCGGTTTACATAGGGTTCTAGAACACAAAAATATATTTAAAATATAATAAAAATAAAATAATAATTTATATAAGATAAATAATCAAAGATCAAAATAAAAACATTAAATCAAGTTATAAACATATTTTTTTATAAAATAAAAATAAATGAAATGTTAAGAATTGTAATTTATAAAAACAAGAATACGTTTAATATAGTAAATACCAAGAAACAAAAAATCTCCCATTTTTGTAAATTTAAAAAGAAAATATTTTTTATTTTTTTTCAATAATTTAATATAAATTTTTTAAATATTCATACAATTTTTGCACCTTTTTAAAATTTAACAAAAAGTAAAATGTGAAAATTGTAAAATTTATTTAGATAAAATATAAAAATACGTTTTTTATTGTTTAATTATGAAATTTTTAATCCACATGAACTAATTACCATTTAATCATAATATAAAATGTTATTGAGATTTTGAAATATTAAAAAATTAATAAATAAATGTAGTGTTTAAATAGAATGTGTTATTTAATAAAAAGTAATCTGACCGTAACAATGAGCATTCAATTATAGAAGACACAAAGAAAAAAATATTGAAATTTTTTATCAAAACAAAAATTATACATAGAAAAGGTTAATCTTCCCTAATACCTAATAAAAAATCATACATTTGTTTATACAATGGATACACCCCTTTAAATTGAAAATAAACCACAATAAAAGTAAAAGAGAACAATAAGAAGAATTTGAAGAATGTTATTTTAGAGAAAAATTATTAATGAGAGATATCTAATTACAATTAAATAAGAGTGATTAGTATTTAGTAAGATATTTAAATTAAATTGAAAAGTTATTCTTTTTAAATGTTATGTTTAAACTCAAGGAAAGAAAAAAGAATTGTTGCATTCAATTAAGAACTAAATTTCATGGAAAGATTAGATAAAGCAAAATATAACTAAATGAAATAAATAGTTTCTTTTCATTGAAGGATACAAAATATCAAACTCTCATGAGTTGAAGAATAGAAATATTATATTTTAAAATAGATCTATAAAAAAATGTTATTATATTAAATAAATAAATTTAAAATAAATTTATTATTTCATTCAATTTAGGATTAAAAATATATTCAACCAAGATTTATGAAATTCTAAAATACAAAGAAATATATATATATTTATATAAATGTGTTAATGATACAAGCAAATTAGTTGGTGAAAAAACACTTCAAATAGAATAATGGGTTTTATGTTTTCATAAAATATTTGTGAAATATTTATTTAAAACTAAAATAACAATATATTAATTTAAATAACAAAAATGGTGTAAATCCTTATAAATTCATTAATATTAAAATAAATGTAGAATAATACTATTAAATATTTTTATATAAAAATAAAAATATATTCATCATATTTTAAATAGATGTTTTAAATATGTAAACTATAACCATTTTATATGATATTGAAACATAGATAAAAATAAAAGCACATTCCTTGTATTATAAATAAAATGATTTTATAAAAAAGAAATTAGATATATTTTATACCAGCATATCATTTTATATTAGAAGATATTATGCATGATGGTTAAAAATAAACTTATCTAGATATGGTGACCATCATCAGTTCAATATGATTTAAAATATCCTTTTGGGTCCCCTGTTTTCCATATACTATGTGATATTAGAACACTTCAGGGATGATTCCATCAAAATAAATCAAGAAGATGGTTATTTTGGTACCCGAAAAAGTTTACATCTATCTTGACTAGTAGAGTATGATTTAGGTATCCATAAGTATTTGATTCATTTATTTTTGGGTAATATAAAATACAAATCATTAAAAATTTAAGTGCTAGTATGGATTAAAGACTGTATATTTTATTGAATTTTCATTTTCATTATTCCATTTCACGTTAAAATTAAAGTATGTATTTTCTGAAATATTTACATTTATATTTTTTAAAAAAATATTTCAATTCATTTTAGGAAATAGGTTATTAGTAAACCAACCATTTCTATCATAATTTTTTTGTATATAGCCATTATTCGATCAGATTTATCTTGGACTTGGACAAAAATAGATAATATTTCCTTTAGACTAGTAATTTATTATTATGTTTTTCATTTTCATTTTGAATAAATTCCATGTCATCATAAGAATTTACATTTGAAAATGATATATAAATTTTTAGTTTATTATTTTCTTATTTAAAAATATTTTATTCCATTCAATTTCAACTAAATCATCATCGTTAAATTTAAATCTTCTGTGTAAATTTGAATTATTTTTTGATGGGAAATATTTTATTTTTATATTCTAATATTTATCAGGGATTACTTCCGAATAGAAATACAATTTCCATTCTATATTACTTAAAACAGAATCATTCAGTGTTTTTATTTTCAACATTAATATTCTTATTTTATATTTTTAGTTCCCTATATAGTTCATCCATGCTAAATTTTTCGATTTTAAAATTTTCATTTTGACCAATTATTTCTTTAACTTGATTTTCATTAGCAGTTTCATATAGTGAAATATAACTAAATTCATAGTGTACCTAAATTATATTAGCAGCCATCAAAAAAATATATAAATATTCTTTTTCACTAAAAAAACCTTCATCACTTGAGGCTGACTATTCTGTTCAAATATATCCACCATGATATTAAAAAAAATTCCTTCTTTTATTTCTTGTCATGTACTTCTTGTTTTAATTTTGTAAAGTCTGATATTAAGGTCCCCCTTTTCCTATATTCATAAAATATTAATTCTGAAGCATTATATTTACTAGTTTTACCTCTTTTACAAACTATCCTGTCATCTGTTATAAAATATATTATAGGACAATTCTTAAATACACTCTTACACTTCATGTACTTGTACACACCTTTGGGGAAATGTTCAACATCATCTATTTCACTTTATTGTAACATATATTCTTAATAATTAACAATATAATTTATATTAGATTTAGATATTATATATTTCCTTTAATCATTATCATTAATATTTCCATTCCACTTTTCCAACTCAAATTGATGTATTTATCCAATAAAATAATCAATATAATATTAATGGAAATCCTTACCTTCATCAATAGAAACTTAATTTGAATGTCATGTATTGGTTTGAGATTGAATTAGTCTTCCTACAAGAGATTCATTTTTCATAGTCTCTTAGAGAGGATTTTTTTTTTCAATTTTGGAAAATCTTTTTTATATCTCAAAAATTATTTATTTATCATTATTCTTGATTTCTTTAAATTCAGATATATGTATACCTATCTTAGTTTTCTACAACTTATTAGTAATTTGATGAGTTATTTTTATTGTTCTTTAAAGGTTATAAATAGATTTATAAGATGAAATATGGATATAAGTAATTATATTTAAAGATTAGTACTATTATTTCATAACTTTGTAATTTATAAATCTTTTATCATAATTATTACCAATAATAGTTTCTATTTAATCATTAGGAAATATATATGGTTTTGACATTATTGGACAATAATCAAGACATAATATTTTATGAAATACCACCATTATGTATTTATAGTAGGTATAGTCACATCTATTAATGTGACATGGTTTGATGTAATTCAGCATCTCAAAATACAAATTATCCGTAATAAAATTTGGTATCTTTTTCTTAGACTTTAAAATCTTGTATAATGGTATGTTCATAAATATATAATGAAACAATTAAAACCATATATTAAAAAGTAATCATGCTCTGGTATCAATCGTTATGTACCTTGGTATGTTATTAGTGACCAGTGGGGGTTGAATATTCATTTTCCTTTTATTATTAAAATTTTTAATTTATCATATTTTTAAGATTAAAAAAAGTTGAAGTGAAAATAAAACCATTAACAAGGGATGATATTATAAATGATAGGTTCACCATTATCCTAGTCCTCTATTCAATCACCTCTAATCCTTTATTTTATTGGTTTCAACTAAATCTTTACTTTTTAATGTGAGTGATAACATGATTACATATAAATACAAATATTCATTTTTTACACCTGGTGGTATAGCACCTGACTTTTGATGGATTCCGAACATACATTACTTTTTGGGGGGAGGAACTACTCGACCATCATTTCGTCGAAGTGGAACTGTCCATAATTCCTTTTAGATGGGAGAAATAACCCAATGATAGCCTTTTGAAGGTAAAATCATTAACAAGGACTTTAGGTAACAAATAGGTAATGGAAAAAATTACAAAAATAGAAGCAATAGAAAAAAATACAATAGTAGTTGAGCAGATTATATATGAATTCATTATAGGTATTATTTAGTGATCACATCAGCCAAGGAAGATGAAGGTGATAATGATCCACGGTGATCACAAAAAAAGAGAAATTAGTTTGATAAGTTTATTGATCAATCTGAGAGTAGTAGGAAATGTATTATCGTATCACTGTCGAATGATTCATCTGCACTAGTTTATTCATTTTATCAGTCAATAAAACCCTTAAAACATTAAAACTAATATCTATAGGAGCATGTCTGTGTCCAATTTCTGAATAGCACTTGTTATTTTTTAATATTAAAATAAAATAATCTTTAGAATATTTTTTTGAGTCCAGGGTGAAAAAAAGAAACAATCGAAGTAATATTTATTAATTAAATATTCATACAAATATTTATTATATCATATAAGAATGAAAATTGAAATTTAATTAAAATAAAAATATAGTTCTTTATATTAATCATTAATGATAATGTTAAAATAAAAGAGAATATCATGATAAATATTGTTCTAGGTCAATTATATCTAAATAAATGTTACAATTATTTTATAAACATGGTTCATTTATATTTGAACAAAAAATATTAAAACATTTAATAAACAAATTATTTCAACAACATTAAATAATAAAATAAAATCTAATTTTAGAAACAAATTTTAATTAATGGTGTGTCAAGACTCAAAATTGTGAAAAGAGAACGATGTGGTATTACTTACCTTTGGAAATTTCTAATGGTGAAAAATCAGATTATTACATATTGTTACCTTTTTACACAGAAATATAATGAATTTAAAAAAATCCACAAATATTAAAAAAATGGGCTTCATGAGAATAATAAAAACACACCTAACATTGGATTTCAAATTGTGGGTAAATTACCCATTGTTGGGTTATAAATATGGATCTTTAAAGAACATATTCCCAAAACAAAAAATAGAAAACAAATGAAAGAAAAAAAAACAGATCAATTTTCAATTTAGTATGTTATAATAAAATAAAAAATAAATAATTATATAAAAGAAAACATTGATAATAAAAAACATCAAATAGAAAGCTATGGTGGAAAATAAAAAAAAGGGCATTTTAGGGAAATGAAGATGACACAGGAAATGAAAAAGAGTTGTAAAGAATAACGAACTATAGGAAAAATATAAACAATTATTTATGATCACTATTGTATAAATTTATCTACCTTGGTAGTATAGTAGTGATTAAATTTACAAACCATTGATTTCATAGTGGCGATTTAGTGACTCGCTGTCATGTTCTAAGAGTGTGTAAAATTATTGACCATTGGAATCTCTCCAATATTGAAAAGTTATTTTCCATTTTTTTAGCAATATTGACGCATCACATATGATAAACCATGCATAAGAATCAAATGAAATATTTTAAAATGGTTGAGACAAAGGTAATCAGAATTAATCTTGAATAAGAAGAAGGAAATATAGGATGTAAAGAACTATATGACCAAATAATGTAACCCATGATGAAATAGTTTAAGCGCGTGCTTGGGGAGAATAAAACTGGAGATCAATCTTGGTAGAGGGAATTAATGTGTCAAGGAACCCTTGTTTTATGAGAGTTCAAGGGTATCTCAAAGAAGATGATGAGGTTGAACAACTTATAAGATTGAAAGAGAATGAAAAATAAAATAACAAAGATCATGGTGATAAATCACAAAGCTGAAGAATCATTAAAAAGTAGTGGTGACAAAAAGAGGGACGTCAAAGAGTAGATAACACCATACTGTCTTCTCTAGAAAAAGTCATGTGAATAAATAATATGTTTTTAAAGAGAGGAAAACTAATATTTGAGTTAAAAAAAAGTCACACAGGAGAGATGTACTGCTTGGAGAAGTGATCAGAAATCTCCGAGAAATCATGTTTAGATTTGATAGCCTATATTCAATCCTAGAGGAAAATTTACATCTCACATGGAATTGAAACCCTGATGTAGAACTGGTATATAAGAAAAACCATTATGTAGAAAATACATAACAAGAAAACACACATACACTCAAAATAAGAGAACCACCAATGGATTTTTAAATACCATTAACATTCATTAAGTAATCATAAAATACATTATTGGGATTTATGTAAAACAAAGAACACAAATCAGTTATCTATATGGAATTTGTCTTATAAAAATAATGGTGAGATGAGAAACCATTACCTCAAGTATAGATATTTATTATATATTATTTAACTCCTGTATAATAGTTTTGTGTAAATTATTTTATTTTTTAAGATACATTTCCAAGATTAATACCCTATAATTATGTTATTTACTATATTGGAACAAACCTTCTTGGTCCATGACACTGTAAAATTCTAGTGTTTGTGATGTCGTGGACACCATAGGCGAGTTTGGAGGGTGTGGGTGTCAGTGACATGGTGTAACCGTGGTTTCACATGTCGGTGCAACCGATCTGTGTCTCCAATATGTGTCGCACTAAAATGGTTCCACCATGGAGTGTCGATGTTCTTTCCATAGTTTTACCGTAACGTCTAATTCATGTTTTATTTTATATTTTTGAAAATATTTTAATACAATTTTAGGATGGTAAAGCATATATTAAGTCCCATAAGTGTTGGGAGACCCATTAATTACCAAAATATGTGGCCTTTTAATTTTTTCCACATCCTTTTCCATGGTCCGAGTTCCACCCCTTTTATGTGTTTTATCGGTTTAAATGTAATGTATTAACTATTTTTTTTAGATGGTCTATCACACTATCTCCAATATAGTAATTAAATCTAAACTAATTATTTTCATTGCAACCACACAACTGTGTAGACAAACCACAATCTAGTTTTTAAGCACATTAGATTACACATCCCGTAACTCTAGGATTGTGTCTTTATCACACTGAGATATTATTCTTCATTAGTCCCTTTCCTTTTCCATGGTTCACTTGGAGTCCCTATTTTGGAGATGAGTCATGACTACATCAGATCCCTCTAGTTCTATTCATTGTGGAGTTTCTGACGCCTAACCACAGTTCTAGGGGAAAAGAGGAAACATCGATCCTTGGTCATCCATGTTGGGGTTCTTCCTTCATCTATATTTACTCTGAAACATGTAGTGTGGGTATGATTATGTTCCATAGGGACATAGACGAGACTGACATTAACAAAGATAATAAACAAAATTTCAATAAATTAATCGGTGGGAAACGATGATGATGTTTTTTTACATTAACTTTGTTTTAATGAAGTGAATTTATTGGATCATGTATACGGAAAATTGTGGTTGTTGTTGGTCCTTTCTTGCACACAAATGATGCTCTGTTTTCTGGGCAATACTATGATTGAATGGCTATAACATGGAAACTGTTTAATCATGTAAGCATTGTTGATTAAATGGATGCTTGATGAATAATAATCCTTGGGTTATCACCCTGGTAAACTAAACATTAAGCAAGAACATAATGAATGATGTTAGATAAATATGTTAACTCTCTTTCTTTTTTCTGGTGATATGGATGGTTTTTCTGTTAATTTTTTTCAGGGAGAGGTAGAGGGAAATGGCATATCTTGTTGAGAGGTTGTTAGTTTTTGAATATAAGTCCATGGGAAGCCGTTGGTGAGTGTTTTGGGACCAGTATGTTAGGGATTGGTTTGGTTCTAGTACAAAAAGGAATCTCTCAGATCCATTTTTATATTGTTAATTATAGGAAAACTAAGAGTAAATGCATAAATGATTGATTTTATTTTTCATTTATTTTTTGTCTTGACTTATGGTTATGCCTATTAGTTTTTTGGTAGTGAAATAATATTTAAACGGAATCACTTGATCATGATAACAATAATGGGTACAACACGAATTTGATTTCCAAAAAAGGGATGTGTTCTTGTGTTGGTTGTTGTATACTTTTTCCAGTTGGAGTTGCAATAAGAGAGTGTGTGTGTGGAATGGTTGTCATTTCTCAGAACAATATTTTGGGATGAGTTCTTGTTTACCTATATGTATAAAATTCAGTTCTTCTGTTTCTTATACTCACCCAACCCATGTTGATCACTTCATGCCGAACACCCCCATTTCATGGGTGGTGTTTTTTTTCAACATTCATATGAGTGGATGGTTATTATCAGCATTATGATCCCTCTCTTAGTTATATCAAGACTCTTCCGAAAAAATTGAAGGACTTTGGTTCATTATGGTCAAAGAATATTTGGGCATGGTGTGTTGTGGTGGTTGTCCCAACTGTGTGTGGGCAGGTTCGTTTCCCAAGTGTCTTCAGGATGAGGCCCTGGTGTATTCAGGTGTGGCAGTGGTTGATCTAGATTATGTGTCTTTGGGTGTGGTAGTGTTTATTCTGGCCTAGGTGACTTCGAGTGTGTTAGTGGTTATTCTAGCCCATGGGTCTTTGGACATGGTGGTAGTTGTTGTGGCCCCGGTGTCTACGAGCATGGTAATGTGTGGTTGTGGTGGCCCATGTGTTTTCGAGTGGCAAAGATGTGTGATTGGGATGGCTCCAAGGGTTGTTGTTTGGGTAGAAGTTGGATTATAATGGGATCTGTTGGCGTGGTATGATGTGTATGATGTTCTAAATAACCATTGGGAATACGGTTCGGGTTACACAAATATCAATGTGATATTACTATTATTTTACCTGACTGGCATTATTTGGAAATCATTTTCTTGGTGAGGCTGGGTGGATAATAATCCTTGATAGGTGTTTTGGTTATCTTTATTTTCTCCCGAGGAATTAGAATGCCTCCACACATGTGCGTGAGATCTTTTAGATTCCCAACTGAGTATAATTGTATACTCACCATACACATATAAAACTATATTCAGGATTCTATGAGGACATTAAAGGTCATGCCGAACCTTACTAGCTCAGAACTGGGATAATTTTCATTGCTTCTTTTTATTATTTTGGTACATTCTTTTTAAGTTTCTTGTTCTTTGTAACACTTTATTTTTAAAATTCATGTGGAAATGGTTTTTTGGATATACTTGTACTTTGATTTTTTGGAGTTATTTAGGATTTATCATCTTATCTCTCTTTAATTTTCTATAAAAACGGAATTTACTTCAATATAACATGAGATACTATACACTTAGTGTTAGTCCCCACTCAATGTCCAATTGATGGTGGGACACATGGGTCATTATATCTCCTTCAAAATGAATAAGGAAGGGTTTGTAAATTTGATGCCCTTCCCTCATATTGGAGAAGGAGGGTCATGATATAATGCTGTCATAGGCTGATGGTCGAGAGATATGATAGAGTTTGGGGTTAGGAATAGTTAGGATCGAATGGGATGGATGTAAAAGTGTAAGAAAACATTTGTTTGAGAAATAGTCTGGGAAATACCTGCTAGAAAATGGGGTTTTATGTCCCCCCATGATCTATTGTAAGGCCTCTGGAATTACTGAACGAAAACCTGAGGCTACACTGATTACCGAGTAGAGACCCTAGGAAAGGTACATGCATCATAATGACTTTTTTTCTTTTGTGTCTTTGGAATTTAAAATATATCAAAATTTAAAATGAAATATGAAGGAAATATTCTACACTACTCGGGCTTTGGAATTATTTATTTCAATTATATCTATAGCACAAGGACGACGTCCATGAGTAGTACGAGAAGTTGATCCACAATTGGATGATCTAGTCGATCATAAAGGGATTGAACAAGAGAAAGAGGATGAAAAGTGGTATAAGACTCTATGTTTCTTCATGTGGTAGACCCTCAAAATGTATGAGGGTAATGTTTCATATTTGGAGAGTGTGGGTAGGCTTGAGGATCTAGAAATCACCTTTACCTTGGTTCATGATCTAAGGGATTATTGGTATCTGTTGGTAGTTATCTTGACGAGGGGAGAATCATGTTAGTGGAAGACGCTCTACCTTAGAGAGAGAATGGAAACTAAGTTTTTGTGGACTGACTATTATAGGGAGTTCCATGAATAATTCCTTTCTACAAAAATAAAGGCCTAAATGAAGCAAGAGTTGCTCTCCCTCCAGCAAGGGAGTATGTCGGTAAGTGGGTTGGGGATCAAGTTCAAGGATGACATATATTTCTCTCCATACCTCTTCCCAGATGAGGATTCATAGACAAGATGTTTAGAGGAGGTGCTCTGACCTTCTCTTCCGTTTAATGTCTGTAATGACCCAAACATTTACTAATTAAAATTCATCTTGATATGATTAAATGTTTTTCTTTATGAAATGGTTATGTAAAAAATATGTACTTATTTTGTATTATATTTTTGTATTTTAAAATACCATTAGGTAATGATACTGTTGCTAATATTTTCATTGAACCGTTATCACATGGTTAGTATAAATATAGGGCTTTAAAACATCCAATTTACTCAGACAAAGGATGTGATTGCCTCATCTAGTATATTTTCTCCATATGAAGCTCATTTGTCAGATTTCAGAAAAGAGGTGGTGTCACTGGGCTTCTCTGTTGACCATGCCCAAGCCAAGCTTCAACATGTTAATCTTGAATATAACTTCCTATGAGAAAAGTATAAGTTAGTAGAGATTACCAACCAAGCGATGTTATCCAAGCCACCCCAAGAGTCTTTCATCATCACACACCTAGCCTTTAGGTCCTATGCAGGTGTTATAAGGGTTTATGTAACAATACCATAGAACTATGATTATGTCTTTTATTTTTTGTGTAGAATAAATAATAAACATTCATTTTATTATTGTTACATTGTACATTGTTTTTAAAGAACAAATAGTATTTTTAGTTAATATTAAATTATAAAATCTATTTTAAATGAATTAATGTTTTATTAATTAAATAATGTTTTAATAAAATATTATTACTAAATTAATATTTATTAAATATAAATGATAATAAAATTTTTTTAGGAATACACTTGTAATTTTTATTAAGGCTTGAAATTTGTTTTTTTGTCAAAACCCATGATTTTTTTGATAAATATCAATTTTTATTTTAAAAGTAGAAATTTACATATTTAGAAAATTATTTATAACAAATGAATATTATTTTTGGAATCATGATGTCAAAATTATCCAATGGAGAAATTTTCATAATTATTCGAAACTGTTGAATTTTTGGGTAAAAATAAAATACAGTTTAAATATATAATGTGTTTTATGAAATCATAAGGACAAAATAGTGATGTAATAAAATAAAATAAATGGGGTGTTCGGCCAATGTTTTTATTACCTATAAATTTATGCAATTCTTGGGTTTTTTGATTTATTTTACAAAGCTTTAGTGGACCATCCAAGAGTTATAATACATTTTATATTTTTATAATTATTTCCTAATGAGTGTAACTCACATCCACATAAGAACGCCTAATATTTTAAAAATATTGGACATTGAAATTAAAAAATAATTTTTTCAACTACCATTTTGAATAAACCGTGGGCAAAAACCATGGAATGGTTTGACATTTGATTAGTTTAATGTGTAATTTCCAAAACCTAAATAATAACGAAATTCCCTCTCTTTTCCTATATAAACGCACCCATGAACCCACTTACTCTACACTCAAATCCTTTAGAGCTTGATCAAACCATACCCTACTATCTCTATAATTCTTCAAAGGTTCTTCAAGATCCCAAAAAACCTCTCTCAAGCCTCTCCCAAGCCTTTTGGATCACACTTCCATGTTAGGGATTTCTTCCTCTCTCATTTTTGACCACGTTTCATTATGTTGGTGTATCCTTGTATTTTCAATTAAATAAGATGGTGTTTGATTCAGAATATTACCTATATTTATATCTGTATTTTTGAATGATGAGAGACCCCTTTCTCTCTCATTAATGCTTCCTATGTGCACCTGTTAGCATGCCGAAATTCCAATAAGGATTTCTCCCTCTCTCATTTTTTGTCAAAATTTCATTATTTTGTTATACAATTTTTCATTGAATAGAAAATGTTGGGGTATGATTTTTCACCTCCCCCTACTTCCTTACTTATGTTTGAATTATGAGAGACACCATTATATGTCACTGATACCGCACATGTACAACCATTACCATGCCAAATTTGTTTAATGGATTATCTCTTCTCAGTTACATTCAAGAAATTATTTTTTGTTATGCATATAAGATTCAGTAAAATGATGGGACATGTTTATATATGAACCCCATACTATAAATTTTATGTATAAATGATTAGAGAACCCTTTATCTCTCCTCAACCCATTTTATGATTTCAATTTGACATCGTTATGCTTCTGAAGATACACAAAATTTTCATGCCAAAATTATTGTGTAAGTGAATACCATAACCATTTCACTATAAAGGGTATTCAAACTTATGAAAATGTACTTTTTATTTAATGATTACATTTATTTATTCCATATCTCATATTTTTGGAGTAAATTATGATGTTTAAAGAATCCATGTTGTGTGGTCCATGTGGCACACTTATGCATGAATTGAAATGATTAATTACGGTGCACCCAGATAACACTTCAATGCATTTAATAAAGAATAGAATCATGATACATAAACTGAAATGAGGTTTTAAGATTGATAATTTAAGTGAAATGAAGGGTTTAATAATACTTCATGAATATTGATCCTCAGATCATGCTAATATCATGATTAATCCTGTTGACACATTTTCATGTTATGATAATAATGCTATATCATGCATTTATGTTCATGTTTCAATTATGATCCATAGATATTCCTATTGCCTAACATGTACTATATTCTTTATTTAACACCTTTTTTCCCTTACTAAGGTTTATAGATCACCCTTTTCACATGTATGTCTGCAGGTTATCCTATGCAACGATAAGTACAAGGGAATGATGTGGTCATGTAACATATGTTTTCAATAAATATGTTGTGTTTTATGTTTTAATTCATTATTTAACATTCCTAATTTTCTGAGACACAAGATCTACTGATCATCAGAGTTGACATAAGTGTATTTTCATGTAATAAATCATGGTTAATTGTGTTGTAAAGATGAAATTTTTTATAGTTGGTATCAGAGGAAAAGTTTTGTTATTTTTTGGGATTAGGATTAGAAACCCTAGTCAAAGCCATAGGGATAAGAGTATGTATAATTATAACATTATATTTTTAGTATTGAGTTAGTGGTTTATCAATAAAATACATCCCTCTCTAAAAATGAGCAGGTAGAGGCGGATTTAGCATAGACTTTCTATGGGTAAAACCCAAAAACACTACATTGAGCTAGACTCGAACATGAAATGGTCCATGATAACGGGCCTTACTGAACTCATGGATACGAAACTCCCAGGGGATACACTTTGGTAAATTATATGCTTATTATGAACCATTATTAATGGATTTTAAAAAATTCCCCTATGAATATATTTTGGGAATTATATCATGGATAACAATGATAATTTTATGAAATAAATGTAATTTATAAGTTTTACGTTTATGTCTTTGGATTCCCCATTATTTTTTACACAATAATTTACTTGTTATTCCATTTAATGTCTAGTAATAGGATGTCTTGGGCTAACAACTGATGTGAAGATCAATGTAATGACTGTTCTAATGAGATGACCAATCCGATGAGTGCGGGAATCACAAAAATTTTCATGATAATCTCTCAGTTAAAACAAGTTTTGTATAGAAAAATGGGTCATGCAGAATGATCAACCCCACCCTCCAAGAAATAACAGTTCTCAATTGAGATCATTATGAGAAAAAGGCCTCTTACTATTAATGATTTATATAATCCCTCAATCGCCAAACAATGGAACTTCTCCATTGAAAATATCTTCTCCACCCTTCAATGTTCTGAACGAGAGAAGGTTACTCTTGCTACTTATTGTATAGAGGGTGAAGCTGATCAATGGTGGTAACTGATCAAAAATATGAAGCTGGAGGAGGAGATTGATGCATTGGAATGGAAGGATTTATAGAAACTGTTTTTTAACAAATATTTTCCTTGTACCCTATGACTTATGATGGAAAGGGACTTCATTTAACTCAAGTACATAGATGATGAATCCATCAGAGCGTATGTGGAAAATATCAGATGGTTTTAATGATATTCTACCAGTTTTGTCATTACCTCGGAATGGAAGGTTCACTGCTTCTTTGGCGGGGTAAAACCTAGCCTACAAAAAGACTTACCAGTACATGATTTCAACATCTATGTGGAAATTGTCCAATGTTCCATAAAATTTAGAATCGAGATCCAAAAATATCAGGGGTATCATGGGGATATGAAGCGTAAGGTTTAATTTTATTCTGGTGGTCTGATGGATAAATTCAATAGTGCATAAAAAATTCAGCACCCCACATTCCAAAGGTGGAGAAAAGAGCATCCCAGAAATTGCCTGAAGGGGATGAGTAAATTATTTAGGTGTGGAAGAGAAGGGAACCTGGCCACTAACTTATGACATGAAATAAATGTGGCTAAGATTGAGGAGAGTAACGCTCTGTTCGACCCTCAATGCACTTTTAATTGCTTCAAATGCGACTAATCCAAGAACTATGCAAACCATTTCCCTATGTCAATGGTTTTCAGAGGCATCTAACAACCTTCCATGCAACAAGGGAGATATTTTTCAATCAGTACCACCGAAGGGAACCCCAAAAATGAAGTGGTGATAGATAGGCTAGTTAGTCATTCAATAATATAGAACATACGTTTTTATTTTGGTTCTACGCATTCTTTAATTTTTTATAGGTTTAGTATAACAATCCCAACACCATCGCAAATCATGCAAGTAAACATATCAGTGAGAATGGAAAATGGTTCAATCATTGTATCCCATGAATATGACTCCTCCCCTGATATAAGTTGTGGATTGAACTTCCCAGAGAACCTCTTCATACACCCTCTAGTTGAATTTGATGCAATTATTGTCATGGATTGGATTTCCTTATATAGAGCCATCATAAATTGTTGTGAGGGAAATCACTCTGCATATGGTGAATCAACTCTTGATTCCGTTCAAGTTTACAGAGGGGGAAGAATCTTATTTCACACAATCATCTCAAGTGTGGATGTTATTGCCTTATGAGCACATGTATCTTTCTTGAATGATTAAGTCTAATGAAGCAACCATCATTGAAGACATGCCTATTGTGAAGGAATTCGCTGAAGTGTTTCCTGGGAAATTATATAGTCTTCCTCTTAGAAGAGATATCGAATTCTCAATTGATCTTATACCTACGAAATTTCCAGTATCCAAGACTCTGTATAGAATGGATATTGTGGATCATGAAGAGCTAAAGAAAAAACTACAAGAGAATCTAGATAAAGGGTTTATACGCCCATGTGCTTTACCATGGGGTGCACCAGTCCTCTTCATTTGGAATAAGGTTGGGCCAATGCACCTTTGCATTGATTAAAGTTATATCAAAAAAATCATGATAAAGAACATGTATCCTCTTCCAAAAATTGATAAATTTTTCAATCATCTTGGAGGAAGAAAATACTTCTCCGAGGTGGATCTATAGTCTGGATATTATTAGTTAAGGGTGATGAAGGAAGATATCCCCAATACAGCTTTTCGTACAAGAATATGGTAACTAGGAATTCATAGTAATGCCTTTAGGACTCACTATCATTCTAGAAATCTTCATCAACTCGATGAATAGTGCCTTTAGAGATTACATTTAGATATTTTTGGTAGTATTTTTTATGATATTATAATATACTCTAAAACCAAGCAGAGCATCAGGAAAATCTAAGCAATGTACTTGAGACCTTGAAAAAGTCTAAGCTCTATGAAAATTAAAACAATTGTGAGTTCTGGTTGAATGAGTTCTCATTCTTGGGTCATATCATCACAAGAATTGGGATATCTATAGATCCCTACAAGATAGCTGTAATTGAGGGATGGACAAGACCGACATCAATGAGGAATATTCATAGCATCTTTGGATTAGCTGTATATTATCGCTGATTAGTGAGAAATTTCTCACAATTATCAAACCCTCTTACAAAGATAACTCGGAAAGGGGTCACGTTTTCTTATAGTAATGAATTTGGAGAGAGCTTCATGGAGTTGAAATGGAGTCATATCTATGTTCCTGTTCTCACACTACTCAATCATGGAGAACATTTATTGGTATTTAGTGATGCATCAAAGAAGGGAATGGGTTGTGTGTTGATGAATAATGACAAATTCATTGCCTATGATTCATGGAAGTTGAAAGTTCATGATTAAAATTGTCCAACACATGATCTGGAGTTGGCTGCAATGATCTCCGCTTAAAAAATTTGCTGATATTACCTCTTTGGGGAGAAGTGTGAAATACATACAGACCAAAAAAGGCTCATTTATATATTCACACAGAAAGAGTTGAATATGCGCCAACAATGATGGTTAGATCTGATCAATGAATATGAAATATCAATCCATTACCACCCTGGGAAAGAGAAAAATGTGGCAGATGCTCCACGTAGAAAGGATCCTATGATTCTATCATTGATGGGAAGTGAAACAGATCCAATCTTCTTAGATTTGATGAATATGGAAATGTGAATCATAAAGTTGGGAACATCATCAATGCTTTCACAAATGATTGTTCAACTGTCTCTTTTGGAAAGGATAAATAATTCTCAAATGAATTATGTTGGAATTAAAAATAAAGTGGGAACTATCAGAAAAGGAAAATACTCGGAGTTCAATGTTAATGAAGAAGGAATTTTGAAATTTGGGTCAAGACTATGTGTTCTATCAAATCCGGGGTTAAGGAAAGAACTTTTGGACGATGCACAAACTTCGAATTTCTCTGTTCATCAAGGAAACACAAATATGTATCAATATCACTACGAGAATTATTTGTGGGATAACATGAATAAAGAGATCACGGGGTATACATCAATGTTTTTGGAATGTCAGCAAGTGAAGGCTGAGAGGTAGAAGTCCAAGGGGATGATGCAACCATTACCCATACCAACATGGAAATGGGAGAACATCAATCTGGACTTTGTCACAAAAAATCTGAAGAAATCTAAAAGAAACAATGTAGTCTTGGTTATTGTGGATCATCTTAAAAATATTTCACACTTCATTGCAATTTGAGAGGATTGTTCAATGGATAAACTCGAAAAGATATACATTAGAGAAGTGGTAGGGATCCATGAAGTACCACTATCTTTTGTAATAGATCGTGATCCAAGATTCACCCGTATGTTTTTGAAAAGTCTTCAACATGATTTGAATATTGAGCTAAACATCATTATGGATTATCATCCTCAAACGTATGTCCAATCCGAGCAGACTATCGAAACACATGAGGACATGCTGAGAGTATGCTAAATGGACTTCAACATAGAATGGGATCAACATATTTCTCTAGTTGAGTTATCATTCAGTAATAGTTTCCACTAAACCATCCAAATGGAACCTTATGAATCACCTTATGGGAAGAGGTGAAAAACACCAGGCATTTTGGGATGAATTTGGGGTGAGAAAACAAATTTGTCTAGAAATGGTCGAAGAAATAATCTAGATGGTTAAGACCATTTAGCAACACATTAAATCTGCTCGGAGTCGACAACAGAGCTATGCTGATAATCGTCGACGAGACTTAAAGATTGATGTCAATGATATGGTTTTCCTCCACATATCATAGTATAATAGGGTTATGAGATTTGAGAAGAAGGGATAGCTTAGTACAAGGTACATCAACCCTTTTGAGATCCTTGATCACATTAGAGAATTGGAATATCGATTACCACTCCCACCGAACCTATCTCAAGTACATGATGTATTCCATGTATCACTCTTGAGGAATTACACACCATACCTCTCTCATGTACTCAATACAGAGGTGGTACCATTTTGTAATTACCTATCATATTATAAAAATCTGGTGAAGATCATAGATCTTAGGGAAACATTTCAACAAAATATTACAATGCCCTTCCTCAAGGTGATGGGGCGAAACCATAAGTTTCATGAAGAAACGTGGGAAACTGAGGAAGCGATGAAAAAAATATATCTGCATCAGTTTTAGTGTGGATAAAGAAATTTTTAGGGGAAAAGTTCATAATGGGGGGGATTATAATGAAACAAACTTTTATTAATGAAAATTTATCTTGATATGATTAGTTTTCTTAATATGTAGAATGTTAATGTAAGAAATATGAACTTCATTAGTTTTTTTTTGGATTTTTAAATACCATTATTAAATTTTATTGTTGTTAATATAGTTTTTGAACAATGATCACATGATTATTATAAATATAGGGCATTAACCAATCCAATTTAGTCAGACAAAGGAAGAGGTGGCCTCATCCAGTAGAATTTTTATGTACGAAGCCTATTTGTTAGAGCTCAGAATAAAGGTGGATTTACTATGCTTCCCTATTGAGAAAACCCAATACTAGCGTCAACAGTTTAATCTTTAATAGAACATCCTATGGGAAACGTAGAATTTATTAGAGATTACCACCCAAGAAAGGTTATCTGAGCCACCCCAAGAGTATGTCATCATTACAAACCATACCCTTAGGTCTTACACGGGTGTTATAAGGCATTATGTAAAAAAACCCTAGAACTACGATTATGTGTATTATTTTCTCTATATAATAAATATTGTACATTCATTTGATTATTACTACTTTGTAAATTTTT
Organism: Viscum album; assembly: GCA_963277665.1. Lineage (NCBI taxonomy): Eukaryota > Viridiplantae > Streptophyta > Magnoliopsida > Santalales > Viscaceae > Viscum > Viscum album. The sequence goes on along the minus strand of OY728138.1, from coordinate 746,951,466 downwards.
TTAAGGCACGAATAGTATTTTTAATTAATATTCAATTAAAAAATCTATTTTTGTTGATTTAATGGATTTTTAAATTATATAATATTATTATAAAATATTTTTACTAAATTTATTTTTATTAAATATAAATGTTCATATAATTATTTATGAATACAATTGTAATTTTTATTTAAGCTTGATAGTTTTTTTTTTGTAAAACCCATGAATTTTTGGTAAATTTCGGTTTTATTTTAAAAGAAAAAATTGACATATTTATAAAATTATTTAGATAAAATGAATATTATTTTTGGAATCAGGATCTAGAAATTATCCAACGGTACATTTTTCATAATTTTCGGAGGCAGTCAAATTTTTTAGTAAAAATTAAACATCGTATAAATATATAATATGTTAACTAACATCATAATGAACCCATAGTAATGTAATAAAATACTATAAACGGTATGTTCAAAAAATATATGTTTTACCTTCAATATAATTTGATTTTAGTTTTTTTATTTATTTTACAAAAGTTAGTGGACCCTCCAAGAATTAAGAAACATTTTATCTTTTCTAAATGATTTCATTGAGAGTGGGAGTCACCTCTACCTAATTAAGCCAAATATTTTATTAATTTATTCTAGTGGAATTATGAAATAATATTTTCCAATCCCCTTTGGAAAAAACCATGTGTAGAAATAATGGTATGTTTTTTGGTTTTCATTAGTTTAATGTGTAGTGTCAAAAACCTAAATAATAAAGAGTTCCCTCTCTCTTCTTATATAATCCCACCCAAGATCCCACTTCCTCTCCAATCAATGCCTTTTGATCTTGAACAACTGATTCCATATTCTCTCTAGAATCCTTCCATGGTGCCCTAATCTCCTAAAAATCCTCTCTCAAGCCTTTGTCAATCCTTTGAGATAACACTTCCAACTATAGGATTTCTTCCACTCCCATTTCTGTCTAAGTTTCTTTATGTTGTTATACACTTGTATATTAATTTATTAATATTGGGGCATGATTTTGTCCCACACCAATACCTCCCTCTTTATGTTTTAATGATGATATTCCCATTTCTTTTTCATTAATTCATCCAATGTACACTCGTTATCAGGATAAAATTCTATACAAGATATCATTCTTTCTAATTTTTTTTCAAATTACATTACATTGTTATACCATTTTTCGTTAAATTACTAATGTTGGGGTATGATTTTTTACCTCCCACATACATCTCTCCTTATGTTTAAATGATTATAGACCCCTTTATCATTCATTAATAACTCCCATGTACACCCACTACCATGCCAAAATTCTCTAAGGGATTTCTCTCTCCTCATTTACATTCAAGAAATTATTTTATATTATAAAACTAAATTTCCTTAAATATGTTGGGAAATGTATCAATATAAACCCTAAAATTCCATTTCATTTATAAATGATGATATACCCATTTCTCTCTCGTCAAACTGTTTTATAATTTATATTTGACGTCGTTATGCTACCAATGTTACACCAAAATTTCCAAGCCAAAATTATCATATAATTAAATACTATACCCATTTATTTTTCAAGGTTATTCACCCTTATAAAAATTTACTTATTGACTGAGGACTTATATTTATGTATTCAACATCACTTATTCGTGGAATAAATTATATTATTTAATGAATCCATGTTGTATGATATAGTCGGCACACTTATGCATGAAATGAAATGATTAAGACGGGTGCACCATGATAGCACTGCAATGCATTGGGTAAAGAATTGTATCATGATACATCAAGTGAAATGAGGGTATACTTATACCTATTCAGGTAAAATGAGTTTTTACTCATGCTCCAGGTTCAATGAGCCTTAGCTCATGCTAATATCATGATAAATGTTGTTGTCACAATTCCTTGTTATGATAGTCATGCAATATCATAACTTTATGTTCATGTTTTTCTATGCCCCATTGATATTCCTATTTCCTAAAATATACTTATTTATTAATGGTATTCCCTATTTTCTCCCTTATTAGGCTTTATAGGTCACCCTTTTCACATGTATTTCCCCATGTTATCCCAAGCAATGATAAATATGACGAAATATTATTGTTATATAAAGGATGTATTAAATAAAGATGGTGTGTTTTATGTTATAAGATGTTATATAATGATCCTAATTTCCCAAGACAGCAGGACTCTAGATCCTTAGAGTGGTCTGAATTGAAATTTTTTGTAATAAATTTTGTTTAAGTGTGTAATAAAGAGGAGGGATGTTATACTATCACTCCCTTCACTCTACCGACATACTTGGAGGTTCAAGAAAAGGCTGAGGTAGTGGATAAGATGCATAGGCTGGGACATGTGCCACAAGTGGGGAACATGTTGAGCTCATCATAGGGGAACACCGTCAGCATCATACCTCCAACACCAAGGCCTTCCAGGTTTCGGCCCGTGGGAAGTAGGCCATAGCAGTTCCAATTATGATCTCTCGGTCCTATTCATTTGTCCATAATCCTATGACATAGGTGCTTTATTTGGGGAAGCTGTGGGAATCTTCAAAATCAGTTCCCTAACTTAGTGCAATACGATGGGGGTGGGAATATTCAACACCCACATTAGTAACTGCGATTTCCAGCCAGACCTTTTTCGTAGCAGTATCGGGGGTAGTGATCTCCCGCTCCAATGAGGGCGGGAAGTGCTAGAGGGGGCTGACCTTAGGTTTCTCTTCAGGGAACTCGTCCCGAGCATGGTCGGGGAAAAGGCTGATAGCAAAGGATATGGAGTTTGGAATAGGAATATACATGTCATATAGTCAGTAGTTCTAGTAGGTCCATAGGTTGTTCAATGTACGATCATTCTATTTAGTAATCATGCTTGTGCCTTTTTTAATGTAACACCCCCACCCCAGCTACCCAGAGTCGGTGCATTACTTCGTAACATTGGCATGATCACAAAAGACCAAGTCTCGAAAGACCGATTAGTTTAATAGCCTTGGAAACACTAGATACATTCATAAGTCTTTCATTACATCAAAAAGTAAACAAACTACAATAACATGGTCTTCATAGTCCACACTCATATCCTCACTGACTATTCTTGCAAGTCAGTCATAATACACTTGTTCACATCCTGGAAAATATTAAAACATTGAAAGGGGTGAACTCAGATGCTCAGTAATGATAACAATATTGCGGAAGCTTTTATAAGAAAACATAAGCATTTAAGGCAATGTATAACTAAAACAAAAGCCTTATTGAACTTGAACTTCAGCATAATATGGAAAAAGTAAAATAAAATAATGCCATTACTTGCTCACATGGATATTCTACTAGACGAATAATCACATGAAATATCAATAACCACTTTCATAATGAGGGAATGTATAATGCCAGACATTCTGAAACACTTTGTCAAGGCCTCGGCCAAGATTTCTAAAATGATTAAGGCCTCGGCCAAAACCATAAATCAAATTGGGAAAGGGCCTCAGCCAATTCCACGTCTAGTTGTCTCATGAGACCTACCGATGCATCGAGGAGCTATAGCGGGCTCCACCCGTCACATATTAAGTCCAATACATTCCTCATATGAATTGGTTTAAACATAACATAAATATTCGTATTAAAACTAGCATACGAAATGTCAACAATTTCTCCATAAGCTATGGATGGTATAAAAATAACACTTCCATAGTCAAATATTTCACAAAATGTTCAATTAAAGTTTTGTATCATAAATCAATTTCAATTAAACTTAAAACCCATCAAAGGATGTTGACATGGATGAAATCAAAGCTATTTGAGAGTAATATCTCTCCTTTTGGAAATAATTTAAAAGTCCCATAATAATACATTTACTTTGAATATATTCTTAAAAGCTTGTTAGGGAAGCTTCTACGAAGTTATAATGGCGGAAAATAGCCGCACCCGCCGTATAAGTTAAAAAAACATTCTTACCTTAAATTTGTCAAAGAGGTAAAAAAGTACATTGTTTGGAAAACGACGGTAAGATTCCTTTCAAAAATGTATAAGGGTGTAAATGACTTTAACCCATTTTCCATTTAATAGTAAAAATGTTTTGAAATACATTTTTAAGAAACATGGATGTGGATGATAACGAGGTCCCAGTAGATAATTATGTATAAACAACCTTGGATAATGAAGAGGTTGTGAAGTAAACCCTTACCTTGTACTTTTCCTTGGTTGGGGTAGGTTAACCTCCTGTATAATGGTGAAATAATTGTTATTAAATTATACAAGAATCATATACATTCATATGATATCATATATTATCTTTTAACATTGCTTTGTTAACAATATCTTAGATTTATCGTTGTTTCGGGTGTTAACTTACTCATTTTATTTTATATGTTTTGTTACGTAAGTCGTGTTTTTCATGGATAGGTTGTATCATATTCATATCCAGAATGATATCATGTCCTTAAACATTATTTTTAAATCATCAAATGATAATTATACTTGAATGGATACGACGGAGAATGAATCTCATCGCGTTCGTGGAGACGGTAGTCCGTACGTACGCACGAGCGACAATATCATTATTTTGATATTAAAATAATTTATAATTGGATAGTATATCATATATACAGAATCATTATCATGTTATATTTATTATTTACATTAATTACATATCATTATTATACCCATCTAAATAATAATATATTGAATAACAATTACACCACGACGTGGAGACGGTAAGCCGCACGTACGCACGTACGGTGACATGTCATTCAAATGATGGGTAGAACACTGAATATGGTTGTTCCATATTTATAATATCATCACAATATATAGAAGATACTGGAGTTATAATTTTAGAATTGAAATAATAAACAAAGAGGGAGTGGAAGAAGAAAGAAACTTGAAAGAGGGTGATGAAAATGTTACCTCTTCTTCGGGTTCTTCCTTTTGATTTGATCAAAAGGACTCCTTAGGATGGCTTTATGACTAAAGTAAAGCTTCTAGGATGAAGGGAGAGAAGTTAGGAGAGTATTTGGGCAGAGGTTGGCCGAACCAAAAGGCTTGGATGTGTGAATAAGGTGGTAGAGGTGGGGGCCTTTTATAAGAGGAGAGGAGGGGCTCTTTTGGAAAGATTGAAATGTTACATTATTATACAATGATTTTCGGATTCTAAAGGTCCCACACTTATATAATTCGTGGATAAGGTTATAAGGGTTCTAAATATCCTCATCCAATAGGATTTGGACAAGTGTATGCCTTGGATTTTGCATTATCTTCTCATTTTATTTAAATCGTTAAATAATGAGGTCATCGCTGCATCATAATGATGTCATAAATAATTTAATTTATTTAATGTCTAAAAATTATAAAAAAAATACTATGATGTATGAAATCTTTTTATCTTTCTAATGAATATTTATAATCAAAATTTGGACTTGTGTATCCCCACTTAAAAACTGTTTTAGTAAAACAACTCATGTTTGTGTCATTTTTTACTTTAACATTAAATAAAAGGTATTTATGTCATTTTCCTACTAAAGTGGCTCCATGGTGTCCCCAAGTTGACCCATGGATTGTCTTGGTCGGAAATGACTCATACAATAGGAGTAGGACAAGTGTAAAGCTCATATCATATTATTAAAACATTATTTTTACCTTAAACTACACTAATTACCTCTAATCGCGATTAAGAACTTAAAAGTTACTATTAACCAAAAAATTATTTTAATCTCATTGAACCACATTTTACTTCTTAATGACAAACATTTATGTCAGATTTTTGAAAATCAAATCACAGAAGTGGTAATATTTCATTTTAATGAAAAATCTGTTTTTAACAATCACTTAGTGGTTTCACTATTCATCAAAAATTGAAGTTTTTCAAAATAAGGCTAAAATTTCACCCTAAGCTATAATTGATATTCCGAATTCAAAAATGATGTCTATTTTAAAAAATTCCAAACATATAAGTTTCATTAATTAATTTTATAATTAATTCCCACTGTTACAACAAATAACGTGTTTTTAAGAAACAATTTATATCAAAAGATTGGCAATTGTTTATGTCCAATTTCAATGTTAAATTAATTCTAATGACCACCATTGGATAAAATGGTAAAAATATATTCCGATTATACTTTAAAACCACTAAACAGTATAATTTATCACTATAAATTATTTTGATTAAAAAAGTTGTTTTTAAGTATTTTTCACTATTCATAAAAAATTAGAAGTTCTCAGAAAAATACCAAAATTTCAACATTGGCTAATTTCAATATTCCGAATCCAAAAATGAAGTCCATTTTGAAATATAAAATTTCTATAATTTTAAAAAATGGTTATTACTATTCATAACGGCTACTTTGATTAGTCGCGGTGTTTTAGAACTCGAAGTTGCGTACAATGCAAGCTATTGCATTATTGAATGAGAAGCGTATCATGGAAGCTCGGGGTGTTACATTCTCCCCTCCTTCAATAAATTGCGTCCTTGCAATTTGAAATTTTTTCTTTGAAAATAAAAGGTTGAAAATAGAAAATAACTTTGTGGAAAGCCCACATCGGAAATAAGGTTAATAAAATTTAGTCTTAATAAGGGGGAAATGGAAATAAGAAAGTCACCACCAAACTATGATCTCGATAAGGAGAACATTGGTGGCAATTAGAGACATATAATTAGAGGAAAAACGTAAATATTTGTTGGGTGTGATTGAGGTCATCAATCATAATCAACTTTCAAATTGAGGGCCTCAAAGCCTTCAATCTATGTTGATTTAAAATATCATCAGTTCAACAAGACATAAGGTATTAGGATCACACATTTTTTTGTTTTAATATCCCTTTACTAAAGTTTAAGAATTAATTTATTCATTGAATAAGAGATAGGTATATATATATTTATGCTTGACAATTAGAGTTTCAACCTTCAACTCATCTTTCACTCAAAAAGATAATAGAACTCAAAAATATTATACTTATCCTAATTGTATAAGGTTCCAAATGTTAACACATACCATTTAGATTAGTAAAATTATTTTGTAATAACTAGGGACTTCTTGTAGGCTAGTGGTAGGAAATAAAGGCCTTTCGCATTATGATTGTGGGTTCGATTCCTACAGCTTTGTCCGACGCGACGGGTTATGCCCCACCCTGCCGGTTGTCCTTTTCCTAAAACTATAGTATCATAATATTTCAAAAATAATCTTCATAAATGCTTTAACCTTAAACAATACTATCCAAATATCAACTTAATCCACTCCAACCTTTATAGTTATCCAAATTTCCTCTGTCCAGACTTTCTCTAAAAGGTCTCTTAATTCCAAAATCAATTGTAACATCAGATTCCCCAAACAAAAAAAAGTTTCTCTTATTGTCACATACTAAAAATATGATTACCTTAATCATATTAAAACCTTACTAAAATCAAAAAGTACTGCAGTACAATCCATATATATATATATCACATTATTCTTATAACCAGAATATAATCCTTGAGTCCAAAAGCACCAATACATTAATTATTCCGCTTCAACTGTAGTCACAGCATAAGATTGGCCTTGATCCCTTGGCCTTTTTCGGAGGTAAGTTTCCTTGACGCTTAGGACATTCATTTTCATAATGCCCCATTTCCCTACAATTATAGCATTCAACATTGAAAGCCTCTTTCTTTCCCTTGCAATCACGAGCCTGGTGACCCTTTTCTCCACATTTATAACAAACTCTCATTCCTTTTAGGGATGTACCAGGGTGATTCTTCCCACAATTATCACATAATGGAAATTCCTTCTTTCCCTTTTTCCCTTTATCTGTCTCTTGTTCCACCGTTCTCTTCTTCTCTTGCTTTACTTTGTTGTCATAAGACTTAGAGAATTCCTTTTCTGTCTTGATAGCACACGAGACAATATCTTCGTATGATGAGAAGAATTGTGATACTAAAGTTCGACGGAGAAATGGTTTTAACCCATCCAAGAAACGATGAATCTTACTCCTTGGGTTACGTATATAATCGAAAGCATGCCTCGCTAACCTTGTAAAGTTAGCCTCATACTTTGCGACATTCTCATCCTCCTTCTGCCTCAGACTCAGAAATTGCCTTTCCATATCTGCTCGATGGTCACGAGGAAAGTATTTTTCTAAGAAAAGCTCTTTGAACTCCCTCCATTCCATATTCGATACGTCATCATCTTCCTTTGTGTTTTGAATCAGCGCCCACCACTGATCGGCATCTCCATTGAGGCGGTAAACTGCCATGACAACCTTCTCCCTTTCACTACTCCCCAAGGCATGTAATATTTTCTCTAAGGAATTTATCCATTGCTCAGCTACTATAGGATTTGTACTCCCATTGAAGGTTGGTGTTTGTTGCCTCATGAAACGGTCTAGCATTGATCCTCCACGTTGCGGATCAGGGTTCTCCATACGAGTAAGGTTATTATTCATAACCTGCGTGAGTTGTCCCAGTATGGTGAGAAGCTGATCAGCACTAGTTGTATCACTAGCTCCACCATAATTATCTTGAGCAGGAGGGAAATCCCTACACTGAGTGCGTGCATTGATTCAGTTTCCATTCCTTCAACTAGGTGCCATTTCTAAACAATGGCATAAACTAGATTAGTTTATGAATCAAAATACATAATTCCATACTTGTAAAATACTTAACATAAATTGAACTATTTATGGATATAATCCATAATCATAAAAATGTTTTCTTTGAGGAAGTATATACTCATAAACCCTTCAAAATGATTTGTAAAGAAAATGAGAGTTATCCTAAGCATATCCCCCAGGAGTGTCGTAACCAAGAGTGCAGCAAGGCCCGTTGTCGTGCACCAGTTCCCGTTCGAGTCTAGCTCAAAGCTGTGTTTTCGGGTTTTACCCCTAGGTACATCTGTTCCAGAGCCGCATCTACCTGCTCGTATCCAGACAGGGATGTATTGCTCGGAAAACTCATAACATCTCTATAATACCAAAATTCTAGGAAGTTCTTCTATACTAATCCTCAAAGTCTATCTTTGGGCTATGTGCTCTAATCAGAGTTTATCTAAATCTAGCTTCCAAGGTTAGTACAAAACTGCCTCTGATACCAACTGTAACGCCCCGACCCCAGCTACCCAGAGTCAGTGCATTACTTCGTAACATTGGCATGATCACAAAAGATCATGTCTCGAAAGACCGATTAGTTTAGTAGCCTTGGAAACACTAGATACATTCATAAGTCTTTCATTACATCAAAAAGTAAACAAACTACAATAACATGGTCTTCATAGTCCACACTCATATCCTCACTGACTATTCTTTCAAGTCAGTCATGATACACTTCATTACATCCTGGAAAATATTAAAACATTGAAAGGGGTGAGCTCAGATGCTCAGTAAGGATAACAATATTGCGGAAGCTTTTATAAGAAAACATAAGCATTTAAGGCAATGTATAACTAAAACAAAATCCTTATTGAACTTGAACTTCAGCATAATATGGCAAAAGTAAAATAAAATAATGCCATTACTTGCTCACATGGATATTCTACTAGACGAATAATCACATGAAATATCAATAACCACTTTCATAACGAGTGAATGTATAATGCCAGACATTCTGAAACACTTTGTCAAGGCCTCGGCCAAGACGTCTAAAATGATTAAGGCCTCGGCCAAAACCATAAATCAAATTGGGAAAGGGCCTCGGCCAATTCCACGTCTAGTTGTCTCATGAGACCTACCGATGCATCGAGGAGCTATAGCGGGCTCCACCCGTCACATATTAAGTCCAATACATTCCTCATATGAATAGGTTTAAACATAACATAAATATTCGTATTAAAACTAGCATACGAAATGTCAACAATTTCTCCATAAGCTATGGATGGTATAAAAATAACACATCCATAGTCAAATATTTCACAAAATGTTCAATGGAAGTTTTGTATCATAAATCAATTTCAATTAAACTTAAAACCCATCAAAGGATGTTGACATGGATGAAATCAAAGCTATTTGAGAGTAATATCTCTCCTTTTTAAAATCATTTAAAAGTCCCATAATAATACATTTACTTTGAAGATATTCTTATAAGCTTGTTAGGGAAGGTTCGACGAAGTTATAATGGTATAAAATAGCCGCACCCGCCGTATAAGTTAAAAAAACATTCTTACCTTAAATTTGTCAAAGAGGCCAAAAAGTACATTGTTTGGAAAACGACGGTAAGATTCCATTCAAAAATTTATAAGGGTGTAAATTACTTTAACCCATTTTCCATTTAATAGTAAAAATGTTTTGAAATACATTTTTAAGAAACATGGATGTGGATGATAACGAGGTCCCAGTAGATAATTATGTATAAACAACCTTGGATAATGAAGAGGTTGTGAAGTAAACCCTTACCTTGTACTTTTACTTGGTTGGGGTAGCTTAACCTCCTGTATAATGGTGAAATAATTGTTATTAAATTATACAAGAATCATATACATTCATATGATATCAAATATGATCTTTTAACATTTCATTGTTAACAATATCTTAGATTTATCGTTGTTTCGGGTGTTAACTTACTCGTTTTCTTTTATATGTTTTGTTACGTAAGTCGTGTTTTTCATGTATAGGTTGTAACTTATTCATATCAAGAATGATATCATGTCCTTAAACATTATTTTTAAATCATCAAATGATAATTATACTTGAATGGATACGACAGAGAATGAATATCATCGCGTTCGTGGAGACGGTAGTCCGTACGTACGCACGAGCGACAATATCATTATTTTGATATTAAAATAATATATAATTGGATAGTATATCATATATACAGAATCATTATCATGTTATATTTATTATTTACATGAATTAAATATCATTATTATACCCATCTAAATAATAATATATTGAATAACAATTACACCACGACGTGGAGACGGTAAGCCGTACGTACGCACGTATGGTGACATGTCACTCAAATGATGGGTAGAATACTGAATATGGTTGTTCCATATTTATAATATCATCACAGTATATATAAGATACTGGAGTTATAATTTTAGAATTGAAATAATAAACAAAGAGGGAGTGGAAGAAGAAAGAAACTTGAAAGAGGGTGATGAAAATGTTACCTCTTCTTCGGGTTCTTCCTTTTGATTTGATCAAAAAGAATCCTTAGGATGGCTTTATGACTAAAGTAAAGCTTCTAGGATGAAGGGAGAGAAGTTGGGAGAGTATTTGGGCAGAGGTTGGCCGAACCAAAAGGCTTGGAAGTGTGAATAAGGTGGTAGAGGTGGGGGCCTTTTATAAGAGGAGAGGAGGGGCTCTTTTGGAAAGATTGAAATGTTACATTATTATACAATGCTTTTCGGATTCTAAAGGTCCCACACTTATATAATTCGTGGCTAAGGTGATAAGGGTTCTAAATCTCCTCATCCAATTGGCTTTGGACAAGTGTAAGCCTTGGATTTTCATTATCTTCTCATTTTATTTAAATCGTTAAATAATGAGGTCATCGCTGCATCATAATGATGTCATAAATAATTTAATTTATATAATGTATAAAAATTATAAAAAAAATACTATGATGTAGGAAATCTTTTTATATTTCTAATGAATATTTATAATCAAAATTTGGACTTCTGTAACCCCACTTAAAAACTGTTTTAGTAAAACAACTCATGTTTGTGTCATTTTTTACTTTAACATTAAATAAAAGGTATTTATGTCATTTTCCAACTAAAGTGGCTCCATGGGGTCCCCAAGTTGACCCATGGATTGTCTTGGTCGGCCATGACTCATCAAATAGGAGTAGGACAAGTGTAATGCTCATATCATATTATTAAAACATTATTTTTACCTTAAACTACACTAATTACCTCTAATCGCGATTAAGAACTTAAAAGTTACTATTCACCAAAAAATTATTTTAATCTCATTGAACAACATTTTACTTCTTAATGAAAACCATGTATGTCAGATTTTTGAAAATTAAATCACAAAAGTGGTAATATTTCATTTTAATGAAAAATCAGTTTTTAACAATCACTTAGTGGTTTCACTATTCATCAAAAATTGAAGTTTTTCAGAATAAGGCCAAACTTTCACCCTAAGCTATAATTGATATTCCGAATTCAAAAATGATGTATATTTTAAAAAATTACAAACATATAAGTTGCATTAATTAATTTTATAATTAATTCCCTCTGTTACAACAAATAACGTGTTTTTAAGAAACAATTTATATCAAAAGATTGGCAATTGTTTATGTCCAATTTCAATGTTAAATTAATTCTAATGACCACCATTGGATTAAATGGTAAAAATATATTCCAATTATAATTTAAAACCACTAAACAGTATAATTTATCACTATAAATTATTTTGATCAAAAAAGTTGTTTTTAAGTATTTTTCACTATTCATAAAAAATTAGATGTTCTCAGAAAAATACCAAAATTTCAACATAGGCTAATTTCGATATTCCGAATCCAAAAATGAAGTCCATTTTGAAATATAAAATTTCTATAATTTTAAAAAGTGGTTATTACTATTCATAATGGCTACTTTGATTAGTCGTGGTGTTTTAGAACTCGAAGTTGCGTACAATGCAAGCTATTGCATTATTGAATGAGAAGCGTATCATGGAAGCTCGGGGTGTTACATTTAATTCAAGAGCTTTTCACTACTTTGTTACACCCTGTCTAGCCCATGCCTTTGGTCTAGATGTAGAGTGAATTTTCATACCCCTGCTGTTGAGTACACCATTAATAGGTCAGACCAACATGTTTGATGTTTTTCAAGGATGTAGACTGGTGTTGGGGCCACACCAGTCCAGTAGGGATCTCTTTCTTCTCCAGATGCAGGCATACAATTTCATCTTGGTCATCAATTGGATATTTTCCCTGAACTATTTTATTAACTCCTTTAGGAAAAGGTTCATCTAATCAGATATGGGTGGTCATTGTGTAGCATTCATGGGTGAGTGGGGATTCTAGGAGGGCATCCACAGTGTGGAGCCCCTTCTTTCTTTCTTAGCCAAGCTGTTAGTGGAATTGGGAGACTCAGAGATGGTGGATCTTCTAGAGAATGTTTGTGACTTCCTAGATGCCTTCCACGATGTGGTTGTGACTCTTCCCCCTCAATGTGATGTTGAGCTCAGGATTGACATAAAACCTGGTTCTCCAGTCTTGTTTGAAAAGAAAACAGATGGCGGTCTCAGGTTGTGCATAGACTACCGAAGACTGAATCATGTAACAATCAAGAACCATTATCCCATCCTATGTAACGAAGACCTTTTTGACCAGCTGAAGGGAGCATGTTCGTTCTCTAAGATCGACCTGCGTTAGGGATATCACTAGTTGATGGTGAATGATACTGAAATACATAACATGACTTTCAGATAATGGTAAAGACACATTGTGTTTTTGGTCACTCCGTTCAGTTTAAAAAATGCACCAGTTGTGTTCATAGAGATCACAAACCCTGTTTTATGTGATTATCTGGACCAGTTCATAGTTATGTTCATCGATGACATCATGATCTACTCAAGTTTAGAGGAGGATCAAACCGAGTATCTATGGAAAATGTAGATACACAAGGTTGACATACATGGACACTAAATTTATTTTACAGAATACTTAATACATGACACAAATAGATTCCCAAAGTTTGTATTAGTTTATTTCCTTTGGAATCTCAGAACATAATCTTCTAATCATGGTGAAATATCTTCAACATCTTCCATAATAATCATCCCCTGTTTTCGTACCTAATACCTTTCTTTATATCCAGGGGAAAATAAAACATAAAAATGGAGAGATAAAATTCTTAGTAAGGGTAAACAAGGAGATAATAAAACAATATACAGACATTTGAATGAAAAAAACATGAACATAAAGATTAAAAATAAAAATCACGAGTTAAGAAATAAATATTGGCAGTATATAAGGCATATATTATAATGGAACATTAGTCATAATAAAATAGCATGGGAATAAAACATAGAATTGTGGTAAAACATTAATAAAATAATATTATTTACATAGTAGGCAAGGCATTGTTTCTATGACCATCAGAGTGGAAAAAGTCCATTTCTGAACCAGGTTTTCGTTCCATTCTAGCCAAGAATTAATGAGTTAGATATACCTGGCTTTCCCACCTTATCTATATCATGTGATATAAATCTAGACCCAATGCATTGAGGGAGATATAGGTCCCACCCATATCATGATGAAATCATTCTTTCCTGTGCCACAAATATATAAATCATTCATTATAGCATAACCCATGAAATAAAATGGGTTTCTTGAACATCATTCCCTCATCACATTCCCCATATAAAATACCATTTCAACATCAATTAAAAAAAATCATAGTAATATTATGGATATAAAAATAACAATATTTACAGAGTGTCATCTAAGATGGAAAATATTTTTTGATAAACAAATGGAGCATAGTTCTTGTGGGAAATATCCTTTCTTCTTCAAAAACATTTTATTTTCTCAAAATTCCCTTAAATTTTAAAATAAAATAATTTAGAAGAAAATAAAATTGAAATATATTAGAAGATTCTTCATGGAAATAATGTATCTTGAAACTGTAAAAATCCATTCATTTCTTATAATTTGAAAGAAAAATTTCATAGTACTTTTTCTGTAAAATTCAAAAAGTTCCTTGTATGGTAAACAAAAGAAATATTCCTTCTATAAAATGTAGTAAACGTAAAAAATGGTTAAAAAACATTAAAAATGTTTGTAATAATAGTAAAAATTTGATGATAATGTTTTTTAAACATTGAAGAGGTTTAAAAATAACACCCCAGTAAAAACATATGAATAAACAATATCAAATAAAAATGAGATTGGCAAAGTTATCCCTTGCCTTAGTTATGATTTCTTCTATACGTATCCCAAACTTCTGTATAATGGTTTTAAAAATATTATTCAACTTTAAAATAACCATATTAATATTTATGATATCATATATGATTCACTTTTGACTTTATATTACACATTCATTTGTCAATTACATTTTAAAATAATGTTTTTGGTTATATCCGTTTTATTTATCATACGAGTTTCGAATTGTTGTTCTTGATATTATTAAATAGATCATGATTTACATTCTTCAAAAATGTAATAAAATATTTTTATATCATATATATTCAGTATATATATATATAACAGATAGATAAATGAAATGGAATACACCGTTCATGGGGACGGTAGTCCGTACGTACACATAAATGATGTTTTCATTTCCTTATTTAATTGAATAGAATTCATTAAATTAAATAAATAAATAAATATAGTAGAATTATTATGTATTTTAATTCATGATTAATTATTATATATTTTTTTATAATAATTCTTGAATGGTTTACATGGTGAATGAATCTCATCGTGCCGTGGAGATGGTAATCCGTACGTACGTACGAGAGACGATATCATTCCTATAATTGATGAATGGTATTGAAGTGGATAATTTATAGTATCACAAGATTACTATCATGTTATAATAATCTTATATAGTTATTATTTATACCATTATACCCATCCAATTAAGGTGGCAGTGAAAAAAAGATTACACCACAGCTTGGAGACGGTATGTCCTACCTACACACGAACGGTGATTTTGTTTTTCATAGGATGGATAGAAGGTTAAATAAGATTGTATAATTTTTATAGTAACATATCTTTCTATTAGTGATAATAATGTTATTACTTTATAATTAAACAACTAAGGATTATTATGTCGAATAGGAATAAAATTTAAAAGAATCAGTAGAAGAGATTACATCTTCATCGACGTGCCTCCATTAAATTTACTCTAAGGGCAATAGAGTTGGTCTTTTGAAAAGGACAAAACCTATAGAATGATACTATGGAATTTGAGAAGAAGAATGGTCATGTGTTTTCCAAGATTTTATTCTTAAAATGAAGTTAATAGGAGAGGGAGGAGTTCCCCTATTATAATTGTGGGGAGGGGAACTTTTGGAAACTCTCAAAAAATATTCATTTATAATAAAATTGAAACCTACCCAAAATTCTCCAAATTATCCCTAATTCAAATATTTGATGATATAGGGTAATATTTTCATCAACCATTATATTTCCATGAAATTATTTTTTCAATTTAAACATAATCATTTTAATTGGCACTTAGTTATTCTATTTATTTTTTTTGGTATTAACTTTCTAAATATTAAAAGGAAATAAATATTAAATTATGTGGTGTTTATTTACTATATATGGATAAATTATTACATTTCAGACCATAAAATTATCACATTGTAATTTTTAAATATTTTTATTATTTTTAAAAATTTACTAAAATTATATGTTTATAAAATGTCAATAGTGTCAATTTAGACACTATTCATTTGTTAGACTTTATATAAATTTCACACAGATGATAAATTCGAACCAAAATATTAAATATAATCCTAAAATTTCAGTCACCATGAAAATTACTGGAGAACATTAATTAGTTCATATGATATTTATTTTAATATTTTTAAATACCTTCATTTGATACTTCTATTAATAAAATAATTTCTACATCAATATTGTGTAATCATTAATGGTAATTATTTAATCTCTAAAAATTGTAAATAAATTTCCATGATGTAGTTAATTCATTTATTTCTCCATAAACTTTATATAATCGATTTTTTCTACTATTAATCCATTTATTAAAAGTAATACAATTATATAAAAAGAGAATGTGTCATTTTTTCCATTTCATTAGTTTTTATTACATTCATGTCATTCTCATATGTAAGTGGAAATAAAGTTATTCCATTTAAAAAATTGATTATAAGGGTCCATTTTAATCCTCTAATATTATGTTTACAGCTTTTGAGGAAATTTAATAATAATATTATTACCCTTAATTACCCAATTCATCTTTAACCAATGTAATAAAAATAATTACCAATGTAACTATTCATAATGCCTCAAAATAAAAGTATTCTATTAAAATAATTTTTACTTAATGATACCAAATATGGAATCCAATTATCAAAATTGAAAACATAGAATTTTTAGTAATTTATTTTAAATTAATCCCATTATTGAGAAAATAGGTTTTAAAACCTAAAACACTAAAAAAGAATGAAATTATTTACCTCTAAATTAAATATAAAATTAATTATAATTACATAAATTATATTAAATGGTTCCAAATAAATTATTTTGATTAAAAAATTATTTATTAATTAAAATTTAGCGTATTTTTACTATTTAAAAAATTAAGAAAGTTATTAGAAAAATATTAAAAATCATTCCAAAGTAAATTTTTATATCATGATTCCAATGAAGAAGTTAATTTTATCAAATTAATATAAAAAATTTGTCAAAAAAGATATTTAAAATTGGTGCCCCATTAAAAGGCCGAAAACATCTTTTTTTTAAAGATACTTCTCTTATCTAAATTTTTTTTTCTCATATCAAGTGTAAGATAAATGATTATGTTATATAAAATTAAAAATATGGATAATATTATTCAAAATGTATAGTTTATATAATATTTTTATAATATATTATTGTTTAGGGAAACTCGGTATTGTGTATCATGCAAGATATCTATGAAGATCGCTATTACATGTAACACAAGCCATGTTAGTGTTGCATGTAGTGAAGGATTCTTTGGTATTGAGTATTACATAATCCAAAAAGATTTCATTTATACATTGAAAAAAAATTATAATCAGTGTTCTGTTAAATGAATTCTATCAAATAAACATGAAATGGCATACAACACATGCTAAGAATAGTGTTGGGTAGAGTGAAAGCTAATACGATGTTGTATATAGCACAAGGCAATCTTGGTGTAGTTTAAAACAACAGAGATTAAAGAAATTAAAAATATATATCTCATAAAATCATTGGGTGTTACATTCTACCCACCCTTAAAATTAATTTTTCCCTTGAAATTCATCGGTGTTATAAATGGTTTACTAAATGAATGTTTCTTTTATAGAGACCCACATTATAAAAATAAATTCTAATAATTAATTTAAAATAATTTGAGAAACATAATGTTTACCCAAAGTAACTCATCTATGGTTTTCCACATTGGAGAATAAAGGTGATATGTGAAAACATGGATATGGATGAGAAATATAACCATCATGTTATGATGGATAGTGATAGAGAATATGGTTTGAAGAATGTTAACTACCAAAAATCCATAAACTTGTGATGATTTATGGGACCATCAGATTCATCGGATAATAAAGTAACATGATAAATGTTTTTCTGTTTTCAATATCATTTTCCTAAAGATGAAAAACATGAGAAGAAATAAAGACTTTATTTCAGTACAATCCTATCATTGGACGTGCCTTGAATAATTTCAACTTCATCTCTAATTTAAAGGAATGAAGTGGAATTTATAATTTATGAAGTGTTAGAAGATAATGCGATAGAATGATAGGACTTTCTGTCCATCTCAACAAAAATGATATCATAGGTAATCAAATATTAATAAGTCTACCTACAGTGAGAGAACACATAAATATAATAAACATAAAATGGAAAATAACTTATACTGTCCGTAAATGGATAACATTAAAATCCTTCCAAAAACGTATAATATTAAACATTATAAATAGGTGAACAAAATCAAAATAACATTTATCTCCCATATCTAATTTTTTAATTTCTTGGTTATCACATTCCAAACATGTGAATACCTTAATTATTTATTCCCTTGAAACATTATAATAACATAAATTACCATAGAACCTCAGTGAAAACTTTCATTCTATCAAAATTAACTCATTCTACAGTCCAAAAATACCAAAAATTATATATATCCAAACCATGATATAAATTTTTCTGTTTATGAGCTCATTAATACTATCAGATATCTCATTATATCCTTATCCCATCATTATGTGCATATCATGTGCTTTCCAAAAAATATTTCAGTAATTTTTCATTGTTACCATTACCAAATAATTATTGAAAACTACAATAAAAAAATACATAGATATTCCAATATTCCATAATACTATAAATGATATTCCACAACACTATTTTGAAATTGCATTACATAAACACTTAATAATTCCACTACTTCATTGTTATAATCCACATCACCAATAGTGATTTCATGTGGCTTCCCTTTGCCTTTTTCCTTAAGAGGTTGCTAATTTATATCGTCATTAACCCTTGTAATAGGGCATTGGTTATCATAATTACCCATTTACTTTCACTTGTAGCATTGAAGATTTGGTGGTTTGTTCTCTACAGTCATTTTTGTATTCACATAAAAAGCAGTATTTTTCCCATCACTTTAGAACTCAACTTCTTGATGACCTTTTTTTTACAATTAAAAAAATTATATTACCTTTAATAAAAAGTCCACCAGGCTTCACTCCACACAATAAGCACAAAGAATCATTCATATTATTTTCACCATTGTTATGTGACTTATCCTTAAACTGCTTCTTTCGTTTCTTGTCAAAACTATGTGATGGATACATAAAACCAACTTCCAGTTCTACCCTGACAGCACAACTCAAAATGTTTTCATATCTACTGAACTCTATTATATATAATTCTCTTCGAATTAATGTTTTAATACACTAAATATTCGTAAACTTTACATTCATGTTAGATGATAAATCCAAAGGCATGCCTTTCAAGGCTTTTAAAATTCACCTCTTATGTACCGACATATTCATTATCCTTTTTCTTAATCTCAAGAAACTTTTTTTCTATCTTTTTTCAAAGATAAAAAAGAATTTATTTTTTAAAAAATAAGTTCTTGAACTCATCCCATTTCATGTATTCAATTTCATCTTGGTGCCTTTTATACTTAATTAGAGCCCACCACTAGTTTCATCACATTCTAAACGGAATAAAAAAAAATTAAATTTTGAAGTTCTAAAAATAGAAGTATTGAAAATAACTATTCAATGTCAATGATCCATTGTTCAGAAAAAAGTGTTTCTGAAGACCCACTAATAGAAGGTGGAAATTGCATCATGGATGAATCAATTGAATGTTTTTCCCCTATCTACTCATTAGGAAGTCTGTAAGAACTCATAGCTTCTGTATGTATTGAAAAAATATTTTTCATTGTATCTCCCATAAAATTTGGTTGTTCAGGAGGAAAACCATTTCATTTCCACGTTCATTAATCGTTAGCATGGTTTCTTCATGTTACATCCATAGTATAAAACCCAAAAATAATAGCGTGAGATGAAAAAATGATACTAGGAAACCATCATAATAATGGGGGAGTAATTCAAATCCCTATCATCTTAGGTTTAATCCTAGATAATTCATGATATTTTCCATAATTCTAGGACATTAATGTAACAACCTGAGATTTTATAATATATATTATTTTTAATTTCATTCATATCTTCTCTTGTACGATACACCAGGATTATGTTACGCTATACGCAACAATGTATTCGCATGCAATAAACACAACACTAATCATGGATCGTGTTACACACAATTTCAAGTATGATTGATAGTAGTTATTCTACAAACAATTTAGTGTATATATATATATATTCAATTTATAAATGAAATATGGTTGGATTTTTTTATACACAACAAAAAATGAGTTTTTCACTACACGCAACCTTGACTTGGTTTGCATTATACGCAATCATCACCTTCTTCGAAAGCATGTGTTTTACGCAATAACGGGATTCACTAAAAAATGATATATGGTTATAATATTATTATAAAATAGCCGTTTTGAATAGTATTAACTACATTTTGAATTTTATAACATTATTATTCATCTTACACATTTTCTATAACATAGGATGAGAACATAACAAATTATTTCGTGTAAAATAAGTATTTTTAAAAAAATGCAGTTTTGCCGCCTTTTGATGACGCACCGATTTTAAATATAATTTTTTGAAAAGATTTTAAGTTAAATTTTACAAAATCAACTTCTTATTTTGAATCAGGATATAAAAATTTACATTGGATAAAGTTTTGATATTTTTTTTTTGATAACTTTCATATTTTAAAGAATAGTAAAAACAAGCAATATTTTAATTCAAAACAACTTTTTTCATTGTAATAATTAATATGGTTAAATTATAATATTGAATGGTTTTAAAGTAAAAATAGAATATATTTTTACCATCTAATATAATTTATGTCATTAGCATTGATTTTACATTGAATTCGTAGGTTAAATCAATTCAATCTTTTGCAATGTTTTAAACAAATACTCGTTTTCATTCGGCAATGGGATTAATTTTAATTTAATTTCTGCAACTTCTGTGCATTGAATTTGAAAAAAATGGATTCTATATTTGGAATCAGTGGGTCCAAATTATGTTAATAGGATACTTTTTATTGTTGGGTATTATGAATAGTAACTACGGTAAATTTTATTTAGCATAGTTAACGGTAAATCGGGTAATTAAGGGTAAATATAATATTATAAAAATACACTAACACATGCAAAAATATTATTGGATTGCTAAAAATCGACCCATATCATCTATGGGCCGGATTAGATTCATTTTATGGACTTATTAAAAACAAAGAAAGTGATAACATGTCACTCTCTTAAATCTTATAAGTATTATAATTTTAATTTTGTGATAAACTTCATAAAACTTCGAACATGAATAGTATAAAGAATGATAATAAAGTTATCTACATAATGAAAATTTATTTATAATTTTTATGGATTAAATAATTGTCATTAATGGTGATACATTAATGATGCAAAAATTATTTATTAAGTGAAAAATCAGTAATATAGTATTTATTGAAATAATAATAACTATTAAAAGGCCCACAAACCTGACCAAAACTTATTTATAGAGTATAACTACACCATAAGAATCTAATTACCTAATATATAACCGTTTGGAGTCTTATAAAAGTGATTATGACACTTATATTATTTTATTTTAAATAATGTCAAAACTATCACCTTCAAAATTTAATAAATATAACATTTTATAATATGAGTGTTTTAGAAGATAAATCCGACTAAATGTATTATTATGAACTATATGAGATTTATCTTCATCCTCGTATTTTATTTTTAATTTTTATTCAACAAATATGTATATTTAATAATTATACAAAAATGTTGTAGAAATTATTTTATTAAGAGAAATATCAAATAAATGATTTTACAAAGAGTTAAATAAATATTATATGAACTATTTAATGTTCTACAATAATTTTATATATTATTAGGACATGTTAGGAACCTATTAAATAATTTTGTTTGAATATATCCTTTTTGTGGGTTTTATTTAAATTCAAATAAATGAATAGTGTCAAAATTGACAATATCGTTATTTTATAAAAATAACATATTATTAAATTTTTTAAAAATCACAAATATATTTACAGATTATAAATTGAAATTTATATAGTCTAAAATGGCATAAAGTATCTAATTATAGATAATTCACATCACATAAGAAATTATTTATAACAATATAAAATTTGAATGTTATTACCAAAAATAAAATTTAATAGATTAAATAAGGATAAATCAAGTTGATAATGTATAAAAAAATTACATACATGTCTAAATTTTATTTTTTGGTGAGATTACAACCCTATCTCATATAATATTTTAATATGAGTCATTTTTGGGGTTTTTTAAGTGGGGTTAGATATATTATAAATTAATATTTTAAATATTTCGAAAGGTGCCCCTCTCCTCCCTTATAAAAAGAGAACCCCTTACCTCTTTTCATCACACCCTTTTGAGCCTTGAATCTCGGCCAAACCCTGCCCATTTCTCTTCTCCACTTCTCTATAAATATTCTGGAAGTTCTGGTATTCCCAAAAGACCATCTCTACTTCCTTAAGAGAAGGCTTAAAAGACGTGCGTCGAAGAAAAGGTATTCTCTTCTTTCGATTCCCTCAGCATTCTTTCTTCTTCAATATATTCTTCTTTAGTTGTGTCATTATAAAGTAATATCATCAGTATCAATAATATAATGATATTTTATTATGAATATAAAACATCCCTATTTCACTTTCTCTCCATCATACGGAAAATGAAATCACCATGCGTGCGTACACATGGAATACCGTCTCCACGCCGTGGTGTAATCCGTTTTTCCACCACCACCTTACCTGGATGGGTGTAATGGTGTAAATAAATAACTATATATGGTTATTGTAAATTGATATTGATTTTATAATATTATACATAAACTTCAATAAAATTCCATGATCATGAGAATGATATCATCGCTCGTGCGTACGTACGGACTATCGTCTCCACGAACGCGATGAGAATCATTTTCCATGATTAACCATTCAAGAAAGATTATAAAGTATATAAAATGAATAATAATGAAATATATGACATAATGAAGCTACTGGATTTATGTATACATACATATATATTTCATCTACTTACATCCATTCATGTCAATAAGGAAAAGAAAACAGCGTTCATGCATACGTACGGCCTACCATCTCCATGAATGGTGTATTTCATTCCATCTATCAATCTATTATATATATGTATATTATGAATATATATTATATATAAATCATGTTTAATATTCTTGAATTATGTAATCATAATATAATTAAACATATGATTAATTACAAGTCAAAACACGGATGACAAATGAAATGATTTTACCCAAAACGCTCTTTAACATGGAATTTGCAAAAGAACGGGTAGTATAAAGTCATAAGTGAACCATATATGATATAATAACAATTATTATGATTATGTAATAAGTAAATGACATTATTTAAATCATTATACAGGATTTTCGGATACGTACGAAGCATATCAGACCTAAGGTAAAGGATAATTTTTCAAATCTCATTTTATCCGAGATTGTTATACGTAAGTATTTACTGGGGTTATGTTTATCATCCATGTACATGTTTTCTAAAAAAATTCATAGAATGTTTATTATTCTTCCATATATTTTTAAAGTCATTTTTAGCCTTTTATGACTTTTACCACAAGGTTTGGAAGGAATATTTCTTTTGTTTACCAAATGAGGTACTTTTTGACTTTTCCGACAAAAGTACAAGAAGAATGTTTTTTTAACATATACGACATGAACAGATTTTTACAATGCCTTATTTTCATGAATCTTACTCTAAAATATTTCATGGTTATTTTCAATAAAATCCTTATCTTTTAAAATTGTGTGGCATTTTGTGAAAATAAAATGATTTTTGAAAAAGAAAGGATATTTTCCTCATGATTTCATTTCAAGTGTTTTATAAAAACCATTTTCCATCTAAGATGACATTATTTCATATCTGTATGTTTAAAGTATAATGTCTCTATGATTTACATGGTTTCATTTTTATTATTATGAAAGTATATCTAATTCTTTTATATGGATTATGTTATGATGGGATGATGTTTATGAAACCCATTTTATTCTTTTGGTTATGATGAAGGATTTATGTTTATTTTGTGGCACAAGTAAGAATGATTTCAATATGAGATGGGTGGGACCTATAACTCCATCCAATTCATTGGGTAAAGATTTATATATCATGAGATAGACATGGATGGATGGTATGTTAATCCGGTTCAGTGATACAAGACTGGAACGAGGAGTGAACTCGATTCAGAAAGTGACTTTGTCCACTAAGATGGTCTTGGCAGCAATGCCTTGGCTATTATGGAAATCATAACTAGTGCTGAATGGTTTCTATAATTACTTGTTTTATTCCCAATATATTTTATCGTGGTTTATGTTCCATTATGATATATTCCTTACATACTTCCACAATTTATGTTTTTGCTCAAGATTTTGATGTTTAAATTTCATGTTCATGTTTTTGCTTTCAAATGTTTATGGATTGTTTTATGTTCTCTATGTTTACCCTTACTAGACATTTAAGCTCACCCTTTTTATGTTTTCTTTTTCCCTAAGATTTCAATAATGGTTTTAGGTAAGAAAACAAAAGGGGAAGATCTTTATGGAAGATATTGAAGATCTTTCACCACGATTAGAAGATTATTTTCCGAGTTTCCAAAGACAATAAATTATTACGATCCTTGTGTGTCTGTTTTCATTATTTATTAAGTATTCCGAAAAAGTAATGTAATTTCCATGTACACAAGCTTTGGGACTCTACAGTTGGTATCAGAGGAAAGGTTTAGTTATCCTTTGGAAACTAGGATCTGAAAACTTTTGTGAGATCCCTAGATATATTTCTAAGGTATATCTAGGGATGTACCTAAGGTTAAGTATAAGTATAGGTTATAGTCCTATAATTATGGTAACGATCATATAATTTTACCTAAGATGTTAGATATTGAATTTTATCCCCATTGATCATGATTTTGGCCTCTCACACTATTCTATTTTGGTTTTAGAAAATGGCTGGAAACACGAAGATTCACGATAATGGAGGATATGATGGACAATGGAATGATATTATTCCGGAGAAACTGAATGAAATTTTATTTTTAGGTCCACATATCGTTATTATGCATAATCAGAAATCTCATAATATGATCAATAATCTCAATATTTGTAATTTTCACGACTCATCTAATATGATAAAGATGGAGTTTCATGATGATCCTAGAGGAAGGAAAGTTCAATTTCAATAATGTAAATCTTGTGGTAAGAGGTATCACAGAGAATGTTTCAATGGAACTGGAAGATGCTTTGAGTGCGGAAAAGAGGGACACAAATATAGTATGTGAAATGGAAAAGGTTCAGTTAACACCATAGACAAGGAAAATGGTATTGCTACGACATCAACAATGATTAGATGTTTTAAATGTGGAATGTATGGGCATTATGCAAACCAATGCCCTAAGGTAAAATCTCATGAAGAGAATCAACATGGTCATATGGGTAGTATTTATGTGGATGATGATGAAGAGACTACAAATGAAATATGATATGAAAGAACTGTTGAAGCTCAGTCAGTGGTTTAAGAAGATAGTGGAATGATTTTATGTTTATCAAGAATAATGTATGGTACTATGGAATAAAGAATCATCTAAATATTGTTACACTATTGTTTTTCCTAAAGTATTTGAAAGTATATGTTGAGTGGTACTGGAAACCATGAAAGGTTATTCAGATATTTTTGGAAAGAAGATGATATACGCATAATGAATGGATAATGAAAAAATGAAATGAGCTCATGATTGATATAAAGACTAAGTGATATCATGGTTTGAGTATATAGAATTTTTGGGATTTTGGTATGTGGAAAGAATTAACTTTTGACAGCATTCATGTTTTCACTAAGGTTCAATGGGTATTCATGATTCAAGTGAATACATGATTCAGGTATTCACATGTTAGAAATGTGACCAACAAGATATATCATATAAATGATGGTCTTCACATGCTTGTTATGTGACCTTTCAAGTAATCGTTTTCTTTATACTATGAGATTGGACACATGTATTTTCGATTAACCTAATGATTGGAATGGATTATGTTGGACACAAGTTAGTATTGATTAATGATATAACTTTTTTCGATATTATTGACGGAATGTCATAATGATGTAATTTTAGAAAAAGGAAAACCTGCAGGACGGGCGAAAACCCGTCGCATCAGACAAGGTTGTGGGAATAGAACCCACAACTAAAGTGTGACTGGCCTTTATCGCATCCCAATAGCTTACAGGAAGTCCCTGGTTAATAGAAACTAGTTTTATTTTATTAAGCAGTATGATAGATGAAGTATAAGTTCATTTTTGGAATCGTATACGATTAACCTCACCATAGATGGACTTCTGTATATTTGATAACTTTTTCTATCCTTTTTTTTGAAACAGATGGAATGACCCATCATTCTATCACATGATCTTCTAATAATTAACGAATAAGAAATTCAACTTCATTTCTATAATAGATGAAGTGGATATTGTTCAAAGACCGGACAATAGTGAAATTGTTCCAAAATCAAGTAAGTATTTCTTCTAATTAAAAATTTTCAACTTTAGGGAAATGATATTGAAAACCAAAAATGTTGTCCCGGTGCTCTTATATATGATGAATCAGATGGTACCTTAGATCATCACAAATTTATGTCTTTGTGATTGATGGCTTTTTCATAGCCATGTTCTCTACCACTCTCCATCAGAATTTGATGGTTAGATTTTTCTTCCATATCCATATTTTCACATATGTTCTCCTATATGGAAACCCAGTGATGAGTTACTTTGGGTAATCATTACGTTTCATACTTTAGTTTTTAAAATTATGTTTTAGTATTTCTTTTTACAGTGTGGGTTTCTATGAATAGTAAACGATTTATATCCCCGACGAATTTCTAGGTCGATATTCATTTTAAGGGTGGTAGAATGTAACAACCCGAGATTTTATAAGATTTATTATTTTTAATTTCATTCATATCTTCTGTTGTACGATATACCAAGATTATCTATCACTATACGTACACCGTATTAGCTTGCAGTATACACAACACTAATCTTGGATCGTGTTACACACAATTTCAAGATTGTTTGATAGTAGTTATTCTACGCATCATTGATTGTATATATATATATTCAATTTATAAATAAAATATGGTTGGATTTTATTATACGCAACAACAGAAGAGTCTTGCACTATACGCAACCCTGACCTGGCTTGCATTACACACAATCACGGCCTTCTTCGATAGCATGTGTTGTACGCAATACCGGGTTTCAGTAAACAACAATATATGGTTATAATATTATTATAAACCAGCTGTTTTAAATAGTATTAACTAAATTTTGAATTTTATAACATTATTATTCATCTTACACATTTTCTAGAACTAGGTATGAGAACAAAATAAATTTTTTCGGGTATAATAAGTATTTTTAAAAAAATGCAGTTTTGCCGCCTTTTGATGGAACACCCATTTTAAATATAATTTTTGAAAATTTTATAATTTAAATTTTACAAAATAAACTTCTTCTTTTTAATCACTATATAAAAATTTACATTGTATAATGTTTTTGATATTTTTTGGATAACTTTAATATTTTAATGAATAGTAAAAACACGGTATATTTTAATTAAAAAAAACTTTATTCATCGTAATAATTTATATGGTTAAATTTTAATATTTAATGGTTTTAAAGTATAAATAGAATATATTTTTACCATCTAATATAATTTATGTCATTTGAATTTATTTTACATTGAATTTGTAGGTTAAATCAATTCAATCTTTTGCAATTTTTTAAACAAAAACCCATTTTCATTCGACAGTGGGATTAATTTTAATTTAATTTCAAGAAATTATGTGCATTGAATATGAAAAAATCTATTCCATATTTGGAATTAGTGGGTCCAAATTATGTTAATAGGCTACTTTTTATTTTTTTGTATTATCAATAGTAACTACGGTAAATTTTATTTACCATGGTTAAAGGTATATCATGTAATTAAGGGTATATATAAATATTATAAAAATACCCTAACACATGCCAAAATTCTATTGGATGGCTAAAAGAC
Organism: Viscum album; assembly: GCA_963277665.1. Classification (NCBI taxonomy): domain Eukaryota; kingdom Viridiplantae; phylum Streptophyta; class Magnoliopsida; order Santalales; family Viscaceae; genus Viscum; species Viscum album. The sequence goes on along the minus strand of OY728138.1, from coordinate 746,923,104 downwards.
GACCCATATACCCTAAGGGTCGGATTAGATTCATATTATGGACTTTTGACCATGAAAATAATTTCATTATTATTAAAACCAAAGAAAGTGACAAAATGTCACTCTTTTAAATATTATAAGTATAATAATTTTAATTTAATGATAAACTTCATAAAACATAGAACATGAATAGTCTCCAGAAATAGAATAAAATTATCTACATCATGATAATTTATTTAGAATTTTTAGTGACTAAATAATTGTCATTAATGGTGATACATTAATGATGCAGATATTATTTATTAAGTAAAAAATCAGTAATATAGTTTTTATTGAAATAATAATACCCAATAAAAGGCCCCCAAACCTGACCAAAACTTATTATTATAGTTTATCTACACAATAATCATCCAATTACTTTATATATAACCTTTTAGAGTCTTATAAAAGTGATTATGACACTTATATTATTTTATTTTAAATAATGTCAAAGTTGTCACCTTCATAATTTAATAAATATTACATTTTAAACGTAGAGTGTTTTAGAAGATATATCAGAATAAATGTACTATTATTAAATATATAAGATTTATATTCATCATAGTATTTTATTTATAATTTTTATGCAACAAATAAGTATATTTAATAATTATACAAAAATGTTGTAGTAATTATTTTATTAATAGAAATATCAAATAAATGGTTTTACAAATAGTAAAATAAATATTATATGATCTATTTAATGTGCTCCACTAATTTTCTAGATTACTATGACATGTTAGGAACCTGATAAATATTTTATTTTGAATATATCCTCTGTGTGAATTTATTTAAATTCAAATAAATGAATAGTGTCAAAATTGACACTATCGTTATTTTAAAAAAATAACATATTATTAAATTGTTTAAAAATCACATAAATATTTAAAAATTATAAATTTAAATTTAAATAGTCTAAAATGTCATAAATGATCTAATTATTTATAATTAACAGCACATATGGAATTATTTATAACAATCTAAATTTTAGAATCTTATTACCACAAATAAAATTCAATAGATTAAATAAGGATAAATCAAGTTGATAATGTTTAAAATAATTTCCATACATATATAAATTTTATTGGATGATGAAATTAAAACTATATCCTATCTAATATTAGAATATGTGTCATTTTTGGTGGTTTTTAAGTGGGTTTAGAATTATTATAAATTAATATTTTAAAGATTTCCAAAGGTGCCCCTCTCCTCCCTTATAAAAAGGGAACCCCTTACCTCTTATATTCACACCATTTTGAGCATTTAATCTCGACCAACCCCTGCCCATTTATCTTCTCTACTTCCCTAGAAACATTCTAGATGTTCTGGTCCTCTCAAAAGACCAATTCTACTTCATTAAGAGAAGGCTTAAAGGAGGTGCGTCGAAGAAGATGTAATCTCTTCTTTCGATTCTCTCAAAGTTATTTCTTCTTCAACTTCATCTTCATTAGTTGTTTCATTATAAAGTAATAACATAAGTATCACTCATATACTGATATGTTATTATGAATATAAAACGACCATATTTCACCTTCTATCCATCCTATGGAAAACGAAATCACCATGCGTGCGTACGTACGGAATACTGTCTCCACGTCGTGGTGTAATCAGTTTTTCCACCACCACCTTACATGGATAGGTATAATGGTGTAAATAAATAACTATATATGGTTATTGTAAAGTGATATTGATTCTATAATATTATACATACACTTCAATACAATTCCATGATCATGGGAATGATATCATCGCTCATGAGTAGGTACGGACTACCGTCTCTACGAACGCGATGAGATTCATTTTCCATGATTAACCATTCAAGAATGATTATAAAGTATGTATAATTAATAATAATGAAATATATAAAATAATGAAGCTACTGGATTTATGTATACATACATATTTATATATTTCATCTACTTACTTCCATTCAAGTCAATAAGGAAAAGAAAACAGCGTTCATACGTATGTACGACCTACAGTCTCCATGAACGGCGTATTTCATTCCATTTATCGATCTATTATACATATGTATATTATGAATATATATTATATATAAATAATTTTGTATATTCTTTAATTATGTAATCATGATCTAATTAATCATATGAATAATTACAAGTCAAAACACAGACGACAAATGAAATGATTTTACCCAAAACGCACGTTAACATGGAATTTACAAAAGAACGGGTAATATAAAGTCATAAGTGAACCATATATGATATCATAACAATGAATATGATTCTGTAATAGGTCAATGACCTTATTTAAATCATTATACAAGAGTTTAAGATACGTACGAAGCATATCTGACCTCAGGTAAGGGATAATTTTGCAAATATCATTTTATCCGAGATTACTTATACCTAAGTATTTACTGGGGTTATGTTTATCATCCATGTCCATGTTTTCTAAAAATGTTTTCATAAAATGTCTATAATTATTCAATGTATGATTAAAGTCATTTTTACCCTTTTATGAGTTTTACCACAAGTTTTGGAAGGACTCTTTCTTTTGCTTACCATATGAGGTACTTTTTAACTTTTTCAACAAAAGTACGAGAAGAATGTTTTTTGTTAGCTTATACGAAATGGGAAGATTTTTACAACGCCTTATATTCATTAAGAATACTCTACAAGATTTAATGGTTATTTTCAATTAAATACTTTTCTTTTAAAATAGTGTTGCATTTTGTGAAAAGAAAATGATTTTTGAAAAATAAAGGATATTTTCCTCAAGAATTCATTTCAAGTGTTTTATCAAAATCATTTTCCATCTAAGATGACAATATTTCATATCTGTATGTTTAAAGTATAATGTCTCTATGATTTAAATGGCTTCATTTTTTTATGATTAAATTATATCCAATTGTTTTATATAGATTATGTTATGATGGGATGATATTTATGAAACCCATTTTATTCATTGGTTTATGATGTATGATTTAGGTTTATTTTCTGGCACAAGTAAGAATGATTTCAATATGAGATGGGTGGGACCTATACCCCCCTCCAATGCACTGGGTAATGATTTATATCTCGTGAGATAGACATGGCTGGAATGGTAAGTTAATATGGTTCAGTGATATAGGACTGGAACGAGGAGTGAACTCGATTTAGAAAGGGACTTTGTCGACTAAGATGGTCTTGGCAGCAATGTCTTGGCTACTATGGAAATCATAACATGTTATGAATGGTTTCCACACTTACATGTTTTATTCCCATTATATTTTATCATTGTTGATGTTCCATTATGATATATTCCTTAAATAATTCCACAATTTATGTCTTCTCTCAAGATTTTGATTTTTAAATTTCAAGATCAAGTTTTTGTATTCAAATGTTTATGGATAGTTTTATGTTCTCTATGTTTACCCTTACTGGGCATTTGATCTCACCCTTTTTATGTTTTAGTTTTTCCCAGGATTTAAATAAATGTTTTAGGTAAGAAAAAAAAGTGAAGATCTTTATGGAAGATATTGAAGATCTTTCACCACGATTAGATGATTATTTTTCGAGTTTCCAAAGACACTAAACTATTACGGACCTTATGTGTCTGTTTTTGTTTTGTATTAAGTATTCCGAAAAAGTAATGTAATGTCCATTTACGTCATTCTTTGGGTCACTACATGTAATATATAGATATACTTACCCTTAGGGGCATCCCTAGACATACCATAGAAATATATCATGGGATCTCACTAAAGATTTTGCATCATAGTTTGCAAAGAATGATTTATCCTTCTCTCTAATACCAACTATATAGACCCAATATTGAAGTACATATACATTGCATTTATTTTGTGGAATATTTAATACATAAAAAAATAGACACCCAAAGACTGTATTATTTTGGTGCCTTTAGAAACTCGAAACACAATCTTTTAATCATTGTGAAAGGTCTTCAACATATCCCATAATGATTTCCCCCTATTGTTTTCTTAACTAAACCTTTCTTTATAACCTGGGCAACAAAATACATAAAAATGGTGACCTTAAACCCTCATTAAGGTTAAACATGTGTAAAATAAAACAAACCATTAATATTTGAATGTAAAAACATGAAATTAATGTTTAAACATCAAAATCTCAAGTTATGAAATAAATCTTGGTCGTACGTAAGACATATATCATAAAGTAACATTAGTCATTATTAAATAGAATGGGAATAAGACATTAATTTTTGGAAAGCGATTAAGTATATAATATGATTTCCATAGTAGCCATGGAATTTTTTCCAAGACCATCATAGAAGAAAATGTCCCTTACTGAACCGAGTTCACATGCCTTTTCTATCCATGTATTACTGAACCAGATATATTTCTCATTCATATACATCAATCTCATGATATATAAATCCTTACCCAAAGCATTATAGGGAGTTATAGGTCCCGCCCATCCCATAATGAAATCATTCTTACATGTCCCACAAAAACATAAATCATTAATCATAGCATAACCCATGAAATAAAATGGGTGGTTTTTAAACATCATTCCATCATAACATAATCCATATAAAATTACATTTCATCATTAAAATAATAAAATAATAGAAATAATAGAGATATAAACATAAAACTATTTAATTATTGTTATCTTATATGAAAAATAATTTTTGATAAACCACTTCTACTTAGTTGCTGTGAAAAATATCATTTCATCTTCAAAAATAATTTCTTTTCTCAAAATGACGTGAAATTTGAAATGAAAATAATTTAGTTGAAAATATACTTTAAATAGTGTAGAGGAAGCTTTATGGAAATAATTTGTCATGAAACCATAAAAATCCATTCATGCCGTATAATTTAAATAAAATTCTCCTCGTACTTTTACTGTAAAAGTCAAAAAGTTCCTAGTATGGTAAAACAAAGAATGATTTCTTCCATACCACATAGTAAAAGTAGAAAATGGGTAAAAAATAATTTTAACAGACATAAAATATTAGTATATATTTTATGAAAACATTATTAGAATACATGGAATTTGATGATAAATATAACCCTAAAAAAACATACGAATAAATAATATTGGATAAAAATGAGATTGGCAATGCCATCCATTACCTTAGGTCTGATTTCTTCTATTTGTATCCCAAACTCTTTTATAGAGGGTTTATAAAAATTATCAACATTTAAAATAACCATAATAATATTTATAGTATCATATAATATTCACTTATTACTTTATATTACCGGTTCATTTTTAAATTCTATGTTAGAGCAACGTTTTGGGTAAGAATTGTTTCATTTATCGTACGTGTTTCGACTTGTTTTTGTTGATATTATTACATAGATCACTATTTACATGCCTCCATAATGTAAAAAATGATTTATATATCATATATATTTATTAAATATATATATATATATAATAAAAAGATAAATAAAATGGAATACATCATTCATGGAGACGGTGGTCTGTATGTAAGCATGAATGTTGTTTTTGTTTCCTTATTAAATTGAATGGAAGGATGTAAATAACATACATATGTAAATATAGTAGCATTATTATGTATTATATTTCATTATTATTTATTATATATACTTTATAATCATTCATTAATGGTCAATATGGAGAATGCATCTCATCACGTCATTAAGACGACGATCAATATGTTCGTACGAGCGACAATATCGTTCCCAGAATTGTTTAATGGTGTTTGAGTGGATGGTGTATAGTATATAAGATCTTGTATCACCTTATAATAATAATATATAGTTATTATTTATACCATTATACCCATCCAAGTAATGTGGCGTTGAAAAATATATTACACCATGATGTGGAGATGGTAATTCGTACGTACGCAAGCGCGGTAATTTCAGTTTTTGCAGGATGGATGGAAGGTGAAATATGGTTGTTTCATATTTATAATAACATATCATTTTATTATTGATACTGATGTTATTAATTTAAAATTAAAAAACTAATGAAGTGGAATTAGAAGAAGAAAAAAATTTAAAAAAAATTAGTAGAAGAGATTACCTCTTCTTCGACGTGCCTCCTTTAAAATATCAATTAGGGCACTATTGTAGGACTTTTGAGAAGAAAATAACCTCAATAATGTTCCTATGAATGATTATAAGTGGAATGGTATGGGTCTGGATGATCTTGAAGGCTTAATATGGAGAGAATATGAGAGGGAGTCAGTGCCCTTTTATAAGAGAGTAGAGGGGTACTTTTGGAAACTGTAAACAATATAAGTTTATAATAAAATCAATCCCTACCCAAAAACCTCCAAAGTTTCCCTAATTAAAATATGATATGATATATTACTGTAATCTTATCAAACAATAAATTTTGGACAAATTATTTTGTTAAATTAAGCATTATCCTTTTAATTGACACTTCGTTATTCTATTAATTTTTGATTTTCGTAATAACATTCTAAATATATAACGGTAATGAATATTTAATTATGTGTTGTTAATTTACCATAACTATATACATTATGACATTTTATACTTTATAATTATAAATTTTTAATTTTTAATTTTATTTATCATTAATTATTTTAGTAAAATGTTATGTTTATAAAATGACAATAGTGTCAATTTTGACACTATTAATTTATTAGACATTATATAGAAATCAAAAAAGAGATAAATTTGAACCAAAATATTAAATAAACTCCTAAAATGTCATATTCACCAATAAAATTCTTGGAGCACATTTATTATTTCATATGATATTTCATTTAATATTTTTAAACCACTTATTTGATATTTCTATTAAAACAATTATTTCAAAATCACTATTGTGTCATAATTGATGGTAATAATTTAATATCTAGAAATGATAAATAAATTTATATGATTTATTTAATTATTTAAGAATTAAAAAGACTTTATATTGTCTTTTTTATCTCATATTTATACATATATTAAAATTAATACACCTATATAAAAAGCTATTGTGACATCGTGTCTGTTTCATTAGTTTTTATTACATTCATGTCATTTTCCTAGGTAAGTAGTAATAAAGTGATTCAAAATTAAAAAAAGATGATAAGGTTCGAATTTATTCATCCAATAGGATTATTATAGGTGTTAAGGTAATTTTAAAATATTATTTTTACCATTAATTACCTGATTCACATTGAGCTATGGTAATAAAAATAATTATCAAAGTTAATATTCATAATTCCAACGAACAAAAGTATCCTATTAATAAAATTTGGACCTAATTATTTCAAATATGGAATCCATTTTTTAAAAATTAAAATTCATAATTTTTACTAATTAATTTAAAATTAATCCCGTTGTTGAGAAAATGCGTTTTAAAAGTTAAAACATTACAAAAGATTGAAAAGTTTTTACCTATGAATTGAATGTAAAATTAATGATAATGAGATAAATTATATTAAATGTTAAAAATATATTCTATTTATACAATAAAAGCACTCAATATTATAATTAACCATATAAATTATTTCAATGAAAAAAGTTTAATTAATTAAAATTTAGAGAATTTTTACTATTCATCAAAATAACAACGTTATCAAAACAAATTACATAAATTTGTCCAAAGTAAATTTATCTATCATGATTCCAAATAATAAGTATATTTTTTTATATTAAACTTATAAATTTATCAAAAATTAGATTTAAAATGAGTGTACAATCAAAAGGTGGAAAATTGCATTTTTTTGTTGAAAAATACTTCTTTTATCCGAAAAATGGATTTTGTTGACATATCACGTGTAATATGAATGATAATGTTATATAAAATTTAAAATTTGGTAAATAATATTCATAATTTCTAGTTTATATAATATTTTAATAATATATTATTTTTAGTGAAACTCGGTATTGCGTACCACTCAAGCTATCGAGGAAGATCACTCATAAGTGTAACACAATACAGGTCAGTGTTACATGTAATGCAAGCTTCATTTGGTTTTTTGTATAATATAACCCATACATAGTTAATATATACCTTGAAAAAAATCTATACTTAGTGTTGCATGAAATAAATTTTATCAAAACAACATGAAATTTGGTGAAACACAAGCCAAGAATAGTATTACGTATATTTCATGCAATTAAAGTGTTTCATATAGTGAAATATAATATTGGTGTATTTTAAAACACAAGAAATCAATGAAATTAAAAGAATCAATCTCATAAAATCATGGGGTGTAACAGAATGTTTTGGAGGTCCTTTGACACCACCATCTCTACCAGATGTTGTCCAAGTGCATGTTTTGGACATGAGAGGCACACTTCCCCAGCATGGAATATTTTTGTACCTGTTGAAGGTCTAGGTGGTTGTTTCTTAGGTAGCACCCAAGAACATGGAAGATGTCCGTAGTTCCCTTGGACTAGAAGGTTACTACTGAAGGTTCAAAATTGACTTCTCTCGAGTTGTAGCACCTTTGATGTAGAGACCTGAAGCCTGACGTACATTGACATTACATTACATTTTCGGAATACTTAGTACATAACAAAAAAAACACACAAGGACCGTAAGAGTTTAGTGTCTTTGGAAACTCGTAATATAATCTTCTAATCGTGGTGAAAGATCTTCAAAATATCCCATAATGATCTTCCTTTTTTTTACCAAAAACCTTTCTTTATATCCCGGGGAAAAGAAAACATAAAAGGGTGAGCTCAAATACTCAGTAAGGGTAAACAAAGGAAATATCAATCACATCATATACATAAGCACATAACTTTTGGAAATCTTAACCTACAAAAGAGATCATAATTTCATAACATGGGGTAAATCATTGTAGTGAAATGTAATCACAATAATCATAACTTAAAACATGAAACTTTGTGGCATTCACACATTATCACAGAGAATCATTTCTTGTTATTCAAGACTCATTTCCAAGACTATCTTAGTGGACAAAGTCCCTTTCTGAACCGAGTCACCCTCGTTTCAGTCCTGTTTCACTGAACTGGTATAACCTACCGTTCCAGCCATGTCTATCTCATGAGATATAAAATATTTTCTCAATGCATTGAAGGGAGATATAGGTCCCACCCATCTCATAATGATACCATTCTTATGTGTTCCACAAAATCTTAAATCATACATCATTGCATAACCCTTGTAATAAAAATGGGATTCTTAAACAACATGACATCATAAAACAATTCATACAAGATAAAGGAATTCATAAAAATATTTCAATCATAACATAATCAAATCCATGTAATAATATGGATAGAAACAGAACCCTTTATTATCTTATATGGAAAATAATTTTGATAAAACACTTGAACTCCATTCTTGAGGAAAATATCCTTTCTTCCTCAAATTTTTTTTTCTTTTCTTAACATGTCATACAACTTTAAACTAAAAGAATTTGATAAAAAATAAACTTGAAAACTTGTAAAGGATTCTTCTTGGAAATAATGTTTTAAAAATCCATTCATGTCGTATAAGTTAAAAAAACATTCTCCTCGTACTTTTGTCGGAAAAGTAAAAAAGTACTTCGTACGAAAAACGACAAAAGATTCCTTTCATATCTTTTACTAAAAACTCACCGAAGGGTAAAATTAGATTTAAACAATTGTAGGTGGATGGAAATAATATTACATATAGAGGAAACATGGATGTGGATGATAAAATACACCCTAGTAAATACCAAAGTATAAACAATCTCGGATAAAAATGAGATTGTGATATTTCTCTTACCTTAGGTCCGATTTTCATCGTAAGTATCCGAACCTACTGTATAATGATTTAAATAATGTCATTAACTTATTCCAGAATCATACTAATTGTTATGATATCATATATGGTTCACTTATGACTTTATTTTACCCGTTCTTTTGAAAATTCCATGTTAAAGAGCATTTTGGGTAAAATCGTTTCATTTGTCGTCCGTGTTTTGACTTGTAATTATTCATATAATTACGTAGATCATGATTACTTAATTCCAGAATATAAAACATGATCCATATATAATATATATTCAGAATATACATATATATAATAAATTAGTAAATGGAATGAAATACACCGTTCATCCAGTATCATTATTATGTCATATATTTCATGATTACTTATTATATGTACTTTATAATCATTCATGAATGGTTAAAGTGGAGAATGAATCTCATCGCGTCATGGAGACGGTAGTCCGTACGTACGCACGAGCGATGATATCATTTTCATGATTATTGAATTGAATTGGAGTGAATGATACAATATATCAGAATCAGTATGATGTTATAATAACTATGTATAGTTATTCGTTACACCATTATACCCATCCATGTAAGGTGTTGGTGGAAAAACAGATTACACCACGGCGTGGAGACGGTATTCCGTAGGTATGCACGCGCGGTGATTTTGTTTTCCGTAGGATGGATAGAAGGTGAAATGGAGTTGTTTCATATTTATAATAACAAATCAGTATATTAGTGATACTGATGTTATTACTTTATAATGAAACAACTAAAGAAGAATAAGTTGAAGAAGAAAGAAGCTTGAAAGGATCGGGAGAAGAAATTACCTCTTCTTCGATATGCCTCTTTGAAACCTCCTCTTAGGGCACTATGATTGGTCTTTAAAGAAGACCAGAACCTCTAGGATGTTTCTAGGGAAGTGGAGAAGATAATTGGGTAGGGGTTGGCCGATCTTGAAGGCTCAAATTGGTGTGAGGAGGAGAGGGAGGAGGTGCCCTTTTATAACGGAGGAGAGGGGCACCTTTGGAATTCTTAAAAATATTAATTTATAATAAATCTAACCCCACTTAAAAACCTCAAAAAATTACTCATATTCGAAGATTAGATGACATAGGGTTGTAATATCATCAACCAATAAAATTTAGACATGTTTGGATCTTATTTTAAACCTTATCATTTTGATTTATCCTTATTTAATCTATTTAAGTTTATTTGTGGTAATAAAATTATAAATTTTAAATTATAACAAATAATTACTTATTTGTTGTGAATTTTCCATAATTGTTTACTTTATAACATTATAGACCATATAAATTTAAATTTATAATTTTTAATTATTTTTGTGATTTTTAATCATTTTTATAATATGTTATTTTTATAAAATAACAATAGTGTCAATTTTGACACTATTCATTTATTTGAATTTAAATAAAATATATACAGAAGATATATTCCAACTAAAATCTTTAATATATTAATAAAATTTCATATGTATCTATAAATTTAGTGGATCACATTAAATAGTTCATATAATATTTATTTTATTATTTTTAAAACTATTTATTTGTTTTATCTCTTAATAAAATAATTACTACATCATTTTTGTATTATTATTTAATATACTTATTTTTTGCATAAAAATTTAAAATAAAATCCAATGATGAAGATAAATATATTTAATTTCACAATAATACTTTTACTCGAATTTATCATCTTAAAATCACAATATTTAAATTGTTATATTTATTAAATTATGAAGGTGACAACTTTGGCATCATTTAAAATAAAATAATATAAGTGTCATAATTTCTTGTATAAGACTCCAAATGGTCAAATATTCGACCATTGGATTATTATAGTTTACATTTATATGAAAAATAAGTTTTGGTCAGGTTTTTGTGCCTTTTATGGTCACTATTAGTTTAATAAAAACTATATTCTTGATTTTTCACTAGATAAATAATTTCTGCATCACTATTGTGTCACAATTAATGATAATTATTTAAGCCCAAAAAATTCTAAATAAATTCTAATGATGTAGATAATTTTGTTATATTTCTGGAGACTATTCATGTTCGAAGTTTTATGATATTTATCACTAAGTGAAAATTATTATACTTATAAAATTTAAGAGAGCGACATGTTGTCACTTTCTTTGGTTTTAATAATAATTAAATTATTTTCATGGTCAAAAGTCCATAAAATGAATCTAATCCGACCCTTAGTTGATATGGGTTTACTTTTAGCTATCAAATAGAATTTTGGCATGTGTTACGGTAATTTTATAATATTATATTTACCCTTAATTACCCGATTTACCTTTAACTATGGTAAATAAAATTTACCGTAGGTACTATTCATAATTCCAAAAAATAAAAAGTAACCTATTAACATAATTTGGACCCAATGATTCCAAATATAGAATCCATTTTTAAAATTCAATACACAGGATTTTCAGAAATTAAATTAAAATTAATCCCGTTGTCGAATAAAAACAGGTTTTTGATTAAAACATTGCAAAAGATTGAATTGATTTAACCTACGAATTCAAAGTAAAATCAATGATAATGACATACATTATATTAAATGGTAAAAATATATTCTATTTATACTTTAAAACCATTCAATATTATAATTTAACCACATAAAATATTACGATGAAAAAAGTTGTTTTTAATTAAAATATAGCGTGTTTTTACTATTCATTAAAATGTGAAAGTTACCAGAATAATATGAAAAATTTATCCAAAGTAAATTTTTATTTCTTGATTCCAAAGAAGAATTTTATTTTGTCAAATTGAACTTATAAACATGTCAAAAAACTATATTTAAAGTGGGTTCGCCATCAAAAGGCGGCAAAACTGCATATTTTGAAAAATTCTTATTTTACCCAGAAAATTTATTTTGTTCTTATACCATGTTCTAGAAAATGTGTAAGATGAATAATAATGTTATAAAATTCAAAATTTAGTTAATACTATTCATAACGGCTAGTTCATGACAATATTATAATAATATATCATTGTTTATTAAAACCCGGTATTGCGTACAACACACGCTATCGAGGAAGGTCGTGATTGCGTGTAATGCAAGCCAAGTCAGGGTTGCGTGTTTTGAAAGAATCCTTCGTTGTTTCGTAAAATAGAATCCAACCATATTTCATTTATACATTGAATATATATATATATATACTCAATTTTGCGTAGAATAACTATTATCAAAATTGTGTGTAACACCGTCCAAGAATAGTGTTGCGTATACTGCAAGCTAATACGGTGTTGCGTATAGCGCAAGGTAATCATGGTGTAGAATACAACACAAGACATTAATGAAATTAAAATAATATTTTTCATAAAATCTCGGGGTGTTACATTCTACCCCCCTTAAAATGAATTTCGCCCTCGAAATTCTTCGGGGTTATAAGTGGTTTACTACTTGAAAGTTTCTTTAATAGAAACCCACATCGTAAAAAGGAATACCAAAACCAATCTTTAAAAACAAAAGTATGAAATGTAATGGTTACCCAAATAAACTAATCACTGGGTTTCCACATAGGTGAAAATATGGATATGGAATAAAAATCTAACCATCATGTTCTGATGGAGAGTGGTAGAGAACATGGCTATCGAAAAGCCAACAATCACAAATCCATAAATTTGTGACGATCTAAGGTACCATATGATTAATCAAATATAAGAGCACTAGGACAACATTTTTGGTTTTCAAGATCGTTTGAAGAATTTGAATTAGAATAAATACTAACTTTATTTTGGTACAATCTCACTGTTGTTCGTGCCTTGAACAATTTCTACTTCATCTCTTAAATAAATGAAGTTGAATTTGTTATTCGTGAAGTGTTAGCCGATCATGTGATAGAATGACGGGTCATTCCATCTGTCTCAAACAAAAGGTTAGCAAAAGTTATTAAATATACATAAGTCGTTCTATAGTGAGATTAATCATATATGGTTCTTAAAATGGACTTATACTTAATATATAATACTGCTTAATATAATAAAACTAGTTTCTACTAAACAAGGACTTCCTGTAGGCCAGTGGTAGGCGATAAAGGCCAGTCACACTTCTGTTGTGGGTTCGATTCCCACAGCCTTGTCCGACACGATGGGTTGTCACAATCCTGCAGGTTGTCCTTTTTCTAATGCTATATTACTATAACATCCCATCGAAAAACGTTTTATCCTAACTTATGTCCAACATAATCCATTCTAACCTTTAGGCTTATCGAAAATACTTCATTCCAAGCTCATAGTATAAAGAAAATGATTACTTGAAATACACAGAACAATCACGTGAATGCCATCATTTATCCCCCATATATCATAAGATATATCTTGTTGGTCAAATTACAAACATGTGAATACCTTAATCATTTATTCTCTTGAAGAATGAATACCCATTGAACCTTAGTGAAAACATGAATGCAGTTAAAAGTTAACACTTTCCACATTCCAAAATCCTCAAAATTCTATATACTCAAACCATGATATCACTTAGTTCTTATATCAATCATGAGCTCATGAATACTGTTAAACATTTCATTTTCTCGTTTTCCCTTCATTATGCGCATATCATCTTATTTCCAAAAATATCTCAATCACATTGAATACCACATTAGACAAATACATAAATATTCCAATACTCAATGATACAACATTATTTTGGAATCCCATTACATAAACACTTAATCATTCCACCACATCATTGTCATATTCAACATCACCAGTAGTGATCGCATGTGACTTCCCTTTGTCCATTGCCTTAAGCAGTTGCTCATGTCGATCATCACTAACCCTTTGATTAGGGCATTTATTAGCATAATGCCCCATTTCCTTGCACTTGAAGCTTGAAGTGTTGGTGGTGCGTTATCTGCAGTGTTTTCTTTATTCACATCACACTACGGGAAAAATGAGCATTTGCGACGGGTTATTTGCGACGGGAATAAATCCCGTCACAAATAGTCCTGTTAAAAACTTATTTGCGACAGGGTTATTTACCCGTCGCAAATAAGTATCCTTTTGCGACGGGACAGCTTTCCCCGTCGCAAAAGGACTGGCGCGGTTTGCGCGCCAAATCGCGGGAAACTTATTTGCGACGGGGGAATATTCCCGTCGCAAAAAACCGGCCGCGGTAAAAGGTATTTGCGACGAGAATATTCCCCCGTCGCAAATAGTATGTCGGCAGGTGGTTATTTGCGACGGGTCCCGTCGCAAATAACTATTTAATCCGTTGACCGTAATAAATGTCGGCTAAGGTATTTGCGACGGGTCCCGTCGCAAATGGACCCGTCGCAAATAATCTAACCTATAAATACCCCCATCCGTTTTTTTCAAAACATTCTCAAATTCCATCTTCTTCTTCTCTCAAAGTTATATTTCTAAAGTTCAGTTTTTCTTCAGTTTAATTTTTTTCTCCGGAGCTGATATTAATGTTTTGAAGAACGATCATAGCAGATCAATTTTCAAGGTATTTGTGTTCAATTTATTTTAATATTTATTTTTAATTTTTTATTAGTTTCAATTATTCTTAATTAGTTGTAATTTAATTATGTTTATATTGTTTTATTACTTAAAAAATTTAAATTATTAGTATTGTTCATAGTTAATGGTAATTAGGAATAATTAGTAATAATTTTAAATAATTAAGAATAAATATTAATAATTAGTAATAAATACCAATAATTAGGGATAATAACATTATTACATTATTAGTCTATTTTATTATTAATATTAAAATAATATAATTTTTTTCATATATACAATTCTCTTTTCATCTGTGTGTTTGCTGTCTTCACATGTATTATTTGTATGTGGAGATAGAAAACGCACAGATGAAAGGAGAATTGTATATAAATTAGAAAATTATTTTATTTCAATATTAATAATAAAATATATTAATAATGTTATTATTTGTAATTATTGGTAATAATTCCTAATTATTGATAATTATTTATTTAATTACTAATAATTGGGAACAATTATCAATAATTATCAATAATTAAGAATAATTAGTAATAATTAGTAATAATTACCAGTAATTAGTAATAATTAGTAATAATTACCAATAATTAGTAATAATTACCAATAATTAGTAATAATTACCAATAATTAGTAATAATTACCAATAAGTAGTAATAATTAACAATAAGTAGTAATACTTACCAATAATTAGTAATACTTACCAATAATTTGGAATAATTACCAATAATTAACAATAATTCGTAATAATTAGTAATAATAACCAAAAATTACCAAAAATTATCAATAATTACCAATAATTACCAATAATTACCAATAATTAGTAATAATTAGTAATAATTAGGAATAATTAGGAATAATTAGGAATAATTAGTAATAATTAGTAATAATTAGTAATAATTAGGAATAATTAGGAATAATTAGGAATAATTAGTAATAATTAGTAATAATTAGCAATAATTAGCAATAATTAGCAATAATTAGGAATAATTAGTAATAATTAGGAATAATTAGCAATAATTACCAATAATTACCAATAATTACCAATAATTACCAATAATTACCAATAATTACCAATAATTACCAATAATTAGTAATAAATACCAATAATTACCAATAATTAGTAATAAATACCAATAATTAGTAATAATTAGTAATAATTAGGATTAATTAGTAATAATTAGTTATAATTAGGAATAATTAGTAATAATTAGGAATAATTAGGAATAATTAGTAATAATTAGGAATAATTAGGAATAATTAGGAAAAATTAGGAAAAATTAGGAATAATTACCAATAATTAGTAATAATTACCAATAATTAGTAATAATTACCAATAATTAGTATTAATTACCAATAATTAGTATTAATTACCTATAATTAGTAATAATTACCTATAATTAGTATTAATTACCAATATTTAGTATTAATTACCAATAATTAGTAATAATTACCAATAATTTGTAATAATTAGTAATAATTACCAATAATTAGTAATAATTAACAATAATTAGTAATAATTACCAATAATTACCAATAATTAGTAATAATTAACAATACTTACCAATAATTGCCAATAATTACCAATAATTACCAATAATTAGTAATAATTAACAATACTTACCAATAATTACGAATAATTGCCAATAATTAGTAATAATTGCCAATAATTAGTAATAATTGCCAATAATTACCAATAATTGGTAATAATTAGTAATAATTAGTAATAAATATTAATAATTAGTAATAATTACTAATAATTAGTAATAATTACTAATAATTAGTAATAATAACTAATAATTAGTAATAATTACTAATAATTAGTAATAATTAGTAATAATTATCAATAATTAGTAGTAATTACTAATAATTAGTAATAATTACTAATAATTAGTTATAATTACTAATAATTAGTAATAATTGACAATAATTAACAATAATTAGTAATAATTAGTAATAATCAGGAATAATTAGTATTAATTACCAATAATTAGTATTAATTAACAATAATTAGTAATAATTACCAATAATTAGTAATAATTACGAATAATTAGTAATAATTAGTATTAATTACCAATAATTAGTAATAATAATTATTAATTACCAATAATTAGTATTAATTACCAATAATTAGTATTAATTACCAATAATTAGTATTAATTACCAATAATTAGTAATAATTACCAATAATTAGTAATAATTAACAATACTTACCAATAATTACCAATAATTACCAATAATTAGTAATAATTACCAATAATTACTAATAATTGGTATTAATTACCAATAATTGGTATTAATTACCAATAATTGGTAATAATTACCAATAATGGGTAATAATTACCATTAATTAGTAATAATTAGTAATAATTACCAATAATTAGTAATAATTAGTAATATTTACCTATAATTAGTAATAATTAGTAATAATTAGTAATAATTAACAATAATTAGTAATAATTACCAATACTTACGAATAATTACCAATAATTACCAATAATTACTAATAATTACCAATAATTAGTAATAATTACCAATAATTACCAATAATTGGTAATAATTACCAATAATTACCAATAATTGGTAATAATTAATAATAATTAGTAATAATTAGTAATAATTAGTAGTAATTAGGAATAATTACCAATAATTAGTAATAATTATTAATAATTATTAATAATTCATAATAATTACAAATAATTGGTAATAATTATCAATAATTGCCAATAATTAGTAATAATTACCAATAATTAGTAAAAATTAGTATTAATTACCAATAATTAGTAATAATTAGTAATAATTAGTAATAATTAGTATTAATTACCAATAATTAGTAATAATTAGTAATAATTAGTATTAATTAGTATTAATTACCAATAATTAGTAATAATTAGGAATAATTAGTAATAATTAGTATTAATTACCAATAATTAGTAATAATTAGTAATAATTAGTAATAATTATTATTAATTACCAATAATTAGTAATAATTAGGAATAATTAGTAATAATTAGGATTAATTACCAATAATTAGTAATAATTAGGATTAATTAGTAATAATTAGGAATAATTAGTAATAATTATCAATAATTAGTAATAATTACCAATAATTAGTAATAATTACCAATAATTACCAATAATTACCAATAATTACCAATAATTACCAATAATTACCAATAATTAGGAATAATTACCAATAATTAGTAATAATTACAATTAATTAGTAATAATTACCAATAATTACCAATAATTACCAATAATTAGGAATAATTTCCAATAATTAGTAATAATTACCAATAATTAGTAATTATTACCAATAATTAGTAATAATTACCAATAATTAGTAATAATTACCAATAATTCGTAATAATTAACAATAATTAGTAATAATTAACAATACTTAGTAATAATTACCAATAATTACCAATAATTACCAATAATTAGTAATAATTACCAATAATTACCAATAATTACCAATAATTACCAATAATTACCAATAATTACCAATAATTAGTAATAATTCCCAATAATATTAGTACTATGAAAATAATAAAAAATTTATATAATATTAAAATTATCAATATTTGTGACATGTTTTGCTTTATCCTCAACATATTTAATTCTTAAAGGGTCAATTTTTAGGTCTATCTCAATAAAAAGTTTGCGTTAGTCGTGTATGATCTAAACTCTATAATTATCCTAGCTTGAGTGTTTTTTCTAACAAATTATTCAAAACCAGTAATGATTTTATATTTTATAGAGAAATATGGAACAAAGAGGTCGTCAACAATCATTATTAGGTGACCGCATATGGATAAATCAACGTAGAAATCCAAATGTTTCTGGTTTAAATCCAGTATATGTAGAGGGTGTGGAGACTTTTTTATCATTTGCGGCATCAAATCCAGAATTTGTTTCAGAAGGAAAAATAAAATGCCCTTGAAGAAAATGTGCATTGAGAACGTTTGACACCTTTGACAAAGTGGGAGAACATCTCTTGCATTTTGTTTTTCAAGCAGATTATGTTTTTTGGTATCAACACTGTGAACACAGTTCCAGAGCAGGTGATACCAACTTGATTACGGATCCATCCCGGTTTCAAGATTTAGTACATGATGTTGCAGGTTCATCTGTTCAACATACAAAAACTCCGGCTGATATAGCTTCAAATCCCGAGTTGGCACCGTCTGAATTTTATGAGTTGTTGAAGTCTGCTGAGGATGCATTATATTTGAATGTAAAATAATTCTATTATTTTTATATTAATTAAAATAAATTATTAATATTTTTTTATTTATAAATTATAATTATAATATTATTATATTAATTAAATCATTTATTAATATTCTATTATTTTTTATTTTTGAATTATAATTCTATTATTATTATATTAATTAAAATAATTTATTAATAATTTATTATTTTTATTTGTGAATTATAATTCTATTATTATATTAATGAAAATAATTTATTAATAATTTAATTTTTTTATTTTTTTTATAGTATTTGCGATGGGATACTATGCCCGTCACAAATACTAGTATTATTAATAGTTTTTTATTTTTTTTAAAAAATAGTTTTTGCGACGGTACCGTCGCAAAAGGTATTTATAGTATTTGCGACGGGATATTATGCCCGTTGCAAATACTAGTATTATTAATAGTTTTTTATTTTTTTTTAAAAAAATAGTTTTTGCGATGGTACCGTCGCAAAGGGTATTTGCGACGGGTCCCATCGCAAAAGGTATTTGCGACGGGCCCGTCGAAAAAACTATTTTAAAAGTTTTTTACAAAAATACGGAGTACTATTTGCAACGGGGAGAATGACCGTCGCAAAAAACGGCATTAGCGACGGGCCCGTCGCAAATAAGTGTTGTTGTGACGCCATTTTCAGCAACGGGCTATTTGCGACGGGCCCCCGTCGCAAATGCCCCGTCGCAAATACCTGTTTTTCTTGTAGTTTCATTAGAAACCCTTTTTCCATTACTTCGACACTCAGCTGCTCGATGACCTTCTTTTCCACACTTAAAACATTTTCTAGTCCCTTTAAGACAATCTCCACTATGCTTCTTTCCACACTTTGTGCATAAGGAAACATTCATCTTCTTTTCACCATTATTCTGAGATTTCTCCTCGAACTCCATCTTTTGTTTCTTGTCAAAACCATGAGATGGATATGTAACACCAGGTTCCATTTCTACCTTGATAGCACAACACACAATTTCTTCATTTCTACTAAAGTCTCTTATAGCTAATGCCCTTCTAAGACTTGGTTTTAAGCCACTGAAAAATCGATCAACTTTACTTTCAGGTTGGATGATAATGCCAGATGCATACCTTGCAAATATTGTAAAATTCGCTTCGTATATACCAAAAGATTCATCATCCTTTTGCTTTAGTTCAAGAAACTCGTTCTCCATCTTTGTTCGAAGAATACGAGGGAATTACTTATTGAAAAATAAGTTCTTGAACTCGTCCCATTCCATGGACTCAATTTCATCTCTTTGCCTCGTATTCTTGATAAGATTCCACCATTTATCAACTTAACCTTCCAAACGATATACTGCAAAGATGAATTTATCATCTTAAGAACATTGAAGAACTGAAAATATCTTTTCAGTGGTACTGATCCATTGTTCAGCAACAAGTGGATCAGAAGACCCACTGAAAGAAGGTGGACGTTGCCTCATGAAGGACTCAATAGAATATTGTTCCCTTCTCTGCTCATTTGGAAGTCCAGAATGATTCATAGCTTGTGTAAGTATAGAAATAAGATTTTTCATTCCATCTCCCATAATATTTGTTTGTTCATGAGGAAAATCATTGCATTGTCCATTGCATTGATCATCACGGTTCCTTCGGGTTCCATCCATCGTCTAAAACACAAAAAGAATAGTATGAGAGGAAAAAATCATGCTAGGGAAAACAAAATTATAAAGGGGGAGTATCCTCAATATCTAACTTCGTAGATTAAATTCTATGATCATTACCGTAGTTCTAGGACTGTATCTTATATGTATACTTATCCTTAGAGACATCCCTAGACATACCTTATAAATATCTCTTGGGATCTCACTAATGCTTTCGCATCCTAGTTTCCAAAGGTTGAATAAACCTTTCCTCTGATAACAACTATAGAGAACCGAAGCCTGACGTACATTGAAATTACATTACATTTGCGGAATACTTATTACATAACAAAAACACGCACACAAGGACCGTAATAGTTTAGTGTCTTTGGAAACTCAGAATATAATCTTCTAATTGTGGTGAAAGATCTTCAAAATCTCCCATAAAGATCTTCCTTTTTTTTACCTAAAACCATTATTTATATCCTAGGGAAAAGAAAACACATAAGGGTGAGCTCAAATGCTCAGTAAGGGTTAACAAAAGAAATATCAATCACATCATATACATAAGCACATAACTTTTGGAAATCTTAACCTGCAAAAGAGATCATAATTTCATAACATGGGGTAAATCATGGCAGTGAAATGTAATCACAATAATCATAACTTAAAACATGAAACTTTGTGGCATTCACACATAATCAGAGAGAATCAATTTTTTTAGTCAAGACTCATTTCCAAGACTATCTTAGTGGACAAAGTCCCTTTCTGAACTGAGTCACCCTCGTTTCAATCATGTTTCACTGAACCGGTATAACCTACCGTTCCAGCCATGTCTATCTCATGAGATATAAAATCTTTTCCCAAAGCATTGAAGGGATATATAGGTCCCACCCATCTCATAATGATACCATTCTTATGTGTGCACAAAATCTTAAATCATACATCATTGCATAACCCATGTAATAAAAATGGGATTCTTAAAAAACATGACATCATAAAACAATTCATACAAGATAAAGGAATTCATAAAAATATTTCCATCATAGCATAATCAAATCCATGTAATAATATGGATAGAAACAGAACCCTTTATTATCATTGATGGAAAATAATTTTGATAAAACACTTGAACTCCATTCTTGTAGAAAATATCCTTTCTTCCTCAAAAACATTTTTCCTTTCTTAACATGTCATACTAATTTAAACTAAAAGAATTTGATTAAAAATAAACTTGAAAACTTGTAATGGATTCTTCTTGGAAATAATGTTTTAAAAATCCATTCATGTATTATAAGTTAAAAAAAACATTCTCCTCATACTTTTTTCGGAAAAGTCTAAAAGTACTTCGTACGAAAAACGACAAAAGATTCCTTTCATATCTTTTACTAAAAACTCACCGAAGGGTAAAATTGGATTTAAACAATTGTAGGTGGATGGAAATAATATTACATATTGAGGAAACATGGATTTGGATGATAAAATACACCCTAGTAAATACCAAAGTATAAACAATCTCGGATAAAAATGAGATTGTGATATTTCCCTTACCTTAGGTCCGATTTTCTTCGTAAGTGTCTGAACCTCCTGTATAATGATTTAAATAATGTCATTGACTTATTCCAGAATCATACTAATTGTTATGATATCATATATGGTTCACTTATGACTTTATTTTACCCGTTCTTTTGTAAATTCCATGTTAAAGAGCGTTTTGGGTAAAATCGTTTCATTTTTCGTCCGTGTTTTGAATTGTAATTATTCATATGATTAGGTAGATCATGATTACTTAATTGCAGAATATAAAACATGATTTATATATAATATATATTCAGAATATACATATATATAATAAATCAGTAAATGGAAAGAAATACACCGTTCATCCAGTATCATTATTATGTCATATATTTCATGATTACTTATTATATGTACTTTATAATCATTCAAGGATGGTTAAAGTGGAGAATGAATCTCATCGCGTCGTGGAGACGGTAGTCCGTACGTACGCACGAGCGATGATATCATTTTCATGATTATTGAATTGAATTGGAGTGGATGATACAATATATCAGAATCAGTATGATGTTATAATAACTATGTATAGTTATTCTTTACACCATTAAACCCATCCATGTAAGGTGGTGGTGGAAAAACAGATTACACCACGGCGTGGAGACGGTATTCCGTACGTAAGCACGCGCGGTGATTTTTTTTGCCGCAGGATGGATAGAAGGTGAAATGGGGTTGTTTAATATTTATAATAACAAATCAGTATATTAGTGATACTGATGTTATTTCTTTATAATGAAACAACTAAAGAAGAATATGATGAAGAAGAAAGAATCTTGAAAGAATCGGGAGAAGAAATTACCTCTTGTTCGATACGCCTCTTTGAAACCTCCTCTTAGGGCACTAAGATTGGTCTTTAAAGAAGACCAGAACCTCTAGGATGTTTCTAGGGAAATGGAGAAGATAATTTGGTAGGGGTTGGCCGAGGTTGAAGGCTCAAATTGGTGTGAGGAGGAGAGGGAGGAGGTGCCCTTTTTTAAGGGAGGTGAGGGGCACCTTTGGAATTCTTAAAAATATTAATTTATAATAAATCTAACCCCACATAAAAATATCCAAAAATTACTCATATTCTAATATTAGATGAGATAGGGTTGTAAGATCATCAACCAATCAAATTTAGACATGTTTGGATCTTATTTTAAACCTTATCATTTTGATTTATCCTTATTTAATCTATTTAAGTTTATTTGTGGTAATAAAATTATAAATTTTAAATTATAACAAATAATTACTTATTTGTTGTGAATTTTCCATAATTGTTTACTTTATAACATTATAGACCATATAAATTTAAATTAATAATTTTTAAATATTTTTTTGATTTTTAAACTATTTTATAATATGTTATTTTTATAAAATAACAATAGTGTCAATTTTGACAGTATTCATTTATTTGAATTGAA
Organism: Viscum album; assembly: GCA_963277665.1. Taxonomy (NCBI): domain Eukaryota; kingdom Viridiplantae; phylum Streptophyta; class Magnoliopsida; order Santalales; family Viscaceae; genus Viscum; species Viscum album. The sequence goes on along the minus strand of OY728138.1, from coordinate 746,899,122 downwards.
ATAAAATATATACAGAAGATATATTCGAAATAAAATCATTAATATATTAATAAAAGGTCATATGTATCTATAAAATTAGTGTATCACATTAAATAGTTCATATAATATTTATTTTATTATATTTAAAACCATTTATTTGGTTTATCTCTTAATAAAATAATTACTACATCATTTTTGTATAATTATTTAATATACTTATTTGTTGCAAAAAAATTTAAACTAAAATCCTATGACGAAGATAAACATATTAAATTTCACAATAATACTTTTACTCGAATTTATCATCTTAAAATCACAATATATAAATTGTTATATTTATTAAATTATGAAGGTGACAACTTTGGCATCATTTAAAATAAAATAATATAAGTGTCATAATTGATTTTATAAGACTCCAAATGGTCAACTATTCTACCATTGGATGATTATAGTTTAGATTTACATGACCAATAAGTTTTTATTAGGGTTTTGTGCCTTTTATGTTCACTATTAGTTTAATAAAAACTATATTTTTGATTTTTCACTAGATAAATAATTTCTGCATCACTATTGTGTCACAATTAATGATAATTATTTAGTCCCAAAAAATTCTAAATAAATTCTCATGATGTAGATAATTTTGTTAGCTTTCAGTATACTATTCATGTTCGAAGTTTTATGATGTTTATCACTAAGGTAAAATTATTATACTTATAAGATTTAAGAGAGTGACATGTTGTCACTTTCTTTGGTTTTAATAATAATTAAATTATTTTCATGGTCAAAAGAACATTAAATGAATCTAATCTGACCCTTAGTTGATATGGGTTTACTTTTAGCCATCAAATAGAATTTTTTCATGTGTTAGGGTAATTTTATAACATTATATTTACCCTTAATTAACCGATTTTACCTTTAACTATGGTAAATTAAATTTACCGTAGTTACTATTCATAATTCTCAAAAATAAAAATTAACCTATTAACACAATTTGGACCCACTGATTCCAAATATGGAACCCATTTTTTAAAATTCAATACACATAAGTTGCATAAATTAAATTAAAATTAATCCCGTTGTCAAATAAAAACGGGTTTTTGACTAAAACATTGCAAAAGATTGAATTGATTTAACCTACGAATTCAAGGTAAAATCAATGATAATGACATACATTATATTAAATGGTAAAAATATATTCTATTTATAATTTAAAACCATTCAATATTATAATTTAACCACATAAGATATTATGATGAAAAAAGTTGTTTTTAATTAAAATATAGCATGTTTCTACTATTCATTAAAATGTGAAAGTTACAGGAATAATATGAAAAATTTATCCAAAGTAAATTTTTATTTCTTGATTTCAAAGAAGAATTTTATTTTGTCAAATTGAACTTATAAACATGTCAAAAAACTATATTTAAAGTGGGTGCGCCATCAAAAGGCGGCAAAACTGCATATTTTGAAAAATTCTTATTTTACCCAGAAAATTTATTTTGTTCTTATACCATGTTCTAGAAAATGTGTAAGATGAATAATAATGTTATAAAATTCAAAATTTAGTTAATACTATTCATAACGGCTAGTTCATGACAATATTATAATAATATATCATTGTTTATTAAAACCCGGTATTGCGTACAACACACGCTATCGAGGAAGGTCGTGATTGCGTGTAATGCAAGCCAAGTCAGGGTTGCGTGTTTTGAAAGAATCCTTCATTGTTTCGTAAAATAGAATCCAACCATATTTCATTTATACATTGAATATATATATATATATACTCAATTTTGCGTAGAATAACTATTATCAAAATTGTGTGTAACACGGTCCAAGAATAGTGTTGCGTATACTGCAAGCTAATACGGTGTTGCGTATAGCGCAAGGTAATCTTGGTGTAGAATAAAACAGAAGACATTAATGAAATTAAAATAATATTTTTCATAAAATCTCGGGATGTTACATTTGACGACCTTCACCAGAACAGAGCATGAATTAGTATAGAGTGAGCACTGTCAAGAAGCTTTCAATTATCTGAATGGGAAGCTAGTTAGTGCAATAGTGCTGAGGTTTCTTGAGGAAGGGGTAACATTGGAAGTGTTTGTGATGCTTCTGGTTAAGGCTTGGGCTGTGTGATGATCTAGCAGTGCGTAGTGATCTCTTATGGGTCTAGCTATTCCCACCATAAATAATGTAACTATGCCACCCATGACCTAGAACTTCGAGTAGTTGTGTTTAAGTAGATGGTGTGGCGTAATTACCTCAATGGGGAACACTTCATGGTCTTCACGGATAATAAGAGCCTATGGTATATCTTCTCATTGCGGGAACTAAACATGATACCTCAAAGGTGGATGGAATTTCTTCTGGACTACGAATTAGAGATCTCAATGTCCTCAGAAAAGAGGAATGTGGTTGTTGATGCCTTGAGAAGGAAGTCACAAGAGGATGTGGTTCAGGAGTCAGGAGATTGATGGAAGGAAATGAATGTGTTGGATGATTTATATACGGGTATAAGAATGGAGGATGTCAGAGGTTGTCTGTTTCTGATGTCACTGTCATTTAAATCGGCTCACATATTAGCATTTAAGGAGTCGAGGGAAGTGGATTCCATAACATAGAATTACATGGGTGAAGTTGTGAAACTACATGGAGTTCCCAAAACCATTGTTTCAAATCATGATACATGATTTACTTCATTCATCATGAAGGGATTTCATCATTCTTTTGGCACCCAACTGTGCATTTTCCCTTCTTTCCACCCATAGGTAGATGGGTAGAAAGAAACGACCATCCATATTTGGGAGCATATGTTGTGAGAATGTGTTCCAGACTTCTAAGGATCATGGGTATGTAACTTCCCTTGGATATTGTGTGCTTACAAAAATAGCTAACAATATACCATTTACATGGAATTGTTTGAAGACTTGTATAAAGGACCGTGTCGTTCTCCAGTGTGCTAGACAAAGGTTGATGTTGCATGTGTTCTTGACCCAGAGGTGGTGCAGAGCATGACATAGAAGATTTATCTTATGCATAGAAGATGAAGGCGGATCGGGACCAACATATATCATATGTAGATCATAAGAGGATACCCATGGACATCTAGGTTAGGGACCCCATGTTCTTAACGGTCTCCCCTTTTCGTGGATAATAGAGTATTGGAAGGGGGAGTAAGCTTTCTTCCAGGTATATCAGACGCATTGAGGTGTTGGGACTAGTCAATGAGATGGAATATCAGCTAGTGTTACCACAACCACTAGAGGGGATCCACAAAATCTTCTACATATCTTAGCTCCATTAATATATACATGATGAATCCCACGTCCTTGATTTGGGAGTATTGGATATTGAGGACGATGTGATATTCATGGAGTGGCGAGTGATAATTGAGGATCTTAAGGAGATGTTGCTTCATGGATAGAATATTCCCTTGGCTCATGTGTTGTGGATGAATGGTGGCCTTGAGGAGTGTACCTCGGAATGGGAGGAATAAATACGTACCTAGTATCTACAGCTGTTCTGAGTTTTAATCTTTTGTTTTCTTGGACCCCAGCTTATGATGTAATGTTTTACCCTGCATACTGTATGATAAGTTGTTTCCTTGTTCTCTATTTTGTGTGGAATTTCTTAACTAAGGGGAGGGGAGAACGTAATCCCTAATCAAGATGCATCAATGTGGATGGGATTAAATCTATGTCTGTGAGTCAGGGCCACCAAAAGAAGATAGTGATTTGACGTAGAAGAAGGTACTACCTAATCCATAAATCTAGATGGTGTGACTTTTTGTGTTGTTGTATTTTATTAGTGTTTTGATAGTTGTCTAAGAGATAAAAAGAGAGGTTCTCCTAGATGTCTATGTTTGTTCGTTCTTTCAAAAAACTCTAGGGTGGTTTATCCCTAAATGGTATCTTACATGGTTGTTGTCCCCTCTATTTTATTTGGGTTTACTCATGAATTCTTGAGGGAAAGAACGGTTTTAGAGGTATTTGATGTAATTTCATGTACCTTCATGGTCCATTATACTATCAAATTCAGGTGTTTGGTGTGTCCTGGACACCATCAGTGAGCCAGGAGATCGTGGGTGTTGGTGGAAGGGTGTAAACATGGTGGCCCCTATCGGTGCTGATGGTCGGTCTCACCGATCAGTCTCACTGATCACTTTCAGGAATCAGTCTCATTGATTGGTGACACACCCAAACTGTGACACCATGGATAGTCGGGGTTCATTCCCTAGTTTTCCCATAACGTCTCCTTCAATTTTTATTTTTTTTAAATAGGCTAAAAACATTTTATGTCCATTAATGGATATCTTAAGTTCCCTAAGAGTGGGTAGACCTTTGACCTTCCAAAATTTGTGTCCTTTTAATTAGTTACAAACCCTTTGTCTTGTTCCCAGTTGTTACTTTGTTATGTGTTTTCTCAGTTTAAATGTAATCTATAAACTATCGGTTGTTTCATGGCCTATACCGTTGTATCCTTGAAAATTATTAAATATAAATTGATTTTACCAAGTGAAAACGACCAGTCATGTGGTAAATCCAAAGATCCACTTTTTAAGAAGATATCGATTGAATATCTCATAAATCTATGATAGGGCCTTTATCACTCCAAGGTTATATTCTTCCTTGACCGATTTCTTTTTCCTTGGTTCACTTGGAGTCCGTCTTCTGGTGATGAGTCATAATTATATGAGAGCCGTCCTATTCAGTTCTTCTTGGAGTTTCCGGATGCACAATCATAGTTCTTAGCACAAGGAGGCAACATCGATCCTTGATCATCCATATAGGGGTTCTTCCTTCATCTCTATTTAATGTGAATCATGTGGGGTGGGTAGGATGATCATCACTCAGAACGTAGATGAAACCAACTTTTACAAATATAATAAATACAAATTTTAAGATTCAATTTATGGAAAAAGATGATTATGTTGTTGTATTTTACCTTTGTATTCATGCTGTGAATCTTATGGGCTCATGGAAACTGAAAAACATGGTCGTTGGTGGTCATTTATTGTGAAATAATGAAGCGATTTTTTTTTGATATTCCTATGATTAAATGGTTTTAACACAGAAAATGATTGACCACATAAACTGAGTGGATTAAATGGATGCTCGATGAATAAAAATCATTGTCTTATCACCCATGTTAACCAAAAAAATAATAATGTTAATGAATGATGTTGGATAAATCGGAGAACTTCCTTTCTTTGTTCTGATGATATGCATTTTTGTTTTGTTAAATGTCTATGGGTTGACATAGAGGGGAATGTAATATCTAGTTGAGTGTTTGTTAGTTTGTGATTCTGAGTCCTTGTGAAGCCGATGGTGAGTGTTCTTAGACCTCATATATTGGGGCATGGTTTGGTTATATTACTAAAATGGATCTCTCAGGCCCCTTTTGATGTTGTTACTTATAGTAGAACCGAGATTTAATGCATAAACACATGCTTGGCCTTTTATTTTAGTAGTTGTTTTTGGATTGTGGTTGTTCCTGTTAGTTACATGGTTTAGATGGAATATTTAAATGGAATCACTTAAAAATGGTAATGAGAATGGGTACAATGGGAATCTATTTTTTGGAAATTGGATGTTCTCTAGTTGCGGGGATTGTATACTTGAGCATGTAAGAGTAGCATTAAGAGTAGCTTTGTGAAGAATGGTTGTTGGTTTGGGTATACTTAGACTAGGACACGTTGTTTTTACCTAAATGTATAAAATTTAGATCTTGTGTATGTTATATGAACCCCTCCCATGTTTATATCTTCTTTCATAACACCCCCATTTCATGTGGGATGATTTTTTCCCAACATTCCTATGAGTGGCTGGTTATTAGCTCCATTCTACTCCCTCTCCCAGGTAGACCTTTACACATCGGGGAGGCTGTGATGACCTAAGATTCTATATACCCCATGAAACATTGGGCATGGTGTGTTGTGGTGGTTAGACCAGGTTTATGTGGGCAGGTTGGCCTCCAAGATATAATTGGGATGAGTCCCAGGTGTCTTCAGGCATGGCAATGGTTTTTCTAGCCCAGTTCTCTTCATGTGTGGCAGTGGTTGTTCTGGCTGAGGTTTCATCAGTCTTGGAAGTGGTTGTTCTTTCCTAGGCGTATCCAGGCATGGGGGCGGTTCTTGTGGACCAAGTGTCTGTGGGTGTGGCTATGTGTGGTTTTGCAGGCCCAAGTGTTTGCGGGAGGGATAGAGGTTTTTTTAGGATGGTCCATGGGGATCTTTTTGGTGCTGTAGTGGATCTACAGTGGGCTTTGTGGGTGATGTCTAAAGCATAGGATGATCTAAATAACTAGTGGGAAAGCGGTTCGGGGTACCAAAATATCAATTTTTAGGAATTGTTATTTCACCAGGTTGGTGTAATTTGGGGAGTGTTATTTGGGGTGGTCGGGTGGATAGTTTTTCTTGTTCGGTGTTTTGGTTACCTTTACTTTCTCACGGGGTATTAGAATTCCTCCCCACTTATGGAAGATAGTTTTTGGTTTCCCTAATGAGTATAAATGTATACTTACAATACATATATAAAATTACTCTTAGGATTATAGGAGAACTTTGAGGAATGTGCTAGACCTTACTAGATCGGTGTTGGGACATTTATCGTTACTACATTTATATCTTTTGGTACTTTCCTTCAGATATTATTATACATTGAAACACTTTATTTTGAATATGAATGTAAAAAAATGTTTTTGGATTTAATATTACTTTTGGATTTTGGAGTTGTTTGGGATTTATCATCTTATATCTGGATCTTGTTCTATAAAAAGGATATTACCTTCCATATTATCCAAGATCCTATACCCTTGGTTCTAGTCGCCACTTTGGGGCCTATTAAAAGCATGACTTGAGGGTCATTATCTCCTTATCAACTTGAAGATGGGATGTTCTGGTAGATTGTTGTTCCTTACCTAATATTTGATAAGGTGGGTTGTGATATTTATTTTAATTCTTTCTATTGAAATATTCATATACTTAATCAGTTAAGTACAAGTTTGGAGTTTTGAAGAAATTTAGTTTATTGTTTAAATATAGTTTCATTATGTTGATTGTTGTCAAATTTATCACTGTTTAAAAATCTCTAGAAGAATAATCATGGAATATTTTTCATATTTATACATAAAATATAATTTTAGAACAATTCATAAATTATGGTTATAAAAATTAACTACATTATTAATCATGAAGATGATAGGTCATACGTGCACATCAGGAATATTTTCATTTCCAATGATCTTTATAGAATTTTAGTAAGTAATATCTTATCATTAACTAGTTGTCATAAAATCATAAATACCATCTTAATTTTTCACATATAAATATATATATATAGTCCAAGTGTTTTGATGATGAAAAAAGATTCGTACTACTTTGTGGACGAGGTAATCCTCCCGAACAAATGAATAACATTATAATTTTACTGTTCAAGATAGAAAATGATATATTTACATTCTATAATGATAAATAAGGAATTAATATCATATTTATTTAATTTAAATCTTGTGTATTTATTAAATAATTTTTTATTACCTTCAAGGTAAAGAATTAGTTAAAAATGAATAACATCACTTCATGAGGTGCTAGTCTACCGTACAGATGAGCGACATGTTCATATCCCACATGGAAGAGAAATTAATAAGTTATATGGTATATAATAACTCAAGAATTATAATAATGGTATCAATATAATATATCTAATTTAATTACATCATTAAGATAAATCTAGGGAGATTTTTTTAAAAAAATGAATGAGATCAGTTTTCAAGGCTTTAGTCGACTATACACACGAATGATTATTTTTCCCAATTGATGGAATATGAGAGGGATTTAGGATATCACATTAACATAATAAAATATTAGTATATGTGAGATAAATCTGTAATATTATTATAATAATTGAATAATAATTTATGTATGGTAAATAAGGAAGAAAATAAAAATACTCAGTTAAGGATGGCACCTCTTATTTAGACAACCTACTTAGGTATGCTCCAAAGCCTTCCAAGATAAGTTTTTGATCAATATAACAGATCATGGATGTGACTAAGGAATTAAGGAATATATTTCATTATGTACTATATGATAAAAATAAATTTAAATATGTGATGATGAGAGGGTAGCGGGTGACCTTTTATAAGTGAGGATAGAGGTAAACTTACAATTCTTAAAAATAAAAGGCTGTGACAACATTTTTCACATCCCATATGGTTCCAAAATGGACCATTTTTGATACATAGTCATGATAAGGTCAATAATTTTATAAAAAATGTATTTTATACAAGTTTTTCATCATTTTAATAGTTATATTTTTAGTTTAACCACATGTAAATCTATTTAAACCTTAACAATGACAATTAATTTTTACTGTCATGACTATTCATAACGGTTGATAATTAATTTTAAAAAATTAGGTAATTTATATTATTATAATTTAATATATGGAATATATTTTACCAAATTCAAATCATAATAGTGGTAAATTTTAATTTAATATTAATCTCATAAACACGATGTAAAAGTGTGTTTTATGAAGTCTAGTTTTCACGAAAAAGATGAATTTATATTAAATCTATGAAGGATAAAAATAATTTCATGAATCCATAATAATATTTATTTATATATAATATCTTAATTTAATTTCAATAATTCCTGAATAATTATATTTTAATAATTCAAATGGAGAAGTATTATGAACATTAAAACAAATTTTGAGAAAATATAGTTGTAAACCCAAAAATAAACATAATATAAAATTTAATATGAAAATGATTAAAATATAAGTATGTGGATAAAATAGAAATAATTAATACATAATTTAATATATAAATATTCCAAACATAATTGTTCTTTTTAATTTTTTAATTTATTTAAATAAAAATACATTTTTACAAAAAATCAGTATTTTTCACTATTCACTGAAAAATAAATTTATTCTGATAAATTAAAAACAATCAACATTATTCAGTTTAGATGTTATGATTTAAAAAAATTGCATAATTGTTTCATATAAAATTTATAAAATTTACAAAAAAAAATTTATAATATTTTTTTCATGAAAAACAAATAAAATCATTTTTCTCGAAAAAACTTATTTTAGAAGTATAAAATTACATTATTAAAAAAATTTATTATTTATTTAAAATTACTAAGTAATTAATATATTTTTTTGGAGATTTATATTTATATAGATACATATATATATATACATATTTCATAATGTAGTTAATATAATTCATATGTGTCGATTTAATATCTAGGTTATTAGGGTTCCATATTTCACAGGTCATTTTAGCTCTGTATTGTGTGCCGAATACACTATTTAATAACGTTTGTAACTATAATATATTAATAAGTTACATCCTCCCCAAATTTAATAAATTTCATCCTTTAAATATAATCATTATCATTGTAATCGGATTTTAAAATGTTTAAAATACCTGTATGGGAAGCCCACCTCACAAAAGCAGTTCCAAAAACATCCTCGAAGGGCATATGAAAAAAAACATATTATGTTTCAAAGTAGAAGAACCTTAGTGGTAAGGTAATATTTGGAGAAGGAATAAAATTTAAATTTTTAAATAATTATATACAGTTATATGGATCATTGACATAAAAATGACCAACATAAAGGTAACAACCAAAAAACCTAAAACTAATGAGGTGTAGCATATGATGTTGATTTCGTAAACAATGATTTTAATAGAGACAGAATATGATTTAAGAACATTTTTCTAGAATTTATGAATTAATTTACCATATAAAAAAATAACGTAAGGATACATACTTAGTTTATTTTTATAATTTTATCTTTTGATCAATTTACACCACAATTCTATCATTGCCTCTGATTGAGGAGTATTCAAGATACAGTTTTCATTTCTAAAGCACTAAAGACAACTTACAATAGATTATAAAATCCATAGAATGATAACTATAAATTCATCCTATCTTTATAGGTTAACCACAAAAAAAAAATTAATCCTAATTTATAATTGTCCCCAAAATGAATAAACCTTCGTAGGATAAAATAATACATTAATCACCAATATTCAAATAAAATACCTAAACATAAACCCAAATCACTTCATAAATAAGAAAACTATATCCCAAATATCCCCAAAATAAAATATTATTTTATCCTCCAAGTTTATTTCATATATTTCATATTATAATCCCTACTATACAAAAACATTATTCTAAAATAACATTAATCACTTAGTCTCCTATCCACATTTCAATACCATGGTCATTTATGATAAATATTAGATTCTAAAAATTAAATCAATATCCAAGATCAAATTAACCCAAAAGGTCGTCAGTGCCTTAAAAATTATGTCCAAAAAATTCAATTGAATACTTCACATTAAACTGAAGCATTACACATTCTTTAACCCCAACAAACACCTCGTAAATTTTAATTAATAACACTATTATTTCATTACATTGAAACATAAATGGGGTGTCTATGAATTTAAACATATGACCATAATTAATCATATATACTTATTATGGTATCTTAAATTCTTAATATTACCTCATATGAAAACATCCTAATTTCAAAAGTTATCTAAACCATCAGTTGATACCAACTATATTATCCTCGAACCTGTATTACATGGTCTGGTTATGAATGCATAAACATTAAATTTCTCGATTTTATATAGATCAAGGTGACCCAACATTATCCATCCAAAACAGAAAACATCAAAAGGAAATATTGTATGGAAAATTTTATCTAGGACCTTTTAGTTTTAGAGATTTTGATAAATTCGATAAACACAGAACATCATGGATTCATAAAAAAAATTATTATATAGATTGACATAATCTACCACTATACTAAGAATTTGTATTTCACATTATGTCATCACCATCATCATCCATATATATTCATTCTTGAAATTATTCATTTAAAATAATTGTTGATATCTTATGGAAAATTAAACATAAAAAGAGTGATAAAAAATGCTTTCTAATGGTAAAACAAATCATTAAATACTGAATGTCATTAGTGAGAATAATATGAAAATACTTTTGTGATTACATTAAAATTGTTTTTGAAAAAAACATTAGAATATTAAAACCTATAAATACTTAGATAATAATCCATGAAAACATTACATAAGGAATTAATAATGAAAATTTTCACTCGAAAAAAATCAACATAAGCAACATGATATCAATCATCATCAAAGTAATCATTTTTAGTTATAACATACATAAATAAAACAACTTGGTATCTTGGGACATTATTATATTATCACTTACTACAAATAGAAAAAAAAATTGTTGAGTTACATCTACAGAGTACCTAATAAATTGAAGGAATTTCAAAACACCAAAAATCCTTGTGATTTTAATGATTTACATTTTCATAGGTAATAATGTAACCAACCTCATTGATTAATAAGGTAAAAATAAACATTGGGTTTTAACAAAAACATCCATACTTGGTATAAAACTAATATATTAGTCATTACAAAATTTTCCATGAACTATATCCTGAATTATGTATATATATCATTCATTTCATAAAAAACACATTTAAATAACATTAATTATTTTTATAACATTAAAAAAATCTGAAAATGAAATGGGTTCTATAATAATCTATTTGAAAAATTATTAACCTATTTAAAATATAATGGTTTCATAACAATATCATTGAAACATGATTAACCCTTTTAAAAGAAACAGGTTCCCGGAAAATATCATTAAATAAATATTAATTCATCTAGGGATATAATGAGGATGGTAATATTAAAAAATTTCCCATTAGAGAATTAATGACAACAAGGTTTTTTGAAATTTATGAATGGATATACCATTAAAATAATATTAATTTTGTTTACTGAAAATAACTGTTTAATTTTTTAGAAAAATTTACTAATCAAAAAATGGGAAAAAATAATCAAAATAATTTTCATTGACAATAAACATGGATAATAATAAAGTAATACTCAAAAGTATTAGTGGTCATAATGTCGGGAAAATCCATTCATGATGTAAATATTAAAAATTTATTTTAAAATATTTTGTAATGTGGGTAAAAATTGATTCAGATGAAAAAAATTAATAAATTTACTCATAAAAATGTTTTAAAAGAAGGATAATGATAATAAATAATATCTTTATAAAATATATATTGTTTTGAAAATAAAATTTCATTATATATTTAACAAAACATAGATATGGATGTGAAAGATACTTGATCAAAATTACATTGTAATATCGATATAACTTATAATCTACTATGATGATATTTGTCCAATAATTTGGTGAGGACATTGAAATAAATCATTTTGACAACATTAAAAAATAATGGAGAAGATATTTATGTGGTTCAATAAAATAATATCATGTTATTGCCTCTAAAGGAGACTTTAGCATAATAAATATCGAATACAACAAGATTGTATAGAAAATCCTTTCCCATTTTGGTAACACTTCAATCTTGACGCCCATGAAATAATAACATTAAATTAAATATTAAATATTAATAATATAAATAGTTTCATGATTTATCATTTCCAAGCGTACTATATACACCTAAAAAAATATAGGTGTATATAATAGACATATGTCTCAAACAAACATAATTTTAGAAGAAAAGACTTAAAAAAACCAGACCATTGAATATGAGAATTGCTCAAATTATCTATTATATGACTCAAATTTATATAAAAATAAAACATATGAAATAATATATATAAAAATAAAAATTCATCACACACACATTTATGGAATATAAAGTAGAATAATTAAGTAATTTAATACAACGAAAAGAATCTTTGTAATGAAATTAATTACAATAGGATAAATTTAAATTCAAATCCCCTTAGATGAAATAATTAAAATTAAAACAAAAAATAACATTATTTGTGAACGAATTAGGTTATTAAATGAAAAATCTGAACAATATACACCATATACATTAAATTATGTGCTTAATAAATAAATATTCCTTAATAAAAGTAAATTGAGATGAGATGCCTTAAAGCATTGTTAATAACTGGATCAAAACCCCATGAAAGGGAGAACCTAAAACATATTTCAAAATTAAAACATTTTTCATGAAAATAATAATAAAATTTATTCCTGGTAATAATATACTAGAGTCAAAAAATAATAAGTGGACACTAAGAAATATGTATCACAGAAATTGAAGTTAGACGAAAAACCTAAACCTCATGTCCAAACATTCATAGTTTGTCTTTCAACTCAAATATAATAATATTTCATAAATTATTTTATTTATTAATATAATTTTAATGTTTAAATGTCATATACATAAATTATTCATTTTATTTCATTTTAATAACATATTCAAAAAAATTAGTAGTTTAGTCGATGTCAGGTGTTTTGAGGGCATTCACATCATTGTTTCAAAATGGCTTCGGTGTGTTTCCATTGGTCAAAGAAGTCATTATTTATAAATTAAGAAAATAATAATATTAACATATTTACCATATTAAATAATCAATAATTCATTTAAAACTAGTTATAAATTATGTTTATGATAAATAAACTTTGTTACCATCATTGAGATTGTATGGTCTACATACAAATGTTTAATGTTTCTATTTTAAAATGAAAATTATGGAAAGAAAGTAAATAATATATTTTATTTATATAATTATACTAATTTAGTAAATAAAATATTAGTTATTTAAATATACATATATTTATCATCCAATTTTGGATGTGATTAAGAAAGAGTCACATCGCATCAAGGAGGTGGTAGTCTGCACATACGCCTGAACGAAGTTGAAATTTTTCAGTGTAAGAATGAAAATAATATATTCTCTATTTATAAATATAAATATGTAATTAATATCATCATTATATCATTTATATCATATTTATTTTAAAATATTAATCATATTTCCATCTAATTAAAATGTTATAAAAAAATAAATCATATCACTTCGTGAAGCGGCAGTCTGTTGTACACACAATTGACATTATTATATCTCCCACTCAGTAGAAATTTAAAATGAATATGTTATATAATAACTAAATAAGCATAAAAATTCTTTTAATATCATTTATAGAAATTTATTTATACTATTATTTCTTCATTAAATTAATCATTGAGATTCAATGATGAAAAATGAATGACCTTAGTTCATAAGGCAGTTGTCCTCCACACATGCAAATGATAAATTTGTTTCCCATTTGATTGAAGAGGATATAGATTTAGGATGTTACATTATCAAAATAAAATATTATTAAATGGGATATAATTTTTTAATTTTATAATCATAATTAAATATTATTTTATGGAAGTTTAATGAAAATAAAATAACAATACCCAGCTAAGCACTATACCGCTTCTTCGAACAACATCCTTCTATAAGAACCCAAAGCCTTAATAGGATTTATTTATGATAGAAATAAGTTCTATATTATATGGGGAGAAAATTAATGAATAAATTTAGTTAGGAATTGTATGAGCCAAATTCCTTGTATGGTGAGAATCATGTAGGAGAGAAGGTGGTGATTTACAAGTGAGATTACTATCACACTTGATATTTTTGAAAATTGGAAGGCGTGACCACATATTTAACATGAAAAATGGCTCCAAAATTAATAATTATAGGTTATTATACATGTTCATGTCAATATAAGGCCATTAAATTTATTTTAGACAGTTTTGTGGACATTCCAATCCTTATCTGTTTAGTCAAACCCTCTTGTAAATATATTTTTCCATCAAAAACAATAATTAATTTTTTATATATTCACTACTTATTATGTAATAAAATTAGATGAAAATATTATATTATTTAAATTATTATTAATGAAAAATTGAATCTATTTTACCAAACTAAAATCACATAATTTTCAAAATTTAATTTAAATGTAAACCCATATATATGTTGATAATGGGAATTTTGAAGAAATGTAATTTAAAAAAAAGATGATATTATATGAATATTATGACTATTAATAACAATTTTATAAAAAATTTAATAAAATTTAATAAATAATATATATTTTTTAATTCAAATAATTTTTAAATAAGGGTTTCTTAAAAATATTAAAATGGGTAAACATTATTCACATTATAAAAGGTTTCAAGAAAACCCATTTTAAACACAATAATAATCTTATAATAAAGTCCAATAAAAATTTGATTCAAAAGTAATTATGTGTATTAAAGACATATAAATAATACTTATGTTTCATTAAACAATATTAAAATTTTAACTGGACTTTTATATTACATAAATTATTAAAAATAAAAGTATGTATCACAAAAAATCATTATGTTCAATATTAACTAAAAAATCAATATATTTCAAAAAATTCCAAAATTTCACCATACATTAAAGTTTATATTCTGATTTAAAAAATATTTTTAATTTTAAAAAATTCACTAGATAATATATATTAAAATAAATTATCAAAGTTTTTGATGTAAATAAAAAAAATTAATTTTCCACAAAACATATTTTTGAATAATAAAATGACATTAATAAAAGTTGGTTTATATTTTTCAATGAATTTATCAAAAATTTATATTTATATAGGTATATATGTTTATATATATTTCATAAATTGTTTAATGTTATTTATACTTACCAGTTTCATGGCTAGGTTGTGACACTTATATATTTCGCAGGTCATTTGTGCTCAGTGTTTCATATCAAATACACTATCGAATATAGATTTATTCTCTAAAATATTATGGTGTTAAAATAGGGGGTTGAAGAGTAGATGCAATATCGCAAAAATCTAAAATACTAAAAAATAAAAAATTTCCTTATTACTTTATCGATTTTTAATTTAGTAATTAATATCAGTTCATCCCCCACCCCCTCTTTTCTATCGATAATATTTACAATTTGGATAGACATTTGTATCAGAGGATCAAATCTTATAGATTATTTTTTATAATAACCCAAAATTTTATTAATAAATATTTCCATTGGAATATATATTTACAACATATTTATTAATGATGTATAATTCAGATGAAAAAATTGATGAATCCACCAACATTATATTATATTAATTTTAATATTATATATAGTGAATTAAAATGGCCATTAGAGTTCAAAATATTACAATGGGATAAAAATATTAAAATAGGATAATAAATTTTTTAAAATATAGATCTACACAATAAACTAGAATAATCATACTCATGAACATTGATTCAGAAATAATGTATGAACTTGTGTTTTTGAAATAGATAAAATTCTAAGGGAATTTAATTTTTTGGTGATTACTGGATGTGATGATTTAAAAATTGTGAGTAAAAATGTATTATCTGAATTTTAGTAATCTTATGTGTTGTTTTTGGACATTGGTAAAGACTAAATAAGTTTCCTAGGTGTCTTGAGGAGTTTGAAAAACACGAGACCTGGAAAATTATGTTTTGGGGATCTGCAGAGGGTGCATAGTTTGAATGAAACCTTGCATCCCACATTAGGGAATTATGAGGCCTTATATAGGTGTATAGAGGTTGTTGCATATGCCTCACACAATTTACCATACTTTTTACCCATTCTACATAGTTAGTGGCATTGGGTAGTACCTCAACAATATTAACTGCCCGGTTTGTGCATGATTTCCAGACTGTGTGTCCATCCCGTATAGGGTAACTCAGGTTCCCAATATTTGGTGCATGAAGGGTGCACTTTTTGAACCCCCATATGGAAAAAAATGTGAAAAAGACCCAATTTTAAAAATAGAATAAATTTAAATAAATTAAATATAATAATCTAATACCTCAATCTATCCCTTTATCCCTAATACCCATGCATGACACCCCCTTGGGAATCTCACTAACCATGCGACTTGTCTCCCTATGACTCCCTCCTTCCATGATGATTTCAACTAAATCTCCCTGCGATTCATAGTTAGATTGTGGAGGTATGACTCTACCTCATCTTCATATTTCACATTGTAGTTTTTCCCCATTTCCTTTTAAATGCTAGACTGATCCCTAGGTATGTGTTAACATAGATTTTGGTGTTTTTATTTGATGTTTGGGTATGAAATATGTCTCTTGGGGCCCCTTATTGCGATCTCAGGGATCCTCCACTAAAGGCAGTGAAAATGAGATATATTTGGATCATAATTATCTATTTATGGTAAGGTTTAAACTTGTTTTCTCTTGTTTCTTTATTGAATTTGAGGTTATTTGGTGTTTTTGAGTCTTATGTGTAATGTTTAGTTGATTTTGATCATATTTTAAGGTGTTCACCCACATACATACGTATATATATATGTATACTTTATATATATTACCTCATAGAGAAGGGAATATGAACTTTTGATTATGGAGTATATGTATAAAAATTTATGTGTGTGCAAGTGTTGGGAATATTTGTGTCAAATTATCATAAAGAGATGAAATGTTAGCATGGTATAATTGAGGTAGGATCCTTATCCTCAACCATTTAAAATTTAAGAATTCTTTAAGTGATTCTATAAATATGTAAAATCTCACCTTCATTTGAAAAAATGGATAATGTGTTCACAAATGAAATGCTTAAGTGGTTAAATTATTTGTTAATAAACAATGAAATCTTTTTATAATAAAATCCCTCCAATGGAGGATCACTGTATTCAACGATAAAAGCCAATGATTAGTTATTTTAAATCAAAATTTGGTATATTATATGGATGTTCTCTATATTTGAGAGGCATTATTGATATGAGGCATGATATCATATCACCTTCCCTATTATGTTAAAAAGGAATTGATGTATTGAAATTAATTTCCTAAAATATAAAAGGAATGTACTATGTGTTTAAAATAGGAATAATAACGTTGTTTTTGGTTAAGAACCTTGATTAACCACCCCTTTGTGTGTGTTGGATTCAATGGATACTTTGGTGGATTATTCTTTGGATCCCTTGTGGTGTCATTTTTTACCCCATTTCATGAGATGTCAAACATGTAATTTAATTTTATATCAAATTGTGAATTAAATATATTGAATGGGAATGGATGAGTGTCCATGACCCTTGGCCCTTATTATGCCATTTATTTATTAATCATGAGTTGTCATCAAATGGATATTCCCATTCGAGATATATATTACTATTCCATAAAGTAGTTTAGTTAATCTTTAGAAGCATTTTTTGAAAAAATTAGAATGTGAGTTAATTGAGTTTGATGTAATTTAATGGATTTCATAGGCATGTGATTCTTTTTATATTGAAATTCCCATGTTATTAACTGTGATCAAATCCTAGTTAGATTTCCATGTTTTTAAACCCAAATGGGTATGGTTTTAAATGAGAAGAAATTGGTTCGACCATGACATATATAAATGAAGATGCGATTTAATGTCATAATACATGGGTGATACATAGATTAACATGATAATTCCATGGAATGACTCATTGAGGATGGACATTTAAGCATGAGTGATAAATGGATGCCATGGAAGACTCACAGGGGCATTTATCTATTATATGTTGAGTTATAGTTGGATCCCATAGAAGATTTCAAGGATGTACTAAAAGGGAAATGATTATATATACCATGTCTGTTACATGGGCTCCCACATGCGACTGCCAAGGATGGACTCTAGTGGATGAGACATTATATCACACATAGAGAAATACTGGGTTATGATCTGAAAGGGTGTTTTATTATATTATAACTGGAATGATAACTATATTCCAACATAGCAATTCCTTGTGCGAGCTCTAATTTTAAATTATTTAATAAATGAAATGAAACATATTATGTGTCTTCCAAGACAAAGAAAAAACCTGTAATCGATATTGTTAATGTTTCATATATAGAATGGTTATACATTTTTATTACATTTTTTTGCGATGTTGGGCTACAGACTGGGTTTCAAGATATATTAATTTAAAGGGTTGAATCATATTTTTAACATAGTTAGAATGGTATGTGGGACGAACTATTAAAAAAGAGCCTTATTACTTAAATTTAATTGATTACATGTGTTTCGTTATAAGTGGGAACATGGGATTTATATTCTGATTAATTTTTATTACATCATTGTTAAATATAATAATATATAATATTTTATTGATATGATCACATTGGATTGGACTAGACACTATGGGTGTCAGCCTATGGAGATTTAAATCTCACACCCTTCTCAGGCTTCCATTTCATTGTGGTACCCGAGTATACCTTCATCTTTGTAGGGACATAAAACCTTTCTTGTACTATTTTTAATGTACATATTGAGGTGGGAGAACATGACTAAGTTGGATCTTATGATGCTCATGGATATTTCATTTTGGAATTTCAATTATTTTAATTGAATGAGTACTTTATTATAATTAAATGCAAATCATGATGTATGTTACACTATTAGATTATGTATCATTATCTGGAATGCAAGCTTTGTATAAACTAGTGTTGGACATATTCTATATTCATATGATATTACCTTTGTCTTACACTACATTATTATTTCTTCATATTTCATATGATGTTTTTTTCTATTTAATAATTTTTATTATTGTGAAACTATGAGTATGACGGTGTAGTCTCTCCATTGAACCACCTTTATAGCCTCGATGTTAGTCAGTAGACCATGGCATAAGGGGAGTTGTTCTTGTGGCCATATGTCTACTATTTTGGAAACATATTTTGTGATTAGTTTGTTCTATATGTTACAATGTGGTATTATATCTATTTTTTCCATTTCGTATTAAGGTTTTGGGATTGTAGACATGAGACTATAAATGTCTCAACAAGTGGTATTTTTTTCTTTTTTGGCGCTGATCACCCCACCTAGGATAAAATGACCATGATACTAGTACTGTTATTTTTTATACTATTGGACGTTACAGTTGATCTGATTTTACCTAGAGTGAATTTTTTATTTTCCACATCTTATTAATTTATTGAAATCTATAGTATTTTACCATTTTCTTATAATGGAAATGAAGTGACATGACATGCATCATATCTAGAACATAGAAAAATTAACATGCCATATAACTGTATTAGTGGTATTCTTTCTACGTATAATTGTTTTCCTTGAGTGATTCCATTATTATTTTTGTACCTGTTTAGGTAATTATTTAGCTTTAATTTTTAGATAACATGATTGGGTGTTTAATTATCTTGCTGATATACATCCGTGATTATATTCTATGCTTTCCTATTTATTTAGCTGGCCCTTTCACTATGCCGTGCTTCTTGTTCTCATAAGAGTGTTAATATATGTTTACCGTCATTTATAAGATACCTAGTTATGATGTTATAAAGTTGGTGAATTGATTGAATTAAATTGTTTTAATTTCGAGGATATCCATTTTTCATTTCTAATGAGTATGGTTGCCGTATAATTTTGATGGGTAACACCTATACATGAACCGTATATGGAACATTATAAAATGTATATGTGATTATGTTCAGTTGAAAAAGGATTCTAAAGTAAAATTTATATTTAATTGGTTTCAATTACAATAGGATAATGTTTTCAGTTTAATGGTGTTTGGGTTCTATATAATGATAAAATGCTAACCCATGTCGTTTACCCATTGTAAAAGTAAGTTAAAATAAAAATTCCAAATTAAATTGGTTGTTACTTAATGGATCCAATTTTTAGTCCATGAAGTGCATGAGAACTTCATGCAATGTATAATGTCCACCCTTATTACATGTAATGGAATTAATTATGTAGAGATGATTTTAAATTTATAAGAAGTTTAATTTTGACAGGAAATTAAATGGTCCACTACAAAATTCACAACTAGACCCAAGTAGGTCAGTTGGGAAATGTTCTAATGAGACAAACTAGTTAGGTGTTTTAATAAATTTATATTTGAGAAAATGCTATTGGGTCTCTTTCTAGATAACATTGGTTAGTTAAAAAAGGACCCATGTAGATTCCCTATTCTGTTAAAAATGAATTTCATTGGATAAATTGTATATTAATTATAGAATGTTAATAAATTAATTGTTTAAATGGAAGTTTTATGGAGATCCACTCTTTTCCCATGGGGATTTAGTTAAAATAAAGTACCTTGGGTTCTATTATATAAGACGGTACATGATTTTTGGATTAAATAATTTAATTATTAAATATTAAGTTTTTAATAAATGTAAGGGGATTAGAAATTGAACATATAATGATGTTCTCTATTAAGATCCCTCATGCATGGGTAGTTAAGGATTCATCAAATTTCCTTAGAATGGAAGCACAACCATTTTGTGAAGGTGTTATTTCCTTTAGCAGTCTCTTAAAGATCGATTCTCTGGCCTACTAACTTATATTAGCATAACATAGTTTTAGGGTAGCTGGTGTTTTCATAAGGGGCCTTCCCATGGTCAATAGCACCCTTAGGTCTAAATTCCATGCTAAATCATATGATCTCTCTAACACCTAGTCTTTTTTGGGTGTCGTTGACCCTCAAAGGGTTCTTTTTTTTGAAGGACACCATTGTTCATATAGGTTTTCCTAATAACCTTGGATTTTATTAAGGTAATGAGCATCGTTTAATGCTTAGTTTAACCAATCTAGACATTCCTCTCACATTGTCATCTTATTAATTGGTCATTTGACCCCTTTTCATTTCCTCAAGTAGTACGCATCAATATATACAGTACCATCGAGTATTAATTTTGGGAACAAACCGGTTGAGTTTGGTTAAATCTTTGATACCTATTCATCGATTATGGTATCATGTAATCTCTATAGTAGAGTGACAAGGGATTAAAGAAATCATGATTTTCCCAATGATCAGGGTTGACATGCAAGAGTCTTGTGTGTTTTTACCAGCCGTTCTCTATGGTTTTGATTTCTTGTATTCTTTGAAATTGTGATCATGGATCACATGAGCTTCACATGTTTATTTAAGGTTTCCTTTATCTAGAATTATTATGAGTGGCTATTTTATCATATCTACCATCGACCAGGACACTCTTATGTTGGAGAGAATCCTATATGTTATGATTATTATTCATATACATGAATAAGAAACATAACCACATATGGCCATTGAGATAATGTTTTTTTGTGAATTCATTTGAGGATTGAAAGTTTAAATCATGTTAGTGATTTTTTGGAAGAATGATGTTATTTTGTTTGGATGGGAGTGAAACTTGAGGAAAAC
The DNA here is from genome assembly GCA_963277665.1 of Viscum album. NCBI lineage: Eukaryota > Viridiplantae > Streptophyta > Magnoliopsida > Santalales > Viscaceae > Viscum > Viscum album. The sequence continues at coordinate 746,877,059 of OY728138.1, read as the reverse complement.
ACCACTGGTCTTGGAGTGGAATCACTGGATAAGAATAAATGATCACATAATTCATTGGGTGAAGAAATTATTTGGGACTGGTTGTGGTGATGTATCATCACGTGAAATCCAGATTCATTCAATGCGATTCGACCATTGGTTTCAACCATTCATTATTCTAGATATTGGGTATGATTTGGAGGAATTAGTTTAATTCCTCTTAGTGTATTCTAATTAGTTACCATCATGTCCCCAACAATGATGTCATCATATATTCACTAAGAGAGTGTCGATCTTACACTATACTATGTTTTAAAAGTTGATGTGCATGATATGTGGTCCTTATATTTTTTGTATACTGATGTGTAGGTTTTATTGAGCCTTGGTTAGTCCTGATGGATTCTTGGGTTTCTATGTTGGATTTCCTTGAACAAACTCTTGGATGCAGATCATTTCTCTTGACATGATTGTGAGGGGGATGATGCTCTAGGCTCTATCAATGTTCCTATGTAGATTTCTTGGCCTTATACCAATCTCTCACTTATATCATGGGGAATGTGCTACATGTAATAGTTCAAAAGTCACTAGTGGGTTGAATTTGAGGTTATCTCAGAAATGTTATTGGGATTTGGATGTATTTCATTTAGGGTAACGTTTCAAGTTGTATGGATCAATAAAACACATTAATTTTTTATGAGGCCCAACAATATTAAATGGAAAAGTTGTGGTTTGGTCTTGAAAGGTCACCAAAATTTGGGTTTGAGATTTGGTGGACTCGTTTGTTTTAAATGCAGAAGCCTTGAATGATGGAAATTCATTTTTTTTGAAATATTCCAACCATTAAAATAATAAATGATAGGAAAATCAATGAAATAATTAGCGGCATGATTAGAAAGGAAATCTAAAATGTTGGTAAATACATTGATTTGGATTTGGCCTCCTTCTAAAATGTTTATAGCCTAAATAGGGGATCACCTTTCGCCGGATGTTTAAAAATAGGATAACATGATTCTGTATTTGGTTAAACACGATAGTGTAGGAACCACATTGATTTTTCAATTGGAAATTGTGTGTTGGCTCAGGTTATGGGGAAATATGTGTCATTTGATAATGTGGTAATTTGATTTGTGTTGGGCAGTTATAAATGCGATGCATCCATTTGAATGAAATATCAGAAAACATTTAGGTTGGGTGATTTCTCTGTTGTTTCCCCGAGGATTCTCAAGGACATGAAGTACTATGTTGGGGATTTTTTAGGAACCTATGATTTTTAACCAAATGAAATTCCAAGGGAATTTAAATTTTATTAAACATATTAGATGGTTCATTTTATAAACTTTGCTTCAGAATTGAATTATGAGAGTTGGAATACTAGTAATCATTGTTTTTAGACTAGGGTAAAGACCAATGATGTTTCCCGATTGTCCTGAGGGATTTAGGGGCCTATAGAGCTGAAAAATCATGACTTGAGGAAACTAAAGAGTGTAAAGAGTTTTTTCTAAAATTGTGCGGACAACAACAATAAATCGTGTGGCCTTATGTAGGTGGATAGAGGTTTTCACACAGGTTGAGCACATTTTACCAAGTCGTGTACCTAGACATCACAATTAGTGGCATTGATTATTACATCAACAATAATCACTATATAGTAGGAGCACGATATCCAGAATGTGCGATCAACTCGTGCTAGTTACCTTAGTTTCCAAGTAAATGGTGCGCAAGTGGTGAAAAATTTTATAATTTGGGATGCCTACAACATATGTTGAGACCCAATTTTAAACCAGAATGAATTTAAATAAATTATAATAAAATAAACTAAAACCATAATGTACGCATTTCTCCCACAATACCCGCGTGTGACACCCCCCTTATATTTCTCCATGGTCGTACGATGCACCTTCTCAAGATCCCTCCTTCCATGGTGAGTTCACTAGAATCTCTCTGTGAATCATGGTCTGTGTGTGGATTTAGTCTTCTCTCCCTCATCTAACTCATTATCATGGGTGGGTTGAATTCTCGACACCACCCTTTATATGTGCGAAAAAACCCTATGTATGTATTATCCTAGATTTTTATGTTTTCATTTGATGGTATGGTATGCGAAGCATGTCTTACGACCCCTTATATTGAGTTACAGAATTGGTTGGTACCAGAAAAGTGGATGGGTTTGATTTGGTTCACAGCTGATGATTTAAGGTAATGGTTTCATCTTTTTCCTCTTATTGCTCAATTTAATTTGATGATGTTTTGTGTTTTTCAGTTTCGTGTATAATTTTTAGTCAGTTTTGATAATATTTTAAGGCATACTATCACATACATAGGTATTTATATTTATATATATCTGCCTTGTACATATTCCATTATGGATAGGGTAATATGTATTTTTTCATTAAGGAGAATATATATAATAATTCATTTGTGGGAATGTGTCGGGAATATTCGAGTAAAATTTTCTTCAAGAGCCGACTCGTTAGATTGGTCTTCATGCGTTGGGATCCCTATACATGAGCATTTAAATTTTAATAATGATTTATGTGTCTTTTTAAATAAGTTTAATCATGCTATATTTTTATAAATTTTATTATGATTTCTTAAATGAAATGCTTAAGAGGATAAATGATTTGTTGATAAATAATTCATGTTTTTATAATAAAACCTTCAAATGGAGATGCACTATCTTACAAGCTAAAAGGTATTGATTAGTTATTTTAAATCGTTCTTTTTCCTATTGATTGGAAATTCTTTATGATTTAGTGGTATTGTTGATATGAGACATGATATCATATATTCAAATCTATAATTTTTTAAAGTAATTGATGTAATGAAATTATGTTCCTAAAATATCTAGGAATAACCTATGTGTTGAAAAGTGGATTAATAAAAAAATTAGGTTGACAACCTTGATTAAATATCCATTTAAGTGTGTTGGATTAAATGGAAGGATTGATGGATTTTGCTTTGGACCGCACTTGTGGTTGGCCTTTTTACCCCATGTCATGGGATGATAATCATGTTACTGAATTAAATATAAAATTTTTAATTAAATGGATTTAATGTGAAGGCATGAGTGACAACGATCCTCGACCCTTATTATTTCATTTAATGATTAAACATAAATTTCCATTGTATGACTATACAAATATGAGATAGATAATACTATTCAATGTTCTAGTTTATCTAATCTTGATAAATTTTTTATGAATAATGAAATTGTCTGTTAATTTATTTTTATTCAATGCAATATCTTTTTGATGCATGTAATGCATTGTATATTGAAATTATCAGGTGAGTAATTGTGATCTAAGACTATAAAGCTTTCACCGCTCCATTATCCATCCTTGGGATAAGTTTGAAATGAGATATTATTGGTTCGAATATGACATATACAAATTATAGTATGATTGAATGTTGAAATCGATAGGTGATACATGGATTCAAATGAAGAATGACATGGACTGACTTTTTGAGGATTAAAATTTATGCCAAAGTGATACATGGATGCAAGGAAGGAATCATAGGGGCTTTTGACTATTATATACTGATTGATACTTGGATACCATAGAGGATTTTGATGATGGAGATAAATTGAATTGAGTATTTATTCCATGGGTGATACTTGGGCTCCCACAGGGGACCACTAATAATAGAATTGGGTGGATGAGACATTATACCACAAGAAGATAAATATAGGGTTTCTGATAGGTTCTCTAGGGTAAGGCTTGTATATTGTTGGTACAAAATATACCTGTACCGATACCTGTGTTCCAAGTTAGGAATCCCTTGTATGGGATCAGGTTATAAATTGACTAATGAATGAAGTGAATCATGTGACACATCTACCATACCAAATAACAATCTTGGATTATATCTTGTTTATGTTTTATAAATTTCATGGTTAGTAATCATTGATTACATATTTATAGGTGATACAGGGATACAAACCAGGTATCAAGACATATTAATTTAAATAGTTGAATCATCTTTTGAAATATACTAAAATGGCGTAAGAGTGTGACTGTTAACCAGAGATTTTTTAATTAAATAAAATTGATTAAACTTATTTTGGTATACATGAGAACATGGAATTTATAGTATGTCTAATTTTGACCACTTCCACACATTTTGAATATGTTATTTCATATTGATTAACTAATATTGAAAAAACTAGATTATGCTAAACACGGTGGGTTCCATCCAACTAAGATTTATATCACACAACCTTCTCGAGCCTCCATTTCATTGGGTTACATGAGTAGACATTCTTCTTTACATGGAAACATACACTTTCTTGTAATATGTTTCTTGTTCCTAAGGAGCTGGGATCATATGACTGAGTTAGATCTCATGATTCTAATCTATATTTCCTTTGGGATCAATAGTTATTTTCTTTACAAGAGTCATTTATTTTACTGAAATGTAAAGAATGTTGAATATTATTCTTCTAGATTATGTATCATCATATATAATTTATTCATTTTATATACTATCATTGGACATATTTTATATTCAGATGATATTACCATTTCTTTCTGTAAATGTTTCATTGATTTATACTACTTCTATTATTGATTTATATTTACTATCTATTTAACATTGTGAAACACTGAGTATGAGGTTATAATCTTTCCATTAAACAATCATTACACCTTATCTACTTGGTGGATGCCTATGGAGGATAGGGAGAAACGCATGAGGCAATGTGGTGACCAGTTCAGATACCGTTTTAGTGGTCGGTTGGGCCAAAACATTACAAATAACGCATAATATTTGTAATACAATATTTATCATAGAAATGAAAATATTTATACACATTAGAGAAAACATAAACGAATGAATAATAATTCTAATATGAGGTATTTATATAAATTAGGGAACTCATATGACTGCTACAAATTTAAAATTTCAAATAGTAATCTCATTACTTGAATAATAACCAGACCATTGGAATAGTAATATAACCATTAAGTACATTAATCTTAATATTAGAATATTTACATCCTCTGCAATTTTAATATAATATTTATTTATCTTATAAAATAGGTATATTATATATTTAAACAAGGGTACAGGTAAATAAGTGTTTTAAAAATTATAAATAATGTGTTTAAATTTCTTGTAAATCCTAAATGTTTTAAATTCAAATTTATAATAATTATAATGGTTTAAATAAATTTATTACATAAAAAATGGATTTATAAATTTTTATAATGTTCTAATATAGTGATAGTATAATTTTATGATAACATAATAAATTTTTTAATGGGTTGAAAATATGATCAAAATATTAAAATTTCAATTTTTTGAATAAATGAGGATTTTAAAAAATATAAAATTTCTCATATTCACAATATTATTTTGAAACATTTATTTAAGTTATTGAAATTACACATTGGAAAATTTTAAGGTGATTTCTTTATTTTTCAGACATATTTAATTTTTTTTGTGAACAATGAAATATGGTAAAATACAATATTCCACATTATAAGAGAAATACATGAACTTTGTCGTAATGGATAGTATAGGAACCCGTTATGTTGAACTAAACTTCCACATTTATTGTATAAAGTCTCAATAATCAATACTATTTATATTCCTGAGATTGAATTTTAAACTATTGACTATAAAATTTAAAAATGCTCCTCACCTCCACTATAAATAGGCCTTCTCACCATCCCTTCTCCTCACAACTTCTATGACTTGTATCATTCCAATTTCTAACCAAAATATACTCCCAATAGTCACCCACAGACCCTAGTACAAATTTGTTCATCCAAATAATATTTTAAGGAGAACTAAGCAGTAGCCTAATAGGATATAACCAAAGGAATAAGTACGATTTGTGACTCTTATATTTCAAGTTTATTATTCATCTACCACCCCCATGTGATTCCCATCCACATAAATATTGAAATATTGATATAAAAAAATTAGATAATTGTTTTTATTAAGTTGTAAAATCTATATTATACCCTATCATATTTCATTTCTTAAGGGAAAAACTTGTTTAATGTATGGTTGGTTTAATAACTCCATGAAAATCATAATTTGTTTTTTTCCACCACCTCCAAGGATAGTCCTGAAAATGTTATTATGATTAAATTAGATAACAATAATTATGATATATATATTTTTTTTAATGATCATTTAATTAAATGAAAAAATAGTTCATGATTATTGATAATTCTTCCAAACAAATATAATCGAATAACATTGATGATTTATAAAAAGAAAATTATCTCTATATAGGATCACAAAAGGTTATGTGGGAGCATCTAGATTTATGTATGAATATTAATTCTATTTAATTTCAGTCTTTTGAGTTTTATTACCATTTTATAGGAACATAAATATATATCCATGAGAACCACCAAAAAAATGAAAATAAACATTATACATCATCGAAATGGATATAAATATAAAAAATAAAATTATAGAAAATAGAATATTGGTTAAAAACATTCGGAAATATGTAATTAATGAATCTATTTTGATTATGTTGGGTATGAATTTAATGAAACCAATTATTAATAAATATTGGGTTTGGGATATCTGGTAACCAACCAATTTATTTGGGTTTTAACTAGTCTCCCTCTAACTCACTTTATATCACTCATTGATGTTATCGAGTGGTTAAAAATTTTGATATGTTTCTATCAAATATATAACATTCTTATTATCTCTTACTTTTGTTATGTAATACATCCATTAAATTAATTTCTCAAATTTATAGTTCTTGAAATCGTTATAGAATATGATATGAATAATGATTATGAAACCCATTTATTTCCATAGGTATTTCATATATTTATAAAATATGATTTTTTTCTTTTTGTGGCCCACATAATCAAGTGAATATTATGATGGGGGATTCTAAATAGCACTACAATTCATTATGATTTTTAGCCCGATCATTTTTTCTAATTATTCTCTAGATTATTATATATAGTTCCATGTGACCAAAGGTTTATGGGACATCATTACTTATAATAATAACATTTTGTTTTATTTTAGTTTTAATTTTATGTTTAATTTTTTAGTCTTCCAAATATACTGAGAATTTTAATCCATAATTTTTATTTATCTAAAATATATTTACAAAATCATCTAACAATATGTATAAAAGTTTATGGTAGGTGTAGCTAGTTTTAGTGGAAATTTTTAATTTTTGTGGTGGATTATTAAATGCCTATATTGTAATGATATAAAACATAGTAGTAAAAATCAAAATGTAAATCCAGGATTTTATCCTAGAGACTAATATGTTTGGATTTTGGTGTTATTTATATGTTTTTCACTCTATGATTATAGTTTTATTTTTATATTATTTTTAGTTTATGATTTATCATCCCTAATTTTTCATATTTAATTTATTTGAGGGAAATATAATGAATTATTCCAAAAAAAACATTTATTGGTAATATGATGATTTCCCTAATGAGATTCCCATACTAATTGGGCTGGGAGGTGAAAACCTCATGGTTTTACTGGCCAGAGTAGCTTATGTTATGAATAATACATTGAATCATGTTGAACTAACAATATATACTGTGAATGAAAAAGTGACATTTCAGTCCATTATTTTATAAATTCCTCCAAATATTAATTTATATTCTGATCTATTTATATAGTAAAAATGGATTATATCCACTAAGAAAATATTTTATATCATATAATTCTCATATTAATTGAAATTCATGTTTTTTTCAATCCTCTAGCTAGGTATAATTACTAGTTGTATACAGTAATTGAGAATAGAAATCACAGTGACTAAATGGATTCCACTTAATGAGTATCATTCAAAAAAATATTTTCTGATAAATAATTTCACAAAAATCTCCGTTTAAATATCCAGAACCTGTTCCATGGATTGAAAAAATGATGAGTATATCGAGGTGTATGAGTTAAACATCAAACTGTTTGCATCAGAAACATATATCTCTATCATAAAAACTGAATATGAAGTGGGAAAATACTTAGAGGGTTAAATATTATATTATGATAACCATTAGTGATTCCATATATTTAAATCTACAAAGATATTTTCTATTGGTCCCTCAAGGTGATAATCGTGATAAGAGTCTGTCAATGACCTCATAGACCTAATGATAAAAAGTGTAAAATATATTTTTCATAAAAGTAATAATCATATAAATATCATAGAAGAAAGGAAACAATACTTTCCTTGTGTAAAAATTGTGGGATGAAGTATCATTGAAATTATATTAATGGAACTAGAAGAAGCTAAATTTTTTAAAATAGAAAATCATACTAATCAATTTCAGTGGGATTTGAAGAAGACCACTAATTTGATAGAGGAAATTAAATACTAGATCAATTTTAACCTACGATATAGTGTTTCAACAATGTGGAACATAGAAATTATAAAAGGTAATATCCTAATTTATGTGTTGTTAGAGTTATTCTGCAGCAACATACTCTAATTCCTATAGAGAATGGAAGGGTATATGACATCACTACTACTGAGGTGGATCTTGAAAATGATGCTTCAATTTTTTTTATTTATTAATTAAATAATTAATAAAATATATTTTAGTATGGTTTATATTTATTGTTTCATAAATTTTATGTTCATTATAAATATTCAAACACCACCTTAAAATACCGAGGTTTCTTTATCTTCGATAAGAGAAAATGGGTAAATTATTGAACCTAATGTATATAACTACTCCCTAGTGAATGTTTTTTGAATGATTATTCTAAAAAAATATCATCTTTCTTATTTTAGTGGAGTTTATTGTTATGTTGGAAATGTATGGTCTATCCTTCTATAGACACTACATTAACTATTAGGAGAGGGGAATCACTCTTTACATTACAAGTCATCCACGAATTCTATACATGTGTAAGGAGGTGGATGAATCTAATTTGTAATATTCATCACTAGTGTGGATATTATTTTCATATTATAAACCATATATTACTCAAATGAGTGAGGAAAATGAAAGAATCATGCTTGATGACATGCCAATTATGGGGTATTATATTGATGTATTCCTTGAAGATTTTCATGGAATTCTTTCTGACAGAGAGGTTCAATTTTCAATCATACTTATACATAGATCTCTATATATATTCGCTAATTCATATAGAATTTCCTCAATTTAGAATCAGAAACAGAATAAATGATTATTATAGAATTTATAAAAGGGTTTTATATTCGTGAGTTCTTAAATATTTGGTGTGTTGGTCCTCTTTTTCAAAATTAATGATGAGTTAATGATTCTTTACATTAGTTATCATGATCTCAAAACAATCCTGATAAATAAAATGTATCCCTTTTCATAGATACATGAATTTTTCAATCAATTAAGTTGATTCCATTGCTTTCATAAAATTAATATTCCATCTGATCAGCTTCAAATAACTAGAGACCAAGACTATCTTTTGAATAAGGTATGGCTACAATGATTTCATAGTGATTCCCTCTTGAATCACTAATTATACAAAAATATTTAGGGACTTATAGAATTGGTTAATTAAATATTACCTCTAAAAATATATAGGGACATTTATAGATTATATTATAATATGCATGTTGAGAGTAGGGGAGAATGCATGGTGTTAGAATAATGTGGAAAGGAACATACAGAATGATAAGCTATATGATGAGTATTGTAAATTATATTTTTGGATAGAGGAAGTATCCTTATTGGGGAATGTTATCACCAGTAAAGGGATATCTGTGGATGATTCTATGTTAATGGAAATTGCGTATATGCCCCTACCAATATCTATAACAGAGATTCATAGTCCTTTTAGAATAGATTGGTAGAATTGTGGATTTTTAGAATCATTTCACAACTGTAAAAGCCACTATCTATGATGACTTGGAAGTGGATAAAGATTTTATAGACCACTTACTATAATGAGATCATTAGAGGATTGAAAAATATGATTATAACTACACTATTCATGAATCTACACACAAGTGGTGATATTTTCATGGTATAAAATGATGATTCAGGGAAGGTCTTGGTTTGTTTACTTATACATAATAATAAAGTGATTGAATACATCTAAAGTTATTTTATTTTTAATGAAAATAACAATCCAATGGTTGATCTATAGTTGTTTTTAGTAACCAGTGCATTGAAAATCTAGTGTAATTATCTATATGGAGTGAATTATAATATATATATATATATATAATATTCCAAAATTTATATTCACATATAAATAGATTAATATGTTTATATTAGGATGGTATGATATGACCCATTATTATGACTGCTCAATCCACTACCATTCTAGGAAATTAAATAAAGTGGAAGATTATATAAATAGAATGGTTCTAAAATCCTTATGAATGATGAGAACTGGGAAGGATTTAATATTCATACAATTCAAAAGTATGGACATTTGGATCATAAAGGAAGAATCATCATGATTTATTTATTAAATAATTTCTCAATCGTCCCTTCTGTAGAAGATAATGGATTCCTAAAGAGATGATGTGGAAATTTGTATTATAGTGTGAAGCTATATTAAATGGTATTTTTATAATAGTTCCAAATTGATGAAGAGGGAGTTATAGGGTTTTGTCTAATATTATTTGCTTCATCAATTCATTTTATAAACAAGGATTTTATTTAGTGAAACACATATATCAAACTTCTCTACTCACAAAGGGAGAATGAAGATGTATTTTGGTATAAAAGAGAACTATTTATTGGACATAGTGAAGAATGTGGCCATTGAATAATCAGACAATATCCTAGTATGTCATAAAGTAAATTCTAAAAGGAAAAAAATCTAAGGGGTGGATAAAACCATTACCCCTACCAAAATCAAAATGGTAAAAAATCACTCTGGATTTTTTCAATATTCTTCCAAAGACATTATCTTTGAATAATGATATATGCGGTGTGTTTGACTATACTATATAGACCTATCACCTAACATCATTTTCATGGGACTTTTCCCTAAATAAAATTGTAATGATATTTATTAGAAATGTGGTGAGGTAGTATGGAACTCCACTATCAATTGAATCTGATTAAGATATGAGATTTTACCCTAAATTATTGAAGAGTGCCCAACATTCTCTGAACATTGAGTTGAAATTTTTTATGATTATAACTGCAAACATATATCCAATTTTAGAAAACTCCCTATAAACTGGATGAAATTTTGAGATCATGATCAATGTATTTTAATGGAGGAAGGGATCATCATCTTCCACTAGTATAGTTTTCATTGAGTAATGGATTTTACTAAAGAATATGAATGGCTACGTATAAATCCATTTATGATAATAGATTTATAACACCTTCATACTTGGATAATGTTTTTGAAAAGAAGTTGTTGGAATACAAAATGTTAAATGAAGTAGTTGAACATTTCATAACTATTTACCAACTCCCCATGGTTACTCATGATCAATATAAGAGATACGATGATGGTCATCGATGAGTCCTAGTGTTTGAGGTTAGAGATAAAACATTTCCTCTACATAAAATCATGTATGAGAGTCACAATATTTCTGAAGAAGGGAATTCTATGTACTAGGTATATCATCCACTTCATGAATATTGATACCATCATATTTGTGGCCTATATACCAGAACTCCCAGAAACCATGTATTAGGTACATGATGTATTCCATGTAACTTTCATAAAGTATTAAAAACTAAAAACATCACATATATTGAATTAAAAGGTGGTATATGAGGAAAATGATCCCACTTTTAAGGAGTAGTCTATGAAGATCGTTGATCCTAGAGATATTCTTCTATTCAATATGAAAACTCACATAGTGAAAGCACTCTATAAAACCATAATGATTAGGTTCCATAAGAGATGGAGGAATCCATTATGTAGAAATAACCTCACATGTTGTTACCTTAATATTTTTCAAATGAAATTTCAGAGGAGGAATTTATTTTGGCAATAAGAATTTATGGGCTAAAAACATTATCAATGAATATTACATAATGAATATTTGTTTCTGTCAAATTCATTAAATTATATTTAATCACATTCACCAGATGATGAAACCGAAAAGAATAATTTATGTATATTTTATCATTACATTTAGATAAAAAAATGGCTATTATATTTGAAAATATTGTAATATGGTAGAAAATATAAATTTGGGTAACTAAAATATGAAATTTCAGATATACTCAATCCACTAGGGTAATCCAATCCATGAACAAAGATTTACTAATTGGACATAATTTTTTTTTTAAAAAATATTCATCTTGAAACTGTAAATATATAACCTAAAGAGAAAATATAACTAAATTATGAATGAATGGAATAGAATATATTTTTAGAAATTATGGAACCATTATCACCATTACAAATTTTAATGTTGGAAGTGTAACACGATGGTTATAATAGTGACATGACTATTGGTAAAGTAATATATCCATTATAATAATATCCCCTCTCAGAAGTATAAAATAATATTTAGGTATTCATTAATATTAAAATAAGATAAATTTAAACAGTGGTCCATGTAAATATTATTTTTTAAAAAACGATAAGTTTAGTGATTTTATTTTTCTAAAACATTAATGATTTAATTAATGTTTTATAAAAAATTAATGAATTAATATAATGTTTCATTTAATAGAATTTTTTATAAATTAAAATTTTGTTTTAATATAATGATAATATAATATTATGGGACTATAAGTAATTTTTCAAAGGTATATAATGTTGATCAAAATATTAAAATTTGTATTGTCTGAATAAAATAGTATTTTAGCGAAATATTAAATTTAACATATTTGGAAAGATAATTTTTTAAAATAGATGTGATTTTTAAAATATTCACATCAATAAATTGATTGGGTTATTTTTTTGACATTTTTCCAAAATTCAATATTTGTTAATTAATAGTGAAATACAAAAAAGTATGTAACAATTGATTTAAACAACATAAATATTTATGTCATGGGTTATGTAAGAACCCAATAGATTAAAAAAAATAAACCATTCACAGTATATAGTTGAATGAATCATCAATATTGAATATATTGAGGTGAGATAATGAAATAATGAATAAAATATTCCAAAAAACCCATACCATACCCTTATAAATTCCACCCCACACCCTCTCTCCTCATAACTTATAAGCAATTGATATTTCCAAATATCTTAAAAATAATTTTCCTAATCCTCTTCACAATGTATTATAGAATGTGGTCACATCTGTATATTTTTTAATGGATCTTTAAGGTGTATCCTATGCTAGGACATCAAATGGAAAATATAAGATTCTCGACTCATCTATTTCTTTTTTATTATTCTACTACCACCGAAATAATATCCCAATAAATATAAAAATTGAATATTTGGTATACTAAATATACTAATATGTTATTATTATGGTTTAATATACATTTTATACACTATCTTCATTCATTTTTATAACAAAACATTTTTTCACAATATGGTTAGTTTAATACCTCCATCGAAAACATACTTCGTTTTTGTCCACTGACTTCAAGGATGGGAAATTTATCACTATGGTTAAATAAGATGATAACTAGTATAAAAAAACTAATTTCTTGTTTTGGAATGTTTAAATGATCAATTAATTAAAAAAACTAATTTAGTTCATCATTCTCTGTAAATCGTCATAAATGGAATAACTGAACAATAATCATGTTTTTACAAAAACAATCATCCTTATGTAGAGAAACAAATTTGTTTTGAGGAAATTTATATTTACAAAGTACATGAATACCACTTAATTTTACATTTAGAGTTTTGGTCCAATTTGTCATGATATTCAATAATTATCCACAATTGATCCAACCTAGAAACCATGGAATCAACGCCCTTGAAGCAACGTTATTGAACATTATATCTCGTTAAAATGGTTATAAATATACATAAAAATTATAAGAAATCAAATATACATTAATGAGGTTATTCATTAATAAATTAATTTTATTTTTTTTCTAGGGAATTAATTGAATTTGAATAATGATACTAGATCCTAATGTAAGTGATCCATCTGAACCACACATTTTATTATTGTTATAAACTTTTCCTCCCTAAATAACTTTATTTCTCACCTTAATGTTATGAAATTATTATTAATTATCTATATATGTACCTAATATATAATGCTTTGTAATTATCCATTTTAGTTATATGATAATAGACTATATATATTCATTATTTAAATTAAAATCTTTATGAAGTATCATTTGATTATGATATTAAGAATGATAATGAAACCCATTTAATTCCACGAATATTTATTATGATTAGAGAATATGATTGGATTACATTTTTTCTCACCCATAATCTTTTACATGTTATAATGTGTGTTCTCAAACAGATCTATAATTCATTGGGTAATTTTTTTTTGTCTCATGATATGGTATGTATGGATTTTAGGGTTAGGCTAATCTATGAGAGGACATTATCCACCCTATGATGACGTATTAATGGTCATCCTTGACCTATGTGTATATAATTATTTATGATTAATTTATATTTTTATGATTACATGCTTATTTGATTCAATGTTCATTATGTTATTCCTCTAAATTAAAGTTTTTTGTTTTTATTATTTATGTTATCATGATATGATTCATTAACTTATTTAATCATTTATTGGGGTTTTAGCTCCACCGATTTGTCTATGTATTCCACATGTTATCATATATTGTTTCTTGAGCTCAATGGGATTTGGACCATCATTATAGTGATTAAAATAATGTTATTTTATTTTCGTTTTACTTTGATGTATGATGAACAATGTTTTTGTAAGATAGTATGCCATTTGATCCTCAGTTTTATTTTATTGGATATTTTTTTAAAACACATGTTACAATAGTGGTCAACTGTTTGTGTCACTATATATTATATTTATAACATTATCCTAAACATAATATTCGATGATAAAGGCCATTTTAGAGATATTATCAATGAAAAAATGATGGAAAGACTATACAGAATCTACCCATATTTGATGAGTATTATTGTTGTTATTTGTAGACCAAGATGGAATCTAAACACAGGAATTTAAATATTGATCACTAGACTTCAATATTAAAACCATATATACTTCTAGAATAAAAAAAATATTCTCCCATTAGTAATTATGTTTGTATGTATATTTTAAAATATAGTATTAAGAATAATTTTTGATATTACTAAAAATGTAATATTTAACATTAACAATTTTCACAATACTAATTTTATCTTGAAATTTCTTGAATGTACACAATATGGATTTAAATTTGAAAATCAAGGCATGTATTGATAAAGGTACTGAGAATTAAAATAATAATCAAGAAAATGATCCTAAAGACCACAAGTCATATTAATGGAATGATTATTTATACTAAATCTAGTTGAAATCAGTCTATAAACACTCAAAATGAATTGGAATTCCTATAATATGAATTACTATTGTACAACCTATATTAATTAGAGAGAACTACAAAAATGTGTATCATTCAAGTATTTAAATATTTTTTCATCTAAATGTTTTAATTTTGGGATATAGTTATGTGGGAAAGATAATGATTTATAACATGTAATAGTATTATAAAAATATATGTAAAGAAAGAGATGTTCCAAAAGGCAACATAGAATATACTTTTGAAGATATGGTAACAAATTTTTTAATGATATAATTTCTATTTATAATATTAATACATCCTATTTCACCTATCAAGAGTGTAGAAAAAAGTAAACATTATAACTAATAGTACAATAATAAATAATTATGTAAATACTTAAAATATCAAGAACAAGGACAATGTATAATTTGATATAAGGAGGATTTGTTCTAACTATTATTTTATATCTAATGAATATGGAACAATGAATGAATATTCCAACTTGTGTATCATAGAAAATTTGAATACAGTGAATAAATATAGATTTGATTCTAAATTTTTTCATAATGTTTAATTTGATTACGATAAACATTGTAGTGTTATATTGAATGACATGATTTAAATGTCTTAAAGTGGTATTATCATAATTAATGTGTTATTAAAGGAACTTAAATGAAGTATTATTATTATTTTTTTAGGAAAACAAAATTCTTTTTCGAGAGAATGTGAGTTCAAGTAAAATTATTCTAGTCTGAATGAATAGTTTGGTGATGACAATGATGATTATTAGAAATAGAATAAAAATATAATTAAAGAGTTTTAATATTCATAGGAATGAGTAGAATTTTTTTTAATGGAAGGTAGAGTAATGATAAAATAATTCGATGAAAAAATAAACAAGAACATCAATGGTTTTTTCTGAGGGTCATGACTTGGGTAACTAATTCATGAGTCATATTGTTCCGAAAAAAAGAACATTAATGGTTTTATTTACAATAATCGAATACCTAATATATACATAATCCCATTTAAAAAATTATGAAAGGTAAATGTAGTAATACTATTTTATTATGATTTAGGATGCATGGAAACCATTATAGTAATTGTTCACTTAGAAATCCAAAGTAAATGAGACATTGTAATGCATATATATCTAAATATATATATTATTGACTTATTATAATTCAATATTTAATATTTCTATGGGATGGATAAAATATCATAACTAATCATATTACAGAAAAAGATTCATGGTTGTTAAAAATGTATAAAATTAAATTTTTCCGAGAAGATGAATTTTATGTCATTTTAGAAAAATATTAGTTTCCTGTGGAATATGATTGGAGACCCAAACAAATTAATTTATTATAATTGATGTGAGATATTAAAAATCACATATAGATATAATTCAAAATGAAATGTATTTTTTTTGTGAAGATGGTATTCCAAAATATGGTATTATTAGTAATGTCTTATATACTGATAGATTACTACACAACATGATTAAGATGTCTCAATTATCTAATAATGACATCATTGTTAAAATATTCAAATGATAAAATATATTTTATTAAATATGGTTTTTTATTTATTTATGTTTACAATAATTAGAACGTTTATTTTATTGACCATGTTGAACTAGTCTCACTACATGTAATTTGTTTAATTATAGTATATATACATACTATATTATTAAACGAAGGCTCAAGTATGTAAAATTTTGGATAATTCATAATATTTTAGATAATAAATGTGTGATGAAATTTCCAAAAATCATGGGGGGTTATCTATCATGATTTTGTTCTATTTTTAAATGGGAAAACAATATTAGTAGTCATTTTGGTTCACTATCTAAACACACTTTGGTCACTCTTGTTGTTTCAGGTTGTCTTTTTTGTGTCCTACCATGAATACAATATATAGGGGGAAGAATTATTCATTTTTTATTTTTGATAACTATAATTATTAGATATGTTTATACTTTTTGACTAAAAAATAAATAAAAATATTTATGTTTTATAATTATAGAATGTTAGTTTAGAATGAGAAATGATATTTTATTATCTCTATTAAAATTGTAAAAATACTTTAATTTAAGAATCTATTTTTTCAATTTTTGTTAAAATAAGGGTTATTAAAATAATGTTTATCTCTGAGAAATCCATTGTAAAATGGATAATTTTAGAGGAGAAAAGGACACTTCAATAAATTTCATAGACCGTTCTAATTTAATATGGCTTAATTATATATTTTTGGATAAATTTATTTCAGATATCGTAATATGTATTAAATAAAATTCTTATCAAAACAATTGTTAAGAATAATCCCTATTAGCGTTGAAATGTAATAATCTAAAGGTTGGTTATATTTTATTTTTTTTAATTTAAAGTGTTTTCTCTCAATAGTTTGGATTGTTTAGTTAATTTTGATTATAAATCAGATTAATCTATTTTTATGATATTCTTGTCAAATTAAATCTTATAGTGTTTATAAAAAAGTTCCATGATTGATGAAGAATTTTTTTTTGAAAAATTTTATGAAAAATATTCAAAGGATTTGTTTTACGACATTGATAGGCCTGAAGAACCCTTTCTAACACTCAAATTTTGTGATCCTTTATTTGTAGAAAATTAGACTCAAGTTGTAGAATCACCTCTTTAGTGGTATCATCAACCAGATCAACATATTATTTGTATGAAACAATATGAACATTGTATTAATAGAGTGGTTAGAGAGTATTATACAAGAGTTCAATCTAGATCTTAGATAAGGGATTTTTTTTCTCGAAAATATTTATTAATAGTTAGTTTCACATAAGTATTGAAAAAATCAAATTAAATTATGTCCTTATAAAAAGAGTTTATTTTCCCTCGAGGAATAAAATATGGAAATTGGTTCATCCTCCCAAAGTGAATCAAGTGATTGAATGTAATTTTTTTATTATAAATTTGTTAAATTTTTCATGATTGTATGGAATAAGGCCAGACATATTTCTTAATTTTATAGTAAAGAGTACTATATTGACTATAAGGATACCTTTTACTATATTTTCTGTCATTATCCATTTATAATTTATTATATTATGTTATGGATCAAGGTCTCAGTAAATATCATATGGATATTAAAAATTAATTTCTTAATGTATTTATCATGGATAATATCTATGTAGGAAATCCATTTTGATTTTAGTATGAGATGAATCATGATCATGTTTTTAGGAATACAAAATCACTTTATAAATTGAAATAATAACTCTATTATTGTAATGAGAGGTCTTAATAGTTTTTTAGTAATAATTTTATGAATGTTAAATATAATCATACTTTTTTTAAAAAAAATAATAATAAAATAATATTATAATTATTCTAGATAAAATATAAGATATTAAATTTTTTTCATCTAGTGTATCTAATTATATGAAATTTTAAAATATGACGACTAATGACTTTGTTATGGGTATCATGAAAGAAATCATATTATTTTGAGCACTATAAATTTAATAAGAAGAAGATAATATTTTTATGAATCATAAGTGTGTTTGAAAATAAATTAATGAAGAGGTTCATGTAAGATTCTTATAAAAACATGAATATTAGCACAAGTACATAATAAGACATGAATGATGAATTTATAGGAAAATACATTGTTTATAGTATTTTTAGTTGAATTATTCAATTTATCTGAAATTTAACAACAACTAGAACATATCATATATATAGTATTTGTTTATGTTAGTGATTTTAGGTTCAACCCAAGGAGATTCACATGACCGTGTTAAAGGAAATTATAATGTATGGGATAGGTACATTTAAACCTGGATTATTATTTTCAGACAATATATTTTTTGAATTACTAATATATTTACATTAAGTATTTATAGGATATTCGATATATTAAAAGTTAAACTAGTGGAATATTTGATTTTAACATTAATATTTTAGTGTCCTATAGTTTAAAGTTGAACCATTTGGTAGACTATAAACAGTGGGAGATAAGTATGTATTAGGAAAAATATTCTATGTAAAATATTTAGAGTCTAAATAGACATTGTATGAAATTGAAATTCATTTTTGAAGAATTATTTTTATGTGTGATAAATCATTATCCATATACATATCAATGAACCATCTTCATTATTAATAATTGAGGTATATTTATTTGTGGTATTACATTCTTTGATATCATGTGTTGAAAGGTGATATCAGTATCTTTTTTTGTTCCAAATGAATAATAAATAACTGATAAATTTACAAATCCATTGGTTGTTCTTCTGTTTAAAAATAATAAATATGAGAATTAAATGATTGAATAAAGATGAAATTTCACAATTTATATTTTTTAGAATTATTTTTTATTTCATTTAATATCAATAACATTCTTCATAGATCTTTATAGTGCATCAGAAGTATAAATGAAGTATTTATGTTGATATATCATTTCAATAGAAAAAATATTACATTAATGGATATTTTTTATTGTTTGAATTTTTTTTTAACAATTCGTATCTCCTTTAGTTGCTCAAGAGTTTAGGGGTAGTTATTTTAGTATTGTTTTTTATTTTATTTTTGTCATGTTTGTATTAGAATTATAGATTAATTGATTAATTATAATTGTTTATATTTTACATATGTGTCAACATAAAGTATTTTATTATATTTTATATTATTCGCATCGATTTATTTTTGTTTTTATTTAATATTTGTTGAGATTTTATAGGATTTTATTGATATTATCTTAAAATTTTTTATCTAAAAAATGGGGAGTGATGGTTAGGTTATATATATATATAATAGGTGAGAATATCAAGGTCTTCATTGTGACTTTGTTAAATATGTTTGTATGATTACATAGATATATCATTTATAGATTTTATATTTATGTTATTAAGAATTTTTTATTTTTTATTATTTAATTTTTGATTCTTAATTATTGTATTCTTGTCAATGAAATGTCATATTTCATAAACATATTCATTTAAAATAAACATTAATGAATTACCTATATATTTTAGTAAATTATTAATTATTAGATTTATAAATTTGGATACGTATTGATATTTCTGTATTATTTAGTGAAACATTTTGATGAAAACATATATTTTGAAATTTGATGAAATAAAAACATTTATCATTTGACAGAATTTTGAAAATAACTAAAATATAAATATTTTATATGGAAGGAATATTATATGTCCTTATAAATTTTTTACATGATGAATATTCTTAATGAAAAATATGTTTCAAATTTAATTGTTAATTATACGAATTTTAGGTATCAAAAATTTGGAAAGGAGTATACTTTTATGTATTATTTAAGAAGAAAATTTCTAATAGAATGTATTATAGTAATGGTGTTTTGATGGTTAAATTTAAATGGCTTCAAATGTGAATTTTAAAAAGGATTATTAAAGTATATAAGAAGAACTATTTTTTAAAATAATCAAGGGCTACAGATGTTTACATTCTTAAAATTATTGGATATAATGACACATAGTAAATGGGAAATCATGATTTATAATAGATTATTAGTCAAATCATGTGATAGATAATATAAGATAAAAATATAAATTTTTTAGAATACATGGAAAATAATTATTCAATGATTATAATCTGATTAACAAATAATATTTAATTAAATATACTTACTGGTAAAATTTTGGAAATCAATTCAAATCAATTATTTATTGTAAATCAAAGCTCTACCTTATATTTAATTCAATTATTTTTATTTTTGAATTAATTACATATATCTAGGGAATGGAATTCTCCACCAGTTTAGAGGAATAAAAGATGATTATTGATGGAATATGTACTTATTATGAGATGTATATCTAAAATAAAAAATAATATTTTATAAATTACGACCAAGATCATGTCCATCATTATACTACAAATCATGTGAAAGATTAATTATGTTAGATTTAAATGACAAGTGTTATAGAACTACAGTATTTTGATAATATTTATCATCAAATGTATGGATTTATCTTTTTTATTATATTTTCATTATCTATCCCAATATTATATAATCATAATTGGTTTTTTATTTTCTAAATAAAAGTGAATTTTTATTTTTTATACCTTCATAAATAGCTCATAAATTTAATTTGGTTTAACATCATAGTTAATGGAATTTCTTGTGTTTATTATATTTACACTAGATGCACCATAATGTAATTCGATTATGGAACCACTTTAGAAGTTTTTTTGATTTATTGTGCATCATACCACTTGGTGAGTATAGTGGTTTTAAGAGTGTAAGTAGGATATTTTTTATTTAATTTATATGAAAATTTATTCGGATTTTTTTAATTTGATATTTAATTTTAATTTTTTTAATTATTTTCAACTCACCCCCTCTTGAATACCAACCATCTTAACATCTGGGTTTACACCCCTAGTGGTCATCGGACCATTGATCCATCAATTTCACTAGAAAAATTATTTTCTTCCAAATTAAAAAGGATTTAATATGATTACTATTATAATAAATTGAAAATTAAAAGGTGAGACTGTTATAACCATTATAATCTCAAGCTATGCATCGAACACCACATTGATTTCCATTTCTTGAAAAATTATAAATATCTGACCATATATAATTGAAACCCAAACTACGTACATATGTAGGAGTTAGTCCAAAAACCTATTAATATTCCCTTACTCCACTAGACATAATTAAAGCTATTGAACCTTTTTATGTTCTTGAAAATATTGGGAGAGATTTCTAGTCGTTGTATTGTTAAAATCACCAACACAAAAACAAGCATAACATGTAGAGGAAATCAATACCTATGATCATTATCCAAGAAATAAAAATAATCCAGATGAATTACAGTAAATCTACCATGTCTAAAATATGATCTAGCTTCTTATGTTGATTGACCGTATAAACACTTAACTGAATAAGGCATACCACACATCCCCATTGAATCATTTAATATAATATAAAATAATTTATATCATACGACCATAAAGTCCACACATTTAAACCTCACCTAACCCATTCATCATATCACATGACATCTATAATTAAAACATAGAAATCACATTGTAAAATAAAATCCCAAAACCAAGAAAGAAACGTGAAATCAAATTGGTCCCAACCATATAATCATGCCTTACAATAATATCATATTGAACAAAAAAATTTTTAATGGTCCCCAACCACATGTCATAGTATAACCCAAATCTAATGAACTAACACAATTCATCTCATATTACCCATTAAAACAACTAAAAAATTAGAAAAAAATATATCGATCCTATATATTGTATTTCCTCATAGGGGTTAGTTTCTACTGTAAGATAATATAACTCTTTAATACCTCTCTAATAATTTAGATCAAAAATAAATATAATCATCATAAACAAAAAAATTTACATGGACATTGAATTTACATAGGTAGGTGATGGTAAATATCTTGGTCAACTCAATATTTTGTAGCTTAGTATACCTCCCATGGGTAAACCACAATCCTTCTTAGTTCCTTGTTAACCATAATTCTATTTTCAAAATACCATGGAGATTAACACAAGTTGGATGTGTTATATGCCAAATATTCATGTCAAATAATATATATGACATCCCAAATATAAGTACCCAAGATTATAAATATAAACATCAACAAAAATGGTCATCATATAAATCACCTCTAGATAGAGACACTACTTTATAAAGAAATTTTTTTCATAGATATAAATTTATGTTATGTTATATAATTAATCTATTTTAAAAAAAAGGAAAAATCCAATGTTTATTAGAAGTAAATGAATTTCACACTTATCAGAAACATAGTAGAAGTATATTATTTATCGTCACTGATATATAAATATATTCAAAGTATTTATTTGTCACTAGGTCTATTTCTCATGAATCTACATTAATCCATCAATCAAAAAACTAAATTTTCAACTCCCACCAAAACTACTAAGGTCAATCCAACGAACTCCTACAAAATCCAAGGAGGATATCCCACCGAATTAGAATACCATGAATTTACTAATGGAAATTATTGTATAACTATCTCATTAATTGATCAATCTCAATGAATTTTAATCATTCTAGTGTGGCACATGGTTCTTTTGGGCCTACATAAAAATAAAATCTAATCAATGCCTCAATTTATCCGAAAACCCATCAGATAAGGGATGTTTTGTTCCATGGTTAATATGTTATCATTTATAATTAAGTAAAATGATATTACATACCATAAAAACATAAAAAATATTTACACACATAAGTAAAGAATCCTAAAAACAGTGCTTCTACCTCATGGAATCATATAAACCAGTTGTTTTTCTAAAATAAAAATTATTGGCATTTATTTCAAATCTAAGTTAGAAATAGTTTTCCAAAAAATTTAATTATGAACACACATTTTCCATGACTCCACCGCTTCATATAAATATTTAAAATGAAAATAAAATTATTCAAATTATATTTTAAAAATAATTTTTTTTTTAAAAAAATTAAAAATTAATGGATCATTTCATTAAAAAAAAAGTACCACACTCAGCCAAAAAATCCATAAATTGGGTAATTAATACTCATAAAACCAAGGAATATCTAAAAACACATTTTTAACAATATATATAAATTTATAATATTATTCCAACATGGTCATAACACATATTTTGAGTGATATCACACTATTTTATACAATCATTCAAATAGAAATAGTAATAGTGGTACTAAATATTTAAATAATCATGTGTATATGATAATCATAAATGTGAATGATATTACCTCAATTATGGGTATAATATAAAAGTGTACTCATACATACCTCTACTAAGAAAATAAAAACCAATATCAATAATAAGAAATATTTTTAAGAACATTAATAAAACCCATTTAATTTAAAAAATATTATTTTTTTAAATTTCAAATTGGTAAAACAAACATACAACTTACTAAATGCACATATGATGTTGATACCTCAAGAAATGGGGTGTGGTAAACTCTTAACATTCACTAATTATTTCGAAAATACAATACTTGAATAATAAAATCTAGAAAATGGAAATGTTTAACCCCAAATTCCTAATAAATCAATGAATTAATCACCAGGAAATATACATCATCTAAAGCATCATAAAACAGTAAGAAAACAACATTATCTATCCAACTCATTCTCTAACTAAATAATTTTATCAATACCATGTTATCCCACCATGATGCATTTAAATCAAACCTCAAATCCCAAAATTATACAATTAAAATCAAGGGACATGGAGAGATTGTATTAAGTGAATCATTAGAGACTCATTCACCTAAATACACCTTAAATAATACCTCATAATCTTTATCTAGTCAATGTGAGACCAAAATTAATTCAAAGAGGGGAAATAGTGTGGTGGATAGCCAAATAGCCTCCTCAATTGGCCCCTTTGGCTAAAAAATAAAAGGGTGATAACATGAAATTATTTTTCTAAATATGATAATAAAAAAATTTAAACCCCATCTATTACTTGGTATTACACACCTCGTACATGGTGAATACATTGAGAACTTAGTGCTTGGAATTGGCTACTCAG
Organism: Viscum album; assembly: GCA_963277665.1. Lineage (NCBI taxonomy): Eukaryota > Viridiplantae > Streptophyta > Magnoliopsida > Santalales > Viscaceae > Viscum > Viscum album. The sequence continues at coordinate 746,852,206 of OY728138.1, read as the reverse complement.
TGGCCCATTCAGGGGAATATAAACCCCTAGATCTCTATTGGTACTCGGTGACATGCAACTAGGTACTATGTTGCCAGAAAATTCTAACATAAATTTATTTTCCATCAATCAAGACCATATAACTCAAACCCTTTGTTCTTCCACAAAAATACAGCAGTTAAACATCCCACTAATCACTTCAAACATGAAAAAAACTCCCCACAATTAATTAGGATTATAATACTAAAAAACTATTAGTCCAGCATCCAAATTAATGAATAAACTACGTTTTAGTCCACTAAAAATAAAATCCACTAGTTGATGCATGATAGTTTTCATAATATTTCCTGAAAATCCAAGGTTTTATCTTCGATTTTTAATCTATTTCAGAAATTTTATAATCTCTAAATTTTTTTTATATATTCTAAGAACACCCTAGGGTAGATTAATTGTGTTTCTATTTCTATAAATCATAATATAATTTATAATCATTGTCCCATGATTTCATTATAATACAAGGTTATCTGTTATGTTTATTTTGTAATTTATTACTTGTATTTAATGGTATTATAATTTTAGGAATCCTTTTTTAATCATTCTATATATAGAACACATTATATTGATATTTCATTCATTAATATATGAAACTAAATAATTAATGATTTTTTACCTAAATATACCAAGAGAAATCGATTACATTTTCTCGATTTTATCAATGAGACTTTCTTTTTTAATGTCTTTTAATATATAAAACAATTATATTTATAATAAAAACAAATTTTGGATTGATGTATTATCTATTCATATATATCACAAGATACTAAATGGTAATATTATTCTAATTGCATGAAAATAAATTCATTTTCTAGATTTGAACAATTTTATGGAGCTTTTAAATGACTTTGACCTAAATTAAAATAATATTTCAGCCATTTTTATTATTAAATTAATCGAATTAAATTTACTATTATTCTTACATTTCTCTAATTAATTACCAATCATTTCCAAATGATTTCACAAAATTTTGAAGTTGTTTGTTATTATTGAATTACATCAATTTTTTGTAAACATTTTTTTTCTAAAAGTATTTTTGAAACATATCAAAAACATCAATTTTAATTGGATATTTTCACTTTTAAATTGAACAAATTCATTTATTTATTTTCATAATATTTTCATAACAATCTAAGATCATTTACATTATTTTCCAATAATATTTTTGATTGCATGTTAATTTAGAATTTCTTTTTCAGTCATTTAAACCACCATACATTTTATATTGAAATCAAAATCAATCCTCCCTTTTATGAATTACTAATTTATATTATTTATAATTTTTTAGGTTAATCTAGGGTAATTTTTGTAGTCATAGTAATTTGTCATGTTTCTTTAATACATAAAGTCAATAAAAACATATTTTCAATCATTTCACCACACTAATTTTAAAATTGATTTTAAATTCATTCATACATTTTACAAATTAATTTTTTTTATGTTTCCTTTCATCTCATGAAAATACATTGTGTATCACCCATTTTCATTATATAACTTATTTATAATTCGTTTTAATTTAAAAAATATATTTTATTATCATTCTTTACACATCGTATGTTTTATTTAAATGCAATTTACTCATATATATATATGCACAAAAATTCTATTATAGATTTCCTAAGATTTCATGAAAATATATATTTTTTCTTCGTTTTGAATGTTTGATGAAAATAATTAATAACATTTAAATCATTAGGAATCTACATTAAACCATTTAGAATACACAATTTATATTCCTGATATTTTGGTTATTTCTACCTATAATAATATATTTTATAATCAGTTTCATAAGATTTAATGTCATGATGAGATTGTTTTCTTGATTTTATGGTATCAATTATTTTTTACCAATATTAATTATAGAAATAATTTTTTTATTCCAACCATATAAAGAAATAGATTACAATTTAATTCATTTTATGTGTCACAAATTGGTCATGGAACACTGTATAACGGGTTTTTTTACAATATGAGGTAGTTTTCTCATTTTTAACGTATCACATATATTTTATAAATTCAAAATATAAAATATTTTTTTGTATTTATAACCACAAAACACGACGGGTTTATTTTTAACTAATTCCAAATTATTAAAAAAATTAATATTTTTCATTGTACTAATATTCCATAAAAAATAATTTTTCTCATTTTAAACCATCTAAGGCATGTTTTTTATAACTATTAAATATATGAATGTTTGATTTTAGTAATTTATATGAAAAATTATAGATTGAGGTTTATATTTTATTATATTCTAAATATTAATTATATTATGAGCTTATATAAATATAAAATACTTTAGTAGGATTACACATGTCATGTTTTTATACTATTTTTTATTGAAAAGAATATTTTTTTGTCATTTCAACCGAAATACACATTGGGTTTATGTAACACTAATTATTCCATTTCAAAAATTAATAAGTGGCCATTTTCTTGAAATTTCATTCCAATGTATGGTATTTTCCTTTTTTAACCATATCATATTTTCTTAATCACTATGTAAACTAAAATTTATTTTCTAATCATTTGGATCACACTTTTTTTCATAATATTATTTCATTCATTTCCATGTGTAAAAATTACTCAATGATCATTAACCTAATATTTTTCAATAACAAATTGTCTTTTACTCTATTTTTAACTTTTAATACATGTTTTTAATGAATTTTAATAAAAATAAAAACATTCATGCTATTATTATTTGTACATTATATATCCAATAATTTGTACAAAATATATCTTTCATGTTAGAATTATATAGTTAGTTATTTATTACCTTAGTGACAAAACCATATGTATAGCATTTTCACATCGGTTATTACAGAACTCATGTGAAAATGTATGTACCATTCTTTTTCAGATCGGATATTATATAACTCGTATAGGAAAAAAGATCTACCACATCAGTTATTATATATCCAACATTATAATGAATTGAGATTTTATTTATAAGATCGGTTATTTCTTAACCGACATGTTAAATTATAATTTTTATGTCCATTATTCTATATGTAATGTGATAAATCGAAAAAAGAATTAATTATTGGGTATGTAATATAATAATTGATATAATGACTATTTTAAAATTTTATGGAATCTCAATTCGATTTATTTTTTGTTATTCAATCACATGAATGGAAACATGACTCTATCATGCGTGGAAACCCTAAGATCCTTTTTTCGATCCAGTTTCTTGAAATCTTGGTTTTCCTTATTTATAAAACCTCACATTTCTTCAGTACATTGTGTGCATTCGATGTGATTATATCACAACTATTAAGTAAGTATCATAAATTGATAATAACAGGATTTCTGTTTTTCAAAGTTGATATCATTCTATCTCTATTTTTTTATTATGTTTACTAAAACTTATCATTACTACTCCAGTTTCATCAGGATGATTATTTCATGTTGTTATATATATCTTATCATCAATAATCTCATATTCCCATCTTCATAAAACATTGTTATTTTCTAATTTATGTGGAATCAAGTTCTTTTTTTTTACATTTTAATTTTATAAGATAGATCATAAGTTCAGGCATTATATATTAATGTTCTAGTGTTTCAACTATATGGAAGATCATTTTAATTGACATGTCTGAAATATGTTTACTGTAATTTGATATAGTATTACATCACAATTTAGTATAAGAAAGTGTGTTTTTGGATTAGTGTAATGTAAATTATTTTCAATAAAATTTCAAATTATTTTAATTTTCAATTTAAATGTGAATTATTAAAAAATATTATAAATACCTTTTATTTTCCCCAATATTACCATTCCTAAAATGGTTGCAATTATAATCTTGTATTTAGTTCTATTTATATGGTACATCTAGACATAATGATTTTCATCAACATATAGTATCATAGAAATGTAATACATTATGATGTATTATATAATTATAGATGAGTCTCATTAATCATCTTACTTATGGAGTAACAAACAATATAGAAAAACATGGGGGAAAATGGATGTGACTAATCATAAGTCAAATATTTAGTGGAGCATTTGGTTATATATATTACATTTGTATAATTACTATTATATATGAGTGTCCATGGTTTATTAAATAACAAATCAAGAAGTATTCATAAATCTCCTAAAAGTATTATTATATGTTATATAATTAAATAAGGTCTCTCTGATATTTTATTTATTATTTAATAAGTTGTTTACATCATATTTATCAATTATATTTAATCATATATTTGATTATTGTCTAAAATTTATAATTATACTTTTCAAATATGCTTATATATTTTATTTTAAATTTCAATGTTTTTTTACATTCAAATGATAAAATATTTGATGTAAATTCAATCCTAGTTAGACTTGATTAATGTATTCTCACTTTTTGTAACACTATATTCTTTAGAAAACATATTTTTTATATTTTTTTACATAATAACGAGTAATAGTTTTACTAATAAACATCAAATAATTGATGAAATTGAAGAAGGTTTTGATATTTTTTTGGGAATGTTATTAATGAAATGTTCCAAATAATTACATGTTTTCATATCCACGCTTGAAAGGATTGAATATGAAGATGTATAAAGGTAGAGAGATCAAAGATCATTTAATTTGTGGTTGTTTTAATCTAAGTTACAACCCTCAGATTTGAAAAGGTGAAACTAGGAAAAATAGTGGTTCTAATGATGATGATGCTTTGTAAGATTATAACTTATATGAAATTGAATAAATGATTCATGATATTAATATATAGTAAATTTGGAAAGGGTCAAAAATTGAGAATCTTTATGGTGATTCTAAAAACCATTATATTCGGGTTGTATGGAATTTATGATGTTAACATAAATGTTATGATTGATTAACTTGATGATGAAACATGGTTGTAGTGATTCGAGTCTTATTGATTTTCTAGAATTGTTGAAATATATTCTTCTAAAAGACAATGATCTTCATAATTCACATTACAGAAATAAGGAAATACTATGTATAATGGTTTTAGTGTACAAATTATTACATCCATGTCCATATTATTATGTCCTATATACGAAAGAATATATATTTTTTTCAGAGATTCATAAATTTGGGACATCAAATTATAAGTTAAAAGAAAAATTTCATATTAATTTAGCAGTTATAGAGACACCTATAAATGAAATTTTGTATATTCCTATAATTCATTATTTGAGTCATTTATTTTTAAATTTACATTATGAAAATAGGATAATATGGCAATAATATGAACAAATATGTGATCAAATATTACAACATTTGTCAGATTGTCCACAGTGGAAGAAAATTTATCATTACTTTTCTACATTGATTAAAGAAGTTAGAATTATAATACATGGAATATTCTTGGATGGAATAAATCCATATTGAATCTTGAGTAGTACAAATTGTTCATTACCTATTTCATTATTAATTTAAAATATTATCTCCTCATGTTTTTATGAAGAACAAATAATTCATGTTGATTTCTATGATCTCAGGACAAAAAGAAACAGGAAATGATATTTGATGTTTTCTTGTCACCATTAATTGATGATTTGAATCACTTATATAAGGATGGTATTAGGGTGTATGATTCTTATAAAATGGAATATTTTCCACAACATGCGATGATTACAATCACTATAAATGACGTCCCATCATATGAATGTTTTTCATCAATATAGAGTTAAGGCCTATAAATCATGTCCAATTTGTGAACAACATATATAATATTATCGAATTCAACATTGGATAAAAATAGTATACATGTGTCATAACAATTTTTGTCTATATATCACTCTTATATATGATTAAAATAATAATTTAATGGATCACAAGAACATGATATCACTCTAAAACATTTATCCATAGATGAATATTTTGAGAGGGTGAAAACCCATGATTTGTAATTTGTAAAGACACATAAATCTGGTAATTATAGACATACATGGAAGAAAATATCAATATTTTATGATCTACCATATTTGAGATATAATAATTTGAAACATAACTTTAATGTCGTGCCCATGGAGAAGTATATCTATTAGAAATTGATTAGAACATTATTAAATATCAAAGGAAAGACTAAATATTGGTTTAATGCAGGATTGGACTTAATTTCAATGGGAATTCATTTTGTGTTAGCTTCTACTCCTTTTGGAATATACAAATTTCCACCCCCCATATTGTCATACATTATATAAGAGGGATACAATTTACTATTTTTATTTATTTCATGATATAAAATATCTACACAGTTATTCATAAAATGTAAGAAAAATTGTATTTCAGTATTTAAAGTTGAATTTTATGAAATATCATGTATTTTGGATAATTTTTCTACAAATTCTACTAGTTTCATTATGTGGAATATTTTCTATTCATATTAGAATGACTACCATGATGGTGTGATATTTGTTCAATTCAAATTTTAAAAAGGTGACTGATCTAAATGCTTTTAAAATTTTCCAAAATGATGGAATTTATATTCCTTTTCTATTGAAAATGTATTTTAAACCATATGATTTGATATAATGGTGCACTTGATGGTTTATTTGGTTTGAGAAATAATTCTATGTTGACCCATAGATATACATTGTAAGTATGATTTTTAAAGGTATATGAATATATTGAATGAGAATGTTATGTTTCAATATTAACCTAAGGCCTCAACTTTTTAAAATTACTTTTTTGAATAGGTTGGAATGTTTTGTACAAGCTACATTTATATGGTGGAGTACATTGGTTTTCATCTATCACACTATGAATGAGTTAGTTATGGGGGAAATGGGATTCATGGATTAAAAGTCAACTATTTTTCTAGAGAATAGATAAATAAGGTATATTTTAAATCATTAAAAAAATTAATGAAGCTCAACCATATATAAAAATTTATATTAATTTGTTGAAACAATTTCATCAACAGAAAAATTATATGTAGATTTTGAGTTATCATAACAAAACATTTTTCCCATGGTTTAAAAAGACTATTCGTGGTAGATAAAATGTATTAGAAAAATTATGTATGTTAGTAGGTGGTCCAAGTTTATATGCAGTAAAATTGTTCAGGTATGATAATAATGGTTATACATTTAATTTGAATCATTAGGACAAAAAATGTGAATATTGGAATAGTTTTTTATTAGTGATCAAAGAAGCAATCCATTTTTCTATTTCAGAAAAAAAATCCATTTATGGATCAAGGGAATATTATAGAGGCATTGAAAAATTATGGGAGGATTATTACAATAAATTTAATTTTCTTTTCTCAAAAATAAAGTGGTTTATTTTTAAAATAGTGTCATACAAGAAGAATTTGGAATAACACTTGATTATTTCAATAGTTTGGAATAGACATCTAATCTTTTTATAATAGAAACTGTTGGGAAAACATTTTCTATGTTCTTGAAAAATTTGATATGCATTGGTCTATAGTTTTACAAATAATAAACTAAAATATTGGTGATGATCAACATAAACAAGTTTATAATTAATGTTAGATCACACCTTCAATGGAAATATTAATAGATAATAATGATGACCAGAACGTATACATGGTTTTTTTCACACAGAATGATCATAAATAATGAGTTTCATATAATAATCCATTAGTACATTCCTAATATTACAAGTAACATTTGTTTATTTCTCACTTACTTTAATAAATTTCAAAAAATGTTAGAAATGATAATTTTATATTATTTATTAAATCATGTATTAAAACTAATAAGCTAAATTGTTTGGTTATATTAGTTTCATTTAGTTTAGTTTAACATTTTTACCCTTATTTAACTTATCTATTTGTTAGTTTTTTAAAAACATTTATTTTAAATATGAAATGTTAAATAAAAATTTATATGATTATATTGAATAAATGTTCTTTTTGTGTAATAAATGATTTATTATGTTGGATAATTTTTAATATTCCTTCACCATTTTTGGAATTTTTTACATTTATTTACATGAGATTTCATAGATTATTAATATTTTTATAATTTTAGTTAACTATAAGAAATAGGAATAAAAATATGTTATGTTAAATGATGTTTACTTTTATGTTTCCTAATTATTTTTTTTATTCACAATTGTATTATAATAGTTGAATTTATATATTTTTGCACAATTTTTTTCTTTTCTATGAAGAATAATGATAGATAAATCCACTGATAAAATAGTTACTTTTGGAGATGATTGTACTCATATATCAGGTAAGTAACATGAAAATTATCTTCTTGATGATCCCCATCCTTTTTTATAATAGTAATATACTCCCATAGATACAAAGAAGAGTTAGATTGTTGGTAAACATGGCAACACAAGATTACCAAAATTCTCAGTTGCTCGAATCCAGGACCATAAGACTATGATAGAAATTGATGATAATATGATAGAAAGAGGTCAAAATATAAAATAATTCAAGAGTTTTATATTTGTTCTGGGTAAAAATAATGTCAACATTTTGATTAATGATTGGAGAATTGTTTAAATATTAACATTATCTTAGCTGTGAGGGAAAATTGTGGTAAACTAAATTTTTAATGTTCTAATAATACATAAATATATATAATAATAAATATTTTCACCATTTTTATTATATGAAATACGATATACCTGACATTAGAGGATTCAAGAGAAAATATTTATCATTGCATGCTAGGAGATTGAGTGATTTCGAATGCACCAGTATATAATATTTTATTTTTGGCCAGAGAAAACATCACCATCCATGTGATATATAGCTTTTATAGATAAAGATACATAGAAACATTTCTTTTAAATTAAATTAAAAGAATCATTTTTGGTAAGTGCCATGTTAATTTTTTGATTTTTCATTATATTAACGATCTTATTACTGATTTATCATGCTTAATTTACTATAATCGTGGATATATTTTTCTGGAGATCCAACATAGGGACATATACACTAATTATTTATCATGGGGATGGTATACATTAATGAAATAACAAATGATGGACGAAAAATCTTACAAACTAATAGCTGATTATTCGAGATCTAAAGAGGTTTCCCCTCTACCACCTACTAGACATGAAAAATGGAAGTGGTCCCATATGAGAAAAATGGGAAATATCTTATGGAAGGATCGAGGTTTTTAGCAGAGAGGATTTTATGACGTTTACTTTTTATATTTATTTATTTAAGTTTATTCAATTATTTATATATGTAGAATCATTAAAAAATTTAACAAATAATTCATACAGGATTCTCTTGAGGAGAAGATAATCCATGGGGTCTTTAATGCTAACAGAAGGCATCAACATTTATCTACAGTATTTGGAATGCCCAAAAAAATAAGTCGTGTTTGAGGATACATGATAGGTATATCAGTGAGAAAAGTGTAACCACATTCTTCATCTTCTTCAATGGAGGGTATTTATTTAAAAAATATAATATTAGGAGGTTGGAGATCAGAAAATTAATGTGATGAAGAAGGACAAGATTATAGAATTGGTGTAGTCTATGTAGCATTAATGAAAAGAAAATTTCCAAATGTATCTCCTACTCCTCCACTTCCACCTACATACCCTACTTTTATCTAACTCCCATACCCCCGATTCCACAGCATCAACAATATTGTGAGTTATATGTTAACGATATGCAATATGATATTGTTTCATATGGGATGATATATTATATTGGAGATACCATTCATCTTAAATAGTTTGAGATAGAGAATCATAGGGTCACTGTACAAGATATTATAGATATATTACTTGGATTATCATTATGTATAAATGGGGTGAGGACATTTGGACTATCAGCCGGTTTTGATTTTTTCCATTTAGACATCCGTGACAGATTACCATGGAGAAATGTGAATATTTTATCTTTTATTTCATTTATGTATTAAATTTTTTTAAAACATTAAATTTTATACATATAGATATTAATATACATGAATATATTAATATTTAATATATTATTTATATCCAAAAACAAATAAAATGGACACAACTTTAGAAACAAATTCTGCGAGTCCTGAAATATTATCATGATATAAATTTTCTTGTCAGGTTTTTATGAGATTACAATGAAAGCTAATGTATGTGGACACTCAATGAAAATTGGGATATGAAAAAAATGATATTAGGGAGCTTCTAACAAGAGATACATTAGTCATCAAGATGAAGAATTTTTTTTCTTTAAAGTCTTAACATAAATTATTCCAAACGTTATATTTATTGTAAATTTTTAAATATTTTTGTTTTATATTAGGTATATTTATAAAATGTGTGAGAACGATGAAAAAAAGATGTATATGGATTTAAGTACCTGTAGTTTATTTCACCTGAAGTGAAAACAACGACAAAAAATAAAGAACAATTTATATTGTAAAATGATTTACAAATAATATAATTACTCATTGTTGGAATCTTCCATATCATTAGTGGTATGAAACATATATATCACAATTTTTTTTATAATTTATAATAATAATAACTAACAATATTTATTTATTCGTGACCATTGGATGTTAGGTTTTTTTCTCAAGGGAGAACACACATTACAAGATATTCCCCATCTATGGTGATGTGCGGAGAAGCTTTAGGAACATATTTGGACTATATGTTTTAATTTCCTAATATTTGTCTATATTTTAATTAATTTTAAATTTATTAAATTTATATTAAATTCTAACATGGTATGGAATTCCATTATAGATGAAATAAAGAAAATGAGATTCATGATCCAATATATAAAGTTAAAGGTGAAGTTTTATTTATAATTTGTACATTTTATATATATTACAGAAAAATGTTATCATGAATTGAAAATATCATTTAAAATGAATTTTCATAAACAATAGGGCATCATAAAATATAGAGATAATTTATTATGATTAATGTATGAAATAATTACAACTTTAATAGTTGAAATGTTATGTTAAGTAAGATTTAAATATAAAATATTCCTTGATATTTAATTTGTTCTATAAATTATACAAGTTAAATAATTTCCATTGAATTTTTATATTTTTGATAACTCTTTCCTATATAGTGCATAAGATCTCACACACGGTAAAGTGGAATAGGATAACCATTTTACAAGTTTTTTTTTTGGATTTTGGTTTGATTTTAGTTAATATTGTAATTTTGATTGTTTTAATTACAAATGTGTGTTTTATTGTAACATTGTAAGGATTTTAGTTTGTCATTGTTTAATATTAAAAATTCAAATTTTATAATTTCAAATTTCTATTTGAAAATTGTTTTTCTATTGTTTCTATTTCTTGTTGTTTATGTTTGTTTGTTGTTTTAGTCAGTACTTGAGAGGATTTTTTAATTAATTTTTTATAGAATCCACATTGGTTATTTTATAGAAGTCTTTTGAAACCTATGTCAATTGTTTTTCACATTATGTTAAAAATAATTTATGTGGAGAATGGATTTTTATGTATGTTATAAAATAGTTGATGAAAAAACCCTTCATCTTTAAAGATTACAATGTTGGTTATGTAAGAACCGGTGTGGTAATAGGTTTTTCTACATCAGTTATCAAATAACCTATGAAAAAACCCTTCAAGTTAATTATTTTCCATGTTAGTTATGTATAATATTATGTGGAAGATGCTTTTTTATATTTGTTATTAATTAACCGACGTAAAAGACACCTTATCAAGATGGTTTATTATATCATTTCCCAAAAATCCAATGAAAAAAATTAGTTCCATGATATATTTACAATGTTCAATCATATTTTCAACATGACATTTAATTGTGATGTTTAAAAACCGATGTAAAAAAAGAAAAAACTGATGTTAAAATGCATTTATGCAATATTTAATTAATTTTAAATTTATTGTAGGATATATCAAAATAATTAATTATTATTATATTATAATTTCAAGGTAAATTGAATTTGGATTCTAGGTTTAGGAAACGGTAATTTTGAAAAAAAAATAAAAATAATTTTTACTCAAAAAATAATTTTCCATTTATTTGGACCACATAACTTGTTAGATTGAAATATAAATTATTAAAAAATTTGTAAATGTAAATAGTTATTTTTCAAATGATTTTGTTCAAATGAGATTTCTTTTTCTAAGTTTTAACCATATTTCTTATTTTTAAGGAAATTTATCTATAGATATTTATTATTCATTAAAAAAACTAAAAGATCGATTGAATTTGTTTTTTATTATTAAATTTAATAAAATAATTAGTGATTATAATACATGGTTTTAACAACAACACAAAGTTATTTAATTTTTTTAGACCCGATGAAATAAAAATTTAATGATTTTTAAATCTATAAAAATATAATTCCCATCATTTTATTTATGCCACTTATCATATTGATCTTCTTATCTATCCATAAATGTCTTATATTAATCCACGATTGTTCTTCTATGAGTATGTTATAGTTTGAGGTAGCTTGTCTAGTTTTGATTGTGTCACTTGATTTTAATAACTTTTTAAACAAACGATGATATTTCATTCATTATAAATATTTCACATATCTAATGAAAATGAATGTTATTCACACATTTTAATAATTAATAACTAATCCTATTCCTAATTATTAATGAAAATCATAGAAGATTCTATTTGATTGGATTGAATTATTTGTTCTTAATCACATTTTAATATAAAATATTTCATAATTCATTTTGAACACAATAAATGATAAATTTATGTCTGTATTTTTCTTACATTTCAAAAATTAATAAAAAAACGTTTTTATAATATTTCACAACAATAAAAATATCTGTGTTCAGTTTTGATCATTAAAAAATCACGTTTTTAATGACATTTAAATCCTATACAACTAAATTAGAGTTATTACGAGTAAATTACCTTTTAATTTGATGTTTTTTCAATATATTCATGTGGTAGATTAATTAAGGATAATTTAATACAATTTTATGACAATATGAGGTCATTTAATTGTGTATGATTAAATTCACTATTCATAAAAAGTTGCTAAAATATAATGAATTTTTATTCTGTTTTATGATACAACAAATCCCATATGTTTATTAATCAATCTGTCATATGAAAAATTATTAATTGATCAATTTGATATGTTTTCATGATAATTTAATATCAATTTATAAGTTTTGACCAAACCATTAATGTGTGTGACACAAATTTTCAAATTAAAATTACCTCCATTTCCATAAAATTTACCATATTTATAAATCTATAATAAACCATTAAATAATAGTAACTAACCATACATCCTACTTGTGGTATATCCCCTTTTAGATATCTGATGGACTTGAATTTATACCCAATATCTATATCTAGATCCTATTAGAATATATTATATATTATAAGAATAATAACAAATATTTGGATTAATATAATGTATTTCATTTGAACTTGTGATCTTGGCATGAGTGCATCCTCAATGGAGGGATTAACATTTCAAGAATGTTTCACCACCACCTCCTGTAAAAATTCCATTAGACTGGTAAATCTATCAATGTATTTAGTACATAGATTACAAACTGACAATATATATCACATTTGAAATCCCACAAAAAATCATCTACCTCAGTCTATGTGGGGATACCTATATATCTTTATAAACTCATAACCTCCTCTATCACAACTGAATGGTGTGGGATATCACTATTAGCTGTCATTGAATAACCATTTCCATAAGACATATCAACACAATGAAATATCTTATCTCTATATGTACTAATTTATTATGAATCCTATAATGTTTTCATAACTTAATTTCAAACAACATCTATCAGATACAAATACTGGTTTAATGAATAAACATGAATATCATATATGATGTAGAACTAATTTTATTACTAAATAAATTGCTTTAGAAATATCATTATCTTAATTAATGCCTAGATGATTCTTAATTCCCAATAATATTTTGTTAGTAGGTTAACCTCCCAACAACAAAATAGATGAATAAGACCATTTATATATTTTATGAATGTCATGATATAAATTTTTTAAAATTTTGGGGAAAAAATTAGTTTTATATGTGCATTATATATATGTTGTAACACATAATAATTCCCTAGAAGGATTCCCATATAGTGACCAATTATGTGAATGACAATTGGAGTCATTATTTATTCTATTTATTTTTCTAATTTACATAAGACATATTAAGGTCATTATAATATTTAAAGTAATAAATCAGATAATCGTTTCCTCACTCAATGAAGTTGTCACTAAATCATTCCATTGGGGTTGACGAATGTCTAGAAGAGAAATGATGTTAGGTATGTGGACAACCTATAAATTGTTCCTAGTGATCCCAATTCACATCCCGTTATAATCATTCAATAATATTTATAATTTTATAGTATATACTAGAAAAACACATTAGGATAGGATATAAAAATTCCATATTAATAAAAATAACATCATGTTTAAAAATAATATATATAATATCATGAAATTTTAAAATTTTATCATAACTAAATCTCTCAACATAGTCTATTAATTTTCACCTAAGTGAATAATACTAACTTATGAATCATTATGTGGAATCAATGGGGAACCATATCATATAACCTAATATAAGAAAAAATTCACTAACCCTATATCCCCTTGATGAAACATGTCATCAAATTAGAAATATAGTCTAATATAAAATTTATAATCATGATCCCATCTTCATGAATTTTCACACCTACTGTAAGACTTGTGAGATCATTATCCACAGAAATTAATAATTTTATAAATAATAAATATTTTTTATTTAAAAATATATTGAAAAAGAAAAAACATAATATAAATATAGCAAAATAATATTAAATTGAAATCATTGTTAATAAAATATCTATATGAATCTCCTTATTCACTATGTATCATATATATATTTATAAAAGTACAATAAATTATCCATGAAAAAACATTTGATAAATATTTCATATTTATTTAAAATATAGGATATAAATATAATTATAACAAAATAAATTTATGGAGAACCTTTCATTGATAATGATAATCAACTATATTTTCATTAATGGTATTTTTAATACATTGAATATGTTATTTACAAATAGTTATACTGTATTAGTAAAGATTTTTTTTGAAAAGTATTTGAGAACCACACTTATCTCATTTGATGTTAAAAACTCAATTTCATGGAAATTTAATCATAAATTTCTAGTTTTAATTTGTTCTAAGAAAATAAATTTATTATATGCTGAATTCCAATATAAAAGACTAATTTATTACATGGTAAATGGTTTGAAATATATTATTAATAATTTCTAATGTAATAAATAAAATATCATATTTATATTCATTAAACATGTTATCAAAATTATAATTTAACAATATAAATTTCAATCAATGATCATATATAACAATACTTATGCCCTTTAATAGTATCTAGTAATAACTTTCCTTATTTTATGGATAATTGATATCATTATATTCATTTCATGATTATCACTAATATTGTTTTTTTGATATCAAAATTTTCCATTATCTAAAGACTTGAAATGTATAGCTATAACCAATGGACTATCTATTAGTTTAATGAATATATCATTTATTGTATGATTATGAAACTCGCATAAATTTTTATCTAAAAATATCACATTATTCAAGGTTATTAATTGAAATGGAAATGAATATATGATATATTATAATAAAAAATTAAGAAACTATTTATATATATGTCTTAATAAAATCATGAAATGAGTTGAATTAATTTTTTAGATATGGTAAAAAAACATGTCGCCATTTATATTTCAACAGTTTTATATACTTGCTAAATTTTAGAATAATAAGAGATAACAAAAAAAGTAATGAAATTAATAAAAAATATAAAATTAATTTTTTTATTTGTTGTATAAATAGAATAAATTATGGATTGTTGGTAAATAAATACTGATGATCATAAACTCACTCATCATTTTATATGCCTAATATTTTCCCATTTCTAATTAGTAATTCATAGATTCAATAGGTTTTGTCTAATTTCATTAATCACATTATGATATGTAGTAAAAACAATTGTATTTACATCAAATAAATAACTCATAGATACTTAATATTTTTAAAAATACGTTTTATATAAATATTTTTGTAGTGTATTTATGTATCATTTGATTAGTTATATCCACCTGAATTGGATGGGGAAATCAAAAATATATTCAATTATTAAATGTATAGTGATGAAGACAATGAAACCTTAAAATAAGATACAGAGTTTCTACAAATTATATATTATCTTTAGAATCATCTCTTGTGAATTTCATAAATCACTCATGTGATGTTTCATAAATTATATTGTCAAAAAAATGATAAATTTTTTATGTCTCTACACTATTATCAGGAAATTAATCATGAATTTAAATTTGAATTTATTTCAAAATTAAAAACTAATGGAAATGAATTTTCATCTCTTGAAATGTTTTACATGATATATTTGGATGACTATAAATATTATAAAAATACTAAGTGGGAACATTGTCCATATAAAAGATGAATAGAAACGACTCTTTATCTTTTTTACTTAATTTATACTATAAAGAATTCATGCTCTCCATATCAACATCAACCAATATTAAATGATATTTTTTATCAATAATTTCCTAATATATAACAACATTCATTGATATGTTCTTTTAATTTCATAATGATATCAAAATAACCCACAACATATTAAAAAAAATTCTCACTAGGAAACACATAAACTTTGTTCTTTAAATTATTATATTTCCCATTAGTAGACTAAAATAAAATATATTTCTTCATTGAATTATTGTGGTTCTATCTATTTAAAGTAGAACTGGATGGTAATGTAATATCAAAAAAAAACGAGGAAAAGAAAACATTGTGTGGATATTTTCATGGATAAATTTTTTCAAAACTATAACCATTTTTATAATTTAGGATGATGGTTAATGTTCTTTTTAGCAATAAAAAAACTTTTTTAAAAAACATGTGAAGTAGATAAGAAATGTGGTTGTAACCAAGGTATATCAATTTTCAATAGTGATTAAGGATTATATTTATTTTATAGTAATAATGATAATGAAATTTAATTTTTATTTCAAACTGATAAATCCAAATATGTTTTCAAATTATTAATAAAATATTCAAAAGTAAACAATTCTACAAAAATATTATTACTTAATGAGAAAAAGATTAAAAAAAACATTTTCGAGAAATTCTTTAATATCATTAATCAAATCTTACAAATAAAAAATAATTTATAACTTCTCATTGCAGTCTATAAATAATAGTAGAACATAATAAATATTATTACTCCTTATATGACCATGAGGCAAGGTTATACTACATGAACATAACTAGGATCATATTATTAGTACAACCAACCACTAACATACATTGGTTATAAACATCTACCACAAAAAATTATTGGAAATTATAAATGTCATTGGAAACTTTTGAGTGTCTTTTAGGAATCTCTTTCCACGAAAAATAATCTTCTTAGTGAATACACTGGTAATTTTCTCAAGATATTCATATTGAGTGATTAGGTTTGGTATTATCAGGTTTTAATCAACATAGGTTCATGGTTGGTGTATCTCATATTATGTGTCATTGGGTGTTAGTTCTACACCACTATTATTATGAGTGTGTATAAAACAAAATTTTCCAATATTCCACTCTCATTGATAGACTATGAGGATCTCACTAAAATATGTATATTTATAACTAATCATCAATTCTTATTATGTTTGTAATTTATCAAAAATGTGTGATAACTTTTGACTCATATGTATTGAAATTTTTCTATGACAATGAATTTTTAAAATAAATTAATGGGATCCAAATATATTTAAATTTAACTTGTTCGTGTAAAAAGAGAGAGTTATTTTACACTTATTACAAAAAATATATGAAATTATAATGGATTCTGTATTATAAAAAGTGTTCATACTTTTGAAATAGATTTCATATTTCCCCAATATAAAATTTAATGAAATATATAGTGTAATGTAATGAGAATAATAAACATTTAAAAAATTAGTAATCATGATATTAGTTCATATTTTTAGAAAATGTTGCCAATAAAATATCTATTCTATTTATGGATTTCAAGATTTTTTGGATCCTACATTATTTTCCATCCCATGAGAACATATATTTAACAGTAACAATCTAAAAAGAATATGTATTTTCTTTAAATTTCCTTATTTAATATATAATATTTGAATTCATAATTTATATGTTATAGAAATTTGAAAAATATTTTTGATAATATATCATTGGAATTTTTTTCCTGGTGGGAATAAAATGACAGTGTTAATGTATGATATTATTTTCGTGAAATTGGATTGAAAAAACATAGAATTTCAAAATTGATGAGGGTTATAAGAACTACATGACTACTACACAAATCAATATGATTAAATATATATAGATTCGTCCCCTCTATTTTTTAATATGATTAATGATCATGATGGTTATTGTTCAGATATTTCCAAAAAAATAAATTTCAGGATTAGGGTATTATAGTGGTAAAAAATTCATGATAGTAATATTTTATATTAATATAAAATCCCAACTATAATATGTGATTATTTATCTACCCATATTATTGAGCCTTTGACTCAAGCATCCTGTTTTTAAAAAACATTATTCAAGAAATCATTACATCAGTAATTTAAAAAAATTTCTGATATGATTATCCAAAAACAATTCTATTTATTGAAATTCAAACATACTTATTTTTTATTATCATGTTCCACATGATAATAAAATAACTATTGAATTCATATCTAGTTGTCACACAAAATTGAAGTGGGTGTATCAGTTGGAGTGGTATAATCATTCATTGCATCAATATGTTGTTGATAGAGCTTAATATTAAACATAAATGTATAAAGGTTATTTGGTTGATGAATATATCAATTTCTGTGTTACCTATGTTAATAGTGTCGAGATGAAACTAAATATTCCCACCAAAATTATTGAATAAAAAAATGCTTAAGGGAAAATATTTCATAAGGGAAACATTGAGTGGGCCCATGTTTATTGATATTTTTTGTTCAACATTCCGTCACTTATTCCATTTAGATAGAAAATCATACATTTTAACAATTATGAATTTCAATTTTATATTTATTTTATTCCTTACCATTTAATAATTTTAATTTTAGGACATATATCACATATTAGAAATGATAAAGGGTTCATTCCAATAAAAAAACTATCTTAGTTTCAATGATAAAGGGTTCCTTACCATTTTAGGGTTCATTACATATGTATATATATAATTGGAAAATTTTATATAAAAAAACTATCTTAGTCTCAATTTTTTACCCCATCTCCTATTAAAATATTTAAAATATCCCGGATCTAATGCTGAGTGTATCTTGTAGTAATATATTAACAAATGAATTTCATTCACCAGTTGATGGTCCATTTTCCATGACTCATTTTTTCCATTCATTATAAGTCTAACAAATTGATTTTGTATAAGTGTTGTTAATGTGAATTGAAAATTTTATGAGATTAGAAAAGTTTATTCACATATTTATAGAATATAAAATCCAGTTTTTTATAGGGAATCATTAATTTTATATATATCAAGCACTCAAAATTTATATTTTTAATTATTTATTGGGTAGATATAATTTATAGAATTGAAGTTTAAAACATTAAATTTTAATGAGTGGACTTTAACAATATTTTTTATAAATGTGGTTGTGTACGAAACAATTCTTTCATACCAATATTATAGGTAGAACATGATTACATTTTTTAGTATTTATACATACTTAAAAGTTATGATGAAATTACATAAAAGGGAATATATCTAAAAAATTATGATGAGAATAATATAATAACAAATTTTATAGAAAAATTATGACCAAAACATTGTAAAAATTTGATAATGAGTCATTAAATTGGCCCTATAGACTAGAAAATAAATATTTTATTTAGAGAAATGAAATAGAGAGAGTCATGGAGAAAACTGGTGACGATAAAGGGAATACCGTCAAATAAATTACCTGAAATTTATAAGAAGAGATCACAAATTTGAATAAAAAATAAGTATTCCCTCAACCAAATAACCTTTAGAAGTAATAATTTCATCCACAATTTTACCCAACCGCCAGCTATGTGATGTTATCACATTCAAATACATAATTTTTCAATATCTTCTCAAAGAGTATAAAATGGATTCATTGGATTTTTTATATAGTTAAAAAGCATGGAAAACCATCGAAAAGGATGATTCAACATTGGAGTGGTTGATATTTTTTGTACAACAATGAGAATTGATTACGATAATCTCATTAACATTAGCATGAAATGTATATCCATTCCCAAATAAGTTGAAAAGGATAAAAATGAAATCAATTATATCCCCAAATGATGGGACATCATGATTGAAACAATGAAAATAAGAGTTATAGGTATTTAAGTTGAAATAATTCACTAGATCCTTTCAAAAAATGTAGATGTATTAGACACTAATCCTTTCACATGTAATTATATTACCATTCTATAATGTTCAACTCTATATAATATGAGTAATTTACACATCTTATACATTGATCAAAGTAATGTAGTGAGTTATATAACTCGTATTTCATTTTATTTGATTTAAATTTATTTATAATTATTCGTTTTTCATAAGGTTTAAAAAATATTTGAAAAAATTTCCTCCATATTATTTATATTTCTTTTATAAGTGATGATTTTTCACAGTGAAATTAAGAAGATTCTTTGAGTAGTGTATGATTGTAGAATTTTTAATTTTGGTCTGTTTATTATATTTGAATATAAATATATATATATTTCATTATCTATATTAATTATTTTCATAAAAATTTAATTACAATTTATAAATTTATTAATTATTATTTAACATGATCAATTATTTATTTTCAGAGATAACATGGAAATAATAATGGGGTGTCTTTTAAAATCTCAAATTCATCATTGAATTCCCAATTCAATCGGTTGACTTATCTTGGTTAAGAAGGGGTGGGTACATTGACTCATCATTTATGTAATTGGATATCATACCCCCACAAATTACAATTTATGAATCATAATTCGGCACCATTTATTCAGTAAGGGATCATAAAATTATGGATAGAGATTCTTTTAAGATGTAAATTTGAAATTTGATGATATATTATATGGTATTATTATAGATAATGACATTTTATTTGAATACGATTATTTAATATATTATCCATATCAGTTTTTTTGGTATGCATCACCAAATTATATAAATTATTAAATGGTCTTATGGTAATAATGAAGAGATATCATTATGTACTATTTTCATGTGATTTAGACTTACTATAGTAGTCCCTCATATGATTATCCCTACCCAGGGATATGATTTATTTCTTACTATTTAGGTGATGTGGGAATGGTGATGTGAGTTGATTTTAATATTTATTATTTTATATTTATAATAATGGAATACATTGAATGAATACTTATTCTGGTCATCAATTAAAAATTTATTTAGTATAGGGGAGGCCTTCTAGACATTGAACTCATGATGTATTCTTTTTCAGACAAAAAGCTCATTTATAATTAATTTAACAATCAAATATTTAAAATATATTTTATATCAAGAATATAAATATTAAATTTATGGAATATATATATACATATTCGTAGAAAATGATCCCACAAATTAAATGTTATCATAGACGAGGAATCATTGGAATCTTAATCTGGAAGATGATGACTTATATAAAGAAGAATATTTATTAAAACAATGATTTTGTATGTTATACCAATAATTAAAATATTTTTCTTTAATTCATTATGAATATTAGATAATATAAATATATTGTTAAGATAACATATCTTTTAGAGGAAAATTAAGGTTATAGTAGATTTTAGGGAACACTATATACAGTGATATAAATTTACTCACTTTATACAACTATGGATACATTATAAGGATATACATTCACATATGATGTAATTTCTAGACATATAGTTGAAAGAACAACCTATATTGGTTCATCCACCCATGGATGATGTAAATTTTCTGAAATCAATGATAAAAAATCAAATAAATTAAAATTACATAGTTTTTTTAAATATTTTATAATATATATTATGACGTATTTGTAGATTCTATATGTGTAAGTATAATACAACTTCATTACATTGTTCATCCACATACGATGCACAATTTTTAAGAGGTTTATTTCAAAAATAATTTTTCATTTTAATATTTTTATTAGAACTACAATGATGTTTGGTTCTCTAGTTCCGAATTTTATTTCCATTCAAAAAATATAATAAAGACAACAATGATATAGTGTAATCACAAAAATTAGTCATTAACTATTCTAAACATTTAGTGTGCCACTAATGAAATATCTTAGGACATATATAAACAGTAATCACATCAATCTAACGTACGGAGTGATCTAAATGAGAAAATATAGTATTATATTTGAATGTGATTATCAAATTATGTTAGTGCTAATGCATTAAAAAATTCCATGAAATATCATGAAATCATATGAAAATTACCTTCCATTGTTATATATCATGTATGAATATATTACATGAAAATGAAACATAATTTTTTTTTATAATGATTCAATATATGTTTTAATAGATTTATATATATTAATTTTTTTTTCTATATGGTTTAAAATGAAAAAAATTTATTTTATTGACATTAAATCTTATAAAAAATGATTTATTGTAAATTTATTATATGTAGTGAAAATATAACATCATTTTATGTGTGATGTGGTTAAAATTACAGGAAATGACTATTTAGCTTAAAAGTGAAAAAAAACAACTGGTACGGACTAAGAAAGAGGCACCATATTTTCTTGAAATCAAAAATAAATGATCATTGAATAATTTTTTACCTGTATTAATGACCTAAATTTCAATAAAATATGATGTCAATTTAAATTGTTTAAAAATTGGTTATGAATAATATAATATTATCCAAAATTAAAAAACTACTTCATAGTTTCATAAAATCATTAGATAAAAATAATAGATTAATTTGTGACATGATGGAAGAGTTGAAAAATCAATCCAACTCTCAATGATCATAGAATATTTATTACTAAAATGTTATATATTTATAGATTTAAATCATGTGTTTTATGTTCAAAAAAATGATCTCATATTTCTATTAAATATTTACATAGTGATCGTAGAATAATTTGCAACATATAAAAATAAATTACACATCAATCTAAATTTAATATTAACAAATATGGAAAAGTTAGTTTTATATAAAATATTTCTAATGTATCTGTGATATGATCAAAAGTAATTAAAATTATTTATATTTTCCTAAAATATTATGATTATATAATATGATTATTTAATTAATTATAGGAAATAAAAATCATTTTAATCTTATATTTAATGTGTTCATAATGATTGAGAAATCATGTTTTGAAGTAAACTTTGTTTATAAATAAAGGATATAATCCAAAACCAATTAATGAACACTAATTTACATAAAATAATAAGAAGGAAGTCATCATCTAATTTATGAAATACATTAAATCATTACATCTATGTTTATTTTGTTTTAAGATTAAATTTAATGAATATGGATTTATATTGAATTAATGGTATTTCAATCATGAATATGGTGATAAAAATAGTGAAAATGAAATAAAATTGTTTATAAATATTTGGATAATTATTGAATATTTATTATTAAATTTTAAGAATAAACAACATGTCAATCTATTTTTTCCTTGGATGGTATGTTGAACCAAGTCTTAAACACACTCTAATTTATGAATTATATCATAATTTCCAAATAATAATTTCCAATGATCATGAGGTAAAGTGTATTTTTAATATTGAATACATATTTACATCATATTAATCATTAAAAAATTAACTTTATTTAAAATTATACAGAGTCCTCATAACTCCCATAGATCATCAAAAATTGTATAGGAATCCCTAGGGAAAACACCTACATAAAGCATAGAGTTAGAAATTCTAGTAAGAGAATAAACATGGAAATAACATGTAACATGGGTGTGAAGTCGCATAACATAATATCATAAATTAATTTTGTAGGATTGAATAAGTGGAAGAATTAAATGAATTCATATGGACATTTAATCATAACATTTTGACGATATTATATATCATGACATCAAAAATATATATACATGGGCCTAACCATAAAGAGTCTATAAATAGTATCTTTTGAAAATAATAAATTTTATTTCATTCATGAAGACGTTTTTAGTTTGTAATTTTTAGATAATTTGGCCCTTACCATTACCTAAATAAATTTTTCATCACAAATGGAACACCTCCACTCACAGTCAATATTTTCTAATGAACTGGATATTTAAGATATAAGAAGTTTTCTTTTCATGAAATATATTCACACATTCATCTTGATATCAACATTTTCTCAACCCATACATAGAACCCTATAAATTAAATTTAAGAAAATGGGATGAGAAGAAAAATAAATTAGTGAGGAACATATGAATTAAAATAATGAAATGTATTACTCCAAGAACACTAAATAATTGGTTTTATTAAAAAAACATGACCTCTAAATTATCATTTCATTACCCAAGAAAAAATATTCTATACCCAAATCCATTTTTATATCATTTCATAATTAACATTAAATTTAAAAAATAAATTTCATAAATTTTCCATTGCAATCAGGAAAAACCTAATGAATACATTTTAATAAAATTATACATATCACCATTAAGATTTAACAAAAACTCCTATTTAATGTTATGATAATTAGAATACCATGTGAAATCATAATATTTCCCCAAAACCTAATAACAAGAAATCATAAATCATAGAGGTAATTTAGGTATATATTTTTATATCAATCATAAAAATATAAAAAAATACTTGATAACCTCTAAAAATTAATTATTAGAAACCTATAATTTTCTAATTATACCAATTTATCCACTGCATTGGTGACCAATATCGGGATCACCTATCATCATGATCTATATCAGTCTCACCCATCATCATGAGATGAATCTATCTCATCTATAATAACAAAAACTCCCAATTAAATTTATATAATAATAACACATTAATTATTTGATTTACATTATATGACTCATAAAAATATTCCAATTATCTATAAGAATAAAATTTTATTTTAATGTATCATTTCTATTTAAAACATTTTTTAAAATTCCCAAAATAAATGGAATGAGTGTTTTTAATTTATTAAAATATAAAAAACTGCAATTGAATCCAAATATCAAATATGTAAGAAGGAAAAACCAATGACATGTTATTAGTTTAAACTGAACATTCCTTTTTCCTTTTTTTCAAAATGTTCCTTAAAAAATAATTCAAGATATTTCAATTTAAAAACATTGAAATAATGAAAAATATAAAATTTATTTTATAATTCCTTAATAACTATATAAATTCAATAATAAAATAATTTTAATAAATTAACATGGAAGAACAATATTTTCAAAATAAATATTCAAAACATATAAAATGAATTTTTTGTGGAAATAATCTGTTACCACATTCTTGAGTCATCATGTACATTCACTATATTTTTAAATAATAAATTTATGATAATTTGTTTTCATTCTAAATAAAAAAATTTAAGTTTATTGTTCCATAAATTTTTTATATTAACATGCTTGACTTAATAATTTAATGAAATTAGTTAACATAAGGCTTTTGATGATAATAAACTCCTTGTGAAAAATGAAATTAGTAATATTAATATGGTCAGAGAGGTCATTATTCTATCACATATATGAAAAATAAAAATTAAATTATTATTTTGTTTTATGTTAAATTTAATATTAAAACCAATAATGAATGATAAATATGGTATATTAATTATGTTATAATCATGGAAATGGTAGATCATATGTACACATGAGTAATGTTTCCATTTTTAATGAACATGATGGGAAATATGTAAGTATTATTTTAACATTATGGAATAATTATTGTATAAGGAATATCTTATTTTATCTTAATATAAACTCCTATAAAATAGACGTATGTTGCAGTGATGAAAAACAAATTTTATTTCTTAGATGAGGTATAAATTCACACGTACATAATGATGGAGTTATCATTTTTAAATAAATGTAAATGTCATAATATATATGGTATAATATAATAATATAATTATAATTATTTCATTAATATAAAAATTATATATATTAAATCCATTGATATAATCATGAGTGAGATGTGGTGACAGAAAACGAATTACATATTTTCACGAAGTTGTTATCCACCACACACATGAACGATATGTCTAGGTGTTATCAAAATACAAATGACTAGTTAAACTGATTCCAATAACCTGTTTCTAGGAGAAATGTGTCTCAATATATCTTCTCATAATGATTTTATCCTTTTAATCCATTATCTCATAAATTTCACAATTTTCTTCATTTATCATCTTATTGACACCTTAGGTGTAGAGACCCGTAGCCTGACGTACATGGACATTACATTACATTTGCGGAATACTTAGTACATAACAAAAACACACACACAAGGATCGTAATAGTTTAGTGTCTTTGGAAACTCGGAATAAAATCTTCTAATCGTGGGGAAAGATCTTCAACATCTCCCAGAAAGATCTTCCTTTTTTTTACCTAAATCCTTTCTTTATATCCTGGGGAAAAGAAAACATAAAAGGGTGAGCTCAAATGCTCAGTAAGGGTAAACAAAAGAAATATCAATCACATAATTTTCATAAGAACATAACATTTTTTGGAAATCTTAACCTGCAAAAGAGAGTATAATTTCATAACATGGGATAAATCATAGTAGTGAAATGAAATCATAACTTAAAACATTACTCATTGTGGCATACACACATAATCATAGAGAATCATTTCTTGTTAGTCAAGACTCATTGCCAAGACTATCTTAGTGGACAAAGTCCCTTTCTGAATCGAGTAATCCTCGTTTCAGTCCTGTTTCACTGAACCGGTATAACCTACCATTCCAGCCATGTCTATCTCATGAGATATGAAATCTTTACCCAATGCATTGGAGGGAGATATAGGTCCCACCCATCCCTTAATGAATCCTTTCTTATGTGTGCCACAAAATCATAAATCATACATCATTGCATAACCCATGTAATAAAAATGGGATTCTTAAACAACATGACATCATAAAACCATTCATATAAGATAAAGGAATTCATAAACATAATTCCATCACAACATAGTCAAATCAATGTAAAAATATGGATAGAAACATAACCCTTTATTATCTTAGATGGAAAATAATTTTGATAAAACACTTGAATTGAATTCTTGAGGAAAATATCATTTCTTCTTCAAAATCAATTTCTTTTCACAAAACATCATGCAATTTTAAAAGAAAGAGATTTTATTGAAAATAGTCATGAAATCTTTTAGAGGAAGCTTCATGAAAATAAGGTTTTATAAAATAGTAGAAATCCGTTCATGCCGTATAAGTTAAAAAAAACATTCTTCGTACTTTTGTCGGAAAAGTCAAAAAGTACCTCGTACGAAAAACGACAAAAGATTCCTTTCTTATTCTTTACTAAAAACTCATCGAAGGGTAAAATTGGATTTAAACTATTTTAAGTGGATGGAAATAATATTACATATTGAGGAAACATGGATGTGGATGATAAAATACACCCCAGTAAATACTTACGAATAAACAATCTCGGATAAAAATGAGATTGTGATATTTCCCTTACCTTAGGTCCGACTTGCTTGTATGTGTCCGAACCTCCTGTATAATGATTTAAATCATGTTATTGACTTATTAAAGAATCATATTCATTGTTATGATATCATATATGGTTCACTTATGACATTATATTACCCGTTCTTTTGTAAATTCCATGTTAAAGAAGCGTTTTGGGTAAAATCGTTTCATTTATCGTAGGTGTTTTGACTTGTTGTTCTTGACATCATTATTACTTATATCATGATTTACTCACTTCCAGAATATAAAATATGATTTATATATCATATATATTCAGTATATATATATATAATAGGTAGATAAATAAAATGAAAAACACCGTTCATGGAGACGGTAGTCCGTACGTACGCATGAACGCTGTTTTCCTTTCCTTATTGTCTTGAAATGGAAATAAGTAGATGACATACATATGTATATATATACATAAATCCAGTAGCTTTATAATGTCATATATTTCATTATTATTTCTTATATATACATTATAATCATTCTTAAATGGTTAACATGGAGAATGAATCTCATCGCGTCGTGGAGACGGTAGTCCGTACGTACGCACGAGCGATGATATCATTTCTATAAATATTGAATTGGAGTGGAGTGGATTATACAATATATCAGAATCAATATGATGTTGTAATAACTATGTATAGTTATTCTTTACACCATTATACCCATCCATGTAAGGTGGTGGTGGAAAATAGATTACACCACGGCGTGGAGACGGTATTCTGTACGTACGCACGCGCGGTGATTTCTTTTTCCGTAGGATGGATAGATGGTGAAATAGGGTTGTTTCATACTTATAATAACATATTAGTATATGAGTGATACTGATGTTATTACTTCATAATGAAACAACCTAAGAAGAAGAAGTGGAAGAAGAAATAAAGATGAAAGAATTGGTAACGGTAATTACCTCTTCTTTGAAGTGCCTCTTTGAGACCTCCTCTTAGGGCACTAAAATTGGTCTTTGAGGAAGAACAGAACCTCTAGGATGTTGCTAGGGAAGTGGAGAGGATAAATTGGCAGGGGTTGGCCGAGCTTGAGTGCTCAAATTGGTGTGAGGAGGAGGGGGAGGAGGTGTCCTTTTATAGGGGAGGAGAGGGGCACCTTAGGAATATCTCAAAATATTATTTTATATTAAAGTCAAAATCAGTTTATAATGGTTCCAAAGGGTCTTATTTCGAAGATAAGGTGGGGATGGGTCGAAATCATATCAACCAATAAGATTTAGACAAGTTTAGGTTATTATTTTAACCTTATCAATTAGATTTAACTCTAAGTTAATTAATTTAACTTTTAACGTGTCTTTTTGTTTTCTTTCACTATATGGTTAATACACTTACTATAACATGCCAAAAGAACCCCAAATTGTTTATTATTAATATATATATCCTTATCTAAGTCATTTGGCCGAACCTTAGATCTTTAGGAATAAAATAACAATTAATAATATAATATTTGATTTAAAAACTATTTTGTGTCAATTTTGACACTATTTGATATATGATTTTTGTGAAAGTCATATCAGAATTATATGTTCGAACCAAGTTGATTAAATCAACACTAATATATCATAGTAACCTAGAAAATTAGTGGAATTCATAAAAAATTTCAAATTACATTTATTTTGGTGTTTATAACATCAATTATGTCAATATTTCATTAATAAGATAATTACTGCATCATCGTTGTGTCATAAATAAATTAAATTATTTGATGTCTAAAAATTACAAATAAAATACCATCATGTAGGAAATCTTTTTAGCTTTCTAATGAATATTTACAATCGAATTTATCTTATGTATAACCCCATATTAAAAATGATTTACTTATTATACTTTGATTTTAACTATTTTAACCTTTCTTTAAATAAATTAATAATAAATGTCCTAATCTAATCCAAGTGGGCCTAAATGGTCATATTTTATTCCTAAGTTTGTTTTTGGTCGAATTACACTTGTCCAATAGAATTAGGACATGTGTTAGGGTAATATTAATATCATATTTACCCTTAGTTACCCTATTTACTATTAATCGCGGTAAAAAAAAGGTAAGAAGTTACTATTCACCAAAAAATTATTTTCATCTCATTGAACCACATTTTAGTCCTTGATATTAACCGTGTCTCTCGGATTTTCGAAATTCCATTCACAGAAGCGGTAAAATTATGTTTTATGCAAAATTCAGTTTTTAACCTACCACTTAGTGGTTTCACTATTCATCAAAAATTGAAAGTTTTCAGAAAAATACCAAAATTTCACCCTAGGCTAATTTCGATATTCTGAGTCCAAAAATGAAGTCCATTTTGAAAAATAAAATTTATAAAATTTCAAAAAGTGATTATTACTATTCATAACGGCTAGTTTTAATAGCATATCATTGTTTAGTGAAACTCGGTATTGCGTATTACACACGCTATCGAGGAAGGTCGTGATTGCGTGTAATGCAAGGCAAGTCAAGGATGCGTGTTGTGAAAGCTCCTTTTGGTGTAGCGTACAACACAAGACTTTAATAAAATTAAAAATAATATTTTTTTATAAAATCTTGGGCTGTTACATTCTACCCCCTTAAAATGAATTTCGCCCTCGAAATTCGTCGGGGTTATAAATGGTTTACTATTCGAAAGTTTCTTTAATAGAAACCCACATCGTAAAAAGGAATATCAAAACCAATCTTTAAAAACAAAAGTATGAAACGTAACGGTTACCCAAATAAACTAATCATTGGGTTTCCACATAGGTGAAAATATGGATATGGAAGAGAAATCTAACCATCATGTTCTGATGGAGAGTGGTAGAGAACATGGCTATGGAAAAGCCAGTAATCAAAAATCCATAGATTTGTGATGATATAAGGTACCATCTGATTCATCAGGTATAAGATCACAAGGACAACATTTTTGGTTTTCAAGATCATTTCCCTAAAGTTGAAAATTTGCTTAAAATAAATACTTACTTTATTTTGGTACAATCTCACTTTTGTTCGTGCCTTTAACAATTTCCACTTCATCTCTTAAATAAATGAAGTTGAATTTGTTATTCGTGAAGTGTTAGCAGATCATGTGATAGAATGACGGGTCATTCCATCTATCTCAAACAAAAGGTTAGCAAAAATTATATACATAAGTCGATCTATAGTGAGATTAATCACATATGGTTCCTAAAATGGACTTATACTTCATATATCATACTGCTTAATATAATAAAACTAGTTTCTACTAAACAGGGACTTCCTGTAGGTTAGTGGTAGGCGATAAAGGCCAGTCGCACTTCGGTTGTGGGTTCGATTCCTACAGCCTTGTCCGAAGCGATGGGCTGTCGCCCGTCCTGTAGGATGTCCCTTTTTCTAAAACTACGTTACTATAACATCCCATCAATAATATCGAAAATCTTCTATCCTTGAACAATACTAACTTATGTCCAACATAATCCAGTCTAATCTTTAGGCTTATACATAATACTGCAGTCCACTCTCATAATATAGTGACATCGATTACCAGAGATTTAATACTGTCGTTGATCCCCGCATATCATAAGATATGTCTTGTTGGTCACATTCCAAACATTCAAAGTCATTAATCGTGTATTCTCTTGAATACCTTAGTGAAAACATGAGTGCAGTTAAAAGTTACCAAAATCCTAAAAATTCTATATACTCAAACCATGATATCACTTAGTCCTTATATCAATCATGAGCTCATGAATACTATCAAACATTTAATTTTCTCCTTATCCCTTCATTATGCGCATATCATCTACATTCCAAAAATATCTGAATAACCTTTCATGGATACTGGTAACATTAATCATATACTTTCAAAACACAAGGAAAGACAACAGTGTAACAATCCATAGATGTCTCTTTATTCCAAAATTACACATGATAAACATGTAATCATGCCACTACATTCTCAAACCATTGACCGAGCTTCAAAAATTCTTTCATCTCACATATCATTTGTAGTCTCTTCATCATCATCCACATAAATACTACCCATATGACCATACTGATTCTCTTCATGAGTCTTTCCCTTAGGGCATTTGTTTGCATAATGCCCATATATTCCACATTTAAAACACTTAACCATTTTTGATGTCGTAGCAATACCATTATCCTCATCCATGGTGTTAACCTACCCTTTTCCTTTGCACTTACTTGCTTTGTGTCCTTCTTTTCCACACCCAAAGCATCTTCCAGTTCCCTTGAAACATTCTCCTTGATGCCTCTTCCCACATGATTTACATAGGGGAAATTGAACTTTCTTTCCTCTATGATCATCATGGAACTCCATCTTTCTCTTATTAGTCGAGTCAGGAAACTTACCAAATTTTACTTTATTGATCATGTTGTGAGATTGCTGATTCGGCATAATAATGATATTTGGAAATCCAAATCCCATTTCATTTGGTTGCTCATGAAGAATATCATTCCATTGTCCATCATATCCTCCATTATTGTGAATCATCTTGTTTCCAGCCATTTTCTAAAACCCAAACAGAATAGTGTTAGATGCAAAAATCATGCTAGGGAAAACAACATAATAAAGGGGGAGTACCTTCAATATCCAACATCTTAGGTTTAATTCTATGATCGTTAGCGTAATTCTATTACTATAACCTATACGTATACTTAACCTTAGGGACATACCTAGACATACCTTAGAAATATCTCTAGGAATCTCACTAACGTTTTCGCATCCTAGTTTCCAAAGGTTGACTAAACCTTTCCTCTGATACCAACTGTAGAGACCCGTAGCCTGACGTACATGGACATTACATTACATTTGCGGAATACTTAGTACATAACAAAAACACACACACAAGGATCGTAATAGTTTAGTGTCTTTGGAAACTCGGAATAAAATCTTCTAATCGTGGGGATAGATCTTCAACATCTCCCATAAAGATCTTCCTTTTTTTTACCTAAATCCTTTCTTTATATCCTGGGGAAAAGAAAACATAAAAGGGTGAGCTCAAATGCTCAGTAAGGGTAAACAAAAGAAATATCAATCACATAATTTTCATAAGAACATAACATTTTTTGGAAATCTTAACCTGCAAAAGAGAGCATAATTTCATAACATGGGATAAATCATAGTAGTGAAATGAAATCATAACTTAAAACATTACTCATTGTGGCATACACACATAATCATAGAGAATCATTTCTTGTTAGTCAAGACTCATTGCCAAGACTATCTTAGTGGACAAAGTCCCTTTCTGAATCGAGTAATCCTCGTTTCAGTCCTGTTTCACTGAACCGGTATAACCTACCATTCCAGCCATGTCTATCTCATGAGATATTAAATCTTTACCCAATGCATTGGAGGGAGATATATGTCCCACCCATCTCTTAATGAATCCTTTCTTATGTGTGCCACAAAATCATAAATCATACATCATTGCATAACCCATGTAATAAAAATGGGATTCTTAAACAACATGACATCATAAAACCATTCATATAAGATAAAGGAATTCATAAACATAATTCCATCACAAAATAGTCAAATCAATGTAAAAATATGGATAGAAACATAACCCTTTATTATCTTAGATGGAAAATAATTTTGATAAAACACTTGAATTGAATTCTTGAGGAAAATATCATTTCTTCTTCAAAATCAATTTCTTTTCACAAAACATCATGCAATTTTAAAAGAAAGAGATTTTATTGAAAATAGTCATGAAATATTTTAGAGGAAGCTTCATGAAAATAAGGTTTTATAAAATAGTAGAAATCCGTTCATGCCGTATAAGTTAAAAAAAACATTCTTCGTACTTTTGTCAGAAAAGTCAAAAAGTACCTCGTACGAAAAACGACAAAAGATTCCTTTCTTATTCTTTACTAAAAACTCATCGAAGGGTAAAATTGGATTTAAACTATTTTAAGTGGATGGAAATAATATTACATATTGAGGAAACATGGATGTGGATGATAAAATACACCCCAGTAAATACTTACGAATAAACAATCTCGGATAAAAATGAGATTGTGATATTTCCCTTACCTTAGGTCCGACTTGCTTGTATGTGTCCGAACCTCCTGTATAATGATTTAAATCATGTTATTGACTTATTAAAGAATCATATTCATTGTTATGATATCATATATGGTTCACTTATGACATTATATTACCCGTTCTTTTGTAAATTCCATGTTAAAGAAGCGTTTTGGGTAAAATCGTTTCATTTATCGTAGGTGTTTTGACTTGTTGTTCTTGACATCATTTTTACTTATATCATGATTTACTCACTTCCAGAATATAAAATATGATTTAAATATCATATATATTCAGTATATATATATATATAATAGGTAGATAAATAAAATGAAAAACACCGTTCATGGAGACGGTAGTCCGTACGTACGCATGAACGCTGTTTTCCTTTCCTTATTGTCTTGAAATGGAAATAAGTAGATGACATACATATGTATATATATACATAAATCCAGTAGCTTTATAATGTCATATATTTCATTATTATTTCTTATATATACATTATAATCATTCTTAAATGGTTAACATGGAGAATGAATCTCATCGCGTCGTGGAGACGGTAGTCCGTACGTACGCACGAGCGATGATATCATTTCTATAAATATTGAATTGGATTGGAGTGGATTATACAATATATCAGAATCAATATGATGTTGTAATAACTATGTATAGTTATTCTTTACACCATTATACCCATCCATGTAAGGTGGTGGTGGAAAATAGATTACACCACGGCGTGGAGACAGTATTCTGTACGTACGCACGCGCGGTGATTTCTTTTTCCGTAGGATGGATAGATGGTGAAATAGGGTTGTCTCATACTTATAATAACATATCAGTATATGAGTGATTCTGATGTTATTACTTCATAATGAAATAACCTAAGAAGAAGAAGTGGAAGAAGAAATAAAGATGAAAGAATTGGTAACGGTAATTACCTCTTCTTTGAAGTGCCTCTTTGAGACCTCCTCTTAGGGCACTAAAATTGGTCTTTGAGGAAGAACAGAACCTCTAGGATGTTTCTAGGGAAGTGGAGAGGATAAATTGGCAGGGGTTGGCCGAGCTTGAGTGCTCAAATTGGTGTGAGGAGGAGGGGGAGGAGGTGTCCTTTTATAGGGGAGGAGAGGGGCACCTTAGGAATATCTCAAAATATTATTTTATATTAAAGTCAAAATCAGTTTATAATGGTTCCAAAGGGTCTTATTTAGAAGATAAGGTGGGGATGGGTCGAAATCCTATCAACCAATAAGATTTAGACAAGTTTAGGGTATTATTTTAACCTTATCAATTAGATTTAACTCTAAGTTAATTAATTTAACTTTTAACGTGTCTTTTTGTTTTCTTTCACTATATGGTTAATACACTTACTATAACATGCCAAAAGAACCCCAAATTGTTTATTATTAATATATATATCCTTATCTAAGTCATTTGGCCGAACCTTAGATTTTTAGGAATAAAATAACAATTAATAATATAATATTTGATTTAAAAACTATTTTGTGTCAATTTTGACACTATTTGATATATGATTTTTGTGAAAGTCATATCAGAATTATATGTTCGAACCAAGTTGATTAAATCAACAATAATATATCATAGTAACCTAGAAAATTAGTGGAATTCATAAAAAATTTCAAATTACATTTATTTTGGTGTTTATAACATCAATTATGTCAATATTTCATTAATAAGATAATTACTGCATCATCGTTGTGTCATAAATAAATTAAATTATTTGATGTCTAAAAATTACAAATAAAATACCATCATGTATGAAATCTTTTTAGCTTTCTAATGAATATTTACAATCTAATTTATCTTATGTATAACCCCATATTAAAAATGATTTACTTATTATACTTTGATTTTAACTATTTTAACCTTTCTTTAAATAAATTAATAATAAATGTCCTAATCTAATCCAAGTGGGCCTAAATGGTCATATTTTATTCCTAAGTTTGTTTTTGGTCGAATTACACTTGTACAATAGAATTAGGACATGTGTTAGGGTAATATTAATATCATATTTACCCTTAGTTACCCTATTTACTATTAATCGCGGTAAAAAAAAGGTAAAAAGTTACTATTCACCAAAAAATTATTTTCATCTCATTGAACCACATTTTAGTCCTTGATATTAACCGTGTCTCTCGGATTTTCGAAATTCCATTCACAGAAGCGGTAAAATTAAGTTTTATGCAAAATTCAGTTTTTAACCTACCACTTAGTGGTTTCACTATTCATCAAAAATTGAAAGTTTTCAGAAAAATACCAAAATTTCACCCTAGGCTAATTTCGATATTCTGAGTCCAAAAATGAAGTCCATTTTGAAAAATAAAATTTATAAAATTTCAAAAAGTGATTATTACTATTCATAACGGCTAGTTTTAATAGCATATCATTGTTTAGTGAAACTCGGTATTGCGTATTACACACGCTATCGAGGAAGGTCGTGATTGCGTGTAATGCAAGGCAAGTCAAGGATGCGTGTTGTGCAAGCTCCTTTTGGTGTAGCGTACAACAAAAGACTTTAATAAAATTAAAAAGAATATTTTTTTATAAAATCTTGGGCTGTTACATTAGGCGACCAATTTAATATGTCAAAACACCTTTTCATAATATTATTATCAAACTAGAATTAAATCACATGATTGATAGTGCAATCATGAAATGATTATATAGATGATGTGTAATACCTTTAGTCAATCATCAGGATTACCTTGGGGAAGACCCTTAAAATTTGGCAGATTTCTTCTTTGATAAGTATTCTCTTTCCCCTATGCTCTAATCAGTGTTATTCTTTGAATATAGGGGCGTATTTAAAGGAATCACTACCTCAGATCTATGGAACATCAAAAAATTCATATAAAAAATACGGGATTTATTCGATGGAGCATCGTGTGTTTTTTGTAAACCATTCATGAGTCATTCATGTACTCATATTTGTGTCTCATGATAAATTATGGTCACAAGATAACTCCATAAATGTCATATTTATTAGACCCATGTATTTTCAAAGGAATTTTACATAAGAATATCAAAATGTCAAAAGGAATTCACAAGATTATGATGACATTTCAGGGATTATTCACCCAATTATTATACATGTTGAAGATGATTTCACATGATTGATGGAGACATGTCTGTGACACTTTGTGAGATCATGTCAGATCATCCAAGGGACTTATAATAAAAAATAGTGTTAATACCATTCCCATAATAGTTCATCCATCTTTAGAGATTGTTTTATAAGGACTATGGATTTGGATTATCGATTACCTGGAAGTGCTCCGGATGATCAAATTGACATCTCTGAGATCCTTTACAAGATAGATGTGACATGTCCCAGAAGCTTCTTATAATTTTTTCAGCATTTTAATGGGTCTTTTTCTTGATAAATAAAGAAATACAGAATAATTTATACACCCTCTTTCAAAAAATAGCATAACTCCCTTTCAAAGAAAAAATTCACCTCTTTAGATTTTTTTTCATTATTTAACAAGAAATTCGTTAACATCTAATTGGTTTTCTATCAGGATGTTGAATGATAGAATGGATAGGTTCGAGGGACTTTGCATGATGAAGGTTACAACCCCAATGGCTTTGATATTATAAGGATGAAAATAATATAGAGATAATTTTTAAACATTAAACTAATCACATAAACCATATAAGACCTTCACATGAATTTCAATGAAACTTCCATTGACTAAAGACTACACATTTTCTAGTATTTATTTTATAAGGGATTTGGGTGATATTCAGGAATTTTTCGATTGAAATGTTTCATTATTGGAGGAAATAATATGATGGAGGTTCAAGTAACCTGAAAGAATTATTTTAAGGGTTTCTAGTGAATAAGTTTCTTGTTTGATGGGGATTGGAATTATTATACGGATCCACTAAAGCGGATTCACATGGACATTATCATATCATACAGAACACATAATTCTTGAGTGTGACATTACTAGAGAGGTGAGATTATGTGACTTCATCCTGGAAACATTATTCACATGATCTAGTCTCCACCTCTCTATTTATCCATTATACATCATCCATTATTTTTCAAATCAAATAATACATACACTTCATGTTCTTCATTGATGGTAAAATTATTGATTCTCATTAGGTGGGTGTAAAAAATGATTAGAAACATATTCACATGAAATAAAATTTATGAATAATAAAAATAAGTTTATTAAATATAAAACCAAGAACCTTATTCCCCAATATTTATTTTTTTATAGAGAAATTGTTATCATTTTTTATTATTTTATTAATTTTTTTATTATATCTGTTATTA
Organism: Viscum album; assembly: GCA_963277665.1. Classification (NCBI taxonomy): domain Eukaryota; kingdom Viridiplantae; phylum Streptophyta; class Magnoliopsida; order Santalales; family Viscaceae; genus Viscum; species Viscum album. The sequence continues at coordinate 746,814,238 of OY728138.1, read as the reverse complement.
AGTGTAGCTCTGTTAATTTAATCATAACACATTAATTTTGATGACTATTTTTAATGGTGTTTTTAAAAGAAATGATATGTCTATTTTGGAAGATTATATCATTTATTATTTCATTATTAAAATAATTGTACTATTTCTATGGTAATCCAAAAATAGAACCAAATTAATAATGTTACCATGATAAGTCTATTTAAGTTTGGAAAATTTACTATGACCATTTCTTATTAATAACATATATATAACAAACAAAATGTTTCTTAAATAATATTAATGGTCTAAATAATTAAATATTTTTTAAATTAAATTTCTTTTTTTAAACCTACCATTTATGGAGGTGATGGAATATTGAACATGTCGTTCAAGGAGGTGGTAGTCATCACACACACATTATGAAGTTTCTGTTTTTCTAAATGATTTTGGAGGAATGTATAAATTGATTATTAATAAGTACAATAACATGACTGCAGAGTAAAAAAATTTATGATATCATTCCATCTTGTATAGAAGGTATAATATGGTTATAAAAGAAGAAAAAAATTTATATAAGTTTGGTTTAGATATTATTGTACCCTCATATTCCCTAAAATTGGTAACTCTTCATGACTCTTTAGCATGGTATTTCAGTTAGAAAATTCCTAAAATTCATGGTGATGGTGTTCAGGATATGATATGTTATATTTTACATGATCCAGGGTATTTAAACGAGTAGATATATGAGGATGAGGTGATCACCTTTTATAATTGATCAAAATGACACTTTTTTAAAAGGTGTTAATTTTCCAATAATATATCACCATTATTCAAGGGAAATGGATCAAAAAAATAGTTAAAAATGGGTTTGAGAATAAGATAACGATAATAATACCTCTGACATTCATTATTATACATTTTTTTCAAACAATATATCCTTATTCACATGTTTAGACCATTGGACCAAAATTTACCCCTATTGTAGTAAATCCAATTTCTCCCTTGGAAACTAATTTTAATAGCCAAAATTTATATTTATATTATTTTATAATTTTGAAATGTTAATTTTATTTTTAAAAATAAATTTATAAAATAAAATTTCCATGATTTATGGAAATTACTTTAGTATTATTTAATATAAGGTGTAAAACACTTTTTTAGAAAAAAGTATATTTTTTGGATATGGTTTATGTTTCCCATAAAATAATCAATTTAATTGAATATATTTAAATTAAAATGTATATTACAATTCATATAAGATTTTATTAACACTGAATAAAGTCAAAAAAACATGTTCCTACATGTGAATATCTTATTAAATGAAACAGACATAAAATATTTTTTTGGTAAAACATTGCCATTTTTTTAAAATTTTATGTTTGAGGTTTTTATATCAATACCATATTTTAAAATTATTAATTTAACTATATATAATAAATTTTTATATTAAAAAATCTTCCAAAAAATCATGGATATTATCAAAAACGTTTTGTAAAGTCACTATTTTTACCACACACCTAAAAATAATTTATTCTGAAAACCTCGTAATAGTCATCATAAAAAGATATTTTTATTATCAAACTGAAAAATAAATTATATTTTTCCGGTTTAAATTTCATGAAAATTATATTTTAATGAATATTTGAAATCATAAAATATAATTAAAATATACCTGTACAAGAGAATAACTATTTATAAAAATAATAATTTTTGTTATTTGTAATCTCAATAAAAATCTAATAAAGATTGAATTAATAAATAAATATTATATTTTATTAAATAAATAATTTAAAAATAATATTCTAGGTTTTATTTAATACAGAAAGTTCAACAGAGAAAAGATATAATTTTATACCAAATAATTAAAAAATTAAATTTTCATAAAAAATATTTATATATATTAAAATATCTATTATTATATTCATTATTTTTTTAATTCTATTCTTACACAATAATTCAATTATTATGTTTTAAAGGTCTAAATGTATCATTATTTTGTTTTATTTTGGTGCTTGATGTGACATAAATTATTGAAGATAATATTAATTCATTTATCCAAAATCTTAGGCCAGGAAATTTTACCCCTTAATTATATTCTCTCCCCATAATTTTAATTATTTCCATTTGATAAATGCATTAATGTTTAACAATCCATGTTTTTATGATATAATTGTGTAAGTAAATTTACATAATTTTAGACACCTATTTATAAAATAATGAAGTTAAATGGACCATGATAAACAACTGAAACACAATCTTTTACAATATATCATTTTTAATATCATCATTATCATATGCACATTTTCCATATTTTTTAAGAATATTTATCTTTAGTAAATAGTGAAAAATAAAAAAAATATTAAAAGAAATATAATTTTATTTAATATATTATTTTGAAAAATAAATTATATTATTAAATTGTTATTAATGTGATATAAGATCTATTTGATTTAAAAAAGTAAAATAATTAAACATTATTTTTCTTGATGTTTATTTTTTGGTTTAAAAATGCATTTTCTATAAAAGCGTATTTCTTAAAAAATTTTGTGTATTTTTTAATTAATTTTTCAAAATTATATGAATTAAATTTGATAAAAATAGATACCAAATATGGAATCAGGCGTCTCATATTTATTAAATATGCTTATTTTATATTTATAATGTATGAATACTATCCATGCTATAGTTTATCATCCTTCTAAAGGTATATCTGGAAATTATTGGTAACAATAATATAATGAGGCATTAAAAACATATCGAAAAAGTGATTTTATTTTATTTTATGAATTTAAATCATCCATAAAAATAAAGAAATCGGAAATATGACCTTTTTCCATTTAGATATGATTTCAAACATTATAATATTTATGTAAAACATAAATAAAAAAAATTCCTATCTCATTATTCTAATATATATAATATTTATTTAAAGAGAAAAAAATAGAATATTTTATGTTAAAAATTCTTATATGAATGATAAATGAATTTTTCTATCATGGTAATTGATATTTAAAATTTTGTGATCAAGTAGTTAACCGATTTTGTTATTCAAAGTTGACCTAGTGCTTGTGAAAGTAGTAGAAAAATAAAAAATTGATTTCCAAAAACAAGTATAAAATATTTTTTGTGATTTTTCCATCACCCTACCCAATAGGGAATGACCCTCAACTACCCTAAGCATGCTTCCATAGACCTAAGGCTTGCGAAATGCACCATAAGACATGACTAATTTAAGAGGTATTTTTTTAAGTATATGCACACACAGACAGACTCACAACCATATCCATATATAAATTCATTGAATAATTATTTAAGGTGAAACATATAGAGAATAAATCATGAATGAAAAACATCTAGGTAGTAAAAATGTATGATATCATAATCTGAAAATAAATGGGAAAAAATAAATGATTGACTAAAATGATGTCATAACATAAAAAAACTAGAAATGTAAACACTAAGAGACCCGACTAAAAATATCCATGCTCTGACCACTGTACATGGTCAAATGAACCAGAGCATTAATACACTCCACTATAATCACTGCTGAACTACCTGTCATCTTGATAAGACATGACATATTCAGATACACCGAATGCAGGAGTGATTATATATATATATATCCAAAAGGAATCAATGAAATCTAAACGGTGAGAAGGAAGAGACATGATATAATTAAACCGCTCAAACCATATTAAGATAGAAATGAGACCAATAAATAGGGGTATAGGATCCTAAAAGAATCACCACTGAGAGAGAAAAGGTATCTTCATCTTATAGACCAGCCTCGAGAAAGAGTCTTCGATCAATTCAAGAGGTATGTCAATGATAACACACATCATTGTTCTCTATCCGATTAAGAATCCCTACCCAACCATGACTTTACACTATTCTGATAATTTTAGGGTACATAATATCAAATTATAGGATCATGACTTTGTATAAAATGAGGGTTCTAATGTAACGATCGAGGACCCATGTCATGACTCTATAGGAGGGTTCAACTTTGATTGTAGATCAAGGAATCAGCCCATATCCTAGAGGAATGGATGTAATATAATAGTATATAGTGGATGAAAGCCTCATCCTAATAGGAGGTAGTCACTCTTGTTTTCGAGGACCCTTGCCTTTACTCATCAGGAGGCAGACACTAGAATGTTAGGTAGACGGTCCATTTTGTGTCCCAGTATGGGGTTCCACTTTAGTGGTCTATGACCCATGACCTAAATCTATAAGAGGGTTACACTCTAATTGTATATAGAGGACACATTCCCAAACCTAGTAAGAGTTTTACACTCTATATCTCAAGGACCCATGCCCAAAATTTATAGGAGGGTTCCACTCTAATAGATGATAGATGACTCGTGCCCTATACTAGTAGGATGGTGCATCTCTTGTGGTCGAGGACCCATTCCTAGACTCTGTAAGAGGGTTCTACTCTAGATTTTGGTGGAAACCCCATGTCTAATCCTAGATAGAGGGTTTGAATCTAGTGGTCTAGGACCCATGCCCTAACTCTGTAGTAGGCTTCCACTCTAATGGTATGTAGTGGAACCTTTACTTGTCCTTGAAGGATGGTGCCACACTTGTAGTGGAGGAATTATTACTTAATCCCAAAATAGGGTTCCACTCTAATGGTTAGTATAGGACCCACACCTTATCCTCGTATGGAGTGCCACTATAGTGGTCAACAGAGGACCCATGGAGTATCCTAGCAAGGATGGTGAATCTTTAGTGTTGTTGACGATCATTCCTAATCACTACAAATATCAGTCACTGCCTTATGATGATTGGAGGTCAAAACATCCCACAATTTATATAAATATAGCCTTATAAAACTACCATCATGTTCTTTTAAGAAAATATATAATAGGATAGCCTAATCATTTAACCAAATCTAAATCCAAATGAAGAAGATGTGAGATGTATAAGTTTCCTAAATAAAAGTGTGAAAAAATGTAAGGGGGCCTAGATGCTATATTGTCCCACCCTTCTATAGAGTCATTTACTTGCCAGTATATGGATCACTGTACATGTTTCCCAACACATAATGTAAGGTAACTACATGACTTTCCTTGGTCACCTGAGTATAATCCATGTTCTCATGGTTATGCTCGTGTCCCTCATGATAGGTTTGTATACCATGGTCATTTTTGTGTACTCTAGTGTTTTCCATGTACTATTTTCATTTGAGTGTTTCTGTACTCATAGAGTATGCACTGAGAAACCAACACCGAGTCACATGGAATTTGGGGGTCCCACATGACATCTGATATTTATCTCAACTAAAACCCTAATTGATGTTTCCATGAGGATTCATAGCATGTGTTCATCCCACTACATTTCAATTACTCCAAAATTTCCACGAAAGTTTGAAATGATCTACATGTTCCAATTCTACCATTTCAACATCAAATAATCCCTCTAGACCGGAATAAATTAGTATTAATCATGTCCATATTCATTTCTAGTCATCTTATTCCTGAAAAATGGAATATGAATTACCCATATGAAGCCTCCATCACCCATGGAACCTCCCATAACCTCATCAAACAAAAAAATCCATGACAGAATCACCATAAATCTGCAAGGGGTTTGATCTCACTCAGTTCCACCCAGTTATGTCGAACAATAGTCTCCATAGGCCAATGATTAAGATTGTGAAGGAAGATAGGGGGAAATCATAAGAATTAAAAATGAAAAAATAATTTCTTTGAATTTTTGGTCAACCAATAGAAATTGGGTATATAAGGGGTGAGAATACTGAAAAAATAGTGTGTATTTGAATAAATAAATAAATATGATACTTGGGTGATTGAAAACACACAAAACTAATGATGATCAAATAAAATGAGTATATCATTCTCAGTAATTAAATAATAATGAAATAAATATACATATGTTGATCCCTAAATGGATTCAGATCGATCTTTTGTGAAATACACACTCACTAAATATGGATGAAGATATGTTATGTTTGTTGCATCTCAATTCACCTGGATCTGATTATTGAATGATGTCTTAGTCTTGATTTATCAATAAAGGTGGTATAACCTCCTATAAATAATCATAGGGTTATGCAATTAACCCTGTAAATATTATATAATATCTTCATTATAGATTAAATTTGGTTTTGATCATCAAATAAAATTAATTTTTTTAATAAACACTCCTTCCAATGACAACATTATCTGAACACCCATCTCCAAAAAAAAATTGGTTTCACCTAGGTTTTACAATATATTCTAAATTCAATTATTCCCCCATATTTCTTCATCCAACACTCTATTTAATTGATATATCATTCTCATAAAAAATTCATTCATGTAATATTGATATATATTAATTATTTTTATTAAATTAATTTGGGGAACATTGGGACTCAAAATCATACATTATATTAGTGTCTGTCTCTATAAATATTTGAAGATACATGTCAATGTCTTAATAGTAAAAATGTTTACTAAATTATTCCCCACATCTATCTTTTCATCCACAAAAATAAAAAACAAATAAAATAGTTTAGGATATTGAGACATCATATTAATCTCTCTTTATTGGGAGATCTATTTCATGCCATAATGATACCAAATTACACAAACCATGGGGATGGTCCATCTAGGTTGGGTCCTCGCTTGGATATCCCCAATCACCACTTAGTGATATGTGAAGTTGTATCCATCCCCAATATCAATATCACCCCAGTCAATAATGTGTGTGGGAACATTGACATATATAATTAAATACAACACATGGAAGACATAATGCATCCACTCTGAATGTAGGTATAGGGAGAGGAGGTAAGCATTATTGGATATCCTAGGAAAGATCTCGAAAAAATTAAGATCCTAGGGGATTACATGCCTCCCCAAATGAATCTCCACAATCCCCATCATGAAGAGACTATTAGGAAAACATGATCTCATTGATCAAACATTAAGGGCCTATGAATTACAATATATATGAGAATTATATCTACTTGGAGATATCCTCATCCACACATGGATCACTTATGTTATCACCATTACCATTTCTTTCCTAATAATAGAAGCCTCACCGATCATAGTCCATCATAAGGGTGACTGTTGGGTCTCCCTTAAAATCATGAGAATGGTGTCATGCAGATATTACGGTGTTAGATATTGTTTTATGGAAACTATAACAATGAAAAGTGACCCCCTAGATCCAGCTAAAGTATAATAGGAAATACCTATGAATATTATCAAGAACCTATATATTTCACTAATACATGCCTTCAATCATGGGGAGAAAAGTTGTACTTATCATCATCTGGGGCCCAAATTCTACATGATAGCTCCTCTATAATTGTAATTTAGACCGTAGATCACGGTTGGAGACAATAATCAATGTCACCCAAGAATATAAAATGATCTTCAACACATATAAGTTCACCAAACCCCCACCGAACACATATCTCTGATAATAAATAAGTGTGAAAACATCGTAATTATGTCAACCAACATCCAGATAACAACATGAACTCTCACTATATATGAGATACCTATCAAAAAGATCATGGATAATTCATCTGACTTGCTCTCTAAGACCATAAGAGAATAAAAAAAACCAACTCTAACCTAGTTCTCATCCTTCACTTATTGGTTTGTGAGACACCATGAGAAGAACTCAAAAACATTCCATCTCATTTCATCCCTCTAAAATTATATATTAAGTATTTTTACATTTTCCTCACGTAAGGATTTACGGACAAATGAAAAATTATAAACTCACTCATCACCTCTTCTCAAATCATGTCTGGTACCACGATCTATCTATAGAAAAGGGGAACCTAAATACCTTTTTAGAAAATCCATCATGTGAGTCTCATAAATATAACTGTTAACATAAAACCTCAAAGTTGATATATCCCAACTAGGAATCTTTCACACACTGTAGGAGCAGAGGATTAAACACCTTCAACTTAAGAAAAATTGTACCCTATTTCTTAATCAGTGTCAGCTATACTGAATCTAGATTCTCTGATAGATCATGCACCAGATGAGCATAGAACACATTTTTAAAGGAATCTACAACCATGTATCCCTTAAAAAATATATAGGCTATGTAAAATTTATAGTCATGGAGGAACTACATCTAGTTCCTTTCTTTCAGCTTCATGTTTCTATTAGTCAAGTCATTTCTAAGACACTAATAGTCTGAGTGAAAAAAATGTGCTATCCCAAGAGATAGTTCCCCCACACCCCCCAAGAAAAGAATACCACCTCCAACTATAAGGCTGGAGTCTTGTATTTATTCTAATAGAATATTTACTACATAGACCCATATGCGACAACTACTTTCACATCATCAACATGAATCTCAACCCTTCTCTAAATGCATCACAATATACTATATAATCCAGGCCCTCCTTCAGTACTCTCAAAATAGGATCACTCATCACCCTCAGACTCAACACCGCAATGGTTCACTATAACATCTCCTTATAGGTAACTAGTTACCTTTTCAACATCGAGGTGGTCAATGGGGATATAATCTTTGATAAATATACATTAAATATAATGTATTAACCCATAAATAAAATAAAACACTACAATTTTAAAATTCTCTTAGGTTGTTCCCAACAAAAAAATACATTGATCATTACTAGGTCTATAGTTAATCAATGTTCTGAAATGAAATTCCCTTAGAAGAGAACCATGTGGATCAAAAACATTCACTTTGAGATCATACCATAAATCTAGTGCACCTAAAAAATATAGGACCATCCTCAAGTGCATTTTCGTATCATCCTCTAACACAAATTTGATGAGTATGTCATCTATGATGAAAACTATAAACCAGGCAATGTACAAATGCCAGATGTAGTTCACAAAATCCATAAACATAGTGAGTAAATTTTAAACCCCAGAGGGTATCCCTAGGAATTAATAAAAATTGAAATTGGAATATGAGATTTATAATATCTTCCCTACAAACTATCAACTAGTTTTTAAAGGACTTGAGATAGATATTCTAGAAACATATCACACCCCTAACTAACAATGATTTATTCAGTCTATACTAAGGAGTATTAGTTCATTATCTATACCTTGTTTTGGTGATGAGAATCCCCAAAAAGAAGAATGATATAGTATAACATTTTCACAAACAACACTAGAGATTAATAGGGGATATACTGGGTCTGATGAAACCCTTCTCTCAATAGTCCTCCAATTACAATTGTATCCCCAAAATAATGGTAGGTTCGATACGATATGCCACAGAAGATGTCAGAGTGGTCTGGGGATGCATTAAGATGAAAACCACTATCTTATGATATAGTAGAAGTACCAAAACGTCCATGGGTAATACATCCATATTATCCCCTATAATAGAAGGAATTTATATTCATAAAGAGACTACTATAAAAAGGAATACACTCACCATATGATAAGTAATGGGTTGTATCCTTCCAGTCAAAAAACCCACTCATCCAACCATGATATATTTCACAATGAAAATGGAGAAAATTGTCCCATCATTGAGAAGGAATATGAATCATCTACAAGTATAGTAAATCTTGGCCCAGACCATAGTCAAATTGTCCATACTGAAGATAATTTCATAAGGTATCATTTTGATGAACAAAAGGTCCCATGATACTATCTCCAAATCATATGATAGCTCAAAATAATGGTAGATAAAAGAGATTTAAGAAGCATCCTTGTAGGGACCTTAAGAAAAGGCTGACTGGCTAATGTCTCAAGATGGAGATCTAGATCCCTCTCTAGGATTAAAGAGATAAAATAATGACTCAGACCTATATTTTCTAGTACTAATGAAAGTGTAATATTAACATATATCATGCATCGAATCATCTTGTGAGAATACAGATCATATTCCTCCACATCTTAAAGTAACCCACTACCTCAACCTATAGCTCTCTATTCTTTACATGGGACTTCTTGTGGTGGTGGTGGTTGTGGAAGAATCATATTATGTCATCCACTACCCACTACATTTCAGCCCTACATGTTCCTCTACCAACACTGCCTCCCTAGGGGCCACATTTCCCTTCTGTTGGAGATATATGATCTGGGTGATTCCACTTCTGTTTAGGTCCATAAACTATATTTCCTCCCTCATCATCATGTTGAGTCGGGAAATCAAGTTCCATGACACATTGACCCTCACATCTATAAAAATTTTCCTCTCTAGGATTCCCTATTTCCTTGGTGGTCCATGTGCCACATGAACATGTTCATGAGTCTGATCCTGGGAAGATATTCTGATAGTATGCACTCGGTAAACCACACATTCTCCAACACTCTGACATAAGTGGGGATGACCAGGGGTACCATATAGAACAAATGTATACGTGGAGACCCATTTAGAAATACATACCCATAAGTAGCTATTATAAATAATATTACGGTAGTACAATGTAAGGTTAGCAAATATCGCAACATACACAAAAACTGTCATCCCTCCCTACTACAGCTACTTGAGATCCTAAATATTAACTAAGTGAAATAATAATGGGTGGAACTACTCTAGAAATATATATTGGAAGCTATCCCATGAGAGAGTCAAATCATTATGCATTTACAACACTACACTATAATAGTTCCCATCATCTATGTGGTAAAGACTAGCTTCCATTGAATCCACCTAATCAGAAACTTTCTGGATAATCATGTACTCAAGGATCACCAACTCTAGAAAAACCTATATTTCATAGGGATTTGGAACTATATGTATCCTCAAGGGCCACTAGCATAGGAACTTAGAGTGTTCTCTAATACTTAACGCATCCTCATCATTCCATTAACATACTATATGCTGCTCAATGGATGGGGGATGATGATACCTATCCACCTTGAGAAACAATCTCAAGTGATATCTTTTTAACTGATGCCTCATCATCCACATGATCTTCATCAAAATCATGAATCTATAACCTATCATGTTGTCTTTATAGTGGCATCCTAAAATTTTAATCAAGATTTACCATGGTCAAATATGAATATATATATATATGAGAATATTTAACAATAGGTATTATTTAATGACATGATGATATATATTGCATGTACAATTAATCTCGATAAAAATGTAATATTTATACAACATGACAAGAATTAAGTTATAGTGTTTGTTAATGGATATGTTAGAAACCTAACAAAAATTAGCTTATCTTCCATGGAAGCTACAATTTAGACATAGTGACACAATTTCCCTAAATTGCAACCAAATACTTATTAATGGAAAACACCAAAAACCATTTTTAGGAATGAACATCTATAATAGAATTCATTCATGAACTAACAAAATGTGTCATTAGCAACAACTAAATCATGATTGTATCTAATGTACTGGGGCTGGAGACAAGTGCTAGAAGTAATAACTAATATGAGATGACTTTCTCTATATACATGCACAGACACACAATCATCTTTTTAGATAAGTGAAGAGGAAGAATAATAAAATATGGAATATCTAGGGAATAAACCATTCATGTAAATCTTCTAGGGATTATAGTGGTTTAATAGTGTAATCTGAAACAATAATGGTAAAAAATACATGCCCATCTAGAAAAATGTCCCAACCTAAAAAATTCGAAATTAAATATTGGGAGATCCTAGATATGGATATATATTCCCTGGAAACCATACACACTCAAATGCACCTAGGTATCCTTATATTACTTTTTAATCAACGATGACATGTTCATCTTCATCATAAGATAGAACACATGTAAGAAAATTCAATGTAGGAGTGAGTATATGGTTACCAAATAGGGTACTCCAAAATATGAAGCGGGAGTAAGAGAAATGAAGGAAGTAAACATCTGGACCAATAATAATAGAGAAATGAAATCAATCAACACAGATATATTATCCTAAAATAAAACCAAATAAGAGTGCAAGGGGGTCATCATATCAAAGTCCAGCCCATGAAAAAAATACTTATCTTAGTTTTTGAGGTCAATCAATAATGCCCATCATCTCACGTGTCAATCTAATGAAACATCCCTTTTCATAAATATATCACCCATGTTCCACATAGTCTATGGTAAATAATATCTAGGTACAGGACCCATTAACTGGTATAATAAGAGGGTACCAATATAATGGTCAAGGACCCATTCCTATACATTACTTGATGGTGAAACATAGATAGTAGATATATGACCCATTCACTATCCCATAAAAAGGATTCCACTCCAATAGTAAAAAAGGGAAACTGTGACCCGCCCTATCAGGATGATGTCACTATAGTGGTTGAGGACCCATGTTGTTACTCTATCGGATGGTGCCACAATTATGGTTGGTAGATGACCTATACCATGTCCCAATTGGATGGTTCTACTCTAGAGGTTGAGGACCCAAGCCCTAACTCCATAGGATGTTTCCACTCTGATGGTAGGTAGATGAACATTTCCCTATCAATGCAGAAGGGTACCAATATAGTGGTTGAAGACCCTTTCCTAAAATCTGTAGGAGGGTTTCACTCAAATAGTCTATAGAGGACCAATGCCATGTCCAAGAATGAGGGTACCACTCTAGTGGGACTAGGAACATTCCCTAACTTAATAGGAGGGCTCCACACTTATTGTAGGTAGAATACACATGCCTTAACCTAGTATGAGTTTTCCATTATAGTGGTTGAGGACACATGACCTGAAACCACTTATGGGTGCCAGTTTTATTATAAGCAGAGTGACCGTGCCATATTAAAGTAAGAGGGTTCCACTCTTGTGGTTGAGAACCCATACCCTAATTCCAAAAGAGTGTCCCACTCTAATGGTCAATAAAGGACCCATTCCATTTCACATCAGGATGATTCCATTCATGTTGTTGATAGAGGAGCCATTATTATCCCAGGAGGAGTGTTCAACATCAGTGTTTCTGATGGTCATGCCTGATCACATCACTTTTCAATTAATTTATAATTAAATTTAATATTTTTAGAATTTAAAACCATTAAAAAAATCAACATCAGAGTCCTCCGTTATATTCTATGTAGAAAAATACATAGGATATGATTCTCATGGGAAAAAATAAGAGTCCATATAAAGGATGTGTTAGAGGTATAATTTTCCGAAAAAAGGAATTTACACAATGTTTAAGGGGACCCACACATATGTAGACCCACCCTATTTCTAGAAAATGTCCTCAAAAGTAAATGAATCACAATATAGGTAACTCTACATAGTGTACAAGGGAACTGCACGATGTGTTTCTACCACATGGGGTCGAGCTGTGTTCTCCTGGTCATGTTTGTGTCCCTTGAGCTATGTTCTTGTAAAAAATGGTGTCTATGTATTGTAGCCATATTACACTAATTATGATTGTGTAAATCTAATCATATAGTAAACACCGGTTCCCTAGTACCAAGTCACAAAACATATTGGGCTCCCGTATAGAGTGTGCAATTTATCTCACTTGACACCCAAGTTTCCATAACCATGGGACTATACAAAATTTGTTCATATCAATAAAAGTAGTGTAGTTAGGAGTTTTCCATAATGATAGAAATATTAGGAGTATTATAGGGGATTCTTCTTTACCTTAAATCATGCATGCAAGATGCCTTCAATCAGCAGTAATTATTATTATCTATCATTTCAAGTTGTCTATTGAACTAAAAACAGAATTTAACTCACCCATATGAGGTCATTGTCACTCGTGGAACCAGCCATCATGTCACCAGATCTCCAATTCCATAGTTAAATTAACCCAAATCCACAAATAATCTCAATCCATCCTTTGAAAACCAAAATTATTATCACATGAGAATATTCCTTGAATTTGGGGGACCGATTGTGGTCAGCCCGACATGACAATGTCTAATCGTGGTCCATATTGGCTAATGATGAATATCGTAAAGAATTATGGAGGAAAAGAAGAAGAATCAAAGGTGAAATAGTAATTTCACAGGATATATTTTCCAAATAATACATATTGGGGATATCTAGGGTGATTAAAAAGAACAATTGAAAGAAATAAAAAATAAATATAATATAATATATGGGCCCCTGAAAAGGATCAAAATGCATAAATATCAACAAAAATGAATTGATAATGATCAATAATATAATAATAATACAATAAGTCCATATATTACGTGACTTACCTGGATTTAGATTTATCAATTGTGAAAAAAGAGCCATCCAACATTGGAGGAAGATCATTCTAATTCGATTCATCTTGATTCGCCTGGATTTAGTTGTTGATCGTTTGCCTAATCATGATTCACCAATAGGGGTGGAAGAACCGCCTCTTATCTATCATAGGGTTATATAGATAAACATAGATTTCTTACATAATGAATTATTTTTAAAGAGAACTAGGATTAAGTAATTTAAAAAAAGGTAAATTATTTATTTTCCTGAAACATACCTGACAATAGATTCTTCATCCAAACACTCTAAGCTAATAAATAGTAGACCATGCCAAGAATAAAAATTGCATTCCAAATTCAACCATGTAATTAGATATTTGATCTAAAACTCTATTTAAGTTATATACGATATTTTATAAAATACTATTCACACATAATATGAAAATATATTTAATATTTTCATTAAATTATTCTCAGGCACATTAGGACATAGAATCATGTGCTGCCTAAGTGCCTAAATATGAAAATAGTTCAAAATATTTTTCTAATTCTTATAATGTAAAAATCGTGTCTCTCTATATTTAAAGAATCCCATTAATTTTATAGATTAATATAAATTATTTAATACAACACATTGATTATACAATAACAATAAAGATATTAAAAATTATCATAAAAACATAACAATCAATGGAATATTGAATTTTATATTCTTAAAATACCATTATAACTATCCCTAAAAATGGACCTAATGTAAGTATACATAAGAATAAGTAATCATATTTACCAGTACTATCAAGTTTATTTCTTCTTCAACAGCGTTAAAATTTGTTTTAACCATATTAAATAAAAAACGAGTTTTCTTAAATATACATAAAAGTAATTATGATTATGGGATAGTTATATTCCATCTATATTCCATCATATGAATTGAATAATCACTTTTAGTTCATGCATATATATTATGGGGTCTATATAGCCATTTAATTTTTCTTCATCACCCTCTGAATGGATGTTAGTAAGGATGTAAATAAGGAAAATATAATTTATTTCTAACATTATTATTATTATATAATTATAATTTCATATTTAATATCTTACATTCCAATCCTTTAGAAACTGATAACGCCACTTGTGGATACATGTGGACTACCACCACCACAAATCAATGTTGTCCATTTTTTATTTATGGTTTACGAATATGGTAATAAACATATACATTAAATAAATATATATATATATGATATATAAAATATATAAAATATATATGTGATATTATAATAATTTTGAATAGGTGAATTTTTATTTACCTTTATTTCGTTCGATTTTTTCAAAATTGAAAACAATGTTCATGTGTGGATAAGACATACCATCACCATGATCATTGTAATTATTTTTTCTATGTAGAAATTTTATGGATGTATCTGAATATATTATATTGAATTTATATTATACTTATATAATGAATAAAATTTTGTCTTTTATGGAACTATTATTAATATTAATGGACCTAAACTAGAAAATCAAAATAAAGATGAAAAATGAAGTAGTTAAAATCCAAAATAATGACAGTAATAAAATATTATTAAAAAATGGGTGATACGGTGCTGTAAATATATCATATATGATATTATAATATGTATATGGTTCTTATATGTGATTATAATAAATAAAAAAATTTCACATAGGATGATAAATGTACCCACATCACATGTTTAACATTCAACCTGTCACCTTCATTAGGGAATATTTAGTATTATGAGCCAATTAAGTTTTATAAGGTGTACACATAGCCCATATGTTGAATTTTTGTGAATATATATTTATTCATGGATATTAATTACTTGATAATAGTTAACCATTTATGGTTTTATAATTTGATAGTTACCAAATTCCAAATAAATTATTTTACAATCTCAATTTTTGGGATTGATTATAAAATCATTGAAAAAATAATACAATACAAATTTAATAAATCCCATATATTATCTTATGGTATAGATATTTAAATATTTTTATGTTTTATTAAAAATTTTATACTATTTTTATCAATAATTCATAAAATAAGTATTTAATAGAAATACACGACTTTATTTTTTTTATTTGATTATAATTTTAATCCATGTCCATATTTATTTAATTTATTTAAAAAAAGTATAATTTATTTACTCAAATTATTTAAAAAGAGAATTTTATGTTATCCATTAATTTTTACTACATTTAAATGGAATATTTCAAATAAATTTTTAAAATATTCAGTTTGGATTTTTCATTCAAAAATTCAGTAGGAATGTCTTGTTTTCAAGTATATAGTGTTAATAAAAAAATCACCATCATAAGTATTTTATTCTATTTAGAAACATTTTTAGGTATTAATTTTTTTTAAATGAAAATTATTTAATGAAAATGTATATTAAATAATCATTTTCCATTTTTATTTATTCTCTAAGAGGATTTATTTTACTAAAAAGTATACTTTTCTAATGAATTGACGGATATATCTTATCACTTGATTATTTTTATGGTCATTATATTTCTCTCATAACATTCAACTCCTTGTGGTAATTTTTTCATTTTAAAATATATTTCTATTAATCTATATTTTTTTGTCAAGTATATGATTATATCCTAAATAGTATACCATTTAAAAATATTGTTTTTTATTATGAATTATTATGGATTTATTTGGAAAATATTAATATTATATATTTTTTACTGAATATTGATATTTTTTATCAGTCATTTTTTTATATAAAATTGATCATTAAGAATATGGAGAATTCTTTAGAGATGAAATGATAGGTGGGTCCCTAATATAGATAACCCCTCAATGCAACTACATGTATCATGGAAAAAATCATTTGGAAAAATGAAATTTCTGATTATTGTATACTTACCCATTAATTAAATTGCCTTAAAATAAATTTATGATTGTAAAGATATCATAATGTTTGAAATAATGATCTCTAAAATTATTCATTTCCATCATTGAGAATTCAGTTTTTTAATCCATGAGATTAATTTAATTATATTATCCATTGATTAATTTAATTCTCATGTTATTGATTAAATAACATGTGATTTTAGTTATTTACTATTCCATTTTAATTATGTCATATTTATTAATGATATATTCTATCACACGTAATTCTTACTAAGAATCTAATATAACCCTTTTTTTATTTTATTTCCTCATGATATGAAGAATGATATTATGAATATTATATATCATTTTCATAATATTATTTTGAATGCGATGTATATTTTTTCAATCAAATATTGGAATATTATATGTATCTAGTTCTTTAAGACTAATATACTTATCAGTATTTCATGATGATATCTCTTGTATTCTATGTCAATGAAATAATATAGACACCAACTCTAGATTACTATTGTAGGTGCATCTATTGATAGGGTGTTCTGAATATATATTTTTATTTTATACATAAATTACACTATGACTTCTAAAATAAAATTTTATGCTTGATCAACCAGGTTTTCATCCCTCATATTATATCTATTATTTATTCAATAATTCTATATTCTCTAGTGAAAACTATTCATAAAATTTCTTTAGTATCCAAATCATATAACCATAGTTAAATCTCATATTCTTACAAAAAAATTAATTTTTTCAATAATCTAAAAACGGAATTTTCCACCAGTTTATAATTCTTTGACTAGTAAAAAAATATCACAATCCTTAAAATTAACAAAAAGTTCAAAAAAAATATTTTAAAAAACTTTTTCAAATACACAATTTAATACTATAAAAATAACTTATCTTGAAACAAATCAACCCTTAATTACATCAAAATCTGGTATATATTTGTAATAATATCTGTCCATACCTCAGTCATGTGTTCATAAATAAAAATATGAAAAATCAATAACCTTTTTATACAATTAGTTTTAAAGGATATTTATTCAATTTATTATGATTATCAAAACCTGTAAAGTGGCAAATATAAAGAAAACCCATTATATATATCATATAAAACCCATTGAATCTAGAATACCATCCCAAAATATCACCCATTAACGAAAATATCTATAATGAATTTAAATTATTGACTCAACCTCTTTAACGTGGGTAAAACATTGAATCTCACAATTTCATTCATAATATACTAATATTCTCAACTATTTAAGGAAGTCCTATTATTTATTTATAAGACAAAATGGATTTAAGATACATTCCTTTGTTATCCTTAACCTCAAGATCGCAATTCATCCATATATAATAAACCAAAATTGTTATGACAATATCCTAATTTACATGAGTATATGTATATGAAATATCAATTAAACGATTTCCTATATAATGAAACCTTCATTTCAAGATATAATATTTTTATATTAATTATGTCGTACAAGATAAATCTTATAACAATATTGGTTATATCTAGGTTACTTTTAGTTATTTTTTCTCATACTTCTTTACATAATACCTTCATGTAAATAAAAAAATCCATTAAACTAGTATGAAAATACAATGCCATTATTCAAATAATACCACTCATGAGGATCCATATTGGTTTTTAGTTAAGAATAATTTCGTCAACATGGTTATGGTTTAATTAATACCAAGGACACCCTCATTGGAGTTTTTACAACGATACACATCAATTCCATTGCATGAATCCACGTTCTAGTATCTATACAGGGATGTAATTGGAATGAAAACCACATGATATCTACTTTATCAAAATATTATTATATTATTCTACAATACAAATTATATCATCAACTTATCCCTATGGGTTTAATTATAGTTATCTCTTCAAAATCTCTGGATATATCGAGACCATTACATGATACAATCTAT
The DNA here is from genome assembly GCA_963277665.1 of Viscum album. Classification (NCBI taxonomy): domain Eukaryota; kingdom Viridiplantae; phylum Streptophyta; class Magnoliopsida; order Santalales; family Viscaceae; genus Viscum; species Viscum album. The sequence goes on along the minus strand of OY728138.1, from coordinate 746,795,349 downwards.
AGTGAATCAATACTTAAATATACTTTTATTCGATAAATTTTGGTATATCATTTTTTGGAAAGAAATGTCGCAATAATAGATCTTCACAACAATTGAATAAGAGCGGTCTATCCTAGTAGTAGTGTGTCATTTTATCTAAAAAAAATTTGGTTCTTGTATGTGAGATCATAGGGTAGACATCCCATTGAAATATAATTTTCATTATCAAAAAACTGGGGTTGTACCTTTACAGTGAAAATGATTTCATAAGGAAATTAGACTTCAATACTGTTATCATCGTAGTCTTTGATGATTTTATGAGGAAGATAGTATAGATGTTAAATGATCTCATTTTCCATTCCCTTAGAAAATTTGATTACAATATTAAATTATTGTAGTAATATGATCCAACTTTTCAAGTGTGGATTGTCATCCTTTTTGGTAATTTAATTCATATGTGTAGCATGATCAGTGTACACAATCATCCAGGACAAAAAAAAATGTAGGACCAAAATATCTGAAAAAAAAACATTTAGTCCTTTCTATATAGTTCTGTAGTGTAATTGAGAATCATTCGGTGAGTGGCTATCATACTATATAAGAAAAAAGATGTTACTATCTCATCTTCCTAAAACCGTGCAAATAGAAATGTCATTGGCAGTACATGTCAATTCAAATTCATTTTCTCAGTTATGTGAAATTATTAAAAGGGATTATATCTATATTTTCATTAATGTATTGTATTTATTCTTACATTATTTAGTGAATTAAAATCTGACATTAGTGGGCAGGAATCATTTGTGATGTTTTTAAAAAATCACCTGTAGAATCCAGCGTGGCCTTGAATTATTTTTATAACCCCTGCTGTTGAAAATTAATTTTATTCATTAATGGCATTTATCATAGTGGGATCAACATATATGAATATTTTTAAATTTTATGTATTTGGATTATACCTACTTTAACCATAAAATTTCAATTTTCCAAATTCAAAACTAGACATTTCTCTTCTCAACATCACAAGACTAACTCAAAATTTCATAATAGAACATTGAATGGTCATCCATAAAATTAAAAGTCACCTATGCATATTTCCAAGAATCCCTCAACCATATCGTGGAATATATGAATAATTCAACTTTGAAATGATAATGGTGTGTTACACATACCGAATGATATGATCCAATAAGAGATGGAACCAAATAGACATATTAATGTGGTTTTGGAGTAATTAGCTGAATCTATTACAATATGATTATATCCTAAATATCCATCCATAAGAAAAAACAATTAATTTCATTATAGTCCCTCAAGCATATGATCCATGAAAGGAAAGGGGAAATGATCTCTCCAAATTTCTGTGTTCAAATTTTTTTAGTCCATGCAAACTCACTATCCTGTGATGGTGCATGTTGATATCAATTCATTTTCATCAGCCCTTTTCATTGTGTGCTAACCATTGTTGGGAAATAATTGAAATGGAATCACACACTCACAATCAATGATTGAAAATATCTTTCCTGTGTCTATATGTTTCATCATTTATTTTATAAAAACCTCCTTTATCAGTGGTGTGAGTCACAATTGAGTTTGGCATTTGGGTTTTCACCTTTATTAAGCATAGTTTTTTCAGTTCATAAAGTATAACTCATTCCATTGATATCATCCACTCCCCAGACAATTGATTTATTATTCCTCTTCAAGACATCGACAAATATTTCCTCTTGTATATAAGATTATTTATAGTAAATGATTATTGGTAGAGAGGTTTATGATCCTAAGTATGAATAATTAAAAGTACTAGGTAGAGTCTTCAACTATAGTGTTGTTGGGTGAATGATTGAGGGAATTAATGGTGGAAATGTATCCCTTATTAGAGTGTCACTGAAGATATATTCCTTAAATTTGGACTCTTTTTCGGCATCAAGGAGTTACTCCTCATTGTCTTTTTCAAAGGAAATATATTCATTTCTTTGTTGGGTAAGAAAGATATTTTGTAATAAGTGGAATCATCTGATTATTTAGCATATTTGATGAGGCTTAAGACTACATTTTATTATCTGACTTAAAAGATTAAAATCCATCAATTTACATATTTATTAGCCTTTCCTGTGGCCTAGAATGATCTTCCAAGAATAATGGGGATATCAACTTTTTCATCCATGTCATAAATAAAAGTCCTCTAATAATGTGAACTAGGCTACTTTCTATAATAAATACTTGATAATTCATCATTGGTAATTTACTGATCATTATATAGGTTTTAGTGTAACTTGAGTTGGATAGAGCTCTTAAATTACCCAATTGGGGAATACAATCATCAATATGAGGTTAATAATCTCTATGATATCGCAGAAAACTATTCCAAATTTACACTCTCCAATTGCACATGGAATTGAAAAATTTTTGGGGTCTCTCATATTACGTGGAAATTTTTACCAAAAAATAACTGATAATTATTCATTAAATGAAAAGAAACCTATACTATCTACTTTTCTTTTATGGGAAATTAAATCTTTTTTGAATTTGGAATCAACTGGCATTTGATTAGTAGCCTATTCAAATGGTATATTGGTATGAAATTTTGTGAACTATTATAATAATTTATTTTATTGTGACTACTTTCTACCCTGTCTCACTCTTTATGGAAAGAAAGATGTGGTTTTTATAGTGTCGCAAAAATATTAATTTTATATTTTATTAGCTCAGGTGTTTGGGTGTCTGTGGCTGGTTATACCTTGTGGGGCAGTACATGTGTGGCCCTATCAAATTTATCATCTTCTATTAATGAATGATTATTAGGTTTTCTAGTTTGTGTTTATCTATTATAAATGCATCCTGTAAATCCAAAAAATATCTACTTATCATCGCTATATCCTTAGATTTATCTATTGAGTAAGACTATGTGTTGAAAGGTAGAGTACCTGATAATTTACATTATATGATTTTTTTAGATCTAGATCATCTGAATTTCATGATTTTGGAGGGAATATCATTGGGTTTTCATCTCCAAAACATTATTATGAATTATTAGGTCTTCTTTTCGGAAAAAATAGCTCGAATGATCTATTTGTTACTCTATAGAAAATCAGTTTTCTACAACAGTCTTAGTAGAGATGGTTGAAGGTTTTGTTGTCTTATATGAGGGAATGGTCATTATTGTGTTGTTTTTTTGGTCTAGGAAAATTTTTCATCGGTGGGTACCCAGATGTTACTGGAGTACTGTGTAGTTCTTGATCACTTCTATATTGACAATATCCTTAGTTTTTTTTGTGGTGGCTACTGGGATGGTTCCTACTAGCAGTACTTTTGCTGCTCTGGGAATGATAGATTTTTATGAATCTAATTTATATAATTAAAATATTATGTTTGTTTTTATTTAAATAATAATTTTTATTCTTCGTGTAAGTTCGGGTAACCACAAATTACATATTAATTAATCTCTATTACATGATCCAGTGGGGGTGGTGTAGAAGGTAATAAAAAAGGAATCACGTTTCATAATCAAGGATTCAACATCTGCCTCTAAGCAAGTTTTCTCGTTGAATTGCTGTATACAACTCTGAGGGGGTCGATGATCACTAAGCCACATGATGTATTTGTGAGATACAACATCCAAAATAGGTCTTCCATCATTATGTTTCTTGAATATATGCCCTCTATTGACTTTAACATTAAAAACTATGTGTGTAACTAGTTGGAGGCCTTAGGAGAATGTTTGGAGATGGATCCACATGTCTAGTCCATGGTGTGGGAACATAATAATTAGATACATGAATCTATCCCAATATTCCCATTTGGAATGTCCATAAATTTTAGATAACATTGTTATATCATTCCGTATATTCCTATAATGGATTGTTGGGATGTATTTGTCCAAATATTTATTGGCTAGACTATCCCAAGTCCTGATTAACATTAGAGATTAACCCTAGAGCTAATTTGTTGCTTGATCATGAAAAGAGAATGAAAAAAATGATATCTAATAGAATCATAAGATATTATCTGGTTAAGAAAATTATCACACACTTCTAGGAAGTTAGAAATATGATCATGCTAATCTTCACTTTGAATCCCATAGAAATGGACCATGTTTTGGATCATGAGAATGAGTCCAAAATTTAATTTGTTGTTTTATTCATGAATATGAAGGTACACAATGATTCGTGTATAATCAAATATTGATTGAAATCCATAGTCCATGATATTTCATTCTTAATATGTCAGATGCTCTAGTGGTTTCATGTTGTGTGGGTTTGGTGGGATGGTCTTAATTTGACAAGAAGGATTTCTGTGGTCTCCTATTTTTTATCAACGTCGTTCATAGAGATATCTTTCAATTTTAGGCTCTAAGGTTAATATTATTAATGATTAAAGGATCTTTAAATGTTTCAAAGGGCCCTAATTCATTTAATAAGCCACAATAATCATGGATGAGGTGGGATCCAAAAAAAATGTAAAGGAAAAGGTTAATGGGGAAAAGGAGAGGTAATCCTAGTTCATTGGCAATAGGTTACCATGAAAATCACATCAAAATAGTTCCCCAACTATGAATTAAAAATTTGTAACCCCAACACGCATTTTTTAATTCATTTGGGATGTGGTAAGATTAGATTTGATGGTTTCCAAAACATCACTTTATAATGAGATGTTGTATAAAAATAATTTGGGGTCAATACCAGGTGGAATTAGGCTGGGAATGGAAACCATTATATTGGATATATTTTTGTTTGGATTCCTTGTGATTTTGGGTTAATTTTGAAAAAGTATTGATAAATTATTAAGACAATTAATTAGTAATTTATATGGGATCATGGTCGATTTTGATGATTCTGGTAACATATAATATGTATCATAATGTGGAATTTTCCTATGATCTATGTTGCAAATAAAGATTAGGTTTCTAGTAGACTATGGTCAAACCAACTAGTTCAACCTCGGATACAATTCTTTCGTTGGTTTTAAAGTAACCACATCCAAAGAGCCTTATGCCTAGATTCTTGGTTTGGATGTGTTATAGGTTACTGGTCATAGCCTATTCTACTTCTACTAGGGTATGGTTTTACGTTCAAATGTCTCGTGGTCTGGGATGTTTGAATGAATTGGATAAACAGTTGTTGTAAACCTAATTAACAATCCCTAATCTTACTAGGTTGAGAATTAGAGATAAAATAATCTTAACAACCCCTACACTTGACCCTTACCCTAAGAGGGTTAGCCACTCATATTGAAATTTATTAGAGATAGATAACAAAATTCAAATAATTGTTAACATGGTAATAAATGTTTAGATTATAAAAATTTCAAACATAAAAAACATTAGATTAATCAACTATCAAGAATTCAATTAAGAAAAATTAATTTAAAGAATAAATCAAAAACAATTTTATTAACTACTTACATGAAATTGGGATGAGAATAAGCATAGTAAGTGTTCATTGTTGATCGATGCTCAAAACAATGCATGTATATAGAATGGTGTCATTGGTGAAAAAAATGAAAATGGTTTCAAAATCAATACACAATACTTATATTAAATTAAAACTTTCAAAAAGACGTGAAATAATTTGACTTTAGGGAGTGGGATTGAAAGGTAATTTGAGAGGAATGGAGGAAAAAGAGTTATATCCATCCAAATCTTTTGTGATTATACTATATATATTGAAATAATATAACTAGAAGTGAAATAATAATTCTAATCGTGTAATATTGATCCATAGTTTCTTCATGATTTTTAATCTATTCATATCTTGTGTGAATTTCAATAGAGATTTGGAATCATGACACCATTTAGGATGTGTAATTGGATGTCACATCATGAAACATCCTTTGATTGGAGGGAACAATGATATGAATGCTTCATGTTGTGGACTGGACATTCACACCATTAAGGAAGGTCCACATCATGTAATAAGTACTCATGTCATGTATCGTTACATGAATGTGAAATTCTTCAGGACTAATATTCATAGATTTTTGAATGTGGTGAAATTATATTACAAATCATGTAATGAGGTTTCACAATGTGAAACAACCAATTTTTCTACCTTCCTATATTTTTATCCTTTGAACTGTGAAAGCCTATTTTATGTAATAATAAACCCATACTGGGATCATTATCATGTAAATCATTGAAAATTATTAATCAAATGACAAGAAAATGTATATTTTATATTATATTATAATAAAATATATTTGGAAGATCAAATACATAAGCACATCCTCTTAAACATAACAAACAATCTATTTATTTTATTCACCACCTAATGCACATAACTCTCTTAGTATTTATAAAATATCTTAGTATACCCTAGGGAAAATACAAAATAAATGGGTTGGAAAGAAATATCAGTAAGGGAATAGACATAGAAATAAATAATAACATGGGTGTCTAGAGTTATTGTTTTATATAATAAATATAATGATTGTCATCATATAAACCAGATATAAAGAAATAAAATTATAAGATCATAGAATCATAAAAATGTGTTTTACCATGAAAAATGGAATAATAGAAATATATCAAGGATAAATACCAAGAGGATATACTATAGGCCATATGAAATAATAATCCTGGTATTCTCTCACTAACATCCATAAAAATATTATTCTCTAGCTAACAGTTTGTTGATCACACATTATCTGTTTAGGAAAACATCTCATGCACTATACAGAACATCTGGCGAGACTTAATATCACTCATTTCTTTGCAGTTATATAATAGTCCCAACCATCAAAACATAGAATAAATTACAGAATATTATGTACAAGTATATATGTGAAATGGATGAAAAAAAGAAATTGTACAGAAACTAAGAGCATGATAAAAACAAATGGAAGAAAGCAGATTTTTTAATCTCATCATAAGGAATAATCAAAGGCAATATCATATGTTTTCCTAGAATATGAGGGAATAAAATTCATTTGGATATTAATTTTTTATTAAAAATTAGAATAGGTCATAAAAATGTGTAATATTTTTTAGAATATAACTATTAAAACAATTCAAAAAAGTAAGAAAAAAAGAATTTATTAAGAGATTATTTTTTAAATGAGTAAAAAAATATAAAATTGAATTTTTCTTTGTTTTAAAATGGAATTGAACTTCATGTGGGTTTCATGAAATAAAAATGGGTTTTAGAAAAAAAATTCATCATGTTAAAATCAATTTACCTGAATTGTATTTGTTTTAAATAAAGTATCAATATGGTTCAGATATTGAAAAAAGGTAAGTAGAGGTTTTGGTAAATAATCAAGTAGAATGAATATTTTTCATATTAATAATGATTTCTTTCACACTATTATTAATTTAAATTTAATTTTCTATGGATGAAATACTATTTAAAACAATATTAATAATAATAATTTACTAAACACTATGAATATAAAAATTTTTATGGATATTTTTTGATGATGATGATTTGGAATTAGAGAAGGTCATCAAAGGTAAATATTATTTCATGGGGATCTAGTTAATGGTCGTACATTTTCATGAAAAATTATTAAGTATTGGGAGAATGAGTTGATATTTTATTTTATTAAAATAATTATTATATGTACTTTTTTAATAGGAGCTTTTGAAAAATTGGCCATCCATCCAAACAATAAATTCCATCTTGATCTAAATTGATGTTAGTGAAATCTTGACTACATTGAAGAGACACCCTAAAAGGCTCACTTAGTTTCATGTGTGATATTTCATACATAGGAAGGAATGTGTTAACACAGAGGCATATAGGAATTCATGGGTGTGTGAATGAATGTTCTAAAGCCACTATGTATGTAATGACCTGGAAATTTTCATTGGATTTAGAGTACAATGAGTCATTACTGGACCTTAAGTGAAATACCCTAGGTGTCAAAGTCTAGAAATAAATGCTGAATATTTTGAAGGAAAATAGGGGACGATTTACCCTTTAATGACTAAAACCAACAAATTGAAAAACCATACACAATAGTTCACTATTTGATGCATTAAATAAAATAAGTCATTTTCAATCATTATCACCAAAATAACCTACCTAGGTATGATAATGTGAATGAAAAACCAAAATAAAAAATTGAGGAAAGAAAAAATATTAAACTCCAAGACGTCAATAAAACCCCATATTATATAGCTCCATGCTCAGACATCACCAGGTAGTCCAAATTATCATGATGTGGTGATAAAGATGTGTGATACTTTACCTTTTCCCATTTATTAGAAGGTATCATCTACAAAGGAACCAGAGATCCAAAGAAGGATTGAGTATAAAACCCATTAGGTTTTCCCCAATGACTTCCCTATTCCCGTCACTAGGAAAGAACAGTTATAAAATAAAAAAAATAAAATTTCTTTATAATAATGTACCAAAATAGCTTATAACCAAATATAAACAAGTTCCAAAAAAAGTATAACTAAGTGTAAATTACTGTAAATGAACATATTTTCAAGAATTTATTATCTAGAGAATAACCAATTAATGCCTTAAAACAAATTATTATTATCATTTTGTCATACCCATTCCATAGTTTAAAACACACCCACACATGCAAGATTTTTCCAACAATTCGATACTCATGAGCTATCTCTCTACCAATTACCATGTGTCCCAAGGATACACACCCTCAATATAAGGTCGCACACCTTGTACCCCAGTTCTATATGTTCAGTATTCAGGGGCATGTCAAACATTAACTCACAAAAAACCCAATGTTTTCCAAAACCATTCCAAATGACCATTTCAAACCATTTCAACAAAGAAATACAAATATTGAAAACCTCAGAACAAACCAAATTCAAAACAACAATATAGTTTCAATTAGAGAACCCATTTTTTATTGAAGGCATCTACTCAAATCCATTTTCTACAATTCTAGAAAATCCCCATTTAAAAAAAAGAACAAAAGAACATTATTCAAAACATCCACTATTCTAGATCACCCCAAATTTGACAATCCTTTAAAATGAAGGGTTACCATATTTATCTAAATATAAAAATCATAACGAATTCAACACAATATATTCAATTTTAAGGAAATCTAATCAGTTCTACTAAGTGGGGTTGAGAAAAAGCCACCTACCACAAATGTTTTGATGAAACATGACATGGATGAAGAAATATTAAAGAAACTAGGTCAATTATTCACAGAAACTCCTTAGATATACTTATCTTCTCTTCTTGGTTTCTCATATTTACACCTGTTATGGGTAGATATATGAGTGTTTATGCAAAAAAAGTGGAATTTTGGTCTTAATGTAACAAATGGGGCCAACTAACGACCCATACACCCGACAATAACATGGTTGTCAGGACCTGTTCCGCTAGATACCACCAGTTTCCCCATAAACATGTGGTCCCCACCCTATGGCATACCCACATGCTCAAATGGTTCTTCTGACTAATGAAAGTTCCCATAGACCACTACATGTCCTCTATAGTGTGCTTTGTTATCACTCAAACAAACCCTAGAAACATTTCTGAAGGTCACACATCCTGATCACCACTCAAGACCATGTACGTTTAACTGTGGAGTAATAATCAAGTAAGATAGATGCACCTTGTTGAGATGAGTAATATCATTTATACATTTATCCATTAATCATTTTTGGGTGTTACATTGACCCCCCATAGAATTTCATCTTCATTGTGGGCCATACATTTTAACACAGGTAGTGCACCAAAGTTAAGGCTGGTTACCACCTATGATACCAAATGTAGAAACTAGGGACCCACTATTAGCATAGACACCACACACTAAAATATTCATTGTGTTCTATTCCACTAGGTACCACTAGATGCCCCAGAGACACGTGGTCCCTTCCCTGGGGCTCTCCCATGTGTCTGAATTGGTCATCATACTAATGACAGTCCCCATAAGACAACACAAGGTATTCAATTTTAAATATTTCCCATCTGTTCTACTATGTGGAGTTAATAAATAATCCACCCACCTCAATGGTTTTGACATAACAAGACATGGATGCAGAATGCTTAAGAAAACTAAGTCTATTTTTCATGAAACCTCCATATATCAACCTCTCTGCTCTTCATAGATTCTCAGATCTACACCCTCTATGGGTAGTTCTATGAGGGTGGATTCCAATTATGTATTGTTTTGGTCATAATGTAATAACTTGGGCCCCACTAACAGCACAAACACCCCCACACTATCATGTTCTTCATGTCATGTTTTTTTAGGTACCACCAGTTGCCACTCAGACACATGGTCATTACGCTGGCCCCCACCCAAATGCCTAAATGGATCATCTGACTAATGAAAGTCCATGCAGTCCAACACATGTGCTTTTTAGTGCACTATGTTTCCACTCACACACACCATGGGAAACAACCCAGAAGGTCTTAACAGTAGTGTTCTAATCAAGTTATCTCTCAAAAATAATGTTACACCTTGATGAAATGAGTAATATCATTTATTCATTAACCCTTTATCATTATGTGTTGTTACATTCACACCCCCTGAAGAGAAAAATGACCTCATTGAGGGCCCAACATCTCAACCTAGTCAGTGCATCAGACATAAGGTGGGGTACCAACTCTAATACAAAATGTAACAACTAGGGCCTCTCCGACAACACAAACACCCGACCTAACATGGTCGTCGGGTCCTATTCCGCTAGGTGCCAGTGTTATTTGTTCTCACTCACACACACCAGGGGAAACTTACTATAAGTCTTTAAATGTATAGTTCTAATCAAATATTCTCCAAAAATGAAGTTTCACCTTGTTGAAATGAGTCATATCATTTATTCAGTAGCCATTTATCATTATGGAGTGTTACATTCAACCCCCCCCCCCACCCACCCGAAAAGGAAGTTTCACCTTATTGGCCCGAGTCGTATCATTCAGTCATTAACAATTTATCAATATGGGGTGTTACATTCACACCCCCCGTAGAGAACATCGACCTCATAGTGGTCCGTACATCTCAACCAAGGTAGTCCACACCACTTAGGTGGGTTACCACCTCTAATACCAAATGTCACAACTAGGGAATCTCTCACAGCACAAACACCCCGCACTAAAATAGTCATCAGGTCCTATTTTTCAAGGTACAAATGTGCTTTGTTCTCAAACACACACAACTTGGGAAACATACCAAAAGGTAAAAACTATAGAGTTCTCATCAGGTATACTCCCAAAAATGAAGTTTCACCTGGTTAACATGAGTCATATCATTTATTCATTAACCCTTTATCATTATGAGGTTTTACATTCACACCCCCCATAGATCACGACGACCACTTTGTGTGCCCTACTCTCATCCTAGGCAGTGAACCACACATAAAGCAGGGTACCACCTCTAATACCAAATATAACAACTGGGGCCTCTCTGACAGCACAAACCCCCCCGCACTAACATGATCGTTTGGTCTTGTTCTGCTAGATACCACCAGTTTCCCCGCAGGCACGTGATCTCATCCTTATGGCCCTCCCATGTACTTGAACTGGTCATCCGACTAATGACAGTCCCCACATGCCAACACATGTTCTTTCTAGTGTGCTTTGTCCCCATACACACACCATGGGAAACTTTCCAGACGATCACCCATCATAACCACTACTCCATGACAAGCACACATAATTGTGGTGGTGTAATCTGGTAGTCTCCTAAAAATGATGTTTCACATTGTTGACATGAGTAATATCATTTATTCATTTAACCCTTCATCATTATGGGGTGATAAATTCATGCCCCCCCATTTGAGCACAACATCCTTGTTTTGGGCCCTACATTTCAACCCAGGAAATGCACCACACTTAATTCTCGGCACAACCTCTAATACCATATGTAACAACTAGGTCCCCATTAATAGAATAGACATGCCTCACTAACATGGCTATTGGGACATGTTCCACTAGGTACCACCAGTTGCCTCGCAGACACATGGACCCCACGATAGGGCCTACCCATGTTCTGGAATTGGTCATCTGACTAATGAAAGTTCCCAAAGGCCTACACATTCTCTTTCCCTTATTATTTATCCTTACACATAGACACACAATATGAAACTTCCTAGAATTTCACCAATCTTAATCACCCATCCTGATCACTACTCTAGGCTAAGCACACTTATCATTGAAGTTATAATCTGGTAGGTTATTAAAAAGGATGGGGCACCTCATTGACATTAGTCATATCATTTATTAATTTAACCCATTATCATTATGGGGTGTTAAAAATAATGGAGGAATGATGACGTGAAATTGTGTACGAGGTTTGGTTCTCGACACAGACCTAGGTAAACTTACATTAATTATTTGAATGAAAATAATGAGTTATAAAGTGTGGCTCAACTGAGGGATGGGTTGATGATTGAATGGATATACATGGATTCTTTTAACTCATGAAAGATTTTATTCAGATAATTCTAGTCAGCTGATAAAATTAATATTATATGCCCAATCACAATAGACATCATATTTAACCTCCCTTACCCATATGTGGAGAGGAAGATGCCTCTCTAATGCATGCTTCCATCCCTATACATGTGAGGTGCGAGGGAAAGTGACTCGTATAGAGGAATCCACATCTTACCCTTATATGAAGTTCGTGAGGATTGAGCTACATTTACATATAGACAATATGTAGAAACATATACCTTGTTTTTTCATATCATATAATGGAAAACCACATTCAAAGGATTGAAAAAATATAAGATAACAAGGAATTCAATGAAATGATTGAAATGGAATAAAAATTTGTTTGAAGTACATAAAAGGAGGTGAAGACATCATGTGTAAATAAGAAAAACTAAATGATAAAAAATGTTGTTTCCAATTGTGATTAAGGGAGATCATTTTTTCAAAAGAAAATATTGCACTACAAAACTATTGTTTCACAAATACAACATCAATGTAATTCAATCACATAAAGTATAAGGGTTTATTAATCTATTTAGTAAGTAATATAATTACACTATGTTAAAGGAGGACAATGTTGCTTTGTTTTGTGAAGTCATACTAGTTTGTTTGAGTATTAACATGCATCATTCACTATTATGATAAAGAATAATATACCTTGAATACCCATTTAGGTTAACATGAAAGTTTCCTAACCATAAAATAAGGATCTTACTATAATGTGAAAATACTATGAGACCCCTTGTAAATGTTCATTTTTGATTTGAATATTAAAAATTACACAATGCATTTCTTTCATGACAGCATGAAAATATATGAATAATACATACATAATCTCTTGCAGTTGAAAATTGGTGAATTTTATTGAAATACATATTAAAAAAATAAACACATTGAGATTTATCATAATATATTGTTAATGGAAAATACTACGTTGAACTATTCATACACTATTAATCATTTCTTGATTGCCTAAATTATGTTATGAATTCGTAAATAAATTATTTGATTTGTGTAATATAATTTTGGAAGTGAATGTCAATTGAGGAAATTTTCTCCATATATTAGACACATATTATTGAGGGTGGGACCCCATCTATTTGAATAATGAATATAATAATGATAATTATTGCACTTGAGCAGGATATCATATAAAAGGATTACAATTAATGAAAAATAAGAAAAACTTTGGGTCATTTGTTGTTGAAAGTACATAATGTTGTACATGAGAATGTCAATGTATTATAAACTCATATTATAATATCAAGAGATCATAAAACATTTAATTAAGAATAGTGATGTAGAAAACCATGTTACATAGTATAAAAATCTTCTCGTGTTATTCAAGAGAGTTATGCCTAGTGTAGACATTGGTAGCACTATGTGAATAAATATAATGATCCTCTTCTGTGGAATTAGGTGTGGAAGTCTAGTGTAGACTCTGGTAATACTATGTGAAATAGTGTAAATATCCTCATGTCTAAACAATTGATTTGGGATACAATGTTTCTATATATCATCCAATCTAATTTATAATAATATTATAGTGGAGAACTCATGTTAGGGGGTAATTGACCTTAAATGAGTAGGTCTTTATACTGAACTTTTTAAATAAAATGTGATGTGATATTTTCTGTTATTTATATATATTTTGTTATATAATGACATATATATAAGTTTATCAATAATCATATCAGGTTCCCATGGTTGAATTCAATGTAAAATCAATTTGTAAATGTAAACCACTAATTTGCCCCAATTCTCATTAGTCATTCGGACTTGGGGTTCTATAATAGGAACTAGATTAAGGTTCCATCTAATCAACCATGCGAATTTTTAAAATGTGAATATTTCAATAAATTATCGAGCAACCTCATGTGGATAAAAAATATGTTTCTTTTGAGGATATTAATATGGGTATTTCATTCAAGACTCAGAAGAACAATTAGGTGATACAAGCAAGGAAGAAAAAAAAAATCTTGTAGTAAAAGTAGAGACAACACTAACTGAATGTAATGAACATTTATATAATTCAATAATTATCATGATTATTATAATTATTATAAATAATCCTACTCAAGTTATGATAATGATGTATCACACTGTCATCATTATTTTATATACATGCAACACCTGGAAAATGTTTCCTAATAAATAATAAACTGTTTTTGAGGTATTATGGATCATCATAATTAAAATTTATAATCATAAGAAAAGGTTGTTAAAATAGAATATTGATTGGCTTAAATGATTTCATATCCAACACTCTCACAAGATAAATAAAAGAATAAGTCAAAAGAATTTATAATTTTACTGAAAAATATGCTCATTCATTAAAATGATTTTAAATAAATTTTTCATAGAAATACACTATTAAGATTGTTTTTATAGAATATTTATATGAACGTGAAATTTTTCAAAATGTTTCAATGAATGTCAAAAAATATCAACTAGATGTTATCAAACCAAATTTATAGGTGCATTAATATTGTTTACATGAATTAAGAAAAATTCATGAATGAAGAAATTGAGATGATAGAGGTGGAATCTCAAGATATGATGAGATCATTAAAAAATATGAATAACTCCCTCAACATGATGTTTTTAGATATGTAGGTGATATTTAAAAATTAGGAATCACTACATGATAGAACATGAAAAATTACTGGAAAAAGAGATTATTCCAAACATGTTTTCATTGAAGATATTGACTCCAATTAAATAAAGAGATTGTCCTCCATTAAAATATAAAAATCCTCCAAGATGAATGTATCCCATAATTGGGAAACTATATAATAAACTAATGATGTTTCGATTACTTGTATATATTGAAGAATACACTAGAAAAGTTTTTATGGTGAAAATTAATTCATCCCCCAAAAGATAAATGGTGGATAATAAATGTATATGTGAATAACTATTCCACAGTATGTGTCTAATGGGGTGGATGTTCTACATAAAAATAAAAAGTTTCCCCATCTATGAAATATTAATTGTATACTCAAGAAAATAAAAGTATGAGTTTTTTAGGATATCTTTGGTGTTTCTGGATGTTTGGGAACAAATAATTGAAATGATGGATTCATAATAAAATTCATGAAAAAAATATAAAGCCCAAATTTATGGTTATAAAATCTAAGGAAAATGGGGAACTAATCCAAAGAATAGAAATCAAGAGAAAAATAATTTTAATTAAATAATTTATTTTAATCATTTGAGTAGTTTGGTGAATATTATAATAGATATGTTAATTGTTATGAAAATTTTGGTATGTACCAATCATTAAAAAATTATGTGGTAATGAAAATATAATACAGGAAAAAAGGGAAGGCAGGTAAAAAAAGTTGAAAATTCATACATGTGTTGTGAATAAAAGAATAAAAGAGTTAATAAGGTCAAAAGTGAGAGATTATTTCTTGCATAAAATGGAAATATAAATATTTAAATAAAATATTTTTCAATAGGAGAAATAAGGATCAATTTATTGATGATAATGATAGTATATGTCACGATATAATACATATCATGATAAAATATCTAACATTATTGGTTTTTTTGTGGTTGTGGAGGGTACAAGAATAAATATAACTCTTATGCATATGACATGTAATTTATTTGGAATATTCAAGAATCAAAGGGTATTGATGCTGAAAATATGAGAATAACATTTCTATGAAATAATTTTGTGACAAAATTCCATCCATGCTTTGGATTAAAAAAAGATATAAATTCATAGATGAATTTTATGGAAGCTATTATAAGGAATATCACATAGTTGAGAATAGTATGACAAGAGTGAAAATACATATTCAATGTGACACCTAATGAAATATAATTCAATATCAAAATAGTGAAAATTCATGTTATTATTCTCAGAAAAATGATAATTTCAAAAATTAATTCCTAATTTTGTGGAAAAATTAAATTAAATTTGTATAACGATTAGAGGAACTTAAAAAACATGTAATTTTTATGGAAATCATGTGAACTAATAACGTGATTTGAATGTTGATGAGATGTTTTCCACATATAAAAACACAAATATCTAAAAGGATGAAATAGAAAAATTAATTCCAAATGAAGAATAAGATCAAGGGAAGAAACATGAATTTTTAAGCAAATGAAGATCATATAGGAAGAATCATAAAAAGAACTCATCCCATGATGATATTAAAAAGACGGATTGATCCAGGTAGAGAATAATATCTTATCTTAATTGGAACTATTGATGGAAAAAATGGTTCTTTATAATTACATTATATATATATATATTATTTTTCGCGATAATATATGAATTTAAGGAGTCAGATGAACCCTTAAGGGAGAAAATTTATGAGATAAAACTATTAAATCTTTACTACAAATTGAATGCATAACTTCTATATAGATTTAAATTTTTTGATTATATGATATAACAAACACCCCCAAATCCTTACATAGAATGAATTAACCATTATTATAAAGGGGTAGTTTATGTTATGCTTAAAAGTGACTGATATAACATTTTACATCTGAATATTATAATGAGTTTTTTGAAGTGTGTTTTAGAAATAGAATTTTGTTAATAAATCCAATTCCTTTCATCCCAAAAAAGAGAATTAACTATTTTTACCAAGATATCACTTGCATGGGTTTTTAGTAATAGTATATACATCATTATTTACATCACTATTATTTCTATCAGTGGTGTTAGACCACATCCACATAGAGATAAATAAAAAACTCTCTTTACTAATATAACCATGTTATATAATCCCTCTCTTAAAGTGTTCAAGAAAAAATCCTACAAGGAATGATATAATATTTTTTTGTAAAATTTATAAGATTTAAATATCAAACTTATCATTAGAATTAAATTTTCAAAACGTGAATGAATAGAAGTGGAATCTCATATAGACATTCATGATGTGATAATATTTTAAAAAATCTTAAACGAGGTTACTTTTTTACCTAATGTAGTTTAATTTTATTTTTAATAAATAAATGGTCACCATTTATTGGATATTATATGGATAGAGATGGAGGTGTTGGTGATGAAGCATTCAAAATATCTATTCTCAATATCAATTATGATGTTTGGTTTGTTGTTGATAATATCAAAGTCATGTGTTAAGGATAAATTTATATTTACAGAAAGATAAATAGGAAGAATATACTAACAACCATGAAAAATAATATATTTCATAATAATGAAGTTAATATGATTACAAATAATTAGAGATATATGAAATGTAAATATTATTTCATTAGGAATTAGTTAAATGCCATGAATTTTCATGATGCATTTTTGAATATTGAGATAATGGATTGATATAAATTTGTATACTTATAATTATTCTATCTTTTTAGAGAGCCTCTCCCCATAAATCCTAAAGTGGGTTCCCACTACCATTACATTGGAATAAATAACATAAAATCACATCGCGATGGATAATAGTCTAAGTAAACTAAATACATTCATGAGTAATTTATTAAAAATGAATAATTTTATTTAATTTTTTTACAGTAATAATATTATTCCATATACAATATCATTACATATAAGTATTTATAAACTACATGAAATCACATGGAATGAAAAATATAAGGGTGAGATCAAATTCTTATTAAGGTTTATGTACAACAGATGATGGAATGAATCAATAAAAATAATCAAAATGGCATGGTAAATAATTTAGAACAAAATCCATGTGATCAACAACCTGGAAGGAAGTGATTGGACAACATGTAAGGTTAAATAACATAAAATAAAATCCATTTAATCAATAAAATTAGAAATAATTGAATCCATAGATTTTTTTGAGTTAAAATATCATGGATAATAAAAACTAAATTATGAATGAAGTAATTATTAATTGTTGGACATATTTTCTAAGGAAAATAAAAACCTATACTATCACGAACATTTAAATGTTGATTTATTACTATAATTAGAATCCCATTTTAATTTATCTAGCACAGTTGCTTTATAATGAAATATATATTTATCAAGGGGATTTGTAAATTTGGGGCCACATTCATCACTGAATAACCAAATCATTACTCATATATCAAATAATCGATTTAATTAATGGACAATGTGCCTTATCCAATATCCATATTGAGTGAAGAATATGGATTTATCAAAATTTCGACTTAAAGTATTATTATATTCAAGTTAAATACCATATGTAAAAATCATATATGTTTTATGAAATGATCATATAATTTATAACAATATTGATAATTGGGATAATTTTAATGTATAGTGAATATTTCATGGGGACAAAAAAAAACTTTGGAAGTGAATTTAATTACTATACTTTGTCAAAATAATCATAAACTATTCACATAAATAATATGGATGTATCAATATGATGTATAACCATTACATAAAGAATAAGGTTTTTTGTAATTAATGAATAAAAGTACCATTTAAATATCGTTAAATATATTCTTGAAAAAAATTATCCTTAAACATTACCAAGTGTCCTACACCACTTTGAATCATTTGAATCATAATCAACATGAATGAATAAAAATAATTAAAAACTATAATATCATGAGAACCATGAGTTTCATGATATAAAATTTCATATGGTATTATTTACACCACAAAAAAGTAATAAGTGGTGAATATGGAATACATCTCACAAAATTAAAATTTATACTACAAATCCCCTTAGAACTTTTGTAATATCTGAATTGGAAACCCAAAAACTAATAATCATAAATTTAAAAATTTACAATACTATAAATAAAAAATAATTTGTGATATAATATATCAAACAATATTTTAAATACAGAAAAAAATAAGTGTTTAATATGATATTTATCTCACATATGTAAAAATTGAGATGAAAATACATTACAAAGATCATATCATTAGAGTGAGAATAAATAAATTAAATAATAATGTGTAAATAATTTAAATCCCAAAAAATAAAATTTTAAATCAAATATAAAAAAATCAGATTCCATTTCACATATATTCTTGGAATAATTTAACCAATGACAGAAGTTTATGATTATGAATGGAAATTGAGTTGAGAAATCCCTAGCCTTGTGATCCTTTTTGTTGGAAATGATTTAAAATCCATTATAATGGTTTTAAAGATTAATATAAATTATTTAATAAAAATACTAATTTTTTAATATAACATATCTTATCATATTATGACTTCTTATTAACCTTTTCTTAGTAATGTCTAATTAATTTACTATTTTATGTGTTAATTGCCTAGTTTGATGAGTATGTTTTGACTTGTTATTTTTTGTTTCTCTCAGGTTGAACATGATTTAATAATTACTAGAATGTAAAAGATTTTTTAAATACCTTATATATATTTACTATATATAATATTATAATAATCCATAATATTCAGTGATACGAGATAAAATGCACCGTTCAGGGAGATGATAGAGCATACGTAAGCCTGAAAAATGCATCCATTTTATTATCGTGTTAAAATAATGAAAATTTAAAGATAAATATATATATGTTTTAATTATAGTATCATATTTATTTATTATTTGTAACATAAAATTATTGAATTCATACTTATTACATTCTACGTAAAGTGTGAATGAATCACATCACTTTAAGGAGGCATTAGTCCACACGCCCTCAGACGGTGTTATTGTATTCCCACAAAATGTAAAACATGATGGTTGCTATATATGATAATCTAAAAAGAATAAATATATTATAAATAACATTTAAATCATATATTTTCGATAAATCCATCATTATTTTCAACCATTAATGTTTTTAATGGAATAACGAATGACATCTATTTATGAGGTGGTAGTCTTTCTTACACAAAAAAATGATTCTGTATCCCATTTGATGGATGTGTGTTGAATATTATGTTGTACACTTAAGATAACAAAATAAATATATATTAATAATAATATTTTCATTATATATAAAATATATAAGAATAATTTATGATGTAATGAATGAAATAAAATAAAATAACTTGTTCAAGAACATTACCTCTTCATTGTATAACACTTTTTGGTTTATACCAAAATACTACATTGGCTGGATTTCATACCACATTCAGTCCTCTTGGATGATGGGACTATTTTTTAATCATATATTTTTATAGTTCATATGAAAAAAAGTTGATTATTTTTGTGAATAAGTTAGTGGGGGGGAGGGGGTGAGTTCCCTTTATTGTGGAGGAGGAATGGCATTCTTGTAAATAAAAAATGAAAACATTGTTGGGAGGTCTAACATACATCTCGTTACTCAAATAATGAAAACAATTCTGCAGAATATACTCCATGATATTAATATGTCCATAAAATGTGTTTTGGATATGTTTCTAGTTCATTTAGAGCCTTAAGATTAATGTTTTCCCACTAAGTAAACTCATTTCCACCTTTTTCGATGTAATTATTTTTATTTTATTTCCTTAATATTTATAAAAATATATAATTTGACTTTAATAAAAATTATAAATTAATACTTTTAAAAATATGGAATACATTTTTCCAAATTACATTCACAAAAGTGGATGAAATTAGTTTAATATTAATCTTTCAGGCATGGCTGGAAAGCATGTTTTTAAAGTGAAAATGTTTAAAGGTTGGAAATGATTCAATATAAAAATTTCATATAAAATAGATCCAAATTATCTAAATATGGTTAATATATTTAAAATTTATGTAATTAATCTTAAAAAAATAATAAATAATTTAATTCTATAAATTATTTAGAAGAATAGAATGTTTTCAACTAAAATTTAGTATATTTTACAATTCACGAAAAAAGGAAACTTCTCAAAAAATAAAAAAATCATCCTATAATAATTTTGAAATTCGGATTTGTAAAATTTATATTATTTTTATAAATATAATTATAAAATGTTATTATTTGTATTTTTAAAATGTGTCGTCCAATAAGAGGTGGGAAAATAACTTTTTTAAGAAATACAACTGTTTATGCTTAAAATTTTATTTGTTGTTATCTTATTTATATATTATTTATTTTAATAATTTAAAATTTTGTATTAAAATATAGATTATGAATTTCATTAAAATTATATTTCAATAGTAATTAATTTAATATATTAAGATAATAAACTTATTGTCGTATACAAAGAGTTTTTTTTGGAAAATATCTCTTATATTTAATTGGTTTTGATATTTATTTATAATTAATTGGAAACTAATTAATTAAACCCTATTAATTTTTAGTTATTTGATCCTATTCATAACTACCAATTTAATGGCTCTATAATATCATATTAAATTAAATAATATTATTTTATTAATCTATTTTTGTCTCGTAAAACATAGTATTTAAATAGATGAAATTAATTATTGTCTATAATTCAAGAAAACCATAGTGTTCCATGTAAATCAAGATAAACATTATATTTCATGTAATGTAATATAATCTCAGTGTTGTGTGTACTATATTATATTATAAAGATTTATTTTATCAAAATAAAAATATATCATAAAGTATTTGGTTGTTATATTCTTTTCTATTCTTGGTGTTTCAGGTAATACATGCTATCAAATACAATGTTCTTAGTTTATAATTTTAGGGACTTAAATTCTTTCCAACATAATTAAATTTCATCATCCTAATTTTAACTTGATATCAATGATATAGTGATTGATTTTTTATAATTATTTTTTTGAAATTACACATATTAAAAGGGTTAATTAAATATACTCTTTTTAATAGAGAAATGGAATTACAAAGGTCACAAAACATGGTTCCTGTTTAAGAGAACAGAATTGAACTGTGCATAAATAAATAGGGACAAAAATAATAAATATGTATAGAGATTGATTTAGGTAATTGATCGCAAACAAGTAAATGATCAGTGAAAGGTTTAGGGCCTTAAAACCCTATATATATGATGATTTAAAAGACGCTCGGTTCAACCAATGTTTGGGTATTTGGATAACATTTTATTTCAAGATCCTTTTCCAAGTGATTAGTAATTATTTTACTACCATAGAATATAAAAAAATATATATAATTGAAAGATTTCTATAATCAAGATTTCATAATTTTTTTCTTCCTAAATCAAGTAGTAAATCAAACATTACTTCATAATATTAATATGAACTTTTTTGTGTTTGTGGTAGTAAATTTTACAACTAATGGATAGTTAGATCCATAAAAGAATTCATTACAATTTTCATTAATATTTTTCCATACCGATATGTTTAATACATTAAAATAAAAACATTAAAATTTATAATACATGTTCACCATTAATATTTATTCGTCATGTTATTTAATAATGACATACTAACCAAGACATCGAGTAGGCAAATGGTAGGAGTGATACCCTTATCATTCTTCGGTCACGGTTTCATGACCCACACCACTCTGGATGAAACAGGTTCCCAACCTATATGCATGTTTTTTTTCAAAACAATAATAATATAATTAATATAATTTATCCATAAACTATATGGGACATCATTGAAAGAAAAAAAATAATTATATAACATTTTTAGTATGGTTTTAATTAAAATATATATTTTCATAAAAAGAATAACAATATTATTTTTATATCAACCCAAAATATTATAAATACATTTTAACTGATTTATATAAAATTTAAAATATTTATTCTTCAAATAACATTTCCACTAAAACGTGTATTATACTAATGAGTTGTATTTCTATAAATTTCATGGAAAATATCCATAATCATGGTAGAATCCAATTACATAAAAACTAAAAGGATATTTTTATGAATTAGAATATATAATTAATATCAATCTCTTAATCCTGTAATGGTTTCCATAATTCTTAAGTTCATAAACACCTATGTTCTTCTATTATAATCTTCAAAGTCTATCTTAGGGTTATTTTTTCTAATATATATTTTCATAATTATTATACCCATGGATGATGCTAAAGTTTATCTGATACCAACTTTAGAACCCTTAAAACATGGAATAGATAGTTCTTACTACCATTAAGTTGGCATAGATATAATAAAATCACATCCTACAAGGCAATAAAGTTTTGTAGTTATTTTAAACTAGATACATACATGAGTCTTTTATTACAAGAGATTAGAACATTTACAACATTTTTTCATAATAGATTTATTCTATCAATAATATCCTTTCATATCATTTTTATTACACTTCACAAAAACCTGAGGAAAGGAAACAAAATAACTATGATTTCAAAATTTCTATATGGGTTAAGTATAGTTGGAGAAATAATAAATCAATACACATAACCAATATGGTAAGGTAAGTTTTTGAGAACACATTCCATGTAATAAATAACTTATAAGGTATTAAATATACAATATGTTAAGGTAAATAACCAAAAATACATGCCACTAAATAAATAAACATAGAATTAAATGAATCTATAAGATTTGTTTCAAAGTGAAAATATCGTGGATAATAATAACATAAATATAAATGAATCGCTACTTAATTATTGGATTGCATTTCTAAGGCACATGAAAACCAATACAGTTATGACATTT
The DNA here is from genome assembly GCA_963277665.1 of Viscum album. Classification (NCBI taxonomy): domain Eukaryota; kingdom Viridiplantae; phylum Streptophyta; class Magnoliopsida; order Santalales; family Viscaceae; genus Viscum; species Viscum album. The sequence goes on along the minus strand of OY728138.1, from coordinate 746,771,534 downwards.
CCAAAGATGGCTTACAACTATATGAAGATTCACTTTAATTTTTTTAAACTAATTTCTCTCATGAGAACCTATTGATTTATTGATGGGATATATTATTTCATGGGCCAACACATCAATTAATTTCTAAATCATTTATCATATATCGAGTAATCTATTTAATTAATGTACAATACATGTAATCATATATCTATATTGAATAAAGAATATTGATTTATAAACATTTCACGAGGTAATAAAATTACTATCTTTTTAAATATCATATGTAAAAATGATATACCATTTAGGCAATAAACAAATCAATTATACTGACATGGAAAATTAGGTGAAATTTAATTTCTATTTAATATTTGAAGGGGATGATAAAAATAAATCAATTAATTTTCAATACCATCCTTGGTCAAAATAATCATATTCTATATAGAGGAAGAATAAAGATGTATCAATACAAAATATAACTATTAGAGTAAATATAATGGTTATTTTCATTTATGAAAATAAATACTATTAAAATATAATTATAAATTATTTAGGATAATCATCTTTACTAATTCCAAAGTGTCTCATGCCACTTTGAAATATTTGAATCATAATCCCCATTACAGAAAAACATTAAATGAAACAAATTATATCATTATAACAAGTATATTCATGATATAAAATTCCATAGGGTATTATATACACCACAAAAATTAAAGGAGTGGTGAATATGTTATAAGTATCAAAGAAAAAAAGTGATACTAGAAATCCCCATACAACTGTGGTAACATCTGAATTAGAAACCCAAAATTAATAATCATCAAATAAAACATTTAAATACCATAAAGATAAAATATTTCATTATATAATTTATCATAATAGGAAGTATTTACAACAAACAAAAGAAGTAAGTGGTGAATATGACATTTATCTTAGATATGTAAAAAGAGATATTAAAATTCCATACAATTATCGTATAATTGGAGTGAAAATAAATAAATAAAAAAAATTTGGATAAAAAATGAAAATCTACACAATAAAACTGTTAATAAATTTTAAATAATTAAGAGGTAAATTCACATGTTTTCTTTGAATAACATATCTAATTACAAATAGGTTTTACCCAATGAACTGAAATTGAGTTATGAAATCCCTTACATTATGATCATTTTTGTTGAACATACATTAAACGCATGTATAATGGTTAAAAACATGTTAAATAATTATTATAGAAACTAATTGATATTTAATATATCATATATGATCTTATTATAAAATCTTATTGTAAAATATTTTTTTCTTTTTATTATTAATGTTTTATTATTTTCACTATTTCGGTGTGAATTTACATATTTCTCAAAAAAATTGACTAATTACTTTTTATTCATATTATGTTGATCATGATTTCATTATATACATAAGTTAAACCATTATTTTAAGATTATATATATTAGTTATATTTTTTTTGAGTAATATATAATATTTTTTGATAGGAGATGAAATACACTATTCCTGGGGACAGTATGCCATACATACGCATGAACAATACTTCAATTTTGTAATATTGTTAAAAAATGAAAATTAAATGTTATATATACATATATTATAACAAAAAATTATATTTATATCATATTCATCATATATTTTTGTTCAAAACTTTCATAAAAAATTTCATGTAAAGCATGAATGAATCACATCACATTGAGGATGCGGTAGTCCACACGTCCACAAACAATGTTACCGTATTCCCACAAAATTGAACCCAATAAGGTACATGTTATATAATAATTATGAAATAATAAATACAATATAATCATCATGTATATATAATATAAATTATAAATCCAACATTATTTATAACCGTGAAATGTGGTAATGGAAGAATGAATGACATTGGTATGCGAGGAAGTAGTCTACCGTACACACGAACAACAATTGGATATCCGATTTTATGGAAATGTGTGACATTTTTGGTCTTAAAATCAAGATAAATAAAATATAATTGTATTTAATATATTTATGAAATCATTTACTGAATATATAATAATAATTTATGTCATGGAGAAATAAATAAAATAGAACAACTTTTCGAAAACGTTACATCTTATTTGGGTAACTACTTTTGGTTTATAGAAATTTACATCTTTGTCTGGATTTATTCCAGGAGTGAGGATTTATGATAGATGTGATATTTAATAGGATTATTTGGGTAGTTTAAGATGTTTTAAAATTCGTGAGAGTTGTGAATAATTTAGGGGGTGAGTGTGCTTTTAAAGTGGAGTACGAGTGGAATTCTTATAAATATATAATGATTAAACTATTTGGAGTGTTTTCATACATTTTTTTCCTCCATTAATTAAATTATTCTTAATTAAATATAGGATATGGATTATATATGTCCTAAAATTTATTTTTAGGCTTTTAGGTCATTTTTTTCTTCAGATAAATGTTTAACCACTACATAAACTCATTTCTAACTTATTAAAAGTATTTACTTTTAATTTTATCTTCATTCACTATTATATTTGGTAAAAAACTATGTTTAATTTAATCAAAAATATATATTATTCTTATTAAAAAATTAAATGAAATTTACAAATTCCAGTAACATTATTCACAAATATAATTTAAAATTAATCTAACAGCGGCGATAAGAAAGTGGGGTTTTATAGTAGAATTGATCAAAAAATTTATTTTTTTATCCGAATTCAAAATATAATTTATCATAATTGCCTAAATTGGAATAATATATTTAAAATATAAATAATTAAAATAAAAATAAATTCGAAATATAATTTCTCACAATAAATTATTTAGATGAAAAATCAATTTTCAATTAAAATTCAGTATTTTTCCCTATTCACCAAAAAGTGAAACTTCTCATAAAATACAAAAAATTAATATAAATTAATTTTGACATCAAATTTTCTGAAATTATGTATATTTTTTAAAATAAAATGTATAAAATTTTTAATATTTTGTTTTAAAATAATTATTCTATTAAACATCAGAAAGACACCATTTTATAAAAGTACAGTTTTTATTCACAAAATCAAATTTGTTATTATGTTATACCTATAAATTTTTTATATAAAAATATTTTATTGATTATAAAAAATTATGGATTTTATTAATATCATCTACTAATAGTAATAAATTTAATTTATTATAATAAATTACCTTTGGGAATATAAAATAGTTTTTATAAAACCATATCCTTTATATTAAATTTATTTTAATATTTATATATAATTAATTTATAACCAATTAATTAAATCATAAATTTTTAAAGTTATTTAAACCTATTCATAACAATCAATTTATGGACAAGGTTATAACATAGTATGTTAAACAATAATATTTTAGTAATTTATTTTGGTTCGGTGAAGCCCAATTTTGGGTGAGATACATGTCATTGAAGAAATTCATTATTCTTTGTAACACATGCTATCCTAGGTTTTTAGTATAACAAAATATAACATTTATTTTTAATTAAACTCAAGATAATATTTTTGATTAGCGTAATTTATACTATTGTAATGATTGAATTTATGTAAACATAAATATATCTTAAATTATTTGGTTGTAATATTAGTTTTAATGTATATTGTTGCGTTTCATACACACCATCGAATAAAATGTTAATACTTTATAATTTATGGTGTGATAATTTTAATTTTCGGTTGTACATATACAAAAAATATTCCACCCATCCAAACCAGACGTTCCACCTCAATCTAACTTATTATGGTATAAAGCTCATCTATAAGGGAGATCCAACCCAAGAAGCTTGCATTGAGGCATTTGTCAGAGTGACTACATAGGTTGGAAAATATGCACAAGGAGTAAACTAGTGTCACATGGTTGTGAATATAGAAGTTATAGAGCCAACATTCAGGAGGGACGATGATATGGGGTGGTGTGGGATGGGTTCTGTCAGGAGCAGACCTTGTGTAACTCACATTGAGTGGATAAACGAAAAGAATGATTTATAAAGTATCGATCTGCCATGAAAACGGTCAATATAAATATGATACATCATGATACAATTTAAGTGTTAAAAATTTTAAACATATAATTTTGGCCACCTGATCAAATTAATCCAATTTTTCCGATCAAATCCAAAAGATCTCTATCCCCTCGAACTCTTATATTGGGATGGTAGACGCTAAAATTTCATTAACTAAAAACCCTTTCATAGATGAGGAACTTAGATGAGTGATCCCAATGAGTTGTTTGAGGTCATACATTTTTGAAACATATGTATTTGTCGATGTACCATAATGCATGGATTGTGTGAAGAAAGTGACACCTCATTTTTCGATGTCATATAATTGTAACCCACATTATAGGATTAAAAAATTATGATATCATTGGGAACACCAAAAAATTATCGAAAGTATATAAAATTAAGGAATATTAGGTTGTAAAATTTAATAGAAACTACATCTATATATTATGAATCACTCAAAGATAATAAGTTACTAATGATTATGGTTGTGAGATCTCTCATTATCCGGAGAGAAAAAGCGCACTATGAAGCCTTAGTTTCATGAAGAGGAGTTCCAAGTGCTTCATTAATATGAAAATGTAGGGTCATATGACATTTTGATTTAGTAATTTACTACCACTATGTAATAGAATCCAATTGTGATTGAATCCTTCCAAGCCATACTGTTTGGAAGTAGGACGAACCAACAAAAACTATATTTGGAAATAATAATATTAAACATTGAGAACCCATAAGAGATTATGCAAAGGGTTCATACTGGTAAATAATTATTTTTATCCATAAATATGTAGCATGATACTCCATGTTCATATATACTATAGATGATAATATAACCAGATTCATAGTTCTAGATGTACTTGATTGCATAAACTTGAAAAAGAATAGAGGCAAGATATCATTCTCATGGAAATGGGAAATATATTTTAATTGAAATATTAAATTAAATAAGTAAAATTTGAAGTAAGAAAAATTAATGAAAATTCAATGGGGAAACATAAAATATTGATTCACTATGAATTGTTAAATTCATGAAATATATATGATGAAAATTCAAATAAAAATAATTTGAGTTTTGAATGATTGTTCATGAATAATATAATACATTGAGAAATTGCGTGAAACTATTGCACACATTCAATTGAGGCTAGAAGTTTATTAAATTTAAGATATAATATCCACTTGATTATTATTTTTTGAATAAAATGATCAAATATATTTTTATATTTGTTGAGTAAGGAAGATTGACTTCATTAATGTTTGTTAGTGTACATAATGTTTTACACTAGCATGTCAGATCCAACAAGCATGTGTGGGAAGATAAAATGATTATCCTACATTGGTTTAATCACTTAGAAGTACAAAAAAATATAATAATATATAAATATATTCTTCTGTGATGAAACATAGTAAAGGATAATATGGAATCTGAAAACATTTTGAGATAATGTACAATGATCCTCCTATGTGGACTCAATATTATTACTCCAGTGTAAAATCTGGTAACACTATTTGTAACAACATACATATCCACTTCTATGTAAATAGTAGTTAATGTATAGTGTGACTATGTATCAGTCATTTTTATTTACAATAATATTATATTTGAGAATCTATGTATGTATTATAGGGAGACCAAAGATTTAAAGGAATGTAGATGGTGTTGAGAGGATACTATGGCGGTGTTATGGTTTGTCCAATTCATTATAATGGGTGAAAAAATGGGTAGTAACTTGTATACTTTTATTAGTCATTAAAATTAAATCGTTTTATAAAATTCAATATTTCTCAATAATGTTACTCTATTATTTAAAAATTGCTCCAAAAAATGTCTAATAATATTTTTGTAAAGAGATAAGGATGATCCTCCCTCCTATATTTAATATTAAACATGTTTTACAGATGTCCTAGCCTCTTGCACAAGGTTTCAATAATTTTTATCGAAGTTTTCTCTTACAATAGTAACTCTACTTTCACACATGGAAACTATTTTTGATGTCCAAACATTGAATTGAATTTATTTTCTAATTTAATTTTCATGATATTATATTTCTAACTAATTTTATAAAAAAAAATTCATCATTTTTTAGAAATTAATTTTTGTATCATTCCACATAAGAAAAAACCCATTTGTAGAAAAATAATTTAATTTGAACAAATATATATATATTTATTATTAAATTGTCAATTTTATTGATTCAATTGAAATTAAAATATTTAGTATTATTCAAATTATATCTAATTTACATTAAAAGATTCCAAAAAAACTAGTTCCACCATGTGAACATACTATAAAATAGAAACATACAAAAATTATTTCATCAAAAAGTACCTTAAACTTAAAAAATGTATAGTGGGGATTTTATTTTTAAAATATTACATTAAAATAATTAGTTTGACATTATGTCATAATTTTTTTGTAAAATATGTTTCAGAAGACTTCATTTCATATTTTTCTAAAATTTTACCAAAATTACTATTTTTCACTATCCATCTATATATTAATTATTTCTTAAAAACTCTTAAAAGTCAATATAATATAATAAATTAATTTTAAATAAAACGTTACTTTAATTTTTTTAAATTAAATTTCTAAAAACTTATATTTTTTCTTTAAATTAAAATAATAAACCTATGAGGGACTATTCTTATATGGAATAAATTTTTACAATAAAAGTTGTTTTTATTATTATTTTCTATAAAATGATTATTAATCTAAAATTAATCCACAATTAATCAAATAATATTATATAATATTAAGATTATAATTATAGACATAGTTTTAATTAATAAATATAACAATGTATAAAAATTTATATTTTCAGCACAATAATGAATTAACAAACTTTTCATAAAATAACTTATATATGAAAAATATATTTATATATTAATTTATTCCATAATCTGGTTAATTCATTTCATAAATAATAATTTAATATCTATGTTATAGATTTATGAAATTTTGTCAAAAAAGAAACATATTGTGAAATAGGGATATATGATATGTAATTTTTAATTTTTTGTAGTTTTGGTTCATAACCTTGTCATTACCTCTCATATTGTTCTATTTTTTCCCCTTAATTAATCTAAGATAATATTTCCTACGGTGTCCTATCTTGGGTCATCTCTTCATTTAAACCAAGTGAATGATGCAGTGAGGCTCAAATGAATATCAAGATGATAACACAACATTCATGGAAGGGTTCTTAAAATAATTTTAATCATTGACCATTGAATTTAAATGGTTGTACACCTTCCTTATAATTTTTAATTTTCCTATTAAGGAGAACTTGAATGACTATAAAGGGTCCTGACCATCTAGATTTCATCATTCCAAGAATGAATTGTTACATTGAATTGAATAATATGACCTTATTTACATGTAAAAATAAGTGTCTTCAGATGCATTTATCATGCCATTTCATTGTTCTATTTCATTTCATATCGTGGAATTTTCAAAATTAACTTCTCTGATTTCTTATAACTAATACAATTACATCTACTAGGCTTCTATAGATTTTTCAGAATCCAAATTTATTATCTTAAATTCCCAATATGAGTGATTATCTTATTCAATAGGAAGATGACTGGGTTTTATGCAATCTAATCTAAAAAATTTTTATCCAGGGGTTTTGGATGCAGTTTGGTTTGACCATAGTGAATTATCCAATTTTATACTCTAGTCACATCGACTTAATTTCATTTCCTTCTCTAGGATTTTTCTGAATTCCCTACATTAGAATTCAACTTCCATAATTGTTTGCTGGTTTTATGGAGATCCATTGTACTAAAAAATTCCATATTTCTCTAGAAATTCATTAACAACATGATTAGTGAAATGTGGTCCCTGATCAGTGATGATTAATATAGTAAATCCAAATCATAAAAACACATTCCCTTTTAGGAAATTCACGAACACTTTTGTTGTATCATTTTTTGTTCCATCATCTATAATTATTTTTAGATGTAGTCAACACCAACAAGAAAATAGGACTTCCAATGTGAATTATGAAATTGTACTAAAAAAATATTCCCCAGTTGTCAAAGATTTCTCCTTCCATGATTTTATTTTCAGGCATTTCTTTTCACTTTGAAAATGTGTTTTTTCGCTGGGACCTATCATAAATTTAACAATATAACCTTACATCTTGGTGTAGAATGGTCCATAAATTTTCACTTCATAGGATCTATTCTATAGTGTGCTCGAGTCCTTTATTTCCTCTAGTTCAATATTTATGACACATATCGATAATTTTTGGTATTTAATTTTTGGGAATTAAATGTCGTCATAATAGATTAGCGGAACACTTGAATAGGAGTGGTCCATCCCAGTATCAGTGTGTTGCTTCATCTAAAAAACATTTCCTTTTTTGTAAGTGGGATCATAGTGTAGATATCTCGTGGAAAGATAATTTCATTATTAGAAAATTGTGGTTGTACCTTTTTAAGGAAAATGATTTCATCAGTAATGTCGTCCTCGATATTGATATCGTCGTAGTCTTTGACGATTGTATGGGGAAGCCAGAAATGATGTTCAATGATCACATTTTCTATTACCTTAGTATCTTTGATGACAATATTAAATTATTGGAGTAATATGATCCACATTATCAAGAGTGTATTGTCATCCTTTTTGGTAATTTAATTCTTAAGTGTTTCATGATCAGTGCACACAATCATCTAGGAAAAAAAATGTAGGAACAAAATATCTTGAAATAATAAAAAATGGTCAGTCAATTCTATATATTTGTGTAGTTGAATTGAGATTCATTTATTGAGTGGCTAGAATTCTATATAAGAAAGAATATGTTACCAACTCATCTTCCTAAAATAGTGCAAATAGAAATGTCATTAGCATCACATGTCAATTCAAATTCATTGTCCCGTTTATGTGAAATGATTACAAGGGACGATATCTATATTTCCATTAATGTATTGAATTTTATATTACATTCTATAGTGAATTAAAATCCGACATTAGTGGACATGAATCTTTGTGAGGTTCTTTTCCAATCACCATTAGAATCCATCGTGGCCTTGAATTAATTTTATAACCTTAGATGTTGAAAATTAAGTTAAATCATTGATGGCCTTTATATTAGTGGGATCAACATCTATGAATCTTTTTAAATCTTATGCATGAGGACTATACCTTAGTTAACACTAAAATGTAAATTTTCTCTATTGAAAACTATTATTTTCTCTTCTCAACAATGCAGAACTAACTCAATATTTTATAATAAAAAATTGAATGGTCATCCATAAAATTAAACGTCACCAAGGAATATTTCTAATAATCCATCCACCATATCTTGGAATATATGAATATTTCATCTTAGAAATGATACTGGTGTGTTATACATACTGAATGACATGATCCTATAGGAGAAGGTGACAAATAAACATATGATCTAGTTTTGGAGTAATTTTTTGAATCTACAATAATCAGATCATATCATGAATATCCACCCATAAAACAACACAATTCATTTCATTACAGTCCCTCAAGAAAATGATTGATGAATGGAAAGGGGAAATGATATTTCCAAATTTCTATGTTTAAATTTCTGTAATCCATGCAAAATCACGATCTAGTGATGGTGCATGTTGTGATCAATTCATTTTCATCTGCCCTTTTCACTATGGGCCAACCATTGTTGGGAACTACTTGAAATAGAATCACACACTCACTATCAAAGATTGAAAATATTATTACAACATCTAGTTGTTTCATCATTTATTTTCTAATAACCTCTTTTATCAGTGGTGTAAGGCACCATTGAGTTTGGGATTTTTCTATTCACCTTCCTCAAGCATAGTATTTTTGGTTCATAAAGTAGAAATAATTCCTTTGATGTCATCTACTCCGCAGACAATTTATTTTTTAGTCCTCTTCAAGACAACAACAAATATTTTCTATTGTAACTAAGATTATTTAGAGTAAATGATTATTAGTACAGAGGTTGAAGATCCTAAGTACAAATAAATAAAAGTAATAGGTAGAGACTTCAACTATATTGTTGACGGTTGAATGGTTGAGGGAATGAATGGTGGGAAAGTATTCCTTATAAGAGTTTAATTAAAGATAGATTCCTCAAATTAAGACTCTTTTTTGGCATCATGGAGTGACTCCTCACTATCTTTTTCTAAGTAAATATATTCATTTATCTCTTGGGTAATAGATATATTGCTGCAATAAATGGAATCATCTAATTATTTATAATATTTGATGAGGTTTAGGACTACCTTTTCTTCTCTTACTTGATTGATTAAAATCCCTTAATTTACATCTTTCACATCCATTCATATGGTATAGAATGTTCTTCCGAGAATAATCTGGATATCAACTTCATCATCCATTTCATAAATACGAATTCCTCTAACAATGTGAACTTCGAAACTTCCCATAATACATCATTGATAATTTCTCATGGGTACTTTACTGATCAGTCTATATGTTTTACTATTACACAATTTGGATTGAGCTCTTAAAGTACCAAATTAGGAAATACAACCATCAATATGAGGTTAATAATTTCTATGATATCGCACAAAACTATTCCAAATTTACACTCTCCAATTGCACATGGAATTGAAAAAATGGGTTTCTCATATTAGGTGAAATTTTCTACAGAAAACAACCAAGATTTCCACATTCAATGAAAATAAATGTACATCATCAATTTTTCATTTAGAGGAAGTGACATCTTTTTGGAATTTTGAATAAATTGGAATTTGATCAGTAGCCTCTGCAAATTGAATGTTGATATTAAATTTCTTGAAAATTTATAATAAATTATTGTATTAGGGTTACATTCTACCTTTTATTACTCTTTATGTAAAGGAAGAGGTGGCTTTTATGGTGGTTGAGTAACATAAATTTTATCTTTTAGTAGCTCAGGGGGGGTTGGGTGTCTATGGTTTGTGATGCCTAGTTGGGTATTACATGTGTGGTCCCATAAAATTCCTCATCTTCTATTAATGAATGATTCTTAGTATTGTGAGTTTGTTTTTAATATTATTTAAATTCATCTTGTAAATTCAAAAAAAATCTACCTCTCGTCACTATAGCATTAGATTCATCCATTGAGTAAGTCTATGTGTTGACAAGTAGAGTACCTGGTAATTTTTATGATAGAGTTTTTTAGATCCGGATCATATAAATTTCAATATTTTGGGGGAAAGCTCATTGGGTTTTCATCTCCAAAACATTATTAGGCATTATCAGGTCCTATTTTTGAAAACATTTAGCCCAGTTGTTCTTTTTGTTACACTATAGTTGATCAGTTTGCTACTGCAGTCTTAGTTGAGCTGGTTGAATGTTTTGTTTTGTTATCTAAGGGAATGGTCATTATTGTGGTGTTTTGGGGTCTTGGATTATTTTTAATGGGTGGGTACCCAGATGGTCCTTAAGTATGAAGTAGTACTTGATCATATCTAGGTTGAGAATATCCCTAGTTTTTTGTGGTGGATAGTAAGATGGTTCAAGAAAGTAGTAGTACTACTGCTATTGGAATGGTGGAATATCTTGATTCTAATTAATGTAATTACAATATAATGTTTTTTTATTTATATAATAATTTTCAGTCATCTTATAAGTTTGGGTCACCACACATTACAAATGAATTTATCTCCATTACTGGAGCTAGAGGGGGTGGTGTAGAAGGTATTAGAAAGGATTCATGTTTCATATTCAAGGATTCTACTTCTTCCCTAGGTGAGTATTCTCATTGAATTGATTGATACAACTCTGAGGGGGTCCATGATCACTCATACACATAATGGATTTCTCAGATACAATATCCAAAATAGATCTTCCAACATTATGTTTCTTGAATATACACCATCCATTGGTTGTAACATCAAAAACTATGTCTGCAACTACTTTGAAGCCTTTGTAGAATGTTTGGAGTTGGATCCACATGTCCAGTCCATGGTGTGGGAACATCATCATTAGATACTTCAATATGTCCCAATATTTTTATTTGGAATCTCTTTAAATCGATTCGAATATCTGTATGTCATTCAAGAGATTCAAATTCAGGATTGGTAGGATGTATTTCTCCAAAAAATTATTGGCTATACTATCCCATGTCGTGATTAACATTATAGAATAACCCTTGATCTAATTTGTGACTAGATCATGCAAAGAGAAAGGAAAAAAATTAAGTCTAATAGAATCATATGATATTATTTGGTTGAGAAAATTATCACACACTTTTAGGAAGTTCGAAATATGTTCATGGGGATCTTCACATTGAATCCTACAGAACTGGACCATGTATTGGATGATATGAATGAGTCCAGAATTTAATTTTATTGTTTATTCCTGAATATGAGGGTACACAATGATAATAGTATAATATTAGATTGAGTGAAATATGTAGTCCATGATAATTCAATCTTTTTTATGTCAGATTATCTTATGGTTCAATGTTTTTTGGGTTTGGTGGGTTGGTCTGAATTTGACCGGATGGATTTCTGCGGTCTTCCATGTATGATCAACATATTTCATAGATATACCATTCAATTTTAGGCACTAAGGATAAATTTCCTTATTATTCAAGGATATTTAAATGTTTCAAAGGTCCATATTTCAAGTAAAAAGTCACAATAATCAAGGATGATGTGGCATCCAAAAGCAGAAGGAAAAAGGAAATGTAAATGGGAAAAGGATAAGTAATCCTAGTACATTGGAAATATGTTACCTTGAAAGGCACATTAAAATAAATCCCCAACTATGATTCCAAAATTTGGAACCCCAAAACGCATCGTTTAATTCATGAGGGTGCAATGAGAATAGATTTTATGGGTTCCATAACATCACTTGCTACTGAGATGTTGTATAAAAATCATATGAGGTCAATACCTTGAAGAATTATGTTAGGTATGGAAACCATTATATTGGATCCATTTTGGTTTGGATTCCTCTTGAGTTTGGTCTAATTTTGAAAAACTATTGATAAAGTATCAAGACATTGAATTAGAGATAGATATGGGAGCATGTTCAATTTTGATGATTCAAGTAACATTTAATATCTATCTTAATATGGAATGTTCATATGATCTATGTTGCAATAAAAGAGTAGGTTTCTAGTTTACTATGGTCAAACCAAATGGGTTTAACTAGGATTCAATTATTTTGTTGGTCTGATAGTAACCAGATCCTAAGAGAATTAATCCTGTATTCTTGGTTAGTATGTGTTATAGGTTACTTGTCATAGATTAAACTACTCCAACTAGGATATGGTCCTTCATTCAAATGTCTCGTGGCCAGGGATGTTTGAATGAGTTGGATAGAAAATTGTTTTTTACCCTGATTAAGAATCACTAATCTTACTAGGTTAATATATAGTGATTCAATAATGTTAAACACCCCTACAGTATACCCTTACCCTAGGTGGGTTAGCCACTCATAATAAAATTTATTACAGATAGAAAACAAATTCAAATAATAATTAACATGATAATATATATTGAGATTATAAAAATTTAAAAAATAAAAAGCATTATATTAATCAACTATCAATAATTTGATTAAGAATTATTAATTTATAGATTAAATACAACACAATTTAATCAACTACTTTCTTAGAAATGGGATGATAATGAGTATACAATTTTTTGTTGTTGATTGATGCTCGAAACAATTCATGTATTGAGAATGGATTCATTGGTGAAAAAAGGAATGAATAATGGTTTCAAAATCAATACACAATACATATATTAAATTAAAAAAAAAAATCTCGTGATAGGATTTGGGTTTAGGGAGAGGGATTAGAAGGTAATTAGAGATAATCTGAGCAAAAAAAATATATCCACCCCAATATTGTGTGATACTACTATATATATAGAAATAATATAACTAGAAGTGTAATAAGAATTCAAATCCTCTAATATTGATCCATAGTTTCCTTATGATTTTTAATCCATTGGTATCTTACATGAATTTCAGAAGAGATTTGGAATCTTGACTCCTTTTATGATTTGTAATGGGATGTCACATCATGAAACTTCCTTTGACTGGAGGGAAAAATAAAAGGAATGATTTAGGTTGTGGACTAAACATTAACACCATATAAGGAAGGTCCACATCTTGTGATAAATATTCATGTCATGTATCATTACATGAATTTGAAATTCTTCATGAATAATATTCACAGATTTTAGGATGTGGGGAAATTATATTACACATCATGTAAAGAGGTTTCACAACGTGTAACAACCAATTTTTCGACCATCCAATATTTTTATCCTTTGAACTGTGAAATCCTATTTTATGTAATAATAAACACATACATGGAGAATTATCATGTAAATAATTGAAAATACTTAATCAAATGACCAAAAAATGTATACTTCATTTTAGGTTATAATCGACTATATTTGGACGTTCCAATGCATTAACACATCCTCTTAAACATAAAAACAACCTATTTATTTTATACACCACCTAATGATCCTAACTCCCTTAGATCATATAGACTATATTAGTATACCCTGGTGAAAATAAGAAATAAATGGGTGGGAAAGAAATCTCAGTAAATGGATAGACATGGAAATAAATAATAACATGGGGGTCCAGAGTTATAGTTTTATATAATAAATAAAATTATTGATAGCATATGAACCTGAAATAAAGAAATGAAATCATAAGATCATAGAATCATAAAAATATGTATTACCAAGAATCATAGAATAATTAGAATATATCAAGGTTAACTACCAATAGGATATAATATAGGCCAATTGAAATCATAATCATGGTATTCTCTCACTAACTCCCATAAAAATTTTGTTCTCAAGCTAACCGTATGTTGATCATACATTATCTGTTTAGAAAAACCTCTCATGAACTATACATAACATCTGACGAGACATAATGCAACTAAATACTTTTCAGTTATATAATAGTCCCAACCATCACAACATAAGATAAATTACATCATTATATGTACAAGTATATATGTGATTTTAATGTAAAAAATAAACTACACATAAATAATAAGAATTATAAAACCAATGAGAAGAAAGTAGATTTTGAAATCTCATCATAACAAAAAATCAAAGTCAATATCATATGGTTTCCAAGGATATTAGGGAATAAAATTCATTTGGATATTCATTTTTGATTAAAATTAATAATAGGTCATAAAAATTTGTAGTATTTTTTATAATATAATTTTTAAAACATTTAAAAAAAAGTAAGAAAAAAAGAACCTATTAAGAGATTCTTTCGGAAATGAGTTCAAAAAAAATACAAAATAGAGAATATAATTTTTTTTGTTTTAAAATGAAATTTAAATTTAATGGGGTTTCATGAAATAAATATGGTTTTAAGAAAAAAATTCAGTATGTTCAACCCAATTAACACGATTTTTATTTGTTTTAAATAATGTATCAATATGTTTCTCATGTAGAAAAAATATAAGTGGAGGTTTTGGTATATAATATAGGAAAATAATTATTTTTCATATTGATAATGATTTTTTCAACACTATTCTTAATTTCAATGTATCTTTATATGGATTAAATCGTATTTAAAATAATATTAATAACAATAATTTACGAAACACTATTAATATAGTATTTTTTATGGAGAATTTATGATGATGAAGAAGTGGAATTGGAGAAGGTTATTCAAGGTAAATATTATTTCATGAGGAGCTAGATAAAGGTCATACATTTTAATGATAAATTATTAATGATTGGGAGAATGATTTGATATTAAATAATATTCATATGATAAGTATAAGTTCTTTTTTAGTATGAGTTATAAAAAATTGTTCATCGATCCAAACCATAAATTCCAACTTGATCTACCTTGATGTTAGAGAAATATAGACTAATTGGGAGAGACACCCTGAGCGGCTCACATAGTGGCATGTGTGAGATTTCATACATATGAAGGAATGTGTTAATACGGAGGAATATAGGCATTCATGGGTGTATGAATGAATGTTCTAAATCCACCATTTATGCAATGACCTGCAAATTATCATTGGCTTGAGAGTACAATGATTCATTACTGGAACTTAAGTGAAATACCCAAGGTGCCAAAGTCTAGAAATTAATGTTGAATATTTTGAAAGATTGTGGGGGATGATTGACCCTTTAATGGCTAAAACCAACGACTTGAAAGACCATCCAAAATAACTCACTAAATGATGCATTAAATGAACTAAGACATTTCCAATCATTGTCACCAAAATACCCAACCAAGGTATGATAAATTGAAATAAAAACCAACATAAAAAACCGAGGAATGAAAAATAATAAACCCCAAGGTGACTATAACACCCCATACTTCATAACAACATGATCAAACCTCAGCAAGTAGTCCAAATTATCATAACGTGGGGCTACCGAAGTGTGATACTTTACCTTTTCCCATGTCCTAGAAGGGAGAATCTAAAAAATTACCAAAGTACCAAAGTAGGAGTAAGTATATGAATCAGTAGGTTTTCCCTAATGACATCTCTATTCGTGCCACTAGGAGAGAACAATTGTCAAATTATATAAAATATTTTATTCAAAACAATTTACCAAATATAGTTTATAACCTAATATAAACAGCTTCCAAAAAAAGTATAACCAAATGTGAACAAATGTAAAGGGACAAATGTTCAATAAGATATTTTCCAAAGAATAACAAATAAATTCTTAAAACAAATTATTATTATCATTTTGTCGTATCCATTCCATAGTTCACCCCACACCAACACATGCAAGATTTTATCAACAGCTCTATACTCACGAGCGGTCTCTCATCCAATTACCTTTTCTCCCAATGACACACAACCTTGATCCAAGGATACACAAATTTTACCCTTATGGTACACATCCCTTATTCAGGGGAATTTCAAAAATGACCTCACAAAAAAACACTATGTTTTCCAAAACCATTCCAAATGACCATTTCAAACCATTTCAATAACACAATACTTTTATTGAATACCACAGAAAAAAGTAAATTCAAAAATACCATTTCATTTCTATAAATGAACCAATTTTTTTGAAGTAATCCACTCAAATCCATCTTAAAAAATTCTAGAATATCTCCATTTTAAAATCCATAATTTAAAAGCCATAACAAAATAACATAATTCAAAAAAATCTACTTTTCCAAATTTTCCTAAATTTTCAAAACCATTAAAATGAAGGGTTAAAAACATTATCTAAATTCAAAAAACACAACCAATTCAACACATGATAGTCAAATTTAAGGAATTCCAATCAGTTCTAGTAAGTGGGGTTAAGAAAGAAGCCACCTACCTCAAATGTTTGGATGAGAATTGACATTGATGAAGAAATCTTAAGGAAACCGGGTCAATTATTCATGGAACCTCCTTAGATTTACTACTTTTCTCTTCGTGGTTTCTCATATTTACATCTTTTATGGGTAGATATATGAGTTTTGATAAAAAAAAATCGATGTTTGGTGTTACTGTAACAAATGGGGCCCACTGACGACATATTCACCATGAACTAACATGGTAGTCAGGTCATGTTCTACTAGATACCACCAGTTGCCCCACAGACACTCCGTCCCCACCCTGGGGCGTACCAACAGGCTCAAATGGGTCATCTAACTAATGAAAGTTCCCACGGGCCAATGCATGTCCTCTATAGTGTTCTTTTTCATCACTCAAACACACCCTAGAAAACATTCCTGATAGTCGCACATCCGGATCACTACTCAAGGCCATGGATGCTTAACTGTGGAGTCATAATCATGTAATAATGATGCACCTTGTTGATATGAGTATTATAATTTATTAATTTAACCATTTATCATTATGGGGTGTTACCTTAACCCCCAGATAATAACATCTTCGTTCTGGGACCTACATTTTAACACAGGTATTGCACCACACTTAAGGTTGGGTACCACCTCTAATTCCAAATGAAACAACTAGAGCCACACTATTAGCATAGACACCAAAAAAAATGGTCACTGGTTCTTATTCTCCTAGGTACCACCAGTTTTCCCACAGACACATGGTCCCCACCAAGGCGCTCGCCCGCGTGTCCGAACTAGTCATCATTCTAATGACTGTCCTCACAGGATAACAGAAGATATACAATTTGAACGATGTCCTATTCATTATACTTAGTGGGTTCAATAAATAAGTCACCCACCACAATGTTTTCAATAAAACATTACATGGATGAAGAACACTTAATAAAACTAGGTCGATTATTTATGAAACCTCCTAACATATACCTCTCCAATCTCCATAGCTTCTCTGATATACAATATTTATGGGTAGATCAATGAGTTTGGATTCCAATTAGGTATAGGTTTCATAAAAATTTAACAACATGGGAACCACTAATAGAACAAACATCCCGCACTAACATGTTCGTCGGGTACTGTTCTCTTAGATACCTCCAGTTCCCCTCAGACACATGGTCTCCACCCTAGTGCCACCCCACATGCCAGAATGAATCATCTAACTAATGAAAGTCCCCATAGGACAACACATGTGCTTTTCGGTGATCCATGTTTACACTCACACACACCTTGGGAAACATCCCAAAAGGTATTAAATATAGTTTTATAATCATGTTGTCTCCTGAAAATGAATTATCTCTTTGTTGACATCAGTCATATCATTTAACCATTAACCCTTTATCATTATTGGTTGTTACATTCCCGCCCCCTGAAGAGAACAACGACCTCATTGTGGGACCTACATCTCATCCTTGGAAGTGCACCACACATAAGTTGGGGTAACACCTTTAATACCAAATGTAACAACTAGGGCCTCTCTAACAACACAAACTCCCCACAATAACGTGGTCATCGGGTCCTATTCTTCTAGGTACCAGTGTGATTTTCTCTCACTCACACACACCTATTAAGACATACCAGAAGAACTTAAATGTATAGTTCTAATCATATAGTATCTCGAAAAGGAAGATGCACCTTTTTTACATGAGTCTTATCATTTATTTTTTAGACGTATATAATTATGGGGTGTAATATTAACCCCCCCCCATAGAAGTTTCACCTTATTGGCATGAGTCATATCATCGAGTCATTAACTATTTATTGTTATGGGGAGTTACATTAACCCCCCCCAGAGCACAGTGACCTCATTGTAGTCCCTACATCTCAACGTAGGTAGTGCACACCACTTGAGGTGCGGTGCCACCTCTACTACCGAATGTAACAATTGGGGACTCTCTGACAGCACAAACACCCCTCACATACATGGTCATCGGGTCCTATTCCGTGAGGTACCAATGTGATTTGTTCTCACTCACACACACCCTGGGAAACAAACCAGTAGTTATTAACTATAGAGTTCTAATCCGGTAGACTCCTGAAAATGATGTTTCACCTTGTTGACATGAGTCATATAATTTATCCATTAACCCTTTATCATTATGGGGTGTTACATTTACCCACCCCCATAGAGAACGACGAACTCATTATGGGCCCAACTCTCAACCTAGGAAGTGAACCAAACTTAAGGTGGGTTACCACCTCTAATACCAAATGTAACAACTGGGGACTCTCTGATAGCCCAACCCCCCCCCCCCCCCCGAACTAACAAGATATTTCGCTCATGTTCTGCTAGGTACCAACAGTTTCACCGAAGACACATGATCCCCACCCTAGGGCCCGCCCAGGTGAATGAACGGGTCATACGACTTATGATAGTCCCCATAGGCCTACAACTGTTCTTTATAGCATGTTCTCTCCCCACACTCACACACTATGGGAGACATTCTTGATGACCACCCATTATAAACACTACTCCTGGCCAAACACTCTTAACTGTGGAGTTCTAATCAGGTAGTCTCCTGAAAAGGAAGTTTCCCATTGGTGACATGGGTCATATCATGTAGTCATTTAAACCTTTATCATTATGCAGTGTTACATTCAATACCCCCCTAGAGCACAACATCCTCATCGTGGGCCCTACATTTCAACACAGGCAACACACCACACATAATTCTCGGTACCACCTCTAATACTAGATGTAACAACTGGGGGCCCGCCGAGAGCATAGACACCCTACCCTAACATGGATCATGGGTCCTGTTCCACTAGGTACCACCAGTTGCCTCGCAGACACATGGAACCAACCCTAGGGCCTACCCATGTGCCCGAACAGGTCATTTAACATATGACAATTCCCAAAGTCCAAAAAATTCATGTTTTATTATGCTTTCTCCTAACTCACATATAGTAGGAAACTTCTCAAAAGGTCACCCATCCTAATCACCCATCCTGATCACTACTCCGGGCTAAGAACAGTTTTCTTTGATGTTATAATCAGGTTGGATTCTGAAAAGGATTATGCACCTCATTGACATTAGTCATATCATTTTGAAATTTAACCCTTTATCGTTATGGGGTGTAACAATGAATGAGGAATAATGACGTGAAATAGTGTGTGATGTTTGGTTCTCGACACAGACCTAGGGAAAGTAGCATCAAGTATTTGAATGAAAATAATGTGTTATAAAGTGTGGCTCAACCGAGTGAAGAGTTGATGATTGAAGGGATATAAATGGATTCTTTTAATTCATGAATAATTTTATCCATATAATTCTGGTTAGCTAATTAAACTAATATGCTATGTCCAATCAAAATCGACATCATCTTTAACCTCCCATACCCATATGTGGGGAGGCAGATGCTTCCCTAATGTATGCTTGCCTCCCTAAACATATGAGGCTCTTGGGAAGGTTCCCCTTATAGGTGATTCCACATCTTACCCTTATGTGTTGTTTGTAGGGACTGAGAGAAATTTACATAGGGACAATATGTCGAGACATATGCCTTCTTTTTCCATATTATATAATGGAAACCCACATACAAATGATTGAAAAAATGTAAGATAACAATAAATTCAATGAAATGATTGAAATGGAATAATATTTTGTTTTTAAGGACATAAAATTGGTCACTACCACATGTATAAATAAAAAACACTAAAGGGTAAAAAAGTTGTTTCCAGTTGTGATTGAGGGAGATCAATATTTTCAATTGAAAATATAGCACTAGAAAACTATTGTTTAACAAATACGATGCCAATGTACTTCAATCACATTAAGGATAAAGGTCTTTCAATCTATTTATTGAGTAATATAATCAAACTATGTTAAATGATGAAAATGATAATTTTTTTTTGTGAATCCATACTAGTTTGTTTGAGGATGAACATTCACCATTCACTTTTGCGATAAAGAAGAATATAAACTGAATACCCAGTCAGGTTAACATGGATATTTCCTATCCTTACAAGAAGGATCTTACCATAATGGAAATGTACTGTGAGACCCCTTGTGAATGTTCATAATTCATTTGAATATTAATAATTACACAGTAAATTTTTTCCATGATCGGATGAAAATGTAAAATAATACATACATCATCTACTGAACATGAAAACTTGGGAATTTTTTTTGAAATAAATATTAAAAAAATACAGACATTGAGAATTATCTTGATATATTGATAATAAAAAAATGCTAATTTGAAATAGTCATACTCTATTAATTATTTCCTGAATGCCTATATTATGATTAGAATTTTAAAAATAAATAATTTGATTTTTTCAATATAATTCATTCATAAAATAAAAATTGAAGGAATTTTGTGCATATATTTGACACATATGATTGAGGTTGGGACTCCATCTATCTGAATAAAGAATATATTCCTGAGAATTGATGCACTTGAGCAACAGATCATATAAAAGGATCACAATTAGAGAAAAATACGAAAACTCTTGGTTAGTTGTTGTTGAAAGTACATAATGTCTTACATGATAAATTAAGATATCATAAACTCATATAATAATATCATGAGATCATAATACATTTAATTAGGCAATGTGTTATAGAAGACCATGATATATAATATATAAATATTCTTTTTTTATTTAAGAGGGTTATGGCTAGTGAGGTCTTTGGTTTCACTGTGTGAATAAATATAAAGATCCTCCTATGTAAAATTAGGTGTGGATGTCTAGTATATAATCTAGTAACACTATGTGAAGTATTGTATATATTCCCATGTGGGAACAATTGATTTAGGAAAAGTTTCACCATATCAGAAAATTTAATTTATAATAATAATATAGTGGAGAACCCATGTTAGGGGGTAATTGTCCTTAAATGAGTAAGTCATTGTACAGAACGTTTTAAATACCATGTGATAGGATATTTCCTATTGTTTCTACATATTTTGTTATATTATGAGATATATATATGTATATCAATAATCTTATTAGGTTCCCATGGTTTAATTCAATGTAAAATCAATTTTTAAATGTAAACCACTGATTTACCCCCACCCCCAGTAGTCAATCAGACATGGGGTTCTATAATAGGTTGTAGACTTGGGTTCCATCTAATGAACCCTTCAAATTTCTAAAAAGTACATATTTCAATAAATTACTGACCTACATCATATGGATAAAAAATATGTTACAATTGAGGATATTAATATGGATATTTCATTCAAGACTAAAAAAAAACAAATAGAAGAGACAAGAAAGGAGGATAAAGAAGAATATTATAGTAAAAGTAGTGACAACACTAACTGAATGTAATAAAATTTTAGATTTTTCAATAATTCTAATGACTATTATTATTATAAATAATCCTTCTCAAGTTATGATAATTATGTATCACTTTGTGATCATTATTTTGAATTCAAAAAACACCTGAAAAATGCTTCATAAAAAATAATAAATTGTATTTTTTGAGGTATCATGGATATTCAAAATTAAAAACTAAAATTAAAATAAGATTCTGATATAATAAAATATTGGTTGGATAAAATTTTTCATATCCAACACTCTCACAGGACATATAAACTAATAAGCCAAAAAATATCTCATTTTACTGAAAAATATGCTCATTCTATAAAATACTTTTAAATAAATATTTCAGAGAAAAACACCATTATTTTTTTGTATAATTTTTATATGAACATAGAAATTTTCACAATGTATCAATGGAGGTCAAAAAAATTCAACTAGAATTTATCACACAATATTAATTGGTGAATTAATATTATTTACATTAATTAAGAAAATTTTTTGAATGAAATAATTGGGATACTGGAGGAGGATTCTCAATTTAATATGAGATCCTTAAAAATGATAATAACTCCCCAAACATGATGTTTTTAGATATATAGGTGATACATTAAAATAAGAAATCACTACATTCTAGAAAATCACAAATTACTGGAAAAAAGAGATGCTTAAACACATGTTTTCATTTAAGATAATCACTCCAATTAAATAATGAGATGATCCTCCATCAAAATAGAAAAATCCTCCAAGAAGAATGCATTATATAACTGAGAAACTATATTATATACTAATTATTTTTTGATTACTGGTACATGTTAAAAAATACACTAGCAAAGTTTTTATGGTGAAAATTAATGGAATACCCAAAAGATAAATGGTGGATAATAAAGGTATATATGAATAACTATTACACGATAAGTTTCTAATGGGGTGGATGTTATACATTAAACTAAAAAGTTTCCCAATCAATGGAATATGAATAGAATACTCCAGAAAATAAAACTATGAGTTTTGTAGGATATTTTTTGTGTTTCAAGATGTTTAGGAACAAATAATTGAATTGATGGAATGATAATAAAATTCATTAAAATAACATAAGGCCCACAGTTAGGGTTAAAAAATATGAGGAAAATGGGGAACTGATAAAGAGAATAGAAATCAAGATAAAATTAATTTACATTAAAGAATTTATTTTAATTATTTGAATAGTTTTGAGAATATTATAATAGATATGTTCATTATTATGAAAATTTTGGTCTGTACCAATAACTTAAAAATAATTTGTTAATGTATATATAAGAATTGAAAAAATGGGGTGGCAGGTTAAGAATGGTGACAATTCATACATGTATTGTGAATAAAATAAGAAAAGTGTCAATAAGGTAAAAATGTGAGAGATAATTTCCAGCATAAAATAGAAATATAAATATATAAAGAAAATATTTTAAATTGGTGAAATAAGGATAAACTTAGTGATGTTAATGAGAAGATGTGTCAGGATAGAATACATATCAAGATAAAATATCTAACATCATTGGTTTTTTTTGTGGTTGTGGGAGGTAAAAGAATAAAGTACAATTTAATGCGTATGAAAAGTCATTTCATGGAAATATTCATGAATCCAAGGGTATTGATGCTGAAAATAGGAGAAAAATATTTGAATGAAATAATGTTCTGACAAAATTCCATCCATGAATTAGATTCAAAAAAAGATATAAATTCATAGATGAATTTTATGAATGATATTATAAGGAAGATCACATATTTGATAATAGTATAAAAATAGTGAAAATAAATATACCATGTGTCACATAAGGTAATCAGATTGAATATAAAAATAGTGGGAATTCATGTTATGATTCTGAGAAAAATGAGACTGACAAGAATGAATTCATAGATGTTTGGAAAAATAAATCGAAATTGGTTTAACAATTAGAGGAAGTTAAAAAAACATGTAATTTTAATGGAAAACATGTTCCTTAATAATGTGATATGAATGTTGATGATATTATTTCCAAATATCGAAACACAAATATCTAAAAAGATGAAATGGAAATATTAATTCCACATGATGAATAAGATGAAGGGAAGAAACAAAATTATCATATAGATGAGGATCAAATTGGAATAAGCATACAAATAAATCATCCCATTTTGATATTATAAGTATGGATTGACCCAGGTAGAGAAGAATATCTTATCCTAAATGCTAATATTGATGAAAAAAATGGTTCCTTCAAATTCCACTATATATATATATATATATTATTTTTATTGATAATATATGAATTTAAGGAGTCAAATGGACACTTAAGAGAGATAATAAATGAGTTAAAACTATTAAATAATTACTAAAAATTGAATTTATAACTTCTAAATAGATTTAAAATATTAGATTATATGGTATAAATATAAGCCTCAAATCCTTACTCAGATTTAATTAACCACTATTATAAAGGGGTAGTTGATATTGAGCTTAAAATTGGCAGATATAACGTTTTACATTTGAAAAATATAATGAGTTTGTTGAAGTGTTTGTTTGAATTAGATTATTATTAATAAATCTAATTCCTCGCAACCCAAAAAAAGAGAATTAATTATTTTTTGCAAGATATCACTTGTATGGTTGTTTATGAAGAGTATATTCATCATTATTTACATCACTCTTATTTCCATAATTGGTTTTAGAACACATCCACATAGAGATAAATAATTAAATGCACATTACTAAGAGAATTGTGTTTTATAATCACTCTTTTGTAAGTGTCCAAGAAACAATTATACAAGTAATTATAATTTTTTTTTGTAAAATTAAATATATTTGAATACCTAACTTATTATTAGAATTTTATTTTAAAAAAGTGAATGAATAGAAGGGAAATCACATATTAACTTTCATGATGGGATAACATACTAAAAAATTATCAAATGGGGTTATTTTTGAAACCAATAGTGTTAAATTTTATTTATAAAAAATAAATGGTAAATTTTTATTGGATATTATAAAGATAGGGGTGGATGTGTTGGTGATGAATCATGCATAATATCTATTCTCAATATCAATTGTGATGTTTGGTTTGTTGTTCATAATATCAAAGACACGTGTTAATGATAAAATTTTCATTACAAAAAGATAAATTAGAAAATTATACTAAGGAAAAAAAATAATAAATTTTATAATAATGAAGTTTAGATAATTTTTAAAAATTATATATAAAAGAAATATAAATATCAATTCATTAGGAATTAGTTAAATTCCATGAATATTCAAGATGCACTTTTAAATATTGAGATAATTGATTGATATTAAGTTGTATACTTACAATTATTATACATTTATAGAGAGACTCTCCCCTGATTTCGTAAAGCCTATTTTACTACCATTACATTGGAATAAATACAATAAAATCAAATCCTAATCGACATTAGTCTCATTAAAGTAAATACATTAATGAGTATTTTATAACAAATGAATACAAATTTTTAATTTTTTTTACAGTAATAATAATATTCCCTCTATAACTTCCTTACATATAATTATTTTTAAACTACATGAAATCATTTGGAATGAAACAAATAATGGTGAGATCAGATGATTAGTAAAGGTTATGTACAACAGATGAAGTAATGAATCAATAATCATAATCAATAAAGATGGTTAATTAATTTAGAACACATTCCATGTGATCAATAACATTGAAGGAAGTGATTAGACATTATATATGGTGAAAATACATAAAATAAAATCCATTTAATCAATAAAATTTGAATTAATTGAATCCATGTTTTTTTAGAGTAAAAATATCATGGAAAATAAAAAATAAAATATGAATGCAGTAATTGTTAATAATTATAAATCTTGTCTAAGGAAAATAAAAACCTCTACCATCATGAACATTAACAAGTTGGTTTAATAATATAAATAGAATTCAATTTTAATTTATCCATCTCAGTTTTTTCATGAAAAAATATAGTTTTACCAAGGGGGTATATAAATTTGGGGCCCCACACGTCACTGAATATCCAAATCATCCCGTATATATCGAATAATGGATTTAATTAATGAACAATGTAGATTTTCCAATATCCATATTGAGTAAAGAAAATGGTTTTTTCAATATTTTTACATATAGTAAAATCATATTCAAGTTAAATACAATATGTAAAAATAATTTATGTTTTATGAAATGATCATATCCTTGATAATGATTCGGATAATTTGGTCAAATTTAATGTATAGTGATTATTTCGTGTGGACACCAAAAATAAATTAAGGAAGTGAATTTAATTACTATACTTGGCCCAAATAATCATAATCCATCCATATGAAGAATATGGATGTATCAATACGATGTATAACCATTATAGTAGGAATAAGGTTTGTAGTAATTAACGAATAAAATTACCATGTAAATATTGTTAAAAATATTCTTGAAAAAAAATAATCATTAAACATTCCAAATTTTCATGTACCACATTGAATCATTTGAATCATAATCCACATGAATGAATAAAACCAAATAAACACTATAATATATTGAGAACTAGGAGATTCATGATATAAAATTTCATATAGTATTATATACACCACAAAAAAGAAACAAGTGGTGAATATGGAACATGTCTCACAAAAGTAAAAGTGATACTACAAATCCACATACAATTGTTGTAATATCTGAATTGGAAACCCAAAAACTAATAATAACTAAATTAAAAATTTCAATACTGTGACGATAAAATAATTTGTTATATAATATATCAATCAATCTTGAAATACACCAAACAAAATAAGTGCCGAATATGATATTTATCTCACAGTTGTAAAAAGTGAGATGAAAATCCCTTACAAAGATCATAAAATTAGAGTAAGAATAAATAAATGAAATAATAATGTGTAAAAAATTTAAATCCCAAATATAAAATTTTAAATCAATAATAAAAAAATAATATTCCATTTCAGACATATTCTTGCAATAACACAACCAATGAGACATATGTTTAAGCAAATGAATGGAAATTGAATTGAGAAATACCTTACCTTATGATACTTCTTGTTGGGAATCTTTCAAAATCTATTATAATGGTTTTAAACATGTAAATAAATTATTAAATAAATATATTAATATTAAATATTACATATATTATAATATTATGGCATCTTATTATCCTTTTCTAATTAATCTATAATTATTTTTACTATTTCAAGTGTTAATTGCCTAGTTTTCCGAGTATGTTTTGACTTGTTATTTTTTGTTCCTCTTAAGTTGAACATGATTTAATAATCACTAGAATATAAAAGATGATGTAAATACCATATATATATTTAGTATATATAAATTTATGGTAATCTATTATATTTAGTGATACGAGATGAAATGCACTGTTCATGGAGATGATAGAGCATACGTAAGCATGAATAATGCATCCATTTTATTATCATGTAAAAATAATTAAATTTAAAAGATAATTAAATGTATGTTATAATTACTGTATCATATATATTTAGTATTTGCAACATAATATTATTGAATCCATACTTATTACAATATATGTAAAGTTTGACTGAATCACATCGCTTTGAGGAGGCGTTAACCAAGACACCCTAAGACGATGTTATTGTGTTCCCATAAAATTAAAACAATAAAATTATGGGTATATGATAATCCAAAAAGCACGAATATATTAAAAATATCATAAAAATAAAATATTATCTATATATCCATCATTATTTCCAACCATTAAAGGTTTTAATGGAATAATTAATGACATTTATTCATGAGGCAGCATTCTTCCATACACAAAAAGGATGATGGTTTATCCCATTTGATGGATGTGTGTGAAATTTCAGGTTGTACCCTTAAGATAACAAAATATAATTGTATTTTTAATAATATTTTTATTATTTAAGAAATATATATGAATAATTTATGTTGTAATGAAAGAAATAAAATTAAAGAACTTGTTCAAGAGAATTACCTCTTGTTTGGGTAACTCTTTTTGGTTTATACCAAAATAATACGCTGGCTAGATTTCATACCATATTCAGTCCTATTGGATGATGGAAATAAGTTTTTGAGCTTATATTTTTATGGTTTATATAAAAAAATGGAATTATATGTTTAAATAAGTGAGTGGGGGGGGGGGGGGGGTGAGTGCCTTTTTATTGTGGATGAGGATTGACATTCTTGTAAATACAAAAAAGAAAACATAGTTTGGAGGTTTAGCATACATCATGTGACTCAAATAATGAAAAAAATTACAGAGAATATAATACATGATATCAATATGTCCATACAATGATTCTTGGATATGTTTCTATTTCATTGGACCCTTAAGATTAAATTTTACCCTCTAAGTAAACTCATTTCCTCCTTAATCGATGTAATATTTTTATTTCATTTCACTAATCATTTTAAAAATTTATAATTATAACTTGATAAAAATAAAAAATTAATATTATTCCAAATATTGAATACATTTTTCCAATTTATAATCACAAAAGTAGAAGATTTTAATTTAAAACTAATCTTGCAGACATGGTAGGCTTACAAGATTTTATAGTGAAAATGTTTAATAGTTTGAAATGTTTCTATATAAGAATTTCATATAAAATAGATCCAAATTACATAAATAAGATTAATATATTTAAACTATATTTAATTAATATTTATAATAAATTTAAAAAATAATTTAAATCTCTAAATTATTTATAAAAATAAAAAGTTATCAATTAAAATTTAGTATGTTTTACTATTCATCAAAAAATGTATCTTCTCAAAAAAAACAAAAAATCGTCCTATGATTATTCTGAAATTTGGAATTAAAAAAATTATACTATTTTTTTAAATAAAATTATGAAAAGTTAAAATATTTATTTTTAAAATAAGCCTTCCAATAAAAGGTATAAGAACCACTTTTTAGACAAATATATCTTTTTATACTTAAAATTCAACTTGGTCTTATATTATTCCTATCATATTTATTTTATTTATTAAAAAATTTTGGATTAAAATATAAATTATAAATTCCATTGATAATATATTTTAATAGTTATTAATTTAATATATTAAGATATTAAACTTTTGGTAATATAAAAATAGTTTTTGTAAAACATTTCCATTATATTTAATTGGTTTTGATATTAATTTATAATAAATTGGAAACCAATTAATTAATATGTATTATTTATTAGTTATTTGATCCTATTCATAACCACCAATTTAATGGCTATATAATATCTAATTATTTTAAATAATAATATTTTAATAACATATTTTGGTTTGGTAAAACATTTAATTACATAAGATAAAAGTCATTATTGTGTGTAATTCATAAAAACCATGGTGTTCCGTGTAGATCAAGATAAACATTATGTTTCATGTAACGCAATATAATCTCAGTTTTGTGTGTAACATACTCTATTAGAATGATTCATTTTATAAAAATAAAAATATATCATAATGTATTGGGTTGTTATATTCTTTTCTATTCTTGGTGTTTCAGGTCTTACATGCTATCAAATACAATATTCTTAATTTATAATTTTATGGCCTTAAATTCTCCCCACAATAACTAAATTGAATCATCCTAATATTAAATTGATCTCAATAATATAAGTATTTATTTTTTAAAATTTATTTTCAGAAATCCCACATCTTAAAAGGGTTAATAAAATATACTCTTTTTAATAGAGAAAGGGAATTACAAATGTCACAAAACTTTGTTCCCATGTAAGAGAATAGAAGTGAAATGTGCATAAATAGATAAGGAGGAAAATAATAAATATGTATAGAGAGTGACCAAGGTAATTGATCGCAAACAAGTGAATGATCAATGGAATGTTAAGGGCCTAAAAACCCTAAATATATGATGATTTAGAAGACTATAGGTTCAACCAATATTTTGGTATTAAGATAAAATTTTATTTCAAGATCATTTCCCTACTGATTAATAATTATTTTAGTACCTTAGAATATAATAATATATATGTACATGACATATTTCTATAAATACAATTTTATAATTTGGTTGTTCGTTAATCAATTAGTAATTCATCCATTACTTCATAATAGTAATATAAAAAAATTATTTTTTTTTTCATTTGAGGTAGTAAATTTTAATATTAATTGAAATTTAGATCCATAATACAATTCCTTACATTTTTCAGTAATATTTTTGATCACCAATATGTTTAATACATTAATATAAAAACATAAAAAAGTTATAATACATGTTCACCATTTATATTTATTCATAATGTTATTTACTAATGACATACTAACCAAGACATCAAGTAGGCCAGTGGTAGGCATGATACCCTTATCATTCTTCAGTCATGGGTTCAAGACCCACCACCTCTCTAGATGAAATAGGTTCCCACCCTATATGCATGTTGTCATTTTTTCGTAAACTATATTTATATAATTAATATAATTTTCTCAAAAAGTATATTCAAAATTATTGAAACAATGTAAATAATTACATAAAATTTTTATTATAGTTTTCAATAAAATACTTCTTTTCATATAACGAATAACAATATTATTTTTATATCAACCAAAATTATTACAAATAAATTTTAACTGATTAATATAAAATGTAAAATAATTATTTCTCAAATAACATTTCCACTAAATCATGTACTAAACTAATGAGTTTTATTTTCATAAAATTCTTGAAAGATATCCATAATCATGGTCGAATCCAATTACATAAAACCTAAATGGACATTTTTTTGAATTATAATATATAATAAATATTAATCTCCTAATCATGTGATGGTTTCCATAACTCTTAATCTTATAAAGCCCTATGTGCTTCTATTATAATCTTCAAAGTCTATCTTAGGGTTATGTTTTATAATCTATGTTTTCCTAAATATTACACATAATAATGATGATAATGTTGATCTGATACCCACTATAAAACCCCTACAACTTGGTATATATGGTTCTTAATACCATTAAATTAGCATAGATACCAGAAAATCACATCCCAAAAGACCACAGAGTTTAGAAGTTATTGTAAACTAGATACATACATCAATTATTTATTAGAAAATATTACAACAATTACAACATTTTTTTAAAATAAATTTATTCTTTCTATAATATCCTTTCATATTATTCTTATTACACTTAACGAAAACATGAGGGAAAGAAACAAAATATCTATGAATTGAAAATTTCTATATGTGTTAAGTATAGTGTGAGCAATAATGAATCAATAAACATAGTCAATATGGTATGGTAAATTTCTGAGAACAAATTCCATGAAATAAATAACTTAGATTGAAGTAAATATACAATATGGCAAGGTAAATAACACAAAATACATGCCACTTAATCAATAAACTTATATTTAAATGAATTTATTGGATTCTTTTCTTAGTTAAAATATCTTGTATAATAAAAATTTAAATATAAATGAAGGGATACTTAATTATTGGATTGCATGTCTAAGACACATTAAACCCAATACTTTTATGACCTAAAATAGATTAATATATTTAAAATATAATTTATCAAAATTATTTAAATTGGATTAATATAGTTAAATATATCCAATTAACCTAAAAATAAATTTAAAATATAATTTCACGCTATAAATTATTTAGATGAAAAATCAATTTTCAATTAAAATTCACTATTTTTCTTTATTCACCAAAAATAGAAAATTCTCATAAAAATAAACAAAATTAAATATAAAATAATTTTGGGTTTAAATTTTCAAAACCTTTGAATATTTTTTTAATAAAATGTAAAAAATTTCCAATATTTTGTTTTAAAACAAGTCTTCCATTAAAAAAGGAAAAACATAAATTTATAAAATTACTACATTATATGCATAGAAATGGATTTGTTCTTATCTTATGATGTTTATTATTTTTATATAAAAAAATATTATTGATTATGAAAAAATATGGAATTAATTAATATCATCTACTAATAGTGATATATTTAATTTATTAAGATAAATTATCTTTGGGAATAAAAAATAGTTATATATAAAAACATTTCCTTTATATTAAATTTATTTATAATTAATTTGTAACCAATGAATAAAACCATATATTTTTAGAAGTTATTTAATATTATTCATAACAATCAATTTAACGACTTGGTTATAACTTGTTATATTAAAAAATAATAGTTTATAAATTTATATTTTTAGTTGAAGCCCAATCTTGCGTGCGATTCCTGTCATTAAATAAATTAATTACTATTTGTAATGCATACAAACCTAGGTGTTCATTATAAAAAAATAAATTATTTATTTTTAATTAAACTCAAGATAATCATAGTGATTCAGGTAATTTACACTATTGGAAAGAATAAATTTATCTAAACATAAATATATCATAACATCATCGGTTGTAATATTCATTTCAATGCATATTGTTTCATTTCATACACACCATTGAATAAAATGTTCTTACTTTATAATTTATGGTGTGATAATTTTTCTTTTGAGTGGGGCTTATACTAAAAATAATCCATCCATCCAAACCAGAAGTTCCACCTCGATCTAACATAATATGGGGTAAAGCTCGGCTATAAGGGAGGTTAACCTAAAAAACATGTATTGAGGCATGTGTTAGAGTGTCTACAAAGGTTGGAAGGTATGTACAAGGGTAAACAAGGCTCACAAGTGTGTAAATATAGAGTTTATAGAGCCACAATTCAAGATGTATAATGATATGGGGTGGTGTGGGAGGGGTTCATTCAGAAGTCGTCCTTGGGCGACTCACATTGAGTGGCTAAAAGAAATGAATGGTTTAAAAAGTATGGATCAGTAAAGAAAATGGTAAATATGAATATGATACATCAGGATACAATTTATGTGTTTAAATTTTTAATCATTTAATTCTGGCCACCTGATAAAATTAATCCTATTTGTCCGATCAAATTTCAAAACAACTCCATCCACTCGACTCTTATATTGGAATGGTAGACGCTACAATTTCATTCTCTAAAGGCCATTTCACTGATGTGGCACTTAGATGAGTGATCCATATAAATTGTTCCAAATCAAAAACATTTGAAACATATGTAGTTATTGAGGTACCATTATGTGGGCATTGTTTGAGGAAAGTGACACCGCATTTTTTTATGTCATATAATTGTAACCCACACTCAAAGGATTAAACAATTATGAGATCATTGGGAACACCAAAAAAATTATCGAAACTATATAAAATTAGGGACTATTTTGTAGTAAAATTTAGTGAAAGCCACATCTATATATTATAAATCACTCAATACTAAAAAGTTATTACTGATTATGTTTGAGGGATATCTGATTATCTAGATAGAAAAAGGGTACTGTGAAGACTTTGTTTCTTGAAGAGGAGTTCCAAGTGATTCATTATTATGAAAATGTAGGAATATATGACATAAATATTTAGTAATATACATCCACTATGTAATAGAATCAAATTGTGATTTTTTCTTCCAAGAAATACTAGTTGGAACTATGAAGAACCAACAAAATTAATATTTAGAAATAATAAAATTAAAAATTTAGAACCAATTTGAGATTATGTAAAGGGTTCATATAGTTAAATAATGATTTTAATCCTTAAAAATGTAGTCTAATACTCTATGTTAATATATAAAATTGATGATAATATAACCAGATTCACATTTCTAGATGTATGTGATCGCACAAACAAGAAAGAGAATAGAGGCAAGTTCTCATGATCATGAAAATGGGAAATATATTTTAAATCAAATATTAAATAGAATAACAAAATTGAGAAGTAATAAAAAATAATGAAAATGAATTGGGGCAACAAAAATTATTGATTCACTATGAATTATTAAATTCATCAATTATATATGATGAACATTTAAATAAAAATAAATAGAGTTGTGAATGATTATTCATGAATAATAAAATACTTGAATAAATTCTGTAAATATATTTCACACATTTAATTGAGGCAAGGATTTCATAAAATATTAGATATAATATCCATCGGATTATTTTTTTTAAGAACAAACTGGTCATATATATTATCAGATTATTTAGTAAAGAAGATAAACTTCATTAATGGTTGTTTATGGTACCTTATGTTTTACACTAGCATGTCAAATCTTACAATCATCTAAGGGAAGATAAAATGATTATCCTACTTTGTGTTAATCACATAGAAGTACAATAAAATATGATAGTATATAAATATCATCTTCTGTGATTCAATAGAGTCTAGGATACTATGGAATCAGTTATTATTTTGAAATAATGTACAAAGATCCTCTAATATGGACTCAATATTGTTACTCCAGTGTGAACTCTGGTAACACTATTTGTAATAACATAAATATCCTCTTCTATGTAATTAATAGTTAATATATTGTGTGACTATGTATCAGTCATTGTTATTTATAATAATATTATAGTTGATAATTTACGTATGTATTTAAGGGAGACCAAAGATATAAAAGAATATAGATGGTGTTGAGAAGATACTATCGCAGTGTTTTGGTTTGTACAATTCATTATAAAGGGTGGAAAAAATGGGTAGGAACTCGTAGCCTTTTATTAGTTGAGAAAATTAAATTGTTGTATAAAATTCAATATTTCTCAATATTGTTACTCTATTATTTAAAAAATGCTCCAAAAATGTCTAATAATGGTTTTTGAAAGAGATAATGATGATAATCCCTCCTCCATTAAATATTATACATGTTGTACAAATGACCTTGCCTCTTGCACAAGGTTTCAATTATTTTTATCACAGTTTTATCTTACCACAGTAACTCCACTTTCACACATGGAAAATATTTTTAATCTCCATACATTGAATTAAAATTATTTATCTAATTTAATTTTCATTATATTATTTATTTAACTAATTTTATACATGAAAATTCCACATTTTATAGAAATTAATTTTAGTATTAATTGACATAAGGAAAAAACCCCCATTTGTATAAAAGTGATTAAATTTGATTAAAAATATTTATGTTTATTATTAAAATTTCAATTTTATTTATTCTTTTGAAATTAATATATTTAATTTTATTCAAATTATATTTAATTTACATTAAGATATTCCAATAAACATGTTTCACCATGTGAACATAATATTAAATAAAAACATACAAAAACATTTCATTAAAAAATTACCTTAAATTTCAAAAATGTATATTGGGGCTTTGGTTTTTGAAATAGTAAATTAAAATAATTAGTTTAACATTATATCATAAATTTTTATGGTAAAATTGGTTTCAAAAACCTTCATAGAATATTGTTATAAAATTTTAGCACAATGACTATTTTTCATTATTCACCTACAAATTAATTATTTCATAAAATTACCCAAAATTCAACATAAGATAACACATTAATTATATATAAAAAATGAATTTAATTTTTTAATTTAAATTTATAAATATTTATACTTGGACTTTAAAATAAAATAATAAATCTATGAGGGACTATTATTATAGGGAATAACTTTTTTAACTACAAGTTGTTTTTATTTTAATTTCTATAAAACATTTATTAATCAAGGATTAATCCACAATTAATAAATTAATATAATATATTATTAATATAATAATTATAGACATAGTTTTAATTAATAAAAATAATAATGCATAAAAATTTAGATTTTCAGCACAATAATGAATAAACACAGTTTTTAAAAAATAAATTATATATGTATAATATATGTATATGTTAATTTATTCTATAATTTTGTTGATTCAATTCATAAATAAAAATTTAAAATCTATGTCATAAATTTATAAATGTGTTACATTTATTTAAAATTTTGTGTTTCTTTGACAGAAAACATTGAAGATAATGTGAATTAAATAGTTCCCAAAGCTAGAGTCATTATATGATGAATGACTAAAAAACTTTTTTACTAAAATTTGAATAAAATAATGTGATATAGTAAATAATAATTAAAATATCAAAATATATCATGGAATATTTTTAAAAATATAATTTATTAATTTATGACATGTAATAATGAATGAATTCTAATATGTTGTGATGTATGGTTGAACTGTTAAAAAAATAGTTTCAATGTAGTTAGTGGATGAAAATAATTCATAAAACACAAATCATTATAAATTAATAGAAAAAGGCATTTTAATAATTTAATTCAATATTGAATAGATTTCACATTATTCTAATGTATGATATACTCATAATGATGAAATGTGTGTCTTAATATATTAAAACATCATAAAAAAATATGTGTCAAACTGTTAAACCTAAGAAAAAATATCATATTGTTTTAAATATTAGTACAATGATAACTAATTAAATAGTGACATGAACAAGTTATCATTATTCCAAACTAATGTATGATGTGGTTGGAATGAATCAAAAAAAGTTTAAAATTTTAACTTAATTTAAATAATTGATATAGTAAAAACCAAGGAAAAGAACTAAAACCTTAATGAAAACATATATAAAATGTTAATAAACAATTTAAGATATTTTATATAATTTTTTTTAAAAGTATCTTTGTTTTTTATAAAATGACAAAATATGAAGTTTTTGAAAAAAAATTAGTTAAAATAATAATATTGTTAAAAACAAGAGGTCAACATAAAATTATTTTAAAATTAAAAAAATGTTATTGTTAGTTAATTTATATAAAAAAATAAATAGAATATTGTTTATTATAATTCTTGTGAGACCATAATGAGAAAATTATTTTTTATATTTAAATGTCTTTATTCACTGATCCAAAATAGTCAGAATGAAGAAAATGATCACAAATTAACATGAAATATTTGAAAATTGTTCATTGATTAATTTACTACATGTAGTAATTAATAGAATATAAATAACATTTATTTTTAATATTGAATGACTGAAAATTAATTATATA
Organism: Viscum album; assembly: GCA_963277665.1. Taxonomy (NCBI): domain Eukaryota; kingdom Viridiplantae; phylum Streptophyta; class Magnoliopsida; order Santalales; family Viscaceae; genus Viscum; species Viscum album. The sequence continues at coordinate 746,734,120 of OY728138.1, read as the reverse complement.
TTTAAATGTTATTAGAAACAAGTAATATGGTTAAAATACATTAAAAACCTTAGATTGTTCTGAAATCATAGAATAATGAATTTCAAGTAATTTATGAAAATTATGAATAAAAAAAATATTAATATAATTTGTGGTGGGGTTTTATTGATCATAAGTGAATTTTTATTGATTTATATTTCTTGAAAAGGGTGTGTTTAGTTTGGAATGATTGATAAATAAAAATAAAAAAAGAATCCTAAAAAGTGATATAGATAGGGCATGGTAAACAATGTTGTCTTTTCATGAAATCATAAGAAATATATCATTAATAAATTGATGAATAATACTAAATTCATATTAATCTTCCATTTTATGTTCTCTATATGATAGAATATGTGTTTTTTATATTTAATAAATATTTAAAAATAATTATTATAATTATTATAACATAAAAATATAATTAATTAAATAAAAATAAAACTATTATAAACAATCCTATTTCATAAATATTATATTGAATAATAATATTTTTATAACCAAAATAATAAAAACATCAAAATAATAATATTATTCTAAAAAGATCATTTGAAAAAAAATATATAAATGTTTTTATTATAATAAAAGAAATATTGCTATTTTCTATAAAATAATTCAAATTGTAAATAAAATAACAACGTCTATTTTTATAGCATGATAATATAATTCTTCCAAAATATTCACATGGATATAATATAGATCTTATATTAATTAAATAATTTAATGTATTTGAATTTTCAAATATGGAATTTATTTCAAAATGATAAATTAAGTGTCTTTATAAGAAATGGGATATAAAAAAATATGAAACATTTTTTAACCTTGGTGTTGAAGTATTTTTTTCGTGTAGAATAGGATTTCGGGTATTAAAATAATGAACGTAATTTGGTGGGAAATTCTAATTTTCTACTTCTTGGTCCGAAAAAATTTGTACATTAGTACATGTGAGTTTCGAACTATATTTACAAAAAATAATTAACCAAAAAAATAATCAAATTCTCAATTAGAATAATATAAATGATATATATTTTTTAAATTTGTCTTTTATTCCTTAAATGAATGGAATAAGTTAAGTAAATTGGATATTATTACAAAATAAATGGATATTAAATTAGATTTTCGAATGTATAATATTTTTTAATTTGGAAATTTATGTAGTTAAATATTTTTTTTGATATGGGTAAATGTGATACCATAAAATATTTAGGTATGAAATTTTCTAGTACATAATAAGTGATTATTTTATAAAAATGTGTAAAAATGATTAAGTAATTCCATATGAAACCAAAGTGATTGTAAATATTTAGTTAGTTATCCAACATCTGTAAAATCACGTTATATATTTTATTCAATATGAAAAATTGAGAGATATTCTAGTTAAAATATTTATTTTTATAAATAATTCTGTATTTTTATTTTTTTTTATAATAAAAAAATTCATTCATAACATTGCATATATTCAGTATTTCTAAAAATTGAATTATAAATCATCTATCTGAGAGTGAATCATGGAAACAGTTATGTAAGTTTCATATTTTAGTTTCTTTAGAACATTATATTGTCTTGTTATATCATTTTAAGAATGATTTTTATCCTTATAGTTCTTATTATATTAAATATTCATATTGAGCTATTTTCATAACTTAATAGAACCCACCTCCTTATATATTGGTAAATGATCAATATATATATTTATTTGGAGAAATTAATTTTGGGTCATCCAAAGAATAATGTATATTGTTATGTAAATCCATTGTTTTGTTAATAAAATATATTATATAGTTATATTATAAATACTGGTTACAACCAAGAGTCACTTTCATGTATTATTTCATTTAATTATTAATTAAATTCAAAATAAAAAAAATAAATTTGATCTTTTTTTAAAAAATCAAATGATTGTTAGATATTATAGTTTGTAAAAAGTGAGTAGCAAATGTAAATCATATCAATGTCTTGTATGGGGTTACTAATCTATCATTATCAATTGTTAAACTTAAGGTTTAGGTAAACATGCAGCTTAACCATATAGATTACTTTTGGTTTACCATTCTATAGTAAATGGTTGGTGAATGGTTTGGTAAATTGTACATACTATTTGAAGGGCTTAAAAATGTTTTTTATTAAAAAAATTACCTTACTCAATTTAACTCCTATTGACCTTATTCCATTCTCATGTTGGTATGTCTTATGAAAATGGATGCATAATAATCTTTCACACCACCTCCTAGTTTATCTTGGTCCACTATCTATGGTCTCTTCATCGTATCTAATAGTAATCACTTCATTTCTCTACCCTTTCATCTCATACCATCATTTGACTTCTATATTTTACTTTCTCAAACACTAATAGAAATTATAGTCACTAATTTATCTTCAATTTTTTTAATCTATAGATTTTGAATGTTTAGGTTTTATTGTGTCTTCCTCTCATCTTAATATGGTTTATTCAATAAACGTTAATTGATTTAATCTATTTGAGATAGTTATTTGGGAAAATAAAATTTATTTGATATATCAATTATTGTTTCAATATTATAATATTATATTCCAATAAGTTATAGCTAAGACTAGTATCCTTAAGGATGTTATCAAATTCAATTAAATGTTTGCTTGAATTTTTACATTGATTTCAAGGGTATTCAAGGGTTGATTTAATTATTATCTTCAAAAATAATTTACATTCCAATGATATGGTTTTTATAATGAGATTGAGGTTTTTTAATACCATTTATAACTAATGTAATGTTTTATACTTCCAAATGACATTAAAAGTGATTTCTTTTGAATTACCGGAAGTATTAAGGGTTTAATTGGGTTTTGTTTGGAGTTAAATCTTTATTAAACTGTCTCGGGGATTATTGTTATGTACTTGAAATACCTATATGATGACTTATGTTCAAATTATATAACAAAATTATTACTGATTTTTATATATTATATAAAATTTATTGTACATTTTGACTCAATGATTATCTTTTCTTCTTATATTAATTATTATTTCAAAATAGTGTGTTTTATTAAATGTGTATTTTAAAATGATTATTTCATGAATCAAAATGTTTTATGATAACAATACATCTCTTTGTAACATAATTTAATTGGTTTTCATGTCGTAGGAAATACCCATTGTTTTACACCCACTATATCATTCCTTATACGAGTTTATGTATTTTGTGAGATGAAATTATTTATTATTTGATTTTCAAATAATTTTAAATCTTTTTTTATTAAATGGTTTCATAGGTGACTCTTGGAATACTATTTTATGTGTCATATGGTTGTTATTATATTACTTTTGATATGTTTCCTCATCTCTATTTGATAGTTTAATGGGAACCCATTGGAATATATGTGGTTTATCGATATATTTTTTATATTCTAGAAATATTAATATTATATCAAGTATATTCTAGTGAAATAAAATCTATACCTATTTGGAGTCCTACCTTGTATGGCTAGAAAGAGTAAATTGGTGAATTTTTTTAATGAATTCATCTTAATGAAAATATATGGTTAAACCCACGAACATATATGATTATCTCACTATGCCAAATGTTTTTACAATGATGTGTATAATTTGATATAATTTTATTATTGTTGGGACATATTTTTTTGTTTTAGAAGTTCTTTTATTACTATATTTTTATTTTATTCCCATAATATAAATTATGATTTTACCTTTAGGATCAATGTCTCTTGTTTTTTTATTAATTTATTCTCACATTTTAATTTTTATATCATTTGATTATTTGCTTAGTATTCCTTTATTTATAAATTATTTAGATAAGTTTTAAGACCATATAATACATTTGGAATAAACTTATCTATTATGGTTAATTTTTATTATTAACAAGTTTTTATAGGAATTTCTTTTAAAAGTAATAAAATGGATAAAAATTTAGATAACTATTGATGAATTTTCATAAAATTCAGTAGTTTCCTTTCATAGTTTTTAAACATTTCATTTCATATAAATTCTTTATAACTCAAATGATATCATAAGACAAACTCTTTTAATTAAATTTTTTCATTTCACTGGTCATTTTAATCAAACTCTATTTCAATATAAAAATATATTCACAAATTTTATTTCCAATTAAATAATATAAAATGTTTATTAAAGGTATTTTTTAATATCTATATTGAAATCGTACTAGGAAAATTTGCATCAAAACAAACTTACACACCATGATATATATGGATCTCATTTAATCTTGAGATATAACTTTTATTATATCATATTGATGAAATGTTTCAATAAATGAGTGGGTAATATTTGCCGATGTGGAGGTGACATCAATTCACGTAGATATAATGATGAAATTATTCAATTTTTGTGGTCTATATTGGGTTGTTAAGGTGTGGTCTACTTTAGCACATCCTTTTTTATTCCCCCTATTTATGTAATCAACCAATATCAACTATTTAATGTTTTATGTTTCAATGGTATTTGGTATGTGTATACTGGTTATCACATATTGGATTCAAGATTTTAATTAAAACTATTTCTTTGATATGCATGTCAGTCTAATTTGTGGGTGCATTATACATGAATTTCAATGATAACCACATTCATTGTTATTGATGTTTTTAAGGATAAATCAATTCCTCTTAGATATGTTAGATATTATTGGTTCTTGTATTCCTCCAATGTAAATCATGAATTATTCTTGTGCATTATAACAAGATGACACAAATTATGTGGCAAGTCAATAAATAACATTTCACGAAAAAATTGTATCAAATCCCTCTTGATATTTTGGAATTTCTAGTATGCGGTAGATATAATTTTTGTTACATAATATTTATGTAATGATTATGCTTTAAATGATCTCCTTTTTTAGTTAACTTCAATATTCATGTGCAGTCATGTTATTAAGTTTGAATTTGACCATTTTTCTAATGTTTTTTGTATAAATTAATGTTATGAATGGTTTAAATTTTTATTAATTTTTATATTTTCAAATATTTTTTGTTTTATTGTATACATAAATGAATAAAAATAGATTAACAGTCGGTGAAATTTTTTGGAATATAACACAAATGGTTATGGACACCCTCCAGGGACCATATATTGTTAGGTTGTTGTCTTCCAAATTATTCATAGTCCTAAAAAATATCTCTCAAGTCAGTTAGAGTCCTATAATTTCTAAAATAAATACTATGTATCATATTCATCCAATAAAAGTTAAATTATTTTTTTATTTATTGTTTGATGTATATTAATAAAAAAATAATTCATGATTCCTGGAATGATACTTGGTTTTTGTTATATTGGATAATATTTATGGCGTGAAAGGTAATTTCAATAAAGAATTATGAAAAATAAAATGGGTCATATAATCAATTTAAAATGTTGAAATGTAATTTATTTTTTTAAACCACACTTCATGTATTTTAGTTTTAAAATGGGTTACTTTAGAATATAGGTGAGTTTTAAATTTACAATTTATTTCTAAAATGAAAATATGTAGTATTGAAAATAAATTAAGTTGTTTTAAACACTAAATATTTTTGAAATAAAAAACATCTTTTACTATAGTTCAGTGTATATGATCATTTTTCATTTCATTATAAAAGAATTAAACTAATTTCATTATATTTATTGTGTAAAAATGAGAAAATCCATTTCATGTGATACTATGTTTTGAGGTTCGCCTCTTTAGATGTTGTAATACTAGAATCTATATTTATTTTATTCATCCTATGATATATACGTGGTTATTGATTATTTATGGGTTTTATATGTCAACAATTTTTACTTGGGATAGTATTTCCCTCAGTATGGATTTAGTCCATCTAATTTAAAACTCCTCACATACACTAAATGAGGTGTGGAAGATTAATATTTCTTTACACCTAGAAAACATCGTGGATTTATAAGGTAAATATATGTCTATCTTTCAAGGGTTCTATGTTTGTAATAAGAAATACTGTGAACGGATAATATTGGATGAATCTTATATTCTATATGATCTCTCAAAGCCACATTAGAATAATTCATGGTAGGATTGTTTGAATAAAACAATCATCAATAGTTGGAAACAATTATTCCACTTCATCACTAATGTTATATATATTTGGAATTCATCAAGAATATGGTCATCCATTTCCCTTATCCAAAAAATATTGAAATTATAGATGGAAATGTAACATATGGGTCTCAGGAATGGTGTTCAAATAGTAGTAAGATAAAATGATCATTTCTTTATATTGGTTTCTTTATCATTGTAGTTATTTTTTTAATGAATTTATAAAATCCAGATGCTTTTTAAAGGTTATCTTCCAAAGCCTTAGATAAACACTATTTTAACTCAACGTGATTTATTTCAGAATTTTTTTTATAATTTTATAATTCTGGTATCATTGAAAACCAAGAAACATATTATATGTATCACCCTTATTATGTATGGTATGAGTAAGGATGTTCGGTATTATACAGTGAAAATGAACATTTATCTACAAAGAGAAGGTGGGATTGATGTAGGATATTACACTCATTATCTATCATTTTTTCCTAAAAATAATAAATCTATTTTATGTTTTTAGTATGAAAAATTAAAATATTGGGGTCCAAATGGACCACTTATACATAGTGGAGAGTGAAATGGTGGATCTGTTGTTGTAATTTTTTTTAAAAATTTCATATTTTTCATCTAACTAAACAAATGTTGTATTTTATCCTATATCATGTGTTAGGATATAAATTGATCTATTTGTATTTAACCCTTCATTACACCTATTTGAAATTTGAATAATGAATATAAAAATACAAAAGGAATTTTTAAAAGGCTCAACCCTAATTTTGGTACCCAACTAACTATCCCGACAACTCCCCTTGAGTGATAGATTATTCATTACAACTGAAACTCTAATTAAAACGGGTGTCTAGTGACCATCCTAAAACATCATCCACCATATTATCAATGCGGGGAAATAAAATTTTTTGATGACATTAATCAATTGTTTTATAAAATAGGAGTATTATTTATTCTTCTTTATATAGTCTTCAATTCCCACTTATTCTCGACTTCCTTCCACCTTCAAATTTAGATCTCATCAAAGGACTGAGGGACTGTTCAATAATAATACAAGACCTATTTCCCCAACCATGGGTGACGTTTATCGCTATAATTTCATCAAAATAAACCCATATAACATCATATCTAAAACTTCACATAACATCTAATTTTTCATAGAATATATTTTTTCATACTTAAAACCAATATGATTATTTTTTCAACGAATTTGATGATATATTGATCATGGCCCACAAGTTTCACAATCGAGAGGCACTCTCTTATTCTATGTCTTGTCTTCCTCAAAACCATATGTGTTGAACTTTATCAAAATAGTTTTTCCTATTTTTATATGATATAGTATGTGAACTAATTATTATTCTAATCCTTATTCATATATATCTATTATATTGGGTAACACTTGTTTTTCACACATAGTAGTAAAAAAATCTTTATTTTTCTCTTTTATCTTCTTTGAAATTATCTTTTAGGCATGTGCATTTTCCAAAAACAAAATGAAATTTTATTTTCTCGAAGCCATAAATCACATATTTAATGGTCAAAAAATATAATATCCCAAAATAAAATTAATAAAATACCAATTTCTGGTTCCTATTAATTTTCATGCACTAAAATTTATACTCATATATTATTCCAAGAATACCCTCATTATCCTCTCTTAGTTTTTGAAATATAGTCAAATAAAATATTTAATAAATCCTTCCTAATATTAGATTAATCTACTTCTTATGTTAAAAACATCACCATTAAATTCTTATATCATTATCAATAGCTCTATATAAATGTAAATCACCACATATGTTTGGTGGAACATATTTTGAAGCAAGATACTTTCCATAAAAATAGTAAAACCATAAATATAAAATATACACATAACAAAATCATCACAACATTATAAGACTCACCTAAAGGATTTATTCTTGAGAAAATTCAAATACATCCATATTAGTTTCTCTTGAACAATCAAGAATCCACATATCAATATTATTTATGGAATTTAAAATATAATTGTTCATGAATGGTTCTTCTCAACTTATTTTATAAATGAAATGTAAAACACATCATGAAAATGAATGATTCAATGTTATGTCATCAATATTTTATTGAAAACATGATAAATTAAATAATTTACTCATGATATATTATAAGTGGAAATCCTCCATCAATATTCATCCCAACAAGATCACATCATGGCTGGAATACGCTCTAAGAGGTTGTGAAATCAAAATCATATCAAAAAAATCATAAAATTTACATTTTCATAGAAATAATGAATTTTTTAAACTTCCTTTTTCAATATTAATTGATCTTCCACTTAATTTTTTTATTCTCAAGGTTGGATCACACATAAATATATTTGGTTGTTATTTCCATACCCTGATCATAAAACTCATTCATTATCTAAAATATCACTTCTTACAAAATATAAATATTCTACAAAGCTCATTTTTTATTCGATATATTTTTAAAATTTCTCTATAAACTATCATACATAAAAATAATATTTATGCATGCTTTCAAAATATTATATAGTCTTATAAATATCATATACATCAATACATCATTCTTCACTTAAATAAATTTCCATAAGTGATCCACAAATATACAACAAGATCAGAATTAAAAATGTATGTCAAATTAAAATATCATATGAGACATAGATAATATCAAATTACCTTTGTAATTTACATATGATATTTTACTTCAAATATTTTCACCCACTCATCTGTCATATGTTACTGAGAAACTTCCTCTACTTATAAATTTTTCTTTTTTATTTCAATTGTATCATTGATAGATAAAATATCATATTAATGGTAAAATCAATAGAATAATATAAATATTGACTAGTTTATTTTTCAAAAATCAATAAATATCATATATGGTTCTCTAAAATATCATAAATACAACTTGTATAGGTGAATTATCATAGGTGTGGATCTTGTAGCAAAATTACCTTTTATATTTGAAATTAATCATCACTAAAAATTATACTAATAAAATCATCATAATTTCTAAGAAATAATTACTTGTATATAAATTATCATACTTGATATCAATGTAGGTTAATATAATTTTCCCACTTTTCTTATTCTAAAATGTAAAATCTAAACTATTTCAAACAAAAACATGACAACTTAATTTCATAGAACTTCTCAACCCACTATGAGTTATCATATTATATACTCAAATAATTTATTGAATTATTGAAATAATTCCAAACTCCTTCCAGAACATTTATAAGGCTTTTTAACATATAGAAAACTCAAATTAGAGTCTTTTAATAAATTTCTATTCCAGTTAAAGTCTATGAATTCCCAAATCAATCTTGATCCATATTTCTAAAAAATAGTATTTGTCTAGGAATTTTTAGTACAAATCATGGCATCTAATAAGAATTGTACTTATCTTGTGGGTCACTCAACATTTGATGTGACTGTTGTAGACAAGAATTCTAAACCTTCAATAAATTCATTTAATTTAAAGAACTATACTTATAATTTAAAAATTTTCATACAAATCATTAAATTTTTCCATCCATGTATTCACTAATAAATAACTACAAAATCCCTTTTAATGTATTTGTGGGAAGAACCGTCACTTACATTGGGTGTATACTAAATGTTTTCACCCATGACATTACCTTTTTATTAATTACATTGAAAATAATTAACAGAAATTGGAAATATACATAAAACATATCTCATTGCCACACAAATACCCACTTTTCATTTTTTCCAATTAAGAATAATCTTAATTGGTAAATGCAATTATTATCCACATAATTCGAAATAAATGAACAAGAGGACTCCAAACTCATTAAAAATAAATGATATGGTCAAATTATTCATCTCCCCGTTATTAAGAACATCGTACATACACTTATAGTTTATATGATGGGTATCTAATCTGAAATAAACTATTATAATTTTTATAAGACCATATTCAATAAATATTATTTATCCACATTTTATAGGGTTATCTTTTTTTATATCCATTATTGTAGCAGTCCCTAAAAAAATTTATATGCCATTTCAATTCAAAAAACTCTTATCTGTATGAATTCTATAAGAATCACTGCTTGAAAATTTTATTTAACTATTATATTTTTAGAATAGTACTCTATAATTTAATTTTTACTTAGAATAGTATTTCCCTTAACAACATCTCATCCGAAATTATCAAACTAGGATTCATGTATCACTAAGAGTGGGAGGGATGGATCGGTTATATATTTTTATTTTATGTTTTTTTTCTTATGAAACAACCTTCACCTCCTATTAAATATTTTTCCCTCTTAAAAAATTAATCAGATTACCATAGGAACATAATAATTTACCGGGTTCACTACACAATAAGGGTAGCTAGTACTTAGTATGGTTATGAAATAATTCAATACCAAAAAATTCACTAAAAAACAATAATTTTGTATTGAATATAATGAGTACGATATTCCCTTACACTCATGTAGATCTATGTTCAATACAATAGTGAATTTTCTTCAAGTATCATGGAATGATATATTATAGTTTTCATAACAAATAAGTTACGATTCTTCTTGATCATCAATAAAAAAAATATGACCTTTTCAATCCATGTATTACATTCTTACCTAGAAGCTGGTAAGAACTTCGTAGACATTATAATGATACTCATTATAATTTCTTAGTACAATTCATATGTATGATTTTATTAATATATAAAAATAACTAAGTCTAAATACCACAAAAATATATCTAAACTTTTTCTTCCTAATTCTGGAAATCTCAATATAGTTTTACCAAACTATTTATCCATCCAAATATGGCAGCCAGCTAAATATGATTTTCCTCTACTTTTCTTTATAGAAATTTTTGTTAAGAAATCACAATCTATAATCCTTCTTCAATTTCTAGAAATACATATATTCCCTCTTCTCTTTCATGAGTGTTACAAGTCATAGAATACAAAATGTATTCTACTCATATTTATAGGTTTACAAGAATGGTTTAAGTGGGATTTTGAAATGATTTTCCCACTATACCAAATTTCATAAATCATAAATATTATATAAATCCCATATCAGAAATTAACTCATTCAATTCCACTTAAAATATGTATATTGATTTGACTTCTATAACTTTCTTGATTTTTAAATATTCTCTTGACTTCATCATTGTCAAATATTTAAAACAAATCATCAATAGAATTCTTATATGTCATTCCAATTCCCCATTATGATTATCCCTTATGAGGGTTATCTAATTTTCATGATCCATATGTAAATATTGACCTGTATACTTTATAACAAACATTAGTATGATGTTGACTCTTGATTCTGATTGCAGAATACGATTTCTTTATTATGATGAATTCATTTTCACTCTCATTTTCTTAAACAACATTAAAACAAATTAAAACTAATTTTATTGAATTATGTTTCTTGGGACCACCTAACTGGATATCGTCCCATTCAGATTTCTTCATTACGATGGAAGTATATGTTAAATAATATTTTCTTCATTATGTTTCATCACACTAAATGTAAGATTGAAAAAAAATTCATCTCATTATGATTCTAGAAACCAAATCTAATTCGGATTTCTTTATTATGATGAATTCATAAAATTCTTGAATATGTTTTTGTGTATCAATTTGTGACAAATATATGTCTTTTAAATTTTTTGCTCCGTACCAACTGATAAATAAAAGGCAAATGAGTTCTTCTAACAACATGAAAGAGTACTTCCTCCATTTGATAGAACCTTCAAAAATTAGTTAAACAAGAATATTATTATTTATCTTTTCTATTGTGGATATGATACCAATGAACTATCTAAAACCACTAAATTATTTCTTTAAAAAGAATATTATTGTAATAACTACATCTTTCAGGAATTTAAATAAACTGAATATCATATTTAGTATCTGTTGACATTAACAATGAATGTATTGTAACATTAAATTCTTCAAGTAGCCATCTCATTATTTTTAATAAAACAAAATTATGATTTTCCTGAATACTATTTACAGTACCTTTTCTCTACCATTATTTTACCAAGCATGATTCATACATTTTAAAACATTCTTATAATTTTTAGGGAACTTCAAAAAAAAATGTATCATAAAATTTCTATCATATCCATAATGAATCTTATTCTCTTTCTCATTACGATAAAGACTGAATTGTAAACCCATAGTGAGTCTGATGAGCCTTATCATCAGGAAAAATGTCTTTCAAATATTATAGAGTTTCTTAAAAAAGATATTATGATTTTCTAAATACTATTGTCAGTTAGTTTTTTACCAAAAGCAATGTGAGTTGATTTATCCTTTGTTGATAATTCATTAACAATAATATACAATACCATAATATGATAATATTCTTTATAATCATGTTACTTACAATATCCCCCTATATTTTTTGTTAACTATGTTTTATAAACAACTAAAAATTGTAAGCTCAATAAATTTATTACTTATAAATAATTATGATCCTTTATGAGCTAAATCATTGTAGTAAATAAAAATTGTTGAAAAAAATAATTCTTTCCAAAAGTAGGGACTCATGAAAAACACCTTCATCTCTATTCCCCAACGATCATCCTCATAATTATATCCTCAATTTTCTTCCTCAACTTTATGATTCACTAATCGTCCTCATCTGGCCTCAGCTTTTACAATTTCCTTGGGAAAAAATTGTTTTTTACAACAACTCCAACACACAATTTGAATATTTCACACACATACATGATAAAATACTAACATAACCAGAAATCCATTTTTGGGAATGAATCTATATGAATAGATTTATGAAAAAAATTTCCTCATTGAAAACACTCTCCAAACATAAGTTGGTAGAGGGAAAAAACCTACCTCAGTCTTGATGGGAAAGTGGTTGAACGACCATGTTCATCCCCAAATTTTACAATTGTTCCTTTGGTAAAGGGTTTGTGAATATATTAGAAACTCGATTCAATATAAAAACATACTACAACATTTATTCATTATTATTTATATACTCTTTAATGAAGTGGTACTTTATGTCAATATTTTTTGAATGTGAATGTTGCACTTGATCCCTTATAAGGTTGATTTCACATTGATTTAAATCCTAATGGAAATGGTAAGGTAACTTCCAAAATGATGTCTTCAAATTTAGTTTTTATCCACATAAGTTGGGTAGCATCTGGAGTAGAAACAATAAACTCAGCCTCAATAGTACTAAGATTTTTGGAATTCTTTTTTCATTCCATCTAAAACTACTTTTCCCTAGATATAAAACACCACCAGATGTGAATCTTGGATATTTAACATTTACTTCCAAATCAATATCTATATACCTAAACAAGTCAATACATTCGAGTGGATTCTGAAATTTTTTTCCCATGATATATCTGAAAATTATTTTTCCTAAAAGTAAATGAAATTTTTTATGATAACTCTAAAATATTTCACATAAGGTAACAACATAAAAAATGTTGGATCATGAGTCAGTATAATATATAAAACCTTCAAACATTTTTAAAAAATCTATCTGATCTACGTATATACATTCTCTATCATTAGATGGATTGGTTCCCACTAAAATAATTATGAAAACTAGTTACAAATTTTCAATGGTGAGCTTATTTAGATGTTCTTTAACATAATTATGTTGAGAAAGATAAAATTGTGTCTTTTTCTTGTAAAATTTGTAACCCAATAAAGTATTTAATTTCATCTGAAATGTACATTCGAAAAAACATCTTCATTTCTTCAAAAATAATATCTGATGTTATTTCATCATTCCCAATAAAGATTATGTAATTAACATAAACACTATGATGTGGGAAACCACTAGACATTCCTTGATGTAAATATTGTGATCAACTATTCCCCTAATGAAACTCATCATCTTTATGCAAGTATCCAATAAATAATACAATAAATTCAAAGATAGTTTTATTCCATACAATGCTTTATTCAACATATATATGTCACGACCCGTCCTCGGGGCCCGTGTCGTGACTACCCCAAGCCCGCCTTCCATAGGCCAGGGGATGGCGACTAGCACCAAAGGCGAAAAATCCCGATAACTGGGAAGGCATTGCCTTTATAAAAGAAAACAAGCACCACAGAGTACAAGCGGAAGTAAAACACTAAGTACAAAAGAAAAGCTGAAAAGTAAATGGGCCAGAATACAAACCCAAAAGAATGTACGACTACAACCGAACAAAGTACAACAGCAAAAAGACAAACGGCTGGAAGAAGGAAACAGCTCCAGGGTCGTCCTCCTCGAACCCTACCTGAAGGGTAGGTACAGATAGCGCAGCTCCTGGTCGTCCACCATGGATCCTACCTGAAGGGTTGGTACATATAGCCTCCTCCACACTCTCGTCCGTCAACCTCCTCAGTGAGTTTTCACGTCGTGAAGTCCACCTCCGGGTACTGACTCGTCGTGCAGTCCACCTCCGGGTACCGTCCAGTCCTCGAACACTCAGCCTCCGTCAGCACTGCCTGTCGTCTGCAACCAACACAATGAGGTGCGGGCATAGACTGGGCAGGGGTGAGTATAACGATACTCAGTAGGGACCCTGAGACCCTCAAGGTCTCACTAAACCAACAGGGATAACCACAAAGAAAATCTCAACAAACAACCTCTACTTAGGTATTTTCCCATAAATATACCTAAGTTATCAAGTAACCCATCTCAATCATGAGGAAACACAAGGATTGTGAAATCAACGGATAACCACTACACAGGTATATGCCCATACATATACCTAAGTTATCAAATGACCCATCTCAATCATGAGGTAAAGACAAGGTCAAAATTCTCAGCTCAAACCAGGATTTTCATTATCGAAACTGTAACTGCTGAAGAGCTCCGTCTCTGGAGTGTACAGTGATCCTGTCACGACTCCGAGGTACTGCTCACTAACCTAAGACTGCTGAAGTACTCCTCCTGTCGAGTACCGTGGGTCAGCCACCCAGACACAGTAGTGCTTCCCGCCGAGGTATGTCACCCAAACACAGTAGTGCACACCCCCTAGTAGCCTGCTGAGGTACTCTCCGGACGAGTACCGCGGGTCTGCACTGTCACACAGGTAGTGCTCCGTCCGCCATGGGTCTGCACCTCAGAAAGTAGTGCTCCGTCCACTGGGCTAGTCGACTCACTCCAAGTCGAGTCGGTCAAGCAGTCGTCAGGTCTCATCCAGTTACACGGTCTCCGTACTCCGCACGCTTATCACTGGGAGGGTCCGCTCCACGAGCTACAGGTCGATACTCAAAGTATCTCAAAGTCCCACGAAGAAGTATCTCAAAGGACCGCCACGTCATAGGGGTCTCAATGCAACAGACGGCGCGTCAATCGGACACCCGGTCTGTGAGTTATTAGCCTTTTCGTCCCAGGGGCCCAGTTGGTTTCGTGAGCGAACCAAACCCGTCTATATCTCAACTATACCCCGAACTCTCATAGGGTATACTCATAGGGACCATTTCTCAACGAGTTCACCAACGCCGCTGACGGTTCGTCAAACGGACGTTCTGTTAGAATGATATCAGCTTTTCCGTTCCAGGGGCCCGGTTGGATTTTGGTGCGATCCAACCCGGCCACTATCCATCTGCATCCAATTATTGGGAGGAGGATGCCAAAAGTTTCGTATCGTCAACAGGAACTCAACGCAACAGACGACACATCAATCAGACGCCCGGTCTGAGAGTTATTGTCTTTTCCGTCTCACACCCACCCTGCGAAACTTCCCAGGAGGTCACCCGTCCTGATCCCTACTCTAGGCCAAGCACGTTTAACTATGGAGTTTTA
The DNA here is from genome assembly GCA_963277665.1 of Viscum album. Taxonomy (NCBI): domain Eukaryota; kingdom Viridiplantae; phylum Streptophyta; class Magnoliopsida; order Santalales; family Viscaceae; genus Viscum; species Viscum album. Next base: position 746,718,277 of record OY728138.1, on the reverse strand, counting down.
ACCACGTAGGCTCCCGAAAAGGAAGGTGTACCTTGAGTATAATATACCGAAACGACCGTCTCGAACCCAGGATCATGTTGCCGCTGACGACGAGTCATTTGGAGGCTCGTAGCCCAAGATAAGGGCATTTGACCAAAAGTGGTTCGAAACTGGGGGTCTGGGCCCAGGCTGACCCGGCCCGACGACCCGGCTCGGCTCGAAAAACCCGGCCCGGCCGGCGGCGCGGTTGCGCGGGCCGGTGCGGCGGCGCGGCGGCGCGGTCCAGCGCGGCGGCGCAGTCCGGCGCGGCGGCGCGGTCCGGGTGCCGCGTGAGCGCCGCGTGCGGGTGGGCAAAGCCCCCGCCTTTCCTCAGCTGGCGACGCGGCTACCTGTCGCGCCTTGAAAAGAAACGGCCTCCCTCACGTGGGGGCCCGCCTTCGAGAAAAACGGGGGCCGCCTGCCCCCCTTTGTGAAACCAGGCCCCCTCATAATGGGGGGTCATTATGGCTGGCCGGGGTAAATTATTTCCCCCGGTTTTCTCCCTTCCGGCCGGCCCGACCTGGCCGGCCGGTTCTTCCTCAACGGGACCGGCAAATGCCGGTCCCCCTTCCGGCTTCCGACACCGGCGGTCCGGCTGGCCGCCGGTCTTCTCATTCCTCCGCGGCCCGAAACCGGCCGCAGCCTTCGTTGTCCGGCGCGGTTCGACGGCACCGCGCCCCTTCCGCCGCGGCCCCGCTCCAGCCGCGGCGTCTTCGACTTCTTTCGTCGCGACGCGACGGCGTCGCGTTCTTGAAATCGTTCCACGGTGCGGCGCGACGGCGCCGCACATTTCCTTCCGCTTGAATCCGCGTGGTGCAATGGCACCACGCCTTCCCGAACCAAACCAAAAAGATTCTTCAAGAATAAAAAGGTGGAGGGTCGGCCGGGTTTGTGCGGTCCGAACTCCTCGCGTTAAATTGATAACAATCGGCCTTTAATGAACGATAAACTTTCACAATCTTTTAAATTAAATAAAAAGATTTGGAATCAAGGCCCGACAAAAATAAACCTTCAAGTTCGAAGGAGAGATCCACATAACTTTAAAAAGTTAAAACCCATACCTCGGTTTCAAGAACGAAGTTCTTCAATGACCCACGGGAGACAAGCGTCGCGGAGGTCGGGCGTCGTTCCGTCTAGGTTGGTGGGAGAAGAGCTCAGTGAAGTCGAGCCGAGACATCACCCTCAGTATACTTCGAAGGCGGCGATGCTTCCCTTCCATACTCCGGTTGAAGATGGTCGGAGGCGTTGCTTCACGTTCTTCGGAAACGTGGAACGTTCTTCCTCGAGAGGTTGGTGATCTACCAAGAGTTCTTCTCCTCTCCTTAGTTCTCCCCACAAGGTTTATGCCAACCCCAAAAAGATGAATATAATCTCTCTTTTTAATGTTGTAAAAATGAATTCAAAATAATTCAAACACTCAAAATAATTAATTAAGTTGGTTTAATTAATTAGTTGCAAAGTGTTGGTAAGAATTTCAAAAGATTGAAATTCAAATAAACCATACTTAACTCACCTCATTAAATAATCAAGTTGTCAAATATTAAAGAATGTGAGTTAATGGGGAGTTGGAATGTGAGGGGTTAAGAGGGTTAGGGAGTTTAAGGAATTTGAAAAGGTGTGTGTGTGTGGGGGGGGGGGGTTCGTGTGGGCCCCACCCTTTCAAATATCCACACATGGGAAGTTGGATGGATGTGGGCCCACCACCAACTTCCCATGGGAGAAGTTAACCACTTAACATTGTTAAAATTTGATTTAACAATTTTATTCACTTTTTTAATTAAACCCCAAAAATTAACTTCTCCTCCCGCACAAACGCAACTACGGTAAAGGTTCTCTTAAGAGATTACCGGCGTTTCGAGTTCATCGGTGCAATCAGATTTCAATTCCGAGCACCGGTTCAAAAGATAGAAATTTCCGCTCGCTCGTTCCCTGAACGTACCCGAGCCATACTTCGGAAATTCATTCCGGGCACAGCGGGCCTCGGAATCAGGCGCCGTCAGAAACTGCGTTCTTGTAAAATTCCAAAGAAAATTAAGAAAATATTTTCCTTGAAATTTCAGGGTCTTTACATTACTCCCACCTCAGGGCTTTACGTCCCCGTAAAGCTTCAACACAAACTAGGGTCACAAAAGCGGTACAGAGCACGCATCTGAGCCTTCCGCTCCCATGTGCTTACCTGGAGGTTCCGTACTTCCAAAGAAAGTGCACCCGAGGAATCGATAATCCTCGTAGGATCTGCTCCTGTAGATCCTCGATCCCCACTAGAACCTCCGTGAAAGACACCCCATCGCCATCGTCCAGCTCCTCATGGTCGATGATATGCGGAGGGTCGAGCACGTATCTCCTCAGTTGAGATACGTGGAAGTCATCGTGCACCTGGTGCCACTACGATGAATGGGTCAAGCGGTAAACCTCCCCGCCTACCCAGCTGAGGAACTAAGAAGGTCCGCTGAACCTCGGAGATAACTTGCCGCCATGGCCACTTCTCTGCAAACCTCGTCGAGGTGAGTCCCGTAAAAGGACGTGATCGTCATCCTCGAACTCCAGAGGTCTCCATTTTCTGTTAGTACTGGAACTCGAAACGACTTCCGCTACGAGGTTAAGGTTGACCGACTCAAGAGTGATCCATCGCACCCTCCTGTGAAGGAGTTTATCCCGTATTGCTCGGGGTGTTCTTTTTCGCCGACCAAGGAAAACCCATCCCGACGTTTGCCTAAAACCGTCAAATTGAGTATGAACAGTTATTGCTCATTCATACTCAAACTAACGTCGTAAGGCCTCAACGCTGTCACCAAGAGATTCCAACTGAAACTCTCGCCTCGAGGGTCTGACCACACCATCGGCGTAAGTGTGATTATTGAGTCTCCTCCCAAGGTATCTCCAGATGTGAGGGTCAAGTCCACGGCTTACTGGAAACTCTATGTCTGGAACAAGATTTGTGAAAGCGAGGAATGATTCATATCGACGTCTGTTACTACAGCAGCTAGTAGTGGACACAGACTGTCCCTTGAATCATTTCTAGAGCCATTGGGTCACACTCCTTGACAGCATGCATCTGCATTCTTCCACCGCCCTCCAGCTCCCTGAGCTTGGCGGGGATAACTAAGGCGGGTGGTTGTAGCATGATAAGATGTAAAGCACCTCATGCTGCTCTCCTAGCTCTGCCTCCACGTCTGCCGCTTCGCAGACTCATATCTATTTAAAGCTTCCTCTTCTTGAAACATTTAACATGCCCAAGTATCTAAGACTGGAACTAGTTCCCTGTTTCTTACTGCACTGTGCAGTCTTCATCCGCTCCTGGATGAACTGCACCTCCTTTAGTCTCACAAGAGATGCTATGATTTCTTCTTTGCCGATAAGCGAAACCTGGTCTCATCCCCTAGATGAACCACATTCGTTGCCTAATACAGTCAATCCGGACATGAATGATGCATTCATGCCATGGATGACGTCGTAAGGCCTCGACGTAACTACTAAGAGATCCAACTGTCACTCTCGCCTCCAAGGGTCGAGTCACACTGTCGGCACCAGTGTGAGGTCACTGGGTCCCCTCCAGTAGAAATATCGAAAGTGAGGGTCAAGTCAACATTTTAACCGGGACCACTCAGTATCAACCAAACAAAAGGACAGGAAAGCAAACAAAGATAAGTGACTTTTTATTATTGGAGCTCATTGTACAAAGACACGAATACAAAAGCAACATGGAACTAGAAGTACAAAGGACGTATCGACTAGTTCCTCTCCTGACCACCTGCTCTCGGAGCTCTACTGCCTTGTCCACTACTCGGCTGTTGCTCAAGCACTCGTCGCTGCTTCTGGCACGCCTAGCTCTGTTCCCACCCCGGGTGCCCCGCACCACCGGTCCTAAAACCCGAGATCATCCAACTGCTAGTCTGGTCCTCCTGGACCTCTGCATCATCTGTCTACTGCCCACAGATGACTCAGCTACTGATCAGAAAACACGCGGCAAAGGCAGAAGCTCCTGTACACGCTCGGGGTGTAGAGCTACTGGCACAAACTCCACCCTGAAGAAAGTCTCGAAGTCTTCCCATGCGAAGTTCATCCCATCGCAAAACTGAAACAAGTGGCTCCACCACCTGCCAGCTGCTTCCTGAAGGAGGCTGGTAGAAAAGATCACCATGAAGTCTGTCGGCGTCCCCAATAGCCTGAAGACTCTCACCACAACCTCCATCCAAACCCCAGCCACCTGCGGGTCCGTCTCTCCCCAGAACCTGGGTGGCCTCTGGCGCTGGAACTCGTGCAGCGCGCTCAAGCGTCGTGCATCTTCTACTGCTGGGGTTGGTGGCATCGGTGGCCCAATGGATAGTAGTACCACTGGTGCCTCCACTGCAAGAGGGCCCTGTACCGAAGCCTCGTCGCTCGACAGGCTATCAGCACGCACATCCCTCTGGGCTCTAGGTGGTCGTCCGTGAAAAGGCATCCTGAAAGAAACATCGTGACACGGTCAAATGTTTATACCTGGTGAGCTGACCTGGTTTGAGCTGTTTTAAGGGAAAACCTTTGAAAACACACACGCAATCAGTGTTTTCGTGCACAAAGTCGTAAATCAGTTGTCAGGGTCCTGGTGTATGGATACGTCGGCCGCCCGCACCAAAACTGGACTCCCTGAACTGAAATCCACACTCGGTACTCGTAAAACTATTGCTTCACATAAAGAAAAAGTCAGAGTCATAAGTTCTGGGGTAGAACCGAACTCCTCTGATACCAATTTGTCACGACCCGTCCTCGGGGCCCGTGTCGTGACTACCCCAAGTCCGCCTTCCATAGGCCAGGGGCTGGCGACTAGCACCAAAGGCGAAAAATCACGATAACTAGGAAGGCATTGCCTTTATAAAAGAAAACAAGCACCACAAAGTACAAGCGAAAGCAAAACACTAAGTACAAAATAAAAGCTGAAAAGTAAATGGGCCAGAATAAAAACCCAAAAGAAAGTACGACTACAACCGAACAAAGTGCAACAGCAAAAAGACAAACGGCTGGAAGAAGGAAGCAGCTCCAGGGTCGTCCTCCTCGGACCCTACCTGAAGGGTAGGTACAGATAGCACAGCTCCTGGTCGTCCACCATGGATCCTACCTGAAGGGTAGGTACATATAGCCTCCTCCACACTCTCGTCCGTCAACCTCCTCAGTGAGTTGTCACGTCGTGAAGTCCACCTCTGGGTACTAACTCGTCGTGTAGTCCACCTCCGGGTACCATCCAGTCCTCGAACACTCGGCCTCCGTCAGCACTACCCGTCGTCTGCAACCAACACAACGAGGTGCGGGCATAGCCCGGGCAGGGGTGAGTATAACGATACTCAGTAGGGACCCCGAGACCCTCAAGGTCTCACTAAACCAACAGGGATAACCACAAAGAAAATATCAACAAATAACCTCTACTTAGGTATATGCCCATAAATATACCTAAGTTATCAAGTAACCCATCTCAATCATGAGGAAACACAAGGATTGTGAAATCAACGGATAAACACTACACAGGTATATGCCCATACATATACCTAAATTATCAAGTGACCCATCTCAATCATGAGGTATTCACAATGTCAAAATTCTCAGCTCAAACCAGGATTTTCATTATCGAAACTGTAACTGCTGAAGAGCTCCATCTCTGGAGTGTACAGTGGTCCTGTCACGACTCCGAGGTACTGCTCACTAACCTAAGACAGCTGAAGTACTCCTCCTGTCGAGTACCGCGGGTCAGCCACCCAGACACAGTAGTGCTTCCCGCCGAGGTATGTCACCCAAACACAGTAGTGCACACCCCATAGTAGCCTGCTGAGGTACTCTCCAGAAGAGTACCGCGGGTCTGCACTGTCACACAGGTAGTGCTCCGTCCGCCATGGGTCTGCACCTCAGAAAGTAGTGCTCCGTCCACTGGGCTAGTCGACTCACTCCATGTCGAGTCGGTCAAGCAGTCGTCAGGTCTCAGCCAGTTACACGGTCTCCGTACTCCGCACGCTCGTCACTGGGAGGGTCTGCTCCACGAGCTACAGGTCGATACTCAAATTATCTCAAAGTCCCACAAAGAAGTATCTCAAAGGACCGCCACATCATAGGGGTCTCAACGCAACCGACGACGCGTCAATCGGACGCTCGGTGTGTGAGTTATTAGCCTTTTCGTCCTAGGGGCCCGGTTGGTTTCGTGAGCGAACCAAACCCGACTGTATCTCAACTGTACCCCGAACTCTCATAGGGTATACTCATAGGGACCATTTCTCAACGAGATCACCAACGCCGCTGACGGTTCGTCAAACTGACGTTCTGTCAGAAAGATATCAGCTTTTCCATTCCAGGGGCCCGGTTGGATTTCGGTGCGATCCAACCCGGCCACTATCCATCTGCATCCAATTCTTGGGTGGAGGATGGCAAAAGTTCCGTATCGTCAACAGGAACTCAATGCAACAGACGGCGCGTCAATCGGACGCCCGGTCTGAGAGTTAATGTCTTTTCCGTCTCACACCCACCCTGGGAAACTTCCCAGGAGGTCACCCATCCTGATCACTACTCTAGGCCAAGCACGCTTAACTATGGAGTTTTTAACCACGTAGGCTCCTGAAAAGGAAGGTGTACCTTGAGTATAGTATACCGAAACGACCATCTCGATCCAAGGATTGCGTTGCCGCTGACGGCGAGTCGTTTGGAGGCTCGTAGCCCAAGATACGGGCATTTGACCAAAAGTGGTTCGAAACTGAGGGTCTGGGCCCGGGCCGACCCCCCCCCCCCCCCTGGGTCGGCCGAACCGGGTCGACCCTCCCCGAGCGGCGACCCGGCCCGACGACCCGGCCCTGCTCGGAAAACCCGGCCCGGCCGGCGGCGCGGCTGCGTGGGCCGGTGCGTCGGCGCGGTCCGGCGCGGCGGCGCGGTCCGGCACGGCGGCGCAGTCCGGCGCGGCGACGCGGTCCAGGTGCCGGGTGAGCGCCGCGTGCGGGGGGGCAAAGCCCCCGCCTTTCCTCAGCTGGCGGCGCGGCAACCTGCCGCGCCTTGAAAAGAAACGGCACCCCTTACGTGGGGGCCTGCCTTCGAGAAAAACGGGGGCCGCCTGCCCCCCTTTGTGAAACCGGGCCCCCTCATAATGGGGGGCCATTATGGCTGGCCGGGGGAAATTATTTCCCCCAGTTTTCTCCCTTCCGGCTGGCCCGACCTGGCCGGCTGGTTCTTTCTCAACGGGACCGGCAAAGGCCGGTCCCTTTTCCGGCTTCCGACACCGGCGGCCCGGCTGGCCGCCGGTCTTCTCGTTCCGCCGCGGCCCAAAACCGGCCGCGGCCTTCGTTGTCCGGAGCGGTGCGACGGCACCACGCCCCTTCCGCCGTGGACCCGCTCCGGCCGCGGCGCCTTCGACTTCTTTCGTCGCGACGCGACGGCGTCACGTTCTTGAAATCTTTCCACGGCGCGGCGCGACGGCGCCGCGCATTTCCTTCCGCTTGAATTCGCGTAGTGCAACGGCACCACACCTTCCCGAACCAATCCACAAAGATTCAACACGAATAAAAAGGTGGAGGGTCGGCCGAGTTTGTGCGGTCCGAACTCCTCGCGTTAAATTGATAGCAATCGGCCTTTAATGAACGATAAACTTTCCCAATCTTTTAAATTAAATAAAAATATTTGGAATCAAGGCCCGACAAAAATAAACCTTCAAGTTCGAAGGAGAGATCCACATAACTTTAAAAAGTTAAAACCCCTACCTCGGTTTCAAGAACGAAGTTCTTCAATGACCCGCGGAAGACAAGCGTCGCGGAGGTCGGGCGTCGTTCCGTCTAGGTTGGTGGGAGAAGAGCTCGGTGAAGTCGAGCCGAGACGTCACCCTCTGTATACTTCGAAGGCGGCGATGCTTCCCTTCCATACTCCGGTTGAAGATGGTCGGAGGCGTTGCTTCACTTTCTTCGGAAACGTGGAACGTTCTTCCTCGAGAGGTTGGTGATCTACCAAGAGTTCTTCTCCTCTCCTTAGTTCTCCCCGCAAGGTTTATGCCAACTCCAAAAAGAAGAATATATTCTCTCTTTTTAATGTTGGCAAAATGAATTCAAAAGAATTCAAACACTCAAAATAATTAATTAAGTTGGTTTAATTAATTAATTGCAAAGTGTTGGCAAGAATTTCAAAAGATTGAAATTCAAATAAACCATACTTAACTCACCTCATTAAATAATCAAGTTGTCAAATATTAATGAATGTGAGTTAATGGGGAGTTGGAATGTGAGGGGTTAATAGGGTTAGGGAGTTTAAAGAATTTGAAAAGGTGTGGGGGGGGGGTTCGTGTGGGCCCCACCATTTCAAATATCCACACATGGGAAGTTGGATGGATGTGGGCCCACCACCAACTTCCCATGGGAGAAGTTAACCACTTAACATTGTTAAAATTTGATTTAACAATTTTATTCACCTTTTTAATTAAACCCCAAAAATTAACTTCTCCTCCCGCAAAAACGCAACTACGGTAAAGGTTCTCTTAAGCGATTACCGGCGTTTCGAGTTCATCGGTGCAATCAGATTTCAATTCCGAGCACCGTTTCAAAAGATAGAAATTTCCGCTCGCTCGTTCACTGAACGTACCCGAGCCATACTTCGGAAATTAATTTCGTGCACACCGGGCCTCGGAATCAGGCGCCGTCAGAAACTGCGTTCTTGTAAAATTCCAAAGAAAATTCAGAAAATATTTTCCTTGAAATTTCAGGGTATTTACAATATACATAACTTTCATCATTACCAACAATAAATCCACAAGGTTGTTCATTGTAAACATCATAACCATGTTCACTATTCAATAATGCGGGCATCACATCCATTTGAATGACTTCATATCATTAATGTGAATTAATAAAAAGAATGATTAAAATTGTTTTTTATCATTCCATCAAAGAAAAAATCTGATCGAAATTGGCACCATTAATTTTTGAGTAACGTTTTCACACTTATCATTATTATTTTATTATTAATTTAACTTTTTCATTATGTTTTTTTGAGAAAATTCAATTTATACCAATAAAATATTTCTTATCTAGATTTGGTACACGTTCCCAAGTATCTTTTTTTTCTATCTATTAAATTCCTTATTTATTATTGTAAACCCATTATAGATGCTTAAAATATCCCATCATTTATTTTGGCATGAAATTTGAATATAAATTTGTATGTGTAACAAATTTTTATGTTGTTTTTGTTTAAAACTTATGATGTCAACATCCAATAATGTTTTGAGCCGCCACTATCTTTCTCAAGATTTGATAAGTTATTTGATATTCATAATCATCACTTGAAATAATGTAGTCTGATTCTTCTTATTGACTATGATAAAAATTTTCTATTTAAAAAATTGTTAAAAACTATCCTTATCCTACTCGACATTATTATATTAATGAGTCTATTTATCCCCTTATGAATGTTTTATTACATTTAATTAAACAGAATCAACAATTATTTATTTTCCATTATTGAATCAAAAATATTCTCTTCCTTTTGATTCATATCCAAAAAATGTATCATCTTTAATAATCTTATAAAACATTCTATGGTTTTGGAATTTATTCATTATAATGCATGGACTCCCAAAAACACTTCGTTGTTTGAAACATGCTTTTATTCTATAAAAAATTTAATATAAAGTCATATCTAAAGATGTATTGTAGAATCATTGGTTTTCAATATACAAAATAGTACACATGGATTGCACTAAATAGTAATGAGACTGACCAGGTTGACGTAAAATAGTTCACAAAATTTAAACCATACCTCTATTCTTCCAGTCAGCAACTCCATTTTGTTGAGGTGTGTATGATGAATTAAACTCATTTAAAATTCCATGATTCTCAAGATAACATTTAAGTTATTCATTTTTACACAAATTGTCATTATCTTTTCTCACCTACTTCAAGGAATACTAAAATTCCTTATCAACATTCCTCCTCAAATGATTTAGCAATTTTCGAGAATCTGTCTTATTTTTCTTATAAATAACACAAGTTATGTGATTAAAATCATCATTAAAATTAATGATATACTTATATTCATAATTTGATTGTTTTATTATAAGCACATGTATATATATATCAGAATGTATAAGTTCTAGCGGTTGTTTCGAACAAAAATGATCTATCTTATGAATATAGTTTGTAATTTTTCCTTTCTAAAAAATATTGAAACACCAATATATTATTCATGACATATCATGAATTTCATGTAATGTTTATTCATTTGATAACTTGGGCATGTTTCACTGACATATGTTTCCATACCTTTTATACCACAACTAATTTTTTCTACCATACCCATTTAACAAGTGTTTTGAATTTCACGATTATCACAAAAGTTTCCTTTTGTAGTTTTCCTTCTTATAACTATCATTCCATCTTCCTCCATTTTTACAAAAGAAACCCTTTTTCTTGACGATAACATTGTTACCCGAATTACAATGTTGTGAAAAACTCAACATGTTGTGTTTCATCCAATCAACATATAGGGCTTTCGTGGATTTCATCTTTTCATTCCCAATGATGGATGTTCGAACACCTTTGATTGTCATAGATTCATCATAAAAAAATTTCACCATTCATTCATTGAATCTATTAACATTACTAATTTTTTTGTGTCATGACACTAGAGAGGAATACCCACTATAAATAATCCATGGTTGTTCTCTTTTTATCATACTAAAAGTTGTTTTAACAATTAGATCCTTGTTCTTTTTCACATATTACTTCTGAAAAATGTTGTGAATAATTTTTCTATTCCAGTAAAAAACAATACAACCCTTAGAAAGACTTCTAGTTTGTTCAGCTATTTTACAAAAACATTCCTATTGTTGAAAAAAAATTCAACTTTAAAACAAACCTTCTGATATTTCTTCAAAATAACCTGCTCAGAATTTTTCTTTTTAGTTGATTGAAACCCTATAAAACCATTTCTTCTATAACCTATGGAATAATATTAATATTTATGGTTAAACCAGCACATATTTTATTAATGTATGAATCCCCCACAACACTATAAATATAAATTGATTGAGTATTAACCATTAAAACATTCCCATAGACCAATGTTGTGAGAATGTTTCTCAACAACATTCTTAATAGAACATTACTGATTGAAATAAATTATATTTTCAATTGTAATATTATTTTTAATCTAAATTTTCTTTTTTATCTTATTGAAACTACAGGTCTTAATAATTTTTTACATATTTATAATGTTTTTAAAAAAATTAATACTCAGAGTTTTCAAAATATTATGATTTTTAAAAATTTTCAACACTTTCATGTATATAACATACCCATATTTCATCTTCTCAGGAACAATTTCATTAATTTTCACAACATTTTAAGGTAAGTATTGTTTATCCTTCTCTTGTTTATATTTTTAATGATTTTATTAAATTCAATAGTAGAATTATTAAAACATTTAACATTCTATTTAGCATTAGAATGTTTTTTTGAACAAGTTTCAATTATTTTTATTTTTATTTATATATATATTCAAGATGTTCATTATGATTCATTTGTTTCATTAGTGATTATTTCAAATCATCATCCTCTTCTAGTAGCTAAAATTTCTCATGAAGAAAACATACTTTATTTTTTATTGAGTAAATTTTAATTATCAGTATTCTTTTTTCTTCTCAAGCCTTCTAATATTTCTCGTATATTATTTAAACTCTTCTTTCAAATGACACTGATGTTGAGTATATTAGTTTGAGAAATATTACATCAAAAATCATCATTATTCGATGTTGCGATGAAAGTATTATCTTGATATTTCTCTGTAAATGTTTATTTTCATTACCCCTTACTATCTTATTGTTCTTATTCATTAGAAAAAAAATTCTCATTTTAGATTTGACGATATTTTTTATCTTCCCCTCTATGAAATTATTTATACTGATATCCTTGTTTCTTCCATGACCTTCATTTATTTCTCTATACATCATCATTATCCTCCTCTTTCTTTCATTGAAGAAAATTGGCCACAAAGCTCCCAACAACTCCACTGTCAAAAACATCAAGGAAAATAACTGTTTGTATTTACATATACCTATTATTACATTTTTTTAAAACAAGGATAAAAAATTACCAAGATATTCAAATTCCTCATTTTTATATTCAGCGTTTGAAACATAATCCTCGTCAATACTAATCTTGGACTTTCTTTACATTTCATCATTGAAAGACATTTCACATTAAACTTCTTTCTATTCATTAATTTTTACCTTTTCATTACATATGTAATGATAGTACTATGAAGATCATCTTGATATAGAGTTTCAGTATATTTATCATTTAGTGATGAAAAAGTATCATAAAAATTTTAGGAATTATTCACAATATCTTTTTAACAATTGTATATTCATATTACTTTTTACCAAGACATATTATAGTGATAAAAATATCATTAAACATGGTAAATATGTCTCAAACTTATTCATATTCACCCTTTATGACAAATTTATACCTGATCTTTTAAATGTTTAACTTTTCCATATTCAGTTATTTTTCTTCAAAAATAATTTCCAGCTTGTCTCAGATACCTTTGCTAGTGGAAACACCTTTCAAACTAAAAAAACTCACATTAATAATTTAATTAGGGTGAAGAATTTTTATCTCTTATATCATTGTTATGAATCTTTTTATAAATAGGTGTATGATGAACCTTATCATTAATAAGATAAATTCCATCTCTTGTTTCTTCAATAACATCGCACCCAAGTGAAATATGATATAGAATTTTTTTTTCTTTCCATATATGATAGTTATTAATTTCGATGATTGGAATACCTTTACTATTGAAGTAATTAAAAATATTCATATCAAGTTATTATAAAAAACACCATCCAGGAGTAAATTTGGTGTACCTTCAATCTGATACCAATTTAGATTACCCATCTAGGATTCAATTATCATTGAGAGGGAGGGGGACTCAGTGAAAATTTTTCTTTTGAGTTTATTTCTTAGAAAACAACCATCACCTCTAGTAAAATATTTATTTATCTATTGAAAAAATCAATCCCATACCTATATTAACACATGCATTTATATGGTTCACTACTAGACAAGACTATATTTTCCTTGGTAGAGTTATCAAATAATATAGTACCACACAGTACCATATATTCCCATCGTATTGTGTACAATACAAGGATTAGGTTATTCCTTACAAGCGTGTATCAATATGTCCAGTACAATAGTACATGTGCTTCAAGTAGAACAAAATAATTTCATACATTTTTTTGTGAACAACATGTTATGGTTCTTCTTGATCGACTATCACACATATAATAATTTAAAATTATTTTCCACCATCTTACCCATAATCTTATTTGAATTTCCTCGACATTGCAATAATACTCAGTCTAATTTCCAAATCTGATTCCCAAGTTTGATGTTATTAATACATAAAAACAACTCTATCTAAATACCATGAAAACAAATCTTTATATCTTATTCCTCAGTATAAAATTTTCAATACCATATGAATACAATTTTCCAAATATTGTTCTAATATTATGCTAACAACAATAATAAATCACAATCTATAAACCATTTCCACTTTCTAGAAATTCAGACCTTCTCTCTTGTCTTTTGAGAGTGATGCAAGTCACAGAATACATAATGAATTATTATGATATTTATAGGATTAAAATAATTTTTTATGTGGGATTCTAAAAATGTTTTCTCACATTACCAAACTTGCAAAATATACAATTTTCTAAAAATCATGGATACTTATTTTACTCAGCCAATTCCCATTGAAATCCATAGCATTCTATGACTCCTTTAATTTTCCTTAATTTTTGGATCATCTTTAACTTCAGATCCCTTCATTATTTCTAAAAATATTCAATCTGATTTTGATTTTCCCATTCTGATTTTATATTATAATGGTCATATTTATTTATTGACCAAAATCTGAATCTAGAACTAACGACTTATTAACAACCATCTTTTCTATTTTGATTCCTTATTCGGATTTCTATATATGATTTCTTCATTATGATAAAGGAATTTGGAAACTCTGGTTTTTTCGACCCAGATAAAAACAAATAAAAGATAATGATATTTCACCATTTTCAATATCACTATCCGAATAACTAACTTCCACATCCAATTTACTCATTATGATGGATGAATTTGTTCCATAATAGTTTTGTAAATATGTTTCTCTACACCAACTGCAATAAATAAAACAAATATCATCTCATTATGATTATTGGAACCAATTCCCATTCCAATTTCTTTATTATAATGAAGAAAACATATTCTTGAATACATTTCTCTATATCAATTTGCGATTAACATCTGTATTCCAAATACGATGCTCTATAAAAAATGATAAAAATGGAAAATAGATTCTTGGAACATCAAGTAAACCTCATTTCCCCCGTTCACAACATTTTTAAAAGGACTTTAAACAAGACTCATCATCATCTTCTAATCTTTTCTGATTTTTATACAATTGAAATATTCATAAAAACTAACTTATTTATTTCATGAACATATTCATGTTATATAGAGATCCTCCATTTTCATACATTCTCATTCCATTACATTTTCAGAATAACTAATACATTAACAAAATTGATTCAAAATGTCTATATTGTTTTAGTTCTATTAGATGCATGGAAAAATAATATTCCAATTTATTAAAAGAACATCAATGTTTCCCACAATGATACCCCCATTATTAATTCAATTTAAAGACCATTCATCATAACTCATTGGAAGGAAATATATAAAATGGGAGATCTTGAATACTTAGTAATGGTGAAAAAAATAAACTTGTAATCATACCATATACATAAGGGTATATTAACAAGATTGTATCATTAGAAAATCCTAAACTATATATCAATGATAAAAAATCAATCAAGGAATATATATTAGTATTTCATATGGAATATGTTATGGACATGAAATTAGACACTCACATATACTTATGGACATGAAACTAGGTCTACAAATATTTTCTTGATCATGGAATTAGGTTTGTGTATAATATTTTGATTATCTCATAATGTTCATGCTTAAATTTATGGACATGAAACTAGGTCCATGAATAACATTGTGAATATGTGATCGGGTTTTTGTATAAAATTATGAACACATAATAAGGTTCATTCATTACATTGTGAATATGTAATCCTGATCCCACAAAAACATATGTACATGCAACCAAGTCCATGAAAAACATTGTGATCATTTAATCCGGTTTAAAAATAACATTTATACTCAAGATTCATACATTTTAACATAATGAATTGGAGAGAGATTTAGGTCCCACAAATCACATTAAGAAATCATATGTATATGTGCCACTAAATATTAATCAATCGTTTCATTACCTATAAAATTAAATGGGTATCATATACAGGTAATCATATCACAACCTAGGGAAAAAGATACATGATTAATAATCATTTCATGAAAAGAATAAAATATATAAAGTTTAATGTTTCAATATAATATTACTCATTGAGGAGAAAAAAGTATCATAAACATCATGTCATCAAACCATAAACTATTCATAGAATTTGTACAATGGCATTAGTGAATCATTTCCCCATAAAGGCATGAGTAACACCTAAATATTTCCTTTTAATTGGGAAATAATTTCAAAATACCTTTTAGGAACATTTCTTAATTAACATATCTTTTATTTTTTATAAAAATGTTTTTAAAACATAAAAACATTAGAAAACAAATTTCATGATAATAAACATAAAAACATATAAGGAAACGATGAAACCAATTTCAAAACCATTCTCCTCAAAAAATTATAAAATATAATTCAAAAAATGATGATGAACATTTTTTTGAAAACATAAAAAAGAAGAATGAAAATATTTTTAAATACATAATACATAAAAATATATAAAAAAAGATTGAAAAAATTTTGAAAAACATTTTTAATTATAACATATATATTAATTTTGAAATTTTTATTATAACCTTTCTTTGAAAATACATTGAAAACATATAAATATAATGTTAAACTATTTTGAATCCATTTTATTTTAAAATTCATTGAAATCTAACAATTAGTGCTTCAAACCATTTAAAAACCCATTACTTTTAAAATATTTTTAATACATATAAATAAATGTTCAAAATGTTCAAAATACCATATTCCATAAAAACATATAAAATAGTTTGAAAAAATTTTCATTTCCGATTTCAGTGATAATACATTAAAAAAATGAATTTAATGAAAATTAGGAAAAATAAATAAATTTTTCATCTTGTATAGTAATCTTCAAAATGAATTTCTTCCATGATGGTTCATCAATATATACCAACCAAACATTTATTTTGCATCATAAAAAGGATAGAAATGTTCCTCAACAAGAAAAATACAAGCATATTATTTATTTAAAAAATAATTGCTTCAAAAATTAATACATGTGTATAATTTTTTTAACGATCATAGGCTATTATTATAATATTTTTGAAAAATTTTCTTCTTCAGAAAAAATGGCTTAATGTAGTAGAAATTTCTTATCCAATAAAGGGTAAATAGAGATTTCTTAAAAACAATTTCTCAACTATATTTAGTATCATAGAGTTGGAAAAATATTTTCAATATATGATTAAATCAAGAATAACCAGAGTAGATGAAATTATTTTAGTGTTCATGAGAGATGGATAAAAAGGATATATCAAATTAAGCCTATTTATAATCCATCTAATAATGAGATGAGATTGTTTCAATAAACTCTTACCATTTGGAATAATTAAACTATACACCACATAAAATTACATGATGCTTTAAATATCATGAAAGTTATGAGATTAAATATATAAAATTTAAAAGGATGTATATATACATATTGGAAAATATAGGTGCATAACATGTATTTTGCCTCAATAAAAGGAATGCTTAGAAAAAACAATTTACCATTTTTGTATCTTATAAAACATAAACCCCATGAAATAATGTTCAAAAAATGGATATGTAAATACCAATAATTATTTTATATAATAATCATATAATTCATTCATGAGAATTAAATACACCACAAAGAAGTAATTTATGTTAAATAAAGAATGTATATCAATGAAATATAAATTAAGATGAAATTCCCTTACCTTATGAATTGAAATTCCTCATACTTGTATAAAACTAAATTATAAAAAATATAATATAAATATACATATTTTTTTATCTAACTCTATTTCTAAATCTGATGCCATATATATATGACCCCAAGGATTTAAAAATAAATTTAATATTTAATTAATGAAATAATAATTAGATACAAAATATAACATTGATATAACCATGCAAATAAACATATATTTTCCACTTATGTGATTTGAATATCAAAAACCTTACTTACACGGTTGCGTTCCGGGTGAATTTTGTAGTCTGATTGAACAATCATAATTTTTTATGAATATTAACCCACAATTATGTATATTTTCATACCCTTATTAATTTAAAAAAACCTTATTAACATTAACCTCACCCATGAAAGTATAGATTAAATTTAGGCCCCTTATAAATGAAGTAGAATATTTTATAAATTATTAATTATGTATTCATATTTTTGTTAGTGATAAATATTTAAATACAATTTTATTGTAATAGACTAAATCATTTTCATAAAATGGGTTCAAAAATTAATATTATTTTCCATTAATTTTCGGATAATTTTATGAGACCACAACAAATTTCTGAATTTACTATAAAAGTATTTTTAAATTCAAAATCTGTATTTTACTTGTAAATAATGATTTCATATAAATATAAACATTCAAATATTTTTTAAAAATATCTTTTGATAAGATGGATTCCATTTTTGGATTCATTATGTCAAATAATGTTGAGGGTTATTTTGGGATATTATTCTAAAATATATAAATTTTGATGAATAGTAAAATTCGATAATAAATGATAAATGCTAAAGAAATAGTTTATTGAGTCGTAGGTGATGTAAGTATGATGGAGGAACACTTGGTTCGAACTGATTAGAACTTATTAAAATTTTTTACAAGTGAATCATGACTATTCATTACCTTATGCAAAAAATATTAAACTAATGATTAAACTAATGAGATACCCCTCTTCTTCTCCACAATAAATACCATCCCACCTTACCTCTTCTCGTCACTCCTATCAAGCCTTATGCGTTACCTAAATTCTTCACAAATTTCCTCCCATGATCCACCCCCACGTCCAACAACAATTTCCCTAAAATAAATAACTCTTTCTACCCACTAAAAAGGCTCTCAAGGAAGATTAAATCCAGAAATAAATTCCCTTTATCAATTAAATTACTTTATTTTAAAGTTACATTATTTTATTTTCTTTACCCATCTCACCTCACCGAACTATTATGAAAAATTACATGTATTTTAATATTTTTATGATTATATAATAAGTTATTATCATCTATCCTTTACAATTATTTTATGTTAGTAGTAAAAAACACCATTCAAGACGTCCTAATTTACCACATTCAAGGATGATGGGTTTTAAATTTCTATTACTATATTCTATAACTCCCTGACCCCAATCACCCAGATTCGGTGCATTATTACGTAACATTGGCATGATCACAAAGATCAAGTCTCGAAAGACCAATTAGTTTAGTATTCTTGAAACACTTGATACATTCATTAGTTTTACATACATCATAAAGTAAAACAAAACTACAACAACATATTGTCTTCATATCCCCTCATACTATCCCTTCAAGTCATTCATAAAATACTTCTTCACATCCTGGATAAATTAAAACATTGAAAGGGGTGAGCTCAGATGCACAGTTAGAAGAACAATATAGCGAAAACTTTCATAAATAAACATAAATATTTTAGGCAATGTATAACTAAAACAAAAGCCTTTTAAACTTGAACATCAACATAATATGGAAAAATAAAATGAAATAATGCAATTTACTTATTAACATGGATATTCTACTAGTCGAATAATCACCTGAAATATCAATAACCACTTATATAATGATGGAATGCATAATGCCAGACTATCATAACCACATATTTAAAGCCTTGTGCGAAGACTACAAATAAGATTTTGTCATGGCATTCTACCAAGACACTAGTTTGTCTCATTATTCCTACCAATGCATCGAGGAGCTATAGGGGGCTCCACCCGTCACTTATTAAGTCCAATGCATTTCTCATATGAATAGGTTTAAACATATCATAAACCATACCATAATCGTATCACATAAAACATGCATAAAGGGAACATAACATTTCTACATTTCAATCAAAATATATCAATAAAATGCATTGATATAATAAAAAAATTATCAAAATCATTTTCAATACCAAAATAAAAGAAAATAAAATTTTGGTATTTATTTTTCATTTAAAAAATGGTATGGCTTGTAGAGGAAGCCGAAACTCAAATAATGGTCACAGCGGCGGAGAATTCGTTGTCACTGCATATGTAAGAGAAAACATTCCTTTTGTTATTTAGTAAAAACTCTTCATATAAAAAGATTCATTTTTAATAAAAGTAAATGTCAAATGGGTTTATAAACAGTATAAAATAAAGTTGTGTATAAAACAAAATATTCCTCAATGAAAGGAGATTGAGACGAAGTCCCTTACATCGTGTCTGACTTGACTCGATCGTTCTTTAACCTCCGGAATCATAAAGTAGAGTTAATTTCTACTTTCTTAAGAACCTTTTTCAAGTTCATTATTCCTTTAATATCACTTATTACCATGTTATGATCATTATGTAATTTTTATGTTAATAACTGTCATTTTTTCGATCTTCATTACTTGAGTCAAAAATAAAATTATTATAATTACAAGTTGTTCATGTGGTAAAATATCCATTATATCTAGAATTATATTCATGATGTAGATATCATATATATAATATATATCCTGTATATACATTCATTTATAATATTATTAACCTTTAGAGGTAAGAAATGAAATGCACCGTTCATGGAGACGGTATGCCGTACGTACGCATGAAAGATACTTTCTTTTATATTTCATATTTAATGGAATGAAATCATAATTATATAAAGGTATATTATACTTCCTGCATAACATCATATATAATATCATTTACTCCATCATTTATATGTCCCACATATGGCATTAACGAATCAAATCACTTTGAGGGGGCCATAGTCTGCACCTCCTAAAATGAAATTATCGCGTTTACCCATAATGGAAATCATAAAGGTATGCCATAAATAAAAAATACAGAAACATAATGAAAACTTAAACATAATATATATCATATATAAATATATTTAAATCTTAATGGACACCATGAGGGGTGTTAAAATAAGATTGAACAATCATCGTTTCGTGAGGCAGAAATTTTCCACCCACAGAAACAGTATGCTCTTTAACCATTAGATGAAGGTGTGTGTGTAAGTGTAAATAAAATCCTTCTCATAAAAACATACTAGTATATTAATGATAGTGGTTTTTTTACAAAATAAAGGAATAAAAAGAGTTTAAAGGGTTGGAGAAGAAAAATAAAACAAAACAACATAAGAAAAGACATTACCATAAAATTGGGTAACTCTTTTTGATTTGAGAAAAAGGCTTACTTTGGAAGACTTCTGTCCAAAGTGAGGCTTCTAGGAGTAATATAGGGAAGTTTAGAGAGTATTTGGGTAGAGGTTGGCCGATCCAAATGTCGTTGATGGTGTGAATATGGTGGTATATGTTGGGGGATTTTATAAGAGGAGATGAGGGGCACTCTTGGAAAGTCAAGAAATGTTACTTTATTATATAATGAGTTTATGATTTTAAAGGTCAAAAAATTATATATTTATAGGATAAGGTGATAAGGGTTCTAAATATACTCATCCAATAGGTTTTTTAAAAGTTTATGTCTTATATTTTACATTATATTTTCCTTTTATTTAAATCGTTAATTAATGAGGTAATCGCTGCAACATCATTGTGTCATAAAAAATTTAATTTATTTAATGTCTATAAATTATAAAAAAAATATAATGATGTAGGAAATAATTTTACTTTTCCAATTTATATTTATAGTCGAAAAGTTAACTTATATAACCCCATGTAATAATTTTTTTAGTAAAACAACATATGTTTGTGACATTTTTATTTTTAATTTAAATAAAAAGTTATTAATGTCATTTTTTTACCCAAGTGGCCCCATGGGGTCCCCATGTTTACCCATGGATTTACATGGTCGGCCATGACTAATCCAATATGTTTAGGACAAGTGTAAACATAATTTCATATTATTATAACATTATCTTTACCTTAAATTACTCGAATTGCCTTTAAGCGTGATTATTAAAACTTAAAAGTAACTATTCACCAAAAATTATTTGCATCCTATTGAACCATATTTTACTTATTAATGACAACCATGTATGTCATATTTTTGAAATCCTATTTACAGAATTGGTAATGTTACATTTAAATGAAAAATTAGTTTTTTAACTACCACTTAGTGGTTTCACTATTCATCAAAAATTGATGTTTTTCAGAAAAATACCAAAAATTCACCCTAAGATATATTTAATATTCCTAATTCAAAAATGATGTCTATTTTTCAAAATTTAAAACATATAGGATGAATTAATTAATTTAATAATTAATTCCCACTGTCACAACAAATAGCGTGTTTTTAAGAAACAATATATATCAAAAGATTGACAGTTGTTTATTTCCAATTTCAAAGTGAAATCAATTATAATGACCACCATTGGATAAAATGGTAATAATATATTCAAATTATAATATAAAACCACACAATAGTATAATTTATCACTATAAATTATTTTAATTAATAAATTTGTTTTTAAGTATTTTTTAACTAATCATCGAAAATAGGAAGTTCTCAGAAAAATACCAAAATTTTAACATAGGCTAATTTCGATATTCCGAATCCAAAAATGAAGTCCATTTTGAAATATAAAATTTATATAATTTCAAAACGTAGGTATTACTATTCATTACAGCTGCATTGATTGTTGCGGTGTGTTAGAACTTGAGGTTGCGTACAACACACACAGCTCTATTATTCAAAGAGAAGCATACCATGGAATCTTGGGGTGTTACATTCTCCCCTCCTTCAATAAATTTCTTCCATTAAATTTAAGAATTTTCTTCAAAAATAAAAGGTTGAAAATAGAAAATAACTTTGTGGAAAACCTACATTGGAAATAAGGTTAATAAAATTTAGCCTTAATAAGAGGGAAAGGGAAATGAAAAAGTCACCACCAAATTATGATCTCGATTAGAAGAACATTGGTGGAAATGAGAGACATATAATTAGAGGAAAAACGTAAATATTTGTAGGGAGTGATTGAGGCCATCAATCACAAACAAGTGTAAAATTGAGGGCCTCAAAGCCTTCAATCTATGTTGATTTAAAATATCATCACTTCAACTAGACATAAGGTATTATAATAACACATTATTTGTTTTAATATACATTTCCTAAAGGTTAAAAATTAATTTATTCATAGATTAAGAGATAAGTATATATATATTTATTCTTGACAAGTATAGTTTCAACCTTATACTAATTTTAACCACAAACTTATCTTTCACTCAAAAATATAATAGAACTCAAAAATATTATATTAATCCTAATAGTACAAGGTTAAAAATATTAACACATACCATTTAGATTAGGAAAACTATTTTTGACATAACGGGGGTCTTTCTGTAGGTTTGTGGTAGGTAATAAAGGCATGTCTCATTACTGTTGTGTGTTCAATTCCTACAGCTTTGTCTTACGCATCGGGTTATCCCCCGATCTGATGGTTGTACTTTTCCTAAAACTACAGTATTATAATATTCCAAAAATAATATTCTGAAATGTTTTAACCTTATACAATACTATCCAAAGTTATACTTAATCCATTCCAACCTTTATAGTTATCAAAAATGCCTCTCTCGAAACTCACACACCATATTTTATTAGGAAGGTAAAAACAATGAAGATCCTTTTTTCCATGTAATAACATGTGAATACCTTCATCATGTAATCTTGTAAAACACTGCAACATCCTGAATTACCATAAATCATTATTGATTATATTAATTATCCCTTATTCCTTATAGAATAATAGATATACTCCTATCTAAAAATGTATACAAATCATTAATCAGCTTTAAGAAAGTTAAGAATATCCAATATAATTTATCCAAATCAATCATGTATTATTCCAAAATCACTCTCTCAATATCAGAACCATATTGTGGTTTGTCTTTCTCTCAACCATATATTTTCCAAATATTTAACCTGCTATTGAGTCACTTTTCTTTGTTCCACACAATCTCAAGTCCTTAATGAAATTGTACTACAGTACAATCCTTATTTACTCCATAATTATTATAACCAGTACATCATTGATACAACACTCAAATGACATAATTCTTTAATAATAACATAAGAACTCTAATCATTCCTCCTCATCTGTGGTAGTATCATAACTTTATTATTATCCAATAGAATCATTTGGGGCATAATCTTATGATTTGGACATTGGTTTGCGTAGTGTCCCCACTCCTTGAAGATGAAGCATTGTACATTAGAAAAAATTTTCTTACCCTTGAAGTCGCGCACTTGGTGTCCATTTTCTCCACACTTATAACAAACTCCCATTCCCTTCAAGCAAGTTCCATGGTGTTTCTTCCCATAGTTATCACATATTGTAAAATTCTTCTTTTCCCTCTTCCCTTTATCTATCTTTCTATCTTCCGTCCTTTTCATCTCTTTCTTCCCTTCAAAGACATAATATTCAAAGAATTCTTTACTTATCTTATTAACACATGATACTATTTCTTAATTTGTTCAGAATAAATTAGAGATTATTTCCCTTCTAAATGTTGGCTTAATACTATGAAATATATGTCCTTCCTACTCTTTAGATCATACATATTACTAGAGTTCACAGTCCTTCTACTAGGAGCCATTTCTATACAATGGCATATGCTAGGTTAGTTTATGGATTGCAATGAATTATTCAAAACATGTAAAATACATAATGTAAAATGAATGGTTTATGGATATAATTCATAATCATCAAGATGTTTTATTTGATGATGTATATACTCATATAAAATTCATAATGGTTTGTAAAAATTAGAATTATCCTAAGCATATCCTCCAATAGTGTCGTAACCAAGAGTGCAGTAAGGCCCGTTTTTGGGAACCAGTTCCCATTCGAGTCTAGATCAAAGCATTGTTTTCGGGTTTTACCCTTAGGTACATCTATTCCAGAGCCTCCTCTACCCACTCGTATCCATATAAGGTTGTATTTATCAGAAAACTCACAAAATCTCTATAATACCAAAATTATAGGATGTTCTTCTATACTAATCCTCCAAGTCTATCTTAGATCTATATGCTATAATTAGAACTTATCTAAATATATCTTCCAAGGTTAGTAATAAACTGCCTCTGATACCAACTGTAATGCCTCGACCCCAGTCACCTAGAGTTGGTGCATTATTGGGTAACATTGGAATGATCACAAAGATCAAGTATCAAAAGACCGATTAGTATAGTATCCTTGAATCACTAGATACATTCATTAGTTTTACATTACATCATAAAGTAAAAAAAAACTACAACAAAATCTTGTCTACATATCCCCTCATACTATCCCTACAGGTCATTAATAAAATACTTCTTCACATCCTAGAAAAATTAAAACATAGAATGGGGTGATCTCAGATTCTCAGTAAGGATAACAATATAGAGGAATCTTTCATAAATAAACATAAACATTTAAGGCAATTTATAACTGAAACAAAAGGATTTTAAACTTGAACATTAGAATAATATGGAAAAATAAAAGAAAATAATTCCATTTACTAATTCACATTGATATTATATTAGTCGAATAATCACATGAAATATCAATAACCACTATCAAAATGATGGAATGCATAATGCCAGACTATCATAACCACATATTCAATGCCTTGTGCCAAGACTACAAATAAGATTTTTTCAATGCCTTGTGCCAAGACACTAGTTTGTATCATGTGATCTACCGATGCATCGAGGAGCTATAGTGGGATCCTCCCGTCACATATTATGTCCAATGCATTCCTCATATGAATAGGTTTAAACATATCATAAACCATAACATAATCATATCACATAAAACATGCATAAAGGAAACATAAAATTTCCAAATTTAAATCACAATATTTCAATACAATGCATTGAAATAATTAAAACATTATCAAATATATTTTAAATACCAAAATAAAAGAAAATTAAAACTTGGTATTTATTTTTTATTTAAAAAAATTATGGCTTGTAGCGGAATCTGAAACTCAAATAATGATCACGGTGGCGGAGAAGTCATTGCCGCTGCATACTTAAGAAAAAACATACCTTTTTTTATTTAGTAAAAACAATTCGTATAAAAAGATTCATTTTGAATAAAAGGAAATGTCAAAGGAGTTTATAAACCGTATAAAAGTAAGTTGTGTATAAAACAAAATATGCCTCAATGAAAGGAGATTGAGACGAAGTCCCTTACCTCGTGTCTGACTTGACACGATCGTTCTTTAACCTCTTCAATCATAAACTAGAGTTAATTTTTAATTGATTATGAACATTTTCCTATTAATTATTCCTTTTATATCACTTATTACCATGTTATTAACATTATCTAATTATTTAAGATAGTAACAGTCGTTTTTTCGATCTTTGGTAATTGAGTCAAAAATAAATTTCTTATAATAACAAGTTGTTGATGTGGTAAAATATCAAATATATCATGAATTATATTCATGATGTAGATATCATATATATAATATATATCCAGTATATTCATTTATTTATAATATTATATAACATTTAGAGATAAGAAATGAAATGCACTGTTCATGGAGAAGGTAAGCCGTACGTACGCATGAACAATACTTTCATTTTTATTTCTTATTTAATAGAATAAAATCATAATTATATAAATGTATATCATAATTCCACCGTAATATCATATATAATATCATTTACTCCACCTTTATAAGTCCTACATATGGCATTAACGATTCAAAACACTTTGAGGGGGCGGTAGTCCGCACTTCCTGAAATTAAATTATCGCATTTACCCATAATGGAAATCATAATGGTATTCCATAAATGTAAAATACAGAAGCATAAGAAAAACATAAACATAATATATATCATATATAAATATAATGACATCTTAATGGCCACCATGATATGTGTTAAAAGAGGATTGAACAATCATCGTTTCTTGAGGGAGTAATTTTCCACCCAAAGAAACAGTATTTTCATTAACCATTAGACGAAGGTGTGTGTGTAATTGTAAATCATATCCTTATCATAAAAATATACTAGTATATTTAAGATATAGGTTTTGTTACAAAATATAGTAATAAAAAGAGTTTAAGTGGTTGGAGAAGTAAAATAAAACAAAAAAACAAAAGAGAAGACATTACCTTAAAATCGGGTAACTCTTTTTGATTTGAGACAAAGGATTCCTTAGGAAGACTTATGCCCAATGTGAGGATTCTAAGAGTAATATAGGGATGTCTAAAGATTATTTGGGAAGATTTTGGCTGAGCAAAATGAATTTTATGGTGTGAATAAGGTGGTAGAGTTGGGGGCCTTTTATAAGAGGAGAGGAGGGGCACTCTTGGAAAGTCAAGAAAAGATACTTTATTATATACTGAGTTTCAGATTTTAAAGGATACACAATTATATATTTCGAGGATAAGGTGATAAGGGTTCGAAATCGACTTATCCAATATGATTTTGACAAGTTTATGTCTCATATTTTACATAATATTTTCATTTTATTTAAATAATTAATTAATGAGGTAATCGCTGCATCATTATGGTGTCACAAAAATTTTAATTTATTTAATGTCTAAAAATTATAAAACAAATATCATGATGTAGGAAATCGTTTTATATTTTCAATTAATATTTATACTCGAAACATTAACTTATATAAGCCCATGTAATAATTGTTTTAGTAAAACAACACATGTGTGTGACAATTTTATTTTTACTTTAAATTAAAAGTTATTAATGTCATTTTCTTACCCAAGTGGCTCTATGGGGTCCCCAAGTTGACCCATTGATTTCCGTGGTTGGAAATGACTCATCCAATAAGGGTAGGACAAGTGTAATAGTAATTTCATATTACTATAACATTATATTTACCTTAAATTACACTAATTACCTTTAATCGCGATTAATAAAACTTAAAAGTTACTAGTCAAAAAAATTAATTTCATCCCATTGAACCACATTTTACTTACTAATGACAACCATGTATGTTGGACTTTTTAAATTCAATTCACAGAAGTGTTAAAGTTTCATCTAAACAAAAAATTTGTTTTTTAACTACCATTAGTGGTTTCATTATTCGTCAGTAATTAAAGTTTTTCCGAAAAATAACAAAAATTCACCCTAATCTATATTTGATATTCATAATTCGAAAATGATGACTATTTAAAAAAATTTAAAACATATAAGTTGAATTAATTAATTTAATAATTAATTCCCACAATCACAATAAATAGCGTGTTTTTAAGAATCAATATATATCAAAATATTGCCAATTGTTTATGTCCAATTTCAAAGGGAAATTAATTATAATGACCACCATTGGATAAAATGGTAAAATTATATTCTAATTACACTTTAAACCCACTCAATATTATAATTTATCACTATAAATTATTTTTATTAAAACAGTTGTTTTTAAGTATTTTTTTACCATTCATCGAAAATTGGAAGTTCTCAGAAAAATACCAAAATTTCAATATAAGCTAATTTAGATATTCCGAATCCAAAAATTAAGTCCATTTTGAAATATAAAATTTATATAAATTCAAAAATTGGGTATTAATATTCATAATGGCTACTTTGATTGGTCGTGGTGTGTTAGAACTCGAGGTTGCGTACAACACATTTAACTCTATTATACAAAGAGAAGCGTACCAGGAAATCATGGGGTGTTACATATTAAATTATCGTTATAGAACCATTATTATATTTGAACATGAATAGAATATATGTATAGTGTCTCGTCTAGGTTTTTGTAATCATTTTGTACAAACAGTATTGATTTATAAATAAAAATGGTTTCATTGTGTTAAAAACCTTTAATTAACACAAAGAGTTATCAATAAATAATTTCTATACTGATTCATCTTCACTCCAAGTAACCAAATGAAATATAAAACCATGAAAAAATAAATATTTTCACTAATAATGTATAACATCAATTATATAGGACCATAAAGATTTTACAAGATTCTTAGTTTATGCGTATTAGTATATCAATCATGAAACAAATGGACCCAAACAATGAAATTGAACATCTGAACCCATAAAAAGGTAATGAATTAACATAATTTGGTTATAATAAATCCATCAAATGAATATTATGTTTGGGATTTATTAATTAATGATCCCAAATTTTATTATTTAGGTCATTAAGATCATGTGGAGAACTGCTTCAAACATAATGTAAGGGTTTCTTCATTTCACTTATTTTTTGTGATATATTCCATATTCACCACAACTACTTGTTTATGGTGTATGTATACTACCTATTAATGTTTAATATCATGAATCTATTTATTTTCTTGATATTAAATGTATCATTTGATGATTAATAATTTTGGGGCATACAATTTAATTGATTACAAATTATTATGTATTTTCTACCTGAACCTCCATTTTCATTTGGGTTGCTCTTATTATATACCCACCTCAACAAAATTTTTATTTATTTATATGTACTACTCATTAATTCGTTTTCAATGTTCTATATATCTATTCCAATTAGTATCATTTTTTATTTTATTGGGAGTTGTATGTTTTAAGTGAATCATCCAAAAAAACTATTCTTAAATACAAGTATGATTGATGAAACTTCTCGAATTATTACCTATATAGAAGCTCAATATATAATCTATTTTAATCAATATTTATATTTATAAAATGATATATTTTAACAATAAAAATATATTTTGGTTTATTTCTGGTTTTATTAATGCAAACATTCATTTTAATGTTAAAATATTTAAAAAAAAATTCTTATTACACACTAAAATAGATTATTTCTAAAGAATATTTTTAAAATCATGTTAAATATTTTCACCTAAAAAGGAAATTATTTAATCCCAAAATATAATTTCAATGATATTACCTTTTATTTACCGGTATATATATGTTTACAATCTAATTTCATTAAAAATATAAATGATTTTCTAAAAGAACTTTTCTTTCCAAAGTAAAAAAGGAATTTTCTAATATCACTCTAACTTTTACAATATATATGATTTTTTCAAAACATATTTCTTTATTTTGGTGTATTTAACTGTGTATCAGTATATCATATCAAGATTCTACTTGTTCTCATCATATTCTAAGAGATTAGTATTTGAATTTTTCCCGGTGATATAGGACACTTTGGAATGTTTAATGATTATATTGTCAAGTATTTTTCAATGGTATCATTTAAAAGTGTCTTCATCTTTGCCAAATTTTTTTGTTAAATTGTGTACATAAGTGATGTTTATCTTCTACGAAATCATCCATCTTGTTTTATTGAACGGTTTATGATTATTTATATTGTGGATGTGAAATCTTGAAACCATTCAGCATATTACTCTGAATGGTTGGTGTTTATGTTTATTATTGGAGAATGTTTTTTATATTCCATATGTCGGATTCAATATGAATGTGTTTTTTGTTTATATTGATCCCCATTCATATGAGGAATTCATTGTACTTAGTATGTTTGATGTGGGGCATGCTATTTCCCATCAGTTCATCGATCGGTCTCATCAGATAAACTATGGTCTTTGCACGAGGCCTTGAATGTATGATTATTTATTGTCTGGAAATAATGCCTTAACGATAGGGTTATAATGTCCCACTTTATGCATTCCCTAATTATTAAGATAGTAATTTAATTTGCATGCGTTTATTCAACTAGTAAATTTCCATGATTTTTTTTTACTTTGAAATTATTTATTCAGATCTTATTCCTATCATAGTATGTACAAATTCATTTTTAATGGAATTTTTTTTAGTTATTCAACATGCCTAATTATTATGTTTATAATAACATTTTCTCTTATTTTTTACCCTTATTGAGCATCAATTCTCACCCCATTACTTATGTTTTATTTTTCCCTATGATGCAAATTGGTGTGTTATGAATAAATTTTAGGGTTAAAAATAAAGTTGTGGATGTTTCCAATAAAAGATATATGTTGTTTTTTATATCATTTTGTAATGATGAGTGTATGTATGTATCTGGTTTCCCAAAATTACTATACAATATAGTCGATTGGTATTTGAATTCCATTTAATCATGACAATTTAATGAAATAATACATTGAATCTGTGACTTTAGGGTCGGGGTAAAACCTTTGGAATTAGAGTAAGATTAGTATAGAACATGGAAAATAGATTTATAAAATGTATATTAATGAAAAAAACCCTATGATTGACTTGATGATACACATACAAGAACATCCTATAATTTGGTAAGAAATATATTATTTGGATCTACTGAGAAAATAAATCCATTTCGGGATACTACAAGTTGATGTGGTTCTGGAACATATGTACTTAGGAGTGGTAACTCCGATATGGTGTTTGGGGATTGACTTGGGGTAACCTGGTACATGACAAAAAACCTTATTCCACACCTGTTTTGACATTCTTATGGGATATTCTTAGGATAATTACCATTTACTTTATAGGCCATAATGAAGGATTTGTTCCCTTATCCTATCCAATTTATTTGGTTCTAGAATTTGTGATGTATAAATTTATGTTACGTACTATACCATGCTTAGTGTTTTATAATGTTCATAATTTAATGATATAATTTACTATATTTAATTTATTATAATCAAAACATATTAGAATGATTGATAATATCGAAATTTAATTTGATGCACAGAGTAAGAAGGATCAAATCCTGTATGCTCTTTAGAAATCATTTTGAAGCAATATTGTCTCCAAAGTATCATCATCAATGGAGGAGATAATATCATTTGTTAATAATCAGTAGTAGAAAATGGACTTTAACATCAGTTTTTAATCAATATTGTAGTCTTAGATAAACAAAATATGATTTTTAACATTGGTTTACGTAAACTAACACCAGAAACAAATTTTATTTTTTTAGTATCGGGTTTGTAAAGAACTGATTCCAAAAAAACTCATCCCTATCATTTTTGGTGTCTGTTTCCTTAAAAACATACACCAAAAAGATAAAAAATAGTTTCACTGATAGTTCATGAAAAACATACTCCAAAAATAAATTTATTTTCTTATATGAATTGGGTTATTTCCTTTTATTTGATTTGACTGGTCGTTGAGGAAAAATAGGGTTAGAGATCAACTATCATGGTTCATGGATGTTGAACCTGTCAAAGTTCGATAGATACAACCCATTACAAGGAAAACATGATAAACCTTAATTAATATCATACACACCAAATAAAAAAATAAACACAAGACTTCATACATATTTTAGTGTTTTTTGGAGCTTCCATCAAAATGATATGTTGTTTATCATCATATCACCTATATTTAGGGTAGAACTCATGTGATAATAAAAAACAAAAATCTATAAATAAATTTACACCATAGTTGGTAAATCTCATCCGTATTTTTTATATTTGTAACTCAATAATAAAAATAAATAATCATTATAGGAAAGATAATCGAGCTATTTAAAAATTAAGGATAATAATAATAAAGGCAATAGATTAATAGAATAGGTACCATGTTCAAATTAATGATTGATGTCGTGTTTTAAGCATGATTGAATCAAAGCAGTTGAAAATTATAAAAAAGGAGATAATGGATTTATATATAGAAAAATAAAATATCATTGATTGTGTTGTATAAAAATATAGGTAGGATTTTAAAATTTTAAATGTACATTGAGAAAAAAAATTAATTATTTGATCCTGTATGTTAGTGATTACTCTACGGTGTTGGTTTTTTTGAAACCAACGCAAAGGAAGATTTACATTGGTGTTTTGGCATTTGTTTTTTTTAAAAACAGATGCTAAAAAGTTAAAAAATTTAATTTTTGTTGTTAGTTTATAAATAAATCTATGCTAAAATATTAACATTAAAAACTTTTCATGTCTATTTTTGTTAATAACTGACGCCAAAAACTATAAAAACTTATTTTGGCATCGTTTTTTAAAAAACCCATGGCAATACTGAATTTTTTTGGGTCAGTTATTATGAAAACTAATGCCAAAATTTAAATAGAAATTTCAATGTTTTATGTAATTACATAATCATTGATTTTACTATCGTGGCGCTAAAAAGGAGTTACAAATTAAAAGTTATGGCATTTTAATGTTGAACTTCATTAAGACTTGTCTTAGAGAAGATCAACATCCTACATCCATAAAAGTTTAATCTGTAACTCGGTTTTTTAACCACGACCAGCCAAATCGAAGCTTAGGGGATTATATAAAACATTTTTATTTATTTTTTATTTTTTTGAGTCAGTTTTCAAAAAAAAATTGGCAATTTTTGTTTCATGTTGGTTTTTTTAAAAACCGACGCCAAAAAGTTTTTTTTTATTGTTTTGGCATCAATTTTTGAAAAAAAAGAATGCCAAAAATACACCACAATCATTTTTATGTCAACTTATAAAAAACTGATATCAAATTGATCACATTAAAAATAATTTTGCTACTAGTGAGGGAATAAAAAGAACTTTCTGAGTCTTGTGGATTTGAAGGAAAGCAATAGAAGAAAAGGGTGGCTGGGGAAAGAATGGATAATGGGAAGAATAAAAAGGGTAGTTTCCAAAAATAGGTCCTTGATGAAGGAAACACCCCGACTCCTACTTAAAAGGAAAAGGGTTCTATTATATGGGTAGAGAAAATGGCCAAAAAGATGATGATTACAAGGGTATGAAAATGGGAAAATATGTGAATCAATGTCCTAAGAATCAAAGGAATTATCCACAAATGATGTAATTGGATAATGATAAAGTCATGATACCATCACATATAAAGTGTAATGATTAATATTCCTCATCTAGAATCATTTAATTTGAATATTTTATAAGAAATGTAATGGATATATGAATAATATTATATATGAGAATTGTACATCAGTACTATTTCCTTAAGAATTTGAGGTCTAATGGTAAATTGTATCAAGGATAAGTGACATAATAAAAATATAATATATTGGGAATGTGTATGGATGATGGAAATAAAAAAATAAATATATTCCAAATGATTAATATAATGATGAATATATAACTAATTTGGATATACACTCACTACCTCAAAACTGATTATTAACTTGTCTTTAAGTGGTCTATGCAATCATTGATGGAGTTAAAACATTTATGGATATATGAAATATACCCAATAGCATGTTTAAGGATGAGTGCATGTTTCCAATAAAGATTTATGGTAATTTGAGTTATTACCATATTTAAAGAGGATACACAATAATGATTTTCACATGTTTGGAATGTGAAAATTTAGGGCTACATGATGTTGATTGAGGAAAAACGTTAGAACATGCATTGAGCAGGATGAATCAGGGTGTTATAAACAAGATGAGGATTGCCATGGATTTTGTGTACATGTATCTAGCATGAATGGATATGAGAATGATTTTAATGTGTTGGATCAAAATATTTGGGAATGTTAAACCATTTATGGAATCATTTAAGTTGATCACTGAATAAGGATTTAGAGTTTAATGTCACCATGTGATTCAACCTATGTTAGGAGATTAATTATAGATCATTCATGAACCAACAAAGGATAATATTGTTTTTATGAAATAGAATCATATATTTATATTATTAATGAGTTTTATAGTTCCTCATATTCTGGAAAGGAGTCTTAAACATTTTTTTCCTATTATCGATATTTTCATAACTATATTTTAGGGTATTGTGGTAATGACCTTTCATCTGAACATGTTCTCCATCACTTTCCATCAAAAAATGATTGTTTAATTATTATTCCACGACCATGATATCCAAATATAATTTTTAGTTTTATAGTAACTAATTCATTTCCCTTTCCCTCTTATTAAGATGATATTTTAACCATATTTCTGTTGTGGGTTTCCCACTAGGGATTTTTCATTTATCAATCACTAACTTTCAAAATTCAATTTCAAAATTTCAAGGATGAATGTTTTGTAAGGATGGTAGAATGTAACACCCCAAGTATTTACAAAAAAATAAGATTTAAGGCATTAAACAATGAGTCTCTACAAAAAAACACTTTTTTATAACCTAGATAATAAATAAATTTTTTCTACATCTGTGATTAGAATTTGGATTATATGACATACACAATTGCGTTCAGAGTATTTTTTGGAGTGTGATTGAAAAAATACTTTTTTTATTGAATAGTAACATACCCTTCTGAATAGTAACATATCCTTAAAAATTTTAATATACCCTTATGAATAAAAACCTCACCCATTATTGTATAAAAAAATTGTGCACCATATAAATGAAGTTCAATAATTTATAAACTATTAATTAACTATTCATATTTCTTTGAGGGATAAATATTTAATTAAAATTTTAAATTAATTTATTAATTAATTTTCATAAAATGTGTTTCTAAATAAATATTTTGTTCTCCACTAATCTTAGAATAATTTTATTTTACAGTATTTAACGTTTAAATTTATTATAAAAGTAGTTTTAAATAAAAAATTTGAATTTTTCATGTAAGTAATGATTTAATTTAAAAATTAAATTGCACATAATTAGAAAAAAATATTTATAAAATATAGTATTTTTTGGATTCTTCGCATAAAAAATGTTTTTGGTGATTTTTTGATATTTTCTAAAATACATGAATTTTTGATAAATTGTAAAATCCGACAGTTTACGATAAGTGCTAAATACACGGTTTATTGAGTCATAAGTGATGTAAGGATGATTTAGGCACACTTTATTTGAAATCACATTTACTTATTATTATTTTATGTAACATTAACTAAGACTATTAATAGGCTTGATCAAAAAAATTAATCTAATGATTAAAATACCGAGAAACCCATTCTCTTCTCCACTATAAATATCACCACCCCATACCTCTAATCCTCACTCCTATAAAGCCTTGTTCCTTGACTAAATTCATCCCAAATATCCTCTTAGGATCCTACCCCATGTCAGTAATCCCTTTCTCTCATTAAAATACCAATCATCTCCACTAAAGAGGCTCTTATGAAATATTAATTGAAGAGGTAAATTCCTCTTTTCAGTTCTATTAATATCTTTTCATGTTATTTTGTTTTATTTTCAATACTCATCTCTCTCACCCAAATATTTTAAAAAATCCATTACTGTACATGTATTGTATTTTTTTAATGGTGAAAGAATAAGTTATTATTAGCTCTCTTTTTCCTTTCTTTTATGCTTTTAGTAAAAAACACCACCCGAGATGTGTTAATTTACCACATTCAAGGATGATGGATATTAAATTTCTATTACTCTCTTAAATTATTCTCATGAAACCATTAATATGGTTTAATGAAACTGTAATATTTATATTATATCTAATATATGGTTTTGGATTCTTTTTTTACACATGGTTTTCATTTATAAATCAAAATCAGTTTGTTGTGTTCAAAAAACTGATAATTAACACAAACAATTATCATTAAGAAAAATTATATATTGATTCATCATCACTACACATACCCAAATGAAATTTGAAAACATGTAACCATATGGATATTCACTAATAATATATAACTTCTTTTCATGAAAGCTATCCTCATTTTACATTATTCTTTGTTCATGTATATAATTATAATTTTCATGAAACCAACTGACACAAACAACGAAATTGAACCTTTTAACACATCCAAAAGGCCATGAATGAACTTGATAAGGTTATAGTAATTCAATTAAATGTAGGGGAGGTTTTTTAATATTTAATTAAAGAACCTAAATTTGGTTATTCTAGTCATTAAGATCAAGTGGAGAACACATTCAGACATAATGTAAGGGTTTCTTCATCTCACCTGCATTTTGTGAGATATTTCATATTCACTAATACTACTTGTGTATGGTATATGATTTCTTCACATTGAATTTTAATATTATTAAAATCTTTATTTTATTATATTGAATTTATCATTTTATTATTATTAATTTTGGGTCATATGATTCAATTGATTACAATATTTTACGCATTTTCTACCCGGACCTCCATTTTCATATGGTATGCTCGTATTCTATACCCACTTCAATGAAGTTATGATTTATTCCAATGTACTCCTCCAGAATTATGTGTGATTTTTCTTAATATGTGTACCAATTAGAATCATTTTTTATTTTATGGGGAGTTATTTATTTTTAATGAATCCTTCAAAAAAAGGTTCCAACATGGAAGCTTGGTTCAAGGAACATCTCAAATTCATACCTATTTTTATGTTTATTCTATAATATTCTTTAATAATTATTTATATTTATAAAATAATTAATTTTGAAATTAAAGTTCTACTCTGTTTAATGACTGGTTTTATGAACGAAAAAATACCTTTATGCATTAAAATCCTTCAATGTTTTCCTTAAACCACATTAAAATGTTTTATTTCTAAAGCTTCTTTAAAAACTACTTTTAAATGAATTCACCTCAATAAGAAATTATTTAACTCGAAAATATAATTTCAATGATCATACATTTTATTTTTGGGAATATAAATGTTTACAATCTAATTTCATGGAAAATACAAATGATTTTCCTAAATAACTCTACTTTCTGAAGTAAAAAAGGATATTTCTCATCTCACTTAAACTATCATGAGATATATACCTTCTTCATCACATATTTCATGCTTGTGGTGAATCTAATTCCCTTTGATATCTTGTATAAATAATCTCCTTATTTTCATGATATTCTATGTAATTAGTATTTGAATGCTTCAAAGTTGTATGGAACATTTTGGAATGTTTAAAAATTAAATCCTCAATAAATTTTCAATGGTCTCATTTTAAATTAATTTTATCTATGTCGTCATCTTATGATGAAACTTCTATATAATTTATGATTATCTCCTATTATATCATCCACCATGTTTTATTCAATATTCTATTATTATTTTTCCCGTGGATGTTCTATCTTAAAACCATTCTCTATATTACACATAATGATTAGTGTTTATGATTAATAATATTATTAATATTTAAATTAGGTTTGGGTGACTTTTTGAATTTTTTAACAGATGGTGCCAAAGTGTAAATTTTATTTATACAGAATATATTTTTGACTGGCTAGATGGTGACCCATTATATTACTTGAAGTCCCAAGACCATGTGTCTTTAATACAAGGTTTGAAAGTCTATTTATTTGGGGGAAAGGGCCCTTTGGTGAACAATACTGCTATAGTACATGCGATGCTACCGTACCTGCTAAAGTAATACCACAACTGGAATTCAAGCTAAAGTGCCTCTACCACTATAGTTCCATCGCTTCTCCAATACTTCTATAGTAATGACACAGTACCACCAACAATTCATCCCTCCCACAATTATATCGTTGGTCTTTTCGATGCCAAGAAGGAGCTTGTACCACTTGGGAAATTTATTTACATTTCATATGATAGTTTAATTATGAATGTGTTTGTAGTTTATGTTCATCCCCAATTATATGAGGAATACACTAGACTTAGTACATTTTTGGAGGGGCCCTATATAGCCCCTTGGTGAATCGGTAGAACTCAAAAGACATTGTATGATCTTGGCACGAGGACTTGACAGAATGATTATTTATGCTCTTAGAATGAGGTCTTGATGGCATGTTTATTATGTATTAAATTATTCCATCCATAATTATGTAGCTAGTAATTATAATTAAATGTTTTATTCGACTAGTATAATTCCTATGATTATGTTTTTTTATGGGATTATTAATTCATCCCTTATTCCTTCAATAGTATGTTTAAGTATATTTTTAATGGAATGTGTTTTTAGTTATTCACCATGCATAATGATTATGTTTATGATATCATTAATTGTATGGTTTACCTTTCTAGGCATCTATTCTCACTCATTTTCTTATATTTTGTTTTTACCAAGGATTCAAAAAGGATTAATATGAATGAATTGCACGGATAAACATATATTTTTGGATATTTACAATTAAACTTATATGTTGTTTTTCATCTCATGTGGACAAATTGATCCTATGTATATATCTGTTTTTATGAAACTACTAAACTATTTGGTTCTTTAGGATATGAAATCCTTATAAACGTTCCAATGTAATGAAATATTGCACTGACTCCAAGATTTTGGGGTAGGGGTGTTACAATATGTCGTTTGATTATGATTTTATATTACCCGCTTTTTAACATATCTACGTTATGGTTTTCTCTAGGTAATATTTTCATTTTTTTCAAATTTGAATTAATTTGTTATATAATTTGTCATTATAAATATATCATGTATCCAGAATCTAAACCATTATATAAATATCATTAATATTCGGTATATTTTTATCACAATAATCTATAGAATTATGAAATATAATACCCCATTCATGTAGATGGTTGGTCGTATGTACACATGAACAATTCTTTCATTTAATTGACGTATTAAAAGAATGTAAATAAATTATATATATGTATATGTAGATATGAATCAAATATCACTAATGTTGAATTACTATGTCATATATATCATATAGGTTCAATAAACATATCCTTAATAAATTCCATGTTGTGTGTGATCGAATAACATCGCTTTGAGGAGGTGGGAGTCCACAGTTCCTCAAATAAAATTATTTTATTTAAACCAAATGTAAATTATAATGATATCAATTAAAAAAGGATTACAGAAGATTAAATCAATAATAAATTTCATATATATTAAATATAAACAATAATTGAATGATAATTCCCCCCCAATGATAGCAGGTATAGAATGAAAAAAATCACCATTTTGTGAGGTAATAGTTCTCCATACACAAAAACAGTATGCTAGTTACCCATTAGTTGGAGGTGTTTGTATGTGTAGATGACTACCGTAGAACAAAACATCCAAGTATATTTAAGATACTAGTTTCCATATACAATCATTAAATAATGAGATGTTATGGGTGGAGAAATAAAATAAAATAACGAAGCATAAAAGAATATGTTACCTCTTAATCAGGTATGTCCTTATTTTTTGTGAAACAAAAATCATTGTTGGATTTATTTCTAACCATGTAGAGTCTTCTAGAATTAAGGGCGGTATTTTGGGAAGTATATTGGGAAGAAAATATCCAAAAAATAGTGGTTTTAGAGGTGTAAAAATAGGGAGTGGTGGTGGAGTTTATTCGGCCGAGATTTTTCGAACATAAGTTTTTTGAGAGGTGTAAAGAAGAGAGAGGGATGGTTGTATTTTATAGTGAAGGGAAAATACGTACAACCAATTTTCAATAAAAAGTTATTTGTAACCAATTTTTTATCTATAAAAATTCATACCAAACCAAAAACAATAAATAATTGAAGGGTAATTTTTGAATAATGGACAATCAATGGGTGTTGGACAAGTTTATATTTTGTTTCCAGTCTTTAAATAATTGTTTATTAATTTATAAACCAAATTTTAATCTAAATTATTATAATTAATTTTAACCACCATCACTATTATTTTTTGTCAAAAACTATGTTGATCATATTATAAATTAAAAATTATTATTATTCATAATTTGGAATCCATTTTTACACATTCTAATCAACGAAGTGGATGAAATTAAATTTAATTTCACCTCGCTAATGGGTTGAAACTATGTATATTTAAAGTAAAAACATCCCAATGTTTGTTAAGTTATTAAAACATTCAAGTTGAAATTCATTCCAATGAACTCAATAAGATCAAATGATAAAAATATGATCTAATTAATCATTTAAATCAAATTATAATATAATTTATATTTATAAATAAATTAGAAAAAACCAAGTTTTTAATTACAAATTAGTATTTTTCCCTATTGATTATTACATGAAACATTATAGAAAAACTACCAAAATTTTATCCTATCCAAAATTTTATGTTTCTATTTAAAAAATGAATTATATTTTGACATATTCAATCTATAAATGTTCTAATAATTCAATTTAAAAGGTTTTCCATTAAAAGGTGATAAATAATCCATTATGAAAATATAGTTTTTAAAGCATAAAATTGGGATTGGTATTATATTATATCTATCAAATATATTTGATTAATATAAATAAATTTATGGAAAATATTAAATATATGATACATTAATCTCACTGATTATTTGTAATTATATTAATTTATTAAGGAAAAAACATCAGGATCATTAGAAGAAGAATATGTCCATTATATTTAATTGGATCTTATAATACTATTTTCAATTAATTGGTAACCTATGAATTCATGTTATATTTGTGTCAATAATATATACTTAAAAAGTTAGTTATTAATAATATTTTAATGTATTTTTATGTTAAATAATATATCATTATTTTGTAAAACTCAGTCATGCGTGTTACATAAGCCATGGAAGAAATTCATTGTTGTGTGTAATGCATGAAACCCTTAGTGTGCCGTGTAGAGAAAGATATGTTGGTCTGATGGGAATGTAATGTTTTACATAGTGATTTAATATTTAAAATCTTTATTTAGTGTTTTTTGAAATGAAAAATATCAAAATAATAATGTAATTCAAAAACAAATATTTCACAAAATCTAGCAGTGTTACATTCTACCACCCATTAAATGAATTTCTCCAAAAAAATTCATTTGGTTTTTCAGAGGATTGTTACTTGAAATATCTATTCAGAGAAACCCACATCATAGAACTGAATACTAAGAGATCATTTAAAAATGTAAAATTGGAACCATAACAGTTACAAATAATAGCATATAACTTTGTTTCCACATAAGATCACATAGGTCGGGACTGGTGATTGGACATAGAGGGAAAACATAAGTATTTATGGGGACTGATTGAGATCATAAATCAAAATCAACTGATTGATCATTGATAATTTTCAATCCATAAATTCATAATTATATGATGATTTATATGGAAATCATTTTAAGAAAAATTATGGTATTATGAAACAATTTCCTGATCATTATCTGTTCATTGCGATATTCTTTTATTGAACAAGAATATAAGAGAAAATAAACTGTTGATATATTTAAATAAATTAAATTTCATTCCTTGGATGTGATTCTAACTATTTCAAATTAATCTAATACATTATGAAATGGATGTTCAACAATTATCTTTGATGCCCAAATCACCAAAATACACTTTTAGCATATATTAATGCCCACAAAAAGAATGGCATGTATAACTATTTTAAAAATCAATATGTTTAATACAATAATCTCTTAATATGAAATTAATACTATTGTTTCATCATAAATATTTATTCATAAAAAACAATTATACATATATGAAGACATCGTATAGGCCATTGGTAGGTGTGAAACCCTTTTGTTCCTTCAGTCATGGGTTCAAGAGATGTGTCACTTACATACTTGATTAGTAATAACTGAACATAAAGGATTTATTTTTATAAAACCACACTAATATAATTTCCAAAATATTATTTACATCCATCAAATAAGGAAAAACACTAAATAACCTTTTAACAAAAGGTTTTCAATAAAATCTCAATAAATAAATAAATCAACTAAATATTAAAATCAGATTTCCTTGAATGGTTAACCCTATCACCCCTTCTGAAAGATGAAAATATAGAACATTAATGACAGTATAAATTCAGCTTAACATTAATTCCCCATATATCACAAACTAGACGTATAGTAGCACATTCTTAATATTCCAATACGCTCATGTTAAATTCTCTTGGAACACTGTATGAACATGAATTACCATAAATCCTTTTTGAAAACATGCATAACTCTATATTTCATATTTTATTGGTTATATTCCCTAAATATAATAATTTCTAAACTTCATCTATGGTTTCATGAAATACTTTACAAAAAGTCACTAATTAGGTCCAATTTAATCAGTACCATCCAATTTACTTATTCATATCCCAGATATCATTATCCAAACAACAAAATCTTATCATTTTTAACATATTAGTGGTTATCTTACCTTCTTCAGAATATCAGCATCTCATTAAATCACATTTCCGGTCCATCGAAAACATTCGACGTGATCTTTTAAATACATAGTGAAAAATATAAACTGGAAAATCTTTATATATTTAACCATTCATAACTATTGAGTTTGAATACATAAAAATATTTGTTACTTCATCCTTAATAAATTCACACAGATACCTTATCCTATTACAAAAAACCCCTTTCCATTAACATTTCATCTATAGTCTCTTCGTCATCAGCAATGTAACTTTTACTCATACCACCTTACTAATTCTCTTTAGTATCTTTACTCTTGGGACATTGAGTTTCATAATGACTATTTATTCGACATGTATAAAAGATAATCTATATTGATTCCTTAGGTATTTAAATATTCTCATCAATTTCATTCACCTAATGATTCATTTTACCTTGCAATCACTTGACTTGTGTAACTATTATTCTTATTCAAATCATCTTCGCATTTTTCTAATACATTCACTTAGGCGTTTCTTTCCAAATTCATGAATCAAAGAAATCTATATATTATTTCCCAAATGGTATCTACTACCCAAACTCTCAATGAACTCCATTCTTCACTTTTGTGGTGTCTTATAGAGTTGATTAAGTTACATGTTGTTAATCAGGTTCCAGGAATGATCACAACATCTTCCACTCTAGTGATCATCCAAATTGATTTCACATCACATAATCATCCATCACAGTGATGTTAATCTAATTCTTTTGGGTGTCCGACATTGACTAAAACCATTAGTATAGTATGATGATTAATTATCATATTTGAAAACCACATAGTCATGTAACTATTGGATTATAAGATGTATAAATCATGACAACTTCTATAATATATGACACATTAGGTTACTACTAGGTTACCCATATAAAACATATACTTAAATCGCCCAGGATAGGTCATGAAGGCTTTGTGAATTTCAATTGCATATCCCCCGAGATTGTCAAAAACGTTGTGTTAAAAGTCATGGTTTCTAGTACCTAATTACCTTGAGACAGTTATAGAACATGTTGTCCGGTTTTTCACCCCTAGTTACATATTTTCCAAATCTATATTCAGTTTTAGTATATATACAAGTATGTTTTCATTGTAAAATACTCAATCTATACCTTACCAAAAATCTATGATATTTTACAATACATTTCCTTATCCTTAGACATTTCTGTAGACACATCCTAAGGTTTATAACTATTTATTTCTCATCCTATCTTCTAATGGATAATAAAACCATTTCCTTAATAAAAACGTAAATGAACCTCTTTTTTTATATATTAATCTTACACAAATTTTTCGACAAACATAATACAAAAAAGAATAGATTCCAAAAGACTATATTAGTTTAGCACATTTGGAAAATTGGAAAAAGAGTATTATAACTGAGTGAAAGATCTTTAATGTTTCCCATAATAGTATCCCTCCCCCCAAGTAATTCTATTTAAAAACCATTCTTCATAACTTGAGGAAAGAAAACATAAGACAGGGGTGACATCGAATTCTGGGTAGGGAAAATAAAAAAACAAGTAAGAATAATATGAACATAAGGGCATGAGAACTTGATCATATCATTATAAGATCATACCCTGTATATCAAATATCATAAACAAGAATCACGGAAAAAATATTTAATGTTTATAAGATATTAATCACAATAAAATTAGTAACATAAGCCATTAAAAATTACATATGAATTATATATGAAATTGTGGCAAAACAATGATTGTATAACATTTTGAACATGTATATGTTTAAATAGGTTCACACATTATTCTTAGTACACGAAACAATACCCTCACAAAGAATTATAGATATAAAAAATTTCCATGAATAATTTTGTCAACATGAAATCTAGTTCACACATAACCTTGTGAACATTTAATCTCGATCATGAATAACATTGTGAAAATTTAATCAGCGTCTCACATAGAATTATGAAAACATAATTAGGATCCATAAAAATATTTTGAACTTATAACCAATTTCACACATAATCTTATGGACATGAAACCAAGATCATTCATAACTTTGTTAACATGTAACCAGGTTCACGCATAACATTTATACTCATGTGTCATACCACATGACCCAATGCATTTGAGGGAGATATAGGTCCAAGCCATATCATAATTAAATCATAAATAAATGTTCCAAAAAATCATAAAAAACTATTTCATATCCCAGGAAATTAAATTGGTATAATAAAGATCTAATAATATCATAACCTATGGAAATATATGTATATTTAGAAATCATTACTTAAAAAGAATGAAAAATGTGAGTTTCAAAAGAATATAACCTATGAATAAGAATCATGTATCCTAAACATCATTCTATAAAAACATCAACCATTACTATAATGAGGGTGAATAAAATTATT
This sequence comes from Viscum album, assembly GCA_963277665.1. Taxonomy (NCBI): domain Eukaryota; kingdom Viridiplantae; phylum Streptophyta; class Magnoliopsida; order Santalales; family Viscaceae; genus Viscum; species Viscum album. The sequence goes on along the minus strand of OY728138.1, from coordinate 746,673,769 downwards.
GAGTCATTTTCCTATAAAGGCACGAGTCACACCAATAGATGTCGTATTAGATGGGAAATAATTTTGAAAGAATCTAATGAAAAAAATTATTGATGAAAATATCCATTCTTAATTGGAAAATTATTCTTAAAACGTTTTACATTTTCAAAATGTTATTCATGAAATTAAAATTTTAATCTTATAAGGAAATCTTGATCATATTTTGAACAAAAATCCAATAAAAATATCTAAATGAAACGTGAAAGTTTGTGAAAAACTTTTTCCTTCAAAACCTATAAAGTAATCCTAAATTTTTTTGAAAATTATTTTCCTAAAATTTTATAAAGTAATCTTGAAAATATTTTGAAATTGATAATTTTGAAAAATTAAAAATGATTCTTGAAATTTTGTTGAAAATAATTTCTATGAAAATACGTTGAAAACATGTAAATAAATCTTGAAAAATGTTTCGAATTAGATTTTTATTATAATTCATTGAAAAAATATAATGAATCCTTGAAATTTTTTTGAAACATATTTATTTTAAAATCAATTGAAAAATAATAATAAATTCATGATAAATATTTTCAAACCATTTTCTTGAAACATATATAATAGATTTAAAATTTTTTGAAAATAACATTCTCTAAACAATATTGTAAGAAATTGAATTTCTAGAACGTAATATAAATAAATTTTTAATCTTATAAAGGGATTTTCAAGGGTATTTCTATCATGAAAATAGGTATAAATGATCATCCCGAACATTCCTTCTACACCATAAAATGGATAGAGAACACCCTCGATCATAAAAAGAAAAAATATTTATTTGTTTAAAAACAACCATTTTTAAAAGAATAATTAAAACATGGGTATAAATTTTTGTATCAAATAATAGTATAATATAAGAATATTTTTGGAAACATTTCTTTTTGTAAATAATGGATTTAGGGAAAAAAATTGACTAAAGAGAGAATATAACTGGACTTTCATAAAAAACCCTTCTTAACTATCCCATAAATTAATGAGCCGATAAATTTGTACCAATACATGATTATATAACCAATGACTAGATAAGAATTAAATTCATTAGTGTTCATGATAGAGAGATCCTAATGTTTTATCAAATGTAGCCTAATTATAAATAATCTCAAAAATTGATGGGATTGATTCAATAATTTCATACAAATTTGTATCACTAAACCGTACTACACATGAAATTAAATTAAGATTGAAATATATTAAAATGTAGTATATTAATTATATTTTATTTAAAAAGTATTATATATTCCTCATGAAATATATAGGTGAATAACATGGCATGTTCCTCGAAGAATGAAAAATTGAGGCTAAATTACACTATTGATTTGATAACATTAAAATGTAAACCATATGAATGAATGATAATGAAATAAAAATTTAAATACCAATTAATTTAAGTATTAGAATAATTGAATTCATCTATGAAAAGGATAAACACCACACAAATGAATTTATGGTGAGTAAAGTATGTATCTCATGGAAATAAAAAGTGATATGAAATTACATTACCTTGTGTCTTGATATTCTGTGTACTCATGGGTTCCTTCTATGTAATAAATATAAATTTTTTGTATATATTTTACATAACGAAATTTATTTATCAAATTCCATATATTTTTTTATTATGACTTTATATTTCCCTATTGTTAACATTTTTTTGTTAAGGTTATACATTCGAAAATATTTGCATTGTTTTTCACACATTTCTTAATTTGTTATATCATTGGACCATATATGTATATGATGATTTACCTAATGTAAACCATGATATAAATATCATTTATATTGGTTATGACATTATTATAATAATATATATAATTATGAAATTGAATGCACCATTAATGGAGATGGTAGGCCATACATACATATGAATAGTTCATTTGTTTTATTGACGTATTGATAGAATGCAAGTAAATGATATATATATATATATATCTATATGTATATAATATAATTAATGTATAATTATTATTTCACATATATCATATAGGTTCAATAAAAATATCCTTAATACATTTTTTTAGCGTGTGAATGAATCAAATCACATTGAGTGGGCGGTAGTTCACACTACATCAAGCGAAATTATCATACTAACACAATATAGTAATTTGAAAGATATATGTTGTAAAATAAAAAAAATGAAAAAAAAATAAAAAAATATGATATATATTATATATATAAATATTTTCTATTATAATTCCGACCATAATAGGTTTTGAAGGAAGAACGGACAATCACCATTTTGTGTGGATGTAGTTCACTGTACAGATAAATAGTAAGTTCATTACCCCTTAGATGGAGGAATTTATAAGTGTAGGTTGAAGCCTTAGAATAAAAAATTATTATAATATTGAATATATGGTTGTTTTTATACAATCATGTAATAATGATATTGGAGAGGGTGGAGAATGAAAATAAATGAAAGGACCTTGAGAGAAGAGGTTGCCTATTAATTAGGTAACTCCATTCGGGACGTTACAAGAAACTTACTTGGATTTTATTCATCCCAAGGGGTGGAATATATAATGAAGGTATGGATCTAAGGAAGTATATTAGGGATAAATTATAAAAAACTAAGTGGTTTGAGAGGTTTTAATAAGGGGGAGAGATGGTGGCCTTTTTACTGAAGGGAAATGGCACACTAGGAATTTCTGAAAACAAGCTAGGTGTACCCACTTTTTTACCTAAAAAATATATACCAACCCAAACCAAGTCATGAAAATTGGTTAATTTACTAATAATTTATAGAAAATGGTATTTTTACAAGTGTGTAGGATGATTTAGGTCTTATATTTAAGGTTCAGTACTTTATTTACCTAATATTTCTCTTAACCATTATAATTAATTTTCATCACATTCACTAATGTTATTAGTTCTCAAAATAATGTTAACATATTAGAAATGATAAATATTTCTGAATCCAAATAAGGAAACCACATTTCCAAATTCTAATCATTTAAGTGGTATAAATTGTTTTAAAATTAATATGGATGACCGGACGACACTATGGGTTTTAAAACTAAAAACCTCCAAATATTTTTTATTTTTTATACCCAATTTTATTGGGAAATTGATTACAATGAAAAAAATTTTATTGATGGATAAAAATATTTTATACTTAATCTTTTAAACTACATTAAAATAAATTTATAATTATAAATAAATCAGATGAAAAGACTGTTTTGAATTAAAATTTTATATTTTTTCACAATTAATTAAAAATTGAATCCTTAATAAAAATTCCAAAAAAAATTATAATAAAATAATTATTTTTTTTTTTAAAAAAACTGATTTTTATTTTTACATATTAAATATAGAAATGTTCCAAAAATTGATTTTAAAAAGGGTTTTCATTAAAAAGTGGTAAAACTTCCTAGATAAAAATATTGTTTTTAAGCATAAAATTGAGTTTGTTATTATATTATGTCAATAAAATAAATTTAATTAAAATAAAAAATATTTTATTGAATATATGAAATATATAATACATTAACACCACTCAATAATAATAATTAAATTAATTAATTAATGCAAAAAACCATTATGGTCATATAAGTAAAAATATAACCTTCAAATTCAATTCGATCATGTATTTTCATTTCCAATTAATTTGTAACCTATAAATTCATATTATATCTGTGTAAAACATATATTTTTCATAAGTAATTTTATAATATAAATATAACTGCTATGTGATATTAAATAATATAATGTTATTTGGTAAAACTCACTCATACGTGATACACAAGACATCATGGAAAGTCATTATTCCTTACAACACAAGATCACCTAAGTGATCCATGTAGGGAAAGACAAGTTGGTTTTATGTGAAAGAAATTTTTTATATAGTAATTTAATATAAGAAAAACTATTTTTATTGTTTCATTAAATGGATGTTATAAAAATATTTAATTAATAGAATAAAATATTCCAAAAAATCATGGGGTGTTATATATGATCATGAAATCATTCATGCCATTGAATAAATTTTAGATCAGATTTTTCATCATCTTACATTATCAAGGAATGTATTGAAACATACCAATACTATAAAAACCATTCCATTCATTATAATACAACCTGAATATGATTTTCTTGAATATAACACTAGATACAAGTGATATCATTCCAATGGATTAAATTGTTTATCATTCTTGGTAAAATAGATAAATTTATTAATATAACATTAAATTTAAAAATATAAAATGAAACATAATATTTTATTTGAGGACACCACCATTTCCTCTAATATATCCATGCATATCAGTCATAGTGAACATCCGGGAATGTAGGGGAACAAATAAACTGTGATATGAGTTTCTTGTTAAGGGTGATATATAGTGGATTATATCTTGAATTAATAAGGAACAATCTATATGGAAATGAAAATAACCTAAAACACATTTTATTTAATAAATAACCTGTGTACAATGAAAAATATGAATGATATAAATGATGATCAAATAATTCCATATAATTAATCATATGATCTTGAAACATATATGGGATATCATAAAATGTACAAAAATAACATGTACGCCAATGATATATTTCATGATGAAAAAATCAAAATACCAAACATCTAAAACATACCATAAAGGGTTTTTACATAGATATTTAAAAATATTTTCAAGGCCTCAAGCCAAGACATCTATATAAATTGGTATATCCTTTGACAAGTAATAATTATTTTTTTGTATATTGAGAACTTGTAATGAATCTATATCATATAATGGGCTCTTATCATCACATAATATGTCCAATGTAATCATCATATAAATAAACAATACAAAAAAATCAATATCCTTAAAAATAAATAATTATACACATTAGAATAAATATCAAACATGATTTCAATGAATTCCAATGTAAAATTGGTCATAAACCATTAGTAGGAAGGATGAGGATAATATCATTCTAACATATCCCCAATAGAGCGTATGTAAAATAAATGATAGTTGTTGTTGGTGAATAAAAAAATTAAAATATCATTAAAAAATCATCATTAAAATTCAATTTTTTGTTAGAAAATTGGTTTTTTTTAATTCTAATATAATAGGTAAAAATATTTCATTTAAATGATTCATGTATAAATTTATTTTATTATTCATGTAATTTGGTGTACATGTTGTTTGGAATTTTTTTTAATTATGTATTTGATAAAATAATGAATCCTTTATCATTTAAAAAAATAGAAAGTAACTTGTTTGAAAAATGAAAATAAAATTTCTTATAAACCTTTTTTAAAAATCTAAAGATGGGTACTTTTTTTTAATTATCCATTAGAGAATAATAAAATAAATCAAAAACAATTATGTAAAATATAGACACTAATGAAAATTATTTCTTATTGAGAAGAAAAAAAATTCATTTTTCCTTTAAATCAATATTTTGTTATCATGAGTACATAATGAATGGAAAATGAAAGAGAAAATTGTACTATATAAAAATTACCCAAATTGAATAAAATATATTATATTTAAGATATAATTATGATATAATTTCCCTAGAGGTAATAATAATATAAAAAATATTTGATAATGATGAGATCACCAAATAAACCCTTACCTCTTTGGTATATTTAAAATTGAAAAACCCATGATTGAAATTAAATAAAATGAATCATTAAATAAAATGAATATAAAATATAAACATAATATAGAAAATTAAAATTGAAATAGTAAGACCTCATAAAATAAGATATGTTAATAATATAAAATTTGTTAAAAGAAGACAATTTTTGATAAATAACCCGTTCAAAGGTCATATTGTTTAATTGGGACTAAATTAATTGAGTGATACTATTTCTCAAATATAAATTCAAAAAAATACATGTAACTGCAATATAAAACAAATGGTTCCCATTTAACACATAATCTTGGCATATCACAATTAATTAAAAAGTTATATAACCAAATTATAAGAAATTATGTTATTAAATCACATACCTCTGATCTGAATTACAATTTTTTCATTATATAGTGCTAAATAATAAACTTCTGTAAATTATTTTCTTGATTAAAGAATCATTTTCAAGTTAATAATTATAATAAACTGAAAAATATAATTCATTAAATAAAGGAACACTTTCCTCTCAACAAACTCTTATTATTTTTTACAATATAAGGACATAAAATCCATTTACATATAATAATGACTATTAAGTAAATAATATCCATTATCATATGATTTTTTAGAACCCATTTAAGTGAGGTATTTATGTTTAAGTATAATACCAGAATCAAAAAACATATTATTTCATTATTTATAAATGTTAAATTTAGTAAACAATTATACCCAATATCAAAGAGAATATTAAAATAGGAAAAAGTGGATAAATAAATTGAAGTATAAAAATTAGGGATGGATCAATAACCTCTAATCATCACACACATGAACAGAACTATTATAGTAAAATAATTATTTAGTAATATAAAATTTATTTTCTAAATGATATTGATCTTTGATTGAATATAAATGGATGTTGAAGTGTAAGAATGATGATGCACTTATATGGAAATATGATAGACTTATATTATGTTATTTCGGAAAATTTATTTAATTATTAATATTCCCATTTGTATATTAAATATGTGGTCACTGTTTTTATTTATGTAGGTACATTTAATTGATCATTGGGATTATTTAATGTTATAATCAAAATTATATTATTTTATCAGACTATAATCTTATTCTATTAAAAATAAGTTTTGGTAAAAATTAATATGTTTTAAAAAAATTCATTTTATAAAATTATCTTATTGACCACTTTTTTAATGAAAATATATTTAATGGAGTCCTATGTAATATCAATAAGGGTTAGGATGTTTAATATAATATAAATATTATTACATTTCATTAAAAAAATATTTTTAATATAAAAGACGAAATTTTCATATTTATAGTCTTATTTTTATAAAATAAATTTCAATTTTTCAAATCAGCACCTCAAATTAATTTTAGGGTTACTTATTTGACAATTTCATAAAAACGTTTTTTAGGTGAAAAATTAAAAAAATTTCTTTTTAATAACATTGATTTTAGAGTATCATTACAATGTTATAATGATTTTAAATATCATAAAACATTTTATTAAATCAAAATTAATTTTTATACGAAAAAAATAAATTTATAAATAATAATTTCAATTCAAAAATTTATAATTTAATTTTTCAAAAAAATAAATTAATTTTAAAAATAAATAGATTTTTTTAGTTTTTTTGAATTAAATGTGTTGGATAGAAGGTATGTTTTAGTTTTGGAAGACTTTGAAATCCCAAACAGACTCTCTCAAACATTTTTCTCATGAAAAGTGGTTTGAATTATTTTTTCCCATATGTTGTTAGCTTATATTATAAAATATCCAATATCTAATCCTTTTTAATCGACAATTTTCAGGTATAAATACCACCCATTCCCTATTCCTTTGTTTTATAATAACCTAATTTATTATTTTAGGGTCATTTTGCCTCCGAAATAGCACCTCCAAGGGACTCTCAAGGTCTCTTGTTGTCATACTAACATTTTAGGTAGAAAACCTTCAATGTAAAGTGAATTCTCATATTATTATTTACCATTAAAGAAACGTTTTTGTATGATGTCCTCTAACAGTTTATTTTCATTCTTCCTGTTAACTTTTTTATATTATTTTCTTTAAACAAATATTGTTTTAGTAATGGTAGAACTTCTTTCACTCTAATTATTCCCTCCCTATAATCCATGTTGGTAATCTTAATAAATGCACATTAATTTCATTACTTTCACTCTTTTACATAACAAAGTATAATATTTTGAATACCAAAACCACATCATATTCAATGTGTATCAATATTTGTAAAAATATATTATTTATTGGATATTCAAAAGTTTTAAACTCAACCTCCATTATTTTTTAAAATAAATAAATCATTTTTCATATTTTCAAGAACTTATGTACCTAATGATTTTAAAAGAATCCCATTATTTATTTCTATCAGGTTATTTATAAAATAATTCGTTATAATAAATATGGATCACTTTAATTGTGACTTCTAATGGGTTCACCCTAATAGTTCTCCAATGCATTTGGTAAATAATTAATCTCTATTGATGACATGTTTTTTATATCTAGGGGAATAGCCATGGTAAATATGATTTATGAAACCCTTTTGATAAATTATGATTATATTCATATAAATGCATTAGTTTTATGTCGTAGATGCATTTCTATGTTATGATTTATGTTAGTTTTATTTTCATATGCCTCATGTTCATATAATCATTTTATATCGATATGAATCATAGAAAATTTTAATTATCTTCTTTATTTATTCCCTTATGGGGATTTATTCTCTCCCATTTATTTGATATATGTTCCCAAGTTATGAGATGGAGTAAATTTACTCTAGTATTAATATATGAATAATAATTTTACGTAGATTATATGAATGTTTATGTTTCTCGTGTATTGTATTACCAATTTACAAGAAACAAAACATCAAAATATTTTTGTATTGTTAAATGTTTCACAATGCAATGACATGCTTATGAAATAAAAATGTGGGTCTCTGTAGATGATATTAAATGTTGGTTTTTTTTTTAAATTGGTTTGAGAAAAAAATTTAAAAAAATATTTTACTTTTCTTAATATAGAAAAATATCTTGTTATTTTTTTGGATTAATTAGTTTGTGGTTTAATGAAAAATATATCCATGTCTAGATACTATAAGATTATGTGGCACTAGAAAAGCTATACTTAGGGGTAATAACATATAAGATGACACATTGATATAGAATCAATCATTAAATTGTTCATGATAATGGGCCTTACTGGACATCTGGTGTGACACTCTAAAGAGATTTTATTTGGTTAATCACATGCTTATACAAGATATTATAAAGGATATATATATCGATAATGATAAAAATTTATTATGATTGAAGTATATCATATTTTAACCTTGAAATTATTAAATTATAGGAAAAATTATTAATTTTTAATTTTTATTATAAGATTCCCAATGGCCTCATATTTCAGACATTTTTTTTATTTTATAAAAAAATTTATGAAATATAATGAATATTAAGAAAATATATGTAACGGTCACTGTAATTACAACAATCCTAACATGGGGTGACCGGGTTGAAAAATTATGACAATGAAGTGTTAGTAAACTAATTTAATAAAAAACAAAAAAAACCATGTCTGACATCTTATTATAGAATGGAAATAACAACTAGTAGATGAATTCTTCAAGAATCAAAAACCTGCTGTTTTTAGTGGATTCTTAGATATATCAATCTTATAACAATGGATCAATTTCATAGAAAATATATTTTTACACCATTATTTTGGGAACGGGAATGTCTGGTTTGGGATATATCTCTTAGAGGGAGATTATCCTTAGTTATGGAAACAAATCAAAAACATAAAGCCAAGAGAAGTGGTGGATAATTAGGGATTATAATAATTTTAAAATGATATTTTATATAGTAATTCCCTTGTACCATCAAAAAAATAGAGAGGGAATTATTTGAGGAAAAAACAGAGAGAAAATGAATCAGTTTAGAATTAATAGTTGAGCATTACAGGGCATGAACACTATTCGTCAACCTTTTCTATTAAATATAATGGGAAGAGTTAAAACCATTGGAAGGATGAGACTATATATATTATATTTTTTGGTTATATGAGATATTGTGAGTTATGAAGAGGTAGTATGATGTGATATTGATGATTAAATAGAGATAAAAAATTCCCAAAGGACTCAGGGATATAATGACAGAAATATAAGGGTAGACCAGAATTTTGGAAGTTTATTAATGAAATGATTGTAAAATAACCCATGTGAAAAAAAATATATTAATAATTTATGAATTTTTTTTATGGAAGTGTAAAATTTTTCGTTTTTTAATGATAAGTACATATAGCAAAAAACATCTAGGTAGATGTAAATAGTCACCATTTAAATGCTAATGAAAAATAGTTTATAGTTCAAACACAAACTATTGTTCAATTATTATATTCTAGTATCATAAGAATTTGAATAAAAAATTTACAAATAAAATGATAATGGGAGAAACCACCGTTAACCCAAAAAGGGGTATAGAGAGAATATTCAAGATTTCAAATTTATTATGGCTAAATTCAAGGTTCTAAATGAATTTGTGGTAGGTACACTCATCATACACTGAATGAAATAAATTACATTTTCTAATACTAGTTTAACATATTCTTTTATTTTATTAAATTTTGTGATGAACATCAAGTTGAAACCTATAAATATAGTGGTATAGTTCTTTATTTGAACTACTGGAGTAACTACTCAAGAACCAATGTTATATAGGGAATCCATAATTAACATTAGGGATAAAAATATCTCAGAAAAATTGGGGATAATTCTGATGGTGGAATCTTAGATATACATGAGATGGATTGGTTATCAAAGTATAAGTCCAAGATAAAATGTATAATAAAATAGATTGTAGTAGCATTAAAGTTAAAATCTATGATCATATTCAATGTATAGATTTCTTATCCTGAGAAATTCCATGAATGACCTCCTATTTATTTTTTTTACTGAAATGATTGGTGAAGAATAATATGAAGGAGAATGTGTGAAGATATCATAAAGTCTAATTTTTATGGATTACATTGATGTATATCCAAAATAGTTACCATCGAGGCCATATGCAAATATATATAAATATACATGCAGGGCCCTATGAAAATAATTTACATAAATTGGTACGGTTTCAACCAAAAACCAAATTTATTTTTTCTCATGAGACCTATAGAATCATCAATGGTTAGTGTAATTATTGGTCCCACCAATCCCATAATCTGTCAAATGTATTCATCATTTGAAGAGAAAATATGACTTACTCGACATGGCTTATGAATTAATAACTACTTATTTTAGAATAACTAGAATATTAAATTTAAATACAATCAATATTAAAACTAATGATAAACAATCTAGAGAATTTATAAGGATTGTATCATTACATCATATCTCTAGTGAATAATAATTAAAATTATGGATTTATTTCACTGATTAATAAAAATAACATACCAATCATTAAAAAAATTATATAGGAATATAATATTTTCACATTAAAAATAATTTTAAAAACTAAATTTTTTCAAAATATTATGAAAAACAATTTATTTTTAATGAATAATGGAACATTAGAATTAATCATTAAAGCATGTGTGGTCAGGACAGAATGAAATTACATTCATTTCATATATGCTACAAAAATTATTTTTTCATTATCTCTATAAAAATTATTAATTAAAAGTTTTGGAAAAAGAAATGAATATTCCATTGGAACAATTTATTGTAAACTAAGTTATAGTTAAAATTTTTAATAAATAGTTGTTAAAAAGTAAAAAAAAATTCTCTAAAATAGTTATGGAAAATTTGTACAATGATGAAAAATATTATCAACTGAGTACAAAATAAAGTCACATTTCCTTAAAATATCATATAAGTATTATATGTAATTAAATAACGTAACAGTGAAATAAAACATATAATATCTTGAAATAAGAATAGTATAATGAAATATATTTTATTTTAGAAATAAATATCATATAATTCTGCCTATGTTAAACTTTTACAATAACAATCTTGAAAAATTGGTGACATTGTGAAATAAACCCTTACCACTTTGGTATCTTTTTAATCATAACCCTTATAAAACATATATCCATTGAAATGTTAAATACCCTAAATATTAAGAGATTCATGATATAATATATCAATGGTGGAAATTGATACATCCCATAAAACAAGATAGGTTCAAAACATAACATATGTAAAGAGTATAGAATATTAGATAAAAAAACTATTACAAACATAATATTATTGACTTGAAGGTTAATCAAGAGAGAGATTATGTGTAAAAAATCAAAAAAAATAATTAATGAACTGTAAATTAAATGTAAATAATATAAATTTCACTTCACACATAGTCACTGTATATCATAATCAATAAATATGTGATATAACCCAATCAAAGGAAATTGAGTTATGAAATTCATTACCCCAGGTACGAATCATCAAGTAAATTAATTATATTCTCGAATAATAAACATATGTTCTTTATTTTTATTATTTAATAAAATATTTTATGTTTATTACACTATTTAAATATTTTCCTTCCAGTTTATTTCAATTTACGTAATCAATTAATTTTAAATTAATCATTTTGATGATATTCATTTCAGGTATCATTAATGAGTTTTGAAGGTTGACTAAGGACTTTTTTTTAATTATTCTATTATATACCGAATTATAATAATTAAATAATTATAATTTTTATACAACAATTATAACGCCGCAAAAAATATGGTTATGAAAAATGAACTACATTACAATCTTGGAGATGGTATATCATTCCTATGCCTGATTAACATATCCATTTTTCAAATATAATGTTGGAAAGAGTGTAAGTATAAATATATATTTGAATAATAATAATTATATCATTTCTAGTACACCATTTTTATAATTAAACTTATATATATCATCCATGTGATGCGGTGATTGAAAACAAATAACATTGATTCATGGTGGTGGAGGTCCACACGAACGCAATAATGACATTATTATTTTTTAATTAATGAAAAAGTAATAATTTATATGATATATTATATTTTAGGTATTACTAATGTTTCATGAATATCATATATAAACCATAAACATATATTTATAACCATCCATGAGAGGCGGTGAAGGAAAAATAATTACATAGGTTCATGTGTCGGTAGTCCTCCGTAGTCATGAACAACAGATTTATTCCCCATTTTATGGAATAATTCATGAAAATAGGTTTGAAATTAACAAAATAAAATAATAGTATTTTTAATATATTTTCTTCTATTTCATCATGATTGATAAATATTTAAAGGATGTATACAATGATATAAAAACTAATTATTTGGTTTAATGTTATACCTCTTCTTCTAACAACCTTATCCATTTACACAAAAATTCGTATAAGTTTGATGTTATTATTAAAATAAGACCTATTGAATGTGATAAGTAATGGTAATCATTTATTTTGGTTAGTTATGGATTCAAAAGGAATGATATTATTTTTTATTAAAATAGGAGAGGGGTGTCTTTTTATAACGAGGGGAGGTGTATTATTGGAGTTTCTTAATGTATTAAAGTAGTTTAAGTTAATTTTCATTTTCAAACAGTTTTCAATTGATATAAATATAAGGCAAGCTATGTTTGAGTAGAAATAAGATCAGTCAATAAAATTATTACATATAAAGTTGATGATTGTACCCTAATGTTTTTCTTTTAAAACGTCGTTAACCATTTTAATGATTGCCACACTAACAATTTTTTTTGATGTTAAAAGGAATGGTAGTTACAATAAAAAGAAAGTATTCCAAAAAATGCACTATGGATGGTATTATAAACCATTTCCCAATACTTTTTGGATGATTGGACTATTGGTATTTTTAAATCATTTAATAAATTATTATTTACAATATAAAATAAATAAACATAATATATGGGACTATTCATTTAATTTTACTAATGAAAATGGAAGGAAACTTAATGAATTTGAATATAATACTATAACACATTACTATAATATTAAATTTTTATAAAAAATTGGAATATTATGGATTCTAATTATATTTCATTTCATATTTTTTAACAATTTATTTAATAATTCTATTAATTTAATTAATATTCTGGAGATGTTATAGAAACATTTAAGGTAATTATATCATAACTAAAAATAATAAATAAACGTCCATGACAAAAAATATTTTATATTTCAAAAAAAAATTCAAAACTAAACATATGTTATTTTTATCCCTATCACAAAATATTAAACATACTAATAGAATGAAAGGAAAATTTTTGAATCATTGATTACTTAAATATTTAAAATGTCAAAATCAAATTTATACAGAACCAATTATCCATATTATCAAAAAAATAAAGAAATGGGAGAACTGGAATTTTAAAATAGGATAGATAAATGTTTTTTGCATCAATTTTATTCTTTATAAAAATATTTTTAACATTAATTACCCGATTTAACCTTACAACACTTACAATTATTAATTATGGTTACTATTCATAATTCTAAAAAATAGAAGGGAACTATTTTAAAAAATTTGAACTAATGATTCCAAATATGTATTCAATTTATCTCGATTCAAATTCTATTCTTGGAAGAATTTAATTTATGATTCAAGTGAAAAATAAAAAAATCAATTTTAGAAAAATATCATTTAAGCCTAATTTTTTATTTAAAGTTCAGCCCTAATATTAATTTCAATAAACACATTTAGATTGTTAATAGTATAAGTTAAATATTTTTAATTTGAAATTTTTTTAAAATAATATGAACCTTTTAAAATTTTAAATCAAAAATATAAAAGGTAATGTTTTTTACTATTAACTAGAAAGTGAATGTTTTCGGAAAAATATATAAAATTCACACTACATAGGTTCTCATATTCTAATTCAAAAAATGAAATTATATTTATTAAATAATATTTATAATAGGTTTTAAAAATTATTATAATATAATCTCAAAAAATCAATAAAAATATATGTTTCAAGAAAACATAATTTTTAAAAATAAAATAACGTTGCTAAATGCAGAGTTTTTATTTTCTATAAAATAGTGAATTCAGTTGTATTTAATAAGAATCTGGATTGAATATATATATTTCCAAATATTAGTACTCATATTTATACTATCCAATTACCCAGTTAGGTTATAATGATCACACTTAAATAATTATATTTTTTTTGGTTTGTTTTGTCTCATTGTTGCATGTCATATGCACTGTCGAACATAGTTTTATTTTAAAATATCTTAGTGTTATAGTAAGTGAGAAATTTTTATATTTTTAAACTGTTTTTTTAAAATATCATTGGTATCATGTGAGACATTTAAGAACATTATTTATTTATACGATCATCATCAACCAATCCATCCCATCAAAATCATCAAGAAAAAATGAAATTTTCTATGAAATTAATTACTTGTGATTGGTATCAAAACATTATTAATAAAAAGATCAAATAGTAGTGATTAGTTTCCATTGTTCAAATTACATGGCTTCTCAATAGGTTTAACATTTTGAAAAAAATCTATTACATTCTTATTAATACAAGTGAGTTTTGGGAAGTCATGAACTCCATCATTCTTCACTAAATTTTTAACGGATTTATGGATCAAAATGACCGAGTCATTTGTGCCTTAGCCTATTTTAATATTTATAAAATAGTTTTCACCAATAAGGTATCTCCTTCCATGGTTATTCATCAGCACATAACAACTAAATAATCTAAAGATTTAGCAGTACACCCCTTCCTTTCAAACCCCATAGCATGTCCTGAATAAGATATCCACCTCACTAATAGTTGATTGTAGCTAACTTCTTCCACCCAGAGTACATCTATTTTTTAGATATTTTTCACCTACGTTTTTTTTCTTGGATGTTATATTTTTTATTCCTTTATTATTAAAAACAAACCAATCTACGTTTATAATATTTCTTGTTGATGATAATACACACATTTATGTCAATTCTTTGAGAAATATTTACTACCTGGTTCCCATAAAATGATATGTCCATTTACCTAGAGGTAATCTCAGTAATGTTTTCATTCTCATATTTTATGTTCTTTTCACATGAACATTGAAAAAATTATATTTATTATTGAAATTTATATTTCTGTTATTTTTATGAAATATATTTTATATATTATAACAATGAGATTTTGTTTTCAATTTTCATCTTGTTCATAAAGGTCCCAAAAAATTAGTTTTTTCCATTTTAAATATTTTGTGAAAATTTACGTTGAAACCTTTGAGTTACAATAATATATATTTTTTCCAAATATTTCACCATAAATGAAATATTTATTAATATAAAATAAAATTCAAGGAAATGTACATATATAATTTTGGTTTTGTTTCTATATGAAAATATATTTAGAAAGAGAACACACATAGTTAATGTGTTCGAATTTTACAAAGCAATAACAAAAACAATTGGTTTCATGATTCCATCCATTAAGACTTGAATTGTGATCTTTTTAGCTTCTCCAAATCCACATTCGACTTGGTAATTGATGCCTTAAGTCTAGAAAGAGTCTTGGATATCTCATCCTTGAGATCATGGTCTACAATACGTTAACTTTTTCTTTAATTCACTTGAGTTTTGGGATGGGAATACACTCTTCAACAGTCAGTCACTGAACATATTTATGTTTATTTGGGATTAGTATAATAGAGTAATAAAAAACCATGGATGGTGTAAATAGTATTACATAATCCTTAATCATTCAACTCCAAACCATTAAATATTCATTATGTTCTAAAATTATTTTTATCATTTATTTTATTTTATTTTTCACTCAATATATGATTCATGGATATTATTCTACCTTGATATTGACCTCCACTACATTTTGTAAAATTTTAAAAATTGTATATTTCAGTTTTTCATTAATTTTATTCAATTATAACTTCTCTTCAACATTTATTTTTCATGTAAGACCTTTATTCATGAACACATATATTATCCTTATTAGATTTATCCCTACATTTATAATGTTATTTAATTTATGGATCATGTCCAACATGAAGAAAAAAATAAATCCTCAAATTTTTCATTTTGATCATCACACTCATTTTACTCTTGTCTCTAAATAATACTAACAAGATCATATTATATAAGGACCTCGTAATCATTAAATTCTTTACTTATAGATCATATGATCTGTCATCTTCATGAGATAATAGGTGTTAACTTATAAATAATTTCAAATAATTTTTTTAGATTTTTTAGTGTTGAAAAGTCTCTTCAAATATTATTTATCCTCATCATCTAACATATATGTAATGAATTTCTAGTGAGAGATCCAGCCTCATTGTACCAAAAGAAAAAATGTACAATATTTCATTTCAATTAACAATTTTTCCATATAAGAATTAGTGTAATGAAAATATATCAATCCATCGATATAATATTCATCTAGGTCATCTTGAACATTTTTAGTACTTTTAATAAAACTTCATAAAGTTTCTCCATAAATATATCTTCATTCTCATCATTTTTTATTTTATACATAACATGTGTACTATGTTTGTTGTATAGAGAATCTTCTTTTGGATTTTTTTTATAAAGCCTCAGAAACATGGGATTACAACATAGTTGTAGTATCCTAATAATTTTTTCTACAAACCTAAAGTTATTAATATTCTGAAAAAATTGAAAAATATCATTCATAATAGCATTTATATAATTAAAATGAACTGAAATATTTCAATGGATATCATCCTCCTGTATTCATATTTATTCTACAACACTTATAACTTTTTCTTAATGAACAATGGAACCACCAACATAAATATTCATTTTTTTCCACAGAGCATGAGACATTTTAAGGACATTTTCTTGGTGTATATATATTTGAAAAAATATCCACCTAATTTATTTATTGGCTTCACATCTATATCCAATTAATTTTTTAACCATTTTGATAAATTCCCATTTGTAATGTTCCCTGATATACCATAAATGGTAAACAGGTAGTCTTCAATACTGAACAATTTTATGTATAATTGAATATCATTCTTCCATAACTATAAAATTATTCTCTAAAATTTTTGAATATCGTTATGATTAAATATCACTACTATTAAAAAACATCCATGATATGTTGAAACTATCAGCCTAAACTATTATATGTTTCTTATATCAAAGAATACCCAGAGTTTGTGGGTGAATCATTGAATTATAGAATTAAAATCTAAACCAATTAATCATGATATTTTTCTATCATGTTAAGGATCACTTTCTTCTCTTCCTAAAATTCTATCTACTAGTGAGTAAAGTAATAAACAACATCGGATTTTATATATTTTTCACCATAACTAGGATAGTCCAAGGAGAATTAAATGGTAATGTTCTATTGAATTGAAAATACATGAGTTCTTTTTTATGTTCTTTTACATAATAGTGGGGTATAATTGGACCTACCATCATAATGGTCATCCAAATATGAAAAGATAATTGTGTCTCATTGCAAAGATTAGTTCAGTGTTCTATCCATGACACTCTTTTTCTCCATGAAATTGGAATGTGAAATGCACCTGGAATGGTTTTCCACTTATGCACAATCATAAAGTGTTCCAATGAAATTAAAATAATGGAATTTTCTCCTTCATTAACAGATTCAATTTTCTAGAAATTTTTGAAATTCCATATCTTTTTTATTTTCTGTGATCTTATCATAAAATATCTATAAAAACTCTATGTATACTTTTCAATTCATGGTATTTAGTGGAATAAAATTAATACATTTTGATTGGTCCCAATGATAGGATAAATCATTTATTTATTTCAATTCATAGGATAAAGAGATATTTTATTCCCACTATAATATAGGTTTTAAGTATAAGATAATTCAAATTAATGGCCTTACATCACAAGTAAGAATCCTATGTTAAAATTATTGGTATTTTCTATAACTATCTAGTTGTTGTGTTGTTACCCACTATAGTAGGCATCCCTCCTGTTCTAAACTGTTACTATACTATATTATCCCTTTATAAGGAATATGAAATGAACTCAATAAATTTTAATTGAATTAGCTTCCTCTCTATGATGAAAATTCTTATAGTTGACCAGATATATGATATTTGGATCAAATCCAATAACCCATTAATCATCACAGGATCTGATCATAATGTCATTCAAACATTAAAATACTTGAGACATATTCTATTTATCTATAGTTTGGAATCTTTATGATTTAAAAAAACATTTGATATACCTCATCAACACCATAAATGATGTGTTGGATATTTATGGTACAAAATTCTATACTTCCACATATTGTTGCATAACTTCCTGTCCATGGTGTAAGAACTGAGTATTTTTTAACGAAAAAATGAATTCATTCAGTCTCCATATTGACGATCCATATGGCATGTTCCATGTTCTTACTGTATATCCCATAAAATGGAATCCAAAATAGATCATACTGAAAAAATATAGAACTATATCAAAAACCTCACACAATCAACGCAAAAGAAATCCCTCCTGGTACTAACCCATTCTATGACTACTTCATGGTGGTTCCACATTGTATTGTCATCCCACCATTACATTTTTTATAACTGTCCCACACATGTCCTCAAATGTTGTACTACCCTATAATAATAATTTATTTGAACTCAATCAACTGTGATTTGGTGGATAGATTCTTAGATAACTTTATCCACTTGGTTAACCATATTGATTCTAAACCTCACCTCCATTATAGTGTAACACGTGGACCTTCTATGTTGTCCTGTGAGGATTGAAAATTGTAATATTATTCATGCATCGTACCATTGAATCAATAACAACATATCCATGTGTAATTTGGTGTATAATTCCAAAAAAGGCATCACATGCTACAACATTAAATCTATGACATTATGTTTGTATCCCTTATAGATTTATTCTTTAACAAAACTAGGTTATATGGATTCATATGAATCCATGTCAATCCGCAATGAATCACCTCTACACCAACCCTTTATCAAATTAAAAAAACCATAAATATGAAACATAAAATAGATTGGTCCCAAGATATTATATTCCTGAAAATAATATGTGGGTGGATCACATAGGATGATTATCATATGCTCTAGACACAAATCAAAATTTCCATTTATTTTTCTGAATAAGGTGCACTATAAATATATTAAAATTATTTATCATAAAAATTGATAAATAGATATTTTATAGTTAATTAATCATGTAAATTGGCCACATAGGATAATAACCTTCTTAATTTCTCATTTTTAATCATAAGAAATATATACTTCCTAAAATTAATATATATCAAATTGAAATCATATATTCCCTTCTCAGACCACTTCAAGTCATCAAAAAACAACTTAAAATAATATATGGAATAATTTTAAAATTTTTAATCACCATTAGAACATTTTTGTTGTGTTTTATTATATAAAACAATAAAAATAATGTATTTCAACAAAGTAAAAAAACATATATATTCTATCTTTTATAAAACCAACAATGATCTATTTATAATAAAATTAGTCTTTAACGATTTTTTTTAAAATATATTGAATTAGGAAAGATAATTTTTTCTCATAAGATGGGTCATATAACATTTGGGGTGAATTATCTATAGAAGATAAATATTACCTTAGTAATTTTCTTCGACATGAGGAAAAAGATATAAATTTAACTAATGTTTGAATGGACCATTGAATATTTCCATCTAGGTATTCATGGGTATCCAACTACAAATATCTTTTACCATGTATACTTTTATAAATCATTCCATTTATTTAGGTGTATATTGAAATAAATCACGTAATACACCACATTTTCATCAATTTTATTGAACATATTAAACCCAAATTTATAAAAAGAATTAAAAACTTATCACCCTACCCCAATAAGAACATTTTAAACCATATTTATCAATATATCTAATTTTTTTTTCAATTTGGTCATTTCGGGTGTATTTAGATGGTTTTTATTATAAATTATCAACTAGATGAAAATAAATCAATGTTTCCACATACAAATGGGTAGTAGTAAACCTTGAGGAATCATAGACTTGATATCATACAAATATTTTTTTAATTAATTAATGGTAATGCATCATATATATTTTTTTAAGAATAATGTTAACCTGTTTGATCAAAACTTATTACTCTATTAGTAATTCATCATGTGATGGTTTTATTTTTTTGTAAGTCAATTATTTTCATTGTTATATATAAAATTGATAATATTCATGCTTCATTTTTCATTTTCCCGCAGTGATATTGTAATCATTTTTTATTTAATTTATAAACATGAGATAATTCATAATGGATAGACCTATTGTCGGTGTCATAATTTGGGGAATGAAACAATCATACAAAGTCCTGTATATCACCCAGATGAGTCATATTGTCTAATATTTATCATGTTAGAATAATTCCATTGTGAGACCCTTAGTTATAGCATTAATTTGACCCTTTACAATATTCTAAGAGGATTTTTAATAAACTGTTTATATACTAATCACTAATTTAAATCGAATCCTTGAGCTTCTATGATTTTTAGCTATAGAACCGATTATAGATCTAATTTTTCATCAGTTGATTGAGAGGTGATATTTTTGACTATTAAGATTCATAATGAATCATATTTATTTTAAGGAATTATATTATAAATTGATCTTTTAGAGTTGGGAAAATTATCAACCATATTGTGTCTCTCTTCCATTAGTTCTCTACGAAACCCTTCTCTATAGTATTGGGATAATGGAAAAATAATGCTAGTGTCACTTATTCTTAATTTAATTAGGGAAAATCATTGTATTATAGGTGTACTTTTAGGGATAATAGTAACACCATAGTTTCTATTTTCTGAATTTTTTTGTATTGATTATATTGGAAGTGGTTGAGTCTATGTTCACTATTTAAAATGTTATGTAATTTTCTAGATTCATAGTTTTCTCATTATTATATGATGAAACGTCCGGAACTCAGATTCTACTAATTAGTTCCCCGATCCTGGAGGGCAATAAGGCCTGAAGAACATCTCCCCAAATTCTAGAGGCTACCGATTAGCTGTGATAGACTATGTGTGTCCTTGGCAATACTATTACCTCATCATATGAGAGTAACACATCAGAATAGAAAAATAAAATAAATAGTAAAAGTAGATAAAACATGCATACATCTAATAATTAAACTATATATGAATACATAATAAAATCTAGAAGGAAACTCATACATAGTTAATGATGATAATGATACATGTCATATGTCTAAGAGAAAAACAAAAATGGGTACACAACACTGTATTACAACCTATTTGTCCAAAATGGAAAATCAAAAAAGGTGTTATCTATGAATAGAATCATGACCCTTAAGTTGGCCTTATGTTCCCCTTCACTAATCATGGAACAAAATTCAACCTAAGTATTTTGCGTTCATTACCCTACCACAACCTCCATACAAATAGTTTTTGGGGTACACAAAAATTCCTTAACAAGGTGTGAGAAATAATCCTAGTAAGTGATCGGCCAAATTTCTATACTAATCTCAACTATGAAATATAATAATCAATGTAGTTTATAGGTGAACATGTAAGAAGTAAAAGTATAAAAAAATTACCATGGTATGTATCTACTGAAACTAAAACCATAAAATTGACCCTCTATGATTTCTATACATGATGGTAAATATCCATTAACAAGTTAGCTACAATCAACACACAAATAAATAACATAGCCTTTCCACTAAATCATACATGTAATACAACCATGACCATGCTATACCAAATTTTTTTCCATATGAACCAAAAATGAGATGTTCAACCAAATATATCACAAAAATATATGGTTGTGTCATATATACATGTTTCAGAACAAGAATTGATAGATCCGATGTGTCAAAAACCATTTCATCCTTGATGAGATCTAGGAGAATCTAAATGGAAACACTTTTAAGAATTGGTTAGAGTCCAAGGTTCTTTTAATTCCAAAAACATCCTATGCGATTCCAAGTATGACGGATCCAAAGGTTAGAAAAGTCCATGGATTCTAATGGAATCAAGACCCAAGAAACATTTATAACAAAGGAATACACTACCATGTTCCTTATCCTATTAACATGTCAAAAAAAATTATTCCTAGATTTATCATTTATCATTTCAAACTATTTGAGTATACCTATTCAAATTACCATTTAACATTTAATTCACCTTTGAATATACCAACTCATAAAAACCAATTCAACCCAATGGAACCAAGGAGTTTACACACTCAGTGATTGGAATTATCAAATTCCATTCAGACAATTGGAAAAATTGTATCAACATACAAATGAGTATACCCACTCAATTAACAATAACTAATTAACTTGTTTATCCAATTAAAACATGTAATATCAATATAACTTAATTTATGGAGGAAATATACCTTCTAAACAAGTAATCATACTACATTTAGTTGTAATAGGTCTTCCTACTCATTAGAAGGAATGTGAACTCACCAACCATGCTACATCAAGGTATTTCCATAAGGCACAATCCATGGGTGCCCTTTGTTTAAGAAATGGATATCATCACATCCCAA
This sequence comes from Viscum album, assembly GCA_963277665.1. NCBI lineage: Eukaryota > Viridiplantae > Streptophyta > Magnoliopsida > Santalales > Viscaceae > Viscum > Viscum album. The sequence continues at coordinate 746,650,607 of OY728138.1, read as the reverse complement.
TGAATCGTAATGGAATCTATAATAAATCTGATTAAATATAATTCAATTAATCATTTAAATTTTTTGGCCACACTAGATGTTTTGGCGGGAAGAACAATTGAAGCTATCCAAATAAATCCCTAAACCAAAAGCAAAAAGTATAGAACACCAACCTTATTTGAGTAGTCATGTTCATCTCTAGTATCCTAGATTGACTCATATTGGGTGAAATTTGATGAACAAAAGAAAAACTTCAAATTATGGCATATGAGCTGAAATACCAATTTCACATCTAAAACCCCAATAATAGAGAACAGATAAAAATTAATCATGTTCTTTCCATTACGGTGAAAATGAGACTCTCCAGCCTTAAATCAAAGATCAGACGATGAATAACCCTTCATATGATGGATAGTCACTCATGGGAGACTCTCAAAATGATCCATTTGATTCTGTTGAAAGAAAACATAAATTAAGTATATAATATAAATTATTATAATATAATGTTATTAAATTTTCTGAAATTACAAGGGTTACATGGGTTATATACACGATTTTCAATACCATGATCAAATTGTGATTGGGAAACATTAGCATAGGGGCATAACACACAGTTTACCTACACAGTTTTCTAACTGTGTCAAAACCATGTGATTATCCACTATCAAAATCATTAACATTATAGCATAGTCATGCACCTCATTTTCAATTGTTTCCTCAAACCATGTGGCTTGTAGACCCACATTATCCAGCCTCAAAAAAATTTTGTGAACCATATGAGCTACCCCGCATGGTTTGGAATAACTGTTCACTAAACCATTTTCATACCAAAAACATGGTCTTTGGGTTTTGAATCATCCTTGGAAACCCTTGATACGTTCATGATATCACAAGGCATTCATATTAGGTAATATTTAATCATTTAAACTAAAAAATAAGAGATTCATAGCACATTATAAAAACCATGTTCTTATAATATTCCCCCTTAATGTAATTTTTCCCAGAATTTACATCCCAAGGGTGATCAAGATTTATTTGAGAACAACAATATCTACTAAACATGTACATCATCCTCCTAATCCCACATCTCATATCTTAAAATAATGTTCTACCATAACACTTTTACTATATGAAATAACTGACCATAGAGAACATTCGTGATCCTACCAAAGATATGAATCTCATGTCTCTCAATGGATGCATCAACCAGAACCTCATCCTCTTTGGGCTGAAAATAATGAGACATGCCCGAATGGTAGTGTCACAACTGATATTCTTTGAAGATGTCGTGCATGTATTGATACGACTAAGGTAATTACAATGGTTTGGATACCAAACTAACGCAGTCTAGAATCTCGAATAGAAAAACATATCACGTTGAATGCTTTTATTTTTACTTAATTATTTAATTTCCTTACATCATTGAAATACATAAGAATTCCAAATCCCCAAAATCAAACTCTAGAGGTTTTCAACGGTTTTCAGTGTATTATTTTTTTATAGACCTTGTTATATTAATACATTTCTAAATTAACAAGAGCTGCTCAAAAGACCCTTGCATGAGACATGGTCCCAACCATACTGCCTTTCCCACATCTATCCAACACAAGGTTTATAATCATAGACGACTGTAAAAAACATCTTAATGAATTATCTATATAAATTCTTGATAAATTTTATTTTAGGTGAATTAAACCAGGTATATAATATTCTACCAACAGCCACCAAAATCAAGGATGTATCCTCCCAATATTTCCGAAAGAACCTATATAATATGAACTGATTTTACATCAGTTTAATAGTGGTATGTTGTGATTAGAACCCCCAGTGTACCCAATTCCATCTGTAAAACCATTCATAAAGAAAACATAAAGTGGAAAACCCAATATCAAATGATAAAGGACCCCACAAAGTCATACTATCCCACATATATACAGCCCCTAAAGCTCATCCAATCTAAAGGCCTTCTCGATCAAAAAGAAATGAGACATTTTTTGAGCATTTCAAAAACAACCAACACAATATCATTAACTCGTAGAAACTTCGGTAAACTGGTCAAAACTTTTATCACAAAATCATCCCATTTCAACACTGAAATTACAAAATTTTATAAAATTATTGATCTTCAATGATGTTCTGTCATCTCCTCTTAATAGTTAGAAGACCTCATAAGGATCACAACTACATCACGTTTCATACCCGGCCACCTGACTTGCAGTGTAAGTCATGGTACAACATGGTGACTCTGGGATACACTACCAAAGATGAAGCGTGATAATCCCTCATTATATCATTGTGTATATCCACTGAAACCCATACACATCATTGTATATGAAAGATATCATCCTCACCTACCATCCAACCAAGAAGTTGATCCTCACCTACCACACTCTCCCATAGGACTAAGACCTTCAAATATGATAGTTTCTCCATCCACACTCTCTATAGAAGGTTATATGTCACAACTATGCATAATAGATATGTCTACCCCTGACTGTTTTTCACCTCCTAGTGAATCTCAAAGAACAGACCCATTATTTATTTCACTACCTATATCAAGGTACTCTTATTCAATTCATCAGCCACCTAAATTCATTTTCCAAGAGTGTATGAATTCTTTAAATAGAAATAATTATGGTACTCCACTCACCTTAACTTCATCACATATAGATGAATATGATTAAATATATACATAAGGCATTTGTTATCCATATACACTATAAAATTGCCCCCAATAAATAGTGTCTCCAACATTGCAAAGCATGAACAATTTCAACTAACTCTAGATCATGTGTCCAGTAATTCCTATCATCTGTCCTCAAATGCTGGAACCATTATTCTACGTCCATATCACCATTCATCATCACTACTCCAATACCTATAGTTAATGTGTCACAATACAAAGTGTAGATCCCTATCTTATCTAAAAGTATCATGACTAGTGCTGAAGTAAATCTCCATTTCATCTATTGAAAGGACATCTCACTAGAATCTGACCATAAAAACATTACACCCTTTACATTTAGGCTCGTAATTGGCATTGATAAGTGTGATATGTCCTGTATTAAATTCTTATAGTAACCATCAATCCACAATAATATATTTATGTTAAAAAATGTTGGGATGTTCCCAAAAAACATCATATATCACCTTCTCTATGTCCACTAATACTAATTTCTCTAAGATTATGTGGCTCTTGATGTGAATAAATTCCATCCAAAAGTGGAACATATTTCACTTAGAATATAACTGATGATCTCTTAGTTTATTATAAATGATCTCAATGTGTTTTTCAGGGTCATGTTGATTATGAGAATACACCAAGATGACCTCTTATTAAACCACCAAAAATTAATCCGGATAAGGATGGGACACTCAGTTCATAGGTTCCATGAAAACTAATTAAACATTCATGGCACATAACGGAATAACCAAATACTCAAATAGACCATACCTAAAAACAAAGTCTTTATAATGTTTTCTACAGGTCGAACACACACATAGTTATATCCATACCTCAAATACATTTTTTATCACAACCGGTCTCCTCGAAGAGGATCAAATCAGTCATCTATCTATGGTAGGAGATATCGATTCTTAACCATTAGTTGGTTTAGTTTCCAAAAATCCACACATATCCTAAGTATACCACCCACCTTTTTGTTAAATGGATAGGTGAACCCCATAGAGAATTATTGGTTCAAATAAACCAATTTTCCCTTAAATTATCTAGCTTCTTCTTAGTCTCCTACAACTCCTTCATATCATTCCATTATATAGGAATTGATAAAATTACGGCTACTAGAACAAGATAGATAAGGAATTCAACATATATCTAGATGTAAATTATGAAGTTTTTCCATGAAGACATCTAGGAAGAACTCAACTAATAATGGAAATTCCTCTTGACTCACTCCTTGATCATTCAGATACTAACCAGTGATATGGGTTTTCACCCTGCACCACCCGACATTGTTATGGTCCAAATCATCTTGCCTGGACACCCTATTTTTCCTTGTGAGTACAAACTACACCCTCTAGTGATGTGAAAGTATCCCTTCAGTGGTACTAGTGAATGTATGCTCGATGAGATAATAACTATTCCATCATGTGTTCATGCCAATCCTTGTAATATTGAAGAAATACAAACTCCAAATGAAGTGACACCCACCAACCAAAAGGGGAACTCTCTTAACTAGAACGCATCTTCTGTTATATTTCCCAATAGAGGGTCTAAAATTACGAATCTATTAGAAGACAAAAAAAGAAGGAAAATTATTTCAACTAATGGTGAAAATATTGAACTATGAGATGCACCTATATCATGAAGTGAAAATGAAATAGTAGAGGATACTATGATCCTACCTCTAAAGGTAGATGGTCTGACACCTTCATATAATAGGGTAGGATATACATAATAGATCTATCTTATGCCACAACCTAGTGATACAACCTCACTACTCTATGTAGGCCCACTCTGATGTCTTGGTGTAAGGGCTTCCAGACATCCACATCCATAACATCCAATGACTCAGATGGAAGAATTAGAACTGATCAAACTCCCTAACTGACATAGATCTATGGAACATTCTCTTTATATTGGTATTTTAGAAGACACATACAACATAATGATAGTGGGATGGACTTGTTGAAATGAATCCCATGGCCCATACGGCTACAAGATCGACATTTTACAGGGTCGCATCGCACTAATTCTTTAAGGGGCATCAACATTCATAATGGTGATATAACACTGAGCTACTATTACTTACCTCCTAAATAGATCTCATCTCATAGGAGCCCTCAAAATGGTGCTACCTTCCAAAAGATGATGAACCATAGGGTTGATAGACAATACTTCTATCTTATATGCCCCCATATTCTATCAGGTTTCATTTTTTAATTAGTGATTATTCCACAATTTTAGCAATCTAGTTTAATCTTAACACATTGACTTGAGATCTGAAAGCATATGGGAGACATTCCTCAAAGGGTCTCAATATCGATAGCACATTAGTAAGGTATATTGATGCAAAATAATTCAACTCTATAATGTTTTTTGAGTACTCAATAACCATTATTGTGAGCTACACTAAATACATAAATTCTCTCGCCTTAACGTCCCATTGAGTCACAGGGTAGAAATAGCCATAAATTAGAGTTTGGAAAATATCTCAAACAATATCTCGTAGCCTGTCATCATAGAACAACACATCCAAACATCTCATTTTTACCTAAATATAATATAAGTAATGAGATATTACATCCTCTCTTGAAGATTCTCAAGATGATTGATGATAGAAATCATTGTCTCAAGACAAATCTCAACAGTCTATGGGGTTCCATCAACAAAAAACATGGGAGGATGTGTTTGTTGGAACACCCACATCAGCTCAACCGTAGACAATGAAGGCTTGGGTGTTCCCTGATATGTATGAATGATGTAAAAGTATCCCGTCTAGAACAATTATTTTTCACATATGTCGAGAATAATAGATCATGCCATAGTTAGAAATAATATAGGATCCATAGTTATCTCATGGCCCACTACCTCCAGATCATTGTCCTCACCTCCCTCTTAGCATACGACAGGAGTTTGTTATGGTTCCATGCCTCTAAAATTCCAAACACACACCATTGAGAAGAAAAATATCAATATTCAAAGATGAATAGAATATTGTAGGTAAAAACTCTCCAAAAACCAACAAAAAACAAAACCATATCCTAAATATAGATTCATATAAGGAATAGTAACAAACACCACAAGAAACGCTACCTCATTCCCATGAAAAATATGATTCTAAGTCAAGTATCTATTTATCATTTCATGTTTTAATTTTATATTCAATTTCAAATATTCATTTATTCTTGAGTTTCAACCAATGGTTCACTAAAAAAAATTTATGATGTTCCATAAATCTTTATAAACCCAAAATGTGGTACACATTTACATCATAACATATAAATTAATATTAACAATTGAAACAGTGGTTTTCCAATTCCCACCCCATAAGGTCCCATACACCATATGAATTTAAAGTTAAAGTCACTTTCTCTATAAAATACATGAAATATATCAAAATAGAAGGTACATCTATCACATCACATATCATAGTAGCATGCAACAACTAATGTATCCCAATTGGCATGGAATAATGGATGACAGGTAATTTCTAGAAAGTTCCTGTATGATGTATTAGATAGTAGACCCGCATCTCATGAGGTTGCAATAAAATATATTCCTTAGTAATATAAATAATAGTAGAAAAATCACCTATGTCGTCCAATGCTATAATAAAACATACTACAATTATAGAAATCTAGAAATAATAATTCAATTTGGTGTAATTTATATTTTTCTTTATTATGGGGTAGCTACTCCAAGACAAAACTCATTACCAAAATACTATTCCAACCTCTAATTGTATATTTTCACAAAACGTTAATGAAAACGAAAAAAATAATGGCTTTGATGCCATTTTGTAATGTTCTGGACCTAGATGCCACTCAAAAGTGCCCCGATCTCAGTGCGTCATAAGGCCTCAAGGGAATCCATGCAAATTCCAGAGGATACCGATAGGTAGTGATGTCAAAGATTTGTCTTTGGGAAGACTATTCCTTAATCAATATAGTGAAACAAAATTGAATATATATAGAAAATCAATATCATATGCAGATACAATAAGAAAACATCTGATTAGTAAACCATATAGGAATATATATAAAATATCCAGATGAAAAATCAAACATAGATTTTGATTATGATACAAGTCATGTGTATAAGAAAATTTCCAAAATAGAAATGTAGAAAATTATTACAATAAATTTATCCAACCTGAAATAAATATAAATAAGTTTTATCTCCAAATAGAATCATGTGCCTCAGCATTGAGTCGTGTTCCTCTATACCAATCATTGGAAAAAAAATCAACACTAGTATTATGAGTTCTTTCCACAACCATTACATTATTCTAAATAGGCATTTTGGGTACCAAACAATGCCTGAATATGGTCTGAAATAAAATCCCAATAAGTAATAACCCAACGTTATATTATAATCTGGGTTGTTCAATATAAAAAAATATATACTTTGAAAGTGAACATGTAAGTAGTTAAAGTGAGTAAAAAACCCAATATAATGAATCTAATGAATGTTAAACACTGAGACATCCCCTCAAGGATCCCTACACTAGATGGTTCAGCATTGATAATAAGTCATATATAAGAAATTAATAAATAAATAACACATTATTATTATTTAATCAAACTTGTCATACCACCACAACATTTCTATACAAACCGTAATGTGACATCAATTACAGCAGATCTGTTCAACCCAACATATCAAAAAACTCCACTTATGTGTTTCATATACAACTCTCCTACCTCAAAGGTAAAGATAGAATTTTTCAAATACCATGAAATCAAAATCTAGTCCATTGAGAATATTAATGGAAACATGACATGTCACTATTTGGAGTCCTATGATCATGACATACCAGACTAATCCTATGTAATTCCAGGAATGACATATTTAATGTTTTGAAAATCCCATGAAATCACATATAATCAAAATACAAGGAACATTTCTTACCAAGGAATCCACTAGTAGGGCTCATATCCATAGAATATATACAAGGAATCTATTAATACATTTTCCATTCATACCAGTATTAATCTCAAACTATGTGATTATACCCACACACATTACAATTTAAAATTTTATTCAACTGATGAGTATACTCTCTCATAACATCAAATGAAACTCCAATCAACCAATGCATTTACACACTCATTGTTCTCAAATATCCCATGTCTTTCAAAGAATCCAAAAAATTAATGAAGAATCCAAATGGGTATACCCGCTCATCTAACAAATACCGAAGGAGTTTTTTAACCAATTAAAACATGGAATATCAATACAACTTAATGTAAAGGTGAATAACATCTTCTAAATAAGTAATTCAACTCCATTTTGTTATAATAGGGCTTCCTACATGTAGTAAATCAGGAAAAATCACCCCCTTTGTGGTTAAACCTTAATATATCAATTTACTTTCATAAGTAACACACCATGGGTGGCCATGGTTTGGGAAACAACTATCATCTCATCACAATGGAACATACAGTCAACCCAAATAGGTTGGATTACATCTAATTCAATTAATGAGTTCAATTTTAGGTTTTCAATGGAATGTATGTTTGGTGGATCAATGAAACGTATACTAATAAATCACCAAAACCAATGTGAAAACTATAGAAAACATACATTAGTTAGGTAGTCAAGTTTACATCTATTATTGACTCATGAATCATCTTTGATTGTGGAAAATCCAATGAATGAATAAAGAACATGAAAATATCGCATAGGAGCCGAAATCTATATAGCACAGCTGATAGTAAGAAGAATAGAGGATGGCTAAGAATGAATTAGGTTATTACCCTTATAGATCCAATTATATGTTCAAAACAACAATCAGAGATCATATATAGAATAACTATCAATCTAAAGGATATTTTCTCAAGGGCGTCTCTAAAAATGATCCCTTTTAATCTATTGAAAGAAAACATAAATTATTATTACAATAGAATTTATTTTAATTTTGAAATTATTAAATTCTACAAAATTACAGAGGTCTCAGGGATTATGCAAATGATTTTATAGACAATGTGAAAACCATGTACATGCACTTGTAAAATTGGGGCAGATCACACAGTTTACTCTCACAGTTTACTAATAGTGCACAAACCATGAAATTCTCCATTATCAAAATTGAAATTATTGTAGAATTGATGTGAACTTCATAACATGATATTTCTTCAAAATTTTTATCCTGTAGAACCCCACTATCTATCCTTGTATGGGTTGTACTAACCATGTGGCATTGACTGCACAGTTTTTTCTAAGAGTGCGATATACCATTTTCACCTGAAAAATATTAGTTCTGGGATCTGAACCATCCCTAAACACCACTAAAACTTCCATTAACTCGCATGTAATTCAAATTATGATATATTTGATCATTTAAACAAAAAAATAATAGAACCTTACCTCATATGAAATTCTGGGTTCTTAAAGTAGTAACCCTTACCCTAAACCATGCACTATTAGGGATTCATTTTCAAGGTTGACACACGGTTATTGGATGGTACCAAGAATAATATTACCTATTTATATGGGTAGTTACATGTTTTCTAGTGTCTAAAAGACATTAAATATATCTTTTATAACACCATGTTTCCACAAAATGTTGTTTACCTATATTTTTTAGATATGAAAACATTAACATTCTTGGTTTGATAGCTTTTCTATCTCCACTCTCATTATTCTCATTTTTCTCAAGAGAATGAATCCATATAAGACTTAAATACATCTTGTTCAATGTATTTTGATCACATCACATTTGTTTCTTCAGGCATTATTTTGGTAATCACTTCTTTTCTCATCCTAATACTTCTCATTTATTTTTCTTCCTTTCCATAATCTTCTTTATCAAACCCGAAAATCCAAAATAGTGGGGATTTCATCTAGTACACGTTTAATCTTGATATTTTCTATGTATATGGTTCGGGAAACATTTATCATAGCTTAATATTATGTCCCTCATTCAATTTATATTAATTTATTTCTTTTAAGTTATGTGTTTCAGTGTGATATATTTTTTTTGACATATCAATGGTTGAATTCTCTAAAATACCTTTCATGTAAATTATATCTATAAATATAACCCTTGATGATTTTAATAGATAATTCAAATTACTTTAATTAATTTGGACGTTAAAATTATGGAAATTTAATATTTCATTTAAATCATACCTCAAAAACAAATATCTAGGCCAACGATGTGGTTTCTACAATTTCTATGAGATTATACTTTCAAGAATATACATATAAACCAATGATTTAGTAGACCAAATTATTTTTGGACTGTTATTAAAAAAACTAATGAATTGTAAATGGTTTATGGGAATTTTAGGTGAATTTTTAATATTATTAAACTCCAATGTATTTCTTTTTTTGTTATTGTTCTACCTAAATTTTGACTTATATTTACACAAATTGAAATATTTCATAATTAAGATAAGTTAATATTTATAATTTACCAAACATATACATTAAATGTTTTTCATTATTTTGTTTCAAATATGATTTATAAAAAAAATGTTAAATGAATAATTTCCAAAAATTATATGATCTTTGAAAATGTTTTATGAATGTTAATGGCATGTTTAGAAAATTGTTGAAGTGGTTTTAATGTCTCAAGAAACACCATTATTAAACCCCATTTTATTTTTTGGGTTTTTTCCATAAAACCAACAATGATTAATTTTTATTACATGTATATTCAATGAAGGTAATATTAATTAAACATAATATCATATAAAATTCATTTAACATCATGAATTTGATGTTATAAAATCATAGAGTATCAATCAATTTGAATAGTGAATAATGTTTCCCTACTATGATGAGAGCCATGAAATTTTGTGATGGTATTCTAAAATAGAGTGTTGTAGTCTCATAATAGTATGTGGTGAGGAAAATATTATGATGTAATTAAGGTGTGATTATTCATAAGATTATGTGACTTCATCTCTTGAAGTTCACACATTGTAATCTCTATGATGGGTGATTAAAATAACTGACCCACCAATAAGAATTTCACATGTTTATGTGTCGTTAGATATTCCCATCAATGAGTGTTTGTAGTGGTATATATACATTAGGATTGTTATTAATTCATTTCATTACTCATGAACATATATCTACTGACCATAACTATTATTTCATATGTTTGTAAGAAGTATGTTATATTGGGTATAACATGAATGACATGTTATTAATGAATATGTAAAGGAATTATTTACCCACTTCTATATTAATGGTATATGATATATCATCCCATTTATTGAAATAATTTTTTTGGATTATACATGTAATATTGACAAGTTATTTCAAATATTAATAAAAATATTCATCAAGTATATAGGTTTATTACATGGGTGTGAAACTGGTTTGATGAGATATTATGATAAAAGTATTATATTACATAATGAGGGATCTTATTTTGTTGTCAATTTTGAAAAACTAACTTCATCATCTCAGGTACCATGAACCATTACTAGACCATAACAGCCCAATTTTTTTGAATATTTTTTTAATAAATTTAATTTTTTCTCTATATTACATTACACACAACGCCTAATTTTAGGAAATCACGACCAAATATTACAATATTTTTATTTAAAATTATAGTTCGCCCCTGGATATTAGAATAGAAGTTATGGATAAGATTTTGAAATATATTTTTCATACCAATTTATAAAATGAACTCATCATTGTATAATTATTTCGAAATGATAATTAAAATCATTCCAAGCTAATAGTGGAGAAGATGGGGAAGAAAATGAGAGCTACAACGGGAGACTCAGTGGCTTGTGAAAATCTTAGTTTTCTTCACACCCCATGATTCTTTCTCTTCTGATCATTACAGGGTTCGATCCACAATGGGAATTTGTTTCCATCTCTACTTCAATGGATGTTGGAACTACTCCAGATCTATTCAACAAAATGGTCGAAGAACGACCTAAATCGTTCTCTTTCTGTGATACACTCAAGGGCTCAGATTCAGATTGCACAAAGGAGGTAAAGACTTCCCTCTGCATGAAGCTAGATGATGGTGGTTTCCTTATGGAGGTTGACCCATAAGCCCTTCTCCAAAGGGCACAAATGTGTAAATACTCTATTCTTAGTTGTGTTTCATACAATAGAGTTAATAAACCCTGGTCTTTACTTGAGCTTAATGCTAGAATATCTCACTATTGGAATTTATCGAAATGGAAAACGGTTCCTATGGGTAGGGTTTTTTCATATTGTTTTCAACTCACATGAAGTCCTCAACCAGGTCTGGAAAACTGGAACCATTAACATTAGACATGCTATTCTTAGATTGATAAAATTGATTGTCTCTTTTAACCCCGATAAACATTGGAATTGAACTGTAAAATTTTGGGTTAGTCTCTATGGAATTAATTGGTATTTTGGCACCCAAATATTTTAAATTACATTGCCTCTTGTATTGGTCTACCAATACAAATTGACAAAAGGACCCTAAATTCTGAACATAGAATTTATGAAAGGGTCATGGTAGAAGTTAATCTTGACTCAAAACGACCAAATTCAATAAATTTCTCTTCTCAAGAGTTCAAAACTGAGATCAAAATCGAATATGAAAGAATACCCCCCTTTTGTGAGGTCTGAAAAATAATTAGTCATAATGATTCAAATTGTAGAATAGTTGAAAGGATGTTGTACCACCATTTGAAAGTGATTGGAAGGAAGTAAAGCAAAATATAAAATAAGAATTTCGTTGCTGACATAACTGAACCATATAAAAGGAAAAACGATGTCCGGATCCAAAAACCAAATTCCATTGCCCCTTTACAAGATTTTTCATTGAGAGAAATAGTTGAGTAGGAGGATTCACTTCTCAAGGAATGTGACATTGGTAACGAACTTGAGGATATGGTCTTAAGAATTTTTCATGCTATCCTTTTTTCTGATAATAATGGAACACATTAGTTTTGCATGGAAACTGTTCTCACTATTTCTCAGGATTGCTCTAAAATAAATAATCAGGCGGAAAAATCCAACAAAGAAGATATCACCCCACCTGATGCACTCGATGTTTCTAGGAATGGTATGAAATCTTCTTCTCCCTTAGCTGTTTCAGAACTGACCAATACTTCCTCAGCTTATGTTCACCCCCTAATTTTTCTGTATCGAAAGAAAGGCAAGATGCACTGAGTTTTAAACAGAATATAGGTTTTGTCTCTTCTTCTAACAAAAATATTGATATGTGCCTCCAATTACCAGCATCCCCTATTGAATCAATCATTAAATCTTCTACTGTATACTCGGATACCTCTGTTTATAATAAAGTTCGAAGTATTCCAGAGCAGATTTTACATGCTAATTTTCAAGGAAACTGCCATGTTTTTAACCCTGACAACTTAGAAATTAGTAAGACTTTGGACTTGTCTATTTCTCATAAAGTATACAACTATCCATATAATTATTCGTTTAAAAATGTTCATGAGTATGACTCCTTTCAATGAAAAATTCTTTGTATGGATTCAAAAGGACAGAATTTTGTTGATAGTATATATTATGCTAATATGTCACCCTCACACAAAAAAAATTCTTCTCCTAAGAGGATCATGGCCATTGAAATGGTTGAAAACCCCTATTCAATACCATCTTCTAAATCACAGGACAAAAAACCCAATGTGACCTCCTCAAAGGAAGTTATATGATCCGAGAAGAAAAAGGAGTTGGGTAAATCAATAAAAGGAGGATCCAACCCGAAACATAATTCTAAATGAAGCACCTTTTTTGGAACTATCAGGGTATCACAAAATCTGACACTCTTATTTTTTAAGAGATTTTTAGCATCTCATAAGCATCATTTATTTGATTTTTCTGAACCAAAAAATCTACTTTACCTCCAATTTTATGCACCTCTACTCCCTTAACTATAAATTCTTAGGTTCATGTAAAGGTGGATCTTCAATAGAGTCCTTAGGGATTGTCTATCACTCATCCTTACAAGATGTCAACACTTTCAAAACATCCAGTCAATTGTTTACTTGTGATTTTAGTTTTGATGGAAAGCACATCTTATGAACTATGATCTATGCTAAGAATATATATCATGATATGAGAACCCTTTGGCATGATCTTTCATTGTTGGCGAACAATATGCATGACCCTTGGATTGTGATTGGGGATTTTAATGTGATTCTTTCTCCTAGTGAGAAATTAGGTACTTCTCACTCTGTTATTACCTCTCATGAATTTAGAGCCTCTATTGAGGAAAAAAACCATTTGGAACTTAACAATAGTGGTTCCAAATATACTTGGTACAATAGACATTACAATAAGGCAGTGGTGAGGAAACTGGATAGATATTTTGTCAATTCCACTCTCCTTGGAAACTGGGATACAATTTTGAGCATTAGACTTTCTAGGTTGAATTTGGATCATCACACTATACTTGTCAATATGTCTAATAGAAATAGTAATCCCAATTTAACCTTTATATTCAATAATTCTTGGTCGGATGACCCGGACTGTACTTCTTTCATCAATGATTTTTGGGAATCCATGAAACATCAATATAATGTGTTTTCTTGTATCACAAAAGACTCTATAACTCATTATGAAAAAATATCTAGTCAAGCCATATGTCGGAATAAATCTTCAATATTCTTTGGAATAAATTTCACCTTGAATAGGAAAAGTGTTATCATTAACCACTTGGGAATTAAATATGGTTTCCTCTCTTTCACTTAACCAGGGGTTCCGATTTTTTAGGGAAGACCCAAATCAACCTACTTTATCAAAATTATGGATCAAATCCCCAATCAACATTCATCCTGGAAGGGAAAATTCATCCTTATGGCTGAAAAAATATCTCTTTTTAAATCAACCAACGTCTTCAAAATAGTTTACTCTTTGATGATTTATAAGTGGCCTATTGATACATTCAAAAGGATTAACACATACATAAAAAACATCATTTGGACATAAAGTATTCTTGAAAGGAAACTTATCACCATTAATTAAACCACTTGTTGTAAACCCATTTAGATAGATGGTATTGGTATACAAAACCTAATACTTTTCAATGAAGAACTCCAGGCTAGAATTACCTGGAGAATAATAAATAACAACTCTGATGCAATTTCCTTTTTAAAGCATAGATTTATTTCTAAACATAAAAAGGAAATTTAATTCATATTACCTCTTCAATATGGTCCTCCATTAGGCAGACTTACCATAGAATTCTGAAAAACTCTAGATGGATGGTTAGTGTCGATCCAACATTATTTTTTGGATGGATAATTGCACCAGTACACCCCTTAAGCCCCACTAATCTTTTGAATCTCTTCCAGATATTACTGAGTCTTATATAAGGGAGGTTCTTAATTTTCATAGAGATGAACTCCCTGAAAAAATTACCCATATTATTGAAAACTACCCATATTCTAACATCAAGGATTTACTCACCTAGGAACCTGATCACAATGGCATTCTCGACTAATGTTATTTTATAATTATAACTTCTCAAGAAAGGATTCTGACTTTGAATGGTTGAATTACATTAATAAGACTTGGATTAAACCAATGAGATTCACTCTGATTTGATGTATTGCTCATAACAAAATTCCCACTATGGCATGTCTTCAATATTTTAATATTTAATTATGTTCCAAATGTCAATTATGTAATCAACACGGGGAAGATACTAACCTTATGTTTCTATCATGTGCTACTTCTGATGCTTTATGGAACTACATTTTTGATATTTTTAACTGCACGTGGCTAATCTCTGATTCAATCGACATGCAATTAATGTGATGTGTTTAGTATGATGCCTCACAGAAAATTTTAAAAAAAATCTCTTAGTATTTTCTGAACTTCTTCATGTTATTTGGTATGAAAAAAATAAAATTCGTCACAATAAATACTCATTTAATTTAAGTGCAGGTAAATCACGAATACTCATTGCAAATTCAAGAAGTGGATTCGATCTGGAAGGGTCATTGAAACAATTCTATAGGTGACTTTGAGATACTTCTCAAGCTTCAGATTGACAGAATATATAGTCCTCCTAAGAAAACTCTTGATGTTTTCTAGAAATCTCTGATGCTAGGGTTGATAAAATTGTATGTTGATGGTGAATCAAATGGTAACCCGGGTCCAGTGGGATGTGGTGCTATTTTTAGAGATCATATTAGGAATTGTCATGGTTTCTTTTTTTAGTATATGTGGAATTACTTCATCACTTGAAGTCGAAATGATGGGTGTAATCAATGTTATTTCCTTTGCTCTTCAAAAATGTTGGACAAAAATATGGATTAAAATAGATTCGACCACCATTGGGAAAGCAATTTGGATTGAAGTAACTCATCTTTCTTGGCCTCTAACAACTAGATGGATGATGTGCCTTGACTCGCTACTGGGGATCGACTACAATATTATGAATTTCTTCTGGGAAGCTAACAGGGTTGCTGAAACACTTGCTAATAAGCGAGTCAATCAGGACCTGACCTGGTTGGCCACTTTTTATCATGATTTGCTTCAACTTTATGATAAAAAATGTAAAAAACTTCCTTCTTTTTGTCTCGTGTAACTCTCCTTTATTTATATATTCAATAACTGGTGCCTTGGTTTTTTGACCAAGGAATGAACCTTCTTCAAAAAAAATATTCCAAGATGATGGTAATATGTTTCTAAAAAATAATATTTTTGCACAAAAAAGTGTTTTAAATAAATATTTTAAACAAATGATTTTTTTTTGAAATATTTTAATCAAATAAATATATTATATATTAAATCAAATTTTTTTCCCATCGTATTATTTATTTTTTATTCATGAGAATATAATAAATAAAAGGTTTTACTTAAAAACAAAAAAAAAATTCTCTAAAACTGTTTGGTTACATTTTACACAATTATAGAAATATTATATTTTGAAACTTTTTAGAAATTTATCTAAAAAAATTAACATTATTTTTGAAATCATCAAGTTAAAATTATCTTTGACTGAATTTTAAAAAATTATATGAGAAGATTATTTTTTCAGTAATTAATGAAATATTATGGTTTTATTTAATGAAATTCTATTTAATTCATTGAATTTAATAGATAAGTTTTATTTAAATATATATTTTATGGTTACATAAATTTAATATAATTATATTCAAAAAATATAGGTCTTTTTAATCAATTTAATATTTAATTATGATATAATATCTTTTTAGTATTTTGAAATTTTTCTCTTAGGAAAACCACTTTCTCATTAACTTTGTTGGAATAATTTGAAATTAAAATTTTCCGAATATATGAATAAAATTTGAAAAAATTAATTCCACATTTTTAATAATAATAATTAATACTATCTTACAATTCAAAATTATATTCTTACTGTAATTTATAGAGAAAACAATAAGAATTAATTTTATTAATAAATGTTAAAAATATTTTACAAGGGGGATAAACTAAAATGATAAGGCATAAAATGACCCTAGAATGATATAAAACACCATTTTTTGTACATATTTGGACCTTATACCATTTAATGTTTTATAATTCCTAATTTTTAATCTTTTTATGGTAAAAACACTCGTACACTTTATTGTCTTCAAAAATCACATGTGTACGCTCCCCCCAACTTATAAAAGGCTACACCATGTCTTATCCTATTCACGTATAAAATTTTTTAATTCAGACAATATATACCAAAATATATTTTTTTAATACCTCCCCATTTCATAGATCCTTTATTAATATCCTAAAATCAATCTATGAAGGCATTATGTTAAACGTAAACCTGTTTTTGGAATAATATTTAATGTTTTAAACTATATGTGTTTGTTTTAAATATTCATATAAATAAATAAAATATATTAAAATAATATTTATATAATA
The DNA here is from genome assembly GCA_963277665.1 of Viscum album. Classification (NCBI taxonomy): domain Eukaryota; kingdom Viridiplantae; phylum Streptophyta; class Magnoliopsida; order Santalales; family Viscaceae; genus Viscum; species Viscum album. The sequence continues at coordinate 746,633,131 of OY728138.1, read as the reverse complement.
ACACAAGTATCTACAATGTAAAAAAAATTTATTATGTTAATTTATTATCTAATTTCAATATCCTCTTCAATGATATCAAAAATTAAACCATCGATCATATATATGGAAGAATACTACCTCACAAACTCAAAATATTCATTTTCCAGCACCACCTATCAATTAATGAAATAATGATGGATTTAATGTAAATATATTATATTTAAGATATTATTATAGCTTTGGAATTATAATAAAAATCTAAATTTTTACATTAAAAAATGTTTGAATTTAGTAACTTCACTCGTGTGTATGAGGAACTACTGCATCGCGAAACGATGTGATGTGTTCTTCTTTTGTGTTTTATATGGATAATAATATGGATATATTTAATGAATATATAATACATTTTTCACATAATTATAATTATGTAAATTATTAGATCACATATACCTTCTTACATTCTATTCTATAGGAGATATTATTACATCATTTTTGTGTACGGTGGACTACCACCTTTCGAGGAGATGCGATTTGTTTTTCACGTAATGCTTTTCTTAGAATGTATATTTGTAACACCAGATATTTTTGTGAGAAATATTTTTTTTTATTTTATATACAACATCAAAGGAATCTTTCACTACACACAAAGCTAACTTGGCTTGCTTTACACACAATCGTGACCGTCCTCGATAGCTTTCATTGTACGTAATACCGAGTTTCACTAAACAACGCTATGCTATTAAAATATTATTAAAACAAGCTGTTATGAATATTAATACCCACTTTTTTAAATTTTATAAATTTTATCTTTCAAAATGGACTTCATTTTTGGATTCGGAATATTGAAATTAGCCTAGGGTGAATTTTTGGTATTTTTCTGATAACTTTCAATTTTTGATGAATAGGGAAAACACTTGGTTACTATTTAAAAACTGACTTTTTATATAAATAATTATTTATTTTATTTAAATTTATTTTAGGTTAAAATTGATACATAATACCTATAAAAGTTTAATTTAATTCAGTGGTGTCATTTTAAAATAATTTTTTATATATAAAAACTTTATTGAACTTTTCCCCATCTTTTACCCACCTCTTAGGAAAATTTGAAAATTTACATAAAACATAAATTTACCGCTTCTTTGAGTGTAATTTCAAAAATCTGAGAGACACGGTTAATATCAAGGAGTAAAATGTGGTTCAATAAGATAAAAATATTTTTTGGTGAATAGTAACTTTTTACTTTTATTTACCACGGTTAAAATTAAATTGGGTAATTAAGGGTACACAAGGTATTATTATTAACTTAACACATGTGATAATTCTATTTGATAAGTTTAGTTCAAACAAAAACAACCTTAGGGATAAAATATTACCCTTTAGGTCTACATGGATTATATTAGGACATTTAATATTATTTTATTTAAAGAAGAGATAAAATAGTTAAAATCAAAGTTTAATAACTAAAACCTTTTTAATATAGAGTTATACATAATATAATTTATAATATTAAAATTAATTATAAATATAAAAAGATTACCAACATAGTGGTATTTTATTTGTTATTTTTAGTCATTAAATAAGTCAATTTATTTTTGACACAATGATGATGCAAAAATTACCTTATTAATGAAATATTAAAATAATTAATGTTATAAATACACAAATAAAAGTAATTTGATAATTTTTATGAATTAAAATAATTTTATAGGTAAATATGACATGTTAGTATTGAGTTCATTAACTTTGGTCGAACTAATAATACTGTTATGATTTTCACAAAAATCAATTACGAAATAGTTTCAAAATTGACATAATATAGTTTTTAAAACAAATATTATATTATTAATTGTTATTTTATTCCTAAAAATCAATTATTTGGCAAAATTACTTAGATAAGATTATATATGTTAATAATGAACAAGTTGGGGTTCGTTTGGATTTTTATAGTATGTTTATTAACTTTATAGTGTAAGAAAAAAAGAAGACACTGTAAAAGTAAAATAATGTAACTTAAAGTTAAATCTAAATGATAAGGTTAAAATAGGAACCTAAACTTGTCTAAATTCTTTTGGATGAGATGATTTAGACCCATCCCCACCTTAGATTATAAATAAATCAATTTGGAGCTATTAAAAACCGATTATGACTTTATAATAAAATAATATTTTTAGTTTTTCCAAAGGTGCCCCTCTCCTCCCTTATAAAAGGGCACCGCCTCCCTCTCCTACTCACACCACTTTGATCCTTCAATCTCGGCCAAACCCTGCCAATTTTTTTTCTCCACTTCCATAGAAATATCCTAGAGCTCATGTTCTTCTTCAAAGTCCATCTTTAGTTCCCTAAGAAGAGGTTAAGAAGATGCACTTCAAAGAAGAGGTAATGTCTGTTACCGATTCTTTCAACATTATTTCTTCTTCTACTTATTCTTCTTTAGTTGTTTCCTTATGAAGTAATAACATCAGTATCAATCATATACTGATATGTTATTATAAATATCAAAAAACCCTATTTCACCTTCTATCCATCCTACGGAAAACAAAATAATCGTGTGTGCGTACGCACGGAATACCGTCTCCATGCCATGGTGTAATCTGTTTTCCACCACCACCTTAATTGGATGGGTATAATGGTGTAAAGAATAACTATATATGATTATTTTAAATTCATATTTATTCTTAAATAGCATACATACACTTCAATACAATTCCACGATCATGGGAACGATATCATCCCTTGTGTGTATGTACAGCCCACCGTCTCCACGATGTGATGCGACTCATTCAACATGATATTCAATGCATAATGATTATATAAATGAATTGAATTAACAAATATGATATATATTGCACTAATATCATTCTCTAAATTAGGTATCTATCACCTAAAAAGAAGAATAATAATTTATTTGACAACACACGGCTTAGAACAAAAAGCAATAAACACCCGAATAACAAGTTGCAATGAAATATTACTAATACGAAGCTAAGAATATGACCATATATGATATCATAAAAATGAGTACGATTTGTGGAATAGGTCAATAACCTTATTTAAATCATTATAAAAGAGGTTCATACACGTATGAAGCAATTCAGACCTAAGGTAACAGAAAATCTCACAATCTCGTTTTTATCCGAGATTATTTATACTTCAGAATTTACTGGAGAATATTTAGAATCCAAATCCATGTTTTTCAATATGTAATATTATCCCTCTACAATTGTTTAAATCCAATTTTACCTATTGGTGAGTTTTTAGTAAAAGATATGAAAGTAATCTTTTGTCATTTTTAGTACGAGTTACTTTTTGACATTTCCGGCCAAAGTACGAGAAGAATGTTTTTTAACTTACACAACATTAATGGATTTTTATGTTTTCATAGAACATTATTTCCATGAATCTTACTTTACATGTTTTCATGTTTATTTTTAGTCAAATTATTTTAGTTTAAAATTGTATGAAATGAAAGGAACAATGTTTTTGAAGTAGAAAGGATACTTTCCTTAAGAATGGAGTTCAAGCGTTTTATCAAAATTATTTTCCATCTAAGATAATATAGGGTTCTATTTCTATCCCAATTTTTACATTGATTTGATTATGTTATGATGGAAATATTTTTATAATGTCCTTTTATCTTATATGGATTATGTAATGATGGAACGATGTTTAAGAATCCCATTTTTATTACATGGGTTATGCTATGATGTATGATTTATGATTTCGTGGCACACATAAGAATAGTTTCATTTTGAGATGGGTGAGACCTATATCTCCCTCAAATGCATTGGGTAATGATTTATATCTCATGAGATAGACATGGTTGGAATGGAATGTTAATATGGTTCAGTGAAACATGACTGAAACGAGGAGTGAACTCGGTTCAGAAATGGACTTTGTCTGCTAAGATAGTCTTGTCAATGAGTCTTGACTAATAAGAAATGATTCTCTATGATTATATGTGTATTACTCAAAGTTTCATGTTTTATGTTATGATTATTTGGATTACATTTCACTATTTTTATTGATCTCATATCATGATATTATGATCTCTTTTGCAAGATAGGATTTTCAAAATGTAATACTCTTAAGAATATGATATGATTGATAATTTTTTTTTTACCCTTACTGAGCATTTGAGCTCACGCTTTTGTATGTTTTCATTTCCCCTGTTCTGGAAGAAGGGCGATAATTAGAATATGCTAAAAGGGACTCTAGATGTGATGAAATAAATGGGAGACAACGTAGATGATTTATGAACCAGTTTTTTATGTTTCCCAATTTCTAATGACATTATACCTATACGGTGCTTTCATGGTTTTGTTATATGTTGTAATAATTATTCTTCAATTGTGATGTAATAACAATATATGTAAAGTATGGGTCGTTATAGTTGGTATTAGAGGGAAGGTATAGTCAACCTTGAGAAACTAGTATGTGAAAGCCATAGTAAGAACCCTAAGGATATATTTATGAATATAACAATCATAGTGTTTTAGAAATGGCCATGAATAACCTAATATAAGACCTTATGTGTAAAATTTTATTCTTGATTATGTTGTTTTCCTATTATAATTATTATTTCTCACACTATTCTTCTTGGTTTTAGTAAATGGCTAGAACCTGAAGGCACCGTGTTAATGCAGAATGCGACGAGAAATGAAATTATTGTCCCCCTAAGAAACCAAACGTTTTGGGAGCTAGAATTAAAAATATTGTAGCCATGCTCACACAACTTTCTCAAGCTATGAATCATGAAGGACTTCGAAACGATCAACAGAAGGAGAAAGATTCTGTTGAATCCTTCATGAGGCAGCGTCCACCCTCATTCAGTGGGTCTATTGATTTATTAGTTATTGAACAATGAATCAGTACTACTGAAAATATATTTTCAGTTCTTCATTGTTCTGAACATGACAAAGTCATCTCACTAGTGTATCGTTTGGATTGTGATGCTGATCAATGGTGGAATCTTATCAAGAATATGAACCAAAGGGATGAAATTGAATCTATGGAATGGGATGGGTTCAAGAACTTATTATTCAATAAGTGCATCCCTTGTATTCTTCGAAAAAATATGGATAAGGATTATCTTGAACTAAAGAAAAAGGATGATGAATATTTTGGTACCTACGAAGAAAATTTTACAAGACATGCATGGTACGCTTCTGGGATTATTATCCAACCTAATAGTAAGATCAATCGATTATTTAGTGGATTAAAACTAGGTATTCTAAGGGTGTTATCCATAATGGACTTCAATAGCTATGAGGAAATTGTTCTATGTGCTCTCAAGATTGAGATGGATACTGGAGTAACCCATCAGTCATATGCGTTTTATAAGAAGAGGAAAATGGAATTCAAAGAAAAAATCTAAACAACACACTGAAAAGAAATGAGTTTTCCATTATGATAAAAGTGTTGAAAGAAACTTGGAGGGAGTTTTCTTAAAGAGACATGTAAATGTTTCAAATGTGGAAAAGAAGGTCATCGGGCATTTGAATGCCTCAATGATGGGAAGAATATGTCTACTGATGCGAACAAAGAAAAGGCTACACAGAGGGAACCTCCTACACTTCAATTTTACAAGTTCAAGGAAATGGGGAATTATGCTAATCAATTCCCTAATCCAGGGGTTGTTGATGATGATCAAGGTCAGAAAACTCTTAAGTATAAATTCAGAGGAATGTCACATGCAATTTCAATCAGCGATGTGGAGTATGATAATGAAGTGGTGAAAGGTACACATACCATACACTCAAAAGTAGAAAATGTTTTATTTTATTCTGGATCCACCCACTCTTTTATTTCTGAAGAATTTTCTAAGGATATCATTGTATTACCTCAACAAGTTGATGTTGAGTTAGCTATGACAACTTCTAATGGCACAACAGTCACATCAAAAGTTTATAATTCTTCTCCGATTGAAGCTTGTGGGAAAGTGCTTCCGGAAAATCTTGTGATCCATCCAATAGTGGAATTTGATGTGATTCTTGGCATGGATTGGCTTTCATTATATGGATCTCATTTCAATTTACAAATAAGGGAAGACACATTTCATATTCTAGATCATTCTATGATCATATATCGATGCAAGGATTATTATAACCTTCCAGTGGAAATTCCTTCCATCTTATGGGTCTTGATTCCACTAAATGAAGGTTATTTATCTCAAATGGTTGTTGAGAAACTCATGATTAATATTATTCCCATTGTACGGGAGTTTGATGATGCCTTTCTGGAGGAACTGTCAGGTCTTCCACCAAATCATGAAGTAGAGTTTTCAATAGAACTCATACAGGGTGCTATGCCCATTTCAAAGACACCTTATAGAATGGCCCCAATTGAGATGTAGTAATTGAAGAATCAACTCCAAGAGAATCTTGATTAGGGATTCATACGCCCTAGTGCGTCACCTTGGTGAGAACCTGTTCTGTTTGTTACGAAGAAAGATCGATCAATGAGACTATGCATTGATTATCGAGAACATAACAAGATCCCTATCAAGAACAAATATCCTCTCCCACACATTGGTGAATTATTTGAACAACTACGTGGAGCTCAATACTTCTCCAAGATTGATCTTCATTCAGGGTATCATTAATTAAGGGTCAAAACGGGGGATATGCCAAAGACATCTTTCCGTACAAGTTATGGACACTAAGAATTTATATTGTTTCCATTTGGTTTTACTAAATCCCCTTCTATCTCCATGGATCTAATGTATAGAGTCTTTAGAGACTATCTTGATCAGTTTGTGATAGTCTTTATAGACGATATTCTTGTATATTGAAAGTGCAAAGAAGAACATGAAGATCACTTGAATTTTGTATTAAAGACCCTGAGAAAGGAGAAGCTTTATGCCAAATTTACCAAGTGTGAATTTTGGCTTCAAAAAGTTTCATTTTTGGGTCACATAATCTCAAAAGAGGGGATATATGTGGATCCAGCAAAAATAAAGGTTATCGAAATATGGTCAAGACTAACAACAGTAACTGAGATCCGAAGTTTTCTTGGTTTGGCTGGATATTATCAATGTTTTTTGAAAGATTTTTCACGATTATGTAATCCACTCACCAGGTTGACTCGAAAAGGAGTTAAGTTCTTTTGGAGAGAGTAGTGTGAAGAGAATTTCAAGGAGTTAATAAAAGGTTATCTAGTGCACCTGTGCTCACACTACCTTGTAGTGGATAATTATTTGTGATCTAGAGTGATGCATCCAAGAAGGTATTGGGGTGTGTTCTCATGAAAAATGATATGGTGATAGTTTGTGCCTCACGACAGTTAAAAATCCATGAGAAAAATTACACAACTCATGATTTGGAGTTAGCTGCGGTAATATTTGGATTACAAATATGGAGGCATTATCTTTATGGTGAAAGGTGTGATATTTATTATAATTGTAAAAGATTAAAGTATATTTTTTCACACAAAAGGAGCTGAATATGCACCAAAAAAGATGGTTGGAGCTGATTAAGGATTATGACTGCTCAATTCATTATCACCTTGGGAAAGCAAACAAGGTGGTAGATGCATTAAGTCGATAAGACCATGCTAGCTTATCAATGATGAGGATCACAAAAGATCCAATATTTATGGATTTACAAAGGATGGATCTTGGAAATATAATGGAAGGGGAAAATCTTATCTTTCTCAGATGAATTTTCAACCATCTATATATGTGAAGATTAAAGAGGCACTGAAAGAAGATGTAGAGTTACAAAAGAAGGTGAGAAATGTTCCTGAATTCAACCTTGATTGTGATGGGATAAGAATGTTAAGAAATCGATTTTGTGTTCCTCCCATCCCAGAATTAAAGAAGGAGCTGCTGGATGAGCCTCATAGTTCTTTATTCTCTATTCATCTTGGAAGCACGAAGATGTATAGGGGAATGAAAGAGTAATTCTGGGGGAGATGGAATGAAAAGAGATGTTGCTGAATATGTCTCTTGATGCTTGGTTTGTCAGCAAGTTAAAGCTGAGAGACAGAAGTCTAAGGGGATGTTACAACCATTTCCCATACCCGAATGGAAATGGGAAAACATCACTATGTACATTGTCACCGTACATCCTAAGACATCCAAAGGCAATAATTCTATCTGGGTCATAGTTGATCATCTTACAAAGTAGGCACACTTCGTTGCTATTTGAGAGGATTTCTCTCTGGATCGGCATGCTAGGATATATGTGAAGGAAGTGGTATGATTACATGGAGTACCACTTTCCATTACATCTGATCGAGATCTGAGGTTTACCTTAATGTTTTGGCAAATTCTTCAGCATACTATGGATACCGAGTTGAGTTTCAGCACAACTTATCATCCTCAGACAAACAGTCAGTCTAAGAGGACAATTCAAACTCTAGAAGATATGTTGAGAGCTTGCTCTATGGATTTCAAAGGAGGTTGGGATCAACACCTATCTTTGATGGAATTTTCTTATAATAATAGCTTTCACTCTAGTATTCAAATGGCTCTTTATGAATCTCTATATGGAAGGAAATGAAGGACTCCAACTTTCTGGGATAATGTTGGGGAAAGAATGCTATTAGGAACTGATCTTGTTGATGAGATGGAAGAAAAGGTCTCATCTATTCAACAACACAAAAGAGTATCTCATAGTCGACAAAAAGTTATGCCGATAACAGAAGATAAGACCTAGAGTTTGAAGTGGGTGATAAAGTGTTCTTACGAATATCTCCTTGGAAGAGAGTAATGAGATTTGGAATGAAGGGAAAGATGAGCCCTAGGTATATCGGTCCTTTCGAAATACTGGATCATGTTGGGACGGTAGATTACCGATTGGCGCTTCCACCGAATCCCTCTCAAGTTCATGATGTTTTACATGTATCTCTCCTGAGAATGTACATAATCGATCCGTCACATGTACTCATCTCAGAAGGTATACTGCTGGAGCAAGATCTTTCTTATGAAGAACGACCGATAGAGATTCTGAATCATAGCGAAAAAGTTCTACAGAACAAGACCACTCGCTTGGTGAATGTTTTATCGAGGAACCACCAATTAGAAGAAGTTACATGGGATCTTGAGGATATAATGATGGAGAGATATGCTCATCTGTTTTTTATAATGTGACGAATTTCGAAGGGGAAATTCATTTTAAAGGGGGTAGAATGTAACATCCATGATTTTTATGAGAAATATTTTGTTTTTATGTTATATACATCATCAAAGAAATATTTCGCTACACACAATTCTAGCTTGGTTTCCTTTACATGTAATCGCGACTGTCCTCGATAGCTTGCATTGTAAGCAATACCAAGTTTCACTAAACAATGATATGCTATTAAAATATTATTAAAACTAGCCGTTATGAATAGTAATAGGATCTTTTTGAAATTTTATAAATTTTATCTTTCAAAATGGACTTCATTTTTTGATTCGAAATACCGAAATTACCCTAGGGTGAAATTTTGTTATTTTTCTGAAAACTTTCATTTTTTGATGAATAGTGAAAACACTATGTTGCTATTTAAAAACTGACTTTTTATTTAAATAATTATTTATTTTATTTAAATTTATTTTAGGTCAAAATTGGAAAATAATACCTATACATGTCCAATTTAATTCATTGGAGTCATTTTATAATAATTTTAGATACATAAATATTTTATTGATCTTTTCACCATCTTTTACCCACCTCTTTAGAGAATTTGAAAATTTACAAAAAACAAAATTTTACTGCATCTATGAGTGAAATTGTGAAAATGCGAGAGACACAGTTAATATCAAGGAGTAAAATGTGGTTCAATAAGATAAAAATATTTTTTGGTGAATAGTAACTTTTTACTTTTATTTACCACGGGTAAAAGTAAATAGGGTTATTAAGGGAAAAATGAAATTATTATTACCCTAACACATGTCCTAATTATATTGGATAAGTGTAGTTTGACCAAAAACAACCTTAGGGATAAAATATTACCCTTTAGGTCTACTTGGATTAGATTAGGACATTTAATATTATTTTATTTAAAGAAGAGTTAAAATAGTTAAAATCAAAGTTTAATAAATAAAAAAAATTTAATATAGGGTAATACATACGATAAATTAGACTATAAATATTCATTATAAATCTAAAAATATTTCCTACATAGTGGTATTTTATTTGCAATTTTTAGACATTAAATAAGTAAATTTATTTTTGACACAATGATGATGCAGTAATTACATTATTAATGAAATATTGACATAAATAATGTTATAAATACCCAAATAAATGTAATATGAGACTTTTGAAGAATTACACTAATTTTATAGGTTAATATGACTTGTTATTATAGATTTAATTAAATTTTTTCTAACTAATAATGCTGTTATGATTTTCACATAAATCAATTAACAAATAGTGTCAAAAATGACATAAAATTGTTTTTAAAACAGATATGTTATTATTAATTGTTATTTTATTCCTGAAAAAATAAGTTTCGGTCAAATGACTTAGATAAGGTTATATATATTAATAATGAACAACTTGGGGTTCGTTTCGTTTGTTATTGTATGTTTATTAACCTTATAGTGTATGAAACCAAGAAGAAACGGTAAAAGTAAAATTATTTAACTTAAAGATAAATCTAAATGAGAAGGTTAAAATAGAAACCTCAACCTGTCTAAATTCTATTGGATGATATTATTTCGACACATCCCCACCGTACCTTCGACATAAATCAATTTGGAGCTATTAAAATCTGAATATGATTTTATAATAAAATAATATTTTTAGTTTTTCGAAAGGTGCCTTTCTCCTCCCTTATAAAATGGAACCTCCTCCATCTCCTCCTCACACCACTTTGAGCCTTCATGATCAGACAAAACCTAACAATTTCTCTTCTAAACTTCCCTACAAACATCCTAGAGGTCCTGTTCCTCTCCAAATACTATCATTAGTGCCCTAAGAGGAGGTTAAGAAGAGGCGCTTCAAAGAAGAGGTAATGTCCGTTACCGATTCTTTCAACTATATTTCTTCTTCTACTTCTTCTTATTTAGATGTTTCATTATGAAGTAATAACATCAATATCACTCATATAATGATATGTTATTATAAATATGAAACAACCCTATTTCACCTTCTATCCATCCTACGGATAATGAAATCACCGCTGCGTACGTATGGAATACCGTCTCCATGTCGTGGTGTAATATGTTTTCCACCACCACCTTACTTGGATGGGTATAATGGTGTAATGAATAACTATATATTAGTATTTTAAAGTGATATTGATTCTAGTATACATACACTTCAATAAAATTCCGTGATCATGGTAACGATATCATCGCTCGTACATACATACGGCCTACCGTCTCCACGTTGTGATGCGACTCGTTCTACATGATCTTCAATGAATAATGATTATATAAATAAATTTAATTAATAAATATGACATATATTACACTAATATCATTCTGTAAAGGAGGTATCTATAACATAAAAAGAAGAATAATTTTTTTTTGACAAAACAAGCATAAGAACAAAAAGCAATAAACAACCGAATAACAAGTAGCAATGAAATATTACTAATATGAAGCTATGAATATGACCATATATGATATCATAACAATGATTAAGATTCTGGAATAAGTCAATAACATTATTTAAATCATTATACAGGAGGTTTGGACACGTACAAAGCAAATTGGACCTAAGGTAAGGGAAAATCTCGCAATCTCATTTTTATCTGAGATTGTTTATACTTCATAATTTACTGGGGAATATTTAGCATCCACATCCATGTTTCGTCAATATGTAATATTATCCCCCTACAATTGTTTAAATCCAATTTTACCCATTTCTGAGTTTTTATTTAAAGATATGAAAGGAATCTTTTTTCGTTTTTAGTACAAGGTACTTTTTGACTTTTCCTACCAAAGTATGAGAAGAATGTTTTTTTAACTTATACGGCATGAATGGATTTTTATGATTTCTTAGAACATTATTTCCATGAAGCTTCCTTTACAAGTTTTCAAGATTATTTTTAATGAAATTATTTTAGCTTAATATTGTATGACATGAAAGGAAAAATGCTTTTGAAGTAGAAAGGATATTTTCCTCATGAATGGAGTTCAAGTGTTTCATCAAAATTATTTTCCGTCTAAGATAATATAGGGTTCTGTTTCTATCCCAATTGTTTCTTTGATTTGATTATGTTATAATGGAATTATTTTAATGAATTCCTTTTATCATATATGGATTATGTTATGATGGCACATTGTTTAAGAATCCCATTTTTATTAAATGGGTTATGCTATGAAGTATGATATATAATATTGTGGCACACATAAGAATTGTTTCATTATGAGATGTGTAGGACCTATATCTCCCTCCAATTCATTGGGTAAAGATTTATATCTCATGATATAGACATGGCTGGAACGACAGGTTAATCCGGTTCCGTGAAACAGGACTGAAACGAGGAGTGAACTCAGATCAGAAATGGACTTTGTCTGCTAAGATAGTCTCGGCAATGAGTTTTGACTAATAATAAATGATTCTCTTTGATTATGTGTGTATGACACAAAGTTTCATGTTTTATGTTATGATTATTTGGATTACATTTAACTATTATGATTAATCCCATGTCATGATATTATGATCTCTTTTGTAGGATAACATTTTCAAAATGTTATGTTCTAAAGATTATGATATGATTGGTATTTATTTTGTTTACCCTTAATGAGAATTTGAGCTCACCTGTTTGTATGTTTTATTTTCCCCAGGTCTGGAAGAAGGGAATTAAGTAGAATATGTGAAAAGGGACTCTAGATATGATGAAATAAATGGGAGACAACATAGATTATTTAAGAACCAGTTTTTTTTGTTTCCCAGTTTCTAAAGACACTATACCTATACAATCATTTAATGGTTTGGTTATATGTAGTAGTAAGTATTCTTCAATTCTGAAATAATAAAAATGTATGTAAATTATGGGTCGTTATAATATTGGGATAAAGGAATAAATTTTTGTTACATATATACAATTAAATGGATTCTGTAATGTTAACATATTATTTTCTATTTTTTCATTTATTCATAATGAAAATCAAAATAGTGTTTATGCATTCATTTGACCTATCATCTCTACAAAAAGGAAATTTCATTTTCCATATCTATATCTTATGGATTACTATGTTTATATTTTTAAAAAATTTATGTGAAATTTATATCTTGTTTAATATTATAGAGATGATGTAACCATGATCAATGTAGGAGGAATAAAAATAAAAAATAAAAACAGAAATCGAAAACAAATAAGTTATTTCTTGAAACGTGGTTTTACCATAAATGTTTTAATAAAATGTTAATAAAAAGTCATAAAAATAATATATTATATGATAAAAAAATATTGTTCTATAATAAATTTATAATATTCCTTAATAATTATATATTATGTTTTAATGTGTATAACAGAACTTGATACATAAGGTATGAGATATTTGTCTCAATTTTTATTCATTGGGACATATGTTATGTTGTGAACATATATAATTTTATAAGTTGTATATATAACACCATTAAAATGAAATATTATGAATTTATGTTTTTTTCATTATCTTTGATGTTTTGTTTAATTTTATTCTACCATGATTCTTATGATTCAATGTTTCCCAAGAGGTAATACTTTTATAATAAAATCACATATATTATTGAGAATATTTATATTTATGCATTAGAGGATGAAATATTCTAAGTTATATCTTATGAAATTATTTAGTTTTCTTCTCTTGTGGTAATTTTTTTAGAATACACTTTTTACCATCATTATTCTCCATTTATGTAATAATGATTCTAAATGAATATTTTTTTTGAAAATATACTATATTATTCCCTTCGATTGAAATACCATTTTAATCCATATCCATGTTTTATAATAAAATTAAAAAACATTTTAATATTATTTAGCGGTTTCTAAAATTAATTTTTAAATATGTCTTATTTTTTACAAAAACATTTTAAATGAAATCATTATATAGTATTCCTACCATGGAATATTTTCATTTTATTAAAAATATTAATGGAGGGTTTTTAATGTGTGCAAAACATTATGCATTCATTGAAATTCAATGTTTTAAGGATTAAATTATTATATTAAAAGTTTATTTCCAAATAAAATTATTCTAAAAAAATTATTTCCAAAAAGTTTTTTTAAATGAAAGGTTAATTTCCCAATTAATTATTTATAGTGTTTTTTTCAAAATCAATTTCTATCAAAGATAACATCCTCTGAAGCTAATTAAACTTTTATAGGGATAATATCAAATGATATTATTTTTTTATTTCCATATAATGTTTATGTTTATGATTAATTTCTTTTTGAAATAAATTTTATTTTATCTTTCTTGATATATTATTAAATATTTTTAAATCCCATTTTTTAATGGATTATCATATGGTAAATGTTTTCTGATCCTATGGAGTAAAAATGTATGGATTGTGTGATTTGCAGTACCTATATCTCTCTATAATTAATTTGGAAATGATTGACGATTTATTAGAACAAGGAGTGTGTTAATGATTATCTTGATCCTATAATGTGGGGTACACAAGATGTTATATTATTCACAAAGTTTCTAAATAGGTGGTTAGAACACATCAAACAAGTTATGAAGGTATAGGTTTTTTTGAAAAGGTGAGGAAAAGAATATTTATTAATTATAAATATTGAACAAGGAAGATGGAAAGAATGTGGTCAGAAAATAAAAAACTACACCCATTCAATATCACAAATTACACAAGAATATCAATAATAAAATTTAATAGGATTATTAAAAAAATAATCCAACTTGGATTGATCTTCTAATGGACTGAAATAGTTACCCTGATTATTTCTTACACATTAGACATATCTAGTTCTCATAGTGGGATTCAAATGAGAATAGTCCTTCCATGGACATTTCGTATTCAAATATATTTATGAAAATACATCAATATAGACCACCTCAACATTTTAAATATAATCTCAGTATGATTTTTTCATTGGATAATCATCATTATCAATGTGTATCCAATTTCCGCCAATTTTAGATAAATGAAAATTCTTTTTAATTTCTTCTATAATCTAGGTACCTCTATTAGAAGAGTCACAAGTAACAATATTAGTATATTTCATCATTAAACACACATATCATAGAGTCCCTTGTGATTTTGGAGTTGATATGGATTCAGTCACCCCTATTTGGTGACATGCCACCTTCGACAACTCTATTAAATGCCTGATGGAATTGTAGACGAATATCGCGAGCCATGCATGTTCATAAGTCATATGACCATTTTCATACAACACATCATCCTAAAAAAGAGGTCATTTCTATTGGAGTTACACATTTCCACACTACTGGATGACCGAATCCTATAATGCACCAGTGGCAATAATATCATTATTTAGAATAACCCCATGCTCTTTAGCAATATTTGAATAGAAAATAGATAGGATATCCATATTCCATTCATGAACTGAGGTGTAATATCCCTCCATTCATTTTTTTCTTTCTTAACTTTAGATAAGACATTTGGAATAAAAAAATGAACAAGTTATATTCTGAAAAAATAATTCCTTATGGTTTCCATGGGACTAACAATCCATACAAAAGGGAGGAAATTTATCATATATTATCTGAAAATTAATTTCACCTTTTGATATGGATTGTACAACCCGATCTAACACTTAATATTTGAGATCAATTTTGATAATTACCCTAGTATAATATCTATAACTATCCTTCTCTGTACTTCTATCCATTTTTATGGTAATTCCCAAAACTGATGAAATATCAAATAACATAATAGGATTATATTAGATCCAATTAATTAACAAAATTTAAATCCATAAAAGAACTATATTGATATTGTTTGATAATGTTTTGAAACAAAATTCTGATTCCATGATGGTATACAATCATGGATTGATGGAAGTGTATCTAAACACCCATTCTTGATGCTTGATCTCCTCATTCGAGGAGAGTATACAAAATATATGATTTCTATCAGAATACATATAAATTCATAGAAACCCCAAACCATAGTGAATATTTTAGAACGATTTACTTGCTTTAATGTATTAGCCCCAAACAGAAAAATAGATCAATAAATAAACAAAAATAGGCAATGCTAAAACCTTTCAGTAAAAGAATCCTCATTGGATTGAATATGTGAAAAATTACTTTTGGGGATTATCCTTTCAGGATTGATATCCCTAAATGATGAAAAATTACTCATCCTTGTGTATTCAGCTCAAAAGATACCTTCACTGACATCCTGTATCTATGATGATATGATCGATCAAAATGAGAGAGGGTAAACCCCCCCAAAAATAAGATCAAAATCCAAATCTTGTGGAAACTCCATTCTCTTAGAAGAACAGTAGACATGGAAATAACCACCATAGAATCTTCACAAATGGCCTTCCATTAATCAACTATATAATAGACATGGTTATAAATTTCTTTGTGGGTTGACTTGACTTAGGATTTTCTATGATTATGTGTTTTTCGATATTCTATTTGTTATTCCGATGATATGATTTGGCATCTCAAATTCATTGATTTCCTTGTTATTTGTGTCATATGGCAAGTTTATCATTATTACATGACTCGATATTATGATCTTTGATATCTATAGGATGGTTTCCAAATGTTATTATCTTATTCTCATACCCTTATTAAAATATTATGTGTATGTATTAATCATGTTTATCCTTATAGGGTAACAAATATCACCGATTGTTATCATTAGTTTCCCAAGGATATGATGATAAGTATTACTTGTGATATGTATAAGAGGGGGTCAATTTATGATAAACTATGTGGGAGACTATGTAGAACTCTTATGAACCATTTTTTTATAATATATTACAAAATGTACTAAACTTTTATAATGCAATGGTGTTTTCTTATGTAATGTAGTTAATATTCATATTAAATTTTATAATATCAATGTTTTAAATTCTTGGGTCATTATAGTTGGTATCATTGGATAGTCATAGATGACCATTAGATACTAGGAAGGCATAACTTTTATTTTAAACTTTATGATGAGCCTAAGTATAATATAACAACCTAACATTTTGGTATGAAATAGTTATGCGTTTTACTGGGAAATTCATCCTTGTCTAGATACAACAAATATAAATGGATTTGGATAGCCCCTATATAGTTTTAGTAAATCCAAAAAAATACATGAAAATATTGAAATGAGTGTTACATGGTAAAAAATAGTATACATAACATTAAATGTGGTTTAAAACTCCTAGAAATATTCTTTGGTAAATTGAAATTCCCTGAATGTACCATCATGAAGGACATGAATAATGACCATGAATAAAATAGGATAATCCTATTGTGTAATCGATTGAAAATTAGCTACAATTATTTAGACATCATCTAATGTAAATTTCATGATTATGTGTGTTTTCCCACATTCATAATTTTTTATCACACTATGATTTATCGTTTTATTCAATAACTGGAATGGTAAGGAATTATGATACCATTGTATGTGATAGAAAATTTGATGACGAGTAACCAAAAGTGTTAATGATTAGGGAGTTGTATATTATTATTATTACCAATCAGTTATTAAATAATAAAATTAAATAATTTAAAACTAAAAAAATGTCAAACTAACCAATGAAGAGAATGAAAGGGCTATCCGTGATTTTATTTAGTGGAGACAATGGAGTATTGAAGACTGGATTTCGTATACGTTTAGAATGTGAGATAAAACATCGAAGGTAATGCCTAGAGGGGATAGTTATATGTTTTATAGTTGGATAATAAGTTAATAGGGTAAGTAATTACTGAGGGGATATTATGATAATTTCAGCGGTGTTGATATTCCTTATGATAGGGGTTCAAATACTTATTTAGACAATGAAGTGTTGCTTCCATTTTATTATGGATAAATGTTTGGGAGCCTTATGTCTACTCGATATCAGTCAAATATTCCTAGATTCTTATCCCAAGTGGAAGGATGAAAATTTTCCAATTTCCATTAAAAAATCTATGATATTAATATAGGTAGGTGGTTAGAAGCATGGTAATATGGATCCCACCCTAATTCGGAAAGGACCCAAGATGAGCCCTTAGAAGGAGGCCTTTATGAGGAACTAGTTTGAGCTATTGGGTGTAGACCCGGGGGTTGTGAACCTCATGAAGAAGATGAATAATAAAATGGAAATCATGGGTGAAAATAGCAACATCACTACTCACGTTGTGGTCCTCCTCATGAACAATTGAAGCAATCATGGCCATGTCCATTTTCACTCATTTAAATTTTCCAATAACCCTATATGTCTCCTCAAAGATTTCATAAATTCATCTTCAATATTTTAGATCATGATGGTGCTTCAAAATATATGTATAATTTCTATTAAGTGAAAGGTTTCAATTATTTATGTCATCATATTCAAGAATGTTTTTACAGATTTATTTATACATTTGCTATCTTGGTTATTAGAATCATGAAACATATACGTATTATGTTACTTTTGAAAGAATATAGGTGTTTGTTATATATTAATCATTAATTTTATGCATACCATCTTGGGTTTATGAGCTTAAGTTTGATCATAAGTTCTAAGTATTAGAAAAACTTTTCTATTTTTTATGTGATGGGTTTTTATCAAGAGTAATGATACTTTGGGATATATTTATGGAAGTATAATACATTGGTTTTGTATCTGTTATTTATGGAAGAATTTTGTTTCATTTTGGGGGATACTATTAATGATATTTTTAATCTTTATGGTTTATAAAATCCTTGATGTTGATGTATATATTGGTTGTTGAAATTTAAAAATTATATTATTATATATTTTTTGGAAAAAGGATAACCCAAATGAAGACTGAAAACATACCACATATATCAAGGTAATAAGGATTTAACCCACAATAGGTTGATGATAAGATTATAACACCAACCACTGACCAAGATGACATTTTATTTATAGTATGATAACTAGAATAGATATATAATTAAGTATCTAACTATGTGCATGTAATTTGATAATGTTAGAAAATACTGAGAGATTTTTAATGGGATGAATGAAATATCATCCATATAGTAATGGAAATTGGAAAACACCGCATTGGGGTTTGTTATCAGACACCCCAAAAGATTTAAATTGAATAATGCTACATGGGAATTAGTTGATCGCCTTACTAAGTAAAAATATTCATCCATATCATAGAAAATTTATCTTTGGATATGTTTTATAGGATATACAGAGAGTAAAAGGTAATGTTTTAGAGAGTACTATATTATATTGTATCAGATCCAGATACGAGGTACACCAAGAATTTATAGAAATATAATTAGAAATCACTTGATACATAGTTGAGTTTCATTGTAGTCTTTGATACTCAGATTTATTGTTAGTATGAGATAATAATTAGGACCATAGAGGATATATTGATATCCTATTTTTTGGGTTTCAAGTGTGGTTAGAATCAAAGCCTTCCATTGATCAAGATTTATTTTAATAATAGCTTTCAATTTAAGATTCAGGTGGATCCCCATGAATACCATTATAGAATAACTTATAGAACTAAAATCTACTAGGATGTAGTTTGTGAAGTGAATATATTGGGACTAGAAATATATGAATAAATGGAAAATCAGGTTATAGACATTAATTAGTAGATACATGCAACATGAAGTAGATTGAGATGGTTATATTGATAATCATCAATGTGATTTGGACATTGAAGTTGGTGAGAAGTTTTTTCAAGGTATTTTTCAATAAATAAGGTAATGAGATTAAGAAATAAGGGAAATATATGACCATTTTATATCATTCCATTAGAAATTTATGATCATATCATGACAATATCTTATGATTTGGAACATCTACTTAACCTTTTCTAGGTTTATAATGTGTTCCATGTATCTCTCCTGAGGAAGTACATACATAATGCATCAAATGAAATGAGCTTAGTGGTTACAGATTTTGTGATTTGTATTTCTTATGATGAAAAATTAGTGAATATTTTAAAATTTACAGATAATGTTATATTAAATAAGACCACTAACATGGTCCATGATTTTCTATGAAACTACTATGTTAAGGAAACTAATTGGGAACTAGTGGATGTAAAAAGTATGTAGTATACTCACTTTTTTACAACAAGTAATTCAATTATGGGGGTGATATTCAATTTAAGGGGATATAATTTTTCAGCAACAGATTGTACAAATTTTTTTAAAAATATATTTAATTTCTTCAATATCTTGTGTTACACGGAAGAACGTGTTTAAATGATACATGCCATAATATAAAAATATTATTATTTAATATGATAATTATCTCATATGATTTATAATGTTAGGTTTGAATAATATTAAATAAATTAGGAATATATATGGTTAACACATTTATTAAAAAATAATTCATTGGTTTACAATTTTGATAAAAATTAAAACAAAAACAATTTTGAAGATAAAGTAAATCTTTTTTATAAACTATATTCATAAACAAAATTGAGTTTTAAATCAATAATTTAATAAAATCACTTTATTAAATATTTTATTTATTTTTATATATTATATATTAAACCAAATGATTATAATTATTCTTATTGTTTTTCTATGAACGATATAAGAATAAATCCAATTTTATGATTACAATGTGTTCTTTTTCTAATATATTAAGTTTGTCACATTTTTTCCAATTATTTAAAAAAAATTCCACCTTTAGAAATTTATTTTCAAAAAATAAATATTTTTATTAAATAATTATTCATAAAATATATTTGAGTTAATTTTGGATAATTTTTAATAATATAAATTTCATAGAAATCTTTAAAAATAACCATTTTATAAAAATAATGCCTTTTAATTTTATGAAATTACAATATATATTTGACATTAACATTTTTAACATTAAAATAGTTAAAATATATATCTATTAATCCAATTAAGGGAAATTTAGGCAAATTCATTTTTAATTTTCATAAAAAATCATTTTTGATTTTTAACTATTTTCTCTTTGGGAAACTGCTTTCTCACCACATCTCTAGATATATTTTTATTATAATTTTTTTTTGGAATATAAAAATGAAAATTGGAAAAATGGATTCCATATTATGAATATAAATATATAATATCATATAATAATTTAATCTTAATTTTTCACTATAATGAAAAGAGAAAATAAAAAAAATATTTACACGAGTCAATGTTAAAATTGGATTCCTGATCGTAAAAATAAAAATATATCATTTAAAATGAACTAGAAACTTCTCAAAAACATATAATTTACTCATATTTATAACTTATAAACTCTAATTTTTTATAATGAACCATTTTGTTTCTTTTTGGCTGGGAATTAATGTGGGCACACTTTATTCTTTTCAAAAATTACATTTTTGTCCTCTCCCCCAATTATAAAAGTCCACCACTCTCCTCGCAACTTCCCTAATACAAAAAATATTGGATAAGGAAATTCCTACCAAATTATATTACATAAAATAATACCCACATCATATATTCCATTTAGAGACCATAAATCCCATTTAATAATTGTTTAGGTTAAACCTAAAGAGGTTTTCCGATGAAAAGGTAATGATTCGGATTATTCATTTTTGTTTTACATATTATTCTAAATCCATCAAATCATTTACAATTATATTGATATAATAACACAAATATTTCAAATTTACTAATATTTTATCATATTAATTTTATAAATTCTATTCATCTTATATTCCATAAAATGGGAAACTAAATTATTGATTGTGTGTACATCGGACTACCGCCTCACGAACATATGTTTTTCATTTTCGATCACCACCTCATGAATTTAGATATAATGATGGGTTTAATATTTATAAATTATATTTAAGAAATTATTATAAATTTTAAATTATCATTATACATATAAATACTTACCTCCCATCCCATTTGAAAACAGTAATGTCGCTTGTGTGTATGGAAGACTACCACCTCATGAACCGATGTTATTTGTTATTCCTTTTGGTATTTAATTCATGGTCATAATGATAAACTAATTGAATATATATTATATTTTTAAATTTTTATACTCATTTGATTATTATATCACATTTACATTCTATCTTTTCATTCCTTGGGTGATATGATGATGTCGTTTGTGTGTACGGTGAACAACTGCCTAATGAAGAGATTTGATTCATTTTTAATAATGTTATGAATGGAATGTATTTATTGAAAATTTATTGAATATATGCGAAAAAATTGACTTAAATTTTTTTATTAATTGTTAATATATTTTTTAAATTTTATTTATGTAATCTGTCGAGAAAATGGGAACAACGTTCGTGGCAATATATAACATACCATCTCCATAAATAGTGTATGTCATTTTTTACTGTAACTTATATGGATTAATATAATAATATACACTATAAAAATATATTTCATCTATATAATGGTTAAAATTAAGGAGATTATGTAACCAGGGACAATTTAAGAAGACCTAAAATAAAAAATCAAACCATACATGAGAAACCAAGCCATTATTTCATGAAACATGATTTTAAAATGGAATTGTTAGCAAATGAGTAACAAATATTCATAAATAAATCATATATGGTATGATATATATATATATATATATATATATAATTATGGTTATATAATAGAATTAGAATAAAAATATATTTATTATACATTATGTTCTAACATGTATGAAGAAATTTGAAACTTAAGGTAATAAATTTTTATTGTAATTTGTCTTCATTAGGAAAAATATTATATTATACACCTATCATATTTTTTGAGATTTATAAACAAATAGTTTAAAATATAATATCATGAATTTATTTTTTTTTGTGATATTTTATGTTTATATTCATTTTATTCCTTTTTGGGTCTTATCATTCAAATATACCAATATCCTAATGGTTTGATAATACAATTTAATAATTTGACAAAATTGTTTGTGTATATGATTTATCTGATGAATTCATGTGAGATATCTTTTATGAAACTAAATAATATTACTCTCTTCTGGTTATATGATAATACCAATTTTATCTTCATTTACCTCAATTTATGTACTCACTTTTATAAATGAATGTTCTTTAAGAACAATGAATTCATTACTTTATTTGGTTTAAAATCATCTTTTCGTCCATATCAATGATTTAAAAAAGTCTTTTAATAAATTTGATAATATTCCAGTGGGTGTTTTTAAAGTCACATTTAATCCTATTTGAAATTTTTGAATCAAATTAATGGAATATTCAAGAATTTATAAAATAAACATGTTTTTATTCTACTGAAAATGTCACTAGAATATTTGTTTTATTGTTTATGAATTTTCATTCTATCATGAACAATCTATATTTTAAATATTTCATTATAAGTTAAAAAGATTATTTTCATAAATAATTATTTAAAAACTACATTCAATATTAATAATTTATTTTTAATGAAATGTAATTTTCCCAAAGAAATATTACTAGTCTATTTTCAAAATAATTTCCTTCTAAGATAGAATAATTTTATGTTAATTATAATTTAATGTGGAAATGGTCCAACTATATAATTCTTAGTCTTTTTTGGAAGTTTAATTTTTATGATCACAAAATATTTATGAAATTGGTTTCATTACAATGAGTTATGTTATGATGATATGTTAATGAAATTCATTTCATATTTTGGTTTCTCAAATGGTGACTGTTTTATAATATTTTGGAACAAAAATATGTGTATTATGTATTGTTTGAGACCTATATATCCATAAAATAAATTGGGTAATGATTTTTTATGAGATCAGAGATTATATGAGAGAATATTTGAATCCTGAAAGGATGGTACCAGAGAGATTCTCCCATGCCGAAAGTGGGTGCATGGTTAGATGGCCCAACCATAACATGTTATGAATGTCTTGTTGGGTGTCCTTGACATAAGAATATGGCTGTTTTATGTTTTCTAAAATTATATTTCTTATACCGAATGTATTATTTCATTTATAAACATGTTTGATTTCATTATTTTCCATGTATTTTAAACTATCGATCAATATTCCATGACTCATAATTATGATCTTTGTAACATCCAACCCCATATCGTTCTCTTGAGAGGTTGGAGGAATTCTACCTGGTTGTAAGCAACATTCCCAAATGCCAAAGGATAGAAACAAATGTCAAGGTCTTCAAGAATAGATGAGGAACTATTTTCCCTTTTGAAAAAGAACACCCAGCCTAACAATTCACTACCATCAATACCAAATGATGCATGTCGACATTGACACCCAACCAAATATTACCAATAGGACTACCAAGATATTCCAAAACACAACAGAAAAACCAATACAACCAAACACAATATCATAGTACCGTGCAGAAGACTAAACAAGAGACCCAAAATAAATCAGTACACACTCCACAGCTCCACACCAAGCGCTATGCTCCAAACACCACCAAATATCCCAAGCATCTCTACAAACCACTAGCAATGACATGATTTACCTTTACCTATGTCCTGGAATAGGACATCTGCAAAAGCACCCAAGTGCTAATGTAGGGGGTGAGTACTAATACCTAGTAGGTTTTCCACAAATGAATTCCCTACACATACCACTTGGATAAAACTGTTAGCAGATTTATGCAAAATATATATATATATAACATACAATAATGAAACAACTTGAAGCATTCCAACCATACCATTACCATGCCATGATAATCAAAGGAAAGACACAACCATGCCACAAGCCATATCCCCATCACTCATTAGTGCAAAAATTCCATATTTTTCATGAAACAGACAATAAAAAAACCCTTATAATGGGACTTCTTCCCATCTCATTCACCCCATTCTAAACTAGTGGTACTTCTCGATCACTACCCATAATGAATGTTCTTCCAACCACTATCGTTCAACTTTTATAGTTAGACATCCCTCTCACTTCCATAATGGTTGTTCTTATGACCATTATCCATCACCTTTTATAGTGTGATTTCCCACCAACATCAACACAACTGACACACGCCATTACGGTCAATCAACAAACCAGAACAATGGACCAAGGGCACACAATAAGTACACAAACATTTCCAACACATGCCATTTCAATTCAATAAATCACCCATTTACTTAAAACACCCTTTAACTAAATTCTAATTCCCAACCAAATTTCAATAAAAATAATATTTATTAAAAAACATCTTTCAAAAAACGTTTCTATAATCAGCCACTATCGATTTTAAAAACATCATTTTAAAATCAAACAATAAATCCCCTTTTTAAAACAATTACTCAATTTCACAAAAAAATCCTCCAAATCATCCACAAATGGATTTCCAACATTACATTCACATGATTATCCCAATTAATTTTAATCAAAAAATTTAAATTTAACAAAAAAAACTAGTTCTAACCAAGGTGAGTTGTGAGAGAAGCCATCTACCTTTAGGCATCCGGTGAATTCAACCCACAAGAAACCGCAACCCAATCTGGGAAAACGCACCACCGAAACCGCTCTAGATCCCCTTCCCTAACATCCACAAGAATTACAATAAACTCCCAAGGATACCAAAACCCTATATCTACAAGAAAATATAGTAGATCTAGAAATGAAATAAAGGGAGAAGAGTAGATATAGAGAAAAACCACAAAGAAACCAAGAGGAGAGATTTATCTAGGAGAAACCACCTTAAAACCACCTTGAAACCCCTCTGATTCACTTCCAAAAAAATTAGGATAGAACTTAAAACCATTGATAATCCAAAATCCCACGTGAGGCCCAAGTGGGAGAGAGTTTTTAGTGAAATATGTCATTTATGAAGGAGCCCAGATTTAAAAACCCTACTTTTAAGTGGTCACAAGGTTAGCCCGCACGGTTTGGAAAACCCAATGTTAACCGTGTGCATGCCACTGTCTTGAAAAAATTGGCCTACATGGTTTCCTCAAATGGTTTGGAAAACCATGCACCAGCCGTGGGAAGACTGTTGTCTCCCCCTATATGGTTTTCTGGAGACCCCACACAACTTCCCCTAATGGTGCTCAAATTTTGCACCCTTAGAAAAGCCACAATACATATTCCAAACCCTTAAAAACCATGCATGCCTTTTCCCAACTCAACACAAGAATATTAAATAAAAAAAAAGTCATAAAAATTATATATACCTAAAAATGGGGGTGCTCCATTCTCCCCACCATTGGACTTTCCATCCTCGGAAATTAGGGAACTATTGCATTGCTAAAAGAGATTTCACCATTGCTCAGCCATATCTTTCTCCCACTCCCAAGTTTCCTCTTGAATCTGACCATGCTGCCCCAATACACAAACCAAATTGATGCTTTTACCAGAAAATTCTTTTTCATTCATATTTAGAATCCACACAGGCATGTGCACCAAGGAAGCTTCTGGTTCTAGCTCAACATGATCTCCACAAATCCCATGGTCATGATCCAGCTGATACCTTTTCAACTACGACACATGAAGCACATTGTGAACCACACTAAACCATGGTAGAAAATCCAAATAATAAGCCACCTCTCTGATCCACTCATCTATCTCAAAAGGCCAAATATACTTCGGATATAACTTACCCTACATATCTAACTGATGATGTCCCATCCTAAGAGAGATTCTAAAAAACACATGATCACCTACCTCAAAGGACAATGGTCGATGACGATGGTCTATATGTGATTTATTAACACGTTAATCTATCTCAATATTATTCATAATCTATTTTATTTTTTCCATATTCTCTTGGACAATGTTCGGTGCCCATTTCTACCCAATAGAGTGGAGAACGACATGGACATCCATACAAAGCCTCAAATGGATCCATACATATCAAAGACTAATAATTGTTATTATAGGAGAACTCCACCAACGATAATTGATCCTCCCATGGACCATAAAAATCCATCAAAAAAACCTGTAACATATCCTCCATGGTTTGTATTGTCCTCTTGGATTTGTCGTCTGTCTGAGGATGATACGCCATGCTCATTATCAACGTAGTCCCAAGGGCTTGCTATAAGGTTTTCCATAAACATGATTTGAACCATAAATCTCTATATGATACGATATAAAATGGAACAAAATTCTTATTTACCAACTCTCGCATATATATTTTGGAAATATCCTCCACCGTATGAGATTCACAAATCGGGATTAAATGGGCCGAATTTGGAAGCCGGTCCACAATCACCCATATTCCATCATGCTTCCGGACTGTATTGGGGGATATGTCAAAAAATACATTTCTATCTTCTCTTATTTCCATGCTGGGATGGGTAAAGACTGCAACATTCTTATTGGACAGTAATGCTCTACCTTTACTTGCTGACAAGTCAATAATCTTGAGACAATCCCGGCCACATCGCTTTTTATACGAGCCCACCACAACTACACATTCAATGCCTTGTCAATTTTCATAGATATTGGATGGAAAACCCACATGGAACAATGAAAAGCCATGAGAAGTTCCTAATTACAAGCAACTGGTACCACCATCCGATTTCGAAAACAGAAGACTGAATTTGTATTCAGTTCCCACATCTCAATGGTCTCCCCACCATTGAGTTTCTGCCTCATCACCACACATTCAGAATCAGAAGTTTGTGCATCTTTAACCAAACATGACATGTCAGGAACCAATGAAACTGTAAATAAGACCACTCTTTCAACCTGGTCCTCAGTTTCCAACTGCCTGTCGGCTATGGCCGACATCAACTGCCACTAATCTGATTCCTATTTCACTATCTGATAATATGATTTTATACTAAATACATATGTCGCCGAATTTCCCTTACCTTGTGTGTATATTCTCTTAAAATTAAACATCTAGGTATATTACATCCATCTTCTTCACCTCAACATCTAATATCATTGTGAGAAGATATGTTTAATGTTATTGTGATTTGTAAACACTGTGAATTTCTCACCAAATAGATAATGATTCCACATTTGTAAATCATGAACCACCACCACAAACTCCAAATCTAGTGGTGGTTAGTTCATCTTAGAAAACATCAATTGATGAGTTCCATTAGAAACCACATGATCTCAATGAATGAGAATAGACCCCATCCCTGATCTCGATGCATCACAATACACAACGTACCATTTCCACGGTTTTTGGAAAACCACGATTGGTGCTGATGTAAGGTGACCCTTTAACTCTTCAAGGATTCTCAAACACTGCTCCTCCAATTGAAATGGGATATTATACCATGTGAAAGCTATTATATGAGAATCCAATTGCATGAAATGTGAACAATTAATAAAGGATACCCAACTAAAACAAGGAATCTCCATATCTCGAAAACATTTTTTGGTGGTTTCCTTGAGATAAGAGCCTCTATATTTTATAGATAAACTGAACCACACCTCTCTGAAATAACATGGACAACGAAACAATCCTCCTATATCTAAATGGCACATTTTGAAAATTTGGAATACAACCGATGGTCCCTCAAGATACCCAACATGATCTCCAAGTACTACTCATGCTCAACACTTTTCCTCAAATACAATAGTATGTCATCCACAAATACCACCTCAACAAATTCCAGATAGCTCTGATATATCTGATTCAACAATTCCATGAACACCACTGGTGTATTCGTTATTCCAAAGGAAATAACTACATACTCTTAATGGCCATATCTACTTCTAAAACTTATTTTCAGGATATCCTCCTTACTCACCTGCAATTGGGGATACCCTAAACTCCAGTCCATATAGAGAACCACTGAGAACCCCTTAATTGGTAAGAAAAATCATCGATTCATGTACCTAGATATCATTTTATTATTGTAACCTGATTAAGTCTATGATAATCAACACAGAGCAGCAATGTAACGTTGCACTTTTTAACAAACAAAACATGTGCTTCCCATGGAGATGTGTAATTCCAGATGAACCCTTTGTTCTCCAAATATTTCAATTGCACATTCAATTACCAAAATTCTGATGGTTCTATCTGATAAGACGTAAGTGAGATAGGAATGGTCTTCGTATAATGTTCAATTGTAAACTCCATTTATCTAACTGGTGGAAGCCCTGATAATTCTTCAAGAAAAACATCCATAAATTGATCCACAACAAAAAGAAGTACACTTTCCTCTAAACCTTCCATTGGTGGGAAAGAAAAATACACTAACTGATATGATATCATGCTAACCACTGGTGCCAATAATCCTCTTTCAACCTACTTATCATTCTCCCCCCCTAAAGAGATTTATGACACCGTCCTCCATCAAAAAACTAAACGATTTCATATTACTGTAAATAGGTTGGGGCATTCGGATGATAGGTGTCATTGTGGAGGTGTTAACAGGAGGTCGCCAGGCCTGGAGAAAAGGCTAGGAAAACCCAGTGATAGGAGGGGAATGTCTGCTAGGGATGATTGGGTAGGAATTGCAGGACGTGGCCCCCGAGCTACAGCTGTTAAGCCATGTGAAATTCCTGCATACCCTCTAGTGTCTCTGGTGTTAAACCGGCTTAAACAGGACCTGCAACGGGGGAATGGTGTCTAGGACGTTGCATACTAAATTGCTACTGCTATTGGAATGGCTTCAAGAATTCCGACGGATTTAGGGGAGAGACAGAAGGATACTGGGGTGATTGATGATGGTCGTGCTCTTCTTGATCGCGGCCGGGAAGGTGGATCGTTTGATGGAGCTGCTGCTATGGTGCAGGAGTGTAGCAGTGCCAAGGTGAGAAATGGGAGGAAGGGGTCCTCGTTGTAAGCTAATGATGGGAGGACTTGTGTTTCAGTTCTGGACTGTGATGCTCATCTACCAGTGGAGGAGTAAGGAGTCTGTGGACAGTCTATTGAGGTGACGCCCTTGGTGTCCACGGGGAACTGCTTTCATGGTTTGGAGGCAGAGTGTGTGCAATCCAGCACACAGATTCAGAATGAGGATGAATTGATTGGTGAAATGGGGAAACCTGTAGAATGTTATCATGTCGAGGTGGGTGTTTCAATGAAGTAATGTAACAACATTCATCTTGTCTTGACTGATGGACTGATGGAGGTGGATGCTAGCCAGGTGTATGGAGGGAAACCACCATGTTTGGCACCGATTTACTGTAACATGCGCAATGAACAGACCAGAGGGGTGGAGCATGGTTTCCATGATTCTCTGGTTACTGGAATGTGGGGGGATGTTTTGGACAGTGACAAGGAAAATGTGACGATGATACCTTCATATTGTGAGGCTCTCAAGGATGGGAAGAGGAAATCTAGAAAGAAGGCACCCACCACAACAAGCCGAAGGATGAAGGACTACTCTGAGTTACCGAAGCCGCTGTCCACAAGATCCCCTCTCAAATAATCTCTGAAGGAGTTGATCTCATTGGAGAAGTTGAACCTCATAAGGATGTATGCCGAGATCCCAAGGAACTACGAAATCTTGGAATGTGAGATGGACACTACGGAAGGAGGCTCTACTATAGGTTGTGATGGGTTTGATGTTTATGACATGTAATCGGCTTATAATTTGCGGAATGTATTTATTGTACTTTTCTTTTTCTTTAATAAATAGTTAGGGGCCTACCTCTGAAAGAAATTCCTGGTAAATGGTGAATTTGAAAATTTTCAACCAATCCATTCTAAGGATTATATCATACACATCATTTTCTAGCACTGAGAAATCCCACATCAACTCATTGTTTTCCACGACTAAGAAACACACTCTACATAGGAATGCTTGACACTATCTTTGTCCTAGAAGAGTTTTATGTTTTAATAATGAAGTCATCTTATCTAGAGTTAATCCTAGTTAGATAATAGACGAGAAGCAAGAAAAGAATTTGAATCACTCGAATCAATCAAATATTTCATCAATGTGGAATTAAAAATAACCATACCTCACACTGTGGATGGTCTTGTTTGATCATTCACTACAATTTTCTCAACTCCAAATAGATGTGTGATTTCCATGATCTACTCCTTATTACCCAGATGAAACATCCTATATTGAGGAGTGTCACAAACAACCAACATTTTATAATTATGACAATACCACTGATGATGCCCCATCTACTTCAAGTTATGACATTATCGAGGTTGTGTCATACAATCCCTCTTGATGTGGCTTGTAGAGCCACACTGAAAACATCTCATATTACACTTGGGTATAGAAGGAAGTTTTAAAAATCTTTGGTGTAGTTTTGATGTTCTCCATGTTTCTGAGAAAATGATTCAGTCTTTCTAATTCTCCTAGTATTATGGTTCACAACACCTCTTGTGAGGACAATATGACATTCATTATCAGATTTCCAACCGTGATAGTTATCGGAACTAGTGTATCTGGTTACAGTATTCACTGCACTGTTTAGAAATCATGAATGATGCTTTGGGCCAACTGTAGGTTCTCCTGGGTCTCAGGTGAAACCACACTTCTAGTAGCTTCCTCTAATTAGTCTCTACGATGCGTACCTGGTTCCATCTCTATCAACATAAAAAACACTAAAATTATCACTCCCTAGAAACTTACGGATTAAAATTTCAATTTCAATTACATAGAAACTATCAGCACCAAGCTTTTCACAATTCAACATTTCCCATGTTGCACTATTTTGAAAACAATCCATAATTTTCTGAAAATCAACCCATTTTAAAAATTCCATAAATTTCAGTGGTCAACCCCTTCCTTTTGGAAGCCCAAATCGGAATTTTCCAAAATCCAAACATTCATAAAACACCATAAATCATTATACCCCAATGAAATATGCATCTTAGTGGAAAGTAATTTCGACCTTTCATGACAAGCTCATCTCATTGGCTCCACCCATGACAATGAGATATCTCATACCAATAAGTGTCTCCCAAGACATTGGTACACAACTCCCAAATAACTCAAAGTTCTACATATATGGGTTATCAATGTTCTTTTATGATATAGATTCCATTTTATGACAATCATACACCTCTCTACCATCCCGACTCATGGAATAGACCAAGAACGAATGTCAACACCATGACCAATGATCAACACCATGGATCAAGCAACCGCTCTCTCTTGAAATCCAAGGACTGGACAAACTGATACCACTTGTAACATCCTGCCCCATCTCATTGGCTTCAGTGGGCAATGGAATTCTACTTGGACTTAAGAGATGTTCCCAAGATTCCAAAGGGTGGAAATAAATGTAGAGGGCCTCATGAATAGTGGGGGAACAATTTTCCCTTTTTTGAAAGTACACTCAGATAAACCAGTCATTACCAATTATACGAACTGAGGCATGTTGACATAGAAACCCAACAATGTATTACCAAAAATAAAATCAATATGTTTCAAAATACTACCTAAAACCCAATACAACCAAACACAATATCATATTACTATGAGTAATACTAAACAAGATACCCAGAATAAACCAAGACACACTCCATGGCTCTACACCAAGCTCCATTCTCCAAGCACCACCACATCCCTCAAGCATCACCACGGACCATAAGAAATGAGATGATTTACCATTAATTTTCTCCTGGAATACGAAATCTGTGAAAGAACCCAAGAGACAAAGCAAGGGGTGATTAAAAATACCCTGTATGTTTTCTCCATATGAATTCCCTACGCATGACTATAGGTTAAAAATGATAGCACATTTATGTAAAATAGATATATAAAACAATCAATAGTGCATCAACTTGAAACATTCCAAATATACCCTTACCAAGGTGTGAAAAATAGAGGGAAGCCACAACCTTGTCACATTCTATATCCCTATTAAAAATTAGCACAACAATTCCATATTTGTAAAGAAACAAAACACAAAGAAATCCCTACGATGGGACATCCACCCATCCTATTCACCATATTCTCAACTAGCAGTACTCT
This sequence comes from Viscum album, assembly GCA_963277665.1. Lineage (NCBI taxonomy): Eukaryota > Viridiplantae > Streptophyta > Magnoliopsida > Santalales > Viscaceae > Viscum > Viscum album. Next base: position 746,600,348 of record OY728138.1, on the reverse strand, counting down.
TGACCACTACCCATAATGGTGGTTCTTCTGACCACCATCCTTCACCGTTTATAGTGATACTTCCCACCCACTATCATAATTGTGGTTCTTCTGAAGAATACACATCACCTTTAATAGTGACACTTCCCACCCACTTCCACAAAACTAACACAAGCCATAACACTCACTCATCCAACTAGCACAAATCACCAAGTCCACACAATAAATACAGATCCATTTCCAACACATTCAATTCACTTCAATAAATCCCTCATTTATTGAAAACGCCCTTTAACTAACTATCCATCCCCAACCACATTTCCATAAAAAACATTTTTATTGAAATTGATTTTCACAGAACATTTTTATAGTCATTGAATAAAAATATGAAAATCAACATTTTAAAATCACACAATAGATCATGTTTTGTAACAATAAATAATTTTCCTAAAAAAACCCAAAATCATCACAGAATGGATTTCCATCAAGACTCAAACATCATTCTCACAATTAATTTAATGAAAAAAATTAATTGTTACTAAAACTACTAGTTTTAACCAAGTGTTGTCGAGAGATAATTATATTACCTTTAGGGTTCCGGTAAATTTGAGCCACAAGCAACATAACCCCAATCCAGGACAACACACCACTGAAACCGGTCTAGATCCCCTTACCTAACATCTAAATGCCTCAAAAACAACTCCCATGTAAATCACCACCCTAGATCTACATGAAACAAATGTAGATCTAGAAAACCAAGAAAATGATACACGTAGAGCCTGAGAAAAACAAAAAATAAACCAAGTAGAGAGACTTAACCTTGAGAAATCACCATCAAACAACCTTAAAACCCCTCATAATTTCCTCTAAAATATATGGGAGAGCAACTCCGACCTTTGAGAACACTAAATACCATGTGAGGATCATGGGGGAGAGATTTTAGAGTGAAATAGGTGAAGTCCGAGGGAGGATAGATTTAAAACCCCTAATTTTAAGTGGTCGCATGGTTAGCCCACACAGTTTGGAATACTATGCGCTAATCGTTTCCATGCCACTGTCTTGAGAGAGTGGGTCCAAGTGGTTGCCTCACATAGTTTGAAAAAGTGTGTGCATTCCATGTGAAGGTTATTGGCTCCCCCTCAATGGTTTCCTACTGAACCCATATGATTTCCCCTAACCATGCTCGAACTGTTCACCCATAGAAAAGACCCAAAAAATTTTCAAAACCATTCCAAAATCCCCCAATATCTTGCCAAATCATCATAATCATATTAAACACATAAAACTTATGAAAAATTCTACATATTCCAAACTTATGGTGCTAATAACATTAAAATATAGTGTATGGTTATCAAATATTATTCTCATGCTCTCATACCCATATGATCATGTTATACATATATATCTCGCTTGTTTAACCACACTATGAATCTATTATCACCCTTTCTTAAGTGTATTTTACCTTGTTATTGAAATTAATTATTATATGTTATATTTATAATAATGGTTCTTGTTAAGAGAAACTAATAGGAAGAATATGGTAAACTCTTATTAAACAATTGATTATGTTTCCAAATTCCCAATGGCACTATACCATTATGATAATAAGGATTCTGTTTTCATAATATAATGAATATTCATATAAAATGATGTAATATACTTGTTTCAATAGCCTAGGTAGATATAGTTGGTATCAAAGGATAATTTTAGTTAACATTTAGAAACATGTATGAGATACCTTTAATGAGATCCCATAGGAAAATCCTATGTATAAGAAAACATTTTAAAGTAATGTTAATGATCTGGTTTTGTGGTTTCCATGGAAATATCTCCCTGTATGGATTCTATGAGAGGATGTAGTTTTGGAATAGCTATACTGAGAGGTAATATGATGAAAAACTGAGTGTTGATCTTGACTAGAGCATTACCTAGTACATGGAAATGACCCTCACAACACACATGGTTGGACACTCTAGTAGGATATTATTTGGAACATTCCTAATCTCTTTATGAACTACCATGAATGCTTTGAAAAAAGAAAGTGAATAACCTATGTTAAGCCTTAGGTTTCATATATTGAAAAGAAGGTGTCATTATTTAGAGATATTATAAGTTATTTTCATGAATATCTTGTGACCCACATTGATTATTATATATCACATTATGTTTTTTGTTGTAGATAATATCTATAACTTGAATGAACTTGAATAGCAATGACTGGGATAAATAATTTGTTTATGAGAATCAAAATGGGATGATTAATGGAGTAAAAGTTATTGCGATTATTCCCAATTAGTTATTGAAAGATAAGAAGAGAATAAAAGTGTTAACTAAGAGTTTATAGAGTGTATACTATAGAGGAATGGAGATTTTGTTATCTATATGTCATGAATGTGAAAGAAGAAATCCATGGAATGCCTAAAAGGAAAGCGAAGAAGTTATATGTTTGGAGAAGAATGGAATAATATATGTAATTACCAATGTAAAATGAAATGTTCCATTAATATTATGGATAAGAAAAAATTTATCCCTAAGTTATTATAATTGGATGTATGTTTTAAATGTTGAATGTATATAAATCATGAAAATTGATGTCTTGTGATGAATGATCAAGAATATTTTCAAGAAGGTTGTATGAGTCAAGGTTTCACTATTGATAATTACCAGGAAATAAATGACATATAAAAGAAAGAGGTTACTATGTAATAAGATAATGAATCCATGTTAATGGTTTAAGAATGATGTTGGATTATTGAAGAATTAATATATTGAGAATAAAGTATTATTTTGTTGATTTATTTTAACAAATGGTATTTTGGTTATAATAATCATGAAACATTAAAGGATTATGTTCATTTTAAAAAACAATATGACTTATTGTGTGATATAAATGAGAATATTTGGATTCCATCATGGTTTTACGTGTTCAATATTGATCATAAGTGTATATTCATAGACCTATACTTTCATGTTTTCTTTTCTGGGTTTGTATCTTGAGTAAATATGTTTTTGGATACAGTTATGGAAACACAACCCTTTGGTATTATATATGATATTTGATGAAGAATGAATTTATATAATGAAGAATAATATTAAAGGTATCTGTAACATCTAGGGTTTATCTTATCCTTTATATCATGTTAAATATTGGTTATTGAAATTCGGGAATTATTTTAATATAATTTTGTAAAATTATAACACCCATGTCAGGACAAAACCTATCACATCTGGTAAGGTCAAGGGGAAATAACCCATAACTGATGTATAAGAAAGGTATAACTCTTACGACTGGTTTATGTTAAATAGAATTTTCATTTGGAAAACATGATGAGGAATATTTCTTAGTATATATCTTGGTACATGAAATTTGACCATGTTATGTTGTATAAATAAATGATTAATAGGATTCTATAACCATTGTCCATACCTGAATGGAAATGGGAAAACATTACCATGTGGTTTATCACCAGAGTACCCAAAAAAAATATAAATATCATAATGCTACATGGGCTATACTTGATCTCCATAAAAAGGTGGTACAGCTCATATAAAATAGAAAATATATATCTATGGATATATTTTATATCATATACATTAAAGAAGTAGTAAGCATTCATATATTACCAAATATCATTGTGTCTTGACTATGATATAGTGTATTCCTAGATGATCTGGAAATGTCTTTATAGATCTCTTGATGTAGAATTTTTTAGCACTGCATATCATCCTCAGATAGATGGTTTTTCCAGCATAAAAATTCAAAATCTATAGCATATGTTTTGATGTTTTTTAATGGATTTAAATTTTGGTAGGTGAAAACAACATCATATGGTCTTTTTTTCTTATAAAAATAACTTCCACTCAATGATTCAGGTGGATCCTTATGAATAACATTTTATAAAAACGATTATAACTCAATCATACTAGGATATGGTTGGATAAAAGAAGTTAATGGGACTAGAAATAGTTAAATAAATTAAAGTGAATGATATAGGAATTCAATAACATATAATAGAAGAAAACAATTTAGAAAAAATATTATTCTTATAATCATCACCCTGATCAAGAATTTGATGTTTTTGAGAAGGTTTCCATTTAAATTTTCAACTAAATGATGTCAATAGATTGTCATAAGGATTTACTTTAAATTTAAAACTAAATAAAGTTAAGAGATTCATAAAGATGATCAAACAGATACAAATGTATTCTAGACACATTGAAATTATTTATCATATTAGGACTGTAGCTTATAGCATGGAGCTTACACTAAACCTCTATTAGGTTTATGACGTGTTCCATGTTTTTCTCAAGAATAAGTAAAAATATAATATAACACTAGTATGGAACTCATAAGGTGTACAATGAAGCATTATATTTCTTTTGAGGAACCACCAGTGGATATTTTTTATCATCCATAGAATGTTCTAAGAAACAATACTACTCACTTGGTCATAGTTTTTTTGGTAAAAACACCATTTTATAGAAATTAAATGTGATCCTGATGATGTATTAAGGGAGAAGTACACTGAGTTGTTTGTACCAAATTATTGAAATTTTGTATTCCAAACTAACTTTAGTGGGATTATAATGTTACACATTTATATTTTAAAAAATACATGTTTCAAAAATATTTAATTTCATCAAAATATTGCATTACCCGCAACATCGAGTTTAAACGATGTGTGACATAACAGTAAAAAGTTATTTTATAATATTATAGATATCTCTTTATCACTAAAATGGAGTGTACAAATATGTTTAAAATATCCATAAAAATATATGGTTTATATATTTATATAAAATGAATTATTTTTTGATAAATTAATTATAAATTATATAAGAATTTATTTTAAGACAAATTTATTTTTTTGAAAAACTATTTTCATGTACACAAATGAAATATAACTTGATAAATTATTAAAAATAACATTTAGTGACTTATTTTAATGATAATTATATTTTATATTTTTAATAAAATTTTTCTATTTCTTCTTTTTTTCTGCTATTCTTGAGACATGAATAAATCCAATATTCTGTTAACATATATATATATTTTGAAGAGTAATTTTGTAATATTTTGGGCACTTATTTAAGAATTAATTTTTTATAATTTTAAAATATTTATTTGATGAAATCAAATATATACTTTAAATAATAATTTAATAAAAATTGGACTGAACATATGAGAATTTTGTTAAAATATAATTTTTCCTCTGAATTGTAAAAATACTAGCTTATTTAGAAAAGCATCCCTTTCATTCAAAGAATTTAAAAGATATTTTTTATCTCAATATTGGGTGAATACTTAAAATATTTAAATTTTATATCTACTAATATAATTACTATTTTTTAATCCATTTTATATTTAATTTTTATATTAAAACATTTTATCATTGGAAAACTGCTTTATCAATGCATATGTGGGTATAATTTCAATATTAATAGTTCTACTTTTAAGAATGGAATTTTGAAATAGGTATTCCATATTTGGAATTATAATAATAATAATTATATAATAATTCAGACTTAATTTTTTACCATAATGAATAGTGAAATAATCAAAATTAATTAACATTATCCAGGTTAAAATAGGTTTACATGGGGTTAAACTGAAATAATAATGTTTAAAATGAACTATAAACTTATATAAACCACAATTTATGTCAATATCTAGACCTTATATCCTATAAGGTTCTATAATTTCTCCTATTGTGCTTTTTTCATCAGAAAAACTAGTGTACAATTTATTCTTTTCAAAACATCCATGTGTATCCTCTACCCCACTTATAAAAGGTCACCAAATCTCATCTCCTATTAAATGTTTAAAAACTATTTTATTTTACCAATATCAACCAAAAATAAATTCCTTATAATCCTAACAACATCATAGATTCCTTTTTAGTTCAATAATCAATTCTATGAAGGCTTTAGGTAAAACCTAAATATCTTTTCTGAATAAGATATAATGTTTCAAACTATACTTTTTTGGTTTTATTTCATCTTCTAACTCCTTTAAATATTAGTCTATTATGATTATATATAAAGAAAATTATATACCATATAATAATATTTTATTATGTTATTTTCATAATTTATTTTTATATCCTCTTCCATCAAATATGATTTGAAATTATTGATCATGTGTACGATGGACTACCGCCTCATGAACCTACTTTATTAATTTTCATCCACCGCTTATTTCTAGATATAATGATGTATTTAATGTTTATATATTATATTTATAATATTATTTTACCTCATAATTGAAATTCCACATTTAACTTCTTACCTCATAACCCACAGTAAAACAACAGTGTTGCTCGTCTATACGAAAAACTACCGCCAAACAAATCGATGTGGTTTTTTATTCATTTATTCTTTACATTTATGGTAATAAGGTTATATTAAATTAATATATATTATATTTTTAACATAATTATTATTCTAAAATTATTATATCACATATTCCTTCTCAATTTATATTCAATAGGGGATATGATGATGTCATTCATGTGAATAGAGGATTTCTGCCTCATGAATAGGTGTGATTCGTTTTTCAATAATTCATTTAATATACAGTAATTATTGTAAATTTATTAAATATATTTGACATAAAATTAATCTCGAAAGGTAATGAATTATTTTAATTTCATTCATTTCATCTATTGAAAAAATGGAATCAATTTTCAAGAATATGTATGGCCTCCCATCTCAATTAACTGTGTATTCCATTTTCTATACCTAACTATATTAGTTTACTCTAAATAAATATCTACTAAATGTATATTTTATTTATATATTTATTTAAAAATATTATATCAGGGAACCATGATCAAATTAACATTATAAAAAATAAAAAAACATACATGAAAATCAAAGAAGTTATTTCCTAAAACATAGTTTTAACATGGAATTTTTAATAAAATGGTAAAAAGGTAATTACTAAATCATATGTGTTATGATATATAAAGCTTATATTCTATAATTGATTTTTAAAAAATATCTTTTATATATGTGGTTCATGTACATATGAGAGATATTGAGACTTAATGTATGTGGTTTTGTATCAATTTGACTTCTTTAGGTCATATGTTATGTTATGAACATATATTATTTTATGAGGTATATATAAAACCAATTTGACATTTATTATCCTGAATATTTTTTTATCATTTTATTTTATGTTTTATTTAATTTTATTTCTTCATGGGTTATATGATTCAACATTATCGATGTGGTAATGTTTTTATGACACAATCCCATTTTTATCAGGATTGCATATGTTTCTGTTTATAATAAAAAAATATTATGAACATTATATCCAATAAATCATTAATTTTCTTCTCATATGGTTATTTTATGAGAATACATTTTTTTCATTCATTTTCCTCTCTTTATGATCTCACGATTTCAAAAGAAATTTTATTTAATAAAATCAATATTAATTTTCTCTTCGTTTGAAAAAACCTTTTTCTTCCATATAATTTTTATTGATATTTTTTTTATTATTTTAATGCTCCTATAGTGTTGTTAATATTTAGTATTAATTTTTTTTCTTATAAAATGAATTTTCATTTAATTTTCATAACAATTACATTTTGGTGTTTTCTAAAAATTTTAAAGGAATCATTTTTAACTTGTACAACATTTCCAACCATCACAAGAATTAAATTCCTTAAATCATTATAATTTTCAAATAATATTTTCATATAAATTTATATGGAAAATATTTTAATTTTTAGTAATTTTATTTCAAATAAATTTATTTTACTTATTAAATATTCATGGTGTCTTTTCAAATTCATTTTCCATCTTAGGTGATGTCCTTTGTTGTTAGTTATGACTTTCCTAGGGTCTGATCCAATGATGCCATTAGTAGTTTTTGTCAGGATTGATTATGTTTATGACTAAAAAATTATTATGAAACTTATTTCTTTACGATGGTTTATTATCTGATGAAATGTTTTTGAATCAAATTCCATTTGATCAATTGTGATATAATGAATATCTTATGATAATGTGGAACAAAAATATACATATTAAGTGATAGGTGTGATATATATCTACATCCAACTCATTTGGTATTCATTTATGTTTTATTATATCATAGGGTATGTTACAGGTTATCTGAATCATCAAAAGAGGGTACATGTGAGGTTATCATATGCTCGAAGCTGGTACATGAGTGGTTGGCCTAGGACTAACATTTTAGTAATGTCTTGGAGAGTAGCATTGACATAATGTTTTATATTCTTATGTTCCTGTCACAAATTTATTCATTATGATTATATTATTATATTAGGATAATGTTATTTTATATTCATATGATTCATGTCTTATGAAGTGCAAGTAATTATTCAAAGTCTCAAAACTTTGATATTTGATATTAAGGGTATGGTTTTTAGATGTTATTCTTATGTTCTCATACACTTATTCTCATGTTTGTCATATATATTTCCCTTATTTAACATTACTATGAATTTTATATCACGTAAGATTATGAAATGTTCCCCCAAGTTATAACTATAGAAATTAATTATGATAGGCCTATAATGGGTGCTTGTTATTATAATCTAAGTGGGAGATGATATATAACTCTTATAAACTTGTTTTTTTCTATTTCCATGTTTCCAAAGGTAATATAACTTTATGATCCTTCAGAATGTGTCCATGTAATATAATGAACATTCAAAAAATATGTTTTAAAATCTATGTATGAAAATCTTGGGTTGGAATAGAGACAACAATATTGGATATTATCCAATCTTGTCTAATAATAAAAAGAAATAAGAAAATATGGTCATAGAAAAAGTGTTTCAATTAATCTTAATAAAATTTTATATGAATTTATTTATTGGAATGGACATTATTCTCAAGACCAAATAATACTTTTATTTGGGATTTTTTATCACATAAATTAAATTTATATTAAATCTCAATTTTTTTAATTAATGCGTATATAATTAATTTATCAAATATTTAAAAGATTTTAGTTTTAGATATTGTTAATAGGAATTAAATTTTATGAAAAAATATTAATATAAATATTTGTTTGGGTTCTCGATAAATGCACTAGAGGACGATCAGGGCTAGATTCTGTCGAGGGATAAATAGTATTTTATATTCCAAAAAAATTATATTTATCACTACACCAATTTGTTCACACCATGGAATAATAATTTTTTTTAAATTTATGGCTTGGGGTTAGACATGAATTTATCATTTTATTAATGGAAAATAGTAAAATAATTAAATTAATGACAATAATTTTTTTTCTATAAATAGACTTTTGATACATTCAACGAGATATTAATATTAAATAGTATTTGACAATGAGTTTATCTCTGAAATACTCGTCTTTATTCTTAATTTATATCAAGAACAATAATTATATGGGAGTTTAATTAAGAATTAGGAATTATTAAGTGATAAATATGAATATTATAACACGATTTATCAATCATTCCAACACCAAGAGATTTATCAGTGTAATTCATAATTCCCTGAAGCATGTGTTGATCACAGCTAGAGGGATTATACACTAGGATTCGGTAAATGAAAAAAATGATTACCAAAACTTGTTTTAGATAATAAACATCTAATTTGTAGAAAAATCCCAATAATGATGTTATATTTCATCGTATTTAATTAAATTTATTATAAGTTTGACATTATAATATCCCCTAATTCTTCCGCTATATTCTTTTCAATACTAAATTAGAAAAAAAAATTAGTAGTCATGACATTTAATTCTTGTATAATATATAAATAATCTATTGAATATGAAATTTATTGAGTATAGATCAGAACTCATAAGTGATTCCACTATTCCCAAAAACATTATGTGGTTTCAATGGTTTCACATTAAAATTTATAATTTTTTATTTGATTGATGATCATTTCACATTTAAAAGAAGAAATTCATTTCAGGTTTTAATTTTTTCATAATCCATCATTGAAATAAATTCAACAACTTCATAATTTATCACTCATATTATCTTGATAGGATAATAATTAAGGATTAAAACATGTGAAAACTATCTTTTTAAGTGATAATAATTCCAGATGCACAATATAAGAGAAAACATTGTATACCCCTTCCTTATGTGTTTTATATCATTGTACATTACAATACGATTCATTCATAGATTATATGTTTTCATATAATTAAAAATTAAAATGACAAATAAATGCACCATGTGTAGAAAAATTAGGGTGGAATAAAACATCTCTAGTGTAAAAACATGGTATGTTTACTACATGTGATGTATTACGTCTTATTTTATGGCATAAAACATGGGTTAAATCTGAATAATGTAATTAAGAAACTGTTTTTGTTTAATACATGATAAGTACAAGTTCGAATCCATGTAACATGAATCACCCACCATGTAACCTTTATAAATGAAATATACATAAAAAATTTAGAAGTAAATATTGAGTCCCTAAGTGCTTACTAAGGATGTCAGGAGAAGATAATTACACACCATGTGGTCGGATCACAATCATTGTGTACATGAATATTATATATGATAATATTAAAATTAATTATTTACTCTATTAAACAACCTTGAACTAAGTTCCATGAATCCCTAACTTTATAGTATAATCCAACCATTATGTTTTATATTAGATTTAAAAGATTAATTTATTTCGTGTAATTTTCCAAATAATTAACCATGTATGTCTATTGTATATAAAAGACTAAACACAATAATTATACATGATATGTATTTTTCAACTATTTCATGTGGAATTAAATTAGTAATAAATGACATAGAATAATGAAAGATTTAATATATACAATACATTGTATTACGTTGTTGTTGACAATAAAAACCATAGTATGAAGTTAAAATAAGAAATCTACATGTTGAATCCAAGTTCAAATTTTGTCATCATATTATTTAGTTTCAAAATAAAATATTATAATTTATTTTATCTAAAATCATAGAAAATGGAATTTTTTTGTATTATGGGATGAATTAAGATAAAATTAATTAATTGATTATTATGATAATTTATCACAAAAATCCCAATGTGGTTTATCTTAAACATGTATGAGATGAAATGATTGTTTTCTAGTTGTTTAAATGCTTAGTTATTATATGTGAATGAATTATCATGTAGTTTAAATAGGTATATGAATGTTCTCATTTAATTTAATTTAAAATATTAAATTGTTTTGCAACGAATTTCTATTAATTTAAATTTCATTTATTCCATGTCAATCCTCTATCTTTATATATATAGGACATGCATTTGAGAGGTTGTTTTATGCCATTCCACTTAATTAAACTATTGGAAACCATAACCTGTATGTGAGTTATAAAATATATGTAATAAAAGGATTATTTAAATGTGTATAAATTCAGTTTACGATGGTGCTTAGGTATAGCTAGTTCAAGATGGTATCAAGATGAAACCAAAACATGAGATACATGGGTGGCCATTGGGATGCTTCATCCCACACCAAAATTGGAATATGGAGTTTATCCCAAATTCATGTGAGGATTTATTTTCTTCTCAATAATTCTTTCATTGGATAAATATTTAGATTATTTAATTTATGTTTTTATTTTATTTATATCTTAATCATGTTTATTTTTGTGTATGAAATACCATTATCATATAAATAAGTGTACTAATTTTCCGTATTGGAATAAAAATAATTGGGTTGTGCATAATTTTTTTAACATAACATGGATAACCCCTAAAGTAAAATGCGCTTTATATTAACAATACTTATAAATCATAAAACAAGAAATGTGTTAGACATAATAAAAAATTCCAACAACTTAACATTATGTCAGACTAATACTTAAATTACCTGATTAGGAATTAAACCATAGAACTAAGTGTTTGACCAATCCTCATTTAGAGACATTATTTTATCCGGATGTTACGATATTAGTTTTAGGTTCACTTAACTAATTCACATCAATATAATTAAACCTCTCAAGACTTTTTTTAAATTCTTGAAATTTGATGGTGTAATATGAGTAAGGATTTTTATATTTCTAGTTTACTAAATAGATCATGGGGATACATACCCTCAGTTGGGAAAGGCTTACCTACCTAAATAAATTTTACTAATTAACAGATCCATTACATTGTTTATAAGATGGCTTATATTTATCCTTTCCACTATTATTATGGAATAATAATACATTCTGAGTCCAATGATTAGGGATTTTAAAATTTTGATAAAATATTAGGTGACTTAATAAAATTTATATAATTAATTTATCTCAAATTAATTGAAATCAATTAAAGAACAAATAATCTTATATTTTATGATTTTATAACAATGTAATGTTCATAAACCATATTTTACCTAGGAATTTTTTTAAAAACCATTACTTTTATATTAGTTTCATCCATGAATGTTTCTTACACCAATGCGTGTTGTTTCACTTCTAATGTAAATATTTCATATTAGAATCATCACTTTCATATTTGCATGCCAATAAGGTGAGTGATGAGTATATCATTTTTAATGACAAACACCTGAGAAGTGTGATTGAATTTAAGTGTTTAATTCTTTAATCTAAGGCTAGTGAACTCATGAAGTCACAAGAAGTCATGCATACAAATAGCATTCTACAACATCAATTTTTTTAATTCATGAGAGAGCTTGTTAGGAATGATTTGATTTATTCGTGGAACTCTGAATAAATATTTAAGGTGTTCTTGATGGGGAGTACTTAGCCAAAATCCATGGCTACATTGAGCACCTAAATGTTCAGGGGTAGAAGCTGTCAGATCAACTACACACTAATATCATTATTTTATCACTCCCTTAGAGTTTATCTAGTTTAATTTTCAATTTCAATATCAACAATAGATATAATTATGTCCCAAATAATCCAACACTGCTTTTCCATTTGAAAAGGATATAATAGGTGAAGAGCCTTCTATACTTATGGTGAAAAAAAGTAATGTCAAATAGAAGATCTTTTTTGTATAAATTTCTAATGAAAATCACTTTATGAAGAGAATGGTCATTTTTAAAGCTGGGGAAGATGATTATTTTCTTATATGCTTTGAAAAGATCTGAAACTAAATGAAAATATACACCCATGAAAATAAACAAGGATAAGATTAAAATGTTTTTTTATCAACATCGATATTTATTTTTCCACTAACAGGGTATTAGATGCAACAAATAATGATCACATATGTTTTCATATATGTGAACCAAGTATATTCTAAATGATTTATCAAGGTGAGTTATATCATTGATCATCCAATAGATACAAACATGTAATCATGCCTACTAAGGAATACTAACTCATGTTTCTATAGTGAATGATCTTGGTTTAAAAATATTTGTTTATGTGCCAACTATAACTAAGGACATTATATCTTTATCCAGACTTGACACAAATGGATTTATTTTTAAATTTTGGAATAAACATTTCTTATTTTATAAATAAATATAATGTTATTGTAATAAATATTTAAATATTTATATTTACATGGTATATTATGAGAAAAAAGTAAAGTAAATTGATAATGAAACAAGTTAGCATGACTCACACCATGCCTAGTTATGAAATCACTATCTTGGGAATTTAAATGGAGATTAATTGATTACAATAGGACAGATGTTTTTATTCCATTGAAATAATAAAACATTGTGTATGTTTTGAATGTTTACAAGGAATAATTCACCGATACAAATTTAGTGGAAAAGCTGAAAGGTCTAAAGAGATTATTAATTAGTTCATATATATTTGTGGGACCATTACAAGCTAAATAATGTGGTGGATTAAAATAAGTCATAAATATTATAGATTATTTTAGTAGATATTTATATATATATGAAAAGTCTGTGAGGTATAAAATAGTTTATTTTGATACATTTAAATAATAAAGTATAGTGGAGAATATATTAATTGGGTATTTATTTATTATTTAAATGATATTTGAATTACATCGCATATCACTCCCCCACATACACCTTAGGTATAATATTAGAATAGAAAGGAAGAACCACATCTTTATAGACACAATGATATTAACAATGAGTCATGTGATTCGATATTATCATTTTTTTAATTCATGTAACAAAAAATTATGAAAATCCTTTCCAAATAAAGTCTAAAACGGTATTCCATACAAATTATAGAGTGTAATATAATTTATACTGTATTTAATACATGTGTGGAAGTATGAATATTATTTAAGGCCTCTTTTGGAAATAAAATATCACCCCAAGGAACAATGCTTTCCTTTATAGGAAACCCGAAGGTATGAAGGGGATATTACGTATTTGAACCCTAAAAATGGTAATTTTGGTAAGACATGCCATATTTTGTATGTGGGAGAACACAACTAAAATAGAAAGTGGGATCAAGATAGACCATGATCTAATCCTAGTTCTGAATATACTAGAGTTATAACAAGAATAGATTCCAAAAATCCCCATGGAATAAGATGTTTCATAGACACAATTACTATGTAGAATTATAATAGAGGTTAGAGGACCTGAATAATATGGATATGTTGTCACTGAGGATGGTGACTCCTTATTACACAATAATAATGATGTTCTAAAACAAAAAAATTAGAAATTTCCACATATGTTTCTACATGGCTAGAAGCTACAGAATCTGAAATGGATTCCATGTATCAATCACAAGCCTTGATTTTGGTAGAACCTCCAATGAATGTAAATTTCAATGGATAGAGATTGTTGTTAAATAAGTAACTAGATTTCTATGGAAAAGAAAATATTTATAAAGAAGGATTGGATATAAAATGTTTCAAAAGTCCTCAAGACATGGACTGTGAGGAAACCACTTAGCAAATTGAAATTCTAAAATCCATTATAAGTTTATTTTTCATTTAATAATACCATGACTATGAGAATTGAAAAAACTATGTCAAATGAAAACTCCTTAATAGGAATCTATAGAAATATTTAAACACTATTGGAATTTCGGAAATTTGCGACGGGTAATTTTCGATGGGATCCCGTCACAAAAACTCTTTAGCGATGACATCCCATCGCAAAAAATAGTAGTTGCAACAGGAAGCAGTCCCATCACAGATACATCCCCAATTAAATACAGTATATATATACAAGAACATGTTGTGATGAACCCGTCACAAAAAATATTAGTTGGATGGGATGTGGTCTCGTCACAAATAGATCTCTGATTAAATACATTATAATACAAGAACTTATTGAGACGTGCCTACCCCAAAATATTATTTGTGACGGGACGTCATCCCGTCACAAATAGATTTATGTTATAAACCTATTACGATGGGCCCATCACAAAAACGTTTTTACGATGGGCCCATCACAAAAACGTTTTTCTGATGGTAAAGTAACCCACCAAAAATACATTTTAAATAATATATATATAATCTTATTGTGGTGGGACCTCATTCCAAAATGCCCCGACACAAAAACATAATAAAAAAATATGATTATGATTAATTAAAAATTAATATTACTGTTATTAGAATAATAAAAAAATAAAACAATTAAAATTCCTAATATTTTCAGATAATTAATAAAATAAAAAAAATTATGATAAATGGAAAAATATAAATATAATTAAAATTAAAAAAAATTAAAATTATAAATATTTGAAAAATATATAAAAAATATAAATTATTATTAGTAGTAGTAGTAAAATAAAGAGAAATTGAAAATATATAATACTACAAATAAATAAAAATATATTAAAATAATAAAAAAATTATTCCATATTCGCAAAAATATAAAATACCAAAATTGTAAATAGTTCATATTACAAAAAATGTTCAATTAAATTTTTTTAACAAAAAAATCAATGGGGGGATTGTTTTCTGAGGAGCTATAGGAGCTGGAGGAGATGGTGGGGGAAAATCCATACGTAAAATGTGATACAGATGTCGCATGTACTACATCTACTTGTGTTGCTGCCCCTACCATCGATGCATGGCCACCTTGTGATGCTGATACTGTTGCTAATTCATTTATTCCAGCTCTTTCTGAAATCTCTCAATAAGATTAGTTTGAGCTCACAACTGCTCTTGATACTGTGAGCTAAAAGATTATGCCACTATATGAGATCTTATCGAGCTAGATGTCGATATCACAACAGTACCATAATAAGTCCTCGGAGTCAAATGAGAGTTGATACCAACTACTAAGCCCTTCTCAAAGGCATACTTTGTCGCCTGTATCCATGATACCTCATTGAAATTGTGGGGACTTGTCTAATCAGCTATCTCAGCTTGACTCTAAGCCCGTTTCTAAGAGGTTTTGGCCTCATATGACTCTATGGGATTCAATTTGAAATTAAAATAGTGAAATTATTATATGCAATTAATTTTCACAAAACAATAATACTCACCGCAATCTGACAATCGCGATCACCTCTAATCCTTACAGTTGTTGGATTACGGTACATCCTCTTATAAACGTCGTACTCCGTAATATCAGGATTCTCAGCTGCCTATATTAATATTGAATAATATATTTATATAAAATGTTTTATAAAATATTTAAAATAGATACTTACCAAATGCTCTCTATGCGTACTGAATGTATTGCTACTAGCTCGATGTGTCTCCTCCTGTCTCCCCCTATTCTGCCAGCCCATTGAAGATCTCCTTTGAAATGCACCGCTAAACCATAGTGAACATAATCCATCCCAAATGTGAGATGAAATGTACTATGGTCAGTGGGCTTTACATGACTCATGAAATATTGTAACTCTTTCTTTATTAATGGATATCCTTCTATAATTTGGAAAAAACATACGGAAACACCTACACATACAGACCTCCCATACCTCATTGATAGCATCATGCATGCTATAATAGATTGGACACCATATAACCATCAAATAATTTATAATATAAAGTTATTAATGAAATAAATATCTAAATAGATAATATTCATTTACGTACCATCCAATGATTGAACATTCCAAGCTGCACATCAATAGAAATTTGATCCCTTGTGATCCATGGATGAGAAAAATAATTGCAAAAGATAACTCTCCCTAGTCTAATAGCTTTATGTGAAAAACTATGAAAAAAGAAAGAATAATCAAATAATTAGTATATAGATAAATTAATGAATGATAACTAAAATAAAATGGTTACCATACCTACACGTGCATGGATTGAATCCAAGATGCAGACATCGCTCGGGGATAGGGTTATGAATCATCAGTCGTGTAAGACCGCAACCCCCCGGCATACCCCCTGAACAACTAGTATCCTGAAGGTCAGATAATTCGAAATCCTCTTTATCCAAAGGTAGCTCAGCCTCCTCCAACCCACGAAAGAAAATCAGGGTCTATCTGAAACAAAAAATTATTGTTTTTAGCAGATAGTTGAAAATAACTATTACATATAGATATATATTAGTTATGATTATAACTAGCATTTCACTATGTCAATGTTGACCTTCGTCATCATCTTCATATCTAACAATGTCAATGTCTTCATATTCATCATTGGTATCATCAATATTCATATGAGTTTCAGTTTTATTATCTATTGTCATTTGAAATTCATTTGTAACATCATTAACATAATCATCACCATTGACCCTTAATTGTGGGGTGCCATAATCGAAATTAATTCTCTTTGTAAAAAAGGTGGATTTTGAGTAGTGTCATTAAAAATTTCAATTCCCTGTACATTATCAGAACAACAATCAGTTTCAATATACTGATTTTCCCGAGATTTCATTTTTATTATGTTCCACCAATCACACTGGTCTCTTGACATAGAACGGTACATTGAGTAATATATTAGATGTGACTATTTTTCCAGTAAAATGGTTCATTTACATCAAGAAGAGTTTTATATTTAGTATCAATGATTCGATGAATCAGATGAAGAAGCAGGTCTCTCTCAGTATCGAACCACCGATATTTAAACATATTTATGTAATTTTTCCCTAGATAACGTAGTTCAATAATTTCATCCAGCATGTTGTAAAAG
This sequence comes from Viscum album, assembly GCA_963277665.1. NCBI lineage: Eukaryota > Viridiplantae > Streptophyta > Magnoliopsida > Santalales > Viscaceae > Viscum > Viscum album. The sequence continues at coordinate 746,582,405 of OY728138.1, read as the reverse complement.
TGAGCATCACTTTCTTTATGATTCGATCATCTAAATAATATTCCACTTTTCATTGTTTTTTATTCCACATATGAAAATTTATGAAATCTAAAACCATTCACCACATATAAATTATATGATTTAACCATTTTTTGATAGTGGGTTACTCAATATACACAGTCAGTTATTAATTTTTTCAGCATGGTGAAACACTAGATAATTTTTAAATATTTTATCAATATAATAAATAATAAACTAAATTGACATGTTAAACCATCGATAATTTATGTTACTAGTATTTGAAACCATGTAGAAATTTTTTGGCGTTCTTCAGGAGTAGCTGGTGTAATCTAAGGAAGATGTTTCTTGATATGATTATCAAATAACCGACAAATAAAATAATATTACAAATTGTAACATAAATTATAGAATAAGTAGTAGAAGTAATCAATGTAAAAATGATGACATTTCTTTATAGTTGAGGAGAAGTAATGTATGAGATCTATGATGTTCATAAACTAAAATCCATTGTTCATGAACTCCACCGAATCCTAGCTCTTAATGATTAAAAAATAATAATTGATTTTCCATTTCACCATCAACATTCGACTTGTTCCTTCCCATGTGGTTGTTTTTTTAGAGATATTCAGATTCAAAATAATGAGGTAGAAAAAAACCAATTTCATCTTTCAAATAAGCTTCATAAATTGAGCCTTCAATTGATGATTCATTATGTACATTTTTCATCAATTTCTACATGCATCTCTCGAATGGGTGCATCCATCGAAACTATATCAGACCTCTACATTTAGCTTCATGAGGAAAATGTAATATTATATGTTACATTGAGTCAATGAAAGGTGGTTGCATGATTTTTTCCAGTTTACATAAAATGATAACAACAACTTCTTCCAAATTATTCTGTGAATAATTGTATTTTTTCACCAAACAAAATGTCCCAAAAAAATAAGATATGTCTATTATCAAATCCGAAATCATAGATCTCAACAAACCATTGAATCCAATCTACACAATCCATTCCATTGTTACATGTAAATACTAAATTTTTAATCTGTTAATATGACCATTCTTAACACATCATCCCAAATTGGATGCATATCAATCTAGATTTCTCAAATATGTAATCCACTGACAAAATAATAAGCGACTCTCTTTGAACAGTGTATAATCTGCTTTCTGCTTCATTAACCTCTGTGATCTGACATTTTAATATAGTTCACATTCCTATCGTCTAAAAATATAGACAAGATCTTATTGTGCCTTTACAATATCTTTGGTCTTACCTGGTGTATCCAAATGTGTGTGAAATAAATTATCCAAACAGTTCATCTCAATATTCATGAAATACAACATGTGGCAGACCAAAAAATCTGAATCATATTGATGATCCCAAAAATTGCTGGGTTTTATCCAATTATGTTCTTTCCCAAATCCATGAATTTTTGTTGGTTTACTGTTGGCCCAAATGTGATGGGGGTAATGAAAATACTACTGATATTAACTCTGTACCTGAGATCATTTTTCTAGGTTCATTCCTTTCAATTGTGCATTTTGTAAAATGAGATTTTTTTCATCTGAAAAGGATGATCGATTGAATGAAATCTGTGATGACAGTCCAAATAGCATGTTTTTTTTTCATTGATGAGCATAAAGGAATTTTTGTCTTTCATACAGTAAGGAAATGATTTTGTCCCATGTCTAATCCTTCTAGATAACATGTCATATGCCGAAAATTCACTAATCAACCACTTCAATGTAGAATTTAATATAATTATTTTGCATCAACATCATATGTACTAACACCATTACTTCACAATATATTTAACACATCAATCAATGGTTTCAAATAAACATCAATATTATTTTTCTTATTTCCTGGGATTAATATGGTCAAATAGATATAGTGTTCCATCATCAAAATCCATGGAGATAAATTATATGGATGTATAAAGATAGGAAATCATGACTACTAACTACCATAAGAACCAACATAACATAAACCGTTAGTAGAAAGACCCAATTTCACGTTTCAGGGTTCTAATGAAAAAGATGAATGTAAACGTTCAAAACGTTTCCATGAATCACCATCACATGGATGATTAAATATTATATAAGTTGAAATCATGGTTTTGTTCCATGAGATCATTGATGTTGTGTTCTAAGACATAAATAAATGTTGCAACATGAGTGTAAGTGGGAAATATCTCAAATATTTTATAGGAATCGATCTAGACCTTTCTGGTTGAGCATCTATATACCTCAATTTTCCACACGTGGGACAACAATCCAATAACAAATTTTCACTATAATATAAGAAGAAATCATTTTCACATGCATGGATCTACTGATAACTATGGCCTAGATTATGAACCAGCCTCCTGCTCTCATAGTATTTTACAGCCAACACATTTCCTTTAAGTAAGAGTGTTTTAACCAAAGAAAACAACTGATCAAAAAAGTTTTTTGACATTTATTTATGTGATTTAATAGCCATAAATTTTGAAACCGCTTCTAATTTTATTATCTTGCAACTAGGATATAATGAATCCTCGGTAGACCTCAACAACTCATAAAATTCAGATGGTTCCAACTCAGTAGTTAAATCAATATCAACTTGAGTTTCAATTTTTTGAACAGATCTAACTACATCATCTTGTACTAAATTTTTAAACCATGATGGATTTGGAATCAAGTTATTAGTATATTTTCTGGAATTGCATTGACCATGTTGACACCTAAAAACATAATCTCTTTGTCAACCAAAACACAAGAGATGTCCCCCAGCCTTGTCAAATGTGCCATACATTCCCAGAACCTATTTTTTAGAAGGACACTAAATTTTTCCATCAGAAACATATTCTTTTTTAATGATGCGAATGATAAGAAAGAATTAACACCCTCAATATATATTAGATTTAAAATAAAACAGTTTGGATTTGTGTGCTGATTTATCCAAACCTGATCATCTAATAATGATTATTTTCGACTTCCTTGTTCAATATTTTTCTTTCAAAATATAAATTCATTATTTTTTTTGAACAATTTGAAATTAGAAAAACACTATCCGAAAAAAGGAGATAAAAAATTACAACTACATCTTAATAGTTACCATTAATTACGGGGAACACAATTTCCAGTGGAATGACGGCTACTCATTTGTCTGACAGCTCATTTACATAAAACTTTCTCACAATGAAATAAAAATAAAGAATATTCTCATGGAAATACATATTCATTCTCATGTCTACAAGAATGTATAAGTGTATCTCCGAGTAGATTCTTCATTGTGATTTTAGTGTGAGAAAGATGCAAGTAAATGATCCGTCAAACAAAAACGCCCCCTTTTTGTCGATGAATAATCTTTTTGCAACTGTCACCACCAAAAAACATTATGAAAAAATGAGGTGCTACGAATTCATATTAAAACTCATTCATACGTGATTGGATATTCATACGTAGAAGCATAATTTTCATAATGTTTTGAGTCAGCGAGAGTTTAAAGGAGAAGATTCATTGAGAAAAAGGAGTTCCACCAATCCACTAAAAATTATACGATGTAATTACAAGTTATTAATATTTATTTTATTCCAAATTATTCCAAATTATTCATAGTTATTATTAATTATTCCTAATTATTCTTAATTATTTGTATTTATACTTATTTATTTCTATTAATTGTTATTTATTTCTATTTATTTTAATTTATTCTAATTTATTCATATTAATTACTATTTATTCCTATTTATTCCAAATTATTACTATTTTTTGGTAAATTATTACTAATTATTTAAAATTATTACTAATTATTACTAATTATTTCTAATTATTACAAAATATTATTAATTATTACTATTTATTAATATTTATTATGTAAGAACTCGTACCATCTTTTCAGGTATGTTTTCCTTTTTTTGTTGTTTTTTAGAAAAAAGTAGGTTTTTTGGGAGGTTATGTAGGGGCGCACGTTTAGGGCACAGACTGAACAAATCGTGCACCCAGCCCAGGAAATAGTGCACCCTTGACCGTGGGATGTGCACGGGCTACGCATGGTTTGTCAGACCATGCGGGCAAGCCATGTGAAGTTCCTAGATGGGATAGTAGAAACTGCATGGTGGTCGCATGGTTTTCCAAACTGTGCAGGGTAACCATGATTCCACATAAAGATAGGGTTTTTATGTCCCCTATAACTCGAGATTTCCCTTTCCTCCACCATTCTTCCCCCTACTTGTGGATCACGTGGGTGTTGTGATTTTCAGAGGCTGGGGGAACTCCATGGGTCATGTTTCATGAAAATTGAAGGGGTTTCTTGGAAGATTAAAGGCGATTCCCCTCGGGTTGAACCTCTTTTGGTTCTTTTAGGTTTTGGTTAGAGTTATCCCTCTTCCTCTCTTAGTTTCCTAGAACTAAAAAGGTTTTCATTAAGATCTAGGAGTTTTTTACCTTTTTTTTTAAAGGTTGACCTTTTTTATGTTAGTGAAGAGTTTTTGAGGTGGTTTCGAGGATGCGTTCACCCAGTTTGGAGAAATTTTGGCCGAAGAGGTCGATTTTTCCAAACCCTAAGAGGTAGGTGGTTTGTGCCTTCCGATTTAATGTATTTGAAATGTATGTGAAAAATCTCCAATACCCTTGAATGGGGTATTGTGCATTTACCTTTTTTAACCCAGTTAATTTCTTGCTTTGCTGGTGTGTGTGAGTAGAGGTTATTTCTATGTGAATAGGGTTGATTACTATACTTTCGAGGTGTTTCCCATGCTTGTTCTGTTTATGGCCTTATGGTTCAACATAGCCTGTTAGGTTGATTTTTTATTTCCTATGCCTAGTATTGTAGGATAGAGGGATCATGTTTATCTGACATTTTGATATACTATAGACTACTAGCCATGTAGTTCTGTAGGTTTACTGGGACATATTACACTGCTATGCTCGTTGACCTACACATGGTCGTGAGAACCTGGTGCAGTACACTATAAGGGTAAATGACGGGGTGAGCTTCCTCAGAAGTACTTTGAGAACTTTTGTCTATAATGTGGATTGACCGAGTGAGCATCATTAGATAACCATGAACCAATTGGGGATATAACAGGAATTGACAGAGTGAGCTTCCTCAAAAGTCCTTGATTTCTTCAGACTATACGGGGATTGACTGAGAGAGCTTCCTTAGAGAGTCCTTGATTATATTCCTAAATTTTTTAGACTATAAGAAAAATTGACGGTGAGTGATTCCTCAAATAGTCTATGAACGACATGGGCCATAATGGGGAAATGACTACGTGAGCTCTCTCAGAGAGTCCTTGACCTTGGGGATATAATAGGAATTGACCGCATGAGCTTCCTTAGAGACTTCCTGACTTCCTTAGACTATAATGGGAATTGAATGTGAGTTCTTCCTCAGAGATTATATTCAGATTCTACACAAGATAGGTTAGACTGAGTGTGATGCCCATAGGGTCGTTTGTACTTGATAGGTAGGACCAGAGGAGATAGTGTGTGGTCAGTTCCCAAAGGGTTAACTATTTGATAGATGCTTTCTTGTATCTATTAGGTATGACCAGAGGGGATAGGTTGTGAGTACGTCCTAAAGGATTTCCTATTGTGATTATATTCATTGTTTTGTAGTTTCATGATATCTGATATTGTGGATTCCTACTACAGAGTACTTCTTTGTTTACTGCTTTCTTCACTCTTACCTGCCATATATTCACTGCCTACTAGGCACAGATCATGTGGTGGTTGGCTACTGGGATTCGTCTAACCCCCTTCTTGGGCCATGCTTTTATTCCCAAACTGATTAGTATTGGTTTGATTCCGCATTGTAACATTATTGGCTTCTTTTATAGACATATATGTATCATGCATAATTATTATATAAATATATATTCTCCAGTTGTTTCTTTATCAGTCATCCGATGTTACTGTTGTTTGGTGTTATTACTGCTTCCTCTATTGTATATTTGTTTCTATTATGTTGTGTTACTCTGCCAATGAGGGCATAGTTTCCCCATTATTACACCCAAGGCCTTCGCTACTCGTCGGCACCCTCTGGCTTTCGGGGAAATGTCCTTGAGGCCATATGACTAACCAGGTACAGGGCGCCCCTGGGTGGCTTTCGAAACCGGGAGGTTACAAAGTTGTATCCGAGGATTTTTTTTCTCTTGATTTTCTATTTGGAGCCTTCAGCCAGGGATAGGAAGTAATAGGTAATTGTTAATAAGTTGTTCCATGGAGTAGCTAACCCGTGTACATGGGAAATCCAATCTACCTCGTTGATTTCAATTTCTTCTAGTTTTCAATCTTATATTTGACCTGTTTTTTATTATTGCGTGACTAACATGTATTGTTCTGTTATCTTTGATGTTATTGAGGTATTATTTCTCTCGCAACCCGATGAGATGAGGGGATTCCATTTCTTGCATCATAAAGGCACTTTCTAGAAATCACATGTCCTGCATTCTTGCCATGTCATCTAGGATGCATTAGCGGTTGCATGTTGTTGTGATAGATGTTGCATAAAATATTCATGTTGTTTTGATAAGCCCTTGATAAAATACCAAATTTTTGATAGGGTGTTGTATGGTGTAAATATTTTCTTAAATGGACGCCAAACATTAGTTCTTGAGGTGTTATGGGCCCTCATGGACCAGAATTTGGTGGATCATTGCATTGTTTTCCATGTAATAATGTGTAAAAGTTGTCAATCATTGATTCATGGAGAGTATGGTCCCCCAGTGAATGGAATTTTTCACTTTCAATGTTTGTTTTTCATTTTCTCTGGGTTCTAGAGTAGTTTTTGAGGCTTACTATCCCGAAAAGCCCCGAATACACACCGTTTACTCTTGTATTAGGAGAGCCATGTGGCTTAACCATGTAGAAAGAAACAGATAGAGAAATAGGATTCAAGTATACGTCATGTGTTAAGATAACATGTTGTGTGTATGGGGTGTTACATGACCTAGGTAGGAAAAATAGTAGACGCCCATGTGAAAGACTTAAGGGAACATGTTGTGTAGGGTTTATACACACCATGTGATCATGTTTTGTAAAAAATGAATTCCTTCCTACTCTTGTCCCCTCCTCACACTCCCTTGTTTCAGTCCCTACTAATCTTGACCTGAGGTGTGCATTTGACCTTTGAGATTCATGCAACCGAGACGCCCTCCATTTGTGTGCCAGCCATAAGGCATTGATCAGACAACAGATATGACTGACTAGGGACTTCCTGTAGATCCTCATGCTATTCCAGTCTTGGCACCAGTAGTTATACCTGACCCAGGTGCTGATGCATAGTTTAGTGAAGGATTTATGATGATAATGCAGACATTTCAGGGAGAACTGCCTCCTACCCGGTCGATGGTAGATTTGATGCGGATCTTCCAGCAGCAGCATCCTACCACTTTTACTGGGGAAGAAGGTCCTCAGGCTGCAGAGTCATGGCTATAGGCCACACTGACTATTTTCGAGCATCTCGAGAGACCTTTGGATAAGAGGGTGAAGCTTGCTACCAACATGCTCTGAGACTCCGCCAAGATGTGGTGGGATGTGATATCATAGGCGGGCCTCCAATATAATATTACATGGGATGAGTTCTTGTGACTCTTATAGGATTAATTATATCTAGAGACATTGAGTTCCAATTGAGCCCAGTAGTTTATGATTCTGGAGCTGTGTACTCTTACTGTAATGTTGTATTCTTATCGCTTCAAAGAGCTGCAGCGTTTCACGCCAATTCCGGGAGGTGATGAGTTGTTCCTTGCATGGAAGTTTGAGGATGGTCTGAGGCACGACATCCGGTCGTCGGTGAACATATTCATGTTGACTTTGATATCCTCTATTATCATCTAGGCACTGATTACATAGCACAATATGAGGGATTCTGGAGCTGTGAGCCTGGGCGGTTCAACATCCAAAGTTTGTGCTCTACCAGCTTATAGCAGAAAGCGCCATAGGGAGATTTCATGAAGAAATCAGAGTAAGAAGGATGCATCTTTTGGTAGCCATGTGGTGTGCTACTACTATGTGAGAAGAAGGCATATGATGTCACATTTCCCTAGAGACCCAGTGGAGTGTCGATCTAGCAGCAAGATGGGTCACCTTCAACACTTTTATCAGTTCATCTCACTAGTAGCTGGTGATAGGGGTTCTTCTATGACTCCTCATTCATGAGCAGTGCCACCAGTTTCTCTCCAATCCGGGAACTGGAGATCTTTCGTCCGTTTGGGATAAAGAGGAGGTCCTGGAAGGGGTAGATAGTCGCCCGGTTTTCAGCGACATTAGGGTAGATCATCTCAGAGTGGTCAGGCAGTGTCAAAGAGTCGTGGTATATGCCAGAATTTTGCAGTAGAGTTGACATAGCAGGAGGAGGATCCCAGACCTTCTACCGTTCGAGGTATGATCTTAGTGGCCTCAGTTTTAGCATATAATATTTTTTGATACAGGGGTTTCCCATAGCTTTATATCTATTGCTATCATGGAGATCCTTTGGCTTTGCAACTTTTCTTCTACTGATATCTTAATTCTAGACACTCAGTTGGGGACTATAACGGCTTGTGTACGATAATGCAGAGAGTGCACTCTATAGGTTGGTGGATGTCAATTTCTGTGGGACCTCTATATCCTAGAGATGACATGCTATTATGTCATTCTAGTAACATAATTTTTAGTTCCCTTCAGGTTACTCATCGATTTCTATTGCCGTCGGATGAGTTTCATGTCCTCAGAGGGTGGATCATGTATTCATAGGGGAAAATGGGATGTCCAGGTGAGCATATTGGGTCCATAACATCATGGGTAAGGAGGAGTAATGGCCCAAATTTCTATTCTATATCTTGATGACCAGGGGAATTAACTGATAAACTTTCCTCCAATGGTGGATTGTTTCATAGATGTGTTTACAACGGAATTTTCAGGTTTTCCTCTAGAGCGTGAGGTATAATTTTCTATTTAGCTAGTACCAGGAGTGGCACTGGTGTTCATTCCTATTTATAGGATAGATACACCTATTTTGAAGGAGCTCAAGAAGTAGATGGAGGAGTTTCAGGCAAAGGGATTCATCCAAACCATTACTTCTCTTTAGGTTTCGCCTATCCTATTTGAGAAGAATGCAGATGAAACCCTCAGGATTTGTGTGGACTATCGGAAGATGAACCAGTTAATTATCAAGAACCGATATCCCTTGCCTTGGATTGATGATCTATTTGATCAGCTTCGAGGAGCCCGAGTGTTATCAATGATTTAATTGAGTTCCAGTTACCATCAATTGCACGTTAGGCAGTCTGATATACCTCTCATAGCCTTCCAGAAAAGTTATGGTCTATACGAGTACATGGTTATGCCGTTTGGTCTCAAGAACATGCCTATAGTTTTCATGGCACTGATGAACTGAGTGTTCCATCCATTCATAGACTCTTTCATGGTGGTCTTCATGGACGATATCTTGGTGTACTCTCACATTTTACATGACCATGCTACCCATCTTGATATTATTTCGAGTACACTGAGAGAGCATCAGAGATATGCTAAGCACTCAAAAAGACACTTTTGGATGGATCATATTCATTTCTTGGGTCCTACTATCTCAAAGGTAGGAGTTTCAATAGACCTAGAGAATATGAGAGTTGTGGTTTCCTGGGAGCAGCCAAAAAATGTCTTTGAGGTGCGGAGTTTTCTAGGGTTTGTAGGATACTACAAGCATTTCATATAGGACATTTCACGCTTATCAGCACCATTTAATAGTTTGACTAAGAAGGTTGTGAATCTCTTGTGGATAGATTCTTGTGAGTCTGCCTTTTTAGAGCTGAAAGGGAGGTTGACATCATCATCGATACTTGTCTCGCGAGTGCTAGGCAAGATCTATACAGTTTATTATGATGCGTCTGGTATTGGGCTAGGAGGTATGCTTATGAAGGGAGATGGAGTCGTTACATACGGGTTTTGGTAGTTGACGCCACATCAGAGGAATTACCCGACACATGATCTGGAGTTGGAAGCTATTGTTCACGCCTTACGATGTTTGAAGACATTATCTTTTGGGAGAGAACTTTGTGGTTTTGACCAACCACAAGAGTCTCAAGTACATCTTCACTTAGTGTGATCTGAATTTGAGGCAACATGGGTGGGTTGTGTACCTACAGTCATTTGATATTGATGTTGCCAATACACCTGGGAAAGAAATGTAGTGGCTGATGCATTGAGCCGAAGGACTCAAATAAAGGCAGTTCAGGAGGCCAGCTGTGAGTGGATTCTTATTTCTCTATTTTATGAGATTCATTTTGAGCTGATCGATATTCAGGGGAATACATTTCTTTCTTCAATAGTTGTTACCTCTACTCTTCTAGATCGAGTTTGAATGAGGCAGATATCATACTCTTAAGGCCTAGTCCTAAGGGAAAGTGTGTCCGGGGAGGACCTTATTCTTGGAAACACCATAGGTGATGATGATATCTTTAATTTCCAGGGATGTGTATGTGTGCCAGAATATATACACGAGGATCTGATGCAAGATTTCCATTCCTCAGTTTCGGCGGTTCATCTTGGCATCACCAAGATGTATCGTGATCTACACCACCTATATTGGTGGCCAGGTATGAAGAGGGAAATTTTTGGTTTCATCATGAGGTGTTCCACTTGTTAGCAGGTGAAGGCGGAGCATCAACAACCAGCATGGATTTTAAATCAGTTACTCATTTCTGAGTGGATGTTTAATTATGTCATGATGGACTTCGTGATTGGTTTGCTGAGGTCGCCTAAAGGGAATGATGCAGTATGGGTTTTCATTGACAGTATTACAAATGTGGATCACTTCTTGATAATCAATGTCACATTCATCATTGATGAGCTGGGAGGGTTGTACATCCTTTAAATTTACGTCTTCATATAGTTCTACACTCCATTGTTTCAGATAGGGATGCATGCTTTACTTCCCGGGTCTGGTAGGGGCTTCAGAAGGAGTTGGTTACACATGTACTTTTGAGTACAACTTACCATCCCCAGACAGATGGCTAGACCAAGCATACGATTCAGGTTCTTGAGGACATGCTCGAGCATGCAACCTATATTTTGAAAATTCTTGGGAAAAGCATATACCATTTGAGGAGTTTTCCTACAACAATAGTTTTCAAGCAACTATACAGATGGAACCTTATGAGGATTTGTATGGTAGGTCATTCCGATCACCCTTATGTTGGCTAGAGGCAGGAAACGCAGCTTTCCTGGGACCTCCTTTTGTTCAGGAGACCACAAAATAGAGAGAGTTGATTCCGAAAAGGATTTATACTACACAATCTTAATAGAAGTCTTATGCTGGTCAGTGGAAAATACCTCTGGTGTTCGAGGATGAGGATCAGGTTTTTCTATGTGTCACACCGAGGATGGGTCACAGAAGGATTTGGAGACAAGGTAAGCATTCTCTGTGGTATGTTAGGAAATTTGAGGTTTTGTGGAGAGTCATTCCGGTTTCCTATCGGTTGTAGATACCTTATAGGTACTGGTCTATGCATGACATTTTCCATGTTTCTCAGCTCCGACATTAGTTTTCAGACTCATCACATGTTTTCCAACACGAGGAGGTTGATTTAGAAGTTGACACATCCTTTGAGGTAAATTATATATGGATTGTTGATCACAATACTAAGGTTCTTTTTGGCTGGTCTATTTCTCTGGTACGAGGGATATGGTAGCACGGGAATGTATAGGATGAGACTTGGGAGAGGGAGGCAGATGTACAAGCTCAGTGGCTGGAGTTATTCGGGGTTTCTTCTTATGCGTCGTGCAAAGGATATTCAGGGAAGAATTTCATTAAGAGGGGATGTTTGTAAGAACCGAATCCATAATTTCCATTATTTTTTCCTTTATGATTTTTTTTGAGAAAAAAGAGGTTTTTCATAAGGTTGTGAATGGGTGAACGTTTGGAACATGGTCTGCACAAACCGTGCGGCCAACCCAGGAAACTGTGCACCCTTGACATTGGGCGGCTTCACACAGGCTGCACACGGTTTGTTAGAGCAGGCAGGCAAGCCGTGCGAAGTCCCTGGATGGTATATTAGCAACCACATTGTTGTCACACGGTTTTCCAAACCGCGTGGGGTAACCATGCAACCACTTAATGTTAGGGTTTCTAATTCCCGAGCCACTCTGGATTTTCCTTTTCTCCACCATTATTCAATCTACTCATGTATCACACAGGATTTGTGATTTTTAGAGATTGGGGAGAACCATGGCTAGTTTTTGAGGCAAATCGAAGGGTTTTCTTGGCGGATCAAAGGTGGTTCTCCTCGAATATGTCCGTATTTTGGTTCTTTGAGGTTTTGGTTAGGGTTTCCCCTCTTCCTCACTTAGTTTCCAAGATATACAAGGTTTTCATGTATATCTATGGTTTTTTTCTTTGTGTGTTAAAGGATGACCTTTTTAATGTTTGGGAAGTGTTTTGGGGTGGTTTTGATGAGGCGTTCACCCGGTTTGGAGCACATTTGGGAGAAGAGGTCAATTTTTCCAAACCCTAAGAGGTAGGTGGTTTGTGCCTTTATATTTATAGTCTTTGAATTGTATGTCAAAAATCACCAATACCCATGAATGGGGTATTGTGCGTTTAATATTTTTTACCTGGATAATTTTTTGCTTTGCTAGTGTGTGCGAGTAGTGGTTATTTGTATGTGAATAGGGTTGATTTCTATGCTTTGGAGGTGTTTCCCATGCATGTTCTGTTTATGACCGTTTGGTTTTAGTTAGCCTTTTAGGATTATTTTGTTGTTTCCCTTGCCTAGTATTGTAAGATAGAGTGATCCTGTTTATCTGACATATTGATATGATGTAGACTACTATCCAAGTAGTACTGTAGTTTTACTTGGCCATATTACACTAAAATTCTCATTTACCTACACAGGGCCGTGAGAACATGGTTTAGTAGACTATAAGGGGATTTGACCGAGTGAGATTCTTTAGAGAGTCTTTGAGCAGTTTTGGCTATAAGGGGGATTGACCGAGTGAGAATCCTCAGAGAGCCTAAAACCACTTGGGGTTATAAGATGAATTGACCAAGTGAGTTTTCTCAGAGAGTCCTTGATTGCTTCAGAGTATAAGGGTATTGACCAAGGGAGCCTCCTCATAGATTCTAGGATTTTATTCTTGAACTGTTTAGACTATAAAGGGAATTGAGGGTGAGTGTTTCCTTATAGAGTCTATGAACGTCCTGATTTATAAGGGGAATTGACCGAGTGATCTTCCTTATAGAGTCCTTGACCTTGGGCCTATAAGAGGAATTGATTGCCTGATCTTCCTCATAGATTTACTGACTACATTAGACTATAAGGGGAATTTACGATGAGTTCTTCCTCAGAGAGTCTATTCTTAAGCCGAACCAGAGGGTTTAGACTGAGTGTGTAGCCTAAAGGGTTTCTTTTACTTGACTGGTATGACCAGAGGGGATATTCTATAGTCACTTCCCAAAGGGTTTCCTATTTGTTAGCTTCTTGCTTGTATCTATTTGGTAGGACCAGAGGGGATAGGTTGCGAGTACTTCCAAGAGGATTAGCGGTTGTGATTATCTACCTTGTTTAGTTGTCGTTTGATATCTAAAAATGTGGACTGATACTATTGAGTACTTCCTTGTTTACTTCTTTCTCCACTTTTACCTGCCATATATTCACTGACTATTAGGCATAGATCTTGTGGTGGTTACCTACTGGGATTCCTCTCACACCCTGTTCAGGCTAAGCTTTTGTTCCCAAACAGATAATATTGTTTTAGGTATAGACAAGGGAAAGAGACCTTCTACAATATGTACTTTAAATGCTTTGGATCTAGAGAGCACATGACCAATCTTAGGCTTGCGATGCCGAGGAGTTTTTTATCTGTTTCGTTTATTACTTTGGTTTTGTACTATTTTTATTCAAAATTGTGACTTGCATGGATACTTTCATAGACATATATGTATCATGCATCATTCACACACACACACAAATATATATATACTCCTTTTGTTTCTTTATCAGTCTTCCGCAGTTACTATTGTTTGGTGTTATTACTGCTTCTACTATTGTATATTTGTTTCTCTTTTATTGTGTTACTCTGCCAATGAGGTCATAGTTTCCCTGCTATCACAACCAAGGCCCTCGCTGCTACTCAGCAGACTTAGGCATTCGGGGATATGCGCTTGAGGCCATGTGACCAACTTGGTACGGGGCGCACCTGGGTGGCTTCTGGAACTACGACGTTATATATTACAATTTATTTTTTATTATTATTAATTATTACTAATTTTTACTATTTATTACTATATATTCCTATTTATTCCTATGTATTTTTAATTATTTCTAATTATTACAATTTATTCCCAATTTTTCCTAATTTTTCCTATTTTTTTGATAATTTTTAATAATTATTCCTAATTATTCCTATTTATTACTAATTAATACAATTTATTACTAATTATTACAATTTATTAATAATTATTTCTATTTATTATGATTTTTTACTTTTTATTAGTAGTTATTACTATTTATCACTATTGATTAGAATTTATTACACTATTTGTAACTAATTATTACTAATTATTATTAATTATTAGTACTTAATAATTATTATTACTAATTAATACTAATTACTACTAATTACTACTAATAAATACTATTTATTACCGTTTATTACTATTTATTACTCTTTATTAGTATTTATTAATATTTATTTCTATTTATCACTATTAATTACTATTAATTACTATTTATTACTAATTATTACAATTTCTTACTATTTGTTTCTATTTCTTACTATTTTTTACTATTTTTTAATAATTTTCTAATTATTACTATTTTTTACTATTTTTTACTATTTATTAATATTTATTACTATTTATTACTATTTATTACTAATTATTACTAATTATTTCTAATTATTAAGAAATATTGTTAGTTATTACTATTTATTACTATTTATTAATATTTATTACTAATTATTATTTATTATTACTAATTATTACTAATTAATACAATTTATTACTATTTACTACTAATTATTGCTAATTATTGCTATTTATTGTTATTCATTTCTATTTGATACTATTAGTTGCTATATATTTTTATTTATTTCTATTTATTGATATTTTTTGCTATTTATTACTATTTATTGCTATATATTGTTATTTATTCTAATTTATTGTTATTTATTCCTATTTATTGCTATTTAGTGCTATTTATTACTATATATTCCCATTCATTGCTATTTATTCCAATTTATTACTATTTATTGCAATGTATTACTATTTATTTATATTTATACCCAATTATTGTTATTTATTTCTATTTATTGCTATTTATTCTTATTGATTGCTAATTATTTGCTAATTATTGTTATTTATTCCTATTTATTTCTATTTATTGATAATTATTGCTATTTCTTCCTATTTATTACTATTTATTCCTATTTATTCCAAACTATTCATAATTATTCATAATTATTCCTATTTATTCCTATTTATTGCTATCTATTTCTATTTATTAGTATTTATTCCTACTTATTAGTATTTATTCTTAATTATTACAGATTATTACTAATTGTTACTAATTATTACTAATTAATACAGATGAAAAAACAATTTAAATATAACGTAATCACAGGTAATCAACAATAATTAAAATTAATATAATGAAATGAAATAAATAATAAATTAAATAAAACCTGAATACATTTAAACTTGATATATTATAATTGTAGACGGCTTTAAAACATGTTCGTTAAAAAATCCAACTCTCGAAATTTTTGACTCTAAAATGAGAGTTTTGAGAAGTAGAGAAGGAATGAATTTAGAGGAAGTGAAGAAAAAACCGATGGGGTTATATGTTAGCTTAGTTGTGATGAGACTATTTGTGACATGATTCCCGTTAGAAATAGAATTTTTTGCGAAGGAACCCATCACAAAAACCTTCGACCGCATTAATTTCGTTCAGCGGTTCAAAGGATATTTGTAATGAGGCCCGTCGCAAAAAGTAACATGCCGACACTCTATTTTCGAGGGGACAACATCTCATCGCAAATTGGGTTTTACCGCTGCCGGTTATTTGCCATAGGGAATCCCCCGTCGCAAATAGCTATTACATCTTCTATGTATTTGTGATGGGTGGTTCCAACCCGTCGAAAATTCCCTTTTACGCGGTTTGGCGTGCAAATCGTGCCAATCCATGCATATGATTTGGTGACATGGGGCCTATTTCCATCGCAAATAATTGGTTATTTTCGACGAGTTGACTGTCCCATCGCAAATATCCTCTACAACTAACTATTTACAATGAGATTTAGTGTCGTCGTAAATAACCCATCCCATGAAAGTGTTTTTCATGAAGTGATATTTGAAACAACCTAAATGGTTTGTGACCACAATGTATACAAACGAGGTATTCTATTTGAAAATATCCACTTAAAGATTAATGTATGTGTCTAGTACATGTAACATTCATTTAGATGAGACCATGAAAAAAATTTGTTTCAAAAATAATTCATATGATCTCTATCTGTCTTCAAATTTTAGTGGTGGTTCATTAATTTTCATAACACGTTTTCTAAAAATTATACAATATAATTGAAATGAAATTCAAAAATTATATTATGATAATGTATGGTTAAAAAACGGTTCACCATAATGGAAACATGTAACGGAATGTATATTAAGGGAGTCAAGATTAATTGTGATATATCCAAGAGAATGCATGGTCTATTTTAAATAACATATTTACAGAAGATACTAATCATATTAAATATGGAATAATCCAAGAGAGGATTGATCCCAATGTCAATGGAATTTACCTTTGAAAGTAAATGTGTTTTTAGAAACATGTGGAAAGATAATATATGTTAAAGAATCTATTCACGTTGGTAATTTATCTAGTAATGTGTGTTATTCTATAAAATATGAGAGATATAAAATATTCATTATGTATGGTAGGAAGATAGCATGATAACCCAAGTAACTTCCATTGGATGGAAGTCAAAACAATCCTAATGTATATAAGATAAACATAGTATATCTTTCTGGTCTATAGAGGAGATAAAGAACTATTAATTAGAGTAAATTAAGCTTATAGTTTCAATGTATATCAAGATGATATGATATCACTATCACGATACATCTTCAACGTCAATGGAGGTGTTATGGGATGAAAAAGGTCAAAGAAATTTAGGATCCTGGATTCATCAGAAGAGTCCTACCATATTTTGGATTTTGAGGAATCTACAAAATTATTATCTATATGTAACTTCATCCATGATCATGATGTGCTTCTTAGAAGTAAATATCATATCACACTTTATTGTTATAATTGTGTGGATATGGCTCTTGAAAAGGATCCAAGGTCATATCAGTGAATGGAGGAAATAAATATGAAGTATCATCTCTTGAAGAAAATTTTCACAGATAGCTTATGTTGTAGTGAGAATATTTTCAATAGAGGATAACATGAAGGTACATTTAATTGAAGCATTCACTCAGTAGAAAAATGATATTCATATGAGATCTAGTGAACTAAAATCCATTAGAATTTGACTCTAGACTAAGGGGGCTTCTATTAGATTTGGTGTATAATAACCAACGATTTATAAAACAGTTTATATTAATATTTGATAAATTTAATATTAATTATACATCTTTGTATATATTCTTTACTATTCTTCATTAATTTAATGTAATAACGTCATATACTATCTATATCATTTAAAAAGGTCATAAAATTTCCCTAATATGAGGATAATGTTGAAATTAAATGATGATATTATTAATCATAGTTGTGTTTTCAAATAAGATTCAACGATGAGAAATATAGTATTATATATGATAGGTTGGATTACTCATAAGTTGATGATACTTTATCTCATTAAGTTAACACTTGGTAATCTCCATGTATGGAGATTATGTAAAATAACATGCTAGGGATAAATCCATATGTTTTTGTGTCATTATTTTTCCCTGTCTCTGAATTTTTCTTATAGTCCTTATAATTTATGATTACTATTAATTCATTACATTGCTCATGAACATGGATTTTCTAACCAAAAAATGTGTATCCATATTTATACTAGATGTAGGGTACTTTGGTTGTGTCCTGAATTACATGTTATAGATATATAATTTGAGGAAGGGTATTTTCCTTCCTTATTAAAGAGATATTATGTCTTATACCTTTGATTTAAATATAACTACAAGATTAAATTTCATGTCCATAGTGTAATGTTATGTTTATTTCAAATAGTCAAAGAGTGTGTTTTTAAAAAGTATAGTTCGATGAAATATGTGTTAAATATTCATTATGTGATATTACAAAAAATGGATTATGTTACACAATGAACACTCATATTTGGTTTTCAATGGTATGACATTAATTTATTTCTCCTTGGTTCCATGACCTATTTCTATACAATAATGATGGACTTTTGTAAATCCCTACTAAGGACAAGGAAATAAATCATAGTGTGTCACACACTATTTTTATTCATTGATCATTGTTAAATTCAATTTAAATTTAATTATTAGAATCAATACTATTCTCTTGATTGAGACAAAGTTTTATTCTATATTTAAAATCATATAAATTAAGTAAATATTTACTCATAATGTAACTGTTAAATTATGTGGATTTATAGTCATTATTTATTTTTTATTTAATAATTACTTATTTTCAGGACTCTAAATAGAATATTTATTGTTTGAAAAAAAATAGATAAATATTTATTTTGGAATTAAATAAATAATGAAGAAGATGAGTAGACCATGATTTTGTGTAGCAATAAATATTAATTTTCATAACAGAAAAATAATATTCATCATCGAGACAGTTAGAAATCATAATTCAATTAAAATATTGTTGTTATTTTCATTCATGGAATTACGTTGGTCTATAACTTGAAAAATAAAACACTCTATTGGTGTTTAATAGAGAAATTATTTGTACAAAGGAATGCTCTCACAAATCAATTATTTCCTTTGAAAATCCTCTCAATAAGTATAAGATTTATTCAATTTTGTGATGACCAAAGAAACATTAAATGATCAATATGAACAACCCATGATGGTCAATCAACCATGATAGCACTTGGTGATTAATTATTTTCATTTATGGAACATAATAGAAAGGGACTATTAGTACTAAATGGATTCTACACATGGATTTTACATGGGAAATGATATATTAACAAAAAGAGTTTTGGATTATAAAAATCCACTATATTAAAATATCTCATGAATATATTAATATTTCCTATAATTTGATTAAATTATTTATAAATTTAACATGAAACATTATCCTCTTGGTTCTTATCTGTTTTTTTCAATTTTATATTGGAAAATTTTTACTGTTAATACCCATTATATCCTGTAAAACATGAAACAATTCCTCAAATAAAATAGTTACTATATTGGGATCGACCTTGATATATGCTTCCCCAAAACCTAGATTTTTCTGTATCATACATAATATTGTTTTTATTATTTTATGAAATGAGTTTTATATAATTTCATGCTTATGTAAATGAAAAGGAACTTTTTATTAATATGTTTTTGGTCGTATGTGGAAAAATATAAATTTTGGTGTTTTAGGGGTTTTATGATATTTTCTATTATATGACTCCACACCTCTATTGAGAAGTTTCAATGGAACACAAGGTATCATGGTGGAAGAACAATTTATAATTGGTATATTCCTTATAATAAGTCTCCAACTATTCTAATACAGTAAATAAAAAAATTTGGCTATCGGGAGAGCTACATGTTGTGGAATGGAAGTGTGATTCAATGTTCATATTTAAAGAAATACATCAACAGTTCGATAGATGATTCAACATGAGTACACCTTGGATTGTCTAACAAGATCCTATAGTGTTTCTTATTATGATTATAATTTTATCTAATTTGCATATTATTTATATTTAATTATTTTTTTAGTTTTAGTATAGATTTCAGTATTTTATTATGATTCACAATATATAGATTATATTTTTTCCATGAAGAAGAGTTCTCCATGTATTGTTACATATCATTATTCACAAATGAATTTTATTATATCATAACCCCCTCTTTATTAGTAGTTATCTAATAATGTCTTGTTTATATTGGTTTTATTATCTTTATTTCCTTTTTCTATTACCATACTAGTTATGGTTCATTTTCCTATTATATATGTTTTTAGAAAGATTTCATTTAAAATATAAAACACAAATAAAAATCAATATAAATATTTTTTAATAAATCCACTTTTTATATCATTTTATGTGTTTATTTCAAATAAAATGTTGCTAAATAATTTTTTTTATAAAAAGTATCATTTATTAAATATATAAGAGTTCATTATTCTTTTCACTCTCCATTGAATGATAAAAAATATAAATTTTATCTTTATTTTAAATCATAATTAATAAAATATATTGTAATGTTATTTTTATGAACAATATAGTGAAATCCTATAGGGTATATTTATCCCACACACTATATGAAAATCCCAATGTGTATATGGATCTCATATCTTCCACAGATTCAAAGGATATGATCTCATGTTAAGGTAATGTTCTCCTATATGAGGTGGTGTTAATTTTAATATTTTCTAGTGACCTTATTTCACATTGATATGAACATGTTAGGATGAGATTTTTGTGCTCCATCTCGAGTTCTTTTATATATCATCTACTATAGTCATTCCGATTTATCTTTCCCTTATTTATATCATTGGTCATTTTATTAAATTTTATATTTTATATTTGAAAATGATTTTGTGTTATTATATTGGGGTTTCCTTGTTTGTTTAATGCCTTTATTTGTAGCCATTTTATTATAAACATAATATTCCAATGTGTGGATACTCCATACATGATTCTATATAACAATATGTTTATTTGTTATAAATGATTTTGGGATAATTCATTCCAACCATGTTATGGTCAATAATATTGAAACATTTCTCTATCCGATGGTCAACAGGATCATGCCTCGGCCCTTATGACAACCTCACATAGGTGTTGTGAGAGTTATCCCTTGGCCTATTCATGAAACTACATATAATACAGTTTCATAATAAAAATTTATATTAAGAGGAAAATTATTTTGAATAATTTATGACATTCATTTATTTTTATAATACCTTGAAATAGTACACATTATACTAAATTATTTCGATACAATAAGGTTTATAGTAATATATTTATGATTATCAATATAAGAGAGACTAATATGTTTTACTTATATAGAATCTTTCTTTCGGCCAATCAATCTTTTCAAATTAATATAATTATTATACAAAATGAAAAAATATGTGAGATAAAACTATTTCAATTCAACAAATTATTCAGAAGAAAACTATCATGTCTTTAATTTCTCTTAATACTTTTATTCCAACAATGCATAGATAAATAACAAGTTGTTTTTTATAGATTAATATTGTAAAAGGTGAGCTTTTTTTTTGAAATTTTCCTATTTTATGATTTCTTTTTCTACCTCATGTTTTATGTAAGGCATGTTTAGAATAAATAAATTTATAATATATTTTATAAAATTTTAGACACATTATATATGGTAAAATATATGATAAATGAATGGTAAAATTCTTATTAAATTTATAATTTTCTTGAACATCAGTAATTTGAAAATGTAATCTCATAAATTTTATGGAAGAAACAATAATATAATGTAATTTAAAAAGAAAACAATTTATTATTCTATTTAATAATTAGAAACATGAGGTTCTAAAATTAGTATACATCTATCATAGCATGTTTTTTCAATAATTTTCATAATAGTTGGTTAAAAATGTCATAATTTTTAATTCAAAATATAAATAATACTACCTATTTGACATATATGATTTTTCTACATGTCAATTTGAGATTTTTTTATCATGATATCATGTTTATCGATTTCATTCATTCTCCCACATCAAAATATTAGTTATTTTTTCAGTTTCACAAATATGTTATTGTCTGCATATGTAAACTGGAAACTGAATTTTTTATTAAATTCTGGGAATCAATGATACATTTGATGTAACATTTTATTTATTATGTAAAATATTGAGGGATGGTAAAGTTTTTATGGGTGTACCTATTTGAGATGTTTAAGTAGAAATTGGTGACAAATGTTCTTAAAGAAATGTCTTCTAGATGATGAACAAAAAACCCATGCATATATGGTGATCGACAATAAATTTAATTTTTAATTTTTATCTTATATGTTTATTTTATATTTTGATTTCAAATTTTTTTTATAAATATTTATTTTATATTTTTTAGATTAAATAAATATCACAACAATAAAATTAAAACTGATTAAACTTAATTTCATTGATTATCAGACATTATATAACATATTCCTTCATGTTTCAAATTTTGGTAACATATTTTTTTACCAATACAGATATCATATAAAAATTAAATTTTATATTATAAAAATAAATATAATTATTTTAAAATATTTTATTATTTTAATTGAATTTATAGTCAGTTATGTGAAATGTGTAGACCTCTATCTAAATTGTTACAATATTATAATTATTTGGTGGTTAATGTATTTTGATTTAATACATTAACATATGTCTCTTAAAAAATGGAAGAATTGTGTTTGTTAAAAAGGAATACACTATAAATAAATTAAATTTAAAATTAATAGAATACAATATAATGTAATTTTTTCATTTTATGTGATATCGAACTATTAATATATGTATAAATGTAAGGTTTTCATCATCTTAATTCAATTTTTGTGAGATATTCTGTATTATCTAGTACAACTTTTGTATTATTTATCCATACTACACATTAATGTTTCATATCATTAATCTATTTAATTTCATGATATTCAATGTATCATTTGTTGATTATTAATTTTAGTGCAAACTATTCAATTGATTATAGTGTTTTATATACTTTCTACTTAAACCTCCATTTTCATTCGGGTTGCTCTTATTCTCTACCCACCAAAATAAATTTTTATTTATTCCAATATACTCCTCATAAATAGTTTTTAATTGTTCTATATATTTGTTCCAATCATAATCCTTCAATATTTTATGGATAGTTACATGTTTTAGAAAAATATTTCAAAAACAATTGTTGTTAAATGCATGCCCGATTCAAGTAACATCTGGAATTCTTATCTTTTTAGAAGTTCACTATATAATATATTTTAAGCCATATTTTTCATTATAAAATCACACATTTTAACCTGAAAATATAATTTTGTATATTTCTAGTTTTATGAAAGAAAACACGCCTTTGTGCTTCAAAATCCTTTAATATTTTCCATAAACCTCACTAAAATGATTTATTTCTAAATATTTTTTAAAAAATGTTTTTAAATGATTTCACATCAATAAGTCATTATTTTAGTCTGAAATATAATTTCAATGACCAAAATATTAATTTTCTTGGATATAAATATTTACAATCTGGTTTCATGAAAAATTCAAAATAATTTTCCAAAAGAACCCTTATTTCCAAAGTAAAGAATTATTTTTCTCATTTCACATTACCTATTATGGGATATTTGATTTGTTAACCACTTATTTAATTCTTTTGGTGTATTTAATATCATTTGGTATATCATATAATGATTCTCCTAATTCTCATGATATTCTATATGATGATTATTTAAATGTTTCAAGGTGATATTGGACACTTTGGAATGTTTAAGGATTATTTACTCAAGGATTTTTTTAATTGTCTCATTCAAAAGTATCTTCATCTATGTCAACATCCTTTAATTAATTCAGTACATCATTGAGGTTTATCACCAATGGTATCATCCACCATGTTTTGTTGAATTTTTTATGGTTAGTTTCACTACGAATGTGCATTCTTGAAACCACTCACCATATTACTCATAATGGTTAGTATTTATGTCTATGATTGGGGAATGTTATTTACATTTAGAATTTTATTTTCAATTTGAATTTGTATGTTGTTTTTGTTAATCCCCATACCTATGTGGAATGCATTGGACTAAGTAAGTGTCATGTGAGGTCAGTAACAGCCCCTTGGTGCATCGATAGGTCTTATGAGACCAACAATGGACTTAACACGAGGCATTGATATTATGATTATTTGTTGTCTTGGAATGAGGCCTTGAAAATAATTTTATGATGTCCTGCATTATGTACTCTCTCATTAGAAAGTTATTAATTGAATGTTCATATGGTAATTTGACTAGTAGAATAACCATGATTATGTTTTGTTATTGAATTATTTATTCAGCTCTTATTCCTTCCATATTATGCACAAGATTATTTTTAATGGAATGTATTTTTAGTTATTCACCAGGCATAATGTTTATGTTTATATTATCTTCTGTTGTATTGTTTACCCTTAATTATCATCTGATATAACCCCTTTTCTTGTGTTTTATTTTTCCACGGGATGCGAAGAGGTGTGTTATGAATGAATTGTAGGGATAAACATAGATTTGTGGATGATCCCAATACAACTTATATTTTTTTTCATCTCAAGTTTTATTGTTTATCCGATATATGTATCTAGGTTTCCAAATCTACTAAACTATATGGTCTTTCAAGATACAAGATCAATGTAATCATGATAGTGTAATGAAATAATGCATTGAATATAAGATTTTGGGGTTGGACTATTACAATTGGTATTAGAGGAATTTTAGAAGAAAACATTGAATCTAGATTTAGAAAATATTTATTAGATTAAAAATACTATGATATTCTTTATGATATACATACAAGAACATCTAATATTTTTTGTAAGGAATAGATTACTTTGATCTTTCTAGTACATAAATCTCTATATGGATAATAAAATTGGATGTGGATCTACCACATATGTACCTCAGAGTAACAACTCTAACAAGGTGTTTGGGGCTTGACCTGGGGTACCCCAGTACATGACAACGAGATTTACTATGAATCTAGTTTAACACTCTTGAGGGATCTTCATTGGATAATTCAAATTTTTATTACAAGCCATTATAGAGGATTTGTTCGTCTAAAATATAAAATGTAAATGGTTCTAAGATTTGTGATGAATAAATTAATGTTTTTTACAATACCAGGTTTAGATTTGTATAATGTGCATAATTTAATGATCTAATTTAGTAAAAGTAATTGATTATAAATGGAACCTAGTTGAAGGAATGAGAACATCACCATTTCATGTGATGCAATTAGTAAGAAGGGTCACATATCTTATGGTCTTAAGCCATCATTTCCAAGGAAGATTGCCTCCAAAGTATCCCCACCATATGAGGAGATAATATAATGTGTTAAAAAAGTATATAAATAAATCTCAGAGTCTTATATATTTTACGAGAAGTAATAGAAGAAGAGTGTGGTAGGGGAATTAATGGATAATGGGAAGAATAAAAGGGGTAGTATTCCTTCATGTGCTAGTTGTGAAGAAAAAACCCTAGAGCATGCATAAAATAATTGGAGACTATTAAAATTGTGTATAAAATAGCCACATTGTTCACTATTATAAGGGAAAAATGGTTTTCAATGTACAATGCTTAAACTGTAAGGAAATGGGACCCTCTATGAATCAATGTCATAAACATCGAAGGAAAATCCCATAAATGATGTTACTGGATAATGATCAATTCATGATATTATCACAGATGAAGTGGAATGATTAATAAGACTCATCTAGAATAATTTCATTTGAACATTTTATCAGGAATGTATAGGTTATAAGAATTATAAAATATATGAGGATTGTAATTCAGTACTATTTCACTATGAATTTGGGGTCGTATGATGAGTTGTACCAAGGATATGTGACTGAGTAAAAATTTATTATCTTGGGAATGTATATGGATTATATAATGTAAACCATAAATATATTCCTATTTATTGATATAATTATGAATAAATGATTGATTTGGATATGTACTCACTACCTCAAAACGGATTATTGACTTTTCTATAAATGGTATATGCTCTCATTAATGGAGTTTACATCATTTATGGATATAAAGAATATATCCAATAGCATTTGTGAGGATGATTTCAGGTTTTCAATAAGGTTTTATGGAAATTTATGTTATTAACATATTTCATTTGGATACAATATGAATATATTCACATGTTTGGAATGTGAAAATTTAGGGATGCTTCGTGTTAATTAATGGAAAATAAGGTAGTAGATGCATTGAGCAGGATGGATCATGGATTTCTCAATAAGATGACGATAAAAAAGGATTTTTTATACATGGATCTTACATGGATCTTACATGGATATATATGGGAATGATTATAAAGTGTTGGATTATGACCATTTGGAATGTTAAACCATTTATGTAATCATTTACGTTGATTATTGTATCAGGATTTAGAGATTAATATAACCATATGATGCAATATGTTCTAAGAGATGAATTATAAATCATTCAAGGAACCAACAAAGCATAATATTATGTTTATAAAACAAAAACATATATTTAAACTCTTATAGAATGGACTAATTTATGAACTCTAGGAAATGATTATTAATCATTTTTTCCGTATTATCATTTTTTTATAACTGTAGTTTATGGTTTTGTTGTAATGATATTTTATCAAAGCATGTTATCTCTCACATTTCCTCAGAATATGATTGTTTGATTAATCTTCCATGTCCATGTTATCCAAATTGAATGAATTTTTTATTAGCTGATGCATTTTTCCTTCCTTCAATTTAATAGTATATATTAACCATATTTCTAAAGTGGGTTTCCTAGAAGGGATTTTTCAAATATCATCCATTAATTTTCCAAATTCAATTTCAAAATTTGGAAGATGAAAGTTTTAAAAAGAGAGTAGAATGTACCATCCCAAGGACTTATAAATAAATTTAATATTGAATGCATAAAACACTGAGTACTTGCAAAACAACACTTTTTTATAACCAATAAAATAAATATAATTTTTCCACTTCTATGATTTTAATTTTGAAAATCTGACATACAAAATTGTGTTCAGGGTAATTTTTGGAGTGTTATTGAAGAAACATAATTCTTGGTGAATAGTAACCTACCACTATGAATAGTAATATATCTTATGAATAGTTACCTCATCCATGAATGTAAAATAAATTTTAGGCACCTCCTAAATGATGTAGACTAATTTATAAATTATTAATTAAGTATTTATAATATTGTGAGTGATAAATATTTAAATAATTTTTCAAATAAAAAAATTCATTCATTTCCATAAAATGGTTTTCTAAATTAATATTATGTTTTCTTATGATTTTAGGATAATTTTATGAGACCATAGTTAATTTTTGAAAGTATTATACAAGTAGTTTAAAATATAAAATCTATATTTTTCAACTAAATAATATTTTATTTAATAAATAAATTTCATATATTAAAAAAATTATTTTCATAAAAAGAAGTCAATATTTGGATTATTAGTGTAAAAAATGGTTTGGGTTAATTTTTTTTATTATTCTAAAATACATGAATCTTGGATAAATAATAAAATAAGATAATTTAAGATAAATTCTAAATACATGGTTTATTGAGTCATAGGTGATGTAAGGATGATTTAGGAACTCTTGTTTTGAACTCGCATGAATTTCTTACAAATTCTGGTCAAATGATTCAAGACTATTTATAATATTGAGAAAAAATAGTAAATTATTGATTAAAATAATGAGAAACCCCTTCTCTCCTCCACTATAAATACCACCCTCCTTTTCTATTCTCATCACTCCTCTCAATCCTTATGCATTTTCTATATTCTACAAAAATATCCTACCAATATCCTACCCCATGTCCAGCAACCCTTGGTGTCATTAAAATACCAAATCATCTCCCCTATATATTCTGTTAATTAATATTAATTCAAGAGGTAAATTTCTCTTTTCAGTGATATCACATTCATTACAAGGTCTTTTGTTTTATTTTCTATCCCCATATCTCCTTACCCAAATATTATGAATTCTCCAATACCTCAAATGTAATGTAATGTTTTCATGATGATTAAATATGTTTTTATCGTCATTCCTTTACCTTTTTATATTAGTAAAAAACACCACCTGAGATGTACTAATTTACCACATTGAAGGATGATGGGGTTTCAATTTATCTTTCCATCATCACATCTGGTCATGATACCATTATTATAGTTAAAACATACATAAATATATGTATTATGTCTCATCTATGGTTTTGGAATCTTTTTGTACAAATATGTTTGATTTATAATGAAAAACGAGTTCGTTGTGTCCATAACAAATAAATAACCCAAACGGTTATCATTAAATATTTTACATAATGATCCATATTCACTCCATGTAACAAAATTAAATTTAAAACCATGTATCATTATTTATGTTCAATAATAATATATATATTCAATTCAGGAAAACCATCCTCATTTTAAATGAATCTCCTTCATGTATATACGTATACCGATCATGAAACAAATGGTGTCAAACAATCAAATTGAACATCCTAACCCATAAAAAAGGCCATTAATGAACATGATATGGTTATAAAAATCAATTAATTGAAGATGAGGTTATGTAATTTATAATTAATGAACCTAAATTTGATATTTCTAGTCATTAAGATCAAGTATAGAACACCTTCAGGCATAATGTAAGGGTTTACTTACCTCACTTCCATTTTTTCTGAGATATTCAGTATTCACTACTACCACTTGTGTATAGTGTATGTATATACCTATTGATTTTTAATATCATGAATATCTTTATTATCTAATTTTAATTGTGTTATTTGATGATTATTAATTTTGGGTCTATATGATTCAATTGATTAAAATGTTTTAAGTATTTCCTACCTGAACCGCCATTTTCATTCAACTTTCTCTTTTTATCTATCAACCTCAAGAAAATTCATATTTATTCTAATATACTAATCATCATTTTGTGAGGTGGTAGTTGTCCATACATATAAAAATTATGTTCGTTAGCCATTAGATGGAGGTGTGTGTATGTGTAGATGAAAATCATATAATTAAAACATCCTAGTATATTTATGATACTGGTTTCGTAATAAAATTATGGAACAAAGATAGGTTATGTGGTAGAGAATGAAAATTTAAAAAAATGAGCTCAAGAGAAGATGATACATATTAATTAGGTATATCCATTTTTTCTGAAAAAATGCTTCATTAGATTTATTTATAACCATAGAGAGGCTTTTACGATAAAGGGAGAAATTTTGGGACGTTTATTGGGAATATATTACCCTAACCTAAGTTGTTTGAGAGGTGTAAATAATATAGAGAGTTTGTGGCATTTATTGGGAATATTTTTTCTGAACAAAAGTGGTTTAAGAGGTATAATGAATAGGGAGATGTGATGGTATTTTATAGGGAAGCAAATGTACGCACTTGGATTTTTTGATAACAAGTTGTGTGTACCACATTTCTATCAATAAAAAGTCATACAAAACAAAAACACTAAATAAAATAATAGTAATTTTTTACTAATTGACAAAAAATTTGTGTTGGAGAAGTGTATAGTTCATTCATTATCTTAAAATTATAGTTTAGTACATTATAAAACTAATTATTCTCTAAACCATTGTAATTATTTTTAATCACCATCAATAATATATTTGGTAAACAAATAATTTTAAATTATTAAAAATTATAAATTATTTTTACTAAAACTATAGAATCTATTTTTGCAATTTTTAATGAAGGAAGTGGATGAAATTAATGTAAATTTAAACCATCTAACGGGTCGACACTTTGGGGTTTTAAAGTAAAAACATCCAAATGTTTCCTAAGAATTTATACTAAATTTCAATGTGAAATTAATTACAATGAATTCAATTAAATTAAATGAAAAAATTAAGATCTAATTAATCATTTAAACAAATATATAATATAATTTATTGTTTTAAATAAATTAGGCAAAAGGGGGTTTTGAATTAATAATCTTTATTTTTTCCCTATTTATTAAAACATGAAACATTAGAGAAGGATACCAAAAAAATTTACTGGCTTAATTTTTATGAATCTATATCAAATATTAATTTTATATGATATATTATGTCCATAAAAGATCCAAAAAAACATTTTAGAATGGATTATCCAGTAAAATTAGGTAATGAAACCATTATGAAAATATTGATTTTTAATAATAAAATTGGGTTTGTTATTATCTTATGTCGATAAAAAATATTAGATTAATATAAAAAATAATTTATTGAATATATAAAATATATATTATATTAATCAAACTTGGTACTTGTAATTAATTTAATTTGTAAAGGGAAAAAACAATGGGGTCATTAGAATAAGAATATATTCATTATATTTAAATGGTTATTATATTTCTATTTCCAATTAATTGATAACATATGAATTCATATTATATTTTTTAAACCATATATTTATCATAATTTCATTATTAATAATAATTTAATGGCTATATTATGTTAAATAATATATCATTATTCCGTAAAACGTAGTCTTGCGTGTTACACAAGCCATCGAGGAATGTTATTATTTTGTGTCATGTAAGAAAACCTCAGTGTTCCATGTAGAACAAGCTATGTTAGTTATGTGTGAAATGACCTTTTTTACACATTTATTTAAAATAAAAAAACTATTTATATTGTTTTGTGAAAAGGAAAATATCAAAAGAAATATGTTAATTAAAAAATATATATTTCACAAAATCTATGGGTGTTACATTCTCCCCCAATTGAAATTAATTTCTCCCTCAATATAAATTTGTTTCATCAAAACATGAATACTGGCATTATCATTTCATTAAAACCCAAATCATAGACCTAAATAATAATATACCCTTTAAAAATAGAATATTGGAATCACAACGGCTACATGAAGTAACATATAACTAGGTTTCCACATAGGAGAACATTGGATGGGAGTGATTATTAAACATAGAGGGAAAATATAAATATTTATGGGGAGTGATTCAGGTCATAAATACAAATCATGTTAATGATCAATGAAAATTTTAGGGACATAAATTTATAAATCTATGATTATTTATAAGGCCATCAGTTTAAGAAAAATTAAGGTATTAGGAAAACATTTTTTTGATAATTATCCTATCTTTGAGTAAATTTTTTTATTAACCAAAAATATAAGGGAATATACTTAACTAATATATTTATATTAACTCAAATTCATTCCATTGTTGTGCTATTAACTATTTCAAATTCATCCATTACATCATGAAACGGATGTTCTAAAATTAACATTGATGCCCGAAGCACCCAAATACACTTTTAGAAAATATTTTATCCCATAAACGAATGAAAAGTATAACTATTTTTGTACAAAAATTCTTAGAAATAAATATGTTTAATACATTAATATATATATATATATATTAACACTAATGTTTCATCATAAATAATTATTCATAAAAATATAATAATACATTAACTAGGACATTTCATAGGCCAGTGGTAGACATGAAACCCTTATCATCCTTCAGGCATGGGTTCAAGAGAAGCATCCTTTATATAATTTATTTGTTTTTACATGACATAAATGGTTTATTTTTCTAAAACCACACTAATATAATTTCTAAAAAATGATGGAAACTAATGAAATAAGGTTAATCAATAAATTGATTTTTAACCATGGATTTCAATAAAATCTCAATAAATAAATACATTATCCAAATATTAACACAATAATTCCATTAATGGTTAACCTTATAACCCTTTTGAATGATGAAAATCAGAAAGATTAAAGGAAGTCATGAAATCATCTTAACATTGATCCCCAAAATATCATTATGTATCTCTTTATTTTCACATTCCCAACATGTGAATACCCTTTTAGTAAATTATTGTGGAACATTGTATAAACATTAATTACTATAAATGCTTTGGTAAAACAAGCATAATTCTGAATTTCATATTTTACTAGATATATTCAATGAATCCAATAAGTTGTAATCGTCATCCATGGTTTCATGAAATATTTTTCAATAAGTCCTTAATTAGTTCCAAGGTAATTGGTACCATTAAATTAACTTATTCATATCCCACATACCTTTATGAAAAAAACAATATCATATCATTAGTAACATATTAGGAGTTATCTTCCCATATTAAGAGTATCACCTAGACATTAAATAACATTTATAGTCTATCAAAAACATTCAACATGAGATTTTTATTCCTTACTGAAAAATATAAACTGGAAAATCATTATATATATAACCATTTATAATTATTGAATATGAATACAAAAAAAATTGATTAGTTTATCATTAAGACATTAACAAGGATACCTCATCCTATTAGATAACACATATTCACATTCACTTTTCATCAATAGTATATTTGTCATCAACAATGTAGCCATTACTCACAACACCATACATATTATATTTAGGATCTTTCCTCTTTGGACATTGAGTTTCATAGTGACAATTTATTCAATATTTAAAACACATAATCTTCGATGATTCCTTGGGGACTCCAATATAATCATCCATTTAATTAAGTGAACTCTTCAGTTTCCCTTACTCACTTGCCTTGTGTCATTATTTTCCTTTGTCCAATAATATTCTAGTTCTTCTAATACATTTACATAGGTTATTCTTTCCACATTCATTACACAATGAATATAAAATATTATTTCCTATATATTCTCCACTACCAGAACATTAAAAAAACACCTATCTTAGCTTCCTTGGTGATTTTGAGAGTTGTATAAGTTACATGTTGTTATTTAGGTTCCATGAATGATCAGATTATATTCCACACTAGTGATCATCACACTTGATCTCTCATAAAAAAATTGAACATCACAATCAACGTTAATCCAGTTCATTCTAGTTTCTAACATTGACTAAAACCATAAGCATAGTATGATCGTTAATTTTTATAGTAGAAAACACCAATGTCAAGAAATGAATTACTTATCAGATGTCTAAATCAATACCCCTTCCATAATCTATGACACATTAGCTTCATACTTGGTTATTCATATACATCTTTTACTTAAATCCCTCATGATGTTTCGTGAAGGGTTTGTGAATTCTCAAAGCATATCCTTAATGAGTGTCAAACAAGGTGTGTATCAAGTCACATTTTCTTGTAACTAATTACCCTGAGTCTGGTCAAGAAAATTTGGTCAGATTTTTTACCCCAAGGTATATCTATGTCAGAGCTACGTCTACTTGTAGTATATATACAATGATGTACTTCTAGGCAAACAATCACTTTATCCTTTATGAAAATTCCATGAAAGTTTCCTATACTTTTTCTTATTCTTATACATATCCATAGACACATATTTAATATTATCACTAAGGATTTATCATCCTATCTTACAATGGTTAACTAAACCATTGAACTAAAAACAACTACAACAACCCTCTCTTTTTTATATATTAACACTACATATTTGTTTTCATAATACATAATACATTTCAGAAAATAGATACCCAAAAAACATTTTAGTTTGTCACATTTTGAAAATTGGAAAACAATCTTCCAACATAGTGTAAGAGCTTCAATGTTTCATAAAAAAATCTCTTCTATAGTAATTATATTTAAATAACTTTCTTCATAACATGGTGAAAGAAAACCTAAGATATGGGTGAGATCGAATGCTATGTAGGGTAATAAAAAACTCTATAGAATAACATGAACATAAGGGTACGAGAACATGATTATATAATTATAATATCATACCCTGTATATCAAATATCATAAACATGATTCATGGGATAAATATTAAAGTTCATAAGATATGAATCAGAAGAAAATCAGGAACATGATCTATTAAAAAAATAATATATTAACAATACATTAAATTGTTCCATACACAACAACGTATAACATCACTAACATGTATAAGAATAAATATGTTAACACATTCTATGGAGGACATGAAAACAGAACCTAACATATAATTATATACATGAAACTATGTCCTTGCATAATTCCGTGAACATGATTTCCAATTCACTCATAACATTGTGAATATTTTATTAGGATAACACGTAAACTTATGTATATGAAACCAGGTCCATGAATGACATTGTGAAACTGTAATTAGCTTCTTATATAATTTTATGAACACATAATAGTGATCACTAATAACATTTTGATCCTATAATAAGGTTCACATATAATCTTTGGGACATTCAACCATGTCAATTAATAACATTGGAACATGTAATAGGGTTCAAACATAACATTTATACTAATGAGACATCCCTCAATACCCAATGAATTTGAAGGAGATATAGGTTCGACCCATCTCATAATGTAATCATAAATAAATGATCCAAACAATCATAAACATGTAATCATATCTTAACCTATGAAAAATGATACAGGTTTAGTAATCATCTTATCAAAAGAATAACCCATAAAACGAAGCGAGTTTCAAAAGAATATAAGTCATGAATGAGAATCAGGTATCATAAAAATCATTCCATAAAATCATTAACCATTCATTGAATGTGTATGAATGGAATCATTGAATCGTTTCCCCAATAGGAACAAGTAACACCAATAGATTTCATCTTATATATGAAACTATTGTGAATGACCTTTTAAAAAAATTTCATGATGAAAATATAAAATATTCTTTGTAAATTTTCTTCTAATACAATAATCTTTAGGAAAACCATATTTTAGAAAATCAAATTATTATCTTATAATGAAATCTTGAAGAATTTTGAAAATATATATATATAAAAACTTATAAGTGAAACATGAATTTTTTTTAAAACCATTTCCACTGAAAACTTATAAAAGAATCAAAAAAATTATTGAAATCCATTTTTCAGAAAAGTTATAAAATATGCTCTAAAACATTTTAAACTCCATTTATTTTAAAAAATCATGAGATATACATGATTCTTTTTTGAGAACCATCTCTATGAAAATACTTTGAAAGAGTATAAATAAATCTTGAAAAATGTTTTGTATGATATTTCATTTAAAATACATTGAAAAAATATAATGAATGATTGAAAACATTTTGAAACTAATTTTTTAAAAATAATTAGAAAAATATAAATTCATGTAATGTTTTTGAAAACCATTTTTATGAAACATATAAAATAGATTTATAATATATGGAAAAAAATTTCAATCAAAATAATTTGAAAATAAATAAATTTCAAGAATATTAAAGAAGAAATTACTTATTAATCATGTAATGGAAACTTCAAGGGAATTTCGTTCATGATGACCAGTATATTTTTACACACCAAACATTCCATTTACACCATAAAATGTTAGAAAATCCCCTCAATGAAAAAATGAAAAAAAATATTCATTTCAATAAAAATTACCCTTATAAATTATCATGGGAATAATTTTTTTATTGATAATATCATAATATTATATTTTTTTGGAAACATTTCATTTCAAAAAACATGGCTTTAGGGGAAACAAATATATTTACCGAAGAGAGCGTAAAACACTGATTTATTAAAAACAAATTCTCAACTAGCATAGGAATTAATGAGTAGGAAAATCGTACCAATAAATTATTATATCATGAATAAATATAGGAGAAGAAAATTAATTAGTTTTCTTTATAGATGGATTATAATGTTTTATCAATGGAAGCCTAATCATAAACAATCTCAAAACGAGATGATATTGTTTCAATAAAATCATACATCATGGTATAATTGGACCAGAACCCACTTTATATTATATTAAGATTAAAATATCATGAATAGTAGGTGATTGATGATTTGTCATTTTAAATTTAGTATATGCACTTCCTACAATATATAGGTGCATAACATGGAACGTTCCTCAAAAAAATAAAAATTGAGGCAAAATTACTTTACTCTTTTGGTAACATTAACATATAATCGCATGGAATGAAATATAATCAAATTTAAATTT
Organism: Viscum album; assembly: GCA_963277665.1. Lineage (NCBI taxonomy): Eukaryota > Viridiplantae > Streptophyta > Magnoliopsida > Santalales > Viscaceae > Viscum > Viscum album. The sequence continues at coordinate 746,546,602 of OY728138.1, read as the reverse complement.
AAAAAGCCATAAACTTAAATATTAGAAACACTAAATTCATCAATGGGATGTTGTAAAGACCCGTAAATTTCATGGAATTTTTTTTTCTTAATTTTTTTTGGAATTTTACAAGAACACAGTTTCTGACGGCACCTGATTCCGAGGCCCGGTGTGCCCGGAATCATTTTCCGAAGTTTGGCTCGGGTAGGTTCAGCGTATGAATGAGCAGGTTTTTCTAAATTTGAAATCGGTGCTCGGAATCGAATTCTGAGGGCACCGATGGAATCACAATGCCGGTATTTTCTTAGAAACGCCTCTTCCGGAGTTGCGTTTGCTCGGGTGTGGTTTTTAATTTTTTGGGCTTTAAGTTAAGAAAGAAAATAATGTGGTACGACAAACTTTATTTTTATATCACATGAAGCCGCTTAAAGCCACTTAAAGCTTCTTAAGCTGAGTCGAAGCGGATAGGGTGGAAACCAAAATATCCAACCCTCTTGGTAGGATATTTGTGAGGTGGGGCCCACACGAGCCACACCGTTTCTTGTCGGCTAAGTAACACACCCGCGAAAACCCCTATTAAAAGAAAGTCAACTAGGGCGTTTCTTAAACTATTAAACACTCCTTTTAATTGGGTGGTTAATTCGTTGAAATTAATTCTATGAATTAATTTGATCGTTTCTTAACCTTTTTTTCAACCGTTGGCAGATTAATAAAATAAGACCAACACACCGTTCTTTTTGGGTGCGATTTGTTGAGAGGATTTGGAGATTTTGTGCCTTCATCCTCCTTCGCGAAGAACATGAAGAATGCGAAGAACGTGAAGAACACTAGCCTCCGATGAAAGGCAATGAAGAACGCCCGACCCCCGGAGATCGACGTGACAATGACGCTTCTTCCACGACGTTCTTTCTCCGCGACAGATCTTCGATCATCCGTTGAGGTAAGAGAATGTTGTCCTTTTTATTCTTTGTGGATTATAACATCAACATGGATTTAATTGTTATAATTAAATCTGTATGTCCTTGATCCTCAGAGTTCGTCGACGTGATGCCATATACCACGACGACGCGACTCCCTTCCGCGACGCGACAATCATCTTCTACCGCGATGGTCAATTCTGCGAAGAACTCGTCTGACGACTATGACGAGGTAGGGGTCGTTTTGAAAATGATTTTACCTATGTTTGTTTTCCTCCAAGGCAAGAACGCAGACCAACAAATTAACAAGTTGGTCCACAGATTATTATTGCGGGTCATGGTTAATCAATTTTTGGGATTCTGTGGTGTTGTTTCAAACCGCTAACGCGGTGGGTGCGGACCACCGAACAAGTCTGAACCCACCGCCCTTTGTTCATGTTGTGCGGAATGGCGGACGAAGAAAAAACGTGCCGCAGAGATGTGTTGTAGATTCCGCAGTGAAGGACGGGACCCGGGATGAGATACGGCATAGACGGAAGTGAAATTGGACCACCAGAGCAACTCTGGTGGCCTGCAGACTCCACCGGCGGCGCGGGTCACCGGCGCGGCGGCGCAGGTAGCCGGAGGCGACGCCGCCCCGGCGCGCCACCGGACGGAGCCGCCGTGGCTGAAGCCACGGTGGAGGAAGCCGACCAGACCCGCGACCGTGTGGGTCCTGGGAGACATGGGATGCGGCTTTGCCACGTCCGCTGACCAAGCGCGGCCCCACGCGGGGCCGCAGCTCCTCTTTCTGCAGGGGCAGCACGCCCCGCGGATTCCTCGCTCGGCCGCTCGGCCGAGCCGAGCCGAGCCGACCCGCCGGTTCGGGCCGGGTCACGCCCAGGCCGGGCAGGGCTGGGCGGGGTCAGACCGGACCCGGGTCAGGTCGACCCGGTTCGGGCCGACCCAGGGGGGTCGGGCCGGCTCGGTCCGGGCCCAGACCCCCCGTTTCCTGACCTTTTCAGTCTTTTGCTGATAACATGAGCTACGAGCCTCCGAACGATGCACCGCCAGCGGCGATGCAATTCTTTAATTGAGACGGTCGTTTCGGTATATAACACTCAAGGTTTCAGAATACTTTGGGGTCAGCCGGGTTGGTTCGTACACGAAACCAACCGGGCCCTCAGAGCGGAAACGATTATATCTTGAGCCTCAGACGTCCGATTGACGTGCCGTCGACTTTGTTGAATTCCTCTAATTGAGACGGATCTTTTTGTTTACTCTTCCCGAGGTTTGGACACAAGTGGAGTATGGTCGGGTTGGTTTTTCCTTAAAAACCAACCGGGCCCCTCGGACGAAAAATCCAATAACTCACAGACCGAGCGTCCGATTGACGCGCAGTCTGCGACGTTGAGTTCCTGTTGGCGATACGGAACTTTTGGATACATCAACTTTGGACCATGTGTCAGTTGATGTATCAGCCTCTCTGCTCATGGAGCGGACCCTCCCGAACGAGCTTGTTGTGTGCGGGGACCCTAGAGCTGGCTGCAACTGCTACTGTGACGACGACGACTGTACGGAGATCCTCAGTGGATGCGACTATGACTATGATGAAAACAATACGGGAATCCTCCATGTTTTTGGTAGTGACCACTACGGTTCATCTTGGGATACATTAGCTTCGGACTACATGTCGGTTGATGCATCGACCTCTTAGCTCGTGGAGTGGACCCTCCCGGAACGAGCGTGCCGTGGGCGGAAACCCTAGAGACGGTTGAGACTTGACGACTGCTGATCTAACGACTCGGTGTGTTACAGATAACCCAGTGGGGAGCACTTGGATGTAGCGGCAGACCCACGGCGGAGGAGCGCTTGGTTGTAGCGGCAGACCCGTGGTACTCAACAGAAGGGGTACCTCTGGAGGCTCTGAGGGGGAGCGCTTGGTTGTAGCGGCAGACCCACGGCGGAGGAGTGCTTCGTTGTAGTTGTAGACCTGCGGTACTCAAGAGAAGGAGTACCTCTGGAGGCTATGAGGGGGAGCTCTTGGTTGTAGCGGCAGACCCACGGCGGAGGAGCGCTTGGTTGTAGCGGAAGACCCACAGTACTCAACAGAAGGAGTACCTCTGGAGGCTATGAGGGGGAGTGCTTGGTTGTAGCGGCAGACCCACGACGGAGGAGCGTTTGGTTGTAGCAGCAGGGGGGAGCGCTTGGTTGTAGCGGCAGACCCACGTCGGGGGAGCGCTTGGTTGCAGCGACTGAACCGTGGTACTCAACAGAAGGAGTACCTCTAGAGGATATGAGGGGGAGGGCTTGGTTGAAGTGGCAGACCCATGGTGGGAAGCACTTGGTTGTAGCAGCAGGCCCACATTACTCGATAGGTGGAGTACTACAACAGTCCAAGGTGAGAGGGAAGCGCTTGGTTGTAGTGGCATAACCATTGTACTTGATGGAGAAGGAGTTTCCCAATAGCTTTGGGATCAACTTCATGATCTATCTTGTGTGGGTCATTGCGGGGGTTAGAACCTATAGATCCGTTGTGGGTCGATGGATTAGATGAATCATTGGATACATCTGATCATCTCTAACGTCATATGAAGAAGTATACATGTGTGAGCTGAATCTTGTTTTGCTTTCCATTGTGGATTGTGTTGTGCTATCCTGTGTGAATTTACATTTTTCTTTCCTGTGTGGGCTAGGTTGTACTTGAGCTCGTATGTTGGAGCCGAGCGACAATTGATGACTTAGGTATATGTATGGTCATATATCTAAGCCGTGTCGGATGTTACTTCATGATTGTATCTTTCCTTTGTGGTTTATCCTTTGTGGATTCTGGGAGACCTTCGGGGGTCTCAGGGTCCCTACTACGTAACTTATACTCACCCATGCACGGGCTATGCCCGCACTACGTTGTGTTGGTTGTAGACGATGGACAGCGCTGATCGTGGTGGAGGCTTGCGGAGAAGGACAGTACCTGGAGGTGGACCACTAGGTGGGACATACTCGGAGCGGTCGGCTGGACCTGAGGAGCAGTGGAGGCTATCTGTACCCACCCTTCAGGTGGGAGTTCCAGTGGACGGCTCGACGTTGCGGCTTTACTTTCAGTTGTTGTTTTCCCTTTCGAGTTGTACTTTACTTTCAGTTTCGGTTTGTATTCTGGCCCACTTACTTTTTCCGCACTTACTATTGTACCAGTTTTTACTTAGTGTTTAATTCTGCCTGCTTACTTTGTGGTGTTTGTTGTTTACTTAACAAAAGAAATGCCTTCCCTTTTTTCAGGATTTACTCCTTGGTGCTAGTCGTCATCCCCTGGCCTATGGAAGGCGGGCTTGGGGTAGTCACGACACGGGCCCCGAGGACGGGTCGTGACAAATTGGTATCAGAGGAGTTCGGTTCTACCGAAAACTCTGATCTTTCTTCTATGTGAAGCAATAGTGTTAAGCTTATTGGGTGTGGTTATCAGTCCAGGGAGTCCAGTGTTGGTGCGGCGGTCGATGTATCCGTACACCAGGACCCTAACTTCTGATTTCCGACTTAATGCATGAAAACATTGTTTGCATGTGTGTTTCATGTTTTCTTTGTGATTACATGTATCAGCTCACCAGGTATACTGTTCTGACAGTGGCGCACCTATTTCTTTCTGGATGGCCCCACGACGGCAGCCAGCTAGGGTTTCTAGAGTTGAGCGTGATGACAGCCCGCTGAGCGACGAGGCCTCGGTGCAGGGAACCTTGACAGCAAAGGAACCGGCGATACCTCTTCTCGTTGAGCCACCGATGCTTCCAGCTCTAGCCGCTGACGATGCACGTTTCCTTAGTGCACTCCATGAGTTCCAGCACCAACGACCACACAGGTTCCACGGGAAGACGGACCCCCCAGGCAGCTGAGGACTGGCTGGAGGCGATTGTACGGGTTTTTTGTTTAGTGAGGACACCAGCAGACCTTATGGTGGTCCTTGTAGCGATCCTCCTGCATGAAGCAGCAGGCCGATGGTGGAGCATGATGCTCCAGGTGCACGATGAGGCATCACTCCTTTGGACGGACATTGAGAGCCTTTTTCCCTCAGAGTTCGTCCCAGCCACCCTTTGAGCGGTACGCATGCAGGAGCTACTACAACTGCGGGAGGGCAGCATGACAGTAGCCCAATACGTGGCGAGGTTTACCGATCTCTCGCGCTATTCCATGGACATGGTACGAGACCCATTCTTCAAGGCCCCGAACCTTCGATCAGGGGCTTAGGCGAGAGATCAGAGCTTCAGTTGTTTCTCATAGCATTCCGACACAGACATGGGTGTTGGAGCGAGCCCTCTTAGTGAAGAGTTTCCTTGCTGAGCAGTCTCCAGCAGCAGGCCCCACCACTAGCCGGCATGCGGCAGAGTCTTCTGCAGCGGGCATTAGACAGATGACGCAGGTTTCCAAGAGGACTAGACCTACCGGTGGTCGACCGCATGACACAGGATCGTTTGGGGGAGGCACCCGGGGTGGACAACGACTTACCATGAGCGGACAATGTTACTCCTGTGGCGGGGTTGGTCACATGGCTTGTGACTGTCCGACCCGCCATACGGATGACCAGCAGATGAACGAAGGACCTCCCAGGCAGAGGCAGAGGTACGATCGAGGTGGATCGCATGGAGCAGGAGACTGTGTCAGGGGAGATAGCCATGCAGCTGGAGGTGGACGACGCTTCGAGGTGTTTCCACCACCACCACCAGGAGGTCCACCTCGACCACAGGAAGCTGGTGGACATGGGAGAGCTCAGATTCAGGCAGCTGAGGCCTACGATCATGGGGCTCCGAGAGCCGATGGATAGGAGCGGGACTAGCTCTAGACCTGGAGACTTTTGTTTATGCTGCTTATAGCGTTGTTGATGTTTGTTTGTAGATGTTTTGTGTCTTTGTACTTTGAGCTGCAGTAATAAAAGACACGTTTCTTGTGACGTTTACCCTCCTGTTCTATCTATTAATTATTACTAAGAGGTTCCGGTTTAAAAACTGTTGACTTGACCCTCACTTTGAGATACCTACTAGAGGAGACCGAGTGACCACTCACTAATGCCGACAGTGTGACTGAACCCTTGGAGGCGAGAGTAACGGTTGGTTCTCTTGGTAGAAGTTTCGAGGCCTTACGACGTCATCCTTGGTATGGAATAGTATCATCCATGTCAGGGTTGAATCTATTAGGCGAAGAACATGGTTCATCTAGGGGATGAGACCGGATTTCTCTTATCGACAAAGAAGAAATCTCAGCAGCTCTTGTAGGACAAGAAAGGTCCATGTCATCCATGAGCGGATGAGGACAGCTCAGAGCCAGCAAAAGTCTTATGCTGACAGGAGGTGGAGGCCACTAGAGTTCGAGGATGGTGACCACATCTTCTTGCGGGTCTCACCTCGACGTGGATTATAGATATTTTTCCATGGCGGAAAGTTGTCTCCACGCTTCATCGGACCATTCCAGGTCCTCAGCAGGATTGGCAAGGTGGATTATCGCCTGCCTCTACCACCTCAGTTGCACCGGGTGCACGACGTCTTCCACATATCTCAGCTGAGGATATACGTGCACGACCCGACGCACATCATTGACCATGGGGAGCCTGACGTTGATGATGGAGCGACTTTTGAGGAGGTACAGGTGGAGATCGTGGATCGACAGGAGTAGGTCCTACGTGGACGGTAGATTCCTCTAGTACGCATCAGATGGTGGCAGGAGAACCTCCAGGAGAGCACTTGGGAGCGGGAGGCTCAGGTGTGTGCTCAGTACCCACATTTGTTTCTCTAGTTTATGATGTATCTTTACGGGGATCTAAAGCCCTGAGGTGGGAGTGATGTAAAGACCCGTAAATTTCAATGAAATATTTTTTTTCATAATTTTATCTAGAATTTTACAAGAACACAATTTCTGACGGCACGTGATTCTGAGGCACGGTGTGCCCGGTATCATTTTCCGAAGTTTGGCTCAGGTACGTTCAGTGAACGAACGAGCAGGTTTTTATAACATTGAAACCGGTGCTCAGAATCGAATTTTGAGGGCACCGCTGGAATTGTAGAGCCGGTATTTGCATAGAAATGCCTCTTCCAGAGTTGTGTTTTCTCGGGTGTGGTTTTAATTTTTTCGACTTTAAGTTAAGAAATAAAATAATGTGGTACGACAAACTTTATTTTTATTTCACTTGAAGCCACTTAAAGACACTTAAATCTGCTTAAGCTGAGTCGAAGTGGATAGGGTTGAACCCAAAATATCCTACCCTCTTGGTAGGATATTTATGAGGTGGGGCCCGCACGAGCCCCACCGTTTCTTTTCCACTAAGTAACGCACCCGTGAAAACCTCTATTAAAAGAAAGTCAACTGCGGCATTTCTTAAACTATTAAACGCTCCTTTTAATTGGGCGGTTAATTCGTAGAAATTAATTCTATGAATTAATTTGATCATTTCTTAACCTATTTTTCAACTGTTGGAATATTAATAAAATAAGACCAACAAACATTTCTTCTTGGGTGCGATTTGTTGAGAGGATTTGGAGATTCTGTGCCTTCATCCTCCTTCGCGAAGAACGCGAAGAACGCGAAGAACACCGGCCTCCGACGAAAGGCGACGAAGAATGCCCGACCCCAGGAGATCGACGTGATGCCGACGCATCTTCCACGAAGTTCTTTCTCCGCGACAGATCTTCGATCATCCGTTGAGGTAAGAGAATGCGGTTTATTTTATTCTTTGTGGATTATAACATCATAATGGATTTAATTGTTATAATTAAATCTGTATGTCCTTGATCCTCAGAGTTCGTCGATGTGACGCCATATACCGCGACGACACGACTCCCTTCCGCGACGTGTCGATCATCTTCTACCGCGACGGTCAATTCCGCGAAGAACTCGTCCGACAACTATGACGAGGTAGGGGTCATTTTGAAAATGATTTTACCTATGTTTGTTTTCCTCCAAGGCAGGAATGCAGACCAACCAATTAACAAGTTGGTCCGTGGATTATTATTGCGGGTTGTGGTTCATCAATTGTTGGGATTTTGTGGTGTTGTTTCAAACCGCTAACGCAGTGGGTGCGGACCAACGAACAAGTCCGAACCCACCGCCCTTTGTTCTTGGTGTGCGGAACGGCAGACGATGACAAAACGTGCCACAGAGATGGATTGTAGATTCCGTAGTGAAGGACGGGACCCGAGATGAGCTACGACGCAGACAAAAGTGAAATCGGACCATCGGAGAAACTCTGGTGGCCCGCAGACTCCACCTGTGGCACGGGTCGCCGGTGCGGCTGAAACCGTGGTGGCGGCTGACCAGACCCGCGACCACGCGGGTCCGGTGAGACATGGGACACGGCTTTGCTGCATCCTCTAACCAAGTGCGGCCCCACGCGAGGCCGCGACTCCTCTTTCCGCGGGGGTAGCAGCACCGCGGTTTCCTCGCTCGGCCGCTCGGGCGAGCCGAGCCGAGCCGACCCACCGGTTCGGGCCAGGTCAGACCGGACCCGGGTCGGGTCGACCCGGTTCGGGCCGACCCAGGGGGGTTGGTCCGGGTCGGTCCGGGCCCAGATCCCCCGTTTTGGGACGTTTTCGGTTTTTTGCTCATAACATGAGCTACGGGCCTCTGAACGACGCGCCTCCAATGGCGATGAGATCCTTGGATCGAGGCGGTCATTTCTGTATATCACACTCAAGGTTTCTGAATAATTTGGGTTCGGCCGGGTTGGTTCGTACACGAAACCAACCGGGCCCTCGGAGGAGAAACACTCATATCTTGAGTCTCGGACGCCCGATTGACGTGCCATCAACTTTGTTAAATTCCTCTAAGTGAGACGGATCTTTTTGATTACTCCGCCTGAGGTTTGGATGTAGATGGAGTATAGTCTGGTTGGATTTTACTTAAAACCCAACCGGGCCCCTGGGACGAAAAAGCCAATAACTCACAGACCCAGCGTCCGCTTGACGCGCCGTCTGCGACGTTGAGTTCCTGTAGGCGATACGGAACAATTGGATACATCAAATCTAGACTATGTGTCAGTTGATGTATCAGCCTCTCGGCTCGTGGAGCGGACCCACCCGAACGAGTATGTTGTGTGCGGGGACCCTAGAGCTGGCTGCAACTACTACTGTGACGACGACGACTGTACAAAGATCCTCATTGGATGCGACTGCAACGATGATGAAAACAGTTCAGGAATCCTCCGTGTTTTGGGAAATGAACACTACGGTACATCTTGGGATACATCAACTCCGGACTACATGTCAGTTGATGCATGGACCTCTTATCTCGTGGAGTGGACCCTCCCGGAACGAGCGTGCTGTGGGCGGAAACCCTAGAGCCAGTTGAGACTTGACGACTGCTGATCGAACGACTCGGTGTGTTACGGATAGCCCAGTGGGGAGCGCTTGGTTGTAGCGGTAGACCCACGGTGGAGGAGTGCTTGGTTGAAGCGGCAGACCCACGGTACACAACAGAAGGGGTACCTCTGGAGGCTATGAGGGAGAGTTCTTGGTTGTAGCGGCAGACCCACGGCGGAGCAGCGCTTGGTTGTAGCGGCAGACCCGCGATACTCAACAGAAGGAGTACCTCTGGAGGCTATGAGGGGGAGCGCTTGGTTGTAGCGGCAGACCCACAGCGGAGGAGCGCTTGGTTGTAGCGGCAGACCCGCAGTACTAAACATAAGGATTACCTCTAGAGGCTATGAGGGGGAGCGCTTGGTTGTAGCGGCAGACCCACGACGGAGGAGCGCTTGGTTGTAGAAGCACGGGGGAGCGCTTGGTTGTAGCGGCCGACCCACATCAGAGGAGCACTTGGTTGTAGCAACTGACTCGTGGTTCTCAAGAGAATGAGTACCTCTAGAGGCTATGAGGGGGAGCGCTTGGTTGTATCGGTAGACCCATGGTGGGAAGCTCTTGGTTGTAGCAGCAGGCCCAGAGTACTCGATAGGTGGAGTACTACAATAGTTCAAGGTGAGAGGGAAGTGCTTGGTTGTAGAGGCATAACCACTGTACTTGATGGAGAAGGAGTTTTCCAATAGCTTTGGGTTCAACTTCATGATCGATCCTATGTGGGTCATTACGGGGGTTAGTACCTACAGATCCTTTGCGGTTCAATGGCTTAGATTAATCAGTGGCTACATCTGCTCATCTCTAACATCATATGAAGAAGTATACCTGTGTGAGCTGAATCCTGTTTTTCTTTCCTTTGTGGATTCTGTTGTGATATCCTGTGTGGATTTATTTTTTTCTTTCCTGTGTGTACTGGATTGTACTTGAGCTCGAATGTTAGTGTCGAGCGAGAATTGATGACTTAGGTATATGTATGGGCATATACCTAAGCCGTGTCGGATGTTACTTCGTGATTGTATCTTTCCTTTGTGGTTTATCCTTTGTGGATTCTGGGAGACCTTCGGGGGTCTCGGGGTACCTACTGAGTAGCTTATACTCACCCCTGCACGGGCTATGCCCGCACTACATTGTGTTGGTTGCAGACGACGGACAGCGCTGATTGTGGTGGAGGCTTGCAGAGCAGGACGGTACCTGGAGGTGGGCCACTGGGTGGGACATACTCGGAGCGGTTGGCTGGACCCGAGGAGCAGTGGAGGCTATCTGTACCCACCCTTCAGGTGGGACTTCCAGTGGACGACTCGACGTTGCGGCTTTACTTTCACTTGATGTTTTCCCTTTCGAGTTGTACTTTACTTTTAGTTGGGGTTTGTATTCTGTCCCACTTACTTTTTCCGCACTTACTATTGTACCAGTTTTTACATAGTGTTTACTTCTGCCTGCTTACTCTGTGGTGTTTGTTGTTTACTTTACAAAGGCAATGCCTTCCCTTTTTCTGGGATTTACGCCTTGGTGCTCTTCGCCAGCCCCTGGCCTATGGAAGGTGGGATTGGGGTAGTCATGGCACGGGCCCCGAGGACGGGTCGTGACAGATGTATACAATCCATAAAAATAATTTATGGTGAATAAAGCATTAATCTCATGGGAAAATGTGAGATGAAATTCTCCTACATTGTTTCTTGACATTCCATGTACTTATAAGTACCACCTATATAATAAATATTTTTTAATAAAGATTTTATAAAACTAAATTCTTATATAAAATTCCATATATTTTTTTATATGTATTTATATTACAGAATTGTTAACAATTCTGTCTTAAGGTTAGGCTTAGGGAAATATTCACTTTGTTTTGTCCATGCATCTTAGTTTGTTATATAATTGGCCTTTATACTTATATCATGACTTATATATTGTAAATCATGATCTAAATATAATTAATACTCATTATTAATTTATAATAATAAAACTTTTAATTATGAATGGGAATGAATCATTAATTGAGATGGTAGGTCGTATATAAGTATGAATATTGCTACTGTTTTATTGATGTATTGAAATAATGTATGTAGATGAAATATATGTATATGTATATATTTATATAATATAATTAAAGTTGAATTATTATTTAATATATATCAAATGGTTTTAATAAACATATCCATAATAGATTCTGTGTAGTGTGTTAATGAATCACATCACTTTGAGGGGGCGGTAGTCCACAGGTCCTCAAACAAAATTATCGTATTTACACAAAATAGAAATTTTAAATATATGTGTTATAAAAGGATAACATAAGTTAAATAAATAATAAATATGATATATATTTTATATAAATATATATTACATTATAATTCCCACCATGACAGGTGGTAAAGGAAAACGAATAACCATCATTTTTTGAGGCGGTAGTTCACTGTACACATAAATAGTTTGTTCATTACCCATTAAATAGAGGCTTGTGTGTGTTTAGGTAGAACCGTTAGAATAAAAACATATTATAATATTTATGATATGGTTTTTTATATAATCATTGAATAATGATAGTGGATGGATGGAGAGAGAATATAAATGAAATGACCTTGAGAGAAGATGTTGCCTCTTAATCGGGTAACTCTTTTGGGTTTGTTACAAAAGGCTTCATGGGATTTTTTGTCTTCCCAAGGGGAGGATTCAATGTGTAAAGGAGGGATTTTGGGAAGACTATTGGGATGATATTATTCAATAAAATTTGGTTTCATAGGTGTGAAGAATATGGAGAGTTGGTGGCCATATATAGGTAAGGGAAAGGACACACTACGAATTTTTGAAAACAAGTTTGGTGTACACACATTTTTACCTAAAAAATATACCAAACCAAGCCAAATCATTATATTTAGGTTCATAGATTAATAATGTTCATATAATGGGTTTTGTACATGTGTATAAGTATTTTTGGGTATTATGTTTATGGTTGTTACTTTATTAACCTTCTTTTTCTCTTAACCATTGTACTTAATTTTTATCACTTTCACTAATTTTATTGGTAAAAAAATAATATTATGTTATAAAAAATTATATAATATTATGATTCCAATTATAGAATTAATATTTCAAAATTATAATCATATAATTGGTATAAATTAATTTAACATTAATCTCATTGAAGGGAGGAACAGTGGGTTTTTAATGTAAAAACATCTAAATGTATTCTATGTTTTTCTATCCAATTTCAATGTTAAATTGATTCCATTGAACTAAATTATTTTATTGTATAATAATAAGTTATAATTTTAAATTTCTACGAAATTAAAATATAATTTATAATAATAAATAAATGAGATGATAAGGTTGTTTTGAATTTAAATTCAGCAGCTTTTCCCAATTCAATGAAAAATAAAATCTTGATGAAAAATAAAAAAAATTTATCCTAAACAAACTTTTTGGTTTTTTTAAAAGTTGAATTTTATTTTTAATTGTTAAATCTATAAAATTCCCAGTAATTTAAATTAAAAAGGTTTCTTCATTAAAAGTATGTAAAACCACCTTTATAAAAATTTAATTTTTAATAATAAAATTGAGTTTGCACTTATATTTTGTCTATTAAATATATTGGATTAATATAAAAAATATTTGATTGAATATATTACATATATATGACATTAACCTCACTCAATAATTGTAATTAAAATAATTTATTAATTCCAAAAAATCCCTTTTGTCATTAAAATAATAATATATCCTTTATATTCAATGGGATCTTATATTTTCATTTAGAATCAATTTATAACTTATGAATAAATCTTATATTTGTGTAAAAAATATATTTTTCATGAGTAATTTTTTACAACTAATTTAATAGCTATTCTATATTAAATAATATATCATTATTTGATCAAAATTGCCATACGTGTAACACAAGACACTAAAGAAAGTCATTATTTCATGTAACACAACATATCCTCGGTGTGCCATATAAGGAAAGATAAGTTGGTTTTCTGTGAATGGAATATTTTACATAGTGATTTAATATAAAAATACTATTTTCAGTGTTTCATTAAATGAGAAATATCAAAAGATTTAATTAATTCAACAAACAATATTCAACAAAAACATGGGTTGTTACCTATAATAATGAAATCATTAATGGAATTGAATACGTAATAGATAATTTATTTTTCATCTTCATACATTTTCAAGGAAATTATTGAAAAATACCAATACTATATAAACCATTTTATTCATTCCAATAAAAGTTGAATATGATTGTCTTGAATATAATTTCAATACATTTTCTCCCCCATTATTTTATATAAAAACCATCACATGTTTTACAACTTACTAATGATTTGTGGGAAATAAAAATAGTAAATAATCATCATACTCTTCTTTCATCCATGATAAATCTGATTCTCCTATTCATTATGATTAGAGCCTCACTCTGAACCCAATATAAGTCTTATGATACTTTTCTTCATGAATAAATTATATCAAATAAGACAAAATTTATTAAAAAAGTGTGTCTGATTTTTTTAATATGATGGTTAGTCCAATTTTCACCAATAATATAGTAAGGTGAATTATCCTTCATTGATAATTCCTTGACAATTAAAGACAATATATGAATACACTAATCTTCCATGTCATATTTATCCTATATTCAGCAAAAATAATATTTATGTGTTTTTAGAATAATACAATGGATGAAAGAAGAGAGCCCATTCTAGATAACAAATGTTTTTCATCATATTTCATTATTTGATACCAGTTTCTGAATTTCTACATTTTGCGATGTCAAGTTAAAATTTTTAATTAATTCATGATCCAATATTCTCTTGAATATATTGATCAAAAAATTTCATTTTCTATATCTCCCCCATGGTTTTATAATCACTCCCCAAATGAAAACTATAAAAACTATTTTAAAATAGAGATTTGAGAATAAAATCATACCCTATCTATTATATTTTGAAGTATTTTTCATTATTACAATATTCAAAATAGAATTTAAATATTATGTGGAAGGATTTTTTTTGGAAATATCATATTCAAGTGTTACACCCAAAAAACATAACACTTGATACACATTTTTATGAATCATATTTCATATAATAAGGAATAATGTGAATCATCATAAAATAAAAACCTTTTTATTAATGTTTGATAGTGATATCTCAACCTTGATACTCCTTTTATAATAGATCTTGAATGTCGAGATATCTTCAAGGAATCCACCATTTAGATTTTTAATATATTTTTTTGAGGAATAATAGAATTATTTCTATCTTGAAAATTCTACTAATTTGGAATTGCATCATCATCATTAGAAAATAGATCTACGGAATTATTGTCATCATTATATAGTTTTCTAAAAAAATATTAACAATATGGCCATAGGGTTTTTACATAGTATGTTCATGAACAACATTTTATTTGGGTGTGATTTTCATCTTTAAAATAGTATTTTTTTTTAAATTTATCTCATAGGTTCCTTCCACTTTTGTTTCATTATTCTGGGAAAATTATTTTTACATCTAAACAAAATGTTACCATATTGTTTTAACCTACCATAAGTAACTTTCTCATCGTCCACCATACCTTTTTAAGAAAACTCTCATAAAATAAATATTTTTCATAAAAAATGAAGCCATATTTTTATTATAGTTCTCTCCACTATATATTGAGAATCATTGAAATTTTGTAATGGTACATGGTTTAAATTGTTTTAAAACAATAGAAAAAAACAACCCTATACATTTAATATCCTGGTTATCTCTCATTATAGTCTTATTAGGAGAAATTTTATAATATTTACTCATGATATATATTTACCCCCAAAAGAAAAAATAGATTCTTTTTCAACATGATTCTCAGTCTGTGATGATCCATTCTTATCATATATAAGGGGATAATAGCTGGTATGATTATTACATCATTCATCAAAATATTTACTTGTGATGTTTTGTATCTCATCGAAATTTTTTAGACATTAAAATATATCTCTTAGAGATTGTTTCATTCCATTTTCTGATTTCTAACACATTTTTTATAGTATACTTCTATTAACAACCTTTCTATCAATATTTTAAAAAATTATTGATCATGTATATACTAACAAATATTATTAGTAATTAATGGATTTATGTCAAACCTGTTGAAGCACCAATACATTCTAGTTAAACTTTTTATTTTCACTTCAGGTGATGGTTTTACAAAATTACATGCTTAAAATTTTTAAATTATAATATCATCATTTTGAGATCATTTTGCTGAATAGTTATTCTTGGAAGAAAGTAGTTATATCCTTAAAATATTTTTTCTTGTATCAGTATTGTTACAATAACATGTTTTTAATTTTTTTAAATTTTCCCACATTTCTTGAAGATTTTGATTTATTAAAATTAGTCTTATAAATGTAGATATTTATCTTTATCCAAGAGATAGAGGTGGATAATTATCAAATTTATATCAATCAATATTTTAAAGAATTTATTATAAACATTGATGTAAGATTATCCTTTATGGTTCATGTTGGAGAAGAATGCTTCAAAATAGATTTTGATGTTCATGATCTTTCATCTTCTAAATATTTTTATCTTGACTTCCAACTCATGTCACATCATTTTGTTAGTGTAATTTTCGTTTGAAGATGATCTTGACCATCTATAATAATAACTATTTATCTTATCTAAGTGATATCTATTATTTCCACTCTTGTATTTCAATTTTCAATCAGTCTTCTCACCCAATTTTGATTGATTCCCTATTGACCAGTATTGATATACATTGAGATATTGTAATTTTTTTCATGACTACATCAAAATTATTTGAAAACAACCATAAAGTTTTCATTCTCACAAAAGAATATATAAAATATTACATAAAAATTAGGTAAACTTTTATTGAAAATAATTAAATATTATTACTTATCATTTAAAAAATTCGGAAAGTATTGTAGAAGCATAACTGGTTTGTTAATGCTTCTTCCATTTTTACAATTGCTTATTTTTTCATTGAAATTTCATCCATCAATCTGGTAATAATGGGAAGATATATGAAAAAATATATTTATGAACACTTTTAAAATAATTTGTAGACAAATATTTAATGTCACTATGATACTAAATAAAATTAATTTCTTTACATCGTTAGTCATATTCACCAGAAGAATATTTATTAATACATTTTTCAAAATATATATCAATATAAGAGGGGTTGGAGAAACATGTGTTATCTGAATTTTATTAAATTCCAAATTATTCTTTTAACTTAACCATTTTGTTATTTGATCTTAATACTCCCAATAAAATTTAAATGTGTCATTTACAATGTTATCCTACCATACCACTATATGTAATGAAGATAAGAGAAGTAAAAATATAACCTTAGTTCATAAAAGGTTTGGACCTGATGGGGGTAACTATGTCCTCTTTATTTCAACTCTTATTTTATTGAAAATTCAATACAATAATCAAATAAAAAATTATAAAGGGTGTATAGGGATCCTATTTAATCTTCATTAAACATATTACAAAACTGAAATATCTATATTACATAGGTGATGTTCTTCAACAATATTACATAATAGAGGGGGTCTTTATATATCTTTAAAACCATTCATCTAATATTGGTTTGGTGTTTCCTTCCTCCATCTAATGTATATATTCTATATGTAATGGGTGGATGAACACAAATAATAATAAACTTACATCCTAAATATAGTGTAACATAGATTACTAGATGGTATTTATATTAATATTAAGCAATTCATCCTTTTAATCTAACCCTTTCTCCATGTTCACCACTGAATATATTACGAGAGACTCAACTCAAAGAAGAATTATCTATAAACTAATATGGTGTTATATTTCTTGAGACTAGAAAGACACATTCGAATAAAACACTATATGATTCTTGTTATTCTTATATTTTTTCCAAATTTGTATGTTTCATACGCTTCACACTTTTTCTTACTTGATACAGTTTGTAGAGGATACTCTACTACTTCTTCTCCTCCTCCTCCTTCTTCATCTTGTTATTACACTTCTTATTGAGTCTCTATTCTCTTGGGTTATACCAACTTAGTCACACAGACCTACTACAAATATCATCCATTTGTATTACATAATTATTGAAACATTAATATGTTCTTCTGGATGGGTTAGAATAGTAAATGTGTTCATTATTTATTATATACTATAAATGGCATTTCAACATTATATAAATCATATAACACAAAATAAATTTAATAAAATACCGATTTGGGCTCCCAAGTACTTCCATGTGCATATTTTTCAACTCTTACAGTATTCTTTAAATTCTTTTTAGGATATAGTATACATATCTAAAACAATGATGTATAAAATATTATTTAATTATTTTATAGTCTGGGGTTCATCATCTTACTCAAATCCAAATAACTCCACTAAAATATGTATTTCATTGTAAAATGATATATATAAATATACACCACAATAAATAATGGATTGATATAATTTTGTGTGTGTGGTAAATTCCATAAAAATATTAGAAACATTAAATTCATTTTTATATGATGATATAATATATAAGATTTATACTCATCTCGTCAATCATTATGTCATGGGAAAATTCCCCAAATTGAATATGGGTTCGTCTCAACAACTTGAATAGAGTTTAATAATTATCATTTAAAAATGTTATATTTAAAACAAGATTCTATGGGTTTCTTCAGATTTTTTAATTGAGAGTCATCCACAAAAAGAACATACAATACTTGATGTTTCTTAATATGTATAATAATTGAAAAATAAATAAATTAAATATCATTATTTTGATATAACTTCATTTTACATAATTAATTAATATTCATTACAAATATATTATATCATATTGTGAATATGTTTCAGGATTTTAAAAACTAAAAAGAATATAATCAACATCATCTGATATTCAATTCCCCATAATTAATGAAGTCTAGATACTATATTTTTAATTCTTATTTAATCGTCCATTCTGATGTATGAATATCATATTATATCATTGATATAAATATCATATCATAGATAAACAAAGGTATATGTGTTTTTTACAAAAGGATGAAATAACTCTCACATCATTTCAATCATTACGTTCTTTTATATCTAAATTTTCGGGAAAACTAAATTTATCATCCATATGATTTCAAAATTTATCTATGTCAATTATTGTACAGGTCATAGAAGGTCATATGTGGATTAAAAATATCATATGGACATATGAAATTTATACATCACTAAATATTATCCTTAATCTAGATAAATATATTAATAGACGCATATTTTTTATATGTGCTCAAAATTCAAAATGTGTTGAAAATTAAAATATTTTACATGTCATAAATAATATCTTATTTCCATTTATATTTTGAATATGAATTTTCTCTTTAAATATTGTCACTAACTCAATATATCAAACACGGAAGAACAAAATACATCATATTTGACTTTTCATTGGTCATATTTCAAATTTTTAATGCTTATTTAAAATATATTGTTAGCGCTCAAATCAATTATGTCATATTACATTTTCATTTAGTTTAATTTTTGAGCAGTGAAAATATCATACATTTTATTTATTTTGATGGTGAATACCCTGATATGGGGGAGGCGATTCATGGTATTGGGGATTTAACAAAAAATTACCTAAAATTAAAATTTTATTTTGATTTGAGGAACACATTAATCTCTATTTAATTTTTCTCAATAAGTTATGCAATTGATAAATAGAAGAAGAGATATTACACGGTTCACACTAATTAGCATAGTCCAAGAAAAATATTTCTATGATGTTCCTATGAATTGAAAACACTAATGTTCACTGATGTTATTTTGTTTACACATTAGAGAAGTTAAACTAACCCTCTAATCTCATCATTCACACAAATGAGAAAAACTCCCAACCACATGACAAAAAAACGGAATCACTACTCCTTATTTGAAATTATTATTCATTATGAATTAATAATTAGAAAATACATACTGAATGGTGTGACTCTTTTTCAAAATATGATTGTTTTTTGAATAAGATAAACTAATGGGATATGATCATTATTCACCATTTTCAAATTATCATTAATCCTCTGAATTCCAAATCCGATTATTCTATGAGCTTGCCTCTAATAATATCCCAATAAATTATATACTTGTGAATTTTTTAAACCAATATGCTCATATAAATATATTTAAACCATGTTGATTTGAGATATTTTGTAGGATCAAAAATTTCTTCATCTCACGTGATTGGATCATTCCACTTTCTATTCCTATATTAATATTGTTTTGAAGGACCTGTTAATTCATGTTAATGTCCTCAAATCATGCGCATGAATACTATATAAAAATTATTTTTTGGGTTATAAATATATAGTTTTAGCACGGTTACCCACTGTACAACATAAACATCCACTTATGATCCTCTATTGATGTGTTACATCAAATTCTATGATGTATCAAATGAACTCAATCAATTTATTTACAATGGAAAACATCATTTCTAGACAGATTCTTATATTTGACTAGATCCCAAAAAAAAGATAAACTTCAATGTCTCATTCATATACACACAATATCGTTATGATATCCTTATAAAACATGATATCCTATGGAATAATCCCTTGTGGGTATAACATTGTATCTTGTATGATTTTAAACAAATAATTTTTTTTCTTTCTCATTTACGCTCTCCCATATGTAATGGAAAACTATATCATGGAATCGTTACCTTTAATAACTTATTATGTAGATTCTTATCCATGTTATAGGAACCATAAATTTTCCATGGATAAATGAATTCAATAACTATATTTATGGATGAACCATACAACACGGTCCCTAGTCTTATGACGTAGCCTATAAAAATTGAGTCCCAAATTAAATATCCTATAGATATCATTCGATATACGGACAAACTCAAAAAATTTGACATTATTGAACTGACACACTATAACAATACATACCGAGACCACTTCACCATGCTGACACCATACACATTGGTCCGACCTTTATATGCGCTCATGACAACCTATGATGTTACTAACCAACAATGATTCTCTACATGAGGGTTTTATACAGTTTAGTTCGATTCACTTCTTCGGTTGGATAATCTAATGTCCCTAGCTGAGGGTATGGACCCATTTTTTCATAGTCAAATATTTTTTAAAATCTCTAATAGATCTATGGCATAGTATCATAAGTATCTAAATTGAAAAACTGCTACAAAACTTTAAATTGAGGCTATTATGATGTGGAAACATGTACTATAGCATATAATTCCCAAAACAAACACTTATTATGGTTCCATAATTAATCGTCACCATAAACTATGTCTCCCAAACATATTTATTTATTAGCTCCACTATGAATATATATTAATATAAATCTATCTCAATATTACAATATTCACCTCGACTCTACAACCTTACATAAATTTTTAACATTGAAAAACAATAAAAAACAAAAAATGGGTTGGTTCTAAAAATCTACACTTTTATTCTAATGAAAAAATTGGAATCAAATATTTAGAAATCATGTAATATTTTAAAAACACCAAATCATAACTCAATTATACTTCAATACTTAATTCACATTAAAACAATGAGTGAAACAATGATTTAATAAATAGAATCTATAATATTAGATGAGACTATATATTTATAAGAAAAAAGGCTTATATGAGATAAAACTCAATAAAAACAATCATTAATGTTTATTGCTTCCCAAAATCACTTAAAAAAACTCCCCAAATATTCAATCAAACACTCTCTCCAACAAAGTGGAACTTTTACCATTTGCGAACAAGAAAAATAACACACAATACAATATTTCTAAAAAAGTGGATTATATTCTGTATGATTTTCAAAAAATCCATATTGAAATTCTTTTAATGTTTGATGAATAGAGATAGAATGACATGGAATTAAGTGGAAAATGAAATCATAAAATTCTCATTGAGAAATTTCCATCGAAAAGTTTGTGTTCTATCACCAAGTCTATAAATAGTGATGGATTTTTCTGGATTCTACGAGGAAAAAAAATAATTCAAAATATATATTGGGTAATTACTTTTTCATGATGTCAAAAATAATACATTGAGTAATTAATAATCAAGATTCACATCTGCTTTCTCCACTATATCCATTATGACATAATATTTAATCTAATTGTTATTCTTTTTGAGTATTGAATGCTTTTTTCAAATTTTTATATATCTTAATTTTTCACACATAATCAAGACATGTTATATCACTTCGACAATTTTTTTTTTACTTTTTATTGAATTGATATCTATAGAGTAAAAGAATGAGTTGTTAAGTCATAATAAACTTTTATAGTTCATAACAATAAGTAGCCTTTCATTATAATTTTCCATGAAATGAAATAGATTATATTATAGAACAAAAATCCATATATAGTATTTTAGTGATCAACTGAAACTTCCCAATCGGAATTTTTATACCAAATTAATTATTATTTATAATTTATAGAGTAATACAACCAAAAATACATTGTTAGATTAATATAATGATGTATAATTTTCCCAACCATCATGTGATTTTACTTTAGAAATCTATAATAATGGGAGTTTTGAATGGTGGAAGGAACAATATCTGATTGCGTTACATTCATGTATTGAAAAATTACAATAATATATCAATAAAGAGTATCATCAACCTCATCACCTTCACTATATTTTAAAATTTTCATTTGGGTCTCTACCAAAATTTCCCATGAATTGGAATATTATATTTGAAAATTATTTACATTTAATTAAAATACTTATTTAGGGAAATAAATTTATCATTATTTCATTCAGTGACCAATAAATCATGTAAAAATAATTGTTCAAAAGTTAGTGCCATCTCAAATTCTCAACTCATGTGTTTTGAAAATTTCTTACATTAACTTTTCTCTAGGCTACAAAAATATACATCTTAAATATATATATATATAGAAATAAACATCCCTTCTCCTAATTGATATATATGTTGTGATCATCTTTGTCTCTATGATAACTTTTCATTTAATGCTACTAATCAAATAGAATGTACCAACTCTTGATTATTATTTTTATCCTATACAATTATTTCTTAAATCAATTCACTTTTTTCTCATCATTTTTTATGAGAAATCTATTTGGTTGCCTATTATAAACATCTCACTCAAGTAAGAAATTAAAAAAATTAATGTCTCTTTGGTACACTTTAAACCCTATTTCAAATTCATGGTTAAAAATACTCTTATATTAAATGTTGATCTATCGGTAAAAATGTTTCATAAACATCATGAATATAATAATACCCCATTCAAATGGGAAGCCTTTTATTCCACGTCACAAAATCTACATTCATTGATAATATTTTGGAAAAAAACTTTATCATAACAACATTTAAATTTTATAGCCTCGATAAAACATCCTAAGGCATGATTTTTATCACTCTTGTCATGCTCCTCATGCATTACGTTGACCCAAAATTCATTTATCAAAAATTCCTAAAATAGTTTTTGTTAAAAATGAGAGAAATATAATGTTTTAAATTGTTTTTTATCATTTATTTCATAGGTGGAGTTGTCTGGTAACCAATAATATTATTATCAGTAATTTTACACTATAAGATCATCTGTTTGATCCTATTTTATCTGCCACATTTTCCTCATGATCATATTAATCATCAAAATTTATTTTATATATTTTGACTCTATTTGATCCAAAAACTTCAAGATAAAATTACACTTCAAAACTATATTATTTCATTGTTAATTTCACTCAATTAATGAGAAAATATACTCACTTTAATTAATAAGAACAATATATCATTAAAACAATTTCCAATATATTTTAAAGCACCATTATTACTTAATCATGGATTAATATTCAATAAATATACTTTAATATATATGATCTTCAAACATTATATTCTTTTCATTGTTAGGGATAATAAACTTACTTCCAAAAATCTAGATTTTATGACTGTGTGATTAATTCCAAACAATCATTCTAATATAATCTTATCTTTATTTAGACATAACAATGATCAACTATTGATATATATCACTGTTAATACCACATATTTTCAATACATATATGATAGAGAAATGTCAATATTCATATCCCTCACTATATTGTTGATAATGTGGTTTCCTCATTAAATAATTATGTTCGTATGTGGATTTATGACCACTGAAACATGATGTTCAGTCCCATGTTTTTATAAGATATTTTTCCACTACTATATTTGAAAATTTAATTCCATTTTAATAGTAATGACTTTGAATCTAATTGCTTAGAGCCAACAGTTGCTTTATCACATATATAGAAGATTCAGGTGATATCATCCTAATCGACTAACTTTTTCATTATTTCTGGTAAACTAGATACATAGTTTAATCTCCCATTAGATTGGAATATATAAAATTAAATGTATAATTTTGATTGAAGACACCAATATTTACTCTGATATATCTATGCATATTAGTTGTAGTGAACCTCTTGGTATCCATGGGAAAAATAAATGGTGAGATGAGATTCCTGGTAAGGGTGATATATAGTGGATTGTATGTTTAATTAATAAGGAATTTCTAATACCTAAATTTGAATCATAGAAAACACATTCTATTTAATAAATAATATGAGTTCATGGTATAATATGAATGAAATAAATGTTAGTCAAATAATTCAATATAAATAATCATATGATATTCAAAATTATCTTGAATATCATAACAATTCAAAAAATAACATAGAAATCAATGATAGATTTCATAATGAATATATTAATAATACAAAACATCTATATCATCCCATAAATGTTTTTTCTTGGATATTAAAAACTATTATCATGGCCTCAAGCCAAGAATTCTGTATAAATTGGTTTATCCATTTATAAGTAATCAATAATTTTTTATATTGTGAAAAATGATGAATAAAGAAGATATAATGGGCTCCTCTCATAACATATAATGACCAATGTAAACATCATATAACTCAATAATACTACTTAATCACTATTCCATAAAAATCAATAATTGTCCACAATGTAATAATTATCATACATGATTTCAATACATTCCCAAGTCGAATTTTTCATAAACCATACACTAGAATGATGAGGATGGCATCATTATAACATATCCCCAATCTATCATATGTTAAATAAATGGTTTCTATTATTGATGAATAAAAAATTAATAATAAGATCATTAAAGAATATTACTTAAAATTTCATTTTTTGTTAGAAAATTAATTTTTTTTTAAAATTATAGAATAATAGGAAAAATATTTTCATTTTAATTAATAATGGAAAATATTAAAATATTATTAAAATAATTTGGGGTACAAGACTATGTTAAATATTTTTCATGATGTATATGATAAAATAATGATTCTTAAAACAAATTCATAAAAATTAAAATGTAACTTATTTGGAAAATGAAAATAAGATTCCTTCTAAATATTTTTTAAAAATTTATATATGGGTAAAATGTTACTACATATTCACTGGAGAATTATAAATTAATTCCATAAAATTTTTTAATTAAAATATAGTCATGGATGAAAACGATTCCTTGCTGAGAATAAAAAAAAGTCACTTTTCCTGAAACCCATTATTTTGGTATCATAAGTACCTAATGAATTGAAAATTAAAGCTAATATTTTAGTATTTAGAAATAAATATATTGGAATAATGTATATTTGATTTACGATATAATTATCAATTAATTTACCTAGTGGTAAACATAATATAAACAATCATAGAAAATGATGAGATTGCAAAATAAAATCTTACCACATTGGTATATTTTAAATCAAAAACCCCAATAATGAAATAAACTAAAACAAAAACTTAAATAACATGAATATAAAGAGATCCATGACATAAAAAATCAAAAGGAAAATTGATACACCTCATATTATAATATATCTTTATAATATAAAATATGTAAAAAGAATACAATTTCAGATAAATAACACTTATAAAGGTCATATTATTGAATTTAGAGTCAATTAATGGAGTGCTACTATGTATCAAATATATATCCCAAAAATTTAATGTAAATACAACGTAAACCAAATGGTGGCCATTTTATACATAATCTCAGCATATCACAATCAATGAAAAGGTGATATAACCAATGAAAAAAGTTGGTTAATAAATCTCTAAACTCGTTTCCGACTTAACATTTGTTCTCTTATTTTTTACAATGTTTGGGCATGATGGGGGTAACAAGTCCTTTTTATTTCAAATCTTATTATATGTAAAATTAAATAATATAATCAAATCACCAACTATAATTGGTTTATAGGGTTCATATTTAAATATCATTGACCTTATTACGAAGGCTATGTATCTATAATACATAGGTGATGGTATTTCACAATATTAAATAAGGTAAGGTGTATTTACATATCATTAAAAATATTTACATCATATTGGTTCTCTGCTTACTTCCTCCATCTGATGTTTATATTGTATCTGTAATGGTTATATCTACACCAAAATTATTAAACCTACTTCAACAAAATATAGTAACATAGATTACAAAAATTACATCATAATAATATTAAGAAACCCATCGTATTAATATATCCCTTTCTCCATGTTATCCATTAAATCTATTATATGATACTCATCTCAATGGTGATTCATCTTTAAACTTATATTGTGTTATTTTCCATGATACTAGAAAGTCTCATAATAATAGAACTCTGTCTAGGTATTTTATTGTTCAATTATTTTAGATTTTGGATGTTTTATATGCTTGACACACGTTTTCATACATTATAGAGTTTTTTGAGGCTACTATACTTCGCCTCCTCCTCCTCTCCCCAAATGGCCAGAAGGTATTCATTTTTATTTATTTTGGATAACCCCCCTTTTAAGGGATGAGGGGGAACCCTTACATGTCCCATAGGCTCAAATATTACATGGCCTGTAGGTCTTAGAAAATGTATATACTATATTGGGAACACCTCCATCCAACTTCATCATCGTGATATATGTTATCCACCTTCGCATGGCTGTTTGGCAAGGCTTCCCATCCAGGCAAAATCTGGTCCTAATGGCAATGCCATACCCTATATTTTTGAGAAATCCTCTTAGCTTCTTCATTGGTGAATATTGCTACTCTAAATCCCTATATGGGGTCTGCTCTTTATAGAGTATGTATGATCATTTAAGCACAACTTTAGGTGGCCTGATGTCCTTGAGGTGTCCTGATGTCCTTGAGGTGTCTCTAAGGCCTTGAGGTTGCTCGAAGTCTTTTAGTTGGCATGAAATCCTTTCCGACCTTAAGGCCTTGGTTGGCTTGAAGTCCTTAAATGACTCGAACCCCAAAATGGTGTACCGAATGCCCGAACAGATGAATAGTTCCAGATGCCTCAGTACTGGATAGTGCCTGCTATAGTACTACAACAATACTGCTACATAAACTCAGAAATATGTCTCCACACAGTTTTGAACTTAGGTCTCTTGGATTCACATGTCAAGTCCTAACCAACTAGGTGATGTCCCTTTTTCATCTACTCCTCTTCTTTCTCATCCTCCATATTCTTATTCTTTTTCGTGAGTCGCTATTCTCTTAGGTTCTATTTACATAGTAACATAGAATAACTATAAATAATCATCCATTTTTATTCCCTCATCCTCAAAACATTATTCTGGTCATGTGCATGGGTTACAATATAAAATGTGTTCTTTATTTTCTAGATACCATAAATGTCATGTCAATAGAATAATGAAACTTCCACCCCAAAATAAATTGAATAAATTACACATTTTGGGCTTCCATGTATTCCCATGTGTATATTTTTTAACTCTAAGAGTATTCCTTAAAGTCACTTATAAAATATTATACATATCTTAAACAAGGATGAATAATATATTATCTTATTATTTTATAATCCTATATTCACCGTCTTATTCAACTCAAAATAACTCCAATTTAATATTTATTTCATTTTATGATACTATAAAAAAATATACACCACAACAACTAATGGGTAGAGCTATTTTTTGTGTGTAATAAATTCCATAAACACATTGTAACAATAATTTTTATTTCTATACAATGAAATAGTATCTGAGCTTAACACTAATCTCTTCAAACATTATGTCCTGAAAAAATTCCCAAACATCCATCTTGGTACCTTTCAACCACTTGAATAGAGTTGAATCAAGAACATTTAAACAATTTTTTATTTTGACCATGATTTGATGGGTTTCTTCAGATTTTTTCATATGTGACCATTCATTAACATAATAGACATAAAATATTTTATGGTTCATCAAATCTTTTATTTTATAAGAAAAATATATAAAATAAATTTCATTATTAGGATATACCTAAAATAGATATAATTTATTACTATTAATTAGTAAAATATAATATCATGGCATGAATAAACATATTGATTTTCTAAACACAAAATAATATAATCAACATCATCATATTCTCATTTCCACTTCCTTAAAATTTTTAGAACCACTCTTTTTCATTATTATTTGATCGTCCATTCTGATGTATAAAAATCATATTCATTCATTCATATAAGTATCAAATCATAGATAAATTTATTTTTCTATAATTTTTATAAAAGGGTGAAATAACTCTTACATCATCTCAATTATTACGTTTTTTAATCACTTAGTATTCTGGAAAACTAAATTTATCATGCATATGACTTAAAAATTTATCAATATCAGTTATCGTACATGTCTCCGAATTTTGTATGTGGATTGAGAATATCCTATGGCCTTATAAATTCATACATCACTACAAATCATCCTTCTTGTAGATAAATATTTTAAGAGCCCGAAATAAATTTATATGATCTCAGAAATCTCAATGCGTTGAAAATTCAAATATTGTACTAGTCATTGATAATATCATATTTCCATTTTTATTTTTCCAATGAATTTTATCATTAAAAATTTGTACCAACGCATGATATCATACACAGAAGAAAAAAAATACTTTTTATTTTAGTTTTCCTTTGTCATATTTCAAATTTTCAATCAATAGATAAAACATATTGTTAGGGCCCCAATCACAAGTGTCATATAACATTTTCCTTTTGTTAATTTTCAGAAAAATCAAAATATCTTACGTTTTTTTACATTTTCAAGGTGAATAACTTGATACAAGGTAGTTTATTCAAGGTATTGGGGATTTAATACATAAATACCTTGTTATAATTCTTTATTATTGATTTTAGTAACATATTTCTCTCTCTTTAATTTTTCATTATATGTGATGAAATTAAGAAATAGAAGAAGAGATTTTATGTGGTTCACCATATTGGGATAGTCCAAGAAAAATATAGTGGTGATGTGCATATGGATTAAAAACACTAATGTTCACGTATTTTATTTTATTTATGCAGTAAAGAAGTCAAAATGACCCTCTAATCTCGTCATTAACACAAATGAGAAAAGCTCCCTAGAACATGACATAAAGAGGAACTCACTACTCCTTCTATAATTTCATGACTCGTCCCCCATGGCCCATGTCGTGAATACCCCAAGCCTGCCTTCCATAGGCCAAGGGATGGAGACTATCCCCAAAAGGCGTATCCCATAAAATTGAGAAACAATTGCATTTCTATCGTGTAAACACATGGAACCAAGAAAATAACAAGATACGTACACAAGTAAACATTATAGAAAAAAGAGTACTGAATGTAAGAGGGGGCGGAACAAAAGCCCAACAAAAAAGGTACAAGTACAATAGAAATAAAATACAACTAAATAAAGAGAAATACATCTACTGGGTCATCCTCCGAGGTTCCTATCTGAAGGGTAGGTACAGATCGCCTCCCCAGCACTCCACGTCCTCCTATCTCCTCTGCGTACCGACACGCCGTATGGTCCACCTCTCAGCACCGTCCAGTCCTGGTACTCTCATTCCTAGTCAGCGTTGTTTGTCATCAGCACCAAACACAACCAGGTGCGGGCATAGCCAGTGCAGGAGTGAGTGTAACGATACTCAGTAGGGACCTCGAGACCCTCAAGGTCTCACAAAATCCTCAAAGGATAAATCACATAGCATGAAATCAATTGACAACCCTACTTTGGTATTTCCACTAACATATACCTATGTTATCAAGTATTCCCATCTCAATCATGAGGAAACACAGTGTCCAACTCAGAATCTCATGCTCAACTATTCCACAAATGAAGGAGTACAATGAAGGTAAGTACCACACATGTATGCCGCACAGAACAATACCACCAACGTATTATCACAATGGAAAGTACCACATATGTATGAACTCAGCTCATACAATGTATATATCATAGGTACATTAGTAATGATGATTAAATGTAACTAATAAATCATCTTACTCTGTTAAGAGGCAGACCCACAAAGGATCCTAAATCATCATCAGACCCACAGTGGATCACATTACATTGTCAGACCCACACATGATCCTAGTACCTCGCCAGACCCACACATGATCCTAGTACATCATCAGATCCACACAAGATTCTAGTATATCATCATACCCACACAGGATCCTAGTTCACCATCAGTACGTCATCATACCCACACATGATGCTAGTACATCGTCAGTACGTCGTCAGACCGATAGAGGATCGTAGTACTTCGTCAGTACTTCGTCATACCCACATAAGATCCTAGTATATCGTCAGTACAACATCAGACGCACACAAGATCCTATTACATAAAAGTACCTCCTCAGAAAAACACATCATCATAGTACATCGGCATATCCAGCTACAGGATTCCAACACTAAGCTTGCTCGTCTCCGGAAGTGTCTGCTCCTCAGGCCACTGGTCGATACTCCAACTTCCACGAAGTCCCGTTAAGATGTATCCCAATGGACCACCACATCTTAAGGGTCTCAACTAAATAGATGGTTCATCAAACAGACACCTGGTATGTAAGTTATTATCCTTATAGTCTCGAGACACTATGGGATTCGTGCTCGATCCAACTTGATCATTCCCCATCACTATCAAAATCTCAAGTGGGGTATACCAAAGGGACCATCTCGCTCTACGGATTACAGTGTCGTAGAAGTTTCTTCAAACGGACTCTCGGCGCCAATGTTTTTTTTCAAAAGAGCAGAAATGAGTCGAAGCTGGTCTGGGTCCGGTCTGACCTAGTCAGACCGACCCGACCTGAGATGACACGAACCCATTCTTATCGACCCGGCCCGCGACGGGCAGCTGGGCAGCCACGAGGTGGCGCGGGGGCCGTGGGGTGGTGTGCGGGCCGTGGGGTGGTGTGCGGGCCGTGGGGGGTGTGGGGCCACTTGGAGGGGTGCGGGATGTGTGGCGGTGTGGGGCTGCAGTGTGTGCACGAGGGCCATGGGGCAACGCAGGGTTCGCGGGGCAGAGCGAGCACAGTGGGGTGGCATGGGGTCGTTGGGTGGCGGTCCGCCGCGACTGGCCAGAAGGCCAGCCGTTATCTTCGTGGAAAATTTAGGGTTACTCCCTTCAATGCCACGGCCCAAGCCACGTTTGCGCCGAAACCTTCGTCACAGTCGTTCGTGGTGCCAACCGCCATTCTCATGCCACATTGATGTTGGTTGTCATCCTCCTCTATCATGAAGGATAGAACAATTAATCACTTGAATTGCAGAGAGGCCGTGCCATGTTTGTTTGGCCCACACTCACCTCGTTAGAGCGGTAAAAAGAGGCTATAATTTCTTATTGATTTACGAAGAATTTTCATGAACGGGTAAGGGGGAAAAATTCAAATAACCACTCTACCTCGGAGGCTCATTGATGATGGCGCGAGAAAAAATTTGAAGATGTCGACATTCCGCACGCCCCCCACATGCCTCTAATCCCAGGATCATTCATCGATTCGTCGGATAATCATTCTTCAATGGAGGTTAATATTCGTTGTAGATAAGTTCTCCAAGATCTCCCCTTCTCCTTCACTAACCAAATACTCCCAAAGGAAAGAGGTTCCAATAAAATTTAAATTGGGTAGATTAATTATGTTGGCACATTTTCATAATTAATTAGATTAATTAATTGACTCAATTAAATGAAAAGTGTTGGAATAATTAATATGGAGGAGGTTTAAGAGAATTTTCCACATTAAAAAGGGAGTTTAAGGGTTTCTCCCATTAAGATGGTTCTGGTGGTCCCCACCACTAGAAATTCAAAATGGGGGTTTTAGGCACGGTGGTCCCCACATCCATAACATACATGTGGTAGGTTTTAGTTTAGGTGGTCCCAACCTTTATGATATCCACATGGGAGGTTTCAATAAATAAAAATGTCAAACATTTTTATTTTATTTTACTCTTTCACAAATAACAAAAAAACTAACATTCACCCTCGACCAACTGTCATCAACGTGAAAGTCACATTAAGCGAATATTGGCACTGCAATTTAAATGGTGTCCTCTGACTTCTATTCCAAGCACTGGTTAAAATGTTACAAAAAACCACTCGAATTTTTACTAAACATACCCAAAAAAAAGTTCAAAAATTCATTCTGGGAACATTGGGCCTCATAATCACGTGCCATCAATTTTTTGGGATATATTCCTTCTTCAATATTTTCACATTTCCATTAATCCTGTAAATTCCATATAAATTTATTCTATTAGAATCCCTCTAAAAATAACTGAATATATTATATCCCAATGTATTTTTAAAACTATTATCCTAATTTATAGATAATTAATCCCTTTTGATTTAATATAAGTGTTCGGATAAATAATTTCCTCCTCTAAGTTCATTGGATCATTCCATGTGCCATTTCTATATTAATACAGTTTTGATGGACTAGTTAATTCATATTGATGTCCTCAAATCATGAGCATGATTAATCTATAGAAATTCATTTTTTGGCTATAAATATATAGTTTTAGCATGGTCACCCACTCAATAGAATAACCTTCCACTTACCCTCCTTTACTAATGTGTTACATTACTTAATATGATCTAGGAAATGAACTCAATCAGTTTCTATAGAATAGAATACATCAGATCTAAATATATTACGATAGTTGAATAGATCACAAAAATTTAGATAAACCTCAATGTCTAACATAGATAAACACAATATATTCAGGATATCCTTATAAAACCCGATATATTATGGAATGATCCCTTGTGGCTACAACATGGATTTTTGTATGATTTCAAATAAAAAACTATTTTTTTTCTTCCTCATTTACACTCTCCATGATGTAATGGAAAACTATTTCATGGAATCATTCCCTATAATATATTATTGAGTATATTCTTATCCATGTTGTAGGAACCCTAAATTTTCCTTGGAAATATGAATTCAATAAGTATATTTGTGGATGATCCCTATAACATGGTCCCTATTCTTATGGAATATCCCATAAAAACTATGCCTCACATTAGAAATCCAATTGAAATCCTTCTCTAAATGAACAACCTTAAAAAATAGACATGATACAAATAACACACTGTAACAACCCATACCATGACCACTTCACATGGTGACACTGTACACTTTGGTCCTACCTTTTTATGTTCTAGCATCGACCTACACTGGTAATAACCAACACAATTTCACTGTGTGTGGATTTCATATAGTTTATCTCTAGCTAGTGGGATGTCCCTATTTTTCTCATAATCACATATTTTTTGTGGTAACCAATGGATCCATGGAATAGTATCTTATGTATTTTATATTAAAAAACCATTACACAATATTCAATTGGGGCCATTATGATTTGGAATCATGTACTATGGCATATAATTACCAAAACAGACGCATATTATGGTTCTTTATATGATTATCACCCTGGAGTATGTCTCCCGAAAATATTTATTCGGCATCACCACTAATACTATATATTATTATGAAACTATATCAATAGTCCAAGAATCAGCTCTACTCTACGACCTTCCATAACTTTTTAACATTGAAAAAAATACCAAACAATAATGGGATTAGTTCTAACAATATACACGTTTATTTTCATGAAAAAATGGTAATCAAATATTTTTAAATAATTTAATTTTTTAGAACCACCAAATCAAAACTCAATTATAATTCACTTCCTAATTCACATGAAATCAATGAGTGCATCCATGATTCAGTGAAGAGAACTCTAAGCTCAGATGATAAAAATAATTGTGAGATATAAGATTTATAGTAGATAATACTCAATAGAACCATTCAGTAATGTTTATTCCTTCCCAAAAAGACATAAAAACACTCCCCAAAATATTTAATAAAACACTATCTCTTATGAAGTGAAACACTCACCCTTATACAACAATAAAAATACCATACATCATAATATTTCTCAAAAATTAGAGTATTTAATGTACTATTTTCACAAAAACTCCTATTGAAATTCCTTGAATTTTCAATTAATATAACCAAAATTACAAGAAATTATTTGGAACATGAAATCAAAATATTCTCCTTGAGAAATTTCCATGGCGGAGTGGAGGTTATGTCACTAATTCTATAAAAAAAGATGGATTTAGTTAGACTCCAAGAGGAAAAAATGTATTTCAAAATCCACATTGGGTAATTACATTATCATAATGCCAAAAATATGACATTGAGTAAAAATACTCAAAATATACATCTGTTTTCTCCACACTATCCTTCAAAAAATGATATTTAATCTCATTGTTCTTTGTTTGCGGGTATTGAATGGGGTTTTACAAAAAAATTTATAGCTCAATTTTTCACACATAATAAATATAGGTTATACCTATTTGACACAATGTTTTTATGTTTTATATAATCTATATATGATGAGTGAAAGAATGAGGTGTTGAGTCATATTCATATTTTATAGTTATTACCAATAATAAACATTTATTTATAAATTTCAAAGAAATTAATGATTTTATTTTATATAAAACAACTCCATAAGTATATTTTTGGCCATCAACTGAACCTTCCCAATGAGAATTTTCATATCTAATCAATTACTAATTATAATTTATATTGTAATCCATCCAAAAATCTTCTTGTGCGGTTAATATATGGATGTATAATTTTCCTAAACATAATATGATTTTTATTTAGAAAATTATAATAATGGGAGTCTTGAAAAGTGAACAAAATAATATCTGATTGAGTTATATTCAAATAGTGAAAAATTTCAATAATCTATCAATAAAGAGAAACATCAACCTCTTCACCTTCACTATCTTTTAAAAATTTCATTATGAAATATACTAAAATTATAATTGGATTAGAATATTCTATTTTAAATTATTTTGACATATAATTTAAATATATTTTTTGGGAAATATATTCCTCGTTATTTCTTTCAATTACCTTTAAACCAAGGAAAATGATAGTTTAAAAGTTAGTGACATCTCATATTTGTACCTCAAATGTTTTGAAAATTTGTTTCATTAAATTGTATATGAGCTTAATGAGTTGAATTATTCTATATGTATAAGTTTGAGAATAAAATTTAATTTTCTTAATGGATATATAGGTTGTTACAATATCATCCTCTATGATAATATTTTTTTAATGTTACTAATACAATAACATATACCAACTTTGGATGCTTATTTTATATCATTCAAGGATATCTTAAATCAATTCACTTTTCTCTCATCATCGTGTATGAGAAATATTATTGGTTTCCTATTATATACATCTTATTCAAGTAAACCATCATATAAAAAAATATTAATGTCTATTTGGTACCCATTAAAACCACTTTTTACATTCATGGATAAATTAGCCACATAGTAAAAGCTGATCCCTCTGTAAAAATATTTCATAACTTTATTCGATATTATAATACCCCTTTCATATGAGAGGTCCATTATTCCATGTCACAAATAAACATTTATTGAGAATATTTTAGAAAACCACTTTTTTTCGAACAAAATTTCAATTTTATGGCCTGTATAAAACATCACATGTATTGTTTTTCTCAATCTTGTCAATATCCTCAAGAATTACATTGACCCAAAATTCATTTATTGGATATTAAGAAAATTGTTTTGGTTCTACATTTGATAAAAAAAATGTTTTAAATATTTCATTAATCATTTGTGTCTAAACAGGAGTTGTCCAGTCACCAATGATATTTTTATCAGTGATTTATTAATTATGAGATCATCTTTTTATTCCTATTTTATCAGTGACATTTTCCCCATGATCATATATATGATCAAAATTTATTTAATATCTTTGAACTCTCTTTGATCTAAAAATGTCCCTATAAATTTACTCCACAAAACTACATTGTTTCATTATGAATTTCCCTCAATTTATGAAAAAATTTACACGCTTTCATTAATGAAAACATCATATCTTTAAATAATTTTACCTAGATTTTTTGAATAACCAATATTCCTTAATCAGGGATCAATATTCATTAAAGACCACTTATTCTCCATGATCATTGAAAATTATATTCTTTTCATTGTTAAGGATAATGAATATACATCCAAACACTCTAGATTTTATAAATGTGGGATTAATTCCATACTTTAATTTTAAAAGAAACTTATCTTTATTTTGATATAACAATGCTCAACTGTTGATATAGTTTATTGTTAAATCCACACATTCCCAATAATTATATGATAGATACATTTAAATATTTATATCCCTCACTATGTTGTTGATAATGAGGCTTTTTCATTAAATAATTATTTTCTTATATAGATTTATGCCCACTGAAACATGATGTTGAATCCCTTATTTTTATAGATATTGATTCACTTCTATATTTGAAAAATTAAATACCATTTTCAGTATAAATACTCCGAATCTAAAAAACCATATCCAGTGGTTACTTTTTTACATATACAATCGATACAAGTGATATAATCCCAGTGAGATAACATTTCCAATATTCAGGGTAAACTAGATACATACATGAATATCACATTACATTTGAAACATAAAATGAAACAAAAAAATTTACTTGAGGACACCACTATTTCCTCTACTATATCCATGTATATCAGTCATAGTTCCCTTCCTCGTATCTAGGGAAAAATAATTGGTAGGATGAGTTTCTTGGTAAGGGTGGTATATAGTGGAATATATAATCAATTTAAAAGTCACAATCAATAAGGAAATGTAAATAATTGAAATCAAAATCTATTTAATCAATAACCTAAGTATAATGAATAATATAAATGAAATAAATGTTGATCAAATAATTAAATATAAATAATCTTATAATCTTGAAAATTCTCTTCGATATCTCAATAATTGAAAAAATAACACGTATATCAATGATATATTTCATAGTGATGAAATTAATAATACAAAACATATAAAACATACCTAAAGGTTTTGTTCAAAGATATTAAAAAATATTGTCAAGGCCTCATACCAAGACATCTGTATAAATTGGTATATCATTTGATTAATAATCAATATTTTTTGTATCATGAAACATATTGATGAATAATGATGATATAATGGGATGCTCTAATCACATACTAATTTTAATGTAATCATCATATAAATAAACAAATGAAACTTAATCAAAATTGCTTAAAAATAAATAAATATCTATATTGGAATAACTATCATACATGATTTCAATACATTCACAAGTTAAATTGATCGTAAACCATAAAAATTAATTATTAGGATGGTATCATTCTAACAAATCCCCAACAGATCATATGTAAAATAAATGGTTGTAGTAATTGATGAATATAAATTCAACAAAAATATTATTAAAAATATACATTAAAATTCATTTTTGTGTTATAAAAATGGGTTTTTTGAAAATTATAGAATAATAGGAATAAATATTCATTGAAATTAATAGTAAACAATTTTAAATTAATATTCAATTAATTTTGTGGACATTATAATTATAAATTTTATTTATGATGTATATGTTATAATAATGATTCTTTTAAGATTTTTTTTACAAAAATTTAAAAGTAGCTTGTTTGGTAAAAGGATATAAGATTCATTAATTTTTTTTTTAGAAATTTAAGTATAGTTAAATTGATTTTACATATTAATTGAAGAATCATAAAATAATTTAATAAAACAATTAAGAAAAATATTGACATTGATAAAAATGATTCCTTACCAAGATGAAAAATAAATTCACATTTCATTAAAAACATTATTATTGTATCATGAGTACTTAATTAATTTAAAATGAAAGTTAACATGTATTATTTAAAAAAATAGAATGAAATATTTTATATTTAAGTTATCAATATCAAATAATTTACTTAGTGGTATTAATAATACAAAAAATCCTGGAAAATGATGAGATTGGGAAATAAACCCTTACCACTTTTTCTATATTTCGATTCAAAAACCCCATGAATGAAATGACATAAAATGAAACATTAAATAACCTGAATATAAATATGTTCATGAAATAATAAATTAAAATGGAAATAGATACACCTTCTAAAATAAGATATGTCTATAACTTAAGATATGTTAATGGAAGACCATTTTAGATAATTAATCCTTATAAAGGTCAAATTATTAAATTTGGAGTCAATTAATTGAGTGATATTATGTATCAAATGTAAATCCAAAAAAATACAGGTAAATAGAATATAAACCAAATGGTTGCCATTTAATACATAATCTAGTCATATCACACTCAATGAAAAGGTGACATAACCAAATGATAGAAAATTATGTTAATAAATCTCTTACCTTTGGTTTGACATACCATAAATTTTAATTATATTCCTAAATTATAAAAATATGTAAATTATTTACAAAATTATATTCATTTATTGAATTTCATTTAAATTATGTTAATGAATTCATTTTAGGAATGTCTCTCTTAGATGAGAAACAATAATATTGTGAATAAAAATCATCCTCATATTCCATGGGTATCCATCTATTTATAAAAATAAATTATTGATTGGAGATTTACATGTATAAAACCAAACATCACTTCATTTAAAAAATTAATGTATTGTTCATATTTTAAAGAACACAATTACTAAATGATTTTATAAGAAAATCATTATTTATTCTTATCAGGTTATTTAAAAAATAATTTATTATAATCCATATGGCTCACATGAATCATGACTTCTAATGGCTTCACCCTGATATTTCTCTAATGAACTTGGTAAATAATTAATATCTATCGATGACGTGTTTTTTGATATCATGGTGAATAAGTATGGTAAATATGATTTTTGAAACCCTAGTGATAAATTATTGTGATATTCTAATGAATTAATGATTTTTATATTTCAGCCACATTATAAAGTTATTATTCATGTTATTTTTATTTTTTAATTCATCATATTCATATAATCATTGATTATTAATATAAATCATAGACACTTTTTAATTATCTCATTTGTTTATTAGCTTATTGGGATTTAACCTCACCCATTTATTTGAAGTATGTCCCCAAGTTATGATATGGAGTAAATGAATTTATGATGAATCTATGAATAAATATTTCACGTAGAATATATGATTTTTTATGTTTCTCATGTATTATATTGCTAATTTACTAGAAACTAACCCTTAAAATAACGTTTGTATTATTAAATGTTTCACCATCGAATTACATGTTTATGAAATAAAAACCCGGGTCCCCATAGATGCTATTAAAGGTTGTTTTTTTTAGAAATTGGTATAAGAAAAAATTATAAAAAACACAGGTATATATCAAAATATAGGAAAATATGTTCTTATTTTGGTGGAGTAATAAATGTGTAGTTTTTAGTAAAATAAATCCATATCTGGATTCTATAAGTGTATGTGGCTCTCGAAAAGATGTACCTAGGGGTAATAAAATCAAAAATGAAACATTGATATGGAATTAATCATTAATTTATTCTTGAAAATAGGACATAATTTACACCTGGACTGACACTCTATAGGGATAAGATTTGGTTAATTCCATTCTTGTACAAGACATTATGAAAGATATATATATCTATAATGTGAAATTTTTATTAAGATTGATGTATTTCATATTTTATGATTGAAATTGAAAAAATTTAGTATCAGTGATTAGTTTTTAATTGTTATTATAAGATTCCAAATATTATCATATTTCAGACATTGGTTTTATCCTTTTATAAAACAATATATGAAAAACATGAATTTTTTTTAAAAAAATATAATGGACACTATAATGAAAACCATCCTAATAAAGAGGAGGTTGAGTTGAAAAAATAATGATGACAATGTGTTATTAAACCGATGTCATGAGAAACAAACAAAACCATGTGGGACAACCTATTATTGAATAGAATGAACAACTAGTAGTTTAATATATCAAGCATGAAAAACAACCAATTTTTTGTGGAACCTCAGATACATTAATCATAGAATAATGGATCAATTATATAGAAAATAGATTTTTTTAACCAAATAATTTTGAGTAAGGAATTTTTTTTCCGATATATATCTTAGAGGGACATTCTCATAAATTATTGAAACTAATCAATTACATGAAGCCAAGTGAAGTGGTGGATACATTGGGATGATAATACTTTAAAAGGAATATTTTCATGTAGTAATTCCCTTGTACCATCCAATAATATAGGGAGGGAATCCCATGTGGCGAAACAGAGAAAAAATGATTCAATATAGAATTATTAGATGAATTATACAAGGCTTACACATTATTCTTAAACATTTTCCATTAATTTTAATGGGAAGACTAATAGATCCATTGGAATATTAAGACTAAATATATATAAATCATTAGTGATATGAGACATTGGGAGTTGTGATGTAGTAATATCATGTACTGTAAATGTTTAAATGGAGATAAAAAATTCCTAGTGGACTCTGGTATATAATAACAATAAGATAATAATAGAAAAAAATTGGGGTAAATATGAATGAATAGAATTCACCACAACCCATGTAAAAAATTTTATAATTATAAGTTAGGAATTTGTTTCAAGGAAGTGTAATGTGTTTCATATTTGGAAGATAAGTACACATAGCTAAAAATAGATATGGAGATTTAAATGTAGAGACCCGAAGCTTAACGTACATTGAAATTACATTACATTTTCGGAATACTTAGTACATAACAAAAAAACACACACAAGGATCGTAATAGTTTAGTTTCTTTGGAAACTCGGAATATAATCTTCTAATCCTGGTAAAAGATCTTCATCATCTCCCATAAAGATCTTCTTTTTTTTATACATAAAAACTTTCCTTATATCCTGGGGAAAAGAAAACATGAAAGGGTGAGTTCAAATGCTCAGTAAGGGTAAACAAAATAAATATCAATCACATCATATACATAAGCACATAACTTTTCGAAATCTTAACCTGTAAAAGAGATTATAATTTCATAACCTAGAATAACTCATGGCAGTGAAATGTAATCACAATAATCATAACTTAAAACATTAAACTTTGTGGCATACACACATAATCATAGAGAATCATTTCTTATTATTCAAGACTCATTGCTAAGACTATCTTAGTGGACAAAGTCCCTTTCTGAACCGAGTTACCCTCGTTTCAGTCCTGTTTCACTGAACCGGTATAACCTACCGTTCCAGCCATGTCTAACTCATGAGATATAAAATCATTACCCAATGCATTGGAGGGAGATATAGGTCCCCCCTATCTCATAATGATACCATTCTTATGTGTGCCACAAAATCGTAAATCATACATCATTGCATAACCCATGTAATAAAAATGGGAATCTTAAACATCATGACATCATAAAACAATTCATATAAGATAAAGGAATTCATAAAAATATTTCCATCACAACATAATAAAATACATGTAATAATAGGGATAGAAACAGAACCCTTTATTATCTTATATGGAAAATAATTTTGATAAAACACTTGAACTCCATTTTTGAGGAAAATATCCTTTCTACTTCAAAAACAATTTTCATTTCTTAACACGTCATAAAATTATAACTAAAAGAAGTTGATTAAAAATAATCTTGAAAACTTGTAAAGGAATCTTCTTGGAAATAAGGTTTTAAAATTCATTTCATTCC
The DNA here is from genome assembly GCA_963277665.1 of Viscum album. Classification (NCBI taxonomy): domain Eukaryota; kingdom Viridiplantae; phylum Streptophyta; class Magnoliopsida; order Santalales; family Viscaceae; genus Viscum; species Viscum album. Next base: position 746,505,482 of record OY728138.1, on the reverse strand, counting down.
GTATAAGTTAAAAAAACATTCTTCCCGTACTTTTGTCGGAAAAGTCAAAAAGCACCTCGTACGAAAAACGAAAAAAGATTCCTTTCATATATTTTACAAAAAACTCACCGAAGGGTAAAATTGGTTTTAAAAAATTTTAGGTGGATGGAAATAATATTACATATTGAGGGAACATGGATTTGGATGATAAAATACACCCCAGTAAATACCAAAGTATAAACAATCTCAGATAAAAATGAGATTGTGATATTTTCCTTACCTTAGGTCCAACTTGCTTTGTAAGTGTCCGAACCTCCTGTATAATGATTTAAATAATGTTATTGACTTATTCCAGAATCATATTCATTGTTATGATATCATATATGGTTCACTTATTACTTTATATTACCCATTCTTTTGTAAATTCCATGTTAAAGAGCATTTTGGGTAAAATTGTTTCATTTGTCGTCCGTGTTTTGACTTGTAATTATTCATATGATTACTTAGATCATGATTCATTAATTCCAGAATATAAAATATGATTTATATATATATATTAAGAATATACATATATATAATAAATCAGTAAATAGAAAGAAATACACCGTTCGTGGAGACGGTAGACCGTACGTACGCATGAACGCTGTTTTCGTTTCCTTATTGAGTTGAACGGAATTAAGTATATGACATACATATATATACACATAAATATAGTATCATTATTATGTCATATATTTCATGATTACTTATTATATATACTTTATAATCTTTAATGAATGGTTAAAGTGGAGAATGAATCTCATCGCATCGTGGAGACGGTAGTCCGTACGTATGCACGAGCGATGATATCGTTCTCATGATCGTGGGACTGTATTGGAGTGTATGTATAATATTTCAGAATAAATATCACTTTAAAATAATAATATATAGTTATTATTTACACCATTATACCCATCCAAGTAAGGTGGTGGTGGAAAATAGATTTCACCACGGCGTGGAGACGGTATTCCGTACGTACACACGCGCGGTGATTTAGTTTTCCGTAGGATGGATAGATGGTGAAATAGGATTGTTTCATACTTATAATAACATGTCATTATATGAGTGATACTGATTTTATTATTTCATAATGAAACAACCTAAGAAGAAGAAGTGGAAGAAGAAATAAAGGTGAAAGAATCGGTAACAGAAATTACCTCTTCTTTGAAGCGCCTCTTTGAGACCTCCTCTTAGGGCACTAAAATTGGTCTTTGAGGAAGACCAAAACCTCTAGGATTTTTTCTAGGGAAGTGGAGAAGAGAATTTGGTAGGGGTTGGCCGAGCTGGAAGGCTCAATGTTGTGTGAGGAAGAGAGGGAGGAGGTTCCCTTTTATAAGGGAGGAGAGGGGCACCTTTGGAATAACTAAGAATATTATTTTATTATAAAGTCATGTTCAGTTTTAAATAACTCAAAATTGATTTATTTCGAGGCTAAGGTGGGGATGGGTCGAAATCCTCTCATCCAATAGAATTTAGACAAGTTTAGGTTCCTATTTTAACCTTATCATTTAGATTTAACATTAAGTTAAAGAATTTTACTTTTACCGTGTCTTCTTGTGTTCTTATACTATAAGGATAGTAAACTTACTATATCAATCCAAACGAACCCCAAGTTGTGTATTATTAATATATATAACCTTATCTAAGTAATTTGGCCGAACCTTAGATTTTTAGGAATAAAATAACAATTAATAATATAATATTTGTTTTTTAAAAACTATTTTATGTCAATTTTGACACTATTTAGTAATTGATTTTTGTGAAAATCTTAACAGAATGATAAGTTCGAAAAAAGTTAATTAAATCAATACTAACATGTAATATTAACCTAGAAAATTAGTGTAATTCATAAAAAGTCTAAAATTATATTTATTTGAGTATTTATAACATCAATTATGTCAATATTTCATTAATAAGATAATTACTGCATCATCGTTGTGTTATAAATAAATTAAATTATTTAATGTATAAAAATTACAAATAAAATACCATTATGTAGGATAACTTTTTAGCTTTTTAATGAATATTTATAGTCGAATTTATATTATGTATAAACCTATATTAAAAATGTTTTATTAAATAAATTTTGATTTTAACTCTTTTAACTCTTCTTTGAATTAAATAATAACAAATGTCCTAATCGAATTCATGTGGGCCTAAATGGTAATATTTTATTCCTAAGGTTGTTTTTGGTCGAATTAAACTTATCCAATAGAATTAGTACATGTGTTGGGGTAATAATAATATCATTTTTATCCTTAATTACCCTATTTACTTTTAACCGTGGTAAATAAAAGTAAAACGTTACTATTCACCAAAAAATATATTCATCTCATTGAACCACAGTTTACTTACTGACATCAACCGTGTATCTCGGATTTTTGAAATTACACTCACAGAAGCGGTAAAATTAAGTTTTATGAAAAATTCAGTTTTTTAACTACCACTTAGTGGTTTCACTATTCATCAAAAATTGAAAGTTTTCAGAAAAATACCAAAAATTAGGCCTAAGCTATATTTGATATTATGAACTCCAAAATGATTTCTATTTTACCAAATTCAAAACATATCAATTTCATTAATTAATTTAAAAATTAATTCCCGTCATCAAAACAAAAGGCGTGTTTTTAAGAGATAATAACTATCAAAAGATTGACACTTGTTTATAACTGGTTTAAATGTGAAATTACATCCAATGACCAACATTGTATTAAATTGTAAAAATATATTCTAAATAAACTTTAAAACCACTCAAATTAATAATTTATCACTATTAATTATTTCGATTGAAAAAGTTGTTTTTAATTAAAATTTAGTAATTTTCACTATTCATCAAAATATGAAAGTTATCCGAAAATCACCAAAATTTCACCCTAAGCTAATTTCGATATTCCGAATCCTTAAATGAAGTCCATTTTGAAAAATAAAATTTACAAAATTTCAAAAAGTGGTTATGACTATTCAAAACAGCTAGTTTTAATAATATCTTAATAGCATGTCGTTGTTTAGCGAAACATGGTGTTGCGTACAACACACGCTATCGTGGAAGGTCACGATTGCGTGTAATTCAAGCCAGGTCAGAGATGTGTGTTTTGAAATCTCCTTTTGGTGTAGCGTATAACACAAGACATTAATGAAATTAAAAAGAATATTTTTCATAAAATTTCGGGGTGTTACATTCTACCACCCTTAAAATGAATTTCGCCCTCGAAATTCGTCGTGGTTATAAATGGTTTACTACTCGAAAGTTTGTTTAATAGAAACCCACATCATAAAAATGAATACCAAAATATGGCTTTAAAAACTAAATAATGAAATGTAACGGTTACCCAAATTAACTCATCACTGGGTTTCCACGTAAGTGAACATAGGTGAAAATATGGATATGGAAGAAAAATATAACCATCAAGTTCTGATGGAGAGTGGTAGAGAACATGGCTATGAAAAATCCAAGAATCGCAAAGACAAATTTTTTTATGATCTAGGGTAGAATCTGATTAATCAGATATAAGATCACTAGGACAACATTTTTGGTTTTCAAAATCATTTCCCTAAAGTTGAAGAATTTGAATTAGAATAAATACTTAATTTATTTTGGTACAATCTCATTGTTGTTCGTACTTTGAACAATTTACACTTCATATCATAAATAAATGAAGTTGAATTTGTTATTCATGAAGTGTTAATTGATCATGTGATAGAATGATGGGTCATTCCATCTGTTGCAAACAAAAGGTTAGCAAAAGTTATCAAATATACATACGTCCATCTATGGTGAGGTTAATCATATACAATTCCAAGAATGAACCTATACTTCATATATCATACCGCATAATAAAATAAAACTAGTTTCTACTAAACAGGGACTTCCTGTAGGCTAGTGGTAGGCGATAAAGGCCAGTCGCATTTCGGTTGTGGGTTCGATTCCCACAGCCTTGTCCGACGCGATGGGCTGTCGCCCGTCCTACAGGTTGTCCTTTTTCTAAAACTATATTAATATAACATCCCATCAATAATATCGAAAAAATTCTATACTTAAACAATACTAACTTATGTCCAACATAATCCATTCCAATCATTAGGCTTATCCATAATACTTCAGTCCACTCTCATAATATAGTGAAAACGATTACTAGAGATTTAATACCATCGTTGATCCCCATATATCATAAAATATGTCTTGTTGGTCACATTCCAAACATTCAGAGGCCTTAATCATGTACTTTCTTGAATACCCATTGAAGCTTATTGAAAACATGAATGCAGTTAAAAATTAATACTTTCCACATACCAAAATCCTCAAAATTCTATATACTCAAACCATGATATCACTTAGTCCTTATATCAATCATGAGCTCATGAATACTGTTAAACATTTCGTTTTCTCGTTTTCCCTTCATTATGCGCATATCATCTTATTTCCAAAAATATCTCAATCACTTTGAATACCACATTACACCAATACATAAATATTCCAATACATTATGATACAACATTATTTTGGAATCCCATTACATAAACACTTAATCATTCCACCACATCGTTGTCATATTCAACATCGCCAATAGTGATCGCATGTGACTTCCCTTTGTCCTTTTCCTTAAGCGGTTGTTCATGTCGATCATCACTAACCCTTGGATTAGGGCATTTATTAGCATAATGCCCCATTTCCTTGCACTTTAAGCATTGAAGTGTTGGTGGTGCGTTCTCTGCAGTTTTTGCTTTATTCACATCATTAGAAACCCTTTTTCCATTACTTCGACACTCAGCTGCTCGATGACCTTCTTTTCCACACTTAAAACATTTTCTAGTCCCTTTAAGACAATCTCCACCATGCTTCTTTCCACACTTTATGCATAAGGAAACATTCATATTCTTTTCACCATTATTCTGAGATTTATCCTTGAACTCCATCTTTCGTTTCTTGTCAAAACCATGAGATCGATATGTAACACCAACATCCATTTCTAACTTGATAGAAAAACGCACAATTTCTTCATAGCTACTGAAGTCTCTTATAGCTAATGCCCTTCGAAGACTTGGTTTTAAGCCACTGGAAAATCGATCAACTTTACTTTCAGGTTGGATGATAATGCCAGATTCATACCTTGCAAGTCTTGTAAAATTCGCTTCGTATATACCAACAGATTCATCATGATTCTGCTTCAGCTCAAGAAACTATTTTTCCATCTTTGTACGAAGAATACGAGGGAAGTACTTACTGAAAAACAAGTTCTTGAACTCGTCCCATTCCATGGACTCAATTTCATCTTTTGGCCTCGTATTCTTGATAAGATTCCACCATTGATCAGCTTCACCTTCCAAACAATATACTGCTAAGATGACTTTATCATGCTCACAACATTGAAGAAATGAAAATATCTTTTCAGTGGTACTGATCCATTGTTCAGCCACAAGTGGATCGGAAGACCCACTGAAAGAAGGTGGATGTTGCCTCATGAAGGACTCAATAGAATATTGTTCCCTTCTCTGCTCATTTGGAAGTCCAGAATGATTCATAGCTTGTGTAAGTATAACAATAAGATTTTGCACTCCATCTCCCATAACATTTTTTTGTTCAGGAGGGAAATCATTGCATTGTCCATTGCATTGATCAACACGGTTCCTTCGGGTTCCAGCCATCGTCTAAAACCCAAAAAGAATAGTGTGAGAGGCAAAAATCATGCTAGGGAAAAAACATAATAAAGGGGGAGTACCTTCAATATCTAACATCTTAGGTTTAATTCTATGATCGTTAGCATAATTCTAGTACTATAACCTATACGTATACTTAACCTTAGGGACATCTCTAGACTTAGACATACCATAGAAATATCTCTAGGGATCTCACTAACGTTTTCGCATCCTAGTTTCCAAAGGATGACTAAACCTTTCCTCTGATACCAACTGTAGAGACCCGAAGCTTAACGTACATTGACATTACATTACATTTGCGGAATACTTAGTACATAACAAAAACACACACACAAGGATCGTAATAGTTTAGTGTCTTTGGAAACTCGGAATATAATCTTCTAATCCTGGTAAAAGATCTTCAACATCTCCCATAAAGATCTTCTTTTTTTTATACCTAAAACCTTTCCTTATATCCTGGGGAAAAGAAAACATGAAAGCGTGAGCTCAAATTCTCAGTAAGGGTAAACAAAATAAATATCAATCACATCATATACATAAGCACATAAATTTTGGAAATCTTAACCTGTAAAAGAGATCATAATTTCATAACCTAGAATAACTCATGGCAGTGAAATGTAATCACAATAATCATAACATAAAACATTAAACTTTGTGGCATACACACATAATCATAGAGAATCATTTCTTATTAGTCAAGACTCATTGCCAAAACTATCTTAGTTGACAAAGTCCCTTTCTGAACCGAGTTACCCTCATTTCAGTCCTGTTTCACTGAACCGGTATAACCTACCGTTCCAGCCATGTCTATCTCATGAGATATAAAATCTTTATCCAATGCATTTGAGGGAGATAGAGGTCCCACCAATCTCATAATGATACCATTCTTATGTGTGCCACAAAATCATAAATCATACATCATTCCATAACACATGTAATACAAATGGGAATCTTAAACATAATGACATCATAAAACAATTAATATAAGATAAAGGAATTCATAAAAATATTTCCATCACAACATAATAAAATCCATGTAATAATAGGGATATAAACAGAACCCTTTATTATATTAGATGGAAAATAATTTTGATAAAACACTTGAACTCCATTCATGAGGAAAATATCTTTTCTACTTCAAAAACACTTTTCATTTCTTAACATGTCATAAAATTATAACTAAAAGAAGTTGATTAAAAATATTTTTGAAAACATGTAAAGGAAGCTTCTTGGAAATAAGGTTTTAAAAATCCATTCATATCGTATAAGTTAAAAAAAACATTCTTCCCGTACTTTTGTCGGAAAAGTCAAAAAGTACCTCGTACGAAAAACGAAAAAAGATTCCTTTCATATCTTTTACTAAAAACTCACCGAAGGGTAAAAAAGGTTTTAAACAATTTTAGGTGGATGGAAATAATATTACATATTGATGGAACATGGATGTGGATGATAAAATACATCTCAGTAAATACCAAAGTATAAACAATCTCGGATAAAAATGAGATTGTGATATTTTCCTTACCTTAGGTCTGACTTGCTTTGTAAGTGTCCGAACCTCCTGTATAATGATTTAAATAATGTTATTGAATTATTCCAGAATCATATTCATTGTTATGATATCATAAATGGTTCACTTATGACTTTATATTACCTGTTCTTTTGTAAATTCCATGTTAAAGAGCGTTTTGGGTAAAATTGTTTCATTTGTCGTCCGTGTTTTGACTTGTAATTATTCATATGATTACTTAGATCATGATTACTTAATTCCAGAATATAGAACATGATTTATATATATATATATATTCAGAATATTCATATATATAATAAATCAGTAAATGGAAAGAAATACACCGTTCATGGAGACGGTAGGCCGTACGTACGCATGAATGGTGTTTTCGTTTCTTTATTGAGTTGAATGGAATTAAGTAGATGACATACATATATATACACATAAATCCAGTATCATTATTATGTCATATATTTCATGATTACTTATTATATATACTTTATAATCATTCAAGAATGGTTAAAGTGTAGAATGAATCTCATCGCGTCGTGGAGACGGTAGTCCGTACGTACGCACGAGCGATGATATCATTCTCATGATCGTGGGACTGTATTGGAGTGTATTTATACTATTTTAGAATAAATATCACTTTAAAATAATAATATATAGTTATTATTTACACCATTATACCCATCCAAGTAAGGTGGTGGTGGAAAATAGATTTCACCACGGCGTGGAGACGGTATTTCGTACGTACGCACGCACAGTGATTTTGTTTTCCGTAGGATGGATAGATGGTGAAATAAGATTGTTTCATACTTATAATAACATATAATTATATGAGTGATACCGATGTTATTACTTCATAATGAAACAACCTAAGAAGAAGAAGTGGAAGAAGAAATAAAGGTGAAAGAATCGGTAACGGAAATTGCCTCTTCTTTGAAGCGCCTCTTTGAGACCTCCTCTTAGGGCACTAAAATTGGTCTTTGAGGAAGACCAGAACCTCTAGGATTTTTCTAGGGAAGTGGAGAAGAGAATTGTTCAGGGGTTGGCCGATCTTGAAGGCTCAAAGTTGTGTGAGGAAGAGAGGGAGGAGGTGCCCTTTTATAAGGGAGGAGAGGGGCACCTATGGAATAACTAAAACTATTATTTTATCATAAAGTCATGTTCGGTTTTAAATAGCTCCAAATTAATTTATTTCGAGGCTAAGGTGGGGATGGGTCGAAATCCTCCCATCCAATATAATTTAGACAAGTTTAGGTTCCTATTTTAACCTTATCATTTAGATTTAACATTAAGTTAAATAATTTTACTTTTACCGTGTCTTCTTGTGTTCTTATACTATAAGGTTAATAAACTTACTATATCAATCCAAACGAACCCCAAGTTTTTTATTGTTAATATATATAAACTTATCTAAGTCATTTGTCCGAACCTTAGATTTTTAGGAATAAAATAACAACTAATAATATAATATTTGTTTTTTAAAAACTATTTTATGTCAATTTTGACACTATTTAGTAATTGATTTTTGTGAAAATCCTAACAGAACGATAAGTTCGAACGAAGTTAATTAAATCAATACTAACATGTCATATTAACCAATAAAATTAGTGTAATTCATAAAAAGTCTCAAATTATATTTATTTGAGTATTTATAACATCAATTATGTCAATATTTCATTAATAAGATAATTACTGCATCATCGTTGTGTCATAAATAAATTAAATTATATAATGTATAAAAATTACAAATAAAATACCATTATGTAGGATATCGTTTTATCTTTCTAATGAATATTTATAGTCGAATTTATCTTATGTATAACCCTATATTAAAAATGTTTTATTAAATATACTTTGATTTTAACTCTTTTAACTCTTCTTTGAATTAAATAATAACAAATGTCTTAATCGAATTCAAGTGGGCCTAAATGGTAATATTTTATTCCTAAGGTTGTTTTTGGTTGAATTAAACTTATCCAATAGAATTAGGACATGTGTTGGGGTAATAATAATATCATTTTTATCCTTAATTACCCTATTTACTTTTAACCGTGGTAAATAAATGTAAAAAGTTACTATTCACCAAAAATTATATTTTTCTCATTGAACCACATTTTACTTAAGGACATCAACCGTGTCTCTCGGATTTTTGAAATTACACTCACAGAAGCGGTAAAATTAAGATTTATGAAAAATTCAGTTTTTTTAACTACCACTTAGTGGTTTCACTATTCATCAAAAATTGAAAGTTTTCAGAAAAATACAAAAAATTAGGCCTAAGCTATATTTGATATTATGAACTCAAAAATGATTTCTATTTTACCAAATTCAAAACATATCAATTTCATTAATTAATTTAAAAATTAATTATCGTCATCAAAACAAAAGGCGTGTTTTTAAGAGATAATAACTATCAAAAGATTGACACTTGTTTATAACTGGTTTAAATGTGAAATTACATCCAATGACCAAAATTGTATTAAATTGTAAAAATATATTCTAAATATACTTTAAAACCACTCAAATTAATAATTTATCACTATTAATTATTTCGATTGAAAAAGTTGTTTTTAATTAAAATTTAGTAATTTTCACTATTCATCAAAATATGAAAGTTATCCGAAAATCACAAAAATTTCAACCTAAGCTAATTTCGATATTCCTAATCCATAAATGAAGTCCATTTTGAAAAATAAAATTTACAAAATATCAAAAAGTGGTTATTACTATTCATAACGGCTACTTTTAATAATATCTTAATAGCATATCGTTGTTTAGCGCAACTTGGTGTTGCGTACAACACACGCTATCGTGGAAGGTCGCGATTGTGTGTAATTCAAGCCAAGTCAGAGATGTGTGTTGTGAAATCTCCTTTTGGTGTAGCGTATAACACAAGACATTAATGAAATTAAAAATAATATTTTTCATAAAATCTCGGGGTGTTACATTAAATCCTAAACATTTAAATTCTAATGAAAAATAAAAGATAGATGAAACACAAAATTTTATTCAACTATTAAATTCTATTAACATTGGCATTTAAATATAAAATTTACAAGTAAAATGATAATGGGACAAACCACCATCATCATAAAAATAAGTCATAGGGAGAAAATTCAGCTTTTTTGGAATTATGATAGCTAAATTCAAGGTTCTAAAGGATTGTTTGGTAGTTACACTCATCATGCACTCAAAAAAATTAGTTACATTGTATAATACTGGTTCAATATATTCTATTATTTCATTCGACATTGTGATCAAGATAATTTCAAAACCTCAAAATCTAGTGGTAGAGTTGTTCATTAAAACAACTAGAGTAACAACCCAAGCACCAAAGATATATATGGATTCTAAAATTAAAATTTGGGATTAAAATCTCTTCGAAAATTTTTGGGAAAATTATGATGGTGGAATCTTAGATATATATAGGATGTATTGATTATAAATGTATAATTATAAGATAAAATACATAATAAAATAGTTTGTAGTATAATTGATTGTAAAACCTCTGATCATCTTAAATTTATATATTTATAAGACTGAGTTATTCCAAGAACCACCTTCTATTTCCTTTAAAATTTAAATGATTTGTGAAGAAGAATATGAAATATAATATGTGAATATATCATATGGTGCAAATTTTCATGAATAAATTGATGTAGTTTTTAAAGAGTTATCATTGAGGCCTTATTCAGAGACATTTAAAAGTACATGCAATGCCCAATGAAAAAAATCAACATAAATGGGTATAGTGACAACCAAATACCAAATTTATTTTGTCTCACGAGACCTATAGATTCATCAAGGGTCTATGTAATTATTGTCCCCTACCACAATAGAATTAGTTTAATTCATTCATCATTTGAATAAAAAATATGATTTAATCGACATGGTTTAAAAATAAATAACTATCTTTTTTAGATGAAATAGAATACGAAATTTAAATACATTAAATATTCAAACAAACTATAAATAATCATGAAAATTTATTAGGATTGTATCATTATGAAAAATCTTTTGTAGGTTATAATTCAAATTACAGGTTTATTTTATTAAGTAATAAAACCATAAAAATCATTAAAAACATTCATGAGTAATATAACAGTGCTATATTAAGATTCATTTAAAAGGATAAAATTATTAAAAAAAAATTCAAGAAAAATTTCATTTAAAATAATAGTTGAAAAAAATGAATCATTAATGCATTGGGTGGTCATGTTGGTGGGAAATTAGCTTCATTTCATATAAGTTAAAACAAATATTCTTTTCATAATCTATAAAAAATTAAAAAGTAAATATTTTGAAAAAAAAATTGAATTTTGAATTTAAAAATTTTATTAAAAACCTAATGATATGTATAATATATTATATTAAATTATTATTGAAAATTAAATATATTCTCTAAAACATTGCAGGATAATTTATACATTGAAGAAAAATATTCTTGACCGAGTAGAACAATAAAGTCACCATTCCTTGAAAACATAATTCAATTATTATATGTAATTATAGATTGTAATACTAAATGAAAAATTATAATATCTATAAATAACTATAGGATACTGAAATATTTTTGGTTTATGAAATAAATATCAACTAATTCTCCCAATGGTAACTTTAACAAAAACAATCCTAAAAAATGATGACATTGTAAAATAAACCCTTACCACTTCTTTATCTTTATAATCATAACCTTTATGAATTAAATACATCAAATGAATCATTAAATACCCTAAATACTAAAATAATCATGATATAATAAATTAATGGGGAAGTTGATACATCACATAAAATAAGATAAGTTTAAAACATAATATATGTAAAAAAGAAGATAGTTTTAGTTGAAGAACCCATACAAAGATCCTGTTATTGAATGAAAGGTTAATCAACAGATTGATTATGTTTAAAAAAATTAAACTCATTCAAAAAAGTAAATATAAAATATAAATAAGATATTTTTCAATTCACACGTTATCATTGAATAACATAATCAATGAAGATGTGAAATAACCTAATCCATGGAAGTTGAGTTATGATATACATTTCCCAATGTATTACTCATCACGTAAATTATTTATATTCTATAATAACAAACATATATTAATTATATCATTAAATAATAACCATTTCCATATTTATTCCCAATGTAATTTAGTTATTATGAGTTTACATATATTTACCAAATCAATTATGCTCACATTAGTCATTTTACTGATATTCAATTCATGTGTCCATAATGACTTCTGTCTGTCGACTGTGGAAAAATAGTTAATTAATCTTTCATCACCAAAATTATAATCATGATATAATTATAAATTTTATACATAAATTATAACCCAGCATGAATTATGGTTATATAATATGATGTACATTAAAATCATGGATATGGTAAGTCATACGTTTTCATGAGTAACATTTATATTATTCAATGATCATGCTAGAAAGAATTTAATTATTATTTTATATATTAATTATAAAAAATATATCATATTTAAGGTATAAATTATTTAATTAAACTTATATATATCATCCAGGTGATGTGGGGATCGAAAATAAATCACATTTCATCATGGTGGTGGATGTCCACACGTACACAAGAACGTCCTTATAAATTTTCAATTGATGAAAATGTAATAAATTATATGATATATTATATTTTAAGAGTTAAATATATTTAATGAATATAATATATAATCACTAAATACATAATTATAACCTTCCATGGGAGGATGTTATGGAAAAATAATAACATAGGTTAATGTTTCGGTAGTCCTGTACAACATGAACGACAAATTCATTTCCCATTTGATAAAAGAATTCAAGAAAATAGAGAATGAAATTATCAAAATAAAATATTAATATTTGTAATATTTTCTGTCTCTTTCATAATGATTGATAAATATTTGGAGGATTTATCTGATGATATAAAACTAGATTATTTGGTTAAATGCTATACCTCTTCTTCAGAAAACCTCCACCGTTTAAACCAAACTCCAGATAAGGTTTATATTATGATTAAAATAAGACCTATTTAATGTGGGAAGTAATTTTAAATAGTTATTTTTGTTGGTAATGGATTCAAAAATGGATTTTTTTATAAAATATGAATGGGGTGTCTTTATATAATGAGGAGAGGGGTATTCTTGGAATTTTATTAAGTATTAAATTGTTATAAGTTAATTTTCAAGTTACAATGGTTTTAAATTGATATATTTATAAGGTAATAAAATTTTATATATAAATAATATCATTGAATAAAAATATTACATATATAATTTATCATTATACCCTTATCTTTTTATTAAAAATCATTAACCCTTTAGATAATTACCATGCTAACAATTGTTTTTTCATATTAAGGGTCATGATAGTTACTATATATATAATTTTTTTCAATAAATAGACCGATTATAGTATTATAAACCATTTCACAATACTTATTGGATGATAACACATTTCATATTTTTCAAAAATTTCATAAATTATTATGTACTATAAAAAAATTAATTTTAAAATTGGAACTATTCAATTAATTTAACTCAGAAAATGGAATTAAACAAAAAGAATTAAAAAATAATACTTTTACACATTCTTATAATGTTATATTTTTAAAAAAAATTGTAACATGATTATTGATTCAAATTATAAAAAATTCCATATTTTTAAAATTTATATAAAGTTTCTATTAATTTAATTAATATTCTGTTGATGTAGCATAAAAATTTAACGTTATTATTTCATAACTAAAAATTATAACTAATTTACCATGAAAAATAGTATTTTTATTTCAAATAAATATTTATACCCAAACGTATGTCATTTTAATCCCAATCACAAATTATTATATATATTAAAATCATGAAGTTGTCATTTTTGGACTTCATTTATTACTTAAATATTTTAAATGTCAAAATAAGATAAATATAAAACCATCATCCATATTATCAAAAGAAATTGCTGAAATTGATGAAATAGACTAAAAAGTAGGACAACTAAATTTTTTTGGGTCATTGTTATTCCTTATCAAATTATTTTTAGCAGTAATTACCCGATTTACACTTACTATAGTTACAATTATTAACAATGGTTGTTATTTATAAAGTCCAAAAATTAAAGGGAAATATTTACCAAATTTTTAACTAAAGATTAAAAGTATGAAATATCTTTTTCAGGATTCAATTTATATAATTGGGATAATTTAATTTAAGATTAAATGAAAATTTAGAAGAAATTGTTTTTTTAAATGACTTTGATACATAATTGTTTTTATTCCAAATTCAACCACAATATTTATTCTAATGAACATATTTGGATTTTAATAATATACGATGAATATTTTAACTTCGATACCATTTTAAAATAATATTTATTTTTTTATATTATTGAAATAATAGTAAAAATAATTAATGGTAGTATTTTTTAACTATTCACTAGAAAATCAATATTTCTAGAAAAAATATAAAATTCACAGTAATATAGTTCTCATATTTTGGTTTAAAAAATTAAATAATTTTTAATAATATAAATTTTATAATAGTTTCATAATTTTATTACAATATAGGATCAAAAATTCAATAAAAATATATTTTTTTAGGAAAATATATTTTTGAAAAATAAAATGACTTTGCTAAATAAGGAGTTATTATTTTATAAGAATTATTGAATTAAATTGTATTTAATATGAAATTGGAGTAAATATGTATTTCAAAATGTTTTTAATCAAATTTATATTGGCCAATTCCGCTGTTAGGTTATAATGATCACACTTAAACAATTATATTTTTTTGTTTGTTTTGGCTCGTTGTTGTATATCGTTTACACTGTCTAATATAATGTTATTTTAAAAT
The DNA here is from genome assembly GCA_963277665.1 of Viscum album. Taxonomy (NCBI): domain Eukaryota; kingdom Viridiplantae; phylum Streptophyta; class Magnoliopsida; order Santalales; family Viscaceae; genus Viscum; species Viscum album. The sequence goes on along the minus strand of OY728138.1, from coordinate 746,490,446 downwards.
ATAACGGTTTTATTTACCATGTTAAAATTATATATTTTTAAATAAAAAATATCTATTCATGGTTATCAAGTGAAACATTTAAGAACATTGATTTTTCTGTGATCATCATCAACCAATCCATCCCATTGAAATCATCAACAAACATAAAAAGGACATGTTCTATAAAAATAACTTTTAGTGATTGGTCTTGAAACATTCTTATGAACTAGATCTAAAAGTCTCGATTTGTTTCTATACATCGAATTACAATTCTTCCTAAGAGAATTACACTTTTCAAAATAATCAAATGTATCGTTATTATTAAAGGTGTGTTTGGGGAAGCCACATGTGCCTTAGCATATTTTAATCTCTCACTAATAGTTTCACCATTTTTAATCACTAATTTCGTAATGCATTACTTTTTCATTCTTTTATGTATATTCGAAAAACCATTTCTATATTTAGTATCACACCCCTTCTATATAAACGCCATTTCATGTCTTGAATCAGATAACCGCCTCACACTTAGCTGAGTGTAGATTAGTCCTTCCACCAAGAGTGCATCAACTTTTTTTAGATCTTCTTCACAAACCATTTCCTTCGTGGATCTAATTATTTTGAGTCCTTTATTATTAAAAACAAAACACTCTTTTTTTATCATATTTTAGGTTCATGAAAATAAAATCATTTATGTCCATTATTTGAGGTATATTTACTATCTGTATCCCATAAAATAACATTTACATTTCCCTTAATGTAATCTTAGTGATGTTTTCATTCTCATATTTTGTATTCTTTTTTACATGACCACTAAGAAACATCAATTAATCACTAAAACATCAATTTCTATCTTCGTTAACAAATATAGTTAACATAGTATAACACTGATATTTTTTTTCAATTTTAATTATGTTCATAGAGGTCCCCGACTATTAATTTATTCCTTTTTAAATATGTTGAGACACTTCATGTTGAACCCTTGAGTTACATTAAATTTTTTTATTCAAAAATATATCACCCTAAAAGTACTATCTAAAAAAGTAATATGAAAATGATGGGAAAAAAATTAAATAATTTTAGTTATGTTTCTCTATTAAAATATTGTCTGAAATAGAACACACATATTTAATGTGTTCCAATTTTCCACCACAATAAAACAAATTTTTTTGATTCATGATTCCAGCCCTTAATACTTGAATAATGATATTTTCAACTTCCCCAAAATACACTATCCTCTAGGGATTTGATTCTTGTAGTCAATAAAGAGTCATGATTGCCTCATCCTTGTGATCATTCCCAACAAAATCATTAGATTTTTATTTAAATCGGTTCACTTTTGGGATGGGAATACACTCTTCAATAGTCACTCAAGGAACATATCTTGGTTTAGATGGGACTGGTATATTAGAGTAGTCCAAAACCATGCATTGGGAAAAGAGTATTTCATAATCCTTACACATTTATCCCCAATACATTACATATTCATTGAGTTATGTAATTATTTTTACCATTTTTTATTGTATATTTCATTGAATATTTGATTTTGGGATATTATTCAACTATGATATTAAACTCCACTACTATTTATATATTGTAAAAAATTGTATTCTTCAGTTTCCCAATCATTTCATTCAATTCTGACTTCTCATGGACAAGTTTTTTCAATTAAATATATAATTCATTAAAACCAATATTTCCTTATTAGATTTATCCCTCCAGTTATAATATTATTTATGGTTTGGATCTAATTCATCATGATGTAAAAATATATCCTAAAATTTTTCATTTTAATGGCCACATTCATTTTATTCTAGTATGTCAATAATAGTTACTAGATCATATTCCTTAAGGTTCCTACAATCGTTAAACTATTTTACTTCTAGATAACCTAAACTATTATCTTCATGAGACAATACGTTTTCTATTATAAATAATTTCTACTATTAATTTGTCTAGATTTTTTCAATCATTAATGATTTATTCAAATTTTATTTATCTTCATCAACTTACATATATGTAAAGTACTTACCAATTTGACTTCCTTAATATTCTCATCAAAAGTTAGAAATTAAAAGATTGTATTCCAATTAACAAATTTTCATCTGAGGATTACTGTAATGAAGTTATATCACTTCATCTACTTAATATTCATATAGATCATTTAGATATTTTTACAGTACTTTTAATACTACCTCAAATAGGTTCTCCTACAATATAGCTTCATTGTAATCATTTATTATTTTATACCTAACATGTGTACTATGTAGGTTTTTTTATAAAATCTTCTTTTGGATCCATTTTTTAATGGAAAAAACATGGAATTAAATTATAGAGGATGTATCATGAATATATTTTCTACAAACCTGACATTATCAGTATTTTTTCAATATCTTCAAATATCAATTATAAGAAAATTTATATAATAAAAAATTTATTTACTTATTTCATTGGGGATCATCCTCAAGTATTCATATTTACTCTACAACACTTGAAATATTTCCTGATGAACATTGAAATAACCTTCACAAATATCCCTGTGTTTTTCCCATATGTCATGAAACATTTGGCATGACATTGCCTTGGTGTATATATATTCGTAAAAATATCCACCTAATTTATTAATTGACTTTTCATCTTTATCTAATTAATTTTTGTAACATTTCGCTAAATCGTATCTTTTAATATTCACTGATATACCAAAAATTATATGCAATTGGGCTTCAATCCGGATCTATTAGAAGTAAAATTGAATCTCAGTTTTCTATAACTGTAATGTTTATATAAATTTTTTATGTATCTGTGATTAAAAATAACTGCATTCCAAAAGATTCCCTGATTTGTAGAAACTATCACACAAAAAAATTATAGGACTCTTATTTCGAAGAATACCCTATGTTAGGGTTGAATCACTGTATTGCAGATTTAAAATGTAAGTCTCTTAATAATGATATTTTTCTATCATGTTATGAATCGAATGATTCTCTTAATAAGATTCTCTATACTAGTGAGTAAAAAAATATAGATATTTTACATTTTTCACCATAAATATGATAGTCTAAGGATCATGAAATGTTATTGTTTCTATGAATTTAAAATCATGAGTTAATTTTTTATATTTGGTTTACATAATAGTGAGGAGAATTTGGACCTCCCAACTCAATGGTCATCCAAATGAGAAAAGATCATTGTCTCTCATTTATAAGAGGAATTTTTTGTTCCCTCCATGAAACTATTTTTATTTATTAAATTAGAATGTGAAAATGCATCTGAAATGTGGGTCTTTTCTGCCCAATCAGACAATGTTCCAATGAAATGAAAGTAATGGAATTTACTCCATCTTTAACACTACCAATTTATGAAATTTTGTTTTGAAATTTCATACCAATTTTTTCTCTAAGATCTTCTGATGAAATATAAATATAAATAATATCTCTATTTAATTTTTCAAACCATGGTATTTAGTTGAAGAAAATTCATCCATTTTTATTTTCCCGATGGCTCAAGATCAATCATTTATTTATATAAATTCTTTGGATAATTGAATGTTTTATTACCCCTTGAATATAGGGTCTTAGAGAAAGATAATTCACATTAATGAACTTAAATCTTGAATAAGAATCATTTGAAAAATTATAGCTTTTTAATATAACTACCATGTTTTTTGTTGTTACCCACTCTAGGAGGTATGCTTCCTCTTCTCCAACATTATTATGGTGTAGTATCACTTACTTTGATACATGAAATTAAATCCATTACTTTCAACAGAATTACCTTCTTACCTATGATGTATATTATTTTAGTTGACTAGATCTATAGAATCTTGATCAATTAAAATGAACCAAAATTATATAAAGGATATTCTTAAAATATTATTCAAATATTATAAATCTTATGACATTTCACTAGTAAAAAACCATTTTACCCTTGCCTTTTTTCAAATCAGTATTTAAGAGCCGATGTAAATACTCTATTTTATATAATTTTTCACATCGGTTATTATATATCCGATGTGAAAAATCAACTTTCATCATCTTTTAACATCAGTTATTAAATAATAGACATGAAAAATCCATTTTCAAGAAAAGTTATTTAAATTTTATCTTATTTTTCACATCAATTATTATAAAATAGACGTGAAAAATCTACATTCGTCACTTTTTCATGTCAGTTATTAAATAACCAAAGTGAAAATAGACATTCATGACTTTTTCATATCAATTATTTAATAATCGATGAGAAAAAAGTTTTCAATCATGTATTTCATGAACAAAAATTTTATTTGACAAGCCATGGAGCTCAAAATAAGTTACAGATTAAATGTTATGTCCTTCAAAAGATGACTTCCCTATGACTTCATTTAGAGATGATCAACTTCTAAAGGCCATAAATTTTAATATGTAATTCCGTTTGAGCTCTGTGAGCCCTCAAATCGTAGATTTAGAAATGAACTATATGTTTATAAACATTTTTCACGTCATTATTCAATAACCAATGTGAAATGTCAACATTCGTCACTTTTCACATTGGTTATTTCATTAATTACCTAAAAAGTGATGAAATTGATTTTTCTCTTTAGTTATTTAATTACCGACGTGAAGGAAGTTTACAAACATATATTTCATTTCCCATGATTTGATTTGAGAGGTCACAGAGCTCGAACAGAGTTCCAGATTAAAAGTTATGGATTTCAGAAGTTGATAATCCCTAAATGAAGTGTTAGGGAAACCAAATTATGAATACAATAACTTTAGATATGTAACTCTGTTTGAGCTATGTGACCTAAAAAATTAAATATTAGAAAATAAAATACATGTTTTTAGATTTATTTAACATTGGTTATTAAATAACTGATGTGAAAAAACATTTTATGTTCGGTTATTAAATAACCGACGTGAAAAATTCATAAAGATTGATTTTTTACTTCAGTTTTATGATAACCGATGTGAAAAAGTGAACATTTTAATATCTTTTCATGATAATTATCATAAAACCGATGTTTAAAATAATTTTGATGTCCCACAAACACAAAATTTCAATTTTTTTACATCGCAGCATCCAAATTTCCAATTTCCACCTAAAATTTTTAATACCGTTTTATCTCTTCCCATTAAAATTATATTCGTTCATTATAAACATATCCTAATTTAACGATCATTTAATTCATCCATTATCATTCCCCCAACATGACTAGTTTGGTCTTCAACTTGAATCAACCATTTCTTCTATCTGCGAACTCTTCAAGGTATATATAATCATTTAACCATGATTTATGGTTTTTATGAAATTTTTCAAAATTGATATACCATTTGATGATCATTCCATTCAACAATCATTGTTCCACCGAATCAACTTTTTTTATTTTCCACATGAATCAACTTTTTCTTATTTATGTGATCTCGTCAAGGTATTTATAATTAATTTCACATGATTTATATTTTTAACGAGTAGTTTTCTTAATTTATATACCATTTAACAATTATTATTTTATTATAATGGTGAATATTTATTTATATCATGGTAAAACTAAAAATCCTCATAAAGATTCAAAATTTTCTTCTAAGAGGAATCTATGGGTTGGATCATTCAATCTTTCCTAAAAACATCAAACTTATGATAGTCATAACTTTTGATCCATAACATTATATGAGCTCTACGACCAGTCAAATAAAAACATAGGAAATTATCTACCAGATATTAAACCATCTTTACGTATTTTATTTAAAAACCAATGTTAAAAATTCCTTTTAACATCAGTTTCTAAATAACTGACGTAAAAATGACTTCTAATGTTAGTTTTTAAACAACCGATGTAAAAAATTGATTTATAACGCCATTTACAGAAAGTCTTTCACATAAGTTGTTTAAAAATTGATGTTAAAAACCATAAAACCGCATTTTTAATGTCGGTTATTAAATAACCTATGTATAAACACATATTTTTAACATCGATCGTAATAGCGTCGCCTAAAAACAGATGTTAAAAAGCAAAAAAAAACTGTCGTAAAAAAGGTTTTTTTACTAGTGTGTTCCCTTCGACTATGGTGCGGAATAAATATGATTTAAAATATAAAACCCATTTCAGATACCTCATCTACACCCTCTAGGATGTAATGTATATTTAAGTTACAAAATTATACACTTACATATATTATTGTACATCTTCTTATCTGTGGTGTAGGAACCACAAATTTTCTATGGAAAAAGGAATTAATTGAGACTCCCTATAGATGATCTCTATGGTGTCTTCCATAGTATTACAGTATATCTCATAAAATCGGATAACAATATAACATACCTAAATAAACATATCACTATATCAAAAACCATACATGGTCATCCGAAAATAAATATCTCTTTGTACTAACCCATTACATGACTACTTCATACTGGTTCCACCGTGTATTGTCATCTCACCTTTACATTTTCTAGAAATAATCCAATATTGTACTCGAATGTATTACTAACCTATACTAATATTGTATTTCATCACATTAAACATTGATTGGGTGGATATATTCTTAGATAACCCCAACCATTGGGTTATCCATACTTGTTCTAATCCTCCCCACTATTATAGTGTTTCAAGTAGTCCTTCAGTGTGGACCTATAAGGCTTGAAAATGAAATATAATTCATGTATCATTCCATTGAATAAATTGTAACATATCCTTGTGTAATTTGGTGTAGATCCCACAATAACTGCATCATTAGATGCAGTATTGGATCTATGACCTGATGTTTGTATCCAATATTGATTTCTTCTTCAACAACACTATGTTATATGGATTCATATGAATCCATGTTAATCCTCAAATAATTACCTCTACAACAAACCTTGATCATTTTATAAAAATAAACAATAAATATGAAATAAAAAAGTTATTGGTTCAAAAATATTTTATTTTTGAAAATAATACAGGCGTGGCTCACATAGTTTAATTATCATATAATAAAAAACATAGGAAAATTCACATTTCATTTTCTGGATAATGTTCCCTATAAATATTGTAAAATGATTAATCCTAAAAATTGATAAATAAAATTTTCATAAATATATAATTTTACATATTGGTAACATAGAGTAATAACCTCTGGCTCTTTTCATGTTAAATCATCGGATATCCAGACTTCATAAAATTTACAATTTTCAACTAAAAATTGTCTTAGACTTTTTCAATCCTCTTCAAAATCATCACAAAAACCTATAATAATTTATGGTATAATTTTAATAATTTTAACCACATTTTAAAACACATATTCTATGTTTTATTATATAAATCAATCAAAAAAGTGAATTTTAATAAAGTAAAGTACCCGCTAGAGTCTAGAATTTATCAAATCAACAATGATCCATTTATGAACAAATGATTCTTTATCCATTTTTTAAAATTAATTGAATCAGGTAAATTAAATTTTTATCCTAATATAGGTCACATAAAAATTGGGTTGACTTCTCTATAGAAGACTAATATTATCTTGGTAATTTCATGTGACATGAGAAAAAATACATGAAATCAATTAATGTTGGGATTGGCCATTGAATCTATCTATCTATGTATTGATTGTTACCCAAATACACAAATATTTTCCCATTTATATATGTTAAATTCATTCACTTGATTTAAGTTTATACTGAAGATTATCACCCAAACATCACATTTTAATTAATTTCAGTGAACGTATTTAAATTTTTTTTGATAAATATTATAAAAAATTATCTCCCAAATACAATAAGATCATTTTAAACCAAATTTATCATGATATATAAAAATTTATTATCAAGGGTTTCATTTAGGGATGCATTATATATTTTTTATTATAAATTATCAATTAATGGAAAATAAATCCTTGTTTCTACCTAAACAAGGGTAATATTCTACCTTTATGAATCATAGACTTGGTATCATACCCATTTTTTGTAAAACAAAATTGTAATGAATCTCTTATATTGTTTGAAGAATAATTTTATCCTATTTGATCAGAACGTATTACTCAATCAAAAATTCATCAAGTGATGGTTTTATTTTTAATTTTAAATCCATTATTTTCATGGATATATATAGAATTTGTAATATTCATGCTTCATTTTTCATTTTCCTCAATGATATTGTAATATTTTATGATTTAATTTATAAACATAAGATATTTCATGATGGATAGAGTTTTTTTCAGTGTCAGCCTTTAGGGAATGTAACTATCATACATAGACATGTTAATCACCCAGATGAGTCATATTGTACAACATTGATCATAGTAGCATGATGAAATTGTGACACCCTTAGTTGAAGCATTGATTTGATACTTTATAGTATTCTAAGATGATTCCTAAAAAATTATTATAGATAGATCACTAATTGGAATTGACTCCATGAGCTTCTTTCATTTCTAGTTATTAAACTAATTAAGGATCTCATTAGTCATCCAATGTTTGAGAGGTGATATTTTTGACTGTTAATATTTATAATGAAACATAGTGATATCGATTAATTTTAGTATTAAATGATCTATTAGAGAATAGGAAATTATAAATTCTATTGTGTATCTCTTCCATTAGTTAACTTTGATCCCCTTCTTATGTGTATTTGGTTAATGCAGAAATTTTGTCAGGTTTTTTTATTTGTAAATTAATTGGTGTCATTCATTTTATAAGAGTTGGAAATATAGGTATAATAGTAACACCATTGTTTAAAGTTTTTTGTGTAATTTATTTGTGATTATATAGGAATTTGTGATGTCTATTATCAATTTTTAATTTCTAAGTGATTTTATAGATTCATATTTTTCTCAATGTTATAATTTGTAAAATATTGAACACGGATGGTACTCAATAGTGCCCTGATCTCGTTCGGTGATAAGGCCTCAAGAACATCTACCCAAATGGTAGAGGCTGACAACTTCTAGTGAGGGAAAAGGTGATTCCATTATAAGTCTACTCCCTTGTTACAAGAGTGTAACAAATCAGAATAGAAAATTAAGATCAATAGAACAAGGAGATAAAAGATGAATACATCTGATATGTAAAAAATAGTTGAATATATAAAAAATCTAGAAGAAAAATTATACATAGAAGATGATCCGGATACAAGTCATATGACTAAGAGAAAAACCAAAATGGGTGCACAATAATGTATTGCAACACATTTATCCAAAAAGAAAAAAAGGTGTTATCTCTAAATATTATCATGAGACTTAGGACGGCCTCATCGTCCTCTCCACCAAGCATGGCACAAATTTTATCCCAAGTATTTTGGGCGCTTTCCCATACCACAACTTGCATCCAAATAGTTTTTTTGGGTACCCAAAAATGCTCTAAAATGGTGTGAGAAACAATCCTAGATGGTCTTCAACAAAATTTATATACTAATCCTGGCTATAAAATATAATATGTTATGCAGTGTGTTCATGAAAAAGTACGTAGTAAAAGTATGAAAAATTGGCCATTTCACATATCTACTGAAACGAAAACACTATTTTAGCCCCTCAATAAGTCATGCACAAGATGGTAAATCTTCTTTAACAAGATAGATGTAATCCATGCATAAATAAATAACATTTCTTTTATATTAAATCATATATGTCATACCACTATGACCGTTCTGTACAAAACCAAGATCTATATCCACCATGACTGATCCATTCTATGAAAAATACAACAAAAATCCACGGTTGTGTCATATATACATGTGTCAGACAAATTAGGCCCAAATACAAGGTGTTGACGACCGAGGAATAATTTATGAGTTCATGATGAATTTAAATTAAAATTCACATAGGAATTGGTTAGATTCCTAGTTTCATGTCATACCATAAACATCATATGAGATTCCGAGCATGCTGGAACCAATGGTTAAAAATCCTCTGTAATCCCTTGAAATTAATTCCCAAGGAACATTTATAACGAAGGCATCCACTATTGTGTTCTAGATCCATGTAACATGTTCAAGGGAATCAATTTCTACATTTTCCATTATTCATTTCAATCATTTTGATTATACCCACTCAAATTACCATTTAACATTAAATTAGGTTGATGAGTATACCCACTCATGACAACCAATTAAACTCAAAAAATACAAGGATTTTAAACAATAATTTTTTACAATTATCAAATTCAATTAAAACCATCAGAAAAAATGTAGAAAAATCCAAATGAGTTTATCCACTCATTTGACATAACCTAAATACTTTTTTTTCTAATTCAAAATATAATATAAATATAACATAATGTTTGATTGAAATACAATTTTAAATAAGTAATTATACTATATTTAGTTGTAGTATGTCTTTCTACATATAAGAATTCTTGAGAACTCACCCCTTGGGTGGTTAAACCATGGTAAATCAAGGTATTTTCATAAGTCACTTCCAATGGATTACCATGGTTTGGGAAATTCATATCAACACATCAATAAAAACCTAAAGAAATCCTTAATAGTAATGATTACATATAATTAAATTAATTGTTTCAATTTTGGGGGCACAATAGACCATTTGACAGGAAGGAAAATGGAAGGTAGCCTAAAAAGCACTAAATCAAATGGGAAATGTATATAATACTTGCCTTATATTAGTAGTCAGGTGCTCTTCTAGTATCCTAGATTGACTTAGATTTCGAGAAATTTGAAGAACAAATGAAAAACCTAAAATTATGGCATATGTTCCAAAATTTGAATTTCATAGCCGATAAAATGAAGAAAAAAGAATGTATAAAAGGTAATTGGGTTCTTACCATTACAAGAAATAATGAGACATTCCATCCTTGAATTAGAGATCAGATATAAAAGAACCCTCAATATGATGGATCACCACTCAAGGGAGGCTCTCAAAATGATCCCTTTATATCTATTGAAAGAAAACATAAACTACATTTATAATATAATTAATTTTAATCTAAAATTATTAAATTTTCCAAAATTACAATTGTTACATGTGTTTTGCAAGAAGTTATCCAAATAAGGCTCAATGTGTTCATGGGAACCTATAGCATAAGGGCATAATACGTGGTTTACCTACATAGTTTATGAAATATGTGAAAACCATGTGATTATCCACTATTAAAATTGCTGACTTGACAACATGGTGGTGAACCTCTCTATCATGGTTTCCACTATCCTTGTGCCTTGAATAACTCCATTGTCCCTCCTCATATGGTTTTTTCAAACCTTGTGGGCTACCACACATAGTTTGGACTAACCGTGCACTTGGAAAATTTCACAAAAAATTGGTTTTAGGATCAAAATCAGCCATGGAATCCCCTGATACCTCCATGAAATCATTGTGCATTCACATTAGGCAATGTTTAAGCTAATAAATTGAAAAATGGGATTTTTAGCTCATTTAAATGGCCATGTTCTTACAATATTCCCTCTTAAAAAAATCATCTCTGAATTTACATCCCAAGGGTGATCCAGATTCATCTATGAACAACTCCATCCACTGAGCATGTACATCAGCCTAATGGTTCCATGACTCATCTGGTAAAATAATTTGCTACCATAAAACATATATTATATGAAATAACTAGCATTAGAGAACCTTCATAATCCTATTAAAGATAAGAATATGATGTTCTTTAAAGGATTCCTCAACCAGAAGCTTAGCCTAATTGGGATGAAAAGCATGATATGGGTCTGAATGAGAGTGACAATATGGAATTCCGGAAATAGATCATGGATGGATCAGTAACTACAAGGTAACTTGAACTAGTTGGATACTGTGATGAATCTACCCAGAATCTTGAACAACACAACATATCGTGTTGAATTGTTTTATTTTTACCTAATTATTCAGTTTGTTAGACTTAGTGATATACATAGGAAGACCCAATCCCAAACCTCGAACTTTATAGGTTTTAAATGGTGATTAGTGTAGTATTTATGTCGAGACAATGTTGTATACATCCACTTCTGAATTAGTTATTCCTACTCAAAAGATTATTGCATAATACCAGTCCAATCCATGATTCCTTTCTTACCACTAACCAAAAAAGGATTATCATCATGGACTATCATAAAAATCATCATAAGGTTTCATCTGTATAATCTCTTGATATCTTTTATGGTAGGTGAATTCAACCAATGTTATAATCTTCTCCCATGATCCCCCAAAATCGAGCATGTATGCTCTGAGTATGTCCTAAAGAACCTGCATCATACGCTCCGATTTTCCATCAGTTTGATGGTGGTAGGTTGTGATTATTATAACCTGTGTACCCAATGACGTCTATAAAAACTTCTATAAAGGATATGTAATGTCGAAATCCCAAACTGAAACGATTGTTCAAGGGACTCTGTGGAGTTGTACTATCGCATATATATCCATCACCTCAAGATCATCAACAATTTAGGTATCCTAGATCAAAAATAAATTAGAAAACGTTTTGATCATATAAACAACATCCCACACAATCTCATTACCTCATCGAATCTTCGGTAAACTGGGTAAGAAATATATCACAACATCATCCCATTTCAACTCTGGAATCAGAAAATTATAAAAAATCATGGATATTTTTCGATGTATTGTATTAACTTACAAATAGTGGGAAGGCCTCTTAAGAATAAAAACAACCTCCCATTGCATACATGGACACTATACTGACAGCGTTTGTTATGTTAAATCTTGGTGACTTCAGGATGTACTGTCGATGCTAATGCCCAATACTCCCTCATTATCTCCTTCAGTATATCTAGTGGAACCCATACACATCCTTAAATATATAGGATCTCATCCTCATCTACCATCCAGTAAGGAGGTGGATCCTCACCTGCCCCACTCTCCTAGAGGACTATTCCCTTTTAAATTGACATCTTCCTCATCAGCACACTCTCCAGTAGGTTTTAGGTTACTACTAAAGACAATAGATATTAATTCCGTTGACTGTTTTTCACCTAAAAGTGAATCTATAACAACAAAACCATAATCTATTTTACTACCTATATTTGAGTCCTCATATTCAGTATATCATCCACTTAATTAATATTTGCAGGCATGTATGAATGTTTATAATTTAAAGACAAAAGGTAATACACCCACCTTAACTACCTCAAATTTAGATGAAGATATTTAAATATGTACACTAGGCATGTCCTATCCATATAAAACACAAAATTCCTTCCATGTAAATATTGTGTCCGACACTGAAAATCATGAACAACTGCAACTAACTCATGATTGTATGTTGGGTAATTCCTATCATGTTTCCTCAGCTGTCGAGTCATGTACGCCTTGAACCAATCCCAGTGCAATATAAGTTCTCCAATACCTATACGTGATTCATCGCAATACATATTATTTCTCCCACCCTTGTGAATAAGTATCTGGATTGGTGCTGAATTCAAAAACCCATTCATCTATTGAAAGGAAATCTCAATAGAATCTGAACATAAAAATATTACAACAATCATATTTATGTTCGTATGTGGCATTTATAAGTGTGAGACGTCCTCAATGAAATGCCTATAGTAACTATTTATCTCCAATAATCTCTTTAGGTTATAAATTTTCTTGGGGTGCTCCCAAGAAACTACATATCTCACCTTCTCTAGGTCCACTAATACTCATTTCTCAGAGATGATGTGACCCAAGATTTTAATATAACCCATAAATAAGTAGAACATAGTTGTCTTAGCATATAACCGAAGATATATTAGTGTATAAAAATGATATGAAGGTGTTTTTCATGGGTGCATCGATTATGAGAATACACCAAGATTTCCTACTCTAAAAACACTACAGATGAATCTAGATAAGGATAAGAAACTAAGTTCATCAGTGCCATGAAACCATTTGGCACATTTATGGGAACTAACAGAATAACCATATACTCATATAGAAAAAACCTACTATGAAATTATTTATGATATTTGTCTGTAGGTGGAACACATACCTAGTGTTATTCATTCCTCAAATAAATTTTCGAGCACACCTAGTCTCCTCGAAGAGGAACAAACAGGTCATCGATCTGGGGTATAAGATATTAATTATTAATCGTTAGCTGGTTTATTATCAATTAATCCACTCATGGCCTAAGGTTTCAATGCATCTTTTTTTTTCAAAAATGTCTAGTGAACCCCATTGAGAGGTACTTGGTCAGATTAACCCAATTGCCTCTAAATCATCTAGCTGCCTAAAAGGCACTTACAGAACAAACATATCAATCCATTAAAGAGGTAATAATACTGGAGAGTCTATTGGTACAATCTAGATTGATAATTCTACATTTTTCTATGCGGGCAAACCTAAAATGTTGTCTACGAAGATGTCCCTAAAGCACTCATCCGATGTAGGAATGTCTTCCAGACTCACTCCATGATCATCCAAAAAGAAACCAATGATATGGGTTGTCATCCCACACCACCATACAATGTTTTAGTCCAAATAATATTTCTTATACATCCCATTAATCCCTGTGAGTATAAACTGCACCCTCTAGTGATGAGAATGTAACCCTTCGGTGGTACCAGTCAGTGTAATCTCGATAAGATAATGACTAGTCCATCTTGTGTATGCTGCCAAACCCTATCATATTAAAGAGATAAAAACTCTAAATAAAGTTAAACCAAATATCCATTAGGGTATCTCCATTCATTGGCATAGATCATCCCTTATAATTCCCAATAGAGGGTCTAAAATAATAAATCTCTCAGAAAACCAAAAAACTAGACCAACTATATTCACCAAAGGTGAAAAATATAGAACTATGAGATGCACCTATATCATAAAGAGAAGACAAAATAGTAGACGATTCTATGACCCAACCTCTTAATTTAGATTGTATGACGCCCTGATCTTTGAGGTTAGGCTATCAATAATAGATCGATCACGTTCCACCACCCAGTTATATAACCTCACTGCTCTATGTAGGGCCAATCTGATGTGAGGGTGTAATAGGTGCTTTACTACCACCTCCACGAGCCCCAATATGTCATACTGATAAAATATCCCTTCTATAACTCCCTATATAACATGGATCTAAGGAATATTCTTTTGATATTGGTGTTGGAGAAGACCCATGCCACTCAATGATAGAGGGAAGGTCTTGTAGAAATGATTTGCATTGCCCATCCTACCGTAAGCTTGATACTTGACAGGGTCACCTCGCATTAATTCTTCAAGGGGCCCTGTAATCTATTCTGATGACATAACACTAAGCTACCAGTACTTACATATAGACTATAAAACATCTCACAGGAAGCCTCAAAATGGTCTTACCTTCTAAATAATGTTAAACCAATGGGTCGAGATATTGTACTATTGTTTTTTACATTCCCTTCTTCTCTTAGGTTTAATTTTTTAATCAGTTCCCAATCCACAATTTCAGTGATAGAGTTCCATATGAACAAATTGACTTGAGATCTGAATGATTTTTAGAGACATTCCTCGATGTTTCTCACTCTCGATAGATCATATGTAAGGTATGTTGATGAAAATTTATACAACTGTATAAAGTGTGTTGATTACTCAATGACATTATTTTCCCTTCACCAAATTCATAAATTCTCTATCCTTCTGCACCCATAGAGACGTGGGCTGAAATCTTCATAGAATCAAGGTCGGAAATTATCTCAACCCATATCTCATAGCCAAGAATTATTGTTCAATTCTTCCCACCAATGATTTTCTACCCTGCATAGAATAAATAGTCTCAAGATACTTGAAGATAGATATCATAGTCTCAAGACACATATCAAAATTCTACAGAGTTCCATTAAAAAACATTAGAGGATGTGGTTGTTGGAACAACCATATCAGCTCAAGAATAGACATGGCATGCGGGGGTTCCCCTGATATGTCTGGATGAAGAAGATGTATCCCTCAGAAAATTGTGCCTCTTAACATAGGTCAGGAATAATAGATCATGACCCGACTGAAAATAAAAAAGGATCCACAGGTTTCAAATGGGCCACTACCTCTAGATTATGGTCATAACCTTCCACATAGAAAATGACTAGTGGTCATCATGGTGGCATGCCTCTAGAATTCCAAACACACACCTTATAGAAGAATAATATCAATTTTCACATCTTAATAGAATGGGATAGGTCAAAAACCTCCTAAAACCATATAAAACCAATAACCTTCTCCTATAACAAAAATTGAATAAGTAACAGTTACAAAAACCACAAGAAACAACACCTATTTCCAACTAAAAATCCGAGTCTAGGTCGAGTATCTATTTATCATTTCATGTTTCCATTATATATTAAATTTTTAATTTTCATTTATTCTTAAGGTTAAACCAATGGTTCACCAAATCTAAATCCCTGAAGGACCATAACTCCTTATGAAGCTCACATTTGGTTCCAATTTACTCCATACCATTTCAATTTATATTAAGAATTGAAATAGTTATTTTCTAATTCCAATATCATAAGGTCCCATACACATTATCAACTGAATGATTTTGACACATTCTATATACACTGAACGAATTATGTCAAAATAGTAGGTATATTTATGACAATATATATCACAAAAACATGCAATACGTAATTTATCCTTAATCGTATAGAATAATGCTCGACATGTAATTTTTATCAAGTTTATATATAGTGGATTAGATGGTATACCCTCATCTAATAAAGTGGCACAAAAATATAACCCTTTTCATATTAATAATAACAATATAAATCAGAAATTTCATATAATGGTGGAATCAAATAAACTACACTAGTCAAAATCTAGAAACAACACGTCAATTAGATGAAATTATTCTTTTTTCCTTATTGCGGGTTAGCTATTCCTAGAAACAACTCATTACCAAACTATGATTCCTTCCTATAATTATCAATTATCAGAAAAAAAATAATGAATACAAAAAAATGGCTCTAAAGGAACATTGTAATGTCATGGACCTAGATGCCACTCAACAGTGTCCCGATCGTGGTGGATCAAAAGGCCTCAAGTGCATATCCAAAAAATCTAGAGGATATCAACTAGTAGTGAGGGTCTAGGTTTTTCCATGGGGGTAAAATTCCCAAATAACTAGAATGTAACATAATATAATATAAATCGAAAATAAAAAGAGGAATCAAATACAAAAATATGACAGCTGATTTGTAAACCATATATGAATATATATAAAATCCATGAAAAAAATCATACATAGATTAGGATTTTAATACATGTTATATGTCTAATATAATATCCAAAATATGAACATAGCCAATTATTACAATATATGTATCCTACATGACCAAAAGAAAAAAGACGGGTCACCTCCAAATTTCATTGTGAGCCTCAACTTGGTCTCGTGCTCCCCTACACCAAGCATGTCACAAATTTCAATACTTGTATAATGAGTTCTTTCCCAATCCACTACCTATATATGAATGGTATTATTAGGTAACAAACATTTATTGAATAGGGTGTGCAATACAGTCCCAATAAGTAATAACCCATTGTTTTTTATTAATATAGGGTTTTCACCAAAATATTCTATATTATGTGCAAGAGAATATGTAAGTAGTAAAAGTATGTAAAAATTACCTTGGAAAGTATCTGGTAAAATTTAAAAACTGACACATCCCCTCAAGGATCCCTGCAAAATATGGTTAACCTTTGATAATAAGGCATCTATAATAAATATATAAATAAATAACACATCCTTATTTTTCAATCAAACATGTCACACCACCACGACCTTGCCTTATAAACCCATGTTCCATATCAACTACAACTAAACTGTTCAACAAAACATATCAAGAAAAACCACTTATGTGTCATATATACAACTTTCGTACCATAAAGGTAATGATCCAATTTTTCTATGACCATTGTATTCTCGTCCAGACCTCTAAGAATGATAATAGAAACCCAATTATAAACTATTTGGAGTATTAGGATCATGCCATGCTCGATTAATTCAATGTGAGTCTTGGAATGCAGGATTGAATGGTTATAAAATCCCAAAT
Source organism: Viscum album (assembly GCA_963277665.1). NCBI lineage: Eukaryota > Viridiplantae > Streptophyta > Magnoliopsida > Santalales > Viscaceae > Viscum > Viscum album. Next base: position 746,472,553 of record OY728138.1, on the reverse strand, counting down.
ATTCCCTTATATTCAAGACCAATTGAACATTCTTAATAAAAAAATCCACTACTAGGAATTAGATCCAAGGAACATACCCAAGGAATCTATTAATACATTTTCCTTTTATACAATTTTTTATTTCAAATTATGTGAGAATACCCACTTATGTTACCATTTGACATTTAATTCACTTTATGTGTATACTCATCATAACAATAAATTCAACTAAATGAAATCAAGGAATTTATACAGTAATTGTTTAAAAATATCACATTCCATTCAAACCATCAATACAATTAGAGAAGAATACAAATGAGTATACCCATTCATTTATCAAATACTAAAGATGTTATTTAACCAACATAAACCTCAAATATCAATACAACATAACATAAAGGGGAACCACATATTATAAATATGTAATTAAACTTCATTTATATATAATAGGGATTATTACATGTTAGAAATCATGAGAACTCACCCCTTGGGTGGTTACACCATGGTAATTCAATGTAGTTTCATAAGGAACAACCCATGGGTGGAAATGGTGTGGGAAAAGACAATCATCTCATCACAATAGAACCTATGGTCATTCCTAAAAGGTTCAATTACATCTAATTCAATTAATCATTTCTATTTCGGGTCTGCACTAGAATGTATAATGGGTGGAATAATTTAAGGTCTCCTAATAAGTCATTAAAACTAATGGAAAACTATAGAAAATGTACTTTATCTAGGTAGTCAAGTTCTCATCTATTATCAACTCTTGAATAATCTCAAATCGATACAAATCCAATGAATGGATAAAGAACATGAAATTAGGGAATATGAGCTTAAATCCATATAGATCAGCAGATGATAAGATAAATAGGGAATTAATGAAATGGAATCGATTTATTACCATTTTAGATCCAAAAATATGTTCCAAACATGAATTTGAGATCAAATGAAGAAGAACCCTCAATTCAATGGATATATTCTCAAGGGTGTCACTAAAAATTAGGCCTTGCTATCTGTTGAATGAAATCCAAAATTATGATTCTAATAGAATTTGTTTTAATTTAAAATTCTTAAATATTACTAAATTATACAGGTATCATGGTTTATGCACATGAGTTTCTAGAAAATGTGAAATCCATGCACATGCACTTGTAGCATAGGGGTAGAGCACACAGTTTAGCTTCACAGTTTACTAATAGTGCACAAACCATGTAATTCTCCAATATCAAAATTGAAATTCTTATAGCATGGATGTGCTCCTCATCTCACATTATTTCCTCAAACGGTGTTGTGTGTAGACCCCCACAATCTATCCTAGGATGAGTTCTATTAACTGTGTGGTCTTCCCTTCATAGTTTGTTTTAACTATTCCATTTATCATTTCCCCCACAAAACAACACTTCTGAGATCCGAAAAAGCCCTAAACACCACTAAAACCTCTATGTCCTTTAAATGAATTCAAATTAAGATATATTTAAGTATTAAAACTGATATATAATGGATCCTTATCTCATATGAAAACCTGGGTTTTTATAGCAGTAACCCCGAAGCCAAACCACGCACGGTAAGGGATTTATTTTCAATGGTTTTCAAATTGTCAGTTCATGGTTATAGGAACTAGTTTACATATTAGTATAAATGGTTACAAGTTTTATACTATCCAGAATATATTATGTATATTATTTATTACACTATGTTTCCAAAAAAATGTTGTTTACCTATAATTATATATATATATATATATAATTTCACTTTCTTGGTTTGGCAGATTTCATGTCTCCACTCTTCTCATTATCATATGTCTCAGCATAATAAATCAATATAGGACTTCTATACTTCCTCTAAAATATATTTCGATCCCTTATCCTTTGATTCTTAATGTATTATTTTTTTAGTCACTTATTTTCTCTTACATATCCTTATCATTTATTTTTCTTCCTCTCCATATTCCTCTTTCTCAAACCCTAAAATCTTCAATAGTGATGATTATATCTAGGATTCATTTAATATTGATATTTTAAATGAATATGGTGGAATAATCTTTTATCCAAGGTTAATATTATGTCTCTCATTGAATGAATATTTATTACTTTCCTTTATAGTGTGTTTTTTGTGTGATCTATTTTCTTTTACATTTCAATTAGTGGTTTCGTTTTATAAATTACATTTTACGTAAATTATATATTAAAATATTTCCCATAATGATTTTATTAGATAATACACATTATTTACATTGATTTTGACATTAAAATTATGGTAATTAAATATTTCAGGTCAATTATACCACATAAACAAATATCAAGGACAATGATGTGGCTTGATAAATTTTGATGAGGTTCATTTTCAAAGAATATAAATCTAAAAGAATGTTTTAGAAAGTCATATAATTTATGAATAATTATTTTAAAAAAATAATGAATTATAAATGTTTTATTGGATTATCAAGTGTACCTTCATTGTTATTAAACACCAATGTATTTATATTTTAGGTTATTGTTCTACCAAAATGTTGACTTATGTTCAAATTGTTTATAATATTTAAAAATTAAGTTAAATTATTGTATAAAATTTTCCAAACATTTATATTAAATGTTTATTATTAATTTGTTTCAGAAATGATTTCAAAACAAATATTTTTGTTAAATGTTGAATTTCAAAAAATTATTTTATGTTTCAAAATGTTTTATGAATTTTAATAACCTATTTAAAACATTGTTGAACTGGTTTTAATGTCACAAGAATCCCCATTGTATTTTTCGGTGTTTTTACCATATAACAAACAGTTTTTAGTTTTGATTACAAGTATATTCATAGAAGTGAATATTAATTAAACATAATATCACATACTATTCATATTTTAGAATTAATTTGATGTAATAATATCTTTTTGCCTTTATCAACTAGAATAGTGAATAGAAGATTCCTACAATGGGAGAACCATGAAATGCCAAGATGACATTGTTAAAAGTAGTGTTGTACTCTAATAATATTTTTTGGTGAGGAAAATATTATGATTACATTCTGGTGTGAATATTTATAATAATATATGTCTTAATAACATGAAATTCACACATGTTAATATCCATAATATGTGATTATAATTACTTACCCACCAATAAGAATTTCACATGTTTTTCTCTTATTAGATATTTTAATCCATGATTGTATATAATTGTACATAAACATTATGATCATTATTAATTCCTTTCATGACTCATGCACATAGATCTACTAACAATAATAATGAATCCAAATTTTCATAGTATGTATGGTATACTGGGTACAACATTAATTACTTGTTATTAATGAATTTGTCAAGGAATGACTTACCCATTCTATATTAACGGTAGATGATATATATTCCCTTTTATTGTAATAAAATTTTTGGATTAGACATGGTATATCGAAAAGTTAGATTATATATTAATTAAATGTTTTATAAAACATATAGGTAGATAAAATTGGTGTGAAACCCGTTTCATGATATGTTCTGATAAAATGATTATATTACACAATGAGGGATCATATTTCATTTTCAATTTTGAACAAATAACTTCATTATCTTTGGTACCACGAACCATTACTCGAACCTAACACCCTAATATGTTGTGAATTAATTTTTAGTAAATAAATTTAAATTTTTTAATATTTTACATTACACGCAAAACTCAATTTTAGGATATCATGACTTAATATTAAAATATTGTTATATAAAATGATAGAAATCAAATAGAAAATATATTATAAGGTATTGATATAATTTACTAAATTATGGAAACATATGGTTCATGAAAATATATAAATCTAAATCATCGATGCCCAATTAATTAGAAATGATAATAAGAATCAATACAATATAATGGTAATATTTTTCTAAATAACTATTTTTTGCACACAAATATGTTTTAAGTAAATATTTTTATTTAAAAAAATTGAATTATTTCAATAAAATTTATATATTATATATTAAATAAATTTTTTATCCTTTATATTATGTGTTTTCTAGACACGAGAATATAATAAATCAACTATTTTACTTAAAAACTAATTTCATTTCTGAAAAACCATTTAGTCACATTTTACGCAATTATATTAATATTAATTTTTGAAGAATTTTAAAAATTTATTTGAAAAAATTAACTTTAATTTTGATATCATAATGTTAAAATTATCTTTATGTGAATTTTCAATAATAATATGTGAAGATTATTTTTTCTGTGGAAAATTTTATATTCTAGTTTTTATTTAAAAACTGATATTTCATTCCAAGAACATAAATGATATATTTTATTTAAATATTGATTGTAATATTAGATAAATTTAATTTAATATTATTAATAAAATTTAGGTCATCATAGTCAATTTAGTATTTAATTCTGATATAGTAACCTTTTAGTATTTTTGGGCTTTTTCTCTTTAGAAAACATGTTTTTTATTTAAATTGAGGGTATAATTTAAAAAAACCCACATATAAGAATACAATATGAAAAAATGAATTATATAATTCTAATAATAATTATTAATATTATCTTACATGTTAAAATAAATTTTTTTGAAAAATAAATATTGAAAATAGTAAAAATTAATTATCATAGTAAATTTTAAAAATAGTTTACATGTGGGTCAAACTAAAATAATGAGGTGTAAAATGATATATTAACACACCAAAAACCACTTTTTAGACATATATGAATCTTATATAATTTAATGTTATATAAATACCAATTTTTTATTTTTTTCAAGGTAAAAACGTAGGTATAATTTATTATCTTCAAAAATCACATGTCTGGGCTCTCCCCTACTTATAAAAGGCCACCCATATCTTCCCCTATTCACATATAATAAAATAATTTAATTCAACCAATGACTATGAAATTATTATCTAAATACCTCACCACATCATATATTCATTTTTTATATTAGAAATCTAAACTATGAAGGCATTAAGTTAAACCTGAAGATGTATTCTAAATAAGATGAACTGTTCTAAAATATGTATTTTAGTTTTACTAATTCATATAAATCTATCAAATATATTTAAATTATATTTATACAACAACAAAAGTATCTATCATTTACTGAAATTTTATTATGTTAAATTAATAACTTATTACAGTATCATCATCCATCAAATCAAATATGAAACCACCGATTATGAATATGGCAAACTATTGCCTCCCGAACTGACATTATTTGTTTTCCATTAACACATATCAAAACATGAAATAATGATAGGTTTAATGTAAATATATTATATTAATGATATTTTTGTATATTTGGAATTATAAAAAAATAACTTTTACCACCGAACCCATTTGAACACAATAACGTCAATTGTGTGTGTGACAAACTAACACAACACAAACTGATTCGATGTGTTTTTCTTTTCTGATTTACTTGTATAATAATATGGATATATTTAATGAATATATATTATAATTTTATCTTAAATATTATTCTATAATTTTTAAATAAAATATACCTTCTGAATTTATATTCAATGGGGGTATATCATTACATCATTTATGTGTACGGTGGACTACCTCCTAAGGAAGAGATGTGATTCCTTCTTCACTAAATTTTTGTGTCGAAGGTAAATTGGGATAATTTGAGGAATATTTAATATATATATTCAATTAAATATATTCTGTAGAGGTAATATATTATTTACCTTTTTTCATTTCTTCTGTAGAGAAAATAACAATAGTGTTTATTCATTCATATGACCTATCGTCTCTATGAACAATGTATATCATTTTCATTCTCATATATTATGAATTACTGTGATTATATGTGTAAAGGATATATATGAAATTAATATCATAATAAATATTCTATAGTTTATGTAACCAATATCAATGTTGGAGGAATAAAAAATAATAAATCAGAACATTAAAATATAACAAATCAGTTATCGGTTGAAACTTGAATTTAACAGAAAATCTTTTATACACATGTAATAAAAAGTCATAAGAAAATAATATATGGTATAATATTAATAATAAGGATTATATAATTAATTTTTAACAAAATTTTTTAAATATATTGTTTTTTTAACATATATGAAAGAACTTGATACTTATGGTAACATATATATTTTTTATTTTTTTCTTCTTTATTACATATATTATATTGTGAACCTATATTATTTTTTGAGGTTTATATATAACTCAGTTGAAATAAAATATTACGAATTTATATTTTCACAATAAATTTTATGTTTCATTTAATTTTATTCAACCACGATTCTTATGAATTGATATTTCCCAAGTGGTAAGGGATTTACAATACAATCTTATTGTTTATTGAGATTATTTATATTTATGGATTCAATGATAAAATATGATAATATATATCTCAAGAAAATCATGAGTTTTATTATCCTATAGTTATTTTAAAAAAAATAGTTTACATTTATTCATCTCTATTTATATACAAATGATTATAAAAGTATATTTTTATGAATACAGAATTTAGTTCTCCCTTATATTCAATGACCATTTTCATCCATATCTATGTTGTGTAAAAAATTAATAAATGTTTTAATATCGCATAGGGTTTTTCATAACTCATTTGAAAATATGATTTATTTATTTTACAAAAAGCCTTTAAATGGAATCTTATAGATGTTTTGAAAACATTGAATATTTGGATTTTACTGAAAATGTGAAAAGATTGTTTTTTATTGTTTACAGAACCATATGCTATCATGGACACTAAATTTTTTAATGATTAAATTATAATTTCAATGTTTATTTTCAAATAAAAGTGTTCTCAACATTTTTCAGCTCCAAAAAGGAAATGTTATTTTCCCAATAAAATGTTCATAGTGTCTTTTCAAAATCATTTTCAATCCAAGATGGAATCCTCTGATGTTAATTATTCATTAATAGTGATATGATCAAATGATACTATTCTTTTTATTTCCGAAGAATGTTTAGGTTTATGTTAATTTTTTTATAAAGAAGTTTTATTATAGTAGGTTATTATATGATTAATTTATTATGAATCCTATTTTTTAAATGGGTTCACATATGCAAAATGTTTTATGATCCAATGGAGAAAAAATTTATGGATTTTGTGACTGGTGTTACCTATATCTCCATATAATTTATTGGTTAATGATTATTGTTTTATTACCTTAAGGAGTATATTTTAGATTATCTTGGTATTAAAAATTGGGTATAAAAGATGTTATCTTATTCCCGAAGAATCTATATAGGTGGTTAGAACACTACTTACAAGTTATGAATGTATTAGTATTTTTAAAAGGTGAGGCAAATAATATTTATTAAATTTAAAAATACAACAAGTTATATGGAAAGTAATTAGGTGAAAAAAGAAAAACTACCCCCATTAAAGATAAAATATTACACACTAATATCATAATAAAATCCAATTGCATTATACTTATCATAATCCTAGTTGTATTATTCATTCAATGGAATGGAATAGTTACCTTGATAATTAATCGCACTTGAGAGAAATCCAGTTCTCATATTAGGAATCAAATGAGAATAGTCCTTGCATGTCCCTATCGTGTTCAAATTTATTGATGAAAATCCTTCAATATCAACCAACATACCATCTTAAATAGTATATCAATATGATATTTTCTTTGGTTAATCATCATTCTCTATGTGTGTCCAATTTCCTCCAATTTTATTCAGACTCCAATGATTGTTAAATTCTTCTATAATCAAGGTACCACTAATAGCTGAGTTATAAGTATCTATATTAGTATATTTCATCAGTTCTCGCAAATATCCTAGAGTACCATCTGATTTAGGTGCTTATATGGATTTAGTCACCCCACATTGGTGAGGGAGAAGCTTAAAAAACACTTTCTATGAACTCTCGAAGGACCTTTAGAGGGGTATCTTGATCCCTATATATTCATAGGGCCTATCACCATATTCTTAAATCACCGCATCCAAAAAAAAAGAAGCTATTTCTAATGGGATTAATATTTCCATACTACTAGAAAACCTAATCCAAAAATGCACTGGAGGAAATAATATCATTATTTAGCATTACTACATTATCTTTACAAATATTTGAATATACAGTAATCATGATATCTTTATTCCATTCATGAAAGAAGGTCGATAATCCTCCATTTAATTTTTATTTTTTTGTATCTTACTTCATAAATTTTGGTAATACCCTTCGAATAAAAAAATGAACAAGTTTTATTCTGATGAAAATATTTCTTAAGTTTTCCAATAGTCTGACAATCCATAAAAAAGGGAGGAAATTAATCATATTTAGTCTGAAAATTTATATCATCTTAAAATGTATAATGTACAACCTGATATACCATTGAATAAAGAAGATCAATTTCAATAAATACCCATGAATAATATCTATAAATATCCATATCTATACTTATATTAAATTTAATTGGAATTCCCACATCTGATGAAATATCGAACAAGATACAAAGATTCAATAAGATCCAATTAAGACTACAAATTTGAATCCACACATGAATACTAGTGTTCATGTTTGACAAAGTGTTGAAACAAAACCCCCCTTTCTGGATGGTAAACAAGCTAGGATTGACGGAAATGGATCCAAACCCCTAAGCTCGATGCACGATCTTCTCATTATAGGAGAGTGTACAAAAAAATCTGATTTTTATGGTAATACATATGAATTTATAAAACCCCCCCACCATAGTGATTTTTTTAGAATGGTCAAATACCTTTATTGGCTTATTGACAACCAGAATAATAGTTCATGAAATAATGAAAAATAGAAAAATCTAAAAACCATTGCTAATAGAAACATTATTGGATTGAATATGTACAATGTTGACATTAAATATTATTATTTCAGGATAGATGTATTTAAATGATGAATAATTCCCCATACTTATCTATTCAACTCCAGAGATAACTTCACTCCCAACCAGCATCTAAGGGAAAACCATGGATAGAAATGAGGGAGGAGAAACACCCCCCAGAAGTAGGATCTAAATCCAAATGTCAATGAAGATACATTTTCATTGAAGAACCCTAGACCTACAAATCACCAACATAGTATCTCCCAAACCCACCTTCTATCAATATAATTATTAACGTACATAGTTAGTAATGTTCATGTGGGTAGACATTACATCATATTTTCTAGGTTTAAGTGTTTTTTACAATTTAAAATGTCATATCGATATTCTGATCTAACATCTCAAATTCATTTATTTTTTTTATCATTTGTGTCTAATGAAAATTTAATCTTTATTCCATGACTCAAGATTATGATCATTGATATCATGAGTATTCTTGTGAAATGATATTATCATGTTCTCATAACCTAAGGAAATCATTTTTCTTACATATCAACCATGGTAACCCTTATATGGCATTAAATGTCACCCATTATAAACTTTATTTTCTATAGGTTTCAATGATAAGTATTACATGTGATATGTATATTAGGGGTTCTATTTATAAAAAACAACGTCGGAGACTATGTAGAACTCGTATGAACTAGTTGTTTATGAATCAATATTTCCAATGGTACTACACATTTATGATTCTTTGGTGTTTAATTAAGTAATATTATTGATATTCATCTTAAATTATGTGATATCAAAATATTAAATTCATAGTTAATTATAGATGGTATATATGGATAGATTTAGTTCGACATTAGAAACTAGGAAGATAAAACTTTTGTGAAACCCTTATTGATGAGCCTAAGTATAGGATAACATGAAAAAAGTTTTGGAATGGAATGATTATGTGGTTTACCTAGAAATACATCCCTGACAGGATATTATAAATATTCAAGGATTTTTATATAATTTAAATAGTTTTAATAACTCTAAAATAATACATTCCAATCAATCGTTGCGTGTTACAAGGTACACAACAATAGAACATAAATTAAAAGTGGTTTAAAACTCTTGGTAATATGATTTGGTTAATTCACATTCCCTATATGAATCATCATTAAAGACAAGAATAATGACGTTGAATAACATAGGTTATGCCTATTCTGTAATCGATTGAAAATAATGTGTAATTTTTTAGACATCCTATAATGAAATTTTCATGATAATGTGGTTTCCCATGAGGCTTATTATTTATCATAATATAATTTAAGGTTTTAATAAATAATAGGTACTATATGGAATTGGGATAACAATGAATCTGATGGTAAATTGGTTTATGAGTAACCAAAAGGGATAATGATTGGAGTGATGTATGTTATGATTATTCGCAATCCATAGTGAAATAAAAAAATTGAAAAATTGAAAACTAACAAATTTCAAACTAACCAAATATAGAAAAAGAAAGAGTTATCCATGATTTTAGATATGGGAGACCATAAAGTATTGAAGAATCAATTTCCTATATGACGAGAATGTGATATGAAGCAACAAATGGAATTCCTAGAGGGGGAATGAAGATGTTTTATATGTGGTAAATAACAGAATATAGAATGTAATTACAAAGGGGATCTCACATTCATATCGGCGGTGTTGATATTCCTCTTGATAGGGGTTTCAATGCTTATTTAGAAAAGGAAGTATTACTTCATTGCGTCATGGATACTAATTTTCAGAGCTTTAGGTATTCTTGATAGAATTCAAATATTCCTAGATTATGAAACTAAGTGGAAGGGTAAAAAATCAACTATTTTCATTGAATAAACTATTATATTAATGGAGGAAGGTGGTTACGAGCATGGGAATTTGGATTCCACACTGATTCTATAAGGACACACGATGAGCCCCTACAAGGAGGCCATCTAGAGGAACTAGTGAATGCTATTTGTGGGGGACCCGGGGGTTGGGAACCATATGGAGAAGATGAAAAATAATGTAGATAGCAGGGGTGAAATTTGAAAAATCAATACTCACACCATGGACCTCCTCATGAACAAGTGAATCCATCATTGCCATGTAAATTTTCAAACATTCAAATTTTTGAATATAATTATATGACTCCTTAGTCCTTTTATAAATTTATGTCATATCATTTAGATCATGATGGGGCTTAAAAATATATGTATATGTTTTAGAAGGTGGGATGTTTGAAGTATTTATTTCATTCTATTAAAGAATTATGATGTCGATTTATTTTAATAATTGTAATTTTGGTTATAATAATCTTAAAACATCTATATATATTATGAATTTTGAAAGAATATATGTCTTATTGTATAATAAACACATGAATGACGCATACCATCTTGTTTTTATGTGTTTATTTTTGATCAAAAGTTCTATGTATTAGACATCCATTATAATGTTTTATGTGATTGGTGTTTATCAAGAGTACTGACATTTTGTCAAAAATTTATTGAAATATAACACTTTGGGATTGTATTTGTTTTTTGAGAAAGAATGTTGTAACATGTTAGGTCATAAGATTGAAGGTAATTTTAACCTTTAGGGTATATCATATCCTTGATGTTGAGGTATGTATTGGTTGTTTCAATTTCAAAATTATATTAATTTTTATTTTTTGAAAAATGATAACTGACACGTCAGGTGACAACCTATCAAATCTGTCAAACAATGGGGATTTAAACTACTACTAATGGATGAAATGATTGTAACACCTACCATTGGCCTAGATAAAATTGTGTTTTTAGTATGATTACTAGAATAGATATATAATTGAGTCTATAATTATGTACTTGTAATTCCATAAAGTTACAAAATATAGAAAAAAAAATTTAACGGGATAAAAAAATTCTCATACATATAATAATAGAAATGGGAAAACCCCACTATGGGGTTTGTTATCAGACGCCCAAAACATTAAAATAGAATAATGAAACATGGGCTATAGTCCATCACCGAAAAAATTAAGAAAAATTCATTCATATCATATAATATTTATATTTGTATATGTTTTATAGGATATACATTAAGTATGTGGTGATGTTTCATATAGTACCATATTCTATTATATCAGATCTAGATACAATGCATACATAGAATTTCAAGAAATATATTATGAAATCAATTGACACATCGTTGAGTTTCATAACAATCTATGATACATAGTTTGATTGTAAATATTAGATAAAAAATCAAACCATAAAGTGTATGTATAGATATTATTTTATGGATTTGTATGGTGGTTTGAATCAAAACCATCAATTTTTATATGTCTCTTTTAACAATATCTTTCACTTGATGATGCTGGTGGGTCCCTATGAAGACCATTATGGAATGAAGTATAGAAATAAAAATTTTTATGATGTAGTTAGTGAACTAATGCTATTGGGACTAGAACCGAAGGAATAAATGGGAAATAAGGTAGAACCATTTAGTAGAAGATAAGGGAAACAAAAATTTGATAGAAAATATATATTGATAATAATCAATGTGATCTGGACTTTGAAGTTGGTGAGAAGTTTTTCCAATGATATTTTCATTAAAGTAATGTGATTAAAAAATAAATAAAATTTATGACCATGTTATATTAGTAAACGTAAATGATCATATCAAGACTATATATTATAATTTTGAACATCCACTGAACCTCTCTGAGGTTCATGATGTGTTCCATGTATCTCTACTGAGGGAGTTGATACCAAAACCATAAAAGTAATTCAACTCAATGGTTATACCTTTTGTGAATGGTCTTTCCTATGATGAAGAACTAGAGGAGATTTAGGAAAATATAGGTAATGTTCAATGAAATAAGCCCACTAACATGGTTAATGTTTTATGGTGATACTACCATGCTAAGGAAACTACATTGAAAATAATTGATTTAATGAGTCTATTATATACTCACTTTTTGACACTAAAGGGATGAAATTTTGGGGGTGAAATTCAGTTTAAGGGGGTATACTTTTTCACAAGGAGATTTTATGATTTTTTTAAAAAATAAATTTAATTTTTTCAATATCATGTGTTGCATACAACACTGTGTTTTAATGAGACATGACCTAAAATTAAAATATTATTATTTTAAATGAAAATTATCTCATAGGATTTCGAATGGAAGGTAGAATAATATTAAATAAATTATGAAAATATATGGTTTAAAAAAGTTTTAAAAAATAATTCAATTGTTTGGAATTTGTTATAACTGAAAACAAAAGCAATTTTAAGATAATGTAATTTTTTTGATAAACTTTTTTCTTGCACAAAAATTTGTTTTAACTCAATAAATTAAACAAATAAAAGTTTGGGTGATTTTAATATAATTTATATATTATATATTCAACCAGATGTTTATAATTATTATTAATTTTTTTTCTATGAACGATATAATAATAAATTCACTTTTATGATTACAATGTATGTTTTTCTAAAAAAATAGTTCTGTCACATTTTGCGGACTTATTTTAAAATTATTTTTTTCCACTATTAGAAATTTAATTTCAATAAAGTAAAAATAGTTATAAAATAATTATTTAAAAATTATTTTGAGTGATTTTTGGACAATTTTTAATTATTTAAATTTCTTTGTAAATTTTGAAAAATAATACTTTTTACAAAAACAATGCCTCTTTATTCAAATAATTTACAAGATATATTTTAAATTAATATTTTTTTAATAAAAAATAGTTACATTATGTATCTATTTTTCCATTTATGTAAATTTTAATCAAATTCATTTTTGATTTTCTTATTAAATATTTTTAAAATTTGAATTATTTTCTCTTCGAAATACTACATTCTCATTACATCACCACGTATAATTTTAAAATAAAACATTTTTGAGTTATATAAATGATATTTGGAAAAATGGAATCCATATTTAGAATAAAAACACTTAATATTATCTAATAAATTCAAATTATTTTTTTACTATAATTAATAGAAAAAATAATAAAAATTATTTACAATAATCAAGGTTAAGATGAGTTTAATGGGTGTAAAAAAATTGTAATTTTTAAAATGAACTGGAAACATTTAAAAAAAATATATGTTATCTATATTTATTACTTATCTACTATAATGATGATAATGAACCCTTCTATATATTTTTCACTGGGAATAATGATGGGAACACTTTATTCTTTCTAAAAATTACATTTGTGTCTTATCCCCAACTTATTAGAGGACACCCACTCTCCTCGACTGTTCACTAAAAAAACATTTGTCTAGGGAAATACCTACCAAATTATATTACATAAAATCATCCATGTTTCATATATTCCTCTTTGAGATTATAATTCCCATCTATGAATTCTCTATGTCATACCTAAAGAGGTTTTCCTAAAAAGAGTTATTGTTTTAAACTATGTGTTTTTATTTTACATATTCTTCTAACTCCAACAAATTTCCTTAAATTATATTGATATAATAACAAAAATATATTAAAATTACTAATATCTCACTATCTTAAATTGTTAACTTATATTAATCTCATATTTCATAAAATGTTAAACCAAACAGTTGATTGTCTGCACATCAGACTACCACCTCATGAACCAATGTTATTTATTTTCTATCACCATTTATTACGATTAGACATAATGATGGACTTAATATTTATAAATTACATTTATGATACTATTATATATTTTAATTATTATTATATATATAAATACATACCTCCCAACCCATTGGAAAACAATAACGTCACTTATGTGTATGGTAGACAACAACCTCATGAACCGATGTGATCTGTTATTCATTTTGTTTTATCATTGATGGTGATAATGATAAATTAAAATAATATATATGTTATTTTTAAAATAATAATTATTATATAATAATGATATCACATTTACATTCTTAATTTCTATTCCCTGGGAGATATGATGATGTCGTTTGTCTATATGGTGAACAACCGCCTCATGAAGAGATTTGATTCTTTTTTAAATAATGTTATGCATATAAGGTATTTATTATAAGTTTAAAAAATTTATTTGATATATATGAAAAAAATTATTATTTAATGTTAACAAATTCTTTAAATTACATTCAAGTAATCTGTCAGGAAAATTGGAACAATTTTCATTCTTATGTATAGCCCACCATCTCCATGAACAATGTGTGACATTTTTAATCTGTAAAATTTATGAATTAATATAATTAAATATTCCCTACAAAAATATATTTTATCTATATCATGGTTAAAATTGAGGACATTATGTAAACATGAACAATTTAAGATGACCGAAAATAAAAAATCAAAACATACTCAAGAAACAAAGATATTATTTCCTGAAGTGTGATTTAAAGAAGAAATTTTTAGTAAATCAGTAATATATTTTTTAAGTAAATCATATATGGTATGATATATATAAATATAGTTATATAAAAGAATTAAAATAAAAATATATTTATTTCACAAGATGTTCTAACATGTATGATAAATGTTGAAACATAAGGTATATACTTTTTTGTCTCAATTTGTCTTTATTTGGAAAAACATTTTATTATACTCCTATCATATTTTATGAGGTTTTTATGTAAAAAATTAAAATATTATATCAGTAATTTAATTATTTTCCTATGATTTGATGTTTATATCAGTTTTATTCTTATATGGGTCTTACGATTCAATGTCATCGATGTCCTAATGGTTTTATGATATAATCTAATCATTTATCAAAATTGATTATGTTTATGATTTATATAATGAATTATTATGAGATATCTCTGAATAAACTCATGAATATTATTTTGTACTCATTATTTCTATAGAAAACTTGTTTTAACATCATTTTCATCAATTTCTGTGCCCACATTTATAAAAGAATGTTTTTGAAGAACAATGTATGCATTTCTTTCTTTGGTTGACAACTATTTTTTCTTCCATATTAATATTTTATAAAAATAGTTTCTGAAATTTAATTAATAACATAATAGTGTTTTTTAAGTCACATTTATCATTTCTTGATATTTTATTATAAAATTAATGTAAAATTCACGTCATTTATAAAATTATCCATTTATTATTCTATTGAAAATACTAATGGAATATTTGTATTATTGTGTATGAAATGTCCTTCTATCATGACCACTCTATTTTATAAATATTCTTTTTTATGATTCAATGATTATTTTCGAAGATAATGACTTCCAAAATATTTTCAATTTTATAATTTTTTTAATGAAATGTAATTTCCCCAAAGAAATATTCTAAATGTCTTTTCAAAATAATTTCCTTCTAAGATGAAATAAATTAATGTTAATTATTATTTAATGGGGAAATGAACAATTATAACATTCATATTCATTATTTTGATGGTTAATATTTATGATGACAAAATGTCTATGAAACTTGTTTCATTTCCATGGGATATGATATGATGATACTTTTATGAAATACATTTCATATTATGGTTTCTCATATAATGAATGTTTTATAATATTTTGGATAAAAAATGTATGGATTATGAATTGGATGATACCTATATATTCATTAAATTAATTGTTCAATGATTAATTTTTTTAAGATTTGAGATTTTATATGATATTATACGAATCCTGAAAGAGGGTACCTGAGAGGTTGTCCCAAGCCGGAAGTGGGTACATGGTTAGTTGGACCAAGACTAACAATTTAAAAATGTATTGGTGGGTATCATTGAAAAATATATTCTGTTATTTTTTGTTTTCTACGATTCTATTTCTTATACAAATGATATGATTTCAATGATCAACTTATTCGATTTCCATATTTTTACTTTATTTTAAACTATCGATCACAATTCCATGACTCAAGATTATATTCTTTATTATTTAGGATAATGTTCTCAAATTTTATTCTCAGGTTCTCATACCCATTTGATCATTTTACACATACATATCTCACTTGTTTAACCACACAATGTATATATTCTCACCCTTTATTAAGGTTCTTTTCTCTTATTAATTATTATATGTTTTATATGTGCTATTTATAAGATGGGTTCTAGTTATGAGAAACTATGTGGGAGACTATGTAGAATACTTATTAAACAATTCAATTTGTTCCAAGTTTTCCAATGGAACTATACCATTATAATCCTCATAATTATGTTTGTGTAATATAATGAATATTCATATAAAAATATCTAATATATATGTATGAAAATTATGGGTAGCTATAGTTGGTATCAGATGATAGGTTTGGGTAAAATTTAGAATCATGGACATTATAACATTAATGAGAACCCTTAGGATGATACTTTGTATAAGATAACATCCTAAGGAAATGGTAAGGAAATGTTTTTGTGGTTTATAGGGAAATAAATTCCTATCCAGATTCTATAAGAGGATTTTGTTTTGGAAACAATGTACCGAGAAGTATTATATCAAAAAAATGTGTGTCGATCAACACTCGAGAATTACCTAGTACATGAAAATGGGCCATACTACACACTTGTTTTTACACTATAGTGGTATATTATTTCGATAATTTTCAATGTATTTATGAACTATCCTGAATGATGTGAAAAATGACAATGAATATCCTAGGTTAATCCTTAGTTTTCATACATTGAAAAGAAGGTTTCATTATTAATACAGACAATTTGTTTTTTAATGACTATCTAGTATCCCACTATGATTACTATTTATCACATTATGATTTTTCTGTTATAGATAATATCTATAAATAGATTCAAAATAGATAATAGTTAATGAGATACAAAATTTATTTCTAAGAATCCAGATGAGATGATGACTACAGTATAGGTTACAGTGATTATACACAATTAGTTATTAAAATATAAGAAGAGAATAAAATATATAACTATCATTTTAGATAGTGTAGACTGTAGAGGAATGAATATCTGATTACATATATTTTAAATATGTGGGAAGAAGAAATCAAGGGAATTCCAAAAAGGAATGAGATGATGTTTTATGAGTTTAAAAGATGGGCACAATGTAAGTAATTAGTAATGAAAAATGAAATGTTATATTAATTTTATGGACAGGAAAATTAATATTCCTATGATATAATCAATGGATGAATGTTTTAACTGTGGAATATCTGTGAATAATGAAAATCATTATCATTAGAGGAATGATCAATAAGAGGATCAAGATGTTTTTATGAGTAAAGGTTTCACCATTGAAAATTACAAGGAAAAAATGAGATATGAAAGGATGAATTTTTTAAAGTATAATATAATGAGTCCATGTTAATGTTTTATGAATGAAGTTGGATGATTGAAGTATTTATGTATTGATAATAAATAATTATTTTTTAGATTTATTTTTACTAATGGTATTTTGGTAATAATGATCGTGAAAAATGAAATGATTATTTTCATTTTAGAAGAATATATGTCTTCTTGTATGATATAAATGAGAGTTTTGGATACCATCATGGGTTTATGAGTTTAATTTTGATCATAAGTGAAAATTCATAGACACATACTTGCAGTTTTTCATTAATGGGTGTTTATCATGTGTAAGGATTTTTTTGGATACATTTATCTAAACACAACCCTTTCGTCTTGTACATGTTATTAGTTAAAGAATTACTTTACATCATAAGGGATAAAGTTAATGTTATTTGTAACATCTAGGGTTTACCTTATCCATGATATCAAGTAAAATAATGTTTATTGAAATATGTGAATTATAATAATATTTTTTTTAAATGATAATAGACATGTTGGGTGGAAACCTAATGCATCTGTTAAGGCCAGGGATAAAGAACCCATAATTCATCTATAAAAAAGGTATAGATCCTACAACTAGCTTTTGTTAGATATTATTTGTAGTTAGACAACATAAAGAGGGATATTTTTTATTATATATCGTTTTTCATGGAAATTCATCATGTTAAGTTGTATAGGTGATTGTTAAAAGGGATTCTATAACCATTCTCAATACTAAAAAATTGGGAAAAATTCACATGGTTGTTTATCTCCAAACTCCCCAAAGAATATATAAATCATAATTCTAAATTGGAAACATCTGATCCCCAAATAAAAGCATCACATTTTAGCTAAAATAGAGAATATATATCTATGGATAAGTTTTATAAGATATATATTACCGAATTAGTAAGGATACATAATGTAACACATTTTGTTGCATTTGATTAGGATATTAGGTATGCCTAGAAGTTCAGGAAATCTCTTTAGAAATCTCTTGATTTAGAATTTTGTTTTATCTTTTTATATCAATATCATACATATGGTTAGTATTGGACAAAAATTAAAACACTATATGATATTTTGATATCTTATTTATGGATTTAAATGGTGGATAGAAAAAACAACATCATATAGAAATATTTTCTTATGAAAATAGCATCCACTTGAGGATTCAGGTGTCTCATTATATATACTTTTATATTAAAATGTGTGTAAATCCATCATAGTATAATGAATTTCGATATGGGATGTCATTAAGTCTATAAATGATTGAATAAATGGAATAAAATGATAAAGGTGTTCAACAACATATAAGGGACACACAAATTTGATAGAAATGTTGTGATTATAATTATCACCAAGATCTGGAATTCGATGTTTTTGTGAATTATTTCCTCTGAATTTAAATATAAATAACTAAATGAGATTCATGAAGAATGGAAATAAAATTCTTAGGTATTCTAGAACCATTAAAATTGTTTTTTATATCATGACTATATCTTATCACTTTGAGCTACCACCAAACCTCTATCATGTCCACGATGTGTTCCATATTTTTCTCAAGAGGATGTGCAAACCAAAAACATCACATGTACCGAACATAGAGGGTGTACCACAAGAGATTGATATTTCTTATATGGAAGCACAATTATATATTTGTATCATCCAATTAATGTTCTATGAAAAAATACCTCTCACTTTGTCATAGTTTTTTAGTGAAACCACCATCATAATGAAACTATATGGGAACCAGATGATGTATTATGGATGAATTAAAATAATTTATTAGTAAAAATTTAATACCATTATGATATAAAAAGTAATTTTAGTTAAATTATAATGATAAACCTTTATAATTTACTAAATATATTTTTCAAATAAATTTAATTTGTTTAATATCTTCCATTTCGCACTCTTCCTTGTTATAATAAAGTGTGACCTAGTATTAATAAAATATTATTTAATATTATAGTTATCAATTTATTATTAGAATAGAGATTATGAATATGGTTAAATTAGTCCAAAAAATTATATGGTTTATAGAATTATATAAAATTATTTTTTAATGATAAATTAATACAAAATGGTAATAAATTCTATTCTAAGACAATGGAAATCACTTTCTGAAAAACTATTATTATGTCCAAAAATGTGCATTAAATCAATAAATTATAAAAAAAATTAGGGACATATTTTAATGGAAATTTTATATTATATTTTAAATAAAAATTTTATCATTCATCTTTTTTCTTTCATATAAAATAGTTAATAATAAATCCAATTTTATGGTAAAATCGGTGATTTTTTTCGAAAAAAAAGTTCTATCACATTTTGAGTAATTATTTTTATTTTTTTCCAATTTAAAAATATTTATATTAAAAAATATAATATATATTCCAAATTATAATTTTAAACTTATTTGGAGTGAATTGTTTATAAATTTTTTAAAATATATTTTTTCTCTGAATAGTGAAAAATACTTGATTTTATAGAAAATTATCCCTTTCATTCAAAAAATTTACAACATATTTTCTAATTTAATATACATTTATAGGTAAATTAATTTAATTAAAATATATATTAGCATAATTAATTTATTTTTAATTAGTTTATGATTTAATTTTTTTATTTAATCTTTTTAAACTTTTAAACATTTTATCATTGGAAAACCATTTTATCACCTCATATGTGGGTATATTTTTAAAATTATTATATCCAAGTATATGTATGGAATTAGGAAAAAGTGATTATATATTTTTAATAATAATAATTATTATCTAATAATTTAGACTTAAATTTTTACCATAATGAATAGAGAAGGAATTAAAATTAATTTCCATGGTTAAGGTTTTAACGGGTTTACCAGGGGTTAAACTAAAATTATGCGGTGTAAAATGAACTATAAACTACTATGAAACCCACTTTATGTCCATATTGTGTCCTAAAATCCTATAAGGTTCGATAATATCCCATATTTTGTGATTTTTTCATTTGAAGAACCTTCATACAGTTTATTTTATTCGAAACTTCCATGTGTGACCTCTACCCTGCTTAAAAAAGGTCACAAAATCTCATCTACACTTAAAAGAATAAAAACCATTTTATTTTACCAATACAAACTAAAATATATTCCTCATAATACTACCCACATCCTAGATGTGTTTTTGAATTCTAGAATCAATTCTATTAAGTCTTTAGGTAAAACATAATGTTCTTTTCTGAATAAGAAATAATGTTTCAAACATTACATTTTTGTTTTACTCCATATTTTAATAACATTAAATTTTATTCAATTATGATTATATATAAGTACAATTATCAACCATATAAAGATATTTTATTATGGTATTCTCATAAATTATTTATATATCCTCTTCCATCAAATGTGATTTGAAATTGTTGATCATGTGTATGGTGGTCTATCGCCTTGTGAACCTAGGTCATTCATCTTCCACCACCGTCCATTCCTAAATATAATTATGTATTTAATGTTTATTAAATTATATTTGTATTATTATTTTTCCTCATAATTATAATTCCATATTTACCTTCTTACCCCTCAACCCATTAGAAAACAATAGTCTCGCTCGTGTATATGGTGTAT
Source organism: Viscum album (assembly GCA_963277665.1). Classification (NCBI taxonomy): domain Eukaryota; kingdom Viridiplantae; phylum Streptophyta; class Magnoliopsida; order Santalales; family Viscaceae; genus Viscum; species Viscum album. The sequence continues at coordinate 746,450,940 of OY728138.1, read as the reverse complement.
TTATGCCAAACAAACCGATGTGGTTTGTTATTCATTTTTTTTACATGGATGGTAATATGGATATATTAAATGAATATATATAATATTTTTAACATAATTAGTATTCTATAATTATCATATTGCATATTATTTCTTAATTTTCATTCAATGGGGGATATGATGATGTCGTTCATGTGTACAGTGGATTACCACCTCGTGAAGAGATGTGATTCATTTTTCACTAATTTTTTTCATGGAATGTAATTATTTAATATTTCTAAAATATATGTGATTTAAAATTTAACTCAAAAGGTAATATATTTTTTAAATTTCATTCATTACATCTATTGATAAAATGTAATCAACGATAATCAATACTTATGGCCAACCATTTCCACTAATTGTCTAAATAATTTTCTATCTATAACTATAATAGATTACTCTAAATAAATATATACTGAATATATAATAAATTAATATAATTATCAAAACAATATCATGGAACCATGATAATATTAATAGGATAAAAAATATAAAATAAAAACATACATGAAAAACAAACATTTTATTTCTTGAAACAAGATTTTAACGTGGAATTGTAAATAGATGGGTAAGAAAAGGTAATTACTAAATCATATATGTTATGATATATAAAATTAATATTAATCCATGGATTTAAAAAAATATTTTTTTTATTTGAGTTTTAAAGACATATGAAGGATGTCATGACTTAAGCTGAGTGATTTTGTCTCAATTTGACTTCTTCACACCATACATTATGTTATGCACCTATCTTATTTTATGAGTTATATATAAAACAATATTTGACAGGTATTATCCTTAATATTTATATTATCATTTTATTTTATGTTTTATTTAATGTTATATCCTCATGGGTCATATGATTCCACATTATCAAATTTCTAATGTTTTTTTGACAAAATTTCATCATTTATCAGGATTGCTTATGTTCAAGTTTCTAATGAAGAAATATTAAAAACATTATCTCAATTAACACATTAATTTTCTTCTCCTATGGTTATTTCCTGATTATACATGTTTTTATTTCGTTTTAAACTCATTATTTTCACATTATTTTAAATGAATTATTCTTAAATAAAACGAACATTAATTATCTCTTCTATAGAATAAACTTTTTTATTACATATCATTGTTTTATAAAAATGTTTTATATTTTAATGTTTCTATAGTATTGTTAACATTCAATATTAATATTTTTCTAATTTTTTACATAATAATTTAAAATGAACCTTCTTTTCATTTTAAAAATAATTCCCATTTGGGTTTTTGTAAAAATTTGAATGGAATCATTTTTTTACTTTTTCATCATTTAACACCATCATGACATCTCGGTGTTTTTAATATTTTTAATTTTTAAATTTTATTTTCAAATAAAATTATATTGAAAATATTTTTTATTTTTAGAAATTTATTTTCAAATAAATCTTATTGTACTTAGTAAATGTTCAGGGTGTTTTTTCAAAATAATTTTACATCTTAGGTGATATACATTTATGGTAATTATGATTTAAATGGGATATGATCCAATGATTCCATTGTTGGTTTCTATTAGGTGATATTATATTTATGATTAAAAAATGTTTATGAAACCCATTTATTTATAGTGGGTTATTATTTGATGATTGTTTATCAAACCAATTTCATTTCATTGGTTTTGATATAACAAATATTTTAAGATAATGTGGCACAACAATATATGAATGATGTGATAGGTGGGACCAATATCTCCATCCAATTCATTAGGTTGTGATTTATGTATTGGGATAACAAAGGGTATATAAGAGGTTATCCCATACATGAAAAGAGGGTATATGGGTTGTTATCCTATGCTCAAAGTAGGTACATGAGTGGTCGGTCCGAGACTAACATTTTAGGAATGTCCTGGTGGGTAGCCTTGATGTAATGATTTATATTCTTATGTTGCTATTACAAATTTATTCCTTATGATGATGTTATTCTCTTAGGTCTCATGTTTATTAAATTTCATAGGATCCATTTTTTATAAACTACATGTCATTATTCAATGACTCAAAAATATGAAATTTGATATTAAGAGTATGGTTTTCAAATGTTATTATCATTTTCTCATACACTTATGCTCATGTTATGCATACATTTTTCCCTTGATTACACTTATTGTTAATTTGATTTCACATATTATTATGTTTCATTTCCCCAGTTCATGATGATAAGTATTACTTATGAAGGGTCTAAGAAGGGTGCTAGTCAGGATAAACTAATTAGGAGATGATGTACAACTTTTATAAACCAGTTTTTTATGTTTCAATGATTCCAAAGGAAATATAACTTTTCGATCCTATAGAATGTGTCTATGTAATGTAATAAACATTCTCAAAAAATGTTTTAATATCTATTAATGATAATCCTGGTATGATATATAGGAAATAATATTTAACATTATCAAAAATCGTATAATAACAAAAATAATGAAGCATTGATGGTCACAGATAAAGTGTTCCAACTAATCACAATCAAATTTTATTTGAATTTAATTATTGGAATTAATATTATTCTCATGACCAAGGAATACATTAGTTTAGAAATTATTATCACGTTAATTAATATTTTTTTTATTTTCAAGGTCCTTTAAAAAAAATTATGTCTATATAATTTACATATTTAATAAATTGTTAAATATTTTTTATTTTCTATACTATGAATATAAATTTTAATTTATGAAAAATATATTTAATTAAATATTAATTTGGGTTCTTGATAAATTCATATAAATATGGTCATGTAAATATTATGTCTAGGGACAAATATTATTTTCTATTCCAACAAAAACATATTTATCATTACACTAGTTACCACATGACATGAAATAATAACATTTTTTTATTTTAATATATGTCTTGAGGTTAGACATGACTTTATCATTTTATTAAGGGAATGTATGAAATTAATTAAATTTAAAACCATATCCCTTGGTTTATAAATAGACTTCTTATACATTTAATTTGATATTAATATAGATTAGTTTTGGAATGTGAATTTCTCTTTAAAATACTCATCTTTATTCTAAATTCCTATCAAGGAAAAAATAATATGTGAATTTATTCAAGAATAAAGAATCATTAAGTGATAAATATGAATTTCATAACACGATCAATCCAACATTATATTACCAAGAGATTCTTCTGTGTCACTCGTAAATAATTCAACCATGTGTTGTTCACCACAAGAGGGATTCTAAACATGGATCCATCAAATTAAAAAAATGTTTACTAAAAATGGTTTTATAAAATGAACATATATTATGAAGAAAAATCTCAAGAATGATGTAATATTTATTCTTATTTAATTATATTAATTTTCAATTTCACATTAAAGGGTCCCCAATTTCATCTAGCATATTTCATTACAATATTCAGTTGGAAAATGTTCAATAATCATGAAATTCACATCATTTATAATATATTAATAATGAGTAAAATCTGAAATTTTTTAAGTATAGATCAGACCCCATGTGTGCTTCCACAGTGCCCAAAATCATTATGTGATATCAAGGGGGTAACATTCAAATTTATAATTTTTTATGTCAATTATGATCATTTCACATTTAAAAGTTAAAATTCAATTCATGTTTTAATTTTTTCGTGGTCTATCATCAAAGTCTATTCTACATCTTCATTAATTATTGCTCATGGTATCATGATTAGATGATAATTATGTATGGTAACTAGTTAAGCAGCCCTTTTTATGTTATAAGAATTCTTGTTATACAATACATGAATAAATAATGTGTACCCCTTTTTTATGTGTCTTGTATCATTATAGATTTCAATAGGAAGCCTGCATAGATTCCATGATTTTATGTAATTAATACATACTATGTTTAATAAATGAACCATGTGTAGACTAATTAGGGTGGAATAAAACCCATCTTCTGTAAAAACAATGTATATTTACTACATGTGTTGTTGTTGTTGTTGTTCTACAATGGCATAAAACATACGATAAATCCGTATATTGTAATTAATTCACCGCAGTTGTTTAATACATGATGCATAAAAGTTGTAATCCATGAAACATGAAGCACGTACCATGTATCGTTTATACATTCTATATACATTGAAATGTTTTTTATAAGTAAACACTAAGTCCCTAGTGGTGGACAAAATATGTCAGGTGACGATAAGTACACAACATGTGGTCAGATCGCACACATTATGTTCGTTAATAGTCTATATGAAAATATTAAATTTCATTACATACACTATTAAACCTCATTAGATATAGTTCCACGAATCACATACGTGATAGTACACTCCAATCATTAGGTTTTATATTTTATTTAAAGAATAATTAATTTCACGTAATATTCAAAATAATTAACCATATATGCTTATGGTATACTAGAGACTAAACACATTAAATTATACAAGATATTTAATTTTCATCTACTTTATGGGGAATTAAATTACAAATACATGATAGGGAATAATGACACATGTCATATATACAATATACTGTATGACATTATTTTTCACAATGAAAACCATACTAAGTAGTTCAAGTAAGAAATATCCAAGGTGATTCTTAGTAAAAAATTTCTCATTATTTTTTTAGTTTTTAAATAAAATATAATAATTTATTTTACATAAAATCAAATAAAAATGAAATATTATAATTATGGGTTAAAATAAGAAAAAAAATTAATTAATTAATATGATAATTTATCATATAAATTCATCTGTGTTTTATCTTGTTAAAGGATGAGATGAAATTAATGTTAGGTCATTGTTAAAAATGATTAGTTATTACATGTGAATGACTGATCATGATATTTAAATAGAAATATATATGTATTAATTTTATTTAATTTAATTTAGTAATTAGTTTTTAAATTAATTTTTATTAGTTTATATTTTTGGGATTCCAGGTCAACTATCTCTCTTTAATTATATAGAACATGGATTTTAAAGGTTGTTTTATGCCATTACACTTAGCTAAACAAATTGGAACCCCTAACCTGTATGTGAGTTATAAAATATATTTAATTAAATAATCATTTATATGAATATAGATTTAGTTCATGAATGAGCTGAGGTATGGGTGGTTCAAGATGGAATGGAGATGAAACTAACACAGGAGATACATAGGTGGATAGGTTGGATGCTTCAACCCATACCATGGTTGGAATATAGAGTTTATCCCTAAGGTCATGGGTTGTTTTATTTTATGATAAATAAATAATCAATTACATAAATAACTTGATTATTTAATTGATTTATTTATTATATTTATATCATTGTTGTGATTTATTTTGTGGATGAAATACCATGATGATATAAATACATGTACTTATTTTCAATGATTGAATTAAAATAAATAGTTTGTGCATAATTTTTTTAACATAACATTGGTAATCCCAACATTAAAATACACTTTATATTAAAAGTATGTTTAATAATAAAATAATAAAAAATTCAGACATAATATATAAAATTGATCAACTTTAAATTTCATCAGAATAATACTTGCATTATATGATTAGGAATGAAAACATAGAACTAAGTGTCTGAACAATCCTCATTTAGATAAATTATGTTATCTAGAAGTACCTATCAATGTTTTAGGTTCACTTAACTAATTTACATCTACTTAATATAACTTATTAAGACTTGTTGTAGCATGTAGAAAAGTTTTGGGGTAATCTGTGTACGGTTTTTTATATTAGGTATTCTACTCATTGGATCATAGAGCTATATACCACCATTTCGAAAAGACATTCCAACCTAAATAAATTTGAATAATTTATAGATCCCCTACTTGTATGATAATGTTTATATGGATCTTTCCCACTAGAATGTCTGAGTAATTAGTAATTCATTGTCTAATGTTTAGGGATTTTATAAAATGTTAAAAATATTAGGTTACTTAAAAAATTAAATTTATTATTTTATATCACATTAATATAAATAAGTAAATTCACAAATAATATTATCATTTATGATTAGAGAATAATGGAATTTTCATCAAACATTTTCCCATATGATCAGTTTTTAAATAACATTTCATTAAATAGAGTATCATCCGTGAATGGTTCAAATACCAATGAGTTGTATTTCACCTCAAATATGATTATTCCATATTAGATTCATAACATAAAAATATGCAAGGAAAAAACATGATTCATTAGTATATCATTTTCAATGATAAAAAACCTGATTACTCTGATCAATGTTCATTGTTTAATGAATTAACCCAACGCTAGTGAAGTCATGATGTCACAAGAATATATGAATTCTTATTCAATCCTATGACATCATTTGTTTTCTAATTCATGGAGAGATAGTTATGAATGATTTTATATATCCATGTCACTCTTTAAATGTATACATGGTCAAGGTTTTCTTGTTGGGACTCACTTAGGCACACTCGTTGGCTACGTTGAGCTCATAATGGTTCAACTATTTAAGCTACTAGATAAAGTGCACAATAATGTAATTATTTAAAAACTCCCTTAGAGGTTATCTTTTTTTATATCTAATTTCAAGATGAAAAATAGTGATAACTATGTCCTACATATTCACACACTTATTTCCCATTTGAAAATGATATAAAGTCTGAAGAGCTTTCCATCATTATGGTAAATAAATGTAACTTAAAATTGAAGATATTTTTGCCCAAATATTCCTTGTAAATACCTTTAGAATGGAATGGTAATTGTTAAATATGGGTATGATGAATCTATCTATTTTACGTATGGAAAAAATCATATCTAAAAAAATATACACCCATCAAAATAAGATAAGAAGAGGTTTTAGATTTTTTTATGATGTTTGATATTTTTTATCTACTAACAGGGTATTAGATACAACATGTAGTGACCACATATGTTTTCAAATATATAAACCAAGTAGATTCCAAATGATTAATCTAGGTGAGTTATATCATTGAGTAGCCAACAGATCCAAACATGTAATCATGGATATTGGTTACTACCACCTCATATTGTTAAAGGGAATGTTCTTGGTTTTGAAATATTTTTATTCGTTTCAATCAATCACTTAGGTCATTATATATATATATCCTGACTTGATAAAAATGTATTTATTTACAACTTATGGAAAAAGTATTTCTTATTTTATAAATAAATAATATCTTAAGGTAATAAAAATTTCAATAATAATAATTACAGGGTATATTAAGCGATCTAAGCAAGGTAAATTGATAATGAAACAAGTTCACACGAATCATACCATGCCTAGCTATGGAATCACCAGCTTTGTCATGTAAATGAAAATTTATTTACCAAATTACACAATGATAGCTATTTTGATTCCATTGAACAAAACCAACTTGGTGTATGTCATTAATGTTTACAAGGAATAATTCTTGAATTAAAATTTAGTGGAAAATGTTAAGGGTCTAAAGAGATTCTTAAATTAGTTCATATAGATTTACGTAAAATCTTATTAGATAAATCATGTGGTGGGTAAACATACATTCTAAATATTAATGATTATATATATATATATATATGAATACCTGAGGAGGGATAAGACAAATTGTTTTGAAAAATTCAAAGAATAAACTGCGATGGATAATATTTTAATTAGGTATTCATTGTTTATTTAAATGATATTTGAATTATATCCCAAATAAATCCACCAAAAACTCCTAAGTTAAATATTATATATGGAAGGATGAAAAATTTTTATTAGACATTGTGATATTAACGATGATTCATGTGATTCTTCCATTATCCTTTTTGAGTTTGTACAATAAAAAATTGTGAAAATCAGTGCCAACTAAATTCAAAAATAGTATTCCATACCAATTATATAGTGTGAATAAATTTATATTGGAATTCATAAATGTGTGGATGGATGAATATTTTTTAGGTCATATTTATGAAATAAACTATCACTCCATGGAACGAAGTGAGCCTATATAGGAAACCCTAATGAAATAAGGGGATATTACGTAATTGAACCCAAGAAAAAAGTAATTTTAGTAATACACACCATATTCATTAAGTGGGAGAACGCCACTAAAATTGATAGTGGGATCAAGAAAGATATTTATGTAATATTAGATATATGTATAAAAGAGTTATAATAGTAATGGATTCTAAAAATCCCTATTGAATAAGATGTTTTATAGACATTAGTACGATTGAAGAGTATAACCCAGGTTAAAGGACCTGAATGATATGGAACTCATGTCACTTAGGACGGTGAAAAATTATTACTTAATAATAATGATGTTTTAATATACAAGGAATTTATAAGAGGAACATTTGTTGCTATGTGGATAAAAGCTGCAGAATCTGAAATGGATTCCATGTATCAAACCGATGTCTAGATTTTGTAATATCCTTGAATGAATGTAAATCTCATTGGATGGTGATGGGTATTAAAGATGAAACTAGAAATTGATGGACAAGAAAATTATTATAAGGAATTATTGTATGTAAATGGACTTAAGAATCATCAAGACATAGAATATAAAGAAACCACTTCATAAATAAAAATGAAAAATCCAATATAATAGTATTTTTCATATAATAATACCATGTCTATGGGAATTGGAAAAATAATTTCTAATGAAAAATCCTTACTTTTATCCTTTATAAAGATTTATATTTGGAAAAACCTAAACGGTTTGTCACCATAATTCATAATAACATGGTATTTAAATTTAAAATACCAATTTATAGATTAAAGCAAGAATCCAGTTCATGGGACATTCATTTAGACGATTCCATGAAAAAACGTGGTCACATAAAAACTCCATATTATCAATGTGTGTATAAAATATATATTGGTTGTTCATTATTTTTCTTACTAGTTTCTTTTACTAATATGAAACATATTAGAAATGAAATTCTAATATTATAGTCAAATAAAGTGATGTTGAAAACAAGATTCTCCATAAACGAAATAGGTAAAAAAATTCATGGGATAAAGATTAATTATTAAATATCAAAGAGAAATAATTGTATACTTAATATTACATATATAGATATGATACTGATGAGATTTAATATGGAATATTTTAAGAGGGAATTATTTCCAGTGTCATATGGAATTTATCATTCAAAGTAAATGTGTCTTTAGAAACCAGTGTAATGACAATAGATGTAAATTAAAATATATGCATCGCTAATTGATCCAATAATATATGAAACTCTATAAACTATGATATATATAAAATATGTTTTGATTGTGAAATAAATATATCAATATAAACATAGTGTCAGCCATTTGATCGATGTCAAAACAATTCGTATGTATCTAACATATTCTAAGGATGTGTTCATATACTATAAAGGATATAAAGAACTATTCGTTAGAGGATATGAAGATTCGAGTTTCCAAATTGATCAAGATTATTGGGAATCTTATTCATGATTCATATTCATCATAAATAAAGGTGTTATGGGATAAAAAAGTTCAAAGAATGTTTGGGTCACAGATTCATCAGAAGAGTTTTAGAATACTGTGGATTTTTTCGAATCTACAAAATTAGTATAGATATGTAACATTATACAATATCCTGATATAGTTCTTAGAATTAAATACCATATGACACATTATTTTTATAATAGTGTGGTGGTGGCACATGGAATGGATCCATGGTAATATAAGAGAATGAAGGACAACAAATCTGATGTTACATCACTTAAATAAATTTTCACATATAGGTTATGATATAGTGAGAATATTTTCAATAGAGGAAAATGTGGAATAAAATTTGTAAAGCACTCACTCAGTAGAAACATTACATTCCTAAAAGATATAGTGAACTGAAAGCCATTAGAATTCATCTCTATAATATGGGGTTCTATGGGATTTGGTGTCTAAGAACCAACTACTAATAAATTGGATTACATTTATATGGAGTAAATTTAATATTAATTAGACATATTATTATATATATTTTACTATTCATAATCAATTTAATATATTAATGTCATATAATATATATTTTACTGAGAAGGTCATAAAATTTTCCAACTACGAGTAGAACATTTAAATTCCAAGATTATATTATTAATCATAGCTTCATGGTCATATAACATTATATGATGTGAAATATAGTATGTTAAATGATAGGTTTGAATACTCAAAAAATGATGATACATTATCTCAATATTTTAACACTTGGTAATCTATAAGGAGGGAGATTATAGATACTAGCATTCTAGTTAAAATTACATATTTTTATTTACGGTTATATATACTTCTCTTTGAGTTTGTGTAATGGTCCTTATTCTTTATGATTACTATAAATTCATTACCTCCCTCAAAAAATTGGATTTTCTGACCATAATTATGAGTCCAAATTTTCACTAGAAGTAGGGTATGTTGGTTGTGTCTTGAATGAATAGTTATAAATATATCAGTTGGGGAATAGTATTTCCCTTCCCTATTAATCACAAATGATATCCTAGAAGATTTATTGAAATATAACCATCAAATTAAATTCCATGTCTATAATTTATTGATGAGTTTATTTTAGATGGTTAAAGAGTGATGTATAAAGGGTATAGTTTAATGAAATAGGTGTGAAAACTTCTTGTTGTGATGTTGAAACAAAGGGGTTATATTACACAGTGAACACTCATATGTGGTTGTCTATGTTATGAAATTAATATATTTATCCTTGGTTCCCTGACCTATTTCTATACAATAATGTTGGACATTTGGAAATACATCCTAAGGATAATGAGAGAAATCCTATTTGGTCACACACTATTTTATTTTATTGGTATTAGTTATATTCAATTAAAATTTTATTATTAGAATAAATATTATTCTTGTGATTGAGAAAAATATTAATTCTAGTTTTATAATAATATCACTTAACTAAATATTTACTCATAATGTAATTTTTAATTTATGTGGATTTGTAATAATTAATTATTTATTGAATATTTAATAAATACATATTTTCTTGACTCTTAATAGAAAATTTATTTTCTGAAAAACATTGCATGAATTTATTTAGGTATTAAATAAATAATTAATAGGATGAGTGGACCGTGATTTTTTTCAGTAGTAAATATTAATTTTCATGGTGGTAAACGAATATTTATCATTGATATAATTAGTGAAAATCATGTAATAAAAATATTATTTTTATATTAATTCATATAATTAACATTGTCTATAACATGACAACTAATATACTCTATTAAAGGTTAATTGAAAATTTATTTTCACAAAATAATTCTCTCTCAAATCATTCATTTCTTTAGAAAATGATATTAATATCTATAAGAATTGTTTGATTTTTTTCAGACCAAATAAATAGTAAATGATCAATATGAACAACACAAGATTATCAATAGGCCATTATAGCAATTGGTGATTAATTTCAATCTTTTAGAGGAAATAAAAGAATGTAATGATCAATACTAAAGGGATTATGTACATGATTCATCGATGTGATATTATATATTATCAAATTTGTGCTGGATTATCAATATACACTATATAGAAATATCTCGAGAATATTTAAAATTTTCCCCAAATTTGAAAAATTTTATTATAAATTAAACGTGTAAAGTTATTCACATAGTTCATATATGTTTTTTTGATAATGTTTTATTTGGAAAATATTGAATGGTTATGACCTTAAAGTCCTGTAATCCATGAAAATAATTCTTCTAATATAACATTTACTATGTTGGGATCTGCCATAATACATGCTTCCACAACACCTTGATCTGTCTGTATAATAAATTATATGGTTTTTATTATTTTATGAAAGGAAATTTATTTATTATTTTATTATTAGGTAAATTAAAGGGCACATTTTTTAATTAGTTTTTTTGTGCTGAGTGGAAAAATATACATTGACGTGTTTTAGGGGTTTTATGATAAAAACTATAATATATTTCCACAACCCTATTGAGTAGATTCAAGGGATCAAAATGTATCTTGGTTGAAGAAAAATTTATAATTTATATATTCCTTATAATAATACTCTAAATATTCTCCTATAGAAGATGATAGTATGTGGCTATGGGGATAGCCTCTTGGTGTGGTGGAGAAGTGTAATTCAACGATTATTTTTAAATAAATACATAGACAGGATGATAGATGACTCAACATGAGTACGCCTAGGATTATCTCAATATAGATTAAGGTGTTTCTTATGGTTTGTATAATTTTAACTAATTTCTTTATTATTGTGATTTAATTGTTGTTTTAGTATTAATATAGTTTTTATTTGATTATTTTCATTTGATTAAAAATATAATGATTGTTTTTCCTTGATGTACCATCCTTTATGTATTTCTACATATCATTATTCTAAAATGAATTGTATTATATCATAAGTCTATCTTCATTAGTAGTGATCTAAGTAAGTCTTTTTTATATTTGTTTTGTTACAATTATTTCTATTTCTTATTACCTTACCAATTATGGTTTAGTTTACTATTAGACTAGTTTATAGAGAGATATCATTTTAAATAATTAACATAGATAAAAAAAGTGTATAACATGTTTTTTATTTTTATAAATCCAACTATTTTATTTTCATATCATTTTATGGGGTTATTTCCAATAAAATGTTACTAACTGAAATGGTTATCAAAAAGTGGTATCATTTATTCAAAAGATATGAGTTCACTATTCGATTATCACACTCACTGAATGATGAAAAATATGCATTTTATCTATTTTTTAAGAAAATATTTAAAAAATGTATTAAAATGATTTTTATAAACTATTCAGTGAAATCATATAGAGTACATTTATATCTCATAGTATATAAAAACAGAAATGTGTATATGGATCTCATATATTATACATATTCAAGGGATGTGAACTCATGTTAATGGAATGTTCCACTATACTAGTTGGTGTTTTCTTTTAAATTTGAAGGTTACCTCAGTTCACATTAATATGATCACGTCGTGATTTTATTATTATAGTACGTATCTAGTTTTATAAATATCATCCACTACGGTCATCCCCATTAATCATGGACTTATTTTTATAATTAATCATTTTATAAAATTTTATATTTTATATTTGAAATTGATTTTGGATTATTATGTCGGGGATTCCTCGTTAGTTTAATGCCATTATTTGTGGCCATTTTATTATAATCTTTGGATTCCAATGTATGGATCCTCCATTCTAGATTCTGGAGAATAATATGTTTATTTGATTTCATTGTTTTTTGGTGAAATCAATCCCACCATGTAATGTTCAATACTATTGAAACATTTTTCAATCCTATGGTGATCAGGAGCATGCCTCGAGTCTTGTGATGGGCTCACCTATGTGACGTGAAAGTTATACCTTTTTGCAATTGATGACACTATATATAATACAAATTCATAATAAAATATTATTTTATGAGAATCATTATAGTGAAAAATTAATGACATTCAAATATGTTTATATTACTTGGATAGAATACAAATTATCTTAAAGTCTTTCCTTGCTATAAGGGTGATATTAAATATTTTATGATTATCAATAGAAGAGAGACTAGTTTATTTAACTTTCATTGAATATTTATTTTGGCCAATCATCAGGTTCAATGTAATAAAACAGTTTTACAAATGAAAATAATATGAGAGATAAAACACCATTAATGAAATTAATTATTCAAAAGAACACTATCTTGTCATTATTCTATGCTAAAACTTTGGGTCCAACTATATGTAAATAATAAAATATTTTTTATTGATTATAACCGGAAATGTTGAAATATTATTTTTTAAAATTTACATATTTTTCAGATTTTTTATTCAACCAAATGGTTGATTTAAGGCATCTTAAGAATAAATAAATTTTTAACATTTTTTTATAAAATGAGAGACACAATATTAAAGGAAACTTATATAAAAATGGAATGGTCTAATTATTACTAAATTTATATTTTTCTTGAACTTAAGAAATATTAAAATGTATGATCATAAATATTAATGAATACAAAATTACCTAATATAATTTAAAAAGAAAAAAATCATTATTCTAATAAATAATTAGAAACATGAGGTTATAAAATGGGAATGCTTCAATCATAGCATGTTTTTTCAAGAATATTCATAATAATTTGTAAAAAATGTCATTATTTTGAATTCATAATAGATATAATACTACCTATCTAACACAAATGATTTTCAACTAGTCAATTTTGTGATTTTTTTATCACGATATCTTGTTTTCCATTTCGTTTTTTCTACGACATCAAAATGTGAGATATTTTTTTAGTTTCAAAAATAACTTATTGTCTACATATATAAATTTTATGCAATAATTTTTACAGAATTTATTAATTAAACGATAGATTTGATTTCAATTTTTATTTAAGAAGTAAAATATATAGGGATGGTACACTTTTGATGGGTGTACTTATTTAAGACATGTAATTATAAATTGATGAAAATTGTTCTGAACAAAATGTCTAATAGATGGTGAATAAAAACAAACTCAAACATATATAGTAGTTAATTATATAAAAATTATTTGATATTCAATATCTATGTTTCTTTTACATTTTCATTTCATAATTTTTTCATAATTATTTTGTTCTGTGTAGATTATGTGACATTCAAATAAAAAAAGTAACACTTAATAAACTAAATTACCTTAATAATGGAACATTATATTATATACTGTTTATAGTTTCAAATTTTGGTAGCAAATATTATTTACCAAGACATATAAAAAATTTAAATTCAATTTGTTTTTATCATAGAAAATATAATTATTTTCATGTATTTAAATATTTGAAAGGAATGTATAGACATATATGTGCAATGTGTATAACTCCATCTAAATAGGTATAATTTTATAATTCATTTGTGGATAATTTATTTATATTTAACAGTTTCACATATGTCTTTTAAAAAAAGGAAAATGGTGTTTGTTTAACAAAAATACACTATAAAAACATGATGTTAAAATTTATAAAAAACTAGTTACTTTAATTTATTCACATTATACAATATCAAATTACTAAAATAATTATAAATTTTATCAATTTAATAATAATTTGATTCTTTACATACATCCATGACATGATGATACTGAAGTTGTATATAACATAATTCTTAAAATAAATAAACCAATTTTGTTATTATATTAATAAAATTAATTTTTTTATAAATATTATTCATCGTTAATGATTGAAAGATTAAATTAGAAAATAAGTCAATTGATAACAATTTTAATTAAAATTTCAATGGTTTAATAGAGTTGGAAAATTGTAAAAAATATCAAAATACATCACTGAATTTGTCTTTTATTCGAACAAATACTTATATAACTAATTATACTTATCAATTATGGGTCCATTGTGGTGATAATGATGATTAATAACATTAAATGAATTAAAAATAATTAGTGATGATGAAATTATACATCATATAGATATTTTTTAGGAGGAATAATATGATGAAATATATAGTGATGAAAGCGAATAAGAAGATGAAGAATGAGGAGCCATTTTTTTGTATAATCGTGTAGTGTATATGTTAATTGTTTTACATAAATATGAATCACTTTTAAATATCTAAGTATACTATTAAGAATTTTTTACAAATACTATAATTTATAGTTTTCAAAGGTTCATCAATGAGTTTGATGTTTTATTTCATATATTGGTCAAGGACCAAATACCTCTAAATAACCGCAATACATTTTAAAATACAAGTAGTGGGTATATAGGGGTGCATCATGGGATTAGTGGGGTTTTATTCCATCCAAATTGATAATTATAAACCATATTCATATGAATCATTAGGATCTTGATTTCAATCATAGTTTAACGAATTATTTTAAAAAGTAAATTTTATATAAATATAGTAATTTTATTTGATTAGCTAAATATTTAACATTTTTTTAATTATATAATTTTGAAGTTAAATAAACTACTCAAGTATCCCTAATATGGAGGAATTATCTTATTACCAAATGGTTATTATGGGATCAAGTATTTTTAAGATACATAATTAATTGTTTTATCACTAGCCAAATATAAATAATATTGATTTAATTTGAAATATTAAAAATTCTAACTTTTTATAATTTATTTCATGAAATGTTTATGGTATCTTATAATGCATAACATGTGAACCTCTATATAGGATATATGATAGGTTTTCATGATTATTAATTTCTATTAGTTTTTATACAATATACAATATTTATCTATATTTATATTTTTTATAATAATATTTTATGAATTTTATATAAACAACTAACATGAATATATTATCTCTCACATATGAGAGAAATTATACACCTAATAGATATGTAAAACATTATAGAGTAAAATATTTAATGGTTTATATGGAAAGGTGAGATATGATTTCATCCACATAGCACGGGTTAATACTTTTGGTCAATGTTTTCTAGATATTGTAAGTAACATTGATTGTTAAGTTGTATATTTTTAATACAAAATTTTATGTTTTTTACATATGGTTGATCTTTATATTATGAAAAATAATTTATATATGGGGATTTACAACACAATTAAACTAAATTATTGTTGGGGAGAGATAGAGACATATATTTTTTCATATTTATTTTTTAAAAAATTGATTAATATAATTTAAATTTATTTCTTATAAATTTATACTTTAGTTACATTCCATTAATTAGATACATAATAGTAAATAACCGTATGTATATGGGTGTATGGGGTTAATATAGATAAATAAGATCATGGTAGATGGAGATAATTCCTTTCAAGTTATGTGGGAAAGTAATAATGAAGGGAGTATTTGATTGATATTGAGAAGGGTTTAGTGATAATTATTGGTTCCCAATAGATATAGAATAGCTATAATTGTACTATATTGACTACTTTTTTGGCATGATCAACGGTAAAATGTATAGTATCATCATCCTTATATAATATGATGTATTTGGAGACACTATGTGAACAGGATGATACTAGGTAGAGGATTATTATGTGGAAAGATGTGTAAAAATATTATTGGTAGATATAGACAGAGCATATGTTTAATAACATGAAGAAAATTTCATGTTGTTTAGAAATGGAGTTCTATACACCATATATGATTCACCCATTGTTGATCCCCCTCCCCCAAAATAATTCAATCATTAATCTATGTTTATTTAAATCAATATGTTTAAAACATTTTAGACATTTATTTAGGTTTCTCTATATTTTTTACATTTAATATTTTATAATTCATATTATTATATTTTTTTCATATGTTTTATGATGGATTAATCTATATATATTAATTTTAAAAAACTATTTTTTTAAAACAAAATAACCATCACCAATAACAATGTGTTAAAAAGTTTGGTTTATGGATAATATATTCAAGGAAAAATAAATTAACATTAAAAAAATGTAACGTATTTGACATTTTCTCATAGGAAATATTTTACATGACAATAGTTTCATTGATTTATCACAAATAAAATTAATTATGTCAATATTTAGAGTATAAAAATATTTATGGTTTCATCCATAACAAATAAGTATTAACAATATAAAATACACTATTAATTATGAATTACATCTGTTTCAAAAGGTTGGAAATATTTTTTTGGATTCTCTTTTGATGATTGTGGTATGGTGGACCCAATAATATCATACATAAAATTATTATCTGCATGGATAGGTGAATTAATGTAATTAACCTATTTTAGGGAGAGATTTATGGGGAATCATGTAGGGATCTCAGTGATAACAATTAATGACTCCTCATTTTAGATATTGGTTTATGAACTATGTTTATAAATATAGTATTTGAAGACTATTTTTAGCCAAAAAAATATTACATGGATGTTGGGGATAGTCCTAAAATATTAATATTTTTTATTTTTAACCATCTATAGTTGTGATCATTTTCTAATAATAAGTTCTAATCATTTTATCAAAGAGAAAATTAATCCTATTTTTAATTGGGGGAAGTTTTATCATAGAATCTTTTTATCATTTATACTCCATTAGATAAATGTACACTAAGGAATAAAAAAATTCATCCTTGTCCCATTTTAGTGGGAACATTCATCCATTGGTATAATTTTATAACTCTTTATTAAAAAATATTTTATATTACCTCTAGAATGGATAGTTCGGCACAATTTAATTCCCATATGCACCAAATTACAGATGGTTGCCTATTTTCCATCAAGATAGTCATCAATAATACCTTAATAAATAGTGGTAATTCTAA
This sequence comes from Viscum album, assembly GCA_963277665.1. NCBI lineage: Eukaryota > Viridiplantae > Streptophyta > Magnoliopsida > Santalales > Viscaceae > Viscum > Viscum album. The sequence continues at coordinate 746,432,750 of OY728138.1, read as the reverse complement.
TAATGTTAAAACAATTGATTAGAGGGAATAATGGAATGATCAGCTCTTAGTTGGAAACCATTATTATTGTTGATACTGATGTTGGGAAACTAAAGTTGATTCAAATGATCACCTATAGGATGAAAATATCGACTCTTGGGATATTGTAGTAGAGAAAAAAAAATTAATCACTTATTATGGTAGGAATTTTATTGATGTTTTTGAATTTTTTTCCCTCTTAAATAAGTTGTGGACCTTTTGGTTGTGTTGGTAAAAAAAATATAGAAAATTTAAATTCCACCGAATCCTATTTACATGAGAAAAATTTAAATGAAAATTGAAAATATAGAGATTAGATATAAGGGTTTTATTAGGGGTTGAACATATCATTGGGGTTATCTAATTGTTCTCACCATGTAAGGTGATGGGACTATATTATTGTGTATGTATTATTATATTTCAAATTTTGTAACCATTAAAAATCACATTCCATTTCCTTAATTCAATGACATATTTGATAAATCAATAAATTCCATGTGGATTACAAATATTTAATTGTGATTTGGATATCATTAACTCCAATTTAGTCGGTAGGATATTACAAAGACATCCTTTAGAAGCCAATATGGTAAGATAGTGTATCCAATAGTAATTTTTGTGTTGAAAATGAAGTTATTATTCTTTTAGATTTAATAAATATTTATATTACTCAATTATTACCAACAAATAACATTTTTTATTGAAAATCCACATTTAGGAGAAGATGGAAAACTTAGTCAACATAGATGAAGAAATACATATTTAAAGAGCTGGAAAATTGATTTAAAATAAGACTAAGGTTGTTTGAATTCAAAATATTATATAACACCTAATGAAGTGATCTAAACTGAAGATATAGACCCTATTTGAGAAGCTCTTCAAAATGATTACCCATTCTATCTATTATTTTTATAAATTCCTCAGTGTTGATTTTTACTTTATTAAATCCCCACACCAGTATTCGGTCATTCTTGTTTATAAATTCTTCTTTATCCGAATTGGAATCAACTTGCATCCTTCTATGGTAAATTTTCATAACCTCTAATTTAGAGTCATTTACCCAAACAAAATTTTCATGAATATCCTCTTATGAATGAAGGATGAGCTATAAAGGGTATCTTTTTTCTTCTTCCTCTTTTCATGTTTCCTTGCATTATTCTCCACATTTTAGCTTTCTTTTGGTGGTTTTTAATTCAATTTATTCCTTTTTATTCTGGTCCATTATTACCTAAAGATCTTATAACAATTGTTTTGGAGTGTTACAAGTAGTCGTTGAAGGGTTTATATTTATTCCATCAATTGTGAATTTTGAAATTCCCAGAAATAAGGTTTCCGTCTTTTCCCTTTATTAGTTTGGATCCAACATTCATATCCTCAGAAAAGTATTTTCCATTATCTCTCTCTTGTTGGTAGACACTAATCTCTATCACTTATCACAGTTTTTTAAGCACATTATGATTCACCCCATTTTTTTCATTGTTGTGAATTACTTTCGTCCACCCTTTATGATCTTCACCACCTTTCTCACTTCCACCTTAAGATAAAAACTGATTATGAATATCTAGAGGACTTGATGAATATTTCATATAATATGACATGTCCTTTTGATTTGATATATTTTGATCCAGGATTTTCCTAACTGGGAAATGTGACCATGGCTCTAGTGTCTCCATTCCCTCATTCTCACTAACAACAACAAGAATTAGTTTTTATCCAGGATGCACTACCTCAACAATAATATCAATACTCAAAATAAAAGAAGGACAAACCCAATCAGTCTTCAATCTCTTGAAAACATTAGAGACCCTTGGTTTATCCTTAGAATTTAATGGTCTAATACCCTCCTTCTTACCTAGCAGACATGCCTCCAACCCCTAGTTCGTCAGTGCATTCATATGTAATGAATTACCAACTGATTTTAAAACCTCAGCAAAATATATAGGATTGGAAATTCCATGTTCCTACTCCATGGTTCCATTCTGTTGGAAAGGATGAAAACTCCCACTAGTTCCCAAATGATCCCCCTCAATGGTACATTCTCACTGAATATGGAAAAGATGACTGAAACATGCTGAAAGTGTGATGTAGAAGCAGTATAGACCTCCTATGGGACAACTTCACGAAGAACCTCTCCGGAATGAGCCAACTGATCTTCTCCCTGGCCTTAATCGTTGTTAATCCTCTCCTTCCCCAAATGAATGTTTCTGATTTGAGACCCAGTATGACACACATGTGTGAGATATCCATGCCGACTAAAATAGATATAGATATCACACTATGTTTCATAGATTATGGATTACATCTAAATAAATTCCTCGCCAACTGAAATTTATACCTAAACCAATAGAACCTTCGATACATCATCCTAAATGAAAATTCATGGGAATATGGGATGGGTGACTACTTACATTAGAATATCTGATCACAAAAACTGCCCAAAAAGGATTCTGATGACCTTCAAGATTGAAGGGTTATGAAATGGAAGGGGGAGCTCTTTGAGGCTAACCCAAATCGCATTCGTTGGTTCATCCGTCTTCATGTGAAAATCAAACGACCAGTTAAAGATGTAAAAGAATCATATGTTCCATCTACGGGGGGTGTTGGGCCACGTGGTTTCAAGTTGTTCAATAGATTAAAGCCTAATCATAATGTGCTTCTGGTCATGAATCCCAACAGCTTCTCAAAGATCTCCAATGCCTCGTGTCTCTTTACCCGAGCACGGACAGATCGTTTCAAACAACGATGTCCTTCAAATGAAGATTATGATCTATCAAATCAATTGTATTAAGCATTAATGGAACAATTATACTGTAATATTATGCATCTTAACATGACAATTCATAAATTAGGTAAGGGTTTTAAGAACGTTTTGGCACCTCTTATATTGGCCTTAGTATACTTCTCATGTAAGGTCGTCTTGTTATTACTTATTCTTGTCACAAATTTTAGCCACATGAAAGAAACTATATGACTCAATGTCTAGCTTTATCTATCACAATACATTATTTTATGTATTTAATAATCTATATTATTTGTAATAGATTTTCGATATGAATTCACCATAAAACACATGAAAGAATGTTTTCATGTGAAGAAATAAATTCGAGGTAGTTTTGGTTGATTGATTACTAGTAAAAATTTTATTTGAGATTATTTATGTACATTAATAATGTATTATGGTAGTTTTTTTAATATTTGGATGTTTAATCCTAATACAGTTCCATAAGAAAATGACGAATGGATAATGATATAATTTTTTGTTGAGAAATATATAGATATCAATTAGGATTGTAATGAGTTGTGTTTATTTAATATTAAAAAGAAAAATTTATTTATGTATTGGGAGAGATAATTTCAATTCTTAGATCATAATTATTTCATTAATTAGGAAAGGCTCAATGGGGATGATATCCATATGGTACAGTCTCATGATTCCATTCCATTCAATTATATCAATAGATGATACTTTTTTAAACTAAAATTGTTGAAAATTATAACGAAATACCATTTTCCCCTAATGGTTTTCTTATCTTGTCATCTTTAAGTTGTATCATAATATATTTGTTTTCCATTTTAGTCACCTAGAATAAAAAAAGGGAACCCTAGTAGTATTTCCATATTACTCACATTGATATAGATCAAAGAAATAAAATATTTAGATATAGGTAATTTTATCACCTCCAAATGTATTTTTATGAGATGTAATGAGTTCATGATAGTTTTTTTACTATATTTTCCTCCCGAAAAATCATAATTTTCATTTAATCCTTTAGAAAAAATTTTATATTTAAAATTGTGGTACTGTGTTTGGATCATTTATTTTCATCAAAGGTGCTCAAAAATATTATGATTTGGAAAATACATTTTAATCCAATGGGTCTACTAAATATTAATATATTAATAATGAATCCTCAAATTGATATTTTAACACCATGTTTGTGTCATAAAAATAATATTTCAATATGCAGAGTTTTGATTTTTTATATTTAGAATTGAGCCCCAAACCATGAATTTTTATGTATTTTATTAAAATCATATTGATAAAATGTAAATATTTTAAATATATTTTATAATCCTGTAATTATAGTACTGAAAAATCAATTCCTAGATCCATAAGAGAATTTGGTGACTAATGAGATCATTATTTTGGGTTTCTAATAAATTAGTAAATCATAGATAAAAATTTAGGAGGAATTAAACACAATGATTTATGTATTCCTCTTTTAGTTTATATCAATATGTTATAAATTATTTTCGAGAATTATTTTTTAAATTACATTCACAAAAATATATTTCAATATTTTTTTTCAAATATATCCCTGAATTATTAATATATCCATTATTAATTGATGTAAAAACAGGAATATAATGAATGGTGGTAGAAATATTTTACTGAACCTATTTTTTTTCCAATTATTGTTATTTTTTCCCTCTTATATTAAATAAATCATAATGAATCTTTAAAAAGACTTTATATTGATGATCAATATCCATGGATGTCTAAATAAGAAGATACAAATTGGTACAATACTAAAGCAATGTGAAAACATGAAATAGGTGTGATTATGGTTTTAGCAGGCACTAGAGGAGGGCTCATAGAATAGTTTATAGCTAATCTTCTAGTGATTGTGATAAATACTTACGTATGGGTGATGTTGTAGGATGGATATGCTATAAAAGGTAGTAGGTGTCATTATTGGCATGGTAAAAGATTAAAATCATGATGGATGACAATATGGTGAAAAAATACAATATATAAAAGATACCAAGACTATTCTGTGTGTGTTCCCATAGAATATATCATGTTTTTAATGAGTACATGTCTAGGGTGTCTAGATCCACATTAAATATACCATAGAATGTAACATCCAAGTACATTTAATGTACCATATGGACCTAGTAGATATGTTTTTCTAGGGTATTAAATATCATATGGAGTGTAATATTGAACTACATAACAAGTAATACTAAATTAAATTTATCAAGGGGTATAAAAGTACACACCAAACAATTCTACTAGCAACACATTCCACATAATCTAGGTAAAATGTTGTATATGAATAATAAAAATGACTCTGTTTCCCTCGGATACATACTAACTTATACACATATATCACATTCAATGTAACACTTTATAGGTATGTCTTATATTATTCCCCCAAATGGGAGAACTATGGAAATAAACAAGTGACTTATTCTAAGCCTAACATGATTTTTCTAGTATATTTCATGTTGTGTGCTATATATTCCTTAGTGGTTTTCATATATATTATTCTAGGTATCACAATTTTAAAAATAATTACCTTATTATGAGAAATTTTCAATGAAGAGATTGACTATTTGACCATGTAGATTAATAGAGACCATTAGATAATCACTTTGAGTCATTTTAGGATGTTATGATCATGAATACAAGGATGATTTTTTTGGTATTTTAAATTATACATAGATTTTGTAATCAATTCTACATTGGGGAATGGTTTTTTTATTTGGGTTTGTGTACTCCCCTAGTATAATACTTATAAGAGATTTTTCTCCCAAGAATGATATATAGAGTTTTTCTCTTGCTCTTATATTGGGTAATGGTTCTCTCTCCCTGGAGTTAGTACTCATTGTTTATCTAGGAACAACCCGAAAATGTTAATGTAATCTATTAATCATTACTAATATCTATGGATGAGGAATGGTCTCACATTAGAGATGTTGTTAATTTTCCTGTTAGATGTTTTGAGATACATAGTTGGGGTGTTTCAGTTCATAAAACAATTATTATATATGTTTTTTCCTTCCCCACTTGAATTAAAATGGGTTTTCGAAATTATTTAACTTCTCTTCATCTGTTAATTGAATGATTATAGCATATATGGTATTTATAAAAATATATTTTCTAAATATAATTATTTTAATTTATCATTGATTCTATTTTAACTATTGTTTATAGGATGTCCTATTAGGTATTTTTTAAATCACCCCCATATGGTATTTTTTCCCACTGATGTTGTTTTTAGACAAATAATGCACAGTATAGAGGTCACTTATTTGAATGTGATGTTAGTTATGTCATATATCATTGATTATATAGACTAAAAATTGCCTTAAACACACATTATTTAATTATTTATGTTATACCTTTTCAAAAATAATTTCCAAGGATCTAGTGGTCACATTTCCTTATAAAATCAGATATATAATTTCCCCATCATAAACAAGAAAAGAATTTTTATTTTAAAAAACACAACATAGTGGTCCTAAAACTCGTATATGTACATAAAATGTAATATGATACCTTATGAAAAATACATAATGAAAATGGAGATCTAAAAAGACTAAAAACTAAATCAAAAATGAAATAAATAATAACATGATATTCAAGAGGAATAAAATGTTATTATAAATAGAATGATCATAATCATGAAAACATGGAATAATGTATTGAAATCATAAGATCCCACAATCATGGAATATGTGGAAAAAATATAAAAATTGAAATCATAAACATTTTCTAGGGTCACACCAAATATTTTCATCATAAAGTTAACAAATTCACATGTTAGATTGGGTTCACTCTCCATTATAATAAACAAACTACAAGATGTCCCATTGTAGAAAAAGTTTAATCTATAATTCCATACTTAACATATAATGAGATGTAAATAGTTATACAATGAATTATAGAGATCTATACACTTGGGACCACCTATCACATAAACTATAATAAAAAATTTGCGTACCACTTGAATAAAAGAAACAATATTTAAATCATAATCATGATCAAACCCATCAGAAATAATTGGGTGTCAAAATTTTGATTAATGAAAAAAAGGTTAAATCATATTTATTATCAATAGAATATGTAATTATGTCAGTTTAAATATTAATAATTGAAATATCGAAATATATTATGACTATAAAAGTTCATTATAGAAAACTAATGAGAATTGTTGAGTGAAATAATGAATAGAAAAGAACCACCTTGTTGATTACTTATAAAAATGTAATAATATTTTAAATAAGTAAATATAAAATTAATTTACAAAAAGATATAATTGAACCAAAATGGTTCCATATTAAATAATAATGGGTTTTTGAATATTATTATTGTATAATAAAATTTTATGGCTGTGATTATTGACATGATATAGAAAATATGAATGGTCCCTCAAATAGTGTTACATAAGATTGAGAATTTATAAAAAAATAAAAACATGTATAACCATAAAACTGGAAAGGGTAATTAACTTAGTATATACGTAAGATACATATATATCATAATTTAATAGGTTCATTTGTATATGTTTTCATTAAAGTGTAAAAATAAAGAGAAAAAGTAACTCAATATTTGTTAGGGGGGTACAAATGATCTATTACGACTTCAGAAATATACTAATAAAAACCCTCTTGAATTATATAAATATTTAATTTGATGTTAAATAATCTTGAATTAAAATATATCTTTATATTAGACAGCTAATTATTATTATACACACCATTTAAAAGAAATTATGTGCATAAAAAAAATTATATCAATGAAAGTTATTTCTATAACAATCCAATACCTCATTAATGAAAACATTATTCACATTAAATAAATTTCCCAAATAATTAATTTTAAATAATTTAATGTATATAAAATAACATTTAAATATATTTTTATTTTTTAATGTCCATTTTTTATCTTTTTTAATTTAATATTAATATAGTTTGTTCTTAAATTTTTTACTCAGGGATTGGTTAATTTCATTGTAGAACTTTCCCATTATTGATCCTAGAAAATGTTTTTTTAAAATAACTCCATCTTCTAATAAACTATGGATTTTTATTTCCATTATTATTCCATTATAAAAATTCGTATAAATTTTCAAATTTTATCAAAAAAGATACAAATTATGGTAGTTTCCTTGAAAATTACATTTAAGGTGATTAAAGTTTCTAAAACCATTAATTATTTTTATTACAAATATATATTTCATATTTTATTATTAAATAATATTAATTGTTTCAAAAATATCTTTTTCAAATAGTCAAAATATTTTTAATTTCATCCATTTTTGGTATTCATGGGAAACCAAACATAACATTCATGGATGTGGTAGTCCACACACATGCATGATGATTTATTCTATATTTTCAATTACTTTGGATGAAATGATAAAATGGATTTTATATTTTTATAATAAAATTGCAACATATTATCATTCTTACAAATATAAAAAATTAATGAATACAAGATACTTTAGGGGTATAGAAGATGAAAATAACTTCAAAGAGTTGGGTTGAGACTCTTACCTCGCCCAAGGATTCTCTCCATATCATAGAATTTTGCTGAGACCAAGGATTAAAAGTCATTAGAATGGTGTTGAGGGAAGTCTATGTAATTATTTTTGTTGATCCATGGATTTTTTATTTGGTTTTGAAATGGGGAGGAGTTGGTCTCCTTTTATAAGAGAAGAAAAAAAATCTTTCAGAAACACATTATTTCTCAATATTATCACTCTATTATTAAATAAAAAATGCTCCCAAAAAATATATTGTAATGGTTTTTTGAAAGAGATACTTTTGACACTCCCTTTAACACAAAATATTAGTCATTTTATCAATTTTTTATCCTTTTTTCCACTATGTAAAATAACATTTACTCTAATTTACTCCTAATATGGTAACTCCACTTTCACCATTTGAAAATAATTTAAATTGGAAAAATTAAAATCAATTTTTTTAACTAATTTAAATTATTATTATAAATATTTGAACAAAATATAAAATAAAATTACAATGATATATAGAAATCATTTTTATTTTTTACCATAAAATGTATGGAAACCAATTTTTAGAAAAAATTGTATTTTATGAATAATATATATGAATATGATAAAATATTCAATTATATTTATTATCTTGAAATTAAAAATATTATTATTTTTCAAATTACATTTAATTAACATTAAATATTTTAACTAAAATTAATCCCAGAAATTGAAAAAATTATCAAAAAAATAAAAAATATATTTTCCATTAAAACATTACATAGATTTTATAAAATGTTAACTATGGGTTTTATATATCAATATAGTATTTTACAATAATTAATTCTAATTAACAAAAATAATTATACTAAAAATATTTTTCAAAACAATATTTTAATAACATGATTAATGTTTTATTATTTTTAAAATATGTGGCTTTGAATAATCCATTAAAACATATTTATTTACAGAAAATCATCTTAAGATAAATTTTTTTTTCTAAATATAATATGTTTTTCATTTCAAAAAATTAAATTTAATAAATTAATAAATTAATTTTTTAATTAAAAAACTATTGTGATATTTTCTATAGGAAAATGAATTTTGGTATATTACATATTTTTTTCTTATAAATTATTATTTAGTAAAATTTTAATTAAATATTTCATATATCAGTATATCATGTTATTATTCAATCTTAATAAGCATACTACAGTTAAATATAACCATAATATTTAAAAAATACCATTTTTTATGTACAATGTGAATTAAGAAAAAATGATTTCACAAAATGAATATGTACTAAGGATATATATATATATATATATATATATATTATTTTAAAGACATATAATTTGTATATTTACTTAAATAAACCTTTATTATCTCTATATAATACATAGAAATTGGATAATATATGATTCTAGGTTTAGGGGGTAGTTCATCCAGCATGGATCCCCTTAAAATCTCCATAAGCATGGACTTCTCCCATATACTATTTTTCTCAAACCATAAGTACTTATCTTCAGACTGTGATTTGACCAGGTCAAACCCTATATAATATACAATCTCTCTATACTCATAAAAATATTATTATTTAGGATTATATATACATCAGAATGAAATTTCATCCTCCGTAATTTATTTATTTTTCTACTGGGTCACTTCAATTTATAGTAGCTAATTTATAAGACATGTTTCAATAATCATATTCAATATTAAAAATATATCATGCTTTTTCATGTCAATTTTTTATTGGGTGTCAAACATGTTATTATTTAATTTTATTTAGTTATGGAGTACATACAGTGAAATATGTGGTCGTTATATTCTCTCCCCTTAAATAAATTATGTCCTCACAATATAAATTATTCCACAGAAATGATTTTTTTTGTGGGTATCCAAAATATTTCCTAGAATTTAACATTTTAATAAGGTAAATACCAAATATATTATATAATAATAAGAATAATACTTATATTGCATTTCATCCAAAATAGTTGAGATAAATTAATCTGAGAGAATATTGCTAGCACTAATTTTATTTTTCCCTATGTTCATAGTGATAGTTTATATAACACAGTCTCATAAATTTTTCCCTTGTAGGAAATTTGTTTCCTAATTTTTAAAATAGATACGCAACACGCACCTATCTCTCATCCCTCATGGTTCATCAGGATGGCGTTTTCAGTGAAACTTTGATGTCAAATGATGAAGTTGATAGAGAATAATCCTACTCATAAAGCTCATTAAGATGCTAGTTTAGATCCCTCTGAACCCATTCTAATGTATCCACATTAATTGAAACTTTTTAAACAATTTATAGCTTATACGTCATTGGAAGTTACAACCTAAATAGATAATCACCCATATTATATCCCATCTCTTGCACCTATCCATACATTTATCAATCTATAATTCTCTACCAATTAAAGATTATAAAGGGGTAGAATCTTCTCCCCATCTTCTATATTTGCCATGTCCTATACCGGAAACATGCCTTCCATGACACAAATTTTCTCTCATCCAAACTTCATAAAAGGGAATGATATAGGGAATTGATCATGAATGAAAATATACACACATTGTTGAGGTCACTATATTGAATCCTCTTTTTTCTCTAAGCCACTATGTAATATTTCACTAGCGGTGGTGGTAGAGGTTTGTATTCTCAACCTCTCGAGCCACATTAGGGCCTAAAACTGGAAGTGGTGAAATTATCGATTATTTTGTAGATGGACAATTGACATCATCTCTTTTCATAGTGATAATAAGGTTTCTGGGTGATAAATTCTTGTTTTTGTACTTATCCCCATCAATTTTGTCAATAATGTGGAAATTGTGGGTAATCTAAAAATAATTACTGAATTCAGATCCATTGTTCAAATAAATAATTCATTAACAAAATCACATCAAATCCCTTAAAAACACATGATAATATTTATATCCCGGTAAAAATAATTTTTCAAATAAAACCATCAAACAACAAAAGGTTTTACATGATTTGAAACATCATATTGTACATTTAGAAAATAATCATGGAAAAATAGTGTGACAAGAATAATAATCCAATGTTCACAGTTCTAAAGTGGATTATTTAGTTATCACAATCAATCTCATTGGTAGTCATTGAATTTGAATGACATTATTTCCTACGTTTGGAGGTTCTTCCTATATATCCTTATTATCATCATTGGATTTATATAATTTACTTGGGTAATATCTTTTTTTTCATCACATAATACATTGGATCATTATTAGTTATTTCTTATGTACACATTACACTTCTATTATTCAAAACATTATATTCATATTCTTATATGTGTATGATGCATGATGACCCCAGATTTATTAATAAATTTATTTCCCATTCCACATGATAAAATTAGATTGGTTCCCCTTCCAAATTTTTTGAAATATATCTGGTTGAATATTATTTCATCCAACAACAAAATTTTCAATGTTTTCATGATCCTCAATTCTTCTTTTTATAGCTACACTCATGATTTCAACAATGGTTTAATTGTTTTTAATATTTTATGATATATAGTTTCTAATAACCCTAATGTTTCTCATAATAAATCCTATTTTAATGGGTTTCTAGTTGATAAAATACTTTTATTATTCCTTATAGCCATGTTTCCTTGTAGTTATGACTTTTAATAAAACAAAAAGTGTTATCAATAATGAAAAATATACCATCATATGTGAATTATAAAAATCATTATAATAAAAATGATTCAACATTAAAACCATTTACCCTTTTACATCATCATGATAGAACTAATTTACATTAGTAACAATATATCAATATTTGTTTTGTAAATGTAACACTATATTTTATTATTTCATAATTCTCACACTAGTTTCTCAAATAATCTAAAAAAACAATCCTTCATCATAAATTAAATATGATAAACAAAATCATATCTTATTGAAGATCATATCCAGTTGTGCATCTATGACTCTTTTTTATTCACTAGATCATATATGATTTAATGTCCAACACACCCCCTTGGTGTTATTAAACCTAGGTAAAAAAAATTCAGAACATGCATCCACGTTCCAATATCATGAAAGGTATGTAATTTTCTATAAAACCGCATAGTCCATATTTTTCCAACATTATATGATTTTATCCTATACATGTGGTTATCCCTTATAATTCTCCTTAGTTTCTTACTAATGTTTTTCAATATTTATCTCGAAAAATACATATACCTTGTTCGGAATCAATATATAGTGATCTAATCCTAAAACATGCATTATTTCATTCTCCGATAAAATAAATTCCCAACAATAAATTCCAAGGTCCTATATTTCTAGTATCTTTATATTATTATCTACATAATTACATCATCTTAAATTTTTTTACAACTCTACATAGTTATCTGATCTCCCTTATATATTCATAAAAAAATAGGATTACCTTGCGAAAATACCAATGGAAAATAATAATCTCAAAAATTATTTATGGAACAAACATGGAAATAATGAATAAAATGATTGTCAATAGGAATAAAATGATATCATAAAATGAATAATCCTACAACTGGATATATAGACTATGTAAATGACATCAAATGATCATCTAATCATGGAATATGTGGATTCAACATAATATGTGGCATTGTAAACATTAGTCAATGGTTACTGTCAAGACCATCGTAATTAATAAGAAAAATTACCATAATGGTTTCGGTTCACTCAACATTCATAAAAAAATAGTGAAAAAAGTATCATTGTTGATAAAGTTCATACTATAATACCATATATACCATCTCATTATATATAATTAATTAAAAAATTAAATTAAGTGAAATATAATTTTATTCACACCAATCACATTAATGAATATAGTACATATTTCTACCACATGAGGAAAATCATCCATAAATAAATCATAATAATGATCAAAAACTTGAGAAATATTTGGGTTTCAGAACCCCATAATAAGGAATAATTGAATGCTAAATCATAAGTATAATCAATATAAGAATTATTAAATCATTTTGAAGCTTAATAATTTACAAAGGGGAATAGTTCATTAACATGGAGTTAAAATATAAAAAAATCATGAGAATGATATATGATAATAAAAAAACAAACCACTAGGGTGATGAATTATAATATTTGTTTAGATCATTTAAATAAAGAAAGAATAAATTTAATTCCACAAATACAATATTTAACCAATTTCATTCTACATAAAATATTTGTGGGTTTTATAAAATATTCAGTTTTTTCTATTTTATTTATTTTCTTGATTGTTTACAAGAAATGGGATATTGGAAGGATCCGATAAATTTTGTTTTCTTAAGAGATATAATTTCAACGTGAAATAAAAACATGAATAATACAATAAATGCAAATTATATATAAATACGTATATATTTAGTAGGAAGAAATAACTTTTTTATTAAATTCACAGTAATAACGTTTCTCCAAAAGAATAAAAATATATAGACCCTGTAACACAAAACTAAGGAGAGTGGTAATAAATAATTTTTATGACTTAATAAACATAAAAATAAACCCCTTTGAAAGAGAAAAATCATGTATTTATTTTGAAATTAAATAAATATAGATATTTTATCATATTAGATGAAACATTTGTAGTACAGAAAACATCTAAAATAAATTTTTGTCATAGAAGATACTATATCTCAAACAATTATATTTTGAGATAAAATAGTTACATTGTGTTTGATATAACTCTACAATTGAAATTATCTTATTTAATAATAAAATAAATATAATTAAATATATCCTCAAGAAAATTATTCAAATGTATTTAATTACTATTTTCCATTTTTTATCTTTTTTTATTTTAAATATATTTTCTATTTTTATTGGTTAATCTGGGTTGTTTAGTCACTTAAGTCATAACATGTTTGGTTTTATGACCAAAGAAATAGGTTTTGTGTAATTATTTTATAAAATCTATAATTTTTTTGTCTTATTTATATTATAATTATAATAGGATTTTTTTTATTTTCAATAGTAACACAAAAAATGATCCAAATTAAGAAAAGTTCATTGAAAAGTCCATTTATGGTGGTTAAAGATTCTAAAACTATTTATTTTTTTTACTAATATGTTGACATATATTATCAATATGGATAAATTATACTTTTAAAATTATCAATTTTTCATTTTTTTCATCCAGCTTAGGTTGTCATGGGTGTAGCATCCCATATTGTTGGAAAGGATGAAATTACAAGGAAATCCAAATTTTTTCATTTGGAGGACAACCTATTCTATAAAATGAGAATCAAAATGGAATTTTGAGTGTTCGAAAATATTAATGTGTTTTATTTTTTTTAAGATTCCCATGATGTTCTTCAAGTGGTTTCTTGAGTTTTGAGAGAATTGGGCCTAAAATAAAAGAGTTTGGGTGGACATGTAAAGGCATGTGGTTTTTCTGAATCTGTACAGCCCACCAGTGAAACCCATTAACTTTCTACATCATAGAATAAGTAAACCGCATGATAGAAGCTTGTTTTCCCAAAACGTGTTCCCATCCCACATTCTTAGTTCTATTTCATTAAATTTGTGTGAATTTTACCTCTCATAGTTGGTCCACAGTTAGTCAAACCCTATCAAAAAACTCTACCAAGGTATGGTTCATGAGTAGTATGAGTGACACCTTTGGTTCTTGGTTTATATATCCATGATTCCAAACCATGATTGTAACTTCCCAAAAAAATTCTTTCTGTAATAGTGATAATATGGTTTTATTTTATTTAAATCATATGCAATCCGAATAAAACATACAAAAGGGACACCATGATTTTTATTTAAATAAGACACCAAAGTGTATACAATGCACCACGATCACATGAAACATTTATACCAAAAAATACCTATTAAAAGCCATATCAAAATTGTTGGCCCCGCCCAAAACAACAAAAACCCCAAGAAGGTAATATGGGTCCTCAGGGTCTTTCAAAATAACATTAGTATGGACAAATCCACAATAGCCGAACTAAGCACCAATGGAATGAAGAGATATATTTTATTTAATTTCTTTCATTTTTAGGACACCCTAAGGCATGGTTTTATAAGGAATCTAATCAATTGTTGCCTTGGATGACCATTGAATTACAATGCCTATAATTATAGTCATATTAATTTTGGTAAAATAATTAAAAGCATTTATGTTTCATTTAGTTTTCCAGATATTAATGTTCTGAAATGAAAATTATAATGTAACCTCTAATTATGAACAATAAAAATACATGATTTAATATTGAACTAAAGTAATGTGATTTTAAATGAGAATATGATTTCAAGAACCTTGTATATATATTGTAAATATTTTCATTAATAAAGGTTAATCATTTTTTTAATTAAACTATTTTTGTTATTTTTTTAATTAAACTATGTTTTGATTTCTATAATACCAGTATAAATTTTTTTATGTGGATATTTTTAATTTCAATTTATATCATTGAATAATGAAAAATTATAGTTTTCAAATAATTTTAGTAATACTCATAGTTATGAAAATGTATAGTTTAATTTTTATTCTTTAACCATTCAATTCTTAAGAAAAACTCATGTTTTATAAGATATTTTCTATATAGTTTTGATGAATGTTTTAATTTCGTTATGAATTTTTAATTTTATAAGTGTGATTATAATAAAAAAATAAGCCCACTAGGGCCAGCCCTTTATCCAGGCCACGGGATGTAGCTCGCACTTTGTAGCTAAGCCTAACCCTCAACCTCAGTTTAGGCCGACCCGAGCATGGGAATAGTTTCCCCAAACGGCACAAACGAGCATCTGAGTGCACTAGGGATCAGAGGGTGTAACACCCCAGTTAATAAAGAATATGACATCTTAATATTTATCCATACTTGTGAATCAAATATTAATATTACTTTAAAGGGGATGCAATGCTCGATGGCGTACCCAATACGCAACAACGAGTTTTTGGGAATCTTACGTTGCACTCTAATAATAAAATAATATTATTTTAAATGGCAGTTAACATGTAGCTGTTGTATTGGCGGGAATGGATAGAAATAACTAAAATATGATTATATATTTTTTTTAAATGTTTTTACATTTATCCAAAGGCTTAAAATACGGAAAGAATTCAATTTTAGGCTTTTATACCCTAATTTTCACTAAAGGTTCACTTATCGCCTTCTGATGGAGAAATGTCATTAAATATAGTTTTGATCACTCTTATACATTTTTTTGGACCAAATAAAACTCTTCTTTAGAATCGGGACATCAAATTTAACTTTGTGTAAATTTTTGGTATTTTTCCGATAAAGTTCATTTTTTTTGAATAGTGTAAAATGTTGTATTTTAATTCAAAACCTCTTTTTAATCTAATTTATTTATATGATTATATTATCATTTTAATTGTTTTTAAAGTGAAATTAGAAAATATTTTTACCATTAAATCCAATAGTGGTCGTTGGAATTAATTTCACTTTGAAATCGGACTTAAACTAGTGTCAATCTTTTGATACTTATTGTTTCATAAAAACACGCTATTTTCTTTGACAGCGGGAATTAATTATTAAATTAATTAATGTGACTTATATTTTTTGAATTTTGTAAAATAGACTTCATTTTTGAATTCGTAATATCAAATATATCTTAGGGTAAATGTTTGGTAATTTTCTGAAAAACTTCAATTTTTGATGAATAGTAAAACCACTAAGTGGTACTTATTAAAACTGATTTTCCGTTTAAATGAAAATTTTCCATCATTGTGTTTTGATTTTCAAAAATCCGACATACATGGTTGTCATTAAGAAGTAAAATGTGGTTCAATGAGATAAAAATAATTTTTTTGGTGAATAGTAACTTATTAAGTTTTTAATCGCGATTAGTGGTAATTAGTGTAGTTTAAAGTAAAAATAATGCTTTAATAAAATGAGATGAGCTTGAAACATGTCCTGACCCTATTGGTTGTGTCATGCCCGACCAATACAACCCATGGGTTGATTTAGGGGACCACATGGAGCCACGTGGGTGAGATAATGACTTTAATGCCTTTTTTTAAATAAAGGTGAAAATGACACTAACATAAATGTTTTTACTAAAACAATTTTTATAAGGTATTATACTAATAATATTTTTGATTATAAATATTCATTAGAAAGATAAAACTATTTTCTACATCATAGTATTTTTTTTATAATTTTTAGACTTTCAATAAATTAAATTATTTATGACATCATGATGATGCAGCGATGACTTCATTATTTAACGATTTAAATAAAATGGAAAGATAATGTAATATCTAAAAACTACACATGTCCAAAACCTATTGGATGGGAATATTTCGAAGCCTTATCATCTTATCTTCGAAATATATCAATGTGGGACCTTAAAAATTCGATACACTTTTGAAAATAAAATAATAGTTTCATGATTTCCAAAAGTGCCCCTCCTCTCCTCTTATAAAAGGCCCCCACCTCTACCTCATTTCACACACTACTAAAGCCTTTGGCTCGGCCATCCCCTGCCCATTTAATCTCTCCACATCTCTTTCCTCATCCTAGTGGATTCCCTTTGGGCATAATCCTTTCAAAAGAAGCCTTTAGGCTCAAATCAAAAGGAGTTACACTTTTAAAGGTAATTCATTCTCTCTTGTTCATTTGTTTTATTTTCCTTATCCAACCCCCTAAACTCTTTTTATTAATTTTTTTTGTAACAACTCTAGTATCTTCAATATACTATGATGTTTTTATATGAATGATTCGAGCTACACTTACACAAACCTACATCTAATGGTTAAAGAACATACGTTTTCAGTGGATGGAGAATTTCTGCCTCACGAAACGATGATTGTTCAACACTCATATAACACCTTCAAAGGTGGCCATTAAGATGTCACTATATTTATATATGATATATAATATGATTATTTTTTAATTAAACTTCTGTATTTTTCATTTGTGGATTACCATTATGGCTTCCATTCTGGGTATACGCGATATCTTCATTTAGGGAAGTGCAGACTACCGCCCCCTCAAAGTGATGTGATTCGCTAATGCCATATGTGGGACGTATAAAGGATGGATTTAAAGTTATTATATATGATGTTATACTGGAATTATAATATACCTCTATATCATTATTATTTATTTCCATTAAAGTATGAGATAGAAATGAAAGTAGCGTTCATGCGTATGTACGACTTACCGTCTCCATGAACGGTGCATTTCATTTCTTATCCCCAAATGTAATGTACTATTAAGAGTATATGTATATAATGGATATATATAATGAATGATACATCTAAATGATGAATATAATTCTGGAATTAAAATATACATACCTCTCATTTAATTTTATTTCCATTAATATGAGAAAGAAATGAAAGTAGCGTTCATGCGTACGTACGGCTTACCGTCTCCATGAATGGTGCATTTCATTTCATACCTCTAAATGACTATGTAATATTATAAATACATGTATATGCTGGATATATATGATATATATTCTATCCAAATCAGGAATTTCATCCTGGATATAAATAAACTTTGACAACACGAACAACATGTAATTGTAAGAAGTCCATTTTCGACTTAAGAACCAAATATCGACAAAACAAACATTATTAACTTAAATGGTTACATAATGTTTATAACATGGAAATAAGTGATATAGAAGGAATGATGAACTTTAAAAAGGTTCTTAGTCAAGTAGAAATTAACTCATGTTTATTATTCAGGACGTTAAAGAATGATTGAGTCAAGTCAGACCCGAGGTAAGGGATCTTACTCCCCTCTTTTTTTAAGTACACTCTTTTATGTCATTCCTTCTAAAGATCATCTTTCTTGTTATTGGGATGTTATTTTATATTCCTCTTTCTGTAAAAATTATGTTGATGTGATGAGATACCCTATTTCCTCTCATCAATCCATTTTGGATGTTTTAAGTGGTGCCGTTAGGCTGCCGAGTTTTCGTAAGAGATTTTTCATCCCACTTTTATTCCCATGAGATTTATGCTACATTTTCCACAATTTCCTTTGATTTGATTATGTACTGCCCACTATTACACTCCTTTTTTAATATAATTCCATTTATGGGTATTTACATATTCATTGTATGACACTTCTTCAATGGGGTGTACTTTTCGAAAGTTACCCAAGTCAGTAAGGGAACCTTTCACCCTCCTATTTTTAAAAGACTTCATTTGTTATGTCTTTTAATTCACATACTATTATGTTGGGATATGTTCTTATATATCCTGATTAATGTAAATTTTATGTCCAAGTGATGAGATCCCCTTTTTATCTCTCATCAACTCATTTTCTGAATTTTTAAAGTGACACCGTTAGGCTGTCAAATTTTTTGCAAGGGAACTTCTTAGCCCAAATTTGATTCTTTGGGATAAACTTGTACTCCTTGAATATGTTGTTCTATGAATATGCGTGAATAACCTCTGATTGTTTTACACTTAATATACACTTATATTTGGTGTATTCGTTTGTCACACATAATTATGTAATTGATTTATCCTTAAACCAAGGATACCGTCTTTGTAAGGGACTTCGTCTCAATCTCCTTTCATTGAGGCATATTACGTTTTATAGAGAACTTTCTTGTATACGGTGTATAAACCCCTTTGACATTTACTTTTATACAAAAGGAATATTTTTCTACAAAGAGTTTTACAAAACAACAAAAAGTAATGTTTCTTTTAACGTATGCGGCGACAACAACCTTCTCCGCCACCGCGAGTATTATTTGACTTTGGCTTCCTCAACAAGCCAAAATGTTTAAAAAAAAAATAAATACCATATACTTTTTTTTTGTATTTCGGTATTGAAAATGTTTTGATAAAGGATTATATTATGTCAATATATTTAAATGATATATTGTGATTGAAATGTGCAAATGTTATCATTCCTTTATGTTGGTTTTATGTGTTATGATTTTATAATGGTACTTGGACATTATGACGGGTGGTGCCATGAATACCAGGATGAGTGGTTACGTTATAACCTCCAATGCATTGGGTATGGAAGTCGGCCATATGGATATTCCATTAAGTATGTATGGAAATTGGCTGTATGGCTATTCCATTAAGTGATATGTGTGGGAATCGACCGTATGGTTATTCCACTTAAGTATGTTTATGTCCCAAGTTACCTTTATATATGTTATGTGTTATTTATATGGGTTTTATGGTAATCCTTTGGTTACAAAAAGGTAAGTAATGATATTTTATTCAGTGAAGAGTTTTTACTACTTCATATAGGTGAAAAGTATTATTTTGATAATGTATACATGGTTTACTTTTTGTTTTGATAAACTAATAATTTTTATTCTTTGTGTATCCCTTACTGAGTTTTTATGCTCATCCCATGTTTTTGAAATGTTTTTCACAGGAGTTAGCATGGAATAGGGTCAAGGATGGGATCAAGGGAAAGTCATGCTACCTAAAACATGAAACTAGACATGTTTCTTTTTAAGAGTTTTTATTTTATGTAAATTTAGTAGAAGATACTAATTTGTAATCTTTTGAGATGTAATTGCTATGTCCTAATTCTCTAAAACTCTAAACCTGAAAAGATCCTCAATGTGAATTATTTATTTAATTCAATTTCAAGTAAGGTTTAAGGCTGGGACCTTATAGTTGGTATCAAAGGTCGGTTTAGATAACTTTAGAGGTTAGGGTATTCTTTAAGCATAAGTGGCATTACCATAATGGTTAGGATTTCAGACAGAGTCCTAGTTTTAGATAAAGTGAATGAGTAAGAATATCTTAGTGTTAATCTTCTTCATTAATACATGATGGTTTTGTTGTTATACTCACACTGACCCTTTTTGGTTTTAGTAAATGGCTCGATCTAGTAGGCACCAAGGTAATGGTGGATGTGAAGGAAACTGTGACAGTTTTCTGAGCTAGCAACTGAATGATATGGGATCTGTAATGAGAACTCTTGTGTTTATCCTCAACCAACTATCTGGAGTTATGATTGACCACCTAAACCTTGGTGATTTCTATAAGGAATCATATATGCGAGAAACAAATCCCTATGGAACTACATGTAATAATCATAAAGGTAAGTGTGTTCAAAAACCCATGTGTCAAGGATGTGGAAAGAAACACCTAGGAAAATGTTTCAAAGGGACAGAAATATGTTATTCATGTGGAAATGAAGGTCATAAAGCAAGAACCTGCCGTGGAAAAAGGAAGCATCTAGTTGACTCGAGGAAAGGGAAAGAAGTTCTTTCTGAGGGATCAATTGAAAGTTTTAAATGTGGTGTGCATGGTGATTATGCAAACTCGTGTCCCATGAAGAAGTTTTGTGAATGGGATCACCAAGATCATACAAATACTCGTTTACCAATACCTAATGCCATTCCGATTGAGGATGAAGAAACCGACAATGACCAATCAAAGGTATGGATTATTTCTTAACTTTTGTTTTCTATTTTGGGATCTTAGGATATGATTCATGATTTTGTTTGTAGGAAAGAGGTATTTCGGAATAAGTTGGAAAGGAATGGTTAATGGATCACGAAGAATGGTGAATGAGTAAGATGTCAACATATAAGGGTTTCAAGAGTTATGGTGAAATTCATAAGAGTATTAAGTGTCTTTTGATGATGGGGTACATTAGAAAACTTTTCATAGTATGTGTAACACTGATGTTTAATATATTAAAATTTTATTCAAGGAATAGTTATCTTTTCTTTTGTGGACATAGTTATAAAGAACCATTTGGGTTTATATGATCCTTACTTTTTAGGTAATTATGGGTTACTATATGTTATGATTGAAGTGAAAGGAATGAGATAAAATTGAGTTTAAATTATGTTATGGTTATTTTTGATGATTTTATCCCTTTTTGGGGAATGATTTATGAATTATAGAGTTTTGGAAAAAGGAAAACACGCAGACCGTGTGACAACTCGTCGCGTCGGACAAAGCCGCGGGAATCGAACCCACAACCAAAGTGCGATTGGTATTTATCGCCTACCACTGGACTACGGGAAGTCCCATGTTAGTTTGACTAATTATTTTTAGTTATATGATTTTATGAATTAAGAGTAAGTTGATTTTGGGTTATTTATGAAAATGATTGACCTATCACGGAGGATATGTGATTAGGTTAATTACTTTTCAATACGAGACTTTAGGAGCAACTGATGTTGTTTGGAGATAAATGTTACGATTTAACTTGGAAGACTATGTGACTAAATCCTGCAAATGTTTGGGTTTCAATCATAGATTGGTTTACTTTGAGGAATTTTATGCACAAATTGTTTATCGGATGGTCCTTGTTGAACTTGGGGTTTTGTTGGAAAAATTTTGGAGATTAAGAATAGATTTTATTTCTAATGGGTTATCCTTTTCTGGGTTATCTGATCATGTACTAATCTTTTGGGTTTTGGTTTTGGTTAAATTTTAAAGACATGGGAAGTATATAGTTCTATTTTTTGGGTTAGGTAATTCTCTAGAAGTTGATTATTGTACTCTTAATGTGAACAAGTCTCCCTAAATACTCGTCTTTTGGAAAAAAAATATGAGTTTGTGTAAGGAATCTAATAAAAGTTGAAAGTCAACATGATAAGTGATTATGTTTTCTTATGAATAAATTCCTCAATAAAAAGTAACTTAAAACAAAAATGTTTTCTATTAACTTTTTCTACTGGGGAATCGAATACCATTTATCCCATCACAAGTTTGTGATTTTCTCATGGTTAACTTTCTCCTAAACATGTTTTCTATCACTCTCCATCAGAACATGACCCTATGTTTTCTCCTCCATGTCCATGTTTTTATACTTGGAATCTTAGTATGGGTTAACTCGGGCGACCTTTGTACTTATCTTTCCTTATTTTAAAGGGATTGTTTTACTGACTCTTCTTCCGATGTGGGACTTTCAAGGATGTTTTCAAGCCCAATTTTAAAATTACGAGGACACAATTCCCAAAAGGGGGGAAGGATGTAACACCCCAGGTAAATAAAGAATATGACATCTTTATATTTATCCATACTTGTGAATCAAATATTAATATTACTTTAAAGTGGATGCAATGCTCGATGGCGTACCCAATACGCAACAACGAGTTTCTTGGAAATATTACGTTGCACTCTAATAATAAAATAATATTATTTTAAATGGAAGTTAACATGTAGCCGTTGTATTGGATGGAATGGATAGAAATAACTAAAATATGATTATATATGTTTTTTAAATGTTTTTACATTTATCCAAAGGCTTAAAATACGGAAAGAATTCAAATTTAGGCTTTTATACCCTAATTTTCAATAAAGGTTCACTTATCGCCTTCTGATGGAGAACTGTCCTTAAATATAGTTTTGATCACACTTATACATTCTTTTGGACCAAATAAAACTCTTCTTTAGAATCGGGATATCAAATTTTTCTTTGTGTAAATTTTTGGTATTTTTCTGATAAAGTTCATTTTTTTGAATAGTGTAAAATGTTGTATTTTAATTCAAAACCTCTTTTTAATATTATTTATTTATAAGATTAGATTATAATTTGAAATGTTTTTAAAGTGAAATTATAAAATATTTTTACCATTAAATCCAATAGTGGTCATTGGAATTAATTTCACTTTGAAATCGGACTTAAACTAGTGTCAATCTTTTGATACTTATTGTTTCATAAAAACACGCTATTTGCTCTGACAGCGGGAATTAATTATTAAATTAATTAATGTGACTTATATGATTTAAATTTTTTAAAATAGACTTCATTTTTGAATTCGTAATATCAAATATAGCTTAGGGTGAATTTTTGGTAATTTTCTGAAAAACTTCAATTTTTGATGAATAGTAAAACCACTAAGTGGTACTTATAAAAACTGATTTTCCGTTTAAATGAAATTTTGCCATCATTGTGTTTTGATTTTCAGAAATCCGACATACATGGTTGTCATTAAGAAGTAAAATGTGGTTAAATGGGATAAAAATAATTTTTTTTGGAGAATAGTAACTTATTAAGTTTTTAATCGTGATTAGTGGTAATTAGTGTAGTTTAAGGTAAAAATAATGCTTTAATAAAATGAGATGATCTTGACACATGTCCTAAAGCTATTTGTTGTGTCATGGCCGACCAAGACAACCCATGGGTCGATTTAGGGGACCCCATGGAGCCACTTGGGTGAGATAATGACTTTAATGCCTTTTTTTAAATAAAGGTGAAAATGACACTAACATAAATTGTTTTACTAAAACAATTTTCAGAATGGGTTATAATAATCATATTTTTTATTATAAATATTCATTAGAAATATAAAAATATTTTGTACATCATAGTATTTTTTTTATAATTTTCAGACTTTAAATAAATTAAATTATTTATGACATCATGATGATGCAGTGATGACTTCATTATTTAACGATTTAAATAAAATGGAAAGATAATGTAATATCTAGAACCTAAACATGTCCAAAACCTATTGGATGGTAATTTTAGAAGACTTATCATTTTATATTCGAAATATATCAATGTGGGACCTTAGAAATTCGAAACACTTTTGAAAATAAAATAATAGTTTCATGATTTCCCAAAGTGCCCCTCCTCTCCTCTTATAAAAGGCCCCCAACTCTACCTCATTTCACACACTACTCAAGCCTTTGGCTCGGCCATACCCTTCCCATTTACTCTCTCCACATCCCTATCCTCATCCTAGAGGATTCCCTTTGGGCAGAATCCTTTCAAAGGAAGCCTTTAGGCTCAAATCAAAAGGAGTTACACTTTTAAAGGTAATTCATTCTCTCTTGTTCATTTGTTTTATTTTGCATCTCCAACCCCCTAAAATAATTTTATTCATTTTTTTGTAACAACTCCAGTATATTAAATATACTAGGATGTTTTTATAAGAAGTATTCGAGCTACACTTACACACACCTACATCTAATGGTTAAAGAACACACGGTTTCCGTGGATGGTGAATTTCTGCCTCACGAAACGATGATTGTTCAACACTCATATAACACCTTCAAAGTTGGCCATTAAGATGTCACTATATTTATATATGATATATAATATGTTTATGTTTTACTCAAACTTCTGTATTTTTCATTTTTGGCTTACATTTATGGCTTCCAATATGGGTATACACGATATCTTCATTTAAGGAAGTGCGGACTACCGCCCCCTCAAAGTGATGTGATTCGTTAATGCCATATGTGGGACGTATAAAGGAAGGATTTAAAGTTATTATATATGATGTTATACTGGAATTATAATATACCTCTATATCATTATTATTTATTTCCATTAAAGTATGAGATAGAAATGAAATTAGCGTTAATGCGTACGTACGGCTTACCGTCTCCATGAACGGTGCATTTCATTTCTTATCCCCAAATGTAATGTACTATTAAAAGTATATGTATATAATGGATATATATAACGAATGATACATCTAAATGATGAATATAATTCTGGAATTAAAATATACATACCTCTCATTTAATTTTAATTCCATTAATATGAGAAAGAAATGAAAGTAGCGTTCATGCATACGTACGGCTTACCGTCTCCATGAACGGTGCATTTCATTTCTTACCTCTAAATGATTATGTAATATTATAAATACATGCATATTCTGGATATATATGATATATATGCTATCCAAATCAGGAATTTCATCCTGGATATAAAGAACCTTTGACCACACGAACAACATGTAATTGTAAGAAGTCCATTTTCGACATAAGAACCAAATGTCGGCAAAACAAGCATTATTAACTTAAATGGTTACATAATGTTTATAACATGGAAATAAGTGATATATAAGGAATAATGAACTTTAAAAGGGTTCTTAATCAAGTATAAATTAACTCATGTTTATTATTCAGGACGTTAAAGAACGATCGAGTCAAGTCGGACCCGAGGTAAGGGATCTTACTCCCCTCTTTTTTTAAGTACACTCTTTTATGTCATTCCTTCTAAAGATAATATTTCTTGTTATTGGGATGTTATTTTATATTCCCCTTTCTGTAAACTTTATGTTGATGTGATGAGAGACCCTATTTCCTCTCATCAATCCATTTTGGAAGTTTTAAGTGGCGCTGTTAGGCTGCCGAGTTTTCGTAAGAGATTTTTCATCCCACTTTTATTCCCGTGAGATTTATGCTACATTTTCCACAATTTCCATTGAGTGTTTTATGTACTACCCACTATTAAACTCCTTTTGTAATATAATTACATTTATGGGTATTTACATATTCATTGTATGACACTTCTTCAATGGGGTGTACTTTTCGAAAGTTACCCAAGTCGGTAAGGGAACCTTCGCCCTCCTCTTTTTAAAAGACTTCGTTTGTTATGCCTTTTAATTCACATACTATTATGTTGGGATATGTTCTTATATATCCTGATTAATGTAAATTTTATTTCCAAGTGATGAGATCCCCTTTTTATCTCTCATCAACTCATTTTCTGAATTTTTGAAGTGACGCCGTTAGGCTGTCAAATTTTTGCAAGGGAACGTCTTAGCCCAAATTTGATTCTTTGGGATAAACATGTACTCCTTGAATATGTTGTTCTATGAATATGTGTGATTAACCTCTGATTGTTTTACACTTAATATCCACTTATATTTGGTGTATTCGTTTTTCACACATAATTATGTAATTGATTTATCCTTAAACCATGGTTACCGTCTTTGTAAGGGACTTCGTCTCAATCTCCTTTCATTGAGGAATATTTCGTTTTATAGACAACATTCTTATATACGGTGTATAAACCCTTTGACTTTTACTTTTATACAAAAGGAATCTTTTTCTACAAAGTTTTTTACAAAATGACAAAAAGGAATGTTTCTTTTAACGTACGCGGTGACAATGACCTTTTCCGCAGCCGCGAGTATTATTTGACTTTGGCTTCCTCAACAAGCCAAAATGTTTTTAAAATAAAATAAATACCGTATACTTTTGTTGTATTTCGGTATTGAAAATGTTTTTGATAAAGGATTATATTATGTCAATATATTTAAATAATATATTGTGATTGAAATGTGGAAATGCTATCATTCCTTTATGTTGGTTTTATGTGTTATGATTTTATAATGGTACTTGGACATTATGACGGGTGGTGCCGTGAATAACAGGACGAGTGGTTACATTATAACCTCTAATGCATTGGGTATGGAAGTCGGCCGTATGGCTATTCCATTAAGTATGTATGGAAATTGGCCGTATGGCTATTCCATTAAGTGATATGTGTGGAAGTCGACCGTATGGTTATTCCACTTAAGTATGTTTATGTCCCAAGTTAACTTTATATATGTTATGTGTTCTTTATATGGGTTTTATGGTAATCCTTTGGTTACAAAAAGGTAAGTAATGATATTTTATTTAGTGAAGAGTTTTTACTACTTCATAAAGGTGAAAAGTATTACTTTGATAATGTATACATGGTTTACTTTTTGTTTTGATAAACTAACAGTTTTTTTTCTTTGTGTATCCCATACTGAGTTTTTATGTTCATCCCAAGTTTTTGAAATGTTTTTCACAGGAATTAGAATGCAATAGGGTCAAGGATGGGATCAAGGGAATGTCATGCTACCTAAAACATGAAACTATACATGTTTCTTTTTAAGAGTTTTTATTTTATGGAAATTGAGTAGAAGAGACTACATTGTAATATTTTGAGATGTAATTGCTATGTCCTAATTCTCTGAAACTCTAAACCTGAAAAGATCCTCGATGTGAATTATTCATTTAATTAAATTTTAAGTAAGGTTTAAGGCTGGGGCCTTATAGAGGGTTCCACCGTGGGAACGAGGCCGTGGCAGGGAAGGGGTTGGCTGAGGCCTATGAGGGATGGGAGGCCCCATTTCTATGTGTAGTGATTTCTGTGCTTATGATCGGAGTCTCTATCTTATAAAGTGCCACAAAACCTCTCATTGATTCGATTTTGGATGGAAAATAATTTCCCGGGATCAAATCCAGACCATTAGACCACATCGCGTGTGATCGGGGTCGTCGATTTTGATTCGGGGTTCAATTCTTGGAATTCGTGGTTCTCTTCATACTTTTTGAGGGATGTTCGATCTATTACGATCTAATCACAACTGATCATTTGTTTTTAAAATTCCACATTGATCTAAGCCGTCTGATTGAACCTCTATCAAATCAAAGCTATCCATCCCTTTTTAAAACCCACCATTACTCCTCCACCATCCAATATTATCCACGTTTAATCTTAGCCATCCATTCGCTCTCCATTTTTCTTTCTCTCGTGTTGTCTTCTTTATCTATGCCTACTTTGAACCAGTAACCCATACACCCCCTACTTGCACATTTTTTCCTCACCCTTGATAGTCGGTTGACCACCCTTTCCATCATTTTTCCACAATGTCTTCACCGACCATTTAATACACCAAATTCCAATGGTGGAATTAAATTTTCTATTTTTTATATATAGTATAGTTTTAAGGCCACCTACTTGAACCCCAATCATCCCTTGACTTTCCATCTTCCTCCAGCGCCTTCTTTAGGAACCTCTGAGACTTCCCGAGCCTCCTCCTCCTCCTCAAACATATGTAAGGGTTAGTTTGTATCGTGAAGTTTTTTTTGAAGGTATATACATATATATGTATACTCTTAAGAATTTATATTTATACATATGATTCAGATAAAACCTTCTCTTAAACCGAACCTCAGTATTCTATTTTGGATCCAAGAGGTTTTACAAACATCAGAGTGTGATTTATTCAAGAAAAACATAATTATCTATTATATATATATATACATGTGTGTGTGTGATTTTTTGTATATTCGATTATGAATATATAAATGCATGTATGATCACATGGTTTTGGGTGAAAAATCTCAAACACTTTACCCTAGGTCTTACGAATTTTGGGTTATACAATATTTTTAAACTTGAAGGAATATTTTCATTCTTCATGAAAGGTACATATATAATTATATTTGTTTACATAAATTTACAGTCTTATATAAATCATTTTATATCCATTTGGGACTTTTAAAAATTGGGTGTCAAGTTTAAGAAAAAAAATTAAAACCTTATGTGTTGTACATAAATTTTATATATTTATATATATTTGTATACATGGTTGTATATAAGTTTTTATAAGTCCACTTCTAGTCGATGTTTTATTTCTTATAATATTTAACATATAATATTAATTTATGTTTTTAGTAAATATGTATGTTCCAACTAACTTTGGTGTAGGACTCGGTTATACATGTATGTTGCATATGTTTATATAAAAATTTCTGTAATATTTTTTAATAAATTAAAACATTAAAATTTATATTATGATTTACAAGTTTTTGGGAATCTAGCTAGTTAATGTTGCCCAAATATTTATGTCATATGGATGTCAATATATTTTTTTGGTATAACCCTTTTATATATGATGTATTTTTTGATATGTGAAATTATTTGTGTACACAGAATCATTGTTCATTAATTTTATCAGAATTTTCACAGGTCTGTAAAGAAGGTATAAAACATGTGTTTTCAAAATACATTTAGTTTCGTTTAAACAGTACTCTATATATACACCCAGTTGAATGAATAATTTACACAACATGAAACCCTAAATGTGGATATTTCAAATAGTATGCTTTAGATGTGTTTAGTCGATGAAATGTTTACTTTAACTTTTAATAAGTTATGCATCTAGATGAAATTCCAATATTTATTTGATTAATATGCTTTTAGAATTTCAAAGTTATCATAGCATGAGAATTATTTTTATTTTTTTGAGTACATTAGTTTTCATCACATATTCCACAATCTGATTGTCATATTTACCATTCAATGACATATTCATGTAGTTATTAGTTTTTTTATTAACATCCAAACATATGATTCACTTAATATATATGTAAAAGTTAAAGGATGAAATTTAACTACCATCATAAAATATGGATTAAACCCTAAATTGTTCAAGGTTTTATGGGACACATTGAATAAAATTAAATGTTAAATTAAAATATTCATGGTGGTATGGGACAATTTGAATAATTGGAAATAAGGAAACAAGTAATATGTGTAACATGAAATGATAAGTAATAAGTAACTAACTAAATCAATGTTGTATGTGAAATTTGATTTAGTGAGATTAGGAATGCATTGGAATTAGTATGTGACTGGTGGGGCCAAATATAGGACCTCGATGCATCGATAGGTTTCATGAGACAAAAAAAGGTCATGGCACAACAGCTTGACAAAATTATTATTTATGGTCCTGGCACAAGGCCTGGATAGTATGGTTATGATTTTAAGTATATGCAATTTCTTAATTTTGGATATTAATTTTAATTAACCACTATAATGATCAACTAGTAGAATATTCTTGGATAAAGAGACAATGTACATAATAAGTAGAGGAAGTAAGAGTTATGGAATAATATGTATATTGTACACAAAGACATTAGACAGTGTATGTTTCCCAGTGGAATGAAATAGATGTTTTTTTATTTAAGTGCAATGCTGATCATGTAATACTCTTAGTAATTTATTTTGTACTTTCATTTTCACCAGGATTTTCTTTTACTTCATTCCCCGATTGAGCATTCCTATAAATGAATTATGAAACCATGTAACTCTATCAGTATTCTATGAATTATGCTTATTTAATTGTTAGAAAATTGTTATGTTATGATAAAAGTATATCTCTTCTTATGAAAATGTTTTATGGGAAATTTTAAGAGAATGTTTTCAAAAGTTTTATTTATCTACTATGTTGTTTTCAAAATCCTTACAGGGAATTCTTATACTCACCATATGTCTTTAAATAAAATTTTAAAGGTATTAGTTTCAGCAGATGAAGCCTGTCAGAAGTAGCTAGTTTCCCAGAACTTAAACCAAATATGATCCTCTATATGGGGCATTATGTGTAGTATATCAGTTCTTATTTTGTTAAAAATTTCACATCATCTTTTTAAGGCCCGAACAATGGGTATTCTGGGTTCAGCTCATCACAGTTGGTATTAGAGGGGTACGGTTTAGATAACTCTGTAAGATTAGAAATTGAACAACGAAGAATTTACTTAAGAATTACTAAATATGATTTTTTCATAATTTTTAGATGGAAAACAAAGGTTCTAGCCTTTTTTCACTTCATATAGAGGCCCTAGAAACCATAATTTTTAAATCTAGACACAATAACTTTGTGCAATATGACCATATCTGTATGACATGCAAACATATCTACGACGATTCCAACTCTCCCCGTGTACTTCAACTTCACCAAGGAGCGGGTTTGGAATACTTTTTTATGAATCAATCCCAATTTCCATCCTACAAACGTCGGGGAAAATACTACGAGGTATATTTTAGATGCTTCACCATTGTGGAAGGCATCCAATCCCTTATAGATTACCATGAAGCTGCAGTAGTGGGTGACCTCCGCACAATATATCTGTACCACATTTGTTCCTATGGGAACTTCAATCATGTAATGGACTACAAAGATCTTGAATTCAAAGCCTCCCATTATGTGTGTAGATATCAAGTACATATGAATGTCTCTCTGATATATACCCCTCATGCCACACTCTGGAGAAACATAAGTGCACCCATGAGATTGAACCAGACTACTCGGGTGGCTTTTGGTTCAAGGAGACTGAATGCTTTGAATTAGTTTGTGGGATTTGTGTATTTGGGAACTGGGGAAACCATCAGTCTTCAGCGTTATGCACTAGTTGTTTATGAAAATATAATTTGATGTTTCTTCCTTTGTTTTGATTGTGTTTCACTGATTAGAATTTCAAAAAAAAATCAGAAGGAAGGAAAAACTCACATCTTATTACTCCCAATAGGGATACTAGAGAACATCATGGTCAAAACATGTACAGAAGAGTACCTTCCATTAGCAAACCTATAGAGAATGTGAAGAAATACTTACAGGGTATCAAATAGTCTGAACATTCTCCATTCCTATCAAGATAATTTCTACATCTATCACCATATAACCAATGCTCAACTTGTTGAGTATAGATGAAGCGGAAATTACCATAAATGACTTCTCTTATGCATCAATAAATTTTGAAACTACACGGATATGTTAAGGATTCAAGAGGTGGACTTGGAAGGGGACCTACAAGTACCCTACATGTACCAGATCCTGTTTCTCATTATGTATTACCATGTTAAGGCCATTGGCCTTCTCAAACAGGACTTGTTCTAATGAGTCCTTATAGAGTTTGTCCATTTGGACATCTATAAACTCTCTACCTTTTGAACCTCCCTTTTGAAGCCCGTGTCTACATAGCATGAGTATAACATGTATTGTCTGAAGTGTGTTTGGGACAGGGAAACAGATGAACTGAACACCAACTAGGGAATTCATCTTGCCATTCCTTAGGATCCTCCATGATGGAGGATATGTTAAAGAACATCATAGAGTTTTAATTTAGTGTGGTTGTATGAAATGAATTTCAATGATGCAATTCATTGAAGGGGTAATAATGTAACTCCTCAAAACATTTCCTCATGTAATAGTGATAATATGGTTCTATTTTATTTTTTTTTCAATCTAAAAAAATAAAAATTGGATACAAGCCTTTTTATTTAAAAAAGACACTAAAGTGTTTACAATGCACCAAGACCACATGAAGCCTCTCTATCCAAAAATACCTATTAAAAACATATCAAAATTACTCGGAGACCATCCAAAACAAAAAAACCACAATAATGTAATATGGGTCCTTAGGATTCATCATAATGAACATTAGTATGGCCAAATCCACTATATCCACCCTAAGAACCAATGGAATTATGAGATCCATATTCTTAAATTGCTTTGATTTTTAGGACGCCTTAAGGCATGGTTTTATAAATCATGAACTGAAACCTTTCCTAGGAAGATCATTGAACTCCAATGGCTATAATTATAGTCTTTGGCCTTTTGGTGAATTAATTAAAAACATTTAATCCTAATTTAGTTTTCCAACTATTTTTGTTTTGAAATGAAACATAAAATGTAACCTCTAATAATGAACTTTAAAAAGACATGGGATAGTATTGAACTACACTTATGATATTTTGAAATGAGAACAGGATTTCAAAAACCATAAAAATATGATGTAAATGTTTTC
Organism: Viscum album; assembly: GCA_963277665.1. Taxonomy (NCBI): domain Eukaryota; kingdom Viridiplantae; phylum Streptophyta; class Magnoliopsida; order Santalales; family Viscaceae; genus Viscum; species Viscum album. The sequence continues at coordinate 746,399,435 of OY728138.1, read as the reverse complement.
ATTATTAATGATTAATCAATGTTTTAATTAAACTATATTTGTGATATCTTTTTAATTAAACAATGTTTTGATTTCTATAATACTAGTATAAAAGTATTTATGTGGATATATTAAATTTCAATTTATAACCTTGTATATTAAAACAGTAGAGTTTATAAATAATGTTATTAATACTCTTAGTTAAGAGAATGTATAATTAAATTATTACTCTTTAACATTTCATTGTTTAATAAAAGTCATGTTTTGTAATATATTTTCTATAAAGTTAAAATGAATGTATTTATTTCTTTATAAAATTATAATTTCAGAATTTGGGTTTTAATAAAAAAAATACGACCACTAGGGAAATCCCTTTAGTCGGGCTAAGGAAGGAAGCTCACACTAGGTGGTCGAGCCAAGCCCTGAGCCTCAGCATAGGATGGCCTGAGCGTGGTAATAGTTTCCCTGAAGGAAACACAAGAGAACATAAGGTCATGAGGGTTTAGAGCGTGCCTGCCTGGGCATGAGGCCAGGGCGGGGCAAGGGTAGGCCTAGGCCTGCGGGTGGCCGGAGTCCAGAAATAAGGACCCCTGTGTGTGTGTGTGTGTGGTGATTTCTCAGCCTGTGATCAGAGTCTCAGGCTTATAAAGAGCCGCAAAACCTCTGACCATTTCGATGTGAGATGTAAAAAAATTGCCTGGGATCAACTCCGAATCGTTGGGTCACATTGCATGCAATCTCGGCCTTCGATTTTGATCTTGGGTTCGATTCCTAGAAGCCACAGCTCTCTATGAACATTTTGAGTGTCGTTCAATTCATTGTGATGTTATCACAACTGTTTAAGTGTTTTTAAATTTCCATGTTAATCTAAGCCATCCGATCGAAACTTAATCAAATCAAATTCATCCATTCCTTTTTAAAACCCACAGTTACTCCTCCATCGTATATTCTTCTACAGGTTTAATCTCGGCTATCCAATCAATCTCTAGTTTTTTCCTCATGTGTAGTCTTCTTCTTCTCCGCTAGCTTTGAACTAGTAACACTAGACCCCCTACTTGCACCATTTTCTTCACCCTTGATAGCTGGTTGACCCTCCTTGTCCTCCATTTTCCAAAAAGTATTCCCCTTCCATTTAATACACCGAATTCCAATAATTTCATTAAATGTTCTACTTTTTTATACATAGTATAGTTCCTAAACCACCCAGTTGCACCACAAGAATCCCTTGACTTTCCTTCTTCCTCTAGCACCTTCTTTAAGAACCTCCAGGACATACTAATCCCCCTCCTCCTCCTCAAACTAGGGTAAGTGTTAGTTTGTCTAGTGCAGTTGTTTTTTAAGTATTATACATAAATATTTATACTCTTAAGATATATATTTAACCCTATAGTTCAGATAAAACCTTCTCTTAAACTTAACCTAAGCCTCTTGATTTGGTTCCATGAGGTCTTATGAACATAAGAGTGTCTTTTATACATGAAAAACATATTTATGTAATTTATATATATATGTTTGTGTGTGTGTGTGTTTGTGATTATATATGTTTATGAATATATAAATCGATGTATGATAACATGGTTTTGGGTGAAAACCCTCAAACACCGGACCCTAGGTCTCCCAGATTTTGGGTTAACAAATATTTTTACACTTAAAGGAATATTTTCTTTCCTCACACAAGGTACATATATGATTATATTTGTACATATATTTTTAGGGTATTATATAAATATTTTAATATCGAGTTGGGACTTTTAATCAATGGGTGTGAAGTTTAAGAAGAATTTTTATAACATCATTTGTTATACAAAACTTTTATAAATTTATATATATTTGTATACACTGTTGTATATAATATTGTATTACTAATCTTCTAGACCATGTTTTAAGTCTTCTAACATTGAACTTATATTATTAATTTATGTTTTTTGGTAAATAGGTATGTTCCAACTAACATTGGTGTAACACTCAGTTATAGGACTATGTTGCATATGTTGGCATATATATTTATATAAGATTTTTTAACAAATTAACCCTTTAAAAATTTATATTATGATTTACATGTTTTGGGGACTCTATCTAATTAATGTGGCCAGAATATTTAAGTCATATGGGTGTCAATGAATTATTTTTATGGTATAACCCTTTTATATATGATATTTTTATGATATGTGAAAATATGTGTGTACACATAAACATTTTTCCTTAATTTTACAATAATTCTCCAAGGTATGCAATTAATGTATAAAAAATGTTTTTTCATAATATATTTACTTGGGTTTAAACACTACTCTTTATATACACTGTGTCAAATTAACAATTTATAGAACACAAAACCCTAAGTGTTTTTATTTCATATACTATGCTTTAAATGGGTTTATTTCATGAAATTTTTGGTTCACATTTTAATTAGTTATGCATCCATATGAAATTACAATATGTATTTGACTAATAATATTTTATAATTTCAAAGTAATCATTGCATGTGACAAAACTTTTATTTCATTTAGTACTGTGGTTGTCATCATGTATGCCATAATATTCTTATCTTATTTAACAATAAATGACATAGTCATGTATTTATTATATTTGTTATTAAAATGTAAATTCATGATTCACTTAATATTTATTTAAAAGTTAATGGATGAAATTTAACTACCATTAACAAATATGGATTAAAGCATAAATTGTTCAAGGTTGTATGGGGCAATTTGAATAATATGAAATGTAAAATTAAAATATTCAAGGTGGTATAGGAAACCTTGAAAAATGTGAAATGTTAAATTATAATATTCAAGGTGGTATCAGAAACTTTTAATAATGTGAAATAAAGAAACAAGTAATATTTGGCACATGAAATGATAAGTAATAAATAACTAACTAAATAAAAGTTGTATGTGCACATTTATTTTTAGAGATGAGGAACACATTGAATTTAGTATGTGAAAAGTGGGGTCTGCTATAGACCCTCGAAGAATTAGTATGTGTCATGAGACAATCTACGGTCTTGGAAAAAGTCATTGACGAAATGATTATTTATGGTCAAAGAACAAGGCCGGGATAGTATGGTTATTATTTCCGGCATATGTATATTCCTCATTATGGACATGTGTTTTAATTATCTAGAATAATGTTTGACTAGTAAAATATTCATGGTTAAAGAGCTTATGCGCATATGAATAAGAAGAATAATAAATATGGCATTGTATTTATGTAGTACACAGAGACTTTAGCCAGTTTATTTTTCACAGGGGAGTGAAATAAATGTTTTTTATTTAAGTGCAACTCTAATCATGTAATACTCTTAGTAATTTATTATTTACGTTCATTTTCACAAGGAGTTTCTTTTACATATTACCCTGAATGATCATTCCCATTAATGAATTATAAAAACATGTAACTCTGTTAGTATTATTTGAATTATTCTCATTCAATTCTTAGACAATGGTTATGTTATGATAAATGTACAGCTCTTCTTAAGAAATTGTTTTTAAAAAAATTTTAAGAGAAAGTTTTTAAAAGATGAATTAGTTTATTATGTTTTATTGATACCCCATACTGGGAATTTGTATTCTCAACCTACATATTTAAATAAAAAAATTCAGCTATTAGTTTCAACTAACAGAGCTTTTCATAAGTAGCTGGTTTCCCATAACCTAAACCGAATGCGATCTTCTGTATGGGACATGATGTGTAGTTTATTAGTTCTGGTTTTGTTAAAAATTGGACATCATGTTTTGAAGGCATCGACACCGGGTATTCTGGGGTAGGGTCCTCACAATGAGTCCTAGTTTTAAGGGTTAATTTACCATTATATACATAATGAACCATTTATTATAAATCTTTTCTTAACCCAATTTTCCTCCAGCATATTTTTCCTGCTCCCATTATATTTGGGGATCCTGCAACACCTACCTTGGAATAGAACTATCTCTTTCATTCATTTTTATAATTTACAATTATCAGAACCTAAATATTCCATTATAAAATCTCTATAATTATCTTGAACATTTTCTTGTTTTTTCTCTCTCTCTCTCAGAGAAAAGATCATGATGATATCTAATTCAACAAATTTTTTGAGAGTTCATCTTCTTCTCCTATGTCAATTAAACAAGACCCAATAAAATCATTTTATCCTATGTGTGGGTTTTCAATGGTATATGGTATGTGTTATAGCATCGTTCATAAAGTTGTGTGTATTTTCCTATGGGGCTTCTTTGTGTTGTGAATCTGAACCTTCCGGTAACACTGCTATATTGTTCGATAAATTAATTTCAACCTATAACAATTTCTGGTATGTCCATTGTATTAAATTAATCACTAGTTTTGGTAATCACCTTAACCTTATCCATCCCAATGGGTGTTCTTCCTACCTGGAGACTAAATAATCTTAATCCATGAATATTTAAACACCCCATGGTTGTATTTCAACTTTGAATAATGTCTCATAGTAATAAATTGAATTAACATAAATTATTATACTTCAGTTAGGCCTTTAATATTAATTCATATGACTCATACTGTTATTGAAATTTTGAATGAAATGAAATTGATTAAATTGGTTGAATGACGCCAATAAAAGGATGCATGTTATATTAAATAGATATTAGGTCAGTAGATAAATTCTTATGCATTGTGATTCTTCTTTTCTTATAGACTTTTCCTTGAGTTTATACCATTTTTCTCTCACTTATCACTTATTCATCCTTTTTTTATGTAATAATACATTATATAAAGTGACATCTATTTTATTCACGTTATTTAATGCCTATTATTATTTTCATATGTGTATTGATGGTATCCTAGTGCTTATTCTTACACTTAGTGCATTGTGGTTGTTTCCTTGTGCCATAATTTTTTTCTTGGATTAAATTTCAAGATATCTTGTTTATCCAGTTATATATTCTATGGTTTCTTTTTATACTTGACATGCTTGCAGGCTAGGAGAGAACATGGGTCTCAAATTATTGAGGTTGTTGATGGACTCTATGTGGTTGTCTTCGTACTACTTTATGTTCCAAGAGATATCCATTTACATGTCTTGGATGAGATCTCCAGGTGGATTATTTATACACATGAGTGAAACTAATTTCCTAGTGGAGAAATCCTGAATGGACTCATTAGAAATATGGATAATCCATGCCTTGGGTGATACCTATTCCCCGATGTAAGATACCTAGTATAGGCTAAGAGTATTCTATAACATGAGTGATATGGGGGATGTCATTACGAGTCACATTAGATGGACATGGTGGTATTTGTTATTACAAGGCCCTTAAAAAGGACCGTGAGATTTCATTATAGATATCATTGGACGATCATAGAATTAAATTATTGTGTTTGATGAATGTTTAAATCGATTTCATGTTGTGAATTATCAATATTATTATTTTGCTGATTATAAAGTTGTATCAAATGCTTGGACGATGTCCTAGAGTTGTGACCACCAAGCTAAAGAACACTCACAGGGTCAACCAATTTTTATTTCATCATATATGATGACTTGTACATTAAAATTTCCCTTCTATATGTTCAATCAATGAATACAAATGTCATAGGCCGAAGTAGGTAGAATTATCCAGGTACCCATTTTGGAACCAAGATTGGAGTGTTGTTTATTTGTTTATTTAATTCCTTTTATCCATTATGTCGGAACATTATTCATTTTATAGTACATGTCAATGATTGATCTTGACACCTAGAATGGTAGGATACTGGAATTATATCTCACACCTTTCTTAGGTTATCATTTCGTTGGGGTTTCTAAATTGTTTTACATGGTTTCATGTCCATGGATATTCTTCTTATGTTGTGTTGTTACATGAGAGCTAGGGAGCACAAGGATGATCTAGTTACTAAGAATCTTGTAGAGTTTTCCATTAGGATCATTTATTTTACTTTTTATTGAAATTCCTATATCTTTTAGTAACATCTAGACTACCGTTAATTCATGGCATTGAAACGTTTTATTTAGTTATTTTACTTATATTCTAGTTTTTTGTCATTTTTTATTACTGGTTCTATTTTATTCTATTATTTACTTTTAGATTTTTTTTTGTTACTATAAGGATGATGTTAATGTCTCCCCACCATACCATCAATAGACATTTGTTATTATTTGATAGTCATTGGTGTACAGGGAGCAATGCATGAGGTCTTGTGTTGACCGGATCAAATATCGATTTTGTGTTCAGTCGAGCGGATACATTAAAATGTGGTATCAAAGCCACTTTTTCATTTTGTATTACTATTTTGGGCTGGTAGAGAAGAGAATAGGAATTTAATGATGCTTGGTAAATATGCATGTCAGGGAGTTATCAACCAACATATGGGGCAGGGCCCAAGGGGCTATGGATGGGATTGTTGTTCATGTTTCCCATTATACTGGATTATTTTTATTTCAACGGGATTAATTGGAGTACATTACATTACTTAATTATTTATACTATTTATATTTTTTACCATATTCCTACTATGAAAATGATTTATCATTGTGTGCATCAATATAAGAACATATAAGATTACATTCTATGCATATTCCATGCCATGTATGATGCATAATTAGGTTATTTGATTTTGAGGATAATCTTTAGGTGTTATTTAATTCATTTTTATATACTATGATAAGTGTTCTTAATATCATACTTTAATTTTACAAATTTTGGTATATCATTTCATTCATTTATATATAATTATTAAGTGTTTAATTAGTCGTCCTTCTATGATAGTTATTCCATGCTTCCTAGATTTTAATGTTATGATTAAAATATTATTTCTATTTTACATATTATGAGTTATCTAGTCAAGCTTATTCATCATTCTTATATGAATGTTTTTATTCAGCTGAAGCCTGATGTTTGTGATTAAATGGGAGTCAATTTGAAATTTTCAAGGTGTATTGGAAATTATAAAATGGAAACTGATTACCCATATGATCAAACCATTTTCGATGCCCATTATATACATGAGGAATATTTTATAAATCCAATCTTAAATAAATTGGTTGTGTATTAATGGGAACATTATGGTATGTAGTAAACTATATGGGAGGTTTAAAAATTAATAATTGGTAAACCATATAAGTATACCATACATTATGTTCCTTATACACTTAGAGATAGCTGATTGATATAAAATCATTTGCTCTTTAAATGCAGTGGTTGTCTTATTTTGGCATTTGACTCTATTACTGCGTCATAATGAACCATCTAGATAATTTTTTTAAATGTTATACTATAACAGATTAGTCTAGTGGATAATTTTTCTTAATATTTGAACCAATAAAGGTGTTTTAAATTATAAATGTTAAAAATGATTGGGTTACATTTAATTGACCCCAAAGTGGATTAATGAGACCCACGTAGCTCAAATTTTTTCATTATTATTCTTTAGTGATTTACTGTATGGTGGTGTAATTATAATATGTGTTGAGGGTCATTTTGAAGTTCTATAGCAGCCTATATGTGTTTCATATAAACATATGGTGGAATCGCTTTTGAACAAAGCTCTTAAATTAACAAAATACATTCCATATTCATTAGATCTGTATTTGTATAAGGCATTAGATAATTAAAATTCCAATTGAACCCAAATGTTTGTTTTTTAATAATGATTATAATTGAATTTTTCTTTAACTAATACAATTTGGATTCCTTATAAATAAATAAATTATATTTACATGGGGGTTAGTTGATGTAATGCCCTAACTATGATGGGATAAAAACTAAAAAACAAATATTTAAGAGGAATATTAATAAAAATTTCATAATTTTCATTGAAATTTTATCCTGATTATCATAACTTATGACTGGTATTAATTTTTCATTCAACCAAAACCATTAAATGTATAATGAATTCAGTGAGTTTTGGATCAATTCCATATAATGGAACTTTAAGTGGTGTTCTTGTTCAGACCCACATGTAAGGGTAGTTCGACCTTACTTGATCTCTTCTTATAATTAGTGTGTGAATGATTCCTATACGGCACAACATTTCTATATATGGGGCTTCTGTGATGGGACCATAAGAATAGCGACTTCTTTTTCAGTGTGGCCCGGTTATTGGGTCGACCCATTTTTCTTCAGTAAGGGGATAAACCATTTTTGGTAGTTCCCCTACAAGTTATGAATCCTGTAAGGTGCTCAGATGAAATTTTTGGTGTGTGGGAATTTTTGTGTTCTATTACACCTCATGGGTATTTTATCATTCAAAAATTGGAACCCTCATCTTTATAGTTGGTCACTAGATAAGTTAATCCTTTTTTAATGCCTGTTCAATTGGTAATAATTAGTTTTAGTGGGTTATAACATCTTCATTTTCCTCCGTTATAGACGACTCAGGAGGACATCAAAAATTATGATAGTCACATCACATAGTGTGACTCTGTGATGGTTCAATTATGTGGTCTAATAGGTAATTAAATTCATATAGATGTTTTTTACTATGTATAGTGTCATGGATGTGGCATTATACTTCATAATCCTTAAGACGGTATGCATTGATACACATGTTACCCATCATATTGCAAAATAATGTAGTGAACTAATAATGTTTAGTAGTACTTGTAACGACCTAGACTATTATGATTTGAATTTAGGTCAACTGTGATGTAGAGTCACATGGGAATTAGAAAATATTCCAATTTATCCAAATTCTCAGGATAAAGTTTTTTGGTGGATTAGGGTTGACACACAGATCAGGTTTTCTTGGCCTTAATGCCTAATTCCACATTTCATATCATGTGTGTATATAACATGGGAGGATTTTCAATTGTAAACATAAATTTATTCTATCATAACATTATTATATGTGACTTTTCTGTATCCGTTTCTTATTAAATTCTCAATAAAGCGTGGTTGAATTCCATTTTTTAGAGAATGATGACCAGTAAACTCATAAGGTAGGGAGAATCTTGTTGAACAATTAAACATGTCATTATAGGTAAAATGTACAAACAAGGACCATTTGGAATGGGATAGCCTTTCATAAAAATCCCTTTTGAATTGAAATATCATGTAATGAACCTGTTCATGAAAAGTAGCATGACAATGTCGCGGTTGGCTATGTACAAAACCCTTGAGGAGTACATCAGTCATGAATGGATGTTGGTAGATATTATTCACCAGACATGGGATGCATCTACTAGTAAAATAATCACGGTTGGATAATAACAATGTACCAGTGGTAGTATCTGGGTTCATCAATGGAAGTTGACTTGTGGTGTTTCAATTTTCATTCTCCTTGCATTGTCGATGATAAATGTTCTGGAGCTAAACTGTGCACATAATTTGTATTTTAGTAAGAATTCCTTATATCCTTCAAGTAAATCATTGAAATATTATTATTCTAATAATTTATAAATGAATATAATTTCCTATATCATGACATTATCTAGGTTTAGTAAGAGAGAATCAGTTTTTTTTAAAAAAATTAAAAGTTGTTGGGCTTGTTGTGTAGTCTCTATTAGAGTGAACTTCAAAGTTGTGGTTGGATTTTGAGGATTTCATATTCATGTGTGATATACAGCTTCCCATGTTGGAACACATTTGATGGACTTATGGACACCATCTTTTCCTTTGACTTGATATCCCTGAGGATTCCACTTGGGATCAGCTGGTGTTCATGGTATATATATGTTTATCATGGTACTGACATTTCTCTTATAAAATTCATGTGATGTTTTCATTGTATGAGATCATTTGTATGATATTGGTGATTTTTAGGTAACCCCAACCATAGTTGGACTTGGATGGTTTGTTTAAATTGTACAAGGATTATATTATTGGACCAGTTTTACATAAATACTTGTACTAAGTCATGATGGTTTAAATGGACGTATGGGATGGATTCATCACCAGATGTCGGTTATGGGATTTAGTCTGTATGATCATAGAAAATATCATCTTTCCTCCATTTAAATGTCCTGGATTATCTATTTCAATATATCATCTATCTATGTATTGCGTTTTAAGAATATTTTCCATGTAGTGGATCAACATGTTTTTTCTAGCTTAATTGAATACAAAAAATAAGGATCTGTTTTAGGAATTCTATCTAGTAAAGATGATTGCAGTATATATTTAAGCATTAAATTTTATTAGAAAGGTCACACGGTTAGTATAAATGAGTTTATAATTTAATTAACCCTTTGATCGAATCAGGAATCTTGTCACTTTTCATGAGCATCGTTGGAATTCTTTAGGCATGTCATTAATGAAAATTCCAATGATAGAGGTATCGTGAATAATAATTGCTCCATAAATGATAGAACATATTTTTGAAGATATATATAATGGACAAAAAAAGAGGCAATAATAGATCATATCTCTATATTGATGGTATTATTTAATATTATTCTCAATTCTCATATTTAAAAGAAAGAAAAATGTTGAATCGAGTGTCTATATATAATGTACTATATAGTAGCGCAACTCTTAGAGGTGCTTGGGAATTTAGAAATGCAACATGGCCTTTTGAGAAAGAATTTATGAACTATTTAATTTAATTTTCATTCTCCTTTTTTTCAAGGATTCTTAGGGATGGTATGTTTTATGGTGTGGAGTTTATAGCATCACATGATTTTGGAACAGATGAAATTCCAAGTGAACGTGGTTTTTGTCATTTCATGGATGGTATATTTTGTAAGTTGATTTTTGAAATGTAATTATGAGTGTTGAAATTCTTAAATGTGATATTTTTACATGTGTTTGGATAATTGAGAGTTACATCAGGTTGTTTGTTGAGTTTTGGGAGCAATGTGCCATAAGGACAAGAGTTTCGGGGGACTGGTAAGGGTGCAAATTTTCCTTGAAAATGTGTTTACAACTACTGAAAAATGTGTTTATGAGGGAGGTTAGCAGTAGTGAACCACGTGGCCAATGCACATTATCCCAAATCGTGCACCCAATCAACACACTTAGTTCCATTTCACTTGTATGTGCACTATTCCTCGCACAGGTATCACACAGTTGGTCAAACATTGTGGTTCAATTATAAAAGGGTGTGGTTCTTGAGTTGTAGGAGACACATGGTTGGAAATTGATTTGGCTAACCATATAGAGAAATCTCATGACATTGTTTGAAGGGTGAATTTTTCATTATAATCTAGATTATTAATTTATTATATTTCATTTTTTCCTTCTATTTTCCTCTTGTATATGTCTCCAAATCCCTCATGCACGACTCTCCTCTAATTCAAAGCATTACCCTGGAAATATATCCTATTTTTTTATTGGAATCATGTGTCATTACTCCCTAAAAATTCACCTCGGAAAGAGTTATGTTTCTCTTGAACCATTCTTGTTTAGAGCCCTCTCTATGATGTTATTGTGGTGCAAGATAATTCAACCTATTTTAAGGGTGTTTACCTATTTATTTAATTTCTCTAGAATCACTCCAAATAAACTCTTGATATTAGATGTGTGATTCATCCATAGTATAAGGTAAGTGGTATATCTTCTTTATCAATGTTTCATTCTTTTTTATGTGGTGCGTTATTGTACTACACACAGGAACCATCCAACAACACCTCTAACTTGTCAAATAATTTAAATTTCATCTTGGTACTAGGTCTGGTACATCCCATGAGAGTGGTGAATCACAAATATTGGTGATATCCTTTAGCTTATCCCCCTTGATGGGTGTTATTCATCCTTTGAGATGAAATTCCCTTAATCAGTGAATATTTTAACTCCCCTTGGGCATGTTTCTCCTTTGATTACTGTCTAAAATTATTTATTTAAATTAACATAAATTTCAGGCCATGATATAGGATCTTATGCTTAATTCATATACATGATACCATAGTCAATATTTAGAATGAAATAAAATTAATTAGATTGGTTGAAGGACTGTAATAAAATGTATCATGCTTTATTACATATATCTTAGGCCAATTAATAATTGATTATGTGTTGTTCAGATGAGATTTTTTATAGTTTTTCATTGTTTTGGTAACCAATTTATCATATTTCTCACTTATTCTGCTAACCATAATTATGTTTTAAAACCATATATTATGTGCCTCTTATTTTATTCAATTTATTAATTCATTTGTTTGTGCTAATTTGTGCATCCCTTGTACCCTAGTGCTTATGCTGATGTTTAATTAATTGTTCATGTCCCCTTATCCCATGGTTTTCTTAATTATTTAAATGAAATTTTATCATTCATATATGTTCATATATGATATACCTCTTTTTATGCTTGAGGTGATTTCATACTGGTAGATAACATGGGTCCCAACTTGTGGATGTCCTGTATAGATTATCATGCTTCTCTTAATAATTCTTCATTAATTAGGGTGAATATTACCTCTTATCATAGATGAGATATAGGAGTAGATTATGTATACTGATGAGAGACTTTGGTTCCCTATGTGAGTTACCATTGATAGAGTCATTGGAATGATGGTTATTCCATTCCTCGGGGGATACCTGGTACCCAATTTGAGGTTCTTGGTATGGAATCATTGTTTACTATAGCCCGAGTTATACTAGGGATGTTGGGTCATCTTGTACAGACTTGATGGTATTGTTAATTATGATGGATCCAATAGAGAACTCTGGGTTTCCATTACAAATATCATTGGAGAGACCTAGGATTCCATTACTGGATTTGAAGGTTGTTTTCATAGATTGATTAATGGTAAATTAGAATAATTAATGAATTTATGATTACAATGTGGTATCAAATGATGGATGATATCCTAGAGGTGTGATCATGACATTAAATAACATGAATGAGGTTGACCCATTTCTATTTCTTCATATGTTATTATGTGTACATTAATATTTCGCCTTTTCTAGTGTCCTCAGTTAATATATCCATCTTATGCCGATGTAGGTAGAATTTGTTATATATCCATTTAGAAAACCTGATCGAAGTGTTATTTTTTTTATTTATAACCATTTATTCTTTTATGTTGCAAAACTAATATTTTTATAGCGAACGAACAATACAGATCTAGACACTGAGGGTGGTAGCATACTAAGATTATATCGTAGACCCTGATAGGGCCACCATTACAATGGGGGTACTTGAGTTATTTTACATGATTTTAGGTCCATGGATTTAATTATTTTGTTTTATTTTCTTCTTGGGAGTTACAGATAAAATGACTATGATAGTACATAGGATGGTGTATAAGTTCTTCATTGGGTTATTTTCTTTTTATTATATTGTAGTTCCTGTATCTTTTATCACATTCTGGAGAGGCATGAATTGTAATAAATTTGGAATTCGACACTTCTATTATATTAAATTACATATATTGTGTTTAGTTTTCATTTTATTATTACATCATCCATTGTTTACTATTCTCTAGTTTAACATTTACTGATGTGTTACTCTGAGGGTGAGGGTATAGTCTCCCAACTTCACCATCAGTATGTGCTCACAAATAGTCGACAACATCTGGGATATGCAGAGTCATGGTTGATGTCTTATGGAAAATAGTCTAGCTACCGGTTTAGTGGCCAGTGAATAATTTATCTTATACAGGAAAATAAAATATGTCTTTCATGGAGGAGGTATTATGCACCCACACATGACAATTTTATTTCTCCGTGACTTTAGAGGAATGTTTAAAATAGATATTACATTTTATTAAAAAAATAATCATCGAAATAGTTAAAGTGTTTTAATACCATTATTGAAAATGGGGGTATGTTTTTTTAATAGAATAGAAGAACCAATAAATGTTGGTCTGAGAGTCTTAACTACCCCTTGGATTTCCTCCCGTGGGAAACTCCATTTGGCACCATAGCATAGAAGTTTTGTGATGCGATGGTGTTAAATTCATTTTAGGGTGCTTCGGAGAAACATTGGTAGTGTTTTTTAATTAAGCCATTTTAATTTAGGGATAAATTTAGAGTTCATGGTCACATTTAATAAGTGAAGTAAAGTCTATTCTGAAAAAAAAAAAAAATTTATCAGTAAAACCATCCATTATTCAATGAAAAACGATCAAAAAATGCCCAACAATGTTGTTGGTAAAGAGATAAGGTTGTTCCTCCCTCCACCATCCATCATGAAACCTGATTTTCACATGTTTTTTCATTCTTCAATTAGATAAATCATTTTTACAATAATTTAAACATGTCTTTGAAACTCCACTTTCACCCATGGTAACTAATTTTAGTGAAGAAATTTAAAAATTAAAATATTTAACAATGATAAAATGATGATTTAAACTATTTAAATAAATTTATAATATATGGTTCCCCTTATTTATTCAAGTTAATTTTCGTAACAGTGAATTTAATATGTAAAAACTCATTTTTAGAAAAAAATAATCATTTTAAGCCTATGTTTTATGTTTATGGAAAAATCATATATTTTATAAAAAAAATTAAATCTATTTTTCATTTATTTAAATAAAATATAAATAAAATTTAAATTTTTCAAAAACCAAATTTAACCATATGACGTTTTTTTAAAATATATAAATAAAAAATAATTGTACTTAAAACATAAATAACGTTTTCTAAAATGACAAAAACTAATTTTATCTATCAATATAGTATTTTAATATATTTATACTAAATTTATTAAAAAATATTTTTATATTAATTTGTTTTAAATATTTCATTGAAAAATATAATAAATGTTATAGTATTACTAATTTTTTTATTTTTCACTATTAACCAATAAATTATCTATTTCCAAAAAAATATAAAAAAATAACTTATGATAAAATTTTAATAAAAAATAAAAAAATTATTCCTATTATTCGTATTCAAATCATATAATTTTATAAATCAATTTTTAATTAAAAATATAATATATAGTGAAAATATATTTTTATAATAAAAAGTGTTTAGTATATTTAGTATTCATTTTTATAATGAATTAATAATTATTCAACTAGAAAATAATTATTTCCTTAAGATAAATATCTTGTTATTATTCAATGCTAATAATATTATTTCCTTGAAATAAAAAATTAATTTTAAGAAAATCCATTTTTTATGAATTAGGGGAATTTTGAAAAAAAATAACTTTTTTAAAATAATAAAAAACCATTAAATATCTTTATATATATATATTATTAAAATTTTTTATGAGGAAAATTTATACCTACATAGCCACTTATTATCTTTTTATAACTCCCAAGCATCATATATGATCCGACTATAGTTTTATGTGGCAGTTTGTCTTAGATGGATATTGTGGAAGTCTTTCTGAAGTTAAACTTCTCTAGTATATGATTTTAGTCAAACTATAATTGATTGAGTTTTACTTGGTGATGAGAGATGAATTTTTTATCATTTTTTATCTTTTATTCTTTGTAATTCCCCCAAATTTGATATTATTCAACAATTTATTTATACTTTTTGTAAAAAATTAATATGATGGAATAAATATTGGAAATTATTTAGTTATAATTTTATTGATTTACTTTTTTAGGAATGAAAAGAAATGTTTCCTCGTGATTAATTCAAATATTCTCATTGAAAACATTTTTATCTACATAAAACATAAAACATTAAAATGGGTAGGATTGAATTCAAGAAGACATTTAATTGAAGAATATGTTTTTTTAATGGTTAATCAGGTTTTCAAAATATGGAAAAGGAATGGATTGACTATGAATTCCCCTCTCATGATCAAACCAACCACCAAAGAGAGATAGTTCTACCTCACATCCATGGTAATCTACCATGAGATAAATCATATTTTATTTAATTATTTAACAAATGAGGGAGTGATTGTGACTTATAT
The DNA here is from genome assembly GCA_963277665.1 of Viscum album. Lineage (NCBI taxonomy): Eukaryota > Viridiplantae > Streptophyta > Magnoliopsida > Santalales > Viscaceae > Viscum > Viscum album. Next base: position 746,383,736 of record OY728138.1, on the reverse strand, counting down.
TTTAAGTTATTGTTCCATATATTTGAGGAAACTGAGATTTATATATTACATTGTCCTTAAAAAACTCAAAACATATCAGAGGCATGGAACTTACATAAAAATAAGTGGGGGTGGGAACTATTTGAACTTCTTTACAAAGTCTATCGACCTCTTTGACAATTCCACATTCATATTCCTTCTACATATATGATTTGACAATGTTTTTTTATAAAGGAGAATTGATTTACTGATTGAGTCATATTTTTAAAAACATCAAAACTACGATTTTTTTCAACCGAAGATTAGATAAAACTAGTTAAGCCCCTATTGAGATTATCCTATTGTTCCACTTCTAAATATTTCAAATTCTACTCAACTATGAAGGAGATTTACAGCTGATGCCACTGGAGCCAGCTGAAAAGCTCCAGGATTCCATCTAAATATTAAGGGATCAATCGACACTTTTCTTTGAATATGCATCATTTCTTATAGATCCATGCGCTTCCTATTATTGATTTAATGAATATCTCATTAAGAGAGTCTGGTCATATCACTATTGAATATGATTTTAGTCTGATATAGGAGAGCACATTGTGACAATAGAATTAAAAAATCATCAACATCATGTTTTTCTATGCATGATTCTTCAGAATATCTATTCACCAATGTTTATATAATTGTATGGATTACTCAAAGATAAAACGAAATCTATGAAACCTTATCATAAAATAAAACTTTATTTGAACTGTGGAGCCACTAACTCTTAACAGTTCGAATTCGTTAGCTGATGATGGAATGATTTGAATTTTAGATTCTTTTCAATTCTACATGGACGAAAAAAGTAGATCATGACATAATAATACGAAAAACAGTTATTCTAAAACTAGTTAAATAATAATATCCAATTAATCCCCAATAGATATTGACGTCCACATACCCAGTACGTGATTCTCACAACATGGGATTTTCACTTTCTATTCATGCCATGGATTAAAAGATGAATTTTACCTAGGAATGTATAAATCTCTTGTAACGACCCAAATTTTTTAATAGTATTTATATTTACTCTTAACTATTTAATAGAGATGTTATTGGTTAATGCCGAAAGAAGAGTAAATGGCTTCATACAGTTGAATCGATCCTTATAAATCCCACTTATCAGAGCTTGGGAAGGAGGTGGCATCTTTGGGCTTCGCTTTGGACCAAGCCCAAGCCGAACTCCAACGTGTCAAGCTTGAACGGAGTCACCTACGGGAGAAGTTCAAGTTAGTGGAGATTAAAATTAGGGAATTGTTATCCAAGCCTCCCCATTATTCTCTCACCTTAGCACACCTTACACTTAGGTCTTATGTGGTGTTATAAGGGGTTGTGTAACGAGATCGTAGCTGCTTTGTGTAATCCTTTGTGATAAATAAAATTTTGATTTCATCCTTTGGTGAAGTTTGCGAATTTTCAGATGTATGGATAAAAATAGGATGTATATTATTCATGAATTATAAAAAATGATATTTTAAAAATATTTATGTAAACCTTAAATAATAATAAAAGGGTAATGATTTTCAAAAAAAAGTTCTTCTACAGTTGTGTTCAGTATAAAATTTAGAGTCTAATAAAATCACCTTAATTTTTTGTGAATAGTAAATTATGAATAGTGATTTTATGCTTATGATTAGTAATGTGACCAAATGGATTAGTAATCTCACTTAAATAAATTATTAATATAATTTAGGCTTCTTGATTAAGTAATGTGATTCAATAAAAAATGTAAATAACTATTTTAGAAATTATTAGTTATGTATTAGTTTTTTCGGGTGAATAGTGTTTTTTATTTAAAAATTAATTTAAAATTATATATAAAATTATTTTTAAAAAATGGATTTTATTTATGAATTTAGAGCATCGATATTTTGTTAAGTTGAATTTTTGGGGTTTTTCTCGAAAGGATGAATTTTTGGTAAATAGTGAATTTTCATTTTAGAGTTCCGGGTGTTTAATGAAATCATTAAGGATGTAATAATTATGTAATAATTCATGTCGAATTATGAATAGTAAGATAAGGTATTAGGTGTCCCAGGTGGCCAATACCATGGGCAAATACAATGGGAAAACCCATGGTTTTTCCAATACCACCAATGAGGTGTCCTTTGGCCATTAATGCATTGTCCCCCCACTTCCCCTATAAATACCAAGCCATAATCTCATCCTTTCCATTAAAAAATCATCCTCAACGATGTTATGGTCTCCTTACTTCTCATGGAGTCCTCCTAAGGTGCCCTCGGGCCACCCAAGGTTCCAAACATTATTATTTCGAAGTTACTCCTCAAGGTAAGGGATTCTTTCACTCTTCCAATTTTCAAAGTTCTACTTTCATATCAGGTCTTTCAAGTTCCTTTTTTCCATGTTGGGGTATAATATCAATATCCATTATACTGACCTATTTATATTCATTTTAGGAGAGACCCTATTTGATCTCATCAATTCATTTTTTTGATGTTTTAAGTGACACTGTTAGGGTACCGAATTTTCATAAGAGAAATCATATTTTTGTCTACCTTTCATGTTTTTCATTTCATATGGTATGTCCTTAAAATTTCATAAAAATGTTTTTATATCCTTTATATTATGTCCCTCTACTGTTTTGTGGATCATTTATGAGTGGGTGACCCATGTCCCCTCTCTTTTCAATACTTTCTAAAACCCTGCAACACAGCCGTTATGATGCCGAATTTTTCGTCTCAAAATCTATCTCCCTTTGTCTAAAATTATTTTATTTCATTTTGTGAATACTAAAAACTCTTTATAATATACGCGTATTAACATATATACCAAAATGTTATATTTTAAATTATAGGAGTTACACACATGAAACCCACTGTCCATTTCTGTGGGATTAAAGTGACATAAAGATCATGTCTTTAAAGCTGTTTTTAAAATGCTATAAATATGAAATGAAACCCATTTCTTTTATGATATATCGGTTATTTATGAATTTTTTGATGATGATATATGTGGCTTACATGATAACAATTTTAAATTAAGGGTGCACCCTGATAGCTCTCTAATGCATTGGGTAATGATGTAATCTCTAAGGATTACAATTTTAACGATACCTTGGTGAATACCTTGGTAATTTTTTAATGACACCATTGGGATGGTCCTTGGTGATACGGAAATGATTTTATAAGCTAAATTTTGTAGCCACAGCTTCAAATTATGAATCACGTTATATTTTTTAGGATATGCCTCATGATCTCTTCCTTATGCCTTAAAGTTATTTATCAGGACTTTATTGATGTATCTCAAGTTCACATGAAAAATGATTCTCTTATTTCCATTAAATGGCCTTATGCTCACCCTTTCCTTTGATGTATTCTCTTAGGTTATGAGATGATCTAATAAACCTATGATGAACAATGAAGAATCCTTTCAAGTGTTTAAGAATAATTTTTTTTATGTTGTCATGTATTAAGTTCCTGGTTTCCAAGACACTAAACCTTAAAGATCCTCGGTTTTGAATTATGTAATGAATGTTTATGTAATGAAAAAGGTGGGATGATATATTTGGTATCAGAGGGAGGATTATTTATTAATGTAAATTAGGCTATGAAAACGTTAGTAAGAACTCTATTGGAACGTCTAAATATAGGGAAAACTTCCTGGTATTTTGGTGAGAAATGAGTAAGGGGTTTATCAAAAAAGTACATCTCTGTCTAGATACAAGCAGGTAAAGGCGGCTCTAGAATAGATGTACATAGGGGTAAAACCCAAAAACACCACTTTGAGCTATACTCGAACGAGAACTGGTGCACGAAAATGCGCCTTGCTGCACTCTTGGTTACGGAACTTCCGGGGGATATGTTTGGTTAATCGCAAGCTTTTGTATAAATCATTATGAAGGAATTTTAGAGAAATATAATTGTTTAAGAATGAAGTTTTAAGATGTATAATCCTTTATAGATAAAATATTCATAAATGAAACTTGTTTCTCACTAAGATTTTATTCTTTTAGAAAATGGCGGGCAATAGGAGGAACCTTGAAAATTGTGACCGCAATGTACCATGTGCTGACGACCCTATGTTGGAAGCCATAATGGAAGGATTAATGGGAATGATGAACCAACTGACTCATGTTATGAGTAATAACTTGAATCAATTTGAGATTCATATATCACCACGAATAGAATAATTTTTTTTTTGAGTCCATTATGCACCAATGACCACCAACATTTAGTGGATCTACTGATCCATTGGTTGCAGAACAATGGATAAGCTCCATTGAAAAGATATTTTCTGTACTTCATTGCTTGGAACAAGAAAAAGTCACCCTTGCTGTTTACCACCTACAGGGAGAAGCTGATATGTGGTGTCGATGATCAACAACCTGAATCCAAGAGGAGAGATGGAAGCTATAGAGTGGGAAGAGTTCAGGGGAATATTATTTAATAAGTATTTCCCTCGTTCGATGAGAACTAGAATGGAGAAAGAATTTCTCAAACTGAAGAAAAATGAGAATGAATCTGTTGGAATCTATGAGATTAAATTAACAAGGCTTTCTATTTATAAATCAAGATTTTTCAGGGATCTAAACAGTAATGTTGATAGATTCTTCGGTGGAGTAAGACCTCATATGTGTATGAATCTAGCCAAAAAGTACTATGATAGCTCTGAATAAATATTTCAAAGTGATATGAAAGTCGAACTGGAGTTTGGTGAGACACAATTGTCTCACAAATCTAAATAGAAGAAGAGATCTCTAGAACCAAGACTGGGAAGATTCTTTGATCAGGAAAGAGGTGGAATGAAAATGCAACTATCCACATGAAATAAATTTGGGAAGAAGCATTCTGGGAACTACTTGATTGGAAGTATAAATTGCTAAAAATGTGGAAGAGAAGTCCATATTGCTTAGAATTGTCGAAGTGGGGTGAAACCTCAACTCCCCAACACTAACGATAGAGGAATGATGGTTCTGGCCCGACCAGAAGTCCAATGCTTCAAGTGTGGAAATCTTGGGAACTTTGATAGTCACTGTCCAAATCTGAGGGTAGTGGAGGGGAATCACCATCAACCTTAGAAAAGTCCAATGGAGAAAGGTTGTGCTTTTTCTATCAAAAAACTGAAGTTGAATATCCAAATGACGTGGTAGCAAGTACTCTGATTGTCCTCTCAAAACTAGAAAGTACATTGTTTTATTCTAGTTCTACAAATTCCATTATTTCCTCCATGCTTGCAAAGAATATAAAATCAATCCTCGAATATCTAGAGGTAGAGTTGTCAATCAAGACTCCAAGTGGGATTATCAATGAATCAATAGTGTTTATAGACTCTAGTGTTTACATTATTGAGTACAATATTATCGAAAATCTAGTATTCATTCCCATTATGGAAGTCAACCTTATACTAGGGATGGTCTGGCTCTCAAAGTATAATGCTAAGATCAAATGCAGAAGTAAGGAAATCTCAGTAGTCTTGAATGAACGACCTATAATTATCCTCCAAGGAGATATATCCCAACCTGATCCTTGTCTTGTGGAACCTCCTATAGACTTCTTTACAGAGTTAATTAGTGAGGATGAAGAAGGAAAAGGGAGTATACAAATAAAAGGTGTTACGATTGTTTAGGAATACATAGACGTATTTCCTGATGAGTCACCTGGTCCTCCCTCATAAGGAGAGGTAGAGTTCTCCAGTGAACTCATACCTGGATCTCAACCGATATCAAAGAATCCATATAGAATGGAAAAAGTGGAACTAGATGAGATTAATAAAAAAACTCCAAGACTTGTTGGAGAAGGGGTTTATCTAATAGAGTGTGTCTCCTTGGGGAGCACCAGTTCTCTTTGTGAAGAAGAAGGATGGATCAATGCGGCTATGCATTGATTATAGAGAACTGAATGGGATCATAGTGAAGAAGAAATACCCTCTTCCAAGAATTGATGATTTATTTGACCAACTTCATGGGGCTCAATTATTCTCCAAGATTGATATTCGATTTGGTTATCATCAACTGAGGGTGATGAAGGAAGATATTCCAAAGACTGCCTTCCGATCAAGATATGGAAATTATGATTTTACTGTTATGCCCTTCGTCTTGACTAATGCTCCTTCTATTTTAATGGATATGATGAATAGAGTTGTTAATGACTACCTTGATTAGGTAGTGGTAGTTTTTATTGATGATATTTGGATATATTCAGAAAATCATGAAGAGTATGAAGATCATATGAGGGTCATTTTGCAATATCTATGGAAGGAGAGGCTCTTTGGAAAGTTTAGAAAGTTCTAGTTTTGGTTAAAATGAGTGGCTTTCTTGGGGCACATTGTAACTAATGAAGGAATCTCGATTGACCCTATAAAGGCAATGTTTGTGGAGGAGTGGCCTCAACCGACTACAGTAATTGAGATTTGTTGTTTCCTTGGGTTATCAGAATATTATAGGAGGTTTGTGAAAATCTTTTAACGGTTTTCTACACCACTAACCATGTTGACTCGAAAAGGGTTATGTTCATCTAGATAAAGGAACACGAGGAAAGTTTCCAATAGGTGAAGAAGAGATTGGTTACTGCACTTGTGTTAACACTACCCTCTATCAGAGAAGGATTTATTATTTTTAGCGATGCATCTTTGAAAGTTATTGGGTGCTTCCTCATGAAAAATGACAAGGTAATTGCTTATGCATCTCGTCAGCTGAAGCAACATGAGAAGAATTATCCGACGCATGATCTAGGGCTGGCGGTAGTTGTTTTTTCTCTAATGATATAGAGGCACTATACATATGGGGAGAAATGCGATATATAGACCGACCACTAAATTCTAAAGTATATTTTCATGGAGAAAGAATTGAACATGAGACAAATGCGATGGTTGGAGCTTATTAAATACTATGATTGTTCAATTCATTATCACGCTGGATGAGAAAAAAAATTCGCAGACGCATTAAACAGAAAACACCATATTGTTATGGAATCAATGAGGATCCTAGGAGATCCCTTGATTAAGGATCTAGTAAATATGGACATCAGAATTGTAAGGGAAGGGACATCATCAAACCTATCACAAATTATTTCTCAACCATCATTACTAGAGAGGATCAAGAAGGCTCAAAAAGAAGATCTTTTGTTGTATGAGATGTTTGAGGCTGTGAATGATGGGAAGTTTCATGATTTCAATATTGATCAAGAAGGTGTATTGAAATTTTGTACAGGACATTGTGTTCCATCTATTCCAGAGATAAAGAAATAAATAATGGATGAAGCTAATAGCTCTATTTTCTCTATACATCCAGGAAGCATTAAAATGTATAGAGACCTTCATGATCATTATTGGTGGGATAACATGAAGAGGGAGATTGTTGATTACACTAAAAGGTTCTTGGTGTGTCAAAATGTAATGGTTGAACAACAAATTCTTAAGGGGGTATTACAACTGTTTCCCATACTAGCAAGGAATGGGGATAATATCACTATGGACTTTGTCACCGGTCTCCCGAAAACATCCAAAGGAAACAATGCGATATGGGTTACTGTGGACTGTCACACCAAGACTGCCCATTTTATCACCATTCGGGAAGATTTATCTTTGTATCAACATTCCAAGATATACGTAAAGGAAGTGGTAAGGCTACATGGGGTACCACTATCCATCGTATCTGATCATGATCCATGATTCACGTCAAAATTATTGGGAGGTCTTCAACAGGCTCGGAATACTGAATTGAATTTTAGTAAGGCATGTCATCCTCAAATTGATGGCCAATCTGAAATGACTATTCAGAGACCGGAGGAAATGATGAGATTATGCTCAATGGAATTTAAATGTGGATGGGATCAACACCTCCCATTAGTGGTGTTCTTATAAAATAACAGGTTCCATTCGAGTATTCGAATGGCACCCTATAAAGCTTTGTATGGAAAGCGATGTAGAAATCCTACTTGTTGGGATGAAACTGGTGAGAGAATTATTTTTGGTTCTAATCTATTGCAAGATATGATAGAAAAGGTTCATGCCATCCAACAACACATAAAGGATTCTTAGAGTCGGTAGAAGAGTTATGCTGACAATCGTCGAAGGGAATTGGAGTTTGGTGTTGGCAACAAATTCTTCCTTCGAATTTCTCCATGGAAGAGAGTCATGCGGTTTGGGAAGAAAGGGAAGCTCAGCCCTCGGTACATTGGCCCCTATGAAATCCTTGATCGCATAGGAGTATTGGTCTATCATCTAGCACTTCCATCGAACCTTGCTCTAGTTCACGATGTCTTCCATGTATCTCTCTTGAGGATGTACATACCTGACCCTTTACAAGTACTGAACCCATATGTGGTACAATAGGAACATGACCTCTCTTATGAGGAGCAGGCAGTAGAGATCTTAGACTGTAGAGACAATGTTCTACGCAACAAGACAACCCACCTTGTGAAAGTGTTCTGGAACAATCATAATTATAGAGAAGCGACGTGGGATCCTGAGGAAACAATAAAGAAAAAGTACCCTCAACTTTTCGACTAGGCCTTTGGTTTAATATTTCGGGGAAGAAATTTAATAAGGGTGGAAGAATGTAACGACCCAAAATTTTTGAATAGTAGTTTAATTTACTCTTAAAAATTTAATAGAGATGTTAATGGTAAATGTAGAAAGAAGAGTCGATGGCTTCATCAAGTAGACTCAAACCTTATAAATTCAACATATCAGAGCTTGGGAAGGAGGTGGAATTTTTGGGATACGCTATCGAACAACCCCAAGCCGAACTCCAGCATGTCAAGCTTGAACGGAGTCCCCTATTGGAGAAGTTCAAGTTAGTGGAGATTACTACTAGGGAAATGTTATCTGAGCCTCCCAAAGATTCTCTCACCTTAGCACACCTTACACATAGGTCTTATCCTGGTGTTATAAGGGTCTATGTAATGAGACCGTAGCTACTTTGTGTAATCCTTTGAGATAATGAATATTGTGATTTCTTCCTTTGATGAAGTTTGTTAATTTTTAGACATCCGGATAAAAATAGGATGTATCTTATTGATGATTTTTAGGAAAAGGGCATTTTAAAAATATTTATGTAAACTATAAATAATTAAAAATGTGTAATGATTTTAAAAAAGGGTCTTCTATAGTTGTAAAAATTATTTTAAAATATTTATTTAATACATAAATAATTAAAAATGTGTAATTATTTTAAAAAAAGGTCTTCTACAGTTGTGTTCAGTATGAAATTTAGAGTCTAATAAGATCAACTTAATTTTTAGTGAGTAGTAAATTATGAATTGTGATTTTATGCTTAGGATTATAAATGTGAACAAATGGATTAGTAATATCACTTAAATAATGTATTAATATATTTTAAGAACCTTTATTGAGTAATGTGATTCATTAAAATAGGTAAATAACTGTTTCAGAAATTATTAGTTAAGTATTCGTTTTTTTAGGTGAATAGTATTTTTTATTTAAAAACTAAATTAAAAATATGTAGAAAATTAAATTTATAAAATTGAATTAATTTTTGAATTTAGAGCATCAATATTATGTTAAGGTTAATTTTAGGGATTTTTTCTAGAAAAGTTGAATTTGCAGTGAATAGTAACTTTTCAGTTTAGAGTTTCGTGTGTTTAATGGCATCATTAAGGATGTAATAATTATGTAATAATTCTGTCCAACTTATGAATATTAAGATAAGGTATGAGGTGTCCCATGTGGCCAATACCATGGGAAAATACCATGTAAAAGCCCATGGTTTTGCCAATACCACCAATGAGGTGTCCCTTGGCCATTAATGCCTTGTCCCCTCACTTCTCCTATAAATACCAAGCCATTATCTCATCTTTTACATTCCAAAATCCTCCTCAATGATGTTCTGGTCTATTTATCTCCCAAGTAGTCCCCCCAAGGTTCCCTCAAGCCTTCCAAGATCTCAAACATTATGATTTCGAAGTTACTCTTCGAGGTATGGGATTCTTTCACTCTTCCCATTTTCAAAGTTCTACATTCATGTCATGTCATTAAAGTTCCTTTTTTCCATGTTCGGGTATTATCTCTATATCCATCATACTTTCCTATTTATGTTCATATGATAAAATACCCTATTTTATCTCATGAATTCATTTTTTTGATGTTTTATGTGACACCGTTAGGCTACCGAATTTTCATAAGAGAAATCTTATTTTTGTCTTCATTTCAAGTTTTTCATTTAATAAGGTATGTCCTTAAAATTTCATTACCATGTTCTTATATCCTTTATATTCTATCCCTATATTATTTTATGGATCATTTATTAGTGTGTGACCCATGTCCCCTCTCTTTTCAATATTTTCTAAAACCCTCCAACTCATCCATTTTGCAGTCGAATTTTTCATCTCAAAATGTCTCTCTCTTTTTTTTCAAATTATTTTATTTTATTTAATGGATAATGAAAAATCATTATTATACAGTGGTATTCACATATATACCAAAATATTCTATTTTAAATTTTGTATGTCACATACATGAAACCCGCTTTCCATTTCCATGGGTTTAAAGTGACATAAAGATCATGTCATTAAAGTAGTTTTTAAAACGTTATGACTATGAAATGAAACCCATTTATTTTATGCTATATGGGTTATTTATGAAATTTATGATGATGATATATGTGTCTCATATGATAATAAAGACAAATTAAGGGTACACCCTGATATCACTCCAATGCATTGTGTAATGATGTAATCTATAAGGATTACGATTTGAACGATACCTTGGTTAATAACCTTGGTAATATTTTATTGACACCTTAGTGATGGACCTTGGTGATATGGAAATTATTGTTTAAGTTAAATCTTGTAGCCACATATTCAAATTATGAAACACGTTATTTTTATTATGATATTCCTCATGATCAATTTCTCATGCCTTAATGTTATTTATCAGGACATTATTGATGTATCTCTAGTTCACATGAAAAATGTTTCTCTTATTTCACTTATTGGTCCTTCTGCTCACCCTTTCCTTTGATGTATACTCCCAGTTTATGAGATGTTATAATGAACTTAGGATGAACAATGAAGAGTCCTTTCATGTGTTTAGGAAATATTTTTTTTATGTTTTCATGTATTAAGTTCCTGGTTTCCAAGACACTAACCCTTAAATATCCTGGGTTTTGTATTATGTAATGAAAGTTTATGTAATGAAAAATGCAGGATGCTATATCTCCCCTATTTATGGTAGAATCCATTATGATGTATTTTTCACTAAATAAATGGATGTTAGATTTTATGTGTGTCATAAATCAATGAATAGGATGCACGATTATAATTTCAGATAAAAATAGGATAAAATATATTCATTGGAACATAAACATATGTATGTAATAGGATATCTATAAATGATTTGTGAGGGAATTGGTGGGGGAGATTTTCACTGGGGGGTCAAATGGATAAATATTTATACATTTCATTCAATTTCATTCTTTTCATTCTCTAGTAATGGAACCCTAATCCATTAGCTGTCATGTTGAGGATACTTCGTCCCACCACTATGATGAATACTAGTTTTCAATAGTAAATTTTCCTCTATTTAAATCCTAGGATATGTTTTAATTCTTCTCTTTATAGATAATTTTATACATATTCACATTTAAGTATAATTATTTAATTTTTTACTATTTTCACACGCATTCCACTTAGTAATATTATTGATTACGATATTTAAAAAGTGTGGTAGGTCATGGGTGATTGGTAATATTTTATCTCCTCGATAGGTAAGGCTAGGGAGTACACTGATCATTATATTACCCTATTACAAACCAAAATTTATTGTATTGGAACACATGGGTGATTTAATTTGATTATCGAAATTATTGGGGGCCAGTTTGAATAATTATTCAATGGTATGTTTGGAGGGAAATCTTATAATAGATGCCATTGTTTTAGACAAAAAATTTAAATCAATAAATTCCATAACTAGAGTTCAAAATTTAAACTAATGTAAACAATAATATAACACATTAAAATAAAAATATTATCCAAACTAACCTATTTCCCACTATTTTTTTATTTATTTCAGGTTCACATTTTCTAGTTGAGTGTTCTATGAAAGGTTCATATAAATCTTAGAATTGTTTCTAGTGATCCAATATCTGCCTTTTGTATATGTTTTGTGCCAATGTATTATAGAGTATGATCATATTTATACAGAATATGATAAGATCTAAATTTTATAGATCACTAAGTGGCACTCATGAAGACAAATAATAATCATCCCATTTTTCAGAGGATTTCACTTCAGAAGCTCAACTCATCATTGAATATATAGATGTATGGAGAGAATTAATATCAGAACTGGGATATGTAAGCTCATTATATAATTCACACTTCATAGAATGGTGTATAAATGTTTGAAGTTTATAGCTGGTGATGTAATGATTTTAGTTGTTTATGGTTTTTAATATATAATGTTAGGAAAAAAATAGTGCATGACATAATGAAGTGTGAATAGTGTGGTATCCAACACTAAGTAAATAATGATTTCCAATCCCATTAAATTAATTCCCAATATGATATTCATGTATACATTTCCAACACATCCATTTCCAAATATGTATTTTTTGATTTTTACTCAATCCTCAAATATGTAGATATATTTATTACAATACATTGTGGATTTCAATTGTGTAAGGGTTGTAATTTTCATATATTATGTACACTAACCATATGAGAATTATATTTTACACAAGGATGAAATCAATAATGATTATATAGGCTCTTATTTTTATGTAAAACTTAGTTACACTCGATTGATTGGATTATAAGCTTGTGTATAATAGAGGGAAGCTAGACAATATTGAAGAGGGAATTGGAGGAGGAGATGTTCAGTGGGGTGCAAATAGATCACTTTTTATTATTTTCTATCAATTTCATTTATTACATAATTATGTAATGGTATACTAATCCAATAGTGGTAAAGCATGAGACATTTCCTTTCACTAATGTAATGAATTCTAGTTTTCAATAATATATTATCCCTTATTTAAAATTCATGAATTATTTAGATTTAAATATTTTAAGAGGATTTTATTTTTTGATGTATTTGAATATAATTGTTTTTTTCTTAACTGGATTCACAAAAATTACACTTTCAAATCTCACTGAATATTATTGTTCAATTTTGAGGTAACATAAGAGAGACTGGTGATATCCAAACATTGGGCCAGGTATTTGATTAGAATAATGTAATCTTAGTATTAATCTATTCTAAAATTAAATTTCTAGGACATGCTACTCTTGGACATTAACATTGATTAGTAAAATGACTGGGGTCCCAATTGAGTAGTGATTCATTAGTATATAAGGATAGAAATCTGAGGTTAGACCATTAGGATTTAGAAATTTAATTTTTTATCGATTTGTTCAAATACTAAAACTCAGGTACAGATGATTAAAACACCTTCAAAGCACTATATTCTCTATAGAGGACCTATTTCCCACTAATATTATATTTAATTGAGTTTTTAATTGTTTTAATGGTCCACCATGACATGTACACAAACAAATTGGATATGTCATTATAGAATACATGCTGTTAATTACTTTTTTTAAATGTTTTTTCATCAATAGATCATGTTCTTCTTACAATGTTGGTTTAAATCCTATGATTTTGAGAACCCTAATCGCTAGAAATCAAACTCTAAAAACCAAAAAATAAAAGGAAAGAGTGTTGTTAACCGTAATATTGGATTAATATCTCTATTAATCATATTCCTCTACAAAAAAAATATTAAATTGTGAAAAAATAGAAGATAGTATTTCTCAAGACAACAAGACTCTGAGAGAAATTTATACACCAAATTTCATCATTAATAATAGAGAATTGAAATTTAATAGTCATTTCTGTGAAATATAAACGAGAATTATTTTGATAAAACATATATTTTAAAGATTATTTATAGGGAAAATAATATGAACAAAGTATAATATAATAATATAACATAATATAAAATGGATTCAGAACTGGGGGAGTCGCTGAGGCCAAAACTAGCTAGAATGATTTTTACTTCTCTCTTGATGGGACATTTGAGTAGTGGATTGACAACCTGAAACCAGTATACATCACATGATGTGAATAAATATATAGGGAGTCCATGTAAAATTATTCCTTGATTCATGAAGCACCCAACAAAGGATGATGATCTATGATATTAAACGAGAAACAAGAGAAACACTCGAAGAGTTTCAGAAAAGGTTCAAGAAACTGACCATATCCTTCCCACACCACCCCTACAATGAACTTTTTTTCATGGTATTATTAATCAAATTATTGATTGGTAATAATAATAACAATCTATAAGCTTTTTAGAAGGATTAATGATTAATAATTCACTAGCTAGTGGGAGATAGTTGATGGAATAAGTGTCCCAAAATTCCCAAAAATTTGGTTTGAGAATGGTAACTAGAGGTGTTCATGAGGTAGAATTAGACAAACCACTATTACAAGAAAATAATAATGAAGAACTAAAAGCTATCATTAGATTAATATCCGCGAATATATTGTATAATAAATCATCCACTTACACCCTAATTGGTCTTTCATCTCTGCTTCCCCAATGAACATTTCACCAATGGGTTCCTGCAAGTTCAAGGGACTAAAAGCCACGACGCCCTGTTTTAATGTAAATTAAATGACAAAAATAATATAATTCAAATATTAATATATATCCCTACCAATAAATATAGGGATTGGAAACAATAACAATAAACACCATCATTACAGTTAGTTTCTCAATAGCCCTATCAACCCTCTCCATTCTATAAACAATTACCAAAATCCATGAGCCACCAACAAGGAAAATGTAAATATCCTTCCATTTAGGAATGGAAGAAATAGATAATAAAATCCAAAAATATTCAATAAACCACTCTCAACAACCATTTATTATACAATAAGTAATTAAAAGGATAGTTTGGATAACTCATGACCACCATTAGTAATATTGTAAATCAAGTCTCAGGTAAGATTCGTAGTCAACCAAATATTTTAATCCAAATTTAAATTTCAGTGTTATTACATTATGTTGAAAGGATATGGAATACAATGAATGATCAAAACTTGATATTGAGGTTGGATGTGAATAGAAACATGTACTTGATAAATTTGGAGATTAAAAAAACTAGATGAAGAATCTATGAAGATACCAAAAAAGAAGAAAATAAAATGAAAATATAACATATAAGTTCCAAAAAAAACTAACATCACATCCCTATTAGGATGCATGTCCCAATGGAAATCATATAATAATTACTATAGCCATATATTATTGAATAATTAAAAATTAGAGTTTAACATCTCCCTACTAGAATATATTCAACAAATTCGAAGGTACCCAAAATCCATTATTGAAAATATAAACATAAGAAGAGGATTTAAAATCAATGAAATGGTTAATCTTGGTAAGAACATTTATACATTTGTTAGCCCACAAATCTCTTTGATGTTCCATGATCCTGTTACTTTTTCTATAAACATCAAAATTGATAAGCTCTTGCATTCAAATTAATTTCACGATCTTTTTATGTTGGTTAGTGTAATTATATATTGCATTTATTCTTATTTATAAATTGGAAAAATCAAACCCAGCTGCGTTTTTGTACAACTTGATGACAAATACACTACATACCTTATAGTTATTCTGGATGATGTCTCATTTTGTGTACAAGGATACCCATTTCCGCATGACTTTTATAATGTCATCATGGAAGAAGGAAATGATAAATATAATTTCCTCATTTTTCTAGTATGTAAATTCTTGAAGGCTAAAATAACCATCATAAATTTAAATAATGGAATCCTTTCCCTAATTTTTGGTGTGGAAATAGTGGACTTTTATATACAGGATACAATGAAACACCAACATGTTGATCATTATTTTTTTACATTAACTATGTTTGAATTATTTTTCTATTTTGAGGAGGAAATTTGAATGATTAGTTATATAATAATACTATAATAAGAAATTAATACACCCAACATTCTTTATAATTTTCTAATATAGACTCAAAATTGAAAAAAATTCAACTCTTAACCAATTTAAACAAATTGATGAAAATTATATTGATGAGTTACTCAATTAAATTAACAATACATCTACCCTACATGCGTAGGATGCAATCATTGAACACATTTTTTGGAATAATATCTATATATCCCCCCGTACATATATTTACAATTCATTACAACAAACCTATAAAAAAAATTAATGAAAAATTTGAAACTTTCACTTATAATATAAATGATTTTTTTTCATAAGTACACAAAATATTGATTATTTTTAGACTATAATTCTAGGGCCATTGGTTGGACAATATGAGACACACTATGGTGTATCAAAACAATCTATATGCATGGGAATTTTTTTAAAATGATTCTGAACAAGTTATATATCCCAAAAATAGGATCAATAAAACCCCTATGGAAGTATTAAAAAAACATTTTGAAATAATTTTAGAATATAGAATAATATATCTCATAATAGAAACATAATGAGTGAGTCCCACCCAATTTTTTCCAAAGAAAATAAAATAGAAAATTGTGAAAATGGTAATAATGAGTTAATACCTGTTAGAACTCAAAGCAGTATGAGTGTTTGTAAATACTATAGGACATCTAGCGTATGGCTAGAAAAGGAAACTTCCCCATATCCTTTGTCGGCCAAATATTAGATATAATACTTTGGAAAGGTCATTATCTTTTCCTTGATGGTTTACCATGGTATGTTGATGTTCTAATATCACTTTAGGACCAAGAGAATACCAATTTCACATTTCTCCTTCGGTGTATTTTACTACTGAAAAATAGCAATTCAGTCTATGTAGCTCCCCAAGTACCTTCCAATATTTAGTGGAAGGTATCCCATGAGTCATAAAATAAAAATACATTGAGGTATTTATTCTTTAGTTTAATGTATATTGAACTTTCATTCAAATTTATCTAGGAAGTATGTATAATTTTATAAAATGATGTATTCTGAAAAAAAGTTGTACAATTTTTTTTCGAACATACAATTTTATGTTATAAAAAAAAG
Organism: Viscum album; assembly: GCA_963277665.1. NCBI lineage: Eukaryota > Viridiplantae > Streptophyta > Magnoliopsida > Santalales > Viscaceae > Viscum > Viscum album. The sequence continues at coordinate 746,366,719 of OY728138.1, read as the reverse complement.
AAATTTTTTTGTCCATTAAATCTATAAAGATATAAATAGATCTGGAGATAGTTCTTTTTCCACCCAACCTTACCCCACCATTTTGAAACATATTAAATCATTTTTTGGACCTTTTGTATTTTACAAGAGGTTTATGAGGGACTTTATAAAAATTGATTTTACAGTAAGTAACATACTAAAAATAAAACAAAATTTGTTTTAGGTAATCCATAAAAGATATTAGTCTGTTATTTGAAATAATTTCTATAAAATAGCCCCATTATATTTTCACTAAATTGGATTGAAAGCTTTAATTTATGTGTGATGCTTCCAATAGCCCTATAGGTGATGTGATTTCCAAAAACCTTGATAGGCATCACAAAGTGTGATCCATTAATTCAGAAAATTTAGAAACTACCAAATTTTACTACAGAAAATATAGGATTCGTATTCTATTGTTTTCAATTTATAATAATTTCACTCTTATCATTTAGGAAGAAAAGTGATGGTTTATTCTAACTATGAAACATTGATAAATTTTATGGAGTAACATTCTACAAATAATATTCTAGTGATATTAATATTTTGTGTAAAATAATTTTACTTAGAAATTAAAGGCACCATGTGATTTTAAAATTTATTAGTATACCATATAATTCAGCTTCCATACACTACCGAGGTTGAACAAATCCCCAAGACCAATCTGGATTATTTATTCTATGTTAATTAAATGTTTTACCTAAACCACGTTTTCAGGTACACTAATACAATTAATTTACGTATTACATAAATTGTACCCACCTTTGCATTAAATATCATCATACTTAATTGATATCAAAAACAAAATATTATGACATGGAGGATCCCTATTTATATAAAATTTTCAATGAAGAAGTCGTTTGATGGTGCATACATGAATTCAAAATGAACTACTAAATTTATATCATCCAAACACATACTTGTGGACTCCATTTCGGATCACAAATAACCAATAGAAAAATTACAGTGTATTTCAGTTGCCAAAAATTTTAACAAATTCACATATTTTTTTGTAAAAACATCCCAGACATCCATTTGGTTTTTTAAATATCCAATCAATAAGAGATTTCACATGAGCAATTTATTTTTTGGTGAATTTATTGTTGTTTGAGAAATAGATTTCATGGGTTAGTTTCTTATTTCATTTGTATTCTCATTCATCTTGTAAGCAATACATTGTGTCTCTATATGGATTGATAAAAAAATCCCATCAAACTAAATGTTCAAAAATTGTAATTGTGTTTCTAAAATTAAATATTTTTTTTGATTGAAATACCTCGATCATTAATCAATAACCATGAAAACCACTTCTAAAATATTATCAGTGTACATTATTAAAATATATAGGGTTCACCATTTAATATCCTATACCTTCCACCCTTAGCAAAATGGTCTAGATGAAATTTAAAATGAAGATGTTAATATATATTTGGAAAAAATAGTGCAACCAGACAACCAGGCCTTGAGTAATAATATTAAAGATGTATTTCGGTTATATAGAACTTCCTAAAATCACTATAAGGTATATCATTATACGGAATTGTATATGGTAAACATTGTCATGTTCCAATTGAGAAGATACACAAAGCCTATTTTTCTATCCAAAGTGTTATCGATGAGTTTGGAAAGGCTCGAGAATAAAGGAAGATGAAAAAAATGGAGCTCAAGGATCTATAAAGAGACATATAAAAAAATAACTAATGTTAAAATGGAAAATTAAATATACTCATCATAAATTGACCAAAAATGAGAATTCCATGTTAGAGATGAGGTGTTATTGTTTTCATAAAGGATAAAACTCTTCCCTAGTGAACTTTATTCTATGTTGGAATGAACATATATATTGACTAATACTTATCATTTTGGTTTTTTAGATACTCAAGGATAAGGTTCAATAAAACCATTCAATGTTAACAAATAAGAACTATAGAAGAAAAAGAATTTTTTTTGAAAGTGCTTGTGGTGGAGTCAAAACTGCTCTGTATGGTAGATAAATAGAACCACTACAAGGTTTTCTCATTCCCTAATATTATTATAGAATCTTATTTTATTTTGAACTATTTTACATGACTTGATGCATGATGAAATTATCACGAACCGTCCTCGAGGCCCGTGTCGTGACTACCCCAAGCCCGCCTTCCATAGGACAGGGGCTGGCAACTAGCACCAAAGGAGTAAATCCCGATAAAAGAGAAGACATTACATTTATATATGAAAACAAATACCACATAGTACGCACGCTAAAGTAAATACTAAGTAAACTGAGTACAAAAGTAAATGCTGGAAAGTAAATGGGCAAGTATACAAACCCAACTGAAACTGCAGTACAAATGAAATGAAAGTACAACAACTGATAAGTAAAGTAGTAACCATGAAGTCGTCCTCCGGAACTCCCACCTGAAGGGTGAGTACAAAAAGTCTTGTCAGCTCCTCAGGTCCAGTCGTCTTCTCCATGTATGTCCCACCAAATAGACCACCTTTGGGTACCGTCCTTCTCCTCAAGCCTCAACCACGATCAGCGCTGTCTGTTGTCTGCATCCAACACAACGTAGTGCAAGCATAGCTCGTGCAGGGGTGAGTATACAATACTCAGTAGGGACCCCAAGACTCCCAAAGGTATCCCAGAATCCAAAAAGGATAAACCACAAAGAAAAGATATGAATACAGGTATCAACCAACACTACTTAGGTATATGCCCATACATATACCTAAGTCGTCCATTCCAGTTCTGCTCCAACTCATGTGCTCATGTAAAACCCAGTCCACAAAGGAAAGTATAACTCAATCCACACAGGAAAATATGTCCCAATCCACACAGGAAAGCAAGTCAATCTTATCAAAGATAAAGATTGAAAGTCAAAACTCATCTCACATAGGTATACTAATCACGAAGAGGGTTGGAGATGGTTGATGTAGCCTCTGAATCATCTCCTCTACCGAACCCACGTAGGATCCAAGTACAGATTTCATCGTTGCCGAACCCAAGTAGGATCCAAGTAGAGTAAATGTCACTGCTGAACCAACATAGGATCCATGTACAGTCATCATCGCTGTTGAACCCACGAAGGATCCAAGTACAGTCGTCCTTGCTACAGAACCCACATAGCATCCAAGTACAGTCGTCATCATCGTCGCAGTCACAGCTAGCTCTAGGGTTCCCGCACACAGCACGCTCGATTCTAGGAGGGTCCACTCTACGAGCCAAGGGGTTAGATACATCACCTATCACAATGTCCAGAGTTGATGTATCACAATGTTTTGTCTCGTCAATAGGAACTCAACGCGACAGACGACGCGTCAATCGGACGCCCGGTCTGAGAGTTATTGGGCTTTTCGTCGTAGGGGCCCGGTTGGTTTTTATGCTAAAACCAACCCGACCGTACTCCAGATGCGTCCAAACCTAGAGCGGAGTAATCCGAAAGAACCATCTCACTGTGATAAAACCTAAAAAGTCGACGGTACATCAATCGGACGTCCGGAGCTCATGTTATAAATGTTTCCGCTCCGAGGGCCCAGTTGGTTTCGTGTTCAAACCAATCTGGCTATACCGAATGTTCTCCAAAACCTTGATTTTAATATACCGAAACGTCCTTCTCGATCCAAGGATCCTAATGAAACTGAAGGTGCATCGATCGGAAGACTTTAGCTCATGTTATGGGTGTTTGAACGGATCTATCCGAAAGTAGGGGGTTTGGGCCCGATCCGACCCGGCCCAATACCCCCTCGGTCGGTCTGAACCAGTTCGATATTTAATTTACCTAGATATGACTAGTGTAGTCTACATTCCCACCCATGTGTTCTAATAAGAGGTGAGTAAAATATATTTTCTATTTCCTTAATAATCTAATAAATATACATATATCCAAAAAAATTATTCTAACCAAAAATGAAAAATAAATAAAGATTCAAAAAAACATCGATCCATTAAAAATAATTTCAAAACATATATCCAAATCCATCATATTAAAACCAATTGTTCAAAACCCACATTTTCTTAAAAAATACTCCAAAATAAAACTCAAATTTTATTCACATTCATGGAATGATTTAATCACTGATAAAATTATTTTAAAAATTATTATTTTAAAAAATCATTTTAAAAATAATAATTCTTAAATGACAGTGGGAAAAGATAAATTTTATTAGGGTCGTCAAAAATATTTTTTACCCAACATCTCTAGAAAATTAATGTTTTCCCCAATATAACTAGGGAACCCCTCTTTCCCTAACATAACTGTAAAATATCTATTTTCGAATCACCATTTGAAAATAATATTTTCCTCATTATTAAAGGAAATCCTAATTTTCCTTAATGTAAATTTTAATATCAACTTAAAGTTAAAATCCACTCATGAAAATTCATATATTTTTTTTTACCAAAACCATTTCCCACACACACACATCATCATTTTTTAATGTTATATTATATATAAATATAATACATTTAAATAAAATAAACCCTCTTGATAGAATTTTGAAAATAAATGTTATCACCAAATCTTTTAGAAATGACAACATAGCTTTTGACAAAAGACACGTCATTATAATTCATTACAATATCACAATTAATAAACGAAAGACATGTGAATTAGAAATCACTTGAAAAGGATTGAGGTCACATTACAAAATGAGCCTTCATGAATTCACCAAAATATTTAATTGGATAGACTTCTTTGGGTGAACCCCAATGTCCTTAGCTTCAATGATAACTTTTCTAACATTGAAAGAACTTCCTAAAACCACACTATAAAATTTCCACAAAATAACCAAACACTTGAGAAAAATAGCAAGAAGATAAAAAATAATTCCCCTCACTTCTAATATTAATAGTCTTTTCCACTAAACTCTTATTAATTTGATATAGATAATGCAATAAAGGAGTCAAAGTATACCCATCAAATTCATCTATTTTACCTATAATATTTCAATCAAATATACCATTATAATTATTTAATTAAATAAAATCTCTATTAATCATCAATGAACCATTTAAAAAATAAGATTAAATATAAATAACCAATCATTCTATAATATATTAAATCATTTTTATTTTCTTTAATTATATTAATGTATTTAATTAATGAAAATTAATTACCCATATTTATTTCTCGTGTTATTATTAATCCTTATTATCATGACTGATATATGAAATTTATTATCCAAAATTAATACTATCTTAATTAATTCAATAACTAACAAAAATCAAATTAATCCATCATGAATGAAAATAACACAATGAACTTGGATTTACCGTTGGCCATAATAAATATAAATAAAAAAATAGATCAGCAACCATAATTCTCATATTCCTGTAATATTTGAAAATATTGTTCCCACATTATATCAAACATACAAAACTCATTTTAACAAGTTTTAGTAATACAATAAATTAAAAAGATACATATCTCTATGAATTTTGGACTAAAAATAGATGGATGTTTCTAAATACAAATTAGGATAGTTTTTACCCTATAATTTAGGTGTCTACCTATAAAATTTTAGATCCATAGAATGTTTGGTTGAAGATATATGTGTAATTTATTATTGGAATTCAAAATAATGGTTAGATTTATTAATCACCATTAAATTTCACGGTTGGTCATAATATAAATACAATTCATCATTGAAATATCTAAATGACTTTAGTAACTAATATGATGTTATACCCTTTACTTTAGGAGGATTCTAGGCATTTAGAGGTTCCCTAATTAGAAAAAATAATAGATATTGGCCAATCATACAGATTATGAAATGGGAATTATTTCATTATCCATGAGGGAATCAAAATGATAAAAATATTCTAAAATACTAAAAAACTAATCCTCGTATTTTAAATGATTTATATGAAATTAATTCAATTGAAATTATTTCATTAATTACCATAATAACTGTAGATTGGTTATGTCAAACTTAATTTTCTGTTAAGTAATTTATAAAAATTAATTATTCAACTAATTATATTTCCTTTTCTCCCATAAACTCACCCATTAAAATCCCTTTCATTTTTCATTCCATGTAATAATGAACGTACGGACCTCCAAAATAGTTACAATAATTAAAAACCATAATGAATCCCAAAATTACTATGAAAATTAATAACTTTAACAAACTTAACATGAAATAATTATTCACATTTCTCAAAAAAAAATGCATGGAAAATATTATAAATTAACCATAAATATGTTATTAAAAAATCTCACATGGTCATATGTATTCAAACTCCACCAAAATAACTATATTAAATAAAAAATTATACCTTCAATATTGAAAAAGCATCCATATAATGTTATTTTCATAGTAAATTTTTTTGAATATTTTTTTTAAACATAATGGATCGGTTGAGACCATTCATGATAATTATTTTTCATTTTTTTAGGTTTTTTGTGTTTCTAGAGGGATTTTAGAGGAGGCTTAGAGATAGATTTTTTTTGGACTTTTAAAGCTTTAAATATCCCTTTTAGGGAAAGATATGTCATGTAGGAGGTTTTAGTAGTCTTAAAGGAATTTTCTCTAGTCATTTTGAATAGGTATGAGACGATATGGTCATTTTGATATTTGATTTTTGAATTTCTGTGGTATACGGAAAGAAAATGGTCGTTTTGGAAGGTAAGGAAAAATGAGTTTAATAAATAAATTATTTTAATGTAAGGATTGTAAATATATATATATATATATATATTTGGGTTCTTGGATCACTATTTCATTGGATTAAGTGATATTTTTCTTTGATAGTTGAGGTGATTATTTGAAACATTAAGGGTAGTTCCCCAATGATGATGTTTTTCATTAATGAAGTCTTGATGTTGTGGTTGTGTAAAAGATTTGGTGGATGATATTCCATTATGTAGGGAAATTTTATTATCAAAAATGAATAAATTTTCCTTTTAGAAATGGTGATACACAATTTATATCACATGTTTTATTATGAAATACCTTGACCGGAGGAATAATGTTCATTTTGGATCTCACTACAACATGTTGTAAAATAGTCATTTTTTCTTTATTAATACTGGTAGTCCGTTCCATTGGTTTAAATTTTCTTGTATTTTCTAAAAATCTAAAAACATCTATTTCATTCCTTGGATCTTGACAATCATCTATATTGGTTCTGAACACCTTGATCATGTGTAGATTTCTTCATTGATCCAAGATTACTCTTTATCCCTTCAGACTTAATATTTGTGTTCTCTATCTATTTATATGATTAGGGATTTGGGTTCCTTCAGTATTAGATGTTTTTAATATGATTTTTCGATCATTGTTTTATATGATAAGAACTTATAGTAGATCCATCGATGATTAGAGTAATTTAATCCTTGATTTTTATCACTTTATATTGTCTTTCCATTGTTTCTCATAAAAGGTAAAGGAAGCAATACATTTAATTTTTATTTATGTTTACTTATGGGATTAATATGTTATGGTTTTTATTTGGTGGATGTTTTCAATTAAAATAATTAATATAATGATATGGACTATGAAATTGAATGTAGAAGGGGTTCTTCACATGTGCATTACATTAAATATTTAATTTGTTATTTAATTTCACTGATTTTTTATGTTCAAAATAATGATATACCAAATTCTCTATGTATTTTTATGATTTATCACCTTTTATAATTTGATAAACCTATAAATATTGAAATGAATTGGTTTATATAAATACCGTGATTTTTCATATTGATTTATATGATTGTGGTGATTAACAAATATATAAATATGATGAAAAACAATGTTTTTTGTGTTCCTTTCTATGATAACACGTTATCTTTTATTATTTTGGTTATGTGATTATCAACATTTCAATTAATGTGGTCTTATAGGTGTGATTGTGTGACTTGAAATAGGGTTTTTTATTTTTTGTGGTGATTTTGGAATGGGTGGTGTGGGAAATAGGTGGATTGATGTAGGGTTTCCCAATTTAGATTTTTTGTATTGATTTTTGGAGTTGGAAAGAGAAATATCTGATTTAGTGTTATGATAAGGTTTTTAAATTTCATTTTAGTTTACTAGTATCATGGTTTAATTCTAAAATATAATATAGTCTATGGGAATAATTAGTTTTGATTATTAAAAATAATTATTGAAGTGTCAAATAGGTTACAAGTGGTAAGTGAGTTAGAGTCCTTGAAATTGAAGTGTTCAAGTAAATTAGTAATTGGTAAGGTAAAGGTGATTATTTATTAATGAATGGGTTGATGTAAAAATTGGTTAATGAATGAAAATATAATGTAATGAGTCTTGTAATGGTAAATCTAGAACATATATATGATAGGATGTAAAATTAATATTAGTGTGGGTTGGAATAAATTTAAAATATGATTGATGAATGTAAATTAATGTTATTAATTTTTTATAACAATCTTCCAGGAAAAAATGGGGTATCTTATGTAATAGTATGAAAGTAGAATCTGTGAGAGGTGGAGGTAGAGAGGTGGCTCTTTGAATTTTTTTGGTTTTCCTTTTTAATGAGATGTCTTAATATAAGATTTTGTATGTGTACAATATTAAATGAATTTTTTATAATTTATATTGGACCACTTTTGAGGTCGACTATTTTGACATATTTATTTATAAAGAAATGTGTTTTCATTGTTTTCCCTGACAACCATGTTGAAGATCCGACAAATGGATGAATACTCCCTCTTCCCCCACTCCCCCTTCAAATGCAGTTCCTGATGAAATTATTCATAGTATGTATATATATAAAATTTTTAATGTAATTTGTTTATATATATATATATATACCTTCTAACATGGTATGTGATTATTTTGTTGATGCATTGTGGGGGTTGTGAATTGTATGAGGACATATTGATGATATACTTTTTGTTTAAGGTACCCTATTGTGATGAGAATGTGGTATGTGATTATTAAGTAGTAATGTGGTAAGTGGTGGTGTTTTTATGTTTTATTTAGTAATGAATATTTATAAAAGGTGTTAAAGAATAGTATGTATGAAATTAGCCTGTGAGAGAAACAAATTCATTGAGTAAGATGATGTGGGTTACATTCTTAACATATATTCCTTGGATTCTATGTCATGATTATTTGATTCTATATTGGGTGTCTATATTAAATACGGTTGGTAGTTAAATGACCAAATATTGGCGTGATTTAGTTATACAAATTTTCAATTGACTTATTGGAATTAATTTTCACATTTTCATGATAATGTTTTTGAAGGTTCCTATATTTATACTTATATTATCACCATAGTATAAAAAATATATACTTTTTTGATTCCAATATGAAGTTTATGACTGATTGGTGTCACACTAGCACATGGAATTTGTTAGTTTATGATGTGATTACTATATTAACTGTATATTTTAATTTTATTTTGTGATTTATCATTATGAATTACATTCACATCTATTATATACAGAGATTTAATTTTATATTATATAGATTATTATTTATTTATTTAAAATTATTAGGACTTTATGGTTAGTGGTACCAATGTATTACTGATTATACTCTTTATGTTAGTTAATGAGCCTTGGATTTTTGACGGTAGGCTTAACGGTGTCACACTTTACGTCAATGATATCCCAAGAGGGATTATTAGTGTTGGTGAGTTGTGATAGTGTGGTATTTGATCAAGTAATTGGGGTTATAATGGATACCAAAGATTTGAACTAGTGAATATGTATGTGGATTGTAGTGAAATAGTATCAACAAATCAAGGTTTGTGAGATATCATGGAAGAATCGAATGGACATGAAAATTTTTAGCACAAAATTACCCAATTAAAGGACCTTAATTGTAATGAAAAAAAAGAACTAATAAAATAATTAACATTTAGATATATAGGGGTTGTTCGTTAATCACTCCTGATAAAACTTTTAACTATTTTGGGGTGATTTTAAGAAGATAAAAATAATCCAATTTAATTATATAAAATAAATTCCATGTTTTTGAGTTTGATGTTTTTTTATTTATATTATAGAGATAAGTAACAGTCATTGTCTACATGTGGTTCAAATTTCCATGGTGTAGTAGAATGACCTATTTTACAATTTGACTACTAAACTGCCCAAGGATGATTTTCCTTGGAGGAAGATATTTTGAATGTTTTAGAGTGATAGATTAGTGATGTACAAGGGGAGTGACTTTGATTAGGATATAGAGTGATAGTCGGAAGATCTATAGTATTCAGTAAATTAGATTTATGTTAGAAAATATCCTTAGATCATGTAAACTATTAATAATTTAAGTGTATATTCACATAACTACTGGTTTATACTCTTTAGGGATCATGATGAGTCAATTGTTACAAGTGAATATTTAGTGAAATAAATATTTCAGAAATGTTTCAACTCTTTAAGAGGTGTTTTCACCCATTTCATCATTAGGTAATATAAATTTACATTTTCAACATATGATTAAATGTCTAATAATGTATAGGTGATTCAGAGAATAATTGAAAAATCAAGATCATCTCATGTTCTGAATCCACAAAACATCAAATGGAGAAAATTTTGGGATGGAGAATAATGTATATATTGGTATTATATGATTCAATAAGGCATAAATCTCAAAAATCATCATCATAATTCTACAGAGTTGTTAGTGACCATGAATCGGATGGGAGAACCAAAAATGTCTATTTTAGTGTGGAATTCATGTTCATCGATGCTTTCATTGATTGACCATTCTAAATGGATTGAAAATTTTAGTTAGATATTTTCTAACTCATACTCAAAAATAGTTTCCAATGATTCATTATTTATAACTTGGTCAGAAATTATTTGGTCAACCCATAGGCGATAGAGTGATTAGGGTACAACCAAAAGATGTTCCCCTCAAATTAGAACATGAGGCTCCAAAAAGTCATGTAGTTGGATGTTAGTTGGTATTACAAGGTAGAGAATTAGTTACTATTCATTTTTATACCATGTAGATAACATCACAATGTTGACTATTGATCATTTATTATATAATCTATATATAATCTACCTTGGTATTTTTTTTGGAAATTTTATTCCATTTTTAAACATTAATTAGTCCACACATTTGGAATTATGGTGGAGAAGATTCAAGTGTACCTAGTATAAATTAAAATACATATAATTTGGTCTATTTTTTCTTAAAGTGTGATGCAATATCTAGATTGTGATATGGAAAACTATTTTTAGGGATTTATGAAGATAAATAATTCAAATAGAGATCTTCATATATGCCATGAATTGGTTGTACTATGTTAGAAAGGTAATAAATCTATTCTAGATGGGAGTTTAGTTTATTGATACAGGATACTACCATATTATATATATTACAATTTATGACAATAATATGTAATACGATTGTTTAGATACCTTGTCTTATCTTCTAGAAAAGGTTGATATTGTTATATATATATATTTATAGGTAGTGTTATTCCCAACTATTTTTGACTAGTGCTTGGATGTTTTTCCTATATAGGTTTTGAAAGTACCCCCTAAATGTAATATCATGTTTAAGATTGGGTCTCAAAATGATGTATATCTGATTTAGGTGGTCCTATATTAGATGTATCATTCAGATTTGCTGATGTTGAGGATTCATGTCACTGTTTTCATACAGAAGGGTTCAACTATACCAGTGGGTCCCTCTGGGGCTCTCAAATATTTTTCAATAAGATAGGGGTTGATAATATGAGGTTTTGTATATAATATTAGTGGTTGAATCAATAAATGGGAAAAACAATTAACCTATTCCATATATAAATTATTTATTTATTCAGATTAGGAAATATAGATGGTTTTAAAAAATTGATATATTATCTATATGTAACATCCCTTTAACATATTTTAGGTATTTTTTTAGACTAGTTTTTATACCCCTTATTTTGGGTCTTGTTTGGTAGTCATTTTATATGAACATAGAATATTTTGGGGGGATTTTTGGGTCTTTCTTGGTTATCACACGGTTTGAAAGAACCATACCCCTGCAATATAAACCATGAAGCCCATATATAATGATGAATACACTTGTGTCACATGGTTTCCAAAAATTTATGGCCATACATGTGAAATAATGTTCCCTAAGTTGTAGGGGTATTTGGAAAGTGCACATTTTCTACTAGCCAAGCACCCCATCAACAAACTCTGCCTGTGGGATTTTAATGTTCATGATTTTTTATAAAAAAATCATGAACCCACTGCATTAAATACCTAATTACACCATTCATACCTGATAGGGTTTTTTTGGTTATGAAGACTCTCATGAATATTTTATTGTTCCTCTGACCGCCTCCTTTGGAAAATCAGTGTGATGGTGGAAGATCAGGTCCCCCTCTGGTATGTTGATATCCTCTTATGTGTCTTCTTCTGATCTCCACTTATATTCTCCTTATATAAGACTACATCATCATATTCATGATGGATCTAAACTAAATTTTATTGGATCTAATCTTTTTCTTTATAGATGCCGACTCTATATTTTTTACGTAGATCTTCCTCACCTAATATCATCACTGGTATTTCCATTTCTACTGTGGATCATTTTATACCATGATATAAGGATCAGAAGTTCCATTTTATATTTTCAATGTAATTGAAACCTTTAATATATTAGTTTTTTTAAATATATTTCAATTGATTTATACAACAATGATTAATGAAAATCGAATTTAAAATAGGATGAACTTTGAGAAAAACCTTCAATTCCAATGTAATAGGAATTGTGGGATGAATTTTTTGAATGATAAAATTGAATAAATTATTTTATATTTGTTTTGATAAGTTTGTAAAATTTGGTTTTTAAAAACCTGATTAGTTTTGGATTTAAAAGTCATGAAATGATAAAGAACCAATATTTTGGTTTTGAAATTGAAATGGAATATCGAAACAAGAAATTGGAAAATTTAATTTCATATGATGATTGAATTGAAATGATATGATATTCTAATTATTAATTTATTGATTTAGAATATGAGATCTTATGTAGTAAGTGGGTGATTTGGGAAAATCATGCTATGTTCTTAATCCCATAGAAATGGAATGATGATGACAACTCTAAAAAACATAGTTCAAAATGATTATCCCCAATGTGATGTAGATGAGTCCTATTTAGAAAAATACTAAGGAACAAGTGAAAAAACATTTAGTCAAGACCATTTATTTGAGAAGCCTAAGGATACCACAGCCAGATAATATTCTACTTTATGGTCGATGATGATGGTTGTTGTTTTTTTATTTGATTATATATTCCATTGTTCATAGAACTATTTTACTCATACAAAATGATTTATATAAATTATTTTATAAAAAATGATTATGTAATCCATATTTGAAATGTTTTCCATCTATTAAAAACAAGTCATGTTTTGATTTAAATAAGAATATTTTATATAAATTCATTCCGTATTTTATTTAAATTAAAATTGTGAATTGTTTATTATTATAGAATTTATTATTGAAGACTTTGTGAGGCCCCACAATAAAATATAGATCACACCATAAGTTTTCATTTGATAATTTTTATAATTCCTTATTCATAGAATAAGAAAAGGTAAATTTCCCCTTGGAGGTAGTGGGTGTTCTTCATCCTTGGGATTGAATATTGTTGATAGTGACATGTGAATCAAAGATACACTTGTGACATTAGTTTTGAGACATTTTGGTGTATTCATGGGATTTGGAGTCAATGTTTTGTTGAGATATTTTTCGATCTACTTTGGTATTTTTTTACCCTTTTGACTATTGGAACTTTCTCATTGAGGATTTTTGATATACCTATTTGTATCATTTTATCTTTTTCTATTTTAATGGGAAACTGTTCCAATTTTATTGATGCAAGGCTCATAGGTTCTATTCACATAACCGCAGGGATTTATAATGCACTTCAGGCCATGCTCGGGCCATCTTGGATAACATGGTACTAGGGTATCTAGGATATTTAATGAAAAAGTGGTATCATAGGTTTAGGTTGATCATATTTTCATAATGTCGGTATGTGATTTGGGTCTTCTTGGTAGATATGAGGTAGGGATGATTCAACTTTTGATGTACTTAAGAATGATTTCCTTCCAATATCTAGTTATAATGATCATTAGGTCACCATGGGTAGTGGTTAAAGGTGTCTTTTATGTGAATGGTTTTCTGTTTCAATTTTTGTCCTAATGATTTGTGTGTTCAAAAAATCGCATACTTTTGAATTCTATTTGATGGAATTGAAACTTCAATAATCCTATTTCAGTAGTTTATATGAGTGTCTTGGTTAATTTTTCTATGGATGTCTTCAGATTATATGTAGCATAATGACTTTGAGAAAAATATTCAATTGACCTATGGAGGGAGTAGATGATGAACCGTAGAAGGTGAACCCTCTAATTGACTAGAATCTCAATGAGAAAGTGGTGTATTCTATCCAAATATGGGATAGTAGCTACACCTTCTCTTATTCAGGACCCAATCATGTTACATTGAAGGTAAGACTCTATAAATTGTATATAATATTTTCTTCTCTTAAAAAACAATTTTTCTAAGCCTTTAATGATTTCCACATGATTGGGGATTAGTTGAATGGGATTGAGTGTCTTTTGGAGGTCTTGTAAATTCATGATTTAATTGAATTTATGTTTTTAAGATTAAATATTTAGGGGACTAAAATATTGTATTGGTATTAAATGGTGATGGATAATAAGCATGAATTCTTGTAGTGAATGGAATTAAAGGTCTTTTTTATTAATCAGTTTTATCTAGAGTCCTTGTTTTTAGCAATGTTAATAGAGTTTATTATTATACAAAAAGTGATTTAATATTAATTAATAAGAAAACTAATTTATTCAAACGGTATAGTTTTCATTAATTATTATAACTAATGTGAAGCTGATGGAACAATGATTTAAGATTGGGATTTGATCTGATATTCGATCCTAGGTCTTCCTGCTTAAGCTGAATTCCAAAGATAATATACTTCATAGATAATTGATGGTTAAGCTTCACATCACTATTAGGTAATGGTTTATGGGAGTTGAATTATCCCCCAATTAATATTTGGGTGTTCTTTTAAAGTAAATGGGAAGAATTATGAATCAAATGGTGTATTTAATCCACAGGGTGCTTCCCTGACCTCCTACTATACCTGGTATATGCACTTTCACTTGATTTCAATATATAAAGGTTTGGTATTTGAAATGGGTTGACACTGATGCACCAAAGAAATATAGTTCTTAGGGAAACTCATCTCACTTTCAAAAATTATGTTCTATCTTTTATGCTCCATATAGTTTCATAGGCTCTTAAGTACAAAAAATTTCAACGGTATATTAAGATACTTCAAGAAAAAGGGGTCCCACCCACAACCACCTTGAAGTAAACTTTTTCAGAAAGTGGAAGAGTCTCTAGATGAAGTTGATTTTGGTCAGTGATGGTGAGAGTTAAAATCTTCATATACTCATTATTTTAATATCATTATTTGATATAGGTGCATCTCTCTCATTCTTATTGACACATGTTTTCTATTTAAAAATCCTTCTAAAGAATATTTTATCTTATGTGAGGGATATGACTATGCCCCTCAGAATTAAGAAACAATATGGTTTTCATTATCCTTCATGTGTTTTCAATTTATCATAGATTGAGATTACCTATAATATTATGTTCCACCAAATGTAATATCGTTATGTCATTCATGGGATGGATTTGATGATCTCTCATTAAGACCAAATTGAATGTTTTCATTGGAAGGTACCCTTTACTATAGTAGATGTGGGGTGTCATATATTCCTTGTATAATGGGAATCAATATAAAGTAGGGTAAACCCATATCTTCTATTGTTATACATTGTAATATCAATGTTTTAATTTAATGCAGAGCAAGAAAATTTTAGTAATTATCTCCCTCCAATTTTCGTCAAATTTCTTAATGTTTTTATTTCTGATTTCATTGGTTTTTCATTAGTAAGGAATATATAGTTTTATATACATTCATTATATTATACTCATCTACTATCCATTTATTCTTACATTATACATCCAATATAGTTGAATGGTTTGACAACCTAACTAGATAATTATCTTGATAATTTCACTATATGCATGAGTTTGTCATCAAGGGTGGAACTCATTCTCTTTGAAAATAATGATGATATAATGCTTAACTTATGTGTTTGTTATTGTAAGCTCAACTAAGTCATAGTAAATAATTTGTTTTTCGGACATAGATGTTATGTTTGATCTGTTCACAGGGTAATGTGGTTCTTGAAGATTGGTCTTCATTATCGCTATAACCAATTGAGAGTTAAATAATTTGAAATCCTAAAAACATCATTTGAGTATAGTTGTAGCCATTATGTGTATCTTTATATTCATTTTTTCTCACTAGTTCTCATTCATTTTTCATGGCATTGATGAATTAAATATTCCATGAGTACTTAAACATGTTCTTTGTGGTAATTTTAGATGAAATCCTAGTTTACTCTAAAAATATGTATGGCCATATGCTTCAATTTAGGGTAGTGTTTGATATTTTAAAAGATCACCACCTCTCTGAAAAGGTCTTGAAATTTTATTTTTTGGATTTAGGTGCTGAATTTCATGAGATATATCATTGCAGATCATGGTATGTCAATTGATCCTAGTAAGGTGGATTCTGTCATGACATGGAAAAAACCATGAAATAATTAAATATACATATCTTCTTGAGTTTAGTGGGGGTATTTACACTTGTTTTTCAAGGATTTCTATTTTTTTAGTGACTTGTCTCAATAAAAAATGAGTGATGTTTTTGGGGGGGACAATATTTATGGGTCTTTCATTGTGTTGAAACTTCTTCTAACTTATGTACTAGTGATGACTCTTCCAGCGGTCGATCAAGGATAAGTTGTCTTCTCTAAGGCATCATATTCATGTTTGGGTTGTTTTCATATGTAGGTTGATCACGTCACTGCCTATGGCTCAATACAAATTTGGACACATGATAAGAAATATCAAATCCATGATCTTAAACGTGCAGTCTTTATATATTCTCCTAAATTTTGCTGGCATTACCTTTTCATATAATGGTTCACTATATATTTCGATCACAAAATCATGACTTATATCTTCAATAAAAAATATTTAAATATCTATAATATGTGTTTGGTGGAGTACCTACATTCATCAAATTCCTAAATTTCATATACAATAGTCAAGGGGATTTTCATCATTGCTTATTTGAGAAAGAATTTTTTTCCCATTCCCTATAATAATAATCAGAATAGTGAAATTTTATGGCTCCCCATTCTCAATTTCACTAGGGATCCAATGAGAATGCTTTTGGTCCTATTTAACTAGTTTTATGTTCCATACCTACCTCCTTGGGATAATTCTTCATGGTCATCACTTTGATTAAATGTTCTATTGAATTATATAATCTATTCATGTTGTGGAGACTATCACGGAGTTTTATTTCTCCATGGTGGGTATTATAATTATCTAGAGATACTATGATAAGCATTTTTTTAATGAGGAAGGATGTTATTGAATACTTCCAAATTCTTCATTGTATGTTCCTTGAGTTTTTGGATGAATTTCGTTGTTCAAATTTTGGTTCGAATCCATTATAATTGGTTAATTAATTGTTCACCTGGTGTATGAGGATGCTCCGAGGTGTTCCAGGGGTTTGGGGAACAAACAAAATGTAATATTTCATTTTTTCCATGTGGCATGTTTGGCGTGTAGTTAGTTCAAAAAGTACAGCCAAACTATGCATGCTATGAGGAGGAAGTTCATGGTTAGGAAAACAATGTTAGGGGGAATCTGGACCATGTAGACTTGGATGGTGGACTTCCTCATGGTTGGCGCACAGTTTTTCAAACCATTTGGAGATCTAAAAGTTACCATTCAATATCACCACTCATGGATGGTTTCAAGAGCATGGTTTGCCCATGGTTTTGTAAACTATGATGAAAAACAATGAGCCCAATTTTAAAATGCAAAACGACCAAACTACCCCTTAGTATTTTATGTTTCATACCAGAAGTTTCACCACTTATTATCCACTAAACCCAATTGATGAATCATTTTTAATAGGAATCCAAGGGACCATTCCTCTTTAATTCTATACTGTTTGGATTGTTATTTGTTTTAGATCAATGCTTTGGGTAAGAATAATCCTCCTCTTCATTCTCATTCCTAAATTAGGGTTTTAAATTTATTTTTCATCTTCTGAATCCCTAAAATCCTCCTTTTCTAGTGGGTCGTTGGTTGGGGCTTTATGGGGTGCTAGAATATAGATCTAAAGCCATAGTTTAGAGTGAATTCATCATCAGATTTGAGGTAGGTGGTCAACACGTTATATCCCATAGTTTTTAAAGAATTGTGCATTTTTAGTTTTGATATTTCTTCCCACTTGCCAAGATTTTGATTCCATTAGTAATATTTGGTATAATTATTGGATATATTATTTAATGTACCCCTAATAATCCTTCTGGGATGTATTTAGGTTGATTTAACAAATTTAGGGCCACCCATGGGGCGCACCAATATTATCGAACATGGTAAATGGTAATGTTATGAATTTAATTTACTTGAAATTAGTTAGATCCCCTAATGAACATGTTTATGTGTTAGCTGAGTTGAAATGGGACTATAGATATTTTTTTTCCATTCCTTCATAATTTTGAAAGAGAATTTTTTTTATTAATATGAAATTGGTTTGATATGATAAATTCTTGTGCTATGTGAATTAAGAATTTCACTTGAAATTATTATGTGTGTTAAATACTATTAATTGATAATTATATTAAATGGGTATGTGATTTGGTGTTGATAAAACTACTAAATGGGAAAAAAAATAATTGATGGATGTGTTAATTTTTGTAAATGTTTGAGAATTATGTAATATTATGAAATTGTTAAGGAAAAAGGAAGGGAAATGGGATAAATAGCCTATTAAATGTTAATGGTAAATGTGAAATGGGTTTTTTCATAGTATTGTGTCATATAAAAGTGAATATTAATTATGACTTCTACATGTATTTTCTTAGTATGGTTTTTGATTTTGTATGTTTGGTAAATGAAAAAATAAGTAGATGATGATGTATTTTTTTTGTGGGATAATGGACCTGAGGATCTTTAGCTGTGGGTTGAGTTAGACGGAGGCTCAAAACCCCACCCCATAATGCTTTGGTTTGGGAAGGGTACTGAGGATATATTCTGCAAACAAATGCATTTTATTAGACTACCTAGATTGTGGCCTCTTGGTATGTTTGTTGTATTTATTATGAAATGACAATCCCTAGTGAGATAGGGAATTTGAATTACATAATTTTGCAAGATAATTGAAATTAATAGCCCATTTTCCAAAATATGTGAATGCCTAAACAATATACCATGTTATGGAAATTAATTTAGTAACGACTATGGTATAAGTTAGGAAAATTGAACCAATTATAGAAATGGTTAATTTGTAAAATGTTACCAAATAGAACCAAAGTTGTCTTTTGATTTACATGTCTATTTTTAAATATTTTCATTAAATATTTGATCAGACTATATATTTTGTAGAGTCCATTGGTGGAATCCTACTATGTTATTCTCACACCATTCTTTGTCCTCCATTGGTTACCCATGTAGACTTAAATGATTTGAGGTCGGATAAGGGCAAAATAATCATGCTAAGGTGTTGAGATGGGAGTTTGATTAGAATGGATAAGGATATAAATGTGGATTCCAACCCAATTTTGGGATTCCTCTATTTCCCTAATATTGGTATTTATTCACTTTAAAAACATTATGATTTTTTATTGGCAATTTAACATTGGGTTGTGAATGTATCCTATTTGGGAAATGGTTAGTAATGGATGATTCTATTTTATTTCATTTTTTTCTTTTATTAAATACTTTGCCTATTGTGAATTGCAATAGAATAGTTTATATAGTCTATCCATATGATGTATTAGACCCTTGCTACTAGTCGAAAACCTATAGAATATAGAGAGGTGTGCTTGAGATCATTTGGGGACTCGGCTTGGTGTACCTGTTAGTGGCTCCCAATTCGAGGATGTTACACATTGGAATCATATAGGTGCTTTTCTATATTATTATTATATCATATTATTAAGGGCCAAATATGATGTTTTATGTCTTAAAAATGAGCACATTAATGGTAGTACCTAAACCGAGTATGATGAAAATCCGAAATACCCAGGGTGTTAATTATTGTTCTTGTTGTGTGTTGTTATAGTTGAGTAATATTTCACTGTTGGATGATACCCTTATCATGTGATGTGATTGTATGTTGCTATTTTAGTCTTGGATAAAATTGAATGAGGTTGTGCATTAATGCATCATTATACACACCTAGAAAGGTAGGTGGCATGCATCCTGATAGGCACACACAGGTTGGGTGTACGGGATAGGAAAAGTGGAATGCATTATTATTTTTGGGAAATTTTAAAAAAATGTCTAATAAGAAAAATGGAAATTGGTAAATTGAAAATAATATTAGATAATAATGAAATAATTATTCTTAATAATGGGTATTAAATGAGTTTTATTGTTGGTTGTCGAAATTTTTTCTATTATATATGTGCCTAATAGGAAGGATTTACAATGTAAGTGTGGAAATTGTTTTAAAAAGGTGTCTTAGGAATGGTTGTGGCTATTTTTTTTAGTTTACCCCATGTCGACCATGACATGCAATATAGAAAGTAGAAGGTAGTGTTATAAGTGATATGATATCAGTTTGGATGGTGTATGGAAATGGTTTTTTGCAGCTAGAGAAGAGAGTTTTTGTGTGTAAACTACAGAATATTTTGGTTATGTATTCATATATTCGTGTTTGGAATTGTAGTGAAAGGCCTCCATGAAAATGTGCACTAATTGGGAGAGGGGAGGATATCAATGAGAATTATCCTCTGGATATGGTGCATGAGGTTCTAGGAGTTTAGGCTTTACATAAGAGAGGAGAAATTCCATGATAAATTTTCTCATTTTATTTAGATAATGGAAATGGACTCAGGGAGGGGTGTGCTGAAGATTTTTTATTTGAACAGAGAGTTTCAGTTGTAGACAATCCAATGATTAATGGACAAGCTGAAATCGATGTGGTATAGTTCTCGATAAATTATATCTAGATGATTCGGACCACAAAGAGACCCCTAAGGAATACAAAGGTAAGTTTTCAGCATATATATTGGTGGTGCCTCTATAGCGCTAGTGAGATATCTTAGTGAAGACAAATAATGATTATGGTATGCTATAAAAATAATTTTAGGAAATGTTTTTGGAGTATTTATATCAAAAAAACATGAGACGAGATTTTCCTTATGAGTTTAGGAGGTTAACACAATGAACAATGTCAGTGATGGTTTATGTAGGCCATTTCATAGATGTGAAACACCTTGTTCCACAATTTTCAAGGGTTGTGTCCCCTCTAGAAACAAATCTATGGGATAGGATTAGACAATAGAATAAGTCCGAAGTGAAAATATTTCACCTTAATGGGTTTGAATAAGTGTTCTATTAGTCCCCTATATTATAGGTGAACATAAATGAAGAACCATGTATTGGGTTTGTGGTTTCAGTTGGATAATCTAGTGTTGAGACTTTTGAGGGAAGGAAGCATCATTAATGGAATCTTCACCATGGTGGAAGTACACAGAGCTGTCTAAAGAGAGGATTGACCTCTCAGGGTGGTGACCAGGTTCTTTCTTATGAGTGTGGTAGGATAGGGAGGTTGTGGGGCCAGTGTCCATGACCACTGATTAAATAACAAGCGTGTTAAAAAATGGGTCATATGCAGGGATTTATTTGGAACACTCTACAACAGGGAACAAATGTAGAAATAAGGAAAATTTCATGTGTAGGTAGGGGTCTATTTTCTCATATCTGGTAGGTATTGATAGCTCGACTAGTCATACTATTTAGGGTGGGGGACATTGTACTCTGGGGGTAATATTCAGGTCTATTGATGGAGACACATATGTCCATCACGGTGAATGAGATGTTCACATATTACATGTAGGTATAATTTTTTAGCATTTCAGTGAACTCCCAACCCAAGTGTCTTTTCATATGCTTAATGATGGGGGATTAGATCTACTAGTCGTTCATCCTATGGTATATCATTTTCAGGATGTGATTCTTGATGACATCTCAAGGAGGCTACGCGGGAAGGATGTTTATTTAACAATAGAGTTTTTTCTAGGAGTCTAACTTGTCTTCATTTTACCATATCTAATGTAATTGACATGTCACAGCTGTCATATTTAAATAAGTTATTTCATTAATTTTCTCTGCATCGGGTAGTCAGGGGTTAAGCCCAACATAAAATTTGATGTTTTTATTTAAAAAAGTTTGTAATGGTCTTGAGTGCGTACAACGCACCGCGGTCAGAGTCATGCAACCTCACAACAATCGTCGTGCGACTTCACCCGGTTAACCACACTGCCTGCCTGGTGCACGATTAATTAATTAATTATTAAATTAATTAATTTAAATGATCAATAAAATATTTAAATTAAAATGTGTTAAAGATGATAATTTTATTATGTTTATTATTATTATCATCATCTTTCTGTTAAAAGTTTTATGGGCCAGACGGAGTAACCGTACAGTTTCCAGACTCTTTACAAATAAAGATAATCAAACGAGGTGTAAATAATTATTTTAATGATAATTAATATAGTAATTTTTTTTATTATTACAATTATCATTATTATTATTATTATCAATATTTTCAATTTCTTTATTAATATAAGGTATATTATTTTTATGTTAATTTGATTGATTTTTTTTATTAAATTTTGTTACGCTTATTTTGTTTATTCATATCATGTTAAGCTTATTATTGTTATTATTATTATTATTATTATTTTTAATATTATCATTGTTCTTATTTATTGATTTATCATTATTTTATGTTGGGGTTTAGTTTTTCTCTCCCCTGTTTAAGCTTGTTGCGACCCACCTCCCCTATCTTTATCTCTTTTGCGTTTTATCCAACATGAAATCATATTTGATGCCCCTCCTCTCTCCCTCCCGGTGGGAATTTCGCACCACATCTCTCCATCTTGACCTACCATGTTGTGATGCCCGACTCCCTCTAGGGACCTGCTGTGCACAACGCCCTCTAGGCCAAGTACCTCCCAGGGATCTCGCTCCCCTTTGGTCAGCTGATGCAGTCCTCCCAGTGCACAGAACTCCGCCATCGGCTCACCTCCCTCTATTCCGGTGCCCCGCTCCCCTATCAAACTAGCGCTCTCTGGCTTGAAGAACCACCGCACGTCGACCCCCTCCTCCCTCACAAAACCTACACCCCTTGGCTGCACATCCGATCCCGATCGTATTTTCCAGCACGACACACCCCTGGCACTTCTCAATTGTACTCAGTCAGCAATCCGCAGACCTACCGTAGGTGCGTACTTCTTTGTTTAATTTGTTTCTCCCTTTTAAATTTTATCATGTTAGAGTTTAGGTGGTTTTTGGTCTAGTTTTAATGTTCTATTTGGTTCTAATTCTAGTTTAGGGTCGTTTTCAGTTCGCGTGTGGTTTGTATGAGGTGCGATTGGATATTCACACAAGGTTTGGGAGTTCCTCCTTCTGAGGTAGGTTGTTCCACGTTTAAACATTATTTAAAAAATTATTTTCTTGCTTAATTAATTTATAGCTCTCCTTGATTGATTCTTTTGGTTTCGGATTTTTTTTTCTTGAATTCTTTCATGTGATAGATTTTATGGTAGTATGTTAATATGAGTGGGGGCATTCATTGGTTGGAAGCACATATTTAGTCAATTGTTAGTGTTTAATAATACGTGCAGTTATTTTTTCTTTCATGCAAGAGGTGTTAATTTTGTCTCAATATGGATTTTCATTGGTCTGATCATATGTTATGGTGTTGTGCGGTTGAGTAAGTTGTTTTAGTGAAAATATTTGTTGATTTTTCTACTAGTGATTTATAAAGTGTGCGTTAGTTTTGTGAAAATTGGAAATGTGCATGATTTATGTTCTGGTATAGCATTTATTTGATTTATGCCCAAAAAGAGGTTTTGAGTGGAATTTTGGTGTTTAAAGTCATGTGTCATATTCTGAAATTGCTTAATAAAACTTCCAGTGTAGTTTTTAATCATAAAATTTGTCTTTTAACAATGTGTTTTTTTTAAATTATGTGAGTGGTGCAGTTTTTTTTCATGATGTGGTGTTGGTTGTGTTTGGTCATGAAGGAGGGCTGAGTTGTTTCTTTTGTGTTAGCCATGTTATGTTTCTTTTTAAATAATATTTTGACAAAGAATTTCATATTTTTTAAAAAAGAATTATTAGTAATGCAAAGATTGTTTTAATTGAGTTGGGTAAAGTCTTTTTTCATTCATAATCTATCAAATGGTTTTCAGTGTATGTGGAAGTGTGGCATTGGGTTTATGTTACACCCTATTTGTTTTATTTGTCTGAGTTTGAAATGAAATGTGAAATTTTAACATCTTGAGTAAAAAAGGAGAACCCTGGGTACTAGATGTATGGAATAGAACTAGCGCGCTAGTGATTCGGAAGCGGCTCTGGCCCGCTTTCACTTAGCTGGTTTGACGATTACAACACTAACTAAATGTTGGATTATGATTGGAGACCACAAGGTTATGGATTTGTTTTACTACTAGTGGATCATGCCTGAGAACTTATTTTGTTGATGTTCCTATACTAATGTTCACCGAGACGCGATGTTCTAAGGTCCCATTCATTTATTTGGTACCATTAGTGCCTCTCCCACTTTTGGTACTCCAGGATGAACATACACTCATCGTCGGCATACTGTGTAGCTTTTTGGTGTTTCTTAATTTTTTGGATTTTTTTTTAAATGCAAGGCTGTTTTTGTTTAATTATTAAATTTGTTTTCTTTAAAATTGTTTTCATTATAAAAACTATTTCTTTACAAATGTTCATGTTTTGGGGTCATTTCATTTATTTATCTTGCAAATGTATTGGACATTTATTGTTTACATGTGGAACCTTCTTATTGGGTGGTATTTTACTGGGATTTTTGCTCACACCCTGCATACACCTTCGGGTCTATGTAGACCGTTTTTCTTGTTGTCTCCAAGTTATGACATCGTGCTCAGTGATAGTGGTTCAGATGTTGTTGGTATTCGCGTGCAGGTTGGTGTTAGTAGCTGGGGGATGCGGCTTCTCATGTCATGGGGAGGTTGGTATTGAAGTTCATTTTTATATCCTTATTGTGCACATAGAATTTTTAGTTGAATTTTAGACTTTAAACTTGTTTATAGTTTAAAGGCATGTTTGGTTTTCTGTTTCGAGTTTTAGTTTGTTTATCTTGTTAGTTTTTTTTCTATATTTTATTTCAGGTAAATCATTCCAAGGTGATGTTTTGATACCCGTGCACTTGTGCCAGCCTGCGGGGATCGGGAACACCCCTCGTGCCATGCCGCGGACAAGGTCGGGCGCCAGGCCGGATGGTGACCCGGCCTAGTTCGTGACAAAATGGTATCCGAGAAGAAGGTTTTCTCTCTTGGGTCATGTTAATTTGGGATAGTTTCAGTGTAAACCAAAGTTACGGTTGTCAGGACTCAACGTCTTGGATATGAGTAAGGTTCCTGGCCAGCAAACCTCGCGGCGGGACTCGAGTTACCAAAGAAAGTTGAGTTTTTTCTGAGTCTTTGGTCCGTGTGGGTAATTGTTTTTAAGGGAAATGAAAAAGAGAGTAGGGTCAATTATCCTAGTGAGCTCGAAGGGTCTGGAAAACCATGTAGACCTAGGGATGCTATCCTAGATTACCCTCTGTGGTAGTTGCATGATTAGTGTATGGCCTCCAACCATATGTTCTAGTCACCTGCTGACACTAGTTTTCTCTTGAATTGTTCTTCGTTTATTTGTTTTGGAATTGTGGAAATTTATTTTTGATGTAAAAATGAATTTTTCTTGAAAAATGTTTTGTAAAATGTTTTGAAATAATGAACTTTAAAAAGAAAATGAGGATGTGGTTTGAAATGTGTGGGTTGAATATTTTTTTTAAGAAAATAATGGAATTTTTTGGTTTTTATTCTTGGTTTTCTCATGGGAAACCACATGAATGAATGTATATGGGAAAAATAAATGGTCAATGGAACAAGTGGATTAATTCATGGATGTATATGAGGTGGGTGTCAGTGTGGCACAAGAAAATGCATGTGCGAGACCCATGGGACACCATTGGTGTTTGTTCAACCCACTAGCTTTGATTATTTTTTTTTCAAAATGTTTTTTAAAAGAAAATTTGGTGTTTTTAAATAACTGGAGATGGTGTGGTGTGTCCTGGTGTTTTGGAAATGTTAAATGTGAGGTGTTTTGAGGTGAGGGCTCTATTTGAGTGATTTTTGTCTTTAGTATGAGTTTTTATTTGTATGTTAGTATGAAAGCGTGTGGTTATTGATTATTTTGAAATGTTCTTTGGGAATCCCTTTTTGTGGTTCCACTGCACGTCTAGTGTTGTCATGTGGTATGTCTTGACCATTGGACCAATTTGGTTGGGTCCATGGTTTTCTATGCTGACTAGTGTATTCCCCCCGATGAAGCATTAACATGCGATTGAAGTATGACCATGGGAAATTAGTCTTTGGCCAACCTTCCAGTTGATCAGATGACTCTCTCCTTGATTTCTAAAATTGAACCCACCTCTCCTTTTTTTAACTAGACGGATCCTCTCGCAGCAGGATGACATATGCGAGGGGTGTTGAATGGAGTTCGGTTTTCTTTGAGTTGTCTGATTTTTCGAGTATGAAGTTTGACATTGTTGCATTTGATGGTATCTGGTGGAAGTGGTGAAAGAAATTCTATCGGGTAACGGTGAAGGCGATGCATAGTTATCAGTGCTTACCGATGTCTTGAATTGGTTGTAGTGTTTTCATCTGCTGTAAGGGTCATGTATGGTGACCACTTGCAATGTGTGTTCTTTTTGAAGTGAAAAAGAGGAAGAAAACATAGGTTGTTGGTGTGGGATGTTATTTTAAATGACCATTGGCCCTGTGTTGGTTTCGTTTAAGAAAAAGTCTCTGTTAGTCCACTAGTGTGGCAGACCTTGCCACGTGGGGATGCTATGGTCGATTGCTGGAATCACGTGTCATTTAAGACTCAGTTTGAAGTCCCTCTCCATATAATTTTCCCCTCTACAGTAATGGTTATGTTCAGTTGATTATTTTTGGTGTCGTGTTTTCATTCACTGTGAAAAAGGGTGATGTGTTAGCACCATTTCAGCTCTTGTGTTGGTGAATGTTCTGTGTATGATCATTTGGATGTTTTAATATGTTGTGGTTGCTGGTGTTTCCTCTGTTGCAGTGTGGTTGCATGTGACACCAAAAAGAGAAGCTCTGTTCAGGAGTCTTCAATACCTGACTATGAGGCAGGAGATGATTCAAAAATCAAGGCTCCATCCATAGGCCTCGGAGTGAAGTTGGCGCGTGGTCAGGAACCCCAGGAGTGTATGCGACCTTGAATTTATTTCTGTCACCGTGGTTGGAATTAAAGGCAGTTTAAATTATTTTCTGTAATTTTTCCATTCAGAATGAACCTTCTGGCTGCATAAGGTTTCTGTGACTATGTGGAGGCGTGTTCGTCTCGTCGCTTTAATGTCTTGGGGGTTGCGTCCCACTGGATGCAATCGCTTTAGTGGTTCTTAGGGGAGTATGTTGGGTAAATCTATCTCATATTTGAATAATTCTCATCCTGGAATGTGGAAATGCTGGTTTGTCTTGGGTCATGCTTTGGACACCTCGGTAGTCGGGACCCTCCCTCCCTGCCCCTTGTGGTGGGGTGTTTGGTCACCATAGAGAAATTTTCAATGTTTGGAATCCTTTTTTAGTTCTAATGGCGGCGAGACCCATGATGGGTATCGCAAAAAGGTGTCTAGAATAAATTGGTGTTAGACGTTCCTTAATGGTGGGGAGTCTTCCCGGACCTCCCCATGTTGGTTTTTTCATCTCGTCTTGGGCATTGGTATGTTCTTAATGGTGGGGAGTCCCACATTGGGTCTTGCACGAGTGTCTCTAAAATAAATCAATGTTGTAATTTTCATTAATGGTGGGGAGTCGGCTCGAACCTCCTTGTGTCAGTTTTCCAGTCTCCTCTCGAGCATCAGTGAGTTCCTAATGGTGGGGATCCTCTCGGGCTTCCCCATGTTGATCTTTTGCTTTTGTTTTTAAATGTGACTAGGTGATAAGTGATAAGTGTGTTCCTTGGATGTGTTTTGACCTTTTTTGTTCATTCTAACCAAATTTTGTGGTTTTTGTTTGATAGTTCTTGAGACGTTTCATCTTGTGAAGTTGGTTTCCATGGGTGCGAGAGTTATTTTCCTTGATCATTCAAATGGAGACGTTATATCTCTTTGGTGAGGGAGACACATATTAGAGAGTCTATTGAAAGTTTCTTGAAGTTTTCATTGAGTCACTCTCTCTGAGCACAATACGTTTGCATCATTTTTTTCATGTTCTCAAAGGGATCCTTTTTTGACCTTAGGGGGTGTCGTTTATTACTTTGGGTCTCAGCCATAGTTGTGGCTTTCTGGGGACAGAAATTTTTATGGTGGGGAGAATTTTCACACCCGTCATATTTAGATAAGTTATTTTATTATTTTTCTCTACGTCAGGTATTTTAGGGTTAATCCTGACATAAACTTTGATGTTTTTATTTAAAAACTCTTGTAATGTTCTTGAGTGCGTACAGTGCACCGTGGTCAAAGTCGTGAAACCTTGCTCCGGTCGTCGTGTGACCTCGCCCGGTTAACCGCACTGCCTCCCCGATGCACGATTAATTAATTAATTATTAAATTATTTAAGTTAAATGATCAATAAAATATATAAATTAAAAGGTGTTAAAGATGATAATTTTATTATGTTTATTATTATTATAATCATCTTTTTGTTAAAATTTTTATGGGCCACACGGAGTAACTGCACAGTTTCCAAACTCTTTAAAAATAATGATAATCAAACGAGGTTTAAATAATAATTTTAATGATCATGAAAATAGTAATTATTATTATTATTTCAAGTATTATTATTATTATTATTATTATGTTCACTGTGTTTATTAATATATGATATATTATTATTAAGTTAATTTGATTGACTTTCTCTTTATTAAATTTTGTTAAGCTTATTAGGTTTATTCATATCATGTTAAGATTATTATAATAATAAATATTATTATTATTATTATTTTTAATATTATCACTATTCTTATTAATTGATTTATCATTATTTTATGTTGTGGTTTAGTTTTTCTTTCCCCTGTTTAAGCTCGTCGTGACCCCCTCCCCCATCTCTTTCTCCTGTGCATTTTCACCCCCTTGAAACCCTATATGCCACGCCTCATCTCTCCCTCCCGGCTGGCCATGTCGCGCCACATCTCTCCCTCCTGGCCGGCCATGTCCTTATGCCCTACTCCCTCTGGTGACATGTTGCGAACACCTCCCTCCTATTTGAGTGCCTCCCAGCGATCTCTCTCCCCTTGGGTTTGCCGATCCAGTCATCCCTATGCGTAGCACTCCGCTGTCTTCTCGCCTCCCTCTATTCTGGTTCCCCACTCCCCTATCTGATTGGCGCTCTCCTCATTGATGAACCATCTCACATCTACCCCCTCCGCCCTCACAAAACTCGCACCCCCTTGGCCACACATCCGATCTCAGACGGATTTTCCGGCGCCGCAGACCCCCGACACTCCTCTGTTGTGCTCGGTCAGCATTATACAGCCCTGTCATAGGTGCATACTTTATTTTTTAGTTGGTTTCTTCCTTTTAGAGTTTATTTGGTTAGGGTTTAGGTGATTTTTGGTCAGGTTTTAATGTTCTATTTGGTTCACATTCTTTTTAGGGTTCTTTTCGGTTTGCGTGTGGTGCTTATGAGGTGTGATTGGAGATTCGCACAAGTTTGGGAGTTACTCTTTCTGAGGTAGGTGGTTCTGCGTTTAAACATTATTTAATAAATTATTTGATTACTTACTTATTTTATAGTCCTATTTGATTGATTATTTTGGTTGGGGATTTTGTTTTCTTGAATTCATTCATGTGATCGATTTGGTGGTAGTATGTTAATATGAGTGGGGGCATTTATTGGTTGAAAGCACATATTTAGATAATTTTTAGTGTTTAATAATAGGTTCATTTATCTGTTCTTTCATGCAAGTGGAGTTAATTGTGTCTTGATATGGCGTTGAATAGGTCTGATCATAAGTTATGGTGTTGTGTTGGTTGAGTAGGATGTTATGGTGAAAATATTTGATGAGTTGTCTACTAGTTTTTTGTAAAGTGTGCGTTTAGTTTCTGAAAATGTTAAAAGTTCACGATTTATGTTCCGGTATAGCATTCATATGCATTTTTTCCAAAAACAGGGGTTGAGTGGACTTTTGGTGTTTATAGTTATGTGTCATATTCTGAAATTGCATAATAAAATTTCTAGTGTCTTATTTAAACTGGAAAGTGGTCTTTTAACCTTGCGGTTGGGTTATTAAATGATGTGAGTTGTGCAGTTTGTGTTCTTGGCATGGCGTTGGGTGTGTTTGGTCATGAAGGAGGGCTGAGTAGTTTGATTTGTGTTAGTCCTGTTATGTTTATTTTTAAATAATTTGTTGATAAATAATTTAATATGTTTTAATAAATAATTATATGTAATGTAAGGCATGTTTTAATTGAGTTGGGTAAAGACTTTTTCGTGTGTACTTTGTCAAATGGTTTTATGTGTATGTGGAAGTGTGGCGTTGGGTTTATTTTACACCCTATTTTTTTTATTTTTCTGAGTTTGACATGAAATGTGAAATTTGAAAATCTTGAGCACAAAAGGGGAAGCCTGGGTACTAGGTGGGTGGACTAGATCTATCATGCTCGTGATTCAGAAGGGGCTCTGGCCCGGTTTCACTCAGCTATTTTAACGATTACAACACTAACTAAACATTGGATGATGATTGGAGACCACTAAGTTATAGATGTGTTTCCCTACTTGTGTCTCATGTATGAGAACGTATTTTGTTGTGGTTCTTATACTACCGTTCACTGAGACACGATGTTATAGGGTCCCATTCCTTTTTCGGCTACCTTTAGGTCCTCTCCCACTTTGGGTTCTCCTGGACTACTATACACTCACCATTGTCATATGGTGTAGCTTTTGGGAGTTTATTGATTGTTTGGATTTTTCTTAAATGCAAGGGTGTTTTTGTTTAATTATTAAAGTTGTTTTCTTTGAAAGTGTTTTCTATATAGAAACTATTTCCTTAAAATTGTTCAATTTTTTGCATCATTTCATTTATTTAGCAGGAAAATGTATTTTTCATTTAATGTTTACATGTGGAACATTTTAATTGGGTGATGTCCTACTGGGATTTTTGCTCACACCCTGCATAAACCTTCACGTGTATGTAGACCTTGTTTCTTGTGGTCTCCAGGTTGTGACATCGTGTTCAGTGATGGTGGTTCGGATGTTGATGGTCTTCGCGTGGAGGTTGGTGTTTGTATATTAGAGATGTGGCTTCTTGAGTCGTGTGGAGTTTGTAATCAATGTTTATTTTTCTATCCTTGTTGTTCACTTGGGGTTTTTAGTTGAATGGTAGACTTTAAACCTTTTTATAGTTTAATGGCGTGTTTGGTTGTCTGTTTCTAGATTTAGTTTTTTTATCTTGTAGTTGTTTTTCTATCTTTTATTTATGGTAAATTGTTCCCATGTAATGTTTTGATACCTGGGAACTTGTTCCAGCCCATGGGGATTAGGAACGCCCCTTGGGCCATGTCGTGGACTAGGTTAGGCACTGTGCCAGATGGTGACCCGGCTTGGTTCTTCACACGACATAACTCCAGGAACATAAAATTCAGTTGGAGAAATTGGAGAATAAAAAAATTAGTTGTCCTTTTATGTTAATTTGGAGATCTCTAGTGTTGTTTTCAATGAAGTTTGAAAAATCATTTCGGTCATGTGTTGATTATATGAAGATTAATTAGATGATGGTTAAGAATCAGTAGAATTTTTTAAATAATGGATGATTTATTTGACATGATGGTGGTGATTTAGTGATTTACAACTTTGAACTGAGGTTAGGGTATCACCAGTTAGAGGTGAGGCCTTCTGATGTATTGTGGACAACCATCGCGAGTAGTTATGGGTTGTTTGAGTTTGCTGTTTTTCCTTTATAGATGACCATTGCGACGAAATTTTTCAATGAACAAATTAACCGAATCATTCACCCTTACATATATCATATTGTAGTTTTATTTGTTGATGAAATCGTGGTGTACTCTATGACACATGACAATGATACCAGATATCATGACATTATCCATAATACATTATGATAGCATATGATATATGAAAATCTAACCTAATCACTATTCTTTGTCAATAGGTTGTAGTTATTATGTCACATAGTCTCTAAGGATGGTGTGTTAGTGGACCTCGATAAATTTTAGGTACCTTTGTTTGGGGATCATACCAAAAATATTTCTTTTTTATGATGTTTTTTGGGTTTGGAGTGTCACTAAAAAAGGTTCATTAATGAATTTTCTTATTTTCCAGCACCACTTTTAGACTTGAAAAAGAATGAATTAAAGTAGTCATGGTAAGGGTCCATGTGAGAATGATTTCCAAGAGTTTAATAAGTGGTAAAGTACCACACTGATTCAGATATTTATTGAGCTAGATAAAGGGTATACCTTGTTTCGTGATGCGCCTTGTGTTGGGTTTAGAGAAGCATTGATGCAGGATGATCTGGTTGTTTCTTATGTTTCATGGTAGTTAAGGTATCCGTAATGAAATTATTCTAAAAATGATCCTATGATGGATGTAGTGTTCTGGCCTTAAAATTATTGCAATATTAGTTTTTGGGATAACGATTTCGAATGTATACTGATCATAAAAGTCTTATGTAAACATTCTCTCATGATAGTTTGAATCTTCAGTAGTGATGGTAGGTTGACTACATGAATTCCTTTTATTTTGAGCTAGTTTATAAATTGGTAAATGAAAATAATGTTGGGGATGCTTTTATTATGAAAAATGAAATCCTTGATGTTTAATAATCTAGTTTCGAGTGGATTAATATCAAAGTTTATTCTGAGATGTGTCTGGATGTGTATGATATCGATGAGTAGATTGATCATTCATCCTTATGAGTTGAGTCCTGATTTTTTAGATGGATGAAGGATATATAATGTGATGAATCAGAATTTTTGGCTATAATGGAATGTCTTAATTGTGAGGAGTCACCTTGTGATCAGAAAATTTGAAATAATGGTATTTTTTATGTTTGTTTCAATGTTGTGGTGCCAATGTGAATGCAAGAAGAGTTGATGTCCAGGTTTCATGCATCAATGTTAGCAGTGAATTCTTATTTTACCAAGAAGTATCATTATCATTGTATGTAGTATTGGTGTCCAGGGATAATGAATGTTGTTGTAGGTTTCATGGTGTGATTCCTTAACTTATAGGAGGTGATGGTAGAGCATCAATGGTTAGGAGGTTCGTTGTAGCCACTACCTATTCTAAAATGGTAGTGGGATGATGTAACAATTTATTTTTGGTGTAAAAAATATAATGAATCCTCTTAATAATGATTTTATGTAAGTATTCTTCAATAGGTAGACTATGATGGGACATTTATTTCCAATTCAAATCCCATTTTCCATAGATCTTTTGGTCGAGTTATAGGTCTGATAGGTAGTGTGGTTTCATGGGGTAATACAAAAAGTAGTCTAGGATCATGATCCACTTTTCACATAACTCTTCCAGAATGTATTTCAAGAAGAACAAAGAAACCAGGTATTCTTTATGTATGTTTTTACACCTACATATGTATGGAAGGTCGGAGCGTACCATTTTGGTACTAGTGGATATGTTGTTGGATTTTTCACTATCTTTTGGTGGATCATGGGAATGGAATTTAAAAATTCTTGAGTTTTATTAAAATAATAGTTCCAGACTATGATTTAGATTGAAAAGTTTGGGGATCTTTAGGGTAGGTCATGTAGATATTTTTTTTGTTCGATGGAGATATGGGAAACATATTTTTTGGGAATGAGTCTCGTACCATAGATGTTATATTATCATTATTTTAATCTTAAATGAATGGAAATGGCTCAAAGTTAGTAGAAGTTATACATTGATTGTCCTTGTATAACTCTAGTGTTTTGGTGGTTATCCTTGTGTTTCATCAGGTGTTTCCATCATTGGTTCCCAATCAGATTTATAAATAGTGTATTTTACTACCCAGGTATGTTGGGCCATTTTAAATTGTAAAGAGGATTGGACTACTAGTTTACCGATTGGATATTACATTGTGATATAGTGGTATGAAAAGTTTTTTTCATGTGCCACAACATTGAAAGTGTCTCACTGACCCATCTCACATGTTTCATGTTGTGGATGTTGAGCTTGCGGCTAATGCATCCTTTGTGGAGCATCAGGTTTGTATTATGGATCATATTAAGAAAATCTTGCGGTGAAAGACTATGTCATTATATTTAGTTTTATGGAAGCATGATAATGTTCATGAAGATACATGGGAATGGTGGTGGTATATGTGGGAATATTGGACCCGTCTTTTTATCTTTGAAGATCATGGATGGTCAATAAGATCATCTTGTCAACAAGCCTCTATAAGATGGTGAGTTGGTAATATCCTTTCATTCATGGAAATATATCATTATCTAAATTTTATTTTGAATACATTATAACTATTTAATTAAATTTTTATTGGGTGATTGAGGAATTCAGTGGTGTTCCAGAGGTGTGCGACATGAAGTAAAAGGAAAATGGCCATTAAGTTCATGTGGAACAATTGGATCATGGTTAGAGAAAACTGTGTGCCAAAATAATTCTAACTAGGTGGAGTACACGTGCAGATAGGTAAATCCTTCAAGAGGAAATCCAAATCATGTATCCTTAGATAGTTTCTTTCTTTGTGGTTGGTACATGTTTTTTCAATGTGTGCAAATCTTCCCATGTAATGTTGATACCTCACCTATATTGGACAATTTCAAGTTCCTAGTTCTCACATGGAATGGAAAATTGTGTAGCCAAAACATACACCCCATTCAAAATGGATAAATGGAAAAACATGCCCCTATGGATTTTGATATCATTTACATAATTATTCCTTATTTATTATCCCATCAACACCGGTGATGAAAATATTTGAGCCCAGATTCCAAGGAACTATTCTTCTTCGATAATAAACCAATTAGAGTGTAGTTGATTGTGAATCAAAGCATCAGGTATGTCTAATCCCCCAATTTCTTCTATTTTTATAATTAGGGTTTTTAGATTTTTTATTCTTATTATAATTCCCTAAAACCCTTTTTTTTGTAAAATCATAGGTTGGGGATTCAAGGGGTGCGTGAATTTGGATGTAAGGCTAATGTTATATGTATGTTCATTATCAGATTTGAGGTAGGTGGTATAAAAGTTATTTCCCATGCCATTCTTAGAGATTTGTGAATGTATATTTATGATAATTTGACACTCGTATTTTTATTTTGATTCCATTTTTTTTATTTCTTATAATGATTAGATAAATGATGGAATGAACCCCTCATGATATCCTTGTGATGCATTGAATATTATTTGATCAATTTAGCACCACTCATGGGGTGTGGTAATTTTCCCAAACATGGTAAATTGTAATGTTGTTTGGATAATTTCCTAGTGATAAGATAGATCCCATAATGAAATTGTTGATGTGTTGTTTGTGTTGAATTGAGAATATCTATAGTTGATGATAGACTTTGATAATGGTATAATAGATTCTTTGGATTCATATTAAATGAGGATGATATGATAAAGTGTTGTACTAATTGAATTATGAATTTCACATGAAATTCAAAAGTGAGTAAATGCATGTTAATAAATAGTTTTGTTAAATGGGTAGGTGCTTCTAAGTTGATTTTTTTAAATGGTATAACATATATAATTGATGGAAATTTTTATTTGTGTTATTGTCTAATAATTGTGTAAGATACAAAAAATATTAAGGCATAAAAAATAAAAATGGGATATATGGGATATGTAATGTTAATGGTAATTGTAAAATGCGTTCTAGCTTGTTATTGTGTTATATACAAGGGTTATGAACTGTGATATTCAAATATATTGAATACAAGGAAATATATACCTTACAAATTCATTGTCTGAGACTTCTTGGGTTGAGTCTTCTTGGTATGTGTGTTTTATTTGTTATGAAATACTTACCACTAGTGATATATGGAATTTGAATTACTTCCTTTTGCATGATAATTGACAGGATTAGGTCGTTCATTAAAATATGTGAATGTCTAACCCATAGAACATGTGAATGAATTGAATCTAGTTGTGAAGACGATATTAATAATGAAAATTGATCTAAAGATGGAAAGGGTTAAATTGTACTATGTTAACTAATAGAACCCTAGTTTAATTTTTGTTTATTTGTTAGTTATTTCATAATTTAGTGGACTATCTATTCATGGTGGATACTTTTGTAGACACCATGGGAGGTATAATATTGATTTTTACTCACACCATTCTCAAGAAGCTATTGGGTAACCAATTAGACTTGTTTGATTATGGTTTGGATAAGGTAAATGGCCTTGTTCAGAGGATTTTAGTTGGTCTTGGGATGGGCATGAATGTCGATCCAAAATTGGAGTTAGGATTGTTTGGGTGATTCATCTGTCTATTCTTATTCTTGGTTTATTCACATTTGACACAATTTGAATTTACATGGAATATTTATTATTTGGGAGTGATTGAACCCTATTTTGGAAATTCTTATTAATTTATTTTTATAGATTATTTCTTATTTTTTCTTTTATTCAATATGATATTTGTTGTTGAAAACTCTGGTAAATAGGGTATATTCTCCCCATGTGATTTTTAGACACTATCTACTCATTGGAAACCTCTAGTGTATGGGGAGGCGTGGTTGAGGTCATGTTCTGACTTAGCTTGGGGAACCGGTTAGTGGATCCTAGTCCGGGGATGATACACTCATTGTCTAGTGCACCCGGGACCACAATGATGTTCAATGATATGTGGTGATGATTCGAATGTAAAATTATGAGATGAAAAATTTCTAACATTGTTTCAAAATACTATACTTTACAAAAGGTTATGTACAAGTACTAGAAAAAATTATGTTTTCTCTATCCCATTCCATTACTAACATAGAAATTATATGAGATTTTATGATCTTTTTGGGGGGGTTTATCATGTACCCCTTGAAAGAAGAATGTGATATAGGTTCTGATCGATCGACTAACCAAATAATCTTAGTTTATACCCATTTGTGATGTATCCAATATTGAGGACATGGGATGCTTGTATGTGGATGAGGTTTTTAGGTTGCATGGTTTTCCATATGTGATAATATTTGACAAGTATCCTCAGTTTTCTTCTCATTGTGGGAGAGGACTCTATGAGGCCATGGGTCTAAATTGATCTTTTCTATGTCATATCATCCATAAATGGATGGAGAGACTGACTTGGCTATGAAGATTTTGGATGACATTCTCCTTAGTTTTTTCCTTGATTTTGGAGGACCATGGAATAACAACATGGGGCTGGTTTATTTTTAGTATAATAAAATTTATGGATTTCCTATTCATATGGATCTATTTTAATACTTATAAGGTCACCTTTGAAAATACCCACTGTGTTGTTCAGAGATTGGTGAAACTATCTAAGTTATACCGAGTTTGGTCAAAGGGATAATTGTGAAGATAGAGTTTATTTTTAGATAATATTGGTGGAAACAAGATAATATAAACCCAATGACGTTCATAAATATACATCATTGGACTTTTACATAGGTGAACTTGTGTTTTTGAGAGTTTCAACTCAATTAGTTTACTGGCATCTTGGGAGGTAGGGGAATCATAATCCACAGGTTGTGGAAAGTTTTAATATTGTTGTGTATGTGGTTAAAGTGTATTACCATTAATGTTTTCCACCATAGTTAATGTCAATACATAATGTGTTTCATTTATCACAGCTTTAGAAGTTTCTTTATAAAACATCTAATGTATTTAGCTAGAAAGATATTGATATTGAGCCTGATTTATCAACGACATAACATCTAGGAAAGGCTATTGATTTTGTGACAAAGAATCTTCTTGGGAGGAAGATTACGTTGTTCTATATTATATGAAATCATGGTTTTTATTCTCTAGCGAATTAATATTTTGAGGAATTGATGAGAGGGAATTTATCTCTTATTCTTGTTATATATCTTTCTTGAAATCATTTCTGACGATATAATTTTTTGTGGTGGGTAGGTTATAAAACCCAATTACCTTATTTAATGTGTTTTTAACCTCTTTTTTATCCCCCTTAACATTGGACTTTTTGTGAGTCATTCGGGAGAAACATTTAATTTTTTGGGGTTATTTTGTTCTATTCATGGTTGGAATTTTTTTTGACCAAACTGTGCTCCCAAAAGTGAAATCCATACACCACTTGGATTGTGGGGAATGCATGGCTAGCACATTGTATCCCAAACTATGATCCCACCCAGGGGAAATCATCCACTCTAAATATTAGGGGTGCACAATCGTCCCATTTTTTTCCCATAACCATTCACCCCAATCCCTATAGTTGTCCATGCACATTGAAATTTGTTACTCCAAAAATTATTTTAATAATATCATTACCCTCCCATCCTAACACCCAGTATAAGTACCTAATTACCCCATTCAGAAATAATAAATTTTCTAGGGTTTTTATGTCTCTCAAGAATCAATTTTTGTTCTTATAACCTCCTCCGTTGGTGAATCAATATGTTAGTGGAAGATATAATCCCTCTATAGTAAGTGGATCTAATCTTGTGTGTATTCTTATAAACACTCTTTTTAACTATCTTGGATAGTTTTTAAATCATAATGTTTTGATGTATCTAATCTCCGTTTCGTTATATATAATACTCTCATTTCAGGATCTTTACTCTATATTTGAATCATCGAACTTCTTCACAATTGATTTCAATTTATATTCTAGTTAAATTCATGGACCATATGATACCATGATTAAAAGGTGGGTGGTTCTATTTAAGGTTTTAAATCTAATTGAAACATTGAATAAAAAGATTTTTATGATATATATTTAAATTTATTAATAAAACTGAATCTAATATGAATTGAAATTGGTATTTGAAATAGTATGGATTTTGAGAAAAGCCCCCAATTCTAATAGAATTGGAATTGGTGGATAAATTTTGAGATTGATGAAATTGATGAAATATTTAAAAAATTTGACTAAATTGAAATGATGAAAATTGATAATGATATTTTTATTGAATTTTTTTGAAATAAATATACTTTGGTTGTATTTTGATATTGAATTGGAAAATTGAAACTCAAAATTGGAGAATTGAATTATAAAGGATTTTTTATTTGAAATGAGATGATTTTTTCATTATTGATTAATTGACTGATCACATGAAGGTCTAGGTAGTAAATGGATTATTTCATATAATCATTCTATGTTCTTGAACCCATAGAAATGGATTGATGACCACAACTCTAACAACAACATTGTCGAACATGATTATCCTAGAAGGGATGTTAATGAGTCATATTCAAGGTAAAATAGAAGGAAATGAGAACATATTTTTATTCATGATTAATTATTTGAGATGTGTGATGACACTTTAGTTATAAAATGAATTACATTACCACAGATGAGCATGACTCTTTTTATTTTTTACTTGATTATATATTACATTGATTATATAACTATCTTACTCATGATGAATGGTTTATATTAATTTTTATTTCAGAGTTATTTTAATAAATTTCTATATATTGAAATAAATAATGTTTGAAAATTATTATTTATCTATTATTATGGTTGTGGTGATGGAAAACTTTTTAATACCCTATTTTGATTTATAGCTGACACACTACCTTTTCCTTTTGGACTTTGTAAGCTTTCTTTTGATAAGTATGCGCACAAGGGAAGATCCAATTAGATGTGGTGTATTTTCTTGATCATTTGAATTTTGGAGTGATGATGGTGATTTGTGGACTTTGGGCCCTCTTGTTATACTAGAATTTGAGAAAGTTTTTTCTTGTTGATTGAAATTCTGGTTGATGTTTTTGTCGATTTATTTATCTATCTACTTGGGTATTATTTTTTATATTTTCTTCATATATTAAATTATCTTTGATATGTTTTGATATAATGACTTCAATCATATTATCATATTTTTTAATGGAAAAATTGTTCCCACTTTATTCTTTAACGATTCTGGGTTCTAGTCTCTAACCCATGGGAATCAGAAAATCACTTTATGAAAAGTCAGAGATGGCTTGTGTATCAGGGTTCCAATGTATCCTGGAAAGTTCATGAAATTATATTTTATCATGTATGTTATAAGAATGAATATATATCAAATAATTATTTCAAACATCATTATAGCCACATAGAGTTAATCATATATTGTTTGGAGTCAGGATTATACTAAATATTTTCCTAGGGCTTGTGTACTCTATGTTTTTAGTGTTATGATATTATTTCATGGTAGTGTTCATCATCTATATTCTCATTTCCCCAATGTATGTAGGGGATCATAAAAAGATTATGATAACTATCTATCATGTCCATCGATTCCATCATATTTTAAAAAATCTATCCAACTCCATGTTCTAGATGTGTGATAAAGTTAAATATTCATAATCTCTTAGATATGGTTATAAAAACACTTATTTAATATCATTTATTTTGAAAATGTTAGATGACTCAATATATAAATACAAATGGTTCTAAAATATAAATATTACATCTTATAGTCATCAAACATGCCTAATAATGTAATGTTATGTTTATTATAGGATCAAAAATGTAAGAAACCTATTTTACTATATTTTTAAAAATTTCCCCATAATCAAACAACAATAGATAAACTTATAGACATCTCTTTGGATATACTCATGTTTATAAACTATGGATAAAAAAACCAAAAAGGGGTGAGTTATGATGATGATTAATTTAAAATGTAATCAATATATAATCAAGGTTTATATCAAAATAATATGAGAAAACATGATATTGGTGAAATTTTTAATCAAAATTAACATTGAACAATAATATTTTCATAAAATCCCTAATAGAAAAAATATAATCTTTAAATAGAATACATATACCATCGAATAAA
Organism: Viscum album; assembly: GCA_963277665.1. NCBI lineage: Eukaryota > Viridiplantae > Streptophyta > Magnoliopsida > Santalales > Viscaceae > Viscum > Viscum album. The sequence goes on along the minus strand of OY728138.1, from coordinate 746,325,644 downwards.
GGTGTGTAAACATGATATAATAATCATAATCCATAAAGCACAGTCATTGGACTAATGATAATTCTTGTTAATGAAATAAAGAATATTAGAAAAATATGTCAATAACATTGGTGTAGAAATCATAAATTAGTAGGGTGGGAATAAGTAATTCTTATTCATAATATAATGGAGTGAGAATCACTTCCTAATTCATTCACTATAGAATGCATCACTAACTAATTCCCATCAACATGATGTAAAAATAATTAATGCTTGATTCCCTTTAATGTAGGGGAAAAACAACACTTACTAATTATCATAGTCATATCATTAGATTTAAATCTATATCCAATAAATTATAGTCCCACAATGGACCCCAAATATCAAAATAATTTTAATACCAATGTGTTCTATTATAGAATTAAAACATTTGTTCATAAAAGATAACTTAATATCCCATTTAAAAGAGATGTGTTTCATGAAAATACTTTCCTAAAACAATATATAAGACATCCGGAGTATGAATTTTGATGGTGGGTTAAAAATATCCCAAGATTAACATTAATAGATTCATGTTTTTTTATATATGGTTATAACATTTAAATTTATTTAGATAAATCCGATGAAAAAAGAAGAGGGAGTATACCTTTTGAAAGGATTGAATACTCACAATAAATAGTTTCATTAAAATATAATACTTCATATTGAAAAACTATTAAAAAATACTCATTTAAAATAAAAATGGGTTTTTCTAAAAAACAATTCATAAGATCAATATTCATTCAAAAACATTCTTTGATATGGTATAGAAATACCTAAAAATAGTATATTAAAACCCAACCCTTAAAAAGGATTATTATATTTAATATACACCTATAACGACAACTCTTACTTATAGAAAATATAAGACTAATTACATATATTTTGAAAATACTCAAGACCTAAAATAATTTTGAAATTGATATTAAATCATGGAATGTATGATTTGTAAATAATAATTTTTATATAATGAGTGAAACCAAAAAATAGTTTATTTAATTTATTTATAGCATACATGTTAAATTTAATAATATTATTCACTTTAAAAATTCACATTCACTAGAGTGGAAAATGATGAAATGTAAAATAAAATTTTTGGATGGACGTAACCAATCGTGAATTAATGAAGTTCAAAAAGACGTTTAATAACATAATAAGGTGATTTCTATTAGAAAATACCTTTACAACCCTTAATATCATTTGAATTGAATTCCATTTAAAGAAAGAAAATCATATATCTATTCAAACACCTTGAGATTCCTGAATTTATAAAAATACCTTCAATAAATAGTAATAAAAATAAAGAAAATATATCTTGTCATATAATTATAAATTTATCTCAATGAATTAAATTTGAGACAAAGAACCCCTATATAATATAGCTTTGTGTACCATTTATTCTTGCTTACATGATCATGCAAAAAACCCCATTATAATTAAAAAACATTCTTAATTACTTCTTAATGAAAAACATTAATATATATACCATTTTATAATCATCATTCATAATTATTATCTATATATATATATTAATTATTTATTATCTATTTTTGGTATCATGTGTGATTAATCATGATCATTTGGAAATAGTTTTCAAACAGTGTTATTAATCTTCATTTTTATCCATAATTTCTACATTAAAAGACTATTAATTGATAAAATAATAAATATTTTTTTGTGTTTCGTTATTTCTCATTTCATTACATGAGAATACATGAATATGGGTTATGAAAAATTAAATTATGATAAACTAGTTCTGTTGTGTTTATAGAATGAAATGTGATTTATTAATAAATATATTAAATATTAGTTAAACTTTTCTAGAATCATTGAAACATAATAAATAAATAATTATTCAAGTATAATACCATTATATAATATTTATGAACCATTCATGGTAAAAAATAATAAAAACACTGATTCAGATGATTTAAAAACCCCTAAAAGATTGTGTTATAATGATATTAAGTTTAAGGAAGCAATTTTATATAATGATAATATATATTTTCATAAATAAAAAATATCATAAATATCATTTTGATTCATTATATTCATTCTTTGAACAATCCTTGTGGAGTGGTGTTGATAAAACAATCATCATTTTTGGAAATGGTATTCTACACATACAAAGGATTAACGTTTCTATTTCACAATAAATGGTACAGAATAAAGGAATTTTACATATTATCAAATCAGATTTATAATTGTGGCCTAAAAATATCTTTATTAATAAAATATATCCTTTTATATCTACATTAATGGTGGAGATGAAAAATGAACCATATCGCTTGGTGGATTCAGAATTCATAACATACACACAATCAATACTGTTTAATTTTTCTTAGAGGTTGAAAAGGATTAAATAATTATTGAAAAAATAATGTAACAAAATCTTAGTTTTATAAAAATAAAATATTAACTATATTATGGTTTCTAGATGAATAATATAATACGATCATGAACAAGAAATGACTAATTGAGAAACAATCACATTATGTACATTATATCATATTAGGAAAAATATTTATCAATTGATTCCTTAGGATATATAATTTAGAACAATGACTTATTAACATGATAGGATCATCCAGGAGGTGAAAAATATTATTTCATTTTCATTAAATCAAAAGGTATGGATATTAAATGAATGGGGGTGTAAAGTGCCCCCATGTATATGTGAATAAAAGATTATCTTTGGGATTACCCATTAGTTTTCATTAATTAAATTTTACTATTCTGGGGTTAACATTTCCCAAAGTATAAATTTGGATATTGAAAAAATTATTGGGCATTATATCATCTCCACCGCCCATTTTTGATACAATATAAAATAATTTAAAGCCCTTTCCTTTTTTAGTATTTTAAATTTTACCCAAATATAATTTTACCCCTGTAATAAATTTTTGTCCTTTTAAATTAATTTTTTTAACCAAAATTAAAAATTGACATATTAAATAATATTAACATTATTACTGCATATTTTTTTATAAATTAACAAATACATTTTTGAATGTGAAGAAAAGCTAATTTTCAAATAAACACACATAATGCGTGATTATGTAAAGTGTTTTTATATAAAAAATTAAAGTATGTATTTAAATTAACAATTTTTGATAACATCAATGACATAAATTAAGTTATTAAAAACAATTGGTGGATTCAAAATCAATCCAATCCCGATTTTATAATAATGATGTTAACTTAAAAGAAAATATAGAAAATGGTTTTCAAATTAGAATATAATTATTCTTATTTCCAATAAATTAAACAAAAAATGTATATGTTAATAATAATATTAAAAAATAATAATTGTAGAAATTAAATAAATTTTTTATTAATTAAATTATTTATTAAATTCCTAATTCATTCCTATATAATTATAATGTCATAAAATTTTCAAATTTTTTAAAAAACTGTATTTTTTACAATTTATTTCATACACTATAATTTAAAAGGTTCACCAGATTCAGACCTAAACAAAATCAGACATTATGAATTCAAAAATTATTCTCATTTAAAAAAATGAATTTCAAATATTAATAATATTATCATTTAAGATATAATTAAAAAACTTTTATTGGAAATTTATCATTTTGATCATTTTGTATTCGTGATATTATTCAATACCTATTTATAATTTGTTAAATATTAATATATGAGTTTATGTATACTAATATTTTATATTTTATCAATTTAATTTATTGGGATGAATTATATTACTCATTAAAAATAGTTTTTTGAAATACATTCACTTCTATATTAAATAATTGTTGACAACACCCAATTAATATTTATTATTCTAATAAAAATTAATTTTTCTAATAAATTTATATTAAAGTAATTATTTATATTTTATAAACACATAATATTAAAGATTAATAATAATAATTTTTATGATTAATTTTAAAAAATATATATGTATATTATTTTTATTTGATTATATTATTTTAAATTCACAACTAACAATACACAACATTAGTAGATACATGTATAAAAATGACTATATTTTTTATGGACATATTTATGTCAACCTTATTTTTTATTATATATATAATTACTCAACACATTTATTCCATTCACACTTATTAAATAACACTTCACATTTCCATAGTTTTCATTTTATATTTGACTTAATAATTTATCATTTCAATATGTTTTTCCACATTATAGGTTTTATTTGTATATTGGTAGTCCTCATGGGTGGATATGGTTCATGAGATCTCCTAGGGTTGAGCATTTTATTATTTTATTTTTATTTTACCATTTTAATTTATACACTTTTAATGGATTTATTGATCCATGGTTTATAGTATTTTAATTTTTTTTATGTTTTAGTGTGAATGAATAGTGTTTTGTCTATTTAGTTTGTTTCAAATGTAAAATACATCATAATCAATTTGAATTATGTTGAAAATGTATTTATAATAAAAATTTTAGTATTATAAATATATATTGTATGGAATGAATATGATTTTTAAAAACCAAGGGCATTGTACCCCCCATAAATAAATTGTTTACACTCAATTCAAATTACCAGTAGCTAATAAAAATATGTAATATTATGTAAACATAAAATGTCTTTAGATGAATAATCTATGAGAAAATCCCATTATCTCTAAGGGAAATAGGGTAACATATATTTCCTCTCATAATAGGCATATATTCGGATTCTCAATCATGTATTCAAAATATGCCATTATAGCTTATCTATAAATGTTTTTAGAGCCATACCTTTAATAAATTTATTTTCTATATCCTATTACCAACTAAATATTAAATTCTAAATTATTGAGATAAAATAAAATAAAATTATGGTAAATGATCAAATGAATATTAAAGCTCAATCCCAATATTGTATCACTATTTACAACATCATTTTAACTAATGATACCTTCATTTATACAATGTCACAACAGTTTCATCTTATAACTCTCTTAGTTAAACATTGGTTACATTATGTTGTGTCTTATCATACTTCTTACCATAATCCATTGAAATAATTATGAAATAAAACCTTCATAATGTACTGTAAGAAAATGCGATTAATCATGTAAAATCCTCCATGAGTGTCTAATATGGTGTATAGTGTTTTCTGAACAAATCATGAACGAAATTATATATTTTATTGATACTCAACCAATGTTTTTTTGGTGATTAACCCTAGGTGAATATGTACGTAAAACGTATCGACATTCCAGTGTCCATAATGGGATGTAATTTCTATGAGAACTACACAATTTCTATATTACTAAATCATCCGGATGTTATCATATATTAAGACTTATCTGTGGGGTTTTTTTATAGATTTTATCTTATATTAATCATAAAAAAATTACTAATAAAATCTTAAAAAATAATAAAAAATTTAATTGATTCCAAATAAAGAACCTTAGACTCATTCACCCATATATTCTTTTAAAAATCATTTCTTTAAAACAAAAACATTGATACAATGTGATATGACCCAATATAAAAATAAATATATTTTGAAAAAGTGTAATAATTTTATTTCACAATAATCACATAATCCCATGAATTGATGGTTTTGTGTCTTTGAGGATAAGTTATATAATCACTTATTTTAAGATATATGTGACCATTTCACCATATTTTTATTGCAATGAATTAACTTATATAAATTTACTAGGTTATACACAATTTTATTACATTGGGATTGAAAACATAAAAAAGTGGTAAAATAAAATTCATATAAATTGAAAAACTCACCTACTTATAATATATGGTTAGATCCAAAGTGTTTGAGAAAACATTTCCAGGGAGAAATATTATCATAAAAATATCATGGGGAGATAATATTTGTTTATAATTGAAGATAAAAAGAAATTTTATATAAGAAGATAATATATATATCATTTCATAATGGTATGGAAACATGATATAATAAACATGATCCATTGACTATAATAATATGGATAAATATTATTAATGTAATCGAAATGATGAATACCAATAAAATATAAGACTAAAAATTGTGTATAAATCATTAAATATAAGTGTATTAATCAGTCCTCATTTCCCAAACCAATGTGTTGTAGTAACCACTACATTATTCTTATAGTGGAGTATACCTTACTATTATATTCCCATAAACATGGTGAATATGGAATCACAACTTAATACCCATAAACATAGTGGAGTACGCATCACTCATTAATTCCTTTAGTAATCTCATGAGATATAAATAGTTAATAAAATCATTGTTGGTCTATATAACACCCCAACCATCATAATTATAATTATATATATCATTAATAAAATAAATTAAAATAATTTATGTATTAAACATAAATTAAATTTCCTAAGTAAAAGAGATGGTTTTCATCAAAAAACCTCCCTATAATATTTTTTAAGGCATCTATAGAAACAAGATAAAGGTTTTCTAAAAAATATAATTGATTTACTATAAAGATACATAATGATATTTTCATTGATGAAAAATTATTATTAATGATATTTGGTTAAATCACTTGCAAAAATATGAAATTCAACTTTTTGAAAGGTATGAAAACTCCTTAAAATGGATTATTTAAAATGAATTATTTGAGATTCATATGACATTTAAAAGTCATCATATAAAATAAAAACATGATTTTTTTTATAATTAATGTTATAATAGAAATATGATTTCAAGAACATTCATTGAGAAGATTTAAAAATATATAAAAAATGATTTCTTGATCGTAATTCATTAATTACCCTTCTGAAATCAATATATCCTTTTAAAAATAAAACCACTACTTTTGGTGAATATATCAATATTACCATTTCATTTTAGAATCATAAATATATTAAATCATTTAGAAAACCATTTTAATACATGTAATGTAATATTCCATAATAAAAATTCCCTTATGGTGAGAGAAATCATAAAATATTTTTTAGAAAATGTTCTTACCATTATCATAAAATATGATATAATGGGTCACATTCAAAATTCATTTTCCCCATGGAGGAAAAGAATTTACTTTGAAATAAAATATTAGAGATGAATAAACCATTGTGGATAAAATATGTTCTAGTGGGAATATTATAAATTAATATATATAGATGAGTTAACAAAGACTATTACGACATTAGTATACATTGAATAGAAATACATTAAAATAAAAAATGGCTATAAAAACCCAATGAAAATCATTATTATTGAAAAATTAATTCATTAGTAATTAATCACACCATAACACATGTATCATGGTAATTAATAATAAATATTACTCGTCAATTATATGTGACGAAAAGAACCCCTTACCATGTATTCTCACTTAGTGAATCATTCTCTAAATTCATTCATAATAAACATAACATTCATAATCACTTATTTAAAAAATTGTATATATTTATATATATCCTTTTATAAAATTCATTTATATTTATTGTATATATTTTTTTGGATAGTTTTTATCTATTTTTGATATCTAGTTTGAGTAATCATGGACGTGTTGAAATGGTATTGTAATAGTGGTGTTATTCATTAATCTTCTCACAATGTTCTTAATTACCTGTGTATTAAAGATAGAATAAATTTTTTTCAATGATTTATTATATCTCATTTCTTTATCTAAATGGCATGGATATAGTTTACCAAAAATTTATGATGAACTAGCTTAGACATGCTTAATAATCAAAATATTATATTAACAAGTTTATTAAATTATATAAACACAATTCAAGAGTTTTTAAATAATGATAACTAAATTATTATAAATAATAAAATAATAATATAATATTACATAACAATTCATGGTTTAAAAATTATAACATCATTCACAATGGTCAGAAAATGGACCCAAATAATAACATATTATAATTCTTTTAGGATAGAGGAAATGATTTTATATAAAGTCAACATATATTGGATAAAAGCTAAAAAATTTCATAAAGATTATTTAAATTTATTAAATTTAGTCATAAAACCATCTACATATGTTGGTGGTGGAAAATTGAATTTTTCATTCATAGAGGTGGTAGTCCACACATACACACAATTTTCAATTTAGTTTCTCAATAAATGGGATAGAAATAATTTAGAAGATAAATTATGATAAAAGAATATAAATTGTGACATATTCACAATATTAATTCATCAAATACATCCTTTTATCCAACCAATAAATTTGGTGATTAAAAATGAACCATAATGCTTCATAGTTGTGGTAATCTGCACACAAAGACATGATCAATATTGTATTATTTTTGTTAGAGGATGGAATGGGTTAAGTAATGGTTGGAAAATTAATATAATGAAATATATTTATATTAATAATAATATTTTTATTATATTGGGGATTAGATAATTTTTTAGAAGATAATGGTTAAGAAGAATAAACTAACAAGTAATAAATATTCATGTTGGGAGAATGATATTTCCCATGAAAATCACCCTTGAAATTGATTCCTCAGGATATCCAATTGAGACCCAAATATTAAGAACATGAGAGAGACTTATTGTAGGAGAAAAATTATATCTCTTTAGTATGAAATGTAATGTTATAGGTATAGAATAATGGGGTGGAACTGCTAACGATTTATAGGTGAAGAGAATACTGATTTTGGGAGTTCCCATTACATTTCAACAATATAATGTTACTATAACAATGTAAATGGAATAAAAGTGAAAAATTGAAGTGGAAATTGTTATTGGGAATATTTTCTTCTCCACCAGTAATTCTAGAAAAATCATTGAGTGGTTTAATATTTTTATTATTTATAATTATTTATGATTTAACCTAATGTACCTTTACCTTGGAAAAAAATTTAAACTATGGAAATTATTTTTAATGAAAATAATTACAAATGAACTTATTAAATAATTAAAAATTCTGATTTAGAATTTTAAAATAATATTTAAAAATAATATTCCTATTTTTTATCAATGTTAATTTTAGAATGCATGAAATTAATAATTAAAAATATATTTCTGAAATATTGTTTCTTTAAGCTGAAAATTTATGTGTAGGATAAAATTATCAACGTTGTTAAAATACATGAAATAAATTTGTTTATTTTATAACAAATAAATTATTAGTGTCTTCAAATGAACTTAAAAACCTTATTAAATAATTAAAATAATTAATAAATAGAAAATAATGAAAACAATGTTTAAATTGGAATAAAATTTTCTGTTTGTTCTACAAATAAAACATATGGTTTTTTATGTTTTCAGTATTATTTTAAATTTATATTTTACACGTTAAATAAATATTTAAATAATAAATATTTTTACGAAATTTATATGTATTTCTTATATAATGATAATTTCTTAAAGTTAATAATTTTATTTAGAAATTTATTTGTAAAAAATGACTTAAAAATTTGGTAATTAAGAAAATAAAAAATAATTGACTATAATATATTTATGAATTTATTAATTCAAAAATGTAGTTCATTTCACAATGATAAAATTCTAAAATTTTTAAATTTATCTTTCAAATCAAAATGAAATTATAATGAAAATTAGCATTTATTGAAAAATATAATTTTTGGAAATTTAATGATCATTATATTGTTCTATACCAATTTATATTTTAATGATAATTATATATTAGTTCATATATAATCATATTTTAAAATTTTAAAATTTATTTTTTTCATGAAAATGCATAACTCATTAATTTATTTTAAAATATTAATTTTATATTAAAAAATATTTACCAAATGAAATTAGTTTTTTATTATTGTTAAAAAAAATTATTTTTATGTTCTATTGATGTTAAAATTTTACTTTATATTTTATATATACATTATATCATAATTTAATAATAATAATATTACTACACATCACATAAATTAATGTATTTATAATATATTAATAATATATTTTTATTTATTTTTTCATTATTCATGAATTATACTATTTCTACTTTACTATTGACAACATATGACATTAGTATACCTTTCAGATACATGTTCATCCAATGATAATATTTCAAATTAACATATATCCAATGAAAAAATTTATAAAGACCAAATTTATAATAGATATATTTATTTGTAATTTTTTATTTACTAAATTCATTCATTTAATTCATTCTTCTTATGTCACATTTCTCATTTCCATATTTTTTAATTTATATCTCAAAATATTCTTTATCCCATAATGATTATCTTAATAATTATAGGTTTTATGAGTGTTTGTGATTGTATAGGTTGAATATGACCCAGTTGATCTCATAGTGTTGATGATTTTATTCTTCTAAATTTATTATCCTTATTAAATTTATGCACATTTAAAGGATAAAATATTCCATGGTATTTAATAAAACATTGTTTGTAATAATTAGTTTCATGTGATTTATTTTAGTGTTTTACTATTAATGAGTAATTTTTATTAATTCATACATTTTGGGACTTATTACCTATTAAATATCAATTAAATAAAAAAACAATATTGTTAAGGTGTATAATTATAAACACATTATTTATGAAAATAATATAATTTCTAAAAACATTGGGAGTTACATATGATGTGTATTCTCTCAGACAAATAGTGTCATTGTAGGGAGTGTTAGTAAATCCTTCACCGATCAAGGTGTTTTCTTGGACGAATTCCCAAGAATAATACAATAGTTTTCAGTTTGATTATAATTTTGCGGTATTATTAGTGTTATTAGTCTGATTAATCTCATTTTTGGACCCTTTGATAAACCTAACCAGGAATGTTCATTTATTCATAATTATTTTTTAGTGTCTGGAGGATTTTGACTACTTGAAAGGGAACCTTCAGTGCTTCTAATTTTTCAATTCAAGATAAACGGTTTATTTTTGATTTTATCCAAAACAATTACCACCTATTCTATGGGTGTATTTTGATATTATATATGGTAATTATCTCAAATTATTCTAGGAATTTATGTCCACTTTATAACAAATATGTGACCTCTGATATATGGAAATATGTTATGGTGTTTTCTCCAAAATTAAATTCTAATTACATCATTTTTTAATGATTTTTAGTCTTTGTAGATATAAAATTAATCAGTTATATGTTCTATTAAATGTATATGAATATACTTTAAAGGTGTATGATAGAGTTTTAAGAGGACTATGATTTTAAGATATATTATACCTCTAGATAAAGAACTGGATTCACTGATTTATTGAGTAGAGAGTCATAAGTACATTTTATTAAAGAGTTTTCAGATCTATAGATAGTGATTGGGGATCATTTAATGATGCACCTTAAAATGTGGGATGTTGTTGGTAGATTATTCCTATATCAGATAAAGGTACATACATCATTAATTTAGTATCTTGTGTTTCCACTGAAGGTTCTTGAGTTAGAGTCACGACATGTTCGTGTTGTTGATAATGACATTCCCATGGGATGGCATGAGAAATATCATCATTATGTCTTTTTTAATAGGATTTTTATTAATATTTCAATTAATTGAGTGTTTATTCTTCATGAGTTTCATAGGTCACAATTGGTTGTATATATCGATATCAAAGAATAATCATTCCATGAAGAATTAGATATGATTTGCAGGGATTATGTTATTAGTGTTGGAGTTTGTGTCACAATTATTATCATTTCATAGTGTAAATTTATAGTTTACTATTCTATATAGTTTTTTATATTTGTTGGATGTCACTATGTTGAATCAGGAGGAAAATTTGATGTGTTTTTCCATGTACATTCCTTAAGCATAAGGAGGATTTTATGCTACATGGTTGAACATGGATTAGTTGATGAAGTCAACACATTTATCATTGACCATGGAGTGAGGTGTCATGGGTTTTTTTGGTGTAGAAAAATTTAGATAATATAAATAAGTATCGTTGTCTTCTAATAAATACTTTCATTGATTGTGATACCCTCGTTACCTCATGAGTTTGGAATGGATTATAGCATCATCATGGAGCCCAGTTACAGCATATCACTATATTCCTTCCTTAGATAGATGGTCAGTCTAAGAAGATTATGGAAGAATTTGTGGATGTATCTATCACTCATTCATTATAATATATAATTATAATGTATTTTATGGTTGTAATTTTATGTCTTCATTGTGTTTGACCAAAGTTGTAGAGTTAGTTTTCTTTAGGAAATATGTGTTTTAAGAAATGACTAGTAAGGTTAATATAATTTGATAGTGAATGAAAGTATTATAAACTTTTTGAATTATATTTATAATATTAATTGCAGGAATATGGTGTTTAATGTTATTGGTTATTTGGTTTTAAGGGTTTACCATCTTCATTCATAACAATGGTTCGGTTGAGGAAATAAAATTTGAACCTATTATATTACTATTTTCGAGGTGTTGGATTGTGTCGATGAGGTGGAAAATATATTAGGGACTCCTCCACTAATATACTAGATCCATGATTTATTCAATGTGTTAAAAATTAATCTATAATTATATAATGACTCATGTTTCATTGATTTGGTGGAGTTTGATATTGACGATGAAATGATGTTCATGGACCAGTCGGTCCAAATTTAGGATCATTAAGAGAGTGTACTACATGGGTGAACCATTCCATTTGTTCATCTACTATAGAGGAATGATATCATAGAGGAGATTACGTGGTAGTGTGGGTATCATATACACACCCATCATCCTATGTTATTTTAAATTCCCATTTCATTGTGATATTCATATACTTTTATACTCAATAATTTCATGCCTCAACATTTTTTATTATTTTCTTGTGTTTGTATGGTACTAGTGGTTTGGTTGAGGGATATATTTTTGGGATGTTCATATTTTAGGATTTTTTATTTCTTTAAATTTTCATTTTTTTATTCTTGAGGATTAGAATAATTTGAGTGGTAAATAATGTAATGGACTACACGTTTATAGACATTAACATTTATTATTTATATTGTTATATTTGTTGAGAGAGAGTTTACGGTGGTTTTGAAATTGAGATTTGATCTTTGGACTATTAGGGCTTAAACCCCCTTTTAGTGGTGGGATATACCATGATGAAAGTCATAGAAACGTTTTCGGCATGGTGAACACACATTATGAATGGATTTAGGTGGAGTGTTTAGAATGGTGAGGTATTTCCCCTATATAATGGGGGTCTTCAATGAAGATTTGGTGTAGAGGTTGATATGGATATTTTATTGTTCACTATCTCAAGATACAATTCACCAATGATTCCAAAATAATAATAAAATACAGCAATAAAGGGGGATATACAATTTTGATGACTTGAAATTTTGGACATCCCTATGACTAATACAGTTCTGTCAATTTTGGTTCTCATCAATCTATGGAGGATGGAAATCATGTTTTCTCTATAAAAATTTAGTTGCGTTTTCATTTTTTCTAATATCATTCAATTCTTTGAAACCCTATTTGATTCAATTATATTCTTTGATTATATACAATCATATCTAGAGTTTATAGACCCCATTAATCATTTAAAGATTTATTTTTTGATCCATGGTTCTTATTTATAATTATTGTACCAATATTTTTATTCTATTTCTTCTCATTGGGTTGTGAGTGTGAGGTCCTTCTCTATTAGGTGGTTTCTAGCAGGGTTCCGGATTAGGGTTTGTTCTAATAAGTCAAATGGTGGATCTGCTCAATTTTGTTGGCATGTGATCCTTAATTTCATCATCTTTCTAGTGTCACACTATTTCAGATTCAATGTGGGTTGTGATTTATGAAATCTATTTTTTATTTATGTGCAGTTAAGGTGTTATAATACTATTATATTCAATAAGTAGATTGTATTTATTAATCAAATACGGATAAGAAAGTAGACTATGATATTTAAAAGGAAAGGGGTGGTTTTAATGTTCTATACAATATTATATGTTATTAATTATGATTAATTATTTTCTATTGATATTTATTACTATGATATCTTATGTGTTTCCATGATTTATAAGGTTCCATTAAAGAATGGATAATTACTTATAGTTTGTAATGAATTTTTCTGTATGCAATCCTTGAACTTTTATAATGCTATTTATTATTTTAGTGATTAAAAAAATGGAAGTATGAAAACCATCAGTGTTGTTGGCTGTCCTTATTTGTTTAATTATTGTTTTTTACAGTTATGTGATTACCCCCATTTTTATTTGTGTCGACTTGTAAAATGGGAATTTTAGCTTGAACTGGTGTTGTAAATTTAATGTGACTATTTTGGAATGAGTGATGTGGGAATGATGTGAATTGATATTTTAATTTATGGTTTGCCATTATTATGGAAATTGATAACATATATATGTGTAGTGGTTTATATAGAGTTCTGAGGTGGATTTATGGTTTATTATTTTAACTATGTAACCTGATTTAATTTATAAGTACATCATAGAGTGTTTGGGGATGATGGGTTATGAAGGAAAAAAGTAATAATGGTTGTAACATATAGGTGAAAAGTTGTTAGTGGGATAGTGAAATTGAAATGAAATTGTTCCAATGAAGTATAATTTTTTTTAAGAGAATTCTACTAATGATTAAGGAATGGTTTGAATTAAATATGGACAAAGAATGAAATAAAGAATTTAATAAGTAATGTTAATGTAAATCTATAATGCATAAACAATGGATTGAAAAATTACTATTAGTGCTTCTTATAAAAAATGTAGATTATGGATGGTGAATGTAATAGGATGTTATGAATATTATTATAGATATATTTTATTAATAGATTTGTCCTGTTACATCACCATATGGATGTAGATTTTGGTGAAATATATTGATGGTATGTTAGTTCCTACAGGTTATTTTTTTATCTCTTTTAAATTCTATCCCTTAAGCTAAAATTGTGTGTGAATACTATAGTGATTATACTTTCTTCTTATTTCATAGGCACAATCATTGAATTTGGGTCACCTAACTGTCCCCCATATAAGGACATGGGTTCCATGTGTTTTCATAAACATTCATAATGAATAGGGAATATATAGTTGACTACTCCCTATTCCCCTATTCACCATTCATATGAAATAATGGATGTGATGGTTCATAGTGGGTAAATATTTATATATATTTAAATTGACTTATTTTCTTATATATATAATAGATGAAATGATTTTTATTAATATATGGATGTGTTATGGGGATACAACTTGATAAGAGTAGAAAATGTGGTTCATTTCCTTTATGGTTATGATTTTTTATTGCATTTATAATGATATATGTAGTTTTGCTATGGGGATTTTTTATGTGGTAGTGTATATGTGGTGGTCAATTTTATATAGAATTTGGGATGTAGACAAGTAGTTATGTTTTGTTTTGGGAGGTCTTTAAGAACAAGATATATGGAATTTTGGAGTGAGAGGAACTAGATTAGTTGAGAATAATATATTGGGTACCTTAATCATATATATTCTTTTACACTATGTTACAATTCAGGGATACAATATTGGGATATGATAAATAGTGAGGGTGATTGATTGATGATACAATATATGTGTGAGTTGATTCTGTTGTTTATTAACATGGGAATTGGGATTCATTTTCCACATTTCCATTAGATTTATTTGAGAGGATCTAGTTGGGTACACTTTTATTCCCTCTATTTTAAGTCCTTTTTTAATTTTTTCAAGAATGATTTAGTGATTGAGCATGGTTTTACTAGATAATTGAGGTTTTTGTGTTGTTTTTTATAACATAGTATTTTATACATTGTATTCTATTTTAAATCCATGGTAATTTAAGGCCTTTACATGCATTATTGATAGAGTTTTGGTTATATTTTATGTTTTGTTTATTGGTTTTCTATTTTATGTTTCATAGATTATAAGTGAAATACCTCTCATTTATGTGTTATAATACTCTTGGAGTTATTTCCCAACTAGTTCCCTATTGAAGGTGGGATCCAACGGTTTCACTCACGATCATTTCATGCCTATAAGGGGTTCCCAATTGGGGTGGCTTATTATGGAGTGGTATCATAGATATTAATGATTGTTAGAATGAAGGTAAGAGTAAGGAAATGATGAAAATGTTATGTGTTTTTAGTTAAATAATATCAATCAAACTTGTTGTGTGATGTAGTAAGGTAAACTGTTTGAAACATAATTATTTTGTGACCCATGTGATTTGATATAATGTACAAATACATATTGAACTCATATAGAAATATAATACAAATTTATTTCCAAGATAACTATGATAGGTATATTAATCAAGGTTTATTTGAGTTTTGAAAATATTGGGGTGATTCTGAGATGTTAAAAAATTTAATTAAGTGATCCAAATAGGATTCCATATTTTTGGACTAAAAAGAATTCTTTTTCACTTATAGAGAAGCATTGTAGTTTCCATCTACATGTAGTTAAGATTGGTTAGATGGGGAAATATGATCTTTTTGGATATATGAGGGTTGACCCAGCTAGGTTGGATTAGTCTTGGTGGAAGACCCTTTGAGTGATTCAAATATATAGTATAGTGACATTCGTGCTGAGTGTCTCTGATCAAGAGATAGACCACTAGTTGGAGGAGTTGGAGATATCTTTTACTTTGTTCCATGATTGTATTGTGATTTAAATCCTACTAGATATTAGTCAGTTGAGGGGAATATTATTTCAATGGAAGTTTTTATTCATTAATGAGTGAAGAGAGTCAATAGTTTCATGGGAATATTTTTGATATAATTTTTGAGTAAATATCCATTATTAAAAGAATAATTCAATGAGGTACCCGTGGTGTAATTCTCTTTATCAATAGAGAATGAACATGACAGACCATTAGATTTGATTTAATGAACTTTTTTATTTTAGCATAAATCATTTCCTTGATGAGATGTAAATTGAGCAGTTGTTTGAGGAATTTATGTGTCTTACTATTCATCATCTTGTTACCCTATATTTATTTCCCATCAATTTAGAGGATATATATAATGAATTGGTAATTGAGTCAATCCATGTCTGGATAGTGTAATTTTTAGATGGGATTCATCTGAATAGACCAGGGAGTTCTGTTATAGATAGAGGATCTATGATATCTGGGATGTAGATCATTCAATGAGTAGATATTTGAACTGAATGGTCGTCTTCATGCTTTCTTGTACCTAGTAGTTCTCATGTATCTACTATGAGCACTGATCAAACATGATTTTTTTAGGTCATGTTCATTTGAAATTTCAATAACCAATCATACATGCTTTCCATTGCAACATTTATGGTTAGCTACCGACTCATCCTTAGTAGTAGTTTTTCCAAGAACATAGTAGTATCAAGATTAATTTGAGTTTTTCATCCAATAAAATTTGGAGATAGATAGAGATAACATCTTGATATTCCATACCCATTAAAATATAGGTTTTTGCAATATCTTATAGGCAGATTTCAATGACACCAATGAGATAAGGGAGTAATATGTTATTTGTTTTATTCCATAAAGAATATATCCCTTAGTTAAATTTATATAATTCAACATTTAGTGACAATAGATTATAACTTATATTTTACAAGATTTTCTTCTAGTGATTGAAATACATTTATTACACTCGTAATTTTCAACAATTTAAGACCTAAGGTTCAGAGAATTCTAACGCTATTGGTTTTGACTATTCTAGAGAGAACTCAGTTTAATTTACATTACGTGTGTGGGTGTTATGAACTGATGATGTGGCATCATTGATTTTTTGGGGATTTATTCTTACTACAGATATATGAATATGATGGAATACCTACTATTCCCTGGTTTTCACTTGGTCTTATAGTCATCGATTGTTTTTTGAGGAGAATTACTTTATTTGACATGGAATACTTGTGTATGGTGTTATATAGAAATTAAGATAATCAGTTCAGGGATAGAAATTTGGATCCCATATCTTTTCAGTTATTAGAGTTGATTTTGTGCTCAACATAAGTGTATGATGTGGTATTCTGTAGGAATTTTGAATAAATATGTGTTTTTTAATAAAGTTATTCTAACATTAGCTACATAAAATGATATGATTTTCCTTAAATATTTTTTCCCATTGTCTCTCCAATTTAAATGAACCCTTATCAGATGGCACCATTTCAGTTATGTGAGTTGAAGATTTTGAATAATGATTTGATACATAAAGGTTTCATCTAGACTAGTGTCTCACTTTGGTGTGTTTTTAAATTATTCTCCATGAATAAATATTGTTTTATGAGGTAGTGAATATAATATGGTTATTGAAATCTAGTAATCTCTTGGAGTCGTTACCCACATCCACTGATAAATTATTTTTTTAATTAGTTAAATCTAGATAGTTAAATATCAATGATTAATTTGGTGTCTAGATATCAATAGGTGATATTGAAGGAGGATGATATCCAAAAAATATTTTATATGTCCTTATAGAGGTTTATCATTCATAATTATTTGATTTTTTTGTCACAATTGCACCATCGACATTAATGAGACTCATGAACTCCTAATTTTTTGAGAATACAGATTAGTTCATGATATCGTAGATCATTTTTATTGTCATTACACAATGTAAAAGGATGATCATGTAGAGAATATGAGGAATTTTTTATGAGTCCATAAATTATATTAGATCACTAAATATTTTTTCAATTAGATATTCTATATTTATGATTTTTATTTTCATAACTACATGGTGTCTCAGCTAAGAGTTGAAGTCCAACCTTTACAGATAAGGGTAGTGGTTTCTTTAGAAACACCCATGAATACCAAATAGATTAATAGTTTCCATGGTCTTGTGGGATATTATCTATGGTTCATGTATAATTTGACTCTGATTATATCACCTTTTATAGACCTAACTAGGAAGGACCATGCTTGCATGTGGACATATCTGTGTTAGGCTTCTTTCAACCACATAATATATATTTTAATCACCAGTCATGTTGATTAGTTTCTAGGGAAAGTGTTCACCATTGAGGGCATCTACAATTCCCCCCATATTTTCATTGAGATTATTTTAATATATTATATGTAAATGATACCTTTTCTTTCATGAAGGTTAAATCGTAGGATAATAACTATTACAGTCATGATATTGAAAGGGAATATGTTATTTTTTAAGATGTGCTTACAGAATTTTACTCATTAATGAATGTTTTATGGTCTTCATCGAACATAAAATATTGATTTATTTATTATCTTAATATTATTTAAATCTACATGAATGGAGGTGGATGGAATTATTACGGGACTATGAAATTCATATTTAGTATTCCCAATGGAATGTGAATATAGTTATTGATATTGTGAGTATTATGTAATGGGGAGATATTATTCACAAATGTGGACATACATAGAGAGTGATGCTGGAACGTTATATAATATATCTCGATATAGAGGAGGTTGATGGTATAGTATTCTTGAATAATATATGGGTTACATAATCCTTGTTTCATCGGGTATATGATTCATTGCTCAATTATAAATTGGAATAAATTTATCATGGTTGTTTATTGAAGAAATTCTCTTTTGGGATAGTCAATGGATGATCTATGCCAATTATTGTTCCATAATAAATTGATCATTTTTCAATAATTTGAGAAGTTTTTCATCAAGAGTTATAAATGTGAACATTGTCTATATATGCAGGTTTTTCAAATATGAATAATTCCATGAATTGTTAGCTCTGATGTCCCAAGATGACGTGAACTTTGGTGAAGTATGTGTCATGATGCTTACTATATCAGTAGTTTATTTATGAGAATAATATTTTGGATGGTTTTTTAAATCCATTGGGTGTACCCAAGTGGAAGAGGTAGGAAATTTAGTTGGATTTCATCACTAGTTTTCTATGAATCCTCAATATATGTGATGTTATTTTTGATATCATGGGTTATTTGAAAACATTGGCAAATTTCATTGTAATGAAGGTGTGTATTTTGAAGGTTTATTTAATTAGGTATTATGTGGATGTGATGGTGAAGAATCATGAGGTTACAAGTACTATTATCTCAAATCAGGATTCATACTTTCTCTCTTTGGTATAGAGAGGATTATAATGTGATCTTGGATAACAGATATACATTAGAAAAATGATTCATCATTTAATATATAGTTAGACTAAGATGGTGATTTAGAAACTAAATTAAATTTCATGTTTATGGGTTTTAGATTACAATGGATAATCAATGAAAAAGTTTCCATAGTTATTGTTTCAATATAATAATACATATCCCTCATCAATTGGAATTCTTTTTTTCAAGGAATTGTAATAGTGGGCATGAATATCACTGGTATTCTCGTCTGAGATTGGATATATTTTTTCCATAGACTATATGTGGTCTAGAGAATAACCAAAATAATTTAGATAATTGTTTTGGAATTGAAGGTAGTGAGAGAATGTTAGAAGTTATAAAATTATAAGAGAAGGGGGCCCTATAGTGGTTATGTTTTGAAACCATGTTTTTAGGGGATTACCCTCATCTTGTGTAGTATAGGTTTTTTAAAGGATTATGATTACCCCTTAATATATTAGTCATTTCAAGGTATTATAGTGTGATGATGTTGTAGTGTATCAATTAGTACTTCCTCTAAGGTTGGAACAGATCTATGGCGTCTTCTAAATTTCATAGCTTTGTTTATATCAATATGACAAATCTCATGTCATTAATTGTAGATATATTTATATTTTTGATGACTTTATGTCCATGTCACTGCATGTACTTGGAATATGTGTCCATGTCACTTTATAACACATATAAGTTGAAAAAAATTGGAATATGTGTCCATGTCACTTTATGGAGATAGAGTGGTGTTTCTTATAAGTTGATATCAAAATTAAATTCAATCTTTTATTCTACGAGTTTGTAGGACTTATATATTTATTGTATTATATTTTTTAATTTTTATGCACCAACACCATAGTCATTTATCCTGAACAACAACTATATGTGGATATAAGTTTTAGGTGTTTTCCTAAATATCCATACATAAGAGGGAACACATTGAAAACTTCTCTAATTTACCAAAACCCCATTATATGTAGTATTTATTTTTGTGGTTCAAAGTGGGTATATTTATGGGTGGTAATGGATTCAGGTTTTTTGTGTATATTTATGGGATGTTGTAGTTTTGAATTATGTTGAGGAAAAAAGACAGGGGGAAAACTTGGTAGGATAGGGTCGTGAGGTTTAAGGATTTCATATTCCCAACCGAATACTCTGATGATAATTAGATATACATTTATGATGTCGTGATGTGTTATTTGGTATTAGATATTATATGATATATGGATATAATGATATGTTTTTATATAGTAACAGAAAAGTGGATAAATAAAAATTTGTATGTTATTAGGGTCTGAGAGTGAACAATTTAATTAGGATTTGAATTCCGGGTACTTTATTGACATTTATTTAATACTATGTCACTACACATGGATATGATATTGGGTGTGGAATCCTTGGTGAGTTTTTTTGATAAGGATTAAATTTAAGGGAGGATAAGTTGACAGAACCTGATATTCAATAGTTTTATTTTATCATTATAGTAGTATTTGAATCACTAACCTCTTTTTTATCCAGGATTTAAAAGTTATCCTCACCCATCATTTTTCTTTTTATAAGATATAATAGGTTCTTTCATTTGATAATATTGGGGACAGTTAATCTATATAACTCTTGATTTTAGTTTATTCATAATCTATTAGGTTAATTCCCTAATTTACTTTTACCTATGTTAATTGTGTCTATGAATAGATGATATTTTATAATCCTATAGATTTTTGTTTAGGATTAATCAAATCATTTTTATGTGTAATATTCTTTTCATTCATATTTTCATAGTTGTTATTATAATAATTTAATGGAAAATGGTGAGTAATAAATAATAAATTATAACAAATAATTTTTTTTAAAGGGGTTTCTTTCTAAAATGAAATATAATTATTAATAATTATCCCATTTATGTTGAATATAATTTATTTTCTTCCCTATATGACTAATATATTTCATTAAATAATTATATGAATCAATATGTTGTATTAAATTTTTAGAGAGTTGATATTATTTTATATTTCATATGTATATATTTCTTGGGCTTTCAATAGACCCGTAAGATCATGGATTGATTCATTATCACATATATGTTTTATGGTCAGGGAATTATGCATTTAATCGCACATAAGTGTTAACCAAAAATGATCGTGACCTCAAAATCCACAAGACACAAATATAATTATACCGGGAGTCGACAAGTCCCCTCAAGATAGTAATGATAATCTCAAATAACATTAACATGCATAAAAAATAAACAGATAAAATTTGTGGAAATGTAAATAAAATTTTGTTTTAAATAAATTTGAATCCATTCATCATCATAAGAAAATGACATATACCTAACTAAACTTATGTTTTTTATTTTGAAAATTTAATTAAAGGAATCCCCCAAATCTATTTAAGAAATCTCCACCCATGTCGTCATTGCCTGTACCCCACCACACCAATCTACAGTGTTAAACCAATTTATAAATATATATTTATCATTTTTTGAAGTTATATTTATTTCATTCTAACAACATCTGTTTATATATATTATAGGGACTTATACATTATTTTATATATATTAGGTATTATTTGATCAATATTCATTACATAACATATCATTCCATGACATAATCATATATGTGTCATATATTTAAAAATATGGATACATAAACAACTTGTTAATAAGTAAACTAAATCATCTATAATTATGTTTTCTTTAACTATAAACCTTCATATAATTATATTGAATAATTCATTCTTGGAAAAACTAGAGAAATTAATCTTGTGAAAGAGTGGGATTTTATAATCATTAAAGGTAAACAAGGGAGACATTAATGATCCCTTAAACATAACATGATAATATAGGTATGAGAATATGATAATAGAATATATAAATCAAAACATTTATATCATAGATTATAATTATTATTCAAAGAATAAATCTTGGAAAATCATAAGACATGAATGATATAGGTATCAATGAACATGAACCATCAGAGAAGAACATTCTTATAAGTCATAGATTTTTTCTAATATACATAATATAATAAAATTATTTCATTTTTCAAATATTACTATCACTATGATGATAGTGTATAGGTTTTAATCCCCAAACCATAACAGTAGTCATGGTTAACACCCAAGACAATAAATGTTGAAAGAGTCCTTTACCGAATTAGTTTCACTACCCATTTAAGTCATAGTTATCCAATTAGATACTTCAATATAAAAAAAAGAATTGGAAGATTATATAATATAGGGACCATCCATCACCAAAATAAAATAATAAAAATGTGAAAAAAATATCATAATCATTCATCATATCATAACCCATGAAAATAAAATGTGCTTTATAAAAGCTTCATCATGGAATTACATGTGGAAAATAATTTTTTCCATAAAAATTACAAAAATTCATCAAAACATACACCCTTGAAAAAAGCATGGGTTTCATTAAAATAATGTAATCATGATAATAAACTATCCATGGAAAAGATAAAGATGATATAATTATATCATATCTGAATAAAATATTATGTATATTTAATGGATATTGTCTTAGATGAAAAAATGACATTAAAAGACCACTTGAAACATTCATTGATTTAAATAACCATTTCTCCTTGAAATAACTTATTTAAAATATAAAAGGCCCCATACTATTCTCGAAAAAAATCATAAAAAACATGACATTTGTTAAATTATTATTCAAATAATTTAGTGTTTATGAAGGTAAATATTTATGTTCTTAATGTGTACTTTAAAATAAAAATCCTTGCACACTTTTAGTAAAAATTGAAAAGTAGCATATTAAATAAATGAAAATAAAATTCATTTAGAATAATTTTTTTAAAAAAATAATACATTGGTAAAATAAATTTAATCCATCATTTAGGAATAATAAAATTTTCCCTGAAAACATTATTTGAGAACATTGATATGGAAGAAAAATAATTTTTAATTGAGGAGAGAAATAAACTCGACCTTTCATAAAAATAGTCTATTTGTATATTAAGTTATTAATGAAAGGAGATGGAAGGAAAAAATGTTTTAAAAAAATTAAATTTTATAATAATAACTATAATGAGATTCATAAGAGGTGGATCATGAATTTTCATCATTAGAAACATATTCCCAAACAATTTTAGTAAACAAATAGATTGTAAGATAAAACACATAGAACATTAATGAAATTTCGTGTAAAACCAAAAGAAATAGATAATGTTATATTGATATTTAAATCGATATAAATTACATGGGATTAATCATAAAATATATTCATCTATAGTATATACGACACATAAAATAAAAAATTGGTGAATATGGAATGTGTCTTATAAAAATTTAAGTAAGGCGAATATCCCTTATGATTAGTTTTGAATTTATTCGTACACAATATAAACTCATGTCTGATGAATATAGTACTATAATAAATATATTATAGAAAAATAATCATATATATCATGAAATGAATTATTTATTTGTATAATTTTATTATCCATTTATTAATAATTTTAAATTCAATTCACTATTCTGTGTGATAACTCCCTTGTTTTCCATGCTTGATTTTTTCTAGTGGTTTTGGACCTTATTCTCTGATAATTTTTGCATCATATTAATAATTTTATAAATTATATATATCATATTTATTCATCATATACATATTTATACTCATTTATAATACCAATATATAGAAAAATGTATTTTATCATTCAATGTGATGGTAGGATATATGTACGCATGAATGTGGTTTTCATATTTCATAAGATGAAGAAATGGAATGGAAAATATTAATAAAAATTTAAAATATCATTATTATATAATATATATCATATATATAATCATTAAACTTATCCATATTAACGTCAACATAAATCACAAATGAAAACAAATCACATCGCTCCATGGAGAGTGTGGTCCACACGTACACATGAGGGATGTTATCATATTCCAACAGATTCTATTGTATAAAGGTTGATGTGATATAATTATTATAATATAATTATAATTAATTAATAAATAGATTATATATATATATATATATTAAATATATCATTATATATATCCATGATAGGATGCAATGGAAAATGAATTACATCGGTTCACGAGGCTATAATCTTCCATACACTTGATCAATGGTTTTGTTTCTAATTTGAGGGAAGAGGATATGGATATTTTTTATTCCATTATATAATGAAATATAATTATAATTAAGATAATAGTGTTACTATTTTTCCATATTTGGATAATATTTGAAGGAGATATAAGAAAAAATTGTAGAAAAATTCTTGTTTAGAATGATACCTCATATTGGGAAAAACGTTTTAGTTTTTCTCAAAAGGCCCTCTAAAAGGGTTTTATAAAGAAATTTATGTAGAATGTCGAAAGGGAAGTATGGAAGGGTTTTAGACCGTTATTTTTTGAAAAAATTGATATTTCATGTTTTAATACAATAAGAGAAGAGGTTCTCTTCTGTAGGAGATAGGAGGGGAACTTTTGAAATTTCATAAATTATTAAGTTAATATAAATTAATATTCAGTTTAAAATGGATCCAAATTGATGATATAATATTATTAGTTGACTTTGAGTCCAAATAATCCAATCGAACATAAATTTGAAAATTTTAGGTGATTCTCTCACCTTGATATATTTATTATACCATGTTAACCAATTTTATAATTACCACAATATTAATGTTTTTAATATTTTTGGGAAATAAAATTTACTAAAAAAATAAAAAACACACATAAATGGACCATGTTTGATATTATTAACCATATTCCATTTACGTACAGAAACTAATATAAATTTTAGAACTAAATTATTTTATAAAATTTTATATATTTTAAAATAAAATTAATTTCATTTTTTAACAATTAATTTATTTGAGTTTGAATGCTTCATAAAAATAATAAAATTTAAATATATTCATTTAATAAATCATTGAAATTTTATATTTTTCTACAAATATTATTGACCTCAATAATTATACCAGATTATATCGCTTTTAATATTTTTAATAATATTTATATGTTTTATAAAACTTATAAATATCATTTAATCATTACATATGAATTTAAGGTAATTATTTCCTTACTAAAAAATAAAAAATAAATTACCATGAGGAAAAATACATTTATCTATAAGATTAATATTTATAAATGAACATATGTTTTTATTTTCCAAATAAATTAATATTATAATTATTAAAATCAAGAAAGTGAAATTTTTTCTCAATCATTTACTCAATTATTATAAAGTTAAAAATTAAATAAATATTGCACCATGTGGCCAAATTTTAGATTCATGGATAGAAATAGTGGAGCTTCACTCATCAAAAAGGTTATATGAATGTTTTGGGGTTAATTATTAGTACTTATCATATTAATAATAACAGTAATTCCATGATCCACCATAAACGTGGTAATAAATATTTAGTTTAGTTATTAATCATAATGTATAAAAAATAATTTTAACTTATCAATTAGTATTAATTATTATATTTAAAAAATTTAATTCACTTTATAAAATTTAAAAAATTGAAAATTTTAATTTATAATTTATCCAATAAATGTGATGAAAATTATCGATCGAAATAAAATTAATAATATTATTATAATAAAATAAATCATATATAACTTTATGGTTAAATAAAAAACATAATTGGGCTTTAAATTACTTTATTTAAGCAAATTAAATGAAAATTATTAAAAACACAATATTTGTACTGTTCCCTGAAAAACAAATCTTTTTATCGAAATTGGAAAATTTATTTCTAAGATAAATTAGAAAATGTGATTTTAAAATTTATTAATAAATTATAAATTTTCATTATTAAAAGGTGTAGAAATTATTTATTTTATTGAACCAAATAATCATTAAAAATTGTTTTATATGAGAACGTATTTTTCGAGCATAAAATGACCTTACTAAATATTATGTTCTTATTTACATACCATTGATAAAAATATTTTTCTGAATAGATATAAATATAATAATTTGGTTTATTAATTTTATACCAACCTATTGAATGAATTTTCTATAACAATATTATTTAAATAATATATTTCACAGGACATTTAAGCATGGTGTTTTGTGTCGTATATGTAATCAACATAATGGTAATTTTTTTATATCTTGGGGTTTCAAATTCTCCCCCACCATTAATAAAATAAATCCTCTAAATTTTTCATTGATCGCATCAATCAATTATTTGATTTTTAAATTCTTTTGCTGATAACCACCATTGTAAAAAGTGTCAATAAAACTTCCTCTTAAGAAGAATGAAATGAAAATGATATGGTCATCTTGGAGAACAATAAAAAATAAGTAAAAATATGAGAAAATTAATTGGAATTGAAAAAATGTATATGAGTAGAATAATAATTCCCTAGGAATAATAGACAGTGATAGATGACATGAACAAGAGAAAGTTAACAGACACAAATCCATGAATCAATAATTGGTGAAAAAAATTGATTATTTAGAAATGAAGGTAAATGTATAAAATTTATTTTCAAGATACTTTTCTAAAATTTATGGATTATTTTATTATCATGATATAGAACATAATAAATTACACCTAATTGATACTTTCTTCAAAGGCACAATTTCTTCCTTTGGTTATTCATCAACAAATTCCCACATGATTTTTTTAAATGAAATGAATATACAAGATCAATTTTTTTAGTCCTCAAGAAATAAAACTAAATTTTACTTGATAAAAATATCTATAAAATATTGGTAATTAATTACTTATAACTCTCAATATTTAGAAAACCTGAAATTGTTAGCATATGTTATACAATATAATACATTAATCTTCAAATCCTTGATAGTAACTCTCAAAGTTAAACTTAATCCATTCAATAAGTATTTATCCTTAAAAGCAATCCAAAATACATTTCACTAAACTTGGAATTAAGACGTTTTTCAAGAAGGCTACTTAATTTAAAATATAAACATATCAACAATTCTCCAATAATTATAAAGTAACTCTTAATGTCACATACCAAAAATTTGAAAATATTGACCACCATAATACCTGAATGATAAGATAACTTTTTAAAAAAAAATTAACTATATATTTATTTGTTCAACAATATCATCTATTAAAAATATATACTAGGAATCCAAAAATGCAGTAAACATCATCATAAATTAATTTTTCACTAAATCATTATTCGTTTTCAAGTTAAAAAATAATATTTGATTAAATTAATAAAAACCATTAAACTCTTTATCTTGATTGAACATTATTAATTTATCATCATTAACATATTATGGGCAATGTTTCCACCAATAATATGTTTTACAAAAAATATCACCTAACTTTTACATAACTTTTTTGGTCATCTTTACTATTTAACATATTATTTATAATTCATAATTAAATCTACTGGGGAAAATCCATATATGTTTTATCATTGGTATAACCAAAAAAATTTATCTAAAACATCTAAAACATAATTATAAAATCCCAATAAATAATCACATAAATACTTCCACTAATATTAATTTAATGTAATTGATAATTTCTTACTCTAGTAGTTAACCATTTCAGTAAGGATTTATATGAAATAATTCCCATGATCCCTACACAAAAGAAATTGAACTTCTTGGTAATTTTTTTTCGATATAAATTTTTTTCCACAGTGAATGTAAATTATCATTAATTTTAGAAATTTCCTATGGTGTTTAATTCCACATTTATTGTAACATCCCTGGTAAATAAAGAATAAAGAATTTTCATATTTATTAATATTTATGAATTAAATATTAATTTTACTTGAAAGGGGTTTCTATGTTCGATAGCGTACCCGCTACGCAACAAAGAGTTTCATTGAAATCTTACGTTGCACACTAGTAATAAAACAATATTATTTTAAATGGTAGTTAACACATAGCCGTTGTATTGGAGGGAATGGATAGAAATAACTAAAATAGGATTATATATGTTTTTTAAATGTTTTTACATTTATCCAATAAAAGATAAAGGCTTAAAATATGAAAAGAATTCAATTTTAGGCTTTTATACCCTAATTTTTACTAAAGGTCCACTTATCGCCTTTTCATGGTGAAACTTCTTTAAATATAGATTTTTTCTCTCTTATACATTCTATTGAACCAAATGAAACTTCTCTTTAGAATCGGTACATCAAAATTCACTTTGTGTAAATTTTTGGTATTTTTCCGATAAAGTTCATTTTTTAATGAATAGTTTAAAATGTAGTATTTTAATTCAAATACTCTTTTTAATCTAATTTATTTATATGATTAGATTATATTTTGAATTGGTTTTAAAGTTAAATTAGAATATATTTTTACCATTAAATCCAATAGTGGTCGTTGGAATTAATTTCACTTTGAAATCGGACTTAAACTAGTGTCAATCTTTTGATACTAATTGTTTCATAAAAACACGCTATTTGCTCTGACTATGGCAATTAGTTATTAAATTAATTAATGCAACTTGTATGTTTTTAATTTTGTCAAATGGACTTCATTTTTGAATTCGGAATATCAAATATATCTTAGGGTGATGTTTTGGTATTTTTCTGAAAAACATCAAATTTTGATGAATAGTGAAACCACTAAGTGGTACTTATAAAAAATGATTTTTCATTTAAATGAAATTTTACCACCTCTGTGTTCTGAATTTCAAAAATCCGACATACATGGTTTTCATTAAGAAGTAAAATGTGGTTCAATGGGATTAAAATAATTCTTTTGTGAATAGTAACTTATTATGTTTTTAATCGCGATTATAGGTAATTGGTGTAATTTAAGGTAAAAATAATGTTGTAATAATATTAAATGAACATGAAACATATCATAACCTCATTTTATGTGTCATGTCCGACCAAGAAAATCCATGGGTTAACTTGGCGACCCCATGGAGCCACTTTAGTTGAAAAATGACATTAATACCTTTTTATTGAAGGTTAAAATAAAAATGACACAAACATGAGATGTTGTACTAAAAAAAAATTTACATGGGGTTATACAAGTCATATTTTTGAATATAAATATTCATTATAAATCTAAAAATATTTCCTACATCATAGTATTTTTTTCACAATTTTTAGACATTAAATAATTTAAATTATTTATGACACCATGATGATGTAGTGATTACCTCATTATTTAACGACTTAAATAAAATGGAAAGATAATGTAAAATCTAAGACCTACACATGTCAAAAACCAATTGGATGGGGTTATTTAAAACCCTTATCACCTTATCCTCGAAAAAAATCAATTTGGGACCATTAAAATCCGAAACTCATTCTAAAATAAACTAACATTTCCTTACTTTCCAAGAGTTCCCCTCCTCTCCTCTTATAAAAGGCCCCCACCTCTACCACCTTACCCACACTTCCAAAGCCTTTTTATCAGCCAAACCCTTCCCATTTTGTCTCTCCACATCCCTCTCTTACTCTTAGAAGCATCACATTGGGCAGAAGTCTTCCCAAGGAAGCCTTTGAGCTCAAATCTAAGAGAGTTACCCGATTTTGAGGTAATGTGTTCACTTGTGTTCTTTTGTTTCTTTTTTGCTTCTCCAACCCCCTAAACTCTTTTTATTCATTTATTTTGTAGAAACTCTAGTATCTTCAGTATACTAGGATGTTGTTATAATAATCATTCGAGCTAAACATGCACACATCTATATCTAATGGTTAAAGAACATACTGTTTCTGTGGTTTTCGAATTTCTGCCTCACGAAACGATGATTGTTCAATATTCTTTTAAACACCTTTAATGGTGGCCATTAAGATGTCAATCTATTTATATATGATATATATTATGTTTATTTTTCCTTTATGCTTCTGTATTTTTCATTTGTGGTATACCTTTATGGTTTCCATTGTGGGTAAACACGATAATTTCATTTTAGGAAGTGCGGACTACCGCCCCCTCAAAGTGATATGATTCGTTAATGCCATATTTGGGACGTATAAAGGATGGATTTAAAGATATTATATATGATTTTATACTGGAATTATAATATACCTCTATATCATTATTATTTCATTCAATTAAAGTATGATATATAAATGAAATTAGCGTTCATGCGTACGTACAGCTTACCGTCTTCATGAACGGTGCATTTCATTTCTTATCCCCAAATGTAATGTACTATTATAAGTACTAGTATATAATGGATATATATGATGAATGATACAAATAAAGGATTAATATAATACTGGAATTAAAATATACATACCTCTCATTTAGTTTTAATTCCATTAATATGACAAAGAAATGAAAGTAGCGTTCATGCGTACGTACGGCTTACCATCTCCATGAACGATGCATTTCATTTCTTACCTATAAATGATTATGTAATATTATAAATAAATGTATATGCTGGATATATATGATATATATGATATCCAAATCAGTAATTTCATTCTATATATAAAGAACCTTTGACCACACGAACAACATGTAATTGTAAGAAGTCCACTTTCAACTTAAGAACCAAATATTGAAAAAACAATCATTATTAACATAAATGATTACATAATGTTTATAACATGGAAATAAGTGATATAAAATGAATAATGAACTTCTAAAAGGTTATTAATCAAATAGAAATTAACTCAAGTTTATTATTCAGGATGTTAAAGAACGATCGAGTCAAGTTGGACCCGAGGTAAGGGACTTTGTCTTAATCTCCTTTCATTGAGGCATATTTTGTTTTATAAACAACTTTCTTTTATACGGTGTATAAAATCCTTTGACATTTACTTTTAAACAAAAGGAATCTTTTTCTATGAAGCATTTTACAAAATGACAAAAAGTAATGTTTCCTTTAACGTACGCGGTGACAACGACCTTTTCTGCCGCCGTGAGTATTATTTGGGCTTTGGCTTCTTGAACAAGCCGTAATGTTTTTTTTAAATGAAATAAATACCTTATACTCTTTTATGTATTTTGGTATTCAAAATAGTTTTTATAATGGATTTGTTATGTCAATATATTTATGTGATATATTGTGATCAAAGTGTGGAAATTTTTTCTTTCCATTATATCTGTTTTATGTCTTATGATTTTTATAATGGTACTTGGACATTTGACGGGTGGTTACGTGATAAACCATATGACCGGTGGTGTCGTGAATACCAGGATGGGTGGTTACGTTATAACCTCGAATTCTTTGGGTATGGAAGTCGGCCGTATGGGTATTCCATTAGGTATGTATGGAAGTTGGCCGTATGGCTATTTCATTAAGTGATATATGTGGAAGTCGACCGTATGGTTATTCCACTTAAGTATGTTTATGTACCAAGTTACCTTTATATGTTATGTGTTCTTTATATGGGTTTTATGGTAATGTTTGGGTTACAAAAGGGTAAGTAATGATCTTTTATTTAGTGAAGAGTTTTTACTACTTCAAAAGGTTAAAAGTATTACTTTGATAAAGTATACATAATTTACTTGTTGTTTTGATAAACTAACTGTTTTCATTCTTTGTGTATCCCTTACTGATATTTTTATGCTCACCCCAAGTTTTTTGAAATGTTTTTCACAGGACTTAATGTGGAATAGGTTCAAGGATGGGATCAAGGGAATGTCATGCTATATAAAACATGGAACTAGACGTGTTTCTTTTTAATATTTTTTTTATTCTATGGAAACTTAGTAGAAGTGTATACATTGTAATCTTTTGAGATGTAATTGTTATGTTCTAATTCTATAAAACTCTAAACCGGAAAAGATCCTCAATTGGAATTATTCATTTAATTCAATATTAAGTAAGGTTTAAGGCCAGGGCCTTATAGTTGGTATCAGAGGTCGGTTTAGACAACATTAGGAGTTAGAAAAGTGTAAAATTATAAGTTAATTTATGGTATGATTGAAATGATAAAGAATTTAAAGATTACCATGTTTCTTCACCTAAGATATTTATGGGTTAAGAATGGTTTTCCATAGAGGAAACAGAACAGCTTTTATGGGAAGGCATCTAGAGGGAAATGAACTTTGAAATCAATATCCTGAGATGGTCAGAATCAGAACTAAATAGTTTGTTGCAGTGATGGCTCAGTTGACTCAGGTTACTACCGAAGGAGTTGAAAAGAATATTGGTGAATGCTCCAGTTTTGGAACTTCCTTTAAGGAATGGTGAGTTTGTTATATACAGTGATGCTTCGTTAAAGGGACTTGGTTGTGTCCTTATACAGAATTATCAGGTAATTTCTTATGCTTCGCATCAGTTGAAAACTCTTGAGGAAAATTACCCTACACATGATTTGGAATTAGATGCTGTTGTTTTTGGTTTAAAATTTTGGAGGCATATTTTGTATGGAGTAAAGTGTGAAATATATACTGATCACAAAAGTTTAAAGTATATATTCACTCATAAATAATTGAACATGAGACAGAGGAGATGGCTGGAATAATTCAAGGATTATGAATGTACAATTCATTACCATCCAGGAAAAGAAAATAAAGTGGTTGATGCTTTGAGTCGAAAAAGTAATGCTTCATTAAAAATGTTGTGTTTGGAATGAGATCCTTTGGTTTATGATATGATGAAATTTGGCATAGAAGTTGTTTGTGTAGGAAGTCCTTCTATTTTGTTTTAGGTATCAGTGACATCTACCCTATCAGACAGAATAAAGCAAGCACAGAAGCAAGACAGTGAGTCACAGAAAAAGGTAGAGCTGCTTTAGAAGGGTAAGCTGCCTGAATTCAACATTGATAATGATTTTTTTTGAGGTTTGGGAAGAGATTATGTGTTCCTTGTGATTCACAGTTGAAGAATGAGCTGTTATGTGACGCTCATAGTTCCCCATTTTCAGTTCATCCAGGCAGTACTAAGATGTACAGAGATCTGTGGGAGTATTACTGGTGGGATGGAATGAAAAGGGATATTGCTTATTTTACTGTGAAGTGTTTGACTTGTCAGTAGGTTAGAGTAGAGTGGCAGTTACCGAAAGGGATGCATCAGCCTTTACCAGTACCAGAGTGGAAATGGGAAAAATATATCCATGGACTTCGTTGTGGGATTGCCGATAACACCTCGAGGTAATAATGCAATCTGGGTTATTATTTATCGCTTGACTAAATCTGCTCATTTCCTTCCTATTCGAGATACTTTCTCTCTAGATCAACATTCTCGATTGTATCTTAAAGAGATAGTCAGGTTGCATGGAGTTCCTATATCCATTGTATCCGATCGTGATCCCAGGTTTACTTCTAACTTTTGGAAAGGCCTTCAGAAGTTGTTGGGTAATGAATTAAATTTTAGTATAGCTTTTCATCCTCAATCAGATGGGCAGACAGAACGAAAAATTCAGAACTTGGAGTTTATGATACGAGCTTGTTCGATGGATTATCAGGGAAGTTGGGACCAACTTATTTCTTTGGTTGAGTTTTCTTATAATAACGGGTTTCATTCCAGTATCAAGATGGCACCATTTGAGGCATTATATGGGAAGCAGTGTCGAACTCCAGCATTTTGGGATGAAGTGGGTGAAATGAAGCTGATGGGACCAGAATTGGTAGAAGAGAAGGCAGAAAAGGTTTAGTTGATTCATAAACACATGAGAACAGCTCAGAGTAGGCAGAAGAGTTGTGAGGATAACTGTAGGAAAGATCTATCTTTCAAGGTCGGTGATTATGTTTTTTCTCAAGGTTTCTCCATGGAAAAGTGTGATGCGATTTGGTAAGAAAGGAAAGATGAGTCCAAGGTTCATTGGACAATATTAAATTCTGTAGAGAGTTGGATCAGTTGCATACAGAGTGGCATTACCTCTGATTTTATCTCCGGTACACAATGTTTTTCATGTTTCGATGCTGAGAAAGTATATGTCAGATCCATCTCATGTTTTGAGTCCAGAGGTAGTTCAGATGGAAGAGAATCTATCCTATGAAGAACAACCAGTCCAGATTCTTGACCGAAAAGAGCAAGTGTTGCGAAATAAGGTAATTCACCAGGTAAAGGTTTTGTGGAAAACCCATATGGTTGAATAGGAAACGTGGGAATCTGAAAGTGCTATGAGGGTTAAATACCCCCACTTATTTTGATAAGTGAATAAAAATGTGGGGACACAATTCCCAAAAGGGGGGAAGGATGTAACATCCCAGGTAAATAAAGAATAAATAATTTTCATATTTATTAATATTTATGAATTAAATATTAATTTTACTTTAAAGGGGTTTCTATGTTCGATAGTGTACCCGCTACGCAACAAAGAGTTTCATTGAAATCTTACGTTGCACACTAGTAATAAAATAATATTATTTGAAATGGTAGTTAACACATAGCCATTGTATTGGAGGGAATGGATATAAATAACTAAAATATGATTATATATGTTTTTAAATGTTTTTAAATTTATCCAATAAAAGATAAAGGTTTAAAATATGAAAAGAATTCAATTTTAGGCTTTTATACCCTAATTTTCACTAATGGTCCACTTATCGCCTTTTCATGGTGAACCATCATTAAATATAGTTTTGGTCACTCTTATACATTCTATTGAACCAAATAAAACTCTTCTTTAGAATCATGACAACAAAACTTACTTTGTGTAAATTTTTGGTATTTTTCCGATAAAGTTCATTTTTTAATGAATAGTTTAAAATGTTGTATTTTAATTCAAAACCTATTTTTAATCTAATTTATTTATATGATTATATTCTCTTTTTAATTGGTTTTAAAGTGAAATTATAATATATTTTTACCATTAATTCCAATAGTGGTCGTTGGAATTAATTTCACTTTGAAATTGGACTTAAACTAGTGTCAATCTTTTGATACTAATTGTTTCATAAAAACACGCTATTTGCTCTGAAAACAGGAATTAATTATTAAATTAATTAATTCAACTTATATGTTTTGAATTTTGTAAAATGGTCTTCATTTTTTAATTCAGAATATCAAATATATCTTAGGGTGACGTTTTGGTATTTTTCTGAAAAACATCAATTTTTGATGAATAGTGAAACCACTAAGTGGTACTTATAAAAACTGATTTTTCATTTAAATGAAATTTTACCACCTCTATGTTCTGAATTTCAAAAAATCCGACATACATGGTTTTCATTAGGAGGTAAAATTTGGTTCAATTGGATTAAAATAAATTTTTTGTGAATAGTAACTTATTATGTTTTTTATCGTGATTTGAGGTAATTAGTGTAATTTAAGGTAAAAATAATGTTGTAATAATATTAAATGAACATGACACATGTCCTAACCTCATTTTATGTGTCATGGGAAACCAAGAAAATCCATGGGTATACTTGGGGACCCCATGGAGCCACTTTAGTTGGACAATTAAATTAATACCTTTTTATTTAATGTTAAAATAAAAATGACACAAACATGAGATTTTTACTAAAACAATTTTTACATGGGGTTATACAAGTCATATTTTATACTATAAATTTTCATTAGAATGATAAAATGATTTCCTACATCATAGAATATTTTTCATAATTTTTAGACATTAAATAAATTAATATATTTATGACACCATGATGATGCAGTGATTACCTCATTATTTAACAACATAAATAAAATATATAGATAATGTATAATCTAATACCTAAACATGTCAAAAACCTATTGGATGGGTGTATTTCGAACCCTTATCACCTTATCCTCTAAACACATCAATTTGGGACCATTTAAATCTGAAACTCATTCTAAAATAAAGTAACATTTCATTACATTCCAAGAGTGCCCCTCCTCTCCTCTTATAAAAGGCCCCCACCTCTACCACCTTACCCACACTTCCATATCCTTTGTCTTGGCCAACCCCTTCCCATTTTGTCTCTCCACATCTCTCTCTTACTCTTAGAAGACTCACTTTGGGCACAAGTCATCCCAAGTAAGCCTTTGAGCTCAAATCTAAGAGACTTACCCGATTTTGAGGTAATGTGTTCACTTGTGTTCTTTTGTTTTATTTTTCTTCTCCAACCCCCTAAACTCTTTTTTATTCATTTATTTTGTAACAAATAGATTATATTCAATATACTAGGATGTTTTTATACTAATCATTCGAGCTACACTTACACACATCTACATCTAATGGTTAAAGAACATACTATTTACGTGGTTGGCGAATTTCTGCCTCACGAAATGATGATTGTTCAATCTTCTTTTAAACATCTTTAATGGTGGACATTAAGATTTCACTATATTTATATATGATATATATATTGTTTATGTTTCCCTTATGCTTCTGTATTTTTCATTTGTGGTATACCATTATGTATTCCATTGTGGGTAAACACGATAATTTCATTTTAGGAAGTGCGAACTACCGCCCCCTCAAAGTGATGTGATTCGTTAATGCCATATGTGGGACGTATAAAGGATGAATTTAAAGTTATTATATATGACGTTATACTGGAATTATAATATACCTCTATATAATTATTATTTATCTCCATTAAAGTATGATATAGAAATGAATGTAGCGTTCATGCGTACGTACGGCTTACCGTATCCATGAACGGTGCATTTCATTTCTTATCCCCAAATGTAATGTAATATTATAAGTACATGTATATAATGGATATATATGACGAATGATACATCTAAATGATGAATATAATTCTGGAATTCAAATATACATACCTCTCATTTAGTTTTAATTCCATTAATATGACAAAGAAATGAAAGTAGCGTTCATGCGTACGCATGGCTTACCGTCTCCATGAACGGTGCATTTCATTTCATACCTCTAAATGATTATGTAATATTATAAATACATTTATATTCTGGATATATATGATATATATGATATCCAAATCATGAATGTCATTCTGTATATAAAGAACCTTTGACCGTACGAACAAAATGTAATTGTAAGATGTCCAATTTCGACTTAAGAACCAAATATCGACAAAACAAACATTATTAACTTAAATGATTACATAATGTTTATAAGATTTCAAATAGTGATATAAAAGGAATAAGGAACTTGAAAAAGGTTCTTAAGAAAATAGAAATTAACTCAAGTTTATTATTCAGGACGTTAAAGAACGATCGAGTCAAGTCGGACCCGAGGTAAGGGACTTCGTCTCAATCTCCTTTCATTGAGGCATATTTCGTTTTATACACAACATTCTATTATACAGTGTATAAAACATTTTGACATTTACTTTTATACAAAATTAATCTTTTTCTATGAAGAGTTTTACAAAATGAAAAAAAGGAATGTTTCTTTTAACGTATGCGGTGACAACGACCTTTTCCACCGCCGCGAGTATTATTTGGTCTTTGGCTTCCTGAACAAGCCATAATGTTTTTTGTAAAATGAAATAAATACCATATACTCTTTTATATATTTTGGTATTGAAAATGGTTTTTATAATGGATTTGTTATGTCAATATATTTAAGTAATATATTGTGATCAAAGTGTGGAAATGTTTTCATTCTATTATATCTTTTTTATGTCTTATGATTTTTATAATGGTACATGGACATTTGACGGGTGGTTACGTGATAAACCATATGACGGGTGGTGTCGTGAATACCAGGACGGGTGGTTACATTATAACATCCAATGCATTGGGTATGGAAGTCGGCCGTATGGCTATTCCATTTTGTATGTATGGAAGTTGGCCGTATGGCTATTCCATTAAGTGATATGTGTGGAAGTCAATCGTTTGGTTATTCCACTTAAGTATGTTTATGTCCCAAGTTACCTTTATATGTTATGTGTTCTTTATATGGGTTTTATGGTAATATTTTGGTTACAAAAGGGTAAGTAATAATCTTTTATTCATTGAAGAGTTTTTACTACTTCATAAAGGTGAAAAGTATTACTTTGATAATGTAAACATAGTTTACTTGTTGTTTTGATAAACTAACTGTTTTCATTCTTTGTGTATCCCTTACTGAGCTTTTTATTCTCACCCCATGTTTTTTGAAATGTTTTTCACAGGACTAAATGTGGAATAGGGTCAAGGATGGGATCAAGGGAATGTCATGCTATACAAAACATTGAACTAGACATGTTTCTTTTTAAGAGTTTTTTTATTCTATGGAAACTTAGTAGAAGTGTCTACTTTGTAATCTTTTGAGATGTAATAGTTATGTTCTAATTATCTAAAACTCTAAACCTGAAAATATCCTCCTTGGGAATTATTCATTTAATTCAATATTAAGTAAGGTTTAAGGCCGGGGCCTTATATTTATATCATGAAGAAAATTTACTCATCCTTCTTCTAGGATCTCTACAATCAGATCTCTCAAGAAACACAATCCATCTCATCTTTAGTGATTTTGAGAGTAATTTAAAGTTTATGTTTTGAATTATATATCATTGTAAATGATTAGGGATAATATCAATATCATTTTCTTAATTCAACATAATATTTGGTTTCTCGTGATGATTTCATTGTCTATCACATTCTATGTAAACTATATTTATCCTAGTTCAAGCCATTGACTAAAACAAAAAATCGTACCTTTAGAAAAAATAACCTTAGGAAGAAATGACATAATAATATATAATATGTCTAAATAATTAAAATATATTTCAAATATAACACACCTTAGGTTTAAACATGTTTATTAATTATCATCATCTATTTTAATCCTTCATAATGGTTTATAAAAAATGTGAATTAACTCAAACATACCCCCGGGAGTGTCAAACCAGGAGGTTAGTAGGGGAACACTCACCATGATATTGAATAAGGGATGATATACTATAAACCAACACATGTAATTGTTATAACCCTATAATTAATCTACTCTAAAAACACATTAACTTATAGTAATTAGACATAGATTTTTCAATAGGAAAATAACACTCCTTTGATTATTTTAACTTAGGATGTTCTCTTATAACTATAATTATCATTATTTTTCCAACTAAATTATATAAATAATAGAGTATAAATATTAAATAAACATTTCTTTAATACTAAATATATTTAACAATAATTTTAGACATATATATTATATCTTTTTCAATGAATATTCTTTAAATAAAATAAATATCATTTCTATAATTATATATGTGTAGTATCTTTGGAATCGTGGATACAAAAACCACTTATTACTAAGTGAAATATATTATATAACATTATGTTATTAAAAACTATCACCCTTTTTAGAAATTTCACAAATAATACCTTTATTCATATCATATGTAATGAAACCCAAATAAAGGGTGTGATTTTTTCCTTGGTACTGGTAAAAAATAGATATACTAATGATCAGTAAAATGTAACATAGTCATACGGGTATGATAATATTCTTATAACACATGGAAATCATACTATTAATTTAATATATCAACATCATGAGTCATGGAATAAAAAATTGAAAATATACATCTTTACTCAACGCTTTAGAGGATTATATATTCAATTCTCGTATAACAGAAGGAAAATTATACAAATATGTGACCCAAGATCAAAAAACATTAATCATATCATAGCACATAAGAAGTAAATTTGTTTCATAGTAATTTAATCAATGAATAACCCACTAATAAGAAATTAGTTTCATAATCATTGAATCAATTCATCATAACATATCCTATGAAAAAAGAATCAGCACCAAAAACATGTTTTCATTAGAATTTTAAATCATAAAAATAAATTATAAATATTGGTAGATATTATCCCCATTAAGTATTATGTAACAAAAAATAATTTCATATTATAATAAAAAATTACTTTAATAGATTACACAAAACAATTCATAATGAAAATAAACTTTTCATTTTGAATTAGTTTTTTTAATATAATATTTTTTCAAATATTAAGGAATCAATTATCATCGGAAAATTAATGAAAAAATATAAAGCATTATTCAGTGAATTGAGTCTTAATGATGGTGGGAAATTATGCCCATTCCATGTTTGTTAATACTAATATTTCATTTGCATTTTTTGGTAAAAGGTGAAAAGATCCTTACTCAGAAAACTACAATAATAATAATTTTAAATTTTATTAACAATAGATAATCATGTGAAAATGACATTAAAATTTCTCATCTAAATACCAATATATTCTTGATTTCATTTTTAGAATACATGGGATAGAAATAAAAAGGATTTTCTGTTGATGAGTGAAACAAATTCAACTATCAGTAAAAAAATTATTTTGGTATAAAAAGTTATTAAATAAAGGAAAATCGATGGAAGAAATTTATTATTGAAAAATATATCCATGAGAAGAAAATTAATGAGATTCTTGATATGTAGGTAACTAAATTTCATCATTGAACCCATAATTATCAACAATCTCAATAATCAAAGATATAGTAATAAAATACAATTACCCCATTGGTAAATTTTGAAGGAGAACCTCATTAAAGAGTTGAACATAGAGGAATATGGAAATTAAAATATTTTACATGATAGTAAAAATTAAATACATTCATTTTCGTTATATACACCACAAAAATAAATCATGAGATGAATATGGAAAGTGTCTCATAGAAAAAAAAAGCGACACAAAAATCCAATATATCAAGTCTTGAATTTCATCATACATGTTATATACTAATTCTAGATAAATATAGGATTATTATATATCTATTTAATTACCCGAACCATATATATTATTACACAAATTATTTACTTATATCCTTTATCACATTTTTAATAAAAATTCATTATTATAATGAATTTTCTAGTGATAACAACCTTATTTTCCATGAATTTTTTGTTTTGGGAGTATTATTTCTTATAATTTTATCAGGGTTACATCATGTTCATAATTATAATCATAATAAAATATTATATATATTCATCATATAAATTTTTAGATTCATGCATTAAATTTACAAAGATAAAAATAAATATCACCTATCATAGAGATGTTAAGTCACAAGTACACATGAACATTGTTTTCACATTTTGAAAGATAAAATGAAAAAATGTTAATAATTAATGAAAATTTAAATAATTATTATTATATAATATATCATATATATTCCTTAAATATATCCTTATTACCATATATTTTAAGCGAAAATGAAAAAATATCAAATCTCATTGTGGATGTGATGGTACACACAAATGCATGAGAAATATTATCATTTTCACAAGATATAAAGTTATTAATTTTGATGTGATATTATAATCATTAAGGTATAATTATATCGTATATATCATATATATACAATAAATTCATCATTATATCTAGTCATGAGTAGTAGTGATGGAAAATTAATAATATCGATTCGTGTGGTGGTAGTCTTCCGTACAAACAATCGATGATTTAATTTCCCATTTGAAGGAAGAGTGGATGAATATATATTATTCCATTAATATGGTATTTTATAATTATATTGATGATTTTTTTATTATTATTTTAGTGTATATTGAAATTATTTTTATAAGGTATGACAAAAAATAAAAGAAAAATGATCGGTTAATAACAATACCTCTTATTTGGACAACCTCTGCAGGTTTTCACAGAAAATAATTACTAAGATAGTTTTATAATGAAAATAAGGCTGATAGAATGTTTTAATTAATTTAAAAAAGGGATGTGGACTGGTATTTTTCAAATAAAGTTTTTGTTCAAGTGAGAATAAAAGTATAGAGGAGGTTCCCTTTTATATGAGAGGGTTGGGGAACTCTTTGAATTTAGTAAAGTATTTTATTAATATAAATTTATTATTATATACAATTGGATCAAAATTTATATTATTTGTCATTGAAATCAACTCATATTAAAAAACATCAAAATTTTTAGGTTTTATAACTATTGTCATTTTTTTAAATCCATGTTTTCCATTTTTGAAAATTATCACAATATTAATGATTCTAATTTTTTGGGGTCATTATAATTTATATAAAAAGAATAATGTAGAAAAATGAGAAGAATATATATTATAAACTATATCCCATTTAAATTTCCAAATATATATTTTTTATTTTAAATCATGTAATATGAAAATATTTTGTATAAAATATCATTAATGTCATTTTTTATATTATTCATTTATTTTGACTTTGAAAAAATCCTGACAGTTATGGAATTAGAATGATTTCAAAAAAAACCACACTAATAAGTTATATTTGTCAAAAAAATTAATTGAAAACAATAATTATTTGAGATTGTTTAACATTTATTATTTTTGAAATAATTAATTTTATATTTTTAATAATTTAATAAATATTATTTTAGTATTGTGTTGTCTCTTAATGTAATTATTACAGTATTAAAATTTAAAAATAAATTTACATGATAAAAAATTATGTTATATTTGATATAAATATCCATAACATTAAATTAGTTTTTTATACCCTTTAAAAAATATTTTCAATATTAATAGAAAAAAAGTGATATTTCTTTCATTGCCTTTTACTCAATTATTATGAAGTTCAAAATCAAATCTATATGCAAAAATATGTCCATATATATGATAACTTGATTGAAATATGCAAAATCCACTAATAAAATAGGATAAAAGAATTTTTTATTGTAAATGTTTAGTTCTATATTAATATTTTTACCCTTAATTATCGATTTACAAATAAAATAGTGATAAAAATTTACGATAGTATATATTTGTAATGACTAAATATTAAGCTTCTAATATTATAAAATTTTAATTATGAAATTTCTATATTAAGAATACATTTTATAATATTTAATTCAAATAATATTTTTAATTGAATTTAAGAAATCCATAAAACATAATGAAAATAAGTTATTACGGAAAATAAAATTTTCAAGGGAAATTGATTTTAGATTATCTATATGACTAGAAATAATCATTATATAAATTATAGTTCACATATATAGTTATATAATATATACATTTCATTTATATCATTCAACATTATGGCTCATTTAATCTAAATAAAATTGAAAAACATTATGCACAGAAACTCAATTTCCATAAAAAATGTGTTTTGAGCATAAAAATATGGTTTTACCCAAACCATGAAAATTGACGATTCAAATGCAATTTGGTATATTATTCTAAATAAATTAAATTAAGAGTCAGTTTAATACCAAATAATAAATATAACAAAAAACTAAAATTTTTGATTTAATGAAACGAAATGATTGTATTACAAAAATAAAAAATTTACTCATTCTCTAGAAACCAATACATTTAGAAAAATATAAAACATTCTATAACAAACCTAAACACAGAATCCCAGAGTTGGTGGTTATTTTATTATAATGTCATATATAAAAGTGATCACATCAACAAGAACATATTTTTTATTACTCTTCTAAAAATAGATACATACATGGATCCCATATGACATTTGTAATTACTCATAGAACATAACAAATGAAAATAAACAACTTCCTGGAAATTTACTCAAGTATTTAATCTTTATAACCTTTGGAAGGAAAAACATTATGATGGTGTACTGTGAATGTAATTGGGTATTATTTAAAAAATCTTCAATTTTTAATATGTGTGATGAGAAGGGGTTTTAAT
Organism: Viscum album; assembly: GCA_963277665.1. NCBI lineage: Eukaryota > Viridiplantae > Streptophyta > Magnoliopsida > Santalales > Viscaceae > Viscum > Viscum album. The sequence continues at coordinate 746,281,342 of OY728138.1, read as the reverse complement.
GGGTTCTATATGTAGGGTAGTAGTAGGCTGTTTTTTGATTATTTTATTCATTTGTTTATTATTTTGTCTTAAGGAAATCAATAATTTGATTCCCATGACTAAATACAGTAAATATGGAATTTTATTTCTTAATAATGAGTTATTATATCATTAATATGTCATCCATGACCCAATAATTCATTTATCTACTTATAATGTGGAATATAGTAAATTATTGTATTTCACTATTAACAAAAAACTCAATTATTTCATAAAAAATCCCAAAAATTCACCTCAATCATTTATTGATGTTTATATTTTTAAAATTTATTCCATTTAGATGAAATCAATATTTAAATATTAAGATTTTAATTTTTAATTAATATTATTTTTTATTCAAAAAAAATTATATTTTAATAATATAATTGATTTTATAACACTCTGAAAAATTAATTATAGTCACATAAAAATTTATTATAATTATAATAAATATAATATTAATTCTTGAATATATTTTATGAAAATAATTTGTTTCATATCATTATTTTATTTATGAAATTTAAAATTAAAAAAAATACCAACACCTAATTTTCTATTTTTAAGAAATTTATTTACTTCTTCCATTATAAAAATATATCATATTTTCATTGATTGGATACATAAATTTTATTTATAATATCATGGGTGAGGTTATTATAATAATTTCCACATTATTATTTCTAATTTTCACATTATTATTCCTTAGGTCATTTTAATATTTAATATTATATCACAATTTGTTTAAGGTCGTTGTTCTGTGCAATATAAGAAATCTAATGAATTGATTTTTTTTCTGAAGAATAATACTATAAAATCATTCTATGTTATATTCTTCCCTCATTTGATAATTTCATCCACCAAATTTTTCATGAATATTTTCTTCTAAACAGATGAAGTTGGATCATCTTTATAACACCCCACATGTTCACATGTTGATTCTTCCATTTGATGGTCTCCCAAAATACCTTTTACTAGTACAGTAGTCTGATTTCACATAACATTTTTTCTAGTGTCAAGAATTTAGATATCGTATTTATAGTAATAAAAAACATGTTCAAGTTCTATATCTTTATTGGTGAGTACATGGATTGGGTTTAGAATGTACTTCTTTAACAATTTTATGTGGAACACATCATGAAAATTATAACGAATTAGTGGCATTGATAATATGTAGTATATATATTTAATTATTTTTAACTATTAAATTGGTTTTATATACTTATAATTTTATTCCCTTTCTTACAGAACCATATAAAACTCTTATATTGAGATAAATTCAAAAAGACAAGATCCCTGACATGAAATTCAAAATACATTCTCCAGTTATTAGCATAATAATTTTTACTAAATTGTGATCCATTAATATAATTTTGAATATTATTTATGTTTTTCATTTTTCCTTCAATATGTTTTGGTCCTATAACTTTCTTATCACAAACATCATCCCAACAAGTTAGAATATGACATATCCTTCCGTATAATTCTATAGATGAAACAATTCCAATTATAGAATGGAAACTAAATTTATATGCAAATATCCCCTCATAGGAAAACTCATATCCCCAATGTTTTACGGATAAAGGAAGGATCCCTTCATTTTACTTATCTTGGTGTTCCCCTGTTCTGGGTTCGGCCCAAAGCTTGTTATTTTTTTAGCCTTGTTGATCAAACTCTAAATCATTTTTCTTCCTGGAAGGGTAAATCCCTTTCTATGGCTGGAAGAATTTGCCTTGTGAAATCAACTATTGTCTCTAATCTTGGTTATTCCATGATGGTCTACAAATTGCCTTTGGGGCTGATAAAAAAAATTAATACAGCTATCCGGAATTTCATATGGAGTGGAAGTACTCTAGAAAGGAAATTAGTTACCGTTTCTTGGGCCACTTGCTGTAAACCTATTGAAAATGGAGGAATATGTATTAAGAATATTAAAATTTTTAATGAGGCCCTCCATGTCAAACTCACATGGTCCCTCATTAATAACAACTCTCCCTCCATGAGATTCCTCAAAAGCCACTTTCTTGATAAGCATATGTCTGGATCTTCTAATTATATGACTTCCTCTATCTGGCCATCAATAAAAGCTTCTTTTCACTCTATCATGGAAAATTCTAGATGGCTTGTTAGTAAAAACTCTTCTTTAAATTTCTGGTTCGATAACTGGACTGCCTACCCTCTCATTTATGATATGCCTAATACCTTGTCTCATAATATTTCAAATTGCTCCATTAGAGAGATGATCAATTCCCCTGATTCTCAACTTCCGGATCCTATCAAGGGGATTGTGGATAATTATTATTTTACCTCCAATGAGGATCTCCTTGTTTGGGAACCTGCTCATAATGGCCTGTTAGACTCTAAAACGTTCTATCACTATCAATTCCCTAGTTAGGATGAAAATTTTCATTGGGTTTCTAACTTCAATAAATCTTGGATTAAGCCTTCTCGCCTTACCCTTATGTGGCACATTTCACATCGAAAAATTACAACTGATATCTTCCTGCAATTATATGGCTTTAACCATTTCTTTAAATGTAGATTATGCAACCAACATCGCGAGGACATCAATCATCTCTTTTTATCTTGTGATACTTCTATGGCCCTTTGTCATTATATTTTTGACCTTTTTTATTGCATATGGCTTTTAGATACTTTTATTCTCTCTCAACTGAAAGGATCGTTGGAACTCCCAAGATCTCCTCAAATCAAGAATATTTTTCTAACGGCTGTTGCGGAGCTTATGCATATTCTATGTTATGGTAGAAATGATTCAGTTTTCATAAATAATTCCTTTAATATTTATGCAGGTAAAATGCGGATTCTACTGGCTATGAAGGAAGCGGCTACGATCCAAAAGGATTGTTGTGACAATTCTGTCATAGATTTTGAAACCCTCCGCCGGATTGGTGTCAAAGTTATTTTCCTGAAACCTCGTTACACTATTGAAGTATTCTAGCAGGCACCCCCTCCTGGTTGGATTAAAGTAAATGTGGATGGAGCTTCAAAGGGAAACCCTGGTCTTGCTGGATGCGGGGGAATTTTTAGAGATCATCAAGACCGGATCCTCGGATGTTTCCTTGGAAGCTGCGGAATTGCTTCCGCACTAGAGGCCGAGATGCTTGCTACTATTCATGCTGTATCCTTTGAAAATCGCTTCAACTGGAAGAATATCTGGATCAAGAGCGAATCCACTACCATTGTGCAAGCCATCTTGAAGGGTGATGTACATTTGGCATGGCCTCTCACCCCCAGATGGATGGATTGCCTCGCTACGCTCAGTGACCTCAATTTTATTGCCACACATACCTATCGGGAGGCTAATATGGTTGTGGATGGGCTTGCCAACATGGGTGTCTCTCATGAGATCACTTAGATGAATGAACTCCCACTAGAGTTTATTCCTGCTTTCATTAAAGATTCTACAAAATTTCCCTTTTTCCGTCTGTTGTAACTCATTTGTGACTTTCTCTTTTGAATTAAATTTCTGGTTCTGGTCTTTTGACCAGAACCCACCTTCAAAAAAAAATATGAAAACTCTACCAATGGTAAATATTGATCCTACATACCATGAAAGCTAAGTGAAAATGATCTCAACATATCTTTCTCTGTTTGAATAGTCTTTTCATACTATCTGTCAACTTGAGGGTGATAAGAAGTACTCAAATGAAGCTCAATATTAAAATAATTCTTGAATACTATTATATAATTTTGATGTAAAAAGGGTATCTTCATTAGACACAACTGATATAGGTGATCCATAATGTATTAGAACGTGGTTAAAAAAGATTCTTTTTAGGTGCTCACGAAGCACATAATCTCTTATAGCATTAAAATGTGCTTATAATTGAAGGAGTTAAACAATAACCTATATCATATCTTTATTTATAGGAGTCTATTTTAATCCTGTTATTATGTACATATTAATATCATCCCACATTCATGTTGGAATTGGTAGTGGTTGCATAACTCCACTGTGATTTTGTCTCTTGGCCTTCACAAGTTAAAAAACAAGACATTTTGATACATATTCAGTAATTTCCCACATTATATTATTCATCCAAAAATATTTCTTCATTTCTCTATACATATAGTACCACTAAGGGATATCAAGAAATTTGAGCTATGAGTATCATCTAATAGTTCCCATTTTATCATGGGAATTTTAAGAAAACAAATCCTATTACTACATTTAAAAATTACATCCTCATAGACAAAGTCTACAAATCAGCCATCGTTAATAGTTATTGAATTATTTATAAAATTATTATCACCAGATTGATATCTTTTTATCTTTTACAAAATATATCCATTCATGATAATATGAAAAATAAGTGATAATACCCATTACATATCAATTCATATATCTATATTTATAAATTCCATGAACATAATATCTATCTCAATTCTCATTTGGGTTAGAAGTCCATGACCATTACTTCATAATGCATCTGCTACTTTATTTTCTTTTCCTAGGTGGTAGTGTTTTAACCAATCATAATCTCTGAGTAACTCAACAAATCATCTTTTCCTCATGTTGAGTTCTTTCTATGTAAATATGAATTTCATACTCTTGTGATCTGTATATATCTCACATATTTCACCATAGATATTGTGTCTCAATATCTTTTGAGAAATTATTTTGATTATAAACACAATATAATTATTGGGATAAATGTTTTCATGAATCTTCAACTAACTTGATGCTTATAAATTAACATTATATTTTTTTAATAAGGATAAAAAAATTTCATTTCATTTATGCGTCACCTTATATCACAAACCCATCATATCCTAATGGAAGAGTCATAGTTGAACCATGTACTAATATTCTCATCAATTATTCAAATCATTTTAACATTTTCATCCATACAATATTAACCACTTTAAATTTTATCTTGGATAATGGATCATCCAATTAGGAAACATTCTAAATGAAGTAATTATAGAAACCTACTAGACCTATGAAATTACATTCCACAAATTAATTCAATGGAATGTGCCATTCTTGGATTTCATTTTTCTATACCGGAATAATTAATATTATATCAATATAGAAAATATTTCCCAAAAAATAACTTTCAAGAAACTAAAATTTATAGTTGCTAAATTATCCACAAACCATTTTCCTCCTTGATGTCTATAGAGTTATTCATATGTTATTATCATGGTCTTTATAGGTTTTGTAATATACTATAATAACATCAATGATTATCTCAAAACAAAATCAAGATATTCCTTGAATAATCTATTCATTAGATCCATGAAAACTAATATTGAATTAGTAAATAAAAAAAAGAATTATTTTAAACTCATAATGTTCATACCAAATACATAAACATATCTTTGTAATATATTCCATCTCTACTTGAAATTGGTGATTCCCAAAATGAAGGTGAATTTTCAAAAAAAAATTGATGTCTGGGGTTTTAATGAAATAAATAATCAATGAGAGGATAAAGATACTTGTTCTATATTATAATAATATTGATTTCTCTATATTCAATTAACATTATCATATATATATATCTTTATTTTTAACAAATAGAACATGTAAATCCCATGGAGAAACACTAGGGTGAATATGTCCATTATTATTAAACTTATTTAGTTTTTCATTCAACTCTATTAATTATATGATGTATACTATATAAATAGACCTTTATATTGTTCTTTAATTAGGTATTATATCAATGGTAATCTCAACATGACGTTCATGTGGTGTCAATGTAATTCCTCATGAAATGTATCAATTATTTCCTATAAAATTGTCACATCCTCAATTTTAATATTACATTCCACATTACATGATGTTTTCTTCTCTTCTTCCATAAAAATTTCACTCATTAAATCTATTGGTGGTAGATCTAGTTATGAATCAGATAATAATGTTTTTTCATTAAATATTTTTAATTATATATCTTCCTCACAAATAATAATTTCCTTCTTCTAGCAATAAATTTTCTCATCTTATTTTGAAACCCAATCCATACATAGGATTATTTCAAATTCAACCATAGGTATGATGATAAATTTAGTAAATAAATCACATTTATGAATCATAATGGGGACTTCCCAACACATATTATTTAAAATGATAATTCCCTTAGATTTTTTTGACTAACAACTCCCTGTTTAAATTAAAAAATTAATGTCTAATATTTCTGGAAAATTAGGTAGATATAATAGAGTTAGATGATCCCGAATCCAAATATGCATTGGAATCATTTTAAAATAGGATTAATGTACATGCTACCACATAATTGGGTATTTCTACTTCATCTATGGTTATTACATAAGCTCAACCGTATCCCCTAATACGCTTATATGGTAGATTCCCTTAGTGCATGGGAAATTGCTTTGAATAATGATCCATTTCATTAGAGTTGAAGAATTGATCAACATTTGTTTATTTCATCACCTTTCCTTCATTTTCTAGATGAACATTTTTTCATCACTTATAAATATCTCACACTCCTTTCAAGAATTTCTAGGATGATTCATTCCAAAAAATTACATAATAGGAATTACTTCTTATCCCTCTTCTTATTTTATGCATTACAATTTTTATGGTTATCAGAAGACCTCTTAATCGATTTATTTCCCATGAACATATAGCATATATCAAATTTTATATCCTTTTTTATGGAGTAATATACTATTTAATGAAATGATGAAAACGTTTGAGAATCTAATGCCCTTATGAGACATGGATTAATACATTTAATGAAATGATCAATCTTGTTTTCCAAATCATTTACGTAATATATATAATAATCATATACTCTAATGAAGGTATCCTCTTACCTTACAACACTCACTTCTTCCTTTTCATTATGCTAAGGAATTTTCTATTTGTTTTATTTTTTCCTCATGAGTGAAATATATGTCAATGAATTTTTCATTTAAACCATTCCATTATAGGTGCTATATTTTATATGCCTCCAAAGTGATCTAGATCAATGACCACCTTTAATCATCATCTCCTTTTACACTATATACCACAAGAACTACCTTTTATGTTTTTTCACATCCCATGTCTATATATATTTTTTCGATGGACATGATCCATTTATCAGTTACCACTAGATTATTAGTCCTACTAAAAGATGGGTATTTTTTTATATAAAATTATGTAACATAGGTTTAATATATTTATTCATCATTACATGATAATAATATCCTAATATTTTTTGATATTCTTAGATCGAACCCCAATTGTGTTGTCTTTATCAGTGGGGAAATCGCTAAACTTTTTGTTGGTATTGATTCTCATTCCTGTTTTAGGTTCCATTACTAAATAATGAATCGCCCCGAGTTAGCTCATAATCATCAAGATTATCGAGCCAAAAATTCAATATAAGTAAATTTTATAATTTTTATAAAACATCTATTTCCCAATATTTCTAATAAAACTACTATGATACAAACCACAACTACTTTGACCCCAATACCTCAGTGATTGTTGTTATTTTATTAAAATGGAATAGATATAAGAGATCACATCACCAATAATCGATCCATTTAGTAGTCTAAAAAAACAAGATTCATACATGGATCCCTTATTGCATTGGTAATTACACATAGAACATAAAAAACACAATAAACAAGTTATATGTCCATTATTCAAAGATTTCATCTTCATAACCTGAGGATATAAAAGAAATAAAAGGGTGAGGTCAAATTCTCTTTAAGGGATACATGTAGTATGAAAATGAATCAATTTATGTGGAGCATAATAAATAATTCTTAATCAATATGGAATGGTAAATAACTGAAACAACATGTTAGTTAATCAATAAACTAATAATGAAAATGTATACATAGTTTTTTTATGGTGTAAATATCATGGATAGTAATAAATGAATTCTAAATGAAGAAAATGATTAATTATTGGACATCATGTATCTAAAAAAGGAATGAATTTTGTCAAGACCTTTCAAAATATGGTTTAATTATGTGGGTAGAAAACCATCTGGTTATGTGTTGAAACAAATAAGAATGGTTTGTGGTCAAATGATCTGTCTCATTTGACCTATAGATGTATTGAGGTGATATTTATTACTGAGCCCATACCATTAATTCATTACCAAATAATATATAATATTCATAAATGATCTATTTAATTTAGGTACCAAAATTCCTTATCAAAATATATTTATTGAGGAAAGGATATAGATATATCAATATTTCCCTAGTCAATCAAATAACATTAAAGGTTTCCACTACGTGAGAAATGGTATACAACATAGACAATAATCAAATACATGGTTCAAGAACTTTGGATATTTAATAAATTCCATGATTAATGATGATAATATGAAAAATGGGGATTATAATCACCATTTACAATGAAATAAGTGTATATTATAAAAAATATTTATCAATGAAATAAAATTGAGATGATGTCCCTTACAAGGATCATATAATTAATCAAATCAAAAGATATTGTATATTCACTATAAATCCTCATAGAAGAAGACTGAATTCAACATAATATAATATAATTTAATTATATACATAACATTAGTATGATATAATCAAAATATATGTTTAACCTAATGAATTAAAATTTAGTTAAGAAATCACTTACCACATTCTAATAAGTCGAATCGTATAACCCATAAAACTAGTTTTAATAAAATGAAACAGTTAATACTATAAAGAGAATGAAATTAATTATATAATATTTTATATGTCAGTATACATACACCAAATAGAAGAAATAACTTGTGAATAAGGAATATATCTCAAAGAAGTAAAAGTGAGATGACATTCTTTCCCAATTGTAATCTATCAAAGTATATTCCCCAAAAAAATTAATGATCATAAAATGAAACATTTAATTCCTTGAATATAATTATATTAATGCTATGATATATTAATGTGTTTTATGCATACACCACACATGTTAAATAATTCGTGAATAAGGCATACCTCATAGAAATAAAGGATGGCACCCTTCTCTCCTAGCTCTCCTCCTGCTCCTTGTTACACCTAGGGTTTCCTCCTAGAACCCCTTTCTTTGGGGCTGGAGGTACCCATGTGTTGTATTATTCCTTTGTTTAATTTTCCCTACTATTTCATTGGTGATGGAACTTTATATTTTCTCCCATGTCATTGACTTTTTCTTCTATGAGGCCTTGGTGTCCTGTCAAGTGTTTTATGATGATAAACGTGTCAGTTTCTCCTTCTACAGCTCTAACCTCTTATTCTACTATGACTCTCTAGGTCGGATATGCAACAGTGTTCCAAAGAGGCTTTGAGTGTTCCATCTTGGCAGTCGATGGGTCCTTTAAAATGGGCTAGTTCGGCTTGTTCATTATGAATGTGGCCTCCTTTCTACATCATCACTACTGTTGTCATCTAGAACCCTCTAGTGCTCTAAACACTGCCCTGGTCTTACGCTCTTCTGCTCCCCTCCTATTCAGATCTGAAAAAGTTGTTTCAATGGTGTTTTTGGAGGTGTGGTTTAGTGGCTGATAGTGTTCCTCATGCACCACCTTCTATGAGGGTTAGGGTTTCTTGGATTTCTAATCATTTCTTTAGTGTAGGATGGTTTTCTTCTTCATGGCAGTCGATCATTTTTGAAGCTCCTTCCATGGTGTTCTGATTTGTAGTTCTAGTTTGGCTTCATTCATGAATGGTTAAGGTGGAGACCATTAGTGACTTGCTCAAAGGTGTCATTTTATTTCCATATTTTTTTTTGAGGAAGTGAGCTCGTTAAATTTTAGCGGTCTAGTTTTTTCTAGTAGATGGTGGTTGATGATAAGGATGCAATTTTATGTGGTGGATTAAATGGTCTCTAATGCTCGTTGTACACATCGGTACAGTGATGATGAGTTGTGTTCTGGTGATGTTTGTTGCGGTTTGTGATGGTGGACCCCAGTTTTTAGATTATAGTGTTATGATATGTTGATATCGATGGTGTTTTGATAGGACATGACTTCCCCAATGTAATCAATTCCACCGGTTTGCTCATTTTATTTTTTGGATTCTGGTGATGTTGGTCTCCTTTGAATTTTGAAATAGGAATGTGATGATAGTTATGGTGTGTTGATGATGGTTTTGTTTTAATATTTTGAAATTTTCATTCTTAAATGAAATGTTTTTTTGTGAGGGTGAATGTTTTTATAGGATTCTTCTCAGTCACAAAGTGGGTTTCCAATAATATAAAAAATGGATTAGAGTCATATAAGTAAAATTGAGATGATAATCCCCTTACATTTTGTCCAAAATCATATTTCACTTATTTTTAATGTCTTGGATAATCAAATTATATTCATTAATTATATAATTATAGTCCACATAAACATCTATTTTAAATATTTTATTTTTATTACGTTCATTTATGGACATTCCAGTGAGTTATATTTTTTATTTTTCTTTTTGAGCGTTTGTTTCATGGTTTAATGGTCAATTATCTTGTGTATAATCATCGTCGTTCTTTTCCAGGAGATATAAAAGTACATAAGTAAAATTATTTAGTGTTAATGAAATTATATAATTTCAAATGGTGTCATATATAATTTTCTTTTATGGTGTTATGATGAATAATTAGTTAAAACATTGATTAAAATATTTTTATTTATTTTGTCTATTTTTTCAACCATCATAAACTTGTAAACCCGAATATCCTGAAGGCCTTCTTTTTTGTTTGATTTTTGATAACCCCTCATACCCAATCAATGGATGAGGGGGAATCCTTACAAGGACCATAGGCTTAGAGATTACATGGCTCGTAGGCTTTTGAGATATTACATGACCCAAATCTCTTAGGGAATTCAATTAGACTATAAATACAAGGAAATTCCCCTACCTTGCATCTGCATCGTGATGGTAGATCTCCACATTTGATTGGTCGTATAAATAATATTCCCATGCATTCACAGGCTGGTCCTGATGGCATATCCCATACCCTTTTATTCTTCCAAAATAGGTTGGTTCTGCTCTGGTCGGGGTGCCTGCTCTGCATCCTCCTCAAGGGATGCTTCTTCTATTTAGAGTCTATTTGGGGAAACTGCACTAATCATGTGGCCTGAATACCTTTTGGTGTCCCGAAGGCCTTGTGGTCCCCAAAAATCCTTACTTTCTTGAAGTCCTTTGGTGGCCTGAAGGTCTTCAAGGACCAGAAGACCAAACTAGTGGCCCGATGGCCCAAACAACTTAATAGTTTCGGCTACTACAATACTGAACTGTAACTGCTACTGTAACAACTACAATACACCCTACAGTAACTACTATTGTTCTAATACAATAACTCCAAAAATACCCCTATCCTTGGTTTTGATATCATGTCTCTTGGGTGTACTTGATGATTCCTCACCAACTTGGCTAAGGATCTTGTTCCATCACAAACTTGTATAATTTTATTATATAATTTTCAATATATATATATTAGATTCAAAACATAAAAATATATATAATATACTAATTAAAATTTTATATATATCCATATTAATGGTTTTATTACTAGCATTGAAGGGAGTAATGGAAAACAAATACTCATCATCCATGAAGGTGGCGAATTGGCACATCGTGGATGATGTTTTCATTTTTAGAATAATAGGAGGAGAGAAGCAATTTGATGACAAAAATTTCATTGACCCAATAAAATTCTTATATATATATGATGCTAGATTTTTAATACCATTCTGAATAGGGGTGAAGAGATAATAAGAAAGAAAAAATAATAAAACATAAAGAAGGAGGGTTTTACCAATTGAATTGTGTCTCCCAAGGAACCTTCTTCATACACAAATATTTGGTATTTTGGTAATACCATAAGGTCTCGGACATGGGTAAGATGATAGGGAATCAAATTGGGAAAATTTTATAAAATAAACATGGTTTATAAGGATTTATGAAATGTGTTGGTGAGGGGTGGTATTTATATTGGAGGAGAGTGGTGTATTGATTATTTTATTCATTTGTTTGTTATTTTAGATAAAGACTATAAATAGTTATTATTACCATGATTAAATACAATAACTAGATCATTTCATTTCAAAATAATGTTTTATTACCTTATTTATACATCATCCAGGACTCAATAAATTATTTATTTACATATAGTGTCAAATATGTAAATAACTGTATTTCACTATTCCCCAAAATATTCAACTATTTCTTAAAAATCCAAAAAATTCAACCTATCCATTTTTGGATGTGTAGATTTAAAAACTAAAGTCGATTTTATGAAAAAAAATTATAAATATTAGAAACATAATTTTAAATGAAATATTTTTTTTAAAAAAAAGATGATTTTAATATTATAACTGATTCTAAGGCACGTTGAAAAATTAATTATTGCCTTATAAAATTATATTATAATTATAAATATAATATATTAAATCATTAATATATTTTATGAATATAAATTTTATGTTAAACAATTACATTAATTATAATATACTAAATAAACATCTACATTTCCCAAAAATATCAACACTTAATTTTTGATTTTTATAACATTTATTTTCTTATTGGATTGAATAAATATGTCAAATTTTCATTTTTAAAATACTTGCATATTATATATATTTTTATAGATGATGTAATTATTCTGGTGGATATATTCTTATTCCTAATGGTCACATAATTATTTCAATGGTCTAATTAATATTTAATAGTATACCTGTGTTTGCTTAAGCTTGGTGTTTCTTGCAGCGTAAGCTATTGAATAAATTAAATTTATTAATAAGATACATATAATAAAATCTTAAGGTGTAATAATTTCATATTACGATATTATTTAATGGTATATTATAAATATTATAATTTTTTTATAATCGTTTGTTACTATATTTTGACGAAATTAATTATATTGTATCCACATAAAAAAATAAAAAACATTTTGGAATAAAAAATATTTTTTAAGCATAAAATGACGAATAAATATTGTTCGGTTATTTCTAATGGAAGAAGTAAATACAATTTTATTGATTAGGGATGTTATATATATTTTCATAATTCATTTAATTCAATTTATACCCTTCAATTCAATGTTATTGTTATAACAGTTATATTTTAATAATGTGTTTCACGAGTCAATTATGCTCTATGTGGCCTGTCATATATGATGTCAAACATTATTTTCATCATTCAATAAATATATGTTTTACATAAATATGGTTTAATTTTAGTGTTGTATTTATTTTTTTTATTAATAAAAATTTGTGATACTTAGAAAAATTGTTATTTAATATAATTATTTTACAAATATAGAATAACTCGTGAGTATATGGATCATAGGTGTTTATGATCAGGGCCCTATTTTAATATAAGTCATTCTACATGAGTTATACTAGGTTCCTACACTTATGTTGTATACCTCATGGTGTAAAATAATTATTTTCCTATACCACCCCATTAATAGCTCTAGGTGACACTGGTTTGATAATAGAGGATGTGGATTCATATGTGTACATCATTTATAGATTTTAATATATATATATATATATATATATATTATTACATTCTTTCCCCTAAGATGAGAAGAATCCTATGTGATGGTGGATGTATATATGTATATTGGTGTGTGTGCGTTTGTACACTTCTTCCCATGAAAATGAATTTATATTATGAAAGGATTAATATATATATATATATATATAATCAAATAAATAAAGGGTAGTTATACTACTATAATATATTATGAAACTCCATCGTCTTGGATTTTGTGCAAGGATCAAAGTATGATTAGTCAATTTTCATTATATCTCAATGTGTGTGATAGAAAATCATTATCATGGTTCATTATACAAAACATTATTTAACAATTTTGTACTATTTACATTGATTATTCCCTACATAATGTTGTTACTGCATAGACAAGAACATTTGATAGATGTGTAGAGGTCTACTGGTGACCTCATACTGGGTAAGATTAATTCACACCCTACACATTTTCCTTTTTAATACATATTGAATTTGTTTTATGATGTCATGGTATTGGAATAAACATATTGACATGGGATAATATATACTAGAGCTAGTATACTTAATGTTTTAGAGAGTATGCTGGTCATAATATATGAAGATGGTATTCATATATTTTTTTATATTTTGTATTAAAATGTATATGGTAACCTAGAAGATAAATTATATGGAACTAAAATAGTGTGATAATTTTAGTATAATGGTGAACTTAAATTATTTTCTCACACTCATTTATTAGGATGACCAAACAACATAACTATTGATAATCTATCCATGTATATGATGAAATAATAAATTGTAAATTATTATATCATATGATTAATTATAATCAAATTAAATTAATAATTATAGGCCGACGAGCCTGTACCGTAGTGGTACAGGCTCCTACTTAGCATCCAAAAGTCCCAGGATCAAATCCGGGCAAGGGAGAATTTCCGGGTACTGTAGAAAACTGTAGCAGGGCTCTATAGTAGTACTGTAGCATCGACGGAACTGTAGCGGCGAAGGACTGTAGCAGGTACTGTAGCGGCGGATGTACTATAGCAGGGACTGTAGCAGCGAGGGTACTGTTCAGTACTGTTCACTGGGGGGGTCCTTTGGCCCAAAAAAGGGGCTTTCAAGCCTTGTATTTAGGCAACTTGGCCTTGGGCCTTCGGGCTATGTAATGGGTCTCCCTCTACCCAGTCTAAAGAGGTATTTCCTTTAAATAATAAATTGAGGCTTCAGCCCCAACCTTTTTAAAAAATTAATAATTATAGTATGAATAAAAAATAAAATAAATGAAATAAATGATTATATTACATGATATAAACCTTGAAAACATAAATTATATAATATCTAATATGTATTCAATTAACAATAATCCTTCACTTCTATCCAAAAAATGGATTATATATAGAATTTATCATATGTGTCATAGTTTCACTCCGACAACATCCATGAATATAGGCCATGTAGATTGTATCAAGTTTCTATAGAATTCTCTTCAACTAATTCTTTTTTTAAGTAATAGATTTCAAAAAAATAATATATTCAACTATTCATCTTACAAGTGTCACTATACTACGAGTTACTCTTCCATAAAATGATCGGTAATAAACCTACCTTAAGAATTTATCAAAATAGGTGGCTAAGAAAATATAGTTTCTAGCCCTATTATTTCCCAGATCATGAGGGATCAGACAAACCAAAATTCATAAACCAGAATATCCTATATCAAGAGGTAAAAAATTATTTATTACAATAATAAATTATAACACATTTATAATGAATAACTAACAAGACAATAACTCTTAGCCCACTAAAAAATGATAACAAACATGGGCACTCTAAGATCGTGAGGTATTTAAGTCACATTAACCATAATTAACATTCAATCATGTGAAATACCCATTTGTATATCAAATACTTAATATTAATTTTTCATATTCCAATGTAATAAACTATAGTGGTGAGATTCTTAGTTCATTGTTTTCAATTGAAATTCCATTTAACACAATGTTCCACCATACAATGGTTTTTGTTATGACATTATCATACGTTGAGCTTAATTCCATTATACTACTCTTAATTTCCATTGAGAATACATTATTGTGTATTATCATCATACTAAAATAGTAGTGTAGTGGAAAGATTCATCAAATATTCAATCATCTAAAATTAATTCTATACAAAAAATGAAAAATTACATGTTGATTTAGTTTAATAAAAAGTTATTTTGATTTTCAAAACAATGTATATGAAGGTGTTACACTGAATAAAAATTATTATTAAAATATCACTATTTTGACATTCGTTCAACATTCTGGCAAACATCTATTCTATGACATTTCAAAAAAAATACTTCTTGAAACTTTTAATGAACAACTCAATCTAAAATTTTAAATCCAAAATATTTTTTTTTTCAATTATCTCCATTTTCACATTTAATGAGGACCTCCCCATTATCAAATCATCCATACAAAAAAAATATAAAATCAAACACATTAGTCATCAAAAACCTCACTCATTAACAAAACCCTCCCAATTTAAAATTATTTTTACTACAACGCATTAAAAAAGACAACTTATTAGAAAAGAAATTTTCTTATAAAATTCAAAAAAATAACACCAAATTTCACAACATTTTATTTTTTTAAAAAGAACAAAAAATAAAGGAAATAATAAATTTAAAAATTATTAAAATATAAGAAGGAGGTAAACAATATTTAATTTTATACAAATTATTTTTTACTTACTCCACAAGGAATTAATATCTAGGAGAAATAATTTGTAAATTCCCTTGACCTTTATGATTTCAATAATTAACTTTCAGACGATAAAACAAAATGGAAATAGAATTATTATTTTATTATCTGATAATATCTTTTTATATTACTTATAAAATTATGATAAAATCTGGATAAAGGTTATATTTTAAGAAATATCAACATTAAATAATATCTGGAATCATTTTTTGTATCTAAAAAGTACATATTAATAAAAGAAATAATTTCCAAAATGTATTCCATAATAACAAAATCAAATAATTCAACAACCATTCATTTATTATCATCTAAAATTGTTCAATTATTAGAGTTTGTATTAGAGTATTTTGAAAGCCATCCCCATATGTTTTTTATGAATAATTACATGAAACTTATCTCAAGGGTAAAATAGAAATTAAATTTTTCTTATAATATTTTTGTCATGAATTATGGGTTTCGAAGTCTCTTCTCTTATTTTCATGAATATATTTGATTCTGTTAAATCTATTTTCATTTTGATTAATAAAAATAATTTTTTCACCTTTCTATTACTTTATATTACCATTCTCATCTACTAGTAACCCAATGTTATTATAGTGTTCCTTGAAACAATTTTCATCTTTGTTTTGATTTTGGATGAAGGATTAAATTAATTTTTAAATATTTTCAAGTCAAACATGATTGAAATTTGTTCTTGATAAAAGTATTCACATATCCTTAACATATAAAAATTATATCATATTCATGTAGATTTTCATAGTTGGTGTTCATTCAAAGATATATATGATCATATCCTATTTTATTTTCCAATTATTTGAAAAAAAACTCAATTTTGTTTTAAATTCCCTACAATCTATTCACAAGTTCATAAGATATAATTATCAATTAATCATCTTATTTAAATATTTTCTTTAAAAGTATGTACAGTGTATAATAACCTTTCTACTAAAATTAATGATGAATCATCCATAATTTCCTTATTATACATTTCATTATCTTTATAAACATAATCCTTTTTGCACACCATTTTTTCTAACGACCTCTATTCTAATATTGATATATTTCTAGAATATTTTTTTGAAACTAATTATATTAAAATAAAATATTTCTTTTTGTGTTGAATCAACTGAGACCTATCTTAGTGGTTTTTATTTGTCACTATTCCCAACAGGAGGTGCTGAACGTTATACTTAATAAAAGAGAAATTTAGTTTCTCTAAACTTCTTTTTTACCTCTTCAGTAATGGAATCTATGATAGTTAATTTATTTTTAACTATAGTAATATGTTTAGTTTACTCTTTGATAGAGAAATAAGTAAAAGGATGTTAGAATTTATGATTTTCAACAAATAATAACTTTTTGAATGTTCATTCCTTTTAATCATCTCATATTCAATTTTTCAAAAAACATGTTATTGATGGTATGAATCATTTCATTCCTATCATCAGTCATAAAATTACGTGATGAATATCAATATATTTTTCTTTATAATATTAAACATATTTTTGAATGATTATAATAACTGTTTAATAAATATATTCACTAATAATTCTATTTTTTCTAAAGGAGTTCATATGCTAAAGGAAGTCTACTTGCTCCTAATTCTTTTCAATTTTTCTCACCATCAAGATGTATCTCTTTCTACATTTTTAGAATTCTATATTTTTGGATTTCATTAAAATTATAAAATTTGACCTATTTGTTATTCTTACTGTTTTTTATAGTTTAAACCACTATTATTTTTTTAATAATATCTATTAATGAATAATAATAAAAAAGATTCATCGTGGAAACAATTTCATCAGTTGTATGATTTTTTCTTTTTTTCTGTTAATCCAAAAAATCTCAATCATTATACCCTTAAGGAAATGACTGTGACATTATTTAAAAGCCTTTAATATAGAAGAATGATCAATTTCACTATAAAATATCACAGGAATATAATATATCTCAACATAAACATCAAAATATTATACTTTATCATATTTCAATGAAAATATGATACAAATAATAATGGTATCCTAAAAATATGATTATCACTATTCCTATGTACCAAGAAACCCTAAACCCATTGAATTCATTTATCATTATCTGTTTAAGATGATTCATATTTTATACTCTATATAAAACAATGAATAAGGTTTTATATGTATCTAAATTTTTTCATTGGATAAAAGTGGATTCATCTTGAAATTGTAATTTAATTTATTCATTATATGTTTTTCGACTGAAAACATAATAATTATCTAATATTGTGAGTTTCAAATTATCCTCTCAAATAGAATTAACAAAAATATTCATACTGTAAAAATATAGGATAATATATTGGTAGAACAACTTATATTCTTGTATAGTATTATATATATAATTCTATATTTTTATTTGTAATAAAATTCTTCAAAAGTTAAACAAATCATTCAAACCATGCAATACTAATCATTTTCTCCTTGAGACTGTCCCTAGTTGTGATATATTTAGATGTAGATATCATTTAATTGTATGTATATTATTCAGATAATATATAATATTACAAGGAGATAAATCCCCACAATAAAATTAAGCCAATTACAAAGGGAGACCACACCAATTTATATATGCATCATCATTCATCACCTCGTCTAATATATTTGATGATTTAAAAAATCACTTTAAAAAAGTCATGAAGTAAAATTTTAACAGAAGACCTGAATTTTCCATTTCGTGAAAATAAGTTTATTACATTTAAATAAACATTAATTATCACAAAACAAATAAAAAATTTCATTTTATGTAGAATAATACGATAAACCAAATTATAAAGGACTTCATAAAATAGAAATAAAGAAATATTAATATTCTGTATCTTATCATAGATTAATTAGTATTGTTCTTCTTGGATAGAATATTATTTTTTAATTCATTGAAAAATATTACTTCACTCTTATGTTTAATGTATTGGCTGATTAAAATGATTTCTATAATAATGCTATTCAAAATAGAAATCTCTCACTAGATAAGAGAGTTTTCATTTGAATCCAATCATTCAAAATATATAAATTTTTTAAAATAAGAATCATTAATAAAAAATTTTAATTTTTGATATTAATTACATAAAAATAGTGTTATAATATAACAATTTTTATTAAAAAAATGTTTTTGTTGTGCCACATTTTCTCTTGGTATAGTATTATATATAAGGAATCAAGAACTTTTCAGGTCTACAAATAATGGAAAAGTTCACCATTTTTTAAAAAATATTAAAATTTATTCGAGGTTTAATAATATAAATATCCATTCAAATATATGCATAATGTTTTCCAATGGATTTATTTTCATTCAAGGAGCACTATTTATTATATTATTTTCTTCATTGACATTTTTAATATAAAGAATCAAATATTGAATTTAAGTAGCTATTTTTTTAATTCAAAATTATATGGAATTTATGTCTATATCCATAAGTATTTCTCACGGTTATCAAATATATATATAATTTCTCAAAGTAATTTCATCTAGTGGTGAATTTGGTTAGTAATATCTATAATATTTTTACCAGAGATTTATGTTTCACCTGTTCTATGTTTTATTTAGAAAAAGATAATTACACCCCTTTACTATAAACTATTTACATAAAATTTTAATTTTCAATTTATCTAACCATTACATTAGTTTAACATTATCATTCATTAACATATATAATTCATTTTTGGGCATAGCATGATCAAATTTATTTTTAGAAACTTCATCATTAAGTATTGAGTTTATATTTAAGAATCATTAATATCTATATTTAATTTACAATATATGCTACTTCATTTTATATTTATTTTGAGGGTTTTATTCTAGTCAACTGATTTTAATTCATTTTATTATGTAATTGTAAAATAAAGTTTCAATGATAAAAAAACATCTTCATACATACTTCCTATAGAATATTTTCCTCTTCAAGGGGTATGGATATTTTTTTATATAAACTATTATTATTAGAGTTATCAACACTATAATTTGATGAACTATACAAACATAGATCATGAATGAAACACTATGTATCATTAATAGGAATGTCTTATTTATTCTCCTTTTTCCTAAAACATCACCTCAATTTCTTTTCTTAAATTTTATGTATTCTACAAAATTTTAAAATTTATTTTATTTAATTACATTTATAGAAGATTATTTATAAATAATATATATTCTCATATTATTTCATTCTACACTTTCTATAATTATGATTATCCATATAGAAATTCTGAACATTGAACATCAATTTCATGATTTGAGAATATTCTCCTTCAGTTAGTTTAGGATATCTATCGTCTAAGATAATTTTAGAGCATATCCTATTAAACATAACCATCCTTGAAGTATATAAATTATAATTTAATGCATTAGAAATTTATTCTAGCAAAACTCCATTTTACATTTTCAACATTCCAAAATATCACTTAAATAAATTTTTATATTGAAATAAATTGCGGATGGAATCATCAAGATTTTTATTCATGATATGCTTTGTATAATCAATCATTTTCTATTTCTATTCCCATTCATTTTTCATAATATTAAAAACCATTTCAATTATTTTAGAATCTAATATTTATTTAAATATATGTAATTTTAGGCTATTTACAATCATCATAAACCATTGGGGTATCTAAGACATGGTTTTACCTTGTATTTTTTTTGAAACATTGTAAATTTATTATCAGTATAACATGTTTAGTATTAAGAAATTTTTAATATTAATAATGTGTGACATAACTATTCTTTCGAAAAACCATTGGCTATTGAGAAATAGATTATAGATATTCCAATGAATCACACAAAATTTAGTATCCATCATAAGGATATTTATTTGAAATTAATTTCATTCATATTTAGTAAATCTTGAAATTTATTTCTCTAAAATTATATTATTTTCAATGAGAATTATATAATTTTCGAAAGTGGTATTGATTTCAGATGTCACTATATGATATCTATAGTATTAATTATCCCCAGCATATAAAACTAGTGGTCTGTTAGGATTTAAATTCTCATGGATTTGATCTTGAATGATACCAACCAAATATAAACCAGATGATATTTCTAAATCATAGAGTGAATATGATTAATTTATTGAATCAGCTGATAAAATAAATAACTGACAAAAAACAAGAGATAATATTTTATACCATTTGTTTTCGTATAAGGTGAATAATATAGAACTACCATGATGATGATTTGTAGAATAAGGAAGACTAAAAGTTTTTCACCCACTCAATAGTTAACTTTATCAAACAATAATATTCTAAAAAAACTATTAGATTTTAAAATTTAACAGTTATGAAAAATAATTTTTTCCAAAATATTGATTATTGTTAGAAAAAAATAATAAAAAAAAATATTAAAAACAACCTAATTTTAAAACATACCTCAATGTTCCAGATAATAATCCAGAAACCCCAAAATGAGGTTATTAACAATCCAAATCTAATTCATAGGATGTATTTTATTTTATCAAAATTGGTAGGATAATATTCAAACCTTGACATAGGTATCACAATTCCCCAGCAAAAACATAAATAACTATAGGATTTTAAAAAGGTGTCATGTTTTTATAAATATTTTATCTACTAATGCTTCTCAACCACATAAGATTCCACACAAATAATCTCACTAATAGAACATTTGATAGAGGGCTCTCCGTCCCATATACCAATTACATCAAATTATTTGTGTCTATTCTACATAAATACATCACTAAAATAATGGATAAACCAACACAACTTCCATCTCTGGATAGCCATAAATTACGATTGATCAAATAAAAAATATTTCACAACCTAAGAGCACCACAATAAATAAGGATCATCAATAAATGATTATTCTATGAAATTATGACATATTAATAGTGGAAATTTAATAATATGCTTATTCATAGAGAATATGTAAAAATATTAAATACATGATAACTTAAAGGAAAAAAGATACCACAAGAGATTCATTGGTAATAAATTTTTCATTTTATATTATCATTTTTTTTCATGAATTAATGTATTATTTTTATTGATGTCTTTTATAAAAAAAATCTATCTCTTGGATTTTGATTTGTTTAGTTTCAGTTACAAATTTAGTAGATCAAATGCATCATTATTTGATGGATGTAGTTCCACCTATACCATATAATGAGTTCATCACCATTAGAACACTCTTAATTTCCATTGACTATCCATCAGTATAGGATTTCAATGTACTAAAACATATTAATTGTGGAAAGTACAATCTAAAATTAAATCAATTAAAAATAATACTATACAAAAATTATATTAAAAGTTAAAAAATTAATTATTTTAGTATAAAGTCGTTTTTATTAACAAATAAACAAAATTGGTATATTTAATAATAAATCAACAGAAAAATACCATATTTTTTAAAAATAACCAAAAATTGTTGAGATAATATTATTCACTACAATTGATACAAAATGCATATAACATCTAAAGGAAAATAATATTTGAGTTTTAACATCTTGAATATTTGTTTTCCAAATATATTTATTTTATCACTTATAAAAATCACTCATCCCCCAAAACCCATTCAAATAATCACATTTAAAATCAAAATCATTGGAATAATAAAAATCCCACCACCCCTTTAAAAAACTTCAAACAAACAATTTATCAAATATATCTAAATAAAATAAAATAAATTCATACCGAACCCCACTCCAAATTCTAATATACAAAAAACATCATAAAATTAATAGTGGAATAATAAAATTAATGATTATTTTATGAAATCAATGGGTAAACATAATTCTTGATTATCTACCTATTTATATTCTGATTACACCATCTATATTTAATATATAGAATATGTGAATATGAAATTATCACACCCCATTTTTCAATATATAACTCACAAATAAATAATATATAAATGAAAAAAATATTTTGATTCTCACTTCTAGAATGTACATCCATTTGTGATTAAATATGGATAAAGTTTATCTTATCTCCAAAATCAATATTTGATAATGTCTTGATATTTTAATCTTATATAATAAATAAATCAAAAAAAATAACACTTTTACAAAATATTTCAAAAATATTATTATTAAGTTAATTAGAAATCATTCATTCAATGTTTTTCAAAATCAATATGTAAATAGAGTATATGTAAGAGTAGTCGGAAAACCATCGATATAATTTTTTAAAATTCACAAAATGAAAAAATATCCATAGGATAAATGTTATTTTCAATTAATCATATAATATTAGTTTTTCAACGATTTAAGATTCCATTTTCATTTATCCTTATCTTCTAATGTAATTTGATGTTCTTTAATCACTTTATCCAAGTATATTAGGACTTATTAAAAATATTTTACTCTTAATTTATTTTATCATTCTTATCTATTTTATTTCTAAGTTGGTATACAGTTCATTGATAGATTTCATTTCTTTGTTTATATTTTGGTATATAGATGTATTTTCAATTTTTAAGTTGATTATTTCAAACATAAACCCCACTAGTTAATCTATAAAATATTTTAATATAAATCACATCTCAAAATAAATTTTCAGTTCTATAGATATTCAATATTGATGATTATATATAGTATTAGTTCATCCTGGATAGTTAGATTAGGTAAATATGTGAGCATAAAATCCATATTTTCTTAGATTCTCTCTACATTGATTATAGGATCGTAAGATATACATTATGATGATACTTTTCTGTCCCTTTTCTATATCAGCTTCAAAATAATATACAAATTACGGTGAATTTTACACTCTATGATTTGATTACTCAAACACCACAGCCTCAATATACACATCTTTTTATCTCTAAACATTTCCATCTGATACACTTTTTGGTTGGAATGAACTATATTTTAAGGATGATATATATCTAGAATATTTCTATTTTTTCATTGAATAGTTTTCTTTGGTCATGATTACATTTTATAATAATAAACCTTTGATTACCTTATTGTTCAAGATTTCTCACCATTCTATACATGTGGTTGTAAAAGTGATTCTCGTGTATTTAGAATTTTAAATTTTTTCAAATTCACTTCTCACATTCCAGAAACAGATTCTTGAAATATTTATTTCTTTTGAAGTATGTGAACTTGTTTAGTTTTTTCTATTCTAATAACTATAGGAAGTTAAGGTACAAAATTCTTGATATTAAATGAATTTCATCTTTTGGAAAAGAAATTATTTTTGATCAACTCAACTTCCTTTTTTACAACCAAATTGGTCTTTGGTAGTTCAATATTTGGATTTCTAGCTGTTAAATATTCCAATATCTAGAGGATATTAATATATTTTTATTCCCAATTATAACCATACAATTCTATTTGTGTTATATATTTTTTATGAATAGATTAGTTAGACCTTTTTATTCTTTTGGTGGGTTTGGTTACTAAGAGAAGATTATTTTCTTTTGGTTTATTTTTCTAATTCTCATTATTAAAATATTTTCCCTTTTACATATTATGAGTTCATATTTTTGGGAGTTGTACTAATTTCAAACATGTTATACCTTTATTAATCTCAATATATTATAATCATTTAACGTTTTAGTTTTTTTATAAATATGTATTATGTATAATATTAATTAAGCTTCATCCAAGAAAGTATTTCACTTTCCTGTTAAATTTCACTATTCTATTCTTATGCTCTCAAATCCTTCATTACATAAATCCTTAAGTACATGAATATGATATGATTTAAAATTATAGAAAATAAAGAAATATATAATTTAACTAGTCTAGTTAATAATATTTTAGTATATTACTAGAAATATTTCAAAATATAAATAATTATCTAAATTGGTATGCTGTGGGTTTGGTGGCAGCGACTGACATGCGATGGTCAGAGGTCGTAAATTTTCCTGCTTTTATTTTACCCATATTTTGCTAGTTTTCTTCTTGGCAATTCATGGAATTCTGACATGATGGTGCAAGATGTGGGTGGTGTTATGGTGTCGTGATGGTGGTGTGATGGTAGCATGATGGCATTGTGACAAAAAATGCAGTAGGGCGGTTTGGTAAGGATGATGATGATTCTTTCCTGACCAACGCGGTGAGGAAGAACATTCTCTACCTCCATTAGTCTCTCTACAGTGTCCACAAGTTCTGGTCATATATTGTCGGATAGTGGCATTGGTCATGAGTTTCTAGCTATTCATGGGATACCCAGCTATCATGAAGGCTTCAATTGTGGCATGTTCTCCTTTTGGGATTTTTCTTATTTTCTAGAGTTAATTTGGTTGAAATGGATTTTGTAATGGGCTTTGTACCACTAGTCCTTCGGACCATGATATTGTTTTCTTTACTGGTTTATTTATTAGGTTCGATCATTTCAGTCCCATGAGTTTGTTATGGGGTATCCCTTACCTAGTAAAAAAGGGATTTTTGTTGCCTTTTTCTATTTTAATAACAAACATTTCTCTGAACCCTTTTAAATAGGGTATCCTCAACCCTTAATATAATTGGTGTTTTATAGGTATCTGGAAATTTTTTTGAGACAAAAGTGGATTCATGAGTTTATTTTATACGGTTTTTAAAAAATATTAAAAAGGGTCGGGTAAATTTTTTTTGTCAAAATGCCCTTCAAAGGCGGCATCGCCGATGCCCCCTTTGCGTTTCGGGGAAAAGGCGGCATCGGCAGTGCCGCATTTGGCCTTTACCCTAAAGTTGGCATCCGCGATGCCGCCTTTCCCCTATATATATATTTTAAAAATTTTATTTTTTTGTGATTGTTTTTGTTTATATGTATATATATATAAACAAAACAAAATTTTCCATCAGAATTTCTCTGCTACTAAATATCCAATTGTACTTCCATTACAGTAGTCTAGATTCTGATAGAAACCCTCACCCGGACCTCCCTTTTATAAGATAGGTTTCTCTAAATTCTAAATCCATTCGTCATTTCCGATGCAGAATTTAAGTTTTTCCTTTCCTGTGCATTATATTCTGCATTTCTAATGTGCGATTGTGTTTCAAGTATGTGATTTTGAAAGAAAAAAAAATATATACTATGAAACAAATATAACTGAAACATTAAGCATTGGTTAAACATATAATAAATATTTAAAAACAAAATGAATGTCCAAAAAAATGTTATTGAAATCTAATCTATAAGCTTTCAAAAGCGCCTACTTGAAACTAAAAAATAGTTCAAGTACGTGACTTTGAAAGACTATAAAATATATACTATGAAACGAATATATCAGGAACTCTAAACATTGATTATTCATATAATAAATAGTTCAAAACAAAATTAATTTCCAAAAAATGTTATTGAAAACTAATCTATAAGCTTTCAAAAGCGCCTACTTGAAACTTAAAAATGGTTCAAGTACGTGACTTTGAAAGATTATAAAATATAAACTATGGAACGAATATAAATTAAACTTTAAACATTGGTTAAACATATAATAAATAGTTGAAAACAAAAGGAATTTGCAAAAAAATGTTATTGAAATTTAATGTATAAGCTTTCAAAACCACCTACTTGAAACAGAAAAATTGTTCAACTACATGACTTTGAAAGACTATAAAATATAAACTATGAAACGAATATAAATGAAACTTTAAACATTGATTAAAAATATAATAAATAGTTGAAAACAAAAGTAATTTCCAAAAAAATGTTAGTGAAAAGTAATCTATAAGCTTTCAAAACTGCCTACTTGAAACATAAAAATGGTTCAAGTACATGACTTTGAAAGACTATAAAATAAAAACTATGAAATGTATATAAATGAAACTTTAAACATTGATTAAACATATAATAAATAGTTTAAAACAAAATTAATTTCATTTACGTGATTTAGAAAGACTATAAAATGAATATACTATTATTACTATGAGCTGTTCTAATATGGTTATCCAGTATTTCAGTTTTTATTTATATTTTAGGCATTGTTTATATTTGATACCTTTCAAAGTTAACTTCTTGAAAGATATCATTAATTATTAAATTTAAAATTAATAACTTTAAATGTATATAAAATAGATAGTATAAAATTAGATATTCAATTCACGGTATGAAAGAACACAAGGTCCAAAAATGGTGTGTTTATGTGGAGCTTCTGGTTTTTGTTGCAGTGAATTGGATATCAAAATAAATACTGGATATCCAGAAAGGTTGAATCCTCATTTCATTTTGCGGGAAACACCACCGCAGTGTCTTAAATATAGCTTAAGTGTTCAATTTTGTTTCATTAAATCTGGAAAACCCCTCGTTTTTACCGATATATCAGTCACATATCCAAATTAACCCTCCAATTCTGACGCCCCTAGGTTCATACCGCTCGATGGGGGAGAGATGTCAATGGTAAACCTCCGAGTGAGAGTGAAGGAAGACAATTACTTTTTTAGATAAGACCCTTCTACTGACATGAAAATTAACCAGGAACTCACATTTCTAATGTCATTGACATTTTTATCTATTATAACAGGTTTTATTTACATATTTGATATATATTTTATACCTTATTATTTATGTTAAGAATATTGTTTATTTTTTAAAGTTATGCAGACTTTAACAGAATAATTGATTATATTCTGACTGATTTATGAGGGACACCTCTGATATTGTTAATGATTCTACATTTCTTTATTTCTTGAACGTGTTTCATCTCCATCATTATCTATAATTCATCGGAAGGCATATGATTTCTCAAAACAAATGTCTATTGTCCTACAAGTTTGTTTTGCCTCGATCTTTCAGGTTTGATTACCTGGAAAACAATATTGGTTTTTATGCCTTTATATTATACTTGTTTGTGAGTGTTTAGAATGAATATATCAATGAGGTCCTATAGAAGGATTTTGAAGATGATTAAGGATAAAGATTTGGTGATGAAGAGTTCGATGAGATATGTGGAATCATTGGTGTTTTCATCTGATCAACTAGAGGCAGTTTGATCAGATGAAAACACCAACGATTCCACATAGCTCATCGAACTCTTCATCACCAAATCTTTATCCTTCCTCATCATAAATGATAAATATTTGGTGATGAAGAGTTCGATGAGATATGTGGAATCGTTGGTGTTTTCATGTGATCAAACTTTCTTCAGTTGATCAGATGAAAACACCAACGATTCCACATAGCTCATCGAACTCTTCATCACCAAATCTTTATCCTTCATCATCTTCAAAAGCCCTCTGTAGGACCCCATTGATCTATTAATTCTAAACACTCACATACAAGTATACTATAAAGTCATAAAAACCAATAATATTTTCCAGGTAATCAAACCTGAAAGATCAATGCAAAACAAACTTGTAGGACAGTAGACATTTGTTTTGAGAACTCATATGCCTTCCGATGAATTCTAGATAAATATGGAGATGAAACACGTTCAAGAGATAAATAAATGTAGAATAATTAACAATATCAGAGGTGTCCCTAATAAAGCAGTCATAATATAATCAATTATTCTTTTAAAGTCAGCATAACTTTAAAAAATAAACAATATTCCTAACATAAATAATAAGGTATAAAATATATTTCATATATCTAAATAAAAACTGTTATAATAGATAAAAAATGTCAATGACAATAGAAATGTGAGTTCCTGATTAATTATCATGTCAGTAGAAGGGTTTTATCTAAAATAGTAAGTGTGTCTTCCTTCACTCTCACTTGGAGGTTTACCATGGACGTCTCTCCCCCATCGAACGGTATGAACCCAGGGGCGTTAGAAATGGAGGGTTAATTTGGATATGTGACTCATATTTCAGTAAAAACTAGTGGTTGTCCAGATTTAATGAAACTAAATTGAACACGTAAGCTGCATTTAAGACACTGCGGTGGTGTTTTCCGCAAAACGAAATGCGGATTCAACCGTTATTGATATCCAGTATTGATTTTGATATACAACTCACTACAACAAATACCAGAAGCTCCACATAAACACACAATTTTTGGACCTTGTGTTCTTTCTTACCGTGAATTGCATATCTAGTTTTATAATATATATTTTATATGCTTTTAAAGTTATTAATTTCAAATTTAATAATTAATGATATATTTTAAGAAGTCGACTTTGAAAGGTATCAAATATAAACTATGCCTAAAATATAAATAAAAACTAAAATACTGGATAACCATATAAGAACATCTCATAGTAATAATAGTATATTCATTTTATAGTCTTTCTAAATCACGTACTTGAAATTCCTTTTGTTTTCAACTATTTATTATATGTTTAATCAATGTTTAAAGTTTCATTTATATTCGTTTCATAGTTTATATTTTATAGTCTTTCAAAGTCACGTACTTGTACCTTTTTTATGTTTCAAGTAGCTTATATATTCTTTTTCATTTCCATAGACATTAAACATATAAATGAACATAAACAATCAATTTCTATGTCTTTGGTGAGGAGAGCCTGTCCCACATGGTGGTCTAATAATAGGACGTCCACGACGAGATCTCTGGGGAGTCTGATGACCTGGAGAAGGCTGGTACTCAGGCACTAGAACATCGACCGTCATTTCCTCCACCTCTGTGCTAGTGGGAGAAAATGTCAACTCTACCTCATACTGCCCTCCAGATCCTTCTCCCACCTCTATGGTAGAAGGACCCGACATCATCGCAGTGGGGAATGAATCATGTGGTGGAACTATACCTAAACTCTATGATGGGTCTAGAGGCCAAGGCTGTGATGACTCTACACCGAAAGGTTGCAATCCATATGGAGTCGAAGATGGAGAAAACTGAGGATATCCTGTCAGAAAAGATGGATCCCATGACAGCCGAGGCATATCCTGCATCGGCTCAGACTGAACTACTAGAGGGCCGACCTCTGCCTGTGGAACTGGTGAGGGCTGACGTGCAGGACGACGTGGTCTACGTCATCGTGGTCATGGCTCCTCAGCAGCAGGTGCTGCAGGATCTTCCTCTACGTCAGGAACCTGCTATCTCTGTGTGGGACGCTCGAAGAGGCTCTCGGTAAAATCCTAGACTGATTCCCTCAGGTTCAGTGCTTCATCATGAACGACATCCCAACTGAATACTCGGTCCTCAGCCTCATCACTCGTATGAATAAGACTATCTGCGCGACTCTACTGTAAACATATTAAAAATGAATTAAAAAATAACTCAATAAACATAGTAATATAATTTAATTGACCTACAATCTTATGATTCTCTCTGCCTGCTCGGGTAAGATATATTACAGAATTCACTCTATACCAAGGCTCATACTCGTGCTACGCTGAAAGAGAAAACTGCATCGTAGGAACTCCCTGAATACGAAACTCTGCGCGTCTACGCCAACAGTCAATAAATACAGCATGTACTCGATGCCAGTCGTCATCCTGCCTCCCTGTCAGCTTCATCCCATGAAGCTGATCTGTCTGCCGCGGCGGTGATGGAATCCATTTTTTCAAGAGAAACTGGCGCATGACTCTGTCAGGCTGGTGCCACTAAACAATATGAAAGTGAATGAGTGGCACTATAGCTATAACATCGTCAAGGCCATCCGTGCAGTATGACGGAAACTGGTCTATAACAGACCAGTATGGAACCCATGAAATCTGAAATAACATATTACCCTAGTTATAATAACTCTTAACTAAAAAGATAATGATATTAAAGTTGTTAAACAGATATAGGATATATATAGATACCTGATGGGGTAAGAGAATGTCCAACTCTAGCCGATATACAGCCAAATCGTGTCTCGGCCCCATAGTGAAATTGTGTCGCTGACACCACCTGGAAAATACAACATAAATAATGATAAATAATGAGAAATTAAATTCAATAACTAGCATCAAAAGTGAATAGAAATGAGTGATCATACCAGCGTCCACACGGAGTGTCATGCAATACCTCTATCTCAACCGGTGGACCAGCAGGATCAGGACATAATCTGGGGAAGTGATCCCATTCTCACATCTAAATAATGATGGCACATCCCCCGAGCCCTGTGCGCTGGTTGTCGGATATCCTGCATAATGCTTGGTATGTGTATGCCAAGCAGGCGGATCCCCAACTCTACGTCCCTGCCTGATCAGAGCCCTCCAGCAGAGGTAGATACATCATGTGCACGTGCATCCCAGAATGATCTGTACACATGGTCCCTCAAATAAGTTGTAATATATATGCACGAGCATAACGCATCACCGTCTTCTCGTCAACATCATCAGCTAAATGCAGAATCTGTGCCTCCAACCAAGACATGGATATGAATGCTCCATCGGTAGCTCTACAATCAGACAAAATGTCAACACCTTACAAGCATTGAGCCAGATCAGGCCACGATGCCCGATTCGATCCAATAAAGGGTCTCCCCTGAATAGGAAGACCAAGAATCACAACTACATCCTGGAGGTTGATGGTCATCTCTCCCTCAGGCAGGTCGAATGTGTGTGTCTCTGGTCTCCACCTCTCCACGAGTGCAACTAGTAGGTGATGATCTACAAATGTAAAATTTGATACAGCAAGACCATAGAAGCCAGCATGACGCAAATAAGGTCTAATGGAAACATGAGGCTCCGTGTGATGAAAATGATGTGCTCAACGCACCCTGATCAATCGATCGGGACCACCATCTATCACAAGCTGTGAACAATGTGTAGCCTGCTGACTGAGTAGTACGGTATCATTCATCTGCTTATAAACAAATGAAATAAGTTTTAACTGTAAACTGTAAATATAACATAATGATCAGTAAAATATTGTGATTTGTCGAATGCAAGACATGTCAAGTTTATTCACAATGTTTTATGAATTTGTTTTACCAAAATATGTCATGTTCTTCAATGAATATTAATAAGATATGATTTTATCTAGAATTGAGTGATTTTTAATATATGGTTATATATATTTACATATATAAAACATTTCTCTGTGTTATATAGATGTTTATTATAAAGGGATCTGATTTATAATTTATATATGATTGCTCACATTATGGTATGTTTCATATTTATTGTCTCAGTCACATTGTAATGGCTCGGACCTCTCCGGTCCATTACTTTGTGAAAATGTGGTGTTGGAGGTGTTCCGGGAGGTCAAGGTGACTTATCCCCAACACTTTTCCAAATTTCCAGTTCTCTAAATAGTGTTTCCTGTTTTATGAACTGTATCGGTAGGTGAACAGTGTTTCTATCGGTGAGGTTCTATCAGTGGACTTCTATCTGTAGACTTGAACAGTTTTTCTATCGTTGAGGTTCTATCGGTGGACTTGAACAATGTTTCTATTGGTGAGGTTCTAACAGTGGACTTATATCTGTAGACTTGAACATTGTTTCTATCGGTGAGGTTCTATCAGTGGACTTCTATCGGTAGACTTGAACAATGTTTCTATCGGTGGACTTCTATCGATAGACTTGAACAGTGTTTCTATCGATGAGGTTCTATAGGTTGACATGTATCGGTAGAGTTGAACAGTGTTTCTATCGGTGAGGTTCTATCGGTGAGGTTTTATCGGTAGACTTGAACAGTGTTTCGATCAGTGGACTTCTATCGGTAGACTTGAACAGTGTTTCTATCGGTGAGTTTCTATTGGAGGACTTCTATCGGTAGACTTGAACAATGTTTCTATCGGTGGACTTCTATCGGTATACATGGCATAGTAATCATGTTAAACCTTTTATGACAGCTTACTGATGAGTTCAATATTGATTAATGAATCCCTTGTTTGATAACTTCTAAAAGGGTTCTGAGTTGCCCTCTTGTTTGTTAAAGGGCCCAGAGCCCATGGATGTGATTGTTGTTTGCATGCTGCTTGTGTTGAGCCTCCTTTGTGTTTAGTGTTATAGGATGCTTTTGTAGAATGCCTGAGAATATGGGAAAATATTTCTGTAATGAATGTTTTATTAAATGGTGAAAATCTGCGGGGATTGACATACTAGATTTTAAAGGTGATGTGAATTTTAAAAGGAGCAGTTGATTTTTCTTATGTGATGTCTTTTTAGTTTAATGTGGAATTGTTCATGATTAAATAATGTTTAAATAATTAATTAACATATAGTGTAACTAGTAAAATGAGAATGGAGTAATCTATTAAATCTCTTCAAATGTTTGGGTACTTTTAGTTTCCCCTTTCAGTTGTGGTACTTTTGCATGACATTTCATATATGTACTTGGGTTTCTTTTATATTTCAGTTCTGAGTTGGAGTTGATTGGTGTCTATGTTATCTTTCACTTCTGTATGTGTTCTCTTAGAGGGTAATGCCTCCCATTTGTGTGTTTATTATACCCTCGGTGCTAGTAGCCAACCCGGGGCCTACTAGAGGCAGGACTCGGGGGTCATTATCTATGTTCTCACATTGTCGTCCAAGGAGGGGTACACTTTGTGGGGAGGGGGTCATGACACACATTATGTTTTAAAAACCAATATAAAAGGATGATATAAGAACAAATTTATAATATAACAATCTAAAAATAACAACAATACATCATTGGGCCTTAGAGTGTGAAGTCGACCCAACAATGTTAGGACATCATTTCCGATTATGACGTTCTTGATGACATATGATGCATCACAAACTCTGTCTTCGTTCTTGAGGCCAGCCCATCTCATTTCGCATCCTACTGGCCTTTGGTCTCCCACGGGGACGCAATAGATTCTTATCAGGTACCACTATCGCCTGACCTTCAGGCATTGGGAAATAACGAAACTCGCCAATAGGTGTCCATGGCGTAGCGTAACAGTTAGCAATGGTGTCCATCTGGCACACTGGATCAACATATGATTCCCATGATATGTTAATAGAGGCACTTGCTGCGATGGCGTGTGAGCATGGAAACCGTAAAGCCTGAAAGTTCCCACATTGGCATTGCCTCGTTCCTAGTAATACCACCATTTTTCCACTAACGCTATTTGTGATGGGGTTCGACTTCTCTTGAACTTCAAATCTAGAGTCTTCTCGCCGAAATAGAAAGACATGATAACCAGAAGCTTCTTCATTGTTCTTTTCAATATCTCATTGAAAATGTCTTCCGTAAGTTAGCCCCTGGTGTATTCCATCTGATGCTAGTTTTTGTCTATCAACAAAGTACTTCACGCAACGATATAATGTCTCCTAAACTATGGTAGTTATAGGTAACTTGCACAGCCATTTGAAGACACCATTGATTCACTCTACAATGTTGGTGGTCATGTGTCCGTACCTCTTCCCCCCATCATATGCCAATGTCCATTTCTCTTTTGGAATCTACATCATATAATCATAAAATTCATCATTAACCTGACGGATTTGTTTGAAACGTTCTTCAATCCATCGTTGATCCGAATCATATGCTACACATAATAGATGATATTTCACATATTTTGAATTTATTTTTACTTTGATATAAAAATCAAATACAATACATACCAAGTCTGGTGATTGCCTTCTTCATCGGTTTGTTGTGAAATTTCTTATGCAAGTTGCTAGCAATATGTCTAATACAGAACTGCAGATGTGCATTTGGATAACCCCATGTATCACGATCTGCATTTATTTCCCCATTAATTTCCCGATGTCGATCAGATATCAAACAAACACCATGACTGTTAGGAAAATGATTACTGATACATGCCAAAAACCAACTCCATGATTCATAGTTTACTTTCTCTACAATGGCAAAGGCAAGTGGGAGAGGTGAACGATTTCCATCTTGGGTTGCTGCAATCAACAATACACCCTTGTATTTTTTGTATAAAAACGTTCCATCAATCTGAATGAAGTGTTTACTAAAACGAAATGCGGAGATACATGGTAGGAATGCCCAAAACAATCGCTGAAATCGAAC
Organism: Viscum album; assembly: GCA_963277665.1. Taxonomy (NCBI): domain Eukaryota; kingdom Viridiplantae; phylum Streptophyta; class Magnoliopsida; order Santalales; family Viscaceae; genus Viscum; species Viscum album. The sequence continues at coordinate 746,246,397 of OY728138.1, read as the reverse complement.
ACGAGATGGATCAAGTCTGTTATCATGAGACACATATTCGTTTTTATCATGATGGAATACAACATGGTTATGATGACTCAGTATAGAAAGAAATTGCGGCAATACTCGATATGAGTCATCCCAATCACCATAAACCTTCACAATTGCTTTTTGTTTCGCCTTCCATGCCTTATTATACGAAATCATATAACCAAATTTCTGTTGTATCCTCTCTTTCACAAGGGATATTGGAACATATTGACATGTCCTAATCATCTCAACAACATTGGATGACACAAATTCTGCATCCAATGAAGCATGATCTTGTGTCAGGCTTGGCTGAATGCAAGTATGGGTTGCCTCAATCTTCGAGAATCTCCAACCTCCAAATGCAATGTCTGGAATCTCCCTCAATTGAAATCTACAATCATCCCCATATTTCTCACATCGTATGACATATCTTCTACAATCTGATTCGTAAACTATATAGCTACAGTGCCTCTCAATGTGAAATCTCTTTAACGTATTTTTTAATGCATCTTTACTTGAAAAATTTCTTCCAACATATAAAGTTTCGTCAAGCTCACTAAACCTATCTCGTATAACTCCATGAAACTCTGTTTCCGGTGTAAGAACATTATCTTCATGTTCAAGCACATGTGTCATTGCTTCTGACCAAGATGCAAAAAGTGGTGGATGGTTTATTTTAGGTCTAATCTGTTGTACAACTACTGCATTTCTCAAAACTTCCATTGCTCCTTCCTCATCACCACTATTATCATCATCTGTTTCATTATTACGAAACTCCTCAACAGAAGTTGGGTTAACATGTATATCCACGAGATCAAGTAGGTTTTCCTCTTCTTCATAATTTGGAATAGTCTCAACTTCACGAGGTGGACTATCTTCAATGACCCTTCTAATTCTATGTCTATGTACAATTGGATTTTGTTGTTGTATATCAGAAACATCAACATATAAATCCATCATCATACCATCTGATCGTTGAGAAAAAAAATTAATTACTTGCATCCAGTGCACATCATCAACCAATGGACAGGCTATATTCCACAATGTTGACGGGAACTGCAAATGTCTATAACTCATTGCCTTGATATTTTGATCGGGTCCAAGATTTAATGAGCCACTAATTCTATCTTTAAGGTCACTTAGGGTTACACAATCACTTGTATTAACCACTATTATTGGTTGGGTACTATAAGAAACTCTTTTCTCAGTTTGAATAACCTCCCCATAGCAGTACACACAATCAAACATTATGCTCTACGTAAAAAAAGGTTTCTGATCAAGATTTTGATAATATAACTGACATTGATAGTTAACAATATAATATTATTAATCCAAATTATTTTTAATACGTTGACTGATTTTTTATATTCAAAAAAACATTCAAAAATCAAAAGTTTTTATACTGTGAATATTTAATTAAACTATCTTATATCTTAAACTTGAAATTTTTTACACTTCATCATTCTTCAATCATTAGTTGTTTCTTACAAAATTAATAATTCGTTAGTAGGGTAAAAAAATAAAGAACATGTCGTGAAAATATAAAGAACACAATATTTCGAGCTTTTGGCCTTTATTGCAATGAATTGGATATCAAAATTTCAGAACAGGTTTTCTGAAATTTTGATATTCAATCCCCTCCAATAAAAGCCAGAACCTCAAAATATTCTGTTATTTATATTTTCACGACATGTACATTATTTTTTTAATACATTTCTAATTAATCATTCCTAATATTTTTTGTTTCATTCCGTTTTTTGAGTTAGTGTTATTTTTAACTCTTATTTATTAATCATATCTTTAACTTATTAATTAATTTCTACTTAATCATTAATTTATTAATTAATTTCTACTTAGTCATTAATTTATTAATTAATTTCGACTTAATCATTAATTTATTAATTAATTTCTAATTAATCATTAATTTATTTATTAATTTCTACTTAATCATTAATTTATTAATTATTTTCTACTTACTCGTTAATTTATTAATTATTTTCTACTTAATCATTAATTGATTAATTATTTTCTACGTAATCATTAATTTATTAATTATTTTCTACTTAATCATTAATTTATTAATTATTTGATACTTAACCATTAATTTATTAATTATTTTCTACCTCATCATTAATTTATTAATTATTTTCTACTTAATCATTACTTTATTAATTATTTTCTACTTCATCATTAATTTATTAATTAATTTCTACTTAATCATTAATTTATTAATTATTTTCTACTTAATCATTAATTTATTAATTATTTTCTACTTAATCATTAATTTATTAATTATTTTCTACTTAATCATTAATTATTTGATTATTTTCTACTTAATCATTAATTTATTAATTATTTTCTACTTAATCATTAATTTATTAATTATTTTCTACATAATCATTAATTTATTAATTATTTTCTACTTAATCATTAATTTATTAATTATTTTCTACTTAATCATTAATTTATTAATTATTTTCTACTTAATCATTTATTAATTAATTATTTTATACTTAATGATTACTTTTTTAACTAGTTTCTACTTAATCATTAATTTATTAATTAATTTCTACTTAATCATTAATTTATTAATTAATTTCTACTTAATAATTACTTTATTAATGAATTTATACTTAATCATTAATGTATTAATTAATTTCTACTTAATCATTAATTTAATAATTAATTTCTACTTAATCATTAAGTTATTAATTAATTTCTACTTAATCATTAATTTATTAATTATTTTCTACTTAATCATTAAATTATTAATTATTTTCTACTTAATCATTAATTTATTAATTAATTTCAACTTAATCATTAATTTATTAATTATTTTCTACATAATTATTAATTTATTAATTAATTTCTACTTAATCATTAATTTATTAATTAATTTCTACTTAATAATTAATTTATTAATTAATTTCTACTTAATCATTAATTTATTAATTATTTTCTACTTAATTCTAATTAATAATTTATTTATTAATTAATTTCAAAAAATTCAATCTAATTAAATAATAACTATTAAGATAGTTACGAAGCTAATAATAACAACTATAAAAATAGTACTCTATGTGTGTTTTTTAAATATATCTTTGTTTTCTCAGATATTTTAGTAGTTTATAAAGAAATATGACTTTCTTAAGCAATCCCCCGGGAGTGTCAAACCAGACTGCAGCAAGGCCCGTTGTTGTGCACCAGTTCCCGTTCGAGTCTAGCTCAAATCGGTGTTTTCGGGTTTTACCCCTAGGTACATCTGTGCCAGAGCCACATTCACTTATTTTTATCCAGAAAAGGATTTCGCTTTGAAAACATTATCTTTATGCTACCAAAATATTATATTTAAAACTAACAAAGTAATTACACAATCTAATCTACTAATAATTTTAATATTACAAAAAAAATTCAACTAAAAACACATTAAATTAAATAAAATCATACCTCTAAATGATACTTTGGAAAAAATAATCCCACAACCTTCACCACATAAGAAAAATCGGAGATTCTAGAGAGAATATGAGAGGGAATGGAAGTTTAGAAGTGAGGAGAAGGGGGTTTCCCTTTTATAGGGCGATAGGGAAAAGCCAGCACCCGCCGTGCTGCCTTTCGAGATGACGTCATGCAAAAGGCGGCATGCGCGGTGTCGCCTTTCCAATGACTCATCTCGAAAGGTAGAACCGCGGGTGTTGCCTCTGCTACGTCAAAATCTGGGCAAAAGGCGGCATCGCGAATGCCGCCTTTGAGGGGTATTTTGAAAAAAAAGGTCATGGTTTCACCATCCAATGTTAATACAATTAATTAAATGAAAATTTTCATCATGAAAACATAGTTCATTTCTAATGTAATAAATCTAAATTTCTTCACTCCATAAGAAATATCAAAATTATCTATACCAGAAAATAATCAAATAATATATGTGTAGAAGAACTAATGTTCTTAAAGTTGTAGAACTAACTATTTTCTATCCATTATATATAATTTCCTACTTCAAAATAGAATAAAATTTATCAAAAATTGTATATCTGATCATTCACTGTAAGTTAATCATTCTTTCGGTGATTTATTTGGAAGTAGATATCATTTAATCAGATATATTTGTCGTAGGCAACTTCACACCAATGTTTTTGAGAGAAAATTCCTTAAAATAAATTATATAAAACAACACAGCTTGAGCACAAACCATTATATTGGAATCATATTTCACCATTTATTTAATTAAATTCAATGATTTAAAGAATCTCCTTCTGTAGGTAATAACATCAAATCTCATAAAAAGAAGTAAATCTTATATCTCATATGAATATTTTTATTACCATTCATTAAAAATAATTACTAAAAGTTTGAAAATAATTTTTATTACAATATTAATAATATGATCATATAAATTATAAAGGACCTCGTGAAATTAAAAATATAAATATGAATCTTCTAGAAGTTATCATTAATTAACGTGGAATTATATTCTTCTATAAAAGATGGTTCCAAAATTAATGAATCATTTTATAACATGAATTTTATGAAATGATATATTAAAATAATTTATAAAATAATGATAAAATAATAATTACACCCCTCCCCATAGAAAATTGATTTAACCTTTACAAAAAACATTCTATATAATATAATCTTATAAATGTAAACTCCTTTCATAAAAAAATTATTTGTTTTATAATTTTAAAAATAAAAAATAGTATTACCATATATAAGATATAATAATAAAATATACTGTTACACATATAATTAATGTTATTTGGAATTATTAATATCTAATCTAGTTTTTATTTGTCTAGATGTACCAGATTAGAGTATCTTTGGTTATGAAAATTTCTTGAGCTCTTTGAGGTTCAGTAGCGGGAAGATCCATTGAAATATATGCATAAATTAATATAAATTTTAGAAGTTCATTTAGGATACTACTTCTTCCAATGTATGTATCATTATAAGTCTAGATATAAAGGTTAATTTCTTTTAATAAAGATATTAGTTTGGTAATGTATTCTTCTGGTGGACTTATTTCCATTTTTAAAAGTTGTCCTCTTGAGTCTCAGTCATTTATTTAATTTCTCAAATTACTTTCCTTTAGTTGTGGTGTGGGTAAGTAATTTCATAATTATTTATGAATATTATTTATATTTCATCACATAACACTAATATTCAATAAAATTTAATGACATCAATTTGTTTATTGAAGTTAATATGGGAACATTAATTTTAAATTTTTCACACACTATCATTTTTTTGTAATTTTTATTATTAACCTTGGGTAATTCATTTATAGATTTTGAATGGTAATATTTATTTTTAGCGACATTAAGATTATTTATAGAGTATTTCTTTAATATTAAATGATATATATACTAAATTTCTACAATATAATCTTCTATTTATAATTTAGTTTGAATAAATTATTCTTCCCCATCATCTCATTCTGATTCAATGTTTAATTTAATTATAAAATATCTTATCAATGATAAATCCATCAAATTATCCATTATAATACTTCGAATAATATATTTCCCAATCATTAAGGTATATGAAGCTTTAGTATATAATGAAACATTATTTAGGATTTTATTTTTGTATTCTGATGAATAAATATAATATCAATCCCCACTGATAGTCTATATATCACTCATATCTCTTAGAATAAATTTCTCCTTTTTTTAAATGTCCCTTCAATTATGTTTTTTTATTGTTAAGAAGTGTAGAAGAGTGTGTCCATGGTTTTAAAAATTTTATTTGATTGTGTTGAATATCTATTCATATATTTTTCTATTCAACCATATATATGATTTTTTAAATCTCTCAAAAATTTATGATAGTAAAAAATATATTCCTTGAGTTGAGAATATCCTATTTTAGTATATTAAAGAAAGATTTTATCCAATAAAATTGTAGAGTCGGTTACCGTTATTTCACTATAATTTGAAGTATGAGATTCCTATTTTAACTCCAATGATTTTTTTAGTTTTCTCTATTTAAGCATCCCTCTTCATGTTATTTTCTTATTTTATTAAAGATCCAGTTATGTCATCAAGACTATGTTTCTTGATATTCTTTATATAATCTACCAATTTTTTTATATATTATCATTCCTCCATTATAATATTAATAATATTTTCATTAATATTATAATATGAAATTTCATTCAATCTAAGATAATTAATTATGTTCTAAAAAATTATAAACCATTGATGCATTGGAGACATTATTTCACCATATAAAAAGTCAAAACATTGTAATTTGTCCCGCAATATGATGTAAACATTGGAAATTTATATTTATGTTGATTTTCTTAAAACATTATTCAAATACTATATAGAATGTTTTATAATATATATAAATTATATTTTTGAAGTTTGAAAATGTCCTATCATTAATGAAATAAGACATATAATAAATTAACCGATGTCTAAAATGTTAAAAAAATGTTCCTCCTAGAATTTATAAGAATCAATTATCAGTTTTTAAGAGTCAATATAACCCATGAATGAAAATAGATAAATGGAACATGAATTTAGAAGTGTTATTTTTTTATTTATAAAAGTTAATTATTAACATTAGAAGTCACATTCAATGAATAATAGGATTCATTAAAGACATTATAAAAAACACCATGAACATCATGAGAGTCCCTAGGGATTTAAAAAGAGTTGGTATGTAGTTTGAAATAAAATATCAAACATATGAAACTAAAAATTTATGTTTGAAAAAAAACTCCGATTTCATATTAGTCTTAACTTAGTTAGAAAACCAGAAACTATAAATTTTTACATTTATGAGGCATTTCGCATAAGATGAGACCTCTCTTATGTAATAAGAGAGAAGCATATGGTATTATGAATATGTAATATATTAATAATTTATTATGTATATGTATTAAAAATATGTTCATGTTTAATGAGATTCAACATCTTAAGATAGGATTTATGAGATACCTTATGATTTGAAAGAGCTGATAAATCCATTGAAACCAGTCAATGGTTTTTTGTACAAAAAATTTGAAACATATTCAATCATGATTGGTTATAGATTCAATAATATTTATATGGATATTTTAATGGATATTTATAAAGGATAATATAAACAAGTTTTATTAAGATAACATGAAATCAGATTAAAATTCATTCAAATTGGATAAACAGGAATCATTGAAATTATAATTCTTATATTCCAACTAATATTTCCAAGGTAATATACATACAACTGATATATATATAATTTATAAAAACTAATTGTGTAAATGTGTATTATAACTATTTAGTGATCGTAAAAGATGGGAATAAACCAAAATGATTTGTTTGAGAACACTGCTAATATTTGAGAATATTTACCCATGTTATATCCATATTGGATTTATAAAGAGTTTCTAGTAGCCTAAATTATTTACTAATCATCAATGTTCTTTGGGTGAGAAAAGAGAATGTTGTTTCTCTACTGGTGTTATATCATTGATGGGTAGATAATCTTGAAGAATAATAAGAATAAATTCATTCCCATATTCAAGTAATTTAATTCTTCAAGAAATTGAGACACTTTTAAAAGAAAATATTAGATTTGATAAAAAATTGTCCTAGAGAACATTAATTTCTTATTTAATCAATTTTGAGGGGGATTTCTGAAAGATAGTGGTACTAGGATAAACAATATTATTATATTTTTTTGATGTTTATTTTCAATGTAACATCTTTCCTAACATTATATTATACATTGTATAACAAAAAAAAGTGCCAGGAAGTGAACTAATCCTCGCTTTTAATCGCATATATTATAGTTTTTATCAAGGTCATCGAACTCTTCTCAAACATAGAAAAGTATTGACTCACATATAATGATCGAACCTCATAAATCCTTATATGTTTTGGATTAAATAATACTTTTTTATATGATGATAGGGGGATTTTAATTTGGGTGGCTCAAAATATTAATATCACAGACATTACTAATTTAAAAGGGGATAATTTATCTAAATGGCACCAATTAATTCACACCCTTGTTAGCGGTACCCTGACTAATCAAATAAATTTAAATGGAATCATATTCATAGTTTTACTTGAGAACCTACTCATTATAGATTAAACCATGAAGAGTTGGAATTCTATGATTAAAAAATGTTTTACTTTTTTTGAATTATTTTATATGGATATAAGAATCAAATGCTATGACATATTTTATCATAATGTTTTGAATTGAGTATTTTCATCAGTCTATGATTTATACAAATTTTAAGTGATGTATCTATAATATTTAATATCATTAATAATAAAGAGATCCATGGGAATACTATTAATTATATATTATCATCTCTATTAGATGTAGTGTACACTAAGGTGGTAGGAAATATAGATTAAAAGTGTGGGGGAGATCCAGAACAAGTTTGAGCGAAATACCAATAATAATTAATCCAAACATTAAAACTAGAAATCCAAATTGGAAGCTATCAGAATTGTTAAAAATTATTAATTTCATTATTATTTAACTAAAGAAAATAAAATAGTTTCTCATATCAATGGTTTTGGAGGGAGAATAGAAAATCCAACTTTTAAAAAAAATAATGAGGAACTTTTTAGATAAATTGAATAAAAAATTTTATTATATAGATGAAATTAATGATCTTAGCCTTGTTGATATTCTAAATACCCATCTAAATTAACAAATGATAAAATATCTAATTTTAAATAAGAAATTTTATCATAATTTACGATTCAAGTCTATGAATATGTTAATGATAAAAAAGTGCATGTTGATTCCTAATGTTTCTTAGAAGATGATGATGAATGTGATGAAATACATAACTATCTCATAAATTTTATTTTAAGAATGATGAAATCAAGTAAAGGTAAATATAAAAAAAATCATATTAAAACACTTTACGTTTGGGGGAAATATTATTTTTTGGAATTTTCCAAGAATAAAGAAGTGTGTGGTGTCTAATTATGAATAGGAAGTATAAAATATTATAAAATGGTCCAAAGGTACATACATTAAAAAATATATTAATTCGAATAAAAATTTAACTATACAAGACCTATATAGAGGACATGTTGAGAATTTAACATGAAATATATATCGAACGAAATTATCAACTTAATAAAAGATACAAATATCATAAAGAAGCATGTGATATAGATGTAAAAAATATAATTATTAGATTTATGTTATTTAAAATGATCACATAGTGGAATTCTAGCTTCTGAAAGTGATATTGGATGAGCAAGAAAGTAACAAAAGAGAATTTGGGATGAATATGACTTATCAAAAAAAATTATTAAAATCATAATTTTGGGATTCATACATATTAGAATGCCACTAGAAATATGTAGAATTATTTTGATAAAATTTTTGATTCCATATCTGAGTCATCACTAGGTGTTGATCAGTATTGGTCATCAACTTATGTAAAATATGCACTCGCTCGATATAAAAATATTAAATCAGTTTTTTCTAATATTATAGGTTATTGATTCTAAATTAAGAAGAAATTAAATGATTAAAACCCTAAAGTGATAACTAAAATTCCTAAATATGTTGATAAATTTAAAAACCAATAGATTCCCCTAACCCTTTATAGAATTAGGATATTGTTTTATGAAAACAACCTGTTTTTAATGATAGAATCGGAAAATTCATAAAATAATCAGTTTTAGGGGTTATTCCTAGTGTTTTTATTATTATGGGAATAAATTATATATGTTATAGTATAACATATCTCCTACATAGAACTATACAACTCCATTATTAAAAGGTAACTGCCTTGAATTCAGACGAAATCATACAATGGGACAAAAGAATGTGCCAAAAAACAATTGAGGGTTCATGTTCAGAATCGTTTTAATGTCCATAACGTTATTTGTGGATTATATGGTTGGATATTTAATCTTTAATTGGTGTTTATAATAATGGACCATTTTTATCAAAAATAGTTTACAAAAATAAATAATTCTCAAAAGAATTATAAGAAATAGAGGACACTTCTTATTGATTTGTTTCTAAATTCAAGTAAAAGGAACATTCAATAGATTCTTGATAATGGATTCTAATCACACATTAATAGAGATAAAAATAACCATAAAAATAGAATAATATAAAGGTGTTTGAGTTACTTTTGTCAATTAAATCTCTTTGATGATCAATATAATTTAAACTACTAAAAATGAGTCTCAATAACTGAAATAAATAATTATCTTATTTTTTTTTTCTAAAAAATAATATATTAATAGAATTTATGGTTTCTAAATATAGTAATGTGATTAATTTTATATATGACATTTTTCTTATCAATAGAATCAATGATAAAAATCTTTCTTTGTATGGAAGGAAAATTAGAAGTCTCTTTCATATTAGACACTAAAATAATTGCAGATACTTGAGTTAATATGATGAAAATAAATTATGGGGTAGAGTTTTGGGTCAAATCAATTTGAAGACATTGCAAAAAAAATCTCCAAATGATATTCTGATATGGACATCCATCAACTTAAAATATGATGGGATGAAATTTTTGAGGCTATCAAGAAATGAAAAGTCACCCAAGGAATTCATAATATAGATGAAGTTTAGGCCACCATTACATACAAGTTAAAACAGTAAACTTTCTATAGAACTATGAAATGAAATCATACTCATTTTGATATCTATTTAATCAAATTTAATAATAATTATAATATATTAATCAATGTGATGTTTATAAAAGAATAGTTTCAGGTTTTGGAAATGTACGTATTCATTAGAAGTGTTATTGACTAAGACATAGGTATTCCAATTAAAAAATTAAGATCTAAAAATCAAAAATAATTGACAATTAGATTATTTTAATCTTACAGTGAAAAACATGTAATAAATCATATATAAAAATATTTTATACACCATATCAAAATTGAGATTTAGAGATATAGAATACGATCTTGATATAGATAGGAAGATTCATTTTTTAAAAATATAATCCATAAATATTTTTAAAATGGAATTTATTTCAACATATATTTATATATATAATATATTATTCCTAGTACCACAATATAATACGAATTCATATGGGATTGGAAAAAAAAATAATCCATTAGTGGAATTCATTTGACTGTTTGGTAATCCCTATCTTAAAAAAATTAAATTATAATATTTAGGAATGTTTGATGTGAAGGATGAGGATGGTAATTTTTTTAATATATATCAGGTGGAAAGTGATTCACATTCAAGAAAAAAATGATTTAATATATTGTACTATTTTTGGTTTTAAAAATTACTGATAATGATTCTAAATTTAGTATTCATAATGTAGTAGCATTCGAATAAGATAATTAATATACTGACAATAATTATGAGAACTACTGTTCAATATTTGTATCATTGGAGCCACAAACAATAGATGGTGATTATAACTACACAAATGATAAATAATGGACTATTGAGAATGAATAATATGTGTATCAATGGCTAAATAATAATTTCAAGAAAAAAAATGTAATTGGAAATCAACATTCCCCTATAAAAACTACAAAAAATATTAATACATGAAAGTACAAGAACTATTATTTCTAAAATTGATGAACATTAAAAGGAAAAAAATCAAAAATTATGAGTGAAATCGAGATATAAATCAATAACATCATAAAATTGAGATGAATAAAACTTGGGACATTATTCCAAGACTTTTTTATGAAAATTTAATTATGATAAATCTAGAATTTGGGAATATTTTAAATGATATTAGAGAATTTATAAGGAGAAAATCTAGACTTATTTTTGGATGACACGCTCAAGTGAAACATATTTATTTTAATGATAATTTTTTTATAGAAAGGTTAAAATGTGTTACAGTGTCCCGTATTGGGGAATTATAATGGTTGCATAAATTATTCCAAATTGATAACAAATAATCCTTCATGAATAATGATCTTGAAGAAGGGGTGTACATTGAGTGGCCTGAACACGTTTGCGTGTAAATAATGTCTCTATTTTATTAAAAAAGGGGATTGATTTTTATGGGTTTTAAGAGGCCCCTATGCTTGGGATTTGAGGCATTAAATTGTCCAAATGGATGAAATTTATTAATGAAAATGTGAATAGAACTTATATATTATTGACATAATGTTGGTTACACTCGTTATAATAGTTCTTGTTGATTAAATAATTTTTTCAGATGATTATGATGTTTCTATTCAAGAATTTTGAAAAGAAAAAAGAAAAAGTTTGTTATTTCCATTCATAGAGAGTTGAGATACTCTCTAGGATTACATGTTATGTTAGAAAAAACGTAATTTTCTTATCTAAAGAAAAATATTATATATAAATTTTTAAGAATTTTGTGATGGAGGATTCCGAACATGTATTTATAGTTATTCGATTAGGGTAGAAGATATAAAAATATGTTGAGGTTAGGTCTGTTAACCAACAAGAATTAAGTATACTTATTGAAAACTTATTTTATCTCTCATATTATAGAATAATATATTGTACATGTTTGGAATCTCTATGAAATATATCAGAGTAACCCAAATGAGTCACATTTTATGTATAAAAAATGTTTCTATAGATTTATCAAGTGATCTCTGAGTTCTGTAGTATTATAAAAGAGAAGAAACAACTATAATCTATTCAGAGTTTAATAAAAAGACTAGGTAGGTGAATATGATTATAAGAGGTCCAGATATGGTTGAGTTTTCCTATTGGTAGACAGATTTCTGAGTTTACACTAAAAAATTTGATCTCAATCTCACTTATTACTTTAGATGTCATGTATATAACATCTACAAATTCATTAACTCAGATGATCTGGATAAAGGATCCGTTGGATGGATAGAATGTGATGTTAAAAAACCTCGCAATATATTATGAGATATTCAAAGTCCCAATGGAATTTCTATTAATATAGTTCCACAATAATGCTATATTTATATTGATATCAAGTTTCAAATCATTAAGGATAAAAGATATAATGGTTCTATTTAACAATAATTCATCCCATATCATGACCAATTGGTGATATTTTCACCAAATTTGTCCCTAATGATTTATTTGAATCCTTAAATATTAAAATTAATGTTTTTACCTCACATTCAATTTTTAACCTTTTTGATGTCTCCTAAAGTGTCATATATTATGTTTTTAAAGGGGTAGAATTCAGTACACAAATTGTTTCTTAGAAGATACCCTTTTTCTTCCTAAAAGGGTTATGTCGTATATGAAAAAGAGTATTTGTATCCTTTTTTGTTATTAATTGAGTGAAACTATTTTATTTAAAATATAGATGTTATGTGATGTGGTTAGTGATTTTTTTGTAATGGGAAAGCATCTAATCACTTAACCAAAACATTTTTTATCATCGAGAGATGGAATTATCTGAAAAATAAATCTCTATGTTGTGGTGTGGTTATAATATTTTTTTCATATTTTGAAGGATATTATTCTAAATATCATGGATGAGATGTTCCATTTTATGAATGAGTTTCAAAACAGTTTCATTGAATTGAGAAAAAATTCAATGTTTTAGATTAAAGTGTTCATTTGAATTGTTAATGTATGTTTCATTTTTTATCAATATGTTTTTGGTTACGGTAATGTATGAGTATGCATATGTTTAGATTATTTATGAGGTGTTGGAAGATATAATATATTTGATTGAATAATTCCTATAATTATTTATGTAACATCTATAATTATAGAAAATATTTGAATCTTAAACTCCTTAAGAGTCATTTGTGAGTTCATGAGAGTCATTTACACACTAGAATTAAAATATATCATAGGAAAAAGACATAATAAGAGGTATTTTACAATTAAAATATGTAAATTGATAACATAAAATGATTTTCTATTATATTATATTTTCCATAAGATATACTAGAAACCTAAGAAAATAATTTTTAAGAATCCCAAGACACTTTGGAAGTGTTGATATGATGATTTAAATTGTAACTCAAACATCATAAAAGTAAAATAGATGTTCAAAATATTAAAACATGAAATTAGTAAGAGTATGAACTTTTTAGAAAACTCAAGAAACAAAAACCATTGACATTTATGACGTCTTCTTAATATTATGACCTCTCTCATTAAAGAATATATACGCTTATGTTATGAGGAACTCGTCACAACAGAAACATGTAACATTTATATTATGTAAAAAGATGTTTTTTCTTAAGAAGTTTTCATTTCATAAGATAACCTTCATGATATATCATATTATTTCAAAGAGCTGATAATATCCAAGAAATACATCAATGTATTTTTGTATATATAATTATAAATATTATTAGTTTTTTTATATTGGTACTTAGATCTATTTATATGAGGATTTTAATGTATATTAATAAAAGAGTGTATATAGAAAATTTATTTGGATAAATTTAATTTAAATTAATAGTCATTTCATTTTTTTAGAATTTGAATGGTTTAAGTTAATATTATCACACTGAAACTACGATTTTTTAGGAAATATTATTTTGATAATTAGTTAATCATATTATATAAAATAATATTGATAGAATTTTCTTTAAATATTTTGGGAATATAATATTTCTAAATAAAGAGAAACATTTCTTTTTGAGAACTCCAATAATATTTTATAACACTGAAATGTTCATCATTCCAATAGAATTTATGAACTGGTTTAGGTATGTTGATTCTCTACTAATATTTCTAGAACTTGTTTTTCTTACGAAATGAGATTGTATCCTTTTAGGTATTCCATAATTATTGGGTAGGTCATCCTGATGATACATGTGAATAGAGAGTCATTCCTTTTATTTTAATAAATATTTTTAGGTATGTGAGAATATTTTATTAGTATATCTTACATTTTAGGAAAAATCATCCTATGAACATTTACAATATGAATTAGTTAATATCAATGATGTTTTTTGAAGTTTCGTTGTACCAAGATAAATAAAAATAGCTTATTGTTGTTGTTGGGAATGTTCATGGATGTCCCTTAACCTCGCATTATACTAGTCATTAGAATGCTTCAAAATTATAAATGATATACATTTCTTCTCTTATCTAATAAAACATATTATAATAAAAAAATAGTTCTTAGAACAAGGAAAAATTCTTGAAATGAGTAGACTATCATATTGAGTGAAAACCATTAAAATAATCATGTATTATAGGATCATTACTATATTTTCATATGAGGTGGGAGAGAGTGTATTTTTAGTGGATAAAAATGTTATCATATGATTAGGGTTTGATGAAAAAATTAATTATTTATTAAATTTGTAACCAGAAATTCATCCCCACCCCTATCAGTTGTACACTAACTAATCTAGGCACTTCTCATTATATAAAAATTAGTTTTATGATCACTTAATGTTCCAAATTGTGTGACATCAATGTTTTTAAAAATAAAATTTTCAGTCTAGCAAGTGGATACATTAATATATATATTACTCAAAATCACACAAAAAGTATTTCTGAAAAAATTGTATAGTAAAAAATTTACTCATTCATCTTATGTAAATACATCAATATATTCATCAAAAAAATTATTCATTTATGATTATATTCGGATAATTTTATGTAGTAGTATTGATTAAATATTAATCTATAAAATCTATGTAGTACTCATAGTCCCCACCATAAACATCACGTGGTTTGTTCAAGTTTGAATTATTAATGATTTTTACTTTAATGATACATATCAGATCTAAACTAAAAAATATTTTCTATATTAAAATGTTTTGTTGTGGAATGTATTGTATGTTATGATTAAATAAATGTAAAATAAAAATACATTTTTCAATATTAGATACTATGTATTGTGTTATATGGTGAATGATACAGAACTTTAGGTGATGGTGAATTTTATTCTAATAGATAATACAAAATTTTCTCACATTAATTAATTAAGAAGACCTATAAAAATTATTGGGTATCAATATTTAATGTATATAATTTGAATTTAGAAAGAAATTTATTATAGAAAAGCAAAAAAAATATTCACATAATGTGAACATTTAAAATAGAAATATTGAAAATGAAATGTAAAAAATAATTCTTTAATATCTGTATAATAATCCACAAATACCAAAAAAACATTATTAAAAATTTACTTCCAATTCATTTGTATCATTAACTTTTCTCCAAAGTATAAGGGTGTTTTTAGACCTATTTGTAAGTATCACAGTTTAACACTAGGAACATCCTTGTCTCTATCCCAATTAAATAGTCTCATGTATTCACTGAAAAATTTTCAAATGAATCTTCATGGAAGTAATATATTATAAACTATGAATATATTAAATATAACTTTAGAAAAAGGTCACTCATCCTTCTGGTACACTTCCATCGAATAATGAAATGCAATTATGCTCTTTGGATTTTTTGAACATGACGACATAGACAGTAAAACTTCTCCCCCCCAAATTTAGTCCATTGTGATTGATCGAAAAAACCATCTTCCTTGACTGAGAATCTATTTTAACATTAGGTTTTGTTGAAATAATAATTATAAAAATTAATTATAAGATCTTTATAATAAAATTCTTACAAGATGATTTATCTCAGTGCACTAAATATTGATTTCATACATGATCACTTTAATGTAATGTGATATATGTATTGCATCACTCATTATCAAATATTTGGCACATGAAAGCCATTTTTTTCCTTTAATAACATGCGGTTCAATTGTAAATTTATATTGTTACTAACTCTAATCATATGATTTTGACTTCTTCTGGTTTTTATACAACCAAAATAGATTAATTATTCATCGTTTGATGGATGAAGGGCTTCCTTTACAATCTAATGTGTTCATTAGCATTATAAAACATAAAATTCTCATTTATTATACATCAATTTAATATTATGTGTTAATAAAAATAGATATGTAGTGGATCGATTCATTATATGTTAACACATAAGACATTATATGTGCACAAAAAAAAACACAAACAATAAAGTACCAATTAAGGTTGTATAATTTAAATTGTATTTTGAATTTAAAATACAATAATAATAAATAGGTATATTTATTACAAAAACACACAAAAAAATATCCAACTCTTTTCATAATCACATGTCATACTCCAAAAAATAATTTTGTATAAAATTAAATATAAAAAACCTCTTATAAATTCCACCGAAAAACACACTGTGAAATTTAAAATACAAAAAATATGTTTTCCAGATCTGTCTACTTTCTCCTATATAAATATAAACCTACTTTAATTAAACTTTCAAACAAACACATTAGAAAAATCAAAATTATTAGAAAAAAACAAATTACCTTTTAATAAAAGAGTCCAAATTTAACAAAGAATTACAACAATCATGTTAAAAAATCACAATAGAAAATGAAACATATTCATATGAAATTTTAATGGCCCGGACCTCTCTGGCCAATTCCTTTGTCAAAAATAAGGTCAAGAAGTGTTCAGGATGATAAAATGGACTTTTCCCACACTTTCCAGAATTTTGAAACTACACGCCGTGTAGTTTGAGTACACGCCGTGTACCCCCTTTCCGGGTATACCCCGTGTTGCATACCATGTCCTTGCTGTGTGGAATAATTGGTGAATGCCGTGTGTCCAAAATACACGCCATGTAGTCCATCCCCACGTACGTGTTACCAGTCAACAACCTTGTACCGTGTAGGAGTCATGTCTTTGTCGTGTGAAACGAATGACTACATGTTGTCTGTCCAAACTACACGCTGTGTAGTCCTTCCCCGCGTATGTGTTACCATCAAACCGTGCATTGACCATTCAATGGCCGCGGAGCCGTGTTGGAAGGCGCGTGGAGACCGTGTGAAAGAACCGAGTACACGCCGTGTACCATAAAGTAAATGCCATGTACATTTTATTTTAATGCCTAAAAATGGAGGGGTCCCCTCCCCCTTTCATCTCACACCTCTCCTCCCCTCTCCTCTGAGCAGAGCTCTACCAAGAGACTCGAAGGATATTCCTACCATAACTTCTTCATCCGATCTCTGATTTACGATCCGTCAGCGGCCACAGGATCGTAACGATGAGGCGAAACATTCGAGCCTGGGTTCTTTGTCTTTCCTTCGGCCTTTCCTTTACGACTTCCACCCGAGGAGGTTTTGCGGGGACCCGACAGAGGTGACGGACGCCGACAGACGTCTTCTAAGGTTGATCCGGGGGAGCGTTGCTATCAAGAACCTATTGAAGTAGGGATCTTACCTTCGTCTCTTTAATTTGTGCATCATGCGGGGTGGGTGTTCTATTGTTTACGTGAAACACTTTTGAACCGGTTTAATAAAGATTATAACTGGCTTATTTAACGGGGATGGGAAGTTGTGATTGTTGTTACTTTATATCCTGTGATATTATGTTGTGAATTGAATGAGCTTCCACCTACTGAAAATAATGTTCGTTGGGGGCCTTTTCTTACACAATTAAATGTTGCCCTCTCCTTCTGGATTTTCTTATGGATGGAAATATTGTGGAATGTGGAAATTGGTTAATCACGTAAACTTGGCTGTTAAAATCTGGAACCCTTGTGTGATTACCCCGGTTAAACAAAATAGGATAATGAACATGTGGGTATTGGCTTAGTTACGTGACATGTGATGGGGGTGTTTTTTGGGTTGTTGTGGATCGGGTGAGCAGCGGGGCTGTGATTGACTTGGTTGTGGGTTGGTGTAAATGTTCTGATGGTGATGGGCAGCAGGGCTGCAATAAATGGTATTAAAGGGATGGGGATGTGTGGCTTCGGTGTGGTTGTGGTTATGGTGGTTGGCAGCGGTGCTGTAGGGATAGGCTTGTTTGTGAATGAACAGTGGGTTGTGACTAATAAATAAAAGTGGAAGAATTAATGAATGGTGGGGTGTGGAAATGAAATGGAAGTAATAATCAATGGGTTCAGTTGGTTGATAAGAAGGACTTGGTTGTGTTTCTTGTGTTTTCCTAACTTGATTTGTGGATGGCAGGGATATGTTTTACGAATTATTGATGTGGTTGGTTGTGGATATTTTCCCAGTAGTTAAGGAATTAATAAACTAATTATGATAAATTATGAAAACCTAAATGGGGTGGGGGTTGTTGTTGTAGGCATGCTTCGTGGTAGTAGTCTCGAGGCACGTTCTTGGTTTTCTACTTAGAAGCCATAGGTTGGGCTGTGTGTTTGGTATATATTTATGTATCTGTATCCTTTTTGTTTTATCGCACCCCACCGATGTCGAGCACTTAGTGCCGAAAACTCCCATTTTATGAGATAGGGTGTTTTCCCCTTAGTTACTAGCTCTTTCCTGCTCCTTCTCCCCTAGGCTGTGATGGCTTGAGGGGACCATACACCTAAGACTCTTCGGGTAGGTTTCGATTGGGGTGGTTTTAGCCCAAGACTCTTCGGGCAGGTTCTACTGTTTCCCAAGAATCTTTGGGATGAGGCCCATGTGTGTGCGGGCGGGATACATGGTGGTGAGGCCCAGGTGTGTGCGGGTGGGATACGTGGTTGTGAGGCCCAGGTGTGTGCGGGCGGGATATGTGGTTGTGAGGCCCAGGTGTGTGCGGGCGGGGAGAGTGTGGAAACGTCAGGTGGTCCGTCGTTAGGAATAGAAACTAACTAAAGGGAAATTGTGTGGGGTACCCAATTCTCTTGTTCTTATATACTACTACTACCTGTTGTGATTTTGTTTTGGTGAGTGTGGCTGGTGAGGTTGGGTGAATAGAATTCCTTGCTAGGTTTCTTCTGTTGTTCTCACGGGACATTAGGATGTCTCCCCACTTGTGCACGAGAGCTTTAGTTTTTCCTACTAAGTATACTTGTATGCTCACCCTACGTTTTCTTTCAGGTTTCCAGGAGGACTACCAGGTCCGTGCGGGACCCTACTAGTCGGACAGTTGGAGTTGTTGTAGTTGTTGTTCTCCTGTTTTCTTTTGGTATTGTACTTTGAGTTTTCTTGTACTTGTACCTTGTTATAAAATTGTTTAAACATGCATGTGGGCTAGGTTTGGGTTTATTTATATACCCTGGTTCTTTTCCTTTTTGGTGGTTGACATGTCCTATTTCCGGATCTTTAAAAATAAAAAAGGGTAATGCCTCCCATATTTGTAAAAACTCATACCCTTGGTGCTAGTCGCCACCCCAGGGCCTACTGGAGGCGGGACTCGGGGGACATTATCTCCCTTTCACCATTGCCAGCTCAGGAGGGGCATCTTTGGTGGGAGGGGGTCATGACAGAAATATTATACCCTATTTAATTTTCACAAATAATTACAAATAATGAAAAAAATATGAAGATAATTTTTAAATATTAATAAATTATATAATTTTATTCCCAGAAATCATAAATTGATTTCCCTTTATTTTCCAATTATATCTCTATGTTTTAATATCTAGAGAATGTAAATTTTAAATTATCTACCAATTAATGAAATCAAATAAATTAATCCATATTGGGAAACTAAAATAAAGATATAAAACATTATTTATATTTCAATACTCTACACCTAGTGTAACATCCCATATAAATAAGGAATAGGACACTTTTCATATTTATTAATATTCGTGAATTAAATATTAATTTTACATTAAAGGGGATGCTATGTTTGATGGCGTACTCGACACACAACAATGAGTTTCTTTGAAATCTTATGTTGCACACTATAAATATAATATTATTATTTTAAATGGTAGTAAATGCCTAGCCGTTGTATTAGCTTTAATTAATAGAACTAAATAAAACATGATAATATATGTTTGTTTAATGTTTTTATATTTATCCAATATATTTCATAGGATTCAAATGTGAATGAATTTGATTTTTAAGCAAAAATACTATAATATTCATTAAAAAGTCAATTTACCACTTTTGGATGGTGAACCCTCTTTAACTCTATATTTGGTCACTTTTATATATTCTTTTTGAAAAAATAAAATTCTTCTTTAGATTCGGGATGTCAACATTTACTTTGGGTAAATTTTTGGTATTTTTTGGATAAAGTGCATTTTTTAATGAATAGTGAAAAATAATGTATTTTAATACAAAAGTGCCTTTTAATCTAATTTATTTATATGGTTATATTATCTTTTTAATTGTTTTGAAAGTGTGATTAGAATATATTTTTACCATTTAATCTAATTTTGTCCATTGTGAATAATTTATTTTGAAATTGGACATAAACAAGTATCAATCTTTTGATTGTTATTATTTCTTAAAAAACACTCTATTTATAGTGACAATGGGAATTATTTTGAAATTAATTAATGTAACTTCTATGTTTTTAATTTTTTAAAATATATATCATTTTTGAATTCAGAATATCCATTATATCATAGGCTGAATTTTTGGTATTTTTCTGAAAAACATCAATTTTTTATGAATAGTGAAACCACTTACTAGTAGTCAAAAAAATGACTTTTTCATTGAAATGAAATTTTACCAAATCGGTGAATGGAATTTTAAAAATACAACATACATGGTTGTTATTAGTAGTTAATTTTTGTTCAATAAGATGAAATTATTTTTTGTTGAATAGTAACTTTTTCTTTTATATACCGCGGTTAAAAGTAAAAATTGAAATTCATGGTAAAAAGAATATCATAAGAAAACTAATTACCTTAACACTTGTCCTAACCTTATTGTATGAGTCATGGCTAACCATGGAAATATTTGGGTCGATTTTGGGTCCCCATGGAGCCACTTAAGAGTGATAATGACACTTCAGATTAATTAATGTATTGTAAAGAAAAAAATGACACAAATAAATATCTTTTGGAAAATTAATTTTTACATGTTGTTATATAAGTTATATTTTCGACTATAAATATTCATTATAAAATAATAATATTTCATACATCATGGTAGTTTTTTTTAATGTTTAGACAACAAATAAATTAAATTATTTTTGACTCAATAATGATGCAGTATATACCTCATTAATAAATGATTTAAATAAATAAGACCATAATGTTTAAAATATTATCCAAAAGGTGTACAATTCTTATTGGATGATTTTATTTAGGCCATTAGTCATCCTATTTTTGACTCTAATGGTTTTTGGACCATTAGAAACTGAATATCATTATATAATAAAATAAAATTTTAACACATTCCTAAAGAGCCCCTCCCCACTCTTATTAAAGGAGACCATTTAGATCCAATTACTCACACCTATCATGCCTTTTGGTTCATGAAAACCCTGACCAAATAATCTTTCATGATCCCTCTATTCCTCTTATAAGCCTTACCTTAAGGATAAGGCACTTCAGGAATTCCTTTTGGTTCAGACCAACGAAAGTTACCCAATTTAAAGGGAACAGATTTTCTTAAATTGTTTTGTTTTATTTTGTTTTATTTTGATTTATATTACTTCTCCAACCCCCCAAAATCTTTTTATTCATTAGTTTTATAACAAAACCAGTATCCTAAATATACTAGTATGTTTTTATAATAAGTATTCTAACTAAACTAACACACACCTCCATCTAATATGAGAAGAACATATTGTTTCTGTTGATGAAAACAAATGCCTCACGAATGATGATTGTTCTATTATCTCCTACCACCTAACATGGTGGCCTTTAAGATGGAACTGTATTTATATTTGATATATATTATGTTTATTTTATTTATGCTTCTGTATTATTCATTTATATCATACCTTTATGGTTTTCATTATGGGTAAACACGATAATTTCATTCAAGGAAGTGCAGACTACCGCCACCTCAAAGTGATATGAATCGTTAATGCCATATGTAGGACGTATAAAGGATGTAGTTGCTGAAATTATGTGTGAAATTATACTATAATTATAATATAAAAAATTATCATTATGTTTTAATTCAATTAAATATGAAATCGAAATGAATGTTGCGTTCATGCGTATGTATGGCTTATCGTCTGCATGAATGGTGCATTTCTTTTCTTAGCTCAAAATATTATGTAATATTACAAATACATTTGTATACTGAATATTTATGATATATATGATATCTAAGTCATGAATAAACTTCTATAGATAATGCACTATTTACCACAAGTACAACTTGTAATTATAAGAAGTCCATTATTGACTCAAGTACCAAATATCGACGAAATGACCATTATTAACTTAAATGATTAAATAATGATTATAATGTGGTAGTAAGTGATATAAATGGAATAATAAACATTAAAAGGGTTATTAATCAAGTATAAATTAACTTAATTTTATTATTCAGGAAGAACAAGGAACAAACAAGTCAAGATGGAGACAAGGTAAGGTATTTTCTTATCTCACTTTTAATTCCGTGAGATTTCAATTGTTCGCCACTTATTCACTACAGGTGGGGTATTGTGTACTACCATTTGATATATATTATCATTATTATAATTATATTTATGGTATTCTTTTATTCATTTGGGGGATATTTACGTGGGGTCATACGACTTAGTTGATTACAATGTGGTAAAGGGTTTCATCTCACTTTTTATTCTTGTGAGATTCATGAAATATTTTCCACTATTTCTTTTTAATGGTGTATATACTGCCCATGATTGTACTATTTGTGTAATATACATTCATTTATTAGTATTTCTATCTTCATTATATGATTTTTCTTTCATGTGGAGTATGTTTTTTAACTTACCAAATCGGTAAGGGAACCTTTCACCCTTCTCTTTTTAAAAGGATTCTTTTTTTATGTCTTTTAATTTACATCTTATTATGTTAGGACATGATCTTATATATGCTAATTGATGTAAAAATTATGTCCAATTGTTGAGATATTATTTTTCTCTAATTAAATCATTTTCTTAATTTTAAAGTGACATTGTTAGGCTGTCGAATTTTTATAAGGGAACTTCTTAACCCAATTTCAATTCTTTGGGTTCAACTTATACTTCAAGAATATGTCGTCCTTTGAATATGTAGGAATGACCCCTGATGGTTTTACACTTAATATCCACTTATATTGGGTGTATTTATATTTTTCACACAAAATTATGTGATTGAATTACCCTTAATTTAAAGATACCATCTTTATATGGGATTTCATCTCAATTTACATTTCCATTGAGACTTCATTGTTGTTATGCACCAATTCACTCATATATTGTGTATATTCTATCCTTTGTCATATTATATCATGAATCAAATTATTCTCATGATTTTATAATGTTTTTATTAAATGGTATTTCTCAATTATTTGTATTCAAGAGTCCTTCTTTTTGTTAAAAACTCTTCAACTAAAATATTATTTTAAATGTTTTCAAGATTTATTATTATAAATATTTATCTTTAATTTCCATTTTTTAAAACTGGTTTTTAGTATTTTATTATATAGAAATTAATGTTTTAAAATTATAATTCCATTAAAATCATCAAATTGGTATATGACACTTTGATTAAAAAAAGTATCTTTTTAAATGGTTTATGAAAATGGATTGATTATTTCAATATCTGGAAATTACTTATTGTGAATGAAAATGAAATGTTATTAGTGAAATTTTTGTATTTTCAATAGTTTTTCTATTATTATTGTACTTGGACATTTGATGTGTGGTTATGTGATAAACCATATGATGGGTGGTGCCATGATATACCAGGACTAGTGGTAATGTTATAGCCTCTAATGCATCGGGTATAGAAGTCGGCCATATGGATATTCCATTTAGTAATATTTGTGGAAGTCGACCATATAATTATTCCACTTATGAATTTTTAGGTCCCAAGTTACCTTTATATTTATGTGTTCTTTATATGGGTTTTATGGTAATCATTTGGTTACAAAGGGGTAAGAAAAGATCTTTTATTCAGTGATGTGTGTTTACTACATCATAAAGGGGAAAACTATTACTTATGATAAAGTATTCATGGATTAGTTTTTGTTTTGAAAATCAAACAGTTTTCCTCCTTTGTGTATCCCTTAATGAGATTTTTTTTCTCATCCCAATTTTTTGAAATGTTTATCATAGGACATAAAGTGGAATAGGGTTAAGGATGGGATCATGAAAAATTGATGATGTGTAAAACATGGAACTAAACATGTCTCCTTTATTCATGAGCTTTTTTTGAAAAGAATGGAAACTGGGTAGAAGTGTCTACATTGAAATTTTTGAGATGTAATGTAATTTTTATGCCTAATTCTATAAAATTATAAACCTAAAAAGATCATCAATATGAATTATTAATTTAATTCAAGATTGTGTAATGTTTAATGTCGAGTCCTTATAGTTGGTATCAGATGTCGGTTTAGATAACATTAGAGGTTAGGGTGTTATCTAAGCATAAGTGACATAACCATAATGGTTAGCATATTAAAAAGTGTCATAGTTATTTTAGAAGTGATAAATGGTTATTACATTTTGGGTAGAAAAATGAAAGGTATTAGATAACCATAGAGGATAAATTATGTTATGGTTTTTTTGTGTAATTTGTCTCTTTTTTTGGATGTTAGGAAATTGTATAGTTTTTGTCAAAGGACATCATGTAGACCATGTGACAACCCATCGCATCGGTCAAATCCGCGGGAATTGAACCCACAACCAATGTGTGATTGGGATTTATCACCTACCACTGGACTACGTGAAGTCCTTAGTTAGTATGACTAATTTTTTTAGTTAAATGATTTTATTTATCAAGAATAAGTTTATTTTGGATTATATATTTTATGAAATGGAAATTATGATTATAAGAAAATGATTTGGTGATTAAGTGATAAAGATTATTTTAGAAGTCATTCCCTCTTTTGGGAACACTCTAGGCTTAAGGAAAATAAAATCCCTTGGGATTTAAATTGTGGAGTAATGGTTGAAATATTATTTTTGAAGAATATATTTTTTATTATAGACAAAAGGTGATTTTGGTTATTTATGGTAATGATTAACCTATAATATAGAATGTGTGATTAGGTTAATTACACTTCAGTATGAGACATTAAAAGTAGTCAATTTTAATTAGAGATAAATGTTTAGATTTACTATGGAAGATGATGAGATTAAATTCTTCTGTGTTTTGGTTTTCAATGTTAGTTGGCATTATATCGAACAATTTTAATGGATTTTGTTTATTGAATGGTCTTTGTTAAACTTAGTGTACTGTTTGTTGAATTTTGGAGATTTGGAATAATATTTCTTTTTATAAATAATTATTCTTTTTGGGGATTATCTGATCTTGTACTAAACTTTTTGGTTTTGGTTAAGTCCTAAATACACGAGAAATATATAGTTCATATTTTTTGGATCATGTGATTCTCTCTAAGTTGATTATAGAGCCTCTAATGTGAAAACACATCCTAAATACTAATAATTTGGAGAAAATATGAGTTTATGTTAGAAATCTTGTAAAGTATGAAATTCTACATGACAAGTATATATGTTTCCTTATGTTATTAGTTAAGCTCCAAAATAAATTCCTCAACTTTATGAAAAGTAACTTAAGAAAAACATTGTATGTTAAATTTTCCTACTGGGGAATCAAGTACCATTGAACCCATCACATTTCTGTGATTTTATGGTTGATAACTTTCTTCTAATCATGTTTTCTATCACTCTCCATCAGAACTTGAATGTTTGTTCTCTCTTACATATCCATGTTTTCATATAAGGAATCCTAGTATGGGTTATCTTGGGTGTCCTTTGTACTTATCTTCCTTTATTTTAAGGTGATAGTTTTATTGACTCCTGTTCGGATGTGGGACTTTCAATGTTGTTTCCGAGCCCAATTTTAAAATTGCGAAGACGCAATTCCCAAATGGGGGAAGGATTTAACATCCTCTATAAATAAGGAATAAGACACTTTTCATTTTTATTAATATTTTTGAATTAAATATTAATTTTATATTAAAGGGGATGGTATGTTCGATGGCATACCCGATACACAACAACGAGTTTCTTTGAAATCTTACGTTTCACACTATTAATATGATATTGTTATTTTAAATGGTAGTTAATGCATAGAATTGGTTTTAGTGAGAACTAACAGAACTAACTAAAATATGATAATATATGTTTGTTAAATGTTTTTACATTTATCCAATAAATTTTAGAGGCTTAAAATGCGAATGAATTTGATTTTTAAGCCTAAATACTCTTATATTCTTTAAAAGGTCAATTTACCTCCTTTTGATGGAGAACCCTCCTTAAATCCAGTTTTGGTCACATTAATAAGTTCTTTTTCAAAAAATAAAATTCTTTTTTAGATTCAAAACATCAAAATTTACTTTGGGTAAATTTTTATAAATTTTCTAATAACGTTTATTTTTTAATGAATAGTGAAAAATACTATATTTTAATACAAAAGTGCCTTTTAATCTAATTTATTTATATGGTTAAATTTTTTTATAATTGATTTTAAAGTGTAATTAAAATATATTTTCACCATTTCATCTAATCTTTATCATTGGAAATAATTTTATTTTGAAATTTGACATAAACAGGTGTCAATCTTTTGATAGTTATTATTTCTTAAAAAACACGCTATTTGTTTTCAAAAAGTGGACATGCATTTTGGTTATTAGTAAGTAAATGTGGTGCAATAAGATGAAAATAGTTTTTGGTGAAAAAAAACTTTTGACTTTTATTTATCGCGGTTAAAGTTAAAAAAGCGTAATTCAAGGTAAAAAGAATATCATAATAATACCAAATTACCTTAAAACTTGTCCTAAACATATTTTATGAGTCATGGCCGACCATGGGCATCATTGGGTCGATTTCAGTACCCCATGGGACACTTAAGAGTGATAATCACACTTTATATTAATTAATTTAAGGTAAAGAAAAAAAATGACACAAACAAATATATTTTGGTAAATTAATTTTTACATGGGGATATATAAGTTATATTTTCGACTATAAATATTCATTTGAAATATAAAACGATTTCACACATCATGGTATTTGTTTTATAATTTTTAGACAAAAAATATATTAAATTATTTATGTCACAGTAATGACGCAGTATATACATCATTAATAAATGATTTAAATAAATAATATTATAATGATTAAAATATTATCCAAAACATGTCCAATTCTAATTTTTTGATTTTATTTCGACCAAGAGTCAGATTATCTTAAACTATAATGATTTTTGGACCTTTATAAACCGAATATCATTATATAATAAAATAATATTTTCACAATTTCCAAAAGAGCCCCTCCTCTCCCTTATAAAAGGTGACCATTTCTATCCAATTAGTCACACCTCTCAAGCCATGTGGCTCGTCCAAACCCTGACTAAATAATCATTCATGATCACCATATTCCTCTTATAAGCCTTACCTTAAGTAGAAGGCAGTTCATAAAATCCTTTTCGTTCATACCAAATAAAGATACCAAAATTATAGGTAACGGTTTCTCTTAAATTCTTTTGTTTTATTTTGTTTTATTTTACTTCCCCAACCCCGAAAAAACTTTTTACTCATTTTTTATAACAATAACAGTATACTCAATATACTAGGATGGTGTTATAATAATTATTCAAACTACACTTACACACACCTTTATCTAATGGGTGAAGAACAAAATGTTTCTGTGGATGGAAAACTAATGACTCATGAAATGATGATTGTTTGATTATCTCCTACCGCATAACAGGGTGGCCATTAAGATGGAAATGTTTTTATATTTGATTTATATTATGTTTATGTTTTCTTATGGTTCTGTATTATTCATTTATATAATACCTTTATGGTTTCCATTATGGGTAAACGCGATAATTTAATTTGAGAAAATGCGGACTACTGCCCCGTCAAAGTGATATGACTCGTTCATGCCTTATGTGGGATGTATAAAGGATGTAGTTTCTAAAACTATATGTGATATTATACTGTAATTATAATATACATATGTATCATTATGACTTAATTCTATTAAATATGAAATAGAAATGAATGTAGCATTTATGCGTACGTACGGATTACCGTCTCCATGAATGGTGCATTTCTTTTCTTACCACTAAATATTATGTAATATTATAAATAAATAAATATACTATATATATATATGATATATATGATATCTAAATAATTTATAAAATTATAGAGATAATGTACTATTGACCACAAGGACAACTTGTAATTATAAGAAGTCCATTATTAACTCAAGTACGAAATATCAACCAAACGATCATTATTAACGTAAATGATTACATAATGATTATAACATGGTAATAATTGATATGAAAGAAATAAAAACATGAAAATGTTTCTTAATAAAGTATAAAATAACTTATGTTTATTATTCAAGAAGAAAAAGGAACAAACAAGTCAAGACGAACACAAGGTAAGGGATTTTCTTATCCTACTTTTAATTCCGTGAGATTTCCATTTTTTGCCACTTATTCATTGCATGTAAATGCGATATATATTATCAAGAATTTCATTATATTCATGGTATTCTGTGATTCATTTCGTGGAAATTAACTTGGGGTCATATGACTCAGTTGATTACAACGTGGTAAAGGGTTTCATCTCACTTTTTATTCGTGTGAGATTCATGCTATATTCGCCACTATTTCCTTTTGTGTGGTGCATATACTACCCATTATTGTACTCTTTTTTTTAATATAATTTCATTTATGTGTATTTACATATTCATTTTATGATCCTTCTTTCATGTTACACATGTTTTGTAGGTTACCAAATTGGTAAGGTAACCATTCGCCCTCCTGTTTTCAAAAGACTTCTTTTTGTTATATCTTTTAATTTACATGTTATTATCTTGGGATATGTTATTATATATCCTTATTGAAGTAAAAATTATTTCCAAGCGTTTATATACCCTTTTTATCTCATCAACTTAGTTTTTAGTTTTAATGTGACGTCGTTAGGCTGTTGAATTTTTACAAGGGAACTTCTTAACCGAATTTCAATTCATCGGGTTCAACTGGTACTTCTTGAATATGTCATCCTATGAATATGTGTGAATGACCTTATATTGTTTTAAACATAATATCTAATTATATTGGGTGTATTTATATTTTTCACACATAATTATGTGATTTACTTATCCTTAATTTAAGGATACCATCTTTATAAGGGATTTCATCTCAATTTAATTTGCATTGAGACTTCATTGTTGTTATGCACCAATTCACTCTTATATGGTGTATATAGAGACCATTGTCATATTATATAATTATTATTTTTGTTCCCTTGATATTTTGAAGTTCTAATTAAATTTTATTACTCAATTATTTGTATTCAAGAGTCTCTCTTTTTGTTAAAAACCCTTTAACTAAAATATCATTTTAAATGTTTTAAAGATTTATTATTCTAAATATTTATCTTTAATGTCCATGTTTTAAAAATGGTTTTGATTATTTATTTATATGGACATTAATGTTTTAAAATTATAATTCCATTAAATTCTTCAAAGTGGTATGGGAAACTTTAATATAATAAAATTTATTTTTAAATGGTTTATGAAAATGGATTGATTATTTCAATATCTTGAAATTACTTCTTGTGATTGAAAATGAATTTTTATTGGAGACATTTTTATATTTTCAATATTTTATGTGTTATGATGGTACTTGGACATTTTATAGGTGGTTACATGATAAACTATATGACGGGTGGTGCTGTGATAAACCAGGACGGGTGGTTACAATATAACCTCTAATGCGTTGGGTATGGAAGTCGGCTGTATGGCTATTCCATTTAGTGATATTGGTGGAAGTCGACCATAGGGTTATTCCACTTAATAATGTTTCTATCCCAAGTGACCTTTATATTTATGTGTTCTTTAAATGGGTTTTATGGTATGATTTTGGTTACAAAAGGGTAAGTAATGATCTTTTATTCTGAAAAGAGTATTTACTACTTTATAAAAGGGAAAATGTTACTTATGATAAAGTATTCATGGATTAATTGTTTTTTCGAAAATTTAAAAGTTTTCCTTCTTTGTGTGACCCTTACTGAGCTTTTTATGCTCATCCCAAGTTTTTGAAATGTTTTTCATAGGATATAAAGTGGAATAGGGTTAAGGATGGGATCAAGTAAAATTATTATTTTCTAAAACATTGAACTAAACATGTCTTATTTATTCAAGTGTTTTTATTTTATGAAAAAATGTAAACTGAGTAGAAGTTTCTACTTTTTAATTTTTGAGATATAATGTAATTGTTATTCCTAATTCTCTAAAATGATAACATGAAATGATCCTCAATGTGAATTATTAATTTAATTCAATATTATGTAATGTTTAATTCCAGGTCATTATACCTAGAATATGTTTTTTTTATTTTTATATAGGGATAAATGTTATTTTATATTTAACATCCTGATTTGATAATGTTTGAAGACATTCTTCCTCTCCCAAAAATAAATTCTAATGAATTTAAAATTTTTTAAAAATAATTCAATAACAAAAATATGAAAATAAATCAATTATCATTATTATAGTTTTTTTTCTAAGTCATTCAGTAGTTATATTTTAGATCAAAATTTATAGAGAACCATCCATATCAGCTTCGAAGAATCATGACAGGATAAACATTATGATTAAATATATTATTTTATTTACTTCTTTTATTATTTTATTATGATGGACTCTCTATTCCTTATCATATTATCTTGATTCCATGATAATATTTAATGACCATCACTCTCCCAAGGATAATATCCAAAAATCTATTTTGATTTTATAACAATTAATTCAGCTTATTATTCTATTCTAAGAATATAAACAAATTAGTATAGAGTTCCAATATAAACATCAATGATTTCTGTAGGGTTTTGTGTCCTGAGAACCAACTTTTTTGTACTTTTATTACATGAATGTTCACTTATTATATATTGTTCATTGTTCTGCATGACTATAATATAATAATGTCCTGAAATATTTGTTGCATTGATAAGGTCGTGGCAGATCCCTGATATGATTAGAACCTTGAAATGATATAATAATATTATTAAATAAAGATCTACGGTGGGATGAAATACTATGATAGGACACATAGTATACAAACTGTCATGTGCGATTACTCTTAAGAAGACGAGACTCTCTCTCATGGTGTTCGCACTTGGTAATCTTGAAGATGAGATATTATGAGAATAGACCCGCCAGTAGAAATTCTGTATGTCTTGGTGTCATCGTACATTGCTATCTACGAGCATGTGTAATGTTCCTTAGATTGTAAGATTATCATTAACTCATGTCATGACTCGCACACTTAGATTTACTGACGAAAACCATCACTCAGACAGTTTGTGTGAAGTAGGGTATGTTGGGTGCATCACGAGTGACATGTTGTTAATGGATAAGCTGAGGAAGGATTTGTCCCTTCAATTTATGTAATTTTATATCTCGGACCTTTTATTGAAATAGAACTCTCACATTAAATTCCATGGCCATGGTGTAAAATATGAGTTTATTTCAGGTAGTCAAAGAACGACAGATCAAGCATATAGGTTTATGACAATACCATGAATCCTGCTTGATAAGATATATAGACAAAGGGATTAAATTACACAGTAAGGGTTCGTATGATGTAATATGTCAATTCAGCGTCAACTTCTTTATCTTGGGTTCCTTGACCCGTTGCTAGACATTAATCTTGGACTTTAGGCAAGCTCGCCTAATGCCTACGAGAAAGAGGCTTAGAGGGTCACACACTAAGTATATTCAAGTATCTCAAGTAGAATAAGGATTATTCCCATATGTGGTCTAATGATTATTCAATGAAGCCTAAATCGTTTTAATGGTGGAGGAAGAAGGAAATGAAAAACAAGATATACACGATGTGTATTAAATATTACACGTTGTGTAGTTTTTCATCGAAAACAAGTACATGCCTGTATTAATAATTACACGCCATGTAGTTTTCTTTATAGAAAGAAAATGAATAAATGAAAACAAGATATACATGCCATGTACATTAAATGTACACTCCGTGTAGTTTTCAATGAAAAACAAGTACACGGCGGGTATTTAATAATACACCCCGTGTAGTTTTTCTAGTCGGGATTTTGAGGATATAATATTATTTTAAATGATATTTATTATAATCAGCGTGCGCACATATCAAGGAATTAATTATTCGACATGGAGGGTTTTAAATAAGAGTCAATGGAATAAATAAAACGTGTAACACTTTTATTTATTGTCATAACTCTACAACCTCAAACCTGATTATACATATCCTCACAACCCCAACTCTTTTCCGGTGTGTAACACACAAGAGAATTCTTTCAAGGCCGACAAATCTTCTTCCACCAAGAACGCTCTCAAGTTCGAGAGAGATCATATTCCATCAAGACGATCTAAGGCAGACAACGCAGGCAAAGGATTCTCCATGCTAGCACCCGAAGACTCCTTTGGAGACATCCCGAGATACGAGGTACACGTGTGGATCACCGCTAGGGGAAGTCTACACGTGGCTTCTGTGACGCAACGGCGAATCACATCAAAACATGATCAAGAACATCAACAAAAAAAGTACACCCAAAAGGTATTTCTTTTCAATTGATTAAATTAATTACAATCAACCTGTAATTATCATACTTTGTGGTTTCAGGAATTTCTATTTCTTTTGTCTATTTCTATGATTTGATCAGTGTAGACTGGCATTTATCGTCGTATTGATCCCAGATTGGTCATTGCTAATGACAAAAATCCAAGTAGGCACATCCACCCACGCGCTTCCGCTGCGCCTAGAACCTTCAAAATGGTATCAGAGTGAGGTTACAACATTGATTATAGTTATTTAATATTTTTTGATAATTTACGCATTTATATTTGATAAAATTCAATATAAATCGTTCTATAAATCTGAATAAACGAGATCAATTCTTCCTCCTTCATTTCTCGATTCATATCACAGAAACAGATTTATAATTTTATGTTTGATTAAAATAATAATTAGGAACTCATCCGGAGGAGCCACTCTTTCTGTCTGTACAACACGGGATTACACAGTGTGTAATTAAAACTACACGCTGTGTACTTAGGTTCAATGAACCGACACTAGTCCTCCAAACCACACCGTGTGAATTAAATATGCCAGTGTATTAATCGTGTCGTGTTGAACAGAATTGAACGGCGCGTGGAACTGGAATACACGGCGTGTATGTTAGAGAAACATGTCGGGTATTCTGTTCTGGCCCAGGTGAAACCATGTACAAGGATAAGCTGTGTACTACATACACGGTATCTCCAGGTCGGTTACCGCGTAACAAGGAAGTACACACCGTGTATGATTTATCTACATGTAGTGTACTTCAAAATTCCCAAAGTAAAGAAAACACGCCAAAGCCCCCGGAGTGTACTTTGGATAAAGGGTGAAAATAAATACACGACATGTAATTATAAACTACATGCCATGTACTTTCTAGAAATGGAATTTCACCAGGATTCCTCTAAAAGTAGAAAGACATGTATAAGAAAAAATCGATGATAAGAATCTCAAGGAAATTCAGAAAGGAATTTAAGATAAAGAATTAATTAATTATAAGATCATAATTAATTGAATTCAAGGGCGACTTATCTTAAATAATAGAACGATTAAAAGTATTTGAATTCTAAATATGTGTAAATGTCATTCCATTCTAGGGATGATCATGAGCTAGACCAAATACCCATTGTATGTGTGTATGGTTTCATTTAAATTGGTTTAATTTAAATTCGTTGTCCTGCGAGCCTTCTTCCAATATGATGTAAGGTATGCATTCCCATTGTTTCTTTAATGTAAACCCATTTAATAGAGGATCTCCAATGCTAGAGAAGATGGTTCAAATCCTGAAGATGAGGCGAAACCGATGCAAGAAGATACAAAGGTGGACATGTTGGAGCTGTAAAACACGATCCATCAGGTTTAAGGTGTTTTCCCTATTTTAGGGTTAGATTATCAAAAACTCTAGATAAGCTAACCAAATAAGAGCTCATGATCATGCCATCTTATATTATTTCTATCTGATTGCATCGTTTATTTATTATGTATGTGTTGTCGTGATCAAATAATTAATAAAATGAACAAGCTTTCAAAGATGGAATAAAATAAAAACCGGACGATGCGGAAACATTATTAAGACGTGGTTAATAACTTAAGAATGCATCACTTAATATTAATAAGCATGTGATAATGTGAAACTATGCATAAAGGACTAAAATACCTCAATACCATATTAAGTCAAACCAAGCCTTCTGTTACCTGATTAAGGGAAATACTCAATAAAACTATGTGTTTTTTCAACCCTTGTTGGGACACTTACTTTTATAAAGGAATCCCTTAGAAAAGGTTTCGGTTTGACATAACCATATTACATCAAGAGAAGTAGCCCTTGCTATACTTGGTGTAATATTAGAGGCAAGAGTTGAGCAAATCCAAGTCTGGATTTCAGGATTGGGGAGTCCACTCAACAGATCAAGGAAATGTAAGCTCAAAGTTGGAAAAGACCTGCCTACCTAAATACCTTCAAATAGATTGACCAACCCTTGTTGGGGTTATGCAAAGTGGAATATGGATCCTTGACACTAGAATGTCAAAGAAACTGGACATTCCAATTTCAATGGTGAGTGCCATTGGGACTTGATAAAATAGTGGCAGAATTAATTAATTAATTTGTTATTTCTCATAAAATGTAATCAAGAAAGTACTGATAAATCTTCTCTTTTAAATTTGTAGAATCAAAATGAGAAACTCATCAACCACGTTTTTCTCTGCGATCAATACTGGATAAAGACAATATCCTCACCAGTAGTAACATTCAGGAATGGTTTAGGCGCCTTCGGGTTATCCAATGCCATGAATGAATGTTTTACGTGCTGGAGTCCTCACTTCCTGATTCTCCTGCCCCAGGGGTGAGTGATGAAGATTTCCTAGTATATGATCAACAATTAAACGATGCACTCGACGTTCAATGTTTGATGCTATCATCGATGTCTAGTGAGCTCATGAAGTCTCATAAAGACATGGATGCCTGTAGAATACTCGAGCACCTCCAT
The DNA here is from genome assembly GCA_963277665.1 of Viscum album. Taxonomy (NCBI): domain Eukaryota; kingdom Viridiplantae; phylum Streptophyta; class Magnoliopsida; order Santalales; family Viscaceae; genus Viscum; species Viscum album. Next base: position 746,210,551 of record OY728138.1, on the reverse strand, counting down.
GGTGTATACTAGGAGAGAGCAAGATATGAAAGGTTTGAGATATCCACGACTCTATTTCAGAGAAATCTTAGAGAGGGTGCCCTACCTGGGCCTCTTGAATTCCACCTCACTGGCTACATTGAATGCTTGGAGGTTATATGGTTTAAACTCCCCGAAGAACTGGGTACCGATCTCATTCTTGCATCACTCCCCTAGAGCTTCTCAAACTTTGCTGTGAATTTCAACATGAACAACATTTAGAAGTCTCTATCTGATCTTCTTATCCTTATTCTCTAAGTGGACAATTACATGAAGCGTGAAAAGCCTTATGTCCTTATGGTGAATAAAAGGAAAGGGAAGGAGAAGAGATTTAACCCCAAATATTTTTCAAGACATTTCAAGAAAAGGAAGATCAAAGGGGAGGGAAAGGAATAGGATGTTGTTTGTTTCTCATGTGGCAAGAAGGGCCACTGGAAGAAAAACATCACCCATCCAAGGAAGAAAGGGGAAGCTTTAGGTGCGTTTTTTATCGAAAAAAATCTATCTGTTTCTACTAATTGGGTATTATATACTTCTTGTGGTGCTCACATCTATATCCAATTATAGGAACCAAGTAGATTAAAAAAGATTGATCGAGGGGAGGTTGATCTTTGAGCAGCCAACGGAGCCAAACTTGATGTTGTAGCTGTCGGAGACTACCACCTCACGTTGCCAACTGGAATGATCTTGGTGTTAAATGGTTTTTATTATGTTCCCTATGCTACTAAAAACATTATTTCAGTATCCATATTAGATATTGATGGATTCATGTTCATGTTGGGAAATGAATGGTGATACTTTTATAAAGATAACATTTGTTTTGGTAGGGCACATTTATGTAACGGCCTTTATGTTTTAGACTACACAAACCAAGTAATGGAAATTGATGAAAAAGGAAATTCACATGACTCATACCACAGCCAACTTTGGCGTCACCGGATAGGTCATGTCAATGAGAAATGTTTGAAAAAACTACATCAAGATGGGTATTTAGATTCTTTTGAACTAAAACCACTTGGTGTATGCCATGCGTGTCTACAAGGAAAAATGCCCAAATCCCCATTTAGTAGGAAAGGTGAAAGAGCTAAAGAGCTTCTAGAATTATTTCACACAGATTTGTGTGGTCCATTTCAAGTTGAATCAAGGTGTGGGATCTCGTACTTCATAACTTTTACTAATGATTTTATTATATACGGATATATCTAATTAATGAGATATAAGTCAGATTCTTTAGATCGGTTCGAAGAATACAAGATTGAATTTGAGAAATAGCTTTGTAAGAAGATTAAGAAACTCCACTCAGACAGAGGAGGAGAATATCATAATCAGGACTTCATTGATTTCTTACAGGAGTTTGGGATTCTATCTCAACTCACTCCTCCTTACACTCCGTAGTGGAATGGTGTAAGTGAAAGGAGGAACCACATCTTGTTATACATGGTGAGATCAATGATGAGTCATGTGATTCATCCATTATCCTTTTGGGGATATTCTTTACAAACAACATCACACATACTTAACCAAGTACCAGCTAAATCAATAAATAGTACTCTATACGAGTTATGGAGTGGACATAGAGCCATGCTATCGAATTTACATGTGCGGGGGAGAGAAGAATTTTTTAAGGCCTCTTCAGGTAAAAAACGTGATCCCCGAGGCACAAAGTGTATCTTTATATGATATACCAAGGAAACAAGGGGATATTACCAATACAACCCCTCATAAAAAAAGGTTATAGTGGAAGGACACGCCATATTCCTTGAGAGGGAGCACATCTCCAAAAGATATAGTGGGAGCGAGATAGACTTCGATGAAGTCGAGGCTCAAGATACACAGGATTTGGTACAAGAACAGATTCCAAAAAGCCCTGTGGAAGAGTAATCTATTCCAGAGACACAAGAACTGCGTATGTGCATGAGAGAGGTTGGAGAACCAGAAAGATATGGTTTTCTTTCCACGGAGGATGGTGACTCATTATTGGTTGACAATGATGATCATCATACCTACAAGGAAGAAGTTCAAGGCACAGACATTCCAAAGTGGAAATAAGCCATGATTTCTGAAATGGATTCCATGTACCAAAACCAAGTCTGGATTTTGGTAGACCCTCCAGTTGATGCAAAGAATATTGGTAATAAATGGTTATTGAAGAAGAAACTGGACATGGAGGGGCAAGTCAGCACCTACAAGGAACGACTGGTTGCAAAAGGTTTTCGATAGCGTCAAGGAATTGACTATGATGAAACCTTTCCACCAGTTGCGATGATGAAATCCATCAAAATCCTATTGGCCATTTCCTCTTACCATGATTATGAAATTTGGCAAATGGATGTCAAAACATCTTTCCTTAACGGGAACCTCCAGGAAGATTTCTATATGACACAAACTGAAGGGTTTGTGACTCCTAATGATGCAAAGAAGGTATGAAAGTTGCATAACTCCATTTATGGATTAAAGAAAGCATCATGGTCATGGAAAATTTGTTTCGATGAAGCCGTAATGGAACTTGGATTTGTTAAGAACGAATGTGAGCCTTGTGTCTATAAGAGGTTTAGTGGGAGTGTAGTCGTTTTCCTAATAGTATATGTTGATGACATATTCCTAATTGGAAACGAAGTACCTGTCTTACAGTCAATTAAGGCATGGTTGCATAAATTCCACTCAATGAAAGACTTGGGAGAGGCAGCATTTATTCTTGGGATCAAGATCCCTCGTGATAGATCCAAGAGAATTCTAGGCATGATTCAAAGCACATACATTGCCAAGATACTTAAGAGATTGAGTACGGAACAGTCCAAGAGGGGATTGATTCCAGTGTCACATGGCATTCATATTTCCAAGAAAATATGTCCTCAGACACAGGAGTAATTAAATAGAATGGAAAGGATACCTTACGCATCCGTGATTGGGTCAGTCATGTATGTTATGCTATGTACGAGGCTAGATTTTGTTTATGCATTAAGTGCGGTAGGTAGATATCAAGCTGGTCTAGGAGATTGCCATTGGATGGAAGTCAAGACTATCCTTAAGTATCTGAGGCGTACTGAGGATATGTTTCTGGTTTATAGAGGAGATGAGGAACTAGTCATCAGAGGAAATGTAGATGCTAGTTTCGAGACTGTTCACTATGACATGAAGTCGCAGACTAGATATATCTTCAGTTTAAATGGAGGTGCAGTGAGCTGGAAGAGCTCAAAGAAAAGTGTGGTGGTATATTCTACAGTGGAGTCCAAGTATATCGTAGCTTCTGAGGCAGCTAAAGAAGCAGAATGGATGTGAAGCTTCATCTAAGACTTGGATGTAGTACCGAGTAGTAAATATCATATCACACTCTATTGTGATAATACTGAAGCGGTGGCACTTGAAAAAGAGCCAAGCTCGCATCAGCAGAAAAAGAACATACTTCAAAAGTATCATCTCTGGAGGGATTTTTCATAGAGAGGTGAAGTTGTAGTGAGCAGTATTTATAAGGAAGACACTGTGGCGGACCCCTTTACTAAAGCCTTGACTCAACAGAGACATGATCATCATGTGAGGTCTAGAGGCCTAAAATTCGTAGGTAGTTGGATCTATTCCAAGTGGGAGTTTCTAAGGGTTGGTGTCCTGAGAACCAACTATTTTTTACTTTGATTACATTAATGTTCACTTATTATATATTGTTCATTGTTCTACATGACTATAAGATAATAATGTCCTGGAATATTTGTTGCATTGTAATGGTCATTGAAGATCCCCTCTATGTTGAAAACCTTGAAATGCTATAACAATATTCTTATATAATGTTCTATAGTTCGATGACATACTATGATTGGAAACCTACTATACAGATTGTCATGTGTGAGTAATCATAATAAGACGATACTTTCTCTCATGAAGTTCGCACTTGGTAATCTCCAAGATGATAGATTATGAGAAAAGACCCGCTAGTAGCAATTCTGCATGTCTTGGTGTCATCAGACATTGCTTTCTACGAGCGTGTGTAATGGTCCTTACACTGGAAGATTATCAGTAACTCATGTCATGACTCGCTCACTTAGATTTACTGATGAAAATCATCACGCAGACAGTTGGAGGGAAGTAGGGTATGTTGGTTGTGTCATGAGTGACATGTTGTTAATGGATAAGTCGAGGAAGGATTTGTTCCTTCCATTTATGGAAGTTGATTTCTCGGCACATTGATTGAAATAGAACTGTCGCATTAAATTCAATGGCCATGGTGTAAATGACGAGTTTATTTCAGGTAGTCAAAGAACGACAGATCAAGCATATATGTTTATGACACTACCATGAAACCTGCTTGATGAGATATCGAGACAAAGGGATTAAATTACATAGTAAGCATTCATATGAGGTTATACATCAATGTGGCGTCAACTTCTTTTTCGTGGGTGCCTTGACCCATTTCTAGACATTAATCTTGTACTTTAGGAAAGCTCGCCTAATGCCAACGAGAAAGAGGCCTAGAGGGTCACACTATAAGTGTATTCAATTTTCTCAAGTAGAATAAATATTATTCTCGTATGTGGTTTAATAATTATTCAAGGAAGCCTAAATCATTTTAATGATGGAGGAAGAAAGAAATGAAAAACAAGATATACATGATGTGTATTAAAGATTACACACCGTGTCGTTTTTCATGAAAAACTAGTACACACCGTGTATTAATAATTACACGCCGTGTAGTTTTTTTATGGAAAGGAAATAAAGAAATGAAAAAAAGCTATACACGTCGTGTACATTGAATGTACATGCCATGTAGTATTCAATGAAAAACAAGTACACGCCATGTATTTATTAATACATGTCATGTAGTTTTTCTAATTGGGATTTTGAGGATATAATATTGTTTTAAATGATATTTGTTATAATCAACGTGGGCGCATGTCAAGGAATTAATTATTCTACATGGGGGTTTTAAGTAAGATTCAAAGGAATAAATAAAACGCATAATGCGTTCATTTATTGTCATAACTCTACAACCTCAAACCCGATTATAAATATCCTAACAACCCCAACTCTTTTCTGGTGCGTAACACACAAGAGAATTATTTCAAGTCCGAAAGAACTTCTTACACCAAGAATGCTCTCAAGAACGAGAGAGATCATATTCCATCAAGATGATCTATGTTGGACAATGCATGCAACGGTTTCTCCACGCTAGCACCCGGAGACTCCTTTGGTGACGTCCCGAGATACGAGGTACATGTGTGGATCACCGCTAGAGGAAGTCTACACTTAGCTTCTATGACGCAACGACGAATCACATAGGAACGTGATCAAGGAAATAAACGAAGAAAGAACACCCAAAAGGTATTTATTTTCAATTGATTAAATTAATTATAATCAACCTGTAATGATCCTACTTTATGGTTCCGGGACTTTCTATTTATTTTGTCTATTTCTATGATTCGATCCATGGAGACTGGCATTTATCATCGTATTGATCCTAGATTGATCATTGCTAATGACAAAAAGCCGAGTGGGCACATCCACCCACGCACTTCCACTGCACCCAGAACCTTCAATTTCAATATATTCTTGAACTCTTATTCACATTGAATTATAATGAATAAAAATGGAACCATGATTATAACTTATTCATTCATATCCTACTTCTATTACGTTAGCATGTGGAAATATATATATCTTTCATAAATGTAGTCTAGAATTATGTTCATCTCTTGTATCACATTGTAATATCTAGATTGTTTATAAAATTTATTGAATATAATCTCCATTTTGTTTTCCATTATGTATACTCTTATCACTAGTTTAAACAATTTAGTTTTTGATGATCCTTCTGTAGTCCTATTTCAATATCATAATTAAATATTGAATAAAACATCTAAAAACATTACACATCATAATCTGGTGAATCAGACCCCATATCATCAACATTAACTTCTATACATTAAATTATATCTTACATGGATACACTTATTCATTTTTATGAGCATTATTTTATATCATGTGGATGTGTAAATGTTATAGATTTGTACACTGTATAATTTAAAATTGAAATTTTCTTTCTTGTAGATAGACCATAGCTTCACATAGAATTATATATTTCTCACCTTTTTCCTTAGGTGGTGATAAAATTTACTATGAATGAATTAAAACTTCAACCTCTATATTTTTTTCCTTTCCCATCTCAGTAATTGACTATAGATTGACAATTATTTTAAAATATATGAATGTTTAAAAATATCTCATTTAGGGACACATAAGGAGTCTATGGTTTGTATTTAATAAAATGTAATTAAAATATCATTTATGAATGCCTAATTATTTTGATCAGGTCATATTTTTTATGTAAATTTCTATGATTTCAATGGTTTAAAGTAGGTCTTCGTGATAATCCTCTCTTCTATTATCTTATCTATGTCAATAAATTTTACTACCTAGTATTTACGATACCTTTTTATGAATCTATTTGATTTTCCATAATAGATTCATTGACCTTCTTATCTATATGATGTGAGTTGAGATAATAACATACTTTTCTTTCCTTCTAGTTGAATTTTCATTTTCACAACATTAGAATATTTTTCATTTTTCTTCTATTAAGTTGCTGCTTCTTGTAGTTCCTTTGACTCCTTTGAAATAATGTCATTATTTTTCTCAATGGATTTTGGAGGAATTAATTACATGATTCTCTCAATAACTATTTCTATGGTGGAATAAAAATAATCTTCATCTAAAAAACTATTCCATCATTACGTATAATTTTAACATTATTTTTTACTACTCCAAAATCATATAAACCATTGATTATTAAGAACATTACTTTTATTTAATTTGAAATTATTAAATATAAAAGAATATTTAATTTCCCTATTCTAATGCACACAGATTAAACATATTCTTATATTAAAATTAAAATATTAAGATCATTCATGTTTCAAATGACGGTACCATGTAGAAGAAGTAATCATTAATGTGGGAATATTTTTCAATTTTAACCATAGGATATATCTTTATTTTATTTAATGATAAATGATTAATCCTAAATATCTCATGAAATTATATATAAGTGTTGAAAAAATTAAAAAATATTCTATTGTGGAACTATGTTATCCTTGTGTAATGTCCACACATTTTAATCAGTATATCTTGAAGACACTGATGAAAATTCCCTCTATATCATACACCCATGTAACATAAGTCCATGACCATTGTGCATCAATTCATAAGTTTTATCCTGGAAAATTAAAGCCCTACAACAATAGAATTATTTCTAAAAGATCATTTAACTAATACCAAAACATGTATCAACCCATTTTTTCACTTTCACACTCTATAGGATTGAGGGAAGTGTTAAGTGGAGAGAAAAACAAAAAATTTATGAATATTCACTCAGTCAATATTTATTAATGAAAAATTAAGTAATATAGTAATTATTAACTTTAATAAAACAAATTTTATCCCCAAGATATGTTAGTAGTATTAAATCATTGTAAAGAGAAATTAATTTCTAAGTGTGTTATGCCTATCTAGAATATTGCACCGCTTTTTAGTAGCATAATAAATTACCTCCCACACTATCCCTGGATTAAAAATGATAATAAATTGTAGATTTTAATATATGAATATTTATTTCATTCCCTATCTACTTTAAATGTTGTAATTAATCACAAAATTGAACGAATTTCTATGTAAGTGTGTTGTGCCTATCAAAAATATTTCACATCCCATCCGTGATATAGTTAATTTCCATGTGATCATACATGACCCATTAACTAGGCTTCTTCCACCAATAATATTTAATTTTCCTTGAACATGTAGCATTCATTCAAAAAATAATTATTTTTTTCAAATATTTATAATTAAATAACGTGTGTACACATAGAAAATAACATCATTCTAATTATTAAAAAATGAAACAATAAAATTTAATTAATTTATTATAGATTGTTCATTATGATATCTATTGGTCCTCCCACATATGTCACAAATTATCCTAGGATTCAATTTATCTGAATTAGTGAAACATGTTAATAGAATTTTTATGTGGTACTCTAGGCCCTTGTCTATATATTTGTGAGTTCGACTCATTGATTAATTGTGGAATCTTGAAACACATCATCGAACTTAAATAGAAATGTATATCTTAGATTAATGACTATCTTTTACAAACAATTACTATTTAATATAATATCTCTATCAGTATATCTCGTTAATTGTGTTACATCACATGTATTATCAACCTATATTATCATTATATCCTTTTTTAAATTACTAAAATAAACACATTGGCATATTACTATGGCCACATAATTATCAAACTATTACATTACAATCAAAGAGATAGATGCATCAACATCCATTAACTGGGAGCAGACAAATTCTTACTTGATGTATTCATTAATGTCATATCACTCATGATGTACCCAACGTATCCCACCTCATTGTGATTATATGTCATCATAGATTATATCAATATGTCAAAGTATGAGACTCATGATATTAATTAGTGTTATTTTTCTGTATATAGAACAATATATATATATATATATATATATATTTGTTCATATATAGTAATATACAATGGCACATTATTCCTTTGGAATTCCTAATGGTTGATCAGTTCACATATCCTACTATCATTGAGATTACCATAGGAGAACATCATGAGAATAAGTGTCAATATATAATAATTTCCCAACCAATGATAAAATGTATCATCTATTTTTCATTGAAATATTTCATATGGTCATAGAACATAAAATTAAGAATAGTTTCATTTTTCTTCATGTTTTTAAATATATTAGGTAAATGGTTGACCATTCAATACAACATATAATCTAATGAAACTATAAAATTATTTTTCATGTAGAATAATAATGATCATATGATAAGATATTTATTAATATTCAACTTTTTGAATATTCTAGTAATGAAAAATAAAAAAGCAGTTGGTTCTAGGGAGTCGACTACTTGAGACAACCACATTCACTAAGAACGAATAAAATCAATCTCAATAGTTACCCTCACATGATAAACATTATCTTTCAGAGTTATGTATTAAATTTTTGGTCATACCAAACTTTAGTGGTTGTTCTTATTACTGTGACATCAACTATCTGTGAAAATCCAAAAAGGAAAATATCGCTGAGTATAAAATGTTTTCCATTATAATCTTTCTAATAATTAATAATATGATATTTAAAAGTTAATTATAAAATGATTACACTATACTATCTTTATAGAACTCCAAAATCTAGATAAATCATTGCTAGTAAAACTTCGGAATCATTATAATAAGTTAAAACATAATCATTCTATGTACAATTAGAAATTATTTTTTTTAATATGATTTACCTTATATATTAAATTATCCTAATTATGAGCATATATTATAATATTAAAAAAAATTATTATTTTTTATCCCCTTATAAGTAGTAGTCTCATTTACCTCAATAACTAGTTTTTTTTCAAATTTTACATTACCATGTATTATTATTTATTTTTTACTATCATATTTAAAATTATATTAGATGTGTTTCAAATTCTATTTCTATGATTTATAAATAATTAATATAAAACCAATGTACATAGTATTTTATGTGAGATGGACTTCCAAAATACTCATTGGCATATATAGTATATTCTTCACATCTCTCTCATATCGTGTTTGAGGAAACATGATCCTTGGGGGAGGTATAATATTTGTAACTATTAAAAATCACATATTAGATTCTTCTATATTAAATATTATCAGTATATGGTCGGTGTATGTACCCTGACAGAGCCTAATAAGACTCTTAAACCTGTTCGGAATGATGTTGATCTCTAGAATAAGGTTTCATCACTGATAGACATTGTTGAGAAACTTGTTTTAATACACATTATAACATAAATGTTTTATTGTGATACCATTTACTAGATGTAATATTTCATCAACATATACTACAATGAAAGCTACTACAACCCTACTACACTACTAGTAGACATAGAGCTATGGGTCATTATTTATAAAGCCAACTTCTCTAATTCCTTTATTAAAGGGAATTTTTAATGATCTTAAAGCCTAAATCATCCATAAATCGATTATTACAACACTTATACAATATAGGTATCTTGTGTAGTAATTAAGCATTTCTTTTTTCCATATAGAAATCTACCAAAAGGATTCTGTTTAAGGAAGTTGTCTTGAAATCCATTTTCCAAACCATATAATCATGGTAAACTATTATGGAATGTTTAAATATAATTTATTTCAAAAAATTTATATGGGGAAAAGGTTTCACCATATAATATTTCAAGAAATTTCATAAACCCTTTAGCTACTATCCATTCTTTATAGATACTAATGTTACCTTTTTTGTGTATTTTACTTTTGGATACCCATTTTCACCTAGAAAGAATTAAATATTCTTGAAGATCATATAAAATATTTAATTTGATCTGATTTATTAATTAAAATATATTATTCATTGATTCATTAGAAATTTTAGATTCGTATCTGTTTACTACATCCAAGTAGGAAATAGGTTCATCATTGTCAAATAATAATGAGTCTTTATCTCTAATTATTAGAAAAAATAACTCTTTGGTTATCTAATATCTATGGAGATGCTACACATTAATTATGTATCTAGAACACCCTCTTCTATGATGACTAGAGTAATTTGTTCATATTCAACTCCTGTATATCTTTATAATAACGTTAATTGATGTCAATAATGTTCTCTCTATCTCCTTTAAAGATGTGTTCAAATTATAGAAATGTTAGACACTGTTCAACCATAATTATATTATTAAAATTAATTTGATGGTAATATCAGTTAGTTTCAATAAAATTCCCTAAAATAATGCACTTAATGCACCATGGTACTGGTTCTTTTATTGAATTATCCATAATTAATTCTTTATAAACACATAAACAAGTGTTTAACAAAATGGGTTTCCTTCCACAGCAAATCTCTAGTGGATTTTTTGTAATTTTTTTTAAAATTTCCCCAAATAGATAATTATAAATCTTCCTGAAACATCATTAACCTATACATGTCCAATTAGGTGTGGTTCCTATATTCACTAACACTATTTCATTATAGTTTATATGTATTAGAGAGTTGATATATAATCCAAAACTACTTATGATAGTGGATGAACTCATTTATCATATATTTAACTTATTGATCTTTTAAAAACATATTTAACATCTCACCATGATTATTCTCTACTACACTCTTGATATATATACATTTCTCAAAGTATTCAAGCTTATACAACATTATGTAGGCATATACATATTTTCTAAAGTCATTGATAAATGTAACAGCGTATGAGTATCCACATATATCCTTTATTAGAAAATGTCCACACACATATGATTATACTAATTATAGTAGCTTTGTGGCCCTTTATCCCATTTTAATCTATCAAATTGTTTTAGGTCAAAATTATATAAATTCTATTATCCATTCAATAAAAAAAATTAATATGATGAATGTTAAATAAAGATATTGTAGTTCCATTATATCCTTAAGCTTGAGTTTGATCTTACGTTGGATCTAACATAGCCTGGAGTGCATCTGATGCAATCTAACACTATATTACACCCAACATAGAGTGAACCCTTGGATAGTAATTTTACCATGTAATACAAATAAGGGTTTTATTAGTTATAATCAGTTATTAATGGATTTAAAATGAAATGCATTATAAATCAATTTATTCAATGAATGTTCCCAACTATGAAATAATTGTTGTGAATTGTTTCATATTTAAACTCTTCAATAAAGAGTTTTAGTAATTTCTTATATAATGTTAATAAGTTCCCATCATTGGGTGAAAGGTAGATAGTGTTAAAAATAGTTGTATACAAAAATTTATATAATTATTTTACTCATGATATACCATTTCTCATGATAGTAAAGGTTCCAGCACCCCATATGTGTTCTGAGATTTCCTCATTACAAATGATGACATTTTTCTAGTGTGACACTATTTGATATTGGAGGGTTTCTTCTAATACTTTATAGGGATTCATTATACATAATCTATTAAATATTTAAAATAGATCTTATGTTATATAGGAATGAATGTTTTCTTCCTTCATTTATATATAATTCCTATTGATATACTCTTGGATATATTATGAAAAATTGGTTGAAATTCACTTCCATTAATCATATAAGGATCCCCAAAACACATTATTTATATTATATCCATGTTCTTAAATGAATCAATATGATTATTAATTAATTTTAAAAGTATAACATGTGTATAAAAGGAAAATTTTAAATTCCCAACTAATGGATATGTTATGAGATAGTGTATGCAAAGAAAACAATTTTGAGATTATGTACAGTATTACTGTATCTTGAATTGTATCCTTATATTTCATTTATGAGAAAACATATCATGTTCTGAAATTTGAAAATATGTAAAATATTAAATATAATTTATTGGATGGAAATAGTGTATATTATGGGATAAAATATCCTTCATCCACGCTAAGGAAAATATAGTAACATCTTTGAAGTCTTCAACACTACATTCTATGTAAATGTAAATTGTTTCACCTCAATGTTGTTACATTTTGAATCAACATAATTTGAAATTTAAACCCATTATTACACTGTGAAACAATTTAATTTCAATATAATATTCGTCTACAACACTATGTTGTGTGGGAATATAATGTGGGATGCTTCCATAAAACTGTGTTATGGGAGAACACCGTGTGTGGATACATATGAACATTTCATTGAGTATCAATTTAAGGTCGAGTGGAATTACAAAATAAAATTAATAATCTATATTTTTTTCAAATAACCTTATATTAAATATATTATATATATATATATATGAGTTAGAATTTCAAACATGGTATTTTCATGTCTAAAATAAATATTAATAAAGAAATAATATTTTAATCTCATGTTTTCCAAAATGATTAAAATATATATTTATTTTTAATTACATTTATATTTTAATTTATATTTTTTTAAATGAATATAATCCATTATAATTTTATGTGATTAATAGCTTCTAGGAGATAGAGATTTGATTTAAATTATTAAATGACTCAGTAATATTAATTTTAATAAACCATATCCTCCATTTTTCGTTACATATTAAAATGAATATTTATTGGGAATATATTATTAATATTATGTTCTATAAATTTTATTAATTGGTTTTTAGATTGAGTAAAGTATCTTCAATTTGAGGGAATTTTTATCCTGATTTCCAATGTCATAGAGGATTATAACGTATTATATAATTTTGGGGGTTTTTAATCCAAAGATACAGGTTTACTCATTTGTATTTTTTTTTAATCTTATATATTTTTAATCCATCACATGAAATGTGAATGTACCTTATGCATAAGATGAGTATATATGTTTAATAATATGTTTGGAAACTATTTTTGGTTTAGTAAAAAAACAGGGGTTGATTAATTATTCTGACAATTATGTGCTATGAACACAATACTATGGTGGGTGGAATAGGGATTGCACAACTAAATCATTATAATAATTCATATACATAAAAATAAAACTTGAGAAGATGAATATTTCGTGTGATCAAAATGTTTCAAATTTTATATGAACATGAATTATATTAAATTAGTTATGAATTGAAAGAAAAAACCTCAAATTAAAACTGTAATATAATTTTAGAGGATAAATTTTAAATAATTTATCTATTTGGGTAAATTCATTAAAAAAATTATTTCCCATAGATTATATTATGAAAGGAGAGAGGGTAGTGGGGTTAACCTATTGTTTATATTTTTTTGGGGTTATCATTAGGTTACTCTTTTTTAGGAATCACTAAATATAAAATTATCAATGGAATAGGGATTATTATATCTATATGATGGATTTGGATAAAGTTTTATTCACTGAAATATCCATAAGTCATAAATATTTTGAATTAGATGACTCTATACCAGAATAACTGGCTGTTGAGACAAATACTAATGAGGACTCATTTCTTCAGAAAATATGTTTCTTGGCTCACTAAATGGATATGATATTAGTTTTTATCATTTAATTTCCAGAAATATCATTTAAAAACTTGATTAGAATATAAATAATATTTTATTCACCCACTAATATGTTTTCACTGTATATTATGAAATATTTATGATTATCATGTTGAGATACCTTATAGATATGTAGTGTGAAATATTTTCATATTTGTATATAGGCTTTTTAAGTATTCTTATGGAGATATATTCAAATCCCTTAAATGGGGATGATATAGAGATTAATTACACCAACTCTAACCCATGGATATAAGATACATTGTGTAAATCAAAATGTTTTTTGAGAAACACAAACTCAGATATATGAGAGAATTATTATACGGTGAATTAGGTATTTGTGTCATAAATTGATTAAGAGTTTCTAAAAAATAGTTTAGTAGATATGACATTACATTATAATGTTCATTAATACTATATTTGGTAAACTATTATTTTATTCCCCATAATAAGACAAAAAATTATTTATTTATCTTTTTTGGATTAAATGGAATTTTTGTTAACTATTGCGATTAAGAGTTGTAAGAATGAAATTTTTTATCGAATAAAAAATATGAAAAATTATTTATGCATTATATATAAGCATAACCATATTTATAAAATTCATAATAATATGTCATGGGTTCTTTCGAATCCCACCAACATTTGGATTTATTGCCTTGGAAAATTAACTGAGAAACGTTTTCATTGTCCATGGAGAAATATTGTTGAATAAATTTGATTATAAATAATTTTACTGTTTTGAATTTTATTTATTATGAATGATATCCCAAGAACCCTTTTGAATTTTTTTTGAAAGTAATTGTAGATTGTTTTATATCATACAAAGTGATGTAGATAGACTATGTTGTACATAAGAAATTAAATGTTATAGTTACTTCATTACCTTTATTGATGACATCACTTACTAAGATGATATTTATATAATGGAACATAAGTATGAAACTTTTGAAAAGTTCAATGAGTTTTAGAATATAGTAAAGAATAAACTAGGTAAATTTATTAGGATTTTCCAATTATATGAAGGTGGTGAATATTTAATCACTGAATTCAAAGAACATTTTAGACACTACGAAATTTTTCTAAAAATAAATCCTCATGGAACACCTAAATGGAATGGATTTCAATGATGAAAAATCATACCCCATTAAATATGGTTCAATAAAGAAATGAGTCTATAAGACCAATCTATTATATCTAGGGGTTACTCTTTTGAAACAGTTATATTCGTTCTAAACCAAATTTGATCTAAAATGGTCTTAAAGACACCATATGAAGTATTAAATAAATAATTACCCAAAATGACATTAAAGAGTAATGGGAGTTTTTATATACACATGTGGTAATGGAATTATAATAAATTTTTTTGAAAATGTTAGTAAATATTCATTTTATTATTACCCTAAAGAAATTATTTGATAATATTTATATAATCATATTGAATAAAAATAATATGTCTCCCAAAATCATTCTTTCGTAGGGAAGATACATAAATTTCTAGGTGTTATTATATGGAATTTTGAACTTATAGACATTCTATCAAATTAAAATTTAGTGCTCTGTAGATTGAGGTATTTCTTCTTGTATAAAGAGTTATGGAAGAATAACCAACTCAAGTTACATTGTAACCTCGAATGTCACATGGGAAGTGGAATGAAATTATAACATATATATTTTCAACATATAATGTTGATGATGTTCCCTTTGAAGGAGATAAACCTATTATCTATTTATTAGTCCACTTAGATTAATAATTCCAATAAGTGGTTAAATTAATTGGAATACATAATGGGATTTATATACACTAATCATGTTTGGATCATGGGGATGGACATGAAGGGGTGACACAAATATCTTTTAAATGGGAGTTTCATTTTATAAATGTCCATGATGGGTGATTGTATACCTATAAAAAACACATGTTGGAAAAACATAACAAAAAATGTTGTTATTGACAATAAAGAGTCTTTCAACCAATATGAATGATAAATTCATTTCATATTTTTCTTCCTCTGTACTTTTGATTATAAGACATATCACATGGATGTCAAATCTTCATTAAATAAATTTTATTTAGATGAGGTTGAGTAGATGATACATTCTGAATGTTTTGACTTTCCAAGTGATTTTTTGAATGTATGAAAGTTGAAATAGTCCATTGATGGACAAAATAAATCCTATCAGAGTTGGAACATATAGATTGATAATTCAATCAATGGGTTTTATTTAATAACAAACAAAAATGATTAATATATATGTGTGTGGATGTGTGTGAATAAGTATGATTTTAGTGGTGTTTTCTATATTGTATATAGGTGAGATACATTTCAATAGAAACAATATACTAACACATGAGTCGGCGATTATATGCTTGAGAAATTATTTTTCAATGAAATACATGGTTGAAACAACATACATATTATAAAAATAGTTGGAGATAGTTATAAATAGTTTTAGTGACTCAATGAGGGCATGGTAACAAGATAATATAGTTTAGCATGAAAATATTAAAAAAATTGATATTTTCAGGTATTACGTGGTAAAAATCATGCGAACACTCAAAATAATTCTAAAGATTCTACAGGAATGGATATTATTTCCTATCCATACACTATAAGATTTATCATATATACTATATTTTATACTCATGCTTATATGACCAATTATTTTGTTATAACATGTAGATTCCCATACATTCACTATGGGAGTCAATAATCTTATAAGAAGAATATTCTTAAGTAATTGAGTGGGAAATTGGGTTTATTATTGATTATTTTGTGAAGACGATGAGCTATAAGAAAAATGTTAAATAAATCTTATTTTATAATCTGATAGAGATGATACATATTCTCAATTTAGTTTTTTTTCATAAATGGTGTTGTTATCACATGGAGGAGCTTAAGAAATTACAATATAGTGAAATTAACAACATATGCAAAATACATCACATTACCAAATGATATAATGGATGATGATTGGATTAAAATTTTCATCTATCAAATTATGGTGCCTCTTAACATTCATGGAGGAATGAATATCTAATATGTTAAAAATAGATCTATTACTTAATTAAAGAAAACACAGTCTCGCCGATTTTATATTAGTGTGATGGAAGGATATATTGTGTTGATACATTTGATATTTTAGTAGATCTATTGAAGAAGTTGTTACTATAGAAATGGAATGAGGGTCACAGAAGATCTCATTGTATTTAATAAATAAGAGATTGATGTAGTGGTTTCAAAACATGAATGATTTTTTAACAAGGACAGTAGTTTTTTATTATTTATTTATGCATGTTGATATTAATGATCCTTCCATGGTAGAATAATAATATACCCACAAATTAAAACTTTTTTCCTCTAATCAAGGATAATCTCATAGGAACATGGGTTATGATGATATGATAAGATTAACATGGATAGAATCCAATACTAATTTAAAATGGTTCTTAATGATATATTAAGAATATTTTTATGAGGTAATAAATTGAAACATATATCATAGACTAACCAACGAATGTATATCCCATGGAATGTCATACATTCATCAATTTATTTAGTAGTGCATGTTTATTAGAAAACCATATTACCTGAGGTTGGTGAGATCCCTATATTGAGAACCATAATATTTTGATACTTTTATTATGAAGTTTAAATTTTAGATAGCTAATCATTTGGTTTTTTGGTATGTTTTTTATATTTTTTTCAATTGAGGAACAACAAAGATGAGATTTTTTCACTCGTTTGATGAATAAATAAATTTCTCCATTTATTGAATTAGAATGAGGGAAGTCATAACATCTATTAGTAAGGTCACATAATATGTTATTGGAAATTTATGTGAGGTCTATGCTACATAATCATTTTTTAGATAAATGAAATGTAAAACATTCAATGACTTGGTTAGATTTTTTTAGAATCATGAAAATTTTAGTTGGAATATATTATATAGACATATATCATGCCTATTAGACATCACATCTCTTGAAAAAGGGTAATAAATAGTTGTTAATTTGATGTATACCATACACACAAGGTTGGACATGTATTCTTAGAAATATGAGTATGTTTGATATATATCACATAAAAATTGTTACTAACTTGAGTAATACAAGTGATTTTTTTGAGGATTCAATTTTCATACATTAATCATATAGGGATTTCATATTAATTTAAAATACTATTATGGCTCACATCACCACAAAGTTAGTACACAGGAAACAAATTATGTTTTAGACCAAGTTTTTGTAAATAATTATGATAGATCAATAAAACTACATCCAAAATAAGTTTTGTATAGATTCACAATGTTTGAGGAAGATTGACATAAGGTCCTTATATATTTTTGTTGATGTTTTATATTATAATATGTGAACTAAAATATTTTTCAAATGATGAATATTAATTACAAATACATTAGTTCCAATGTATCCTTGAGCCTTAACTTGAGTATATGACAATTAAATTATACCCTGGAGTGCATATTAAGAAACCCAACATAGTAAGATATAACATCGAAAATTTTTACCATGACATCCTCACACACCATGCATTAGTTAAAATCCACTTTGAATGGATTGCTTATTTCTTACTTTCTAATTTTATACATTTAATTAATGTTACCCAATAAGAATTCATCGATCTGATACATTGTATATTAAAACCCTCAATGTACAAAACAATGTATTTCTTATATTAAGAAAATGGGTTCCTTTTATTTAGTGTGTCATTTATGATGGTAATTGAATAATTTAACTGAAAAGAGTTATATATCTATATTCCTCTTGATATACTATGTTTCATGATTGAAATGGTTTTAGAACCAATTCAGTGTATCAGGATCCACTCATTATGATTGTGGATTTATTAGTTTTTGTTCCGCACTTGGATGTATGAGGCATGTGTCTTATAGCTTCATGATTTATATCATGTTTAATTTATGAAATATTAATTATTTAACTTTTATTAATCTTAGTACAGAAATTAATTCTGTACTTATATATACAACATGTCGATATCATTGTGGATAGATTGGTTAAATGGGTATTTTTTTACTTCTGTTGATCATATACTGATTAAAAACCCATCAAATACCCATAATAATAACACTTTATCAAAAAATTATCATTTACAAGACAATATTTTTTTTCAGAATTGGGTGTTATATGAGTCATAAAAACCATATTAATTATTGGTTTCCAAAACATGGTTTTTCATATTGAAGAGCAAATAGACCATTATGTGGGTGTTTTATTCAAAAATAAATATTATCTATGTAAAAATAATACCTTTTATTCTCAAACATGGATATAAATCTATCAACTCCACAACTAGAAAAAAATATAATCTACCTAGAAACACTAGGAACACAATAAAATTTCATCCAATCTAGAATCATTTCAATAATAAATATAAGGGGTACTCTTTAATAGCTTGTTCAACCAATCATGTTTCGTAGTATCTTAAAATCCCACATCTTCTCTAAATAATTTCCACAATACCTTGATCCTCTATTAAGATACAATAATGAGCACAAAAAGAAGAATCTAGTAACCAATTTTTAGCTATGGAAAAGTTACACAAGATAAAAAATTCTACTGATGCTTCCCCATGATTACTCTTTGAGGTAATTTATTCATCTAGACACCCAATATGCTCCATGAAAAAATATTTTTTCTTATTTATTTTCATTTATCTATATATTTATCTTATTCAACAGTCCATTCATCAAATTTATTTTATTGGAAATAGTTTTATGGACCTTTACCCTTCATTTTCCTATAATCACCATGGGGACTACTTGTTTTTATGTCATGAACCATCCCGTGTACAATGCTACTCGATAACTGAGCTGGTCCTAACATAAACTGAAGGGTTTTCTCGATTACCATTTGTCGGTAACTAGTAAATGGAATGGTAAAATATTAATGTGGGAACAAATTTTCCCAAAAATATTGTAGAAGATGAAAAAACAAGATAATATGCATAACAAGGAATCTCTACTAGGAGTAATTTCTGAGAATACAAGGTGGAAAAAATCCCAAAGTAAAACAACTGAAGTACTAAAATTAGAGAATTCAACCCCATGGTCCCTATGAAAACAACTCACCATGTACAAAGATAAACAAATAGATCCTCCTCTAAGTGATCACTTCCTTTTCCTCAAAGAATGATGGAGAATTTCTACAAACACATGTATGAAAAAATTAGGGTGTGTGCCTAATCCCTGTAGGATACCACAAAGGAGTCCATAACATATTCCCAATATAGAATATCCAAATTGAAGCTTTTAATATTTAAAATTAACATTCTTGGAAATTCAAACATAATATTTAAACAAAACACACTTTACAATTTCAAAAATGATGGAATATACTTTTAAATCACTCGATTTACTTTTCAAGAGATGGAATGTGTCTAAAATAATGGATTAAATGAAACAGTTACATAAAACAATTTATGTAAATCTATAAAGGGCGGGTAAAGAAGTTTTAAAACATTGGAATACATTTATAACTCATATATAATTAAATAACCAAGTGACATGGTCATATACCAAGTTAGTGTGGTAGTATTATCCAGCTATAGGATTTCTCACACTCTATGTGATCAAATCAAAAACATTATACTCATGTTCCCCTTAAATTGTCTAGAGAAGATTCATCACCATCCCATTGGGGATGTGACCAACCACATATCTATTTTAGAGTTTTATAATAGTGTTGAGTTTATCAATATATGTCACAAACAACCTATGGTTTTCATGTGCTCTTAAATGATGATAAATTTATTTCAAGACTTCATAAAATAAAATTAAATACCATTCATCCATTTCAAAAATTCCAATATCATTCCATTTAAAACGAATATGGTTTTAAATAAAAAAACGTTCCTTTTTTATAAGATAAAACTAATAGGTTTGTGTTAATTATTTTTTAAATCATTTCCACAGTTTCAAAATTCATTTAAAACTAATTCTATCATTTTTAAATTCATTTTCCACAAATAAATTGAACAATTTATTTGAAATAATTTCCATAAAATATCAAATTTAAATTCAGAAATGAAAATTGGATAAATTCGATGAACAAACCACTATTGAATGTAATTGGGGGGTTTTCCTTGTTTTTTTTCCAAAACCATTTCAAATCTACTGATTCCTTGGAATAAGGCTTTATCAATTTAATTGAAAATAAGTATAAGCAATTGAATTTAAATAAAAAATTGAAATAAAGCATGAATTATAAGGATAATTAATTTCTCTAATCAGGTTGGAACATTTTACCTCTTCTCGAACCTCATCACTTAAAATGACACTTTTCATTAAGAACAACGGTGGAGAAGACCTCAAAACCCAACCCAGATATCACCTTCTAATGAAATGACGATCGAACTCAAAAAAAGGGTTCTGGAAGAGTTGGAAGACTCCAAAATTACCTGGGGAAGGCCTTGGGTCGATAGAATGGGAATCATAGGGGAGTGAACAAAGAAATAGAAAAGCACTAAATTCTTATTATTTTAGCTATTGGGGTGTTATGTGGACTATATCCCAGTTACTGAAAATTAATGATTTAATTATTGTAACGGTGATGAAACATCAAATTTGTAATGCCAATTTAATGTAGGGGTATAACATGATGTGTAACCCCTAGTCACAGCTTGTAATTCTCTACATTCATAATTGATGAAACCCTTATTACTACACATTAGAAACCAACCTTATAATACTTCACATCAATTAAAATACATTCACAGCGTGTACCAATCATGCCATCAACCATGTTTCATGCCATGCACCTGGAAGTTGTTACAGGATAGGTAACCTACTAAGACGGTAGGTAATATCCTATTATTTTACAATAAAATCCAGTTTAAAGCATAAAATAATACATGTTTTGGACATTACCATTATATTAATCCTCTTAATATAATCTCTCACTTTACTCAAACAACAAAAAGGAGAACCAAGTCAAGGTTTAGATGTATGTGTCATATTGGTAATGGGATGTTATATTTTAATTCCTCATGTTATTATATATATAAAAACCAATCTGGGACATCTCTATGAAGTATATATGAAATGTTCCACTACATTCGTGAATGTTTTTTATACCTATATGATGGAAAATTGTTCGCATACATCATAATAACACAGATGGGACTGTTTATACCGTATAATTATAGTAGAAGTGACAGAATTAATATAATAAGAATAAGTTATTACCCATCCATAAATAGGACATTCACACTGAGAAAAACATATGCATAAATAAATTTATATATAATAGAAAATAAATGCTTTTGGTAAACCCAATGCTACCTTGGTATCCATCCCCTAAAAATAGCACCATAGCCTCCACCAATGCCATTTTAGCCCTATTCAAATTAAATAAACACCCTCCTT
The DNA here is from genome assembly GCA_963277665.1 of Viscum album. Lineage (NCBI taxonomy): Eukaryota > Viridiplantae > Streptophyta > Magnoliopsida > Santalales > Viscaceae > Viscum > Viscum album. Next base: position 746,188,125 of record OY728138.1, on the reverse strand, counting down.
CCAAAGAAACCAATAAAAGACTATTTAGAAAAATTCAATAAGATAAAATACCAACCTTTAAAACTATGTAAAATAATGCTCGAAGTGTATCAAATTTACTATATCATAAACCTATAAATGAAATGATAAAATAGGTGTGTGTAAGTAGGCTACCAAACCAATCCAAATATATATAGAATGTTTTATTAGTAAATTAATCAATTATATTATTATAATAAATAAATAACATTTACAAATATAACATATAATAAAAGAACAAACAAGTACATTACCACCATAATAAATGATTTATCTTTATTTTCCAAAACCAATTATACTTGTTTTGAAATCCAATACATTATCCCAATATAGTTTCTAAACCCACACACAAACCATTATAAATTATCCAAAAAACCCACATGTATTGTCTAAATGAAAATAATCATTTTAAAACCATATAATCAATGTAATCTATATTTTTATAAAAAATTATTTTCAAAATAAATTTAAAGAAGCAACACATGAGTCTTTAATTTATATATAGCTTTCCCAGTGTCTTTGAAAACTAAATTTCTAAATTAAATGATACAACACATATAGAACTGGAATATCAAATTCGGAACTACATAAACCACAAGTCAAATATGAAAATAAGTTGAAACAATTCCTTGAAAATGGAAATAAGTTAAATTATACAATAGAACACTAAATCAATATATCATCAAAAGATCACCCAGAAATCAAATGTTTCATGGGATCAACCTAATTATTCTAACAATCTATAAATATTACATCATATGTGTATAACCACTTGAAATAGATAATGGCATGTTCGGGGTCCATAATTGTCATCCATGTGTCCCACATAATCCTAATTGCGATGAAAATCTCCAGTTATTATTTTTTCCTATCATGGCTAGTGGGAAACTAGTGGTGTTTGAAAAAACTTGATAAATAATCTAGGTCTTCCAAATTTTAATTAGTTTATTATGATCACTAGGGAAACTGTGGAATAGTGAAAATTATCCAAGTCTAATACATTAGTATCAAACAAAACTACCATCACCCTTAACATCCAATGATGAAAATCCCCACATTCATGTTTCAACATGGAAAAAAATCACATTACCAGACAAGGGGAGAGAACAAGAATCAATATTGGTAAGGAAACCACATATGGGGTAACTAATAGTGAGGAAATAGAGGTTATTCTCATATCCACCATTTTAATAAAAATAGTGAAAATTGTATTTTAACACCAAAACACAGCTATGGATTCCAAGCCCTTTCACATTTCATAAAATAGAATTTTAAAATTATTGATATCACCCATATATTAAAAACATTTCAAATCCAACCTTAACATAATGATCATTCTCTTTGAAAAATAAGACAAGGTCATAATATACCCATTTCATTCAATTCCATTTCACACCAAGCCATCAAAGAATATTAAAATGGGGGAAATGATACACACATTCTTGATTACAATTTTTAATACACTAATCAACCAATTTGTAACCCATTTTTAGGTTAACACCAAATATAAATACAAAATTTTCTTTATTACATTGTTTCCAATCCTTTAAAACTAAAACTATATAAAAATAAAACAATTTCTATTTAAAACAATTTAATATCTAAATTGTAATTTCATAAAAACCATAACACAATAAAACATTCCATTTCACACATGAATACATGGAATTTATACAATACACCATTTATATGAAGCTATAAAACACAGTGAAATTGTTTTAAAATACCACAATTCTATCACATATAATCACACATTTATAAAAAAAAGAATTTTTAAAGCACAAGTATGGTTAGAATTCTAATGAAATTTTTTATAGAAAAACAAACCACATAAAATGTCTCCTTTGAAAAATTCAACTCAAATCCTATATTTTACACTTAAATTCATAAGAACCATCACACACAAACACACACACACATATATATACCCTTTAACTCAATGTACATATTCCCCTCACTATGGTGGAATGGGTACAAAGATGGTTTATATGTATATTCACATACCTATAAATTAACATAAAAGTAACCATCAAAGATATGAGAGACACCTGAAATATCATAGATGGAGCTAAATAAAATAATATATCTAATAAAAAGTGTGTCAAAAGAATGTTGTTGAAGATAAATATTCTCAAATAGTGGTGGGTGAACCTAATGATTTTAAATTAATTGTCCTATGGTGGGGGATGGTTAAACACAGTAGAATATGAACCCAGAGATCCATCACATTCCATACCATCTAAATAAATTACTATTAATAATGTAAACCCTTGACATGGGATTTGGTCAATCAAATGGGTTGATATGGAAAATATAGAAATACTAAAAATGGAAGGTGAAAGGAAGTAGAGACCTTACCTCGAGGAACTAACCCAGTATATAAAATAAATCTTGTAGAAGCATCACATGGGAGGAGGAATAAAAGGGGGAGTTGTTCTCTCAAGGGGTTTTCTTGGTTGGGGGTTATTTCACAATAAAGTAGGACCTGTAATGTGGTTAAATCCCTCAAAAAATATATAAAATGGGAAATATAATATAATAATAACAAAACATTAACACCATGTAAAGATACATGGTTCAATCATATGGTTTGATAAACCATGTGCCAACCATGTTTTCCCTAATAAACATACATGAGGAACTAAAATTATTAGCATTAGGTAAGTCACATGGTTGACCTAACCATGCTTAATCCATTTATATTGGCACAGTCCCGCTGATAGACCCCCAACACACAGTTAGCCCATGGTAACACCAAACTGGACACATCCCCTACTCTTATAATAATTTTATATGACATCACATAATTATTTGGAACCCACAACAGATAAAATATAATTAATTAACTAGTTTATTTATATCATCATGACATGGTTGGTGTCAGAGGATCTCTACTGTACAACTATCTTCCCCCAAAATGATTCAATTCAAATGTAGAGTTCAATAGATAAATGTATTTCTAAAAAACTATCATGGAAAATAGAGATCCCTAAGAAACCAACGATTACTCAAACAAACATGATCAATAACTGATTAAGGAAAGTCTCTAAAGAAACTAAAACCAAAAATCAATCTCCCCCAAATTTTAGAATGGTATAATATAGTGGATAGATATATAACCTCTAAAAATAGAGTGTAATAAAGTTATACAGTATCCTGATCATGGAAATATCTAAAAAGGAATTAAAAATACCAGTTAAATAATACCATATGTAATTGGTTCAAACCAGGAGGAATATTCAATCATTAAACATCGTGAAGGATCAAAACCAGATCTCTATGACTCAAGGAATCCAAAAAATTCTCAATAATGAATGATGTTTCTCATTAAGAAACAATTTGTATTTAAACTGTGGGCCACATATAACATACAAGGGTGTGTAAATCTAACTCTATAACACCATCCCATTGAAATTACAATAGAAAATAAATCAAAGGGGAATTCAAATCCTTGAAAAATAGTTATAAACCACAATTATCGAAGAATACAGCATAGGTCCTATACACATCCAAAGACACAAAAATCACCAGCAATAGGATACCACATGAGAGCATCCACAAACACCAAGCAATTAAGCTTATGTAGATACCGAGAGAAAACCTAGACTTTAACAAGAAATCAATAAAAACCATAAGAAGACAACAGGATAGGATTCTTTAGGACAATAACCCTCTAAAATCAATGAGAATAAATCCCAAAATAGTCAGTCGCCCACAAGAGACACAACCTTATACCCAAATGATTCACCAAACATTGGACACTCACCCATAGAACCTCAAATGAGATCTAACACATGAGACTCCATGAATAACTGATCCATCCATGAACCAAAAATTTAAGGGTCTCAAGTACTAGATCCAAAAATCTAAAAAAGTACCTCTAAAATACACCAACACTAAAAATTATAAGGCACCATACTCAAAGAAAGAAATTACCCATTTCATCCCATTAGGAGTCTTGGGAGTTTCAAACAGAGGACGAAAGTACCATAAAGATCACACGTTACAATTATACATGACCTTTATAGGGATAGGACAAGGCTCACATAAACTACATGAGACATAGACCCCTATGTGTTCATATCCATAAAATCACTCCTTGTTCTCCCAGAACACCCAAAAAAATAACATCGTTACTAAATCAAAATGAATTTTCAATTATTACATTTTAAAAACCAATTCCAAACTAAAATTGGGATATATTTCCATCAAATCCAATGGAAACCAAATTCATGAATTCTAACTCAAATTATTACTCTTACATGATAAATTTTAAAATTATTCCAAAAAAGATTTCAAAACAACCACTACATGTTTTAAAATGAAAACACCATTTTGGTTATCAAATTGAAAAACACATTTCTCAATTGAAATAGTTTTCATGTCATTTAAACATTTAAAATATGCAAACCATGTGTAAAAAACCAATTTACGAAACTCATGATTCCATTTAAAGAGGAAAACCAACTTTTAAAACCTAATTTACTCGATTGGAAAAACAATTCACATGTAAAATCATTTTAGAAATTTCAAATGAATCTTTCAATTTAAAAACATTTTACAAAACCAATATCATTTTAAAATCATCCCATAAGTCCTTATTTTAAAACCAATAACATTTTTATTGGAAATAAATTTTTACATGCATAAAATTTACATCACTTCATGTGTTAAAAATACATAAAAAATTCCTAACATAAGCCTCCATAAAAAACACATCAAAAGATTGCAACCTATCACAAAAATGACCATTACACAGATCTCATTTCCCTTTCACACTAAGAAATCCAAGTGTCAAGGGGTCTAAATAATATATGTAACTATGATGTAGAACCATGAATGAATTTACCACATGGTATACCACCAGATTAAAATCATGCATTAGCTACTATAGTGAGTCTATAATCTTGTATTTGGTCATCGCAATGCTTCTCAGGCCCAATGAACAGACATCACGTCTTGACATCCTTTTCCTCGACCATCCCAAAACATCACATACGACCCCACAGAATATCAAATATGCCTATAAGGATGAAAAAACCACTTCCATAGGTATTAAAGTAAAATACTTAAAACCTAGAGCTAAATATCCAAACCCCCTTCCCATGTAAACTTAAGGATCATGTCATGAAAGATCTTGCTAGATTCTCCAGCTACATACCTCTCGAGTTCCATTCATTTTTTTGACTCAATATTACCCTAAGACCCCAAATAACTAATGGAAGATATAATACATTATTATTAAATGGAATATAAGAACCCGGACCTACTCTGAAACAATTTTATAACAACCCGGTCTAGGAAATACTTCTGACGGATGCCGGAACCTACTCACCACATGCCCAAAGGGTGTCCCCAATCACCATGAACAATAAAATTGTGCCTAAGAATGATAGTAACTCAACTGGTAATGGTTAATACTGATATTAATACTTAAAGACACATTAAAAATATAATAAAAATATTACATGGCCTATTTTTTCATCATACATCCATGACATAACCAACATAAATAGAATGAAATTAACTAATAATCAAAATAAACATTATAGATTAAACCTCAAATACCTCAGTCCCCCACCCTTGAGAAGAACACTATAGCCTACACTATTCCTCTTTTGGACCTCCTACCAAAATATAACTACCCTATATCCAAATAAAGTGATGAAATCCTAATTGAAAGAATGGAATTAAATAAATGACAAACCTCAAATATGAGGTAAAAACACTAAAATAGAAAGCATTATACTAAACATGGAACCTTTAATTGAGATGATAATATAGTCATGATCCCAAAATAACTCATTGGGACTGTACAAAAAACTAAATCTACAATATATGATTAATAACAAAATTCAACAGTTCTTGTTTTAAAATAAACTAGAAAATTCTCCACACACACACTCTATTATTATTTCTCAAAAAGTGCCCACTTATTTTATCTACATTTAAACAGTCATTTAAAAAAATTAATCCAAGAAACTATATCTAATCAAAAAGACCCATTTGGAATATCACTTTAAAAAACCCACACCAGAGTCTTGAATCTCCATAAAAAAATTTCCAGTCTCTTTGAAAACTCACATTCCAAATAAAATTTTCAACAAATCAATGATCAAGAAAAATAAAATAGTCACCACCTGTATCACAAGGCATATATCCATATATGTATAAATGGTTCCATGAAAATAACGGAATGGGAAAGGAAATTACATAAAACTAAATAAAACTCCCCATTGAAAACTCACCATGAAATAAGTGGTTGCATGGGCTCTAATTAAAGTTCATAATGTTCGAAAAATCTTATAGTATATGGTTATAACCACCCAAACTAGATAATGACATGGGATATTCCCATAACCATCAACCATGTATACCATTCAAACCTATTTTTAATGAATCATCCCCATAAATACCTTTTGTATAAAATAACAAGTGGGAAACTAGTAGCATTTGAATAAAATTAAGGAAAAAGCCATATATTCCTCCTAAAACCAAGATTCCTATGACTAAGAGTGGAAGTGTTTCATCGTATAAATTACCCACATCCAATTCACTAGGCATAAAAAAATCTACCCTCATACCTAATAAATAATGATGAAAATCCCCATATACAAGTTACACCTCAACCTAAACAATAACATTCCCATATAAGGGGAGAAAACAATCATTACATAGTGATAAACAACCCACACATATTGAAAACAACAATGGGACAATAAGGAAGTACACCAATGTTTTGAAGCACTATGAAAGCTTGGAGTGGGAGTCGGAGACTGCGGAGGATGTTTTTTATCATGTAGATGGGGATGGGTTTGGTTTTGATGTGCTGTAGTTATTATGTTTGGTCTGTGGTTCTTGGGTACTAAACTTTTCGGTTATTAATAAATGGTCATAGGTTTTGCTTCTTGCTACGCTTTTTGGGTAAAACGACCATTAACACATGGACATTTCTCTCTCAATATAAAGATAAGGTTGTAGTCCACCCATTTCCAAAAAAAACTTCTCTAATCCAATACATCATGGAATTTTCTTAATGGGAAAATCAAACATTCATTTAAAATGAAGAATTAAAATAATCATAAAACCCCTATATAAAACATTTTTAGGTTAAAAACTCACATTAAAGCTAAAATTCATTTAAAAAATTATTTCAAATCTATGAAAAATATAACTGGATTGAAATCCCACAATTTCTCAACAAAAAAAATTTCAAATCCAATAATGAATTTCACAAATTGATTAGCACATTTAGAATTTCCATTTCACACGTGAAAAAATGATATTTCTACAACATAACATTTAGGTCAAACTTAAAAAAATAAAATAGTATTAAAAAACCACAACATTGTTACATATAATCATACTTTTATAGAAAAAGAATTTAGGGAGAACTAGAATGGTTCACCTTCCAAAATAAAACAAATTCAATGAAATAAAAACCTCAAAACTAGTCTCCTTTGATGAATTCCCCAAAATAAAATTACCCTTTACACTTACACGTACATGTACCTTCATATATATATATATATATACCCTTTAAACCGATGTACTTATTCTACTCACAATGAAATAATATGTACAAAGAGGGTATATATATGTGGTTGCCTTTGACTACCCATTATAATTACTTTAAAAGAGATGAAAGAAACCCTAAATATTAAGAAAGGAACTAAAAATTGAAAAAATACTAATTAAAATTACATATAAAGATAATAGTGGAATAAAACCTACCTCAAATGGGGTGGGTGATTCAAAATGTATTGAATCACTTGACCTTCTATGGAGGATGTTGAATCAAGAAATAAAATGACTTGGCAGACAAATCACACAATCGAAAAATGGAATGAATCATAAAAAATTACGTCAATGATTGAGCTATGGAGTAGGAAAGTGAAAAAGGAAATAAGTATAAGAGAAAAACACAAAATATGATGGAGGAAAGTAAAGTCATTACCCCTGGGGGCTAGCCAATATTCTGAAATAAATACGATTGAATCATCTTACGAGAGGAGGCTACAAAGAAATAGAGGAACAAAAAAGGTTGTCTCTTGGATGGGGACTATCACAATACATAAGAGGGGGGTTAGAGTGGTTAAATGAATAATAATATTTGAAGGAAAAAATTGTATATGAAAAGCAAATAGAAATTGACACCCTAAGAATGATGCATTGTTTAAGTAGGCAGTTTTAATAACCTTGTGCCAACCAAGTTACCCCTACTAGATAAGGACAAGGAACCCACATGATTACCCAATATAAGTCACATGATTGAGTGAACTATACTAAAACCATGAATATTATCATCATCTTAATGGAATAGCTATATGAACGGTCAATGTATGGGTAATCTTAATGATGTGAAAAACATTCACATAACCTTTTCCATTAAAAAACAAAAAATTATGGATGAAAACTCTTACTAACCCACAATATATAAAAATTAATTAAATATATTAATTAATTTATATCACCATACCACAGTGGGTGTCAATATCTATATTGAAAATTATGTTGAAGAGTTTCAAAAAATACTTTTCATGATTTCTCATATTAAAAATAATAGCGAGACTAGAGAATCTCTCATGTATGAAGACTAATACTAATTAGTTTCACAAATAAACTTGTAGTATAAAACCCAAGATATCCAAGAACTCAATATAATCAATCCCAACGAATATATAAGGCCCCACTGACTCCCAATCTCTGTGATTTCATTTGATATGTGCTTTGGATATAACATATTACTCTTTTATCACTTTCTTATCAAAATAACATGAATATGGGAATACATTATGTATTCATACATATCCTCATTGAACATCTAATTCTCACTAAACAAAGAATATAACATGAAAAAATGAATAACCATAAAATTATCTTTATGTTTTTAATAGTCACTGATATTCTCCTCATATGCCTCTATAGAATAAACTTCTTCAAGAACACAAGACTCCACCATGTGAAATTTTCACTATTTTCATAGTATGTTGTGTAAGAGGATGTTCTACTCTTAAAAATCCATACATTTGAAGAGATTGTATTTATATAATATTTATTTCAATGATAATATAGATGTATTATTACTTTCCATTTTATATAATAAGATTAAATGTATATTTTAGTACTTTATCCTGATTACTAAAATGTGTTTTAATGCATTTTATTTTTTACTATCCCATTTTTTATAAAATCCCAATTTCCAAAACTTTTAGATTGAATATATAATATTTTGCCAATATTCTAATAGAAAGGATCCATATTTTCTATCTCATACCATTGAAAAGGTCCTGATTTAAATTATTTTAAGATATTTTTATATGATGGTCATTCCAAATCTATGAACATGAATCTTCAATACCTTTTGAGTGAACTCCTCGATTCTAAGATACTAGACTCATATTTTTTCACCACATTCTTGTTAATTAAACCATATCTATCAATGTCAATCATTGTCTAAATAAAACTACATTATTTTAAACCAAATTTGTTAATACAATTCCCTATTAAATAAATGTGTCTTATCAAGTTCAACACAAAACTCTTTGATCTTTGGTTGCATTCAAAATACTATAATGGAAGGTGATTTATGATTTATTATTTCCATGAGGGAATTTTTTATGTAATGAATAAATATGCATTATTTTATTAATTACATTCTTGTTATAATTATGTGGATATTATATAATTTAATATCCATGTATTAATTTAATTATTTTATCATAACCTATTTACCTTATTTATCATGGTGACTGAAATATAGTTATTGTAATAGTGCTTGCTACTATGTCATCACACTTAAATATTTAAATATTCTTAAATAAAAACATTCAACAAATATATATTGATATTTATCATTTAATGGCTATAAACTATCATATGTGATAGTATACCACCCACATAATGAATTATTATATCATTAAAGACTATGAAAAAAGAAATAATGACATAATCATGATATTCCCTTTATTGTCTAATCCATCAAGTCGACAATATATCAATCGAGACATAGGTGGAGAACATTTAGTCATGTATGTAATCATACTATAGAACCCTTAAAACTATCATGAATTTTATATGTTTGGTTTTACATTGGCTGTCAACTCAAAAAACAACATGGGGAATTCCTTCAGTCACTATTATGCATACTTACACATAGGTGGAGGGAACATGGTATGGGAGTAACATATTTTATCAATAAAATGTCAATACACATTCCCTTTACATTTAATGAGGGGGGTTGATTCATATATTTTGGAATGATATATAAAATTTTTATATATTAAAATTAAAATATAATATTTAAATTAAAGAAATAAATACCCAAACATGTATGTTTCACCCTCTACTCATGATTAGTAAACATGAAATCAGATTGTAAAATAAGAATTAAATTATAAAATTAAAAAACATGGAATTTTTTAGGCATTATAGTATAATTTAAAAAAATATTTAAATAACTATATTTTTAAATGCATATGAAAAAATATTATTAAATTTCAAAAGTTGAAAGAAATAAATTTTATGAAATTCTTCTTGATCAGTTTAGAACCAAAATGGTCCCTTGAATAAAAAAATAGGCACTAACTCAGCCTAGTTATGCTTGAAGGGTTTGGTCTAGTCTATCTTAACCTGAATCAATTCAAGAATCCCATCATCATATTGGTTAATATATGGATCATGCACCCCACATGGGGGTTCACATGAATAGGATTACAGTGCCCATGTGGCACTTTTTGTATAAGATGTTTTTATTTTATTAACTAAATGCTCACCGATCCAAAAATGGGGTTTCATATATTTCAACTCACCTCCCCCCAAATCAATGATATGGGTGTATGAAACATAACCCTCTAATTCCATTATTTACTTGTTTCAATTCATTGTATATTACCTCTTCCTTATCCGAAAATAAACTTATAGCTGCCCCCACACTAGAGATTATTTATCAGTAATAGGGTTTTTGCCGAAGCCCTTATTAGGTGACATTTATAAATAATTTATATATGTATATTACATAATTTATTTATTTTGGAAAAAAAATTTATCTTTAAGTGTTCTTTCCAACTTGGATCGATATGTCAACATTGACACTAAGAAAATATCAAAGGCCTATTTCTAAATTTTATAAAATTTATGAAAAATCATGTTATATTTTTTCACACTTTCTATAAATAAATTGAGGAAACCAAGTATGCATTTGAATATTTATATTTTGATAATTTTTTTTTTAACATTGAATTTATTATAAGATAAGTGATTCAATATAAAAATATTTGATTAATGCCAAGGGTCTCATGCTATTATGTTTAAAAGTGAAAATGTAATCAAAATGTTACCTTTTGGAATGACGAACCCCAAGTGTAATCCAATATTCTCAAAATCACCATATCTCAAACACATAAATATATATGCACTCTATTGTTTCTAGATGGGAAACATAGAGACATGAAAAATATCCATTGATTCTAGGGTTCTATGTTAAAAAAATGAAGTCCTTAAGTTTCTTGTACGATCATTAGAATATGAGGTGGTCAATCCCCAATCATGGATCGATATATTCTTGATCATTTACTTTCTCAAATCTTGAGTAAATATCTAAGATGGTAAAAGAACTCCAAATTCATGTAAACGGACACCGAAAAAATATATGGATAAAAATGAGATTAAATATTTCTTTTTTACATTCCAATGTTTTCATTAATCCCATGGATATGTTAAAACTCCTTAGAAGACTTAAAATTTAATGAACCACTATATATAAGATTCACACCTAATATGAATATTATAGAACTCATAGGTGATAGAATTAAATTCAACGTGATGAAAAATGATCTATTAACTCCACTCATTCCACTAATAATATTTAACATTACATAAAAACATTATTTTTACTAAAAAGTAAATCTTTATTTATTCACTAATTTATAATAAAATAACTTTTCAATATATCAAAAAATATAAAATTTTAAAATTATTATATAAATTAATAATATAATTGAATTTATTTACATATGATCATTCACTTGGACATATAGGAGTCCGTAAACATGTGACCAACATCAACTTAAACTTCCATTAATCTAAATTTTTTATAACATATTAATACAATTTGTGTCTGATCCTCTAGGACCTCATCTCAATAATGTTCTGTTCAACATAAATTCCCTGAGCATTATCTTATGACACATCATATCCACTAAAGAGGTAATGATAATTCATAGTTATGAAAACCATTTAAAAATTCATAGAATTCCGTATAATCCACTTGTATCAATAACAATCCTAGAAGATTTCATCACCTGTGTCATAAAACTATATTCTATATATATCTAACAATGAATGTATTGAAAAGAACTCATCAACATAATATCATAAAGATTCATTTAAAAAATATTTCTATTCTAGGAAAAGGGTTATATATATGAACTTCCATTAAATGGAAGGTAAAAATACAATATTTAATTATTCATTAATATAATATCACTCATGACATGCCTAAAATATCATACCTCACTATACGGATATGTCATCATTGTTTTCTTAATTAAATCAATGTTTAAGGATTATTATATGAATTACTAATAATAACATGTCTTATTACCAATAAACATGTTTTCTAATTGAAATATCCAATGACACATAAAACATGTGTAATTTATTTTGACCTATTTAGTTCTTATAAGCTCCTCTCTTAGATACTACTAGGAAAAAAATGATATTAATTTTCAATAACTTATGATCCCCTACCCTAAATAGCATATATCATGTAGGTCAAGTTATATGATGTCATTTTATCATAGAACATATATTTATGAATATATTCATTTCAATTCATGGATCTCATCATAGAGTACAATTTATATGTACTTTATATTCAACAACTACTCTAAGGAAAATATCACAAAAAATGACATTTAGAATATTAATCATCTTGTGATAAGATATTTATTTATATTCATCTCTTTAATTATAATGGTAATAAATATTACAAATTAAGATTTTTTTGGGGTACAAAATATAATAACAAATAAATTCATACGAAAAAATACATTGAATATTTATAATAACATTTTTTATTTTCATGTTACCTAGAAAACCTGAACCCATTATAAATCATGTCATGTCTTATGTTCGAGATGTTTCATCTTATATAACCATAATTTTCAATTTATAATGTTTATCCTTTCCATTATATATTAATTTCTTTAATACAGACCTGGGATTTATTTTGAGATAATGGAGGACAAACCTACCAAAAGTAATCCAACTACATCAATGAATATTTTTATCCAAAAAAAAAAATATTTTTCAAGTATCATTAATATCACATTCTGAACACCTTCAATATTTTCAATGACAATCATACCATTAAATTTTTTTTGAAAATATATATGTATACCATAGTTTCTTAAGGATGTATAAAAATAAAATTACATCATTGAAATAAAATTAAATTCTACAAAAAAGAAGTAAATCTTTCAAAGCAAGAACAATCGATCATTTTCTCAAAGATAATCTCTATATAAGGGATCTCATTATATGTATAAATCATTTAATTAGAAGCATCTTACATAGGTAATAAAATAATAAAATATAAAAGAGGTGAATAATCTCTTTATATTTCATTCCACTAGTGAGGGGGACTAACATACATTACATATATGTCATTATTCGATGTTGAATTTGTGAAATTTGATTCTATTTAAAATATCGAACTATAAGTCCTGATATCAAATATTATATGATGAATTGGATTTTAAGATTCAAACTTATAATTATTTCTCCAAATGTTGAAAATTATTTCTCAATTTATAAACAATCTTTATTAGTGTATGTATAAAAGGATGAAAAATAAATTAATCAAGGACATTGAAAAATAGAAATATAGAACATTGAATCTTCTTGAAGTTATATTTAATTAATTCATCTGGATATTGTTTCATTAAATTTGATTCCAAAATTAATTAATTAAAAATTATTTATAACTTCCAATTTCCTAAAGGTAGGTTCTGATAATTTTTGTAATATGTTTATTCATCAAAATCCCTCTTGACAACAGAGCTGTATTTACAGAAAAAAACTCAAAACAACATAAACTTATAAAAGAAAACATTTTCAGAAACTACTCACGTTATGATATTTTGAAAATATAAAAATAATGATTCCATGCATTAGATGTAAAAAAAATTTACTACTAGTATAATGTTACCTAACTGGATTAGGAATTATTTCTAATGGATCTAGAGCGACATTGATCTAGAATTATTGGAAAAGATTACCTTGGGTACCAAAATATTTTAGGCTATTTAATGAAAAAAAGTGGAAAACACTATTGAAATATTTTCAATGATGTTGTCAAAAATATTGATATTTATTTAAGGAGAACTCGTTTTCCATATGTCCATCTCATTGATGTTTTGAATATAAATAAAAAACTTCATGACACAAAGTTAGTGGTTTCATAATGTATGATTCAAGTTGATTTAAGACCATGTTTGAATGATCTCTGCAAGGGTATAAAATATTTTTCAAATATTTCAAAGTATTATCTACCAGTGGTGATATTGGTTAGTAACTTCTTCAAGCTTAAAACATATGATTTATTTTCGAACACATAAATCATTTCCTCGGAAAAATATATTGGCTTTACTTTCATCTCATTAATTAACTTTTAAATTTTAATTCTTAATTTATCCAACAATAAAACAATTTTTACATTATTATTATTTTCATTGGTGAATGTATTTATGGATTTTTGAAGGATAACATTGTGGTTGAATAATTCATTTTTGAATTTAATATAGCTCTTGAAATTTCATTAACACTACATTATATTTCCGCATTTCATATTTATTTTAAGGAAAATGTCCCTCCTCATAATTTGATTATGAATCAATGATCGTTGTAAATGTAAAATCTATTCTAATGTATAAATAGTAAAATGTGTCCTTAGATATCCTTCCCATAAAAAAATTTCTACTCAGAAGGGAATATGTATATTTAAAATTTAATTTAATATTCTTTGAGTATTCATCACATTCAATTAATGAATTATCAGAAGATGTATCCTTCGTGATTCTCTATATATCATTCATAGCTCAGAGTTAATTATTATCTTTTTTCATAAAATTTCTAATCGATACAATTTATTGCCTTTTGAGATAAATATAATCTCATAAATATTTTCAAAGATATTTGCAATTATATAATATTATGTATGTAGAATCATTCATCTCATATTTATCATTTCTAATATTTCTATCATTATAGTAATATCTCCATAAATTATTACTATCAAAAATTCCGTTTGTGGGTTGATAATATCACCCTTTAGAATTTTTTGGATAGTTATCGTTTCAGAAAAAATGTAGAGGTTCTTCTCATAGTGATACTATGTTTGGATGATTAGGATTTCGAAATTAATGTCCCGGAAGCTAATTCCAAAAGATATATATTATTTTTTAAATTTTTTCTATAAATATACCTTTATGAGATTTTTTTATTACATTATAGTTATAATTATTTCAATATGACTAATATTAGTTACATTATTGGTATCATATTTGACTGTCTGTTTACATTATTATTCTTTTACCATAATATCATTAATATTTTATATGATCATTTCATATGAGATTTCACTACCTCCATGAGGATGAAGGCTATTTATAGTCATCATAGACTATTGGTGTTTTTGAGGAATAATTTTAACATTTAAAAAGTAGAAACATTAACAATAATTCCCTGATAAATATAATTAGTTTCCAAATATTTGTATGTTTCAAAAAGTTTGAATTAGATATTTTTT
This sequence comes from Viscum album, assembly GCA_963277665.1. NCBI lineage: Eukaryota > Viridiplantae > Streptophyta > Magnoliopsida > Santalales > Viscaceae > Viscum > Viscum album. Next base: position 746,172,296 of record OY728138.1, on the reverse strand, counting down.
CAAATAACATTACCAATCTAGATTGTAGATACTATTTGGATTTCAACCAATATAAAACATCTAAATGATATTATGTGAGTTCATTAGTTATAATTACACATCCATGGTTCTGAAAAACATATATATACCACCAAATCATCCCAAAACATAGAGCACCAAAACAAAGAAGTTGGAATCACCCTAATCTCTACCACTACATTTAAAAATTTCAGACACTCTTCTTAATAATTAACGTAAAAAATATTCATTTAAACTAAAAACAATAGCAATTGAAATATGATACAATTCAATATATTTTATTTATAATTTTTCCAATTTTTTTGGGAGAACACTTCCAAATATTTATATTACTATAATTACAATCACTATATCCAAGTTACCAGTGGAAATGAAAGATGTTAAAAAGGGAATTAATATAATTTTATGTCATCTTTTACACCGACATATATTTTACATAGTTTCATTTCAATGTGATCATTTTTCATTTTCATAAAAAATTCATAGATAACCTCAAGTGGAATCAACCATCAATATAATGAAATAATTATCTTCCTACCTCGAGAATTAATTGTTCCCCTTCATACATTGTTCACCTAAGTCTATGTGAGGTCGAGTGTTGCCTCAGGAATTCTTAGACCAAAATATTCCATAATTAATCCATAATACTATTCATTATGGCCACCCCTTATAGCTTTAACACCATTCATTAGAGTATCTTTCACAATAAATACAATTTCATTAAAATTTATTTCATTAATGAATGAAATACCATATTCTTATAATTTTTCATTACATTATTATTGTCACAGAATAATGTTAATCTTTTTTATTCATTTCCAAGATCTTTTAGTAATAACATTAACATGAATAAATTTCATTTGGATTACATGGATACTATGTATTAAAATTTTATTTTATAAAAATTAACCAAAATATTAATCTAAAACATCTAATTGATCTTTGTTCTAATAAATGTAAACTAAAATAGTATTGAGTTCTTCTAGATATTGAAAACATATGAAAAACAGAATGTATGAATCCTTGAAATGAACTATACTCTCCAAAATAGTGTACTTAATCATCCAATCTATTAAATTAATTGATGATCCACTTCATAACATTCAAGTGATCCCTTCAATTTTTTTACATAATCCAACTTGACACCTCAACTAAAAATGAAATTTCAAGTTGCATAGAAATAATAACACACATAAATCCTTCAATAGCTATTCTATACAATGATTTTTCCATGTAATGAAAATCGTCTTATTAAATTGTTTCTTGTGATTTATACCATATGAATTGTCTGATAATAGGGGATTCAAGATATATTTACATCTAATCATCTCTAATTATAGGCTGGTATTATGGATGTATTATTTCATGGATATTATTAACATAAAAATTCTATGATTCCCCTTAATTCTTATCTCAATTATTTTATTAGTATGGACACCTTTCAAAATTTTAAATCATTGACAGAGTATACACATTATCTACTAAATCTATGAGATATCCACACCAAAAAATTAAATTTCATCCATATAGAGTTGGAATATTTTGGAAGTCTCATCACTCTACAACATCTAATAAAAACAATGATAGGAGTCACATCCCATTAAACCTCACTTGATCATGAAATTATAAAACATTGGATTCCATTATTTATATGTGTGCTTCAATACATCTATTCATTACTCTATCTTAATAAAATTACCCTATTTTTGATGGTCTCAAAAAACCTTTGGAAAATTCATATATTTCCTTCCTTCCCCAAATCACAATAAAGAAATGAAATCATAGCATCCATTTTCTATATGTATTTATCATAAGTATCAACTATGAATAATATCACCCAAATGATAAAATATTTAACAACTAATGTTAATATTTTTGAAAAATTTGACACTTGTATTTATTAAAATCTATTCCTAACTATTCATTCCATTTACATTGTACAACCATTAGCATCTTCCTTCAAATGAAAGATCACTTTCTCTCTAGTCATCACTTTCCCTCTAATAGTTAAGTAATATTCCTAGTATTTTTGAAAATCAATGAACTCACTTATCACTTCATATATGACTCCCACTATTTTTAATAATTTAGTGTCTCCACATTATTTGGGAACATTGGTTCTCTAATATTGGTTAGAGGAAAGATGTTCATTTCATATCTATATCTCTATACTAGTTACTCGGCTATAGAAATTTTTTTAACTCGTCTTGAGACTTCAATAATTTTAATTATACATTTACTAATACCTATAATTTTGGTTCAACAACTATTGGTTGCTCAAATTCCATTGATTATCCTCATGCATTAATTGAAGTAGAGAAATATTTTATCTATTCCAATGGTCGAACATGCACTAAACCTATGATGATATCTAGATTCATCAGAAAATTCTATACTCAAGTGCTTTAATCCAGATCCACATTAATGATAGTAGATGTCTACTTCCCTTCATCTTTTTATTTAACCAAATTATGATCCATCCAGAAGTTTTTCTCAATAAAGATATTTTTTTAGTTATGATGACATATAAATTATCTTTATCTAATATACTAAAACAAAAATATTCAATCTCATATCCTATAAGAAAACATGCTTTAGATATTCCATCCAACATGTAATTATACTTCACATAAAAAATGGATATGATTATACATTTGAAGATTTTAATTGGAGAAAATAATCTTAACTTTCCAAAACATTAATCTTCTAATTGATTCCATACCACTATATATCATAGAGTTATATTTACATAGAAATATTTTTTATTGATTTTTTCCCTCCCAAATGGACATGGACATTCTGAAATTGACACACATATATATTTCCTTCTCAATTAAACTCTTTTATATCTTCATTGTCAAAAATATTTATTCTATTTTTCTTGTTATAGTTCTTTTGAGCCCAATCCATTGCTGTTGACAGATGTTCCAAAATGTGATACCATTATACTCTCTACCGATATTTTATTTTATTCATTTCAATATTTAGAAACTTCCCAATTTATCCAAGGATTTTTACATAAAAATTTTACTAAAAACATTAAACTTATTTCTCAAAAAATTATAATAATACATTCTTTATTACCTCGTTAATTGATAATATGATGTAAATTAATTCTTAGGGTTATAGAAATGATGTGAGTCCCTATAATTTGAAGTAAAAAATCTCTAGATTCTATGATCTAGGAGTCTGATTATTCTAATTTATTAAGAGCCACTTTTTCATATTCAAATCATAGCATTCACACCTTCTAATTCTTGTGTTATTGAGAATCAACATATATTCATGTTATTTATCTATTGTGAGTGATTTTTTAATGTTGGATCTTCATATAAATCAAGGTTGAAATTATGTCCATTTCAATTCCATCTAAATTTATCGTAATGTTGGGTGTACTATCCTTTTATCTAAATGATACCACCATGAAACATCATGTCATATTTCAAAATCCATTTAAAAGGTCATTCTAAATCCAACTTCAACCAACTAGCCCAGGTATATGATATTTTTTGACAGACTCTAAATGTGTCCCAGTTCCATGAACTGATGAAAACTCACATTCATCAGTTAGATATTGACATATAACTTTTTAAAAAAAATCTAAATCTTCTTAATAAACTAGTTGGATCCTTATAAAGGTTCCTGATACATAGTTTACCATTAATCCACTTTATAACACTGATTTTAATGATGTCTTAGAGTAATCCAGTAATGAATCCAATGGAATGTAAACCATAAGGAACAGATTTTTTCCTCCATCCATTATAAAATCATTATTTGATCTTCTAAAATATTTCCTTTTGGTGACCTCCATTTACTTCTTATAATCTCTGTGAAGATGTATTTACTTTCCAAAATACTAGTAGGTGTCTCCTAAGCTAGTAAAGTTTCTTAAACATATCTCTGTAGACAAATCTTCTCATCATTTAGGATTTCACCTTTGAGGTGAGTATACCATTATGTCAGTATTTACTGTGTTACTAGATAGTAATCAGGCCTCCCTTATTTGGAGTTCCTCATTTAGTGTAATGTTTCGACATTATTGATCAAAATAAAAATCTTTTTTTAGGAATTAATTAAATTATTAATTATCCCATCTCATTATTATTGTAGTTATGAAAGTATATCTATTCCAAAGACATCATTTTTTAATGTAACTTTTTCTATATTGAGGAGGATCCAAATAAGGATTAAAGTTTTTCAATATGATCTATTGATTACATTTATTTTAGAATCCTTAAAATATAAAATAAATCATCAAAAAAACATAAAATAATGTCATTGTCTTGGAATTAAATTTTACCAATTCCTCCATCTACTCATTATTATCTTCTTCACCTATAAGATAAATGATATATTTACTGAAAATTATAACATCTCCACTTTAACTAATTTCATGTACAATTATTTCCATTAGAATTCCTCTCTGATATCCATCATTTCCTAAACTAATAGAAGTTCAATGTTTTTTTGTGGGAGATACTCTCCTATCTATATCCTACATAATTCATTGATGGTCACGTCATAATGATTGATTCATAGATTTTCTTCTTCCAAATTAATTTTTTATATTTATAGTATACAAAACAAAATTAAACATAATTATATAGACATATAGAATGTTATCGTAGTTTTCATGTGTTCCTGACCTAGCTCTAACACTACATTTTTTGAAGATATCCTATTTAAGAAATCCAAATGATAGAAAATGAGATCAATAGAAGTGAGTACACAATGATGGTTTAGAAGAGTGGAGTCAAATAACTATAACATCCAACAACATAAAGAACCATAAATATGAAGACAGTAGGACCCTAATCACCCCCACTATGTGAATCCTTTGGGAAATTATTCTGAACAAAATAGAAGTAGTATTCAATCAAGGGAAAATCAATAGTCAAGTATAGATGAAAAAATTGTCTTAATTGATCAAACTTACATCCTATGTCCATGAAAGGAAACTTCCAAATAATTATATTAATAGAATTATAATCATTGTATAAATGTAGAAAGGTTTTACACATAAAGTTCAAATGTACTTTTAAATTATTTTATGCTAGCATATGGTCCCAATTTTATATTATGTAGTCACTCAACTGGTTGATCAGGATACCCCATCATTTGTAATTCATAAAATATCATTTGTTGGATCATCTATTGAACTAATTCTAGAAGCACCTCAGCCACTAAATCATGTATAATATCCTTCGTAATTCCAAAAATATATTAAAACTATTCTAGATAGACCATCCCACTGAAGTAATAACATATTTTATTAAATATACATTCATGTTTAAAATGTCAACTATTTATTCCTTGATATGACCATATGGGTCTTGTGGAGTTCCTCCCTCTAGTTGTATGAAATTCATAACTGGAAGTTTCTCCACAATCCCAATAGATACGTTATAACAAATATTCATCATGAGTCAAACAAAATAGGATATTTCTCATATGTAAGTTGAGTTGAAATTTTATTCATTCATCTCATGTTAATACAATAATGTCATTATCTATAATTTAATATTTTATGATGATAACAATAAATTTTATATTCCATTATTGAATACATATTCCACCATATGATCCCTCCAATAAACATATTACCCATTATAATACACGAGTGGTCCATTAGTATTTAAATTCTCAAAACCTCCATCTTGAATGATACCTACAACATCTAAAACAAAATATTTTCTCACTTTACCATTGTCAGTGTATGGAATGAGTTATTTATTCGATAAAACAAATCGACAATTACAAAATTAGAGAAAATTTAAGACAATAACTGTTATCCAAAAAGGTTATTTATATGTATATTCAGGGAGGATAATTTTCATATAATGGTGACTCATAATTTTCTCCCACTGATGTATTAGTTTGATCAGATAAAAAAATTTCTAATCAGCTATCAGAGTACACAATGTAATAACATTGAAAATAATACTATTGGATGTTAAAATACAATATGATATAATGAATAATCAAAAAATGAATAATGAAACAAGAGATGTAAAAAATCTTCTATTTTTTTATTATAATATAGATTCACCAATAAAAATGTATTACCAATTTACTTCAATTTTATAGTTAGACTTCCATTTAATACAGAGTGGTGGAATGATTTCAAAACATGATCCAAGGTATCCCAGTTCCTCACCCTGAACATTCTCAATTAATGAACAATCCAAAAGTATCATGTTTCAATAGAAAAATATTTTAGTAAATCTTGTCAACCTCAAAATATTCCAAACCCAAAAAACTCTTTGAAATAATCATGGCCACATGTTTCCAAACATCGAGTACATCTTCAATCAAATGAATTGTAGAAAGATCAAAATATTAATTTAAAATAAATATCTAACAAACAATAAATCTTTTTTACCCACATGATAATCAATAATTTGGTATTAGAAATTCCAATATCTATAACATTGAATTTTCTCGATCATGGGGAATTATAAAAATAATGATTTCAATAGGAAAAGTATTGATCATTAAAATGAAAACATCACAATATGGTATCTCAAAGCACACATTAAAAAAATAGAATACATGAGAACTTAATGAAAACAATAAGATTTCTCCAATTCAGTAATATTAAACATTCTGGGGCATTTAATCCCATTTTGAACTTTTAAGAACCATGTTCAATTTATAGATCTCATCTATAACAAACATCAATGATTCGATTCTAATGAATTGGAATTTATTTGAATTTGAATTGGATAAGTTTATCTATCATCTTATTAATATATTTTATCCTCTCTCATCTAATGAGTTAAATTCCATTAAAATTATAAAGACTCGGATTTTCCAGGTAAAGTTTTATTAATTATATGAAATTATTACAAGTCTAAAAAAATTGAAGGTGCATGATTCTGAGGCCTGGTGTGCTGGGAATAAATTTCTAAACTTTTTTTAAGTTACGTTCAGAAAACGCATGAGCGGATTTTTATAACATTTGAACCGGTGCTCGGATTAAAAATACGATGGCATCATTGAATCTGTAGCATCGGGATTCACTTAAGGGAGGCTTCACTATGTCAGCAGTAGGTCTAGAGAAAAAGATATGTTTTGGTACTTGCAAAATAATAATAAAAATAAAAAAGTTAATTTTTATTTTTCACTTTTATCTTTTCCTCCAACGGACAAGCGGGTGTGGGACCAACAATGTGTCAAGTTATTAAATACCTTGACCCTTCAATCCAAAGTAACAAATTTGTTGGGGAATTAGGAAGCTTATTCATTAATGATCCCTATTAATTTTCACAAACGTTGCACACCCTCCCCATATTCTATTTATATAGAGCTCGGGGAGAGGTGTTGGCTCTGCTTCACCAAGCAACGAAGTGATGACACAGTTCTGAAACGCAAAACCCTTAGAGGATAGAGCTGTTTTTGGAGAGCGCTGATGAATGACACTGAAACCCCGAACCGAATACCGACGATCAAGCGACGTCATTGGAGGCCGGTTGCGGTGGATGACGAACACCAACCTACTTCCTCAACCGCGATTGTTTCTCCATCGTTCTTGAGGTAGAGTTTAATCTTAATTGTTTTCAAAAGTTATTTGAATCCTTCATACAATCTTACTATCACCCAAATGCGGAGGGCATGGACCAAACGAACAATGCCTTGTCCCTCTGTCACGAACCATCCCGGGTCGAACTTGGAACGGTCACCTGAGCCGGCCTACGACATGGCCCGAGGGGCGTTCCCGATCCCCAAGGGCTGTCAACTAGTGTCGGGCATCAAACCTTTATCATTGGGAACGATTTCATCCCAAACAAAAGCAGGATTGAGGTAAGGAAACTAACTAAACAGAACAAATTCCAAAATCCAGTTCAAAGGCCAAACAAGCTTTTCTTCTATCCAAATTTTCAAGAGATCTCCATTTTCCATAAACGATGCACCTGCCATTTTACACACACCAAAACCATTTCAAAACATAGTACAACAAGATTTTCACATTTTATGAGGTACCCATTTAGCAATATCACCATAAAAACACACTGTTAAAACTAGGAAAGATACTTTTTGTGCAATGTGAGAAATAAACAGATTTTAATTTCAACAAGTCACCACTCTATCCATAACTATGTAGTACTACATTAAATTTACTGAAAACAATGAAATATCATGGAATAAATAAATTTTTAAACTTAAAGGCGAGTGCAGTGGAAGACCTACCTCGGCTCGCCGCTCAATCATAATGACACGACTCACTTCCCATTTTCGCATAAGCACGTGCAACCCGATAACCGCAATGTCACAGACTTCCGCTGACAACATGCTGCAACAACTGCAGGACATTTAAAACCGGAAACCATTACCCAACTCAAACAAGATAATTTTCTATCCTTAATATTTTTTTAATAAAACATTTTGAAAATTTTATAAAGAAAATTTTAAAGACCATTTAAACGGATAAACAAAACACTGCAAAATTTATTAAATATTTTTCAAAATATTTCGCATGACTTTAAATGTCAATAACATCACTCAAAACATCCTTTCAAAACCAAACTCACCTTGGCGCAACACAAAACCAAAAAACACAATACACAACAAATCATTCAAAAATATGATTTATAACCAAACACACCCCAAAAACATATCAAAATAGAATATGAAACCCCTATAATATTTAATAAACCAGTTGCACAATTTAAAAAACACCAACTAATAATGCAATATGACTTACATCCAAGACGCACCACAATTCACATGAACATGCTACTTTAAAAAAATCATACGCATAATAAACATGAATGAAAACTAATTTTTCACCAAGAAAACTAATTAATAAAAATGATATATTAACTAAATTAGAAAAATAATCCATCAAACATTATTTATACATAAAAACACTAACCTCGGTGAAGGAAGACCTCAAAATGTTGGTGCAAAAACCCATTTTGCATGTTACTAGCCCCACAAATAACACAACTAAACCCTAAAATCAAAGAATCAAATCAATTTCATCATAAAAAAATCAAACTCAACAACAAAACCTAACCCAAAAAAACCCCAAATCAACAAAACAACCAACGAGGGGTAAAAACACCTACGGAGAAGGTGCGGATGGAAAAATGGGCAAGGGGAAGGGAGGTCGGAGGTACATCGTGTTGGAAAACCGGCTGGAAGGGAGGGGTGGCGTGAGTCCAGCCATGCGAGCTAATGGGGGCGACGCTGGGAGCCCAAGGTGAGGAAGGAGACACGACCGACCGGAGAGGGAGGATAAGGACAGTGTGTGGTTGTCTATGAGAAGGAGAGGAGGAGGAGGGAGGTCTGGTGAGGTGCAGCGGCTACGGTTTTGTGAGGAGAGTCCAGCGCGAATGAAGGGGAGGAGTGGCCTGCGTGACGAGAGAGAGGAGAGAGAGAAAGGGAGAGGAAAAAAAGAAAAGAGGAAAATAAAGAAAAATAGAAAAGAGGGGAAAAAGAAAGAAAGAAAAAAAAAATAAGGATAAATTTATATCCTAATAAATTATAACAAAATTAATATTAATAAGAAAACGAAAATAATAAAATCAACCAAAAAAATAACATCGTTTATTGTGAACAGACATCGAGCATGGTCGCGCATAGGGTCGCACGCACAGTCGCGTGCACAGTCACGCACAAAGTCGCATGCCCACAAAGAAACCAAAATAATAGAAACGAACAAGTTAAAATATTAGCTGAAATAATAATAACATCATTGTTAATTTATGTTAGACAATGCACATTGTCACGTGCGCTATCGCGTGTGCGGATGCGTGTGCGGTCGTGAGTGCGGGCATGTTGGCACGCCTAGTCGCGATTCCCAACGAGCACTCGTGAAAGATCTCAAGTTCCTTTTAAAAATTAAAATGGTTCAAACTGCAAATCAGAAGAATGACTTAAAATAATTAAATTAAAAGAAGTTTCAGTCGGGGTGTGATAATTCTCCCCACCATGACACTTTTTGCCCCCAGAAAGTCCCAAGAAGACTTGGTTAACCAAATGATCTGAGAAAGACTGTGAAGATCGGAAGTTATTTGATACAAAACCTTCATCGCTCGAAGAGCGAGCATTTAACACGCCGATGAACTGAAAAATCAAATATCTCAAAACCAGAATCACCAAGAAAAATGACCAACATCAAGTAATTCACCACGAAATATAACTAAAACATGGAACACCCAGACCCCTGACCTAGGGATCACAGAGGCTGCTCGAGATCTCCAAGAACACTCATCAAGCGACCCACAATCTGAGCTAACTAATTACCAAGGACAAGGTCGGGCGGAGCAAAGGCAATGGGTTGCTCCGCCAAGTGAACTTTGAGAACAATGTCTTCCACATGCTCATCCTATTGTGGTCTCCCCACCATATTAGTATCCTTGTCAAACATCTATTCTCCAATCCAAGGTGACACACAAACCCAAACAAAACCTCTAACACTGGCTTGACCCTCTAAGCTCCTTAAGTTGAACCAAACTGACATAAGTGGAGACGTGGGCGGGACCCACAGTGGGTCTCCCCACCATTTTAGAATTTTCCTAACACCATGACACCCATGCCGGCATTTCCAATTTACTTTTAGCGATACAGACTGAACTCTTCATCATGAACCCACCAACACGGGCTAACCCACACAGACGATTCCCACACTTACCAATATTACACCACATTGGAGGGTTTTGACCGCGGAAACATCTAACCAAGAGGAGAACTAGACATACGCATGTCGATTTCACAAGACATGAGAATCTCCAAAACGTGTACAATTCTGATCCATAGCCGACCACCAGAAGGGTCACAGAGTGCAATTGTTGCATGGGGGATTCTCCGGACCTCTTTAAATCCTGAGATGAACTTCCATAAGTCAAGACCACAACATGGAAACGAGGCCTTTATGCCCATCACAAAAAAAATGAAACCTTCATAGATGATACTGTAGAAAGGGAATTTAATTAGTCCCCAATCCGTTACTGCGTCCTTAAGTCGAACAAAGCTCATCCCACATCTGACGAGTTTTGATTGAGCGCAAGCTTCACCCAGAGATCTACGGTTGGGGCCCTGATGTCTGAAGCATCTACCTCCACACAGTTATAAGTTGACTAACTCTGACTGAAACATCCCCTACTGGAAGAGAAACTTGCATACTTCTCCTCGTGTCCCGAGCGGCCACTCCGTCAACATACCATCTAGGAATTTCAACGAACGACTTAGGGTATCCGACTGATCACACTTGAGGTTGGAGATTGAGTGGTATGACCAATGTGCGGCGCAAACTGACAAGAGAGGAACTCTGAGAAAAAGTCCCATTGGTTCACACTCTTCATCATATGAGGAAGCTACACATACCACAATATGGATGAGACCAACAACTAATATGATCTTTAAGATGATTGTTCCACACTACCTCTGGAGAAAATGAAACCAGCTCATCATAAAGGTCAAACAAACCTCTTCTTATTCTTGTCCACTGGTCGAGCACCTATGAGATTCACCACTTTCTCTCGCCTTTACATCCTTAGGTAAAACCATGGGATGAGGCTAGTCTTGAGGATCGCTCACGACATCCTCATTTGCGATGAAAACGGAACGATCACCTGTTTCTAGTGTAGTCCGCTCCAGTAGACATTCTCGAGAAAACTTGAACCCACATAACTTTTGGAGTTCCACCATATGCATGAGACACTTAAAACATTCCAAAAGTATTCAACATTATCCAACTGACCTCAACATCTACGAACAATCGACACAACCGAGCAAAACCCAGCTCCGCCACTGCACTGGGAGTCTGGCATGAGCCAAGAATTGAGAGACCTACTGAAAACCCATTGGACCTTTCTATGGGTAATATCCCAAATATGAAACACAAAACAACCTTCCACAAATCCAAACACATATCAAAAAAAACATCCACATTCCAGAAACCAATCCAATAATTCCAATTTAAAACATCAATTCATTTTCAAGGAAAAACACTCACTTGAAAAACTATGCACAGTACATTAAGACCCAATAACTATTTGAACTCATCGCTTTCACTCTGGACTCGAAACCATTTTCCAACTCCAAAACCATTTATGCACAAAAACAAATTTGAGAGAAACCCCTCTTCTTAGGAAACAAGATGCAGCTTTTGAAATCAAACACTCACCCCTGATACTCCTGGATGCCTCACAGATTTGCATTTCTATGCCACCCATGCACAAATCCACACAATCCACCAACTATCCATTAATCACAACCACATCCACACGCGACCACCCTAGGAATACCACTAGACAAAACAAGGCTCTTCAGTTTTTAAAACAAATCATTTCCAAAATAGATCACTTCAATTTAAAACAACTCAAAACGTTCTTTTAGAAACCTGATTTCAACAAATCAATCACCAAATTCCATAAATAAGTTCAAAGGAAAACAAAACCTAAAAATTATGTCAAACTAAAACCAAGAGAAAAAAGATAGAAGAAAACCCTAAAGCATTTGGATGGAGAATTAGTGGGCGTGACTAACCCGGCTGCATGGTTTAGCAGACCATGCCCTCGGCAAGTGCCACCCACTAAGAGTGTCGAACCGTACTCTCAGGCATTTCATGGGTCAATACTCCATGTGAGACCACACATAGCACCAGATCACTCCAAGTTTCATCCCCCATCCACACATTCCATAGCCAAAGACTTAAATCCCGGAATACCCCTAGTTACCTGAGGATCAGAACGAGTAATAGTTTACGATGCTCTTCCCACACCTACCACTCGAGTATCGACAGTCATATCTCCAATCTACCTAGAACCCCCAAATAACAAGAACAAAAACTTCCTCTAATACCATTTTGTCACGAACCGGCCCAGGTCGAACCTGGACATGTCACTGGAGTCAGCCCGCAACATGGACCAAGGGGCAATCTCGATCCCCACAGGCTGGCAACTAGTGCCGAGCATCAAAATTTTATCGTTGGGAACGATTTCAGCACAAACAAAAGCAGGATCGAGGCAAGAAAACTAACTAAACAGAACAAATTCCAAAATCCAGTTCAAAGGCCAAACGGGCATTTCCTCTATCCAAATTTTTAAGAGATCACTATTTTCCATAAACGATGCACCCGCCATTTTACACACACCAAAACCATTTCAAAACACAATACAACCAGATTCGAACATTTTATAAGGTACCTATTTAGAAATATCACCTAAAAAACACACAGTTAAAACCAGGAAAGATACTTTCGGTGCAATGCGAGAAATAAACAGATTTCAATTTCAAAAAGTCACCACTCTATCCATAACTATCTAGTACTACTTTAAATTTACCGAAAACAATGAAATATCATGGAATAAATAAATTTCTAAACATAAAGGTGAGTGTAGTGGAAGACATACCTCTACTCGCCGCTTGATCGTGACGACACGACTCCCATCACATTGGTGCATAATCACGTGCAACCTGATAACTGCAGTGTCATGGACTTCTGCTGACGACATGCTGCAACAACCGCGGGAAATTTAAAACTGGAAACATTTAACCAACTCAAACAAGATAATTTTATATCTTAAATAATTATTTAATAAAACCTTTTGAATAATTTATAAAGAAAATTTTAAAGACCATTTCCACCGATAAACAAAACACTAGAAAATTTATTAAAGAGTTTTCAAAATATTTTGCATGACTTAAAATATCAATAACATCACTCAAAACATCCTTTTAAAACCAAACACACCTTGGCGAAACACCAAACAAAAACACAATACACAACAACTCATTCAAGAACTTCCTTTATGAACAAACACACCCCAAAAACATATCAAAATATAATTTTCAACCCCTATAATATTTAATAAACCAGTTGCACAATTTACAAAACACAAACTAATAATGCAATATGACTTTCACCCAAGACTCACCACAATTCACTTAAACATGCTACTTTAAAAAAAATCAAATGCATAATAAACACTAATAAAAACTAATTTCCCACCAAGAAAACTAATTAATAATCATGATATATTAAATAATGAGAAAATAAATCCATCAAAAATTTATTATACGTGAAAACATTGACCTCGGTGTAGGAAAACTTCAAAATTTTGGTGCAAAACCCATGTCGCATGTTAGTGGCCCCTCAAATTACACAAATAAATCCTAAAAGCATAGAATCAAGTCAATCTTCATCATAAACAAATCAAACGCAACACCAAACCCTAACCTGAAAAAAACCCAAATCAACAAAACTACCAACGAGGGGTAGACACACCTACGACGAAGGTGTGGATGGAAAACCAGGAAAGGGGAAGGGAGGTCGGAGTTAAGTCGCGTCAGAAAATCAGCTGGAAGGGAGGGGCGGCATGCGTCCGGCCGTGTGAGGCAGCGGGGGTGACGCGCGGAGCACGAGGCAAGGTAGGCGGCGCGGCCGACCGGAGAGGGAGGAGAAGGGCGGTGTGCGGCGGTCCAGGAGAAGGAGGGGAGGAGGTGGGCAGTCCGGTGAGGTGCAACGGCTTGGGATTGGGGAGGAGAGGCCTGCATGAATGGAGGGGAGGTGTGTCTTGCATGACGGGAGAGAGGAGAGAAAGAAAGGGAGAGGAAAAAAAGAAAAGAGGAAACGAAATAAAAATAGAATAGTGGGGAAAAAAGAAAGAAAAAAAAGAATAAGGATAAATTTATATCCTAATAAATTATAACAAAATTAACATTAATAAGAAAATGCAAATAATAAAATCAACCACAAAAATAACATTGTTTTTTGAGAATGGGCATTGTGCATGGTCGCGCGTAGGGTCACACGCACGGTCGCGCGCACGGTCACACACAAAGTTGCATGCCATCAAAAGAAACCAAAATAATAGAAACGACCAGGTAAAAATATTAGCTGAAATAATAATAACATCATTGTTAATTTATGTTGGACACTGTGCACGGTCACATACGCGGTCGCGTGTGCGGACACATGTGCGGACTCGTTCACAGTCGCGAGTGTGGGCATGTTCGCACGCCTACTCGCGATTACCGACGACCACTCGTGAAAGATCTCAAGTTCCTTTTAAAAATAGAAATGGTTCAAACTACAACTCAAAATAACGACTTAAAATAATTATATTAAAAGAAGTGTTAGTTGGGGTGTGACACCCTCTACCCTATTATTGAATGTCGATGTGTTCTTCGCTAGATTTTCCTTCGGAATACAAAGTCGATAAAGGATTGTGGTGGCTGGTACAGGTCTGCTATGGAGGAGGTGTGGGGAACCGTAGCGTGCTTTCGAAGAGCAAGGGGCCACGACCGAAGCCACGATGGATGAATGTGGCGGCTGGAAAATTGGTCGGCCATATATAAGAAGGCGGCACAACCGCATCACTGAAGGAACCAGCTGCGGCTTGTCAGTCGCGGAAGTTCGAGGAGGTGGTCGAAACATCGGCCGACTGGAGAAGGGTAGGGTAGTGTGAACAATGCATCACCTCTGAGTAAAGGAGCTATGACCGAAGCATCGGTGGAGGGGGGAACATGTTCCTCCAATGGGTTCTGCGACGACCGGGCAGTGCCCATGTGGTGCGGCTGTTTCACAAACTGAACAGTCTCGGGGCCGTTTGGAATACCAAGGGGCTCCACCCCTCCTTTTCCAGCTTAGGTAAAAAGTGGGCCACGACCCCTAAGGGCCATCCCCTCTGTGGGCCGTGCCTCACGCATCCAGGCCGCCTGCCCAGCGGGCCACGTGCCTCTGGGCTATGCCCCCTTGCGGACCGGGCCGAGCCCATCGTAGCCTATCGGGCCGAGCCTGCCATGGACCAATCCATTCGGGTCGGACCTAGACTGTGACTGGTTGGCCTAGACCAGGTCTGGCCGAGTCAGTTCGATTGGGCCTAGAAAACACTTAAAGGGCTATAACATGAAATCTGGGCTTCTGTTTGATGAACTGTCTATGGAACTAGGACCCTTAGAGCATGATAGTCCTTTTGTAATACTCCGCATTAGGTTTGCAGATAGTTGGAGTATGGATGGGTTGGATCGAACCCAAATCCAACTGGGCCCATGGAACTATAATGATTATAACTCACAGAACAACCATCTAGTTGATGCACCATCAATTAGGTTGGAACCCTTACAACATGGTGGTTCTTTTGGGTTACTCCTTTGTGGAGTTTAGTGGAAGTCGAGGTATGATTGATATCATGAGCAGAAGATTCTACAGAACTCAAACGCACCGCGTGTGGGGAATCCAATGACTAGATATAACATGATTAAAGAACATTGACCCTATATGGGTCGGAGTCTATCAAATCTTATGTGGGTCAGCGCTCAGTGATACTGTGTAGGTCAGCGCATACCGATCAAGTGTGGGTCAAATCCTGTGTGGGTCAGCACTCAAAATATTGTATGGGTCAGCACATACCTATCTTGTGTGGATCGAATCCTTTGTGGGTCAGCGAGGGTTAATACCTATCGATCCTGTGTGGATTAGTATTAGAGCATCTTAACAGAATAATATGATCTAGCATAAGACTAATCTCATGCACTTCTAAACTTAAGTTATGCCTGGTTGTGATCTGAGTCTCTTCTATCATCAGGGTGTTACCTATGTGGTACTTCTATTTTCATTATGTTACCTATGTTTTACATCTATATGTGTTGTGTTACCTGTGTGGTACTTATATCTTTGTGGTGTTATCTGTGTGGTACTTCTACCGTCATGGTGTTGTCTTCATGGTGTTACATGTGGGGTTACTACTTCCTTCATGGTGTTACCTTTGTGGTATTCATCCCTCATGTATGAGATGATAATGTATTGATAACTTATGTATATGTATGGGAATATACCAAATTAGGGTTGATGTCTATTGCTTTGTGCTTTGATATTGAGGTCTTGCTTTGTAGTATTTTCTTTTGTGGAACTCTAGGAGACCTACGTGGGTCTCGGCATCCCTGCTGAGTTTCGTCAAACTCGCACCAGCATGGTCTACACCCACACCTAGTTGTGTCTTGTACAGACAACATATATCATTGATCGAGGCATAGGGATCCAGGACTAGACGGTATTTATAGGTGGACCATTTGGTGTGACATGAAACATGGGATACTAATCATGAGCTGTACCTACCCTTCATGTAGCATCCTAGGTTGACGAAATAGGTGTTGTTTTACCCTTTAAATTTCTATTTGTACTTTTCTGTTGTACTTTTACTTTTAGTTGGGAATGTATTTCGTCCCCTTTACTTTCAGAACTATTTTACTACAGCATTTTACTTCATTCTTGTTTCTTATTGTGTTCCTGGACTTTCTGTCTTTACAGGTTAAAAAGGTAATCCCTTCCCATTTTAGGGATACACCTTTATGGTGCTAGTCGCCACCCCCTAACCTATGGATGCTAGTCTTGGGGTTGTAATGGAATGGGCCCTGAGGGATGGGGCGTGGTATAAAATATATTAATGTCCATTCAGTATAATTCATTGAGCCTTTTTAATTAACCAGAAAAAATAATTTGAAGATTGATTCACTGTAATGAAAATCATATAACAGTAAATACATGCAATAATGACTAAAACAACAAATTAGAAGTATATTTGGTTTAATATAAAGTATACAATGATTTTCAAATAAAAGGATAATAAATCATTAGTTTTAATAAAAAAAATATTCCAAATAATTTCGTGCATGTGTCCAATGTTGATTTATTTATCTGTTGAATTGTGTGTGTGTGTTTGTTTATGTATATGTATGGTTTATCTTTTGTTATTCCTGATTGGTGTTTTTTTATTTTAGGGTAATTTTTTAGAGTCTATATAAATATATATATATAAAATGGTTATCATTATTGAAATTTCTATATTGTAGGATCGAAATAGTGATGTAGATGCTCAATATACAAGAGGGGGGTGAATTGTATACTTTAAAAATTCCTTTGGAACCTTTAAAGTTAGTTACAAATAACTATGTTTTCCTTGAGAAAAGGAAAGGGCTATGTTTAACAAAGATAAACTAAGAAAATTCACAACACCTCTAACACTGAATGAAAACTTGGAAAGAGATTCTGAAAGTAGGTTCCAGAAAAAATGGTTCCGGAAATTGAAACTTAAAAAAGTTACAATATGAGATTCTACCTTAAAGCGTATAGAATCTAAATGAAACAGAGTACAAGTAAGGAAGTATAATAATGTTAAACTTTCCTTATCATAGAAAATGGAATGGAAATAAACAAGTAGTAAAACTACTTGTAACAAGATATAAGTCTTTTAACCCAAAGAGAAGGGTATCCAACAACCTTGGATAAAAGTCCCTTGATTTATACTTTCAAGCAAGTATGTCTTACCCACACTAGGGTAAGCCCTCGATACGAAGATCAGAGTGTCTATGTCTTGCTATCCCTGCAAGCCCTCAACTTCAAGATAGTTGGCAACCTCTGTCTTCCTCTGCAAGGAAGCCCTCAAACTTCAAGGTAGTCGGCACCTCTGTCTTCCTATCCCTGAAAGTCCTCGAATGTAATCACCAACATTCGGAGTCGCACGAAGCTTTGAGAGTTAATAAGAGCCTCTCTATCTAGAAATCACTTCAAGCATGTAATCACATGAGTCGAAGATCAGTCAGCCTTTTCAGCACCGAGCTCTTTCAAATGAGATCCTATTTATAGGTAAGGTCGACCTCCTTCCCAACGGTCATATTTTCCTTAAAAATTGGAGGGACCTGTACACGTTTCACTTAGAAAACGATTAGTTTATAACAAAATAGACGACATTGTTTTATAACAAAACAAGTGTAACAGAATGTACGACATCGTTTTAAAATCTAACTTAAAAGTTCCTACTGAAAAATTCGGAGTGAAGGTTCGGAGTGTAAGGAAAATAATAAAGAGTAGACAGATTATAACAACGTAAGCAAGATGAAAGTTCAGAGTCTAACCAAAGATAATTTTCGGAGTCTAAATAAATTTGGAGTGTATAAAACAAAGATGACCAGATTCTGTTTAATAGGTGAATTCGGAATGAGAATTCGGAATGAGAATTCGTCTTCAGAATTCGTTATGAGAATTCATCATCAGAATTCGTAATGAGAATTCTTCATCATAATTCGTAATGAGTATTCTTCATCACAATTCGTAATGAAAATTCGTTCAAAATTCGTAATGAGAATTCATTATCAGAATTTGTAATGAGAATTCATTATCAGAATTCATAATGAGAATTCATTATCAGAATTCGTAATGATAATTCTTTATCAGAATTCGTAATGAGTATTCTTCATCAGAATTCGTAATGAGAATTCATCATCAGAATTCGTAATGAGATTTCATTATTAGAATTCATAATGAGAATTCATTATCAGAAACTGTAATGACAATTCATTATCAGAATTCGTAATGAGAATTCATTATCAGAATTCGTAATGAGAACTCATCACAAGAATTCTTAATAAGAATTCGTTGTCAAACTTCATAAGGATTCGCATCCTGAATCTGATGTAGAACTTAATTATAGTTTGTATCCGGCATTTGGAATGAAACTTTATTACAGTTCTCATCTGGATTTTGGAGTGAAACTTTATTACAGTTCTTGTCCTGAATTCAGATCCTAAAAACAGAATACCTTATATCAATGTTTCAAACAATTCTGAGAATATAGTAATGAATCCGAATCTTATACTTAAGAAAATATGGATGAAAATATGATAAGGATAATTTTTCTTATAAAAGCAATTTTCCTTATAAAAGAAATTTTCCTTATAAAAACATTTTTCCTTATAAAATCAATTTTCCTTATAAAAGCAATTTTCCTTATAAAAGCAATTTTCCTTACAAAAACAATTTTCCTTATAAAAGAAATTTTCATTATAAAAGCAATTTTCCTTATAGATAAGGTGTTTGTGATTTTCAAAATAAGAAGGAATGGAAAAGTCATAAGGAAAACCTTATTGACTCAACAATCTCACCCTTTTTGGAAAGCACAAACATCCTTACGAAAAAGAAATACCTAGAAGAAAGAAAAACATTAAGGCTTATCTCCCTTTGCTTTAAGGATATTGATGAATACGACTAACTCCCCCTTAGGCTTTGAAACTCTAAGGATCGTATTCTAGATTTCCGGAGTTACATTTTATTACGAATAAAAAGGTCTTATTTAATGAGAAACTCCCCCTTAGATAAACTCTTATTAGAGTTCTTTTTCTTTAGTATATTTTCCTTCTCCCCCTTTGTGATTTTCAAAATGAATTCGAGGGAATGGAAAAAAAATAACAAAGTACCTGAATGATTAGTATAATCAACAAAAGAAACGACAAGCACAAATTTCATTAAGTTTGAAATGTCGGCAACAAAAGAATCTACAACAAAAGATTGGAACTGTATATTTTTGATCTTTTTCCTTCACCATGAGACTCTTAAGAATAGTCTTGATCTTCTTTAAGTCTTTATGATCTTCTTCTGCTTGCTTCTCTAAGACCACTATTCCTGCAGATTGAGCTTCAATCTTTTCTTCCTGAGCTTTAAGCTTTTCATCCTGGGCTTTAAGCTTTTCTTCCTGAGCCTTCATCTTTTCTTGAAACTCAATCCGATGATCCCTTTCAAACTTCCAGTTTTGAGAGACAGAATTTAGCTTCCCATTCAGATCTCTGACTTCTTGAATCTGAATGTTCTTTTCATCTGTCAGCTTCTATTCCAAGGAAGAAGTTAGCTCATTTATCTTCATGTCCTCAGTCTCAAAGGCATCCTTGACATTGTCTTAAAATTCATCAAATAGACTCATCTCTTATATAGTCTTCCTCGACCAGTTTTTCATCCTCTTGCAAGATTTTTTTTGGGCTTCATAGCCAACAAAGAATGTTTTGAACTGAGCCTCTATTTCAACACACTTGTCCATAAACATAGATACGAAGTCTGTTTTCTGATTAAAAGCATGTTGGAGCATCTGACACCTTGAATCAATGCTTGAGAAGGTCGGAATGGTTCCCACCAACTTTTTCAAAGACTGAACAACAAAGTCATGCCCCATCGAAGATAACTCCGAATCCGAAACATTGCTTGGAGAATTTTATTTTTCAACAAGTTCAAGCTTTCTCTTTGAAGAACTACCAACTTATTTTCTCTTCACCACTACTGAACTCGGAGTATCAGCAATAATTTGCTTTCCCTTGTCTTTTTTCGGAAAAGAATCATATTCCGGAGTTTTCTTTTCACTATCAGAGACTTGGAAAACATTATCTTTATCATCAGAAACTTCCTAAACACCAACCTCTACATTTTCCATCTGAGAAATATCATGTAAAACTTGTTCTTCTTCTCCATGATAAGCTACTTCTTCTTCTCCTTTCTCTACTTCCATTGCTGGAGTAACTAGCTTCGAAGATTCAACTTCTGATGTTCGGAGCGATAAGTATTCCGAAGGTGTCCCCTTATAATCATCTACTTGTTTCAACACAACTCCGGTTTCACTACTCCCTTTAGTAACATCTTCTTCTTCTTCCACTTGCTCAACGTGCTCACCTTGTTCAACTGGCTTAGCCACTTCCTCTTCCGGAGAAAAAAATTCTCTTCCTGGAGTCTCAGGTAGAGATTCTAATGAAAAAGATCTCGGAATAGGAATATTTGCTGAAACCATCTCCTAGAATTTTAACAAAGCCTGAGCTACCCCAGCCGCAGACATCTTCTTCTTGATCTTCTTTTCTTTTGCTTGTTTTTCGAGCTCATCCGTTGTTCTTTCCTTCAAGGCCTTAGCCTCCGCAGGGTCCAAGCCAAACTGAGGCTCCCCTTGAACTCTCTTTTCATTCATCTCCCTCCATTTAGAAACAACCTCATCTGGGTAAGATTTCTTCTTATTTGGTTTTGGAGGTGTGGAATGAACTTCCTTAGTCATGGGATCCTCATCTTCTACTTCCACTTCCTTCAGCTTTCTCTTACTTACTGGCTTAGAGGATTCCAGATCAGCAGCTTTCGGAACTGATTCTTTTTTGAGCAGGTAGATCAATAAACTGTCCAGACTCCTTGTCAAAGGCTACATCCATTATTTTGAGTGTACCATCACTCACCAGCATAATCTTTCAAACTCTCGGCTTAGATTTGCAAGCCTCCTTGAAAGACTCAAGGCACCAAACTATTAGCTTAGAGAGGATTGCTGGATACATAATAATCTGAGCTCTCAGATTTCCTTTGTTCAAATTCTCAAGAGTGATAAGAATGTGCTTCATCAAATTAAACTTCCTCAGATTTATCAGAAAATTTAGGATGTAGATCTCACTCTTCTTCAATATATCTTTGTCACCTTTCCTTGGTACGATAAGACCCGGTACCCATAACTCTGGAATCTGGAAAGTTGTAGATAAACTAGAAATCTTCGGAGCCTTGTCATCAGCCAGTCTGAGAGTTTCTAAGGCTTTTTCCTTGTCGATGCTACCCTTAGAATCCGGCAACACATGAGAAATAAACTCAACTTCACCGTCATTATTTAGCCCTACCAAGCTGGATTTCTTAGCATATGAAAGCTTATATTTCTTACCATAAGACTTAAAAGACAATTTCTCCTTTCGATCTTCATTAAGAAAAGAAACTGTTTCATATAATTCAATAAGTAAGTCTGAATACACTTCATCTTGGTTCTCCGGTTTTGACACCGCAACATCTTCCCAACCATTTAGCTTGATATTCTTGGAAATAAGAGAGTCATACTTGTTGATGAAATATGGATGAACCTGTCTCTCTTTGTATACTAACCACTTAGAAATCGGCTTAGAAGAAGACATGTCTTGAGAGGCTGCTTACACAGACATTCGGATCTGAAGACCTCTGAGCAATTCGGAACGGAGAAAGATGAAGTTCGGAATGGACTTAAAACAGAGGGGCAGAGTTTCGGGACGCGAGAGCTTGAAAACCAATGTGGGACAACTATTTGGGTCCCCTTTATTTAGGCAATGAGATGATGGTTCAACTTCCACGGTTGATCGAACGGTTGTGATAAGATGCGATCAGATCTGACGGTGGAAAACCAATTCTCTTGAATCCGATCTTTTAAGGTTTTTATTAAAACAAAAAATTAAGAAAATTATAATCCGAAAAAAATTATAAGAGAATTCCACCAAGTAAAATATGACTATGAAAACTTGGGTAAGGAAATCATACCTTTCGGATTGGCTTAGGAGGATTATTCGTAATGGTTAATATTCTTACGAAAACATCGAAAAACAACTTTATTAAGAAAAGAAAAAATTCAGAAATATCACTACGAAAAATATACTCAATACGAAAAACTCAGTATGAAATTTTCATTACAAAATTTTGAAAACGAAAAACACATTATGGAAGATTCGGTATGAAAATCCTGTTATGAAAATATCAGTATGGAAATTTTCCATTTCGGAAGTGTTCAATACGAAGTCTTTGATTCTAGAAGTCTTCTATATGAACATATACATTTTGGAAATTTAATTCTGGAAATTCCATTCCAGAATTTTAATTCCGAAATGTTTGAAAATAGTTTTTGAAAAACTTTGTTAAACTAAAAATCAAATGTACTCCCCCTATGAAAAGGAGTTTATTACTGTAAGGAGACTATTTCAACAGAAAGATAATAAAGAAGGATTACCTTACTTTTATCATTCCTAAATTTTGTTTAATGTATTCAAATCTATTAGAAGGTAAAGATTTTGTGAAAATATCAGCAAGTTGATCTTGTGTTCCGATAAACTGAAGAATAATATCTCCTTTAAGTGTGTGATCCCTAAGAAAGTGATGCCTAATATCTATGTGTTTTGCATGGGAGTGATGTGAAGGGTTCTTACTGAGGGAAATGGAACTAGTGTTATCGCACAAAATTTGAGTTTTAGTAAAACTCAAGCCATAGTCTATTAGTGTGTGTTGCATCCACAACACTTGAGCATAACAACTTCCAGCTGATACATATTCAGCTTTAGCAGTGGAGAGTGCTACAGAATGTTGCTTCTTGCAAGACCAAGAAACTAATGAATCTCCTAAGAAATGAAAAGTTCCGGATGTACTTTTTCTATCCATTCTACATCCACCAAAGTCAGCATCAGAAAATCTTTTTAGGGTAAAATCATTTCCAGAACTATAAAATAATCCTATATCCATGGTTCCCTTAAGGTAGCGAAAAATTCTTTTTACTGCCTTTAGGTGAGATTCCTCAGTATTGGATTGATATCTTGCACATAAGCATACTGAAAACATTATGTCTGGTCGACTAGCTGTTAAGTATAGTAGACTTCCTATCATACCTCTAAAAGATGTTTGATCTACTATTTTCCCAGCTTCATCAAGGTCTAAACAGTTTGAGGTACCAATGGGAGTACTAATACTTTTAGTGTTGTCATAACCATACTTTTTATGAAGATATTTAATATACTTATGTTGATATATGTAGTTTTCTTCTAGTTTTTGAGAAATTTGAAAACCAAGAAAAAATGTTAACTCACCCATCATACTCATTTCAAACTCAGAATTCATTAGACTTGCAAAAGAGTCGGTCAAAGATTGCTGAGTTGAACCAAATATGATGTTATCAACATAAATTTGAACAATCAAAACATTTTTCTTATCATTATTTATAAAATGGGTTGGATCTGCATTTCCCTTAACATAGTTATTTTGATGCAAAAATCTAGTGAGTCTATCATACCATGCTCGTGGGGCTTGTTTAAGGCCATACAAAGATTTGGTAAGTCTAAAAACATAATCAGGATTTTTTGTATCTTCAAAGCCAGGAGGTTGTTCGAAAAAAAACTTCCTATTGAACATAACCGTTAAGAAAAGCACATTTGACATCCATTTGGAAAATTTTGAAATTAAAGAATGCTGCAAAGGAAAGTAGAATACGGATAGATTCAAGTCTAGCTACTGGAGCATAGGTTTCTTCATAGTCTATTTCCTCTTGCTGATTATAGACTTTAGCAACAAGTCTAGCTTTATTTCTTACTATGACTCCATTTTCATCACATTTATTTCTCAAAACCCATTTTACTCCAATAATAGAAGTTTCCTTAGGTCTTTCAACCAAGGTCTAGACTTTATTCCTTTCGAATTTATTTAGTTCATCTTGCATGGCTTTAATCCAATCATCATCACCTAAAGCTTCATCAGTGCTTTTTTGTTCCAATTGGGAAAGAAATGCTAGATGTCCTACTTCATTTCTTAAGGAACTTCTAGTCCTTACAGGTTTATTTACATCACCAATGATACTATCACTGGGTTGATTCTTAAGAAACGCCTGATTTGGGATTTGAAAAGCCTGTTCATCAACATAGTGTAGAAAGTCTTCCGGGGTAAATGTTTCAGGAATATCTTCTTGAACATTATCCTTATCAGAAAGTTCTTCTAACAAAGTTTGATAATCAGTTTTTGAAAACACATCTAAGGATGTAGGCTGAGATGTTTTAAAAACAAAAGGATCTGACTCATCAAATTTTACATGTACTGTTTCTTCAACAGTACAAGTGTTTTTATTAAAAACTCTATAAGCCTTAGATGTTGTGGAATAACCTAAGAAAATTACTTCATCAGATTTTGGTGTGAATTTATATAAGTTATCTTTTGTATTCCAAATGAATACTTTACAACCAAAAACCTTGAAGTAGGATAGTCTTGGTTTTCTACCATTCCATAACTCATAAGGAGTTTTATTCAGAAATTGCCTAATCAAAACATGATTTATAGTATAACAAGAAGTATTTATTGCTTCATCCCAGAAATGTATAGCTATAGAATATTCACTCAACATGGTTCTAGTTATTTCTTGAAGAATTCTATTTCTTCTTTCAACTACACCATTTTGTTGAGGAGTTCTAGGTGCTGAAAATTGTGAGTAATACCTTTTTTACTACAAAAAGTTTCAAAATCAGAATTTTGAAATTCTCCTCCATGATCACTATGAATAGTTTTCAATGGAAGGTTTTTCTCATTTTTAGCTTGAGCTCTAAAACTTTTGAAATAAGAAAAAGCTTTAGATTTATTTTCTAGAAAATAAACCCAAGTAAATCTAGTGTAATCATCAACTAGAAAAAACACATAGTATTTGCCTCCAATACTTCCAGTTTGTTTTGGACCAAAAAGATCCATGTGCACTAACTGTAATGCATCAGTTGTTGAGACTTCACCGATTGATTTAAAACTAGATTTATGTTTTTTTCCATATTGACAAGGATCACAAACTTTAGAAGAATCAAATCTATGCTCCGGTAGATCCTTAACTAGTTTCTTCTTAGAGAGTTTACATAGGTTCCTAAGGTTACAATGACCTAGTTTTCTATTCCATAACCAGGAAGGATCTTATATTTCACTAAGGCAAGGTAAATCTTGGCTCCTGAGGTCTTCTAAATTTAAGGTGTAAACATTCTCTTGCCTATTGGCTGAGAGAATAAATTCTTCCTTAGAATTGTGAACTAAGCACTTATCATTCCTAAAATTCACAAGGTAACCTTCATCACATAACTGACTTATGCTAATGAGGTTGTGCTTAAGACCCTTAACAAAAAGAACATTTGAAATTAACGTTTTACCAAGAAGAACAATATTACCAATACCATCAATCTCACCCTTAGCATTATCTCTGAAAGTTACCTTTCCACCTTTTGTTTTGATAATCTTTTCAAAATAGCTTTTGTTACCAGTCATATGCCGGGAACATCCACTATCCATGTACCATGTATTGTTGCTGGTACTCTCTTTATTTTCCGGAAATCAAGAAGAAAATTAGAATTTCGGAATCCAAACTTGTTTGGATCTAAGATTTCCCGAAAATAAAATTTTAGGTACCCACATCTTCTTAGAAAAGTATGCTTTTTAAAATCCTAGAGATTGGGTTTTGTTTAAGGAACAATTCTTTGCCCAGTGACCACCATATTGACACTTGGTAAAAAAGGGGGCACTTTGAGGAACAAAATAATTGTTGCTGAAAATGTATTTTGCATGGGTATAACCAAATTCGGATTTATTTCTTAAAGGTCGTATTTGGGAAAACATTTTATCAAAATTTTCTTTCCCATGGGTAATGTTTGATAAACACTTATTTAAGGAAAAAATTTCGGACTCGAGTTTAACAACCAAGTTTTTATCCTCAAAATCATTAGTTTTAGAACTAGAGCTGGGCTCGAAAACATTTTTATTAGAAATTACATTTTCTAATTCTTTAGAATGTTTGTTCTTCTCAAAACTTACTTCCTCAAGATTTTTTTAAATACTTTCAAAATCAGCATTTTTCTTATCAAGATCTTTAGAAAGATCTGATATCTCTTTTGTAAGAATAGAATTCCTAGAGTTTGCCTTATCATGATTCTTATTGAGTTTAGAATTCTCAATCTCAAGAAGTTCAACAAACCTATAGACTTCTTCATAAGTAGGTAAAGTATTTTCTTCATCAGAATAGGATTCTTCATCAGAAGAGTTATAATACTTACTATCATTAGAATTTAACGAAACATTGGTCAGTGATTCAACATTTTGTACCTTAGCCATAAAACAATGATTATCAATATGTAATCTAGCTATAAGACCAATATTCTTCTATCCTGAAGATTCATAATCAGAAGATTCATCTGAAGAGTCACCACCACTGTCACTCCAGGTGTCATTAGCTTTCAGAACATTCTTATCTTTTGCTTTATAATACTTCTTTCTGTTCCTGTCTAAATGTCGTTCTTTCCTTTCTTTCTTTTTGAGCATAGGGCAATCTGGTCTAATATGTCCAGCTCTCTTGCATTCATAACAAGTAACTTCTCCATCTTTCTTATATTTCCTTTCCTTATTCTTATACTTGGATTGGAAATTTCTCTTTCCAGCTATCTTGTTCATCCTTCGAGCAAGATTTTCTAATTCATTTTCAGAGATTTCACTCTCACTAGAATCTGATTGAACTATCATCTTCTTAGACTTGGATCTGGTTACTCTCTCAGGAGTCTTAGCTTTCTTATGATTTGATGTTGTTGTAAAAGCAACAGTACCACTTCCATTTTTCTTTTTGATGTTGTCAGCATCTCTCTTCATTCTGGTTTCATGTTGGAGAAGAGTTCCAAATAACTCATCAAGAGAAATCTGAGTCACTTTCATGTTCTCATCTATAACAGTTCTTTTGGATTCCCACTCATTAGGCATGATATCAATTATCTTATCCACAAGATCTTCATCATCTAAACCTTTCTCTCCCATAGACTATAGACTGTTTATGATAGTCATAAATCTCTGTTGAACTTTACAAATTGGTTCTACATAAGGAAAGTTGAAGCCATCATATTCAGCTCTAAGCATAGCTCTCCTAGTCTCAATCACCTTAGATGTTCCAAAGTGTGTAACCTCTAACTTCTTCCAGATATAGTTGGCTACTTCACAAGAAGAAATTTGGCTGTATATATTTCTAGTCATTGAACAAAGTAAGGTATTGCGTACCTTATAGTTGAGTTGATATTATTGCTTTTCCTGGTTAGTGAAAGTTCTAACTTCCTTGTCAGGAATTTTATAATCACCAGTAAGCATAACAAAGTTGCCTACTCCAATATTGATAACAAAAGTCTTCATTCAATCTCTCCAGTACTCATAGTCATTACCATCAATGATTAGTGGTCTTGTAGGGTTTATATTATCAATTAAACCAACATTAATTCCTGCCATATCAAAAATAACATTCGGCACACAAACTTGTTAGTAGAAAAGATTCGTAATAACAAAGTTCGGAATGGAAAAGTTCTGAATGAGAATGTTTGGAATGGGAAAGTGAGCAAGAAAAACTTATTCATAAGTATAATTATTTTTGATACCTCCTCTGTTACCAATTGTAGGATCAAAATAGTGATGTATATGCTCTATATATAAGAGGGGGGTGAATTGTATACTTTAAAAATTCATGTGGAACCTTTAAAGTTAGTTACAAATAACTATGTTTTCCTTGAGAAAAGGAAAGGGATAAGTTTAACAAATTTAAACTAAGAAAATTCACAACACCTCTAACACCGAATGCAAACTTGGAAAGAGATTCCAAAAGTAGGTTCCATAAAAAATGGTTCCGGAAATTGAAACTTAACAAAAGTTACAATATGAGATTCTACCTTAAAGCGTATAGAATCTAAATGAAACAGAGTACAAGTATGGAAGTATAAGAAAGTTATACTTTCCTTATAATACAAAATGAAGCAGAAATAAACAAGTAGTAAAACTACAAGTAACAAGATATAATTATTTTAATCCAAAGAGAAGGGTATCCAACAACCTTGGATAAAGGTCCCTAGATTTATACTTTCAAGCAAGTCTGTCTTACCCACACCAGGGTAAGCCCTCGATACGAAGATCGGAGTGTCTTTGTCTTGCTATCCCCGCAAGACCTCAACTTCAAGGTAGTTGGCAACCTCTGTCTTCCTCAGCAAGGAAGCCCTCAAACATCAAGGTAGTCGGCACCTCTGTCTTCCTATCCCCGGAAGTCCCCGAATGTAATCACCAACATTCGGAGTCAACGAAGATTTGAGAGTTAATAAGAGCCTCTCTCTCTAGAAATTACTTCAAGCATGTAATCACATGAGTCGAAGATCAGTCAGCCTTTTCAGCACCGAGCTCTTTCAAATGAGCTCTTATTTATAAGTAAGGTTGGCCTCCTTCCCAATGGTTATATTTTCCTTAAAAATCAGAGGGACCTGTACACGTTTCACTAAGACAACAGTTAGTTTAAAACAAAATAGACGACATCTTTTTATAAAAAAACAATTGTAACAGAATGTACGACATCATTTTAAAATCTAACTTAAAAGTTCAGAATGAAAAATTCGGAGTGAAGGTTCGGAGTGTAAGGAAAATAATAAAGAGTAGACAGATTATAACAACGTAAGCAAGATGAATGTTCGGAGTATAACCAAAGATAATTTTTGGAGTCTAAATAAATTTGGAGTGTATAAAACAAAGATGATCATATTCTGTTTAATAGGTGAATTTGGAATGAAAATTCTTCTTCAGAATTCATTATGAGAATTCATCATCAGAATTTGTAATGAGAATTCTCCATCAGAATTGGTAATAAGTATTCTTCATCAGAATTCGTAACGAGAATTCGTCATCAGAATTCGTAATGAGAATTCCTTATCAGAATTCGTAATGAGAATTCATTATCAGAATTCGTAATGAGAATTCAATATCAGAATTCGTAATGATAATTCTTCATCAGAATTCGTAATGAGTATTCTTCATCATAATTCGAAATGAGAATTAATCATCAGAATTCGTGATGAGAATTCATTATCAGAATTGGTAATGAGAATTCATTATCAGAATTCACAATGAGAATTAATTATCAGAATTTGTAATGAGAATTCATTATCAGAATTCGTAATGAGAATTCATTATCAGAATTCGTAATGAGAACTCGTCACAAGAATTCGTAATGAGAATTCATTGTCGAACTTCATAAGGATTCGCATCCTGAATCTGATGTAGAACTTAATTAGAGTTCATATCCGGCATTCGGAATGAAACTTTATTACAGTTCTCATCTGGATTTCGGAGTGAAACTTTATTACAGTTCTTGTCCAGAATTCGGATCCTAAAAACAGAATACCTTATATCAATGTTTCTAACAATTCTGAGAATATAGAAATGAATCCGAATCTTATACTTAAGAAAAATATGGATGAAAATATGATAAGGATAATTTTTCTTATAAAAGAAAATTTCCTTATAAAAGCAATTTTCCTTATAAAAGCAATTTTTCTTATAAAAGCAATTTTCCTTATAAAAGCAATTTTCCTTATAGATAAGGTGTTTGTGATTTTTAAAACAAGAAGGAATTGAAAAGTCATAAGGAAAACCTTATTGACTCAACATATATAAGTAGTTATTAATATTTTGGTTCCATTCAATTAGTAGATATGCTTTTAATTTTATTTTTCCAATGTACACATTTGTTTTGTAAATTTTCTAACGCAATATTATTATGTCATCGGCCAATACATAAGAGGTTAAATAACTTCTCTATATAACCTAACATATCCCACAATATTTTTTATATCCTCTTGTAATTGATGGGTGGACATTCATCCTTAGGGTAGTGTGTTTCGGGTCTAAGAGTGATCATGGTTTATTCAGTATAATAAATTTACCAAAAAATAATATAAAGGTGATTTAACCATAAAGTATATATTTTAAATGGTAAATGAATTTTATTTTGGTTGTATCTTAAAAATGGTTGATTTAAGATTTCATTATTTTTAGAAAACCCATTATATTTATCTATATATAGATTTAAGAGGTTTTTTGTTGTTTATTTATAAATAGTTGGTGTTGAAAAGAATAATCGACAAAAACTCTGTATAAATAATCAACAAACCATCATATTAAATATAAATCCAAATAAATACCAAGGTTATTCTCAAAAACATCAAATTACAAATCTACCTATATTATAATTCATCCAAGATGAAATTCATTTGCCCTTCAAAATACATCATTTTATAGTTAAATCTCATTTACACTATTTTATTGTAAAATAGTTATAATGAATCAACATAGATCACTCACTGACCCAATCCAAGTTTTCAAAAGACTGAATGTCAGTTTTTCAATTACTAGTGGCATAAATAAATATTTTGGGATAAGTTGGGTATGTTGGGAATTGATTTTAACTATTTAGTATTGACCTACAATATAAATAGATCACGTAAAAAAGTAAAGGAATATAACCAAAACATTAAAGGAAACCTACCTATCATATTAAATAGTATAAACCATTATATATATAAACTCTAAAAAGTATCCTCACACATAAAAATCCTAAATCTGGAAAAACCATAATACATCCCATATATATACATAAAAACACACACGCACACACGGCTCAATTGAAAAGGGAAGTGATATAAGACATAAGAACTAAAATATTCAGGAGATTTTTTATTAAATCTAAAATTTTATTATCATTTAATTTTAATACCAAAATACACTTTTTATTGAACCAAATTAATATGTAATTTGTTGTTTGATTTTTCGTTATGTATGGTTATTATTCTGTCCTTTAACATCTAATGATCCCACCACTAAGAATTTGTTCTCGTATATTAAAAAGCCACAAAAAAAGTATAGACAATGAACATTAAGAGAATTGTAAAAGAATTTAACTCTTTGGATGAGAGAGGAAAAATTATATTTATTAGATGATGGAGCAATGCATCTAGTGTAGTTATAACTGAACTCGAATAACTTAGAATCTGATCATTGGATAATTTTATAATGGAGATCTATAAATTGAACATGATTCCACAATGTACAAAAGGTGATTGAATGTTATATAAATATTAATACGATTAATGTTGTGAAATATTATTATTTTATTCATGTTATCACATTTACAATTTTTCTATAAATGCTTTATGGGATTTCATATTGTGTAGTTTTTATTTTAATGAACTTACCATTTCCTATTTTAGTTTTTCTTTTTGTAATACATCATGTTCAAGTAATTTCATGATTATGTATCATGGGTTTTCTAATCCCTTAAAATTTATAATCATATGGGGAATGAAGCGATATTAATTGAGGAATCATTTTTTTCAATGTCCTAGTGTGGAATTTCTACTGTTAATTTTCTTAAAGACGTACTCAACATTGGGAAAAATGTGTACAACATTATTTCAAATAGAGGTATGGTTTAAAATAATTTTTTTCTTTAAATGGTTTGGTAGAATTTGTTTCTATTGGAACATGATACATTTCAACTAGTTTATAAGCCATAATATTTTTTGAGAAGAAATGGGATACCTTGGATCATGTTTAGAGATCATAATGAAATTTTTTAAAAAGTTAAACCCTCCTATTAATTGTAATTAGATTGTTAGTAATTTTATTTTGGGGATTCTAGATTATTATCAAGAACTCCAAGCACTATTTTTACATTACATTTTTTCATTTATGCTATGATTATTATTTATATCATATAGTATTCCAAAATATAATTGTCTAATTCTTTATGGGTTTACATTGTGTACACTAATTTCTGATTGGATGTTCTTTTATCTAATCAATCTAATACTTGGGTTGAAGAAAAATTTATAGTCTATGTTATATGAAAATTCACCCCTTTTACATCGATATAAATAACCTTATGGGATAACAGATGGTATTATAAAGCGTCCCTTTATTTTTAATTGCATTTTTGTTTTATTGAAATTTTCTATACTTCGCATTCACTAACTATGTGAAATAGAAAAATTCTTTTAGTTTGGATGTCATCAGTTTCATTCAATATTGAGCCTAGGAGATTTTAAATCGTAATGGACCATTGGCATTTTATGGTGATTACTATCAGCATTGAAGAGATCAAATAGAGGAATATGTGTTCAAAAATGGATTGTAAAATTATATGATTCTCATCATAAATTTGAAAACTATAGAGAATGAAATATTTGGCTTACACGCGATTAATGAATATAATTTATTATCAATTTCCATTTAAAAAATACTCTAATGTTTTTTACTCATGATGAATATTTTTAGTCATTTATCTACTCGGACTGATGAGCCTCATCCTATTACCAAATTCAACCTACTATAGGGAGGAACTCATCACGACCAATTCTGTCTTATCATGGACGTGACCATTGACATATTTATAATTCTTATATATTTATTTGATTGGGGAATTATCTAAGTGGACAAGGCCAACTTGTCTAGTTTTATGGTAATTTATGATGTGTGAATATGATTCTAAATGTTTTAGTAGTTGAGGTGGTTCTGTATTCATTTTGATAGAGGATCCAACATGATGTATTTCCTGAATCTCAAGTGATGGTGTAACATGATCAATCAGATGAGTACTTACAAGAAGTAAAAGTGGGACCATATGATGGTTTATAAAAATTTCAATGTAAATTCGAAATTTTAATTTAATCATTGGATACATAGATACAATTATTATAATTATAGTAATATACCGATTTGGAAATGTTCCTCCATTGTCGTTGCATGTATGAATAAACAATGAAAATCATTGTGTCCCCTTTCATTCAGTATTGATTTTAACGTGATTGAATATTTTTATGTGATTTTTGGAATATTGTGTCAATTATGTGTCTAAGTTGTGGTAATTAGAGTAATATAGTTTTCCTAGTTGTCACTCTCTAACATACAAGAATTTATGGTTATTTTATTCCGCTATACAGAACCATTAGTGTGTACTCACATCTAGTGTACTCATGATCTAGCAATATGATGTTATATATAGGTTACCTTCCATAATATTAGTATCATAGCATGGTTGGACATAGTATAAACAATGCGTAACATTATATATTTCCATATCATTATATTAAATTTAGTTTGGTCTCTTCTTCATTCTTCATCTTCAATGTCTGACAATTATTTCATTAGTCCAACCATTTTTTAGAAATTGAGAGATCAAGATTGAATCTGTTTGATGAAGTTAGAATTTTATGAGTTTCTCATATTTTTATTTTGGAGAGATTAAAATGTTCTTATTCTAGATTATGTGAATAAAAATAATTATAAATAATTTAAAAATTATTTTTATTATAATTAATTTTGGATATATTTAATTGTTATTATCTTGATTTAGTAATTTATATATATAATTCGTACATAATTTTGAAATAATAATTTTTTGGAAATTTTTTGAATTAATATTTATTTTGAAATAATGGAAATTGGGAACCACATTAAAAAATGATAAATATATATATTTTTTAATATATATATCCTTATTACTATTAAACTTATTTTTAGTATTTAATACTCATCGACATTTTTTACTATTCTCATATGTAATAGAATTATTACCAATAAATGATGTTTAATCTCTTAATCAATTTTTTAATCTTTATTCAAAATATATAATGTATATTTTTAAATAAAAATCTAAATATCTATAATAAAATTATTTATTTAAAATATATTATGTATTTTAATATTTTTTATGAAATAATTATTTATTATTAAATATTTAGTTTTAAATTATCAAACATTAAATTCTTATTTCTAGATTAATAATTATATTTATATATATATATACATATAAAATCTATTTTAAAAAATGAACCATTTTAATATAATAAATTTAAGTTTCAATTTTAAATTTAAATTAAATAAAAATAAAGAATTATTATAAAACACATTATATTTTTCTTAAAATAAAATTTTATTAAATAAATTATGACATGTAAAAAACTCCCTAAATATTAGTTATATAGCATCTGTATAAATATATATAAGACTATAGTGTGAGATAATAAATCATGGTACTTTCATGATGTGATATAGCTAACATGGATCTCATAATGATCTCCACAAACATGAACTTGTCCCACATGTGATTATTTTCCAACCATAATTATTTCAGGTCAATGTAGTCTTTATATAATAAAACCCTTAGTAATGATAACTTCTTTGTAGGAATAATCAACTTTTCCTCAAATGGGATGTTGTTACTTCATAATTACATAAATTAATCCTTTAATATAAGTTTCATAATTTGATTACCCTTACTTATGTGCAACAATTTCACTATTACCATTCATCATATAATTTATTATATTGAAATTTTATTGATTTGTTAAAATCACGTTATGAGATCACTTGTGATCCATTAATCTCCATCGAACATCTTTGCATGTTTTTCATTTTCCCAAGTGGTTTGAACATTATATGAATAAGTGGTATTATTTTTCTTCGATCATCCCAGTTTATTCTATGTATCCCTTTTACTCGGATGTACTAAAACTATAATTTATTTTTAAAAAATTTAATTTTAACATTACTGGACCTCCTATATACATATAATCTCACCACCAACAAAATATATATCGATAATGACACTATGGAAAAGGAGTTTCACTAACTCCATCTGACCCGTAAGATATCCATCATGATCACACTTCTGCATCCTTGGCCTTACATAAATCTATATAATAAAAAAATGTAGACCTCAGAAAAAATTCTTGATTCGTTTCATGGAGTAAATGAAGGAATCCTTTGAATTGTGAAACTTTTGTAGTTATCTCATCACAATTGCGTGTAAGACCATCCAGATGAGCCTTCTCGTGGTCACACCTATCAAATAGCCCCATGGAGGGATGAGAATATTACTCCTACTTTTTCTATCATTTCAAAGTAGTCTATGTAATTTTTTCTGATGCTTCTCCAAAACCTAAAAAAGTAACATTTATATTTAAGAATAAAACTATCATCCTCATCAATTTCATCTTACAAATATAAATTATTTCATTTTTTCAGAAGACTCATCCCACATCTCTTATAGACAGGAACCCAAGTTGATTCAACTACTTTGAGAAGTAGTCATCCCAAATTAGGTATCAGTGATCATTGTGGATTCATTGAGTGGATAACGCATACTAACAGCAGTGTAATTAATTTATTTAATTCAATTAACAATTCCCTCCAAATCATACTGAAATTGCTTAAAACATTCAAATGTTGGGTTCCCCTCATTTTAAAGGTCCATTTCTTATGTCAATTTATTTTATAGATATTTATATTTCTGAATCAAATATGATGGATATGAACAAAAAATGTATTAATGGAAACTCTATGAAAAAATACTATAAATATGGGTTAAAATATTTCCAAATGTTTGTAAAAGATCTTGAATATGACCCTTCTCAAGTAAATTATCCATGTTTATGCTATAGTTAATCATGAATAATTAGTTTAGATGAGTTGGAAGAACACTTGATATTTCATAAAATTGATCATAGTTATAAATATTGCACTAGACTTGGGTAAAAAGTAAAAGTTTTTTGTTACTAGGATAATACTATATTTTATAGATCATCATTTATTATTACAATTGAGGAAAAAGAAGAATACCAAATAAAGGATGTGATTATAGGTGTGAATAATGATGGCTCATATTGAGGAAATGAAAATGATAGTTGAAGATGGACTTCATGATTGTCCAAAAAAATGAGAAGATAAAGAGTTATTTAATTATGATATTTTATGTTGGTTATAATAAATATACATCGACTTAATTTATAATTAAAAATTATAATTTTAATGTTGTCAATGGATACAGTGAATCCAGTTTTACTGAAATACTTGATCTCTAGAATGATTTGATTCTATATTAAAATGATCTTCCTTGTAAAATATATGATTCTAAATGAATACTATGTTAAATGGATATGATATATAAAATAATAAATTTCCAATCAAATGAATGTATACTATCTCTCAGGGAACAAAAATCACATAAATAGTTACCAATGTTTTTTTATAAAAAAAAATATGAATCACTTCCTATGAAAGATGTATAGTACATTGAAATCATTCCAAGGTTCAGGAATCATTATATAAGTTAGGAGACTGAAAGGTAATTTTTGTGGTGTGGAGATACACGAAATAAATATGAAAAAATTCATCACATAGAAAACTATCCTTAGTGTAATATAATTGATCATGAGTATCCTAAAATTGGAAATGATTCAAGAAAACTTAATCTTGTTCTATCTAACGATGTACTAAATTCTTTTGGTTTTCAAAGAAAAACAGACAGTACATTATAGATTATGTTGGTAAATTATAACTTTCAATTATTGTTATTAATTAAACCAAAGTACATTGTGTTATCTATTATTTTATGAGGACCAAAAAACATTATAATGATACTTATGTTAATTTGGATCAATTCAATGAAGGTTAGAAATTTCTATCGGATTCAAATGTTACATTTTATGATGAATATAGAAATAATGATTTCACAATGAGATCCATGTTGTATGGTATGATAATTGAATTTTCTACTTATATAAAATCTTCATGATATATCAATAAAGGACCTCGATGGTGTCCTATTTGTGAATAATTTTTTGGGTAAATTAGGTTGAAACATTCATCGTAGGTTGTGTTGCTAAGATATTGTAGATTGCTACCTCAGTGAAATAGGTACTGATTTTGGAGGACATCATTCAAGTGGAGTTTAGAAGAACATTTAGTACCGACTCCACTAATATATGATCAAATATTTTAGAATTTAAAATCTATAGACACCACATTTGGTAATCTTTTTCTGGAATCGATTATGAAACTCTATTGAAAAAAGACATCACTATTTTTTGAATTACCATAATGGAATTATTTGTATGTTGGGAATAGTTTTTACATTATGGATATTTAAAAATATTTAAGTGATAGTTCCATTAGAACATTACTAAATTTACCTATAAAAAAGGATTAAATTAAGGCTATATTGGACAATATTGACATGGGAATACATAATGAGTTTATTCAAGTGAATGGTGAAAAACAAACATGTCTTTCTCCAACTACTTAATGTCTTAACAAGAAGGAGGGATATTAGTTTTACAACTACTTAAATGATGTAAATTTTCTATTGGGGTATTCTTTGAATATCAATATTGTCATTTCAATGTCTGATTTAATCTTAAAGTGTCTCAAATAACATGAAAATCATGTTTTGATGAATGATCTATTGCCTATAGCTTTACCATAAATTTTCCCAATAATGTATGTAATATATTAACAATGGTTTTTTATTTTTTAAAGATGTATAAAACAAAGATATAGACCTAGAAAATTTAAAAACTATGGAAAATCAAATTTCCATCATGTTATGTGTATTCAAAAAAATTCTGAAGAAATTCATTGATATGATGGTTCAATTGATAGTTCAGTTGGTAAGTGACAATTGACTATGAGGTCATGTAAATTATAGATTGATATACCCTAATGAATAATATATGATGATTTTTAAAGGGTATGTAAAATTTAGATGTTAGGTAGAATGTTTTATTGAGGAATGATATATTGTTGAGGAATCAGTTGAATTCTACACTAACTACCAGTGTAGTGTGGAAAGTATTGGTCTACAGAAATCTTATCACACTCGGTGGCATGTCGGTTATGTAATTTATATAATAGATGTATTCAAAACCACTATTACATATCAAGAGTAGGCCCACCTTTATATTTTTCTAAATAGTTCATCGGTTTCCCCATTTGTTGAAAATTTTAATGATACTCTTAGGAATTTGATTCCATCAATGGATCAAATCTGGATATCAAATGCACATAATCAACAATTTATTAAATGGTTTGGCGACAATAAATTTATGGAGTGAACTAAAAAATCTAGATTCAATTTCAAAAGGACTTCAATGGCTAGTCAGGGGGAACTTCACATGTATTATTTTATAATGGTAATTTAATTCATAGTTACACATTTTATAAAAATATACATGATGACTTCATTACCATGAAAAAGAGTTGATTGAACATTATATATGAAGTGATGTAGGTATATGGTACCAACGGTAGAATCCCAATTTATGTGAATATTTCATACTTTGGATTCATCAAATAAATATAAGACTTGGATTATACAACATTCCATTGGAGATTTTTCTGTGAAAGTGGGTTGATAATTGGATTTCTATAAAATTAGATGATTTGGGATTCATGAAAGTGATTTCATTAATGTAGGGTGAAAATTCAAACCATTTATAATAGCATCATAGGAAATACAAGTATTTTATATTTTAGATCCAAAAAAATTAACGTGGTCAATTTTTTTGTTATTTACTAATACTAATAAGGTTTAAATGAAAATTCATTTGAGGATGACCTGTTAATTAGGATATCCTAATAATTTCATAGCGTTCCTTATGTAGACAGGGTCATTATATCCGAGGAGAATAAAATGAAGGAATTTGGATACTAGATAGTGGGGTAAAATCACATCAAAATTTTAACAAATAGTTAAATATTCATGTTATATTTTTCTTTAAAATACATTGTGTAACCTCATATTATTTTTCTTCACTAATTCATTTACACAATTTAAATTAATGATTAACTCTGTCTAAAAATAATGGATTATGAAAATTTTGATGCTCTTAATCATGAGGAATAATAGATTTCTCAACCAACTAGTGCTCCCAATGAGAAGGAAAGATGTTCTTTTTCAAATGTAGATGCTACAAATCTAGAGAAACACCATATTCATAATTATGAACCTGGTAATGGTATATGATAAACAACTAGCAGCCATGAAAAAAATAAGAGTATCGAAGAGTTACCGTGTTAGAAAAAATTATTAAGTTGCGAAGAAAAGAGATCAAATTCAAGGTAGTATGGAATGAAAGTAGTTAGGATATTAACCATAACAAGGCCATGTTTATTGTTTACACTCGGATCACCACTTGGCAGTGCATGCTGATTGATATATACTCAAGGTAAAAAAAATTACCATTCTTATGATACTTATTTTGGAATATATTAGGGTAATATTATTATATTATTTCATTAATTTACTAAATATTTATGAAAAAATGACTTACTAATCATTATCCCTTAAATATTTCATTTATAGTTGATGAATCAGAAATGATATTTTTATTAATTATAGCTAGAAAGGGTCACAAATTCATTTTCACAATTCATCTATTGATTTATCTTAATGATGTTAAAGTAAAAATAATCCTACTCCAACCATATATATATATATGCACTGAATAGGTTATGATGTGTGGATTTCATTTATTGGTCGTCATGAGGAGACATCGTTTTCGGTTC
The DNA here is from genome assembly GCA_963277665.1 of Viscum album. Classification (NCBI taxonomy): domain Eukaryota; kingdom Viridiplantae; phylum Streptophyta; class Magnoliopsida; order Santalales; family Viscaceae; genus Viscum; species Viscum album. The sequence goes on along the minus strand of OY728138.1, from coordinate 746,131,786 downwards.
ATTGTGACTGATAAACATTCCAATAAAATATGTGTATTAAGAACATTGATTAATAATTGTTTATTTATGAAACAATAAATACATGTTGAATATAGGAAATAGAAAATAAAACCAAAGTACCCCTAACAAAAAGAAATGATAGGGAACACATCAATTCAAATAAATTGTATGTATTTTAAATTTACTACAGGGCTTTTATGTCAGATGAAACAAAACCATTATCATGTTACATTGTTTCTATACATATTGATGAATAAAATTTTAAAGCCACTTTCATCCCACCTAATGTGTTATGGAAGGAGGCACTTGCAAATAATGAATGTATAATAATAGATGATAAAAAATAAAAAGTGTGGGAAGCATGTGTCTGTTTGAAATAATATTAATTAATGTTTCAATTTTATTACATAATAATAATGTTTTATTTTCCTATATATTTTGTCCATCATGGACACAAAACTCATCATTAGTTTTATCTAATTAAAATCTATTATCATTGGAACTGATAAATCCAGAATAATATGGTCACATCAGAGGTGCATGTTTTATGGAAGAACCCTGAACATTTTTTTAGAAAAAAATGAATAGAGGATAAAGATAAAAAAATAGACGAATTATAGGAACGATTAGCTACTTCTGAAAAGAAAATATTAGAATCAATATTTTCAAGAAAATGTTATAGGAATGAATGAAGGGTAATAAACAACATAAGAACATCCACTATTGAATGATCCACCCACCCTTAACAGGTTTTAGGTGATTCAATTCCTTCAAAAAGTTTTTATAAATTTTGTAATAAATATTCTCATAACTATTCTTATTAAATATGAATCAAGAAAGAAACTGACACATTTCATGTACTCATATTATACATAGTGAAAATGATTCTTATATATAATTATATCAACACCAACCCAATACTTTGTTGTGAGGGATACCTTTTTCAATATCCCATAAGATATTCAACAAAAAATGAATCTTCCAACAGGTCATGTGACAGTGGAGTTTAACATATCTCATGAGTCGAGAATCATGCTACATATTCCACTTGATAAAGTAGATATTAATATACTCAAGAAATTTGTTTTAACTTTCATTGAAGGGTCGTTGGATTCTTTATAAACCTGTCGAGAAGGAAGTATTTGTTTCCAATTTATTTCCCGGAAAAATATTTAACATATTATAAAAAAGGTCTAATGTGATGTAAGCTATTACAGATTGAGAAAGGGAATGGGTGAAACCGCATGTTGAATAAAAAAATCTAAAGTATCATCCAACCAATTGAAAATATCTTCACAATGTAAATTTACCATGTACATTCAACTTCTAAATTTACTAACATTTATGTTTCAGGCTAATACAAGTTTACAAATTGGTAGTAATTTCATAGTTTATTTTGAATAAAAAATGTATAGAGTGAAAATTATCGGCTATATTTCTCTTTTGAAATGTACTTGGAGTTATATATTTTTAATTCTTTTTCAATAAGAATTATATTTGAATAGGGAAGTATTTAAATATCATCAAAATAATAGGATGAGGATATTCCATGATCACAATGAGACTATAATATTCTACAAGAGGATATGTTATAGTTTATATATAATAATATTCCACTATCCAAACATATATAAAAAATTACATATTTTTATCAATGTTTTTGTAGTTTTTGAAAAAAAATGGAAAATAATTTTTTATTACATTTGAAAATTTATAAATGATATCATATAACATCAACAAAATAAAATCGAAAAAGGTGTGCTTTCAAAGTTAATTACAATTTCATTTAAAATATTTATTAATACTTTGTGTATAAATATTTTTTCAGTATTACTAGGACAATCAAAAATAATTATATTAAAAATAAGATATATATTTTATGAAATGAATGGGATGAAGATATTGTGTCATAAATAACACAAATATCATGAATAATGGACATACTACTACTTATTTAGTAAAATTTCTCATCATTTTATCTTCTTTTTTAATTAATTTATTTATCATTTTTATCAAATACTTATTTTTTTTCATAGGGATAATGAAGAAATGACTTCTTCAATAAGGATGTATCAATCATGTACAATGATCAAGAAATCAATAATATTGATGCACTCATTATGATGCATTTTTCTTTTTGTTATCCAATAAAGTCAATGTTCCGAGTAGAACATTGAATTATTTTTATTTCATAACATGTTATAATAAATATCATAACTTTGGTCATATCAAAAAATTATACCACTAATAATAATTAATTTTATGATAATTCCACCTTCACACGTGTAAATGTGTTCTCACCCACTTACAGTTCATCCCAAAAAGTCAACAAGTTGTATCGACTTTTGATATTCATGGAGGTCCCTCAATTCATCCCAAGATCCCTTGATTTCCTATATAAATCTACACATATCCATTGATATATAATTTATATTATAATATACACTAATATTTCAAAAAATGACTCTTGTTTATCATCTCAATTTGATGCATAATGTGACCGATATGACTCCATGTACGTCTTTTTATTTTAAATTCTAAATAATTTTACTTAAATGATCTAGTAAAATTCTCAAAAACAAATAAAATTCAATTGGATTTTTTTGATACTTTTGAAAAAATATCCATAAGTAATTTTTTATGTGTATGAATCATTTTTACCTCAATTTGTTACACTTTGTGCTTGATATGACTCAAAGTGGTAGTTATCAGTCTCGAATTAACATTTTATTTCAAAATACGTGTCACTCACTAAAAAATGAGAAAACCCACTTTGATTATATTTATAATTTAGGAAAAATATTCAAAAGTCATTTTTGATGTGTAGGAATTGGTCTCACATAAAACTAACACAAAATTTTACCAGTATGACTCAAAGTGAGAGTTTTAGATTTAAAATAGCATTTCAGTTAAAAAAAATGGGACACACCCAAAACTAAGAAAATATATTAAGATTGTTTTGAATAATGAGTAGAATGATCTATAAGATATTTTATATATGTAGGAATGAATCATGTATTAATCTGATAAATAGTGCACTTAGTATGACTCATATTTTGTGGTTTCTTATTAAAATTGACATTTTATTAATGTACTGTTTAATATTGATGTTTTATTTATTTATTTATATTATTACTAACATAATAATTGTATTCTTATTCTGATTGATTGTTTTTATTTAGGTTTGGTGGTTTGTCTAGTTTTTCCCTTAGTTATGTTAGATTTTACTTCAAGGATGCAACTGAGATAATTACAACAATGGGATGGGATAAGAATGTATACTCACATAATGAAAATGTGAACTAATTCTTCCAATTTAATTAATTTTGACATCATTTAATAAACTATTTATAAGTTTATTTCCTTATAATTTTTATTTAATACTAATTTAGTTTTTATTCAGATCATTTGGGAATTCATATTTAACATTATACTATATGTAACAAGCTGAAGAAAAACAAAATATTCATTAGGGATAAATGAGGAAACACTATGTTGCTAGAAACGCGATGTTATTCAGGCAGCATGGGGTTTCCACTTCTATACGAATAGAACATGTTCTCTCTTTTATGGATTATTTTAGATACCTAAATTAAAACCACACATCACATACTCAATTATTTGTAACTCAATATAATACATAGTGTGCTCAGTATTACTAAAACTGTATGTTCTTGGTTTATAATTTACATTTTATTTCGAAACGAAAATCACAAACTCTGAACTAATTAATGAAATCAATATTGTTTTGAAACATCATGAAAATGGTTCATAAGTTGTTTTTTGCATATAAATCATCCACACCCCAATCTAACACATGTTGTGACCAATATGACTCTATGTCATGTTTTTATTTAATATTTTAACTAATTTTAGTAAAATGACAACATACATACTTAAATATAATAAAATGAATTTGGATTGTTGTTATACATTTATAAAATGATCTATAATTCATTTTTGATGTTTTGGAATCACCCTAATCTCAATCAGATACACAATGTTCCTGGTATGAAACAATTTGGTTATTATCAGTTTAAAATTTCCATTTTAGGTCAATATCATTTTCACCCTCTGAAAAATACTAAAACACGCTCAAATTAATTTTATAATTTAGGAAATTTGTTCATAATTCAATTTTGACAAGTTGGAATCAGTCTCAAATCAAACCGACACAAGATGTGACCGATGTGACTCCAAAGGCGGGATTATTGTTTAAAATGAAATTATTTTAAAAAATTAAACTTACATACTCAAAAAATGTAAAATGAATTCATAATTTTTTGATACATTTGTACAACAATACATAAATCATTTACAACATAGATGAATCAGTTTCACCTCGATCTGATGCATGGTGTGACTGGTATAAAACCAATTGTGTGTTTTTATTTAAAATTGGAATTTTAGTAAAAAAGACATGTGGCATACTCAAAACTGTGAAAAACAATTCTTCCAATTTTTTTACTTTTCATCAATGATCAGTAAGTCATTTTTTGACATATAGGAATCATTATTACATCAATCTATTATATAGTGTTCCTGGTATGACTCAAGGTGTCTGTATTACATTAAAATTTCAATTTTTGTTCAAAATTTGTGTCACTAAAAACTAATAAACATCACATATAATATCATGATAATTTATGTAAATGATTGATAAGTAATTTTTTATGTGTAGTAAACCATCTCAAGTTAAACAAACACATAATGTGTCTATTTTGACTTAATGTGTTTGTTTTCAAATTAAAATGTATTTTTTTCATAAATTCTAATGGCACACTCAAAACTCATCTAATGAATTTGGATTTTTTTTTATTGTTTAGGACAATGATTAATATTCCATTATTAGTGTGTAAGAATCATACACACCTCAATCCAATGCACGATGTGATCTTTATGAAATTATGTGGGTATTTTTATTTAAAATTGAAATTTTATTATAAATTTATTTTGTCATACTAAAAATTTAGAACAAACATTTGGATTGTTTTTATTATTTTGGGAAGTGTTCCATAAGTTATTTTTTAATGTTTAGGAGTCATCTTCACCTTATTCCAATATACGATTTACTCTATATGGATCAAAGTGTCTGTTATTATTTTAAAATTTAAATTTTAGTTTAAAACATTTGTCACCCACTAAAAATCAGGAAAAAACCACTATGGTAGTGTTGTTGATTTAGGAAAATGATTCATAAGTCCTTTTTTATTTTAACGAATAATCCAAACATCAAATTGGAACATGATGTGTTCGATGTGATTCAGAGTGTTAGTTATCAATTTAAAAATGAATTTTGAGTAAAAAAACATTGGTGACATACTCAAACCCATGAAATATCATTTCGATTGTTTTGATACATTTTTAAAAAATCCATAAGTCATTTATGGTGTGAAGAAATTATTTTCACCTCAATCTGATGCACGTTGTGAAGAGTATGACTCTGAATGTGTAATTTAATTTAAATTTTAAATTTTAGTAAACATTACAATTGACATACTCAAAAACATGAATATTCTTTTGTATTATTTTTATACTTGTGGAAAATGAGCCATATGTTATTTTCAATGTGTAGGAATCATCCAAACCTAAATTTTATGCATGTTGGGAAAATTATGACTCAAATTGTTTGTTATTGGTTTAAAATTGACATTTTAGTTTATAACTATTTTCACTCCCTGAAAACTGAGTAAACAAAGTCATATTGTCTTGCAATTTAGGGAAACTATTAATAAGTCATTTGTGTAATGTAAGAATTGGTCTCAAATCAAATTGATACATGATGTGTTTGGTATGACTCAAAATGTGAGTGATAATTTTAAAATGAGATTTTAGTAAAAAAAAGTGACATACTAAAAACCAAGAAACCTTATTCATATTCCACTTAATCCTTACGAAACCTATCCATATGTTATTTGTGATATGTAAGAATCAACCCCACCAAAATATGATGCAATGTGTGACCAATATGACTCAATGTGTGTACTTTTTTAAAAAATAACATTTTATTCATGTATTGTTTCATGTATTGTTCAATTTATTTCTATATAGTACCACTAACATATAAATTTTTTTCACTTAGATGTGGATTAGTTTTCTTGATTTGGGGAGGTTTTTTCAGAACTGATACCATGACAGTGCTTTTTATAGAGGGGTTATGTGCCATAGAAAATGGAACATTAATGTTTTTGAATTTCAGTGATAGTACTTGCTAATTTAATATTAAAATATATTGTTTGAAATTTATATAATATATTGGGTTTTAAGGTATTTTTGATTTATTTATTATTTCAATTAAATTATAAAATTTCCATATATAGGCTTATAATTTATTGTGATGAAGTTCAAAATAAACACTAGAATGTTAGGGGCTTTATCAAGGCTATTTCAATCACTGATATACGCCTCCCTTTATAAATTCTTTTTCGTGCGGTTGAAGGGGTCTCCCATTAAAAGCACGAAGGACAATATAATTTTGTTTCATTGTTAAAGCACATTTTCTTCACTAATAAAGGGTCATTTTATGTGTTTCAAATATTACATGTTGATTGAAATTAGTATGTTAAAACATATTTATTTTGGGAAATATTTTTATTGACCATATAATAATATTGATTTAATTTGATTAATTTATTGTCCATATTTTTGATTTGAGGTTGTATTACTGGATCAAGTGTTTTCAAAAAAAAATTTGTAATCTTTGAGTTTAAATAAAGATGATTTTTCAATAAATACCTAAACATTTAGTATAATATCAACATTTAATTACATATAAATGAATTCTAGATGATTTTATACTTTTTTTGAGGTAATGGATATAAAAATATTTGATTTAAATTTGAAATTATTTTTGGTGTTCTATAATTTGGATTTATAGGTTCTCTATAGATATATTTTTATAATAGATTAAAAACATTTTCATTTAATGAATAGTTATGATTTTTCTTTTCGTTTGAATTAGTTATGAATTCATTTTTTTCTTATAAGGGAAGAGATGATGTAAGAGTGGTAATATTCTTGTATGGATATATTTTACTCAATGTAATCTTTTTAGTATTAGATCATTCCAATAAAAGACTTAATAATATGAATATGTCATTTTTTCTCATAAATTACATGAAAATTCTAGAAGTTGGAACTGGTTCAATGAGTTCTAAAATGATTGAAAAACAATCGTGTAAAAAATTTGGTACCATAAAAGTTATTAACATAATCGTCTTTCATTGTTAAATATTATAGAATAATGAAATTATTAAGATCTTCTGACATATAACAATGAAAATTTATGGTGTGTTGCAACTATAAATTTGTCGAAGCGATTCAAATAAATCACCAAGTTTATGTTCTAGAAGAGTTAGATCGCATTGGATAGGGTAACATATATAAAAACCCATTTATGTAAATAATAATTATCTTGATCTCTTTTTAAAAAATATAAAAATAAAATTAGAGTAACTTATGTGAGCATTAGATGAAAACTTGAGGTGTACCTATGAACTTTCAGATGCAAAAACCCTAAAAGGTTTATTTTTAAAAAAATATACCCCAACACTAAAAGTAAATTTATATCTAATATCATATCCAAACCCTATAATAATTATTAAAGAAAATTTAATAATTATAAACATTCAAATTAACCTATTAGAAATAAAAAAATTTAAGGCATATAAAAATTTTATTTAAATATAATTTATAACTTTTATTTATTTAATGACATGTAGTAAGTGAATTGAAATTTAAAATTTAATTATAAATATAATATTGAAATATATAAAAATTATATAAACAATTAATAATTTTAATTTTATTTAAAATATTTGTATTGATTAATTTATAATAATTTGTATAATAGGATTCGGGTATATATTAACAAAAAGAAGTACCCTAACCCAATCCATTTATTAAATAGGAATTGAATTTAAAACCATAAACCTAAATATCATTTTTTATAAAAAACGATAAACCTATTTAATCCAGATTTATTGTAATGGGCACTCATTTTTATCCATAGTGGATTGTCTAATTTTCTAATCATTTTAGGATCCCTTTTTATATTGAATTAATATCATATATTAATAAACATGGAATTTTAAATTTATCAGTTCTATTTTATATTAGTATTAATAGCAGCCCAACTATACATAATAGGTGGATCAAGATGTCATCATTATTGAAATACTTGAATCGTTCCATAACATATTAGTATCAATCATAGATTCTACTAAAATACAATCCATTATTTTATAAAAAATAAAAAACATAATAAAATTTCTATTTTGAATTTATCGAAATTACAACAATTTCAATTTTAAAAAATTTATATACATTAAAACTATAATTTAGTAATGTAAAATGACTTTTTTTAAAAAACTTATTATTAAATTCATTACTTGAGATCATAGTTGAATTTTATATTTAAACATTATATGGGTTCATGGGTACAAATATTAAACAAGTGTGGGTTTTATTAATTTATTTTTAATCGGAATATTCCCATTTTAGTCCTTATGGGGAGATAATATAATCCTTTATTTAAATAAATAATTAAGTAATTCTAAATTTTTAATTAAATTATTACAATGAAATAATAAAACTAATTTGTTACCCCACCGCATTCAACGGTGTACAATGATCAACAGGGCTGGGTCCCCCCACACCAATCCCACATACCCTAGTTACACAACATATAACAGGGTGGTGAATTCCTATTATGTCTATTAAAGGTTAGTGAAAAATGGAAATATTATATTTTATTCAGATTTAACTTTCTAATTTAATTACATCTTCCAATAATAATAGATTTACAAAAAAGTTTCAGGATCTATACAAAGCTGGTAATAAAATTTATTACCAAAGTAAAATTTGTTTAGAAAATACAAGGGATTTTAAAAATGCGGGAGTGAACCACCACATGCATATCATCATCCACTAATTATTTGAAATGATAAGGAGATATATAATACCATGTCTTGATCATTCCAATGATCAGCCTCTTTGATTTCAAACCATTCACCTCGTTTTCTTCCCTAAAAAAATATGAAACAATTATCTTTGGTTGGATATAATGATTAATTCATCCAATATAATAAGGGATAATTTTCCATGGGACATTCGTAGTCCTTTCCATCAGATCTAGGAAATAATATTCATTTATAGATTAATTCTTGAAGGAATTCCATTTTTGATGATCAATATTTTTGATATAAAAATAATATCCCATAATTGAGCTTAATAGGTAGTTCTAATTATAATATAATGAAACAATATCCTTTGACAAAACCCCTTTTTGTTTCGAAAACACATCCATATCCCGATGTCCCCAGCATTCTTGAGGTGGCACCATTAACATTATCCTTGATCTATGAACTTATTAGGGGAATACATTGTACCGATTTAAGGACAATAGGTTTCTAATGTGTTGCTATAACCCTTAACCTATGCATCATTTTTAGATCAGTTATGCTACTATAAATTGATTCTACCTACACCTTAGTAGCATCATACACTTCCATATGTAAGGATATTATGCCTTCAATAATGGATGGAGTCCAGGTGTCAATGATATTATCATTTCTTTCTTTCATGATGGAGGCCATGTTGGACTCAATTTCGATAATAATGATGTACTTCACATGCTCACGAAATGTTTCTATCACATCAAGTAGAAGTCGTGGAAAACTCCAATGTGCTTCTAGCATTTATCAAAAATCATAAAAGGTGGCCAATATATGTCCATAGATTAGTTTTATATTCATAGCGAATGAATTTTTGTTGTGAATTTTCTTTAGCCTTCAAGCATAAAAGTAATGAAGAAACAATGTTCTTACCATCACACTTGATTTATTCATGGGTGGGAGACCTATATTCCAAAATAATCTGGAGTGGATGAAATCTAGTGGGTTGAATGAATTGTATGTGAAATTTAGAATACCATGCAGGTAGCCCAGGGGAGTTTCCATATTATGTCATGTAGTATTCCTTCACTGTGAGTTGACCATTGTTGTTAGGCCTCCAAACCATTATGTAAATATCCATGAAATCATATTTTTGGATTCCAAAGATATCCAGTTGAGGAATAAAATAAATGCTATCATATTATTCTATGATTTCAGTTGTGGTTGTCATTTTTTTTCTAGAGGACTGACCATGTTTTTTGAAGAGGTCAATAAATTCAAAAGGTTCCCCAACATTAGAGAGTATATTTTATACTGACTAAACATATTTTATTCTATATTATATCATTGAAGGACTATTTTATCAATGGAGAAAATGATGATGCAAGGTAATATTTATTCCTAACTAGTTTTATTCCTCCGAAAGTAGAAAATAAAAAATCAAATAATGTCTTATTTGTAACACCCGAGAATTTTATGATAAATATTTTGTTTTTATCATCAAATTAATCTTTCACTACACACAACACTATCTTGGATTTCATTACACGCAATCGCGACCTTCCTCGATAGCTTGCATCGTACGCAATACCGAGTTTCACTAAACAACGATATGCTATTAAAATATTATTAAAACTAGCCATTATGAATATTAATACCCACTTTTTAAAATTTTGGACTTCATTTTTGAATTCGGAATATCGAAATTATCCTAGGGTGAAATTTTGGAATTTTTCTGAAAACATTCAATTTTTTATGAATAGTGAAAACACTAGGTTACTATTTAAAAACAGACTTTTTATTTAAATATTTATTTATTTTATATAAATTTATTTTAGGTCAATATTGTTACATAATACCTTTATAAGTTCAAATTAATTCATTGGAGTCATTTATAATAATTTTAGATATATAAAAATTTTATCGAACTTTTCACCGTCTTTTACCCACCTCCTAGGAGAATTTGAAAATTTACAAAAAACATAATTTTACCGCTTCTTTGAGTGGAATTTAAAAAATCCGAGACACACGGTTAATATCAAGGACTAAAATTTGGTTCAATGATATGAAAATAATTTTTGATGAATAGTAATGTTTTACGTTTTTTTACCACGGTAAAAAGTAAATAGGGTAATTAAGGGTAAAAATGTTATTATTATTATCCAAACACATGTTCTAATTCTATTGGATAAGTTTAATTCGACCAAAAAAAACCATAGGAATAATAGAATCCCATTTATGCCCACTTGGCTTAGATTCAGACATTTATTATTAATTTATTTAAAGGAGGGTTAAAATAGTTAAAATGAAAGTTTAATAACTAAATCATTTTTAATATAGGGTTATACATAAGATAAATTCGAATATAAATATTCATTAGAAAGATAAATTTTTTTCCTACATAGTGGTATTTTATTTGTAATATTTAGACATTAAATAATTTAATTTATTTATGACACAATGATGATGCATTAATTATATTCATAATGAAATATTGACATAATTGCTGTTATGAATACCAAAATAAATTTAATTTGAGACTTTTTATGAATTAAAAAAAATTCTATGTTACTATGACATGTTAGTATCTATTTAATTAACCTTTTTAGAACTAATCTTTCTGTTTTGATTTCCACAAAAATCAATTACCAAATAGCGTCAAAATTGACAGAAAATAGTTTTTAAAACAAATATTATATTATTAATTGTTATTTTATTCCTAAAAATCTAAGGTTCGTCCAAATGACTAAGATAAGATTATATATATTAATAATAAACAACTTGGGGTTAGTTTGGCTTGTTATAGTAAGTTTATTATCCTTATAGTGTAAGAAAACAAAAAACACAAGGTAAAAGTAAAATTATTTATCTTAAAGTTAAATCTAAATGATAAGGATAAAATAGAAGCCTAAACATGTCTAAATTCTATTGTATGAGACTATTTAGACCCATCCCCACTTTTTCTTCAAAATAAATCAATTTGGATCTATTAAAAACCGAAAATGAGTTTATAATAAAATAATATGTTTTGTTTTTCCAAAGATGCCCCTCTCCTCCCTTGTAAAAGGGCTCCTCCTCCCTCTCTTTCTCACACCACTTTGAGCCTTCAAGCTCGGTCAACCCATGAAAAATTCTCTTCTGCACTTCCCTATTAACATAATATAGGTCCTGGTCTTCTTCAAATACCAATTTTAGGGCCCTAAGAGGAGGTCTCAAATAGGCGCTTCAAAGAAGAGGAAATGTCTGTTACCGATTCTTTCAACTTTATTTCTTCTTAAACTTCTTCGTCGTTAGTTTTTTCATTATGAATTAATAACATAAGTATCACTAATATACTGATATGTTATTATAAATATTAAAAACACCTATTTCACCATCTATCTATCCTACGGAAAACGAAATCACCGTGCGTGCGTACGTATGGAATACTGTCTCCACGCCGTGGTGTAATCTATTTTCCACCACCACCTTACTTGGATGGGAATAATGGTGTAAATAATAACTATATATGATTATTTTAAAGTGATATTTATTCTGAAATAGTATACATACACTCCAATACAATTCCACGATCCTGGGAATGATATCATCGCTCGTGCATACGTACGGAATACCGTCTCCACGATGTGATGTGACTCGTTCTACATGATCTTCATTGCATTATGATTATATAAATTAATTGAATGAATTAATATGATATATATTCTCTAATACCATTCTGGAAATGATATATCTATAACCTAATGAGAAAAATAAGAATTTATTCGACAAAACACGCATAAGAACAAAAGGTAATAAACACCCGAATAACAAGTAGAATATGAAATATTACTAATAAGAAGCTAAGAATATGACCATATATGATGTCATAACAAAAAGTATGATTCTGGAATAAGTAAATAACATTATTTAAATCATTATACAGGAGGTTCGGACACTTACGAATAAAATCGGACCTTAAGGTAAGGGAAAATATCACAATCTCGTTTTTATCCGAGATAGGTTATACTTTGGTATTTATTAGGGTGTATTTTATCATTAACATACATGTTTCCTTAATATGTAACATTATTTCCATCCAAATTAAATTTTTTAAATCCAATTTTACCCTTCGGTGAGTTTTTAGTAAAAGATATGAAAGGAATATTTTGTCATTTTTCGTACGAGGTACTTTTTGACTTTTCCGACAAAAGTACGAGAAAAATGTTTTTTTTAACTTATACGGAATGAATGGATTTCTAAAAAATTATCCCCAAGAATCTTCCTTTACAAGTTTTCATGTTTGTTTTTAATAAACTTCTTTTAGTTTAAAATTTTATGAAATGTTAAGAATGGAAAAATGTTTTTGAAGTAGAAAGGATATTTTCCGCAAGAATGGAGTTCATGTTTTTTATCAAAATTATTTTCCATCTAAGATAATATAGGGTTCTGTTTCTATCCCTTTTATTACATTGTTTTGATTATTTTTTGAGGGAATTGTTTTTATGAATTCCTTTATCTTATATGAATTGTTTTATGATGTCACGATGTTAAAGAATCCCATTTTTATTACATGGGTTATGCAATGATGTATGATTTATGATTTTGTGGCACACATAAGAATGGTATCATTATGAGATGGGTTGGACCTATATCTCCCTCCAATGCATTAGGTAAAGATTTATATCTCATGAGATAGACATGGCTGGAACGACAGGTTAAACCGGTTCAGTGAAATAGGACTGAAACGAGGATTCAACTCGTTTCCGAAATGGACCTTGTCTGCTATGATAGTCTTGCCAATGAGTCTTGAATACTAATAAATGATTCTCTATGATTATGTGTGTATGACACAAAGTTTCATGTTTTATGTTATGATTATTGGGATTACATTTCACTACTATGATTTATGCCATGTTATGAAATTATGATATCTTTTGCAGGTTAAGATTTCCAAAATGATATGTTCTTATGAATATGATGTGATTGATATTTCTTTTTTTATCCTTACTGAGCATTAGAGCTCACCCATTTGTATGTTTTCTATCCCTAGGTTTGGAAGAAGATTATTAAGTAGGATATTCCAAAAGGGACTCTAGATATGATAAAATAAATGGGAGACAATGTAGATGCTTTGTGAACCAGTTGTTTATGTTTCCCAGTTTCTAAAGACACTATACCTATATGGTCCTTTCCTGGTTTCTTTATATGTTGTAATAAGTGTGATTCAATTTTGAATTATTAACAATGTATGTAATGTATGGTTCGTTATAGTTGGTATCATAGGAAAGGTATAGTCAACCTTTGGAAACTAGGATATGAAAGCCTTAGTAAGAACCCTAAGGATAAGTCTAAGAATATAACACAATCTTAGTGTTTTAGAAATGGAAATGAATAACCTATGATAAGAACTTAAGTGTAAAATTTTATTCTTGATTATGTGGTTTTCCTATTGTAATTAGTTATTGCTCACACTATTCTTCTTGGTTTTAGTCAATGACTGGAACCCGAAGGAACCGTGTTAATGCGGAATGCGACGGGAAATGCAATTATTGTCCCCCTGTGTAACCAAATGTTATGGGAGCTGGAATGAAAAATATTGTATCCAATCTCACACAACATTCTCAAGATATGAATCATTCAGGACTTCCAAATGAGCAAAGGAAGGAGCAACATTCTGTTGAATCCTTCATGAGGCAGCATCCACCTTCATTCAGCGGGTCTTCTGATCCATTAGTGGCTGAACAATGGATCAGTACCACTGGAAAGATATTTTCTGTTCTTCAATGTTCTGAACATGATAAATTCATCTTAGTAGTGTATTGTTTGGAAGGTGATGCTGATCAATGGTGGAATCTTATTAAGAATACGAGGCAAAGGGATGAAATTGAGTCCATGGAATGGGACGAGTTCAGGAAAATATTTTTCAATAAGTACTTCCCTCGTATTCTTCGAACAAAGATGGAGAAGGATTTTCTTGAACTGATGAAAAATGATGATGAATTTGTTGGTACCTATGAAGAAAATTTTACAAGACATTCAAGGTACGCTTCGGGTATTATTATCCAACCTGAGATAATGATCGATCGATTTTTTAATGGCTTGAAACCAAGTCTTTGAAGGCCATTAGCCATAAGGGACTTCAATAGCTATGAGGAAAGCGTTCGATGTGATCTCAAAGTTGAAATGGAGATTGGAGTAACCCATCAGTCATATGGGTTTGATAAGAAGAGGAAAATGGAATTCAAAGGAAAATATAAAGATCACAATGAAAAGAAGATGAGATTTCCCTTATGCTCAAAGTGTGGAAAGAAACATGGAGGGAGTTGTCTTAAAGGGACAAGTAAATGCTTCAAATGTGGAAAGGAAGGTCATCAGGCATTTGAATGCCGCAATGATGGGAAGAAGATGTCTAGTGATGCGAACAAAGAAAAGGCTACACAGAGTGCACCTCCTAAACATTAATGTTACAAGTCCAAGGAGATAGGGTATTATGCCAATCAATGCCCAAATCCTAGGGGTGATGATGATGATCGACGTCAAAAAACTCTTAAGGCCAATGACAAAGGAAAGTCACATGAAATTTCTATCAGCGATGTGGAGTACAATAACGAAGTGGTGAAAGGTACACATACCATCCACTCTAAAGTAGAAAATGTTTTATTTGATTTTTGATCCACCCACTCTTTTATTTCTAAAGAATTTTCTAAGGGTATCACCGTATTACCTCAACAATTAGATGTTGAGATAGCTGTGACAACCCCTAATGGCACAACAGTCGCATCAAAAGTTTATAATTCTTCTCCGATTGAAGTTTGTGGGAAAGTGCTTCTTTCAAATCTTGTGATCCTTCCTGTAGTGGAATTTGATGTGATTCTTGGCATGGATTGGCTTTCTTTATATGGAGCTCATATCAATTTCCAAAGAAGGGAAGTCACATTTCATATAATCCAGATCAGTCTATGATCTTCTATCGATGAAAGGATGAACATAACCTTTAAGTGGAAGTTTATTCCATCTTTTGGGTTTTGATTCCACTAAATGAAGGTTATTTATCTCAAATGGTTGGTGAGAAACTCATGATTAAGAATATTCCCATTGTACGGGATTTTGATGATGTCTTTCCAGAGGAATTTCTGGGTCTTCCACCAAATTGTGAAGTTGAGTTTTCAATAGAAATCATACCAGGTTCTTTTCCTATTTCAAAGAAACATTATAGAATGGAACCAATTGAGTTGCATGAATTGAAGAAGAAACTCCAAGATAGTCTTGATAAGGGATTCATACGCCCTAGTGCTTCAGCTTGGGGAGCACCTATTTTGTTTGTTAAGAAGAAAGATGGATCAATGAAACTCTGCATTGATTATCGAGAACTTAACAAGAGCACAATAAAGAAAACATATCCTCTCCCGTGCATTGATGACTTATTTGACCAACTACGCGGAGCTCAATACTTTTCCAAGATTGATCTTTGTTCCAATTATCATCAATTAAGGGTCAAAAGGGAGGATATACCAAAGACGAATTTCTGTACAAGGTCTGGAGACTATGAATTTTTAGTGATGGCATTTGGTCTTACTAATGCCCCTACTATCTTCGTGGATATGATGAATAGAGTCTTTAGAGACTATCTTGATCAATTTGTGGTAGTCTTTATAGATGATATTCTGGTCTATTCAAAGAGAAAGAAAGAACATGAAGATCATTTGAGAATTATTTTGAAGACCCCGTTAAAGGAGAAGCTTTATGCCAAATTTACCAAGTGTGAATTTTGGCTTCAAAAAGTTGCATTATTGGGTCACATAATCTCAAAAGAGGGGATATCTGTGCATCCAGAAAAAATAGAGGTTATCGAAAGATGGTCAAGACCAACAACAGTAACTGAGATCCATAGTTTTCTTGGTTTGGCGGGATATTATCGACGTTTTGTGAATGATTTTTCACGATTATCTAATTAACTCACCAGGTTGACTCGAAATGGAGTTAAGTTCGTGTGGACGGAGGAATGTGAAGAGAATTTCAAGGAGTTGAAAAGAAGGTTATCCAGTGCACCTGTACCCACACTTCCTTGTAGTGGAAAAAGGTTTGTGATATACAGTGATACATCCAATAAAGGGTTGGGGTGTGTTCTTATGGAAAATGATATGGTTATAGCTTATGCCTCACGATAGTTGAAAATCCATGAGAAAAATTACCCAACTCATGATTTGGAGTTAGCTATGGTAATATTTTCATTAAATATTTGGAGGTATTATCGTTATGGAGAAAAGTGTGATATTTATACTGATCATAAAATTTTAAAGTATATTTTCACACAAAAGGAGATGAATATGCGCTAAAAAATATGGCTGGAGCTGATTAAGGATTACGACTGCTCAAATCATTACCACCCTGGGAAAGCAAACAAGGTGGCCGATGCATTAATTCGACAAGACCATGCTAGCTTATCCATGATGAGGATCACAAAAGATCCAATATTTATGGATTTACAAAGGATGGATCTTGGAATTATAATGGAAGCGGAAAATCATATCTTTCTAAAATGAATGTTCATCCATCTATACATGTGAAGATTAAAGAGGCACAGAAAGAATATGTAGAGTTACAAATGAAGGTAAGAAATGTTCCTTAATTCAACCTTGATTGTGATGGGATAATAAAGTTCAGGAATCTGGTTTGTGTTCCTCCCATCCCATAATTAAAGGAGCTGCTGGATGAGGCTCATAGTTCTTCATTCTCTATTCATCCTGGAAGCACGAAGATGTATAGGGACCTGAAAGAGTACTTCTGGTGGGATGGCATGAAAAGAGATGTTGCTGAATATGTCTCTCGATGCTTGGTTTTTCAGCAAGTAAAAGCTGAGAGACATAAGTCTAAGGGGATGTTACAACAATTACCCATACCAGAATGGAAAAGGGAAAACATCACTATGGAATTTTTCACTGGACTTCCTGAAACATCCAAAGGCAATAATTCTATCTGGGTCATAGTTGATCATCTTACAAAGTCTTCACACTTCATTGCTATTAGAGAGGATTTCTCTCTGGATCAGCTCTCCAGGATATATGTGAAGGATGTGGTAAGATTGCATGGAGTACCACTTTCCATTATATTTGATCGGGATCCGAGATTTACCTCAATGTTCTGGCGAAGTCTTCTGCATACTCTGGATATAGAGTTGAGTTTCAGCACAGCTTATCATCCTCAAACAGACGGTCAGTCTGAGAGAACAATTCAAACTCTAGAAGATATGTTGAGATCCTGCTCTATGGATTTAAAAGGTGGTTGGGATCAACACCTACAATTGGAGGAATTTTCTTATAATAATAGTTTTCACTCCAGTATTCAGATGGCTTCTTATGAAGCTCTCTATGGAAATAAATGCAGGACTCCAACTTGCTGGGATGATGTTGGGGAAAGAAAGCTATTAGGACTTGATCTTGTTGATGAGATGGTAGAAAAGGTCAGATCTATTAAACAACACATAAGAGAAGCTCAGAGTCGACAAAAAAAGTTATGCCGACAACCGAAGAAAAGACCTAGAGTTTGAAGTGTGTGATAAAGTGTTCTTACGAATATCTCACTGGAATAGGGTCATGAGATTTGGAAAGAAGGGAATGTTGAGCCCTAGATATATTGGTCCTTTCGAAATATTGGATCGTCTTGGGATGGTATCTTACCGATTGGCGCTTCCACTGAATCTCTCTCAAGTTAACGATGTGTTCCATTTATCTCTCTTGAGAAAGTACATACGCGATCCCTCACATGTACTCAGCTCAAAAGTTGTACCGCTGGAACAAGATGTTTCTTACGATGAACAGCCGATAGAGATACTGGATCGTAGCGAAAAAGTCCTACAGAACAAGACCACTCACTTGGTGAAAGTTTTATGGAGGAACCATCAATTAGAAGAAGCTACACGGGAGCTTGAGGATGTAATGAGGGAGAGGCATCCTCATCTGTTTGTTAAAAAGTGACAAATTTCAGCAGAGAAATTCATTTTAAGGGGGGTAGAATGTAACACCCAAGAATTTTATGATAAATATTTTGTTTTTATCGTCAAAGGAATCTTTCACTACACACAACACTACCTTGGCTTGCTTTACATGAAATCACGACCTTCCTCGATAGCATGCGTCGTACGCAATACCGAGTTTCACTAAACAATGATATGCTATTAAAATATTATTAAAACTAGCTGTTATGAATATTAATACCCACTTTTTGAAATTTTGGACTTTATTTTTGAATTCGGAATATCGAAATTATCCTAGGGTGAAATTTTGGTATTTTTCTGCACACTTTCAATTTTTGATGAATAGTGAAAACACTGGGTTACTATTTAAAAACTGACTTTTTATTTAAATAATCATTTATTTTATATAAATTTATTTTAGGTCAAAATTGATACATAATACCTCTTTAAGTTCAAATTAATTCATTGGAGTCATTTTATAATAATTTTAGATATATAAAAAAATTATCGAACTTTTCACCATCTTTTACCCACCTCCTAGGAGAATTTGGTAATTTACATAAAACATAATTTTACCGCTTCTGTGAGTGAAATTTCTAAAATCCGAGAGACACAGTTAATATCAAGGACTAAAATGTGGTTCAATGAGATTAAAATAATTTTTGGTGAATAGTAACTTTTTACTTTTTTTACCACGGTTAAAAGTAAATAGGGTAATTAAGGGTAAAAATTTAATTATTATTATCCCAAAACATGTCCTAATTCTATTGGATAAGTGTAATTCGACAAAAACATCCTTAAAGAATAAAATATGACCATTTGGGCCCACTTGTATTAGATTAGGACATTTATTATTAATTTATTTAAATAAGGGTTAAAATAGTAAAAATCAAAGTTTAATAACTAAATCATTTTTAATATAGGGTAATACATAAGATAAATTCGACTATAAATATTCATTAGAAATATAAAAAGACTTCCTACATAATGGTAGTTTATTTGTAATTTTTAGACATTAAATTATTTAAATTATTTATGACACAATGATGATGCAGTAATTATCTCATTAATGAAATATTGACATAATTGATGTTATAAATACCCAAATAAAAGAAATTTGAGACTTTTTATGAATTCCAATAATTTTCTATGTTAACATGACATGTTAATATTGATTTAATTAACTTTTTTCGAACTAATCATTCTGTTTTGATTTCCAAAAAAATCAATTACAATATAGTATCAAAATTGACATAAAATAGTTTTTAAAACAAATATTATATTATTAATTGTTATTTTATTCCTAAAAATATATGGTTCAGAAAAATGACTTAGATAAGGTTATATATATTAATAATAAACAACTTGGGGTTTTTTTGCCTTGTTATCGTAAGTTTATTAACCTTATAGTGTAAGAAAACAAAAAGACACGGTAAAAGTAAAATTATTTAACTTAAAGTTAAATCTAAATGATAAGGTAAAAATAGAACCCTAAACTTGTATAAATTCTATTGGATGAAATTATTTCGACCCATGCACACCTCAGATTTAAAATAAATCAATTTGGGGATATTAAAAACCGAATATGAGTTTATAATAATTTAATATTTTTAGTTTTTTCAAAGGTGCCCCTCTCCTCCCTTATAAAAGGGCACCTCCTCCCTCTCTTTCTCACACCACTTTGAGCCTTCATGATCTGCCAACCCCTGCCAAATTCTCGTCTTCACTTCCCTAGAAACATCCTAGAGGTACTGGTATTCTTCAAAGACCAATTTTAGTTCCCTAAGAGGAGGTCTCAATGAGGCGCTTCAAAGAAGAGGTAATGTCCTTTACCGATTCTTTAAACATTATTTCTTCATCCACATCTTCTTCTTTATTTCATTAATTATTAAGTAATAACATCAGTATCACTCATATAATGATATGTCATTATAATTATGAAACAACCCTATCTCACCATCTATCCATCCTACAGAAAACGAAATCACTGCGTGTGCGTACGTACGGAATACCGTCTCCACGTCGTGGTGTAATTTATTTTCCACCACCACCTTACTTGGATGGGTATAATGATGTAAATAATAACTATATATTATTATTGTGAAGTGATATTGATTCTGAAATAGTATACATACACTCCAATACAATTCAACGATCATGGGAATGATATCATCGCTCGTGCGTACGTACAGAATACCATCTCCACGATGTGATGTGAGTCGTTCTACATGATCTTCATTGCATAATGATTATATAAATTAATTTAATGAATGAATATGATATATATTACAATAATACTATTCTAGAAATGAGGTATCTATAACCTAAGGATGAGAATAAGAATTTATTTGACAAAAGATGCATAAGAACAAAAAGTAATAAACACCCGAATAACAAGTAGAAAATGAAATATTACTAATAAGAAGCTAAGAATATGACCATATATGATATCAAAACAATGTTTATGATTCTTTAATAAGTCAATAACATTATTTAAATCATTATACAGGAGGTTTGGACACTTACGAAGCAAATTGGACCTAAGGTAAGGGAAAATATCACAATCTCATTTTTATCCGAGATTGTTTATACTTTGGTATTTACTAGGGTGTATTTTATCATCCACATACATGTTTCCTTAATATGTAATATTATTTCCATCCACCCACAGTTTTTTAATTCCAATTTTACCCTTCGGTGAGTTTTTAGTAAAAGATATGAAAAGAATCTTTTGTCATTTTTCGTATGAGGTACTTTTTGACTTTTCCGACAAAAGTACGAGAAGAATGATTTTTTTAACATATACAGCATGAATGGATTTTTAAAAAATTATTCCCAAGAAGATTCCTTTATAAGTTTTCAAGTCTATTTTTAATCAACTTCTTTTAGTTTAAAATTTTATGAAATGTTAAGAAAGGAAATATGTTTTTGAAGTAGAAAGGATATTTTCATCAAGAATGGAGTTCAAGTGTTTTATCAAAATTATTTTCCATCTAAGATAATATAGTGTTCTGATTCTATACCTATTATTACATTTATTTGATTATTTTGTGATGGAATTATTTTTATGAATTCATTTGTCTTATATGAATTGTTTTATGATGTCACGATGTTTAAGAATCCCATTTTTATTACATGGGTTATGAAATGATGTATGATTTACGATTTTGTGGCACACATAATAATGGTATCATTATGAGATGGGTGGGACCTATATCTTCCCCCAATGCATTGGGTAAAGATTTATATCTCATGAGATAGACATGGCTGGAACGGCAGGTTAAACCGGTTCAGTGAAACAGGATTGAAACGAGGAGTGAACTCGGTTCAGAAATGGACTTTCTCCACAAAGATAGTCTTGGCAATGAGTCTTGACTACTAAGAAATTATTCTCTGTGATTATGTGTGTATGCCACGAAGTATCATGTCTTATGTTATGATTTTTGGGATTACATATCACTACTATGATTTATCCCATGTTATGAAATTATGATATCTTTTGCAGGTTAAGATTTCCAAAATGATATGTTCTTATCAATATGATGTGATTGATATTTCATGTGTTTACCCTTACTGAGCATTTGAGCACACCCTTTTGTATGTTTTCATTCCCCAGGTCAGGAAGAAGGTTATTAAGTAGGATATTCCAAAATGGACTCTAGATATGATGAAATAAATGGGAGACAATGTAGATGCTTTATAAACCAGTTGTTTATGTTTTCCAGTTTCTAAAGACACTATACCTATATGGTCCTTTCATGGTTTTGTTATATGTTGTAATAAGTGTGATTCAATATTGCAGTATTAACAATGTATGTAAAGTATGAGTCATTATAGTTGGCATCAGAGGAAAGGTATAGTCAACCTTTGGAAACTATGATGTAAAAGACTTATTAAGAACCCTAAGGATAACTCTAAGCATAGAACAAAATCTTAGTGTTTTAGAAATGGACATGAATAACCTATGATAATACCTTAAGTGTAAAATTTTATTCTTGATTATGTGGTTTTCCTATTGTATTTAGTGATTGCTCACACTAATCTTCTTGGTTTTAGTCAATGGATGGAACCCGAAGGAACCGTTTTAATGCCGAATGCGACGAGCAATGCAATGATTGTCCCCATGAGAAACCAAACGTTATGGGAGCTGGAATGAAAAATCGTGTAGCCATGATCACACAACTTTATCAAGTTATGAATCATGTAGGACTTCCAAACGATCAATGGAAGGAGAAACATTCTGTTGAATCCTTCATGACGCAGCGTCCACCTTCATTCAACGGGTCTTCTGATCCATTAGTGGCTGAACAATGGATCAGTACCACATAAATGATATTTTCTATTCTTCAATGTTCTGAACATGATAAAGTCATCTTAGCAGTGTATTTTTTTGAAGGTGATACTGATCAATGGTTGAATCTTATTAAGAATACGAGGAAAAGGGATGAAATTGAGTCCATGGAATGGGACGAGTTCAAGAACTTATTTTTCAATAATTACTTCCCTCGTATTCTTCTAACAAAGATGGAGAAGTATTTTCTTGAACTGAAGCAAAAGGATGATGAATATGTTGGTACCTATGAAGAAAATTTTACAAGACATGCAAGGTACTCTTCTGGTATTATTATCCAACCTAAGAGTAAGATCGATCGATTCATTAGTGGCTTAAAACCAAGTCTTCGAAGGGCGTTAGCCATAAGGGACTTCAATAGCTATGAGGAAATCGTTCGATGTGCTCTCAATGTTGAAATAGAGATTGGAGTAACCCATTAGCCGTATGGGTTTGATAAAAAGAGAAAAATGGAATTCAAAGGAAAATATAAAGAGCACACTGAAAAGAAGATGAGTTTTTCCTTATGCTCAATGTGTAGAAAGAAACATGGATGGAGTTGTCTTAAAGGAACAAGTAAATGTTTCAAATGTGTAAAGGAAGATCATCGGGCATTTGAATGCCGCAATGATGGGAAGATGATGTCTATTGATGCGAACAAAGAAAAGGCTACACAGAGTGCACCTCCTACACATCAATGTTACATGTTCCAGGAGATGGGGCATTATGCCAATCAATGCCCAAATCCAAGGGTTGATGATGATGATCGACGTCAACAAACTCTTAAGGACAAAGACAAAGTAAAGTCACATGAAATTTCTATCAGTGATGTGGAGTACGATAACGAAGTGGTGAAAGGTATACTTACCATCCACTCTAAAGTAGAAAATGATTTATTTGATTCTGGATCCACCCACTCTTTTATTTCTGAAGAATTTTCTTAGGGTATCACCATATTACCTCTACAATTAGATGTTGAGTTAGCTGTGACAACCCCTAATGGCACAACAGTCACATCAATAGATTATAATTCTTCTCCAATTGAAGTTTGTGGGAAAGTGCTTCCGGCAAATATTGTGATCCTTCCTATAGTGGAATTTGATGTGATTCTTGGCATGGATTGGCTTTATTTATATGGATCTCATATCAATTTCCAATCAAGGGAAGTCACATTTTATATTCCAGATCAATCTATGATTGTCTATCTATGCAACGATGAACATAACCTTCCATTGGAAATTTCTTCCATCTTATGGGTTTTGATTCCACTAAATGAAGGTTATTTATCTCAAATGGTTGGTGAGAAACTCACAATTAAGAATATTCCCATTGTATGGGAGTTTGATGATGTCTTTTTGAAGGAATTATCGGGTCTTCCACCGAATCGTGAAGTTGTGTTTTCAATAGAACTTGTACCGGGTGCTTTGCCTATTTCAAAGACACCTTATAGAATGGCCCCAACATAGTTGCAGGAATTGAAGAAGCAACTCCAAGAGAATATTGATAAGGGATTCATACGCCCTAGTGTGTCACCATGGGGAGCACCTATTTTGTTTGTTAAGAAGAAATATGGACCAATGAGACTCTGTATTGTTTATCAAGAAGATAACAAGATCACTGTCAAGAACAAATATCCTCTCCCACACATTGATGAATTATTTGACCAACTACACAGAGCTCAATACTTTTCCAAGATTGATCTTTGTTCCGGGTTTCATCAATTAAGGGTCGAAAGGGAGGATATACCAAAGACGACTTTTCGTACAAGGTATGGACACTATGAATTTATAGTGATGCCATTTGGTCTTACTAATACCACTGCTATCTTTATGGATCTGATGAATAGAGTCTTTAGAGACTATCGTGATCAGTTTGTGGTAGTATTTATAGATGATATTCTTGTCTATTCAAAGAGAAAGGAAGAACATGAAGATCATTTGAGAATTATATTGAAGACCCTGAGAAAGGAGAAGCTTTATGACAAATTTACCAAGTGTGAATTTTGGCTTCAAAAAGATTCATTTTTGGGTCACATAATCTCAAAAGAGGGGATATCTGTGGATCCAGCAAAAACAAAGGTTATCGAAAGATGGTTGAGACCAACAATAGCAACTGAGATCTGAAGTTTTCTTGGTTTGGTTGGATATTATCGACGTTTTGTGAAATATTTTTCATGATTATCTAATCCACTCACCAGGTTGACTCGAAAAGGAGTTAAGTTCGTGTTGATGGAGGAATGTGAAGAGAATTTCATGGAGTTGAATAGAAGGTTATCCAGTGCACCAGTACTCACACTTCCTTATAGTGGAGAAAGGTTTGTGATTTACAGTGATGCATCCAAGAAAGGTCAGGGGTGTGTTCTTATGAAAAATGATATGGTGATAGCTTATGCCTCCCGATAGTTAAAAATCCATGAGAAAAATTACCCAACTCATGATTTAGAGTTAGTCGTGGTAATCTTTTCATTAAAGATTTAGAGGCATTATATTTATGGAGAAAAGTGTGATATTTATACTGATCATAAAAGATTAAAGTATATTTTCACACAAAAGGAGATGAATATGCACCAAATAAGATGGTTGGAGCTGATTAAGGATTACGATTGCTCAATTCATTACCACCCTGGGAAAGAGAACAACGTGGCAGATGCATTAAGTCGAAAAGACCATGCTAGCTTATCCATGATGAGGATCAAAAAAGATCTAATATTTATGGATTTACATAGGAAGGATCTTGGAATTATAATGGAAGGGGAAAATCGTATCTTTCTCAAATGAATGTTCAACCATCAATACATGTGAAGATTAAATAGGCACAGAAAGAAGATGTAGAGTTACAAATGAAGGTGAGAAATGTTCTGGAATTCAACCTTGATTGTGATGGGATAATAAAGTTCAGGAATCGGGTTTGTGTTCATCCCATCCCAGAATTAAAGAAGGAGTTGCCAGATGAGGCTCATATTTCTTCATTCTCTATGCATCCTGGAAGCACAAAGATGTATAGAGAATTGGAAGAGTACTTCTGGTGGGATGGCATGAAAAAAGATGTTGCTGAATATGTCTCTCGATGCTTGGTTTGTCAGCAAGTTGAAGCTGAGAGACAGAAATATAAGGGGATGTTACAACCATTACCCATACCTGAATAGAAATGGGAAAACATCACTATGGACTTTGTCACTGGACTTCCTAAAACATCCAAAGGCAATAATGCTATCTGGGTCATAGTTGATCGTCTTACAAAGTCTGCACACTTCATTGCTATTAGAGAGGATTTATCTCTAGATCAGCTTTCCATGATATATGTGAAGGAAGTGGTAAGATTGCATGGAGTACCACTTTCCATTATATCTGATCGGGATCCGAGATTTACCTCAAAGTTCTGGAGAAGTCTTCATCATACTCTGGATACATAGTTGTCTTTCAGTACTGCTTATCATCCTCAGACAAACAGTCAGTCTGAGAGAACAATTCAAACTCTAGAAGATATGTTGAGAGCTTGCTCTATGGATTTCAAAGGTGGTTGGGATCAACACCTACCTTTGGTGGAATTTTCTTATAATAATAGCTTTCACTCAAGTATTCAGATGGCTCCTTATAAAGCTCTCTATGGAAAGAAATGCAGGACTCCAACTTAATGGGATGAAGTTTGGGAATGAAAGCTATTAGGACCTAATCTTGTTGATGAGATGGCAGAAAAGGTCATATCTATTCAACAACACATAAGAGCAGCTTAGAGTCGACAAAACAGTTATGCCGACAACCGAAAAAATGACCTAGATTTTGAAGTGGGTGATAAAGTGTTCATACGAATATCTCCCTGCAAAAGGGTCATGAGATTTGGAAAGAAGGGAAAGTTGAGCCCTAGATATATCGGTCCATTCAAAATATTGGATCGTGTTGGGAAGGTATCTTACCGATTGGCACTTCCACCGAATCTCTCCAAAGTTCACGATGTGTTCCATGTATCTCTCTTGAGAAACTACATACCTGATCCTTCACATGTACTCAGCTCAGAAGTTATACCGCTGGAACAAAATCTTTCTTATGAAGAACAACCGTTAGAGATTCTAGATCGTAGTGAAAAAGTGCTACGAAACAAGACCACTCGCTTGATGAAAGTTTTAAGGAAGAACCACCAATTATAAAAAGCTACATGGGAGCTTGAGGATATGATGAGGGAAAGGCATCCTCATCTGTTTGTTAAAAAGTGACGAATTTTGAGGGAGAAATTCATTTTAAGGGGGGTAGAATGTAACACCCGAGACTTTTATGAGAAATATTTTTTATCATCAAAGAAATCATTCACTACACACAACACTAGCTTGGCTTGCTTTACACGCAATCGCGACTTCCTCGATAGCTTGCATCATACACAATACCGAGTGTCACTAAACAATGACATGCAATTAAAAATTATTAAAACTAGCCGTTATGAATATTAATACCCAATTTTTTGACTTTTTGGACTTCATTTTTGAATTTGGAATATTGAAATTATCCTAGGGTGAAATTTTTGTATTTTTCTGAAAACTTTCAATTTTTGATGAATAGTGAAAACACTGGGTTACTATTTAAAAACCGATTTTTATTTAAATAATTATTTATTTTATATAAATTTATTTTAGGTCAAAATTGATACATAATACCTTTATAAGTTCAAAGTAATTCATTGGAGACATTTTATAATAATTTTAGATATATAAAAAGTTTATCGAACTTTTCACCGTCTTTTACCCACCTCTTAGGAGAATTTGGAAATTTAATAAAAAATAATTTTACAGCTTTTGTGAGTGGAATTTCGAAAATCCTAGAGAGACGTTTAATATCAAGGACTAAAATGTGGTCAAATGATATGGAAATAGTTTTGGGTGAATAGTAACATGTTACTTTTTTTTACCGCGACTAAAAGTAAATAGGGTAATTATGGGTAAAAATGTTATTATTATTACCCTAAAACATGTCCTAATTCAATTGGATATGTGTAATTCGACCAAAACCAACCTTAGGAATAAAATATGGCCATTTAGGCCCACTTGTATTAGATTGGGACATTTATTATTAATTTCTTTAAAGAAGGGTTAAAATAGTTAAAATCAAAGTTTAATAACTAAATCATTTCTAATATAGGGTTATACATAAGATAAATTATACTATAAATATTTAGTAGAAATCTAAAAAGCTTTCCTACGTAATGGTATTTTATATGTAATTTTTAGACATTAAATAATTTCATTTATTTATGACACAATGATGATGCAGTAATTATCTTATTAATGAAATATTGGCATAATTGATGTTATAAATACCCAAATAAATGTAATTTGAGACTTATTGTGAATTCCAATAATTTTATATGTTAATATGACATGTTAGTATTGATTTAATTAACTTATTTATAACTAATCATTCTATTTTGAGTTCCACAAATATAAATTACCAAATAGTGTCAAAATTTACATAAAATAGTTTTTAAAAAATATATTATATTATTAAATGTTATTTTATTCCTAAAAATCTATGGTTCATACAAATGACTTAGATAAGGTTATATATATTAATAATAAACATCTTGGGGTTCTTTTGGCTTGTTATTGTACGTTTTTTAGCCTTATAGAGTATGAAAACAAAAAGACACGGTAAAAGTAAAATTATTTAACGTAAAGTTAAATCTAAATGATAAGGTTAAAATAGAATCCTAAACTTTTCTAAATTCTATTTTATGAGAGTATTTCGACCCATCCCAACTTTAACTTCAAAATAAATCAATTTGGCGCAATTATAAACCTAATATGAGTTTATAATAAAATAATATTTTTAGTTTTTCCAAAGGTGCCCCTCTCCTCCCTTATAAAAGGGCACCTCCTCTCTCTTTTCCTCACACCACTTTGGGCCTTTAAGCTTGGCCAACCCCTGCCAAATTCGCTTCTCCACTTCCCTAGAAATATCCTAGAGGTCCTGGTATTCTTCAAAGACCAATTTAAGTTCCCTAAGAGGTGGTCTCAAAGAGGCGCTTCAAAGAAGAGGTAATGTCAGTTACTGATTCTGTCAACTTTATTTCTTTTCCACTTCTTCTTATTTAGTTGTTTCATTTTTAAGTAATAACATCAGTATCACTAATATACAGATATGTTATTTTAATTATGAAACAACCCTATTTCACCATATATCCATCCTACGGAAAACGAAATCACCGCAGGTGCGTACGTACGGAATACAGTCTCCACGTCGTGGTGTAATATATTTTCCACCACCACCTTACTTGGATGGGTATAATGGTGTAAATAATAACTATATATAATTATTGTAAAGTTATATTGATTTTAAAATATTATACATACACTCCAATACAATTCCACGATCATGGGAACGATATCATCGCTCGTGCATACGTACGGAATATCGTCTCCACGATGTGATGCGACTCATTTTACATGATCGTCACTGCATAATGATTATATAAATGAATTGAATGAATTAATATGATATATATTACACTAATACCATTCTGGAAATGAGGTATATATAACCTAAATAGAATAATAAGAATTTATTCGACAAAACACGCATAAGAACAAAAAGAAATAAACACCTGAATAACAAGTAGCAATGAAATATTACTAACTAGAAGATGAGAATATGACCATATATGATATCATAACAATTATTATGATTCTGGAATAAGTAAATAACATTATTTAAATAATTATACAGGTGTTTCGGACACTTACGAAGCAAATCGGACCTAAGGTAAGGGAAAATATCACAATCTCATTTTTATCTGAGATTGTTTATACTTTGGTATTTAATGGGTTGTATTTTATCATCCACATCCATGTTTCCTCAATATTTAATATTATTTCCATCCACATACAATTTTTTAAATCCAATTTTACCCTTTGGTTAGTTTTTAGTAAAAGATATGAAAGGAATCTTTTGTCGTTTTTCGTACGAGGTACTTTTTTGACTTTTCCGACAAAAGTACGAGAAGAATGTTTTTTTTAACTTATACGGCATGAATGGATTTTTAAAACCTTATTTCCAAGAAGATTCCTTTACAAGTTTTCAAGATTATTTTTAATCAACTTCTTTTAGTTATAATTTTATGACATGTTAATAAATGAAAAGTGTTTTTAAAGTAGAAAGGATATTTTCCTCAAGAATGGAGTTCAAGTGTTTTATCAAAATTATTTTCCATCAAAGATAATATAGGTTTCTATTTCTATCCCTATTATTACATTGATTTTATTATGTTGTGGTGGAATTATTTTTATGAATTCTTTTATCTTATATAAATTGTTTTTTGATGTCACGATGTTTAAGAATCCAATTTTTATTACATGGGTTATGCAATGATGTATGATTTATGATTTTGTGGTACACATAAGAATGGTATAATTATGAGATTGGTGGAACTTATATCTCCCTCCCATGCATTGGGTAAATTTTTATATCTCATGAGATAGACATGACTGGAATGACAAGTTAAACCGGTTCAGTGAAACAGGACTGAAACGAAGAGTGAACTTGGTTTAGGAATGGACTTTGTCCGCTAATATAGTCATGGCAATGAGTCTTGACTACTAAGAAATGATTCTCTACGATTATGTGTGTATTCCACAAAGTTTCATGTTTTTTTTTGATTATTGGGATTACATTTCACTACTATGATTTATCCCATGTTATGAAATTATCATCTCTTTTGCAGGTTATGATTTCCAAAATTATATGTTCTTATGAATATGATGTGATTTATATTTCTTTTGTTTACCCTTACTGAGCATTTTAGCTCACCCTTTTGTATGTTTTCTTTCCCCAAGTCAGGAAGAAGGTTATTAAGTAGGATATTCCAAAGGGGACTCAAGATATGATGAAATAAATGGTAGACAATGTAGATGCTTTATGAACTAGTGTTTATGTTTCCCAGTTTCTAAAGACACTATACCTATACTATCCTTTCCTGGTTTTTTTATATGTTGTAATAAGGGTGATTCAATTTTGAAGTATTAAAAATGTATGTAAAGTATGGGACGTTATATTATTAGTGGTCATTAGTTTCGATGTGAACATACAAACAAGGGAATCATATAGTATTTTGAGATCATTCAATAAATTTCCCCCCATTTCAATTAGTTTGATCCAATATTTCTATTATATATTTATAATATTCATTTCATGCACAGATCTAGTCCAACTAATGTATTTCTCTTGCATTGAATCTATTTTATGATACTTCTTGTCCATCTGTAAATAGAGAAATATTATGCAAATTGTTATGTGATCAATGAGTTGACAGGGCACACCCTTCCAATACGAGAAATGGATTTCCCATTCCAATGAGCCATTTAATTTGTTATTCCATAACTTATTAATCTAGTGAGAGATGTTAAAATTCAATACAATTAATGCATCTCACAAAAAAATATAAAATAACAATTAACAAGACCATTTAAAAAAATAAAACAACATGATCTTCAATGGAATACATCTTGGTCATACACTAAAATGTGAATACCTAATATAAAGTAATATAAGAATGGTATAAATGTGTTCTTAAGAGAGGTATGATCATGAAAATGAGGACATTATTCATGAGAACCATAATGAATGCAATGATTTATACTTACAAGATTATAAAAGGATTGAGGATTAAAATTTTGGTATGTATATAAATGTATCAAAATTAATTTAATATGGCATTGAGGATATAAATTTTGATATTTATGTAAATTCATAGGTTAATTTTTATGCTATTTACATAACCCTACAGTAATAATATCTCTTCTCATTGTTTACAAAATATTCTAATCTCTGGAACTTTTCATTATAGTAAAGAAGAACAACATTATCTTTACAAAAAAAACTTTTGTCTCATCCTACTAGTTTAGTGGTATAATTTCCTAAATAAAATTATATATTTCATGAAAATAATAATGAATGTTGATAAAGATGATGATTTCATTTACATGGTAGGGTTTAGTTATTCGATTTGCATGGTTTAGGATGTGATTATATCCATATCCATGGTTGAAAAAAATCAAAATCAAAGAATCAATCAATCAAGAATATAGAGGAATCATGAAGATTCTTGTTATCAGTGGGGTTCTATGGGACAATATAATCAAGTAGGTAGAAACCCATATGACCATTATATTATTTAAATGGAATCTCTGGATGAAAATAAAAATGATCAATCTTTGATGAGAAATCCTATATTGATAAAAAATGATAATAATTTTACTACGAATCTCCAATCATCCAATGATGATTTTATTAACCATAAGGTGGATGATTTTAATTTTTATTTTGATGAGATTATAATTGTAATAAATTCATAAAATAAAAATTTATTATCATATGTAATTTGTTTTTTTCCTATATTCTTTCTATTTATGATTTTTTAACACAAAAAATTTATAATGTTTTTACTAATTTCATTTTTTATCATCGATTATTTAAATTTATTGTTTAAATGTATTATTTATTGTCATATCGGATACTGAAACAACAGACATATTTTTTAAAAAAAAATTATTTTTCTAATCCTAAATATAAAAAATAAAATTGAAAAAACTATATCATGTCCTCAAGATTTGATAAATGTTACCATTGAAGCATGTTTGACATTAACTATAGGAACAATGTTCTTTATAAAAGATGATTTCCTTTCCCAATTTCTGTAGGAAACATGTTTTGGATAAATCATATAAAAATTTATGGGTGTGGTACTCAAGCTATATCAAAGAGAAATTAAAATTAGGCATGCATTTTTATTAAATAATTTGAAAAGATTCATGTTCTAGAAATACCACAAAAATTATCATCTATATTTCATTATAAATATATATTTTAAATAATTAAAAATACAATAACAAATAATAGACCACAAGATGATAATTTTTTGGGTTCCCGATTAGGTCATCCTTGTTTGTGAATGAATTTAAAAGTAATTGAAAAATACTCCTGAATGTTAAATAAAAGGTAATATGAACATTACTTAATGAAAAATTCAATGTGAAAGTTTTTCTATAAGAATTATTATTGCGATATCACTACCATGTAAAATTAGTGATTAAATTCTGAATATTCTATAAATAATTCAAGGGGGTATAAGTGGAATAATTCATCCATAATGCATAAAATTTATTTATTTTATGTAGTTAATTGATTCCTCTAGAATATGGAAACATGAATGCTTGTTTGTAATGCATAATGTATATTTTTCTTGTTTTATTGGTAAAATAATTAAATTGAAGTAATAATTCTAGGATTATGTCATCATGAGACCAAGGCATGATTTTTTTATAGAATTTATATATCATTATTTTAATGATTACTCTATGGAAATGGGTGTTTGTGTTGAGCATCGAGTTCTCAGGTGCATACATAATTTGTTTCAGCTAAACCACTTATAAAAAATACATCTTATTTTGGGAGAACTGATAATTAGAACCAATATATTGATCATTGAATGCGGTCATTAAATATTGGATGCTTTAGAATTTATTTATAAAAGAAATTTTTCATATCATAAGAAGTATTCAATCAAACAAGAATTCGGAAGAGATCTTGACATATCCCACTTATGATTTTTTGGTTATGTAGTACATGAACCTTTTGGTAATCCACAACATACTAAAATTGGACATAATAACAGGGTTCGAATATATGTGGGATATGAAGCCCAATCCATTATTAGGTGTCATAAACACCAAAATAGTGATTTATTTACATTACTTTTTTCTAATTTGTACATTAATGAATATGTGGTCTAAATATTATCAGAATAAAATAAAAAATGAATGAAATTACCTGGAATGTGAAAAAAATTATTATTTATTAATCCTCATACTATTTAATAATGGTAAAACGTAAAATGATTTTACATTATAAACCATTAGAAAATAAAGAGTCTGATGCTTTTTATGATACAAAGGGAACGACTAAATCAGACATAAAAACCATAAATTCATAGGACGAAATTAATATCGTAAAGAAAAAGTTATATTACAATGTTAGGTAATCATAAAAAATAACACCATAAGCTTGATATACCAGTTGTCAGTATCAATAGAAATCCATCAAAAATAAAATGAGTGATTATAATTGAAAATCCAATTATATGGGCATATGTTCAATAAGAAACACATAATTTTAATTTATTTAAGAAACATGTGATGAATATCATAAATATACCTCATATCATTTAAAATGAATTGATTATATTGAAATTAATGAAATATTTTTTACTAATTATAAATTGGGTGATATATGGAATAAATCTATTTGGAAAATATTGATAAAATATTTTCATAATTCATGGAAAATGATATATGTAATTATGATCTCAACCCCTGGTTTTATATTTAACATCCAAAAAAATAATGGAATATATTTTAAGATATAATTCATATTGAAATAAAATAACATTACATGTTAATATCCTT
Organism: Viscum album; assembly: GCA_963277665.1. Lineage (NCBI taxonomy): Eukaryota > Viridiplantae > Streptophyta > Magnoliopsida > Santalales > Viscaceae > Viscum > Viscum album. The sequence continues at coordinate 746,097,164 of OY728138.1, read as the reverse complement.
CGGATATATAATTCTTACTACAGAAGTTGTAAATCCTTTTGGATATAAATGTTTTTATGTAAAAACATATTGAAAAAATGAGATTGTACGATAAAAATATAGTATTTTCACAAAAGGTTTTCACAAAACACCTATAATTGATTATGGGTAGACATATTTTACTCTTATGAATTTTATTTCATTTCAATATATAATCAAACTTATAGCATGTAAAAAGTCTTATGTATATCTTCTCAATATTATTATAGTTTAATTATATGGGTCACTTGATAATATTATATATATTATAATCCTTAATCAATTCATAATACCCAAAGAAATGAAATCAAAACCCGAAAACCAATATTAAATTAAATTTTAAAAACACTTTTACAGATTTAAGAAATGCATTCATATGTGGTATAATTTCTCAAGCACATGGAAATTAAATAAAGGTTATATATATGATCCCATAAGCCCTTTTTTTATAATTAAGAAAACAATTTGAGAATATATAATCATTATTTCTTCTATAAATTATATAAATATCATCATAAATTTAAATGTGATCAATGAATCAATCAAAAACATAAAGGATGAAAATTTAAATAAATATCCTGGGAGAAACCAATTATTTTAGTTGTTAACAGATTGATAATATGCCAAATTGTATATTTATTTCTTAGTGAAATTATCATAAATATTTATTAAAATTATTTAATATGAAATAAATTAATGCTTTATATTCTCAAAATGGGATTTAATATTTAAGTATTGAAAAATAAAAATTATGACCTTATGACGAAAAAGATGATTTGGTAAGTCCATGAGTACTATATATATATATATTCCATCCAGGAACTTCTCTATATAGATAATTAAAAATATCCTAATACATATTTTGAAATTAATTTATTGGCAATGTTTATTTCAGACCATTTGTAAAGATACTAGGATGGGGATAAACAAATATTTTGATATCATTATGTCATTATTGATATGGGTTTATTCAATTATAATAAAATAAAAAAAAGATAGTTTGTTTTGTAGAATAAGGTGATTTATTAGATCAGTTTAATGTGAAACCATACCCTATATATGTGTAAAATGTGGGTGGTACTTCTACATATTGGGGATCACATAAGAAAATATGTTTTCAAAAATATTAAATCATTGATATGTAATAGTATTCTATAAGTAATGATAAGAATGTTTTTGTTTATGGTCAATAACATAATAAATTTATGAAGAATGTGAATTTTGTCTAGATAACATCTTCATAAAATACATCTTGATTTCTTCATTCCTTTTACCCATCCTTATAACATATTTAAATTATTTCAAAAATATTGGATGGGCACAAAAAACTCATTAAGGGATATAAAATAAGGAATGAAAATGTTAGTCCATAAATATTTATAAACCCATGATATCATAAGAATATTGAAAAACTTTATAGAATCATAAATCATAAAGGTAACTTATTTAATCCATATCATACTTACATTATTGCTTTTATAACTAAATAGAGAGTAACCTTCATGGTTACATTTTGAATACCCATCACATTATATTTCATAAATATTTTAGGACAAACCTTATTGTTCAACACTATCTCATTACTAATTGTATAAAGGGGAAATCATGAGCTCACCCACCCTCAGTTTGTCACAAACTACCTGTATACATAAGCAAATCCCAATAACCATAACATAATCACAATATATAAACCATTCATAATGGAAAAATAACATTTCCACATTGAAATAAAAAGATATTATTTCAAGACATTTAAATAATAAATTCATTCTAAAAATAATTTTTATTACTAAAATTTCATGAAAGAGAATAAAATATTTGGTTTTCATTTAAAATCATTACATCTTGGAGAGAAATCCAAATACCATATAATGGCCACAGTAATTGAATGTTCATTGTCTCTGTATATGGTAAAAAACATTCAATTTTTCATTTCGCAAAATTATATGGACAAACAATATTCCTTTTAAAATTTGTTTAATGGAATAAAATTTCAAAGTGGTTTATTATACACTATAAAAATAAGGTGCTGTATATTATAGATATATGCCTCAATGAAATGAGATTGGGACTATAGAGACCCGAAGCTTAATGTACATTGAAATTACATTATATTTTCGGAATACTTAGTACATAACAAAAACACACACACAAGGATCGTAATAGTTTAGTGTCTTTGGAAACTCGGAATATAATATTCTAATCCTGGTAAATGATCTTCAACATCTCCCATAATGATCTTAATCTTTTTTATACCTAAAACCTTTCCTTATATCCTAGGTAAAAGAAAACATGAAAGGGTGAGGTCAAATGCTCAGTAAGGGTAAACAAAAGAAATATCAACCACAACATATACATAAGCACATAACTTTTAGAAATATTAACCTGTAAAAGAGATCATAATTTCATAACCTGGAATAACTCATGGCAGTGAAATGTAATCACAATAATCATAACATAAAACATTAAACTTTTTGGCATACACACATAATCATAGAGAATCATTTCTTATTAGTCAAGACTCATTTCCAAGACTATCTTAGTGGACAAAGTCCCTTTCTGAACCGAGTTACCCTCGTTCCAGTCCTGTTTCACTGAACCGGTATAACCTACCGTTCCAGCCATGTCTATCTCATGAGATATAAAATCTTTACCCAATGCATTGGAGGGGGATATAGGTCCCACCCATCTCATAATGATACGATTCTTATGTGTTCCACAAAATCATAAATCATACATCATTGCATAACCCATGTAATACAAATGGAAATCTTAAACATCATGACATCATAAAACAATTCATATAAGATAAAGGAATTCATTAAAATATTTCCATCACAACATAATCAAATCCAAGTAATAATAGGGATATAAACAGAACCCTTTATTATCTTAGATGGAAAATAATTTTGATAAAACACTTGAACTCCATTCTTGAGGAAAATATCCTTTCTACTTCAAAAACACTTTTCATTTCTTAACATGTCATAAAATTATAAATAAAAGAAGTTGATTAAAAATAATCTTGAAAACTTGTAAAGGAAGCTTCTTGGAAATAAGGTTCTAAAAATCCATTCATGCCGTATAAGTTAAAAAAACATTCTTCTCGTACTTTTGTCGGAAAAGTCAAAAAAGTACCTCATACGAAAAATGACAAAAGATTCCTTTCATATCTTTTACTAAAAACTCAAATAACGGTAAAATTGGATTTAAACAATTGTATGTGGATGGAAATAATATTACATATTGAGAAAAATGGACATGGATGATAAAATACACCCCAGTAAATATCAAAGTATAAACAATCTCGGATAAAAATGAGATTGTGATATTTCCCTTACCTTAGGTCCGCCTTTCTTTGTAAGTGTCCGAAACTCCTGTATAATGATTTAAATAATGTTATTGACTTATTACAGAATCATATTCAATTTTATGATATCATATATGGTTCACTTATGACTTTATATTACCCGTTCTTTTGTAAATTCCATGTTAAAGAGCGTTTTGGGTAAAATTGTTTCATTTGTCGTCCGTGTTTTGACTTGTAATTATTCATATGATTACTTAGATCATGATTAATTAATTCCAGAATATAAAACATGATATATATATATATATATATATTCAGAATATGCATATATATAATAAGTCAGTAAATGGAAAGAAATACACCATTCATGGAGACGGTAGGTCGTACGTACGCATGAACGTTGTTTTCATTTCCTTATTGAGTTGAACAGAATTAAGTAGATGACATACATATATATACACATAAATCCAGTATCATTATTATGTCATATATTTCATGATTACTTATTATATATACTTTATAATCATTCATGAATGGTTAAAGTGGAGAATGAATCTCATCGCGTCGTGGAGACGGTAGTCCGTACGTACGCACGAGCGATGATATCGTTCTCATGATCGTGGGACTGTATTGGAGTGTATGTATACTATTTAATAATCAATATCACTTTAAAATAATAATATATAGTTATTATTTACACCATTATACCCATCCAAGTAAGGTGGTGGTGGAAAATAGAATTCACAACGGCGTGGAGACGGTATTCCGTACGTACGCACGCGCGGTGATTTCGTTTTCCGTAGGATGGATAGATGGTGAAATAGGATTGTTTCATACTTATAATAACATATAATTATATTAGTGATACTGATTTTATTACTTAATAATGAAAAAACCTAAGAAGAAGAAGTGTAAGAAGAAATAAAGGTGAAAAAATCGGTAACGGAAATTACCTCTTCTTTGAAGCGCCTCTTTGAGACCTCCTCTTAGGGAACTAAAATTGGTCTTTGAGGTAGACCAGAACCTCTAGGATTTTTCTAGGGAAGTGTAGAAGAGAATTTGTCAGGGGTTGGCCGAGCTTGAAGGCTCAAAGTTGTGTGAGGAAGAGAGGGAGGAGGTGCCCTTTTATAAGGGAGGAGAGGGGCAACTTTGGAATAACTAAATATATTATTTTATTATAAAGTCAAGTTCGGTTTTAAATAGCTTCTAATTGATTTATTTCGGGGATAAGGTGGGTATGGGTCGAAATACTCTCATCCAATAGAATTTAGACAAGTTTAGGTTCCTATTTTAACCTTATCATTTAGATTTAACATTAAGTTAAGTAATTTTACTTTTACCGTGTCTTCTTGTGTTCTTATACTATAAGGTAAATAAACATACTATATCAATCCAAATGAACCCCAAGTTGTTTATTATTAATATATACAACCTTATCTAAGTCATTTTTCGAAACCATATATTTTTAGGAATAAAATAACAATTAATAATATAATATTTGTTTTTTAAAAACTATTTTATGTCAATTTTGACACTATTTAGTAATTGATTTTTGTGAAACTCCTAACAGAATGATAAGTTCTAAAAAAGTTAATTAAATCAATAATAACATGTCATATTAACCTAGAAAATTAGTTTAATTCATAAAAAGTCTCAAATTATATTTATTTGAGTATTTATAACATCAATTATATCAATATTTCATTAATAAGATAATTACTGCATCATCGTTGTGTCATAAATAAATTAAACTATTTAATGTCTAAAAAATAAAAATAAAATACCATTATGTAGGAAATATTTTTATATTTCTAATGAATATTTATAGTCGAATTTATCTTATGTATAACCCTATATTAAATTTTTTTTATTAAATAAACTTTGATTTTAACTCTTTTAACTCTTCTTTGAATTAAATAATAATAAATGTCCTAATCTAATTCAAGTGGGCCTAAATGGTAATATTTTATTCCTAAAGTTTCTTTTGGTCGAATTACACTTATCCAATATAATTAGGACATGTGTTGGGGTAATAATAATATCATTTGTTTCCTTAATTACCCTATTTACTTTTAACCGTGGTAAATAAAAGTAAAAAGTTACTATTCACCAAAAATTATATTCATCTCATTGAACCTCATTTTACTTACTGACATCAACCGTGTCTCTCAGATTTTTGAAATTCCACTCACAGAAGTGGTAAAATTATGTTTTATGAAAAATTCAGTTTTTTAACTACCAATTAGTGGTTTCACTATTAATCAAAAATTGAAAGTTTTCAGAAAAATACCAAAAATTAGGCCTAAGCTATATTTGAAATTATGAACTCAAAAATGATTTCTATTTTACCAAATTCAAAACATATCATTTGCATTAATTAATTTAAAAATTAATTTCCGTCGTCAAAAAAAGGCGTGTTTTTAAAAGATAAAAACTATCAAAAGATTGACACTTGTTTATAACTGGTTTAAATGTGAAATTACATCCAATGACCAACATTTAATTAAATTGTAAAAATATATTCTAAATATACTTTAAAACCACTCAAATTAATAATTTATCACTATTAATTATTTCTATTTAAAAAGTTGTTTTTAATTAAAATTTAGTAATTTTCACTATTCATCAAAATATGAAAGTTATCCGAAAATCAACAAAATTTCACCCTAAGCTAATTTTGATATTCCGAATCCATAAATGAAGTCCATTTTGAAAAATTAAATTTACAAAATTTCAAAAAGTGGTTATTACTATTCATAACGGCAAGTTTTAATAATATCTTAATAGCATATCATTGTTTAGCGAAACTTGGTGTTGCATACAACACACGCTATCATGGAAGGTCGTGATTGCGTGTAATTCAAGCCAGGTCAGAGATGTGTGTTGTGAAAGCTCCTTTTGGTGTAGCGTATAACACAATACATTATTGAAATTAAAAATAATATTTTTCATAAAATCTCGGGGTGTTACATTCTACCCCCCTTAAAATGAATTTCTCCCTTGAAATTCGTCGAGGTTATAAATGGTTTACTACTCGAAAGTTTGTTTAATAGAAACCCACATCGTAAAAAGGAATACCAAAATATGGCTTTAAAAACTAAAGAATGAAATGTAACGGTCACCCAAATTAACTCATCACTAGGTTTCCACGTAGGAGAACATAGGTGAAAATATGGATATGGAAGAAAAATCTAACAAGCAAGTTCTGATGGAGAGTGGTAGAGAACATGGCTATGAAAAAGACAAAAATCGCAAAGCCATAAATTTTTGATGATCTAGGGTACCATCTGATTCATCAGATATAAGATCACTAGGACAACATTTTTGGTTTTCAAAATCATTTCCCTAAAGTTGAAGAATTTGAATTACAATAAATACTTAATTTATTTTGGTACAATCTCACTGTTGTTCGTACTTTGAACAATTTCCACTTCATATCTTAAAGAAATGAAGTTGAATTTTTTATTCATGAAGTGTTAATAGATCATGTGATAGAATGATGGGTCATTCCATCTGTTTCAAACAAAAGGTTAGCAAAAGTTATCAAATATACATAAGTCCATCTATGGTGAGGTTAATCATATATGATTCCAAGAATGAACCTATACTTCATATATCATACCGCATAATAAAATAAAACTAGTTTCTACTAAATAGTGACTTCTTGTAGGTCAGTGGTAGGTGATAAAGGTCAGTCGCACTTTGGTTGTGGGTTCGATTCCCACAGCCTTGTCCGACGCGATGGGTTGTCGCCCATCCTGCAGGTTGTCCTTTTTCTAAAACAATATTACTATAACATCCCATCAATAATATCGAAAAAACTTCTATACTTATACAATACTAACTTATGTCCAACATAATCCATTCCAATCTTTTGGCTAATCCATAATACTTCAGTCCACTCTCATAATATAGTGAAAACGATTACCAGAGATTTAATACCATCGTTGATCCCCATATATCATAAAATATGTCTTGTTGGTCACATTCCAAACATTCAAAGGCCTTAATCATGTACTCTCTTGAATACCCATTGAAGCTTAGTGAAAACATGAATGCAGTTAAAAGTTAATACTTTCCCCATACCAAAATCCTCAAAATTCTATATACTCAAACCATGATATCACTTAGTCCTTATATCAATCACGAGCTCATGAATACTATTAAACATTTCGTTTTCTCGTTTTCCCTTAATTATGCACATATCATCTTATTTCCAAAAATATCTCAATCACTTTGAATACCACATTAGACCACTACATAAATATTCCAATACTTTATGACACAACATTATTTTGGAATCCCATTACATAAACACTTAATCATTCCACCACATCGTTGTCATATTCAACATCGCCAATAGTGATCACATGTGACTTCCCTTTGTCCTTTTCCTTAAGCGGTTACTCATGTCGATCATCACGAACCCTTGGATTAGGGCATTTATTAGCATAATTCCTCATTTCCTTGCACTTGAAGAATTGAAGTGTTGGTGGTGCATTCTCTGCAGTGTTTGCTTTATTCACATCATTAGAAACCCTTTTTCCATTACTTCGACACTCAGCTGCTCGATGACCTTCTTTTCCACACTTAAAACATTTTCTAGTCCCTTTATGACAATCTCCACCATGCTTCTTTCCACACTTTGTGTATAAGGAAACATTCATCTTCTTTTCACCATTAATCTGAGATTTCTCCTTGAACTCCATCTTTCGTTTCTTGTCAAAACCATGAGATGGATATGTAACACCAACTTCCATTTCAACCATGATAGCACAATGCACAATTTCTTCATAGCTAGTGAAGTCTCTTATATATAATGACCTTCGAAGACTTGGTTTTAAGACACTGAAAAATCGATCAACTTTACTTTCAGGTTGGATGATAATGCCAGATGCATACCTTGCAAGTTTTGTAAAATTCGCTTCGTATATACAAACAGATTCATCATCCTTCTGCTTCAGCTCAAGAAACTCTTTTTCCATTTTTTTCGAAGAATACGAGGTAAGTACTTACTGAAAAACAAGTTCTTAAACTCGTCCCATTCCATGGACTCAATTTCATCTTTTGGACTCGTATTCTTGATAAGATTCCACCATTGATCATCTTCACCTTCCAAACGATATACTGCTAAGATGAAATTAACATGCTCAGAACATTGAAGAACTGAAAATATCTTTTCAGTGGTACTGATCCATTGTTCAGCAACAAGTAGATTGGAAGACCCACTGAAAGAAGGTGGACGTTGCCTCATGACGGACTCAATATAATATTGTTCCCTTCTCTGCTCATTTGGATATCTAGAATGATTCATAGCTTGTGTAAGTATAGCAATAAGATTTTTCACTCCATCTCCCATAACATTTGTTTGTTCAGGAGGGAAATCATTGCATTGTCCATTGCATTGATCAACACGGTTCCTTTGGGTTCCAGCCATCATCTAAAACCCAAAATGAATAGTGTGAGAGGCAAAAATCATTCTAGGGAAAATAACATAATAAATGGGGAGTACCTTCAATATCTAACATCTTAGGTTTAATTCTATGATCGTTAGCGTAATTCTAGTACTATAACCTATATGTATACTTAACCTTAGGGACATCTCTAGACTTAGACATACCTTAGAAATATCTCTAGGGATCTCACTAACGTTTTCGCATCCTAGTTTCCAAAGGTTGACTAAACCTTTCCTCTGATACCAACTGTAGAGACCCGAAGATTAATGTACATTGACATTACATTACATTTGCGGAATACTTAGTACATAACAAAAACACACTCACAAGGATTGTAATTGTTTAGTGTCTTTGGAAACTCGGAATATAATCTTCTAATCCTGGTAAAAGATCTTCAACATCTCCCATAAAGATATTCTTTTTTTATACCTAAAAACATTCCTTATATCCTGGGGAAAAGAAAACATGAAAGGGTGAGCTCAAATTCTCATTAAGGGTAATCAAAAGAAATATCAATCACATCATATACACAAGCACATAACTTTTGGAAATCTTAACCCGTAAAAGAGATCATAATTTCATAACCTGGAATAACTCATGGCAGTGAAATGTAATCACAATAATCATAACTTAAAACATTAAACTTTTTTTCATACACACATAATCATAGAGAATCATTTCTTATTAGTCAAGACTCATTGCCAAGACTATCTTAGTGGACAAAGTCCCTTTCTGAACCGAGTTACCCTCGTTTCAGTCCTGTTTCACTGAACCAGTATAACCTACCGTTCCAGCCATGTCTATCTCATGAGATATAAAATCTTTACCCAATGCATTGGAGGGAGATATAGTTCCCACCCATCTCATAATGATACCATTATTATGTGTGCCACAAAATCATAAAGCATACATCATTGCATAACCCATGTAATACAAATGGGAATCTTAAACATCATGACATCATAAAACAATTCATATAAGATAAAGGAATTCATAAAAATATTTCCATCACAACATAATCAAATCCATGTAATAATAGGGATAGAAACAGAACCCTTTATTATCTTAGATGGAAACTAATTTTGATAAAACACTTGAACTCCATTCTTGAGGAAAATATCCTTTCTACTTCAAAAAAAATTTCATTTCTTAACATGTAATAAAATTATAACTAAAAGAATTTGATTAAAAATAATCTTGAAAACTTTTAAAGTATGCTTCTTGGATATAAGGTTTTAAAAATCCATTCATGCCGTATAAGTTAAAAAACATTCTTCTCGTACTTTTGTCGGAAAAGTCAAAAAAGTACCTCATATGAAAAACGACAAAAGATTCCTTTCATATCTTTTACTAAAAACTCAAAGAAGGGTAAAATTGGATTTGAACAATTGTATGTGGACGGAAATAATATTACATATTGAGGAAACATGGACATGGATGATAAAATATGCCCCAGTAAATATCAATGTATAAACAATCTCGGATAAAAATGAGATTGTGATATTTCCCTTACCTTAGGTCTGACTTGCTTTGTAAGTGTCCGAACCTCCTGTATAATGATTTAAATAATGTTATTGACTTATTCCAGAATCATATTCATTGTTATGATATCATATATGGTTCACTTATGACTTTATATTACCCGTTTTTTTGTAAATTCCATGTTAAAGAGCGTTTTGGGTAAAATTGTTTCATTTGTCGTCCGTGTTTTGACTTGTAAGTATTCATAAGATTACTTAGATCATGATTACTTAATTACAGAATATAAAACATGATTTATATATATATATATATATTCAGAATATACATATATATAATAAATCAGTAAATGGAAAGAAATACACCGTTAATGGAGACGGTAGACCGTATGTACGCATGAACGCTGTTTTCGTTTCCTTATTGAGTTGAACGGAATTAAGTAGATGACATACATATATATACACATAAATCAAGTATCATTATTATGTCATATATTTCATGATTACTTATTATATATACTTTATAATCATTCATGAATGGTTAAAGTGGAGAATGAATCTCATCGCGTCGTGGAGACGGTAGTCCGTACGTACGCACGAGCGATGATATCGTTCTCATGATCGTGGGACTGTATTGGAGTGTGTGTATACTATTTCAGAATCAATATCACTTTAAAATAATAATATATAGTTATTATTTACACCATTATACCAATCCAAGTAAGGTGGTGGTGGAAAATATATTTCACCACGGCGTGGAGACGGTATTCCGTACGTACGCACGCGCGGTGATTTCGTTTTCTGTAGGATGGATAGATGGTGAAATATGATTGTTTCATACTTATAATGACATATCATTATATGATTTATACTGATGTTACTGCTTCATAATGAAACAACCTAAGAAGAATAAGTGGAAGAAGAAGTAAAGGTGAATGAATCGGTAACGGAAATTACCTCTTCTTTGAAGCGCCTCTTTGAGACCTCCTCTTAGGGCACTAAAATTGGTCTTTGAGGAAGACCATAACCTCTAGGATTTTTCTAGGGAAGTTTAGAAGAGAATTTGGCTGGGGTTGGCCGAGATTGAAGGCTCAAAGATGTGTGAGGAAGAGAGGGAGGAGGTGCCCTTTTATAAGGGAGGAGAGGGGCACCTTTAGAATAACTAAAAATATTATTTTATTATAAAGTCATGTTCGGTTTTAAATAGCTCCAAATTGATTTATTTCGAGGATAAGGTGGGTATGGGTCTAAATCCTCTCATACAATAGAATTTATACACGTTTAGGTTCCTATTTTAACCTTATTATTTAGATTTAACATTAACTTAAATAATTTTACTTTTACCGTGTCTTCTTGTGTTCTTATACTATATGGTTAATAAACTTACTATATCAATCCAAACGAACCCCAAGTTGTTTATTATTAATATATATAACCTTATCTATGTCATTTTTCCGAACCTTAGATTTTTAGGAATAAAATAACAATTAATAATATAATATATGTTTTTTAAAAACTATTTTATGTCAATTTTGACACTATTTAGTAATTGATTTTTGTGAAAAAACAAACAGAATGATAAGTTCAAACAAAGTTAATTAAATCAATACTAACATGTCATATTAACCTATAAAATTAGTGGAATTCATAAAAAGTCTCAAATTATATTTATTTGAGTATTTATAACATCAATTATGTCAATATTTCATTAATAAGATAATTACTGCATCATCGTTGTGTCATAAATAAATTAAATTATTTAATGTCTAAAAATTAAAAATAAAATACCATTATGTAGGAAATCTTTTTAGATTTCGAATGAATATTTATAGTCTAATTTATCTTATGTATAACCCTTATATTAAAAATGGTTTATTAAATAAACATTGATTTTAACTCTTTTAACTCTTCTTTGAATTAAATAATAATAAATGTCCTAATCTAATTCAAGTGGGCCTAAATGGTAATATTTTATTCCTAAGGTTGTTTTTGGTCGAATTACACTTATCCAATAGAATTAGGACATGTGTTGGGGTAATAATAATATCATTTTTATCCTTAATTACCCTATTTACTTTTAACCGTGGTAAATAAAAGTAAAAAGTTACTATTCACCAAAAATAATATTCATCTCATTGAACCACATTTTACTTAATAACATCAACCGTATCTCTCGGATTTTTGAAATTCCCCTCACAGAAGCAGTAAAATTACGTTTTATGAAAAATTCAGTTTTTTTAACTACCACTTAGTGGTTTCACTATTCATCAAAAATTGAAAGTTTTCAGAAAAATACCAAAAATTAGGCCTAGGCTATATTTGAAATTATGAACTCAAAAATGATTTCTATTTTACCAAATTCAAAACATATCAATTTCATTAATTAATTTAAAAATTAATTCCCGTCGTCAAAACAAAAGGCATGTTTTTAAGAGATAATAACTATCAAAAGATTGACACTTGTTTATAACTGGTTTAAATGTGAAATTACATCCAATGACCAACATTGTATTAAATTGTAAAAATATATTCTAAATATACTTTAAAACCACTCAAATTAATAATTTATCACTATTAATTATTTCGATTGAAAAAGTTTTTTTTAATTAAAATTTAGTAATTTTCACTATTTATCAAAATATGAAAGTTATCCGAAAATCACCAAAATTTCACCCTAAGCTAATTTCGATATTCCGAATCCATAAATGAAGTCCATTTTGAAAAATAAAATTTACAAAATTTCCAAAAGTGGTTATTACTATTCATAACAGCTAGTTTTAATAATATCTTAATAGCATATCGTTGTTTAGCGAAACTTGGTGTTGCGTACAACACACGGTATCGTGGAAGGTCATGATTGCGTGTAATTCAATCCAGGTCAGAGATGTGTGTTGTGAAAGCTCCTTTTGGTGTAGCGTAAAACACAAGACATTAATGAAATTAAAAATAATATTTTTCATAAAATCTCAGGGTGTTACAGGGACGATGTCTCTTACCTAGATTCTGACTAGTCAAATTCAATCATTATATTCAGGAATAATTAAATGAGGTTATTTTATAATTTCTTGAGAAACATTTCCATGTTTATTTTTATTTTTATATCACTTATTATAATGTTATAAAAATTACATGATATCAATGTTCATATCAGACGTTTTATAGATATTAGGTACTTGAGTAAAAAAATGGACATATTTTTATGTCACTTGTCGTTATGTTCATATATACATCATCTCCATAATGGTATTAATGAAATAATCACAATATTTATACATTAATGATTTTTTTATATCAAACCAATAATTATTTTTATGAAAAATCAAAAACATTATGTTCTGGGATACGGCCGGTCATACGTATACATGGGTAACATTTTCATTTTTCATTGCTCACTATGGAAATAAGTTAATTTTTATTTTACATTTACATAATGATAATAATATTATTAATGTTATAATAATAATTTAAATATACTTACACATATCATACAAGTGATGTGGTGAATAAAAATTTTCATATCTCTTCGTGGAGGTGATAGTTCGCACATACGAACGAATGATGTTATTATTTTTATGTGTATGGAAGGAAAGAACCTAATTGAGATATTATTATTTTAATATGATAAATATTTCATGAATTTAATATATGAATATTAATTCAATTATTATTATCAATCTTGGTAGACGGTAAAGACAGAATTTGGGGATGATGTTAATATAATATAAACTATATATATTTATAATATTGGATTTATTATTTCATCTTGTAAGAACAATATTTAAAGAATGTGGAAGAAGAAATAAAAGAGATACTCTTAAAAAATTATACTACTTCTTCGGTTAATCACCTTTGAATAACACCTTAACTCCTCTTAGAAGGGTTTTATGCCTAAATTAAGTCCTAAGTAATGTAGGTATGTATTATAAGAATATTTTGGGGTAGATTTGGTCCACACAAAATGGATTTGGATGTGTGATTATTAGAGAATAATGGGTACCTATTATTTGAGAAGGGAGGGGTACCCTTCGAAATTCTTAATATATAATATAAATTAATTTTTAAATATAAATTATTGAAATTTTAAATAAGTATAAGATAAGATTAAGATGGTTTGAAACACATTCATACTATAATTTTTAGACATGTATTGATTTTATTTATAACCTTATCTTTCCTTTTACCTATAATTATTATTTTTCTAATTTAATTGTTGAAACAACAATTTAATTATTAAGAGGATATTATTTTTACTTATATAGGATCAATTTACCATAATTGGATAAATAATGAACATTTATACCTTATAATGGATGCTCTTGTATTTTAATTTTTTTTTATTTTTTAATAATCCTATAAACTATTATAATTTTCAATCATCAATTATGTCAATTTTTACAGCATTCATTTTATTGAATTTAAAGAAAATATATACTAAGAGATAAATTCAAACAAAATAATTTAATACTCTTATAACATGTCATATTAGTCTATAAAAATATTTATTGACAAAAATTATGTCACATAATATTTTTTTTAATATTTATAATATCATTTATTTGATTTATTCATTAAAAAAAGAAATCATTGAATCATCATTGTGTCATAATTAAATTCAATTATATAATGTCTAAAAATTATAAATAAAATACTATGTTGTCTTAAATATATATTTCTTTTTCTATTAATATTTACAGTTTAATAGATCACTTATATAAACACATATTAATATTGTTTTAGTAAGAAGATACAAGCATTTTACTTATTTTCTTTTAATATAAAATAAAAGATGTAAGTGTCATAGTCACACCCAAATGGCTTTTAATGGAAATATTTTCATCACAAATATTTTATTGGTTGGAAATATATCTTAATATAGTATTAGGACATGTTTATGGTATTTTTATGTTATTATAATATTATTATTACCCATACATACAAGATTTTCCCTTTAACCGTGGTAAATAAAAATAATTACTAAAGTTATTATATATTATGTACAAAAATAAAGGGGACCTATTCAAAAAATTTGGAACGTATGATTAAAAATATGGAATACATTTTTCCAAATTCAAAACAATGATGTAGCATTAAATAATTTAATATTAATTCCAGTTGTCAAAATGAGAAAATATGTTTTTTAAAAGAAAAACCCATCAAAAGATTGACATGTGTTTATATCAAATTTCAATGTGAAATTACCTCCAATGACTAAAATTGGATTAAATGATAAAAATAATAATACAATTACACTTTAAAAACTATGAGAATAACAAGATAAATAAATAAAAAATTATATGAAAAGTAGTTTTCATTTAAAATGAATTATTTTTCACTTTTATTTAAATATTAATTGTATCATAAATATACAAAATTACACCAAATAAAATTATTATGTATTTATTCTAGAGAATAATTTTATTTTGTAAAATAAAAATAGAAAATTTTTAGAAACTATATTTAAAAAGGGTTCTCCATCAAAATGGGGTAAAATGTCTTTTTTTAAATAGTTCTTTTTTTCTTAAAATTGATTGTGTTCTTATATATTATCTAGAAAATATATATTAAAATTTTTTAAAATCACATTGATTTTATATTTCATTAATATATTCCAAAATTATTGATACAGTTTTACCAACACAATTAGACTTATTTAAATAGGTTTTCATAAAAACACATTATTTATATTAAATTTGTTTTTATTTCCATTTATAATAAATTTGGAAACCAATGATTCATTATATATGTATTTTTAAGACATATTTTCATAATTTATCTAATAAATTTCATTCCCTCCATTCCAATGGCTTGGTTATAGTGGTAACATTTAAATAATAATATTTAGTTGTTCATTTAAGCTTGATGTAGCTTATCATGTACGATATTGAACATAGTGTTTCTTCCCATAAACATGATATGTTACATCCTACCCACATTGATAAATTTCATCCTCACAATCTAAATTTTGGGTCATTAACTGGGGTATGACTTTTCAAAAAACCTTTATTGCAATCCCATATCGATAATTGGTTAATAAAACTATGAATTCAAAATAAATAAAGGGAAGTTAAAAGGTCATCTAAGATAACAGATACTAAGATTACATATAGGAAAACTTGGATATGAAAGAAAAAATAAGTGTCGAGTTTTGGTAGAGAGTGATATAAAACATGATTAGGAGAAAGTTAACATCCAAAAATCCACAAACATTAATTATGATAAACAGCCTTTGATTTTGCAGTAGGAAATGAAAATGGAAAATGTTTTTGTTTTAAGATCTTTTTCATAACGGAGAAGTATTTATTTGCGAACATGAATAAGAACATAAAGAATTATGCTTTCCTATAATTTAGAGTTTCATTCATTAATAAATTTATTCCATATAATCATATTTTCTCTAAATGAAGAATATTCAAGATGACTCGGTCACACATGATGCACTAGAATCATCTTCATGAGAATCACATAATCCAAAAAATATTAATTATCTATTCATAATGTCTTGTGAAATTATCCAAAACCAAAAATGTTAGGATAAAATTAGATAATTATGACAAAATAATAATACATTTTATGATGAAAATTTACTTTTAATCTCCAAAATTCAATAGTAATATCAAAAGTTCAACAAAGACCAGTCGATAAATAATTGACCATAAAATATATCAAAATAATCCAAACTAAAATTAAAACCCAAAACATTGAAGTATTTGATAAAATATTCTTGAAAGATAAATTATAATATTTATCATTAAAAAATATCAAACACTCCTAATGTCTGATACCAAAAAGTAATTACCCTAATCACATATTATCCAAATTAATAAAACCATTTCAATAAATAAATTGAATTTTAATTACATTAAAATAAAAATATTGATTCTTAAAAAATAAAATGTCATTGTATTCTATTTTTCATAGGCATATAGTGTTCCCAACATAGTGAACGTCTTCTCAAATAACAATTATCACTCAAACCCCAAATCATTTTCCAATACCAAGGATATCCACATGGTAAAACATGAGTTAATAAAATCATTTTATTCTTATTTCAACAAATAATTTAACTAAAAATTAAAATTCATTCTAACCAGGGACTTCACGTAGGCTAGTGGTAGGTGATACCTCCTGTCCCCCTTTGGTTTTGGGTTTGATCCCTACCACCTTGCCGGACATGATGAGTGGTCACCCATCATGCAGGTTTTCCTATTTATAAAACTATATCATTCTTATAAAAAACTACAAATTTGAGATAAATTCTTCAAATGTAACTATATCATGCTTTGACTATAAATTTTCTCTTATACCTATGATTTTCATCTAAACTCATAATTACATAAACATATTAATTCCTAAAGCCTTATATATATACATATTTTTTCTATTTTAATTTCAACTCTAAATGATTTAATTAAAATATTACCAAATGAAATAACATCATACCTTGATTATGGTTTCCACAAAATTTCATCATCATTTTGTTCACATAGATAAAAGGTACATGCATTAAAACAATGATTTATAGATTCTTTAAAATCACTTGCTTCCTTTCTCCAAATAAACCATGTACATCATGGGTCACATGGGTGTTTTCAAAGATATTTTTTTGGAATATAATCTTGTTTGAAATATAATTTCAGTACAACAGATATTACTTTCATTTTATAAAACATCCAAACTGAGTTTTATTTAAAAAAATCAATCAATAGTCTTTTTAATATAACAGTTTTATGTGATGAATTACTATATTTTTAAGGAAAATATAATTAGGTTGCGTATGGGTCACTTTCTTCACCTTTTTTTTCAAGATCAAAATATTCTCCATAGTCTTGTAATAAGGTAAAATATCTAAAAATTCCATGATAATATATATATATATATTTTGAAAATATGAGAATATTGAGAAAACAATATTTGATTAAAAACAACCCATGAACTAAGATGATATTTAGGTATAGTGGAGGAGTCTGATATCATAAAAACATCTTACAGGTGAGTTGTATGTCAGAGAATGTTTCAGAATCATCCAAACATGACTTTGTAATAATTATTGCAAGAATGTCATCGGGAAGAGATTTGAATGTTGTTTGAGATCCTCCTACATCCATTTTTAATAGACTTTCATTGATCAAAAAATACATAGGACAAGGATTTACCCAAAATAATATACATATAATTTTACTATATGTTTAACAGAAACTTGTAATCCCCAAAGTTGTCTAAACTGACCTATGATACCAATCGTAAGTATCTAGCCTTAAATAACATATAATATCTCCAAAATTACAAAGTATACTAGTCTACACACTATCCATTTTATCATAATCTAAATGTTTTTTATAATAAATCGTGAATTAATTTTCTTGAAAAAATCTTCATAACATTCATCTTGATTTCTTCCTTCCTTTTACCCATCGTTATACCTTACGGTAAACATTTCAAAAACATGGTATGATCACAAAAATCTCAGTAACGGATATAAAATAAGGAGAGAAAGTTTTAGTCTAGAAAAATTTATAAACCCATGAAATCATTAGAATACTGAAAAACATCATTGAAATCATAAATCATAAAGTTAACTTGTTGTATCCATATCATAATCATATTGTAGCATTCAAAGCTATATAGTTAGTAACCTCCATGGTTAAGTTTGGAATACCCATCATAGTATATTCCCTAGATATCTTAGGACAAACCATATTATTTAACTCAATATAATTACCCAATTCATTGGAGATAAATCACGGGCTCACCCACCTGCATTTTATCATGGAAACACATGTATACATAAGCAATGTCCAAGATCCATAACATAATCATAACATATAAACCATGCATAATGGAAAAATAAAACTTCCAAATTGTAATCATAAGATATCATTTCAATATATTTAAATTATTAATTAATTATCAAAATCATTTTCAATACCAAAATACATAAAAAGGTAATATGGTATTTAATTTTCTTTTAATAACATTATGGTTGTAGAGGAATCTTGATACCAAATAATGAACACAATAAGAGAAAGTTCATTGTCGCTTCATTTGATAAAGAGAACATTCTATTTTTCATTTAGTAAAATTATTTCTATAAAAATATTCATTCTGAAACCCATTTAATTACATTAAAAGTCAAAGGTTTCTTATTATACAATGTATAAAAGGTGGTTTTTTATATTATCGAAATATTCCTCAATAAAGGGATATTGAGAAAAAATCACTTAACTTGAGTTTGACACATCATGAACAGTAATTAAATTTCTAAGTAATAAAAATAGGTTAATTTATAATTTCATGATACCCTTTTCAAGTTTATGATTTCTTTTATATCACTTACTACCATGTTTTAAAAATTACTGAACTATTTATGTACATGTAGGATGTTTTGTCGACATTTGGTACTTGAGTCGAAAATCAATATGGTTTTTATGTCACTAGTCCATGTGGTCATAATTTAATCATATCTATAATAGTATTCATTAAATAATTATCACTTTTATACATTAATCATAACTTTTAAATCAAACTATATATTATTCTTAAGAAACATGAACAATGTTATATTCATGAATACGGTAGGTCGTACGTACCCATGAGTAACATTTTCATTTTTCACTGATAATTATGGAAATAAGGTAATAATTATTTAATCTTTCTATAATGATAATAATATTATATACATCATAATAATCATTGTAATATGCTTATATATACCATGAATTTTATGTGGTGAATAAAGCCGATTCACATCACTTCGTGAATGTGATAGTTCACACGTACACATAAATGACGTTATTGTTTTTATGTCTTTGGAAGGTAAGAACATAATTGAAAAATTGATCTTTTAAGATTGTAATTATATCATTAATATCACATATGAATTTTAATCCCATAATTTAATCCAATATTGATAGATGATAATGGAAAACGAACTAAATCGGTTTTAGGAGGTGATAATTCACATGTATACACAATGGAATAATTCTATTCCCGTTTTATAAAAGTGGAGATGGATTTAGGGGATGAAATTAACATAATAAAATATCATTATATTAAGGATAGTGGAATTATTATTTCATATTGGACTAAAAAAATTTAATGTATGTAGAAAAATAAATTAAATAGAAACACTTAAAAACACAATACCTCTTTTTTGGTTGATTGACTTGGAAAACGCCTTAACACCTCTAAGAAGGGTGTTATGGCTAAAATAATCCCTAAACAATTTTGGGGGAGGTAATATAGGTATTTTCATGGTATGATCCTGGCCAAAACAAAAGGCTTTTTAATTTGAGTATTAGAGAAGAGATGGTAACTTTTTATAAGAGAGGGGAGGGGCACCCATTGAAAATTTTAAAATACAATATAAATTAAGATTTAAATATAAGAGCATTAAAATTTAAATATTTTGAAGATAATATGGGGATATGTCGAAATCCTATAATCTAATATTTTGTAGACTTGCATTGATTTTATTTTAAACCCTCTCTTTTAGTTTTACCCATAATTATTCTCTTTTAATTTCAATTGTGATAACAACATTTTAATTATTAAGAGGCTATGAATTTTATGTATATGTTGTGAATTTCAAATAATTGGGAACATAATGAACTTTTATACAATTAATATTCACTTTTTTATTTAAAATTAGTTTTATGGATTTTTAAATAAATTATTATTTTTCTATTTTTATAATACATCAATTATGTCAAATTTTAAACTATTCATTTAATTAAATTTAAATAAAATATAAACATATAGATAAATTTAATAAAAACCATTTAAGAGTATTATAAAAATTCATATTCACCTATAAAAGTTGTGTATGACATAAATTATATCAAATATTATTAATTTTAAAAATTATAATATCATTTATTTGGTTCATTAATTCAGAAAATAAATCACAACATCATCATTGTGACATCATGAAATTTAATTATTTAATGTATAAATTTTAAAAATAAAATACCATGATGTAGTAAATATTTTTATGTTTTTAATGACTATTTATAGTTAAAGTGATCAGTTACATAAACCCATATTAAAATTGATTTAGTATGAAGATATATGTTTATAACTTATTTTCTATTACTTTTAATTAAATGTTACAAGTGTCAAAATCACATCCAAGTGGATTTTAGATGTGAAATATTTGTCCCATGGATTGTCTTGGTTTTTCATATATCATCTGATAGGATGAGGACAATTTTTAGGGTTGTTGTATAATATTATAATGTTATTTTTAACCATATTTACTTGATTTACCCTTTAACTACAGTAAATAAAAATTATTATTGATGATTATTATTCATCATGTAAAAAAATAAAATGGAAATATTTACTTAATTTGGAACTTTTGATTCCAACTATAGAATATATTTTTTCAAATTCAAAACAAATAAGTTTCAGTAATTAATTTAAAATTAATTTTCGTTGTCCAAATTAGAAAATGTGTTTTTTAAAAGAAAAAAATCATCAGATGATTGACATGTTTTTATATCAAATTTAAATGTGAAATTACCTCCAATAACAAAAATTGTATTAAATAATAAAAACATAATCCATTTAAACATTAACAAATATTTAAAAGAAAATCTAAATATATTATCAAATTATATGAAAAGGTAGTTTTGAATTAATATAAAGTATTTTCACTATTAATTAAAAAGTAAATTTTATTAGAAATATGAAAACATTAAACCAATGGAAATTTATATGTCTTAATTCTAAATATGTTATTAAGTTTTCAAATAGAACATTTAAAATTTTCAAAAACTATATTTAAAATGGATTCTCCATCAAAAGGGGGTAAAAATTCCTTTTTTGAAAAATAATTCATTTATAATTAAAATTAATTTTTTTCATGTATTTCCTCTATAAAACAACTAATATGAATTTTAAAAATCACATTGAGATTATATTTCTTTTATATAATCCAAAAATATTGATATGATTTTATAAACACAATTATTCATATCTAATTTTGTTTCCATGAAAACACATCCTTTATATTCCATTGGATTTTAGTTTCATTTATAATAAATTTGGAAACCAATTAATCATTATATAAATATGTGTAAACCATATTTTCATTATTCAGTTACTAATTTTCATTCCAGTCATTCCAATGTCTAGGTTATAAAACTAAAATTTAAATAATAATATTTTGTTATTAGTTTTTACTCGATGTAGCGTATCATGAACTCTATAAAACATAGTGTTTATTTATTAAAACACAGGATGATATATGAATTATAGATAGAATATTCAAAGTCACGGAGGTGAGAACACTATAAAAAACATTAATTAGACCTCCAAATGAAAGGAGTTTATTTTTCTATTTGCAGATCCTCCCTCTGATCTAACTGATAATATCATCAAATAATCATTTTTTAATTCATACATTGGATAACCAAGAAACAAGAAAATATATAAGATGGTGCCACCTCTTCATTACAAATTTTCTTTGAATTATGTTCCCTCTTATCTGTGAAATTTTGTCAGAAATAAAAACACTACTCTTCCTTTAATTGATAAACTACCCACGCAAGACTACATTGCTTTCAATTTTTTGATGAACCCATTAACTGAATTTTTCTTACCATTGATAAAGTATAACATCTCATCAGCATAAATTAGGTGGCATGTAATTCCACTCCCAATCACATTATGGAAATTCATAATTCCTTTATCATCCAAGACCTATTTGACATTCCTTGTAAGATCTTCATGGGATAAGATAAATATACTATAAGTTAATGGGTCTCCTTGTCTGACTCCATATATAGATTTGAGGAATCAAAATATCCACCCCATCAGAGAGATCATGATCCACAAATAGGCAAAAAATCTAAATCATAAATCTCAAATTCCATGATTAAAACTGAACTTCCTCATGAAACATAAAATAAAAATACAGCCCAATCTGGGGTATACTTTATCCATATCTACCTTTATCATAATATTTGATCCAATTTCCATTTTTTTAAATTTATCTACAATTTATTTTGAAATTAAAATGGCCACTTGATTTCTCATACATTTCAAATTTCCATGATTTTCTTATGATATATGTCTAGAAATGATACCACTAATCATTATATTTATCATGTAGGAATGAATTTTGTAGCTAAAAATTCATTAAAATATTTGTCTACATTGATTAAATGGTTTAGGGTATTTCACTCTGGGTATCATAACTACCCTTGAAGCACCAATAGATCTAGTATGAACTCCACCTCTGAAGTAGTATCGAACTTCCATCCCCATATATGTGTTAACAAAATTCAATTTTTCCAAATAAATTTCCATAGGTAATCCATCTAGACCCGGATCTCTTTCATAATGAATACATAACACAATGTATTTGATTTCATCTTCTATTGGTGAGTCTTTTAACACCTCATTCTCTTGATTTTAAATTAGCCTCAGAGTAAAATACATTAAATTATATTCTTCATCATATATGGTTAAACCAACACCCTTACCCATATTTTTTCAGTCCAGATGGTTCTTGATATGCCCCAAGTATTTTTTTCCCTTACTATATTCACATTTGTGGTGAAGAAACCATCTTCCATCATTAAATTGATATTTTTACGAAATTCCCTATCCTTTACACATACCATAAAATAAGATGTTTTTCAGTCTCCCCCATTAAACCACACATCTCATGACTTTTTTATACAAACCCTATTGATCTCTAAATATTTTTCGACATATAAATTTTGTTTCTCTGATGCTGCAAAAAATATTTCCTCATCCCACCTATCCTAAATGTACTCATACATCTGTTAGATTTCAACGGTAAGCCATGACAGAACAAAATCTCCCTCTTTTCCATTATATCACCAAATATGAACATCACTTTTCATGTGAATTAACTGTTTAACCAACCAAGGCCAAGGGTCAGTCCTCCCATGTTGATCCTAGGACTGTATAACCATGTACATTTCCTCCAGGAAATTCTAATTATTGAAATTCAAAACAAATTAAAACTCATATTCTCATTATTTAATCTTACCATTTTTGGGTAATGATTTGATATTGACCTAGTGAAATGGTTCACAGAAGCCAACATGAGGGGATATAACCCTTACAGACTAATGAGACAACTTTCCAGTCAACTATGAACAATTACTCTTCTATTCTTGTCATTACACCACATGTATTTTATTCTATAAAATACATGATACATGAGTTCTTTTGGGTCTATGAACATTATGAAGCCCTTAATAGATTTGTTAGGATTCACTATTCCTCCTAACTTATATATGGAAATTGTATGTTTATTGAAATCATCCCTGATAAAAAATGAGAAACAACTGAGTTGATATTAAGATAAAAACTACCATAACTTCACCCAATCAACAACATCAAATCTCTTACAAAAAATAAAAAAAATCATTAAATATTTCAGGGAACATGGTTGTAATATGTTTTCTGGAAGAATCAATACTATCCACTAAAATATCTTGTCTCTATAAAATTCAGATGTGGTTATTACCAGGGCACTCATAAAGTATCTCTAATAAACCCATACATTATGAAAATAGAAAAATATGATATGAATTTCTTTGGGGTTCTAAAACCACAACTAATTATTCATAAATATATAGATACTCATTAACAAAAAAATAATTGGTATCACTTTATCTTAAACCCCATAAATTTTATTTTATAATGGATACCATAAAGTAATGGAAGAGAAATCTATATAGCCCAAGAAATTTACCATTAAATCCAAGATGACTAAAGCTTCTCTTATTGTGGATCTCGTGGTACATATACTATCTTCTATGGGAGAAACAATTTTATATTTACCTCTATTCCTACAACAAATTGAAGATCCCAACCCTTTTTTGTGTCTTTATACTCTAGTAACACTATAAATATATTGTTATAAAAATATTATGGATTTGAGATACCAAAAAAATATTTTTAGAAAAAGAAAAACAATTATGAGTCTCTTTGTTGAGTTTTAATAAGAAAGAATCTCCTTCAACACCAACTATGTCATGTTGTTGTAGTGGAAAATATCATAGGTAGTCAATTAGAGAAGAAAACTATATTTATTTGACCATAATGTGTATGATTTTGAGATGAATGTCCGAGATATATCACAATAGCATGATCAACTGAATTATGATCATTAGATGAATTTTCATATGAGAGTGGAGGATCATCGTATGTGATGAGGGCCCCCAAACATATCCATGGTTATATCGTCATATATTTTGATACTAATGTGGGATAATTTTTCAAAATTTGGACATCCCACCACATTTTGAATATTTACATCAGATTCTGATAATGTGATGGGTGATACAAGAGCTATTTCTAGTATAATCATTGTAACATAAACAAAATCCCCTTAATTATACCACCCACCATAAATATTTGGATAACTGTGAATCAGATATAACATTAGTTCTCTAACCATAAACCCCATGTTTATTATCATGTAGACTTTCATAGAGTGAATATGAATGTGACATTCTGAGAAAAAGAAAGGTGAAGATTGATAAAACACCCATTTCCACAATAATTAGTTCTTTCCCACCCAGATCAATACTCTATATGGAACTCTAGCAGAAAGATAAAGTTCCACATAGGTACACGGGTTCTCTGTTGACTATAAGCTTTGAGTATCTTAATTTAATCCTATATAAAACTGAAACATGTTCCCAATTGATTTAATGATGGCCAGGTTTTGAAGAGTGAGAAGAAATATGAGAATCTGATCCTAGATAGATGTCATGCTTGATTCCTTCCAAAAATGGGCATCCCAAGATAGGCTATTAAGGGAGAAGAACTAAGCACCTTATTTCAAGTCCATTAAGGACTATGCCTTCATGAAATCAAACCTTTAAAAATTGTATATTGAATGTGGATCTAGAGAATACCATTATGACCACTGGGTTCTTGTGTCCGGATGAGTTCATGAATGATCTACCAAACTGAAATGGTGGATTTTAACAATAAAATAATTCCGACCATAATGTATTATGATAAACCATGTCATTGTTTTCTTAATCCATAGTGAATTCCATCATAGGAAATCCACCCAACCTATCACATCATATGCGTGCAATTAGATTCATCGTGATAGAGTGTAATCACACCCTAGGATTTGAGGCTGACAGCCCTGTATGAACATCATGTAGGATCAAACCCCTGATAAATTCACAGGAGAAACAACACCACCTAAACGCGCAAGAGGGAGATTCATTTTATTTTGGTAATTAAGAGGACATCACAATAAAAGAGTAGAATCACCGAGTTCATGTCGCGCAGAACCAATCCCACTATTGTAATAACTGATGATCATTGAAACAAATATAATTTCATTAATTAATGTATCTTCTATATGATTTTAGGTAGTTTTACTCTATTCATTGATTCTATTTTTACCACTATTTTTTCCTAGATATGTTTTTTCAATGAAGATTAATAAGTCACATATATTTTTTAAAAATACATACATCTATATTAATTTTGAACATTAAAAACATATTTCATGTTTCTTCACTATCATTTGATGAATTTTAAGAAGATTTTTTGTAATTTTTAATATTACACTGAATAGTTATTTTGGTCTTATTCACTTAAATCGAAATGTCCAAAACAAGTACTCATTTATTTTAATTAATGGGTATGTGTGTTTTGTTTATAATAATGTTATATTATTATCATAAATGGATTAAATGATATTTCAATGTGTTTTATATTTTTAGATAGAGAACTATAGTGGAACTGTGAAACAACATCGGTAGAAGTGAAATGAATATAAATACATAAAAAGATGATAGTGAACTTATTGATGATGTTTCGTCAGAACATGAGAATCATTGAATTCAAATGTTTTAATTATTTATGATATGATTCTGTAAATAGAATCTCAATTTCATGGTAAAGTAGTATAAAAAACTATATAAAGTCTTGATTTTCCATGGAGACCGAAACATCGCATTTCCTCAAGTGGTTCCATTTTCAATAATCATATAGAGTTTTTTTAAGACAATAAATGATAAGGACACCTTGTAAATACTATTAAGATCATTCTATTGAATTTTTCCTGATTCATAAGAATGAGGGATTTTAGAATGACGATAAAAGTTATGTAGATTAGACTAATCAAGGTCTTATAGGGTTCTTGGATGGCAGACCTACCAATAGATTTATAATCAAGGATAACAAATGATAAATATAAAGTCATCTTTTATTCCTTTGGATAAAGGAAATAACTTACTCATTTGGGGTTTCATATGATTTTTTATTATTTTTTATATGATCATTTTGTATCTATTAATTTTACTGCCTTTATACAATGCATATTTTCTTTTGAAATATATTTTTGACATGTGAAATTTTTTTACATATTGTTTTTATTTTCATTATTATACTTTTATTAGAATAAATTCATTCTATTTATTATAATATTCTCATTATAATTATTTTCTTTTCTTCTTCCTCCATTCTTTATTGATGTAAGAGAGTGAATTTATTAATAGTTTGAAAAAAAATAATTACCCCCCCTCTTCTAGCATATTTTCATACATCCTTGTACAATATTTTGTATTGGAGTAAGTCTCTATATTTAATTTTTTTCATTCCCTAATTAATTCATTGTGAATATTGTTATTAATGGTAGTTTTAATTGTTGTAATGATGTATAATATAAATCTTATCAGACCACAACTTTTTATTGGAATTACTATGAGTACTAAATAGATCATGTAATGACTTTTTTATCAATAATAGAGTAGTTAACGTTTTTATGTTGACCAGAGATTAAAATATCTATGATAAGAAGGTTTTGATATTCATGATAGATTAATATATAAGTATTAGTATAATTATAGAATTTAGGAAATTTGTTTTTGCAACTATAGTAAAATATATTCATATGAGATGAAAAATATTACATAGAGAAAGATAGATGTAACAAATTTCAAAACATTGATGTTTTGAAAAGCAACAATCTCTATTATTCATGAAAATTATCAAACATTTGATACCATAACTTGGAATTACATTACAAAAATTCATTTTTGGTTTATGAATGATTGTATTATGTTACAGTCACTTTTAATGAAAGAATGTATTGATGGAAAACTAATTTATATGTTCGTAGATATTGTTATTAAATATATGGATTCAAAGAGAATAGAAATATATGAAACAAATAACTTTAATATGATGAGTATTTATGATCATATTGTAATTATTACAAAAAATTATTTAAAATATATTCTAAAAATGAAAAAAGGATCAATGTGGTTTCTTTTTTAAAAAAACTATGGAATTGATAGTTATAAAATCTATGTCTGGTGTATTTTTTTTAAAATATTAAACTCCTAGGAGAAATTTTAAATATAAATATAGTTTCTCTACTAATGTGGAACATGAATATGAACTTTATAATCTTGTTAAATGGATGATATATATTGTTAAAATGGATAATTTTTGTTACAAATATAGAATGAATCAAAAAGTTAAATGTGATTTGAATGATTATTTCAAATTAATTTTCTATGAATGTAAAAAACTAATAATATCAGTCTAGTTTTCTGGAGGTTGAAATGACTATAATGTTTCTCAAATGAATATTATAAAGTTATTAGAAAGAAAAGTTTAATGCCTTTTAAGACTTAAAGGTTGGTCCACATATTTCTACAAGTATAATTTTATATATTTTATAATGATTTCAAATGGTTTTTAATGGAAATACAAATGTTTTTATATTTTTAATATAAAATAATTGAATTTATAATTTATGATATGAAACAAATTAAAATTATCAAAAAATTATTTTTAAAGGTTAACTTTATTTGAGTATTTTTTTTAATTGAGTATGTATTTTTTGAATAAATTCGTGATTAAAAAATATGGCAACCATGTAATACCTTTCAAAAATGGTTATAAGCTTCTTAAAAATCCCAAGAGAGATCCAACGGACAAAGTTGACCATCGGGACAGTCTTCCAATTAGTAAAAGGGTGTGATCCATGGAAGGAGGATCTCATGTCGTAGTTGGGACAATGACTCCATGGGCCTATGCATGTGAGCATTTACATATTTATGTTTGTACAAGGTGTACATGGTATACCATCCCAGCACCAGGATTCTGAGCATCATAAGCTATTGAATCATATTTTTATAAGTTCGTTATTTCCCTAATTTTATATGTGGTATGACACACTTCTAGATACCATAAAACAATTTAAAAAATACATTTCCCCTCCTTATTTACACTCGTTTTTCTTAAACACACCCCCAAAACCTCCACAAGATCACTTACACTAACAGACTATGATTTCTACCATATATAACTCATCATGAACTAGCATGGTTGATGCTAATATGCTCATCCTTGAACTAAACATCAACATCCATGGAACTTCACCACCATGGATCTCCTCTAGACCCTGAAATTACCACAGTAACAACCTATTCAAAGAAGAAAAAATCCATGCATGAAATGGGAGCTCAGTCTAATTATCCACAACGAGGGGTAGTTGAGTTGTTCCATTGCACCCCTATTTTAATGCATTAAAATATGGTTTAATAATGCTTTAATTGTGTTTTTTATGATGTAATGTAGATTTTACACCCTAGGAAATTGTGAGGGCTTGAGTAAGGGAGCATTATATTATATGTGTGATATTTATATTTCATATCCATAATATTAATAATGATATTGAACCATGGATGTGAGAAATTATATTGAATTGAATTTTTGAATAAAAATGCCAACTGGGAGCAGCACCATATGGATCTACACTACACCTAAGAGGCATGCATATTGAAATTGGACAAATTATAACGAACTAAGTTTATAGTGGCTATATCCATGGATAAATGAGTTTTACATTATCCATGAAAAGTTCCAAGAAAATATTAAAACTCGACACATGAAGATATAAATAATAACTATAAAATGGTTCAATGTTGAAAATTCTAAACACATGATATTTCAACAATTTCAACAGAGAAAACTATAAAATAAATTACAAATTTGAAATTAAAAAAATCAATTAAGATTAGATATTAAAAAAATATAATGGACCTCATCCATTATATATATGTAAGTCTTGATGGAAAAAAATTGATAGGAGCATCGTAAATAAGTTGTTTCTTATTTTATTAGTATTTTCTTCCTACTATGGTTTTTTTTAAATGACTAATTTAATAATTTTATAATTCATGTTACCCACATTTTTTCTTCTTTACCACTTCAGTTTATCTAATTTTACACACATGCACAAACACACACTATCTCTCTTTATCTTCTTCTCAGATTCTATATTCTTCCCTCATAACCTCTTACTTCAAATAATTGAAGACTAACTAAAGAATTCACCTCATGGGAGGAAAGGTGTTTCTTGAAATTTTTTCTTGAATTCAAATGTTTTATTTATGTTTGCAATGAATGATATTGATTTTTTATATTTGTGGTGATTTTCAACCATGACACAAATCTCAAATCAATTATATTCATTTATTTACCAATTTTAATTCCCATCGAATGAACAAAATCTCTTAACATGATTGAGTTTAGATATTGAAAGGTTTAAATTTATTATCATTGTGTTAGACCCTAGAAGGTCATATTATTTTTAACAAGTTGTGGAATCATTAAGGATTATAGGATGATATGGAATTATATTTTTTGGGGAATTCAAGATTCTACCACCAAGAAATTGAAGAACATAAATTCATATATTAGAATATAGAATAGAACGATAAAAATAAATTTAAACTGGAAACATTAAATAAAGTAACTTGAAAACAATCCTAAAGGAAAAGTACTTTCTTTACAATACCTCATTATTATAGCATTGAAGGTTAGTTTATATTTTCATTCTTTCTTCAATAATTTTTTCATTATTTAAATAAAATAAAAAAAATAAAAAATAATTGTAGTGTTGGTGAATCGAATTAGTAAGTGAATAACTATAAAGGTACTTAATTTGGATTCTCTTATTCAGTGATTGTGATGCATTAGGAAAAAATACTATCTTCTTACACACACAATGATAGTGTATGTCAAAACATTGCATAGTTTTCAAGGATCCCATCAGTTGTTTATTTACTTATTATTTTCCCCATTGAATATAGTTTTTTTATCTAATATATGAAAATATGTAATCAAGAAAAAAGATATGTTGAATTCAAATTTGATGTATTTTTCATGGTAATATTACTCATACATACAGAAAAAACAAGAATAATGTTTTTTATTATGATAGACTCTATGTTCTAGAACACAAATAATATATAGAACAACTGAATAGTATGTATGAAAGGATGTTTAAATATATTTATACATTGAAGGAGAAACCAAAACCTAAACCATAGGTAGATCCAAATAGAGTGGAGTAAAAAATTTCTCCCATCATCTTTGATATTGATGAACCCATTGAGGTAAAATAATTGGTACTTCTAGAACTATTCCATCTCACACAAACATTTCAGGAGGATAGTAATGACAAAAACATTCATTATGATTTAAAAAAAGAATAAAATTTTAATTTGGATAAATATTATAGTAATTGGTAAAAGTCAAATGAAAAAATGAACTAATAATCCCTTATGATGAATAATAATCGACACCTTTTTTCCTCACTCAAGATTTGGAGGAAGAAGAAACCATCCATGTGATGGATTTTTAAGAAACTATATAGGATCCCTACAATAGACCACAATAAAGTGAAATACAACTACAAGAGGCACTAACCATTAAGGAATTTATTGAAACCAAACCAACTTATGGAGTTAATATGTTCTTAAACTCATTCTAATCTTTTTTTTAAATAATTGATTATTAAATCTTACTATTTTGAATTTTTGGATTCATTCAATCCAGTTTTTTCATCGTAGGTTGATGAAGAAGAAGAAAATTCACTTATTTAGTTACACATGGTGCTCCCTGATTTTTTGGAACATCCATTAGAAGAACTCCATGAGGATTCATAGGTGACCTTTCCAAAAAAACAAAGACATGTTCTACTCACATTCAAATGGAAAATTTTCTTGTACATTATTGATGCTTGAATTTTTTTAATGTGAAATTAAATCCTAAATTTACATATGATTACTTTACTTATACATTCTATTTTTAGAAAGAACATAAAATAAATAGAGTATTTCACATGTAGAAAATAAGATAGAGGATGATCCATACTTCATTCTACAACCACCATGAAAGTAGTATCTTATTGTGAATGGGATAAAATTGTTTACCCTATCTCTAGACTCCCCACAACCAACAATGAAGAAGTGTATCCTTGGAAAATAAACCATTTTTGTTTAAAATAATTAAGATCCACCCACCAACTAAATATAGATGAAATCTGTTAATTTCATTCTAGAGATACTACAAATCCATGTCTATTATAAAGGATTAAACCAAGATATATCTATTTACATACATTTATGG
This sequence comes from Viscum album, assembly GCA_963277665.1. NCBI lineage: Eukaryota > Viridiplantae > Streptophyta > Magnoliopsida > Santalales > Viscaceae > Viscum > Viscum album. Next base: position 746,064,459 of record OY728138.1, on the reverse strand, counting down.
ATTTTTGATTTCATTTTTAGGATTAGTTTATGAAACAGCTTAATCATTATTCTTTTTTAGATTAATTGAAATTTTCATTATGATTATTTGTTTTAATTACATTGGATGTTCAAAGATATCGAAAGAAAGACCCAAAAACGACAGGTCGAATAGATAAATAAATATATATGATAAAATCAAGTTCATTGTTACATTTTTAATATATGAAATCCTTTTTTTTTAACTTTTCATTGAATTGAAAATTTCAATAGCTATGTCAAGAATAAATTTTTTTCCTCACATTAAAATAATTTTTTTACATGGATAATCTAAGAGACATGAGTTTATTAATTACATTATGATTCCATGAATTAATATTAAATGATTATTGGGTGTAATTATTAAGAAGAATAATTGAATAATTATATGAAGAATATATATTGGATAGATAAATCATGATTTGGGAGAATTTATTAATTCATATAAAGGAAATTTATCACCCATTTTTCATAATTTTTATTTTTTGAATCCATTTGAATTTATTTATTACTAATAGATATTCCATGAGTGATTTCCCAATGTCATATGTCCATTTTTGAGATAATTTATATAGAGATAAATTTACAGTATATCTTAAGCATATTTTTTCAGTGATGATGGGACATAGAAAATTGTAGAATATTTATTGTAGATTTTCAAATGTATGAATGTGAAAAATAACATTAAAAATGTGTGACGATTCTTAAATATATAATAATTTATCCTTGAGACCAAATTATACATCAATCCCAGGTTAACCCATAGAAATCATTAAATACCATGTTATGAATAAACTACGTTTCAAGACATTTTCTCCATTCCTTCAATTACCTTAGAATTTTTTAAAGCATATTTTAAGGATTAAGTGGGGGTGTGAGGGAATTCATGGTTAAATGGATGTGCTAAATGATATGGAAAAATTTTGGGGGAAAACATTTGGTATAGAGAATCTTTTAATATTCATCCTTTGTACTTCTCTTCCTTTTCCTTTTTGGAAAAATGGAAAAATTAAAAGATTTTTCACCTGGAAGAATAAAAAATTATCGTTACTAAACTAATGTTTTTTATCATATGTGGTTAGGTGGTGGATATGAGATTCCTTCCTAAAAAGTAAAAAAAAATTACTTAAAGAAGAAAAGAATAGCTAAAAATTATATAAGGATAAATTAATTATTTATACTTTTATTGATCAGAACCTTATATTATACCTAGAAATTTTGTGTTTTCATTCTGAACTAGATAATTGTCTTTATATTTTACTTTTAATATAATGATTTATACTTAAGATTTAACATGATACTTGACCAATAATGTTTTTCATATAAATTACCAACAACTATATGCTTAAGAATCAATCAAACCTCGACTAAAAATCCCACTTGATTTTGTATTTGTTTTGTTTTAATATTGTTTAGAAATTAGTCACTTTAAATTATTATAAAAAAGAACCACGCACTCCTGATATGACCATAACTCTATATAAATTTATGTAAAGTCTGGTGAGGGAAAATAATATAAAAATTGGTTAGATCATGACTGTGAATGTTTAATAATAATTATTTCATAATCAGGAATGAATGAAAAGATAAGTTCCACTATTTTAAAATGGGAAAATATATAATACATGGATTGATTTTTTCTTTTAAAAAACATTTTTTTAAGATTATTTTGTATCTCAAACATGATAATTTTATTTGTCTCTGATACCCATTTTTTTATTACTTGATGATTGAAATAATAGAAACATGGTATTTCTCTTTAATTTAATGGAGAAATTTAATTCCTGAGGGAAAAAATAGTTCATGAGTGGGGATATTTTATGTAACTATATTTTCTTGAAAAATAATAAATATTTTATAATAATTTTGAGCGGTTTTTATTTTAAATAAAAAAATCATTTATTTGTTTATTAAATATTTGGAAGTTTATAATTAATTATTTAAATAAATTATTAAAAATTTTATTTTTAATTTTTAATGTTAATTAATATTTTTCAGTTGTAATTGAGTAAGTTTCTAGTGATATAATTTTTGGAAAAAATATTAGTCACCCAAGGTTTCCGTCAATCCGGAGGGCCACAAACCACATAGTAATCTAAGAGACGGTCAGTATCCATGTACCTAATGGGAAGCTCCTACCCAGCGGTAGGAGGGTGTGAGCCACATGGGGTATATCCTATAAATTGGTTTACCAGGGACTGCACGGTATTTTCTATGACGACATAGGCCCATTTGTGTGTGTGAAAGTTATTTGTAGGATCCCATATTTGCAGTAGGTTTTTAAGATGTAAAATCTATAAAATAATATTTTTCAAGCACTCCAATATTCTTATTGCTGATGCCGGATGGATATCATCTTTTTATCATTACACCCATAAATAAATTATGTTGTCCCCTATATTCCCTATCATCCTACCTTAGACACACCTTGTGGCCACCTCGGGACCTCTTAAACCACAAACTACACCTATTTTTGTCTCCAATTCAGTATAAACCACAAAGGGAGATGTTGGGATGCTCAGGCTTGAGATAAAATTAAACTAACATAGATCTTGAAAAAAATGGATCACCTCTAGGCCCTCAAACAACCTTAATAACATAAATTATTATGAATAATGATGCCATCTATAAAAATAAAAATTTATTGACTAGGTGTAGTGAGGGTTGGTTGAGCAATGATGTTTCACCAATTCTGAAATACAAGAGAATATGGAATACTATCCCATTCACCATTGTTTTTTATTGTGACATATTTATTTTATTTTTGTAAGTGGAGAGGTTTTGAAAAATAGAGGTGGTTATTTCATGGTCAGTGAGACTATGCCGTATAAAATATGTGAAGAAGGATGATGCACCATCGAGGACAAAATGTGTTATGGAGGTGATAATTTTTGAAGAATTGATGTTTTTATTATAAATTAAAACAAGGAGTTTCACAGTGTGGATGTAAATTGAACTCTAGAAGAGTCCACAATATAAATGAGAAAATTATGTAGAAATAAGTTAATAGTGGTTGTGACTATGGAGAAATGATCTAAACCAAAACCATGAAGAGGGCTATGAAAAAATTTAACTTCTACTCCGTAAGATATAACTCCTTGGTGAAAAACTGTTCTACATAATAAATATAAAACACATAATATTTTAGTGGATTTAAATTATAAAATATAAAAAGATAATTTAAAATACCGATCTATGAAAAATAAATAAATTGTAGATATGAAGAAGATAAAGAGGATTCCTGCAGTAATAAATTTGAAGGGATTGTTGCCACTGAAAATAGATCAAAAAGTCATCCAGAAGTGATCTTCTCTATATTTTTTAATATTATACCTCTTCTATAATTTTAGTTTGTTTCTTTTGATTTTTACCTAATTGGATTATGTTTTTATTCAAGTTCTCATCCTGTTTTCTTCTTTCTCTATTTCATTCTCTTTTACTTAACATAAAATATCTCTTTCTCTTCTTGTCTATTTCTCTATTATTCCACCATGAACTCTTACTTAAAATAATGGAAGATTTACCCAACTCATTCTATAAGGGAAGGATAAGTTTTTTTTGAAATTTTTTCTTTGACAACCATGTTTTTTTTATGTTTTGGTGAATGTTAATGAGGTGTATGAATGTAGTGACTTTTCACCATGAAATATATCTCAAAATCACTTCTATTATTTTATTTATAACACTTCCCTACCATTAATTGAAAATTTACCTTCACAAGATAGTCTTAATCCATACAATGGATGAAAAAAGATGTAACATCCCATGATTCTTTGAATAATTATTTTTGAATTATTTTAATATTTTTGATATTTTTCAATTTCCCACAACACCGAAAATATTTTATTTTATATTAAATCATCATGTTTGGATTATGTTATACACAAAACCAAGTTAATCAAGAAATACTCAAAATATAAATCTTATCCATATCTACACAGAACTCTATGATTATCTTTTGTTACACAAAACAATGACATTCCTCGATGTCTTGTGTAATATGCATGACCAAGGTTTACGAAACAATAATATATTATTAAAAATATTATTTAACAATATTGGATAAAACCTAGAATTTTATATTATTAGTTATGAATTGTATAATATAATTAATAAAAATATATGTTTTATCAAAATATAACATGAATTCATTGGTTACCAATTAATTAGAAATGAATATAAAAAATAATTGAATATAAAGGTCAATATTGATATTTTTACGTTCACAAAGATATTTTATCTTAATAAATTATATTAATTTGTGAGTGATATAAACATAATATATATGTTATATATTGAATAAAATATTTTTTATATTCATCCAATATATTTTATTGAAATATGATAAAAACAAACCTACTTTTATTAAAAACATATATTTTTATAATGCTAGTTTTAAAACATTTTAATAGAAACCCCATTTTAAATACAAATATTAACACTTGTATTGATTTAATATGTCAATATATACTTCATTATTGAAAGAGAAACATAATAATTATTTTAGGATAAATTTTTGGGTATTTTTCTATAAAGATTCATTTTTAAGGAATAGTAAAAGATACTAGATTTGAATTCAAAAATGATTTTTCATCTAATTTATTTATATGGATAAATTATTTTTAAAAATGGTTTAAAAGTATAATAAGATATTATTTTTATAATTTAATCCAATTTAGGTCTTTTTAACCAATTTCACATTGAAATTCTATATAAAATCTTTACCAACTTTTGAAAAGTTAACATTAAAAACCTACATTGTCGTCCTATCTATGAGAATAAGTTTTAATTGAATTCTACCACTTCTATGATTGGAATATTTTAAAATATATTTTATATTTGGAATGATAATGATATATAATTTATAATTTTTTCAAATTAATTTTTAACCAAAAATATTAGTAAATGTAGTTAAAATTAATTATAATGATTAAGGTAAAATTAAGCATTATAATGGAATAAAAAATAAAATTAAGGGCCAAACAACCCTTCCACTTGTCTAAAACCCATTTTATTTAAATATATATTAAATTAAAATTAAATTATCTATTTCTTTGTTATGTATGAGTTTTTTAGGTAAAAACATGGGGGCTCCTAACTTGTTTTAAAAAAATTTCCATTTGTGGCATTTCCCTTGCCTATAAAACGACACCACCTCTCCCACTTCATCACACCACTCATGAAACATATGTTTAGTGAAGATATAATAAAATATCGTCCCAAAAATCTAATATTCCTACTTGATGCCTATCTTTGATCATAAAATCATTCAAGGAATCCCCTACGTGGAAACCATAAGTGTAACCTCATTAAGAGATAACACACTCCAACACGGTACTTTATATTATTTTCATCCTCCACTCCCTAAATTATTATTATACCCTTATTCTACAATATAAATAGTAACCTAAATATAATATTATGTTTTTATTATAATTTTTAAACCTATAAATACACAGAAAACCATCAAATTGGAAACACACATATTGTTTATGTGTACGGTGAACAACAGCCTCATTGAACAGTGGTTATTTGTTGTTCTTTTACCGAATCTCATGGTGGAAATTATTATGGAAAATATATTTATATATTATATATATATATATATTATTTATTATGTATTTAATAATTGAGTATCTTTTTTCAACACATATCTCTATACTTTCTTTTTTATGTAAATATGATAATTTCGTTTGAATTAGGGGGACTACTGGCCCCTCAAAGCGATGAAATTCGTTCACATACTACATGAAATGTATTGAAGATGGGTTCAGTGAACATATATAATATATTGTATATAATAATAACACTGTAATTATAATATATAAAAATATACATATATGTCATTTACTTTCTTTCTTTAAATACATCAATAAAACGGAAACAACGTTCATGTGTACGAAGGGTCTGCTCTCTCAATGAAAGGTGTATTCCATTTCATACTTTTGTATCATATAGTTTATTATAATAAAAATATAATTAATATACATGATATTTATATCATGTTCTACACTTATTAAATTCTTATACAATTATATGTACGAATGATACAACAAATTAAGACACATGTGAAAAACAAAGCGATTATTTCCAAATTTAAACCCTTCACATTAAAATATTCATAAATGGGTAATATAAATTCAAAATAATAACATATATTTTATTATATTTATGAATTTCATTCTTTTATATATTTATTATAAAATTATATTTATTATAAATGAGTTTTGAATGAGTATGATGGGAGTTGATAAAAAATTTAAGGGGATTTAATATCCTTTATTACTTTCATGAGATACATTCCTTAATCATCACTCATTTAATTTATGCAGGGTGTATAATTACTATGTATGTATTCAATGGTTATTATAATTTAATATATTTTTGTTTTCATATTTATTTAATGAAATTTCTATCATAGGTCCTATGTTCCAAATGTTACCAAATCAGTAAAGTGATTTTGTCTTGAATTTCCTTCATTGAGACACATTCCATTTTAAAATCTTACATTTTTTCATGAGGTTAATTTACTAGATTTTACAAGTTATGTCATTAATCTCTAAATTTTAATGAATTTTTAATGTTCAAGTAATGTTATTATTTCAATTTTTTATGATCCAAGGTTACAAAATAGGTAATTTTTTATTAATACAATTTCACCATTTTTCATGATTGTTTATGATTATGCTACCATTGACGAAATATTATGATTCGTATCTTAGTAACTCTTATATTGTTTCTTAACCACTAGTTATTCATGTTACATCCAAGTAATGCTGCCATTTTTTAACTCATTGGTACATAATATTTTGAATAAATTTTTTTAAAAAAAATCAGACTTCTCTTCTCCCTTCAATATTAAATATGTGTTCCTTCAACAAAATCATAAAAATGGGTTTCCAATAATATTATCCTATTCCAAAATCATTAAATGAAATTTTTACACTTTTTTTCTTTTACCAATTTTTTTATATATATCTTCATGTCGGTTTCTGAAATAGTCATTTTCAAACCTTTTTATTGTGAAAAAGTAATGTTCTTTTTATCTTATACGACAAGTGCAGATTTAACCACTAGCATTTCTATGATGATTCCATTGCATGTTTAAAAAGGTAACTTTCATTGGAATTTTTTTAAAAAAATTATTTTCAACGAAATGGGTTTCAATTTTTTTAATATTCTATGATAAATTTATATGGAAATTAGTTTTCAAAATGTTTTCAAGACTTATTTATTAGTTTTTAATCATTTTAAATGAAATAGGTTTCAAAAAAATATCAACAGTATTTTATAGTTTTTCAAGGAAAATATTTTTAAAAACATTTTCAAGCCTTTTTTAAATGTTTTGAATGTATTATCAAGGAAAAAATTTTCAAAACGTTTTCAATATTACTTTATATGTTTTCGAGAACATATATTTTCAAAAAAAATCATGATTAATTTATATGTTTTCAAGGGAATGGGTTTTAAAAAAATTTGAAGCCATTATTGTATGTTTTTAATATAGTTTATGAAAAAATAGTTTTGAAAATGATTTATTTTTTAAAGATACTTTTCAAAAAATAATGTATATTTTCTTCATGAAATGGTTTCAAAGTATCATTCCAAGTTATCTTTCTTCTAAGAAGACATTTGTTGATTATAATCATGGACTTCCTAGAAATGATCCAAAGGTTCCATTAGTATCCTTTACGAAATTGTTTATGTTTTACGGAATGATTCATATGACACCCATTTATATTCCAATGGTTATATGCAGTTAAAACAAGCTTATTTTTATAAGTTATTCTTAATGAAATGATTATGAAACTTATATATTTTCAATAGGTTATGATGTGAGGAAATGTTAATGTTACCCATTATATTTCATTGGTATTGATAGTATGTTAATAAAATCCATGCATTTTTATGGATCACAATAAGATGAATGCTTGAATTATCTTGTGTAACATGTGTGAAGTATTTTATTATGAGATGGTTGTGACCTCTATCTCCCTCAAATGAAATGGGTAAAAATGGATGACTCATGAGTAAAATTGTTAAGGTTGAACCTGGTTACATATCAAAAATGTTATGCATGTACCTAGATTCTTGTTTATATATTTTTTTGTAAACCTGAATACTTGTTCAAAATATTATTACTGATCCATATTATGTTTTCATGGTTTTATGCATGAACCTGATTACATGTTCCCAATATTATTCATGCACCTAGTTTCATGTCCAAAAGTTCATTCGTGAACCTAATTATATTTTTAAAATGATTTTAGTGATTCTGATTTCATGCTCACAACATTATGTATGGACCTAGTTTCATGTCCATAATTCTAGGAGAGGTCTTTATTTCAATAGTTTAACATAATGTGTGAACATATTTCAACTTTTACATGTTCATAATGTTATATGTTGATATTCATGCCATAATTCCATGTCCCATTCATATGTTATTCTTCTATGTCTTATGCTATTGATTTCATTTTGATTAATTTCTTATGAACAGCTAATATTTATGTCATGCCTCATGACTATGGTCTTTGATAAGTAGGGTATTCTCTTAAAATTTTATGCCCATATTCACATACACTTATGTTCATGTTATTATTTCATATTTTCCATATTTACATGTACTAAACATTCAAACACAACCCTTTATTATGCTTCCATTCCCTGATATTTGAATGAATGTTTTAGGTATAAGTACTAGTGGAGAACATCCTTAATGGGGACATTGAAGATCTTTCACCAAGTGATAATATTTTGTTCCATAATTATAAATAAATTAAACTATTATGGTCCTTGGAAATTTATTTTTTTAATATTCTAAATATTCATAAAAAAATAAAATATCTATTTATTTTAAGCCTATATCACTATAGTTCGTATCAGAGGAAATTTTTAGTCATCCTTTGGAAGCTAGGATGAGAAAACCTTTGTGAGAACCATACGGACATGTCTATGGATAGGTTCAAAGTTAAGAAAATGTATGGGAATATTTCACATAACTTTGGTAAGGGATATAGTTAGTGGATTCCAAGAAATAGATCCTTATATTGATACTACAAGAGGACATGGATCTGACATAGATGTACCTAGGACTGACTACAATGACATGATATTAAGGCCTGACCCAGTTTAATATGGTATCTAAAAATGGGCAATTTTAAACACTTAGTTTCTCACTCCTGGGGCATATTATTTTGGAATTCATGAACACTTCAAGAACCATCATGAATGATTGAGTATAAGTTGGTTGTGAATAACCATGGAAAAATATAAGGTGTCTTAGATTAAGGAAGGGGTCACAATTTAGATATACTATAGGTGACTTTTTTGAATTATGTGGATCCTCAATACGATAACTATTAATAATTCTATACTTTTTCTTTATTCAATTGCAGGAACCTGAAGAAACTGTGTTAATGGTGATTATAATGGAAAATGAATTTATTTTCCTATAGACTATCCAAATTCTATGTGTTTTGGTATAGAAAACCTCATTGTTATACACTCATAGCTTTCTCGAGATATGAATCGTGTTGATCTTGAAAATAAGAAAAATTAGGAATAAAATTCGGTTGAGTCCTCCATAAGGCAACAACCACATTCTTTCAACTGGTCTTATGATCCACTTGTTTGTAAAAATTATATAATTACAACTAGAAATATATTCTCCATTCACTAGTTTATGGATAATGATAAATTTATTTTGGATATTTACAAGTTAAAAGTTGAATCACACCGTTGGTGGAATCTATTCAATAATATGATTATGTGAGATGAAATTTAATACCTTGATTGGGATGAGGTCAAGAACTTATTCTTCAATAAGTTATTTCATCATGTTATTCATACGAATATGGTAAAGTAATTCCCTGAGTTGAAGTAAAAGGATGATGAAATTGTTTGTACCAATGAGCCTAATTTTACAAGACTTTCAAGGTACACATCTAGTGTTACCATCCACAAAATAATTAAATTTGAAAGGTTCTTCAGTGGCTTATGTATGGCATCGGAAGGGTGTTGTACATAAGGGACTTTATTAAAAATAAAGAAATTGTGGGTTTTGGAATCAATGATTAAATGGAGGATTTAGTTACCTATAAATTTCATGGTTTAAAAAAAGTAAGATTGATATCAATAGGGGATCTAAAAACAATAGAAAAACTTTCAAACAACTACTAGCCAGAAATGTGGGAAAGAGCACATAAGGGAGTTTCTGAAAGGAATAAGAAGTTTTTTCAAGTGTGGTAAGCTTAGACACTGAGAAAATTAATATATATGTTTAGGGAATAATAAATTAAATAAAATGAGTTGTGATAAAGCACAAAAGAATTAACCACCCACACTTTATTGCTTCATGTTCATGGAGTTTGGGAATTATTTGAATCAATTCCACAACTCAAGATATCATATGAATTTTATTAAACAACAACCTATGAGTAAAAAGGACACCAGGAAATATTATAAATTAACAATTAAAGAAGTGAATAATGAAAATTATGGTAAAACATATCATTTCCCCCTTAGTTGGAAAGATTAAGTTTTATTCTATTTGAATAATCACTATGATAATATTGTTGTCCATCCTTTTGTGAAGTTTCATAAAATTATATACCTCTTCATGGATTTTTTAGTAATAAAATCACATTTAATGTTCTATCTGTGAGAGGATGAATAGAAATTTCCAATGAAAAGATTTTTTTATAGAATAATATCATATTTAAGGAGTAATGGGTGAACTATATGTTTGAAGGGTTATAAGGTTAACCATTTATGGAATGATTAAGTCAATATTTGAATAAAATTTTATATTAATATATTATATCACAACAAAAGGACGTATGCATATTCTATAAGCTATTTGTGTTGATGGTAACTAAATATAGATGGGATGACTTACCATGGATCTCCAGATGTATTTGTACTTCAGAATTTAAAAAAATCCCATTCAATTTTTATGGTAAGAGAAGAAGTGGAAGTCAATAAAGGAATAACCAAAGGGTGAGATTGTTAATATGGAAGGGAATAAAATCAATTAAGTATAACTTCTCATGAAAAATATTCAACTCTAGGGAAGGAATCTTGAAACTAAAAAGGTTATCATAGTTCCTTCTTTTCTAATGAATCAAATGGTCTCTTAGATCATCACAGATTTATGAAATTATGATTATTAACTATCTTCTAACTAATTTCTATAACATTATCCTCCTAAACATGATAGTTATATTTCTCTTCCATATCCAAAAATCTAACCCAGCCTATGTTCTCCAATGTAGCAACTTGATTATATTTTACTTTGGGTAACCACTATGGTTCCAAGTTTCCCTTTTATAGTAAGTTCTAGTATTCTTATTTATGATGTGGTTTGATATGAATTAAACATTCAAGTATTAAAACATTGATAACCATGACAAATATTAATGTAGAAATTCATTTTCAAGGGGATTAGTGTTTAACACCCTGTAATTTCATGAATTAGTATTTTTTGAATTAATTTAATCTTTTTCATATTTTTCATTTCACACAACACTAAAAATAGTTTATTTATTTTGAATATCCCTATTTGGATTAGGTTATATGAAACAACAAGATTATCATTCACTACACACAACCTAAATATTAGCAGGCTCCACACATAACTATATGGATGATTTTGTTACCTGCAATTATTAATTTCCTTGATGTCTTGCTAAAAAATCATGGCCAATGTTGGGAAAAATCTCTCAAGGTATCATTGAATCATATTTGAGGTGATTGTGTCTCTTGACAATGTCAGCCTCTATGATGTGTTTATTGAAAAAGTATACAATGATGTTCATCTTAGTTTGTAAAGGGGAATTACATGTTGAGTTTTCCAGTTAGAGAGATTTTGATGACAATCAATGATTGATATAATAACCTCGACAAAGGAATATATGATCTGGATGCGGTAGAAAAAAAGCACAGATGCAAGATGGTGCTATTTTCCAGTGTTTTCCAAATTTTTTGGCCTCAAAATAAATAGAAGTAGAAAAGTGTTTTTGGAAAAAGAACTTGTGTGCTGATGTCTTCGAGGATTGTAAAGTTGTGCGCCATATTTTATTCAATATCAGAAATCAACTTATAGAAAAGGAAACATGGGTTCTATTTTTCTAGTTTGGGCATGCAATGTGACTAGGGCGATAGTGACTTGGGCTGCTGGACTTGCCCGCTGGGAGGAGATTTGCGTCGCAGAGCTAAGGGTGTCCAAAATGCATATAAATAGAGGACTACCCTTCTAATTTTCAGATAAGCTCAAAAATTATAGAAAATGTGAGCTCCATTCACGCAGGTGGTTTGGGTGCACAAGTGGTGGTTTGGTCACGAAAGTATATGTATATTCAGAAGTTGTGTTTCAGTAGATATTTGTGCCCCAGTGTTCATTTGGAAATAAAATGGTTTGAGTCACCCATGTTCTGAGTTGGTGAAGGGAGTTTCACACAAGTGGTCAGGTGACACATATGCTCCAATATTGGAGAAGCGCGCCATTCATTCTAGGGCTGCGTTAATGTTAAAAAATTGTCAGGTAATTCTAGTGCAAAGTAAGATTCATCTATGGGTGAAATTTGGATGTCAATATAGAATCTACATACAAAGAGAGATTCATTAATTTTTGATAATTGAGGGACCAAAATGTCTGTAATCTGTGAGTGGATACTTTCCAGAGTCGTGAGAAAAGGTAGATGATGAATTTGGTCATATCCACCGATAGTGAGCTAGAGAGAAAGAAACAGGAAGTTACCCCTAGGAAAGCTATGAGATAACCCAAATCATTGTAAATGAAGTGAGTCTGGGAATATAAGTTATCTATCTTGAACATTGTAAATTGGTTGTGAACATTAGTGTATTTGATACAGTTTCACAACTTCATTTTATTCTCTTTAGACGTAGCCCAGTGAGGGTGAACCAAAAAAATATCTATGTTTGTGCCTTTTTTCTTCCCAACATTACATCCAAAGAATCATCATCTATTAAATAAGGAATAGAGATGAAAAATATTACCACCATAATAGAAAAAAAGAGACCCTTATAATATATAGTTCAAGATCATGTGGGGTAGGAATAGTTTTGAAATAGAATATCCATACCCTGATTCACCCCCCCCCCCTCTCAAGGTATCTAAGCACCATTTGGTACTAACAACAGCTATCCGAGGAAAGGTTTATTTTATCATATTTTTTTCTCTAGCATGTTTTAGTCGAGTTTTGTGGCTAAAGATTCAGTCTACTCTTATCTTGTGGTGCCATGGAAAAGGGAAGAACATTAAAGAAGAAGCAGAATTCTTCTGAAAATTCCCAGTGTGGAAGTCTAAACTGAAAGAGTGTGATTCAGTTAAAGGAATCATGTAGTGAATATAATAATGGTTTGGATGAATCATATAGTAAAAATACTTACTCATTCAGTGATGTTGAAGGATTGATTGAATAACCTTATATTCTATGTGATGTTGGAACCACTAATGAATAAGAAACTCCAAGAAGTTGAAATATGGCAGTTGTCCACAAGGAAAAGAAATTGGATCATAAATTGAATGAAGAGATGAAATATAAAGATATCAAGATCCAAGCAATGGAGAATGTGGCTAACACGGTAAAGGGATTAAATAAAAGACTTATTGATGTGGCCACGGATATGAGGGAGAAGAATGATTCTCAAACTAAACAACTAGAGAAGATATCTTTAAACAGATAAAAACACAAAGATGAAGACAAGAGAGAGAATTAAAGTTAAAGTGAAATTCAGAAAATGAAATCCAGAAATGATGATCTTGCTGCACAACTATCTAAACTCGTTCAGGAGATTCAAAGGCTATAACAAGAGAATGCATCCTACAAAGATTTTCTGTCTGATGAAAATTGAAAATAAAGGATCAAAGTGACATGGTAGAAAAGATCACACAAGAACTGGAATATGAGATGAGTAGCAGGAAGAATCTCATAATAAAACTCAATGCTCAACTTGAATCAAGAGATAAGAAGATTCAATAACTGGGGGAAGATATACAATCATCCAAGAACGAAATGTAGAAATGAAAAGTCATAAGACAACCTATTTTTGAGGATGCACTACACTTACTATTCGATTTTCCTTCGGTAGGTAATGATAAAATGAAAATAAATTGTGTGATTTCAGAGGATAAACCACAACATATTTTCTCATCTCAAATACCATACGGTTTTGGAAAATCTAGAATTGGGTATTATGAACCCATTTCAATGTGTGGTTGGAAAAGAGCAGTGAAAATCTCTACAGATAATAAAAAACATCCAGCTGTTGGAGATAGACCTAGAAATGATTTTACAGGAAGCAATGATAGCATGTGATATTTTGGTGGCATTCATGGTTATACATCAAACTTCTCTTCAGAGGCTCAAGAATACATTTTATTATATGAAAATAGAAACATTTCTAAATCTGAGAATAAGAATATGTGTCATGAGAAATTAAAAAGAAGGGTCTCTCAGAGGAAATCATTCATTAGATGTTATTATTGTGGAAGAATGGCACACACCATGAGTATGTTTCAGGATACTCAATAGCTAAATGTAAAATGAAGAACTAAAGATGCATCAATATATTGAAATAGAAATGATGAAATGAGGTATTCCATTGATGAAACTATTTTATATGTTCTAATTATGGGAATTTGGAAAGACATTGCTGAAATAAGAAAGCTAGAAAGGAAAAGGAACTCGGACAGAAATTTTCAACTCCAATGGTGTATAATGAGAATAAATGATGCAGGAGGAGAAGAATGTATGTGGGTCAAAATATTGGGTCCGATAATAGGAAGAGTTGGACATCTTAGTGGGGACATTCTATGTTCTCATCAGATTAAATTTCTTAAAGGTTCATAGTGTTTGATGAAATTACATGAGAAGAGAATGATCAGAATAGTTGAAGTTCGTGTATAATATTAGATTCAACAAGTGTGGTTACACAGCAGTTCTATTATTCAAATTTGTGTCAATGGTTGTGTACTATAGAAATAGGAGATGATTTGATGAATATTCTAAATAGAAACTGATGTTATATCATATATATACATGGATGATTTAGTGGTTCTGATTTGCAATGAATATTTAACCATTAGTATCATTCCCTAGTTCAGGTGTTAGTTGTCCGCCGAGAGAAGACGGATTGCTGTGAAGCGGAATTAATCATGTATTTCATGGTTATCTATTTTGGTCATACAATGTTGTATTGGCTAGATTTCATCAGGATAACAAGAAGTTATGAGAGAACATCAACAATTGTTCTACAAAAAGCTAAGAAAAGAAGTTGAACAAAATGAGCTGGCATAGTGGCAAGATTCTTGTTGAATGTAATAAACTTGCACGATACTTTGGGGAAGAAAAGGTGGGAATTGATGATTCCAAAAAAATAATTAGCATGAGTAATTAATGTCAATATTTGTAAGGATTCCAAAGATTCGGGATTAAATTAACTGACAGAGTATCATTGGTGATCAGACAGTGCCAGTCTATATGAAAATGATGGGAACATTATAGAAAGAATGACACTTATCATAGGTAGAGCCTAAATTTTGAGAAAATTTCGAATGGAAAATTACAAGGACAAGAAAACACTAGTTGCTACCTGGTTGAAGATTTCGAAATATGATGACAGCATGACAGTTAATGTCACATAATACATGAAAATAATTGGACATTTACTGTACATGACTACTATAAGGACATATATTATTTTCCCCATATGAAAAGTAGAATGATATGAAAGAAATCCCAAGGAAATAAACATGCTTGTATTGAAAAAATATTTATGTATATTAAGGGAAATATGGATTTTGTTTTGATGTATAGTGATAAATCTCAGCCATAGATTTTGGGATACACATATGCATATTGGTCCAGATCAGTGGATCATAGAAAGTCAACGCAAAGAGGTGCTTTTTATCGTGGTGGGTTTTGTATTTCTGGGTTATGAAAGAAACAAGACTATATTTCATTGAGCACTGTAGAAACAGAGTATATTTTAGCAACGCAAGCATGTACGCAGTTATTCTTTTTGAAAAAGCAAATTAATGAAAAGGGTGTGGCAATGTAGTCTCCGATCATAATTAAATATGGTAACTCAAGTGCTATAAATCATAGAAATAAGACGATCCATCATTCAAGGACAAATCATATTCAGAAAATGTATCATTTTATCAAGGATAATGTTGAGTAGGGACTTGTGAAGTTGGAGTATGTGCCACCAGAACTACAGGTTCGGGACATTATTACAAATGCCTTAACTAAGAAAGGTTTTGAGAGGCATCAACTAGATCATGGAGTTCAGTAGACTACACGCACTTGAAAAAAGTGTTGATGTGGACTCCCCCCCCCTTCCTTGAGGTATGATGTCACTTTTCTTAATGTATTGATATTTGTTTTTACCCTGTTATGGACCATGGAGGAGTGACCTTTGGGTTCGTTTATAATGGGGGAGTAAATGGTGGTTGTTCATGTGAGAGACAATTTGACAAATTACGAATGATACGGGAAGAATCTGAGAGGTGGAGTATCCAAATAGGGGGAATTGAAGCCAGTTTGATGAGATTAGCTAGAACATAGCATGGAAAACATGGTTAATAGTGTTGAGGAGGAGTTTTATCTGAAGAGGATTTGAAGATGTGAGAAGACAGGGGGATAATTTAAATAAAAAATTCTAGAATTGATCGATCAACGTATATATATCATAAAATATTAGGATCATGATAAAAGAAGAAGAGTGGTGTTGCAATGGTGTAAGAATATTTCCAACAATTAGTATCAGTTTGGCATCATCAATGGGTGTCATAAATTAAGTGATTCATTAATGAGGTTTTCATTTACTCATGATTCTCATGTCGAGCCTTGCTAATGTGGGCTTAGAGTACGTATTGAGTGAATAATTGATTTCTATCTAAATCGCAAGAGGTGAATAATGGATAATGTTTTATCAAGGTATCATTTTATGAAAGTTTTTTCTAAAAAACCCAAAAGAGGAGATTGTTGGGAAACAATCTCTCATGGTATCATTCAATCATTTTTAAGGTGATTGTGTTTGATGAAAAAGTTGGACTCTATGATGTGCTTGTTGACAATGAAGTCCATGATGTTCATATTTCATGAAAAAGTGGGTTTACAATGTGATTTTTTGAGTTCAAGAGATATTTATGACAATCCATGATAGATAGAAGAACCTCGAAAAAAGAATGGATGATCTGGAGGTGGTACAAAAGGAGAAGATGGAGAAAAGGTTTTTTGGAAAAGGTACTTGTGCACCGGTGTCTTAGAGGCTTGTAAAGTCATGTGCCATAAGTTTTTCAAGATCAAAACAAAAAAATATGGAAATGTAAATAGGGGTGCCCATGTTTTGGTTTGGGCATGCAAGGTGGCTAGGTTGAGAGGGGCTAGGGAGACCAGACTTATGTGTTGGGAGGATACTAGCGCACCGGCGCTAAGGGTGTCCAAAATTATTATAAATAGAGGACTACACCTCCTCATTTTCAATGGATTTAAACACATAGAGAAAATTTGACCTCCAGTAACGCAGGGGTTTTTGGTGCGCAAGTGGTTGTTTTTTCACACATGTATAAGTTTATTCATAAGTTTTGTTCCAGTTGATAGTGGCGCACCAATATTTTTTGGGCGTAAAAGGGTGTTAGTTGCAAAATTTCTGAGTTGGTGAAGGGAGTGCCACACAAGTTGTCAAGTGAAACCTGCATTCAATGCTTAGAGATGTGCGCCAAATCATAGATAATCATTCTAGGAATGGAGAAGCATTCCAGTAATACTAGGGTTTGCAAAAGTTAAAAAATTTCACAGTACCTCTGGTACAAAGTGAGATTCATTTGAGGGTGAAAGTCAGATGTCAAAAGGTAATCTACATACAAATGAAGATTTATTCATTTGTGATAATGAAGGGGCCTAAATGTACATAAATTTTGAGTGGATAATTTCCAAATTAGTGATCAAAGGAAGAGGAAGAAGGTTATCCTCTCTACTAGCAGTGATCCAGAGAGAGAGAAAGAGGGAGTGACTCTAGGGAAAGCTATGAGCTAACCTTAAACATTGTGAAGGTAGTGAGTCTGGGAATTGAAGTGATCTAGTACGAACATTATAAATTAACAGTGATCTTTAGTGGATTTGTAATAGAGGTACATCGTCGTTGAATGCTCCTTGGGCGTACCTCAGTGAGGGTGAACCAAGAAAACATATTTGTGTTTGCCAACTTGCATCCCTGCATTGCATCCAAAGCATCATCATCGGTTAAATAAGGAGTGGACATGAAAAACTTTAACAACACAAGTGCAAACAGAGTGAGACTTATAATATAAAGGTCAAGATCTTGTGGGGTATAATTAATTTTCAAATAGAATATCCAGACCCCGATTCACCCCCCCCCCCCCTTAGGGTATCAAGGCCCCATTTGGTCCTAATAGCCAAGGTTTACCAAGTAATAGTATATTATTAAAATATTATTATTTAATAAAATTAGATACAAACTAGATAATTAAATTTATGTTTATGAATAGTATTTAATATTTTTTAAAATATATTGTTTTCACTAATATATAATGAATTCGTAGGTTACCAATTAATTAGAAATAAATATGAAAACAGATTGAATATATTGATAAATATTATTATTTTCAATGTCAAAAAGTACTTTTACCTTGACAAATTAAATTAATTAGTCTGTGGTGTTAATTTAATATATATATTACATATTCAGTCAAATATATTTTTTATTCACACAATATATTTGATAGACATAACATAAGAAAAAACCCAAATTTATGCTAAAAACACTATATTTTTATAATGGTTGTTTTACCACCTTTTAATGGAGAACCCATATTAAATAAAAGATTTGGAACTTTTATAGATTTAATTTGTCAAAAATAAAAATAAACATTTAAATATAGACATAAAAATTAGGTTATGATCATTTTTTGGTATATTTGTTTCGGGTTTTATTTTTAAATGAATAGTTAAAAATACTAAATTATAATTCAAAATAGAATTTTCATACAATTTATTTATAAGTATAAATAATATTTTAAATTGTTATGAAAGTTTAATTAGATACTATTTTTATAAATTAATCCATTTTATTCCATTGTAAACAATTTCACATTGAAATTGGATATAAAAACATCGCAAGCTTCTGATCATTTTAAATTTAAAAACCTAGATTGTCGTCCAATATACGAAATTAAATTTATAATAAATTCTACTAATTATGTGTTTTTATGTTGGTAAAATGGAATATTTATTTTTAATCATCATAATTTATAATTTAAATTATTTTCAACATAATATTATACCCAAAATATTAGTGAATGTAGTTAAAATTAATTATAGTGATTATAGTAAAATTATGCATAACAAGGGAATTGACTATAAAAATAAGGGGCCAAATGACCTAGCCACTTATTGAAAACACATTGTATATAAATATTTTATCCATAAACCATCCATTATTTTTTTTTATTTTTTTCATGAGTTTTGTTAGTTAAAAACATGGGTACACCTAACTTGTTTTCAAAAAAGACAACGGAGTCATTTACATTCCCAAAAAAATACCACCACCTCTCCCACTTCGTCACACCTCTAATACCACATAAGATCATACATTATATACAAAAATATTTTCCCACGTATCCTCCCTCAATACTTGAATAATAAAATCTTCAAAATTAAACATTTTTGAAAACCAAAAGGAGTTACCCTATTATGATGTAAGACCCTCGCTCAAACTTCTTTTTTTATTTTCATTCTCCACTACCTCTGTTCATATTATTCCATGATTATATGAAAAAAATATCCTATATATACTAGTATTTTTTTAGTATAATTATTTGACCAAAACATAAACAAACATCTTTCTATAATGTAACAAACATATTGTTTATGTGTACAGATAACTATCTCCTCACAACACGATGATTGTTCGTATTCCCATTACCTCCTATCATAGTGGAAATTATGATTGAAAATCTATATATGTATGTTATATATTATATTTATTAAGTATATAATATTTTTTAATCTATATTAAGACATATTAATCTAAATTCCATTTGATTTAAATTTTATAATTTCATTTGAGGAAGCGCGGACTACTGGCCCCTCAAAACGATGAGATCCATTCATACACTGCATGGAATGTATTATAGACAGGTTTAGTGAAATTATATGATATATAAGATATTATAAAACAAATTTAATTATAATATATTCATGTATAGATATATTTTTTTTACTTTCTTTCATTCAATGAATCAATAAAACAGAAGTATCGTTCATGTGTATGTATGACCTACCATCACTATAGACGGTGTAATCCATTTTGTAATACCATATTTTAAAAACTATTATAATATAAATATAAATTATATAAATTATATTTATATCATGGTTTGATTTTTTAAAACCATTATATAAGTATATGTACCAAATATACAATAAATTAACACACATGTGAAAAAAAAAGTGAATATTACCAAAAGTGAAACCTTAACATAGAAGTGTTAATAAAAGGTTAATATAAAGTAATAATAAAATAATAAATGGTATTACATATAATAATATGATTATTTAATATATTTATAAGTAACACATATTTGATATACATTAGTTTAGAATGAGTACAAAGAGAGTCAAGACAGAAGGTATTGGGATTTCATCGCACGTTTTATTTACGTGAGATATAAGCCTTAATCATCAATCATTTAGTTTGTGTGGTGTGTGTACTGACCCTGTATGTATTCATTGATTCTGATAATTTAAATCATCAATGTTTATATATCTATTTAATTATATTTATATCATGGGGTCTATGTTTCAAAAGATAAGAAATCTGTAATATGAATTTTTCTCAAATTTCCTTCTTTAAGACACATTCCATGTTATGAACCTACAATTTTTCGTGACGTGTATATACTAAAATTGACAAGTTATATCATTAATCTACTTATTTTCTTGATATTTTAATATTTATGTAATATTATTCTTTCAATTTTTTATGATCTCATATTACCAAATTTTTAATGGTTTATGGATACAATCTCATCATTTGTCAAGATTGATTATGATTGCACTCCGATTGATGAAATATTATGATCCATAACTCAGAATATCTAATTATTTTTTTTAATATCTCATTATTAATGTTATATAAAACAAATGATACTATTTCTTCACTTTTTGGTTTATAATATTTTCAAGAATGTTTTTTTAAGAAAGTCTAACAATACCAATCCCTTCTATCAGAAATATGTGTTCCATAAAAACCAGGTTTTAAAAAGAGTTTCCAAGAATATTATACAATTATATAAGTTTTAAAAGACATTTTCCTATTTTTTTCTCTATTACTAATATTTTCAAAGGAATCTTCTTTTTTCATTCAAAATATGGGATTTTTCTATCCTTTTTACTGTGAAAAATAAATGTAAATTTTACCTCATACAGTATGAACAAATTTACCTGTCATCGTTTCATTGAATCTACAATTACATGTTCCAAATGTAAATATTTAATAAAATGTTTTTAAAAGTAATTTTCATAAAAATTAATTCCTAATAGTTTTAAAGCATTGTTTATAAGTTTTTGTGGAAAATGGATTTCCAATGTTTTGTATGACTTATTTGTATGTTTTTCAATATATTCTTAATCAATCTTTTTTCAAAAAACATTGAGTCATTCTTCAAAATATTTCAAGAAAACTGGTTTTCAAGGAATTTTCAATCCATTTATGTGATTTAAAAGTATTTTCAAGGAATATTTTTTTTAAAAAAAATCGATATTAATTTAAAATTATTCGAGGAAAAGGTTTTTCATATGTATTTATGATTATTTTATAATTTTTCCAGGTAAATTATTTTCAAACTTATTTAAATATTTAATTTTATTTTTTTAATTCATTTTTTAGTTAACTTTTTTTCTAATTGTTTAATGTTTTATAATGACTTTTCAATGAATAAATGATATTTTCATTATGAAATGTTTTTATAATAAATTTCCAAGTTATTTTCCTTATAAGATGACATTTGTCGATGTTACTCATTCCATTCTAGGAAATGATCCAAAGGTTCCATTTATATCATTTTATGAATGGTTTATGTTTTGATGGATTGATAAATATGAAACCCATTTCTATTCCACATGATATATTCTTTTGAAACAAACATATTTTTATTACATGTTCTCTAATGAAATGATTGAGAAATTTATCTGTTTAAATAGGTTACGAAGTGATGAAATATTAATGATTCTAATTTCATTTAATGTGTTCTGATATGATATTTATAAAACCCATCTCTTTTTACGGGTCTTGATTTTATGAAATTTCTAATTATCTTGTGGAACAAGAATGGATGATTTTATTATATGATTAGTGGACCTATATATTCATCAAATTCATTGGGTAACTATGGATGACTCGTGAGTATAATTTTTATTTATGAACATAATAACATGTTCACAAGTTTACGCAAAAAATGGGTTGTATATCTATATGTTTTTGAACGAACATGATTGCATGTTCACATTTTTGTTAGTAAACCTTATTATATGTTCATGATGTTTTTCATGTACCTGATTACATGTTCATAATGTTATTAAGGGACATGTTTTTGTGTCCATAGGTTTATGAATAAACCATATTACATGTTCACAATGTTATATTTGAACCTGATTCCATGTTCAAAACATTATCTGTACACATGGTTGTATGTCCATATTTCTATGAGGGGGAAAATTTTAATTTCCATAAATTAATTTGTGAACTTGATTCTACTTATACATGTTAATGATGTAATATGTTTATGTGCATAACACAATTTCATTTCTTATTCATATGTTACAATTCCATGCATACTGCTCTTGATTTCCTTATGATTCATGTCTTATGAAATGCTAATATTTCTTCCATGTCTCTTGATTATGATCTTTTATATGTATGGTGTGATTCTTAAATGTTATTATCACATTATCAAACACATATTTTCATGTTTTTCTTTCAAATTTCTCTTATTTACCCTTACTCATCATTCAGATCACCCCTTTATTGTGTTTCTTTTACCCTGGTTATGAAGGAATGTTTTAGGTAGATGTACTAGAGGGGTGGATCTTTACTTGAGTCATTGAATATCCTCCACCAAGTTAGAATATTTTGATCCATGTTTCCAAAGACAATATTAATTACGTTCCTCAAGCATGTACTTTAGTAATATGATTAATATTAAAAAAAAATGATGTAATATTCATGTTTTTTAAACCTAGGTCCCTTTACAACATATGATAGAGACAGACCCGGATGATTCCACACTCTTGATTGAGTTTTGTCATCAACCTTGATTATTGGAGGATATATAATTAAATATCTTTCCGCATTTCAGATTTTACAACCAATAAATATAATAATTGTGTTTCAAGTATGAGGTTTCATAATTAAACTATTAAAAATAATATAAACAACAAATATAAATAGTAACACAACCCTAAACCTAACCTCATTTCCAATTACATTCCATTTTAACCCTCATTGTATTTTAATTTCTCGATTTTTCTAGATTTTCATTTTTTATATAATATCATTTGTATTTTTTTGTAAAATATTATAATCATAAGAAACAAGTATTCTAGGAGAATGGGAATTAGTATTTGAATAAGTATGAAGATCCTCATGTGATATATCCCTGATTTTCCATTGTGGTTCTACAGTTATATAAACTTATTATATTTTTCAACACCCTACAATAGGTGGGTGGTAGAGAGAATGATGTGAATATACATCATCACATAATTATTTAAAAAAAATTGTTCACCTTTGAAAATATTTGGTGCTTATGCCAACAATAAAAATTGTAATAAATTTTATATAGATAAGGTATCTACTAAATCCCATAATAATTTTTATTTAAACATTAACTATCCTTATACTTCAAATGATGACTATAGTTCAAATTATTCAAAAAGAAAAGATTTTATATCATATGATGATAATGATAATGTATCATTATTTGAGTAAATTGTAACACCCCGAGATTTTTGAAAAATATTCTTTTTAATTTCATTAATGTCTTGTGTTATACGCTACACAAAAAGGAGCTTTCACAACACACATCTCTGACCTGGCTTGAATTACACGCAATCGCGACCATCCATGATAGCGTGTGTTGTACGCAACACAAAGTTTCGCTAAACAACAATATGCTATTAAGATATTATTAAAACTAGTCGTTATGAATAGTAAAACCAATTTTTGAAATTTTGTATATTTTATTTTTCAAAATGGACTTCATTTATGGATTCAGAATATCGAAATTACCTTAGGGTAAAATTTTGGTGATTTTCTGATAACTTTCATATTTTGATGAATAGTGAAAATTACTAAATTTTAATTAAAAACAACTTTTTCAATCGAAATAATTAATAGTGATAAATTATTAATTTGAGTGGTTTTAATGTATATTTAGAATATATTTTTTATGATTTAATACAATGTTGGTCATTGGATGTAATTTCACATTTAAACCAGTTATAAACAAGTGTCAATCTTTTGATTGTTATTATCTCTTAAAAACACGCCTTTTGTTTTGACGACGGGAATTAATTTTTAAATTAATTAATGAAATTGATATGTTTTGAATTTAGTAAAATAGAAATCATTTTTGAGTTCATAATATCAAATATAGCTTAGGCCTAATTTTTGGTATTTTTCTGAAAACTTTCAATTTTTGATGAATAGTGAAACCACTAAGTGGTAGTTAAAAAAACTGAATTTTTCATAAAACTTAATTTTACCACTTCTATGAGTGGAATTTCAAAAATCCAAGAGACATGGTTGATTTTAGTAAGTAAAAATGTGGTTCAATGAGATGAATATAATTTTTGTTGAATAGTAACTTTTTACTTTTATTTACCACGGTTAAAAGTAAATAGGGTAATTAAGGATAAAAATGATATTATTATTACCCCAACACATGTCCTAATTCTATTGGATAAGTTTAATTCGACCAAAAACAACCTTAGGAATAAAATATTACATTTAGGCCCACTTGAATTAGATTAGGACATTTATTATTATTTAATTCAAAGAAGAGTTAAAAGAGTTAAAATCAATGTTTATTTAATAAAACATTTTTAATATAGGGTTATACATAATATAAATTCGACTATAAATATTCATTAGAAAGATAAAACGATTTCATACATAATGGTATTTTATTTGTAATTTTTAGACGTTAAATAATTTAATTTATTTATGACACAACGATGATGTAGTAATTATCTTATTAATGAAATATTGACATAATTGATGTTATAAATACTCAAATAAATATAATTTGAGACTTTTTATGAATTACACTAATTTTATAGGTTAATATTACATGTTAGTATTGATTTAATTGACTTTGTTCGAACTTATCATTCCGTTAGGATTTTCACAAAAATCAATTACTAAATAGTGTCAAAATTGACATAAAATAGTTTTTAAAAAAACAAATATTATATTATTAATTGTTATTTTATTCCTAAAAATCTAAGGATCGGACAAATCACTTATATAATGTTACATATATTAATAATAAACAACTTGGGGTTCGTTTAAATTGATATAGTATGTTTATCAACCTTATAGTAAAAGAACACAAGAAGAAACGGTAAAAGTAAAATTATTTAACTTAATGTTAAATCTAAATGATAAGGTTAAAATAGGAACCTACACTTGTCTAAATTATATTGGATGAGAGGATTGCGACCCATACCCACCTTAGCCTCGAAATAAATCAATTTGGAGCTATTTAAAACCTAACTTGACTTTATAATAAAATAATATTTTTAGTTATTCCAAAGGTGCCCCTCTCCTCTCTTATAAAAGGGCACCTCCTCCCTCTCTTCCTCACACAACATTGAGCCTTCAGGCTCGGCCAACCCCTGCCAAATTCTCTTCTCCACTTCCCTAGAAAAATCATATAGGTTCTGGTCTTCCTCAAAGACCAATTTTAGTTCCCTAAGAGGAGGTCTCAAAGAGGCGCTTCAAAGAAGAGGTAATTTCCGTTACCGATTCTTTCACCTTTATTTCTTCTTCCACTTATTTTTCTTAGGTTGTTTCATTATGAAGTAATAACATCAGTATCCCTCATATAATTATATGTTATTATAATTATGAAACAATCCTATTTCACCATCTATCCATCCTACAGAAAACGATATCACTGCGCGTGCGTACGTACGGAATACCGTCTCCACGCCGTGGTGAAATCTATTTTCCACCACCACCTTACTTGGATGGGTATAATGGTGTAAATAATAACTATATATTATTATTTTAAAGTGATATTGATTCTGAAATAGTATACATACACTCCAATACAGTCCCACGATCATTAGAACGATATCATCGCTCGTGCATACGTACGGACTACCGTCTCCACGATGTGATGAGATTCATTATCCACTTTAACCATTCATGAATGATTATAAAGTATATATAATAAGTAATCATGAAATATATGACATAATAATGATACTGGATTTATGTGTATATATATGTATGTCATCTACTTAATTCTGTTCAACTAAATAAGGAAACGAAAACAGCGTTCATGCGTACATACGGCCTACCGTCTCCATGAACGGTGTATTTCATTCCATTTACTGATTTATTATATATATGTATATTCTGAATATATATATATATAAATCATTTTTTATATTCTGGAATTAAATAATCATGATCTAAGTAATCATATGAATAATTACGTGTCAAAACACGGACGACAGATGAAACAATTTTACCCAAAACGCTCTTTAACATGGAATTTACAAAAGAACGGGTAATATAAAGTCATAAGTGAACCATATATGATATCATAACATTGAATATGATTCTGGAATAAGTCAATAACATTATTTAAATCATTATACAGGAGGTTTGGACACTTACAAAGTAAGTAGGACCTATGGTAAGGGAAATATCACAATCTCATTTTTATCCGAGATTGTTTATACTTTGATATTTACTGGGGCGTATTTTATCATCCATGTCCATGTTTCCTCAATATGTAATATTATTTCCATCCACATACAGTTGTTTAAATCCAATTTTACCCTTCTTTGAGTTTTTAGTAATAGATATGAAAGGAATCTTTTGTCGTTTTTCATACGAGGTACTTTTTTGACTTTTCTGACAAAAGTACGAGAAGAATGTTTTTTTAACTTATACGGCTTGAATGGATTTTTAAAACCTTATTTCCAAGAAGCTTACATTACATGTTTTCAAGATTATTTTTAATCAACTTCTTTTAGTTATAATTTTATGACATGTTAAGAAATGAAAAGTGTTTTTGAAGTAGAAAGGATATTTTCCTCAAGAATGGAGTTCAAGTGTTTTATCAAAATTATTTTCCATCTAAGATAATAAATGGTTCTGTTTCTATCCCTAATATTACATGGATTTGATTATGTTGTGATGGAAATATATTTATGAATTCCTTTATCTTATATTAATTGTTTTATGATGTCATGATGTTTAAGATTCACATTTGTATTACATGGGTTATGCAATGATGTATGATTTATGATTTTGTGGCACACATAAGAATGGTATCATTATGAGATGGGTGGGACCTATATCTCCCTCCAATTCATTGGGTAAAGATTTTATATCTCATGAGATAGACATGGCTGGAACGGTAGGTTATACCGGTTCAGTGAAACAGGACTGAAACGAGGGTAACTCGGTTCAGAAAGGGACTTTTTCCACTAAGATAGTCTTGGCAATGAGTCTTGACTAATAAGAAATTATTCTCTATGATTATGTGTGTATCCCACAAAGTTTAATGTTTTAAGTTATCATTTTTGTGATTACATTTCACTTACATGAGTTATTTAAGGTTATGAAATTATGATCTCTTTTACAGGTTAAGATTTCCAAAAGTTATGTGCTTATGTATACGATGTGATTGATATTTATTTTGTTTACCCTTACTGAGCATTTGAGCTCACCCTTTCACGTTTTCTTTTCCCCGGGATATAAGGAAAGGATTTAGGTATTAAAAAAAGAAGATCTTTATGGGAGATGTTGACGATCTTTTACCAGGATTAGAAGATTATATTCCGAGTTTCCAAAGACACTAAACTATTACGATTCTTGTGTGTGTGTTTTTGTTATGTACTAAGTATTCCGAAAATGTAATGTAATGTCAATGTACGTTATGCTTCGAGTCTCTACAGTTGGTATCAGAGGAAAGGTTTAGTCAACCTTTGGAAACTAGGATGCGAAATCGTTAGTGAGATCCCTAGAGATATTTCTAAGGTATGTCTAAGTCTAGAGATGTCCCTAAGGTTAAGTATACGTATAGGTTATAGTACTTGAATTACGCTAACGATCATAGAATTAAACCTAAGATGTTAGATATTGAAGGTAATCTCCCTTTATTATGTTGTTTTCCCTAGCATGATTTTTGCCTCTCACACTATTCTTTTTGGGTTTTAGACGATGGCTGAAACCCGAAGGAACCGTGCTGATCAATGCAATGGACAATTCAATGATTGCCCTCCTGAACAAACAAATGTTATGCGAGATGGAGTGCAAAATCTTATTTCTATACTTACACAAGCTATCGAATCATTCTGGACTTCCAAATGAGCAGAGAAGGGAACAATATTCAATTGAGTCCTTCATGAGGCAACGTCCACCTTCTTTTAGTGGGTCTTTCGATCCACTTGTTGCTGAACAATGGATCAGTACCACTGAAAAGGTATTTTCAGTTATTCAATGTTCTGAGCATGATAAAGTCATCTTAGCAGTTTACCGTTTGGAAGGTGAAGCTGATCAATGGTGGAATCTTATCAAGAATACGAGGCCAAAAGATGAAATTAAGTCCATGGAATGGGACGAGTTCAAGAACTTGTTTTTCAGTAAGTACTTCCCTCATATTCTTGGAACAAAGATGGAAAAGGAGTTTATTGAGCTGAAGTAGAAGGATGATGAATCTGTTGGTATATACGAAGCGAATTTTACAAGACTTGCAAGGTATGCATCTGGCATAATCATCCAACCTGAAAGTAAAGTTGATCGATTTTTCAGTGGCTTAAAACCTAGTCTTCGAAGGGCATTAGCTATAAGAGACTTCAGTAGCTATGAAGAAATTGTGCGTTGTGCTATCAAGGTAGAAATGGAAGTTGGTGTTACATATCCATCTCATGGTTTTGAAAAGAAACGAAAGATGGAGTTCAAGGAGAAATCTCAGAATAATGGGGAAAAGAAGATGAATGTTTCCTTATGCACAAAGTGTGGAAAGAAGCATGGTGGAGATTGTCTTAAAGGGACTAGAAAATGTTTTAAGTGTGGAAAAGAAGGTCTTCGAGCAGCTGAGTGTCGATGTACTGGAAAAAGGGTTTCTAATGATGTGAATAAAGCAAACACTGCAGAGAACGCACCACCAACACTTCAATGCTTCAAGTGCAAGGAAATGGGGCATTATGCTAATAAATGACCTAATCCAATGGTTAGTGATGATCGGCATGAGCAACCTCTTAAGGTAAAGGACAAAGGGAAGTCACATGCTATCACTATTGGTGATGTTGAATATGACAACGATGTGGTGGAATGATTAAGTGTTTATGTAATGGGATTCCAAAATAATGTTGTATCATAAAGTATTGGAATATTTATGTATTGGTATAATGTGGTATTCAAAGTGATTGAGATATTTTTGGAAATAAGATGATATGCGCATAATGAAGGGAAAATGAGAAAACGAAATGTTTAACAGTATTCATGAGATCATGATTGATATAAGGACTAAGTGATATCATGGTTTGAGTATATAGAATTTTCAGGATTTTGGTATGTGGAAAGTATTAACTTTTAACTGCATTCATGTTTTCACTATGCTTCAATGGGTATTCAAGAGAGTACATGATTAAGGCCTTTGAATGTTTGGAATGTGACCAACAAGACATATTTTATGATATATGGGGATCAACGATGGTATTAAATCTCTGGTAATCATTTTCACTATATTATGAGAGTGGACTAAAGTATTATGGATAAGCCTAAAGATTGGAATGGATTATGTTGGACATAAGTTAGTATTGTTTATGTAAAGAATTTTTTTTCGATATTATTGATGGGATGTTATAGTAATATAATTTTAGAAAAAGGACAACCTACAGGACGGGCGACAACCCATCGCGTCGGACAAGGCTGTGGGAATCGAACCCACAACCGAAGTGCGACTGGCCTTTATCGCCTACCACTAGCCTAAAGGAAGTCCTTGTTTAGTATAAACTAGTTTTATTTTATTATGCGGTATGATATATGAAGTATAGGTTCATTCTCAGAATCGTATACGATTAACCTCACCATAGATGGACTTATGTATATTTGATAACTTTTGCTAACCTTTTGTTTGAAACAGATGGAATGACCCATCATTCTATCACATGATCAATTAACACTTCATGAATAACAAATTCAACTTCATTTCATTAAGATATGAAGTGGAAATTTTTCGAATTATGAACAACAGTGATATTATACCAAAATAAATTAAGTATTTATTCTAATTCAAATTCTTCAACTTTAGGGAAATGATTTTGAAAACCAAAAATGTTGTCCTAGTGATCTTATATCTGATGAATCAGATGGTACCCTAGATCATCACAAATTTATGGCTTTGCGATTGTTGGATTTTTCATAGCCATGTTCTCTACCACTCTCCATAAGAACTTGATGGTTAGATTTTTCTTCCATATCCATATTTTCACCTATGTTCTCCTACGTGGAAACCCAGTGATGAGTTAATTTGGGTAACCGTTACATTTCATTCTTTAGTTTTTAAAGCCATATTTTGGTATTCCTTTTTACGGTGTGGTTTTCTATTAAACAAACTTTCGAGTAGTAAACCATTTATAACCTCGACGAATTTCGAGGGCAAAATTCATTTTAAGGGGGTAGAATGTAACACCCCGAGATTTTATGAAAAATATTCTTTTTACTTTCATTAATGTCTTGTGATATACGCTACACCAAAAGGATCTTTCACAACACACATCTCTGACCTGGCTTGAATTACACGCAATCGCGACCTTCCACGATAGTGTGTGTTGTACGCAACACCATGTTTCGCTAAACAACGATATGCTATTAAGATATTATTAAAACTAGCCGTTATGAATAGTATTAATCACTTTTTAAAATTTTGTAAATTTTATTTTTCAAAATGGACTTCATTTATGGATTCGGAATATTGAAATTAGCTTAGGGTGAAATTTTGGTGATTTTTGGATAACTTTCATATTTTGATGAATAGTGAAAATTACTAAATTTTAATTAAAAACAACTTTTTCAATCGAAATAATTGATAGTGATAAATTATTAATTTGAGTGGTTTTAAAGTATATTTAGAATATATTTTTACAATTTAATACAGTGTTGGTCATTGGATGTAATTTCACATTTAAACCAGTTATAAAGAAGTGTCAATCTTTTGATAATTATTATCTCTTAAAAACACGCCTTTTGTTTTGACGAAGGGAATTAATTTTTAAATTAATTAATGCAATTGATATGTTTTGAATATGGTAAAATAGAAATCAATTTTGTGTTCATAATATCAAATATATCTTAGGCCTAATTTTTGGTATTTTTCTGAAAACTTTCAATTTTTGATGAATAGTGAAACCACTAAGTGGTAGTTAAAAAAACTGAATTTTTCATAAAACTTAATTTTACCACTTCTGTGAGTGGAATTTCAAAAATCCGAGAGACATGGTTGATGTCAATAAGTAAAATGTGGTTCAATGAGATGAATATAATTTTTGGTGAATAGTAACTTTTTACTTTTTTTTACCACGGTTAAAAGTAAATATGGTAATTAAGGATAAAAATGATATTATTATTACCCCAACACATGTCCTAATTATATTGGATAAGTGTAATTCGACCAAAAACAACCTTAGGAATAACATATTACCATTTAGGCCCACTTGAATTAGATTAGGACATTTATATTATTTAATTCAAAGAAGAGTTAAAAGAGTTAAAATCAAAGTTTATTTACTAAAACATTTTTAATATAGGGTTATACATAAGATAAATTCGACTATAAATATTCATTAGAAAGATAACAATATTTCCTACATAATGGTATTTTATTTGTAATTTTTAGACATTAAATAATTTAATTTATTTATGACACAACGATGATGCAGTAATTATCATATTAATGAAATATTGACATAATTGATGTTATAAATACTCAAATAAATATAATTTGAGACTTTTTATGAATTCCACTAATTTTCTAGGTTAATATGACATGTTAGTATTGATTTAATTAACTTTTTTTGAACTTATAATTCTGTTAGGAGTTTCACAAAAATCAATTACTAAATAGTGTCAAAATTGACATATAATAGTTTTTAAAAACAAATATTATATTATTAATTGTTACTTTATTCCTAAAAATCTAAGGTTCGGCCAAATGACTTATATAATGTTATATATATTAATAATAAAAAACTTGGGGTTCTTTTGGACTTATATAGTAAGTTTATTAACCTTATAGTATAAGAACACAAGAAGACACAGTAAAAGTAAAATTATTTAACTTAATGTTAAATCTAAGTGATAAGGTTAAAATAGGAACCTAAACTTGTCTACATTCTATTGGATGAGAGTATTTCGACCCATCCCCACCTTAGCCTCGAAATAAATCAATTTTTAGCTATTTAAAACCGAACATGACTTTATAATAAAATAATATTTTTAGTTATTCCAAAGGTGCCCCTCTCCTCCCTTATAAAAGGGCACCTCCTCCCTCTCTTCCTCACACAACATTGAGCCTTCAAACTCAGCCAACCCGTGCCAAATTCTCTTCTCCACTTACCTATAAAAATACTAGAGGTTCTGGTCTTCCTCAAAGACCAATTTTAGTGCCCTAAGAGGAGGTCTCAAAGAGGCGCTTCAAAGAAGAGGTAATTTTCGTTACCGATTCTTTCACCTTTATTTATTCTTCCACTTATTCTTCTTAGGTTGTTTCATTATGAAGTAATAACATCAGTATCACTCATATAATGATATGTTATTATATTTATGAAACAATCCTATTTCACCATCTATCCATCCTTCGGAAAACGAAATCACCGCGCCTGCGTAGGTACGGAATACCGTCTCCACGCCGTGGTGAAATCTATTTTCCACCACCACCTTACATGGATGGGTATAATGGTGTAAATAATGACTATATATTATTATTTTAAAGTGATATTGATTCTGAAATAGTATAAATACACTCCAATATAGTCCCACGATCATGAGAATGATATCATCGCTCGTGCATACGTACGGACTACCGTCTCCACGACGCGATGAGATTCATTCTCCAATTTAACCATTCATGAATGATTATAAAGTATATATAATAAGTAATAATGAAATATATGACATAATAATGATACTGGATTTATGTGTATATATATGTATGTCATCTACTTAATTCTGTTCAACTCAATAAGGAAACGAAAACAGGGTTCATGCGTACGTACGGCCTACCGTCTCCATGAACGGTGTATTTATTTCCATTTACTGATTTATTATATATATTTATATTATGAATATATATATATATATAAATCATGTTTTATATTATGGAATTAATTAATCATGATCTAAGTAATCATATGAATAATTATAAGTCAAAACACGGACGACAAATGAATCAATTTTACCCAAAACGCTCTTTAACATGGAATTTACAAAAGAACGGGTAATATAAAGTCATAAGTGAACCATATATGATATCATAACAATGAATATGATTCTGGAATAAGTCAATAACATTATTTAAATCATTATACAGGAGGTTCGGACACTTACAAAGCAAGTCGGACCTAAGGTAAGGGAAATATCACAATTTCATTTTTATCCGAGATTGTTTATACTTTGATATTTACTGGGGCGTATTTTATTATCCATGTCAATGTTTCCTCAATATGTAATATTATTTCCATCCACATACAATTGTTTAAATCCAATTTTACCCTTCTTTGAGTTTTTAGTAAATGATATGAAAGGAATCGTTTGTCGTTTTTCGTACGAGGTACTTTTTTGACTTTTCCGAAAAAAGTACGAAAAGAATGTTTTTTTAACCTATATGGCATGAATGGAATTTTAAAACCTTATTTCCAAGAAGCTTCCTTTACAAGTTTTCAAGATTATTTTTAATCAACTTCTTTTAGTTATAATTTTATGACATGTTAAGAAATGAAAAGTGTTTTTGAAGTAGAAAGGATATTTTTTTCAAAAATGGAGTTCAAGTGTTTTATCAAAATTATTTTCCATATAAGATAATAAAGGGTTCTGTTTCTATCCCTATTATTACATGGATTTGATTATGTTGTGATGGAAAGATTTTTATGAATTCCTTTATCTTATATGAATTTCTTTATGATGTCATGATGTTTAAGATTCCCATTTGTATTACATGGGTTATGAAATGATGTATGATTTATGATTTTGTGGCACACATAAGAATGGTATCATTATGTGATGGGTGGGACCTATATCTCCCTCCAATGCATTGGGTAAAGATTTTATATCTCGTGAGATAGACATGGCTGGAATGGTAGGTTATACCGGTTCAGTGAAACAGGACTGAAACGAGGGTAACTCTGTTCAGAAAGGGACTTTGTCCACTAAGATAGTCTTGGCAATGAGTCTTGACTAATAATAAATGATTCTCTATGATTATGTGTGTATTCCACAAAGTTTTATGTTTTAAGTTATGATTATTGTGATTACATTTCACTGCCATGAGTTATTCCAGGTTATGAAATTATGATCTCTTTTACAGGTTAAGATTTCCAAAAGATATGTGCTTATGTATATGATGTGATTGATATTTGTTTTGTTTACCCTTACTGAGAATTTGAGCTAACACATTCATGTTTTCTTTTCCCCAGGATATAATGAAAGGTTTTAGGTATAAAAAAAAGAAGATCATTATGGGAGATGTTGAAGATCTTTTACCAGGATTAGGAGATTATATTCCGAGTTTCCAAAGACACTAAACTATTACGATCCTTATATGTGTGTTTTTGTTATGTACTAAGTATTCCGCAAATGTAATGTAATTTCAATGTACGTTAATCTTTGGGTCTCTACATAAATAACTAGAAATACAACTCTTCTCAAAAATAATAATTTTAAAGTAATGACGGACTATGATTATGATGAGATATAAATTTCTAAAACTGATAGTATGATTTCAAAACATACTTCTAAAATATCAAAACTAATATCATAATTTGATAATAAATATATTTATAGTTTAATTGATATATATTATAATTTGGTTTTGGAACATAATTGAAATATTCCTAGTCATAATAAAATATATTTAATTTTCCATCTAAGAAAAAAAAAATTGGATAAATATTAAATATACATAAAATAATGTATTAAAATTTCTAAAAATAGTTTGAATTTAGAGGATCCACATTTCATATAAAATTATAGTATCCCTAAAATAGAACCTTCTATAGATAATAGTAAAGGTGAGGTCACTATAAGAATAAAATTTCCATAATCCATGTTCAATAAATTGTTAGAATGAATCCTATTTTTCTATAGAATTAGAAGCTGTAAAACGTATATGTGTTTTATAGATTTGGATTCCTAATTTTTTTTGAAAATACATCTTAACATAAGAACTACAGGGAACCAAGGTCACTTTTCAAACATTTTTGGGAAGGAAGGATGAGTAATAGAAGATGGAGTATTTGGAACTAGGATTGTGGGTGTTCAAGACCCATGAAATGAAATAAAATGTTCCTTAATTTTTTTTCAAAATATAAAAATGTAGAAAAAAACCACGAGAGATAATTTTCAAAGAGAAATAATTTGTATGTGTGATGTTTATTTTCATGGTAAGAATTTAATTTCAAATGATTTATATTTTTTAGGGATTAGGTACAATTTCATCAGTTTAAATAATATTTTTAAAAAAGGTTTCCTTCTAACCTTTAGTAATGATAAATTTATTGTTTAATGTTTAGAAGTTACGTTTATTTTTCTTACCAATAGGCAAGAGAATTCTTTGCATTATATCTAATGGATCATAGAAACAAAAATATACCATTCTTATGTTAAAGGGATGATTTAATTTGTTGTGACATAGAGATATATGACACAAAAATATGTTTAACTTTTATAAACATTTAAAACAAATAACATATAATGGATCTCCCATAGAATATGATTAATACATCAATAGGATATGATTCTTGTCAATATGGAAAGATGGATAAGTTTATCTTTATGTTTATTAGTGTAATATAACGATTTGAAGCTTTATAGTTAGGTCACATGGATTTATTTAGTCCCATGGTAAATTGGAGTATCATAGGAAAACATTATGTGCATATCATGGTTGATTATTACATTATATTTACTAAGATCTATTTTCTATCAAAAAACTAAAATTCTCTTTACTATTCTATGGGTTTTCTTAGCTGTGTTTGAAATAATAAAACAAAACTTTTATTTCTATCTAGAGTAATTATGGTGTTGGTTTTGAAGATTCTAAATTTGAATGTTTTAGTATGAAAAAAGAATATATGATACCATATCAGCACCAATAAACCCATACAAAATGGTGCAATTGTACAAAGGAATAAAAAAATTCTATAAATTACTCAAACCATGTTTAGTAAGTACTATATTGATAAAAAAATTTGGGCTGAATATGTTAGTCCATCTTTTTATACTATTAATCATATTTTTATTTATCCTTTTTTAATATAACCCCTTATCTTTGGATAGTAAGAAAGAAAAAACATTATAAAATTATATTTTTTAAATACAAATTATTCAAACTAAATACTATATATCTTTTAAAAAACAAATTCCAAAATATGATGGAGTATTTCGTAGTTAGTCTATAATATTTAAGGCATATAATTTTTTCAACATAAAAACAAAAACTAATGGAGAAATAATGAATGTTATGTTTGAGGAAACTAATCCTTCTATTTTGAAATGTCTGGTTTCAAATCCTATGACTGATGTTTTTTGAATCACCTAGTATTTTCAAACCAGGAAACTAACCCTCAACACAAATTAGTTAATTATAAATATAAAATATCAAAGGAACTTCAAATTTCAGAAGTTATTCTTCCAAGATAAGTTGATCTTGTTTCATTAGAATTTTTTTTAATTTTAATATGCCATTAAATATTTATGAATCATCCCACTGATAATATCATTGGATATATATTTCAACCAAAAAAAATTCTTATTTGCCCAAAATTGAATCTAATAATTGGGAATTATTAACCAATTTTGGAACCTAAAATAGGTGATGAAAACATAAGAAATGAATATTTGTTAAGGGAATTAGAAGATGAAGTTAAAGTATTTAAAATAAATATAGTTTGAACATTAGTAGACTGGACTATATTTTTTCCATTAATTATAGTAATATGGGACTTCCAAAATAAGTGTGTAAAAAATTTATTTATAGTTATGAATAAAGATAGTCATGTTTAGAATAGTTACTATCAACAAGAAAGCATGTACAATGAAGAAACCTTCCCACTAATAGATAGACACGAATTTTTATAAACAATTTGAGACTTTTTAACTCATTTTAAATTTATACTCTATCAAATGAATGCGAAATATCATTTCCATAAATAATATGTTCATGAAGAATTTTTTGTTAATAAAAAACTCTATTCATATTATACATTTTTTAGAAACATACATATTATTATAAAAAGTCACACTAGGTACTTTAAAAACTCCAAGATCATTTTATTGTAGACTTACTAGATTTTCACTTCAAAATATTTTCATTGAGGGATCAGCTGATAAAAAACCTTTTTATAAAATATTATTTAATGATACTATCCTATTTCAAATCTATGATAATTAAATTACTTGGTTTAATTAAAAAATATTATTCCAAATATCATTTTGTAAATTACGAATTCTGATTTTGTAATGCGCATTATTGGTGAAAAATGTTTCTTACAAGGCTATGAAATTAACTAAAACTTATATTAAATATTTTGAATCAAAAAAATTAAAATAAATACATACATAATTAATTTTTTTCTTGATAATGCTAATTTTATAACTACTCCTCTCGAAACATTTAATAAACTAGGTATTGATAAATTTGGGAATGTTATTGATAAAATAGAAGATGCATGATTATATGTTTGCATCATTTCATAGCTATTTGAAGGGATTTTATGTTTTATAAGTTATTATGTGTGAGGTTTCAATTAATGATAAAATATATTAATGATGTTAAAAATATATTATTTTATCCTAAAAGAAATTTACATCTTAGAATTTTTTATTTATATGGATGTTGTTTTTTGACTCAATAGTTTTTTAGATACTAACTTTGGTGGATGGAAAATTAATTAAAGACATACATCATGAAATTTCCTGATTATAATTGAATATTTAGTGTCCTAGCTACGTAGGAAGTAACATTTAGATCCACTATCCTCTTTTGATGTTGAAAATGGTGCAACTACAAGTTTTTCTTCTTAATAGTTATAGATTCAACACACACAAACTATTTTTTTAATTTTTTTAACCAATACTATAATTATGTGTCATAAAACCATCCATGACCCACCCCTCCGGAACCCACCTGGCTGGTGGAAGGTCAGGTGGGACAACCCAAGGACCACGAAAAATAGGATAGGGGATAAAGAAAATTTCCAATAACATATAACTGGAAAGGGTTTCCTTTAACTAAAATTACTATATGCACACACACAACCATATAAATGAATAAGCATGCGGGAAAATAATAATGAATGAAATATCTAGTATATACCATGTATGCAATAAATTATAAATAATTAGTCTGTGTATGAAATAATAAATGAAAGTGGAATGGGGAAAATACATATCCAACTAGAAATGATGTATCAACCTAACAATATCTATAATAAAGAAACCCTACAGGGAGCCAAACTCCTAATTTTGAATTTTGGTTACCATAAATTATCAATGAAACCATTGGTCACAATGCTCCACCAATTTCACATTTGATATTTCTATTTTCTACATAAGACATGACACATTAATGAACATCCCATTCAAGGTTGATTATATACATACCCAATAAAGTTTCTCAAAAACCAAAATTGGAAAACCCTACATATGAAAATGATGTTATCTCAAGATAACAATTTTTTTGACTCCGAATATAAGAATAAAATTACCTAGAAATTTGAAACATGAATCCCAAATGATAGAGATAATATATTTCAATATTCACAACCCATCTATGAATTACTAGTCAAATTGTTACTCTAATTTTCTATCTATAATTACCATCAATACATTAAACCACAAAAGAAACTTTGGGGAGGTATGACTCCTTTCCACTGATCTCAACGTCTGATTAAATTTCATCTATATTGGTGGATTTCGAAACCACATAAGATATAGAATGGAAGGATATCTCCTCACAACAGTACGTCCAAATTGAGGGGGAACTATCTCCAATCAACAAACCCATTGTAAACTCACAAAAATCAGAAAAGATATCTCACACCTCACTACTTTTATCCATATATGAGGTGGTGAAATCTCCTATATTGGACATTC
This sequence comes from Viscum album, assembly GCA_963277665.1. Taxonomy (NCBI): domain Eukaryota; kingdom Viridiplantae; phylum Streptophyta; class Magnoliopsida; order Santalales; family Viscaceae; genus Viscum; species Viscum album. Next base: position 746,024,773 of record OY728138.1, on the reverse strand, counting down.
ACCCATGTGTGATATGGGGGGTGCCACTCCATAGAAAGAGAACATGTGGCCTGGTGTGAAAGGGTGTGCCACTTTGTAGGTAGATGACCTACACTCTAGTTTGACATGGGTTACCCCTTAGTGAATATGAGACCCATTCCCTGACGCAATAGGGGGTTCCACTTTTTAGATGGAGAAACCACGCCCTATAGTGAAAGGGGTACCACTTAGTAGTTAAAGGACCCATCATCAAGTGTGATAAGGGGGTTACACTCGGTAGGTAGAGGACATGCTCACTAGTTCAATGGTGGGTTTACACTCGGTACCTAAAGGACATATTCCCCAATTAGATAGAGGTTACAATTGTTATATAGAGGATCCACACCTTACTATGATAGGGGTAAAAATAAACAGACAAATTTATAGAGGATCTTATCCCAAGTACATCCAGGGGTGACACTCATATTGTGAAATAGAGTATTGTGTTCTATTCCTTCTTTATAAGGTTGCTTCCAATCCCACCATATATCTAATAAAAATTACTAATCACTAGAATCTTACAATCGTCACATGAAGAATTAAAACACTCATTACACATCGTGCTATATTTTAAAAGTCACTATAAATGCTACCATCATGTTCATTATAGAACAATACGTAGGATCGGCTACTCACTTGATAATAATCATGTCCAATAGAAATAAATCTACAAAGTGGCTATCCCAAATAAAATTATAGCATATACACCTAGGGTCACATAGTGTGAGATATCTCCTAGATTGAAGTCCATGTTCTCTCTAGCACACATATCAGTTGAATTTGAAGGATTATATGTCTTATAATATTACTATAATATGTGTCTTGACAACCCAAGATCTACCCATTTCACTCTATCCATGATCGTGAACATCAAATTGAGCCCTTTTTACACTTGGAAGTTCTTATGTACATCGAGGATTGCATTGTACCTGGTCCAGTCCAAGTACGGATTCATGCTAGTGGACTACTAGGTATGCCAATGTTCCGATATATTCTTACACTTGTGTAATCTCAAATTACATTATGATCCAACAACATGTGGTGATATGGTGTGCATGGGGTCATAAAATGTGTATGATACTTATCTCTACATGAAACCGTAGTCACCTCCGACATTGGATTAGACATCATTTCTTTATAAACTCCACGTCGTGTAGTGCGTTTCTGGTAGAAACCATGGAAATACTTCTTGTGTCTATCCACACCACCATTATAGCTACATATTACTAGAACAATGTTGGGAGGCCTTTGTTCTGGGTGACGATGCTCGATCCATCATCGGTGGATGGATTTTATCCACTTTAACCTCGTACGGCTAATACCATCACTCTGTACCACTAATGAAACCAGTCTAAATCACAAATATAATGACTCATTAGAAAAAAATCCAAAATCCAACCGAAGTTATCTACAAATCAATATCATATTCAATATTCTTACAACCACCATGGTTTTGGGTGTTCAAGTGTGCTCGAACACATGCAGACAATGTAGATAGACGACCTCATGGTCCCAAGGTGAAGAATGATATAAACTATGGTTAAGAGTGTCATTAGTTGATGTGATCCCATATAATGATCATAAAATGAAGGATCAAGGTAGATATCATTTCAAAACAAATATAAATTGATTTAAAAAATTAACTTTATCAAGATGATATCATAAAAAAATGGACAAACATGTATCAAATAAATAGACAATTAAAATCCATGATCGAGATAATCAGAGGGGAAAAGACCAAAACAAATGTTCCCTACCTTTAATTATGATCAATCAATGGTCAAACACATTCTCCTATGATGAAGAGGATTTGATGCATTCACTGCCACTCGATCCTCCTTGATCTAATAATCATTCATTCTCTAATATGACCCACATCAAAAAAAGTTTCTCTCATCCCAAATCCTCTAAAGGTTATATTTCTAATACCAAATAAGCATCATAATGACATATTTATAGTGGGGGGTTTATGTTAGGGTTATTAAAATAAAATGCAAAATAAAATTATTTAATTTATTAAACATACCACTAACACAATTCCTTAATAGAAAATTAGACGAAGATCAATCTTAGATCGTTACATTGGTAAACCTCATAATCTTGAATAAAAAAAGAAATTAGATGTCCCTTCTAAGATCGTATCATATATTTATTACTTTATTTTTGAAAAAAACTACACAGACATGATGTAATATATTTAATATTTTCATTATATCAATACCAAGCCTCTACTACCCTCAAAATTGTGAAATTACTAGGGATTAGGAAATGGAAATATTTTTAAAATGATATAAATTTTTACATGAACAAACATTTTCATTACACTCTTAATGTTTACACCTTCATGGAATATCGTCACAAAGAAGAAAAAACCTACTCTGATGGGAGATTAAACTGAGCTAGCAGCTGGGTCTCTCACTCCCACAAGCTCTCATTATGGTTCCTTTATATTTTTGAAAAACACACTTAATGTAATAACTTTCACATGAAAGTAATTCTCCTGGTTATTATAAAATTATATTAGACCCATAAAACTCCTCAAAGAGGTAACTCCACCTCCAATGTCTAGTTCATTCTGGTCGACACCGTGCAATGAGTTATTCACATGCCTCCTCATCTACAATACTTGGAAAATAATAATAACTTTTGTAACTAAAGTGACATGGTCTTGTGGTATGACCCATAACTAATAAACACAACAACCTGAAACAGGGTCTATGAACCCTAGTGATATCCTGTCATCTTGGAGAAATCCTCTAAATCCTCAATGAGGTGAGATATCTTGGAACACATGATCTCCTCTCCAAGATCAAAAGGTGACCATGTACAATACACATGGGAACCCAATTTCAATGTCTATTCCTTATCTACTAATTGATAAACTACAAATTTCACATACATCACTAGCACCAACACTATGCCCATTATTGTTATCTCATATTCTCTTCGAATAGTAAAAATGTGACCCAAAAGTTCTCTTGTACATGACCTAACATGGTTCTGCATTGATGGTGGATTTGTAACTATTGTAATAATCAATTTCCATCATTGGTAGGTGATCCTCCCAGATATTTCCTAGATCCAACATGCTTAATTTAAGCTTCCAACTAAACCTAAAGGGTCCATTTTACTAGGCCATCTTTCTAGGGTAGAAACGTTGTGCTAAATTGAAACCCAATTAGAAAGTCCTCTACCATCCTACCAATAATAATGATGTGAAGTGACAATCAAAGTTTATTATATTCATCCATAGATTTCAAAAATTTATGACTACCTTTTATAGAAACAGGCATCCCAATCTTTCAACTATGCACTCCTCTTCGATGGTTAAGATGTGGACCAATATGGAAATGTAGACGGCGATCACTCATATAGTGCCATTGACTCTCACTAATCTTGGATACCCCATTCAAGAATTAGAAAATATACCATACCATTAATACATCTATCTAAATACCTCATCCTCCTCTTATAGGTAGGTGAGACAATAATAGCTATACTAAAAAACAAGCTACAACATCTTTGTCTACAAAACCTGATTCCAAATAATCATGGTATAACCACACATCACAAGTGTGTAAAACTTAGAGAAAGAAAACTCCTTAACTTATCCTCTCATAGCCTGATTAGTTTCATAATTCATCATTGAATATGGATGATGTGCTTCCCACCATCCTAATAATTCAACAATAGCATGTTTAGTGGATATATATTCATGTATGTTCCAATGATCAATATTTCCTAGATGATCCACCCTATCAAAATGTAAAAACATTGGTTTAACAACCATGGACTGGTGTTATGATGCATCCTTCTATCCCTCAAGGTCTATCTTTTTGGAGGATAACTACTCTATCACCATGCTCAATAATATAATATAGAGAAGTTTTCTATGGGATCTTCTTCTATAACCATGCACGTGAGTGGATGTCATGATATAACTACCTAAACGATTGATGGATCCACTTTCACTCCCATGATTGAGAATACATATAATAATTAAGACCTCTTAAATACATAACTCACTGCATGAGATATAACTATAAAAAATTATTCTCAGAGCATGCCCTCAACCATTAATAAGTGTATCAAATGTTCCAAATCTGACATCGAGTACACCAGAATTTCATCACAGAATACAACTGCTAACTAATCTAAGATGGGATAGGGATCAGATTTATAAGTATCATAAACTCTTCAACGGTGGTCAACACACAAAAAGTCTATCACTATGAACTCAAAGAAATAGTAGTGCCGCAAGAAATCCACATTTAGTACATTCTTTTTTACAAGTTGGATCTAGTGATAACCTACCATGATTTTATACTATGATAAAAACATAGTCCCTAAAAACATATTGAAGATGTAATCAATTCTTGGGGGTAGATAATCCCCTCTTACAGTCACCTACCTCAGGTGACGTCAATCCACACCTAGTCTCAAGATCATTTCTACCTCTTATATGAACAAAAGTAGGATTCTTTTGAAGAATGCAATGAGACTATCAACCCCCTATGGTATAGATTCACAAATAACACAAATTCCTCTCACTACAACATGGGATTATATGATTTGGATATGTTGATATCAGGTCATCCCTAGTAGAAGTACATGTATAATACAAACTCTCTATAGGGTGGTAAACCTATAATATCCTCAGGGATTATTTCCTCATACATCTTCGACATCGTAGGAATTAAAATGCTCATAGAATTTACTTCTCCTAGAATCATATTATCCTAATGATAAGGACTATATTTTATCCTCCTATACAAAAGGGATTCATATTTCCCCTAGGATTCATTCTCAGGTAAAAGTTAAACTCCAATCATCCAGAAAAATGTACTAAAACCATCACCATTAATACTTGATTGATCATGAATGGTAGGAAACGTATTAATAACAAGGAAAATATCATAGTAGCTAACCATCATTTATAGAAAATTAATTGTCTCTCTCACTCTCCTTCCAAAGTCAGGTGAGACTGAAGATAGGAGGTTTTATCATCGATCTGCACTACCAGAGCCTCCAGATGAAAGGTTTAATAAAAAAATATCCACTAACATTGATACACCTCGCATAGGGGATATGTCTATCTGAATTTTTCTTGTGACCTTGTACCAAAACTAAAACTATAGAAATAAAGACATATATCATTCTTGATCGACCATGGAGGCTTGGGGTCAAAAGATTCTAATGATTAAATCCATCATTCACTATTTTTACATTACCTCCCTTACAAGGGTCTTTTTCATAACCTTTTCACATCATAACAGCCTGAAAACATTAAATTTAGGGGAAATTGAACACCATACCTCAATATTATCTATATTTTGTGCAACTGACTTTCTCAAACAATTCTAAATCTCATCATGTTTACGCATCTAAGGGGGGGAAGTATCACTCTTCCTTATGTGTCAAAGTTTAGAATTATATCACCAATAAAGGGATATAATTATGTCATATATCACCCTAGATAATTCCCTCACCCCTGACCACCGTGAATAGGCGTATTATCCATTGCGTTAATTTTCACTACAGTCTTATGTTATTATTACATCACCTAAGAAGGGGGTTCTGACCCACCATGAAACATGGGTGGACACTAACTTTGGAAACCATGATGCACAATTTTAATAGCTGATACATCTACCAGTACCACTAAAACCATATGATATACCATGAAGGATTCTAGTCACTATAGAAACTATCTGTTAAGTTAGGATCTGCACGAGCTAGAACACCCATACCACCACCTCGAGCCAATCCTTCACTACCTAAGGGCTAGGCTCAGCATGAAACCCCAATGGTCTCTATCACTAGAACTCAGATAATATTCTAAGCCTATGTTAACCATCATCCTATTTTTCTATATCGCTGGAATTCTCAACATAAAGACGATTATCCTCCTAGACTACTAGAGGTGGGACTATACACTGCTAAATAGATTGTATCACTTCTTAGTTCCTACCTAGGAAAAATACGTCATGAATGTCTCATTAAACATATTACTCATCGCTGAACTTGTCATAATTACTACACTATCTCAAAATCTTAAATAGATATCATTATGATAACTACATTAAAATAATCAACAAGTACAATGATCATGTAGAAAATATATAGAGTTGACTCAAGAAAGACACTCAAATTAATTAATCATATATGTTGTATATACCATTTGTTTCCTACAACTGTTATCTCTGAATTCTATAACAAAAAGTAGGTAATTGGAGTCCAGGTAAATGGATACATCAGCAACTACACCAAAAATAGGTTATGTATCTAGTAATACACACTTGATCCATTCTGATAATGTTTTCCTAGGTTACAAAAATAGGCCATATCATAGGGGTAACATCAAACACTAACCCAATGATGATCCTTCACTAATACCAGTCTATCACAACACATGCCATTAAGGACCATCTAACTGGTGAAAGGATAACTCTGAGAACCCCATGCATGCCTAAAATATGCTTGGGGATGCTGATATGTTTCAATAAGGAATAACTAAAATGGGAGGCCTCTTCCTAATTTACCATTATGCACACACACAACCATCTCCATGAAAAATTATAGATGTATTTAAATACTAAAATATCTAGAATATAATAATACATGTAATAAACTCAATTGAATGAATTAGAGTATGATAGTATACAACAAATATAAAAGCATAAAAATACATGCCAAACTAGAAATTAAGTCTAATTTTTATATCAAATAGAATAAAGAAAAACTAAAGGTATCCCAACTCTGAATCTCCACACTCGACCTCCAGGTGTAGTCAAAGTACCTAAGTATCACTAAACAAAAATTAAGTCACCATCGATCTGCCAATCATCTTCAAAATATATAGTACATTGAGGAATATCTAATGAGGGGTGACTGTATGAAAAACTAGTAGGTCTCTAGGAAGACCTTAATTTTTGAAATAGTCAAATACAATAGAAGCTATCTTAATCCACAATGTCATTTGAATTAGAATTTGAGATAGAACCACAATAACTGAGATATTCTCAACAAAAAGACCAAATGAGAGAGAAAGGGGGCCTCTGTCTCCAAATTCCACCTAATAACGATGATTCATCATGCAGCTCCAAATTTATATCTCCTATTCCTATCAACACATGAAATTTTACATGAATTTATGGGGAGGGACCACACCTCTCCACATCTCCATATAGTCGAGGGGGCCCTATCTCCAGAGGGGGTTCTGTGTAACCACATATGATATAAAGTTGAGGGATCTCTCCAAGACACAATGAATCCCAGTGATTTTACACAACCTTTGGTCCATTCATACCTTATAAACTCACATAATTCAAAGATGTGGACCGCACATCACCACAATGCTCAATGACTAAGGGGGGATTCTAATCCCATGGACCTACACACTAGTGTGATAGGGGGGGCACTCGGTAGAGAGATAACCCATTCCCTAGTGATATAAGTAAGTGTAAATTGATATGTGTAGGACCCATGCCCTACTCTGATTGGGAATACCACTTATTAGATAGGGGAACCAAACCATAGTATAATAGTTGTGCCACTAGGCCGTTAGAGTTATTGTTCCCTAGTGTCATGTGGTTCCACACGATAGGTAGAGGACCCAAACCCTACTGTGATAGTGGATACAACTCTGTAGATAGATGACATGTTCCCTTTTGTGATAGAGTGCTCCACTCGGGTTGCATATGACCCATGCTTAACTACGATAATGGGTTCCCCTATATAGGTTTAGGAATTGCTCCCTACAACGGTAGGTGGATAGAATAAGTTAAAAAATTGACCAAGGGAATATTCCCATGTATATAGGGGAGTAGGGTGACACCCAACCTATATAAAGATTCTAAGGGACCCACCACCTGGGGTGACAAGGGGATACAATGATAGTATCTCTCTAATGAAATGGATTGATCAATACCATCCTCCAAATATCCCTAGAAAAAGCATCACACTCATTAAACATCATTTCCTATTTTAAAATCCACTATATAAGATGTCATTATGTTCTAAATCGATATATTATTAGGATAATCTAGTCATATGATAAAATAAGAGTATATAAGAAGGGGGTACAAAATGTGTAAGTCTATGAGAAAAGTACATGGGATACACTTAGGTTCACACGGTGTGTCACCTCTCCCAAACACCTAACCATGTCCTCACCTAAAAATGGGTCATCTATACATGTAGTACAACACAATGTGTACTAGTACTACACGGCATGTCATAGCCACTCAGGCCCTACACGTGCACTCTTATCCACTCCCAAAAACATGTGGTCATTCCATGGTACTTCAAGTCATTTGTATATAGCTATCAATTACAAGTATTATTTTGTGCTCCTATACTTCTGGTCATTCCCATGTGACTGACCATGCCCATACGTATGTTCCCTCGGAGTACATGTCGATCCGCAATCATTATTTGACATGGCATGTATTGTATCATACATGATGTGTGATAATTTTTTCCACCTGAAACCATAGTTTCCGCACTTATTGGACTTCAAATCATATGTTCCTAGACTACACACTATGTTGTCATGTTTTTTAAAAAGACAATGTAATTTTATCATGAATCCCACCATGCCACCATGAAAAATTCATTCACATGGAATTATGTTGGGGTCTTAGATCTAGGGTTTAATATGCATTACCCATCTCCAGTAGCCATATTCCGACCACCTGAAACAAGGATTACTCCACTCATCGCTCCACGACACATTCTTCACCACATTAATACCAAATCCGTGATTTAATCACCCAAAGTATACAATCCTCATCAATCCATGTAGAAATAACTACCTCATTTTTCATTCTCACAACCACCATGAATTTGGGGGTTCGACTGTACTCAAACATACTCCAAAAATGGTTAAACCCACACTCATTTCCAATGATGACCAATAGGATTAATAGTGGGTGGAAATGAAAATAAAAAGGAGATATATATATATATAAATATATATATGGAATATTTGATACTAGAAAATTGTTATAAAATGTTGGATCAACTGATATATTATGGAATAACAAATATAAATTAATTGTAAACAATAATTTTATCCATATGAGATCATCCAAAGATCAGATAAATGAAGATCAAATATGTAGTTAATTAAAATTCATCCCCATTAAATTAAAAGGGGTGGATGTCAATAAATAAAATTATTTTTTGACATTTATGATTGATTTTTGGTGAAGAGCATGTTTTCGGGTGATAAAAATGATTTATTTCAATTGTCTCCTCTTGAACCACCTCAATCTGATCATAATTTGTTCTTTGATTTTATCCAAAAAATAAAAAATATTCTATCCTCATAAATCCACCCAAGGATATAAATCATTCAATGTAGAAAGTTAATAATTATTTATTAATTGTGGTATGGGTAAGTAAGGGTTATTAAAATAAAATATATTATTTATTTATTTATTTTATTGATCACACCTAGAAAAAACATTCCTTAAGCGGACATCTAATCCCAACTATCCTTTATTTATGCCTAGGATAAAACCCATGTTATTAAATCTACAATTGAATCACATTATTGATTTGATACATTGTTTATTATGTATTCTATTTTTTTGTAAGAAAATTCCCCAACACTATATAATTTATTTTATATTTTTATTAAATGAGTACCAGACTACCCCAATCCCCAAAATTCTACACTGACTAAGTGATTGGATTTAAAAATATTTCTCAAAAAATTTCAATGTATTACATAGAAAAATATTTTTGTTATAAAAAAAGTGCTATATAATTGTTTATGAACTCAACACATCACTCACGAGTAAATCACATAAATATAAAACACCATTTCCTTCAGGATCACACACAAGAAAATTATTATTCTTAGAGGGAAAAAATCATAATTAGGTTGACATATAACCTTTCATATAATATGTTTTGCAAAAAAAGTATAATTATAATATCATTTTGATATCATGATGATTAATAATGTTGAAATTATAAAATAACTATAAGAATCTAAAAAACACTATAGGTTTCAATGAATAATAAAAAATATTATATAAATAATTTTATGTGTTAATATTTATGATTATAAAATGGAGGGATGGTGACAGTCATTTTTATATTGATAAGCATAATATTTTTTATCAAGGAGAAGGTTGGAATAAAATTTAATAAAAAATTATTAAGGAATAAATATTTGGAAATGGAGAGAAGACAATGTGTCACTATAGAATTTAATAATCGAAATACCATTTGTGAACTTTTTGTTTTTGATGCTCTAACTTAGAAAAGAGAAAATAAATAGAATAAGATGGAACAATGGATTTTTTTTCTCGAATTAAAGATTCCAAGTAACTTAAAGTTAAAATTCAGTCCATGGTTTGAGTTAATATTCATTTAGGTGTTGGAGTATCAGAATCAAAGGAAATCGTTATCTAAGAAGATACATAACTATATGAACATTATATAAATTAAAATTTCTTGAAAAATAGACATTTTTAAGAAAACAATCATAAGTAAAATCTAAAACTACAAAATAATAATGTTAAAAAGATGTTGACACACAATAGAAGATTAGGTTTTAGTACATGAAGGATGAAGATGCTAAAAAAAGAGGAATATGTGGATGTTGAAGAGATTTTACCATTGTTTTTAAATGACCTATGTAAAATCAATATCATAGAATTTGAAGAAAAAAATATCTACCATATGCCTCTGATTATTCAACCAACACGCCTCTAGATGATCAAAAAAATGAATAGAGATAAAAATGAATTACATTATTGAAGTGATTGAGAATCTATATAGAATACTAGATATCCTTTTATATGTTCAAAATAATTAAAATTTAATATAATAATATATTTTACATGTAAAAAATGTGACATGGAAACACCAAATAACCAATTTTTTTATATCTTCAAAATATGGTTTGATTGATTTCAAAGAAAAAAATTATATAGAACCAATAAAATTAAGAGTATAATAAACTGGTAAATAAATAAAAAATGAAATCATTTTTCCTAAAGTGATGTTCACTGACATCGATAAGTGATAAAAAATCCATTTCATATTCATTGAATGTATCTATATAGAGGTAAGAGAACGATATAAAAAAGTTAATTGTATAAAATATCATTATATTAAAAAAAATTAAAGTTCTAATAGATGTAAAAAGTAATTAGGGGTTGAAAAATGAAATTTTTGATAAGATGGATAATTGGATTAAGAAAAATATTTGTGTTTTTAATAAAATTTCAACAATATAATTATTTGTTTATAACATTAAAAATACTAATAAATTTAGACTTCTTTGGATAAGCTATTAATTTTCATTATTGATGTCTTAAAAGACTTTATAATGATTATTTTCTACGTTAATATAAAATTGTTGTGGATAAATTTGTTTTTTCATTTTTTCATACTTTCATGTTTTAAAAATATTATTTTCTTTTGCAAAAACTATAGGGGATGGTATAGAACAAAACAGTTTTATGTTCTATGATATTTCTATGTATTCATTAATATTATTTTAATATTAATTGATTTTTTTTAATTTTACATATGTCTCATTCATTTAAAAACATTAGGTACTATTGGGTTGAAATAATATTTTCTAAACAACATCAAAATAATATAAATCAATATTGTCTATGATTTTTTGATACAATGGTTTTCAAGTAGAGGATTGTCATTAGTTTAATTTCCAGTTCATAATTATTATTATCTTCTTCATTTAAATCATAATAACATTACTAAGAGTATTTTTCAAAAAATTGATGCTGTTAGTTCATTCGGTTTATCATAAATATATTTTCTTCTCATAAGTTTTCCAAAAAACAATTTTTCAAATGGGGCATTGTACTGACACTATAGAACATAAATAGTAGAACTGGAATGAATTTAAATCCATCTAAAGATGCTTTTAAGCTATCTATGTCATTATTAATGAACCAAAAAATCATGGAATTTAAATTTTGGAATTATTTATGGCCTATTTATTTTAATAACCAAATCTGTTTGAGTTGAATGATAAATAATTATCTATTTGATTGTTGCATACTTCTTAAATAACCAACCATCACATTTCCTCATGTTCATAAATTTATAATATATTAAGAGGGTTTTTTCCTAAGATAATATATGTTTAAGTATCACTTATCAATGATCGTAATCCTTTTCTATGGTTTGTGATATTCTTTTTATATGTAATACTGAGGGATCTTGAGGATTAAGAGATAGAAGTTTTTTTGATCAATGAGTTTCAGGGCCTCTAAATGGTTGAATAATTTCATTATAGTCAGGATAAATGTGTGATTTAAATTATTTTTGAATATAGTACTCCCAATAGAGTTATTACCATGGATACCTAAGTTTGGTCCTATACACTTCTTTTCCACTTTTTCTTAAAGTGAATACCTCACTTAGTTGAGGTGTTATAATTTTTTCAATATATTTTTTTCATGGATTATTATTTAGGTGTTAGTTAAAATTACTTTTTATATTTAATTTTTTTATACATTTTTTACTTTGAATGATTATATATATATAGTTTAATAGATTCAATTTTATATTTCTATCAGAAGAATCACATTCTATTATTTTAAGTATCTCAGTTTTATTACATATTTTACTCATTCATCTATTGAGTAAAAGAATTAATTTTTCAATATTTGTAACAATAAGAATCCACCACCAATTAAGTTATATAATTTAATAATTATTTTGAAAAAGTATGACATTATAATTAGTCTAAATATAAATAGGGACTGCTAGTAATATGTATTTAGTGACTATCAAAGATCGATAAGGATGGGGCCACCCAAAATAATCCCATAAAACTCCTCATTGTATTTATTGTAAAAGGGAAGTGTTTTCCTATTAAATTTATAAAACATTGATGAAAAATTGAAGATAATCATTTTTAATACTTTTTATTTTAATTAATTCTTAATTTTTTTTATGGATAGGATTGTCACGAACCAACCCAGGTCAACTTCAAACGGGTCACCTGAGCCAATCCACTATAAGGCTCAAGAGGCATTGTTGATCTTCTTGGGAAGGTAACAAGTTCCAGGGCATCAACATAGAGTAAGTGGGAACAATATAGACCAATAAAAATTAGTAAAGCAACCTAAAAAGGTTGAACAATGCAAATTAAATAAGTGACCTAGAAAACAAAGAACGAAAAACAACAACACACTATCCTAACCATGACAACACCTCATCGTGACCGCGAGGGTCACTCTTAAATCTACAACCAACTCTTGCCCACAGTGAAAAATTTCAATTAAAAGCTACAACGAAAACTGAAAACAATAATACACTATAGGCATGAGTATAAAAATCAATAAGTAAGACTGACTAATTATATTCCCAGTGCATAATATTTTAATCAATAAAACAATGATTTCAGGTTTTAAATACAACCTATGAATATTTATATTTTTCCACTTTTCATTTTTATAGTAAATAAATCATAGTTATAATCCATTTCCCTCATTTTTTAAACAAGTTTCATGATGAAAGAAAATGAGGTGAAAAGGTAATCATTCATTTTTCATAAAATTTTCCAAAGGAAAGAGAGATCGTTCATTTAAATCTTTTTTTAAAGATATTTACTGAATCCCACATTTAAAAGTTTACAAGAAATTGCCAAAACAATGTATAGGGGAAATCACATCATATAGTGGGGGAAATGATACAAATTATACTAGTTTCAAAGGAACACAAAAACTCTTAGGAACTCAGAGTAAAACCAGAATGTACTAATACATGTGACTCATCCTGAATCCATGCTTACTCTCAATGACGTCATAATGACCAACAGTCTCTCTACATAGTTTTTTAGAGGGGCCTAATCCCAGAGAAATAATAACAAAATATCACCCTACTATGGGCCACTAGAAGTACATAATCTTACTACTACTACAACCATTATCCGTAAATCTCTTTCTTATGCTAGATTTCCATGAATATTTCACAAAGTTGTTTACCTTACAATTTAAACAACAAGTCACATATATATATAACCACACACACAAAACAAACAGAACCACCCTGACCACCTCAATTTTATTCCATTGCCTTAAATAATAGTTAACCAAGGAGATCCAATACCAAGGTCTCTCTCATCTCATGATCAATCGATGAGGCAAGAGACCCAACACAACAATGGTTTTCCAAATAACGATTCAAAAGTGCCAATCAGGACTTTACCAATACAACACTCTAAAATTTATCAAAATCATTAAAAAATCGTTTCTAGAGAAAATCCAAACATCACTTTACATAAACCTAGACAAACAGGCCTTTACGTCAAGTACTGAACTGTTTTCACATTTTAAATTTTTTTATTAATATCCATTCATAGGTTATATTAAACATTAAACAAACATTAAATTTCAATTTGGAAACAACATCAACCACATGGATAATAGCTACTATTTACCAAAACCAAAGCATTATTTTTTTTAAATCAACAAGAAATTAGAAAATCCAATTGGAAAATTGACCAAAACCGTGAAATGTACTTTAGAAATCAAGCACACCTCAAAATATTTCCACAAAAAATCCACACCACTTATAATATTTAATAAACCATTTAAAAAACTATAAACAATTTTTAATGGGTATCCCATATCATTACACAAAAAAAACCTATTCAAACCCTAATTTTATAATTAAACACACATCGTCAGCATACCCAACCAGAACATTCACCACATGAATGATTAAAAAACACATTTCAAAATTTAGTAAAAATTATTACACAGCACAAAACTGGTTTCTATCAAAATGCACCATATTTAAAAAGGTAAAATTATTCTAACAATGTTAGGTGTCTAATTAACAATAATGAAAGGTAAAAAATTCAATAAATCAATGTAATATAAACTTAAGGAAGATTTAAAATGGGTTCCCACCATAAATTAGAACTAAAATAAACATTCAACTTACAGGCACTTTCTAGCTATGAGCTGTTGCTACCCTATTGCACACACTTAGTTTCATATATATAAATATATATCCTTAATCTAATGCACTTATTCCCCACCTTATGATGGAATACGTACATGGAGGACATATATATATAATATTTATATATACATACCAAATCATATCTGTGTCTGCCCTGGAAGACATTCAATTCCCACTGAAAAAGAATCAGAGACTCAGGAACATCGCGGAAAGGTTAACTCACTTACAATAAAATACTAGGAACCCCAAATTAATTACCATATACTCACAAACTACAACCCCCCAATAATAAACTGATAAAAGATTAACAACAATGGAGAAACTACTTTAAGTAAAACAATAAGGGTCCAATGCAATAAAATCAAATACAAAATTATTAAAACAAGTAAAAACCCTAAATAAAGGGTTTGAAATAATTTAGAAATATAAAACCTGACCTCAAATCAATAAAGGAGGACTGAAACTGTTGAAAAATCTATAACGCACACCCACATCACCTAATAAGATACCAACACCGACCTAACACAATAAGATTAAATTCACTATTGGAGGAATAAAACATAGAAATTAATATTTAACATCTATGGGTTTTCCAAAAAAATACAACAATGGAGAATCGTAAAACTAAGAACCCTCATCGGAAGGGTAAATCGGTGAGACATGCACCCAGAGGAAGATGCACCGGTGAGGGTGAAAGAAGATGCGGGTTTTTGAAGGTTGCAGACCGACCAGAGAATAGGAGGTCATCTATAGGTTAGCGAGGTGCATCATCCAGAAAGAACAGGGGGTGTTGCAGGTCAGTCGGAAGAAGGTGCGACACCAAGTGGAGGTGCGGCAGTAAGGAGGAGGAAGCAGCGGTGGGAGGCTTGGTGGCAAGAAGGAGGCGGCATCAGGTCGAGCAGGGTGAGGGGAGCGCAACGAGGTGGGGGTGGGGGAGGGGATTATAGTAGGGTGAGGGGGTAAACATAGGGGGGTTTAATAAACTTCTTAATAAAAATACTAATAATAATAAAAATAATATAACAGTAAATGAATTCCTGAAATATTTACATTATTCAACATTGATTTCATTTTTATTATATATATTAACAATGATAATAATCTACAATAATGACACAATTTATTATAATAATAATTAAAATAACAAACGTAAAGATTAAAATAATTTTTAACACTTATTCCGTTCTTAATAATAATAATATTAATAACATTTTTAATAATTACAAAATTACATATCATTTCTTTTTATATAATAGTAATAATAATACTAACTAATTAAATTTAATAATAATAATAATAATAACATGAAGATAAAAAAGATAATGAAATTATTCATTACATTTAAATGATAACATAATTCTTAATAATAAACAATTAAAATGACATAATAAATTATAAAATTTACTGTTTTTAATTTATTGAAGACTGGCGGATCATGCAATTGCCTATTCAATGCCACGTGGGGGTTTCCAAAACATGCTCTGGCTAGGGTCCCAACAACATCAACTAAAAAATGCATGATTTTTGAAATAAATTAAATGCTTTGTTCGAGATTCATCCCAAATCTCAACAAAAATAATTAGAAGCCAAATAAATAATAAAATAAAATAATTAGATAGGTTGGGGTGTGACAATTATCCCCACCATAATGATTTCCATCCCTAGAAATCCAAAATATAATCTATAACCAATGATAAATCTTTTTATGTGTCACCCACCTTCAAATGTTTATGCGTCTCTAGTTGATCGATCAAAACAGACACTAAAATACATTGATTTACAAATCATCCTCAAAACGCAACACCTTAACCACTACCAAATAGAACCCAAACCATCCATTTCAACCATGGAATGAATGAACTTAAACCACCACTAACACTTATTCCCATAATCATAGTCCGACAGAACTTTTGGGTATACAACAATCAAAACATTTACTCAAGAGGAAGAACTTAAAATTGGATGGTTATAACGAGACTACATGCCACCCAAAATTATACCGGAAAAAAAAATCTAATACAAACATGGGGGGAAAACATAACCCCACCATAAGGATTGGATAACACTAAATTATATCAGGTGTAACTCTGTGAGACCCACTATGGGTCTCCCCATCCTAAGATCTGACGATATTAACAGAAATTCAAAACTTACCATAGGAACCAAAAATCCCCCTCCATGAGTGTGAGAAGGGAGGGGGGAAACTGATAGAGTAACAAAACTACTTCTATCACTATATCATAAAAAAGTCACAACCTCAGAAAAATGAAAAACTATCCCACACTAATGAAAATGATTAAACCAATGCACTTTTACACCACTGGGGTTCTTCTGACTATGTGCCAGTTTCATACTGGGACCTATGTCTAGAGCACTGATGATTGAAGAACCTTATGCCTCATAGTCAGGCTTCATAAATTCCCAAACATAACACACAAACTAGCATTTTACCAAACACACTCCCAATAAAACAATGGTTTCAAAGAGTTTCGACAAAACAATTATTACAATTGAAGGAAAAGAGACACCCCAAAATACTACAAGAGATGACCACTACATATAGGGAATGATACCAAGGGAAACCCCCAAATTTCTTCCAAAAATTGTCATGATTCTACTGAAGGGATTAGGTGACCTTTGACGAGCTAGGTCTAGATCGAGTGAACATCTTGGAAACACCTCAACAGAACTGCTGCAGGTGACCTATGCACCCACACATGTGGCATGTTCTTGGAACACTTGGGCATAGTAGATTGTTGTGACCTTGCTTGCCATAGAAATGAAAGATCAGTGAATTGAACTCCAAAAAAGTTGATTGAAGGTCTAAAGGCCATTTATTTCCCTTACTAGTTCTTTCAACATCACGCCACTTCCCATTATTCATATCTCTATCCTCTACCATGCTTTCCATGGCCATGGTAGTATTTTCCACCTTTGGTCCTCTTGCTAACTCAACTTCATCAAGAAGGGCTTTCTCCCCAACATCTAAGAAGGTGGATAGGTTTTTCTCGGTCACTTTCGACTACATCCTGGGATAAATCTCAAGCTCAAAATGTTGATCTTTCACCAGATCATTTCTAACATACCATGGTTCAAACAGAGCTAGGTCCATGAAATGAAAAATTAATTCCAAAACTTATTCAACAGCTTGTTGAAGACCACACAACTCCATCCATCTCCTCAACATTTTCACCTCAGATAAATACTATTGGATGAATGGATACTTGGAGAGCTCCCATGTGAGATCTTTTTGAGGCTTTCGTTGAAATATGGACTTTCACCATTTTCATATTGGACCTTCAAGAATAAAGGTATCCAATTTCACCATCAATGACATTGGCGGGGCAATAAAATCGAAGTTTCTCTGAATCTTCCACAACCACTCATCTTCCATAAATGGGTCTACTTGTGCCTAAAAGAGAAGAGGGTTCAATTTCTAAAATTTTAGGATGTAGTCTATGGGCTGATAAAATAGAGCATTTTAAAAGGGGTCACCACCTGAAGCTGCACTGTGGGAATTAGTCAAACCATTGTGGGAGAGAACACTAAAAAACAAGGGAATAAAGAACATAAAAAAACATGGTCATTCTCATTTTAAATTCAACATTTCACAATATAAAAAAATAAAATTTTACAAATAGTTATCATAATTAATGAAGACACGAAAAATTGTCTATGAGAAACAAGTGTTGATGGGTGACTCTGACATATGGTTGGCATCCATATGCAAATCACACCACTATTACAGATAACATCCTATGGAAATTTCCTCGGCTCCACAAGGCTTTCTAGACCCTATGAGCTCATGGGGATACTTTCCCAACTACCTTCTCACTTCCCATAGTAAAAAAATTCGGATGAATCAAAGGACCCTAATAAGCTTGGACATCCCATGGTAACCCAAGGATCAGAACGAGCAAGGGTTTATGATGTCCTTCCCGTCCTTACGCCTCAAGTCCTAAAAATTATACTCATTTAACATATAAAACCCAAATGATGGTGGGAACTATAAATAATCAACATCTTCTAAGATCCATCCTCCTATAAAACCATTTATTCATGACCTAACACATGACAAACCTAAACAAGTCTCCTGAGAAAATATGTGGAAAGTCCCCAGATGAATCCCCAATCCTCTTATGCTAGAAACAAGTTACATAGAATAAACAAAGATCACGTGGGAATGATTTATCCCAATAAAAATAATTAAATAAGAAGAAAAATGTGGGAAAATAAAAATTAAATAAATGACACCGGAAAAAAATAACGACCAACAACAAAACACTAACCTGACGATGACCAAAACACCTCATGTCCTCGAGGGTCACACTCCAATCCACAAATAACTCTTTCCCTTGGAAAAAAAACTCGAGTCAAACCTACAACAGAAACTAAAAATAAGGAAACACTATAGGTATGTGTATAAAAACTCAGTTGGTAGGCCAGACTAATTCTATTCCTAGTGCACATTCTTTAAATAAATAAAACCCTGATTTCATGTTTGAAATACAAGCTATTAATATAAAATTATCAACAATTTTCATTTTAAAGGTACAAAAATCACAATCATAATCCATTTCCCTCATGTTTGAAACACGGTACAAGGGGATAGAAAAGGATTCCAAAAAAGAATCATTCATTTTTTATACCAGAGATAATGGAAAAAGTGATTGTTCATTTAAAAAAATCGTTTTGAAAAGATACTTTGTGAACCAAATATTAAAAATTTTAAAATAAAACACCAAAACTATGTACAAGGGATACCACATCTTATAGTGAGGGTAATGGTACTAACATTACTAGTGTCAAAAGAACATAGAAATCCTAGGAAATACGAGGAAATCCATAATGTACTAATACATTTGACACATCCCAAATGCATGCCTAATCTTGAGGAAGTGAGCAGGACCTAACACCCAACAATCGTCTTACCTGGCCTGGTTGAGGGGCCCAATCCCATATCAATAATAACAAAATATCTCCTCCTATGGGCCACTAGAAGTGGATAATCTAACTAGGGTAGAAATCATTCCAAGTAAACCTATTTGTAATACTAAGTTCCCAGGTATTTTTCACAAGGGTGTGTACCTTACCATTTAATCAACAAGTCACACATATATATATAACCACACAAACCAGTAAATTGGCACCACCCCAACCACCTCAAGGTTATTCTATTTCCTTAAATAATAGTTAACATAGGATGTCTCATACTGAGGACTCTCCCATCTCATGATCAATCGATGAGGCAAGAGATCCATCTGAAGAGGTGTTTTCTAAATAACCATTCAAAAGTGCCTACTGGTCCTTTACCTATTCAACACTCTAAAATTTACCAAAACATTTGTAAAAAAATTTCTAGAGAAATTCCAAATGTCAGTTTACATAAACCTAGACAAACAGGCCCTTAAGACAACTGTTTAACATTTTTCACCTTTTAAACCATTTTATGAATAGCCATAAATAGGATTTATTCAACTCCAAACCAACTTATAAATACACTTTGGAAACACCAACCGCCACATTGATAACCAATAAAATTTACCAAAACCAAAACTTGATATTTTGAAAATAAAAAACCAATATGAAAAGGAAATCAAGAAATTGACCAACACATTAACATCCACTTTTTAAATCAAGCGCACCACAAAATATTTCCGAAACATAATTCTCACAACTAATAATATTATATAAACCAGTTAAATTTTTATAAACTATTTTTTAATAGGTATCACATATCCTTACACACACAAAACCTATTCAAAAACCCCCTTTTATAATTAAATGTGCACCCAGAACATACCATACCATAATTCGAACCACATGTTTAGTAAAAATAAGAAATTGCACAATTTAATAAAAATTATTAAATAGTACAAAACTAGTTTCTATCAAAATGCACCTTATTTCACAAATTTAAATTCCTATAACAATATTAAGTATCTAATTAATAATAAAAATTGGTGAAAACATCAAGGAATCAATGTAATATAAACATAACGAACATGTGAAATGGGTTCCTACCTCAAAGGAGAACCAAGCTGAACATTCCGCCTCTTAAATCATTCTAACAAGAAGATGTAGCAACCCTCTTTCACACACATTCATTTATATATATATATATATATCCTTAATCTAATTCATGTGTTCACTGTGCCATGAGGGAATACCTACATGTATGATATATATATAATATTTATATATAAGAACCTAAACATATGTTTGTGCACCCTAGAAGGGGTTTAAAGCCCCTACAAAAAAATTAAGAGACCCAGGAACACCGCAGCAAGGTTAAAACACATACAATAAAATACCTGGAACTCAAAATTAATTAACAGACACTAAAAAACTACAAACACCCAATTAAAAACTTATAAAAGATTTACAACAAAGAAAAAACTACCCAAAGTAGCATGATAAGAGTCCAACACACTATAAATCAAATAATAGATCCATAAAACAAATAAAAACCCAAAATATAGGGTGTAAAATAATTTTTTGATATAAAATCATACCTCAAATCAATGATTGGGGACCAAAACTAGAGAGAAATATCTAACGCACCGCAACCGTACCTAATAAGATACCAATAGAGACATAACATGACATGATTAAATGAACAATTTTGAGGAATCAACCCTATAAATTAAACTCTAATGTATAGGGTTTTTCCCTATCAAAAATCCACCAAGAAATATCCCTAAAAGGAAGAAACCTAAAAGGACGTGGGAGCCGGCGAGGTGTGTGACCAAAAGAAGAGGCACCAGCAAGTGTGAAGGAGGATTTGGGTTGCCAGAGGATACAGACTTTCCAGGGAAGAGGAGGCTGGTTGTGGGTCAGGGCGGTGTGTCGGACAGTGGGAGCAGGGGGTGTCTCAGGTCAGCTAGAAGGAGGAGGTGACACTGGGTGGAGGTGTGGCGCCAATGAGGAGGTATCTCTAGGGGAGGTGTAGAGAAAAGGATAAGGTGGCACTGGGTAGAGTAGGGGACGAGAGCACGACGGGGTGAGCATTGGGTAGGGGTTGTGCGATGGGGTGAGGGGGTCAAATTGTGGTTTTTTAAAAACTTCTTAATAAAAATAGTGACAATAATAATAATAATATAACATTAAAATATTCCCTAAAGATAACTTCAATCAACATTAATTTTAATTTTAGTATTTATAGTGAAAATAATAATAATATAAAATAATTACATTATAAATAATCATAATAAAAACAATAACAAACATATAGATAAAAATTATTTTTTACGCTTGTTTCATTATTAATAATATTATTATTAATAAAAATTTAATAATGAAAAAACTAATTATCATTTCAATTTTTATAATAGTAATAATAGTACTAATTAATTTAATTTATTTCTAATAATAATGATAATAATTATAAGATGATAAAAATAAAAATAATAAATGTTGTAATTTAATATTAATGATAATAAAATTTGTAATAATAAAAAATTTAAACGACATAATAATTTACAAAATTTACTCATTTTAATTTTTCAAAGGTAGACATAACATGAAATTGCATGTGAAAAGCTATGCGGGGGTTTCCAAAATGTGCTTTTCCTGTGCGCCCAATGACGTCAACTCAAAAACTCGTGCTTTTTTGACATAACTGAAAAGTTTTGCTCGGTATGCAACACGAACATCAACATAAATTTTTTAAAAACCAAAGAAATAATAAAATAAAATAATTAGATAGGATGGGGTGTGACAAGACTAGTTGTAGGCTATGGAGGATTATTGTACAAAAGTATACCTTCATCCACACATCTCAACCATATCTTGGTCACCCATTAGGATTTAATTCCTCCCTCTTCCATGGTTTTATAATTCCATATTATTAAAATAAAATACATTTTCAAACATCCCCATCCGTATAGTGTTTTATGTCAACCATGATTATTTTTCCATAACTCTATCTCTCTTTCATATATAGAATATAATTAATTTTGGTTTTTAGTTATTTGCAGTCTCGTATGAGCTCTGAAAGAATCACTATCCAGTGACCTTTTTGTTAACATAACTCTTCAACTTTTGATTTTTTATTAATTTGATAATGAATCGTGTATTTCATTTTTCAATGATGTTGTGTTTGTAGCGAGAGTGTGATATTATGGACAATTATTATATAAATATGTTTCTCCAATCCTCTTATGGTACAAGATTTTCTGTTCTAACATGAAATGATGTTAATGAAGAGAGAAACATCATTAATATTGGGTGAAGGTATTAGAAATGAACTCTTACCCCATACTAAGAGAAGGGACACACCTGATGTTCCATCCAGAGGATAATTTATGATCATAGACATCCATATGTATAGTTACATTAGTTGATTAATAAAAAATTTATTTTTATATTGAAAAATATTAATTATAATAACCTTAGTAATAAATTTATGTGAACAATTTTTTGAAATGGAATTCATTTTAGTGGCTTCTTTATTAATGTTTTCAATACTACTCTAAAACCTATGTATGAAAGGATAAACTATTTTGAAGACTCAATTGTGGTGGCATCCAACATGAAATGATAAAGACCCCATGAGTATAACTTTTAACCTCAAAACCTAAAAAAAATAAGTTCTTTATACTAGGTTTTTAATAAATAAAATCCAATAAAATTTATTTAATTCCAAATATATTTTATAAATTCCATTAATTCCAAATTAATGTTACAAAAGTAGTGATAAAATCATAAACCATTGGAAAATAAATGTAAAAAATTATTTTTTACACTAAAAAACAGAATAATTTTTTTATAGTATGAGTCTTATAAACAAAACCATAATATGAGAATTACATTCCTAGATTTATTCCATTTTCATATACAAAACTCCAATACCATCTTGTATATAATGAAAAAATTATAAGAAGTAATAATTTAAAAAAATGGTGATAAAAAAGGAAAAATGTATTAAGAATCTTTTCTATTGAAAAATAAATTAATGGTTTATTCAAAAAAAATTCTTTATATACATTAAGTAATTCGAGTATGATGAAAATTAAATATGGAAAAATAGTAAAGAGGCCACATGTATTTTTTTTAATTTTTCATTTGGCATACTTGAATAGGGAATGATTATGATGTGATTCACTGTGGATTTAGAAATGGTGTACTTGAAGAGGCTGGACATCAAAAAAAAACTTAAAAAAACTCTAAAAAGTAACATGAATAATAAATATTGAAAAATAAAAATACCATATAGAAATACCCCTATACCAGGTGTTCAATATCACTATATCCATAATATTAAATCCCTTCTATGTGATTCACATCATCATAAAGTTTGACTTCTATATAGAAATCCTCTAATTATGTTACTATTGTCCAGGTCCTCCATAACCATCTATATGTTTCAAAACATTCCACAAATTATTATCACCATCCACGACGGGCAGTGAAAAACCAATAAAAACGATTTTAAAAACTATTGGGTCTAAATTTGTGGTCCAAGAACCATTTCCATTAGTATTCCACTGGTTTTAAATTATTGAGAGCCAAGAAGTATGCCACTAGAAAATCCCTCCTCGATCTCTATTATTGGACTACAGAAAACTCACCTAACCTACATACCTTATCTATGTAATGACCTATTTAATACCCTAGAGTCACACATATACAAATCCCCCTATAGATATATTAATATTTTTCTTAATGGTTACAAATACCAATATCAAGGAGTACCCAATTAAATAATAATTAGAAGTTCAAGTCACATGTAACCCAATACATATTTTCAACGTCGAACAGTCAAATGATTTGGGAATAAATGTTGGGAAACAAATGCGGGGAAATATAAGAAGTGTGGTTAGATCAAAAAAATATCTATCCCTTATATCACATAAATGAATTCTTGGATAATATTTGGACATACGGGACATTTATAGTCAAACACATATATCAAAAATTAGAAGAAAATTTAGAAAATTTAAATAAAACATATTAAATAAAAAATTGAAAATTCATTAAATTTATAATAAATTAATTATAAATTAAACATTATTTACTTTAAAAATTAAAATTCATGAACATAAATTATTATGGCACCAAAATCCAAACAATATTCACCATATAAATTAAGTGACAAACATATGATGATCTTCCACCACCTACCATCATTAACCAAGGAATATCCTAAATAAGAAATGACCACATGTTATGAAACTAGTGATATACCTTAATATATATTAGTGTGATGTATCTTTCTTGTATTTAGTGGTATTTTAAATCTTCTAACATGATTATTATTCAAATAAATCTAAAACATAATTAGAACATGTGTCAACAATTACCATAGAATACCTATGATATCGATCCATCAGGGGTTTTTTAGACTGATAAATATCATATCAATATAGGTCCCTTGGAATAGCTAAAACTTCTATGTAAAAAACAAAAACCCCATAGTAATATAATCCTAAAAAAGACCGGAAAATGTTCAAAATTTCAAAATAATATAACTTGGTAAAAAATGTGAAATCATGAAAAATATAATCCTTTTATTAATCAAAAAAATAATAGAAAAAAATAAAAAATTATCCACATTGTCCCAAATAAAAAATGATTAAGGAAAGACATTATTTATTGAAACCAACACATTGATCAAGTAAAGAAAAATTTACTAATAACCTAATCTAGGAAGACTATCGATGATAAAAAACATAAACCCTTAAAGGGATAAATAATATCCACCGTAGGTGATCACTATACCAAGACCTGGAAAATAAGGGAGTTCCTAAAATAGGATACTAATACAAATCACATGTAGTCCCAAGGATCCAAAGTAAAATATCTATGACAGAAAAAATATTAGAAATACAAGGGAATGTAGTTATATATCAAGGAAAAAGACTCTCCCTTCTAGATATCCTAGTAATAAAAGGATCATAATTCTTAGGAAACCAATGCCTAAAGACTAAAGGGTTAAGTTAGTATGCCCAAATATTTTAGTTTCCAAATAATCAACTAATAATGTCTTCAACCACTATTCATAAGAACAATCATCACTCACAATAGGTAAACACCCTAAGACACTAACCAAAATGAAGACACATAATAGAGGAACAAAAACAGAGTAGTATTCCCTCACTCTCCTAATGATAAAGATAAAATAACGATGACCAAAACTAATTAGAAGTACCCAGGCACACACTACACTACTAACAAAAAACTCACCTAGGCTAGTATCACACAATACCCTTCCTAATATAGAAATAAAGACACACACAAGGTGACAACATAAGGTCACTATAGGGTCAATATATGGAAAAAAACTGTTGTCAATTAATATGTAATGGACAAGATACCAATGGAATAAATTTGGATATCAAAATAATATGAAATAAATTATAATGTCTATTATAATATTTTCTTAAAAATTATAAACCAATAAATAAATTATAATTAAAAAATAAATTCTTAATTTCTAGTAATTATAAATTATTATTATGGTAGTATCTAGGAAGACACAAAGTATTAGAAAATAATTTAATGAAATTATTTTAGTATACTCAAAAATATAAAATAATAATATTTATAGAAATAATATAATAACTATAACCCCGATATAAGACATAATCATTTAGTTTCATTAAATATAAATAATTTTAAATGAATATAATTAATTCACATACGCAAAAAAAAATTTAAATGAAAACAAGTACTCATGGAATATGAGAAAAAAATACAAAAAATATTTATTATTGAAAAAAAAAATCAAAAATTATTTTAACCAACATAAGTAGAACGGGTGTGTTTAATTAATTTAAGACAAATAAAGCATAAAGAAAAATATAGTAAAAAGGACCATGATATTTACATGATTCAACCAAATAACCAATGTGCATGGGGTTGGACCATTTTGGTATTCACTATGAAATTGGAAAAGGAGTACAAGAATATTCTATAAATCAACACAAAAAAAATAGTTCAGAATAAACAACATGAACAATGAAAAAAAGAAAAAGAAAAATATCATACCGAAACCCCTTTATTAGGCATTTGGTATCACCTTTATCTATATAATAACTCCATTTCAGGTTATTCATATCAATATTCAGTCAATGTTATTAAATACCATCATCTAGGAATGACATTATTTTTTAGTTCCATCATAGTAACCTGGATGTTCCATCACTATCCAGCAATCACCATTTCTATCTAGAAGTATATACAATGAAAAAATGAAATGGGCTTGAAATAACTATGGTCTCTTATGCGGATCTCCCTAATATAGTACTATTTTGACACTAAAACAACACTACTATAGAAATCTATGAACCATCCTACCAAATCTCTACATCCACTATCTTCATTAGTGAAAATGAGGAAACTCACTAAAACCTAAACATTTATTTGGTTTCCCATTTTATTAGAAAACTAATGCATGCCAAACATAGTAATCTTTGAATGTAATCAACCATTTGAACCCCTATCATCACCCAAATCATTATCCATAATGTTTGAGGAAACCCAATCTATTGAATAGAGCTACTCACCAATATCACGGTGTCCCCATTGCAAGAATAAATGGGGGTGAATCCCACATGTCTCCCATTACATATATACCATTGTAAATACAAAATTAGTTAAGGAATTATAGTTTATAAACACAAAATAGGGAACCAACCGATAGAATTAGCATCATTGGATTCAAAAAATATCCACAATATACCTCACTCAATGGAATTAATGGAAGTGAAAGAGAGATATATGGAACATTCAATATAACAAATATATCCCCCATTTAAAATATCATTTGGATATAGAAATAAAATATAATAAATAAGAATATTAAATTTTAATTTAATTAATAAAACATGAATTATAGATTAAAAAATTCGATCCAAGGGATCACAAATGCTATGAGGAAATTTATATGGGTTTGGAGGACGATATGAATAAACATATTGTAAATATTATAATATTTTATTCTTATCATGTTCAACTTATAAACTATATGAAATTTTTGTAAGAATCACATAAACATATATGTATATATCACAGTCTCTTATATTACTTTTCGTGATAGTTGTGTGTATGATTACAGATTGAAGATGATTTATTGACGAGGCCTGGTTATTAAATATGCTAAAAATAAAATGGTGATAAACTAAAAGTATTATATGTTTACCAAACCAGCCTTGGGTTGTGTCTATAAGAAGACATAAATTGTTTCCATATCACATAATTGGGATTCAATGTTAACAAAATATTTAATATCCTATGATGGAGATATCTAAATTATAATGACATTTTATTTATTATGCATCTATCGGGTGGACATTGGAACAATCAAATATTTTTTTGATGCTAACTTGGCACTTATAAAAGCGGATTCAATGTTTAAATTTTCTAAACAATGAAACCATTATCAACATCTCATAAGTTGAATTGATGAAATACATTACAAAATTTACTGTTTTCTGATTCAAAAATATCTCATGGGTTAATTTTGTAACCAGTGCAGCATATAAGACTTTCAATAGCCTGGTAGTGACCAACAATAACTAAAGGCCTTTTGATGTTAGGAAATGAAATCTTTTGGTGGTTATTATTATCAATTCACTAAATTTATTAGTGACTATTATATCATTGTTGATGATTGAGGAACATGATGTGTGATAGACATCTTTAAAATTAGTAATTTAAAATTATATGATCGAATTAGCGCATCAAATCAAGATCCAATTTGGAAATAATTTATTAATCATGTGTATCTCATGAAAAAAATAAACTAAAAAAATTAAACTATGCCTTTGTGTGATGGTATGATCCTCGTGAACCCTTCTTATTCTTAAATCACCATAGATGGAAGTAAATAGGAAGGGATCCATCTAGATCATATACACATGTATGAATGCTTCTGTTACATTTATCTATTTCCATTGTGTTCTAGAATGTGAGAAAAATGATATTTAATAATTCTCTTTGATGGGTTGAAGAATTGATAATTGATACGTGATATTAAATTGGATTTAATATTGTTTTTCTATTCGGTTTTTCTCAATTGTTATTGGGTGATATTATTGGAGAAATCCAAATCTATCTCTTGATTTGGGGATAAAGTATATTTTTTTACCTAGTTTAATTCTAGAGTTAGTTACCCAAAACCTCGTTTTATATAATTTATGATTACCTATATTCATAGGTTTTAATAATAATAAACGATTTATCACATCCTGTTTATTTTTCATTATGAAATATTATGTGACAATGTTCTATGAGTTGTGTTTACCTTGAATGCTCATAGTAGTTCCCTATATGATGAGAACCACGATGATCCATGAAATTATTAATAAATATATTCTCTATATCTAGATGAAATCATTTAATGGAAAAAATTGATATAGGATATTACGAGTGTATACTCATTGGACTTTGTAGGTCCTTCTAATGGTGTATGCCCTTGGCAATTTACAGTGTTGAAGATTAAGAGAATGAGACATTCTCGTAGGAAATCAACACCTTCATATATCATTAGATGTAACTAAAATTAGACATGTGTATTGATCCTTATGATTTAATATTATCTTTAATAGATATTATTATTCACATTATATGATTTATGGATGAAAATTTATTTTACATATGTTCACAGTGAAGTAGGATACATTCAGTGCATCATGAGTAATATTATATCAATGGAAAATGTGAGAGAATGTTTTCATATTTTTTTTATTTAAAAAATGATGATACATGAATAAAATTAATTTAAATGATTTTGCCTAAATAAATCCATGGTCATGGACTTCTGTGGTAAATTTCATTCATGAAAATTAAAATAAATAGGTGTCAAGCACACAGATTGATGACACCATCATTCAACCTAAATGAAAATAAATGTTAGGATAAATGTATTATATTATATAATAATCATCCACAATAGGCTTAATGTCATTCTAAAATTAAATAATTTATCTTTGGGTACCTTTTTGTGTTTCAAGATGCCAAATTTGTACATTGGTTTGCTTCATCAAATTCTGTTGAGAAGGTTTCCTATAGGGTCAAATAGTAAGCATATCAAGAAACACAGTTGAATAATAATATTATTTGATATTTAACATACTGAATAAATATTATTATAAAATCTGTTTTAAATATTATCCATGTATTCTTGATCACATAATTTCCATCAATAGTTATTTGATATAATATTTAATGATAAATTTATTTAATAAAAATTTATTTTTTATATATTTAATATATTATTTATTAATTTGTCGGTGAATAATGTAGTGATATTTATTTAATAAATACATAGTTTTTATTCAAGTTCTGTTAAATATTTTGGATGAATTTTTGATAGAGTATTAGGTACAGTGATAAAAAATATATTAACTATTGTTTTAATAAATAATTTTTTTACCTCAATAGTTTTTCTCATGTTAAGAAATAATAATAATAATAATAATAAATCATGGTGTTTCATATGGATTAATAAAATAATAATAGTACACAAAAAATTATTATTTTATAAACCTCGCACTATTTGAATCAAAATATATAATTTCATATGGGTTATCATTTTGTTTTTTTAAACAACATTTGAAGAGTTATCTCAAATATGTAAAGATATCCCTCTATAGTAACACTCTGAAAATTGAAGAGCGACCCTCATCCTTTACCAATATTGATTATTAATATAATTAGTAGAATAATTTTTTAGGTAATTCTAGAGATAATGAAAGATGAGTGACAGAAGCTTTGTGATTTTCATTGCTATCACCCATAGATTAATATTGTGATGTTTAATGGATTTTGGTGAACATGTGTATCACTACTATATGGAATCTACACTTGATTCCTAAAATACAATGATGATACAATATAAACACAGTTTCATATTCATAAATTTTGAAATGAATTCACTATAATGTTAATTTCTTAATTGAATAAATTAATTATATATAATCATGTGGTGATCATGTACTCTAGATCTGGTGTTATCACATCAATTAATTATTGATTAAATTTCATTGGTAATGACTTTTATAATCAATGTAAATCTCATATTAATGATTAATTACTTCTAAAAGGTGTGCGAGGATTTCCCCATAAGGTTCTTCTAATATTTTGAAAATTTTTAATTGGTGTTAAAGGGGTTACATAATTTTTTATAGTTATTAAAATATTTTTAATTGATTTGCACATTTTTCATTAGATTTATATTCAATTTTAAAATTAATTTTATCTAAATAATGATATTTTCTCTTCATATTCAATCTCAGAAATATAATTAAAATCAATTAATTTTATGAATGAATAACCGTCGAAGGACTCAACAGGTGGTGTTGATGATTCCAGATAGATAAAACATGATTACACACTATGTAGCCCATTTTTACATGTCTTTAACCCATGTTCAATGCACTAACACAATTCATGAATTAGTTCACAACTAATTCATGATGTGTGTATTTATTACACATAGTTTGAAGTTAAGTACATTGCATGTTCTCTGGGCCACCCTGTCACATTGTTATATAGACTACAAGATTTGTTGAATCCATACATGACATGTTTTCCATTAGTCAAATATGTTCAATTTATTTTATTAAAAAATATATCTAACTTGTTATCATCTATCCTAGAGTCCCCCTAACGTGTATTCCATGTACATTTTGTGTACTCTATTAATTTCTATGGAAATATTACACAAATAAAACCTAGGAATGGTCCACAAATAATTGGTGATAACAATACATGATGTTTAGATGTATGTTACATATTAAGTTCATTACCAAATTATATAGAATTAGTAAATAATTTACAATACAAGTTTAAACATATCAAAATGTTATTTTCTGTCATTTATTTGAATATGCACACACCATGTGAGGGTTTTTGTAGACTAGAAATTTTTAATTAAGTTCTAAATTTTTTTTAATATAATATCATGTATAAATTATACTATAATAATAACTATAGGAAGATTTAAAAATAACATTCTAGACAAATAACATTTGTTCTCGTGTCATTCATTTTACTATGTACACACCATGAAATTATTTGATATTTCATGTATGACACAGTATTAATGACTAAATAATATATGAATAAAATATATGATGGGTAGTTTTAATGGATACTCCCCATTTTCCCATGAGATACATGTTATTAAAATAATTAATTTTAAGTAAATATAATCAAATTGATTAAAATTACCATGGGTAAGAATCTCTATAATGTTTATATGGGAATTTAGGAAAAAATATTGAGTAATTAAAGAAATAATTAATTGGTTAAAATGAGATGTATCATAAATAAGAACAATTATATTTGAATTCTAATTTATTATATTCATACTTTGTTTCATGTATGTGGGTGATCAAGAGTATAACCCAAAATTTTCCATGTAATTGGTTTTATAGTAAATTATTATTAATTAAAAATGATGGCCTACATGTTATCGAACAACTCATTATTTAACTACCTTCATGCGCATGGTTCCATTTTATGTCTACATCTTTACTAATCCATTGTTTTCCTCCGCATATATGTGAGTAAAATAACATGTAATGGGTAGATCTTCAGAGCTAGTAGAGGCGGTTAAATATAAGAGCTAAGGGGAAACTTATCTGAGAAGAACTTGGGTGGATAGTTAGAACGTTCAAAAAAACCATGTTATGGTTAAGGTGTAATTTCCTATAGGTGAATAATTAGATTATCATCCACCTAATAAAATAATCATTAGTAGAAGATCATTATCGTATCACCATTAATATCTTATCTCTATCATGTTTCATGCAAAATTTCTTTATGGATGATTTTTCATTTCCGAAAAATTAATGAGTTAATAAGAATGTAAGATATAAATAACCTAAATAAAATTATGTGTAAATTTTATCTAAGGCATTCATAATCACTTATGTAAATCCACATAATATTAAAAACCTGACATAATGTTAAAATTAATAATGTTATCGTAAATATAAATATCCCTAAATTATATATATTATTTTCTTAAAGTCTTCTATTATTTAATTTAAAAATGAACCATAGTTTAAAGTGCTTGACCAACCCAAGTCGGGGTGCATTCAATTATCTAGGAATTATAACTTTATTTTTTGGTTTGACTTAACTTATATCATATTAATGGTCGATTACCTAAGTATGGTGTGCTAAAAAATAGTGGGAATGATTGAGGAAATAAATTTTAAAGATTTTAGGTTTGGGGTGTCCACTCAACATTTCAAGTAACTATATGTTCATGACGTTTTTAATTTTATGAATACCTATAATCCTTTAAATAATTTATTTGGACCATGACTGGGCTATGAGACGGAGAATATTGGTCCTTTCTGAAGTGTCCATTGGATTGTTTCGTCACACTGAGTCAGGATGGGGTTGAATCAGATGTGAATTACTTTACAAAATTCATTTCTTCTTCATTTAAACCCTTTGAATTCAAACATCCATCACTTATTACAATGTTCAAAACATATATTCATTCCATAAAGTAAAGGAAAGACAACACATGAAATTTTTATAAGGATCAATATTAATTCCTAGTCCTTATTGTTACTAGTTATTGCCTTAGATAATAGATTATTCACTATATGTAGGTGTTTAAAACCTTGGAAAGTCACATTCCCATCAACAGTGAGTATTACAATTCTCCCTCTTTATATCCCCAATAGTGATTAAAAATTCACACTTCAAATATAGACACATGATTCCAAATAAAAGATCTTTTTACTGTATGCCACAATATTGCTCCAATGTCTCACTAGATATATCCTCAAAAATGAGTCACCCAATATGTGATCCTTTGAGAGAAATATATATGTTGGTATTTAACTAATTATTCATATCCTAAGAGTTTAATATTCCTCCAAAATAAAATTAGATCTCCTAATATTCTTTGCTAAACAATTCAAGAACTTCTGAAACTGATTAATAATTTATTAGTCTTTCTTACTATCCATTTATATTTAAATGACTTGGATATTCTCAATTCTAGAAATAATTATATATGATCACTAAAAATACTCTTCTTGGATCAGTGTCACCTTCAATTCACACTTTTTACACAATATATATTTCATGTTCATTTATCAATATTCTTGCATGTAAAATAAACTTCATGGTATTCTCAAATATTCTTTAATATTATTAGAAAAATAACCAAAAATACACAATCATTTATGAAACTGTTAGTTTTTATGATTTAATATATTTCATAGTGAATGAATATGACCCTACCTCAATTTTTTCATTATACAATGTTTGTTTCTCATAGTAGTTTAATATTTCTTATACTTTATTATAATTTTCTATTTTTACCATTTCACATACATATGATCATGAAAAATTGAAATAATTAATCTATTTTTCGTTATGTAAATCATATTATCATGTTGAATTTATGTAATTTCTTCACATGAGTTTTTGATGTACAATAATATTCATGAGTTCCAGCTTTGTGTAAAGAATTCACTATATGAAGTTTTATTTTTCCACTTCACATAAATGCAATCTCATATATATTACAACATCTATGTATCACATAATAAAATATTTGGTTCCTTCTTCCTTTATTAATAATTCATGTATCAGTATATGTGCTAACTACTTATTCTATTTTATATAACACAATGATGAAACATAAATTAGTTCATGGAATCAATTCATTTTTATGTCATCAAAAAGGATGTAATAAGAAAAACATGAGTGCATTTAATCTCTTTAGGAATATACACGCCTTCCTATTATTTATAAATCTCTCAAAATTATATCTCGAATATTTGTTAGGTGTATACCCTACATATGATCTCTATAAGGTATTTATAGATAAATCTATTGTCTATGAGCTTAAAAATTCATGGAAACCCCCTTATCGAACCTCTAAATTACATCTTTTGATGGATTCATGAAATAATAAAAAACTCTCATCATTTATCCAAACAAATATTTCTTCAAAATAAATTGAATTGAACTTTTTTATTCATGAAAATTAGGATTCATGATTCATCTATCCATTTTTATTCACTAACACAATGAAATGGAAAGATCATAGTAGCTCAGTTCAGTCATTAATGATTCATCCATGAAGAATCCTACAAAATGTACAACAATTGAATAAACATTCCTTTGAATGAATACCGAAGGATTAAGATGAATATTATAGTAATCTAATGGCTTGGATATATCTCATTAGTTGGTAGTGATTAATCATGTACTTTTTATTGAAAAGTTACAATGTCACAACATTTTTTATACCATATTGATTGTTCAATCATATGATCACTTCTTAATAATAAAATTTCATCCATCTGCCTATTTATCCCTAATAAGGGATGACACCCAGATACATTGGGCACCACATGGGATAATGATCCATGCCTCAACTATGTACTCCCACCACCCACTCCGTGTGTTAACACTCCCAAACAATTTTTGGATCAACACCACTATTTGTGATCTTGGATGCCTATGTATTCACTCATTAAATGTTTCTAATGAGATGTATCCATTGAACTTATTTACCACCGAATCAATGGTCATAAGATTTCTTGGATGGATTATAGTTGGATTCTTCTTTCTAAATATGTATCAAAAAAATAGTTATCTGAATTTCCATTAATTCTCAAAATAAATGTCCCTAAAGATTTATCATAAAATCCATTCAACTTCCATGATTTTATATATTTATTAAAGAATATGAACATATACTTGTTAAATGGTAACATGTATTTCAAATTAATATCATTTCAACAATTTTCACATTTAAAAACCATTGAATTCTTATCGTCTCAACTTATAGAGAATAAATTCAAAATCATTAAACCACTCTAGTTCTTCAATAACCCTCATTAGATTTCTTTTAAATGCAAATTTTCCTTCTAAAGACAATGTTATCTTCTACCCCTTATTGAAAAGAAAAAAATATATTTTATTATGGAATGGAATTCTCATATTAGAAAATCATATATTAATAATGTATTATTCCACTATGACGTTGAATATGATTTACTCATCAGAAGGATAATATCACTCGAAACAATTTAATGAGATAAAATTGACCACCTATATGTCTATATGATCCGTGATTGGTATAGAAATCAACAGTGATAAGATTTAACATCAATTCTACCAATAATTTTTTACACTTGATATAATCATTAAAATATTATTTAAGGGATTGTTTGGAATATTTTTCAACTAATTTCTTTAATGATGACACGTATCAATATCTAGACTTTTCTCATCTAAAATTATTAGATGCATCCCTTACCAGAACATCATCTATTCGTATCATATCAATAGATAGATATATATATATATATAGTGGTTATTATTTTTTTTATCCCTCAATAGATTTACATTGTACTTCCTCATGCTTGAATTTATTAAAAAAAATTCTATGATGATTCGTAGATTATTTTAAATGATTAATGGTGCTAAAATAATTCCAATAGAATTATATGATAGATAAATTTATAGTTATAATATGTTTATATATACTATCAAATTCATGTCCCTTAATTAATATATACTTCTCCTTCAATTCTCTGTATGAAATCAATCAAAATTTACATATGGGTATAGAGAGGTTCTCCAATGATCATTAGATAGAGAATTAGATTTCTTAGTTTTTTCTAAACAATGAAATATTCTTAAATTGAAAAGGATTCTTCAAATTTTCTATAAATGTAGATTAATTTTTATGTTATGTCTCCAAATTTATTTCTTATTTTAATATTTCTAGAAATATAATGAATACTTTTTCAAGAACTTCATCTTTATTAATATTGATTGTGGACACACTTTTCCCAAAAATAACATTAGTATAAAAAGTTATAGGTACTTTTTTTGTTGTCCTCCAATAAGTATTATTTTCCTGGAAACCATGTAAATAATTTTTAAGCTAAATGAACAGATATATTACACTATTCAGACACATCCTTACAATTTTTTATGTCAGGCCTATTTGGATACTTTTCATATTATTTACTAGATATTTCTTTACAGTAATTTAATCATGTTGTTTCTTTTGTGGGTTTCTTTTTTCTTCAACATGATAACTCGTCCTTTAGAATAGATGTTAATGGGAAATTCACAATAGTTCATGATGAAAAATTTCTTACTAAAATATAATAATATTTTATTTTGTGTGACACTCTTCACATCATTATTAATAAAATTCTTGAGTTTGATTAGTTTATCGTTATTATTGTTTTCTTTACATCCCAAGGATGACCTATCATCTTCTTTACATATATGATTCAATTTTTTATTTCCTTATTTTTAAATCAATATATGATTTATGACAGATTAGAACATAACAACACTCATCATTATATTGACCAATTCCTATTCCATACATATATATTTCTTTAAAAAATTCATTTATATTCTAGATAATTTGATTTCTTTCCTGTGAATTATACTTCTGTTTTATATGTATCCTATTTTATTAACATTTTCCTTACTTAAATATATGAATTCTTTAATTTAAATAAAATTAATTATTTCCCGACAATTTATTTCATTCTGCTAAAATTCCAAGAATAAAAATTATAACAAAAAATCATGGTTTCTTCTTCCATGAATCATTCTTAATGTATTTGGAAACATTCTGTTTCTGGAAAACACATTTGTTTTTGTGGTTTCTCTGAGGAACAAAAATTATAACACTTAATCATATTAATTTTTCATGTTATACAAGATTCAAATGAATTTTTACTCACCCACGTTTCTCTATATTCTCAAGTAGAATATGAACTAGTCGTCAAAATAATATTAGTACACCCTTAATTGCATGGATAAAGGGTTACCTTCTTCCATGATCCTACAAAAGATTTATTCACAAATAATCTCAAAACCCTCATTCTGAAATGTTCAGTCTTTTTAGAAATGGTACTTTTCTAGAATTAAATCCTTGTAGTACTTATTTTCCCAAAAGATTTAGAAGTCTCACCATGTGTATCTTACATATTTCTCAGTTTCTATTCTAAATGAATACATTTTATATTTACAACAGTCTTCACATCTTCATCTAATATCAATCCTTATCCCCATTAAATCTTGATGTTATTAATTTATTAATATAATTTTATATACTCCCTCTACTGATTTTCAATTAAATGTGCATAACTTATGTGAAATACTCATGCTTTAATATTAAATATTATTTTGGAGTATTCTTTCGAATAATACCGATTCATGTCTGTATAGTAATTTAAATATAACTCTCACCCTACTAATCCAAATTGTGTGATTCTTGTCTTTTATGGTTCTAAATTCAATTTCCTACAAATCACTCAACTGGAGAAGTAGCTAATTCGGCCATTTGTAGGGCCATATGGACCACACAAGATGACCCACCGGATCTGCCTAATTTCTGGACCAGCCTTGAAGATTTCATTACTGGGCTCCATCTCCCAGCCCAAATTAGTTAATATTCTTTTTGAAGCTCGGGAATTTCCTAAGGAGTCGTGGATAAAAATTTAAAGGCCCAACTCTACCATTTTTGGGCCCAATGGATCCATTTAAATCAAGCCCACCATTCTGTCCGAGATTTTAAATCACCCCACCATTCGTGACTTTTCAACTTATCCACTTGTCCAAAGAAGCTCATATTTTTTGGTGTGAAAGATAAGATATGTAGGATAAACATTCCAGAAGAAATGGTTCGGATTTGAAGGCATCACCATAGCCATAAATGCATTCACATTTAGGCCATGGAAAATTCTGGATAAAATTGGACAGTAGAAAAGTTTTTAGTCATCCGGCCATAAATTTGGCCACAAAAGACCAATGACAGACAAATATTGAGGTTGAATATTCCACATCCATATCTACAATATTGAAGCAGGATATATCTCTAGATTCAGCTGTCTGAAAGGTCATAATGGCGGGCCAACTTGAGGGACAGTTTGGGAAATAAAACAGTCCACTACATTTCGCTATAAATTCACTCCCCTCTTCTCCTTGAAAGAGGTTGGAACTTTGGCACTTAGGAGGATATATTGGCATGACCAAGTCATTGCCAAGGGCTTGGGAGGATCTTCCATACTCAAGTTTTTACTTGAGAAACCTTTCCTCCTTCATTTCTTTCCATGTATTTAATGCTCTTTCCTTTGTAATTGTTTTAGTGTACTTGTTATTTCTTTTGAGTTTTAATGCAAGTTTCTCCTTCATCACTTCTAATTATCATACACCTTCTGTAGTTTAATATTAATAGTTTCTTAATTGTTAAAAATCAATCTTAAAAACATTTCCTTTATGTGATTTCATATTCAATCAAAACACGTGTTTCATTCACGTTCTTTGGAGTTCGTGTGTGTGTTCGGCACACCACTCTTTTCTTGTCCAATTCTTCTTCCATTTCTTCTCATACCCTAATACTGTAAACATCCCTACCAGATTAATAACCATCCTAATGGATGAGTAAATCTCTCATTGGGGTGAGTTATAATTTAGGTATGTTAAGCGATGGAGAGATTTTGCTCGATGTGTATTCTTTGAATTAACATTGTGTATGTTAGACATAGAATGTCATGGATTAATGACTTGTTTTGTTTATCATGTGGTTTCCATGGATTATTGGAACCATAAATATGCTACCATAAACAAGATATGATTAATATTAGAACCCTGATTTAAGTCAAGGCTCAGATTAAAGCCTTAACACTTGGGAATTCCAATCAATGTCAACTTGTGACATGGGTGTTAATTTAATGCAATATAAAGATAAAGCAAAGCTCAAGGATATCACAAGCTTAACTCACTAATGATGAACTCACCCAAATATTTATCAAATTGTTAAATCAATATTAATCAATCAATCATTTCAATTAAAGCTCTGCAAACAAACCCCCAAATCAAAACACAAATAAAAAACAATCAACTATAAAAAATTGTACCATAGCCGAGGATTCGACCCGAGTGGTACTATACACATTAGCAGAGCACCGGAACCTTGAACGGTCGATAGGCGACAATCGGACACGCTTTCAAATGGCGTTGTTGCCGGGGATGGTGCATAATTGTAGTTGATAGTTTCTGATTTTTGAAAAAAAAGACCAAAAAAATAAAATAACCCACAAAAAAAATATCAAAAAAAATATTACACAGAGAAAAACCCTCCATCATCTTCAAGTATTACTCTGCTCTTGATGCCCCGTATCCTCCCAAACAATCCCTCGGATTTGATTGATACTGAGATTGAGCGAACTATTCGCTGATTTAGGAGGAACCTTAGGGACAATCAAAACAACCAAGGCCCACTCATTCCTAGACCAATTGATTTAGAGATGTCCAATCCTAGGGAACAGACCCTTAAAGAACTCACTGCCCCCGATATGAATTACCAACCTCTTCGTATTCAATATCCAAACATCGAGGCTGATATCGAACTCAAATCTGGTTTGATTCATCTTCTTCCTCATTTCCATGGGCTAGCTGGTGAGGATCCTCATCTTCACCTCAAAGAGTTCCAAGTGGTCTGCTCAACCATGAAACCTCAAGGGGTTTCTGAAGAGCAAATCAAGCTTAGGGATTTCCCCTTTTCCCTAGCGAATTCTTCCAAGTCTTGGATCTACTACCTCCCACCTAGTTCCATAAACTCATGGGTTAACATGAAGAGACTTTTCCTTGAGAAGTTTTTTCCCGCTTCCCGAACAGCTTCTATCCGAAAGGAAATAAGTGGAATCCGTCAATTCCCTAATGAATCACTCCATGAGTATTGGGAGAGGTTCAAAAAGCTTGTGGAAACATTCCCACACCATCAAATCCCTGACCAACTCCTGATCCAATACTTTTATGAGGGGTTATTTGTTATGGAGAGAACTCTCATTGATGCCGCAAGTGGCGGTGCTCTTGTTGAAAAAACTCCTGCAGCTGCACGAGAACTCATAAACAACATGGCTGCAAACACGCAGCAATTCCATACTCGAGCACATGCTCAAGTGAAACAAGCCCAAGAGAATCAATCCATAGAGCCCAAACAAATGACTGAGTGGATGAGTGAACTTACAGGTCTTGTGCGTCAACTAGCTGTGGCTTCCAAAGCCCCAAACTCCTCTCCTCAACAATCTCTTTTCACTGGGCCTGTCAAGAACTGTGGAATCTGCAACTCACCAACTCATCCGACTGACACATGTCCACAACTTCAAGATGATCCATCTGATTCATCTAGTCCAATGGAGCTCAATGCGGCATATACTCAGCGAAACTTCAACCCTCAACAATCAGGTCACTTTGTTAGAAACTTCAACCAACCCCACTCTCAGCCCTTCTCTTCTACCTTTAACCCACCTCTGAGGTATGGTAATCCCATTTTTCATCCTCCTTAGTTCCATCATCAAAATCCAAACAAGTTACAATATGGTCAAAGTGGTGGTAACATCCATCAACCTTATCCTTTTGTTCCTCAACCCCAAAGGAACAATCCTCCTCCTGGATTCCACTATCCTAATGAACCTTCCCAATTCCCCACCCAATACAATCCCTTCCCAAGAACCAAAATCAAGGCCAACCAAATTTGGGAAAAGCCTCTTCTTCTAAACAACCA
The DNA here is from genome assembly GCA_963277665.1 of Viscum album. Taxonomy (NCBI): domain Eukaryota; kingdom Viridiplantae; phylum Streptophyta; class Magnoliopsida; order Santalales; family Viscaceae; genus Viscum; species Viscum album. The sequence goes on along the minus strand of OY728138.1, from coordinate 745,983,252 downwards.
TGGGAAAGTGCTGTAGAGGATCTGGCTTCCTTCACCTATTCTAGCCGCAAGAACATTGAAACCCAAATAGGTCAACTTGCATCCCACCTTTCCCAGCAACAACCATCCAATTCATCCCAACTCCCAGCTCAACCATTACCCAACCCTAAGGGTAATGTAAGTGCAATTGCACTTAGATCGGGAAAGCAAATTTTTATGCCCCATGATGATTCCTCTACCTCCCCTTTCGATGTTGATCTAGAAAATGAAAAGAACAAAAAGTTGGAAAAGGAACTTGAATCCACTCCTTCACCTCCTTCCATTCCGCTAAGGAACCCAATTCCTTTTCCTCAAGCCATCTCCAAGCCTAAGAAGTCCTTTGAACCTGATCCTGAAATGCTTGACATGTTTAGACGTGTTGAAGTGAACATCCCCCTCTTAGATTCCATCCAACAAATCCCTAAGTATGCAATGTTTTTTTAAGGAATTGTGCACCCATAAGAGGCAACTTAGGAACATTGAAACTGTTTCAACCCAACAGTCCATTCCCATGAAGTGAAAAGATCCAGGGACCTTCACGGTTCCATGTCAAATAGGGTGTTCCAACTTTGATGATGCACTCATAGACCTTGGAGCCTCAATAAATGTCATGCCCAAATCCATTTTCTCCAATATTGGTCTAGGTCCCTTGCACCCAACGGGTGTTGTCATTCAATTAGCCAATCAAATCACTGCAAGTCCTGAGGGGATAATTGAGGATGTTATTGTTCGGGTCAATGATCTTATCTTCCCAGTTGATTTCTATGTCCTTGAAATGGAAGGTGAGAAGACCTCTTCCCGATCTCCCCTAATTCTAGGAAGAACATTCCTCATGACTGCTAGAACCAAGATCGATGTCCATTCAGGAATTATATCCATGGAATTTGTTGACCATCTGGTCATGTTCAACATTTTTCAAGCCATGTGATACCCATCAGAGAATCACTCTGCATTCTCTATTCATGCATCTGATGACACTTCTGAGAATCAACTCACCTCCATTTCTTCATGCTCATCATGTTCTAATGATAGTGGGGACTGTGAAATCTACTCAATGATTAACCAAGTTATAAATAGAGAATTTGATGTTGACCGTTCTTTCTTAGACTCCATCAATCAAAGTGAACTTGAAAACTCCCTTGAATCCCACATCAACTCTGATCTCTATTGCTCCACCTTGGACAATGTTGAGGAAAATGACCCAAACCCATCTGGAATCCCTTCTCCTGCTCTTAATTTGTCTATATCTCAAATCAAGGCTAAAACCGATCTAAAACCACTTCCTTCACACCTCAAGTATGCATTCCTTTTCTATGATCCCTCCTACCCTGTCATTATCTCTGCTTCACTTTCTAAAACTGAGGAGTCCCAACTTGTTCAAGTGTTAGAGGAAAACAAAAATGCCTTAGGTTGGACCCTAGAGGATATTCCAGGAATCAACCCTGCCCTTTGAATGCATCATATCCATCTAGAGGAGTCATCCAAACCAATTAGGAAACCTCAAAGAAGACTCAATCCACACATACATGAGGTAGTTAGGGAAGAGATTACCCAGCTTCTTCAAGCCGGTATTATCTACCCAATTTATGATAGTGAATGGGTTAGTCCAATTCAAGTCATCCCTAAGAAGGGAGGGCTAACAGTTTTCACAAATGAACATGGAGAAGTGGTCACAACTCGAGTGAAAAACAAATGGCGTGTGTGGATCGATTATCACAAATTAAATGTTGAAACACGAAAAGATCACTACCCACTTCTTTTCCTTAACCAAATGCTTGAGAGATTGGCCGGAAAGTCACACTATTGCGTTCTTGGTGGTTACACCAGCTACTTCCAAATTCCAATCGCACCTCAAGACCAAGAAAAGACCACATTCACTTTCCCCTTTGGAAGCTATGCCTATAGGCGAATGCCTTTTGGCCTTTGTAATGCTCCTACAACATTCCAGCGGTGTATGATGTGTATCTTTTCTACATTAATTGAGAATTGCATGGAGGTATTAATGGATGACTTTACCATTTATGGAGAGTCATTTGAATCTTGCTTACATTCACTCTCTTTGGTCCTTCAAAAGTGTGTCAAGTGCAACCTTGTGCTGAATTTTGAAAAATGTCACTTCATCGTTTCAAATGGGGCACATAATTTCTCAAGAGGGTATCCAAGTTGATCCAGCCAAAATTGATGTGATCCAATCACTTCCTAAACCCAAATCAGTTCGAGACAATCGTTCCTTCCTTGGTCATGCCGGTTTCTATCGGTGATTCATTCAGAACTTCAGCAAGATTTCCCTCCCACTCACTCGTTTACTTCAAAATGACGTCACATTCAATTTTGATGAGGCTTGCAAGAGAGTCTTCATTGAACTCAAATCTGCTCTCACATCTGCTCCAATAATCCAACGCCCAGATTGGTCCTTACCATTTGAATTGATGTGTGATGCTTCTGATAGGGCCATTGGGGTTGTTCTTGTTCAAAGAAGAGAAAACATTCCTCATGTCATCTTTTATGCCTCAAAAACATTGGATGAAACTCAATCACACTACACTGTGACTGAAAAAGAACTTTTAGCTGTGGTTTTTGCCTTGGATAAATTCTGGCCCTATCTCTTAGGTTCCAAAATCATCATCTTCACGGACCACTAAGCATTAAAGTTCTTACTTAAGAAAAGTGATTCCAAACTAAGGCTCATAAGATGGATTTTAATGCTCCAAGAGTTTGACCTTGTGATAAAAGATAAACCTGGAAACGAAAACCCTATGGCTGACCACCTAAGTTGAATTTCTAATTCTTCTCATTCTGAAATAATTGATCCTGAATTTCCAACTGAACACCTCTCATCTCTCACTCCAAAGATACCATGGTATGCCCCAATTGTCAATTACTTGGTTTCTGGTGTTTTCCCTGAATATTTTTCAAAAGAACAAAAATAAAAGATGAAAAGTGATTCAAAGAATTATTTTTGGGAAGATAATAAACTTTGGAAAACTGGGGCTGACATGGTAATTAGGAGATGTGTTGATGAAACTGAACAATCCTCCATCTTGGAATTCTGCCACTCAATTCTTGGAGGTGGCCACCTTGGACCAAAAAGGACTTCTCGAAAGGTCCTAGATTCTAGATTCTTTTGGTCTTCACTCTTAAAGGACTCACACGAGTTCTATCAATCATGTCCCACTTGCCAAAAGTTTGGTACAATTTCCAAAAGAAACGAAATGCCTCAAAATCCATTAATCTTCTGTGAGCTCTTCGATGTTTGGGGCATCGATTTCATGGGACCTTTTCCCCCTTCCAATGGATTATCCTACATTCTCCTTTCTGTTGACTATTTTTCTAGGTGGGTCGAGGCCAAACCCACTAGGAAAGATGATGCTCAAACTATGAGTGAGTTCCTCAAAACCCATATCTTCCATCGATTCGGAACACCATGTGCTTTGATAAGTGACTTAGGAACTCATTTCTGTAATAGTACCGTGGAGTCACTTTGGAAAAAGAATGGGGTTGTACATAAAACATCCACTGCATATCACCCTCGAACAAATGGAATGGATGAACTTTCTAATAGAGAAGTGAAAAGAGTGCTTGAAAGAATTGTTAAGCCCACAAGAAAAGACTGGACTGATAGACTTAGGGAAGCACTTTGGGCCTATCGAACAGCCTATAAGACTCCCATTAGGATGCCTCCATTTAGGCTAGTTTTTGGTAAAGCCTGTCATTTACCAGTTGAAATCCAACATAAGTCATTTTGGGCTGTCAAAACTTGTAATTTTGATTGTGAAAAATCTGGTGAAGAAAGATTCTTGCAGTTGACTGAATTGGAGGAGCTTCGACTCGATTCGTATGAGAACTCCATTCTCTACAAAGAAAAGGCAAAGTCACTCCATGATAAGAACATTCTTTGAATGGTATTTCATGAAGGTGAAAAGGTAATGCTCTTCAATTCTCGATTTCGACTTCACCCAGGAAAGCTCAATTCTCGTTGGGATGGACCTTTTATTATTACTAATGTTTACCCATTTGGTGTAGTGCAAGTCCAAGACCCTTCTTCAAAAAGAACATTCACGGTAAATGGACACCGGTTAAAGCATCACCATGAGAGGCCATTCACTTCAAGTTCCACATTGACTTCCATTGACCCACCACTAGATGGAAACGGCGACCCACCAAATCCAAACCAGGGGGCACCTCTTTCCCTTTAACTCTCTCTCTCCTCAATCTCTCTTCCCTCTCTTCTTCTCTCTATTTCGTCTTCTTCCTCTCTCCCTCTCATTTTTTTTACAACATTATTCCACAACCTTTTTTCTATTTTCTCTTTTTTGTGGATGTGTCATTAAAAATAAAAAATTTAAAAAAAAATTAATTCAACAAAATGAAAATTAAAAAAAAGGGTTTCATAATTACTCATCATCCAATCTTGAAATTCTGTCCAACCATTTTGGGGAGTCAAAAGGCTTCTTTTAAACTCAAATAAATTGAATTTTTATCTCCAAATTGGGTAAACAATTTTGTGTCAATAACAAACATTTGGAATGAACAATTTTTGGTGGAAAATGATTCTCCCCTACCATGAGGAATAACAATAGCCTTCATGCCAAGGTCATCAATGGCCATCTTTTTCATTGTGTGTCTTCACCACTGATTGTGAGTCTTGAGTTTGTGGACCTTGGAGCTGAATTTCCATCTTTTGTGTGCATTAATATGATAGAGGCATTTTCTAAGCCACATGAGAATCAGAATAGCCAAATAGCCTCCTGTTACCCTTACATTGATCCTACTTTTGAAATCCCCTTTGAGCCTATGAAAACCTTTCTTTTGATAGCCACATTACAAGCATAATACCTTGTTCCACCTAACATCTTCATGGCTTTTCATTGTACAATTTATTTAAAGTTAAGTGTGGGGGGAATGGACTTCATTTTTGGGCGTATTTTCATTGATTTCCAATATGTCATCATATGCTTGAGGGAAAGCATCCATTCAAGTGTGTGGTAGAGGTTGTAATTCTGTGAGCTTTGGGGTCTATATGTGTAATTGTCATTTGTACAAAAGTCATTGAAAAGTGTTCAAAAAAATGAAAAAAATTATATTAAAAAAATGAAAAAATAAAAATAAAAAAGGAATGGGTTGTGTCTTGGGTGGGTCAAAAATCACTCATCATCAACCTTTGATCTTTTTAGAACTACTAAAATTAGTTATATGAGGAGATCAAGCATGGGTTGGGAGATGACTATGAGACTTGTTTCAATTACAACTTTCGAAAAAAAAGCAAAACGAGAAAAAAAAGAACACTTGAATCATCTTGTATTGTGTCATTATTGGAAGTCTTCCATGTTTTACATATTCCATCATCTCACCCTATTCCATTTTCTATCTCCCTCACTTTTCATTCATCACACATTCATTCCCTTGTAAATATGTGTTTCTATTTCCTTTCAAATCAAATTTCAAAAAAAATGTGCATTGATTTTTCCATGTTGGTGTTTTTAACCCCTCTTTTCCTTTGGACATTATATACCTACCGTCCCATAGCCACAGAAAACCCACTTAAAAGACCTCTTGAATCTTGTACACATTAGATTTGGGAATGGAAGCTGAGAGCTCTTATAAACTCTTGATTTTCACTTTTTGTTGGTGAATGAGCGAACCTCCTAAAATACATTTTTATCATCTTGAGAGGAGTAAGTTTTGAGTGCCTACATTTTCCAATTCAAACCTTGAACATGAAAAAATGAATTGTTTCTGATGCATTATTGTCAACCAAATTTGTGATGGAATTCAATATGGATTAGTGAAATAGTCTAAACCTCCCCTGATTGGTGAAAACAAGATTTTAATATTTGTTGGTGAATGAATATGGTTTTGTTTTGAATTTCTTTTGTGTTAGTTGTACATGAGGACATGCACAATATTAAGTGTGTGGGAGTTGATTTTATTCATTTATTAATATAATTTTATATACTCCCTCTACTGATTTTCAATTAAATGTGCATAACTCATGTGAAATACTCATGCTTTAATATTAAATATTATTTTGGAGTATTGTTTCGAATAATACAGATTCATGTATGTTTGGTATTTTAAATATTACTCTCACCCTACTAATCCAAATTTTGTTATTATTGTCTTGTAGGGTTTTAAATTCAATTTCCTACAAATCACTGAACTGGAGCAGTGGCTAATTCGTCCATTTGAAGGGCCATATGGACTACACAAGATGACCCACCAGATCTGCCTATTTTCTGGACCAGCCTTGAAGATTTCATTACTGGGCTCAATCTCCCATCCCAAATGAGTGGATATTCTTTTCGAAGCTCGGGGATTTCCTAAGGAGTCATGGATAAACATTTAAAGGCCCAAATCTACCATTTTGGGGCCCAATGGATCCATTTAAATCAAGCCCACCATTCTGTCCGGGATTTTAAATCACCCCACCATTCTTGACTTTTCAACTTATCCACTTATCCAAAGAAGCTCATATTTTTTGGTGTGAAAGATACGATATGGAGGATCAACTTTCCAGAAAAAATGGTTCGTATTTGAAGGCATATCCATAGCCATAAATGCATTCACATTTAGGCCATGGAAACTTTCTGGATAAAATTGGACAGTAGAAAGGTTTTTAGTAATCCAGCCATACCTTTGGCCACAAAAGTCCAATGACAGCCAAATATTGAGGGGGACTAGTCCAAATCCATATCTACAATATTTAATCAGGATATCTCTTGAGATTCAGCTGTATGAATGTTCATATTGGTGGGACAACTTGAGGGGCAGTTTGGGAATGAAAACTGTCCACTACCTTTGGCTATAAATTCACTCCCCTCATCTTCTTGCAAGAGGTTGGCACTTTGGCACTTACGAGGATATATTGGAACGACCAAGTCATTGCCAAGGGCTTGGGTGGATCTTCCATACTCATGTTTTTACTTGAGAAACCTTTCCTCCTTCATTTCTTTCCATGTATTTCATGCTCTTTCCTTTGTAATTGTTTTAGTGTACTTGTTATTTCTTTTGAGTTTTAATGCAAGTTTCTCCTTCATCACTTCTAATTATCATACACCTTCTGTAGTTTAATATTAATAGTTTCATAATTGTTAAAAATCAATCTTAAAAACATTTCCTTTAAGTGATTTCTTTTTCAATCAAAACACGTGTTTCATTCACGTTCTTTGTAGTTCGTGTGTGTGTTCGGCACACCACTCTTTTCTTGTCCAATTCTTCTTCCTCTTCTTCTCATACCCTAATACTATAAACATCCCTACCAGATTAATAACCATCCTAATGGCTGAGTAAATCTCTCATTGGGTTGAGTTATAATTTAGGTATGTTAAGCGATGGAGAGCTTTTGCTCGATGTGTATTCTTTGAATTAACATTGCGTATGTTGGAATTAGCATGTCATGGATTAATGACTTGTTTTGTTTAACATGTGGTTTCCATGGATTATTGGACCCATAAATATGCTACCATAAACAAGATATGATTAAGATTAGAACCCTAAGTTAAGTCAAGGCTTGGATTAAAGCCTTAACACTTGGGATTTCCAATCAATGTCAACTTGTGACATGGGTGTTAATTTAATGCAATATAAAGATAAAGCAAAGCTCAAGGATATCAAAAGCTTAACTACCTAATGATGAACTCGCCCCAATATTTATCAAATTGTTAAATAAATATTAATCAATCAATCATTTCAATTAATTCTCTGCAAACAAACCCCCAAATCAAAACACAAATAAAAAACAATCAACTATAAAAAATTGTACCATCGCCGAGGATTCGACCTGAGTGCTGCTATACACATTAGCAGAGCACCGGAACCTTTAACGGTCGATAGGCGACAATCGGCCGCGCTTTCAAATCTCCAACTTCTAAATCTCATATTTATACACATATAAGGCCTTTGGTAACATGTTTTCAAAATCTTTAATTCGGCCTTTATTATCCATTATATGAGAATATTTGATAGTCAAATATATATTATGAATTTTCCAATGCATAAAAAATAATTTAAAAACCATTTCATGAACATCCTTCTAACATAAATTCTTTTGAGATTATTATTTAATTATTTTTTTTGTCAATGTGAAAATGGATTTTATTTTCATTATTAATAAATGTAGACTATTTCATTATTCATAATTAGTTCATTTTTATGAATATATCTTGTTTTATGAGAATGTAACAATTCCAGACCATCTTAGATAATTCTTCTTCCATTACAGAATCTTATTATTCATGTTTTAATTTTACATCATGAAGTTCCATATAGAATATGATCATACATGTCTCCATTTTTTTGTAAAATTTCATCAAATGGTATATAATTTTATAATTAAAAATTTATTTATCGTAGCCTAAATTTTATTAATTTTAATTATAATCAACTGATATTGTTGAACAATTACCAAATTGAGTGCCTTTAAATAGTATTTGATCATTATCTAAATTTGATTTATTCGTAAGTATATTTACCACTCTTTTCTTCCTATGATTCCAGGTTTTATTAAACATCAACATTTCTAGAATTCTAAGTAGAGGTAGTATTTTCTATCTAAATATATTCTGAGATTTCTTCAAACTCATATATAAAAATCATATATTTATGATATAGGAAACTAGATAAGTAATGTAGATACAACTAGAATTGGAACCTTACCTCTTATACCAATTTAATTTCCCAATGGATTGTGAAATCACAATGAGATGGTGTGAGGGGTTGAATCATGTGTGATTTTTTTTTCTGAATTTATTACTTTTCATTACCACATTATAATTTAATCCTCGATTTCCTATGAGGATGATTGGATACTATATGCAAGTTGAAATTAGATGAAACACATTTATTGATATTTTGAAATGGTTATATACTATGGACTACTTCTTATAGAAACTAGTTATACCCACAATTATAGTTTCATCAGAATATGTATATGGTTAATATATGTTAACCCCAACTCTCATTAACACAGAGTACCATAGTGTTCCCTCGCTAGTGTCCCGCTAGGGATTTCATGTTCCCGCCTTTAAAATAAACTCTTGATTCCCACGAGAATAACTTTATACATAATCACACAGTTATACCAGTATCCCAACATCCCACTCAAGAGTCCAACAATTTAATTGTATTATCCTGAGTCACACATGATATTATCATATGATAGAAAGATATCATTCATCTTCAGACTGCTTCTATACTACATTGAGATGAAATATTCCTAAACTAGAAAACCATATAACTATATCTACTTGTGTAAAATCTTCACAGACTTTAGATATTGATAAAAAACTATATGATCATTCTCACTATGAATTTATCCTCAAATGATCTTTACCTTATAAACTCATAGAATACTCGGGTTTGAACTCTCCTGTTACTCTACCAAGCCCAGTCTCATATTCACTTCACATTATACAAAAAATGAATATTTTATACTCATTTGTTAATCATCATGCATGTATAATATACTAAATGGAATTCAAAAAAATATTATCATTATTTTAAAAACAATCAACACAGATACTCATGATTTTAGGAAAGAGTTATTTTATATTAATACATATGTTTAATAGTGCATCAATATTACACTCCTGTAATTAATTCTCACAATCACATTTTTTCTCACAATCATTCAAGAATTACTACATTTTACTAAACTTTTTCATGTGTTCTATTTCATGTAAATGTTTTCCTTTGTAATAAAAACTACGTATATATTTATCTTCACATAAATTAGTTCATAAAAATGACTTTGTGTAATGAAATCACATGAGTTCATCAAATTACCAAGATGATTCATTATTTCTTAGTTTGAAAAAAAGGATCTATATGTGGTTGACATCTTATCCTTCAGATAAACTCAACCTCATGTATATTTTATCATGGATATGTTGTGTAATAGAATATGAAATGTATGTTTCCCATAATCCTTCATTTAATATCAAAATACATGGTAACTAAAAGTGTTCACTAATGTAACACTTTGAATCCAAATGCATTGGTTCGCAACTATAACTCGTCATTATGAGATCACAACATTTGTAACAATCGCATCATGAGAACATGGAATATCATAATGAATATATAGAAATTCTTATACTTTGTTTCACTCTCAAATTTCTCTTTCTAATATGCATTAGGCTCATACCCACCAAGTGGGTATGTCGGGGTACTTATAAATAAGTCCACTAACTCAATTATATGAAATTAACGAATAAAAAATCATTGCAACACAACATTTTTTCATGTGATGGCTTCATGTGATAATAGAAAAAAACCATCATCCTTCTGGAAAAAATATTTATTTACAAAAACATATATTTATCATCATTTAGTCACGAAAATTAGGTTTCATGATGCTTTGACCCTATTTGATTATCCATGGTGATCAAATGGAATTATCATAGTAGCTCTCTTTGATATTCAGATATTACACCCTGAAGAACATGGTGAATAAATCTTCAAGTGCATAAATATTCTTCTAATGAAGTTTTGAGATAGAAGATTAACGTGATAGAAATTGAACTTCTATGATGGATCTCATCATATATCTATGTTAATTTATATATCTTTTAACATTGAGAAACAATGTCACCTGATTTTTTCATCCCACGTAAAAATTTTAATCATCTAAACACTACTTATTAATATAATAACTTCTCCCTTCCAGTTGAGTAGGAACCATGGTCGGTACCTCAACACACTACACACCGCATGAGATCATGGTTCATTCCTCAGTTACAAATTCCAACTACCCACATTATATTTTCTGACTCTCCTATAATTTTAATAATCCTCCCATTATTTTCTCTCCCACCTACCTATGTCGGTGACCACTATATTTTTCTAATGTCCAGGATGTGTTGAATTCATGCCCATTTTGAATGTAATTCAACAATTCCTTGGCTAAAATTGGTTTTATTATTTTTTTCATTGAAGTTAAATAAAAATAGTTATCCAACAATTAATTGAATTATCAACATAAATTAGTATCCATATTTCTCATCAAATATCTTCAAATAATCATATTTTTTAAATGGTGTAAATATTGTGCAGTTATACAACTGTAATTGGAAAATGTTTATGACTTTATGAATGGTTCCACTATCAGCACCTTTAAAACTAATTGAACTTTAATATTCTCATCATATTAATAATAAATTCAATGTTAATTAGAAACATGGGTCCTTCATTTTCCTCTTGAATTTTCATGAAATGTGATATTTCAAAATATCATTTTAAAGCTATTGAGTTTCTATAAAATTATAGGAGATAAAAAATATAATTTTAATTTTATAATTTTACTACTTAAAATAACAAATTTTTCTAGTCTTATTTGTATAAATATTAATAACTATGATTTCAACCGTATGATAATGATAAATATTTAATACCAATAACCTTATTACTAGAATTAATATTTATGAATGGAAAAAGAGAATATGAATTATCATAATCAATGAATAGTAATTATATTTGTTAGAAATCCCTATTCCAGAATCGTCTGGATAAGAGTATAGTGAAGAATAATTTTCTCTCTATGAAAAATATTTAGAAAATGCCACATATTTTTTAGTGTTTTATATTATCATATGTGACTAAAGATAGTCTATAGAATTATAAGGACCTGAATTCAGATTGAATGATGCCACACCATCATGAGCTCTATCAATAGAAGGTGATAAAATGGATATAAGAGATATATAATGATTTTTTATATCAATGTTTTAAGATTCGGTTCCAATTATGCCTCATGAATTAAATATAATTGGATACATAAAGTTCTCGGAAATTCTATGAATTAATTTACCAAGAGTGTTTCATGTAGATATCATCATTATCCCACTAAATAATACCTTATTTAGGTTTAATATTAATAATAAAAATGAAAAATAATTTTAAGAGTCCTTCAAAATTTATTACTATAATTATTATTGTTCACATTGAAAAAGGTTGTGACAACCCCGTATTCCTTATGGTGAACAAGAAAATGAAGATAAAGGAAGAGGTATTGTGTTTTATAACAACTATAAAACTAATGAGTAACATTCTTCCCATAAAATGTATATCCCAATGTATGAGAAGGAAAATGAAGTAGTGGTTTTTCATGTGGAAATAAAGGCTATTAGAAGAGAAACTGCACCCAGATACACGTGAAGGATAAATATGTGTTCATTATTTATTGTGATGTTCCTATATATACACATTAGGAATTAGATACATCTTCTGTTTCTCACATATATATATAAATTCATAAACTACACATATTACAAATTATTTATAGAGTATAGGTGGTTTTGAATCCAACCAATATTTCATGTATGGATTATCTATTAATTAGAGACGAACACCTTTCATTTCAACAGGAATGATTTTGGTCTTAAATATTTTTATCATGTACCTACTATTACCAATAACATTATTGTTGTATCATGGATAGATATAGATGGTTTTTTGATGTCTCTAAATAAATTATGGTTCTTTTATAAAGGAATCATATGATATGATAGGACCCATTTAAATAATGGTATTTATGTATTATATTAAGAAAACAAGTATTGGAAATTGTTAACCAGTCTTGTTTTTTGGACTTATATAACACCAAGATATGGAATCATTGTCTTGTTTATGAAAAACTGGATTTTTTGACAAATATTTAAAATGATGTTTTTAAAGTTATTTTGAAGTAAAAAAACATGAAGTATATCATTTTTGAAATCTAGGAAAAATGAAAAACCTTTATTTATTGGATAGGGTGAAAGAGACAAAACTATTATATGATTGACACACTTAGATATTTGGGGACAATTTCTAATAAAAGATATAGGTGGGTATTCTTACATCATAACATGTAATGTTGACTTGTGTATATATATATATATATTTATTTATTCTTGATGAGGTATAAGTCTGAGACCATTGGGAAATTAAACGAATTCATGAATGAAGTATAAAATATAATTGAAATAAATATAAAGAATATTTCATCTGAAAGGAATGGGGAACATATTAACAAATAGTTTATTAACATTATATGGGATTTATTGATACTATCTCAATCACTTCACCTTAAAAATTACAATGCATTGGTGTTATTGAAGAGGGGACCATAGATTGTTAGGCCATGGAATGGCCAATAACGAGCCATATAGATCAACCATTTTTCATTTAGGGATATGCATTATAAACTATGACATAAAAACTAAATAGCGGACCAACAATATTGGAAAACATAAATCCTTTCAATTTAAAGAGTGTAGACAAACCTATTTTATCATAAATAAATATATGGGGTTGTGAGGTGTTTGTTAAGGAAATATCAGGAAATTAAACAGTACATCAAGGCACAATGTGTGACTTTATTGGGTATAATTTACGAAATATGGGGAGACAAATTATACAACCCCTCACATAATAAAATGAATATTAATATAGAACCTGTCATTATTTAGAAGGAGAACATCATAAATAAGGATTGTTGGAGAAATATTTATTTTGATGAAGTTGGTTCCCAAGATACATTGGAGTTGGTACATGAATAGATTATGTAGTTCACTGAGGAAGAATTTTTTTGAAAAAATAGAACTTTTGTGGTGGACCAGAAGAGAGGTAAGGGGACTGGATATATATGATTTTATTGTCACCAAATATGTTGACACATTATTGGATGAAAATAATGAACCTTCATCCTAAATATTATCATTAATATGCTCAAGAGTTTTATGATTCCCATATGTCATGAATTATGAAATGGATTACATGTATTAGAACTAAGTATCAGTTCTTGTTAATCCTCTAGTAGATATAATGACCAATGGGTGAAAATGTCCATTCAGGAGAAAGATGGACATGATAGTTAATGTATATATCTATAAATTAAGGATGGTGTCTAAGGGGTTTGAATAACATTATGTAATTCACTATAATGAATAATTTTATCATGTTTTTATGTTTAAATCCATTATAATTATACTTTATATGGAAATTTACCAGGACTTATAAATTTGTAAAATGGATATCAAAATATCTTTACCTAATGGGAATATCTAGTAAGATGTCTATATGACACAACATGGAGGTTTTTGAGACTTTTTGTGATGAATAATAGATATAAAGTTTATATAAATCCACTTATGGATTGGAGAAAACATCCACATCTTGGAAAATTTTGTTTGATGAAGCTATAAAGGATTTTTCTTTCGTTAAGAAAATATGTGAGACATGGGAGTAGAGGATGTTAACAGGGAATGTGGTAATTATCCCTCATGTATATGATGAAGACGTATTACATATTGGAAATGATATAGGAGTCATACAGTCTGTTATAGAATTATAAAATTGGTGATTCTACGTCATATATTTAGGTGAAGTAGCCTACATTCTAGGGATCATGATCATTTGTGATGGATACAAGTGGATTCTTGGACTATGTGAAGGTATATACATTTACTAGATACTAATAAGAATTATTATAGAGAAATCCAAAAAGGGGAATAGATCCAATGAATCATATTATGCGTCATTCCAAGAAACCATGTCATCATTCACGATAAGATAATTCTAGAATGAGTAATATTGCATAAGATTCATTGATAGAATAAATTATTTATGTCACGATATATAATAGACATGATGTTTTAAACACATTGTAACACGTTATGAAGATATCATGGTGACCCAGGTCAGTATCATTGGTTTGTTATTATGGCAATCCTTAATTATCTATAAAGAACTAACGATATATTCTTATTATATGGAGGATACAAGGAGTTGATCATCTGGGTTTATACTAATTATATTATTCAAATCATTCCAAATGATAAAAATTAATTTCCAAGATATATATTGAGTATAAATGTAGGTGTTCAAATCTACAAGAGTTAAAATTATCCATTTTACTCTAATTATAAAGTGAATTTTGAGTATATTCTAGCTTCAAATGTGTCCAAAAATGATTTTTGGATATGAAACGTTATCCATGAGCTAAATGTTGTACCTAGAGATAATGATTATACCACATTATATTGTTATAATACTATAGTAGTGGCTCTTAAAAAAGAGACAATGTCAAACCAAAAAAGAAATCCCATACTATGGAAGTATTTCCTCTTGAGGGATTTTTCTCAGTGGGGTGAATTCATAGAAGGCATAGTTTACACATAAGAAAACTTGGAAAATCCCTTAAATAAATCATTATCTAAATAGATGTATAATTATTATGTTATAGATAGAAGACTAAAGGTTTCTAGTAGTTAAATCTTGTACAAGTGACACTATGTTAGAGTTTTCACCCTAGAACTAAGTTTTGTTTAATTTTTAATTATTTATATTTATATTTTTGAATCATAATAAACAAATTATGATATTGGGATAATTATTATGTTATAAAAAGTATGTGATACTATCCTATGAGTAATTATCATACTGAAAGGTCACATAGTTTCCCCTCTATGATGAGGACACATAATTTCCCTTACATCTTTCTTAAATATACGTTCTATTTCTAGATGAAACCACTTTATGTACATGAATGATACAAGTTCTTATTCATGGATACTCATTGGATATTAAGAAAACATCCCCTGGTGTACACCATTAGTAATTTCAAGTGTATAAAATTATGAGAAAGAAACCCTTCAGTATGATATACATAATTATATGTTTCCTTGTATATTCTTATTTTTGGATGTGTGTGTTGGTCCTTATGCATTATTATTATTATTAGTGTGTGTTTTAGTCATGTGCTATAACATATTAAGTAAAACTATAAGTGCATATGTTCATGGGTAATAATGATACATTCGGTGTGTCATGAGTAATATTTAATTAGTGAATAATAAAGAAATGATTTTACCCTTACGTTATTTAATGTAAGTCTATATCTCTGACCCATTGATGGAAATGATATCTCCTAAATAAATCGAGACCCATTGTGTTATGTGGGAATGTTTATATCTAAATTCTCAAAGATTGTTACATCAAACACATAGGTTGATGGCACTATCATGCAAATTTCATGATAATTGATTCAATGAAAATGTAAATATATTACACAATAAGTGTATATATGATGTTTTCTATCATTGTAACAATATATTCGTTATATATGATAGATTTGGTGTATTTATAGGTTTAAAAAATAGTATTTTGTCTATTTTGTCTATTTCTACTAAGAAAAAGGATGAGAGGATCTCACAATAAGTGTCTCAAGTACCCATGTTAAATAATAATAATAATTAATATTTCAAATTGTAAATAAATATTATTTTGAAATATATATTAACAATAATTCATGTTTTTTTATTCCATTTATTCTACCATTGGATATTCGAGACAGTATTATTTGTGCAGAATATTGAAGAAATATTAATTCTACATTTAGTGAGTATAATATTTAATTATTTATTTGAGAATATTACAGTGATATATACATATTTAATATATAGTCACTAATCAGAGCTGATAGATATTATATATGAATAGTAGACCAACTATTAGGTTCATTGAGAAATTAAACAGATTAGTTTTTATTTTAAAAAATAATATTTATTAAATTATATATTTTGGTGCATGTAAAGAAATAATAATAATAATATTATTATAATAAATATGGAGTTCTATAGGGGTTGAGGAAATAATAAGTAACATTTCAATTAATTATTTATAACCATAGTACTATTTAAAAAACATTATATTATTTCTTCAGGGTTTACATTTTGTTTTATTGTACACCACAACATTCGAGGATTTCTCGCAAGGCCCTAGAGATATATCTCTCCAATAATGCTATCATGAATAGATAAAAATACACTTACAAACCCATTATCGATTCAAAATAGATCAAGGAGAATCCTTTTTGAAGTGAATATCTAGGCAATCAAATACAAATGAAAAATATGTTAGGATCTACTGTGATAGCACCCGTACATTCCTATGATGACATTAGGAGGTTTGTAGAGTAGATATGGGTCACCAATAGAGGAAATATACAATTTATTACTGCATTTAATTGAATATATTTCATAGATACATTGTTATATTCAATAATAATCAAAAAATTGCTTATTATTTAGTTCCTTAATTATTTAAATTAATTAAAACAATATGTGATGGTCCTACATTCTAGTTTTGGAAATCTCACCTCAATTAATCACTGATTAAATAATATTGATCATATAATTTATCATCTATGTACATATTATATTTTTCATTGAATATAATAAAAATATAATTTTTTCATTCCCCAATCTATGCTTCTACTATGCCTTGATCCATTAGTAATTACTTTTATAAAATTCATTTTGGCCCTTCTGAATGATTACCCAACAAACGGACCCAAGACATCAACCAATGGCATGATTAACACGTAATAAAAGATAAAAATATATCTTCATCTGCATGAAACATTTTACCATTTCTCATAAATAAATAAGATCCATTATCATATATTTTTTCTACTGAGACAATTTTTTAAACCCTGAAAATATACAATTCCGTCAAACGATTAATTTTCTTATATTTATATTCTATACATACATAACTAGTAAATAAGTTGAAAAATAAATTCAATTTTCTTTTATAAATAAATGAATAATATATGTGTGTGTGTGTGTGTTTGTTTTATTACAGGTGATCATTTATACTCAGACATTCACCAGTCATATACTCCAATTCCTCCAAATATGTAGAACTCTTGGGTACACTATGTCTGTGACCCTCAAGAATAAAATCTTGATATAAGTGAGTTATAAACATATAAATGAATAGAACCATTCAACAATTCATTTTCAAATAATAGAAAATAGATTGTCTGAGCTATGTAAAACTCATAAAAATATTTTCTATGAAATAAAATCTAGTTTTCATGATATCTTATAAATCTGGATGCATACTTTGTGAAATTATCTTTTAATGGTTTATTTATATTTTTTTGGATTATATTGTATTGAATTCACATTATGTATTTTGATGATGTATCTTATTCATATATTCATAGGAAATAAATCTTGTATTGATCACTCAATCATTGTCATATCACTAATTTTACACATGATATATGACATATATCCACAAATATAATCTACAAGAATCTTCATAAGGTATCATAATAAATGATTAAATGATATAAAAACATGATTTCAAATAGGAAAATATTTTAACAACCAAAACATGTGATCTTGTTTTTGGTGGTTAAGTCTTATTGATCTTCTCTTATCATGATCACCATGTGCGGACTTCATGAGATGAAATATCAATGGTTATAATCCCCCATCACTTGTTTGTTGTAGATCATATGAATTTAATAATAGTTTTATATCCAGAACATATGGCAGTCAACATTACATCGCATCATTATGTTTATTTACAATACATCCCAGACACACCTACACATGGTATTTGAACACCCAACAAATTACAGCCAAAATTACATAGCATCATTATATTTATACATTATAATTAATTATTTCAAATTATTAAAAAATCAGATAATAAGTAAATTTGATGAAATCCTTATTTGATATCTATCCATTATTATGTGTTTTAATGGAAAATAAATTTAAAATAGATGTTAATAAAATAAAAGACACTAATAATTAATATTTACAGCATAATTAACTGTTTAACTACACGATGTTAAGTTATACTTAAAAAATAATAGTTTTAAACAATTAAAATTAATTTAACTTTTGAAATTAAAGTACATATTGGTATGAGACACCTCATATTAAAATATATCAATAATTAATCAATGATCACATTACTATTATTTTAATATAATAAAATTTTTTCTTGGTATTGAATCTATCAGATGTTTTTAATCACCTTTTCCCCTGAAATTGTTTTATTGATTATTTCAAGACCATTTTATTCAAATGTTTCTAGCGCTAAATTTCAAAATGTAATCAATGATCATTTTCTAATTATTTTATTAATGTTTAATGTTTTTTATAGGATTTGACTGTTTCATTTGTGTTTAATCACTTCTTAATATATATTTTCTAATACAGACATATCATACCCTAGATTGATTTTTCATTTATTTATACTAATAATAAATTAATAAGTGGTAATTTAATTAAAATTTCATGACATCTATTGTATTTTCAATGATTGTATTATTTGATTGATGTACTGAAAATGAAATCAATATTTATCAATTTATAAGGAATCATTGGTAAACACATCAATTGTGGATTACTCAAAAAATGAGTAGTATTAATTATAAGTTATTTTTTTGTAAATATTCCATTTTGAATATTTATAACTTATTCTCTAACTAATAATAGGGAATGTATATTACAAGTTGATCAATGTATAATAAATACTATGAAAAAAAGTCACAATAACCTTAACAAAATGATATAAAAGATTAATAAATAGATAACATATCAAGGATAAATAAAACATTGACAATCAACTATATAATTTGGGACCAATTTTTAAATAGAATCCTATACTATCTGTGGAGATGGATCATTAGGATTGTCTTATATTTCATCATTGAACTTTTTCTGATAGTCACTACCCATTGAGTAATGTTGGATAAATATTTCCATTTTGGGTAGATTGGGAATGTATGTTGATGCATTTTTTATAATTTAGTAAACCTTAAAGAAATATATTCTCTTGTGAAAATGTGGAACCATTGATCTAAAATCAATAATGGGAATTTATAAAAACAAAAAACTTATGATTCCATGTACATCACATGTCATATTCGTGTGCTGTCAATTATAAATTGAAAAATACTGGATGCGGTGAGATGTTCTAAGTCCATATGGATTTGACCTTGTTTGGGGTTTTCCTAAAAAATGTCACATAATATTTAAGTGAAAAATATGAAACCCACGATACTCCATATAAGAATGTGAGTTTCCCTTGGGGATGACAACATTTTTTTAAAATAAAATTTTAAATTAAAATAATTTTATTTGTATTATTTGGACTTAAATAGGACCAAATACCTATTATATAAGAGATAAAACATCATGCACTATATTTTTTTCTATTTAAAGAAATCTACATCAGAACATATCAAAATTTATTTTCGTAATTCAACACCCACAATTTCATCTCATAAATTCTTATGAAAAATCTTGCATAGATACTAAACTGATGAAATCTCGGGTTGGTGAATCTATCATTTTCAATATCACGTGGTTATTGTTTCTCATGGGTATGATTTGTGACTCTATTACAAAATTATGATATGATATCCCATATTACTAATTAATATAAATATGATTTTTGGTAATTTATTGGGTATAATGTATAGTCAAATTATAATAAATAAAAAATAATAATTTAGGTGTCTAATGATTGAAAACATATAAAAAATCTCAACGTCGATATCACGAATAGTTATTTTAAATTATAAAATATTTTTAAATATTTTTAAAAAAGTTAACTATAACAAATATTTTTCTATATTTTTTAAAAAAATCAGGCCCATGGTAAAGCAGACATCCATGTGAGTTCACTCATCTTAGTGTGTATCTATGTGCGACCTGATCAAATTTTTACATAGATTTTGTATATTTTCACAAAATAAAAATATTCAATGATCATTATCCTATTATTTTAAAATAATATGAGGTTGTCAACTATGTATTGATTGAAAAAAAATTCATAGTCATTTATTACTCAAATATTGTTTTTTGATCCATTTTGAAAACACTACATATCAAATCCATGTGTTGTTCATTCCCACATATCAGAATTAATGTTATGGAACCAATTAACCTCTGTTATTACTATATTGGATTGAAATATACCTCATACATTTCTACACATACACTAAAATTTTCAAAAGAGTTGGAGCGTTCTAATAATAATGTGGGGAGACAATGACTCGTGTATCAGGTAACCTTATATAATAACATAAGTAAATAAATTTAAACCATCTAAATAAAACTAGAGTAAAATGACAACAAAAAGAAACATCAGCCGAAAATATAATACAAACCTCTGGGAATGCTCGCATAATCTTCCTACCGAACTCACATCCTTCATGAACATTCAACTAAACCACATGTTCTTATCAACATGTTACCAATGTCTTTATATAAAATAGGAAAGTCTACCTCTATTCACTGAATAGTATTCAATGTATGTGGTTATAGTGTAATTTAATGACTTACTTAGAATCCACAATTCCTAAAAAATAATATGTGTTACTGTGATAATGTTTATGTGAATTAAATACACATAATAATGGGTATTCATGTTCGTAAAACAGAACCATCTAGAAACATAACACATAGTGTACATATAGTCACACATGTTCTTTCCTCTTATATTAACCAGGATACCATAAAACTAGCCATACCTACATCAATTCCAAACTAGAATAATTATTTAACCTAATATCACAACCCAAACCATACCTTAAGATGTGGGGTAGGTACCAAATTATTCCAGGATAGATTACATTTCACTTGAGGGATGTCATACAAGATATATCAAACAACTGCTGACATGTACCAAAATCTTCTAGGTTAAGAATAATCTAAAACCTCTACACATTGCTAGAAGTAATATAAAGCATTCATTTTTCCACAATTGTAGAGACATCGATTCAAACTCATGTGAGGTCTATCTTCCATTTCTCACATCACAAAATGACCCATCCCCCTCATGTGTAGTTATCGACCTATGCCTAATCACCCTAGAAAGGACCTGTAATGACCCATATTTTCAATGATGTCTCAAATCAGTAGTTTTTTAATTCTAATACCTTAAACAACACAAAAAAAGATGATTATTCTAGAAAATGAGGTCATGAGGCTATTTGGGGCTCATTCGGAGCCTAAAGTGCAAAAATGGGGAAAATAGCCTAGGCTACATGGTTTCTCTGAAAAAGTGCACCCCACATGCATGACCATGCAGCTCGTTTCAGATATGGGATAGATCCGTTCAGTATGGTTTTTATGTTGTTAGTCAAACCATGAACCAAATAATGTGAGTTACCCTTTTCTATAGTCAACCGTGTATGGTTTTCACACGGGTTTGACTAATCATGCACTTTGATATTTTTTGGGTGAATTTTTCATTTTTCATATAACATATATTATAATATTATCTTCTCTTTTCCCTTTCTCCTCAAGAAAAAATCCATGGTTCTAATCCTCCTTCGAGTTCAAGAACAACTCAATGTAGTATTTGAGATGAATTCCACTATAGTGTCTATTATTCATTCTATTTGATGTAACAAATCTGTCTCTATAAGCTCCCCTAGTCTCCCAATTCTAATCTCTATTTTGCATCACATCAATTTCATTATTTAGGTGTAGTCTTATTTGACCAATTTTTATGGAATTTGACTAACTTGTAAATATCTTCCAACCTTCATAGAATATGAGGTTGATATCCAACGAGGCGTCATCTACAACCTTGAGTTAGGTGGTCACTTTGTTTTCCCATTGATGTTTGGTTGTTTTATAATTATGCTATTGTGATATATGTCATCCTTTGTCGAGAATCCCCATAATATTGATTCATTAATGTCTAATTGACCCTTATACCTTAATTCATGTGTATTTATCCTTGTTAGGTGGGTTAGAGCTTGTACATACCTTATGTGCTCACCCCTTGGGTGTTTCATTTTAAAACTAACTATTTTGGCCAATTGGTTTAAAGTGATAATAAAAAAATTTAGATTTCATATTATCTTTTAAATAAAATTTATTTTAACCCCTATGTGTTTAATATTTATCAAGGATCCTCATATTTTTTTCATATTGTATTAGTAATTTCTCTAAGGGGAATATGTGATGTTTTCTATGTCACCTTCCATTGAATCTTGATCCCTAGAGATCGAATTTTTATGTCTTGAGGAATTAAATGTATTTGCTCATTTTAAATGGAATTATTTGTATTGGATTCCTAATACATGATGTTTTCCATCGTTATAATGATGAAATTGAATGTAAATGGAATGGGCACAAGGGATGGTTGAGTCATGACCTTTTTATTATTTATTTATTGCTTCATATGAATTTTAATGTTCTAATGGAATTGAACTTAGGTAATTAAATGAATAAGAGGATATGCCTTATATATTATGTTATAAATTATGATGCGTTAATTACATATATATACTCTTGATAAATAGATTCAAGAGAGGTTTTTCCACATTTCTTATATTATAAATGATTACACCATTATAGAGGTTATGTGTGATGGTAAGATGGTGTCATGAATAGAGGATACCATGCTCTATTACATTGTGTGATGGGTATAGAATCTCAGGCTGTTGATACTATATGGACATTCAGATGAAAAAATGAATTTCATAGTTAGAGTGTTTCATAGATACTCATTGTACCTCCCCAGTGATATAGAAAGATGTAGCTCACTATATTGGGATGTATGGAATGTAACCTATAGGAATAGATTTTGGGATTGTTAGAATGGTTATGGATTTCAGATTTATTCCCTAGTCCATTCCAAAAATAGTATTCTAGGTATATGGCCATTAGGAATCCTCACACTCATGACTCATATAAGTGGATACAATATATAATTAAACTATATATATAGTGACGCGATTAGATGTATTAAAACTGTGAGCTGAATCAGGTAGACCCACTAGGTGTCCAATAGGAACCTAATTGGTAAATTATTTAATCATACATTTTTTTACTATTCTAGTAACACATGAACACTTTTTAGTAAAATGAACTTATTAAATTACATGCAAACACCATGGGTGGTGCCATAATGAGATTTTTATCCCACACCATTCATGGGTTTCCTCTCATACCCATGAAGAATATTTTCATGTAGGTATGGATATAATAAAGAATAATTCGACAAGTTTTTGATATGTACTTTTTTATGGATCTTGGGAGAAGATGAATGAGAATCTTCTCAAGATGCTGGTGTAGATGAATTTGTTTTTTTCACCTTCGGTATAGAATAACTATCTAGATATTCCCTTATTCCCATTTCTTTATCAACAAGATATGAATAATTTGTTAAAAATGCCTTAGAGGCTTTTGTTATATCAGTTTAGTTTTTCAGTTATTTTATTTATTCCACAGTATGTTTTATGTCACTTGATTAACACTTCCATAATTCATTTATTTTGAATTTTTATTATATACTTCATTTTTTGTTTGTTAACTATTTTATCTACTACGATATTCTGACATGAGGGAATAGTCTCTCCATGGTACCACCATTACACCCACACTTCTAGTAAAAAGCCTCTAGAATATGGGGAGGCACACTTGAGGTCTTCTGGCCCACCTTCTTGGGGCACGAGTAATGTGGATCTTGAGTTGAGATGTTACAAAATGATATAATAAGGTATTCATTATTTTTTTAATTTACGGAGACAATATATTGGAGAATTTGGAATGCTTAAAACATGTCCATAAGCCATTATTGGGCATTATAAACGCATGTTCTTGGTGAAGTCCATGTTTCCTAAACTTTAATTTTTGATAAAATGTTTCCTATTACTGCTGACATAACGTCATAGTGATGCACATGACCTATGATGTTATTGATATTGGTGATATTAAAATAATGATTTCTTCATTAGTCCCAATGAAATATGTTATTTATATTACTACATGGACCACTATAGTTTCATTAGGATGAATATTCCATGCACTTTTCTATGCCACATTTATTTTTAGCATGAATTATCCTATTTTATATTGATTGTTCCTTCATATATTTTAAATTGTCCTAACACATATTGCAGGGAATGAAAAAAAGTTAATTGATACATAAAGTTCATGTCTTATCATAATAATTGTTTTCTGAATAGGTTAAAGAATACACATTAAGTAGTCAATTATGGAATATTGGGCTATGAAAAATTTGTCACATGAGATAGAATATATTATGGTGAGGGTCAAGTGGATGAAATGTTTTGTGGTTCATAAGGAGTGTGGGACCTTATGGATTAGAATATAGAATATAATATCTTTTAACCATCATAAAGTTTTTTAATATTTTCAGCAAGAAAAATTTAAATACGAAATGAAATCTAATGTGAGATTAAAAATCTTGTATAT
Organism: Viscum album; assembly: GCA_963277665.1. NCBI lineage: Eukaryota > Viridiplantae > Streptophyta > Magnoliopsida > Santalales > Viscaceae > Viscum > Viscum album. The sequence goes on along the minus strand of OY728138.1, from coordinate 745,958,206 downwards.
ATACCTAACATAGTGACATGGATCCAAATCTAGAATGATTACTTGGTAGTGGACATCTCTTATGTTCATATGTCATGTTTTGGTCTCTTTTTGCTTCTAGAGCAGGCTTTTGATACACACATTGAGGCGTGGTTGTTTCTATATGTAGGATTTAATAATATCATTGTTTCATAAATGAAATATTCTAGATTTCTTAGATCACTCATGGGGTAAGTATTTATCCTTACATCTTTATTCTATTACAATTTCATATGGCCACATTCCCAAAATGTAGTGACGACCATGTCCCAGAGGTGTAGGGTTGTGAGCCTCCAGTGACTCCTCTTATAGAGCCACCAATGTTCCCTATTCTAGTTCCATATATGGGCACTGATGAAATATTTCAAGAGGGGTTTCTTGAATATGCTTTATAGTATGAAAGGTGTATTTCGAACTTCCTCAATCAAGGTAGAGTTTACCTATGATTTTCTATAGTAGCATCCTCCCCTCTTTTCTAGGGATGGTGAACCATACACTATAGAGTCATGGGTTGAAATAGTTGTCTATATATTTGATCATCATCAGATGACTCCATAGAAGAGGTTCTTGATAGAGGTTTATATTCTTCGTGATTAATCTAAGATGTGTTGGTATGTTATCATCCTATAGGATCTACATGGTGATATAGTATGGGTAGATTTTCAATCCATTTTGTATGAATAATTATTTCCCCAGACTATGTGGGTTTATATACCTTTAGAGTTCAGGATATGATACTCGAGGAGTATGAAATTTATCAAATACTCTATCCATTTTATGGAGCTACCAAGGTTGGATCCTTCTCTAGCTATTTACAATCAGATGACTGTTAGGTGATTTGAGGATGGGATGGTTTATTACATTCAGTTGTAGTTCAATTTCATCTGGTTTACTGTCATTTTAGAAATCCCCAACATGGCCTAATTATATAGTGGAACTTGAGGGATGTTTAAGGTGAGAGATATGGTGATCTAGAACCTAGGGATTCTATTGGTTCTTCATTAATGTGATTGATTCATTCAAGCCACTCGTGGAGGTTTCAGTACTCAGGTTCTTTGTTCGGATAGTTTTTTATCTTTAATCAGTGTGGTAAAAAAGGACATATCAAAACTCTGTGATTTTGAGATCTACAAGAGGGAATAGGTTGTAGAAGAATGGGGAATATCTCATGATTCCTTATATAATTCCATCGAGAACAAAAAAAATTACTTATCTAACCCTAATCCTTATTTAGGATCAGGTTTATTTGGATCTTTTTAGGCAGTTTGTTGGAATACCTCTAGTCAATTAGGGTGAGGTGGTGGTTCGAGAACTGCTAGTAGGAATTATAATTCTCAATGCTAGTAGAGTGGGATTTCTCATGGTAGTCAGTCAGTGTCTGAGGTCCACGGTACATGCCAATTACATGAAAACTGGCCTACGATGTAGGAGTAGAGGACTTGAACTTCTATTATTTTTGTTATTGTTCTAGTTTCCCCGACATTAGTGTCTTATTTATTTGACATAGGTGTGTATCACTATTTTTATATCGGAGACTATTATTAGAAGTCTGAGTATCAATATAATTTACTTTCCTAGAGTTATTACACTATATACACTATCTAGAATTTGATCACAATGGATTTTCTATTTTAGGTACATACCCTTGAGATAGGTGCGTATCTTTTCATGTGGAAAATTATTTTTCTAGATTTATTGGCATTAAAGTAATCATTGGGACAGACTGGTTAAGTACCTATCATTCCTATATTGATTTATATCATTAGAGGGTGACATTTTCATCACCATAGAGAATTTTGAATGTGCATAAGGGGGAATGGGATGTTAGTGAGACTTTAACGGAACACGTGAAGCAGAGTCTGGGAAGTGTTTCAATGTAGATTTTTTTGTCTTTTCTTAGATGATCAACTATTAAAATACACTATCCTCTCTCCTATAGTGGAGACCTTCAGATATTTATTTTCTAATGACTTATCTTTTCAAACTCTTGTGTGAGAGGTAGAGTTTACTATTGTTTTATTACCAGGAACAACAACAGTGACTATTCCACCAAATAGGATGGAGCCTTTGGGGCTTCTAAAGCTGCAGAACCAATTGGAGGATCTAGAGGCTAAAGTTTCCCTATTCCCCATCACTTCATGTTGGGGTTCTCCAATCATTTACCCCCAGAAGGAATATGTTTCACTCAGGCTCTATGTGGATTACCATTGTCTGAACAATCTCAAAATAAGGGAACATTATCCAATTACTATAATAGAGAGCCCCTTTGATCATCTCTGAGGGGCAAATGTATTTTCAAAAATAGATCTGAGGCCACGATATCATCAGGTGCATGTGAGGACATAAAATAAACCTCACATAGATTTTAGGATCTTTTATTGTCAGTATTATTACATGTTCCATCCGTTTGGACACACGAACAATCCTTATGTATTTGTAGATCTTATGAATTAGATTTTCAATCCATATCTTGATTCCTTTGTGATAGTCTATCTTGATAATATCTTGGTATATTCACACTCTATACATGAACCTGAAACCCATATTTATATCATTATCAATATACTATGATAGAATCTTCTATATGGTATGATTACTAACAAACACTTCCAGATCAACAAATTCCCCTTAAAGTGTCACATCATCTTAGAGACAAAAGTTTTTGTAGACCCAATGAATGTGAGATTTGTTGTTTCTTGGGAGAAGCCTAAGAATTTCATTGGCATACAATGTTTCATGGGGATTTCAAGATAATACATATGCTTTATCCAAGAGTCTTCTTTACATTCATTCACACTTATAGACATGAATAATAAGGCTTTGAAATTATTATTTTCATAAGATTTTGAAGTTTCCTTTCAAGAGTTTTATGTAAGAATAACTTCGACACCAATTTCAATTCTTACAGTGCTTGTGATGAGATATAGTGTATATAGTGACCCATTAGTTATTATTTTTGGATCTATTCAAATGAAGTATGAGTGAGCCGTCGCATAAGGTTCTCATTAGTTGGGGCCTCACGAGCAGAATTTCCCAATGACTGATCTAATTCTTATTGACGTAGTTCATTCATTAAATTTTAGGAGACACTATCAACTTAGAGAAAACATTGTGGTATTAAAAACTCAAAAAATTATGAAGAACATATTTACATAGTGGGATGTGAATATTAGACAACATAGCTGGGTTGACCAAACAAAATCATTTGATTTTGAGATTTCCCACATGCCTAGAAAAGAAATTCAGTAGGTGAGGCTCTGAGCCAGAAGACTCAAACATGGGTTGTTTAGTAATCTAGTGATGAATGGAATCATGTGGCCTTATTATCGGGGATTCATGTTGAGGATTAAGAGGAACATGGTCAAACTATCCTCCCTGCCTTAGTAATGACTTCTACTCTTTGAGAATGTGAATGAATAATACAGATATCTAATATCAAGTGCCTTGCCTTGTGGAAAAGTGTTTCTGATGAAGATATATTTTTTGGATGGAATATGGATGGGGATGATATCTTATTTCTCCATGGGTAGGTTTGGGAACAACTAGAAATCATAGGGAATGTATTGTGGGAATTTCACACCTTAGCCTAGTCGGTTCACCCCGGTGTCACAAAAATGTATGGAGATCTGTGGTGCCAATACTAGTGTCCTAGTATGAAATATGAGATTTATTGAATAATCAATTTATGTTCCATTTTATATTAGGTGAAGGTGGAACATCAAAAATCAACAAACATTCTACTAATGTTGTCCATTCCTAATTTTAAATGTGATGATGTTTCAATGAATATCTTGATAGGTCTACCCATATTAGCTCACAAAAATGATATAGTGTATATATTCTTTGATTATTTGATAAAAGTCCCACACTTCATACATATGATAGAGTTCTTCTCAGTCTATCAGGTAGGTAGGATGTATTTCTAAGAGGTTGTATGTCTTCATTATGTTTCTCATTCTATTATTCCGGACAGAGATTCTTGTTTCACATCATGGTTCTGGTAGGGGTTGAGTAAGGCCTTTGGTAAATAGGTATTGATAAGCATGGCCTATCACCAATAATCTAATGGATAAATGTATAAGATGATTCAGGTTCTGTCAGACATGTTTTTTTCATCCTTGACTTTGGGGGTTCCTGGGTGAAACACATTCTACTAATTGAGTTTTCTTATTATAACAGCATTCAGGATACCATCAAGATGTATACCTAGGAAACCTTACATGGGAGGTCAAAGATTTTTATTTCTTATGAGTCTCACCTAGGTAGGTACATAGACATATTTGGAATTAGGATAAGCTCTCACCAAGGTTTGAGGGACCCTATGAGGTTGTGGAATGGATCTTCCCAATAGTTTTATCGTTTGTTATTACTCCGATATACCAGTTCATGCATGATATCTTATATGTATCTCTGATTTGACGATACTATCCAAACCCTTCACACATCATTCATCTAATAAAGTTATGTTGGGTATGGGTTATTCTTTCAAGAAATATCTCATTCATATAGTTGATTGGAGTGTGAAGACACTTTGACTAAGGTTTATTCCTTTAGTACAGGTGTTATGGAACTGTGACCGACTATAGGATGAGAGAATGTAGATGAAAGCTGATATAATATCTTAATGGAAAAAACTATTTTTTATTATATATCTATACACTATGAAGGTCGACATAGGGATCAGTTGCTTTAGGAGAGCAGGTTGTAATGAACCATCATTAGAATGATGGTATATATTGTTAGTTTTTCAATTTTGATACTCTAAATGACCCTAATAAAGATGTATAATCAAGAAAAAGAGGTCATGTGAGTGCTAGGGGATCATTGAAAGCCCAAATCCACAAAATGGGGATAATATATTATACTTCATAGTTTGTTTAAAATAATGAATCCCAGGGTGCAAGATCATAAGGCCGATTATAAATATCTGATAGAGAAATTCATCACAGTTTTTTCCTGGTTAGTCAAACTATGAGCCAAAATATATAGGTGACCCTTATCTATAGAAAATTATATATGTTTTGCACAAGTTTTGACTTACTATACACATTTACCAAGAAATTTGATATTTTGGAGTAAATTTATCATTTTTACCCTAACATAAGTTATAAGCATATTTTTCCCCTTTCCCTTTCCCCTCAAGTAGACATTACTGGATCTTCTACTCCTTTGTTCTCAAGAACACCTCAAGGTAGTCTTTGAGATAACATCCACTTATGGTGTCCATTCATCAATCCATTATATGATATGATTCCATCTCTATAATCTCCCATAGTCTATCAATTCCTTTTTTGTTTTTCATTCATATTCATTACATTTTATATTTTCTGGCTCACATTCCATATTATTAGGGAATTGAGATGTTTTTAAGACCCCATCCAATCTACATCATATCTATTTCCAACATTCAGTGAGGCATAATCTACGGCCTTGAGGTAGGTGGTAACACTATTTTCTAATCATGTTTTGGTAGTTTCAGAATTACATCAACGTTTTGTAAGTCGTAAATTTTCAAGAATCTCTATTATATTTAATTATTAATGTCTAATTGATCATTGTACCCAAATAAATTTCTATATATCCTTATTTGTTTTTTTATATCTTGTTTATACCGTATAGGTTATCCCCATTAGTGTTCCACTTATAATTTTCCATTTTGGTTTGTTGGTTCAAAGTGTTAAGAACACAATTTTGCTTTTATCATAGCCTGTAAATGAAATTTATATGAATACTTGTTCATTTAATGCATCCCAACGAACCTCATAGGTTCTTGGACCTCATATCATTGTAATTTCCCAATTAGGCATATACAATGCTTCCCATGACACCTTCCTTTGAAACATTTTCCCTATAAACGGAATTTTCATGTCTTTAACAAATTAAATTTTTAATATTGACTAGATAATTCAGGATAGTTTACTTACTTAAAATTAAGAAGTTGAAAGTAAATGGAATGACACATATGGATGGTTAATTCATTCCCCTTGTTTATATTAATGTACTAAATCAAATGACTTTTAATGTTTAAAATAGAATTGAAGTTGGCTAATGTTAATAATAATAGGTTATGCCTTATGTATTTTATAATAAATGATTATTCTGTAACTATTTATATATAGTTTTGATAATGATTTTCTTGAGAGGGTTTTCATGATTCCTTATATGGTAAGTGATCATTCCTTTATAGAGTATTTGTATGATGGCAAGGGGGTGTTGTGCATGGAGAATATCAGGAAACCATAACTTGACTGTTGATTAGTACAACTCACATCACTAATACTATATGGGTGTTTGGAGGAGGTGTCACCTACCATGATTAGAGTGTTTCATGGAGGCCCACTCTCCATCCTGAGTGATGTAGCATGTTGTCTCTCAATCTATTGGGATATAGAAAATGTACAATATTTCATGACCTTTTACGATCGTTACATAGGTTATGGATGTCTAAGTTATGCCTTGGTCCATTACAGCCCTAGTAATCTAGGTATATGACCATTAGGCTTCAACAAACACTTTGGTCATATCAGTGTAATCAATATATAATTAAACAATATATTAATTTTACTATATGTATAGTGACATGAAAAGATGCATTCCAACAATGACTAGAAGTAGGTAGTCTTTCCATGTGTCTTATATGAACCTGGCGGGTCTAGTTGTAATGGCCCGAGTTTTTGGGGTCCATTACATTGTGAAAATATCATGTTGGGTTTTATGGTCTCGGAGTCTCGGTGAAGTTTGGCCTAACAGTAGTCCAACCGATAGCCTTAGCCTACTGGTAGCATCCCTAACGGTAGCTCAGTCTACCGGTAGCTATTTCCACTGGTATCTCTTTCTACCGGTAGCTCGGTTTACCGGAGGCTCCAGCTTACCGGTAGCTCGGTCTACCGGTCGCTGCAGTCTACACGTAGCTCGGCTATCGGTGGCTCTCACCTACCCTCACGAGGACTTTCCAATAGCACTCCTTTTTGCGCAAATTGGGTTTTAAACCCTATTTTGACCCCTTTAATCTTGTTTTAAAGCCCGGTAATGCCCATAAATGTTTTAATTAAATATTTAATGAATTAACATGGTGTGTGCATCGGTTTAAACTGGCCAACCCTTTAATAACGTGTGGGGTCACGTGGTCACCCCACGACCCCCGCTTCTTATGCATTCCATGTTATCTCAACCATCCCCGACCCTTATAAACTAAAGGGTTCGTCGTGGGTTTCTTCTTATCTCGATCACCATGTGCTAGTAGTACCCTTTGTTCATACGAACCTATTTTTGTTCAGATGAGCCGCATCGCTATCCGTGAAGTTCCGCGCCTTGCCTTAGCATTGATCGTTGACCAACAAGTAGGGAATTTCTCCTTCGTCTCTCCCTTTTGTGTATCATGTTGGGTGGGCATGCTGTTGTTTCTGTGGAATTGGACTAACCAAACCTTAATGAAGATAATGAAGACACTCTAAATAACATGGGGGGCTGTGATCGATGATACTGACTGATTTATGATCTTGTTTTCTGAATTGTTCGGGCTTACCCCTACTGAAAATCATGGCTGTTGGTGGTCTTTCTTTATGCACTAATGAACCCTTAACTCTTTTGATGTTTAAATGGATTGTATTGTGGTTGTGAACCCTTGTGTAAAGGAAATTGGTTAATCACGTACATTCGTCTAAATAAATTGAAAGTACCAGGATCAAACCTTTTTCCGTGATAATCCCTGTTAATTACAGTGGAATTGAAATCATGGAGTGTGTTAAATCTTTTAAATATGAAAATACCGGCATGGGCCAAATTTGTGTGGATAGTTTTGGTTGGGTTGTTTTCCTTCACGGGTCTATTGTTGGGTGACGTGGGAGGGGATGGGATCCCCTGTTGTTACGGATTCGATGGTTGTGACTTTAAGGTCGGGTTGTTACATTGATTATATCACGAATTGGGGTGGGATCCTCTGTTGTTGAGAAACCCTTTCTGGCTCCTAGATGTTGGACATGGGGATATATCTTGGGGTTTTCTTTTTTTTTTTGTGGATTTAAGAGAGAATCGGGTGTGGATGTTGTAGTTAATGCTTGACTGTTTGATTTCCTGGACTTGTGCCTATGCTTACTAGTTTCCCAAGTAGGTGAAAACATATTTAAACATCACTAATGAACATGAAAATGAATGGGACAAATGGGTTTTGTTGGTGACAGTTGTGACTCCGACTTGAGTGTTGTTTGTATTCCTTAGGCTGACTGAAAAACCTAAACATGGGAGAGTTCTTGTTACCTATATATATATACTTGTAGTTTTGTTTTTATTATTCTCACCCCACCCAAGCTGAGCACTTAGTGCCGAACACCCCCATTTCTTGGGGGAGGGTGTTTTTTCCAACACTGTTATTAGTGGCTGGTTATTAGCTCCTTTTCTGATCCCTTTCCCTTATAGCCCAAGTATCTTCGGGAAGGTTGTGATGGGCTGAGGTCCATTATTAACCCAATAACCTTCGGGCGAGGTAGTGTGGTGGTTGGCCGAGGTGTGTGCGGCCAGGTGGTTTCCCAAGTGTCTTCGGGATGAGGCCAAGGTGTCTTCGGGCATGGCAGTGGATCTTCTAGCCCAGTTGTCTTCGGGTGTGGCGGGGGTTGTTTTGGTCTAGGTGTTTTCAGGCGTGGTTACGTGTGATAGATGTGGCCCAGGTGTGTGTGGGCGGGGTGTGGTAGTGGGACTGCGGTGAGAATGGCGGGATTGGTTCGATGCGTAGGATGTCTTCAATAACCAGTGGGAATGTGGCATGGGGGTACCCAATCATCGATGTTCTCATGTTATATGTATTATTATCTTGAGTTATTTGGTGAGTGTGGCTGGTGAGTGGGATTGATGAACTCCTTGATAGTGTTGGTTTTATGCTTCTCACGAGACTTTAGCATGTTCCCCCACTTGTGCACGAGAGCCCTTGATTTTCCCTACTGAGTGTACTTGTATGCTCACCCTACGTATATAAAACTGCTTTTAGGTTTTCAGGAGGACTTCGAGAATCGCATAGGACCATACTAGCTCAGAACTTTGGGGTAGTTGTCATTGCTATTTTCTTTCTTTGATACTTTACCCTTGTAGTCTCTTTGTACCTTGTGGATTTTACATTTGGAACATGCATATGGGAATGGTTGTTTTGGTTTTTCTTGTACTTCTAGTTTTGCTGTTGTGAGATTTACCATCTTATCTCTGACCATATAAGAAAAAAATGGTAATTAAATCCATTCGTGTGTGATTTCCATACCCTTGGTGCTAGTCTCCACTCCGGGACCTATTGAAGGTGGGTTTCGGGGGTCATTATCCCTTCTTCAGCATAAAGAAGGAAGGGACTGGCAATCTGCTAACCCTTCCCTCCATTTGGTGTAGGTGGGTCGTGACAGAATGGTATCATAGGAGTGGTTGAGAAATAGGATGGAGTCTGGAGTTTAGAATAGTGAGGATTTCATGAGTTGGTAGGGAAACAGTGTTGGGTGACCTTGGTGCGTGAATTAGGCCAGGGAAGATCGGCTAGGACACGTGATTTTAGGGCCCCCGTGATCCGATACAAGGACTCTGGACCTACCGAACGACCAAGTGAGGCCATGCTGATTGCAGGGTAGAGACCCTAGGAAAGGTACATGGATCATAATTACTTGTGTTCTCATGTTTTATGGGTGTTTTAAGGATTGAAATATATAAATAAGTTTTAAGAATTCAAAACAGTATTCTGCACTACATGGGCTTAGGCATTCCTTGTTTACATTACAGCTATGGAACCTGGAAGGAGACCACGTGTGGTACGGGCGGTCGAGGCCCAGGAGTCTACCGTGGCCGATCGGAAGAGAGCTGATTGGGAGGAGGAAGATGACCAGTGGCAGAGGATATGTCGGTCCTTTCAGTGACATACCCTCGAGAAGTATGAGGGTGGTACCTCTGACATTAATATGGAAGGCTGGATAGAGAAACTAGTGATAGCCTTCATCCTGATTCGGGCCCCGACCGAGTACTGGGTTTCTCTGGCCATCATCTAGATGCGGGGATCAGCGTGTTAGTGGTGGAAGATTTACGTGGGGGAGAGGAGAGAGGCTGACGTGGCATGGGATGATTTCGAGAGGGAGTTCCGGGCGAAATTCCTCTCCTCGACAATGAAGGTAGAGAAGAGGTAGGAGACACTCTCCCTCCAGCAGGGGAGTATGTCAGTGAGGGAGCTGGGAATCATGTTCAAGGACCTCATATGTTTTTCTCCCGACCTCTTCCCTGACGAGGAGTCTCGGGCATGATGTATAGAGGAGGTGCTCTAACCCTCCCTCTAGTATGTTGTTACCCCCTTTACCCTGCCGATGTACTTGGAGGTCCAGAAGAAAGCCGAAGTGGTGGAAATAATGAACGCTCTACGAGGTGTGTCACGATAGGGGATCCATCTGGGACCATCGAAGGGGAAGTCCGTCACCACCAGGTCTCTAGCCTCAGGACCCTCCAGTTTCCGACCAGCAGGGAGCAGGCCGTAGTAGTTTCAGTTCCGGTGCCCTGGTCCTCACCCTTTTCTTTCAGGCTCTGGACTGTGGTGCTTCGTCTGTGGGAGCCATGTACATCTCCAGAGTCAATTCCTAGACCGGGTACAATATTTTGGTGGTGGACAACCCCAAACCCACCCTAGCAGCAGCTTCTAGCCAGGCCTTTCCAGCAGCAGCAGCAGGGACAGAGAGCTCCCGCTCCTCCGAGGGTAGACGTAGGAGGAGGAGGCAGACCCTAGGGCACTCCTCAAGGACCTCGACCAGGGCGTGGTCAGGGAGGTGTCCGACAGCTGAGGGTCAAAAGAGCTGGGCGTGGATAGTTACATTCTACAAAGGCAGTAGTTCCAGCAGGTCTGATGGTCGTTCGAGGTACAATCAGTTTGTTTAGCACTCTTGCTTATGCGTTGTTCGATACCAGAGCTCTGCACTCCTTCTTCACACCTAGTCTATCCTGTTATTTGGGTCTATATGCTGAGAGACTTTCAGTACCCCTGGTGTTGAGCACACCTGTCGGAGGTCAGACCGACTTGTTATATGTTTGTTGAGGATGCAGACTAATGATAGGGCAACATCAGTCGGTCAGGGATCTTATTCTGATACAGATACAGCTATACAATGTCATCCTAGGCATCGAATGGCTGTTATCCATGTGTGTCGTCATCGACTGATTCCGAGGAAGGGTTGTGTTCTCAGTCTTGGGTGGCCAACGTGTTACATTCACCAGTGAGCGGAGCAATCAGAAGGGCAGCAGGCGAGAGAAACCCATATTCTACTTGTTAGTCGAGATGTCAGTGTAGTCAGTAGATGCTGAGATGGTGGAGGTGCTAGAGATTGTCTGTGAGTTTATGGATTTCTTCCCTAAGGAGGTGACGACTCTACCCCCTCGACGTGATATCGAGTTCGGGATAGACTTACAGCCTGGTGCTCGGTCGATTTTGATGGCTCCATACTGGATGGCACTTTCGGAGCTACGGGAGTTGCGGATTCAGATTGACGATTTGATGAATAGGGGTTATGTTCGACCGAGTGCATCAATGTGGGGTGCTCTAGTATTGTTAGAAAAGAAGGAAGATGATGGTCTCAGGTTGTGCATAGACTACAGGAGGCAGAATCACGTGACGATCAAGAATCAGTATCCTCTTACAAGGATAGAGGATCTTTTCCAATAGCTAAAAGTGGCATGATGGTTCTTAAAGATCGACCTACGGTCTGGGTACCACCATCTAAGAGTGAAGGAGAGTGACATCCCGAAGACAGCTTTCAGGTGCAGATATGGACACTTCGAGTTCGTAGTCATGCCCTTCAGTGTTACGAACGCCCCGGTTGTGTTCATGGGACTTATGAAATTCGTATTCCGGGAGTACCTAGATTGGTCTGTAGTTGTGTTAATCGACGACATCTTGATCTATTCGAGATCATAGGAGGACCACACGGGGCACCTGAGTATGGTTTTGGAGTTCCTCCGACAGCACCATCTCTATGGTAAGTTGTCAAAATGCAAGTTCTGGACACGAGAATTGCACTTCCTTGGGCACATGGTGTCCGAGAAGGGGGTAGTGGTGGACCCATCAAAGGTTGAGGCAGTTGTTTCTTGGGCAGCACCCAAGAATATGGCGGAGGTCCGTAGTTTCCTCGGGCTGGCGGGTTACTATCGGAGGTCCATACCCAACTTCTCCCGAGTTTCAACCCCTTTGACAGCACTGACCAAGAAGGACCATGTTTTCGTATGGAGTGAGCAGTGTGAGTCCGCCTTCGGCTATCTGATGGAGAAGTTTGTTAGTGCCCCACTGCTGAGATTACCAGAAGAAGGGGCGGCGTATGAGGTGTTCTGTGATGCTTCAGGACAAGTCCTGGGATGTGTGTTGATGCAGCGATAAGGGGTGATCTTATATGGGTCAAGGAAGCTACGCCCTCATGAGCGTAATTATTCCACCCATGACCTAGAGCTTGTAGCGGTCGTTTTTTCACGGAAGTTATGGCAGCACTACCTCATCGGATAATTATTTTTGATCTTCATAGATCACAAAATCTTGTGGTATATCTTCTCCCAATGGGACCTAAACTTGCGGCAACAAAGGTGGATGGAGTTCCTCCAAGATTACGACTTTAAGGTTTCCTACACTTCAGGAAAGGGGAATGTAGTGGTCGATGCCTTGAGCAAGAGGATGCAAAAGGATGCAGTCTGAGAGTCGGACGATGCCTGGAAGGCGATGGAGGAGTTGGCTTCCTTACACCTGGATGCAAGGATGGATAGTGGTAGGGGTTTCCTGTATCAGATGACAGTGAATTCTTCTCTATTGCAGCAAGTGTAGGAGTCTCAGTAGTGAGAACCAGAGTGCGAAGTGATGCATGACCGATTTGACCAGAGGAATGCTCTAGAAGGGTGGACAGAGGATGGTCAGAACTGGATGCTTTTCCAGGGAAGGTTCTCTGTTCCAGAAGTGATGTTCGGCAAGGTTCTCAGTGGGTTCCACAACTCACCCCTATCGGTACACCCATGAGTTTCCAAGATGTACTAGGGAATGAAGAGACAGTTTTGGTGGCCTGGAGTGAAGCGAGCAGTGGCAGAGTTTGTGGCCAAGTGCATAGTGTGTCCGGAAGTGAAGTCTGAACACCGAGTTACAGGCGGCCTACTACAGTCTCTAGATGTCTCTGAGTGGATGTGGGACGACATCTCGATGGATTTAGTCATGGGACTACCCAAGGTCCATGGGGGATATGACACCATCTGGGTGGTAGTGGACCGGTTGATGAAATCAGCTCACTTTATGGCGATCAAGGAGTCAAGTGCAGTGGATGCTTTGGCACGAAAGTACATGGATGAGGTGGTGCAGTTGCATGGAGTTCTGAGGTATATAGTCTCAGATAAGGATGTACGGTTTACCTTGCGAGTCTGGAGAGGATTGCAGCATGCTTTTGACACCCATCTGGGCCTTAGAACTGCTTTCCATCCCCATACAAATGGACAGATAGAGTGCACCATCTAGACCTTGGAGGATATGCTACAAGCATGTGTTCTGGACTCAGGAGGATCTTGGGTGTGATACTTTCCTTCGGTATAGTTTTCCTACAATAATATCTATCACTCCACCATTGGTATGGCCCTATTTGAATCCTTGTACGGGAGGCCATGTCGTTTACTTGTGTGTTGGACCAATGTAGGAGAGGCAGGCATCCTTGGCCCGGAGGTGGTGCAGGGCATGATAGAGAAGGTTCATCTCATACGAGAAAGGATGAAGGTGGCCCAGGACTGATAGACGTCGTATGCTGATACCAGGTGGAGGCCCTTGGAGTTTTAGGTTGGAGACCACGTTTTCTTTAAGGTCTCCCCTCGGCGTGGACAATAGATGTTTGTCAAGGGGAGTAAGCTTCCTCTTAGGTTCATCAGAACCTTCGAAGTGTTGTGGCGGGTCGACGAAGTGGCTTATCAGCTACTATTACCACCGTCGCTACTGAGGATACATGATGTCTTCCATGTGTCCTAGCCACGTTGGTTTCTACATGATGATTCACATGTCCTCGGCTGGGGAGAGCTGGATATCGAGGATGACATGACTTTTGTGGAGAGACCAGTGATGATCGAGGATCACAAAGATAAGGGGCTTCATGGGAAAACCATTACCTTGGTTCGTGTGTTATGGAAACATGGTGGGATTTAGGAGAGTACATGGGAGAGGGAAGTACAGATGCATGCCCAGTACCTAGAGTTGTTTTGAGTATTGTGATGTTCTATTTTTATACGTGTTGTGGTAGAACGTTTTCTCTTGTTGGCTTTGAAATATGTGGTTTTCTTTCCTCTGAATGTGTGTGAAGAGTCCTGGCTACGGGGAGGGGAGGACACGACCCCTAATTAAGAGGCATTAAGGTGGATGCGATTAAACCCATGCAGGAAAGTCAGTGTCACCCAAAGCGGATAGTATCTTGACATGGGGAAGGAGACTCCCCAACCCATGTGGCTGGGCAGTTTGACATGGTATGTATCTAGGTTCTTGACAGAAGGGCGTTCTTAGTTAACAATGTGGTTCACTCCTAAGAGGTATCTTCCGAGGTGATTGTTCGGACCCTCTCTTTCCTTCTGGGTTGTTTTGATTCTCGAGGAAGAGAATCGTTTAAGAGGTATCTGATGTAATGTCCCGGGTTTTTGGGGTCCATTACTTTGTGAAAATCTCATTTTGAGTTTTCTAGTCTTGGAATATTGGTTTGTTTGGACTATCGGTAGGCATACTGGTAGCCTTAGCCTACCGGTAGCAGCTCTATTGGTATCTCGGTCTACCGGTCACTGCAACCTACTGGTAGCTCTGTCTACAGGTAGCTCGGTCTACTGGTATCTCGGTCTACTGGTAGCTGTAGCCACCGGTTTCTCTGTCTACCGGTAGCTCGGTCTACAGGTCGCTGCAGCCTACCTGTAGTTCGGTCTACCGGTAGCTGCAGCCTACCGGTCACTCGGCTACCGGTAAATGCAGCCTATCGGTAGCTCGGCTAGTGGTCTCTCTCGCCTACCCCCATGAGGTCTTTCCATAAGCACTCCTTTTTGAACGAATTGGGATTTAAAACCTATTTTAACACCTTTAAGCTTTTTTTAAATCCCGGTAACGCCCATAAATGTTTTAATTAAATATTTAAACAATTAACATGGTGTGTGCGTCGGTTTAAACCACGCGACCCTTTAATAACATGTGGGGCCGCATGGTCAACCCATGACCCCCGCTCCTTACGCCGTTCCATGTTATCTCAACCGTCCCCAGCCCTTATAAACTATAGGGTTCGCCATGGGTTTCTTCTTATCTCCATAACCATGTGCTAGTAGTACCTTTCATTCAGACGAACCTATTTTCATTCAGATGAGCCGCATCGCTATCCGTGATGTTCCGCGCCTTGCCTTAATGTCGATCATTGACCAACAAGTAGGGAATTTCTCCTTCGTCTCTCCCTTTTGTGTATCATGCTGGGTGGGCATGCTGTTGTTTCTGTGGAATTAGACTAACCAAACCTTAATGTAGATAATGAACAGACTCTATAGAACATGGGGGGCTGTGATCGATGATATAGATTGTTTTATGATCTTCTTTTCTAAATTTTTTGGGCTTACCCCTACTGAAAATCATGGCTGTTGCTGGTCTTTCTATGTGCAGTAATGAACCCTTAACTCTGGTGATGTTTAAATGGATTGTATTGTGGTTTTGAACCCTTGTGTGAAGGAAATTGGTTAATCACGTACATTTGTCTAAATAAATTGAAATTACCAGGATCAATCATTTTTCTGTGATAACCCCGGTTTAAGTACAGTGGAATTTAAATCATGGAGTGTGCTAAATCTTTTAAATCTGAAAATACCAGCATGGGCCTGCTTTGTGTGGATAGTTGTAGTTGGGTTTTTTTCCTTAACGGGTCGATTGTTGGGTGACGTGGGAGGGGATGGGATCCCATGTTGTTATGGATTCGATGGTTGTGACTTTAGGGTTGGGTGGTTACCTTGATTATATCACGAATTGGGGTGGGATCCTCTGCTGTTGAGAAACCCTTTTTGGCTCCTGGATATTGGAAATGGGGCTGTATCTTGGGGTTTTCTTTGGTGGTTGTGGATTTACGAGAGAACCGGGTGTGGATGTTTAGTTAATGCTTGACTGTTTTCTTTCCTGGACTTGTGCCTATGCTTACTAGTTTCCCAAGTAGGTGCAGAACATAATTAAACATCACTACTGAACATGAAAACGAATGGGACAAATGGGTTTTGTTGGCGAGAGTCCTGACTCGGACATGAGTGATGTTTGTGTTCCTTAGGCTGACTGAAAAACCTAAACTTGGGAGAGTTCTTGTTACCTATATATATACATGTATTTTTGTGTTTCTTATTCTCACCCCACCCAAGATGAGAACATAGTTCCGAACACCCCCATTTCATGGGGGAGGGTGTTTTTCCCAACCCTGTTATTAGTGGCTGGTCATTATCTCCTTTTCTGCTTGCTTTCCCGGATAGCCCAAGTATCTTCGGGCAGGCTGTGATGTCCTGAGGTCCATTATTAGCCCAAGAACCTTCGGTCAAGGTAGTGTGGTGGTTGGCCCAGGTGTGTGTGGGTAGGTGGTTTCCCAAGTGTCTTTGGGATGAGGCCCAGGTGTCTTCAGGCGTGGCAGTGGATCTTCTAGCCCAGATGTCTTCGGGCGGGGTGATGGTTGTTCTGGCCTAGGTGTTTGCAGGTATGGTTACGTGTGACAGTTGTGGCCCAGGTGTGTGCGGGCGGGGTTTGTAAATGGTACTGCGTGAGGTTGTGTCCCCGGTGTGTGTGGGCGGGGTGTGGTAGTGGGACTGCAGTGAGAATGGCAGGATTAGTTTGATGTGTAGGATGTCTTCAATAACCAGTGGGAAAGTGGCGCAGGGTACCCAAACATCGATGTTCTCGTGTTATATATATTACTTTCTTGCGTTATTTGGTGAGTGTGGCCAGTTACTGGGATGGATGAACTCCTTAATAGTGTTTGTTGTCTGCTTCTCACGGGACTTTAGCACGTTCCCCCACTTGTGCACGAGAGTCTTTGGTTTTCCCTACTGAGTGTACTTGTATGCTCACCATATGTATATAAAACTACTTTCAGGTTTTCAGTAGGACTTCGGGAATCGCGCAGAACCATACTAGCTCGGACCATTGGGGCAGTTGCATCTGCTATTTTCTTTCTTTGGTACTTTACCCTTGTAGTCGCTTTGTACCTTGTGGATTTTACTTTTGGAACATGCATATGGGAATGGTTGTTTTGGTTTTTCTTGTACTTATAGTTTTTGTGTTGTGCGATTTACCTTCTTATCTCCAATCATATAAGAACAAAAAGGGTAATTCCTTCCATTCGTGTGTGATTTCAATACCCTTGGTGCTAGTCGCCACTCCTGGACCTATTGAAGGGAGGTTTCAGGGGTCATTATCCCTTCTTCAACATAAAGAAGGAAGGGCGTGACAATCTGCTAACCCTTCTCTTCTTTTAGTGACGACAGTTTGTGACACTAGTTATTTAATTCATCATTATCTTATTATTCTTCATACATTTTCACACTATGAACTTATAATCACTTCTTAGATTACATGGAGACACCATTGGTGGTGTTCTGCTATGATTTGTATCTTATACCCCTCCCTGACTGCCTCTGGTGCTTGAGACAATAATCTTCATGTATGTATTGATAAGGTAAATCTCCCTTCTATAGGTTGTTGATATGTATTTATTTTATATGGATCATAACAGTACAGGATAGAAAAATTGCATAAGAGTCTACTGAAACAAATGTTATTATTTTTGTACCATTTTGTATAGAATTATTTCATACATGATCCCCTATTCCAATTTTTGTATCATTATTCCATGTACATGCATTGAAACATCCATAGTGGATTTTTTATATCTACAATTTTATTCAGTTCTATTATATATTTTTCTTTATAGTTTTCTATTTTTTGATTTACACTTTCCCATTTCTTTGATTCTAATTTTATTTATTATTTTTCTACTTTTAGTTTTTATATATTGTATCTGACGTGCTATTTTAACATGAGACTATAGTCTCCCCACTGTACGAGATTTACACCCATGCTACTAGTTTGCAACCTCGGGAATATGGGGTGGTGAACTTAAGGACATGTGACCCATTGGCTCGTGGTATGGGTTAAGTGGATCTCATGTTAGCAAGTTACATGACCACTCCTTCAACATAATCCAATATAAATAAAGGTACAAATATAAAAACCTATTTCTTATCAATTAATTAAATTTCACATCTCAAGATCTCTCTCTCCATATGGTTCCATCTCCTAGAATAGCATGTACAACACACATAGGCCCCACAACCATTCACATATCTTAATTTCACTTCTCTAAAAGACGAGTCCATCAGAACAAAGACTATATCTCAAATTTTTTCTAACCCCCATATCAACCCTCTTTGTTTTCTATTTTATCTAATTAAATTACTGTATAAGTTTGATACCAATATCAAGGTTCTCACTAGGATATGCAGATAACACATATCATCATATAATAAGGATCACACAACAAAATTACAATGATTTCATTATGATTCATTTTTGATGGCCCTCTACTTTACTGGATCCCAATGCTCTTGCCACATATTCATCTTCCCTTCCTAATAGGGTTTTGTCATCTTAAAAAATGGTTCTACTCACACTATTTTATTCTTTATAATGCTCATATCTCATCCATGTCTTTGACTGGAGCTTCGGTGGGTACAAATGTGGTTCTCCTCTCACCTCTTCTCTTTCTAACTAACCCAATATTCATCATGTCTCCACTTGGGTCTATGTGATGGAGCTTTAGACAGCATGGGTTGGCATCTGTGGTGTTTTTTGGTACTCTTATTATCCTATTACCTTGATGGTAAACCCATCAGACTCGACCCCACATTGGTTGGCCTCGATGCGGGTCTCAGGTCCTCTTGGAATGGTGTTTGAGGGGGGCCAGCATCAGTCTCAGTTTTTCTCTTCATTGGCCCTAGAATCCTTCAATCCTCATCTTGGTTAATTAATTTATTCTTATTCAATTTTGATTTATGATGATGGTTTTGAGTTTTTGTATGGTTCTTTGTTCATTTTTTGTGCTATTGTTCAGCTGTTTGATGTTGTAGAATGTTTTGATTCTGATATGTATTTTTTTGGGTTTGTTCATGGAAAATGGCCTGAATCTCTATAGAGGCTTAATCTGCTCAACTCTTTTCTAGCCTGTTGTCCCACCTCCCCTCCCATGGTTTTTCTGGTGGGGTAGTTATTTAGATCTTTGGGAAGTGGTGTTTGGGTTTCCAATATTTTCCTGGAGGTGATCTTTTTGCATGAATTTCTAGTGTGTGGTTGGATGGCAGTTCTGAGGTAGTATTTTATCATTTTGGTCCTAACGATTGATGATACTATAATTCATAATGGTATGTATTGTTTTATTCTGGGAAAATGATGGAGGAAAGATGTACGGAAGGATGAAAATTTTATTCTGTGATATTTTTTTAGTTTCTAGTTTTTTGTTTAATTATGGTAGTTATGATGCGGCGTTGATCAGCTCTAATGGATGAAAAGCTCTAGTATACTAGTGTGGTGATGATTGGAAATGATGGTGGTGATATTACGTCATAGATGGTAACTAGTTTGACTCAATATGATGATGATGTCAGTAGTATTTTCATTAGCTGACACAAGTATTCATATATTGATTCACATTGGGTTTAGTGCATTGGTGTGTTTTTGAATTTTCAAGCATGAATGGTAGATTTTTCTCCCACGGGTCTTGTATTGGTTACCACTCATCCTCAAAGTGGTTTTTTGAAACTCCAAAAAACTATTATAGTGGTTTACAAGGAGAAAAGCTAAAATTAAAAACCACATAATAGTTAGAACATGAGTGAAATCATTATTCTTGCAAGTATCAAGCACAGAATACTAGAAAATTGTTTCATCACCAATATAAGATAAAAAACCAAATCACATTCCATAACAAGAACTTCAAGATCTCTCGGAAAACCCAAATTTAAACCCTTTATTCAAAATATTTTCTCAAATCATCAGATTTCCCTTGAAATAACATTTAAATTTAAAACCCTTTCAGATTTAAAATCACAAAATAAAATCATTTTATTTTGAAAAATATAAAATTCATTTGAAAAATCTATCATGTGTTCCATTGACACTTGTCTAAAAAAGGTACCAACATTAAACCCTCTAGGAATCCATATGTACTGTGTTGACTATTATGACGATGTGATCTCATCCCATCATTATATAAAACCAAAAGATTCATGTTACATCTAGTCCTAAAATATACAATACACGCAATACATATGATCACAAAGATACTATCAGACTTATATTAGTAATGGTAACCTACCTCTACAATCCATTTCCTCTTATTTCGATCTCGGTCATCCCTCCATTGACTTGTCTATGTATCTCTCCATGCTTTATTCACTTATCTATTCAAAAAACACAATTAAAATAAAAAATTATATAATAAAAACAAATTTGCAAAAAATGAATAAATGATGATAAACTCATTAGGAGAATTGACGTTGAAAAAGCCATGAGAAACTGGGTGCAGTATTCTCCCAAAAAATTAGCAACACCTACGAAATGAAAAATACCAAAATTACAACACTTATTTAAAATATAATTTAATTAAAATTATTTAGTAAACCTAATTAATCATTCCAAAAAATATACCTTGTAGTAAATAATGTCCAGTGGCTTGGTTTTCTCTAAATATGACATATTCTTTGACATGAATATGAAATCCCTATAGAGTGTGTTATTTTTTCCTTGATTTAATGAAATCATTTTTTCAAAACCTTTCCAAATAAACTAAAATTAAATGAGATGTAAATGAGAGATGTAAGGGAGGCTTCTTAGTAAAAAATGACAAAATGGAACTCCTCCAAAAGATTTTTATCTAAGGGGGCCAAAAGGGAATGACAGGAGATCTAAAATTTCTCTCATTCTCTAATTTTTTACCCAGAATAAAGAGCCTAAGGGAACATAAGTTTAGTGTACCAAAAATATTACTTTTATTCAACTCAAAAAAGAGGCTTCTCAACACATTTTGTCATGTAATTAGGGGGTTCACAATAAAAATCACATTCCAGGTAGATGATATACCATCTACATTAATACATTCACAGTTTCAATCATATATTCTAACTGTGAATCCTATTGGGTAGTAACCTGACTCCCGAATACCTGAATCATGGCCCGCAAACACCCCCCTAAAATCTATTTATGGATTAAAGGATCCATGTCACAGTGTAAATGACTATAAGATTGACTTTTTCTTAGCACAACCACCTTACCACATCATTAACATCCTCTCAAACACTTGACACATATACTAGGTCTTGATCTATATCAATAAAAATCTTTTAATGATGTCCAAACACTTAAAATCAAAATCTATGTTTCGGTAATTAAAACTACTTCCTCGAAAAACAAAAACGTCAAGGTGCCTTATAAATTCACAACCAAAAAATATTTGGGTCATTACAAACTCCAGCTATTGTAACACCAAAGATTCAATTATATTATGTATACTTTTCATTCTAAAATATCTATAACATAATGCATATATCATTATTCAAGAATTTAATTGAAAAATGAATCATAAAATTTGATAAATCAAATTTTATGAAATGAATATCACTTTTTAATTCATGATGTCAAAATTATGTTAGTGTTATTTGTTTTGATATTTTTCAAAAATAAATGATTTATTTCATATTAGTAAAAACGCCAGTTTTAGAAATATTACCACTTTTATTTCATATAATAACACGAATGTTTATTATTATTTTTCAAAACTGTTTTTAACAACTAATTGAAATCATAAAAAAATTATTTTTGAACATAGAAATAAATTCTTATCATTTCAAGAAATATATGTATTGATTTTGTTTAAATTAAAATTTCCTTAGATCTTCTATCATAATAATGTATTCACAAGGTTCTATTAGGTTTTTTTCTTTTAAATAAAATCCATTATTGTTTTATTGAAAATAATAAAATTAATTCAATTGTAACAAAAATTATACGTTCTATTATTATACAATCATTTTTATGCTTAAAACAAGTCTTTTTCTAATTATATATTTTAATGCATTTTTCAACAATGTTTTAAAAATTGTATTTAAAAATTATTGAAATTTAATCATATAAAATTAATTAAAAATTTTGAATCACTATAATTTATTTTATTTAATAATGATAATTTTATTTTATTTCACAATGATTAACAGCCATGGTAAATATTTATCACATTAGATGGGTGTAAAATGAGTAAATTGTACTAAATTAAAGTGATAAGTGTTCAAGATAAAAAATACTTTCTTAAATGTAATTTTTTAGTTTTATTCCAATAAAACTAGTTATTATTTGAATATATACCAATTTTGAGACAATTTACTCGAGTAATACATATATTATATTATAAATTTTCAAGTGTTTATATGTTTTCCACCGACCTTAATTATCTAAAGAGACTCCCTATCGTCTATTATCTACACCACATGAGCGAAAATGTATAAGCATGACCAACCAAAATACCTTACAAAAAATATTTACTCTATGCCTATAGTTATTGGTCCCAATAAAAATACTTCTTAAATAAGTATTAATGTGAAAGCCAACAGTGGTTTCCAAAATAAGAGGTATATGTCCTTATCGATATTTATTTGTTCTCTTATACTAAATCAACTTTAAATAATTGATAACCATTTTAATATAATTAAATAATTATATTCATAACACCTATATTATTTCATGTTAATTTCAACTCTATTCTATATTTATTTTCTAACCCATGGAAAATGAAAACATCACTCAGGCGTACGTATGACCTACCATCAACCTGTAGTAGTGTCATTTTTATTCACCGCCAATTTACCTAGAAAATTATAAAGTTATAAATAATTAATATATATAATATATTTGTGAGATAATTAGGATTCTAGAAACAAAATGTATCATCTATCTTCATAACATATAAAAATTATAATATTACTCATACAAGTGTGGAAACTACCTCCTCCACAATGTGACATGATTGGTTTATATATTACTACCATGCATGGATGACTCTTATTTTTTATATAATGAATAAAAGTTTTATTCAATAAATTACAAGAATTATTAATATTATGGATAAATTTCATAACACCTTTAACCATATTAATAATAATAAAGTTATTTTCTGAAATTGGATGAAGGAAATTTTTCGATCAATGTAAGCAAGAAATATTCAATGGATGGATTTAACATGACTATTAACGTCCCATAGAAAATTAAATATAAATGAAAAAATTTCTTAATAATGTATTTATTAATTTTAAATTCATTAAATTGTAGGTTCAAATACATACTACTAAAAGGATACCAAAGGGTATAGATTTTTTTTTCAATCTAATTTTAATATTGCATTGTTTATGTTGAAATTTCCATTTGGAAAATTATAAGATAATAATATCTTATAACCCATAAATTTTTTTACAATTTGTTTATTTTTGTGGTTTACTTGTTTATCACCATTTATTTTCTTGTTGTATGAGGAATTAAAAATTAAATTACATGTACAGAATACCAATATTTTTCTTATTTTCTTTTAAGAATATTTTTGCTCTATATCCATTCTCTTCTAGATTTTTGAAATTTTTAAATAAAAATAAATTTTTTAAAAAGGAAATTCTAAATAAAATAAAATATTTTCCCAATGGTTTATATATAATATTTTTTAAAATACATTCTAAAAAATTAATTTTCATAATTTTTACAAAAGTTGGAAATGGTGTTCTCTTTTAACATTTGAAAACTTGAATGGATTTTCCTATAATAAAGACTATTATTTTCTTGGAATATTCATATATGAGAATTTATATTTATTTTTAAGGAAATCATTTTCATCAATATTTCATGAATATTTAATAATTAACAATACCCCATGAAAATATTATTATTTTATTAATGGAATGAAAATAATTTTGATATTGATTTATAACATCATTCTTATAGATATTTATATAAAAGTTACATTTAGTGTTTTTTATTCTATAATTTTCTGCACCTAATTGGCATGGTTTTAGTTTAAAATATTTATTTCTAATTAATTTAATTCCTTCCATAATTCTTTAATAACTTCTGGATTAAAACATATTTTTTTATCATTCACTTTTTGGGATCATGTTCTCTATCACTCCCCATTATTAATTAGACATTTATTTCTCCTTTGTGTCCAGATTTCTAGTATCAAGGGTATATTAAGAATCATTTCAACAACATTGATATTCTCTTAACCGAATACCATTTCAATATATAGTTTTATTTTTTGGAAGCATTTTAAGAGAGATATTTCATTTAATGGGAAAGTATTGATGTTTTTTATTTTTATTTAAATAAAAAAATTGATTTGTAATGAATTTTGAGAATGATTTTTTTTGAACTTAATGTATATGAGGAATTCATAGGATTCAAAAAAAAATAGGTGCATCAAGATTATTGATATACCCTCAATGTATAAATAGGCATTGTTTTGTAAAACAACATGTCTTATATATTATACGATTATTTTATATTAAACCCACACATTTATTAAGAATATATTTTTTGGGGCATTGAGGTAATACTAATCACTTGATGATAATATACTAAATTTCTAAATTTATTCATGTCTTTTATAAAAATTAATTTTACAATATCCATGAGAATTCTATATCGATATTATCTGTGGATGTATTTTGAACTCACATTTTTTATTTATAAGTAAGTGTCTTGATTATCCACACTACCGTATTGATTATGGATTTTTTACTCATCATAGATTACACTATAAATAACCCATATTATACATCACATATGTCCCTTTAATTCTTGTCATTTATATAGGATATGAAGATGTTTTCATTAAATGTTACAAAGGATGTTGGAATTTTTCTTATTATATGTTTTTCATATTTGTAATGTAATATGGAAATCATTTCTGTATTTCGTATTCCATGATAGCCAAAATGGTCGACCAGGATTAGTACATTCCATTATAATATTATAGCAATGGAATAATGTAAGTATAACCTCTGGGATACTATAGTTAATATTTTTATAATTGGTATCAAATGGTGTCTAAGAGGAACCTTGGAGACTTGATTTCAAATGATTGTAGATAATATAAGATTATGATAATACATTAATGTATTTGAAATTGTTTTACCATATTATGTTTTTTTAATTTAGGAATAAGTATTTAGTATGTTTTGATAAAAAAAATTGTGCTCTTTTTATGGTGAGGTATCTTTATGGGAGGAAGTGAATCAAAAACTATTTCCAGTGTTGGTAACTCCCCAATTAGAAATTCAACATATCTTGTGTTGACACAAGTTATGTTAAGACCATATTAGGGATGCAGAACTATATTATAAAAAATACCCTGACATATATAGGGAAACTAATTATTCCATAGCATGAATCACCTATTTTGGATCACACCATTCCATTAATTCCTAAAAAACTACAAATCCATTAGTAAATTAATAATTCATTATGTCCCTAAAAATATATTTTTTCCCCATAAGATGTAATGAGTGGTAAAATTATATCCTTGTAGTGTATTTCGTTAAAGCATATATTGGTCAATGGTGTTCATTGATCTAGAATACATTTGTAAAATTATAAATGAAATTTATATAAATGAGAGATTTTTAATCGATATTCTTCAAAAAAAATACATTCCTCAAGACCAATGAGCTAAAAAGTAGAGAATATTCCAAATGATAAAGTATAATAATAAGAATGATTTGTTGAGTATGAGGGAAATTGTACATAATTATCCACGAAAACTACAAAATATATATGTAATATGGAATGTAAAATTTACTATATACTTAATGGGTTTAAGAAGAGTATCTAAATGATGCCAATTTCTCCAATTTTGTCATTATATGATGATATAGTATCATGTACCATAAATATAGAAAATGAATTAGCTAGATATTATACCTCTATATGAATATCAATGAAAGAAAATGCATACTAAAAACCATGAAAATGTAAACATGTCATATAAGATGAAAGGGATGATGATATTTCCAGTATATGATAATTTTTTACCAAAACCCCCAATTAGTTTCTTAATAGAAATAAGAGTTTGTTATGTTTTTAGAAATGGTTTATCTCAAAAATTCTTGGGAGTTGTTAATATATAATTCCCAGGGAAATCATATTACAATATGTAATTTCTAGTCAGTCCCCATTATGATGCATATACATACCCTATTTGAAAAATTGGTTTTCATACCTATGGTTTTGATAGAAATTTTTGATATAGATGTGGAATTCCTTATATTCAGTGTGGAGACTACATTATCCAAATCATTCCTGGACCAACCATCACTATCTATCTATAAGAACGTTCTTGGGGGAAAAGTGTAGAAAGAACCGTTGAATATGAAATGTATAATTATTACAGGGGATGTATCTATTGGGAAAGAATATATTAATATGCACCCAAAATATATACCTAGAAATATACCTAAGTGCGAATTTTAGTTTTCGATTATTCTCCTCCCCCATGAAAAAACATTATGTAAGATTCCATAAAGGATGATGATTGTAAAATTATTGGAACTAAAGAAACAAATGTAATTTTTTGTGATATGGGATTTAATCACATTTATGTTTCACCTTGGGGAAACTCTATTTTTTAAAAAAAAAATTGATGGTTTTATGAGTTTATTCATTGATTTCATTAAAATAATGGCTATTTATATATAGAATCGGTATCTGCTCTCATGTATTAATGAATTGATGGATCAGATTCAAGGAGGCCAATATTTTCAAAATGTAGATCCCTATTTGGTTTATAATAAAATGTGAGTAATGAAAGATGATATTTGAAAGATAATATTTCATACAAGGTATGAACAATAATAATTTATAATAACTCCTTCTAGAATAATTACTATAACATTTTTTACTAATTTTATTAAGAAATATTCAAGTATCATCTCAACAAATTTTCTATGGTATTTTCTGATGATATATTGGTATACTCTAAATGACTCTATAGGAATTATAGTTGATACAATTAGATAAATGTGTTACATGAATAATTTAGAATATATCATTTATGGATTCAATAATACTTTTTTCATGGAAATATTGCTTCTACCGATGGAATATTAGTTGATCTTTATAATATAATGACAATTATTGAATGTCCCATGTTAATTAATATAACAAAGGTACATATTAACTTGGGATTTTAGAGGTATGTATTAATGATTTAATCCGAAAAATTGATTAGATAACTTGTTAAACACATTGACATGTATGGGGTCACCGTCATATATTTTTAAGAGTGTAATGAATGTTTTAAATAATTTATGAGGATATAATTTTATGTACCAATATTTATAATAGTATCATGAAGGGATGGATTTGGAATATATAAGGTTTCATTGAATTGGGATGTGTATGTGTCCATATAAATTATGATAAGGTTTTTGGCTATGAATTAAGGAAGTTAAGGTTTTATTTATAGTATTACCTAACCAATGATATTGTGTTTTTTTCTATAATATTTTCAGTGAAGATATGAAGGTGTCACCTCTATGGTGAACAATGTGAAATATATAAAAATCATAGAATATTGAAATATATATTCTTTTATAATGATCTCAACATGACGAAATTAATATGGAATTAACTACTCAAAGAATATGATTTATCAACACACTACCACCCTATGAAGAAAAATAAGGTGTGTGTTGCATGGTGTAGAGTACATCATGGAGCTTTGACTAAAATGCGATGTGAAAAATATCCTATATTTGTGGACATAGTAATGTTGTATAAGTGAATCATTAAGAAAGGGAAAATGTCACATATACTCCAAGTGATTTTCAAAGTGTACTTATTAGAGAAAATAAAAAGTTCTGGTCTTGAGGATAAGAAATTTAAAAAGAACACCAAATTGTAGATGAAGTAACGTTGGTAGATTTCGACAATAATGGTAGTATTTTTAAATTTAAAAGGTTATTATATGGTCATTTCATGATTGAGATAAAAATAGAACCATTATATAAAAAACATATCTCAAATTTATTTATACAACATATTAGCACCAAAAATATATTTTTATTTCAAATAAAAAAGTTAATTGGATATTATGAAATGAGAAATTGCAGAATAGATAGGAATATCCGTAGTTTTTCAACATGTAAATGTTGTGTATAACGTATTAAATAATTCATTTAACTTCTACAGATCATAAATTTAAATGAGATAATATTACAGTGGAATTTGTAACTGAATTTCCCAAGAGTCCTAAAAATAATGATTCCCTATGGGATGGTCACAATCATTATTCCAATTCCACACATTTACTATTTTTAAATGAATAAATGCCTATTAATCACATCATGAAACTCTATAATAATGAATTTGTTAAAATTCCTTTTTTACCTCTTCTTGTTGTATCCAATCATTATCTATTGTATATATCAAAGAGATGTATTGGTCTTTTGGAATCTATCAACACCAAGATAATTTTTTATATCACCTACACTCCTCAAACTGATGGGTAATAAGAAAATAATATTCAAACATTGTATGATATGGGAATTTGATTCCCTATTGACTTTTGTTTAAAGTGGTATCCATATATATCATTTTTATATTTTACTTTTAATAATATATTTTATTAGATAATTAAAAATTGAATCACACTGTGTTTTTTGGGAAGATTTTTTACACAGAAAACTTTCGAATGAAGTTGATGAAATGTATATTTTAGGCTTTGAACATGTTTAGGAGACAATAGAGAATTTAAGAACATATGGGAGTAATATCAAGGTACCATTAAGCTCAAAAAATATATATATGTGGATAACCAAAGAAATTATATTGAATTTTATGTGAGAGATCATTTTTTCTTGTAGAAATATCCATGGAAGGGTGTTATGATGATTAAAAATAAATGGAAACCCTGTCATAGTTATATTATCCATTTTAATATTCTATAATGAATTTAATAATTATATTACAATTCGAAAATATAACCTAGCCTATCCAATGTTCATGATGTGTTTTACATATCTTTTTAGTATAATTAAACACCATAACCAATATTTTTTCGAACTTTCTATGAAATATAATTGGTACCAAATTAATTATTCTTTAAAGAAACTATTTTGATTGTTAACACTAGAGAACAAGTGTTGTGGAATTAGAATACTTGAGTGGTCAAGGTACTTTGGAGGAACCCTAAAATATTAGATGGAATGTGGGGACCTAAGGAAGTAATACGTAAAAACTGCCTACATTTTTTTTGGTAATTGATAACTATGAAATTTTCATTGATTAAATTTATAAAGAAGGAAAGAAGGTAACACAATATCTTCCATTATGTTAAGAAAAGTTTTCGTTGTAAAGAAACTATAACACAATGAAAATAAATTTATTAAGAAATGTGATTATAAAATAAATTCCCAAATTTTATAAATTTAGGTTGATGAAATTAATTTCATTCTTTAAATCATCAGGTGAAAATTATGTTGTGGTTAATTTTTATATTGGTAAAAGTATGTTATTTTTTCATGAATAACAAAAAATGAAAAAATTTAAAAATACTATCACTTTTTATGAAATTATAATATTTTAATAATTAATAAAATATTTTTTCTATAAAAAATATATTTATTAATTCAATTAATAAACAATTTGTTTACCTTATAAATCCATGCATAAAATTTTTAAAATCAAACTATTGTTTCCCTTCACATAAAAACTATTACTTCTTTTTCTCCCTCAATAAAATACCCAGATGTTTTCTTTTAGTTTTGGATTTTGTTTAATGAAATAAATACTAATTATATTTAAAATTATCAAATTAATTCCATTTTATGTAACATTTTAGTTTTTTTTACAATTATTTTTTATGAGTAAAAATCATTTTTCTAGGAATGATTTTTATTTAATTTTATAAAATAATGTTATTAAATTTAATTTCTTCCAAATATGAAAATCGAATCGTATAAAATGGATTCAGTGTTTGGAATACTAAAAATTAATATTAGGTAAAAAATCCATCATACTTTTTATCATTATGAATGATTGCCACTATAAAGATGTATCACTTGGTTTTTGGGTAAATTGAGTAAAAGGGGTTAAAATAGTCAGATAATTCATCAAGATAACTGAAATAACTTACATAAACCTTATTAGTTAATTTAATTTTTACCTTAACCTTGTTATTAATTAATTTATTACATTTTTGATCCCCTTGATTTGATTAATCATTTATTATAAAAAAACCTTTCATGTATTTATAAGTTTTCTACACACCACACATATAAAAGAGAAATCCATCCCCTACCCTCTACACACTACATGAGCAACATTTCTTGACCAACACATGACCAAATATATTCATAGATTTTGTTTCCTCATATTGTTTTTATCACAATAGTAACACTTCATGATGTCTTATGTTATTATCCAATAGAGGTTTCTAAAGAAGTGATATTTTATATTACCAATACTTTTCATGTTCGACCCTTATTAATCCACATCTATTTTTTCCATATTAATGTAATTGAAATAGTATATAGAAAATATTAATAAGTTTTTATATTAACTAACGACATTTTTCTATCTCCACTTCATTATATGGAAAATGAAAACATAGATTATGTATACAAAAAACCTTGCATCCCCATTTAGTGGTGTAATTATTTCTTCATTCTTTTTTACATTAATTTTTATAAATATATTTTTAATGAATATATAAGATATCTATAATATATTTATGATTCTTGAAATTTAATATATCATCTACCTACATATTTTTGGATAATGATAATTTAAATGGTGCATACATGGGTTCTACCGCCACAACATAGTGTTTGGGTTCATTTGTCTATTGCCACATTTCCTGGTTGATAATAAAATTGATCATAATGAATTAAAATTATATTTAGGAAATTATTAAGATTATAAATATGATGAATCAATTTAATAGCACATTTTCTAAAGGTCAATATACCAACATAATTTTTGGAGAATTCAACCAAACAACCTTAAGAAGGTGACATAATAATAAAATTTTTGATGAATATACTACAAATTATTATTAAGGGACCTTAAAAATTGAATGTGAATGAAAGATAATCTTAATGAGGTATTTAATAAATTTAAATTCATTATATTTGAGGATCAAACATGTATTTTTAATATTATATACCAGGTAATTGTTTGATTGAATATGTAGATGTATATGTATATTAGATGGAACAATACAAGAGT
Source organism: Viscum album (assembly GCA_963277665.1). Classification (NCBI taxonomy): domain Eukaryota; kingdom Viridiplantae; phylum Streptophyta; class Magnoliopsida; order Santalales; family Viscaceae; genus Viscum; species Viscum album. Next base: position 745,926,882 of record OY728138.1, on the reverse strand, counting down.
GGGTGAAGTGTAAGTTTAAAAACATAAGAGATTAGTTTAAGATATCTTGAACTAATATAATTCAAACAACCAAAATTGTATTGAATATAACGATACGATGTAATGTAATACTATTAGAAAAGTAAATTAATTGTATTCAAGATGAATACAATAATCAGAGTAATACAAGTGTGAGGGGTTCTACCATAAAGCGTATATAATCTATTAATACAGTATGTAATAGAATAATTGTAATTGAAACAATTACAATTGAAAGTGTAAAGAAGAAAGGAAACAATACAAATTCCTTTCTAATACAAACAACAGCGGAAATGTAAAAGTAATACAATTATTTTGACCCAAAGAGAAGGGTTATCCTTTCACCTAGGATAAGAGGTTTGTCTTACCGCCACCTTGTAAGCCCTCGATACAATGATCGGAACGTCTGTCTGCCTATCCCCAGCATCCCTCAATATGATGATCGGACCTTCTGTATGCATATCCCTGGCATCCCTCGATACGATGATCGGAACTTCTGTCTGCCTATCCCTGGCAGTCCTCGATTTTGAAGGTAATTAGCACCTCTGTCTTTCAATCACTTGAGAGCCCTCGATACGAAGATCAGTCTCACAAAGCATGAGATAAGTCACATCATCTCTCTCTGGAACATGATAGTATAAAAGTATCACAATTATTCTTTCTCGGCTTCAAATGACCTCCTATTTATAGGCCTCAGGTTCCAATGGTCACGTTTCCTCCAACGGTCATATTTCACCGAAAAACTCGAAGGGACTTTGACACCTGGCATTATAACGGTCATATCGAAACAGAAAGTACGAATTTTTTTTGATTAGTTTGTAACTAACTCAACGACATCGTATAGGTTAAAACAAAATATATATGAAGATGATAAACAAGAGTACGATTAATATGAAACTGGTGTTTTTGACAAAGTACCAAAACAAGCAAGTAATGAATGTTTGATTATTATAAGTATTAATAAATGTAATGTATTGATATGATACAAAGATACACAAAATTGAGTACAATTGAAAGAGTCAGTACGATACGATTGACAGAGTCAGTATAAGAATTAAAGTCTGTATGATCAGCATGGTCAGTACGATACGCATGGTTAGTACGATCAGCATGGTCAGTATGATCAGCATGATTATTAAGATCAGCATGGTTAGTACGATCCACATGGGTAGTATGATCAGCATGATCAGTACGATCAACATGGTTAGTACGATGAGTATGATCAGTACGATCTGCATGATCAGTACGATTAGCATGATCATTAGGATCAGCATGATCAGTACGATCATCATGGTAAAGGACATTTATGATTTCCAAAACAAGGTATAGAAGTGAAAGGAGAACATTTGACTCAACAATCTCCCCCTTTTTAGAAAGAACAAAACACAGAGTAAATACAACATGAAAAACTTATCTCCCACTGAGTTATTGGAAACTCTTCTGAATATAAATTTGAATACAAATAACTCCCCCTTTGGTATATACTTTCCTAAGGATTGTATTCACAAATTTTCCTTGGTTTCAATGTATTTGATTAAAACCTTCTCCCTTTGTTAAACATTCTCGCCCTTTGTGATTTAAAAAAACAATGGGGTAACCTTGAGATGCCTAAATGAGTTAGAGAAAAGAAATGCATGACAAAAGAAAGAGTAACATAAATGTCATTACAAAACAGGAATGTTCCATTAGAAATGAAAAACAAATACAACAGTCATTTGTTTTCTACTTCCTTTTCCTTCTTTATCAGCTCATGAAGAACAGCTTTCATATTTTTGATTTCTTTCTTTTCTTCCTAAATTGAATCACCCTGAGATCTGAGAAGCTCTTGTTGGTCGGCAAAAGCTAATCTTGATTCTTGATAGTCTCCTCCTGGACTCTAATTACTTCCTCAAGGGTATCAATTCTGTCTTGAAAATTCTTGTTATCTTTGGATAACACAGAATTTTGTTTCTTCAACAAAACCATTTCATCCTTAAAAGATGAAACCTTCGAAAATTCGTACTGAAAATCATTCATTCATTCTTGAAACTCTTTCACTAAAGGGATATCGGCTCCATGAGTTACCTGATTCGGTTTTTCAATAGTTTCTTTGTCATGGTTATTGAATACAATCTCAAGATCATTTTAAAACCTCCTTATATTTTCAATTTATATCTCATGTTCATTCACTGAGCATTCTGTTTTATATGACCACTTGGTCATCCTATTGCAAGCCTTCTTATGAACAGATTAAGTTTTAGATAAAACTTTCAAATCAGCTTCAACTGAAAAAATATTCTTTCTCAATTCTCTTACAGAACCAAATTTCTTTTTCTGATGGTCAGTAATGAAATCAATTTTTTCCTCAAGACTGGGAAACTACGGAATAGTATTTTCAACCCTTATTAAAACATGAACAATGTAATCACTCCTCTTAAGAGAGATTGTTTATTCTGAATCAGTATCTTCATCGTACGTATGCAGTTCATTTGATCGGATTGAGTCTACAACTGGCTATTTTTCTTTTCTTTTTCTTTCACTTTTCTTATCTTTTCTCCACTTGGCCACAACTTCCTTACTGTATCTTGGTTTTTTCTTTGTCTTTGAACTGGTTTTCATATATGACTTTTGAGGAGCACCGACAGATGGATTATCTTTGACAGGTATAGGTGCCGATTGATTCTGAGATGATTCTAATTCTAAATTTTTTATAAAAAGTTTTGAATTAAGGTCAAAACAAACATTAAACATCTTCAATGTACTCTTGCTAATCCAGGATGGCTTCAAATCTATAATATTTCCTTTCAAAGGAATATTACAAAACATCATACTCTCTAGAATGAATTTTATAATAACAGCTGGATACGTAATCAAATGAGATTTGATTTCTCCTGACTTGACATTCTTAATCGTTTCAAATATGTATCCCATAAGATTTACTTTTCTCATGTTGACAAGATAGTCCAACATGAAGATATCAGAAACCTTCAAAGTCTCTCTATCCCCTTTCCTTGGGATAAGAAAACCCTGCATCCACAGCGACACAAATCTGTTATCTGCTGAAAGATGAGCCACTTTCCTCTTCTCTTCATTTATAATAAACAGAGACCTTTCAGCATTTTCTTTGTTAAACATACCAACTTCCCCTGGTAGTTTTTGAGATCGATAGGAAGAGTCACCTTCTAACGAAACATTCAGAAAATGATCTTCTTGATTCACAGACATAGAAGTATTTCTATTGTACACAGCAAATTTGATAGTCATGTTCTTAACAAATGACACGGTTTTGTACAAATGACTGACTTCACCAATAAGAACCAGATCTTGAGATACTGGGTTTTCAACAAATAAATTTTCCCAACCTTGAAACAAAATGATTCTTTTGATTGTAGAATCATACGAATCGAAAAATTCCTGAGAAACTAACCTTTCTCTGAAAAAATATTTCTCTAAAAAGATATCTGAATAAATTTCTGCAGGAGTATTGGCAGAAGTCTGAGACATAGAGTTGAAGCCACTTGAGAGATCATACGATGATTTAAATCAGTGGAGAAGAGCTTCTCCACAAAACCTGAAAAACCAATGTGGGTTTGGGGAGGGGGTCTATTTATAGGTGATAAAAGGGTGACTATTGATCTTCTACGGTTGATATTAGAAGAAAAAAGATCAATGGATAGGATTAAAATGGAAAAAAATTAAAAAAATGAGGAAAGTATGTACCTACCGGAGATCGTAAGGTAATTGTTGGTTTTCGAAGAATTAATAAAAAAACACAATCGTACGAAGAAAAAAAACCATCAATCATCATGCCGATGGAAAACAAATTCATTATCATTAACTAATGAGATTATGGAAAACAATCTTGTTACCATGAACTGACAAGACGAAGGAAAACACACTCGTTACCATGAACTAACAAGATGATGGAAAAAACTTGTTACCATGAACTGACAAGCCGATGGAAAACAAATTCATTACCATGAACTGATGAACCGAAGGAAAAGAAATCCATTACCATAAATGGACGAACCGATGGAAAAGAAATTCATTACCATGAACGGAAAAACTGATGGAAAGGAAATTCATTACCATGAATGGACGAACCGATAGAAAAGAAATTCATTACCATGAACGGGCCAACCGATGGAAAATAAATTCATTACCATGAACGGACGAACCGATAAGTAGATAGATAAATAATACACTAAAACTGTCAATACGATAAACAGAAAGGTATGTAATACAATAAAACTGTCAATACGATAAACATAAAGACAAAAACACATACCAGGAGAATAAATAATTAAAGATCAAAAGATAATAAGAGACACACTAAGAAATTTTCTCCCCCTTTCTAAGAGGAGTTATTTAATATAAGAATAAATGTAAAACATGAAGTAAATATGAATGATTATTTTAATGTAATCATTCCAAGCTTCTTTTTTATAAACTCAAATATATCGGATGGTAATGGTTTTGTAAAAATTTCAGCATGTTGTTCTTGTGTTCCGATGAATTGTAAAATAATATCTCCTTTTTTGTGTGATCCCTAAGAAAGTGATGCCTAACATCTATGTTTTTTGCACGAGATTGATGTGCTAGGTTCTTACTAAGAGCTATGACACTAGTATTATCACATATAATTTGGGTTTTGGAAAAACTCAATCCATAGTCAGTGAGTGTGTGTTGCATCCACAACACTTGAGCACAACAAATTCCAGCTGCAACATATTCAGCTTCAGCAGTGAAAAGTTCTACTAAGTATTGTTTCTTGCGGGACCAAGAAACCATGGAATATTATAAGAAATGACATTTTCTACATGTACTTTTTATATCCATTCTACAACCACCAAAGTCAGCATCTGAAAAAAAATTTAAAAAAAATCATTTCCAGAAGAGTAAAAAAGTCCTAAATCCATAATGCCTTTCAAATACAAAAAGATTCTCTTTACGTATTTTAAATGAGACTCTTTTGGATTACATTTATATATTTCACATAAGAATACGGAAAAAATTAAGTTTGGTCAACTAGCTGTGAAGTATAAAAAACTTCATACCATACCTCTAAAAATTGTTTGATCTAATGGTTTCCCAGTTTCATCAAGATCAAGTTTATTTGAGGTGCCAATTGGAGTGATAATACATTTAGTATTGTTGTAAAAATACATTTTGAGCTAGTATTTGATATAATTATGTTGGGATATATATGTTCCTTCTGGTTTTTGATAAATTTGAAAACCTAAAAAGAAGGTTAACTCACCCATCATACTCATTTCAAACTCAGACTTCATTAAATTTTCAAAATAATCGGTTAAATATTGCTGAGTTGAACAAAATATGATGTCATCAACATAAATTCGAACAATAAAAACATTTTTGTTTTCCATTTTTATCAATAGGGTCGGATCTATTATACCTTTTGTATAATTTGTTTGTAAAAGAAATCATGTAAGTCTATCATACCATGCTCTAGGGGATTGTTTAAGTCCGTATAGAGCTTTGGTAAGTTTAGAAACATTATTAGGATGTGTTGGGTCTAGAAAACAAAGAGGTTGTTCGACAAAGACTTCTTCTTGAACAAAACCATTTAGAAAATCACATTTAACATCCATTTGAAATTTTTTGAACTTAAAGTATTCTGCAAAGGCTAATAGAATTCGAATAGATTCATGTCTAGCTACCGAATCATATGTGTCTTCATAGTATATTCCCTCTTGTTGATTATAGCCCTTAGAAACAAGTCTTGCTTTATTTCTTAAAATGATTCCATTTTCATCACATTTGTTTCTGAAAATCCATTTTACTCCAATTATAGTTGTTTCTTTAGGTCTTTCAACTAAAGTCCATACTTGATTCCTCTGAAATTCATCTAGTTCATCTTGCATTGCTTTGATACAATTTTCATCACCTAAGGCCTCACTTGGGCTTTTAGATTCAAATTGGGAAAGAAAAGCAACATGTTTAATTTCATTTTTTAAGGAATTTCTGGTCCTTACAGGTTGATTTACATCACCAATGATATTATCAATAGGATGATTCCTAAGAAACAATTGATTTGGGTTTTGTAAAACCTGTTCCTCAATATATGATAGAAATTATTCTATAGTAAATGTTTCAGAAGTATCTTCTTGAACATTTTCCTTATCAGAAAGATCTTCTAAAAAAGGTTGATAACCAGTTTTTGAAAACACATCTGAGGATGTAGGTTGGGTTGATTTAAAAACAAACGGATCAGTTTCGTCAAATTTTTCATGTAATGTTTCCTCAACAGAACAAGTTTTTTTATTGAAAACTCTATAATCCTTAGAAGTTGTTGAGTACCATAGAAATATTCCTTCATCATATTTTTTTGCGAATATGTATAGATTATCTTTTGTATTCCAAATGAATACTTTTCACCCAAAAACTTTGAATTATGAAACTTTCGGTTTTCGGCCAGTCCATAACTGATAAGGTGTTTTATTAAGAAAATGTCTAGTTAAAACACAATTTATAGTATAGCAATAAGTACTAACAGCTTCATCCCAAAAGTTCATGGCAATTGAGTATTCACTCAACATGGTTCTAGTCATTTCCTAAAGAATACGGTTTCTTCTTTCAACAACACCATTTTTCTGAGGAGTTCTTGGAGCTGATAAATTGTGAGTAATACCTTTCCTACACAAAAAGTTTCAAATTCACCACCATGATCACTATGAATTGTTATCAATGGTAGGTTTTTCTCGTTTTTACTTGGGATCTAAATGTTTTGAAAAATGATAAGGCTTCATATTTCTTTGATAGAAAATAGACCCATGTGAATCTAGTAAAGTCATCAACTAAGTCAAATACAGAGTATTTTCCTCCAATGATTCCAGTTTGTGAAGGACCAAAAAGATCCCGATGCACTAGCTGTAATTCATTAGAAGTTGAAACTTCATTAATTGATTCAAATCTATTTTTATGTTTCTTTTCAAATTGAAAAGGATCACAGACTTTTGAAGAATCATATCTAAGACCCGGTAGTCCCTTTACAAGTCTTTTCTTTGAGAGTTTACAAAGGTTTCTTAGGATGCAGTGTCCTAGTCTTCTATGCCATAGCCATGATTGGTCTTTTATTGCACTTAAGCAGGGTATGTTTTAGCTCCTAAGGTCTTCTTAGTTAATAGTGTATACATTCTTTTGCCTAAGGGAAGATAGAATGAACTCAACCTTGGAATTGTGAACTAGACACTTATCATTTCTAAAATTCACAAGGTAACCTTCATCACATAATTGGATTATGCTGATAAGATTATTCCTAAGACCATTAAAAAAACATTTGAGATAAGAACATTTCCAAGAAAAACAATATTACTTGTACCAATAATCATTCCTTGATAATTATCTCCAAAGGTTACCTTTCCACCTTTTTTTGATAATATTTTCAAATAAATCTTTGTTTCTGGTCATGTGTCGGGAACAACCACGATCCATGTACCAAATATTCTTGTTGGTACACTTCTCATTTTCTTGAAAGAGAAACGATTATTTTTTCAGAATCTAAACTTGTTTGGATCCAGAATGGTTAGATAACAGAATTTGAGGAATCCACATTTGTTTTGCAGAATGAGCTTTATGAAATCCTAAAGACTGTGTACTATTAATAGAACACTCTCTTTTCTAGTGTCCACCACATTGACACTTAGAAAAAAATGGGGTATTTTGTGGAAAAAAATAGTTTTTACTAAAAACAGGTTTGGAATGAGTGTAACCATGTCCAAAATGATTTATTAAAGGCCAGATTTGGGAATACATTTTGTCCAAGTTCTCCTTACCATAAGTAAACTTTGACAAACATTTTTTCAAAGAAAAAAAATTCTGACTTTAGTTTTAAAACTAAATTTTTATCCTTCAAAACATTTGATTTGAACTAGGGTTAAGCTCTAAAATATTTTTCATAGAAACTACGTTTTAAAGATCCTTAGAAAGCTTATCCTTATCAGATTTGACTTTCTCATGGGTTTTTAAAATAATTTCAAAATCATAAGTTTTCGTATCAAGATCTTTAGAAAGATCTAATACTTTTTTAGTTAAAACTGGAATTCTAGAATTTTCTTTATCAATATTGTTCTTAAATTTAGAAGTATCATTTTCAAGTAATTTAGAAAATCTAGATACTTATTCAAAAGAAGGTAATGTATCATCTTCTGATGATGAAGAATCATCATTTGAAGATTCATAATATGTATTATCAGTAAAATTTTTATTTAAAGAGTCATTTGTAATAGCTTCAGCATTGTGTACCTTGGCCATAAGACAATGATCTTCAATTGGTAATCTAGATATAAGTCCAATATTTCTCTGTTTTAAGGACTCATATTCTGAAGAATTATCTGAAGAATCGCTACCACTTGCACTCCAAGTATGATTTTCCTTCAAGACTTTCTTTTTATTTGTCTTGTAATACTTTTTCTTATTTCTTTCAGAATTTTTCTCCTTTCTGTATTTTCTCTTTAGTAAAGGAAAATCAGGCCTTATATGACCCACTTTCTTACATTCATAACAAGTTACCTCTGAATCTTTCCTATCTGTCCTGTTTTTTAATCCGTATTATAAGTCTTTATTTCACACAATCTTGTTCATCCTACGATCAAGATTGGCTAACCCATTTTCCAAGTGATCACTATCAATTGATTCTGATATAATAACATTCTTGGTTTTGGATATTTTTATCCTTTCAGGTGTTTTTTATTTAGATGTAAATTCTACACTTCCATTCCCATTTTTCTTCTTGTTGAAATCAGCATCTCTTTTCATTCTTGTCTCGTGCTGTAGAAGAGTTCCAAAGAGTTCATCAAGAGTAATCTGGGAAACTTTTCTATTTTCATCAATATCTATCCTTTTTAACTCCCATTCGTTTGGAATTATATCAATAATATTGTCAACAAGAGATTCATCATCAAGACCTTTTTCTCCCATAGATTGTATGCTATTGACAATTTTGATAAACCCTTGATTCACTTTACATACTGGCTCTCTATATAGAAAAAAAAATCCATGATACTCTGCTCGAAGCATTCCCCTTCTTGTTTCTAAAACCTTGGATGTACCAAAATGTGTGAGTTCCAACTTCTTCCAAATACAGTTGGCTGCTTCACAAAAGATATCTGGATGTATATATTCCTTTTCATAGAACATAATAAAGTATTGTGAACCTTGTAATTCAGTTGATATTCTTGCTTCTCTTGATTAGTGAATGTACTGACTTCTTTGTTCGGAATTTTGTAACCTCTTGTGAGCATAATGAAATTGTCTACACCAGTATTGATAAAAAAACGTCCTCATTCGATCTCCCAAGTACTCATAATCATTACCATCTAAGATAGGTGGTCTAGAAGGATTTATATTGTCAATTGATCCAATATTCATTCCTTCCATCTAATAAAGCAAAAATATTTTCCACTCCACACGTTAGTGTAGAAAGTAATTGAAACAATAATAAAACTCGAATAAGAGCTCGTATTATAAATTAGTGGAAACCTCATCTGATACCAATTGTTGGATCGAATATGTAGATTTATATGTATATTATATGGAACAATACAAGAGGGGGGTGAATTGTAGGTTTAAAAACTTAAGAGATTAGTTTAAAAGATCTTGAACTATTAGACTTAAAACAACCAAGATTGTATTGAATATAAAGATACGATGTAATGTAAAACTATTAGAAAAGTAAAGTAATTGTATTCAAGATGAATACAATAATCAGATTAATACAAGTGTGAGGGATTCTACCATAAAGCGTATAGAATCTATTGATACAATATGTAATAGAATAATTGTAATTGAAACAATTACAATTGAAAGTGTAAAGAAGAAAGGAAACAATACAAATTCCTTTCTAATACAAACAGCATCGGAAATGTAAAAGTATTACAATTATTTTGACCCAAAGAGATGGGCTATCCTTTAACCTAGGATAAAAGTTCTGTCTTACCACCACCTTGGTAAGCCCTCGATACGATGATCAGAACGTCTGGCTGCCTATCCCCGGCAGCCCTCGATATGATGATTGGAACGTCTGTCTGCCTGTCCCTGGCAGCCCCCGACATGATGATCGGAACGTCTATTTTCTTATCCCCGGCAACCCTTGATTTTGTAGGTAATCGGAACCTCTTTCTTTAAATCACTTGAAAGCCCTCGATATGAAGATCGATCTCACAAAGTACAAAGAATGAGAGAAGTCAAAACATCTCTCTCTAAAATTTGATAGTAGAAAAGTATCACAGTTATTCTTTCTCAGCTTCAAATGACCTCTTATTTACAGGCCTCGGGTTCCAACGGTCCCATTTCCTCCAATGGTCATATTTCTCCGAAAAACACGGAGGGACTTAGACACCAAGATTATAATGGTCGTATTAAAATAGAAATCACGACATCATTTTGATTAGTTTGTAAATAACTCAACTACATCATATTGGTTAAAACATAAGATATATTAAGATGATAAACAAGAGTATGATTACTATGAAACAAGTGTTTTGGACTAAGTACCAAAACAAGAAAGTAATGAAAGTATGAGTATCATAAGTATTACTAAATTTAATGTATTGATATGAAACAAAGATACACAAAAGTGAGTAGAATTGACAGAGTCAATACGATAAAATTGACAGAGTCAATACAAGAATTAAAGTCCATATGATCAGCATGGTCAGTAGGATAAGCATTGTCAGTACGATCAGCATGGTCAGTACGATCAACATGATCAGTACGATCAGCATGGATAGTACGATTATCATGGTTAGTACGATCATCATGATCAGTACGATCAGCATGGTTAGTATGATTAGGATGATCAGTAAGATCACCATGATCAGTACGATCACCAAGATTAGTACGATCAGCTTGATCAGTACGATTAGCATGATCAGTACGATCAGCATGGTAAAAGACATTTGTGATTTCCAAAACAAGATATAGAAGTCAAAGGAGATATTGTAATTCAACAGTAAAGAATTTTTTTAAAATCTCGTTATAATTCAATTTTTTTATATTATGATTTTTTTGAAAAAAAATCATATGCCATTAGAATCTCAAACTCTATATATTTTATTCTTCGTTTTTTTATCTTATATTCTTATATCCAATTTCTTCTATTATTTGATCAAGAGTCAAAATGCATGTTATAAACATGGGATACAAACCTTTTTTTATGTTTTGGTCGATAATAATTTTCTTCCATATCAATGTTCTTAAAATTATTTTGTGAATTTTTTATCTTATACATGAAATCATTTGAAATGTTTATTTTCACTACCCTTGAATTTATTTAAAATATTTGAAAATAATCTTTCTTAAATTTTTTCTGGAAGATTCATTGTTTTTAATTTTTACAATTGTTTGAAATTGTTATTCTCTTTTAGAAAATACAATATTGATATATTTTGCAACTATCATGAACGTTCATCTCATTTAACTCATACTTTCAATGTCTCCATGGTTGTTTTAAGACAATATATTTTTATTTTTTTGGGAATTTTACTATTTAAATATACCTAATGATAAGGGTATTATTTTCCCAATTGAATAAAAATAATTTTTAACATTATTTATAACATAGTTCTTAAAAAAAATTAAAATGAATTTATTTTTAATAGTTTGCATATATCATATTTTATGTTTCTAAATGGATTGGTTTAACTATAAAACATTCTTTTATAGTGAATTGATTTTCTTCTTAAACATTTACTTTTTATAGATTAAAACTTATATTTGGATTTTTAACTTTCTTATAACCATGTTATTTATTACTCTCTATTATTAATTGTAATTTATTTAACTCTTTATATATATTTTCAGTACCATGGATATATTTAGTATCATTTATATCACTTTTCTATTTTTTAAATTGTATACTATTTAAATATAAAATTTTAGTTGAAGGAATATTATTAAGATATTTATTTCTATTTCTGCAGAAATACAAATCTTCCATAATATATATTAAATAAGAATAAATCATGATTTATATATAATTTTTTGAATCATTAATATTTACCATTGTATTAATGAGTGATGTGTGGAACATGAAAGTGGTGGATGGATCTTTATTACAAATATCCCCTCGATGCATCAATAGATTGCATGGAAAAACATAAGACATTCTATATTAGATAAATAACTTCTGTTAAACCAACCAATTTTCTGATAATGTCTTATTTCAGGCCTTTTTGTTAGTATTCATGATAAATTAGTTGAAACCTTGATTGAAATATTAAAAATGTCTAGAATTATTCATTTCCATTGTTGGGAATTCAGTTTCAATTAACCAAGAGATTTATATGTTAATTTTCTCAATGGATATAATTTGAAATCATGTTGTTGTTTGAATGGAATGTGTTTTGATTATCCAATTTTCTATATTGATTATGCCTTATTTACCCAATATAGCTTCCAATTTATATAACCTTTAATAGGGATCAATTCTCACCCATTATGTATTTTCCTTCTCCGATGATATAGTTAAGGATTCTTTGAACAATTAAAAGGGTGTAAAAATTTTTCTCTATTAATGTTTTTAAATTTCAAATATACTATTGGAATTCGTTATGTCTCATATATTCCAAGAATTCTAAACATAGTGATCCTACATTGTGTGATCCAGTTTATCATATAATGATATAATAAATTTAACACTGGATTTGGGTTATTGGTTCCCTAGTTGTCCTAAAAATAATGCATATCATCTTCATGAAAAAATAGTATCATTTAGACCATGGACCACGACCTACCATGGTTATCTAGCCACCATCAATCATATTTATTCCCTCATCAAACCCTAAATTATCTTATACTACACAATACCTATTACTATGCTTATACACACTGACTTTTCTCCAAAAACATTATTTTGATCCTTGAACCACCAAAATCATATCCTAAAATATGGTCTTGATATGATTTTTACCTCTATATCCAACTTTATGTAGAATCACCATTCGGTCCCCAACTAGTACTCTTATCCTGAAAATTATCCACCTCACGTATTGAGGTGATATCAATTATTTGACCAAAATTATTGAACACTATGAGGAATCACTAATCCACACATGTTCCAACAAAAAAACTCCAAACTCGACTTCCAGAAAATCTATATGGTTATATCCTCAACTGACCCATCCAACTATCATGCTCCACTCAGAACACTGATGCACAGTTATCTAACTCACTCTCAGAACAAAATACCTCCCCCTGATCCCCAATTTCAATATATCAACTACATATGATACTACATTTTAACTTAGAATATAGTATTTACTATAGAACCTAATTAGTTGAGATATTCCCACATGTCGGTTCAAAAATACCAATATAACTATCATATGAACGGTCTCACTACAATAACAATTATCATGACATTAGGGTCTTACACTCGTGACTAATGAGATTCACCCACCATAGTAGTATACTTATCACCAATTCATAGAAAAAACAACATATATTCAATATCCATTTTTCATCCATAATCATTGGTAGAGATTGAATTTTTTTCCCTGCTCCAAACTACGATCCAAACTTAAAACACGGATCTTTGAACACCATGATTGTTCTCAACAACATAAGTTGATTCTATATTGCAAAAGTATAAAAAATTGTTTCATAATCTATATTATGGTGATTCCCACCATAGGTATTTTCCACCATTGACCAATTTCATGAAATGGCTCTCTACACCATATGAATCATTTATAGTAAATAGGAACTAAGTAACTCATCCAATGAAATCAAGAAAATGCATCCTAGGTCAAATAAATAAAGCAATAAAAACATATACTTCTAGTGAGTCCAGAAATTAGTCCTCTATATGTACCAAAAAACACATGGATTTTCTGATAAATCTATGGAACACCAACTTAAATCAGAATATAGACACTCATGTCACTCTCATTCAACCACTAAAACCCAAGAGGACCTGGCCTACATTAACACGTGTCTCCATTTTCCCATCATATAATCATATCAGTTCAAACCATCGAATAACACATGGTAGTACTAATAAAATATTATGGAAACCCAGAGTACACAACTCAAGCATTCAATTCACTCTTGGTAAAAAATGAAAAATAATGTTCACATAGTTTATGCGGGTATTATTTGCATATTTTTTTAAAAATCAAATCAATTCACAAATACCAAAACTCACATCTGTTTTCAAAACAACTCTTTGAATCCATGGGTTTTTATCATAAACTAATATAATTAAAACATCATCGGCCATGTCGATCGTTTATTTTGAAAATCGATCACATTTTCAAAGCATCATGAAATAAAATTAAAAAAATAATAGTACTTACATTTTCTCAAAAACTAAAAATCACAGTCCTTTTTATCTTCACTTGCTCCAAAATACAATACAACTAAAACCATATATAAAAACTATTTAGAAATCCCATTATACAAATTAATGTGTTTTTTTCTATAATATGGATTTTCTTAAAAATCCACATATCATGAGAAATGTATCCCTATGATTACCAATTATGCATAGTAATAATAAAACATGCCCCAAATATCATAATTAATATAAAAACAACTTTTAATGTAATAAAGAAAACATTAAATATATCATAGGTTTCTTCAATTAATATTGGACACTAATGAGACATCATGTTAAACAACACTAACCGTATGGGAATGTGTCGTACCCTAATCATTTACACTATCATGATACAAGAACAACTCACATTCTCTTAAATAAGCAATATGACTCATCATGATTCTCCACCACCCCATATTAGAATTCATGGTAAAGTCCAACACCACAATATTTCTAGAGTTCCTCATGTATCAACCTTAAAATTCACTATATATTATGTATAATTTGTTTATAATATTATATTTCACCTGAAAAAAATCATAAACAAAAAAGCATCAAAATATTTAAAATATTACATATTACTATTAAAATGTATCAATTACATTAGATAGTTTTAATATAAGTATTAACATTATAAAATATGGGCATGATGAAAATAAATTCTACTTTTATTAAAAATTAAATTCATTTAGTATATGTAAAAAAACTATGAAAATCCTTTTATGCTTAAAAATATTTTTCTAAAATTGGTGTATTAATTCAACAAACCATGAATATTATGATAAATTAAGAATAAAATGTACTAATAATATGAATTATTATTATTAACAAATTAATTATTAAATTATAAGAAATAATAATAAATAAAATTCAACATTAGAAAAAGCTATTTTTCAATATGTGCATAATTTTGAAAAATATTTTCCGGTTTTAATTAAATACTGAAATCTATATTTTATAATTTTTAAGTAAAAATTGAAAAAAAATTGGATTTATCATTTATATATTTTCTTAAGATATTTTTTTGAGAATCATTTATTTTTAGGTGAATATTTTCATTTACCGTTTTTACAAATAACATGAATTTATGATGTTTTTTTATCTAATCATCAATTTGGAAATTATGAAATCATTTTTAAGAGTATATATTAATTTTATCAGATATTTAATATTTTTAATTTTTCCTTAAAGTTATAGTCCCATATTTTACAATCTATTAATTGTGTAATATTTTTAAAAATAAATATTTTTAATATAATATATGTATAGTATTTTTATATTAAAATTTAACATATTTAAATATTTAATCAAAAAAATAATTTTAAATTTAGAAAAATATGTTCAATTTTTATAATATCAACAATTTTTATTTTTTCTATAAATGATTAATTACCTAGGTTTAATCTAGTTACTATAATGAAAATGATAGTATTAAAAGTGAGTAACCTTAGAAGTAACGGTCCTATCATGTTTAAAACTGGTTTATATTTTAATTATTAAGTTTTAGTTAGACCTTATCTCCTATACACTTCATTATTTATAAATTTTGGATCTAATTTCATTGAGAGTGGCTTCTAATTGTTGAGAAAAATTTTTATTTAGAAATAAACCTTTCCTTTTAACTTATAAACCAGCAGTCCTCTCATAACATACAATAAAACCAAAACACCATTTTTTTATCCTACAATCATCTAAAAACATTCCTAAACACACCTCGATAACTCAAAGAGGTTAGAATTCTCTCAAAAGACCATCCATCAATGTATTAATTCCCTTTAGAAAGGAGATAATATAAAAACTGGTGTATATGTTCCAAATTTCCATTTAATTTATTCAATTTATTTATATTAAATTATTCTTGATGAAATTTCACTTCACCATAATAAATTTATATTAAATTTATATTTATTATAATTTTTTGTCATTATATTTATTTTACAATCATTAAACACAATCCCTTTTCCATTGAAAAAATCAAAAACATGAATCTTGTGTTGTGTGAACTACCCCTTCCATGACACAACATGTTTGGTTTTTCATCACCCCATTAGAAGGATGTTCAAAATAAAAAATTTAATATATTTTTTTGATATTTATGAGAAATATTTGGTAAAAAAATGATAACCATATTACTCCATTTTTTCCCTGTGGAAGATGAAATCATCAACCATGTGTACGTGTGGACTACCGCCTCCATGGGGTAATTGATTTCAATTTTTCATTTCATTAACACCTTACATGTATGGTAATAATAAATTATCTGAAAGTTAAAAATGATTTTTATTATATCATTAAGGTTCTAATATTCAAAATAGTAGGACCTTTTACTAATATGATTAAAAAATTATTATAATAAATTAAATCATTTAAAACAAATGTAAAAAAGGGACAATCCTTAATTCAAATTCTATAATATTTTCAGGTCCATTAATAATTATTCTAATTTATTTATTTTTAGGAAACATTAATCTAATAAAATAATAATAATATACATATTCTACTGGTGTAATGATATTACAACTAAATAACCTCATAGTTCATAATAATAACGTTATGTTCATGGTTTGGTCTGTTTAACCACCTAATCGAACAATAATACGGAAATATATAATGAATGATTATGAAAACATAATTTTTTCTATAATAAGATATTAATATTAAATTAACTTTTTTGAATATAAACATAAATTTTTAAATCATTAAATAATCAAATATAGTTCATATGTTAAAAATCACTAAAAAATGTTCATTCTCAATTTCAATTTTGTCTAAAATTCTAAAGTACACATTTAAGGAATTTTAAAAATGATAAATTAGTGTAATTTATCCATTAAAGTAACCCTAATGAACATGTAGTTGTTTAATTTTGAATGTAATGAACACCAACACCACTCCAATGGAACTACTAAAAACTATTAAAACTACAAAGACGTGAAAGAATAGGAAAAAACTAACTGAAATACATATAAAAATGATTAAAAATTAAAATTATATATAGTATAGGGAATTAATATGATTCTAAAATAGTATATTATTGTAGTTATATTTTTTAAAATAGGTAGATATAGAACA
Source organism: Viscum album (assembly GCA_963277665.1). Classification (NCBI taxonomy): domain Eukaryota; kingdom Viridiplantae; phylum Streptophyta; class Magnoliopsida; order Santalales; family Viscaceae; genus Viscum; species Viscum album. The sequence goes on along the minus strand of OY728138.1, from coordinate 745,909,472 downwards.
TCATATTAATCAGGGAAACAAGGTATGAGTTCCATGCCTGAAATGTGAATCCCATAATACATGTTTATGAAACACACCATGTTTCATTTTCAATGGTGTAAATAATTAATTATCAACTTTTTTAAATGATATTTTTATATTTTATTATATAAAATGATCTATTTATTATTATACCAATAATAGGGTTTTGATTCATTCATTAGAATGGTTTTAAAGGGATTTCCTGACTCAAATCTTTTACTTGGGTCGTCATCACTCTTCTTCTGCTACTATCTTCAAATATTGAACTAACATAAAATATGTAATACCCCAGACATCTCTAAATGAAATTCCATTTCTAAATGAGTAAATTAATTATTGAAAAATGAAAATATAAAAAATAAATACACTAATTTGGTTATTTTTTACCATCTTAAGATACATCCATTATGATTTTAAAGACAATTAAGCATCATAACGAATGATTTTATAGTGGTTATATAGTGATCATATGATTAGTATATATATATATAGGGTAATGATAAAACTATTGGATAAAGAAAAATCAAGAGATTGCCTCAACTAGTATGATCTTACCATATGGGGACTATTTAATAAATCTTCTAATGTAAACAGTATCACGATGATTTTCCATTGACCAATTCCAACAATAAATTCAGAAACTAAATCCAATGTCAACCCATTTATAGGAAAGTTCAAGCTTATTGAGAACATATCCCAAACTGTGTTTGTTGAACTACCCCAATAAAATATCAGTATCACACACTATACCCATATTATATTTTCTGGTGTAATAATGTTATTTGTATCAACACCCAAATAGTACAAATTTTTATGTTTTTTTAATAAAATAATTATTATATTTTTTTGTATTATTACATTATAATAATTAAAAAATAAAATTTATAAGAATTTTAATTTGGTATGATGAAGAAAAAATTTTCTTTTTCTGAAATATATAGTTTTAATCAAGACATTATTTTTTAGGAAATCAAAAACATTTAAACTAAATTACACATTATATAAATATTATTGTTAAAAAATAATAAATATATATAAATTATAATCTAGTTTTATGATGTCAAATTTAATTTTTATGAGGGAAAGAGAATTATTATTGTAAAAAACTTGAAATTTTAAATAAATTGGATTTTTTAAAATGATTATATTTTTATATTTATAGTATTATGTTGTTAAAAAAAATTTTGAAATCAAAATTTTGAACCTATCCAACAGTGAATTTTTCAGAATTTTCGTAGATAGTTGAATTTTAAGGTAAAAATGACATACTGTATATATATACTGTATGAATTATGACATCATAAAATAGCAATAATGATTTAATAAATACTATAAATAGTATCCAGACAAAAATAATGAATTGACTTTAAAATAATATTTTTATGGTATATTTTTACTTTTATATACTCATAATGAATCCTCCAAAACCTATATTATATTTCAATATTTTAATATAAATTATTTATACACATGAGACACATCCACATATCTAAGGGGTTATTTTATGGATTTTGGTTCTTATCATTATAAAATAATGAAATCCAATACATATTTTTAGAATCCATGTATAGGAATCAATGGATTGTTTTTTTATAGATTAATTTATCCTATATAGTCCAAAACCTATTTTTAGAAATTAATAAATAAATACCATATATTTTTCAATGATAATCAACCCAACATCTTATTCCTCTTTAATAAAAACCCATAGGGCACAAATTTACATTCCCCTACTATCATAAGAGCCTTCCCATTGTTACCACATGATCTTAATTAAATAATACAAATCTTTTAGTAGCTACCTCTTTTGGAAATGGATCATATCCCTCTCATTAATAAAGTACCATATATGTTTGTTGACTTTTTATATCAAAATTTTATTTTTGGAATATATTTTAATGTATCCATATTGCTAAAGTTATGATTTAAAATTTATGACATACCCCTGTCACTTTTATTAATTTTCATAGATTATTAAATCACCAATACAATGATTTTAGAATCAATGAAATATTATCATTTTATGATTTATATGTATCCTATGATGTTGTATTTAGGAAAGTGAGTCTTTCCAATTTCCCTTTAGATGAACGTGATGATATTTTTAGAATAGAATTGTATATTCCCACATATAGTCTATATTAATTTCTGAAATAAGTAAATATAATTTTAGATCCCAAATCCACCTATGATCAATTATTACATCAAGGATAAATCAGAAATATCTAGGTAAATTAATCATTAGGGGTTCTTAGACCAAATACTCGGAACTATAAATAATATGTTGGTATTCTTATTAGGAAGTAATATAGGAGTTTCATAAAGTCACCCAAATTACTTAGATTGATACCACATTAGAAATTAACTCTCGATTCATATCTATCTTTTGTATTCCCTTAAATATCATATTTTGGAGGTGATATTTTCAATTGTGAGTATTTGATATATTTACTTTGGATAGAATGAAATGTACTGATATTTCACTGATATATTTTGTTTTAATAAATATTTTTATTATAGAATGTTTTATAAGAAAAGAAAAAAAATTCATGACTTATATTGAATATTAAATATGACCGTAAAAATGTAGTCGTGGAATAATTTTGTAAGAATATAAGTATTCACATTATGAAATATGGATATAATGAATATCAATTATACTTTTAATTCTATTGAAATTATATTAGTACATCTAAAACAACTGAGAATATAAGTTTGTGCTCAAAAATATATTTTACAAAATTTTCAGTTTTATTAATGTTACTTAAATATATTGTGATAAAATAATTTTAAAAAATATTTATAATATGAATAATATAATAAATATAAATTAATTAGTAAATTATAGAAAATAATAATAAATAATATTTGAAACATTAAAAAGAAATTTTTAATATGATATGTTTTCTAAAATATTTTTAGATTGTATTTAAATTTGAATTATAAAATTTATAAAATTAATATAAAAAACTAAAAATAATTATTGTATTGATCTTACGAATATTATATTATAAAAACTATTTTATATTTTCTAAAAAAATTTATTTTTAGGTTAATATTGTAAAATTCCATTGTGATAAATAACATGAATTTTTGACATTGTTAATATATGATTATAAATTATATGTTTATTGTACCTCATTATGATGAAAAATAATTATTTTATAAGTGAGTTTATATTTTTAATAAATTTTTTAATTTATAAACACATATATGATATTATAGAACGTAGCTTATATTTTTTGAAAAAATTATTTTTAATAATATAAAATTTTATTATTTTGAAATTATTTCAATATATTTAAAAAATTTAATAATGAAAATAAATTTCAAATTGTGAATCATTATATACATAATATATAAAGAGGAAAATTTTATTTTTTCGTGTAAATGAAAAATGACATTAGTAAAATGTAATTTCAAGGATTTGGGTGCCCCAATGGTTGCCTCATACCTGGTTGGCCACATAACATCAAGCCAATTTCCACAAATGCCAAATAATACTGACTAGCAGTGAGGGCCAAAGTCTGATAATTGGAAAACTATTCCCTCATTGGAAGATTATACAGAGCGGAATTAATAATAAAAGAATATCAGAAGTATTAATAACATACCACAGAAGTAAACAGTGCAAGACTGATAGTAATAAAAAAGCTGGTATATATATATATAAATGATTCATGTCATATGTTTCTAATAAAGAATCCAAAAGATGTCACAAATCTGGAAATACAATACAATCCAATTCAAGGAAATAACAAGTAAAATCCAATAGCTTCTCAATCACCACCTTGGTCACATGCTCTCCAGTTCTAACAAAAATCATGTTCATGATGAAGAAGGGTGATTTCCCATATCTAAACCAGCAATCATATAATGTTATTGGGTCCAACACAAGACCCAAATAGGGTGTGGGAAGATTTAAATTAAGCAACCACCAAAAGACTTGCTCCTATTTTTTAATGAATATATATACCAGGTAATATGAAAAAATGATGCCATAAACTATAAAGTACTCAAAATCATACAACTTACAGTTTTCAATTACATTCATTGACATTTATAAATTATTCATTCCATTGAATCATGTAACCCCTAGATATAGCCTATGCTCGAAATCCCCCATGTATAGAAAAAAACAGATGTCATGGAAAACCATCTAAATAAACAAGTAAAACTGAATCCAATATTGTGATTTAGCTTTTCAGATTCATCATGATCATTAAAATATTCTCAACCACCCTCTATGAATGTTCTCACAGTCTAACCCCTTTGGACCAACATGCCATTAACCAATTATAATTGACCACCAACACAAGATCACAATATCTAAACCCATGGTTCTAACATTCTACACCAAGTCTCTCAAAGTTCTTTGTAAATAAACATGGAAACCCACAGAGTTTTCTAGGCCAAAGTCACTCATGGTCTTTGTAAATTGATGGAATATAACATTTTTCAAAATCACCACATGTAATTAAAACTAATACATGACACAGACATTAATCAATCCATCACTCAAGGAATTTCATATAATCAATCAATCTCCATCCAAATCAATTCAAGGCACATAAAACAAGGTATTCTTTATAGGAAACATATACCAAATGGACATAAATAGTCAATCTAGGGACACAAACCCATGTCGTGTCCCATAAATATGGTATCTAACTATATGCATAAGCAACACCCCTTTATCTATCAATGAAACCATAACATTTAATAAAAAGGGTTTAATTCCATATCACACAACACCATGAATGTGGGTATGTGACACATTTAGAATATATTATTCAACAAAACAATGAATGGCATAAGATCACTTAACATGATGTCGTACAATTGATATACTTGAAAGTCAGCAATTGAATCGGCCTAGATAAGCGTAGATCAATAAAATGTTAAAAAATGCCCAATGTTGAGTAACTCAAATGAGAGGATGAATCAGGAAGATTGGATCAAGATGGTTTGAGAACTCACGGGTGGGATTCTAGTGCACCTAATGGTGTCTCGATCTTATCTTGGATGGAGAATCCAGGTTTCAAACTACATTGGTCATTACAGAGAACACTTTTATGAAACACAGAGAGAAGAAGATGGTTTTGGATATGAGACATGACCCCCCTAAAAAATATCAAATAAAAATAAAACTACATGGTGTGTTCATTAACACTACATGCTATGTAGTAGCCCCAACTAGCCCCCAAATTATGCGGGTCTGCCTAGTCACCAAATGGACATGTATTCGGTCATTACATGGTAAACCCACATATATGGGTGGCACGCTAGGTACATAGAGTGTACACAAAATTACATGATGTGTACTTAGAATATACTATTTTCTTCATTTTTCATCAAAATAACCTGAAAACAAGATCCATACCTGAATAAAAAGTTAGAATTATAACAAACATCCCCCCATAAAGTAATTTGTCCCCAAATTTCCCTTCCAAGGGTGGTGAAGAAGAATTTGAAAACAATTATGTCCACTATGATCACATATCTTCCTCCCTCTCTCATGTCTCATCATGTACTCGCCAGAGCTACCATAGAACATGTACCAGAGAAACAGACCAGTCACGAAGAACATTCATGCTATGATCCACAATCTTAATTGGGTGCTCCTCGATGGATGAATCCACCTCTAAATCGACCTCCTCGGGTTGCAAAACATCAGACAGGTCTGAAAATTAACATTGTAGCTGAGAAACATGAAAGACATCATGAATTTCCTAGAACCTCTAAGAAAAATTCAACTCACAGGCAACCAGCCTGACTCCCTCCAAAACCTCAAACATGCCGATGTATCTTAGTGAAAACATCCCCTATATCCAAATCCTCTTATGTCCCAACCTCAGTGTGATATATAGGATAACCTAATCTCTGACCTCAAACTCCAGAGGTCATCTCCACAGAACATCACAAATTTTCTGGAGAGACTGTGCAATATCCATCCTATTCCAAATCAACATGAAATGCTCAGTGGTCTCTTGGACAAGATGAGGTCCAAGCATAGCTTCTCTCCTACCTCCATCCAACATTGTGGTGATCTTCATGGCATGCCCAACAAAGCCTCAAAATGTGCCATCTGAATCATTTCCTGAAAACAATTATTGTCGGAAAACATCACCCGGGGTATTTTTCTCCCCCTAAAGCCCCTGAAATATAGGATGTATGCTCAAATTATGTCCTCTAAAAACTGAATAGTGCACTCGAACTGGCCATCTGGTGGGGGATGGTAAGTTGTACTCAAAAGTACATGTGTACCCAAATTCCTCTGTAGTCCCTACCAAAAACGAGAAGTAAACTGGGAATCCTTGTTTGAAATGATAGACTGTGTAACCCCATTTAAACGTACTATATATTATACTTACAAACTTCTATGCTCATCAAAAATAAAGGGTTCCTTGATCAGTGGAAATGTTCAATCTTCATGAGTCTGTCAACAACAACTCATGCATCATCATTTCCTCTAGGATGAATTTTTAAACCCACCATGAAATCCATTATGACATAATTCCATTTCAACATGGGAATGGGTAATTGTAATAAAATCCCTTCTAATAACTGATGGTTAGCCTTCACCTACAGACTGGTGGAACATATGATAACATAACTAGATACAACCCTTTTCATGTGTGGACACCAATAGTACAGATATATATTTCAATACATATTGGAGACACCGGGATGATCTTCCCATATAGAGGCATGAAAATCATGTAGCATCTCCTCATGCATGTCTAATGACACCCATACACATCCCTAAAAATGAAAAACCTCATCCTTTCCTATGAACCACCCAAAAGAAGGGTCCTAAACATTGACACTCTATCATAAGACTAGGCCCTTAGAATCTGATAGTTGCCTCATTATCACTCGATCCAATAGACAATAGGTAACAACTATAGAAGAAAGAAATGTCTTCTCCTATTTTTCATTCACCTACAAATGAATCTCATACAACAAATCCATAAGATTCAACTCACTATTGGCCTCCTAAACTGCAAGCACCTGAGTACTCATGCTCAATGCATCAGCAACTGCATTGCCTTTCCCAAATGTGTTGGAAAGGTCAAAGTCAAAAGACTGAATGTACTCAACCAACCTTTACTATCTCAATTTCAGATCACACTGAGTAAAGATATATTATTGTATTTTGTGGTCCGTGTATACCACAAAACTCTCTTTCAAAGGATAATGTCTCAAACATCGCAAAGCATGAACAACTGTAGCTAACTCGAGATCGTGCATCAGGTAATTCCTCTCATGTGGCCTCAACTGCTAAAATATGTACTCAACAACTCATTCCCCCTTCATAAGAACTACTTCTAGACTAATACTAAATTTGTTACTACAAAGGGTGTAACTCTTGTCTGGATCCAGAAAAATCAGGATCGGTGCTGAAGTCAATCTCTCTTTTAGCCCCTGAAAGTCAAAATTGTAGGAATCTATCCACAAGTACTTCACACCCATCTTAGTCATGCCCATCAGTGGCACTACAAACGTGAAAATTCCTAAATAAATCCATTATAGTTCCTATCCATCCCCAAAAAACTATGTATCTAAAACACGTTCTTCAGTTAGTCCCGTTAAGCTATAGCTCTCACCTTCCCTGGGTCTACTAATACTCTTGTCTTTGAGATGACAAGACCCAATAAATTAAACCACTCCATCCAAAAGTTATTCATTGATATCTTAGCATATAGTTGAAATTATCTTAGTGTACTCAATGCAATCTCATGATGGATGTCATGGTCATGTCGAGTGTGATAGTACACCAATATATCATCCATGATAACTACCACAAAAGAATCCAAGTAAGGATAGATCACTCAGTTCATCATGTCCACAAAAACTACTTGTGTGTTCATAAGATCGAATGGAATAACATAACAATCGTATAGACCATACCTACTCTGAAAGGATGTAAGAGGTATGTCGAATGATCTAACGTGAAACTAATGATCACTGGATCTCAAATAAATCCTCGAGAACATCAGGACTCCTCGAAGCTGATAAAAAATATCATAAATCCTTAGTAAGGGATACTTATTCTAGAACATAAACTATTTCAGTTTCAGATAATCCACACAAATTATAAGGGAATCATCCACCTTCTTCTCAAAAAGGATAGGAAAACCCTAAGGAGATGTATGAGGTCCGACAAAACCTTTTTCCTACAACTCCTCTAACTACTTCTTGAGATCTTATAGTTCATGTTTACCCATCATGTAAGGAGGAATTGACACTAATTCTAATCCTAGCACAAGATCAACAAACAAATCCACCTATCGCTTCATAGTTATTCCTGAGAAGTCTTTCGGGAAGACATATCTGAAACAATCCACCAATGGATAAAATTCCATCTATGAATTCCCATATTCAACCATATATAGACTAGAAATATGGACTATGGTTCCCACTAATCCATGATGCTCGGGTCACACTCTACTATTCTGGCCTCCCATTTTCCCTTGTGTAGAAAATATCCACCCTTGGGTGAGGTGAAACTCACCCTATGATGATAGCATTCAACAAAGTCCTGAAAGGAGACCAACCAATCCATTCCAAGAATGACGTCAAAGCCTTTTGTTTATAATACATTGAGTTCCCATAAGATGTGACACCCGCAAACCTCAAGAGGGAACTCGTTGCACTGATTTACACCAGCCATAAAAATCCCTAATGGAGTGTATAGCGTCATAACATCATCAGAAGAAAATATACAGAGTTCAAGTCTCTTCAAAATGGAAACTGATATAAAACTATGGGAAGCACCTGTATCAAAACGAGCAAAACTTAAAAAAAGAGGCAATTATAATTGTAACTCTAATCGTAGAGGGTCCAAGATCTTGCTCTTGTTGGGTCTACTCTATCGCAAAAGTATGACTTGTATCGCAGTCCAGCGACCCTACCTGGCTACCCTGAGCTGATCCACCCTACTGTCACTAAAAACCTATTTTCTGGTTACCATGGCCACGTCCACCTCCATAGATGAAATGGATTGAATAAATCTCATCCCCTGACTGATGAGGAACTAGTTTCCTTTCTCCAGTATGTGGAGTCATACTCACTCGCTACTGGTGATAACATCCTACAAAAATGTTGAAGATGGATTATCTTGCTGCAATATCGACACTCATCTGGGTGTATCGAGAACTATGGTCAATTTTTCCAACACTTACCGCATAGGTATAAGCTCACTTTAGTACCATAACAAACATACCTATTACTGGAATCACCATGAAAAGGCTCCCTACAATTCTTCTTGCTATCAATCAAAAGAGTACCAATCCTAAATGTGGAACCACCATCCCTCATAGATCCTAACATCCTCAGAAAGAAATTGGCATTCAGAGATTGGTTTACAATAGCATTCACTGATGTTAACTTGAAATCATTAACCTATAATCAGATGATCCAGTTGAGACCTTCCTCAAATCGACTATCCAGTGATAACTCGTATCCTCCCAAAACATGGGCAAAGCGCATAATCTCTATAAAGTGCGAGGAATAATCAATAACTGAAGTAGAATCCTTCTCCAAATGTATGAACTCCCAGGATTGATCGGGCCTCTGTTTCATAGGGATGATGTAATCATATATTGTACAATGAATCTCTTCCCAAGACATACCCTGATGACGTATGACCTGTGAAACAATACCCCTCCAACTCATGGTGGAATTACGTAGCATATAAGTCACAAGAATCGCCCTCCTCTCAAGAGGAATCTATAGATGCTAAAAGATAGAAATAATGTCCTCCAACCATGACTCTACAGCATCTGTTCCTCCATCCCCTGAAAAATTATGATGATGATACTACTGGAACACTTGTGTAATCTTTTCCAACTTTGTTGTGTAACACCCAATACACACGGCATGTTTCTCCTAGGACACGACATGTATGTGAATATTCCCTCCTTTTTAGGTACTTCTACGTGGATATAACTACATGGGTTCTACTAGTGTAACACTACAAGGCGTTCACACTCTATACACATCATGTACAACAAAAGATCCCTCCACCTGTGTTGTTAGTCACACCGTTGGATACACAGTCAATTACAGCATGTCATGTACTCCCAAATCTTGACATGTTCTACCATAAGATTATCAACCATGTGTCTCTTATCACACATTCAGTCACATGGTCAACAACTTCACAGTGCCTACATATTCTTCAAATCATTTAAATAAGAAAATTCATTTCTTATATAATAGAATAACACATAGCATGTGTTCTTAACATGACACACTGTGTTTTCTGGGTTTTTGAGACTGTATGCCTCTAAATCTTCTCTGAAACCCCCAAAATATTAAAATTAGTCCAAGTCATTCCAATTACCTATCTGTGAATTCCTTTACACTCCATGAATCAATATTTGGAATCCTTATTGATCTCATATTTTAACAGAATTCAATTAAATATCAAATGTGATCCAAAAAATTCTGATCAAGGTGGGCCCATAACACCTCAAGGGACAAATCATGGCATCTATAAAAATAAAAAATTATATATAACAATACCATATCAAAATAATAAGGTATTTCAATCACAATATATATCATAACAACATATATATCTATCCCAACATCTATCACAATAATATGAAATCAATAATGCTCTCTAATTGGCATGCAAAAAAAATTTGGAATGTGATTTCTAAAAAGTCCCTATATTATTCATGAGATGGACTACCATAATCTCATCAGGTTCAAACAAAATATAACAACAATGAAATAAATTCTAATAGAACAATATAAGTGTGTCACCCAATGGTGAAATCGAATAAACATGAATAGTTGAAAATTCAAAAATTACAACTGAATTCTAGGTTATTAGGATTTTCTTAATACACATTGTAGATACTAATGGGTACATCTAATTACCAAAAACAATTTATTTCCTATCCCTTTATTTTATCGGAAAATAGGAAGATGAACCTAGAAAGAAAACAACCTCTGATATGACTTTGTAACATCCTGGAATTGGGTGCCACCCAAGGGTGCCCCGTACCTGGTTGGTCACTTCACCTCAAGCGCATTTCCATAAATTCTAAAGGCTGATGAATAGCAGTGATGGCCAAGGTATAATATTGGGTAAACTATTCCCTCATTGAAAGATTATACACGTCTTAATTAATAATAAATCAATACCAGAACTAATAAAACTATACCACAGAAGTAAACAGAAAAAGACTGATAGTAACAAAACAACTGGTTCATATATATATATAAATATAAATGAGGCATGTCATATGTGTCAAAAAAATCAGTAAAAATAGGTTATAAATTTTGAAGTACAATACAGTATAATACAAGGAAATATCGAGTAAATTCTAATAGCATTACAAGCTTCATCTTGGTCCCGTGCTCTCCAGTTCCAACAACAATCATGTACTAGATGAAGAAGGGTGATTTCCCCTATCTACACCTGAAATCATATAATCTCCTTAGGTCCAACACATTACCCAAAATGGGTGTGATGAAAATCCTAGTATAAAACCACCAAAAGACATATGCCTAATTTTCAGTGAATATATATATAGCAGGTAATATGCACAAATGAAGCCATAAACTTGGATGTAATGAAAAGTAAACAATATTTCTATTTTTAATTACATTCATTTACATTTATCAATTATTCATTCTATTGAATCACGTAACCTCATGATCTAGCCTATGCTTTATATCCCCCATGTAATGTAACAAAACAGATGTCTTGGAAGATGATATAAATAAAAAATCAATATTGAGTCCAACCTTGTGATTTAGCTTGAAAGATGCATCACAATCACTAAAATATTCCAAACAACCATCATAGAAAGCTCACACATTTTATCCCCTTTATTCCAACATGCCATTAATCAATTATAAATGACCACCCAGATAATCTCTCATAGTCTATACCCCTTGGTCCAACACTCTACAACAAGGATCTCATGGTCCTTTGTAAATAAACATGGAAACTCCCATAGTTTTCCTATACAATATTATACAAATAATTGAGGTTCATTTATTCTCAAAATTATATCCTTGAATTTCTTATTCCCTCCAAAAAGGATATAATATAATTAGTTAGGTATAAGTTCTTAACATATCTTTTTATTTTTTTACTTCATTATGTTATTTTATTCTTCACCAAATTTCATTTAAAAGTAATAAAATATTAAAATAAATATCATTATTATATAATAATGTTATTATAATGATGTTTCATTCATTAAACATCCCTCCTTATTCCATAAATAAAAATAAAAACATGACTCATGTGTTGTGAAGACTATCACATCCCCGATGAAATGTGTTTCATTCTCCATCATCACCATATAAGTATGGTCATAACAAAGAATATAATCTATTTAAAATATATTATATATTCTTAAATAATAGAACATATTAATACATTCCCCCATTCTATGGAAAATGAAATTGGAGTCCATTTTTATGTGTCGACTTCTGTATCCATAGAATGATTAAATTATGTATTTCATTACGTCATCACCATACATGGATGGATGGGAGAATTTTATTATGGGATAAATGTGATGAAATTGATATCATTATGGTTCTATTATAAATAATTGGTTAATATATTAATGATATGGTTAAAAAATAATTGTCTTAAATTTAATCATTTCAAACAAGTGTACTAAGAGGACAATCATTTTCTAATTTATTGTAATATTTTAATAACCCTAAAAAATTCCTAAATATCCATTATATATCTAATAAATTAAACTGATGAAAAATAAATGATATAATTATTCTAATAGTGTAATATTATTACAATTAAATAACCTTAGAATCATCAATATTAATGGTATATTCATGATTGGGTTAGTTGGACCACCTATATGAATAATGATATGAAATTGTTTCATGGATGATTATGAAAAAATAATTATTAGTATAGTTTGGTATTAATAGCAAAATTATTAGAATTTTTGTATGGTGATGGATACATTAATATTTAACTCGTCAATTATGAAAAATTCTTTGTGGGTTGAAAATCATCAAAAAATGATCGTTGTCGATTTCATCATTAATGATAAATACTAAAATAACCATAAAAGTAAAATTAAATAGAATAAATAATTATAATTAATCTGATATATAAAAATTTAGGATAATTTAAATTTTAAATTGTGATGAATATTGAATGTATACACTTCTCCTTTAAAACTACTAAAAATAGTTACAATTATAAATAGCTGATGTTGGAAAATAAGCACAAAATGACTAGTATAAATATATATAATGACTATAAATAAATATTTTAAATAATTTTAGGCATGAATTTATTTTATAAATTTTTTATTTATAAATGTAATTTTGTTTTACATGATTTTAGAGTGTATTTGACTAAGTAGGGAAGCACAATAGGGGTTTCTTTCACTCAAAATTGAATATGTTGGGACATGTTTAAAATATGAACTATGTTTCCTTTTAAATTGTGTAAATACATCCATATTTTCATTTTTTTATTATAATATTATTTTTCCTTATATTTCATGTTAAATTTAAATTTATAACTGTCATGGGGTTTTGATTAAAAAATTACAAAAGTTGTAAGGGGTTTTTGTGATTCAAATATATTCATTTGGTCGTTACCACACTTATTTGACTACTATAATTAAATATTTACCTAAAATATAACCTATGATGAAGTAATGTTGTATTTAAAACTTATTTTATATGTAAATCATATTTTACATAAAATTATTCATCTTTTATGATTCTATTTATTTGATAAAATGAATTTTGTTAATATTAATTCCTGAAACATTTAAGTAAATTTTCTTGAAAGTACAAGTTTTAATTTCCTACCAATGTTCTATAATACCTAATGAAAAATTAATCATTTTAATCCCTGATTTTCTACTAGTTCCACTTATTTTATTTTCAATAAAACTTTTCAATATTCTTTTTAAAAATATGGTTTTTAATCAAATGTATTCCAAGAGATAAAAAAATGGGTTTATTTCCATTAAAAATATTTTTTTATATAATCCACTACACGTAATTAAATAAACATTATGTCTTTTCAATGTTATTTTATTTGAAATAATTTATAATAATGTTTTTAAATGCCTTATTATTCCACTAAAAATCTTTTTTGATTGTAATTTTTAATTTAATTTGATATATAGTTTATAATTGGGGCGATAGATAGGTGGTTAAAACATTATGTAATCCCATATGAAAAATAATATCACATTCATGTGGGGGTTTATATATGATGATACTATATAAATACTATAAATACACTACATAAGTGGAACTATTCAATATATTTAAGATTTCTGGCAATAAATTCATGCCTACGGGCCCCCTGTCCTTTATACCATTTATGGTCATTTAGTCAAAAAGTTTCTAAGACATAGAGAGGGTCAAGGAACTATTGTTAGATAATTACCTGACCCATGGATAGAATAAGCTACAATGGTGGTACCTGATGATCATTTGGACTTGGAATTTCATTCATCGGTCGAAAATAAACAAACTGTTCAAAACCATATAATGGTAGGTAGTGACGGAAATTCGTGAATGTGAATTAATGAATACAAAATGGAATGATAGATATAGTAAAATATGATAGGGGTGTTTTAGTGTGGGTTCTTGGGAATCGGGTCTGTGGTTTATGTTTATGACCATTGGGTCGCTTAGCCTAAGGGTTATGTATGGACCATGTGCCACTGGGAATTATATCTATGTACGGTTTCCCACCCAACAAATTTAAATTGAGTATTATCAAATATATAAATATATATGGCCTTTATGCTATTATATTAAAGGTTTTAAATGGTTTTTTTGAAATCTTCTGAATTTTCACATATATTTAACCTCTGAGTTTTATCCTTCAGAAATTAATTTTTTTGATAAAACTATATAAGTTATTATGATAATATTACTTTTATAAAATGATATTTTTTATATCTTATTATTTATTATATTCTAGATATGTGATATTTTTTAAATGTTTAGGAATCCCATGATTGTTTCCTTGGATTATTAACATGCAATGAATATTGATGTCATGTTTCCCATATATGATTGTATGATGAAAGGTGGGGTCTTATATCACCCTATAATGAATTATTTAAATCTTATATCCCATGATATAGTTCAGAATATACATAATGATGTTTTTTACACATGTATGGGCATGATGGGTGTTCCCAAATTACAGTTGTGTACAGAATGATCTTGTTCATATATGCATAGGCATAATGGGTTTTAAACACTTTTTTTCATTTGCTTATGGTTATTCCGCATTTCCACGTTTTTTATCATTTTATCGAAAAATATTATGATGCAATTATTTTCCTAAAAATACATTATTTCACAGATTATTTATTATTTTTAATGTATTCATACTTTTATGTTATCGTCTATTGCTATATTTTTATTGGAATGTGTCTTAATCCCTGAAATATCTTTTAATCTTCATTAATTATATTTTATGATCATATTTTTTGTTAACATGTTTCATTATAATCATCTAAATTATTTTTAAATTATATTATAAATGCCTTACACATGTTCCCCTTAATGATATAGAATGTTTTTCTCCTACATATCCTATGAGCTCAGCCCATTCTTATGTTTCCCCTCCCTAAATTACAGAGATGATTGTATCATGTTAGGTTTCTAGAAACGTTTTATGAGAGCATTATTGTGGAGAAATATATGAAATCCTTGTAAAATAAGATCATTATGTATCTAGTCTCCAAGACACTTAGACTTTTTATCTTTTTTTTAGACTATTATAGAGATTTTTCATTTAAATTAGGAGATAAATGTCAGATTTATATCATGATTAGTTGTGGGTTTTATACCTAATCTTGAAACATACATCCTGTAGAAACATGGGATTCAACCAATGTTATATACGCTAGTAATGCGTTTGATATTCCACTAATTCTCCAAAAACCTATCTCTGCCACAAAATACACTACATATATCAAGACAAGAACTAATTACATTTTCTAATTACATGATTTGGATCACCTAAGTGAAACCAGAGTGGGGTTTACTACATTATCTTAGGCACACCTCTGCATAAGAAAATTGATGCCGACTAATAGAAAGGGAAAAATATAGTTATGGAGAGACTCTTCCCTCTAAAAGAACAAAGGTTCGTACCAGAATATAGAGAAAATTTTAATTTACCTGCCTATAAAATAGATACATGAAAAATATATAGAAAAATAAAAAGGGATCCAAATAGGACCTTTAATCGTAGAATAGAATAAAATAAACTACTTATATGATGAAATAATAAATAATAGAGTATTAGTAGATAATATTTACATATATATCGAGTAAAATAATAGAATACATGCCAAAAAATATGTTGAACAAAAATTGAATAATAAAATACATGGCCTCGGATCCCACTCACATAATCATCCTACTGAACCTATGACCATTATGACCTTCCAACAGAACACATGTCTAGATCAGATTGATTTCTTTCTTCTAAAAGAAAATAGGTTGGTATACTCATAGACCTCTAATCCAGTTATATTATGTGGGTAATGGTGAGTCTTATTAGATATTATGAGTACCCAGTGCCTCAATTATAATGATTTATATTGTGATTAAGTATATGTTCATGAAATACTTATAATATGTCATTTTCTTGTTGATGTAGCATGCCCGCCTATAAACATAATAGAAAATGATGATATAAGGACACATGACATGTCATTTTGTGGTAACTAGAAAACAATGACACCAAATGATGCCTACTTATACTCCATAATAGAATGAAACAGGCACCATGTAATAATATCCAACATATATATGGTAATATAAGGCATGGTTCCTAACTATGTATTGTCTTATCCTTTCTCACATGATTGAGGACTAGTATAAAGAATCTATTAATATCCAATCCCAAACCCAACTTATCCATGAAAGGAATCCATTAAAATCTAAAACCACTAACCAAAGGAATAAGGAATGGCTATATATCTATAATCCATGAACCTCTCAATCTCTTTCATTGGAGGTCCATCATCCATGTCTGAAATCATAGAACAATTGATCTATCTCATGATTCGTCCTCAACTTAAACAATATCAACATGGGGAGGTCTACTCTCTAGAACCCTAACAAATCATGAAATTTTATTAATAACAAGACCTAAGAATTATTATTCATGGAATTTTAAAGATTCATAATCACTCTCTCTCAATATTACTTTTTTTAATAACACCACATTTAACACACACAGGGCCCACAAATCTTCACAAAGTTCACTAGTGCATCACTAGGGCTATAGTTACCCAATTCCTATTCATACATCATGAACCTATCCCAATAGAAATATCAACCCATCAGGGGTTTTGTTCTATACACATAGACTGGTCCCTCACTTTTCATCCAAAAGATATGTTCTCCTCGGGATATGCACATAATCAAAATCCACATAAAACAAGTCACACACTAGGAACATAGTTTCATACAATATTCAATATAATATTGAAATAACTAGAATGGTATATAACTAGCACATGATCTTGTAAAAATGGTGCATCTCCCACATGAAGTCAAATGAACAAAAAACCATACCAAACCAGCCAATCAGGATCTCCTTTAATTACAAATAAAAAAGATTTTTTGTAATTAATTTTTTTAAAATACTTACGTTCCCTTGAAATACCATTTTAATTTTAATCCCCATTGAAATATCAATTTAAAAAGAAAACTATTCTATATTAGAAACCAAGACACACCTCTAAAAAATCCATAAGGATTTCCATCGAAACTCTTTTGTCCAAGGTTCCACCATCACACAGTTTAGAAATACATACACTCTATAATCACTATTAGGAAAAAACAAGCCTATATCCACCCTATAAGAAACACACATAGTCATGTAATATGTGGTTAGATAATATACATGTCACACCCAACATATGATATCCAAAATATTATGCGTTGTGGAAACATATTGGCCATCTACCATAACCAATATATTTCCAATACTTCACAACTTGTCCATCCCTTCTTAGGATCATCCAAGAATCACATCAATGTATACATATCAACTTAACCAATAAACATTATTAAAATATTAAATTAAACAATTAAAATCAATTACCCTAAGGTTATAACTGACATGAAGCTCACTGGAAAACGTCTTAGTGCAAAACCTAAAATGAACAAGGTGAATTTCACTCTTGAAACACACCTAAACCTAACACATGTACAATACCAAATGAAAATTCCAATTCAATTACCTATTTCTATAAGATTCGTTGTAAATCCTACTGAAACTCACAAGGATACCATCCTTATTGTGAACAGTGAATGAAGTCTTGATTTACGCCTTTTGAGACATCCTTTTCTAAACATACGTGAAGTTCCCATAAATAGTGATGTTTTTTGCATTATTGGGGGAAATAATTCCTCCAAACCCATTCAAAATAAAATTTAATTAAATTAGAGGAAAGATACAGAGGGAAGGGAGGGTCTTTTCCATGAATTAGTACAATATAACTACTCCAAACTATCCATATCAAAGGGAGATAAGGGGTCATATACTGAATCCAATTCTAGAAAGTGGAGTATCTCTTTACCTCAATACATTTTTTGTGAGAACCAATTTTCTACTCTATGAATCCTTCTATGCAGTATTATCTCTATCAAATAACTTATTATTAATGTTAGATCACCACCTGATATCTATTCACCATGTGAATGACCCCGATCACACTATGAATAAATTGTAACTACAATTTTTAAAATACATTCCACCAAAACCCTTCTTTGTAATTCTACCAAACACTTATGAAACTTATTAAGCTTCCAAACACATCTGAAAAATATTTTAAGGAAAAAAATTCACAAAATCACAATCTGAGTCGTGTTTCTAAAAAATGAGGCCTTCCAAAACAAAATTATAACCCCCCCTCACAAATAATTCACAACCCAAAAAATTGTGAGTAATTACATGTATAAATAGGGAATAACTAAGATATGTCTAATAAATAGTGAGATGAACAGAGAAAGAAAAAAATAAGAATAATATAATTATGTTAGATATCACATAGAATAAGAAACACTAGAATTAGGTGAAGCATTATAGATGTTTTAACTTGTTAGGGAGATGAATAAGATAGAGTGGAGGGGGAGAAGCTTGTTACTATAAAGAATGAAAACCCCTATTTCACTAACTTTAATATTAAATCCTTTTCTTTATTTCAATTTGTGAAAATCAATTCAATTCATGTGTTGATTCATGACCTTACATGTCATAATGCAATGACCCTTTGTGGTCACCCTAATGACATTCTCCTTTAAATGAAAACTTGACCCTGAGTATCAAGGAAGAACAAAAATAATATACTCAAGGAAATCATGGAATCACATTCCCCATTTACATCTCTACACATATTTTTATATTGGCATCAGGTTTTAGCCCAATAGTTACAGCACGACCAGCCATCTCTTACATAATATTATTATTCAAACTCCACCATCAATGTTAATCTCATGAAAACATATTGTTAATCAAATTCAATTTAATCTTACACATCCCAATATTCATGTTTCCCCTATATCTATATCATGATCATCAAATAATTTTATTAAATAAATTTCATGCTTGAGGTATTAATTCCTTCATTGACACTCCCCATACCAAAAATTCTTTGGTTGTTGTGTTGTCCTTGACCGCCTCTATACTGTAATCACAAATAAGCTTCACTAGTCTATAAAAACCTAGGATATTAAATTATTTCTCTTTAAACCAAGGAAATTTAATTTCATGAAGGAACCTGTCATGATGAAACCTTCCCCTAATTCTAAATGATCGAAACATGTTCATCCCTTATCACAGTGTGACCCTCACCCATTATAGCATGATGAGTCGCCTACAGAAAATTTCATTCCAAGACGTGGGATAACTCTAAATAACAACTCCTTTCCCTCAGCCACACCATAAATAATTGATAAAAACTAAAATAAAATGGGGTTATTAAAAAATTTAAAAAAATTTACATCAATAATGTAGGGTATTTTACATCATGTCCACCATATTACTACACACACTGAATAAGTGTTTCCTAACATCACTAGGTAACTTTATTGAATCACATCAGTCACTTCTCCCCAATGTCAAACTTATAATCCCACATTTTTTATGGGACACCCCCTGATGCCCCTACACTTTCACTATTGGGAGTCTCTACTTATGTGTAGTCATTACACTCGAGTTTATTATACTAATTAGATGATCATGGAATGACATTTCATCCTTGAGTTTAGTTCAATTATTAATGATCACATGTGAAGGACTATGAGGATTTAACTAAATATATGATATATGAAACGCATTTTCATAACACTGAAATACCGTGGTAAACCTAATAGTTATGATACTTTACTAATGTTCTTCATGGTTTCAAACAACACAACATACAATGCAACAAATTTCCCATACCTTCAAACCTAGAGATGTACCAATCTCAGAGACACTCATGAGAATATCTAATAAACCGACATAACCTTTAAAGGATGGTACTCTAGTCATAATTTGATATCTACTTGCTCTCAATGATCACTATCTATTTCCTTACCAGTTGGATTGGGTTTGATATTTCTAGATTCAGACATGACCTAATAACAAAACACGCTCCACCATCCAACATTCATAGTAGTTGTTAAGATGGACTACCATATAAGGGGAAAAGGTTCCATTTGAATTGAATCTTGATAACTATTGTTATTTAAATACTATTCAAGTAATTAATTCTTCTCTTATAAACCCCAAATATTTTGGATGCATTCCCACAAATGTCGTATAATACATTAATGTTCCAATTTATAAAACATTATATATACTTATATTAAGTGTTACAGAGTTTTACCTACGTGCCAAGTGATTTTGGATCTACTCTTAATAAGTGTGATGGAAAATAGACTTCGTAGTTTAAAAAAATACTCCACGTCACCTTATGAAGACACAATTTCTTCCAAATATATAGCTTTATCAACTAATATTTGTTGGAAGTCTTCTAGATTATTAGAGAATGAGTGAACCAGTTGAATCAATGAAAAACCACCCAAATCACGTTACATTATTTGTGTGTCTATGAAAACCCATTCAAAAAATCCTTATTCAAAATATTTCACTTCTACTAAGGAATTGATATTGATTAAATTGAACCAACGGGTCTCTAATACTCGTATTTCACCCAATAATAGGTGGACCGCCTCATGAAAAAATCACGCTATACCCCCTTTATTATGAGAGACCAATACTCTATGAATATTATTGTATATTCAGTTCAGAAATATATGATCAAATAATAATGATGTGTGTGAGTCATATATTAGCTCCTCACTTGTGTTCTTAGGAACCACAACATGAAACTAAACATAAAGGATCACAGCAATATCAAGAGAATATTACAATAGTGTTTCCCCACCATATATGTCATAACTCACCACTATAAATTAGATGTTTTAAAAAATAATCTGCATCACCCTCTTAATGAATGAGTAAGTGATAGTAAAAAATGTAAAGGTTTCATGGCCCTGATAAACTGGGTAATCAAGGCATAAATTTTAAATTGAATCATCTTCATCTAATCACGGCTCTATTCCTACACATCATGATCCAGTGACTTTATACTCAATACATCGGTAATATTGTTCTCCTTTCTAGGGGTGTAAGATAAATCAAATTCGAAATTCAATCGGTACATGACCAACCTTTTCTATTGAAGGTCTAAGTCACTATATAAGAAAACATATCTCAAGATCTAATAGTTAGAGTGCATCATGATCCACCCACCCAAAATATATTTTCTACAACACCATACATCTGGTACCATTATTTCTAAGTCAAGATCAGGGGTTGGGTAGTTCATATTTGTTATTTTCAATGGATTAGTCACATAATCCACTACATGACACTTCTGTATTGTATTTTCCCCAATAAATATTCCTAATGAATAACAGTTTAAATAATACTTATTATCTATCTCCTATAATTTCATGATCACAATAGTCCTTAACCCCCATTTTATCTTTTAATAGACCACCTCACAATAATATGACAATAAAAAATTCACCCAATTCTTGGTCAGTTTCAACCTAGGTACATCCAAATGAGGAAGGTATTGTATGAATATCTAGTAGTAACCAGACAATCCCATGAAACTATAGATATCCAAAACAACTCAAGGAATTTTCCAAGAACAAATAACTTCAAACTTCTCCAATAATACGGATATAACAGCCTCTGATATAATATTCCCCCAAAATGTCACCTAGTAAATCCAAAATCGACACCTCAATTGTTTGAAATATAGGTAAATTTCATTATGTGTAATCAAAAAAATATCTAAATGTTGAGAATGGTCCTCCACTAACTGGTAGTATATGATAATTTTAAATAGAAATATAACCCCAAATGAATACAGATATGGATGGAGGGCCATATGCATCATATCCATTAACATTATCAGTTCATTCATCCAAAAAATCAACTTCCCAATAAACTTTTATAGGATATATATCCACATGAAAGTAGTACAAGGTATATCAGGATGCCTCAAACATAATTTATTATATCCTAATTTAGGAAAATCATGGGGTACACTCTATCACCTCTCAACTAGTCAAAAAGATCATTGATACAAAAAACAATATACTCATTATTAAGAATCACCATGTATAAATTCCAATAATTCACACACTATCCCAATGACAGCATCCACCCATTTGGACAACCCCCCCCCCCCCACCCCCCCACCCCCCACAGACTACCCCCCTGGACACCACCACACCACCTAGACACCCCCGCACATCCTAAGTGCTTCGCCCAATTTTTAAATTGGAATTAATAATGTAGTTGATTTCCCCTTTCCCCAATGAAATTTCTGAAGTGACCCATAGAGCCATATAAATGGAATTTGTCATGTTTTGATAAAATTAATTCATCATCATTTGATAAATTGATATTTTTCATGTTCTGATAAATTGAATTTTTCATCTTTTGATAAATTGAATGGGTTTTTTGGAATTAAATGGCTATTGAATGATGGTTTTCCGTTATTAATGAACAAAATGATTTTAAATAAAATTACCCTAAGAGGGTTACCTGAGGGGTATGGGTCTTTCCATGTGGGGGTGGGTTGTTCAGGGGGTATGGGGCTACATGGGGGTAGGGGGCTACTAGAGTGTGGGGGAGGGGGTATGGTCTACCCAAGGAGGGGTGTGGGATTTCCAGAGGGGTCTGGGTGGGTGTCCATGAGGGGGAGGGGTGTGGGCTATCATGGGGGTGGGATGTCTAGGGGTGGGGGTGGGCTGTTCAAGGGGGGTGGGTTGTCCAGGGGGTGGGGTGGGCTGTCCAGGTGGGGGAGGTGTGTGGGGTGTCTAGGAAGGGTGGTGGGCTATCTAGGTGGCAGTGGGGGGTGTTATCCAGGGGTAGGGGATGCAGTTTAGTGGGTGTAGTTTGTATGTGGAGGGGTGGGCTATCCAAGGGGTGGGCTATCCAGGTGGGGGAGGGGGTATGGGATGTCCAAGGAGGTGGGGGGCTGTCCAGTGGGGGGTTGGGTCGTGGGCTATCTAGGTGGGGGTGGGCTATCTAAGGGGTCTGTCGGTGGGGCTACCGGGGAGGGGGTGTGGGCTGCCCAGGGAGGGGGTGGGCTATCCATGGGGGTGGTGGGTGGGCTATCCAGGTGGCGGAGGGGGTGTGGGCTATAAATGGAGGGTGGGTGGGTTGTCCAATAGTGGTGGGGGTGGGTTGTACAGGTGGGGGAGAGGTGGTGGGTTGTCTAGGGAGTAGGGGTGGGATGTTCAGGTATTGTGGGGGTCCAAGTGGGGTGAGGGGGCTATCCGGGTGGGGGTTGCAGGGGGTAGGTTGCTGCAGGGGCCGGGGTGTGGGCTATTCAAGGAGGTGGTGTGTTTTTTACTCCGATACACTACAAAAAAAATTAGGAATCACATATAACCAATGTATAGTTTCTTTGACACTTTAAGACTTTTCTTGACGTTTCGTACCAACACTCACTCTTACTCTTTCATGAAAAAGTGATCTCTGCAAATAAATCCCATTCAGGTTCTTATCCATTATCCATATTGATCTCATACATATTTAACATTTGTAAAACTTCATATCACCTAATGATATAACAAGTCTTATAGTCCTATGAGTCGTGTCCCATAGAAACATGGCTCATAAAATCTGATCCACGTATGATATTTAGTGGTGTGTTTAAAATTGGGTGTGTTGTTATATATATGTATGATATTCATGGTTTACACCTACAGTCTTCTCGGTCATCTATAATAGGCTTGCAATCATGCTATAATTGGATAGAGATTGGATTTTATGACCCTAGTTTGGGGGTTGAAACCCCCATCCCTTGGACAGCCCCCACCCCCAACCCCCCTAGACACCCCCTGGACAGCCCGCCCACCCCCGTGGAAAATCCATCCACCCACCATGGACATCCCACCCACCCCTGGACACCTTGTACACTCTGGACATCCCCTCCACCCCTGTGGACAGCCCGCCTGCCCACCCCGTACCCCCTGGACCACCCCGCAACCCCCCTGGACAGCCCGCCAACCACCTAGAGAGCTCATACCTCTGGGACAGCCCCCATCACCTGGACACCCCTGACCCTGTGGACAACCCTGCCACCCCTGTGGATAGTCTGCCCACCCCCCTAAAAACCATGTACCCCTGGATATCCCCCCACCCCATGTACAGACCGCCCAACCCCACCCCACCCCCCCCGGACTCCCACACACCACCCCCCCCCCCCCCCCCCCATCCCCACGGACACCCCCACCCATGGAAAGCCCCCCCCACACACCCCCAGACAACCCCGACCCCAATGGACAACCTCGCCACCCCCTTGGACAGCCCGACCACCCCCGTGGATAGGCAGCCCACCCCCTGGACACCATATACCCCCTAGACAGCCCCGCCACCCCCGTGGACAGCACGACCACCCCTTGTGGATAGGCGGCCCACCCCTAGATACCCTATACCTTCTAGATAGCTGTCACGAACCAGGCCGAGTCGCCATCCGACCCGGCGACCGACCCGGTCCACGACATGGCCCAAAGGGCATTCCCGATCCCCACGGGCTGGCACAAGTGCTCGGGTATCAAGAATAACCTGTGGGAACGATTTACCCGAAATGGCATACGCAAACACTAATAAGATAATAAAAAAATACTAGGAATTGACAGCCAAAGAGATCATTAAACTAAAATCAAAATTTAAAGGTTTACAACTAGAACCAACGTCCAAAAAAATGACAACAAAAGAGACTAAAACTATAACTCAAACCTCCAAGCGACAAGAGTGGTGTAGCATCCGCACGCCACAACACAAACCTGCATGAGAAGGCCACTAACTACCCGAACCACCACTACTGAGCATGATGTCACAACCTGGAATACACAAGAAACAAAGTCTACATACACCCGAAGGTGTATGCAGGGTGTGAGAGAAAGGCCCAGTAGGACGTCACCCAATAAAAAGGTTCCATTCCACAACATCAAAAGGACAATTTAATGTGCTTATTCAAGTTATGCTTTCTAAATGGTTTTAAAGAAAACATTTTCAAACCAAATGCTGAAAGAAAACACTAAAAAGTACTCATTTCACAAACACGATTTTAAAGAGGAAGAGAAAGGTTCATTATGGGAACCCACACACACACTCACACACACACACAAACATACTCACAGACACACATACACACACACACACACACCCAAGGGGTCCTCTATATGCCGACGGAAGTCACCACGCCATTGATGGTAGAGCACTATGGGTAAATCCCCTAAGGTTCATCTAGCTCTAGTGGGACCCTATAACCTCGTGTCTCGGTGAAACGTGGCTTTGAAGGCCACGACCCTCAGATATCATACGTTTAGTTAGTGTTGCAATTGTCATTCCAGCTAAGTGAAACAGGGACGATACCCATCCAGTTCACTAGCGCACTAGTTCTAGTCTGCCCACCAAGATACCCATGGTTTACCTTGTGCCCAATCAAGTTTTTCATTCACGTAGTATATTTCAAACAAGATATTACACACAAAAGTCACCATTTTTACACCAAAAAAACATTTCAAAAACTCACGCACACCAAAATACCTTTTCAAAAATACATCTGTCATTACGTAATCATTTCGCAAATCCCCATTTGGAAACACTCAAAGAAGATAAACATTCGCACAACTTAGAAATAATTATTTAAAGAACACAATAAGGGTCGACACAAATAAACACACCCAATTACAAATAAGATAGTCGTTCAAACCACTTGCTTAATAAATTATCCTTAAAACTAGTTTCACACCAACTACACAATTATCTGGACCATCTGCACCTAGAATCCAACTTGAAAACATTGCACCAAAACAACACGGATTTGTTTTACGTGCAAAGGCCATTTTAAAATCAATTTCACACTCAACTATTTTAAAACCTCACTTGCACCATATAACAATTGATTAAACAATTTTAGGACTTACGCCAATAATGTCAAAATACAAAACATGATCATTTCTAAAGAAAGAGAAATTCTAAAAACGCATACATGTCAAATAATTTTTTTTAACGCATTTAGCACAACCTGCAAAGCACGGCCAGCCATTTATACAACAACAAACATATAAACAACAAGACCATACTATTTTGGAAATCCGATAACATCAAACAAGAATTCAAAACCATTTTAAACATAGATCACATCACGCAATTAAATCATATAACATATTAAATTAACTAAACAACCAAATTAAATTATCCAGAGGATGTCAAGGCATGGAACCACCTACCTTGTCATAGCAGACTTCACAAATATGGTGCGCAAGAACCGCCACACACCAACTGACACTCAAATAAGATCCAAATAAAACCTAATAGAAATGAAAAAAACGCATCGGACCAATTATACCAAAATTGAACCAAAATCGATTCGAAAATCTAACCACACTCAACCAGCATTGAACAGCAAGCAGTCAAATAAAATTGCACTTACAGCGGGGGGTGCGGGAGGTCGGCCAAAGGTTGACGGAGGCTGCCGGAGTTGCGCGAGGAGGTGCGGGGGAGGCTGTCCGACACCGCAAAGGGATGCGGGGTGGTTGTCTGGAAGCTCGAAGGGGTGTCAGCCATAATTTTTTTGGACAAAGCAGGGGGGCTGGTTTCCATGGGGAGGTGTGGCGCGAGCTAGCCGAATGGGGAAGGAGCAAGGGGCGTCTATTCACCGGAGGATGGTGATGGCCGGGAGAGAAGAAGGGGTTGTTGGACATGGGGTGTGGTCGCCGAACAGGAGGTGTGGCCGGGAGGTATGCTGGACGGGGAGGCGGGCAGGCGGTGCAACGCCGGACGGAGTAGGGGGGGGTTCAGGTTCGCCGGAGGGTGGTGCTGGCCGGGTGGAGTCGGGCAGGCGGAAGGGGGGGGGGAGCCGGCGAGCGGCGCACAAGGCCTGGGAAAAAGGGAGCAGAGGGGATGACAGCCCGAGCTGATGAAAGAAAAAAGAAGAAGAAGAAAGGGGGGGTGCTGCGGCACGATCCAGCAAGGAGAGGGGGAGGGTTTTAGCGGAAAAAAATAAAAGAGAAAATGGGGAGAGGGGCGCTGCAGCCGATCCAGCAAGGGAGAGGGGGAGGGTTCCGATGGGATTGAGAGGGAAAAAAGATGAAAGAAAAGATGGGGAAAATGAATAAAAAGAAACCTAAAAAATGTAAAAACAAAAAAAAATTAATAATAATATGAATATTAATACTATTAATATTAATTATAATAATAAGACTACAACAATAATAATAATTAGATAATAACAAATTTGATACTAATAAACTTTGTAGAAATATCTTATTATTATTATTGTTATTGTTCATAATAAAAATATTATCCTTGTTAATATTTTTGTTAATCACTAAATTATTTAAATTATTTTATTTTTATTTTATTTCACGATTCAATTAATTTTATTGCCTTATTATTAATTCCTTTCATTTAATTAATTGAACATCAGTAGGTCACCCAGGGGACAAGGCGAGGCTGCGCGGTTTCAAAATAGTGCCTCACCCGAGTCGTGTCTCGCCCAAGGCTGTAGATTCTCAATTTTCATTGCGTTCTCATTTTAATATTCACTGCATATTTTTCATCTCCCTTGAAAATCGGGCAGGCCATGCGGTGAGCTGGGCGAGGTCGCACGACGACCTAGGCGAGGTCGCGCAACGTCGATCGCGGTGTGCTTGACCCAACCCGGAGCGAATCATTCGTTTCTAAATAAGAGCTCGGAAATTTTAAGTCGGGCCTTGACCCAAACTATCTGATGCCTAATAGAAATAATAAAATTTAAAAAAAAAAACAGGTGTGACAATTCTCCCCACCATAAATATTTCCGTCCCCGGAAAGCCACAACTAAGGCTGAGACCCAAAGTAAGAAACGACATACCCTTTGAGTTCATAAGGTATCCCCATGAAAAGCAAGTGAAAAGAGTAAAACACACCGTGTTCAGAGATAGCGACTCAAAAGACAACCTCGAGGAACATGTAAAAATACTTTATGATATGATCGTGTGCCCCAATGAGATAGAACACCTCCAGTTGATTGATCAAGGATAGGGAGTCTCGCGCTCACAAGAACCAACTTCACAAGACGAAACATCTCAAACATTACTAAACGAAACCACACCATTTGGCTAGAAAGAACAACAAGGTCAAACCACGTCCACAGAACACTCTTATCACTTTTCACTAATCCATATTTAAAAACAGAAGAAAAAGATCAACATGGGGAGGCCCGAGGGGCTCCCCACCATTGGGGACTTACTTGCGCTCGAAACGAGACTGGAAAGCCAAGACCGATTTATTCCAGAGACCTCTGTACGAGACCCATCGTGGGTCTCGCCACCATTAGAACTAACAAAGGATACAAAACTTTAGAAATTTTCTGACGGGGACCAAGCACCCCACCACCAGGGGCGGGTCGAGCCTAACAACCACGCGTCAAAACCACGGCCGGAGACAGACCAATATCCCCAAATCCCATGATGAGTATTATTCAAAATCGAGAATGATTTACCCAACAGACTCCCATAAGGACCACTAAAGAGATTGCATCCAGTGGGACGCAACCCCAAGTCTTTAAGGCACGAGACGAACACACGTCCACATGGTCACGAAAACCTTATGCAACACGATGGCTCCTTCAATGTGGAACAACCTTGGAGAAAATTTAAACTGCCTCTACTTTTATCATTGGTGACAGGAATAAAGTTGGGGTCCCATACACTCCTAGGGTTCCTGACCACGCGCCAGCTTCACTCTGGGGCCTATGGCTGGAGCCCTGATGTTTGAAGCATCTCCTGCCTCACAGTCAGGAATTGAAAACTCCTAAACCGAGCTTCTCCTTTTTGGTGTCACATGCAACCACACTGCAACCAAGACACCACCCGCAAACATGACACATTAAAACATATGATTGATCACACGCGGAACATTTACCAACACCAAAGTTGAAATGGTGCATGCACATCACCCTTACACAACACCACCAATCGTCACCTAAACATGACCATTGCTGTCGAGAGTAACATTACGTTGAGAAAGAATTTTAACCGTGTCTTGAACAACACGTGATTCCTACAAATGACCATAGCAGCCTCATACTACTGGGTCTGTCAAACTAATAGCCTAACACGAACCCTTCCTTAAATGAGACAATCCAAAGACCACATGTCATTTAGAACAATAGACCGCACTAACAACTTAGGGTTGCTTCCACCTTTTTCCCACTGGATTCTCCTTTACCGCTTCCAAACCATCTTTGACTATCAAAGGGACCTCCCGCTGCAATAGGTCACTGAACATGACCCTTGCAGCTGATGAAAATACTACAAGGCCCTTCAATACACTGGTCAACACTGAAAATTCCGAACCGCCTTCACCCTTCCCCGCTGGAATTCCTTTCTTCATTCCCAGGGGGAACCTTCAAATGCAACGACGTCGAATTTCATATCCGACGACTCAGACAACATAAAGAAACAAAAACTCTGTTCAACTCCCCTCGCATATGTCATCTCGCTGCGGGAGGATCCACTTGTAGTAAAAATGAGAGCTGGGTTCAATTCTAGAATTCAAGAAGATATTCCTCTGATCAACTGGAGGGTCGATCAACGGCAAATTTCCTGTGGCCACACTTAAATCACATTTCAACACTTTATTGGGGCATACACTGATCAAGAAAGAAAAACATGGACCCAAATAAAACTGGTCCAATGGTCAAGGCATACTGCAGGGGAACACCAAACGTGCAGGGGAAACCACCGCAAGGGATACCCGATGTACTTTTCAAAATAATTTACTTGCTACATGCTTGCATACCAACTGCTAAATAAGAATTTAAACTCAATACACAAACCATTCAGAAAGATTACTCATCTCAAAATGCCACACATCCAACATCTCAAAAACACAAGGACACACCACGCAAACGCCGGTAAAAAAAACAAATTTTCATTTAACAAAACATTTTGAAGACAAGAAAGCTAGTGGGTTGCACAAACACCAATGGTGTCCCGTGGGCCTCGCACATGCATGTTCCCGTGCCACGCCGACACCCACCTCGTATCCATCCAGGCACTCATCCTCTCGTGTCGTTAACCATTACCCTTTCCGTATACACTCATGCATGTGGTTTCCCATAAGAGCACCATGGATTAAAACCAAATATTTCCATTTTTTTCAAAACCAAAACATCCAACCAACACTTTCCAAACCTTTCACATTATTTTCTTTTTAAAGCGTTTCATTTGAAAATATTTTCCAAGACCAATACATTTCTACTTAAAAACCAAATTCCCACGAATCCAAAAGAAGGAGACAAGAAATGACGCAAGGAAAAACTTGTATCAGCGGGTGACTAGAACATATGGTTGGCAGCCATATGCCAATCACACCACTACCACGGAGGGTATTCCAGGACAGCGGCCCTAGCACTGCATGGCTTTCCAGACCCTGCGATCTCACTAGGACCACTGACCATACCCCTTTTTTCATTTCACTTAGACAAGATTAACCACAAGGACCAAAAACTCAGACAAACCTCAACATACTTTGGTAACTTGAGTCCCGGCACGAGGTGTGCTGGCCTGGCACCTTACTCGTAGCCAGGACGTTGAGTCCCGACAACCTTAACTCAAGTATATCATGACTCTAACCAGAAATAACACGACCCAAGAGAGAAAACCTACCACTGATACAATTTTTTCACGAACCAGGCCAGGTCGCCATCCGACCCGGCGCCCGACCCGGTCCGCGACATGGCCCGAAGGGCGTTCTCGATCCCCACGGGCTGGCACAACTGCCCGGCTATCAATAGTAACATGTTGGAATGGTTTACCCGAAATGGCATACGAAAACAATAACAAGATAATAAAAAAAGACTAGGAATCGACAGCCAAAGGGATCATTAAACTAAAATCAAAATCTAAAGGTTTACAACTAGAACCAGCATCCAATAAAAAACGACAACAAAAGAGACTAAAACTATAACTCAAACCTCCAAACGACAATAGTGGTGTAGCATTCGCACGCCACAACACCAACCTGCATGAGAAGCCCACTAACAACCTGAACCACCACCGCTGAGCACGATGTCACAACCTGGAATACACAAGAAACAAAGTCTATATACACCCGAAGGTGTATGCAGGGTGTGAGCGAAAGGCCCAGTAGGACGTCACCCAATAAAAAGGTTCCATGCCACAACATCAAAAGGGCAATTTAATGTGATTATTCAAGTTATGCTTTCTAAATGATTTTAAAGAAAACATTTACAAACCAAATTCTAAAGGAAGACACTAAAAATAACTCATTTCACAAACACGATTTTAAAGAGGAAGAGAAAGGTTCATTATGGGCACCCACACACACTCACACACACACACATACTCACACAAACACACATGCACACACACACACACACACACCCAAGTGGTCCTCCATATGCTGAAGGAAGTCACTATGCCATTGATGGTAGAGCACTATGGGTAAATCCCCTAAGGTTCATCTAGCTCGAGTGGGACCTTAGAACCTCATGTCTCGGTGAAACGTGGCTTAGAAGGCCACGACCATCAGAAAACGTGGCTTAGAAGGCCACGACCCTGAGAACACGTGGCTTAGAAGGCCACAACCCTCAGATATAATACGTTTAGTCAGTGTTGCAATCATCATTCCAGCTAAGTGAAACAGGGACGATACCCATCCGGTTCACTAGCGCACTAGTTCTAGTCCACCCACCAAGATACCCAGGGTTTTACCTTATGCTTAATCAATTTTCTCATTCACGTAGTATATTTCAAACAAGATATTGCACACAAAAGTCACCATTTTCACACCCAAAAAACATTTCAAAAACTCACGCACACCAAAATACCTTTTCAAAAATACATCTGTCATTGCGTAATCCTTTCACAAATCCCCAATTGGAAACACTCAAAGAACATAAACAATTCACACAACTTAGAAATAATTATTTAAAGAACACAATAAGGGTCGACACAAATAAACACACCCAATTGCAAACAATAGAGTAATTCAAACCACTTTCTTAATAAATTATCCTTAAAACTAGTTTCACACCAACTACACAATTATCTGGACCATCTACACCTAGAATCCAACTTGAAAACATTGCACCAAAACAACACAGATTTTTTTACTTGCAAAGGCCATTTTAAAATCAATTTCACACTCAACTATTTTAAAACCTCACTTGCACCATATAACAATTGATTAAAAAAATTCAGGATTTACCCCAATAAGGTTGAAATGCAAAACATGATCATTTCTATAGAAAGAGAAATTCTCAAAACGCATACATGTCAAATAATTTTTTTTAACGCATTTAGCACAACCTGCAAAGCACGGCCAGACATTTATACAACAAAAAACATATAAACAACAAGACCATACTATTTTGGAAATTCGATAACATCAAACAAGCATGCCAAACCATTTTAAACATAGTTCACATCACGCAATTAAATAATATAACATATTAAATTAACTAAACAACCAAATTAAATTATCCAAAGGATGTCAAGGCATGGAACCACCTACCTTGCCATAGCAGACTTCACAAATATGGTGCGCAAGAACCGCCGCACACCAACTGCGACTCAAACAAGATCCAAATAGAACCTAATAGAAAAGAAAAAAACACATCGGACCAATTATACCAAAATTGAACCAAACTCGATTCGAAAATCTAACCACACTCAACCAGCATTGAACAACAAGTAGTCAAATAAAATTGCACTTACAGCAGGGGTGCGGGAGGTTGGCCAAAGGCCGACGGAGGCTGCCGGAGTTGCGTGAGGAGGTGCGGGGAGGCTGTCCGACACCGCGAAGTGATGCGGGGCGGTTGTCCGGAAGCTCGAAGGGGTGTCGGGCAGAATTTTTCTGGACAAAGTAGGGGGGTCGGTTTCCATGGGGAGGTGCGGCGCGAGCTAGCCGAATGGGGCAGGAGAAAGGGGTGTCTGTTCTCCGGAGGGTGGTGATGGCCAGGGGAGAAGAAGGGGATGTCAGCCATAGGGTGTGGTCACCGAACAAGAGGTGCGGCCGGGAGGTATGCGGGAAGGGGAGGCGGGAAGGAGGTGCAACGCCAGACGGAGTAGGGGGTGGCGGTTCAGGTTCGCCGGAGGGTGGTGCTGGCCGGGTGGAGTCGGGCAGGCAGAAGGGTGAGGAGCCGGCGAGCGGAGCACACGGCCTGGGAAAAAGGGAGCAGAGGGGAGGACGAACCGAGTAGAAGAAATAAAAATGAAGAAGAAGAAGAAAAGGGGGTGCTGTGGCGCGATCCAGCAAGGAGAGGGGGAGGGTTTCAGCGAAAAAAAAATAAAAGAGAAAACAGGGATAGGGGCGCTGCAGCCGATCCAGCAAGGGAGAGGGGGAGGGTTCCGACGAGATTGAGAGGGAAAAAATAAGAAAGAAAATATGGGGAAAATGAATAAAAAGAAACCTAAAAAATGTAAAAATGAAACAAATTAATAATAATATGAATATTAATACTATTAATATTAATTATAATAATAAGACTACAATAATAATAATAATCAGATAATAACAAATTTGATACTAATAAACTTTGTAGAAATATCTTAATATTATTATTGTTATTGTTCATAATAAAAATATTGTCCTTGTTAATATTTTTTTTAATCACTAAATTATTTAAATTATTTTATTTTTATTTTATTTCACGATTCAATTAATTTTATTTCCTTATTATTAATTCCTTTCATTTAATTAATTGAACATCAGTAGGTCACCCAGTGGACCAGGCGAGGCTGCGCGGTTTCAAAATCGTGCCTCACCCAAGTGGTGTCTCGCCCAAGGCTGCATATTCTCAATTTCCATCGCGTTCCCATTTTATTATTCACTGCATATTTTTATCTCCCTTAAACATCAGGTAGGCCATGCAGCGAGCTAGGTGAGGTTGCATGGCGACCTAGGCGAGGTCGCGCGGCGTTGACCGCGGTGTGCTTGACGCAACCCGAAGCGAAACATTCATTTCTAAATAAGAGCTCGGAAATTTTATGTCGGGCCTCGACCCAAACTATCTGATGCCTAATAAAAATAATTAAATTAAAAATTAAAAAAAACGGGTGTGACAATAGCCCCGCCACCCTCATGGACAACCCACCCACCCACTAGACACCCCATACCCCCTGGACAGCCTTTCCCACCCCCTAGACTACCTTCCCAACCCCCTTGATACCTCATATCGCCTGCACATCCCCCTCATCCCCTGGAAAGTCCCACCCCCTGGACACCCCTGAACCCCTAGACAGCCCCGCCGCCCCCGTGGAAAACCCGCCCACACCCCGTGGACACCCTGTACCCCCATGGACAGGCCCCCACCCCCATGAACAGCCCACCCACATAGACACCCTGACCCCCCCTAGAGATCTTCCAACCCCCTGGACACCTCCGACCCCCCTGGACTGCCCTGCCACCCCCTGAACACCTTGCACCCCTTGTACACCTCCTCCACCCCTTGGGAAATTCATTTGATCAATCAAACAATCTACTAAAATATAAAATTTCTTCGATCTAAAATTTAAATGTCTCCTGAATAATTCTCCTCCAATAGCGTACATGATCTTGTACACTCATGTATAGTTCTTCAAATATATTTTGTAATAAAAATAGTATTTTGTTGTCTTTTATAATATTATTCTCTTATACAGTACTGTGTCAGTTATGGTTTCATATAATGTGACCAATTCTAGTTTACTTAAAATTATTTTCGATGAAACTTCAATCTTATTGAATTTCTTGTGACAAAATGACTTATAACACTTTTTTTACAGAACATATAGAAGTTGTATTTATTAAACCGATTGGATCTCAAGAGATTTTCAAAAAAATTTGGTGATCTTTTTATATTTTTCATTTCAAAATGCTTCGGATAGTGGAAACATACACTTAAACTATTACAATTCTGTTGTAAGACCTTGGTTAAGCCATGAAGAATTCAGCTACCACATTACCAAATATGTTTTTCAAGAAAAATACTCTGTGTGGTATCACAATACCGAGAAATTGAAATCATAAATTACTGATGATCCAAATGAGAGGGCAGGATTAAATAATTTTTCATATGAACAATTTCTATTTTTTTTATCATGAAAAAGAAAGGATTCCAACCTAATAAGATTTAAATATGATCAAACATGATGCTTCTAATGAAAATGATGATGTTTTCAGGGAGAAAAATTTGAATGATGTTGTGACAACCCCAGTATATCGACAATGCTATCAAATGAAAAACCTAGAAATTTTTATCTATTGTTTCATGGTAAAACTATGAATGGGATTTATATACTGCCATTAATCAAAATTGTACCATCATGATTTACTTACTTCTAGATGATGCAGATATTCCCTCTAACCACTATATGGCATAGAAGTTAGTTTAGGAACTTAGATTTTCAAGAAACAAAATTCATGCTTTCCTGAAAGATTGCAGTTTATTATGGGAGAAAACTACTGAACGAAATGATTGTATAAATTGTGGCACATCCCACTGGAATCTAAATGTAGATGGAACACCATCCTGTGTGCCAAAGAAATTAATGTAACCACTTTCCATTGATCCCCAGACTCAAAATCTTTTAATTTCTGATGAAATATCAATAAAAATTCAATGGAATGATACCAAGAGAAGTAAAACTAATGATGAGTTAGTTCACCCTGCAGATATATTATCATGGAATAAATTATATGCTCGATATCATAATTTTACAGCTGACGTGCATAATATGGGGTTGGGTCTTTCATGTGAAAGTTTTAATTCGTTTGGGAATATGCTTACGCTGCACAACACGAGGATGGTTTTTATACACATTTATAATCTTCCCCCATGGTTGTGTATGAAAAAACCATTCACTTCCATGAGTATACTCATATATGAACCTTCTTAACCCGGTAATGATATAGACATATACATGAAAACATTAATAAAAGAGTTGAAAGTTATTTAGTATGTGGGTGTGTTCACATACGATGCATGTTTGAATGACATATTATAGATGTGTGATGTGATTATGTGGACAATCAATGATTTTCCTACTTATGCAATGATTTCTGGATGGATCACTAAGGTAAAATGATAATTTCCTATTTATATGAAGAATACACTATCTAGAAGACTAAAAAATCATTGTAGTTTACGTTTTATGGGACATCAATTATTCTTACCAATGGACCATCCATATAGAAATAATCAACGAATATTTGATAATACAATAGAGACCGATGATCCACCTCATCATATGTCTAGAACTAATGTGTTTAATGAATTGACAAATTCTAATTTTTCATTCAGAATGGGTCAAATGAAATCTAGAAAGTGAAAGAATGTTACCACTAAAACCTAATACAATTGGAAGAAGAGAAGTATCTTCTTTGATTTTCCTTATCAGCCAACCAATTTGTTACATCATTTCATATACATAATTCAAATAGAATAAAGTATATGTGAAATGTATATTTTGATTCTTATAAATGTCAAGGTAATGACAAAATATGATTTATCATCTCGGCGTGACTTGGTGGATTGAGGCATCAGACTAGAATTTCATCCTATGCGTATCAGTGAAAATAAATGGAAAGTTCCATGTGCTTCTTATGTGTTAACACCTACAGAAAAAAAAAGAAATTTGTATAAGTAGTGGAGACTATTAATGTTCCTGATGGATATTCAAGGAACATATCCAAACGGGTAAACAGAATATAGTTAAATGTTAAATCAATGAAGACTCGTGATTATCACATCCTTTTGCATGAGTTGATTCCAAAATTAATTTGTCATCTTTTATCCAATAATGTAAGGGTGGCAGTTATTTGTTTGCTGCCATTTTTTAGAGAACGATGTGCTAATAAGTTTCCCAAGTCTTTCTTGCAAAAAATGTTTGCAGATGCCGCATTCATTTTGTGTGAGTTATAGAAAATATTTCCTCAATAATTTTTCACATGCATTCCATATCTGACTTTCCATATTGAAACTGAAATACTTCTCATATGACATATTTCTTCTCATTAGATGTATATAACTGAAGTAAATCTGTACACATTAAAGACTTAGGTCCATAACAATAATCATCCCGAAGGTTCTATCGTGAACAGTTACTTGGCACAAGAATGTATGGATTTATGCTCGATGTATTTGTCTGCACTTACTACATGAATGAAGATAACAATGAGAAAAGAAGAATAACAGTATGAGAAAAATGATCCTAGTTTTCCATCACTTCCTCAAACAAGAGTAATTCCTTAATCATATACATTGAGTACATTAATACATGAAGAGTAGGATATGGCACATGCACAATTTTGTTCAACTGTGATTTGTTCGATGACTACATCCTTTAAGTTAATTCAATATGTATATCTTAAATAAATATATATATATATATATATGTTAATATATTCCTATTTTTATCTATAGGGAATATAATGCGATGAATAATAGAAAGCATCGTTCTTTATCTTTGAGAAGGAAGAAGACTTCACATAGCAAAGAGTTTTCTGCTTGGTTAAAATTGAATATAATAATATTACTGTTTAAAATAATTAAGACAATATTTAAGTAAGTTTAATATTCATTTAACTTTCAGGTATTGAGTTTTCTTGCTGACTATATCTCTGAGAAATACGAGCTTTGGATTTTGGTCCTAATACTGTGGTTCATGATAGTAAATCAATTGTTATCAATTGGTATAGATTTATTATCACTGAATGAGAAAATAACATGACAAAACAACATGATGGTGTTATGGTTACTACCACAACAGACTGTTATGACAGTGCATCAGATAGTAGATTGTGATTTCAAAATGTAGGTTTTTATGGATTTTTTGAAAAACAGTAATATTGGATTATTATTCTCATGGACTAGTCACGATGATGAAATGTTGGTGGTTTGATCCTATGATGAGGTAGGGCACATTTATATCTGATTGTGGATTTCGATTATTTGATATGACTCACAATCTTACTACCGATGAACCTCATGTATTGGCATCAATGGAGAAACATTTTTTTTATGTCAAAGACCATCTTTAACCAGAATTTGGTGTCATTATTGAAGTAATTACAAGACATATTTTTTATAATAGTGATGATGGAATTGACACCACCCATATTTCCATTGGAAATGATCCATTTATTACTTTGATGACTCCAATAGCTCATTTTCAATGTTGATTGTGAACCTGAAGTTGTGATGGGAAATATATTAAATCATCCATTCATGTTCTCAACTATTTTTGTTTACCATGACTAGGGATGTTAAGGTTGTTACTATTCAAATTGATTTAATATTTATTACAAATATGTTGTATCCGACTTGACCGTTATGTGAATTTTCAATGATTATTGTCTGCAATTTTATTTGAATGAATTTTCTAATGTGGAATTCAACTGTATCCATACCATTGAAAACAACATTTCTAATTAGGTGAACATTTTAATGCTTCAACTATGATTTGTATAAAATTTTTATAACTTTAAGACCTCTCTTTAACATTTTACCAGGTAATGAAGAAGTTGGTTTTTATTCTTCTTTAGAACATCTATTGAAACCTGCATCATCTACCTGGGCTAAAAAAATTAATTTTTTTCTTAATTTGGAAAAATTCTTTACCCTTATGAATCTAGTAGAATCAATGTTCGATGATTTTAATAGACTAATAAAACATAGTAAATAACCATCCGACTAGAAAATAAATTTCATTATTACATCTTGTACGATTTATTGACTTCATTATATACATATTCAAAATCTCCCTAAAACAATGGATAGATAAATTATCCATGAATCCCCCTATTCCCTCTCATTTATTTTGTTTTTTAGGTTACATATTAGTTATCCTTTTCAATTTACATCCATAATTATTTTTAACTGAA
This sequence comes from Viscum album, assembly GCA_963277665.1. NCBI lineage: Eukaryota > Viridiplantae > Streptophyta > Magnoliopsida > Santalales > Viscaceae > Viscum > Viscum album. Next base: position 745,869,970 of record OY728138.1, on the reverse strand, counting down.
TGAAATGAAACCAGTCAAAGAGAGGTGAAGAAAACAGATTATGGACAATAATCGCCGCATTGGTATCCTATTTTTAATTAGATATTCCTACATTCAATGACATTATAGAGGCATAAACTGAATATAGAAGGATGTGTGCCTCAAGAAAAACTGTTTATCTTTAGTAGAAGGAAGAAAGATGGAAGCGCTATTAATGAACCAACATAGCAGTAGATTGTAATTTTTACATTATAGATTTAAATTTTTAATCTCTAATTTGTAACTTAATAATCCATTTATATTTGTAGCAGACTCCTTTAGAGAACCTTGATGTCAAGGAACCTAACAATTTTGGGCCAAACAATCACTTACATCTGGTGTTGGGAGATGAGCACCCATGTAGAGTACACTACCAACTTGGGAAGTGTATAGTTAGGAAGAGGTATTTTCCTTCATTAGGTACAAGATTTAGTACCACTGAGTTCCAACAGGTTATGGCACAGGCTGAATAGGCCTGAAAAAAGGGCCAAAGTGATGATAGAACAGTCTACTGGGGTAAACACTGTATTTATGAAACTGATGGAAGTTTTATGTCCAACACTTCCACAAGAGGCTACCACAGCTTGCTATGAATATATGTCATCGATATGTTCTATATATGGTGCACCATGTGTGGCAGTTCTAGTAGTGGTCGAGATGATGGCGAGGACGAGAACGAGGTATAGGAGGAGGGTGAGGAGGTGGTTGAGGCTGATGAAGAGGGCAAGGTGGAGAGGAGGGCGATGAGGAGGTCGAGGATGGTAACGAGAGTGAGGAGGAGGGTGTTGAGGAGGGCTTAGATTGATGGGGATGATGATGAGAATGAGGGTGAGGTTGATGATGACGGTGATGAGTGACAGATTGATCTTTAACATTTTTTATTAATATTACTGGGCTTTTATGTTTATTCAATTGTTGTGACTGAATAAATGTGTGATTTGGTTGGCCACATTATCTTTATTTTATTATCTATAAATAATAAAACATGACTTGATGATTTGGTGTGACTGATTCGCCCCTCCACCTGTGGATAGCCCCCCACCCCCTCGACACCCTGCCCATCCCTTGGACACCCTGACCACCCTAGAGAGCCCCACCAGCCCCATGGACTGCCTGCCCACCCCCCTAGACACCTCGTACCCCCTAGATATCCCCACCCACACTCTAGACACCAAGTTCCCCCTAGATAGGTCCCCCACCCCCGTGGACAGCCCGCCCACCCTCGTGGATGGCCCATCCACCCTCGTGGATAGCCCACCACCCCCCTTGAACTCCTCTTACAGCCTCGACACCCCCCACCCCCCACCCCTGTTGATAGCCCGCCCAGCCCTTGGACACCCTTTACCCCCTGGAGATCCTTTCCCACCCTCCTAGACACCTCATTCCCCTGGATATCCCCCCACCCTTTTGGACAGCCACACCCCCGTGGACAACCCTCCCACCCCCTTGGACACCCCGTACCCCACTTGACATCCCCGTCACTATCCTAGACAGCCCAACCACACCCCTAGACCCTCTGGACACCCCCCCCCCCCACCATCTTGGACAGCCCACCCACTCCCATGGATAGCCCACCCACCCCCTGGACACCCCCTACCCCTCTCGGCAGCCCTGCCACCCCCTTGGATAGCTTCCCCCCCCAGACACCCCCTCCCCCCATGGATTTTCCCTGGACACCCTAAGCCCTTAGAGTGACCCGCCATCCCTGTGGATAGCCCTCCCACACCACCGTACCACCTAGACAGCCCCACCTGCCCACTTGACAGCCCACCCCCTCCCAACCCCCATGGACAGCCCCTCCAACCCACCGAACATCCCTACCCCCTGGACAGCCCCACCACCCTAGTGGACAGCCACCCACCCCCTGGACAACGCCCCCCCCCCCCCATGGATTTTATGGTTTCTAATAACTCTAAGAAAACATTAATCATGGCTATCCACTTTTGTTCCTTCTAGGATTCTTGATCACCAATAAAAAAATAGTGGATTCTATTTTTGAACCCCCCATGCATAATCAATGATCCAAGAAGAACATGGTTATTCCACTTCTATAAGAGTTTGAGTAGTGAACAAGACTAGGAAGTCAATAGTTGGATCACATGAATGACTACCTGATATATCCCCTTATAGAATTTTTGATTCATTTATAGTGGTAACATTCTAAATATTATCACAAAACAAAACATTCAATAAAATAATATGATATTCTAAAATAAGGGACACAAAATCGAAAATCAAAATAAGATACATCATAAATAATTCTTCATAAAACCATTTCAATATCACATAATAAAGACTTTTTCTATTTAAAACTACCCAATGGTTTATAAAAATCCCTTTTAAGGATCCATTTCAAAAATCATGTAGTATTTTTTCCCACAATAAAAATTTAATGCATTTATTAATATCAAAATCTCCCTTGCAACCATCCACACCAAAAGCATTCATTTCTTCCTAAAGAAAAATATACTATTGAAATAAAAACTATTCCAAAACCATTTTAAAAATATCAATGATCTTAAAATACATTAAATTCATTTCATTAAATCCATTACAACCACCCCACCCCTCCTAGACAACACCCCACCACCTGGACACCACCCCCCTGGACACCACCACCCCCATAGACAGTCCCCACCCCCTAGAGAGCCTCCACCCCCTGGACACCACCCCACCACCTAGACACCCCCACCCCGGGACACCCCCACCCCCCTGGACCCCACCCCACCCCTGGGATATCCCCCAAACCCCTATACCCCACCCCCATAGACACCACCCCACACCCTAGACACCCCCACCCCTGGACACCCCCTCCCCCATGGACAGCCCCTACCCCCTAGACACCCCCCCAACTTCCTTGACTTCCCCACCCCTCTTAGACACCAACCCACCACTTGGACACCCCCACCCCTTGACACCCCCACCCACATGGATAGCCACACTACTCATGGACACCCCCCCCTTAGACCGCACCCCCAACCCCCTGGACCACCCCACTCCCCCTGGACACCACCCTACCCCCAGCACACCCCCAACCCCTAGACACCCCCACTCTTTGTACACCCACACCTTTTGGAAATCCCCCCCCCCCTCAAACCCTAAAGACCATGATCCCCACTGGACAGCCCCCCCCCCTATCATGGATAGCCCGCCCACCCCCTTGGACATCCCGCACCCACGTTGAAAGCACCACATCCATCGTGGACAGCCCACCCACCACCTTGGACACCCTGTTCCCCCCCTTGGATAGCCCCCACCCCTGTGGATAGCCCGCCCAACCCCTAGACACCCCTACCCCCTGGATAGCCCTACCGCCCCCATAGACATCCTTCCCACCCTTGTTAACACCACTTACCCCATGGATAGCCCTGCCCACCCCCTCCCCCCCCCCCTCCAACACCTTGGGACCCAATAGACAGCCCCCCACCCTTGTGGATAGCCCACCCACCCACGCGGACATCCCCAACCCCTGTGGAGAGCCCTACCACCTTTTTAGACGCCCCATGCACCCCTGGACAGCCTAGCCACCATCGTGGACACCCCTCCCACCCCCTGGACACCATGTAACCCCTAAACAGCCCCCCCGCCCCCCCCCCCCCACCCCCCCGTGGACAGCCCGACCACCCCCGTGGACAGCCCTTCCACCCCCTGGACACCCCTACCCCCCTCGACATCCCTACCACCCTCGTGGATAGCCCGCCCAGCCCCCTAGACAACCCCTACCACCTGGGTAGCCTCTCAACCCCCATGGAAAGATTTACCACCCCCATGGACACCCCATATCACCTGGATAGCCCCGCCCACCCCCTGGACACCCCATGCTCTACTGGACACCCCCCCACCCATTTGGATAGCTTCCCACCCCCATAAAAAGCCCTCCCACCCCCTGGAAAACCTCTCCACCCCCGTGGATAGACCACCCACCCCCTGGACACCTCGTACCCCACGTGGATAGCCCCCCTGTGGATAGCCCTCCCACCCCCCTAAACACCACCTACCCCTTGGATAGCCCTCCACCCCCGTGGATAGCCTTTCCGCCCTTGTGGACACCTCGTACCCGCTGGACAGCCCCGACCACCCCCCATCGACAGTCCACCCACCCCCCTTGGACAACCCTACCCCCTGGACAGCAAGTCCACCCCCATGGATAGCCCCCCTGGTAACCCCATGGTCAGCCCCCCACCCCTCCTAGACACCAACCCACCACCTAGACACCCCCACCCCCTGTACACCGCCACTCCCATGGAAAATCCCTCCCAGACACCACCCCACCCCCTTTGAACAACCCCCAACCACCTGGACCCCCCCCCCCCCACCCCTGGACACCCCCACCTACTAGACACCCCACCCCATGGACAGCCCCACCCCCCTTGGACAACCACCCCAAACCCCTGAACATCCCCCAACCCCATGAATTCTAAATTCAATTTATTATGTATATAATTAACTTATGAATTATGAGTTAATGGTATATTTGTATACTTGTGGTATGGGTGTACTTGGTTATTGTGTGTACTTATTATTATAAACTTATGAATTACTTGTTAATTCTATATGTGTGTAGAGGTAAATTAAATACAAAATTGGAGGTATTTTGAATTCTGTATGTATCACGCAGGTATTGATAATTGTGCAAGTATTGTGAAGGTATTCACAATGGACCTCCCCCCAAACCCCTTTATGTATTCTTTTGTGTATGAATTCTGTAGGTCTTCCGGTGTAATTGTTGTTGGTAGAATTATTTTAGGTGCACCGGAGAGGCTAGCAAGCCGGCTTGCTACATCATGTACAAAAAAAATATTCCAACTATTTAGAACCATTGGCATATGTGTAACAGTAAAAAATATACAATCTTTTATTTATGAAAACCATTTTTATAAGTATATGCCAATAGATTTTAAACCATTGGCATAGAAAATTTTACTTGACATTTACCAACAGTTTGTGGGAAACCGTTGGTAAAAGATTATACCAATGATCTTGTAATACCTTAGATATGGAGATTAATATTTATATTACCCATGGTTTCAAACCGTTGTTAAAAATTTATACCAATGTTTTCAATAAACCATTAGTATATACTGAATTTTTCAGACATATCCCAATGGTTCTCATATAACCTTTAGGATATATCTATCCCTACGGCTCAAGACCCAACAGTTTGGAGAACTGTTTGTATAGTTTATACCAACAGTTCTCCAGCCTTTACCAATGGTTTAAAAATGTTAGTAAAGATAATATTTCCAGTAGTGACATGTGAGATTCCCAAATGAATAAATAAATAACCGTATATGTGAAATAAAATATTCATAATTGAGCATAGGGTTCTAAGGTGATACTCGAGATTGAACATACATACATCAGCTAGATTCATAATATATTGGATCATGTACAAATTAATCTGTGATGAAACATGTACATACCCACAATCCTATGAATATATATTCAGGTGTAAAATTTGAATTCTAGGATGTATTGTAGGAATCCATGATAATATCATGCACAAAGATTTCTTCTAGTGAGTATCCTAGGAATCTCATCACATCCAGATCAAACGCTAATCCCAAGAGAGTATCTTAATCATTTTTTCACATCGTTATATGATTTAAACTCCTATGAAGTATCCTAGGAATATCATTATATCATTAGGATCACTCTAAGATCCTAGGAATAATCCCAACATTCTCATCATGGAAGGTGTACTAGATATTTCTTATACGTACAAAAAATATCATGTTATTAGTAATACTCCCCAAATCCAAATCATTTTAATGAGATCATATTTTCCATATAATTTTTTATCTTTAACTAATCAATGTAATATTTTATTGAAAAATAGTCATGTTTTATTTAATAGGAACTATTTTAGTATATTCTAAACTTATGAATGACATAATTATAAATAAATTCACAAATAGAATTTTAATAATGATATTTATAAGGTTGTATTAATCAGAGAATTTTTTTTATGATGTGTAGGAAATTGAAAACGGAATGGGGACATAGTAAAAAACAATCCCATAATTGGTTATCCCTCAACCAAGGATGGAATTCCACTTAACATGCTCAATAAGGACATCATGGACAGACCAACCCAAGGAATCCCTTGAAAATGTGAAAATCCCTTTTGAGGGGTGGCGTAGAGGAATAGGATCATTGAATATGTGTGGACTTTTTGACACATGGGGAAAATCATAATAATAGTGGTAGGAGGAGAGTCTCACTATAATAGGTGGCACATGGTCACAACATGAATCTAATAATACAAATATAACATGATTTTCTGGTAGAAAAACAATGTTTCTTGTTTTTTGGATAATGAATTCCAAAATATTTGATTGGGGATTTTGTTGTATATAAGAAATTGTTTACATAGCAGAACAATTTCATCTTTATCCACTCACTATCCATCTCCCACAAAAAGTTGTTATGTTTTAGGTATTCTCTATTATGTCATGATATCTTCATGAAATCTAAAGGAAGATATCATATTCCAATTGATAATCAATCCCAGTGAACTAAAAATTTGGGTACATGATAGAGTTTCCTAGGGAGATCAAATAGAGAGTGGAGGCACTACACCCTAAACCGAATATTATGCTTCGTCCATAGTTGATCAAAAGAAGATGAATGGATTTTTGCCTTTTTCTAACTTACTAATCCATTGATTGAAATGTAGAAGAAAGATTCTATGGATTTATCTAATGCACTACACAATTTCCAACATGAAGAAAATGATGCTTTAACCTACTACATCATAGGTCATCCAATTTGGCATAGATATGGCCATATAAGAATTTTCAAAAAATAGGGGAAGGTGTCTACAACCATGAACAATGATTTAATACTATAGTTTATTCAATGTAATAAAAACTATGAAAGGGACGTCATTTTAGCATTTCCATCCATACCATAGGGTTTATTTACCTATTTATTTTACATACACAAACCCTTATCAAACTAATATTCTATAGCTGAACATAGGATTGTTATGAAAAACACCCTTTGATAGGGGCCTCATCTAAATGATAGGGGTTTAATAAAATCTACTAATAAAGTATTTCCTTTCTATCATTCAATTACGTGAGGGATACCCTCATGGATATCAGACATATGACCAGTTTAAGTGCTAAGAAAAACACAAAGGAAAATAAAGAAAAATAAAAATAGAAAAATTCATGAATGATTGGTTGATTTAAAAATTAAATATAAATATAAATATATATATATATATATATATATATTAATAAATAAAATGGGTGGATACTCTATGGGTAAACTGGAAATAAAGTACTTGAACAATACTATGGGAGGAATACTGAAGCAGAAAAATATACTAGTATTGTTGAATTATTCTACATTTATAGTTTTCTTATTTCATATTTTCTATAACCCCTAATTATTATTATGAGGTGTAAATTCAATAGGTACCCATGAATAAAACGAAGTGGGATTGTCCATGGTATATTGAAATGTTTTTGTGATTTAATTTTTTGATGGGTTGGGAATGTTTTTTGTTTTCTATTAATTATTATCCTCCTATATCATCCAAGGAGAACTCTATGACAGATATCTATTCTTTTATAAGAAGATTAAAATATCTATCTCATGAAAAATAATCCTGAGTTATGGTTAACATTATTTTAAAATGGGTTTTGACTATCTAACATTAATTTAAACCAATTAACAGATAGTGGAAAGAGACTTTAACAAAGTGGAGAGTGAGTAATCTAAGAGGATACTTACTAAAATTAATTTCTGATGACATCCGATATAAATCAGATCGCATTTATTTAACTATGTAAATGAATCCGGATTTATGTTTCTTATTATTATCATCTCATTAATCATAAAAAAATTAAATTTATTTTTTTAAGATATTCCAAAAACATTTTAAATAATTTCTATACCATTCTATATGGATCTTCATAGATCACCCCTCTACATAATTTTATAATTATTTAGTGTATTTCATGTTTATAAATTTTTACTTTTACATCCCCACAATAAATAACATCAAATTTAGCTGACGTAAAAATGAGGGATGTTTTCATGAAAAAATGTGTAGTTAAGAATAGAATATTTATGAAGTTTTTATTTTTCTTTTTCTATAACTCATAATTTCAGACATGTCCTTTTGGTTATATTGTTTCAAGAGAAAATTGTGATTACGAATACTCCACCATTGGAATAAAAAAATATGGAGATCCATTATTCAATTAAGAGATAAAAAACACCATATGAAGGAAAGAGAATAATATCCCAGAAGAACACATATCTAGAACAAAAAAAGCCAAGAATATTTCCATGGATTAGTACAATAATTTTGAAAGGGCCCACACTTTTTTTCAAGGGATAGGGCACAAACTAAGAGCTTAAGGATAAAAATAAATGTTGAAAACATTTAGCAGTTACAGAACACTATTAAATAGACGGGTCATTCCAAGTATCCCTATACCACTAATTGTATCTAAAAATATGGATATAAAGTATAAAATCATACAAATGATCACACATCATGTGAAATGTATTTTTCTTCAACAATAATTCCTTAATTTTAAATTGGTAATTACATTGAATTGTGTGACTCTAACACATGGATTTCTTATAGAACATTTTGTTGAATATATTGAATTTTAATTTATATCTTGCAGTGGACTAAGTCAAAAATAAAATTCACAAGGAACCAAATTTTCATACATTTCACGCTACATAGACTTGACAGGTGATACATGCAACACTGAGTTGGTGTATGATACACGGAACACATAGTTTCTACAAAACGTCTCTTTTTTTGTAAATATTTAAATGAGATAATTATAACCTAGTCACTAAAAAATGTTAAATAAATGGTAATAAATACTATTTAAATATATTTTTTTATTTTTTTTATAAAAATAAAACCTATTTATAATAAAATATATTATTTTTGGTAAATTATTTCATCGTTTTAAAATATCATTTTCTCGAATGAGTCGTTTTTAATGTCCTTATGTGAAAAATAGTAAAATTAATTTGACACAAATTTATAAATTTAATTTGTTTAATTAAACATAATTTTTAAATTTATAATTTTTAAATTATCTTAGGGTGATTTTTTTTGAATTATCTAACAAACTTCATTTTGGGATGAATAGTTTAAAATACTGGATTTAAACTCAAAACTGCATTTTAACTTATTTTTTAAGGATAATTTATATATTAAAATGGTTTTAAATATTAATTAGAAGAAAAAATTTAACAATTATTCCAATTTTGGTCATTTCAATAATTTTCACATAGAAATTGGTTATAAAAACTTATTAAAATTTTGATCAATTTTTACTCATAGTCGACCCTACCACATGATTAATTTAAAAATAATTTATTCCAATTATGTGATTAAAATATTGAAAAAAAATATTCCATATTTAGAATCAAAATAATTTATAATTTTCAATAAGTTAAACTTTGTTTTCAACCAATAGAATTAATAAACTTGATAAAAATTAATTACATTGGTTAAGAAAAAAATATGGTTATTAATTTTCTAAACATTTAATATAAGACACAAAAAACCTATAAACTATTTCAAAACAAATTTTATGGCCATTATAAGGAAATTAACATTCCATTACTAAGTTATTTTTGATTTTTATAAACTTATTTATGTAAAAATTTGGGTACACCTAACTTGTTTTCAAAAATTCCATGTGTGTGATTTCCCTTCCCTATAAAAGGCCACTACCTCTACCCACTTCCTCTCTCTTATAAAGCCCCTTGGATCACCAAAAATATTTTTAAATAAACACCTAGATTCCCTCCCTTCCACATGAGTATTTTTATTTTGTAGAAGGAAACTCAAGAATTCCTTTGGTCACAAACCAAAATTAGATTCGTAATTAAGAGGTAATGTCTTCTCTCAAGATCCATTCGTTTATTTTCCATCTCCACCATCTCCAATATCATTATTATTTTATTTTATGAAAACAAAAATATCTTAAATATACTATTATATTATTATACTGATTTTTTGACCAAAAATTATACACACATCAATGTAATGTATATCAGACATATTATTTCTTTGTAAAAATAACTACTGCCTCTCGAAATGATGGTTGTTAATTTTTGCTTTACCACCATAATAATGTCTATTATAATGGGTAATATATCTATAAATTTTATATATAATAGTTATTTTTTATTAAATAATCTAAATTCCTTTTATAACACACAAATTTTTTACTTTCTATTTGGTGTAATTATGATAATTTCATTTGAGAAGGTTTGGATTACTGCCCCCTCAAAGCGATGTGATTCATTCACACACTATATTTAATGTATTAAGGATATTCTTAGTGAAATTGTGTTACAAATATAAAATTATAAATAAAATTTTATGATATTATATACACATACACTTATATGAATTTTTTTATTCAATGCGTCAATTACAACTGAAACAACGTTCATGTGTACGTACTACTTACCATCTCCATGAACAGTGTGTTCTATTTCGTACTTATTTTTGATATATATTATTGTAATATAGATAAAATAAATATTAATGACATTTATATCTCAATTTAAATTTTGGAATCATGAAATAATTATAAGGACCAATGACAAAACAAATTAAGACACACACAAAGAACAAAGATAATATTACCCGAAGTGAAACCTTAACATAGGATTGTTAACAAGAGGGTAATATAAGGTCATAATAAGACCATATATTAATATTTATAAGAATATTTTCATTTAAAATATATATAATAAAATTATATTAATTATTCAGGAATATTTTATGAGAATGAAGAGAGTTAAAACACAAGGTAATGGGATTTCATTTCACTTTTAATTATCATGAGATACATGCTTTGTTCACTACTCTTTCCTATTTTGTTGTATATGTAATGAAAATTGTTTTATTATATATATCTTATAAATAAATTTATGGGTATTAAAAAATTAATTTTATGAAAAATTGTTCATGTGGTTTAAGTTTCAAAAGATACCAAATCGGTAAAAATGTTTTGTCTCAATTTCCCTTCACTAACACTCATGTTTTGTTGTTGTCCTAAACTGTTTTTTGTGGTATATGTATTTCCATTTAACATTTTCTTTCGTGATTCATATTATTTACATGATAGTTAAAGATTAATTAAATTTTATTTTCTTACATAGGGAGTATGGTCACAATTTACCATGTTATAAGATTTTATTGAGAAAATCTCATCGCTTTTCATGATTGTTTAAGTTTATCCTTTTGATGAAATATTTTAATCCATTTCTCAATAATACTCATGATTTAACTTATCATATATTTATTAAATATATATTTATGTGTTATTTATACTTTTACCACTCTTTTTACTTATGATAATCTTTTTAAGTAAGATATAACTATCTCTCTCTCTTTGGTTAGAATACTAATGTGTTAAAAACCATGATTTTGAAAATGTTTTAAACAATGTTTTCAAACTTTCCTTGAAGATAATTATCAATAAATATTATATTATATATGTTTTATTGTTTTAAAAGAGTTATTTATAGTTTTTTTGAGATATTTTTAATTATAAATGTTTTCAGAAGGTTTAATGTTATAAAAATCATTCTTTTTCAAAGAAGAATAGATATATTCCTCAAGAAAGTCTTTAAAAGAGCTTCAAAAATTATTTCCTATCTATGATAACATACATTGGTGTTACTGAAGCCTTTATAGGGAAAATATAATATTTTTCTATTCATATTCTTTCCCTGAATGGATTTTTTCTTAATGCCATTATTTTTAAGAAACTCATTTCTCATTCATGGGTTATATTATTTCAAAACCCACTTTTTTAACGGGTTTTTTTATCATGAAATGATTATGAACCATGTCACTTTCCATATTATATTATATGATTACATATTTATAATCCCCATTTCATTTCAAGTGTTATTATATTACTATTTAAGATTTTGTGGAACATATATAAATGATTTCACAATGAGATGGGTGGGACCTATATTTTCCTCCAATTCCTAGGACAATTATTTTTATCTCATGATATAGACTAATATTGTCTTGATAATGAACCTTAACTACTAAGATAACCATTGGTGTGAACCAAGACTAACAATATGAATGATGAGTGAAATTATTCTACTAATATGGCCATGGTAGTGAACCATCACAACCAAGATAGTATGGGGAGTTAACCCATACTACCAATATGGTCTTCGCAGTAATGCATTTGCTTGTATTTAAATCATACTCTTTTCTTACGTGTCTTCCCCAATTCATTGGTTTATTATTATATTATTATTTCTATAATTAGTTTCTTTATTTAATTATGATTCTTTTCTAATTAACTACCAATGTTTATGCCCTTATTCTAGTTATGATATTTGATATGTGAGGTATGATCATCAATTTCCATGATCATGTTATCATACCCTTATACTCATGTTGATTCTTATATGTCTCCTTTGATTGGGCTTATTGTGCGTCTAAGCTCCACTATTTTTATGTTTCCTTTCCCAAAACTTCTGATGATATATAATATGTTTGAGGTGTCTAAGTATGGTTCTAGTCATGAAGATCCTGGTATGAGATGATGTAGCAAATTTATGTACTAGTTTTTATATTTCCATGTTTCTAAATGTAGTAGACCAATTATAGTCTTTGGGTGTATTTTTGTATAATGTTTATGTATTTTGAAAAATTTATGTAATGTTAATGTTTTAAAAGTAAGGGTATATATTGATGGAATTAGAGAAAATATATAGTTATCCTTTTGAATCAAGGATGAGAAAACCTTAGTAAAAACCCTAAGAACGTATCTATGAATAAGCTTAATGATATAGAATTTATAGGAAAATGTCCCAGACTTTTTGATGAGGATATAGTGAGTGGTTTCAAATAATTACAAACATGTTTGGATAAAACTAGTGGATGTGGATCTAAAATATATGTCCCTAGGTGTAAAAACGTCAACAAGATGTTATGTTCTAGACTCTGGGTAATTTGTTACATGAGAATGGTCCATGCTGAACACTTGGTTTGACACTCCTGGGGGATATTCTTTAGGAATTCACAAAATATCTATTAACCATTAAGAAGTATTTAAATTTAATTGTTCTATGAATAACCTAGGATAATCCTAAGGTGACATATATTACTAAAGGTGTCATTTGATTGACATCCTATTAGTGATTTTTTATGATTTTGGGGTTCCTCATTACAATAACTATTTATTAATCTATGATTTCGGTTTTGGTCAATGGATGGAACTCGATGAAACCAAGTTAATAGTGATTGTGATGTAAAATGAAATGATAGGACACCAAAGAAACCAAATTATATGGAATATGTAATGAAATGCCTCATATTTATGCTCACAGAACATTCTCATGTTATGAATCATGCTGGACATACAAATGAGAAATGCAGGGAATAATATCTATTATGTATTTCATGAGGAAATGTACACCTTCTATCCTAGGTTCATTTGACACACTTTATTCTGAAAAATGTATTTGTACTACTAAAAATATATTCTACTATATTCAATGCATGTAGCATGGGAAACTCATTATAGCTCGTTATTGGTAAAAAGGGGAAGAAGGTCATTGGTGTAATATAATCAAGAATATGAGGAAACAAGATGAGATTGCATCCATCAATTGGGACAAGTTCAAGATCATGTTTATTAATAAGTAAATTCCTTGTTTTATTTTTACCAAGATGGAGAAAGAGTCTGTTGAGTTGATGAAAAAGGATGATGAATTTATTGGTAAGTTCGAATCTAATTTCACAACTCTCGTGAGGTACGCTTATGGAATTATCATCCAACCCAAAAGTAAAGTTGAAAGGTTCTTCAATGTCTTGAAGCCGTGTCTCATATGGGTGTTTTCCATAATAGACATTATTATCTATGAATTGATTGTATGTTGTGTATTCAAGGATGATATGGATGATGGAGTCATAAATAAAACTCATGGTTTTGACAAGAAGAGGAAGATGGAGTTTAAAGGATAATATAAAAACCATGAAGAGAATAAGATGATAAATAATTTATTCTCTATGTGTGGGACGTATAATGGATGAAATACCCATATGTGGTATATTAAATGTTTTATGTGCGGAAGGAAAGTACATAAAGCATTTTATTTAGGAATTGATGGGGAAAAGTTAGCTAACATTGCAAATGGGGAAAAATTGACACAGAATTCACCTCCCATGATTCAATGCTATAAGTTTAGTTTAAATTCCCATTATACTAACAACTTCAAAAACCCAAGGGTTGGTGATGATGATCGATGTCGGTAACCTTTTAAGTATAGGGATAAGGGTAAATCTCATACTATCAATATTTCGGATGATGGGTGTGATAACGAGAAGCTAAAAGGTACACTTACCATCCTCTCAAGAATAGCTGTTGTCATATGTTATTTTATATCCACCCAATGTTTCATATCTAATTAATTTTCAAGGTGTTTTGTGATACCTCCAAAAAAAATACGGAATTACAAGTGAAAATACTGATTGGTGTGATGATTTCATATCAAGACTATGACTCCTCTCTAATTGATTTTTTTGGGAAAGTTCTTACTAAAAATATTTTCATTCTTCCATTGGTTGAATTTTATATCCTCTTAGTCATGGTAAAACACCCCAAGCTTCCATTGTACCCTTCTCTTTGAAAAATACAATTACGTGTGTTGTACGCATCATTCAGTTCTAACACACCACAACCAATCAAACTAGCTGTTATGAATAGTAATACCCACTTTTTGAAATTTTATAAATTTTACCATTCAAAATGGACTTCATTTTTGGATTTGGAAAATTGAAATTAGCTTAGGATGAATTTTTGGTATTTTTCTGAAAACATTCAATTTTTCATGAATACTGAAATACACTAAGTTATAGTTTAAAAATGAATTTTTATTTACATAATTATTTATTTTATTAATGTTTATTTTAGGTCAAAATAGATACATAATACCTATATAATTTCAATGTAATTTATTGGAGTCAGTTTATAATAATTTTAGATATGTAAATATTTTATTGAACTTTTCACCGTCTTTTACCCACCTCCTAGGAGAATTTGAAAATTCACATAAAACTTATTTTTACCGCTTCTATGAGTGGAATTTCAAAAATCCGAGAAACACGGTTGGTATCAATTAGTAAAATGTGGTTCAATGAGATGAAAATAATTTTTGGTGAATAGTAACTTTTTCTTTTATTTACCTCGATTAAAAGTAAATAGGTTAATTAAGAGTAAAAATGATATTATTATTACCCTAACGCATGCCCTAATTCTATTGTATAAGTATAATTCGGCCAAAAACAACTGTAGGAATAAAATATGAACCTTTTTGGTCCACTTGGTTTAGATTAGGACACTTATTATTATTTTATTTAAAGAAGAGTTAAAAGATTTAGAATCAATGTTTAATAACTAAAACATTTTAAATATA
The DNA here is from genome assembly GCA_963277665.1 of Viscum album. Taxonomy (NCBI): domain Eukaryota; kingdom Viridiplantae; phylum Streptophyta; class Magnoliopsida; order Santalales; family Viscaceae; genus Viscum; species Viscum album. The sequence goes on along the minus strand of OY728138.1, from coordinate 745,854,493 downwards.
GGGTTATACATAAGAAATATTCTACTATAAATATTCATTATAAATATGAAAATCTTTCCTACATAATGGTATTTTACTTATATTTTTTAGACAATAAATAAATTAATTTATTTATGACATAATGATGATGTAGTAATTACTTAATCAATGAAATATTAAAATAATTTATATTAAAAATATTCAATGATATTTAATTTGAAACTTCTTATGATTTCCTCTAATTTTCAAGGTTAATATGACATATTAGGGTGGGTTAAATAAATTTTCTTCGATGTAATATTTCTGTTATTAATTTAGCAAAAACAAAATACCAAATAGTGTCAAAATTGACATAAAAGAGTTTTTAAAACAAATATTATATTATTAATTGATATTATATTCCTAAAAATTTGAGGATTTGCAAAAAGACATATATTATCATCTGTGTATCATTAATTAACCACTTTGGGTTCTCTTGGAAGTATATAGTATGTTTATTAACCATATAATATAAAAATACAAAGAGACATGGTAAATGTCAAACTATTTAACTAAGAGTTAAATCTAAAATATAAGGGTAAAATAGTGACCCAAACCTATCTTAAACCTACAGTTTGAGTGGTTTTCGAACCATCCCTACCTTATCTTTTAAATAATCTATTTTTAGCCATTAGAAAGCGAAAATATCTTTATTATAAAATAATATTTCTAGCTTTTCCTAAGGTTCCCCTCACCCCTATTATAAAAGAGATCTCCCCATTCATTCTAATTCACATCATCAAAAACATTTTTCTTGGACAACCTCTACCCAAATAAAATCTAAATAGTCCTTCCTTAGTATTATAGGCCTTACTTTAGTCATAAAACCATCCTAAGGATCCCTTCTCATCAAATCCAGAGGAAGAACCTGAGGAAGAAGTAAATATCTCACCACCTCTTTCAAGTTCCTTTCTTCTTCCACTTCCTTTTTCTTTGTTTTTTCCATTATAAAATAATAACTCTAGTATATTCTATATACTATGATGTTATTATAAATATGGTACAACCAAATTCATTATTCTATCCATCCTTTGAATGACATGTCACCATACGTGTGTACATACGGCTTACCGTCTTCAATACATTATTTTTTGGATGTGTATAATAATGATGTGTAATTGAGGTAAATAATAAATATAAAATGATATTTATTCTTTATATATGATATACCATCCAATTATATATTATTTTAATATAAAAAAATGATATTGTTGCTTGTGCGTACATAAGGATTACCGTCTCCACGAACACGATGAGATTCATTCCCCATCGTATCCATTCAAGACTAATTTTCATTTGATGATTAAAAATAATATTTAAAGACTTGATATCATTTTGGATATGAATACGATACATCCCATCCATGACAAATATGACTCACATAACAAATAATATAAAGGAAAACGAATCAGTTAACACGCTAAATGACAATAATACTAAGATATTATTAAAAAAGAAAAGAGAAACTCCTCTTCCTTGAGACCAGTGATGAAACCGTAGATACTCACAGTGGAGTTCCCCCTTCCCCACATTCCTGGTAGTGAGAGGGGGGAGGATGAGTTCGTTTGGCCTCCTCTATGCACAAGGATCCTTTTCACTCTATTTTCTAATCCTAACTTCCTCCCAGATTTCCCGATGATATCGCTAAGCCCGAAAGTCCCTAACCTACATCTTGGTGGTCCTCAGATTGTGATTTCACAGTCAGAGTTCCGGGAAGAATATGTCCTCATGGATCTAACCTTGGTTGCCTGATTCAATCATCAACATCCCTCGGTTGATGAATTTGATCGATTTGTGTTCAGAAAATGGGACCTGCAGGATCGCGCAATTGTTGGGATTCTTGATACGTGACATCTGATGATTCAGTTTTCCAAGGAAGATGACCTGATCTAGGCCTGGTCCAACACTCCCCATCGATGCAACAGTTTCAAGTTATTCCACCTCAACTAGTCATTCGATCTATGCATGAATCACGACCTCCCTCTACTACGACATGGGTATGTCTACCTCACCTCCCCTTACCCTTTCAAAATCCCACAATTATCCACATGATTTACAATATGGTTTTCAGTTTCTTATGCTCTGATGTCTACACCTCTGTTTTATGACATCTCGTAAATCCATGAATCTATGTTGAGGTGGACGTGTCGAATCCTCTGGTAGATTGGATTTGGATTACTGTTGGAACAGAGTTCAGATGGAGGTAGGTAGTGGTGTTTGAGTCCTGGGTCATCTATGGTTCGAATCATCATTATATGGGGCATCTGGTTTCGCAGTGAAATGGTGAAGGGAGGAGACAAGTGTTTTCTCCGAGAGTTAGGGCGGTTGAGGGGCAGAGTCAGGTGTCCGATGGTGGCAGGGCGTCTCATTTTGGGAAGCAAAGTGCAGTGACAGTGGGAGAAAAGGTGGTGGCCCCTTCCAATCTGCTGGTCAATGCAGTATTTGAGTGACACAAAGCTGATCTAAGGGTGTAGGATGGTGAGAAGAAGGTAGTTGATAGTGGTGCAGGTAAGGGTTTTCCTGGTTCTGATGGGTACCAGGTTGGCAACAACAAGGGTGTCAAAAGGGCTAAGGATAAGAGTTTTGGGGTTGTGGGAACTTTGAAGTCTGCTGGATGTGAGGATCGGCCCTCAGTTGGAATTGCGGAGATCTGTGCTGCTGGGCTTTAGGGTAAGGATGTTGGGGACGCTGTTGTGCTATCTTAGGTTCCCACGGGGAACCTATTTCAGGGACTGGGGCAGGAGGATATGGGGGAGGTCTTGCAGGATGCCAACATGCAGGCCCAGAGAATTTTGCAGGAGGAGGTTGTAGTGTATAAGAGCAGTGATAGAGGTATTTGTAAAGGCACTTAAGTGATGGAAAATCCACAATGTTTAGCAATGATTGAAACCATTTTTACGATGCATCAGAATAGAATATAGATTTATTAGGGTATGTAGATCCCAAGTAAATGGGGTGACATATCCAATAGTGACAATGAAAATGAGAGTGGCTGGGTCAGACCCTCATATAGCGATGTTGTTCAGGGAGGGAAGAAGGTATCGACTGGGAGTCTGGAGGATATGCTTGCACCACCACGAAGACGGCTGAGGGAGGACTACTCTTACCTACCAAGGCCAATTCCCATTAGAGATTTTAATAAAGTTATTCAATCTATGAATAAACTCCTCTCTTTGGAACGTATGAATCTTAGGAGAAAGTATGTTAAATTCCTCACGCAATGCGAAAGATCAGAATGGGAAACAAAGACTGTGGATGAAGATTTTATTCGTGGAGGTGGTGATGGGTTGGAATTTTATGGTATGTAGTTTATCTTTTGGTCATGTTGCGCTTGTTTTCTGAACTTTTCCTTTATTTTAATAAATGGTTAGGGGCTCTTCCTTTGACTAATATTTCTCTTATTAACATAGAAATGATAAAAGATCATAAATGATATCATATTATTGTATATTATTCTTGTATAATTTAATAACAATTATTTGACCATTATATTGGAGGTTAACCTACCCTCAACCAAGGAAAATACAAGTTAAGGGTTAATTTCACAATCTCTTTACTATTTGAGTTTGTTTTACGTAAGTATCTACTAGGACCTCTTTAGCATCCACATCCATGTTTCATAAAAATGTATTTCAAAACATTCTTACTATTTAATATACTATGGGTTAAAGTCATTTATACTATTGTTTGACTTTTATAATATGTTTATAAAGGAATATTTCCATTATTTACCAAACAAGGTCCTTTATAACCTTTTCTACAAAATTAATGTATGAATGTCTTTTTTTTTACTTGTACGGTGGGTGCGGCTATTTTCCGCCATTATAACATTGTCAAAGATTCCCTTAAAATCTTATAAGAATATTTTCAAAATTAATGTTTTCTTTATAAATATGTGACTCTTAAATGATTTCAAAATAGAAACAGATATTTATCTAAAAAAAGGTTTTGATTTCATCTATGTCAACATCCTTTGAGGGATTTTAAGATTATTTGAATTTGACTTATTATGATACAAAACATCCATATTGTATTGAAAGTTTTGTGATATGATTGGCTGTGGATGTGATATTTTTATAACATTCATGGTTTATGGATAAAGTATTGAAATTTTGTATGCTAGTTTTAATATGAATGTTTATGTTATATTTCAAACATTTCATATGAGGAATGTATTGGACTTATTAAGTGATGGGTGGATCCCGCTATAGCTCATCGATGAATCGGTAGATATCATGAGACAACTAGATGTGGAATTGTTCAAGGCCCTTTCACAATTTGATATGTGGTTTTTGGTTGATGCCTTAATCATTTTTAGACGTCTTGGTTGAGGCCTTCACAAAATGTTTCAAAAAGCCATCATTATACATTCCCTCATTATGAATATAATATGGATGGTTCATGTGGTCATTCGACTAGTAGAATACCCATGATTTTGATTTATTATTGAATTATTTAATCAGTTCATATTCCTTCCATAAAATTATTCATGTTTATTATTGTTAAAGGCATGTGGTTTCAATTATTCACCATGGTTAATATTTATGTTATCTTCTGCCATATTTATTACCCTTACAGGGCATTTGATCTCACCCCTTTTTATACTTCATTTTCCCAGGATATGAAGAAGTTAGTTATGAGTGGCTTGCAAGAATAATATAAGAGTCTTGGATGTTTCTAATGGAATAAATTCATGTTGTATTTCATTTCAAGTTGTAATGTTGAACTTATGTACAAATATTGTTTCCAATAATACTAAAAAGATCTGTATTTTGAGACATTATTTCCTTGTGATCATGCCAATGTTGTGTAATAATGTACCGACTCTGGGTAACTAGGGTCGGGATGTTACAGTTGGTATCAGAGTAGGTCTAGTATAATCCTTGGAAACTAGATTTAGATAAACTCTGATTAGATCACATAAAACTAAGATAGACTTTGATAATTAGTATAGAAGAACATCCTAGAATTTTGGTATTTTAGAGATTTTATGATTTTTCCAAGAAAGAAATCCCTATCTGGATACAATCAGTTAGAGGTAGCTCTAGCCCAAATGTACCTACGGATAAATCCTGAAAACACCACTTTGAACTAGACTCGAACGGGAACTGGTGCATGACAACGGACCTTGCTACACTCTTGGTTACGACACTCCTGGGGGATATGCATAGGATAATTCTCATTTTCTTTACATATCATTATGAAGTATTTACAAGTATATACTTCCTCAGTGAAAACATATTTATGATTATGAATTATATCCATAAACTATTCAGTTTATGTTTAGTGTTTTACAAGTTTGGAAATATGTATTTCGATTCATAAACTAATCTAGTTTATGCCATTGTTTATAAATGGCCCCTAGTGGAAGGAATGGAAAGTGTATTAATGAATGCACTCCGTTATGGATTTCCCTCCTAATCAAAATAATTATAGTGGAGATGGTGATGCAACTTGCACTGATCAACTTATCACCATACTGGGACAACTCACACAGGTTATGAATAATAACCTTACCCGTATGGAGCACCCTGATCCGCAGCATGGAGGATCAATGTTAGATCGATTAAAGAGGAAACAACCACCAAAATTCAATGGTATTACAAATCCATTAGTGGTTGAACAATGGATAAATTCCCTAGAAAAAATATTCCATGCTTTGGGGAGTAGCGAAAGGAAAAAAGTTGGCATGGCAGTTTACCGCTTCACTGGAGATGTTGATCAATGGTGGACATTGATTCAAAACACAAGGTAATACGAGGAAGTATTAAATATGTCATGGAGGGAGTTTAATGAAATTTTTTTACAAAAATACATTCCTCATGACCATCGAGTGGATATTGGAAGTCAATTTCTGAGTCTGAGGAAAAAAGAGGATGAGAATGTCGCAAAGTATGAAGCTAACTTTACAAGGTTAATGAGGCATGAAAAAGATTATATACGTAACCCAATTAGTAAGATTGACCGTTTATTTGATGGGTTAAAACAATTTATCTGTCTAGAATTAGTATCACAATCCTTCTCATCATACGAAGATATTTTCTGGTGTGCTATCAAGACAGAAAAGGAATTTTCTAAGTCTTATGACTTTAAAGCAAAGAAAGAGAAGAAGAGATCTACTGAACACTATGGGAAAAGAAATAAGGAAACATGGAAAAAGGGAAAAATTGAATTTCCACCCTGTGATAATTGCAGAAGAAAGCACCTCGGTGCCTGCCTAAAAAGAAAAGGAGTATGCTAAAAATATGCACAGAAAGGTCATATTGCTGGTGATTATAGGGGAAAGAAAGATGCTACCAATGTTCAATGCTACAATTGCATGGATATGGGACATTATAAAAATTAATGTCCTAAGAATTAGGGAAACATACCTCAGAAAAGTCCAAGGGATCAAGTCCAAGATTATTCGATCACTACTGCTGAGGTTGAACCTCCGAAAGATGTAGTGGAAGGTAATTTAATGGTTTCCTCTTGTTTAGAAAATTATTTATTTGATTTTGGATAATCCCATATTTTCATATCTTCCCAGTTTCTTAAGAAAATTAGATATTTACAATTTGATTTAACAAGTGATTTGTCAGTCAAAACTCCTATTGGAAGTATCATTGTAACAATTTTTAGTGAATCAGTTCCCATTAGGGCATATAAATGCTCTTTATCTACTAATCTCATCATCATACCCATGATTGAATTTGATATAATCCTTGGTATGGATTGGCTTTCTTACCATGATGCTAAAATTTATTATAAGAATAAGGAGGTTATGAATTTTGATGACGATGATAAAGAACACCTTATCTTTATAGAAGAATAACCACCACCTGATTTTTATCTAGATCCACCCCATGTAGCTCAACTAAATTAAATTATTGGGGAGGAATAGAATGAAATAACTGTGGGTGGGGAAAGGAATTTTCAAATAGAGGATGTACCTATTGTGAAATAATATGTTGATGTGTTTCCCGAAGACTTTCCTGGACATCCTCTAGAATTAGAAATTAAGTTTTCCATTGATTTAATTCATAGTTCGAGGCCCATATCAAAGACCCCTTATAGAATGGACATTGTCGAATTAGTGTTACTAAAGAAACAAATAGAGGAATTGAGTAATAAGGTATTTATTAACCCTAGTTTTTTCTCCATGGGGAGCCCCTGTCCTTTTTGTTAAGATGAAAGATGGATCTATGAGGTTGTGCATTAACTACAGTTAGATCAATGCTATTACAATTAAGAACAAGTATTCCCTACCTCGTATTGATGATTTATTTGACCAACTGCATGGAGCTCAATACTTTTCAATGATTGAATTTCAATCTAGATACCATCAATTGTGCAAGAAGAAGGAATACATTTCAAAGAAGTATTTCGAACTAGGTACGGGCATTACGAGTTTACAGTAATTTTTTTTGGATTGACTAATGCACCCTCTATCTTCATGGATAAAATGAATAGGGTTTTCACGGAATATCTTGATGATTTTTTAGTGGTATTTATTGATTATATCTTAGTATAATTCAAAAGCTACAAATATCAGGAAAATCACATGCGCATTATCTTGAATACTCATAAGAGATACGAATTATACGGGAAGTTTATAAAGTGTGAATTCTTGCATTAGGAGATTTCTTTTCTTGGCCATATTTTCTCTAAGGATGGAATCTTCGTTGACCCTTCAAAGACCAAGGAAATCCATGAATGGCCATAACTGATGAGTATAACTAAGGTACGTAGTTTTATTGGTTTAACAGGTTATTATTGACGTTTCGTCCCGAATTTTGCCAGGTTGGCTAACCCATTAACAAAGCTCACATTGAAAGGGGTTAAATTTGTTTTTACAAAAGAGTGTGAAGAATGTTTTGAAGAATTGAAGAGAATATTATTCACTTATCTTATCATGACTCTACCATCGGGGAATGATGAGTTTTTTATTTGTAGTGATGCATCGAAGAAAGGACTTGGTTGTGTCCTTATGCAGAGTTATTGCCTATGCATCACAACAACTAAAAAATCATGAGCAAAACTATCCTACTCATGATCATTAGTTAGCATCTGTAATATTTTCTTTGATGATTTGGAGACACTATCTCAATGGTGAAAATGTGATATTTATACTAATAAAAAGATTTTAAAGTATATTTTCTCACAGAAAAAACTCAACATGAGGTAAAGGAGAAGGCTTTAACTACCCAAGGATTACGATTTCACTATACACTACCACCCGGGGAAGGGAAATAAGGGGGAAGATTCGTTGAGTAGAAACGATCATGGAGTTTTGAACAAGATGAGAGTTTAAAAGGATCTTATATACATGGATCTACTAAATATGGATATGGGAATCACCATGGAAGGTGAAACATCAATACTTTTTCAAATGGTTTCTAAACCATCATTACTTGAAAGGATAAAGAGTTCTCTGACTAGTGATGATGTGTTTCAAAAAAATATTAAAGATGTAAATGATGTGAGATTGTGTGACTTTGTGTATGAAAATGTAATTTTGAAATTTGGGAAGAGAATTGGTGGTCCCGATATACCTGATCTAAAAAGGGAATTGTTGGATGATGCTCAAAGTTCCAATTTCTCTATACACCCTGGTAGCACTAAGATGTATAGAGATTTGAATGAACATTTTTGTTGGGAAAACATGAGGAGGGAGATTGCTGACTTTTTGTCAAGATTTATGGTTTCTCAACAAGTGAAAGATGGAAGGAAAAATCCTGGAGGAGTCACGCATCCTCTTCCCATACCTGAATCGAAATGGGATAATATTACGATGGACTTTGTCATGGGACTACCAAAGACTTCTATAAAGAACCATACAATATGGTTCATTGTTGATCGTCTTACCAAGTCAGCACATTTTCATGCTATAAGAGAATATTTACCACTTGAACGATTGGAAAGACTATATATTAATGAATGTGTAAGACTTCATGGTGTACCACAATCAATTTTTTATGATCGTGATACACATTTTACATCAAGATTCTGTAAAAGTCTTCCGAAATCCCTAGATTCTGAACTTCGTTTGAAAATAGACTACCACCCCCAAATTGATGGACAATCAGAACAAACTATTCAAACCATAGAAAACATGTTGGGATCATGCTTACATGACTTTCAAGGTATGTGGGGTCAATATTTACCTCTGGTAGAATTTTCCTATAACAATAGATTCCATTCAAGTATTCAGATGGCACCATATGAAGCGTTATACAGAAAGGGATGTTGCACACCAACCAGTTGGGATGATGTTGGTGAAAGAAAACGCATAGGCTTAGAACTGGTAGAGGAAACAATGAAAAGATGAAGGTAATCCCAAACCACTTCAAAGCATCTCAAAGTAGACAGGAGAGCTATGCTGATAACTGAAGGAATGATTTGGAATTTTAGGTAGGAGATCATGTTTTCTTGAAGGTATCTCTAGGGAAGGGTGTTATACATTTCGGTAAGAAGGTTAAATTGAGTCCTAGGTAAATCAGACATTTTGAAATTCTAGAAGGAATTGGGGCTGTAGATTACCGTTTGGCAATACCACCAAGTCTTTCCAATGTTCACAATGTATTCCACGTATCACTATTGAGAAAATACATGCTTGACACAACGCATGTACTCAACTATGAGGAATTAGAACTGGAACCTGATCTGTTTTATTACGAAGAGCCTGTCAAGATTCATGAGACAAGAGAACAAGTGCTAAGAAACCAGATGACTCGTCTGGTAAATGTTCTAAAGAGAAACCATAAGATAGAATAGGCAACATGGGAACCCAAGGAACATATGATGAAAAACCACCCCAGTCATTTTATGCTGTAATATTCTTGAAATTTCGAGGACGAAATTATTTAAAGGAGGAGAGAATGTAACACCCCAACCATCCACGGCACGCTTCTCTTTGAATAATACAATAGCATTTTTTGTATGCAACTTCGAGTTCTAACACATCACAACCAATAAAACTAGCTGTTATGAATAGTAGTACCCACTTTTTGAAATTTAATAAATTTTACCTTTCATAATGGACTTCATTTTTTGATTCAGAATATCAAAATTATCTTAGGCTAAATTTTTGGTATTTTTCTGGAAACATTCAATTTTTGATGAATAGTGAAAAACACTAAGTTGTAGTTTAAACCTGAATTTTTATTTAAATAATTATTTATTTTATTTAAATTTATTTTTGGTCAAAGTGGATACATAATACCTATATAATTTCAATGTAATTAATTAGAGTTAGTTTATAATAATTTTATATATATAAAGATTTTATTTATATTTTCACCGTCTTTTACCCACATCCTAGGAGAATTTGAAAATTAACATAAAACATAATTTTACTGCTTCTGTGTGTGGAATTTCAAAAATCCAAGACACACGGTTGATATCAGTAAGTAAAATGTGGTTCAATGAGATGAAAATAATGTTTGGTGAATAGTAACGGTTTACTATTATTTACCATGGTTAAAAGTGAATAGGGTTATCAAGGGTAAAAATGATATTATTATTACCCAAAAACATGTCCTAATTCTATTGGATAAGTATAATTCGACCAAAAAAATATTTATGAATAAAATATGAACCTATTTGGTCCACTTGGTTCAGATTATGACACTTATTATTATTTTATTTAAATAAGTGTTAAAAGAGATGAAATCAAAGTTTAATAACTAAAACATTTTTATATAGGGATATACATAAACTAAATTAGACTATAAATATTCATTGGAAAGATAAAAAAATTTCTGCATTATTTTATTTTATTTATATTTTTTTTATCTTAAATAATTTAATTTATATATGACAAAATGATGATGCATTAATTACCAAATTAATGTAATATGAAAATAATTGATATTATAAATAGCCATATAAATTTAACTTGAGACTTTTTATTAATTCCACTAATTTTCTAGTTTAATTTAAATTTTAGGGTTGGATAAATTAATTCTGTTCGACTTAATAATGAATTATATGAATTTAGAAAAAACAAAATATCAAATAGTGTCAAAATTGACATAAAAGTGTTCTTAAAATAAATTTTATATTATTAATTGATATTATTTTCCTAAAAATATAATGTTTGGAAAAAATACTTATATAATGATAGGTGTATCATTGATGGAAAACTTGGGGTTTTCTTGGATGTATATAGTTTTTTTATTAACCATAGAAGATAAAAATACAAAGAGACATGGTAAATGTCAAACTATTTTACTAAGAGTTAAATCTAAAAGCTAAGGGTCAAGTACTGAACCAAACCTGTCTAAAAACTATTTATTAAGTGGTTTTAGACCCATCCCTACCTTATCCATTAAATAATTCATTTTGGGGACATTAGAAACCGAAAATTATTTTTTTATAAAATAATATTTCTAGCTTTTCCTAAGGTTCCCCTCACCCCTCTTATAAAATGGAACTCCCCCTTCTTTCTTATTCACACCTTAAAAGCCATTTGGATCGACCAAACTCTACCCAAATACCCTATAAACAGTCATCTAATCATCCTAGAGGCCTTCCATTAGTCATAAATCCAACCTAAGGAGCCATTTTGATCAAATCAAAAGGAAGAACCTGAAGAAGAGGTAAATATCTCACCACCCCTGTCAAGTTACTTTATTCTTCCACATCCTTTTTATTTGTTTTTTCCATTATAAAATAATAAATATAGTATCTTCTATACACATTGATGTTATTATAAATATGGTACAACCAAATTTATTATTCTACCCATCCTTTGAATGACATGTCACCATACGTTTGTAAGTACGACTTACCATCTCCACGTTGTGGTGTAATTGTTATTCAATACATTATTTTTAGGATGGGCATAATAATGATGTATAATTGTGGTAAATAATAAATATAACATGATAATGATTGTATATATATGATATAACATCCAATTATATATTATTTTAATATCAAAAAAATGATATTGTTGCTCGTGCGTACATACGGATTACCGTCTCCACGAACGCGATGAGATTCAATCCCCATCATATCCATTCAAGACTATTTTTCATTTGATGATTAAAAATAATGTTTAAAGACTTGATATCATTCAGAATATGAATAAGATACATCCCATCCATAATAAATATGACTCACATAACAAATATTATAAAGGAAAATGAATTAGTTAACACCCGAAATGACGATAATACTAAGATACTATTAACAAAGCGGGGTTAAAAGATCATATATGATATCATATTAATGTATTTGGTTCTTTTATAATTTAATAAAAATTATTTAACCATTATAAAAGAGGTTAACCTACCATATAATAAGGATGAGTACAAGGTAAGGGTTAATTTCACAATCTCTTTACTATCTGAGGTTGTTTTACTTAAATATCTATTGTGACCTCTTTATCATCCACATCCATGTTTCATAAAAATTTATTCCAAAACATTATTAATATTTAATAGACTATGGGTTAAAGACATTTATGACCTTGTTTTACTTTTATAAGATGTTTATAAAGAAATCTTTCTGTCATTTTCCAAACAAGGTCATTTATAACCTTTTCGACAAAATTAAGGTAAGAATGTATTTTTTTTAACTTATATGGCGGGTGCGGCTATTTTCTTCCATTATAACATCGTCGAAGCATCTCTTACAATCTTATAATAATATTTTCAAAATAAATTTTTTCTTTATAAATTATGTGACTCTTAAATTATTTCAAAATAAAAGGATATATTTCTCTAAAAAAAGTTTTTGATTTCATCTATATCAACATCCTTTGATGGATTTTAAGCTTATTTGAAGTTGATTTATTATGATAAAAAATGTCCATATTGTATTGAAGGTTTTGTGATACTTTTTACTATGGATGTGATATTTTTATACCATTCATGGTTTATAGTTAATGTATTGAGATTTTGTATGCTAGTTTTATTAAGAATGTTTATGTTATATTTCAACCTTTTCATATGAGGAATATATTAGACTTAGTAAGTGATGGGTGGAGCCCGCTATAACTCCTTGATGCATTGGTAGGTCTCATGATACTACTAGATGTGGAATTGGCTGAGGCCCTTTCCCAACTTGACATTTGGTTTTGGTCGAGGCCTTAATAATTTTTAGACATCATGGCCAAGGCCTTGACAAAATTTTTCAGAAGGTCTGGCATTATACATTCCCTTATTATGAAAATAATATTGATGGTTCATGTGGTCATTTGACTACTATAATACACCTGAATATGTTTTATTGTGGAATTATTTACTCAGTTCATATTCCTTTCATAACATTATTCATTTTTATTATTGGTAAAGGAATGTGGTTTCAATTATTCACCATGCTTAATATTTATGTTATCTTTCGGTGTATTTCTTACCCTTGCTGAGCATTTGAGCTCACCCCTTTCTAATGTTTCATTTTCCAAGGATATGAAAAATTTAGTTATGAGTGACTTGCAGGAATAATCTAGGAGGATTTGATGTTTCTAATAAAATAATACGTGTTGTATTTATTTTCAAGTTGAAAAGTTTATCTTATGTATGAATCTTGTTTCCAATAATATTAAATTGATATGTCTTTCGAGACATGATTTCCTTGTGATCATGCCAATGTTATGTAATAATTCACAGACTCTGGGTAACTGTGGTTGTGTCTTTACACATTGATTGGATTTCCTTACATAAATACCACAACAATTATCAAGTAAGGGAAGTTAAATTTTATATTTCCAACCTTCATATGATCATCTATCAATGTGATGATAATAATGAATATCCCTTGTATATTATATCCAGTGTATGGTTCTTAATTCCCATTAAAAATGGTTGTTTATATCAAATGGTTCGGTAGAAGATCGAAATCGACGATATGCCTATGTTTTGGGATTTTTTGGATGTCTTTCTAGACTAGTTTCCTAGTCCTCCACCAAAATGTGATGTTGTGTTCTCAATGGGACTCAGACTTGGTTCCACACTAATTTCAAATACTCCATACTGAATGGACCTAGTTGACATACAAAAATTGAAGAAAAAAATACAATAAAAACATGATAAAGTATATTTTTTTCTTAGTGTGAACTTTGGGGTGCACACATTATTTTTTTGAAAAAATAATGATGGATCATGTGACTCTACATTGATTATTGGTAGTTTAATAAGATTACAATCAAGAAAAAGTATCCTCTTCCCTGTATTGATGAATTCATTGATCAACCACGTCAAGCACAATAATTTTACAAGATGGAACATCATTCTTGATATCATCAAATTGGTGTTAGGAAGGAGGGTATACACAAGATGGAGTTCTATAAAAGTTATGGACACTACGAATATATAGTGATGCCTTTCGGTCTTAATAATTCCCCTATTATTTTCATGGGTTTAATGAATAGAGTTTTTATAGATTCCCTTGACATGTCTCTCGTAGTCTATGTTGATGATATTCTTATTTATACAAACAACAAGGAAGAGCAAGAAGATATATTTAAAATTTTACTAATGAACCTAAGGAAGGGTAATCTATTTGAAATATTTACAAATCATGAATTTTTCCTGAAGAATGTTCCATTTTTTGGGTCACATAATCTCAATATATGGTATTGTAGTCGATCCATAAAAGGTAGAGACTATTGAATTGTGTCCTAGACCAACCGTAGTTACTGAGATCCATAGCTTCCATGGTATAGTTGGATATTATCCATGGTTTATAAAGAATTTCTCACAAATATATAATCCATTGACCAAGTTAACTTGAAAGGTTGTCATGTTCCTCTGGACAGATGAATGTGATAAAAATTTCAATGAACTAAAGAGAAGTATGGTGTGTGAACATGTGATTATATTACCCTCTAGTGGAGAAGGGTTTCAAATATATATTGACTCATCCAATAAGGGACTCAGAAGTGTTATTATGAAGAATAACATTGCCACATATTATGCCTCATGATAGATGAAGATTCATTACCAAAATTTCCCAACTCATGATTATGAGCTAGAAGCGGTAATTTTTTCACTTATAATATAGAGGCATTGTCTTTATGGTGAAATGTTTGTTATATATACTAATCCTAAAAGTAGAAAATATATATACACATAGAAGGAGTTGAACATGTGTTAGAGAAGATCATTGGAGTTGATATAGGATTATGAATACTCAATACATTACCCCCTAGTAATGAAAAAAAGGTGGTAGATCCATTGAGTTAGAAGGATCATGCAGGCTTCTCCATGATGAGGATCCAAAAATATCCAATATTTCTGGATTTAAAAATGATTGATCTTGAAATCATGAAGGAAGAATAAAGATCATATCTTTCTCAAAAGAATGTGAAACCCTCTATCCATGTAATGATTAAAGAGGTGTAAAAGGAAGATGAAGAGTTAAGACATATAATTTGAAATGATCCTATGTTTAACCATGATCAGGATGGAATGGTAAGGTTTATGACCCATGTAAGTGTTCCTTCAATACCATATTTGATGATGTATTTATTAGAGGATGCTCAAGAATTTTTCGTTATCTATTCATCCTGTAAGTAGAAAGACGTATAGGGACATAAAAGAATACATTTTATGGGGTGTCATAAATAAAGACATCACCGATTTCGTATCTCATTGTTTGGTATGAAAAAAGTTATTTCTAAAAGACATAAGTCAAATGATATTATTCATCCATTACCCATACCAAAATTGAAATGTGATAACATCAACATGTATTTTTTCGTCAGACTACCCAAAAACTTTAAAGGGCTAAATTCTATCTGGGTGGTAGTCAATTGCCTTACTAAGTTATCACAATTCATTGCAATCAGAGAAATTTTCGATTTGGATCTATTTTCCAGGATGTTCATAAGGGAAGTGATAATGTTCCATGTATTACCACATTATACTATATCATATTGGGATTTGAGGCTTACCAAAAAGTTATGGTGAAGTCTTCAACAGTCACATGATATATAATTCATTTTTAGTACTTCTTATGATCCATATAATTATGGTTAGTTTGATAGAATAATTCAAAACTTAGAAGATATGTTGAGACCTTGTTCTCTTTATTTCAATGGAGTTTGGGATCAACACCATCCGCTAGTTGAGTTTTCTTACAACAATATATTTCACTCAAGAATTCAGATGGAACCATATAAAACACTCTATGTGAATAAATTTAGATCTCCAACATCTTGGTATATGTTCATAAGAATAAGCCTATTATGACTTGAGATCCCAGAAGAAATGTTCAAGAAAGTTTGAACCATTCAGCAGCATATCAAGGTAGCACAAAGTTGACAGAAACATTATAATGATAACCATCTTTGTGATATATAATTTAATGGTGGTGAATTTTATTTTCTATGAGTCTCACCCTAGAAGAATGTTATGAGATTCAAGATGAAATGGAATCTGAACCCTGTGTAAATTTGTCCCTTTGAAATTCTTGATTGTATCCGAAAAGTAGCTCATTGCTAGGAAATTAATCAAAATCTCTCAAAATTTAATGATGTGTTCCATGTATCTATCCCAAGTATGTTCATACCTGCACCTTTACATTGACTAAACACAGAGGTCATACTACTAGATCATGATATTTCATATGAGGAACAACCTATGGAAATTCTAGACTGATCATAGAATGTTCTATGAAACAAGATCACCCACCTGGTCAAGGTTTTGTGGATAAATCACAAGATAGAGAAATCCATGTGGAAACTATAAAATATTATAAATAATAAGTATCCTCATCTTTTTTACTAATGAGATTAATTTCAAGGGAGAAATTCTTCTTAAGGGCGATAGAACGTAACACCTTGACTTTTTATATACCTTTTTTGAAATAAATATAATTTCCATTAATATATTTTAATTTACTAATTCAAAAATTCCTTTCACATGGAACCAAATTATTAAACATTACATGAAACATAATCTTGGAATACGTTACATACAACACTAAGTTAGCGTATTATACACACAACATTGAGTTTCTATGAAAAATATCATTGTTTATAATTATTTAAATTTTATAATTGTAATATATCATTAATAATTATTTATATAAATAGTAATAACTACATTTCAAATATATTTTATAATTTTTTTATATAAATAAAACACATTGATAATAAAGGATATTATTTTTTGAAAAGTCCTTTAATTTTAAATATACCATTTTCTCTAATGAACGTTTTTTAATTTCCTTCTGTGAAAAAAATAAAATTAATTTTAGACACATTTAGAAATTTAATTTGATCAAGTAAAAATCATTTTTTAACTTATAATTTCAAAATGATCTTTGGGTTAATTTTTGGGATTTTTCTAACAAACTTCATTTTTGGATGAGTACTAAAATATACAGTGTTTTAATTCAAAACTTTTTTTAAACTAATTTATTTATAAGGTTTAATTATATTTTAATTTTTTTAAAGTATAATTAAATAATATTTTTTAAAATTAATTAAATTTTTGTCCTTAGAACCACGTCCACATTGAGATTTGATATACAACTTTCTCATTCTTTTGATCGTTTTAACTTTAAAACCCCGCATTGTCAACCCGACTGTGGGATTAATTTTAAATTAATTTCTACTAGATATGTTATTATTATTTGGAACATAGAATTAAATATTTTTATTAAGAATAATTTCTAAATTCTAATAACATCAAAATTGATTTTTACCAAAAATATTAGTGAAAGTGATTAAAATTAATTACATCGGTTAAGAGAAAAATAAGGTTAATAAAGCACTAAACCATAAATATAAGACCCAAAACGACCTATAAACTTTTCCAACACATATTTTGTGGCCATTATTCCTCCATTAATCTTCAATTATTGAGTTTGGTATGTTTTTTATGACTTTTTTTAAGTAAAAACGTTGGTAAACATAACATGTTTTAAAAAATGCCGAATTTGTCCATTCCCTTCCCTATAAAAGTCCACCACCTATAACCACATTCTTACACCTCTATGTCCATTAAATAACAAAAAATATACTCAAATAAGCTCAAAAATTATGTTTCATCGTCATATAATCCATTACTTGGGAATAAGGAATCCCAAGTAAGCCTTTGCTACAAATCAAAAGGAGTTACCTGATTAAGAGGCAACGTCTTCTCTCAAGACCCTCTCCATTATTTTCTTTATCCACACCTCAAATCACATTATTCCATTCATGTATGACTAAAAAATTATCCTAAATATACTATG
Source organism: Viscum album (assembly GCA_963277665.1). Lineage (NCBI taxonomy): Eukaryota > Viridiplantae > Streptophyta > Magnoliopsida > Santalales > Viscaceae > Viscum > Viscum album. Next base: position 745,836,304 of record OY728138.1, on the reverse strand, counting down.
ATGTTTTTATTCTAAGTTATCATCCTACAATTACACACACCTCTATCTAATGGATATCTAACATTCTGTTTCTGTGTACGATGAACTACAGCCTCATGAAACTATGATTGTTCATTTTTTTCCATTTTCACAAATCATAGTGGCTATTATGATAGAAAATATTTGTGTATATGTTATATATAATATTTATAATTTATTTGATCATATTTATTCCTTTTAAAACAAACATATTTTTACTTTACATATATTTAAATTATGATAATTTTGTTTGAGGAAGTGTAGACAACTGCCCCGTCAAATAATGTGATTCATTCATACACTACATGGAATGCATTAGGGATAGTTTAAGTGAAATTATATGATATATATATAACATTATAATTATAATTTAATGATATTATATACATATACACTTAAATATAATTTTATTTCATTATATAATATGATAAGTAAAACGGAAACACCGTTCATGCGTATGTATGGCTTACCATCTCCATGAATGGTTTATTCCATTCCATACTTCTTTATGATATAAATTATTATAATATTAATATAATGGATATTCATTATATTTATATCTTTACTTACATTATTTAATAATTATGTATGTATAAGGACCAATGATATATCAAATTAAGACACATGCGATGTACAAAGTGAATATTACCTAAAGTGAAACCATCACATATGATTATTAACAAGAAAGTAATGTAAGGTAATAGTAAAATCATTTTTGTTATTGTGTAGAGTAATTATATTCTATAAAATATTTATAATAAACTTATATTTATTATAAAGGATGCATGTAAGATTATGAAGAGAGTCAAGACACAAGGAAATGGGATTTCATCTCAATTGTTATTCTCGTGAGATAAATGTGATTTTCAACAATCTTTAATATTGTGTGGTGTATGTACTATGCCTAATTTTATTTTATTTATATTATTATTAAATTTATGGGTTTAAACATATACACTTTAAGAACTTTATTTCTAGGTTTTTAGGCTTCAAAGTTTTCTATTTAGGTAAAAATATTCGTCTCAAATTGTCTTCTTTGAGGATCTTGTTTTGTTATGCACCAAATGTAATGACCTGGAATTGAACATCGACCCGAAAAGTGTTAAATGAGTCGGGTGTTACTACCTTAGGTGCACCTCATTGAACACCAAAGGCTTCCAACTAGAAGTGAGTGTAACATCCCCAAATGATAAAGGGTTAAATGACTAAATGATATGACTCGTTTCAACAAGGTGCACCTTCCTTTTCGGGAGCCTGTCTGATTAGAACTCCACAGTTAAGCGTGCTTGGCTTGGAGTAGTGATCAGGATGGGTGACCCTCTGGGAAGTTTCTCAGGGTGTGTGTGAGTGAGGACAAAGCACACTGGAAAGGACATGTGTTGGCCTGTGGGGAATGTCATTAGTCATATGACCCGTTCGGGCACGGGGTGGACACTGGGGTGGGCCCCACGTGTCTGCGGGGCAACTGGTGGTACCTGGTGGGCCAGGACCCGACGGCCATGTTAAGGCAGGGTGGTTGTGCTGTCACCGGGACCCGGTTGTCACATTTGGTATCAGAGGGGGAACTCAGCCTTAAGTGCGCGGTGCACTGCCTTGGTTGAGATGTAGGGCTCACAACGAGGCTGTTGTGTTCTAAAGGGGGGGTGATTGTAACATCCCCAAATGATAAAGGGTTAAATGACTAAATGATATGACTCATGTCAACAAGGTGCACTTTCCTTTTCGGAAGGCTGTCTGATTAGAACTCCACAGCTAAGCGTGCTTGGCTTGGAGTAGTGATCAGGATGGGTGACCCTCTGGGAAGTTTCCCAGGGTGTGTGTGAGTGAGGACAAAGCACACTGGAAATGACATGTGTTGGCCTGTGGGGAATGTCATTAGTCATATGACCCGTTCATGCACGGGGTGGACCCTAGGGTGGGCCCCACGTGTCTGCGGGGCAACTGGTGGTACCAGGTGGACCAGGACCCGACGGCCATGTTAAGGCAGGGTGGTTGTGCTGTCACCGGGACCCGGTTGTCACAGTGAGGGTCTTATAGGTATAGTGGGGAGGCTATACCCTCACAGAGGATAATAATGGTACTAGTCTGAGTATAATTATAATTAATATGCAGCAGAATAAATGACTCAACAGACTAAAACCAGATCCACTAAGCAGAAGTACATTCAATATCGATTTACAGAGGAAGCAATAAATGAAAACAACATCAGTGGAAAGTAAAAAAAATAACATTCTTATCACATCTAACTACTAATGAACATCAAAAAATGAAACCAAAGAAGCTCATTCATATCCATATATATATATAAAGGGTGCCAATGGATAACCAACTATATCTACATAAACATTAAGCATGCTAATATAGAAAAGGAAGCGAAATAAGATAAACTTTTTCTAGACAAGACCTCAAGGTCCATACCATCTCCATGCAACAGCTAATGCAGTCCAGCTCCTAATGTTTTCCTTTTTCCTGCACACAAATCCATAAAGTCTACACGCGTCCCGAAGGGCCAGTGCAGGGTGTGAGAAGAATCTCAACATGAAACCACACAATGGTGCATACCTACTATAAGTGTTTGAGAACTCATGAATTTATAAGGAAATAATAAACAGTACGATGCACACAAACAAATAAAGACCCCACTGGTTCTCATCAGAGACCATGGAGTGTCACCTGCTTCAGCTAATGCCAAAATATATGTCATGTAACTCAGCACCATGTTCCCCTTGACACCGTGTGTCTCAAGTACATAAGTCCCAAAGGTGTGCCCAAAAAATTGTAACTCAGAGGAACATCGATTCTTTTCCTCATATATAGTTACAATATGGACAATGATGTCTTCCCTCAAACAATGTGACTGGAGGGGCAACGATTACTGCTCTCAAACAATGTAACTGGAGGGACATCAATGTCTACCCTCAAATAACGGAAAGTCTCTGGACCCAAAATGATAGCCTCAATGTTATCCCCTAAAGGCTCCTCACCTTCCATATGCATTCATACAGCAAGCACCCCTAAACAGATAGTACTTAAACCATAACTAATGGGGGACTCTACCAACATGAGTGGTCAAAGCCACCTCATCACGGAGTCTCTCTATATGAACACTACTCATAGTTCTGGGTGAGCGGTAATAACCAAAATAGTACCCAATCCACTACACCACTGACACCTCATGTACCTGTGACCATGCTTCTTAATTCTAATGGCATCGCCATCCCAGTAACTCGGGTCATGCCCAACCTGACATTCATCATGCCTCAAGCTAACATCCATGACACCCAATCCCATTGCCAGAACCACCCAATGTATCTCGGGTCAAACCCGAACTGATCAGCATCACTCAACAAATATACGGTCCCTGCCCAACACAACCCATAATGTTCCAGCTTATGCAATAACATGTATCACATATATAATCAATATAAATAATTAAACTGGCATGACAAACTAAATAGTTGAATTTCACTAGCTAGGTGTTGTCCCATACCAGCACAAAGATCTTAAAAGCCACTAACAAGTCATACCAAGGTTTAATAAACTAAAATCAATAGTTTAATACAATACAAATCAATTATCACCATTTTGGAATCCCCCGCCCAAAAATCCATGATGATCAACGGCCTCTCGCCAGGCCTTGCTCAAGTGAAACGGTAAAAGGGAAAACCCAATGACACCCCATAGGTCTAATAAGAAATTGAATATGCAATAGCATATTAAATAGAGTCTCTCTCAAAATACCTAAAAACTATCTGAAGGTCGTGCCACCGAAACATCATCGAAAACACGAAAGAAGCTATGAACCACCTACCATGGACTCGTAGACTTAAGAACGTATGATATCGATCTCCAATTCAAACACAGTCTTCGTAGATCTATGTTTCCATCAAATCCTAGAAATTCAACTTAGATAGAAACTGTGACGTGTGAGTAAAATAAGCTAGAATGACATAGGGTGAATGGGTTTACCCTCATTGTAAGAATCCTCCATCCACCAACGGATTTAATAACAGACATCGGATGATGATTCTAGAGTAGGAAACATTCTGAAGAACATCAGAATAGACCTATTCTGATGTTGGGGAAGTTGAAGCTATCTTCCAAAATAATACATGACACCCTTTCATTTAATTGAATAAAAATTACACGACATGTTCTTAAGGACTACACTCCATGTAGTGTCCATTTACGTACTTTGACTTATGCGGAGATAGCCACACGGCTTGGGCACTCCACACGGGTTGACACATGGCTTGAACCCATCTGGTATGAAGAAAGAAGGATACACCACATGTCAACCAACACTACACGTCGTGTAGTAGGAAATTCCTACACGGTCATCACACGGAATGTAATTAGTGTTCACAGGGTTGGTATTTTCCTAACCCATACATAGAGTGTACTTATTGAGTACATGGAGTGTAGTCTGGAAATTTATTGAACATTCTAGATTTTCATATTTTTCTCAGAAATAAGTCAAAAATTCAAATAGGGTCGAGATTTTGACCAGTTATAAAAACTCAAGTTCTTAAAATCACTAGACCTTAACATAGATCATCCCCGAGCTATCGAACAAAACCCATAGATGGAATCGAACATAACACCCGAATCAAAGTAACCCAGACTACCCTGGTCCCAATGGCCCTAGCTAAATTCCTTAAGGGGGATCCCCACCTTAGGAATTTCCTAATACGGTATCAATGCTAAAAAACTCAACAATGAAATGGTTCACTAACCCGTTATTAGACTCATGGTCCTCTCATGATTCATCGTCCCTCTTGTACCTCATTTCTACTCCCATGTCATTTTCGATGCCCAAACGTATCATGCACTGCATCAATGCCCACCTCCACGAGGTCCTGCATCCCATGGATGGTCAAAACAAACCTGGTTCCCAGCACATCATGTAACTTGCATCCTCGATGCCCCGATTCCCACAACACCTCAAGTAATCAGCATCCTCGATTCCCTGATGCCCACGACACCTCAAGTAACTTGCATCCTCAATTCTCCTGATGCTACACATCTCATACAAATATATAAATATATCACACACCCGATATGGCACCAATCCCGCTGTCCAGCATCCAGTATGTCCACAAGAATCTTTTGCACCTTGAGCACTCAAAACAGACATGCCTCATCTTGTCATTCCAAAAATAAACATGAAAGTCATGGCCATACTCGTGGTGTACCTCTAACCACCGTCGGCTGACCAGACTGCTCAGCCCATGGCAGCTCCATGACATGTACCTAGCCTGATGTATAACTACCTGATGCCTGACCTCCGAGCCATTGACCCCTCAGCTGGGTCCCGCTGTCTCTGTCATGTCCTCCGTATGCAGGTAACACTCGACTTCCCTCTCCTACTACCGAACCCGACCCATCTCCAGATTCCACCGTCTGTCATGGTCCCTGTCTACTGGTGGTCTGAGAAGGTTGCCTGCAGAACCTCTCAAGATTCCCAACCTATCCACATGCCTGGCACTCCTTCGAAGGCCTATCACACTGATTCTGAACATGTCTTGGCTGCTCACACTGAAAGAAAACCACTTATGAAGTGCTATGAGGTGGTCTAGCTAAGTCCTTGGCCTGACTGCCCTTCTGAAACTCATCACATCCTCACTTTATACTATATAAACCATCACCTGAAGCTGTTTTTCGGCCAACCTAGGGCTCATGTCCCTGGTTTCCCTATACTATGAGCACCTGGTTTACTGCCTCAGAGTAAGAACATTTCCTGAAGATATTCACCTGGATCTGAATGGTGTGTCACAGGCCATCCTCGAAGCGCCTCACCCTTCTCATGTCATCGATTACCATACTCGGTACAAAGCGAGATAGCTTAGTGAATATAGTTGCATAGTCCATGACAAACAAGTCTCCCTGCTGAAGACTCAATAAATCTCGAGCTATCTCTGCCCTCAGTGTCTCTGTGTAAAAGTTCTCGAAGAAAGTTTCCTCGAATACTTCCCATGACAGCCCCTAATGCCTATGAGCCTATACTTGAATGTCCCACCAATGCTTCTCCAGTCCTCTTATCAAGTACATCTCCATCATGACCCTCCACCCTAGAGGCATCTCGAGCTACATGAAGATCATCTAAACGCTCTATATCCGGTTATCAGCCGCCTGCAGACCACCCTAACCCTGAAAAAGTGATGTGTGGTGTGATTGAAACTCTCATGTCAGATATGTCATAGAAGGCTCGGTACCCTGTGCACCTATGTCGATCCCCTGCAAGACACGTACGAATATAGCTCAGAGCTGCTCTTCAATCCATGGCCTGAACGATGCCAAACCTGGCTGTTGTCTTACCTGCACTGGATCTTGAACCTAATCCTGTCCCTGATCCTGTACCTGTGGCTCATGCTATGGATGCACCGAATCTTGAACCTGATCCTGCACTTGTGGCACTATTTCCTCACTTCCCTGACACTCCAGCGAGATGTATAGGAGGAACCCACTGAAAACCACAAATGGTCAGACATCCCATATATAAATATATATATATATATATATATCAATATATATTCAATGTAGATAAGGAAAGCAGTGAAGAGGCAGAATAAAACAACTACCCTTACTATCCCCTATCTCAAACCATGCCCATGGAATCCCGGTAACATGGCCACCTTACCCCCCCTCAACAGATCCAAGTATCAAAAATTCCTTAGGCCATGCCCGTCCTGACAACCAACGTTGCGTCAAACAGATGACTGATTCGCCTTATCCTTGTGATCAAAATCAACTCAACCATTGTACCAGCCTTCTTGTACAAGATCCAGACCCAAATACCCTACTACATGCAATTATTAAAAAATATAATACATGGAATAACACATTGAAATCAAAAAGAAATTCTATTAGTAATTTCACCTATTCATATTTAAACAAATATAAGGCATGGAAATTGATATTATTCACATGGCATAATCACTTCACAAAGCATTCATGCTTTTATAAAATAGAAATACCCTAAAAATGTGTCTATAAAAATCCAAAAAAACAAGTCTTGCCATACCGAGCCAAGGTCCAATTCACCCTTACCTCATCGGGTCAAGGTTTACATCTCACAATCAATAACATCACACACCAAGTGAGCTACCAAGGTGGAAATAATATAAAATTCAATCTGACTAAAAGCAATAGAAATTCCCACCCATGGAAACCTGGTCCATCCCTTGTACTTGTGGCTAAAAGAACCCAAGAACAAGCTAGAAACCCAGTTCTAGTAACAAAATATCTCCAGTCTACCATATCCCAAAATGTATAACAGGCAGAAAAAAATATAGAAGACTCAATCTCATTAGTAGCCAGCAAGACACTAATACAAAATCCCTGTCAAGAACACCTCTGATACCACTTTGTAATGACCTAGACTTGAATAGCCACCCAAACAATGCTAAACGGGTCATGTGTTACAACCTTATGCGCACCTCCCTGAATGCCAAAGGTGGTTAACTAGTAGCAAGGGTGTTATAGGTATAGTGGGGAGGCTACACCCTCATGACGGATAATAATGGTACTAGTCCGAGTATAATAATGATAAATATGTAGTGGAATAAATGACTCAGAAGACTCGAACCAGACCCATAGAGTGGGAGAGAATTCAGTATTGATAAATAGAAGAATCAATAAATATAAAAAACAGCAGTGGAAAGTAAATAGAATAGCATGATGATCACATGTAACTACTACTGAACAAAAAAACATGCATCCAAGGCAGTTCATACATATCCACATATATATATATATATATAAAGGCCGCCAATGTCTAACCAACGGTAGCTACATAACCAGTAAGCATACTAATATAGGAACAAAGGAAAAATAAGATAAAATCCAACTAGGCAAGAACTCAAGGTCCATACCATATCCATGAAATAGCTAATGAAGTCCAACTCTCGAAGCTGACCTCTTTCTTTAACGCAAATCTATAAATTCTACACGCGTCCCGAAGGGCCTATGCCGGGTGTGAGCTGAATCACATTAGGATAACACCAAATGGTGAGTATTTATTATAAGTGTTTAAGTAGGAATAAATTTATATGTAAATAGAAAATAGTAGGATGCACACAACCAAACACAAACTCCACTGGTGCTCAATAGACATCATGGAGTGTCACCTGCTTCGGCCAATACCAAAATCTCTATCATGTAACTTGGAACGATGTGCCCCCTGACACCACATGTCTCAAGTACCAATGTCATGAAGGCACACCCAAGAAATAGTAACTTAGAGGAACAACAATCCATGTCCTCAAATAAAGTAACTGGAGGGACAGCGATGTCTTCCCTCAAACAAAGTGACCAGATGGACAGTGATTTCTACCCTCAAACAATGTAACCAGAGGGAAAGCGATGGCTTCCCTCAAATAACAGCGAGTCTCTGCCCCCAACCTGATACCCTTAATGCTATCCCCTGAAGTCTCCTCACCTTCCTTGTGGATTCCTATGGAAAGCACATCCAATATAATAGTATCTAAACCATAACTAACGGGGGCCTCTACACACATGAGTGGTCAAAACCACCTCATCATGAAGTCTCTCTATGTGCACACTACTCATAGTTTTGGGTGAGTGGTAATCACGAAAATAGTACCCAAGCCACAACACCTTTGACACCTCGTGTCCCTATGACCATGACACTTAAGTCTGATGGCCTCGCCATCCCAGTAACCCAGGCCATGCCCATCCCGAAAGTCACCCTACCTTAATCTGATGTCCATGATGCCCAATCAGGTTGTCAGAACCACCCAATGTAACCCAGGTCTAACCCAACCTGATCAGCGTCAGTGAACAAATATTTGGTCCATGAACAACACAACACAAAAGGTTCCATCAAATGAAATAACACATATCACATGTATAATCATTATAAATACTTAAATAGATAAGACAAACTAAACAATTGAATTGCACTATCCGGGTGTTGTCCCATACCAGCACTAAGATCTTGAAATCCTCTAACAAGTCATATCAAGGTTTAATAAACTAAACTCAATATTTTAATACAATACAAATCAGTTATAACCATATTTATATCCCCCGAACAAAATAACCTGATGATAAACAGCCTCTCGCCAAGCCTCACTCAAGAAAAATGGTGAAAGAGTATACCCAAAGGCATCCCTTATGTTTAATTAGCATGTGAATATGAAATAGTAGATAAATCAGAGTCTCTCTTGAAATACCCGAAAACGTGGTGTAGGCTACACCCCCAGAAGACTGTGAAAACACAAAAGAAGGTATGCACCACCTACCTGAGACTCGTAGATGTAATCATGTCTGATATTGTGCTCTAATTCGAAGACATTTTTCCTAGATCTATGTTTCTGTCATATCCTAGCAATTCCACTCAGATGGAAACTGTGACATGTGAGTAATGAAACTGGAATAAAACATTGTGCATGGGTTTAGCCTCGCAGTTGCAATCCCCCAACCATCGATGGATTGAAGAATATATTTTGGATGATGATTCTTGGGTAGGAAGTGTTCTTTGGAACTTTGGAATGGACTTGTTCCGATGTTGAGGAAGAGGAAGCTATTTTCTAAAATAAGATGTGCCACTCGTTCAATTAAGAAAATAAAAAAATAGTACATGGGGTGTACTTAAGGACTACATGCTATGTAGTGGCCCTTCCTGTACTCTAACTTAATCAGAGATATCCACACGACTTCGGTACTCCACACGGGTTGACACACAGCTTGAACCCAGCTGGTACACAGAAATAAGGATACACGGTGTGCCAAGAAACTCTACACATCGTGTAATAGGAAATTCATACACGTTCATCACATGATATGTACTCAGCGAGCACATGGCCGGTACTCGTCTAACCCATACATGGTGTATACTTTTATAGTATACAACGTGTAGTCTGGAAATTTTTAGAACTTCCTAGATTTTCCCAGTTTTCTCATAAATATGCCAAAAATTTAAACATGGTCAGGATTCTGACCCATTCTAAAAACTCAGGTTATTACCCCTAAACTCATTTTGAAGGTGTATATACTCCAATTTAACATGTTATATTAGAAATCTAGTTCTCTCAGTGGTATTTTAAGTTTCACGTAATTTCCATTTCTTACATGTATAGTATAATCACAACTTACCATGTTATAAGAGTTTACTAAGACAGTCTCATCACTTTTCAAAATTTTTTATATTTATTCATCCTTTAATGAAATATTTTGATCCATATCTCAATAATAATCATGAAATTTCTTGTCATATTTTTATTCCAGTTATCATAATCTGTTAGTAACACATTTCCACTCTTTGGTACTTGTGATAATGTTTTTATGTAAAATATGAACATCTCTCTCTCTTCATTTATAATTATATTGTGTTCAAAAAACATTTTTTTTCAAAAAAGAATAAAAATGTTTCCAATTATACTAGAATAGGATTTTCAAGGAAAAGTGATTTTAATTTTTTTTTGTTTTCAAATAATCCTTTATAAGTTTTTAGATATATTTTCAATAAAAAAGGCCTTCAAATGGTTTTATTTTATAGAAAGAATTTTAGTCAAAGAATAAAGGATATTTCCTCAAGAAATGTTTTCAAAATACCTTTAAAAACTATTTAACTTATAAGATAACATCTATTGGTGTTACTCATTCATTTATGGGGAAATTATTTAATGTATCCACTCATATTATTCCTATAATTGTATTATTTTTTGATGTAATGATGTTTACGAAACTTTTTTCTCTTTCATGGGTTATATTATTTTGGAACCCCATTTATTCATGGGTTATGTTTATAATGATGTGATTAAGAAACCTATTTCATTGCATGGATTATGATATGTTTACATGTTTATAATGAAAATTTCATTTTATAGTTTATTATAAGAATATTAATTATATTTGTCTATATGTATCAATGATTTCACTATAAGATGGTTGAGACTTTTGTATTCCTCTAATACATGGGGTAAAGATTTATATCTCATTATATATACTAAGATAATGTTGGGAATGAACCTTGACTAATAATATGGCCATGGGAGTAAACCATGAAAACCAAGATGTTATGAGGAGTGAAATTAGGCTAATAATATGGCCATGGAATTGAACCATGACTACCAAGATGGTAATGGGAGTGAACCCATACTACCATGATGGTCTTGATAGGGTTCTCTTAGCTACTATTGAAATCATACTATATGGTTATGTGTCTCCCACAATTCCATGTTATATTCCTATGTTCTGATTTCAAATATTATACTCTTTATTTCATAATGATTCATGTCTTATAAACTACCAATATTTATGACATCATTCCTCTTAACATTTATGATATGAATGGTATGATATTCTATTATCATGATCATGTTATCATACCCTTATTCGCATGTCGAGGCATACATGTCTCTCTTTCTAACCCTTACTAGGAATCTGAGCTCTCCCTTTTTTATGTTTTCTTTCCCCCATTTTATGATGATAGGAAAAATGGTTTATGTGTCTAATAATGGAGATAGTCAACAAGAAACTAGTGGGAGATGATGTATCTCATTTTTATACTAGTTTGTATTTCCATGTTTCCAAAGGCACTAAACCAATTAAGGTCTTTGGGAATGTTTTTTAATAATGTTTAAGTATTTTGAAATACTTATGTATTGTTTTTTTTTTGAAAATTGAGGGTTTCTATAGAGACACATTCTGATTAAAATATATCACCATATATGCTATGAGATTATGTTGATCTAGATTAATTAAATGAAAAAAGCATATAAGTGGATCTAAATTCTACCCTTGCAATCGATGAAAATTTGGGATGATCTGGTAATAATATTTTTGTCAAGGTTTTTCAAACCACAATGTCTATGGATCTATGGGTAAATATTTTTTATTTTGAATAATTATGAGAATAATCATATTATAGTACTTGTGAATTCTCACTAATTCAAATGTCACTAGAAGAGTGTTATGATTTTTTGGATGAAATTTCCTGAAATGGTTTTCAATGATATTTGGTTGCATATAATTGAAAAGGAGTTAACTTGGTGGAAAAAATTTGGTTTTCCCCTAGATGAATGTTAGGTAAACTAAGGTACATGAAATATTGGCCAAATAACATTCCCAACTTATGTATTTTTATGATTTTAATTTTTTATATTTTAATAGAAATAAATTTATAGTTATAGATTCATCAATAACTCCAATAGAAAAATCAGAATCATTGATAAGGATTTTATCCAAGATGACATGGTTTTCAATGTCAGCACCCTGGACCAACACATAAAAGTAATGTTAACTGGATAAAGGAGACCATGGAATGTTTCAAGAAAATAAAAATATATAAACATACGTTTTTTTTAGTATTATGCAAGGAACAATGTTTTTTCATCCATAAATTGAAGTAACATCACAAAACTAAAGATCCACAATGAATAACATGGAAATACTAACTCTCCAGCTTGCTAACAAACTAATAAAGAGTACATTGTGAGTTTTATCGGGTGACACCAAAGTACTCGAACTTTGTGAGATAAAATAAACTACCTTAAGAGGTATAAATATAACATACTAAGATGCTGAAAATTTTAGAGGATAATTTGAAATATAGGATGAAGGGAAAGAACAAGCTATATAAGACAGGCAACCATTATATGGAATGAGTGAAAAAGAAAAAAAATAAAATATATTTTGTCAAGGGGAAGCACAACTACCCTACCGACCACCAACACCATTTATAAATTGATTTTGTAAAATAATGTTTGATGATAAATTATAAATGTTTCTGAAATGTTTAAAAACATTCTATGAACATACTAGTTGTTAAGATAGTTGTGAACATACCAACTTACATAGTTTTTATGAAGGAGTGGGTGTCAAAAAGATCATGATGAAATGGGTACCATTCCACTGACAAGGTAATTTTAAGTGGTTATATTTACCAACCTACCAATGAAGAAATGTGATCTATGTATTTTTCTACTCAAAATTATATTGTTTCTAATGAGTGTGGTAGTGATTTATGTGATTTAAGTGAAAAAAAATAATTATAATTTCAAATTTAAAATCCAAGAGCCTAGAATTTAAACAATTAATCCAACTGAAGTTAAAATTTAACATGTGGGTACAACATTGAGACATACCCATAAACTACTCGAAGATGCCATTATTAAGTTAGAAATGTTATAACTTCTAGGATAATCTCTTTCGATGAACATGGATGAGGAAAAGATAGAAATAATCTTTGGAAACCCCTTACTTACTACAGTAAGGGAACATATTGATATTCATAGAGGGGATATAAGTTTTTGAGGTGGTTAAGAAGAGGCGTAATTCAAAATTTTTCAGTTGATGAAATATCTTGGTGATAAATGAGATTATTTTATAGAATATGAGTTATAAAAATATTAGGAAACTATTTTCCATGGAAGAATATTTGATGTAACTATTATAAAATTGAAAGATGAAGGTGAAAAAGAGTTATATAATGGTAATAAGTTTTTGGAAAAAAAACATTGAGACTATGGAAGTGATGATGTCAAAGTAGTTTTCAATGATGGACAACATATTTGGGAGGTTATTAAGCTACCATTTAATTACTCACAAATGGATGAAAACTAAAGGATTGTGAGCATAGATATAGAGAAGATATTCCTCATAGGAAGAGTGGAATATGTTTTTGAAGAATGAATATGGAATATTTACATGAATGGATATAATAACATCAAAAATTTGTAGATCAAGTCAAATTAACCTATTTCCTAAACTCAATAATATTACATCAATAGGTAAGGATGATCCCAATTAATAGAACCAAAGTGATTTCAAGAGGAAAGCCACATTTATTTAATTTTAGATTTTTAATTTCATTACATGTATATTTAAGAACTAGTTAAGGTTTGTTTTTTCCATTATTTTTGAATATTCATGGAAATGGGTTAGTAATTATATTACTTTTAGTATATTTTTATGTCTATATAGCTTCACTGTGAAAGGAACTATGGAAAAAATAAAGTGAAATTATATAAGGCATTCGTTATAAATGGGATTATAATTAAGTTTTATGTACTCAATTATTTTTTCCATTTTTATTTTATATTTTGATTGAGTTTTATAGAAACCAATTGCATTAAGAAACATAGATAAGTGTTTTAATTTTAATTAATGATATGTAGAATTTTTAGAAACCTCGTGATTCATTTTTTTAATTTTCATGTTTATTGAATAGAACATGTAATATGGGGATATTTTCTTATTAGAGAGAAACATATTTATTTGAATTCAAGGAATCGTGATTTTTATTTTTTGTCACTTGTTGAATAAAATTCCCTTTCATCTTGCATGGTTTTAACATTTGAAGTTCAAATTGAAGAATTTTTTGTTATGACATATTCCATGATTTATTGACTGAAATTACATGTTCTTATTCCTGTTATGTATCTATATAAAATTCATCCAAAAATTGTTAGAAAAATTTTAGGGAAATCATGGTACATTCTATCTACTATGATTCATATTTGAACATGTTAATATAATGATTTTACAAAATCAATTAAAAGGTGACTGATTTTTTTTTTTTTTTGATTTATCCACTATTCATGTGTAATAACTAAAATTAATTCTCCTCTTGTTCCTTAGATATGAAGAATATGATTATATTATAATGAAAAAATTTTGATACATTTTTCCATTCATACCTATACTCTATTTTTTTCATGTTGATCAAAATTAATGTTTGGTAGGGAGGGATTTCTAGGATGAATAGAAATAATTTATTTATGGACTGGTTTTGGGTGTTTCATTAGGATTTGGGTAAGTTACATTCTATGTATCATTATATTTTATTATTAACCCTCTAAAAATTTAATGATGAAAAAATAATAAACAACAAATTTGGGTTGATTTATAGAGTGTCAACAAGAAGACTCACTTTACCAATGATTTATATAATTTGGGGTTTAGTGTGGGATTTGAAACTTCTATTAGCTCAATTTTATATGATTTTAAAAAATGAAAAAGAAAATTTTATATGGGTAACAAATATATAAGCTTCCTTGTATGTGGACTTAATTTAGCTTTGAAATTGTGGGGAATAAGTTATTATTTTATGGAAAATGTTTTTGTGTTTAATTTTTTTATCATACATAATAATTAGATCTAGAAAACTCTTTGACAATAATTTTTTATTCATAAATTTACTATTTACATTATTTCATAGAATCATATGACCCGAGTTTGAAAAGTTTTTATGTTTTTTAGTGAAATTTTTCTACAATAAGTAAAAAATGTTGATCATGTTAAAATTCATAAGTTTGGAACATTTTCTCAATATATGAGGTGAATATAAATTTTATTTTATAATGAGTGATGATAAAAGAAGGATAAAATAATGAGGTGGATCATGTCCTAGAATGTAAATAATGATAAATTAATATTTTTGAAAGGAAGGGATGAGATGTTTCATTATTTTTCATGGGAAATTATTTACATTATGTCTACTGAAGAGTTGGAAACATTTGTTTTCTATGGAACTTGGAAGTTACATTCCCTTATTATTGATTTTTCATTTTCATTAATTTTGAAAGTTAAATATTCATATAATTATGGTTTTATTATTAATTATTTGTAAAGGTTTATGTATGATGAAAATCACTTTTTAAGTGTTGTATATTTGATGAGTTCACAGTAAGAATAAAATTTTGATTCATTAATTAGTCAATCTAATTTCTTACTAATTAAAAGTACTCATGTTTCTATAAATAATAAATATTTTAAGAGAATTTTTATTTTTTGAAATATATTTTTGTAAAAAAATTAATAGAATTATAAAAAAATTAATATGTTTTTATTATTTTGATTTTTTTGTGTTATTTTGGAAACTGTAAATGGAATGGGGGACATAGTAAAAAAAGGGGTCTATACATTAGAAACACTCAACCAAGGATATTGAGCCTCTTAGAAGAGCCATAATGTGCTCCCATGCCAATCCATCCTTAAGAAGACCTTCTATATGGGGTAAGACCTGCATAGTTAATTGTATAAGTATAAGAATAGAGGATACATGAGCACATGCCAGTGAATGGAAGAGAATCCCAATAGTGGAGGGAGGAGGGTCTCACCAGTGAAGGGCGGTGCACGACATCAATAGGTTTCTTCTAAAACTAGTCTTACAGGATCTCCTAGTTATGATATGTGGTTTCTTATTAAGTAGAGGCCCACCACCCAAAATATTGATGTGGGATGGTGGCTTATGTGGTGGATTGTGCACTTAGTGGAAAAAATCCTTCTCAGGACACTCGTATGTCGTCTCCCACAGAATGAAGATACATTATGGGTCATTTTTTTCAACACCATAATACAACCTAGGAATATGATTGAAGAGGTTGCATTTCTCTAGATAATCGGTCACCACTATGTTTCTACTATAGAAATGTGTCTTAGAGACTTAGTTAATTGAAACTGAGTGTGGAGGCGTTGCACCATGGAATATACATTGTGTTTTTTCACTATTTCTTGAAGGGATATTAATGGAGTTGTTCCACAGTCCAAAGAATTATGTATTGGTCCTAAATGAAGATGAAATATGTTACTACATCATAAAAATCAATACACTATATCCATCTTGATTATAAGGTTAATGTACTTACTATGGCATAGGTGATCCACTATATAATGAAGGTTCCCAATAGGTTGTGTCATGAAAATTAAGTAACATTTCTATGGACATGGATAATTAAACTATGTTTTAGTCCATGAAACCAATTAAAGGGGGTTTACTGCAATATTTCCTCCCATTGAATAGGTAATAGTTACCTTTATTTTTCATAGAACCAAACCCTTCAGGTTATCATAGATTTTTGGTAGAAAATTTAGATGCTAAAATTAAAATGCATGTGTGGGGGCCTTCCATACACCCATGGGTTTTGAATAACCACAAAAAACAAGGATAAAAATTAATTTATCTATCATGGATATAACTTTTGAAGGAAATATTGAAATATTATTTTGTGACCCTATATTTTTTATCACGTATTTTTGATGTGGATGTGAATGTTTACTTTTATACATGACATTGTAAAAACCCTAGAGATTACACTAATACGATTTTTTTAAAACATTTCTCTCAAAATAGGTTGGCCGAGTTATTGAACCTTTTTATTAAGGATAACCAAACTATCTTTCAATTATTTTAGGGAAACCCTCATAGATATCACACGCGTAACTGGTTAATGCACTAAAAAAACTACATGAGTAAGAAGAATAAAAAATAATTCTAGTTGGAGTGGGGGATTAAAAATTTCAAAAATGTGGTAGAATTATCTTAATAAATAAATGTGGAGGATATTGTGATGATTAATGGGTTATAGAGTACATAAAATATACACTAGTATAAATATTAAAGTGGAACAATGTGACCCTAATGTGGATTTCTTCTTCTACAATGGTAGGTTTTTGTAACGTCCCGGTTCAGAGTGTCAACCAAATGAACCCCTTACCTCATTGGTCACATGGTATCAAGTGCAATTCCTCGAATGCCAGATGCTACTAACTAGTAGGGAGGAAATTGAGTGTGATTTTGGGGAAACCATTACCTTCATAGGTAGAGTAACACAACTGATACAAATAGTAGATTGTAGTGGAAGCAGTAATACAATACAACAAGGTAAACATCGAAATAATGATAATGTAACAAACATCAACATATATATATAAATAATGATGCATGTCACAAGAAACTAGGAAAACCAAACATGTCAAAATACTGTTAGTACAATACTGAATCTAGAGTAAAGAAAACAGAAAACTCCAACAACATCAAAAGCCTCATCTTGGTCTCTTGCTCTCCAGCTCCAACAACAATCAAGGACCTACAATAAAGGGAACATGCCATTTTCTATACCTACAAACATATAATCTCTTTGGGTCAAAATTCATGACCCAAAATAATGTGTGACATGAATCATAGTAGGTTACCACCAAAAGATCTATGCCTAAAAGTCCATGAGTGTATATAGTAGGCAATATGGATAAATGAAGCAATAAACTAAAGTTCTCAAATTAAACAATCATACAGTTTCAATTACATTAATTTACATTTATAAATTATTTAAACCATTGAATAATGTAACCTTGGGATCTATCCTATGATCTGTATCCCCTATGTAATAACAGAAAGATGTCTCAAAGGACCATATAACAAACAAGTAGGACTGAGTCCAATCTTGTGCTTTCGCTTGACCGGCACATTACAATAATTCAAATATTCACAAGAAACCCTATGGTAAATTTCTCTCCATCTAATCCCCTCTAGTTTCACATATCATCAAATAAATAGATAATAATGACCCTCTGGGAAATCTCACACAGTCTAATACCCTCTGTTTCCCCATAGCGATAATCAAAACGAACGACCACTTGGGTAGCTCTCGCAGTCAATACCCCTGTGGTCTGCTTTATAATGACCCCCTCATATCACTCACAGTCAATGCCTTGTGGTCCAACATTTGTTTAATAATTACCCTCTGGGTATCTCTCACAGTCTAACCCCTCTGTTCAATGACCCATTGCAGCTCTCACAGTCAATAACTCTAGTCAATCATAATAACAATTATCCATAAATGACCCTACGTTGGGAATCTCTCATGGTCATTTCACCTTGGTCAACATTCAAAATGTGAAACACATGAATCCTATATAAACATAAACACCATCCTAACAACATTAGGCATCGAAAAGAAAGTATCCTAACCTGATTCGTATATCCAATGAACATTATCACGTCAAACATGTGTAACACCTCCATAATCAAGGTAATAAACCATATTCATGACCAACAACCCTATCTCAACAGACAAACCATATCTGGTATCAAATATGGTTAAGATTCCAAAACATGAAATACCCTAAACAAGGGTATTCGGCACTTTGAGAACATATAATCCAACTAGAACCAAAGTAAGGCACAAAACACCTACCTAAATGTTTTACAATGATCAATATTGAACGGAATCCCTTGAATCATCCTAGAACGACATAGATCTATTAGAAGGTCAAAGTTGTTCAACCATGGAAATATCAAAGAAGGGGAGAAATCAGGAAGAGAGGCTCTAAATAAAGAGAGAAATCTACGTTGGAAATCCAATGCACTCTGTGGCATCTCAATAGAATATCGAACAGAGGAATGGGAGAAGCTCAAAGATATTTAGCCATTCGCTGCTCTCCTATACGAACCGAGGGCAGAAGAAATGTGTTCTACAGATGAAATGTGACCCTGATCTGATTAATAAAAAAATTAAAACTGCATGGCATGTTCCTTTAATGTACACATCAAGTACATAATTCAACTGGACACTTCTTTAGGCAGTCTGCACGGCCATGCACTTGGATCCTAAACTGCCAGTACATGACTACATGTGGAAACCATGTACATGTTGTATACACAAGCGTACACAATGCGTTGTTAGTAAATTTCTAAATTCTTCCTTTTTCCATAGAAAAACCCTCAAAATTAAGTTCCATACCAGAAATGATTATTTAGGTTCTTACAAACACCCCCCCCCCCCTTAAAGAAATTTATCCCTAAATTTCCTTTCGAGGAGTGGCGATGAAGAAACTTCAAACAACTCTGGCCACTGGGATCAAACGTCGGCCTCCCTCTCCCAAGTCTCATCATGTACTCGCATGTGTATCCATAGCACCTATACCAGAGGAACTGACCGACCATTAAAAACCTTCGTGATGCGATCTAGAATCCGTATAGGGTGATTCTCAAAGGATGAATCCACCTCCAAATCAACCTCCTATGGTTTAAAAACATGAGATGGGTCCGAAAAGAGACACCATAGCCGAGAAACATGGAAGACATTGTACATCGCCCGATACCTTGGAGGTAACTGCAAATTATAGGAAATCTGACCGACTCTCTCAAAAACCTAAAACAGTCTGATGTATCTCGGTGAAAGCTTTCCATATCACATAATTACCCTATATCCCACCCTCTGTGAGACACATAAGAAAACCTGATCACTAACATCAAACTCTAGAGGTCGTCTCCATTGATCAGCATAAGATTTCTGCAGAGACTGTGTGGTTTTCATCCTCTTCTAAATCAACTCCACCTACTTAGTGGTCTCCTGGAAAAGATGAGGTCCCAGCATATCTACCTCACATACCTCCATCAAATATAGGGGTGATCTCCATGGACTTCGATAAAAAAACCTCATAAGGTTCCATCCAAATTGTTTCCTAGAAACTGTTATTGTATGAAAACTCTAATAGGGGTATGTGTCTCTCCCAAGAACCCAAGAAATACAGGACGCAAGCTAGAATTATGTCCTCCAATACCTAAATTATTCACTCAGGCTGGCCATCTATTTGGGTATGGTATGCAATACTCATAAGTACTTGTGTACACAAATTCCTCTGTAGTCCCTTTCAAACATAAGAAGAGAAACACATGTCTCTGTCTAAAATGACAGAGTGCGGAACCCCATGCAAACGTACGATCTCCATGATGTACAATATTTTAAAATAAGAAACACTAAATGTTTCCTTGATCAGAAATAAATGTGAAACCTTCATGAGTATATCAACCATGACCCAAACCACATCATCTCCTCATAGTGACCTCGGTAGCCCCATCACAAAATCCAGGTCGACATCATTCCAATTGCACATAGGAAGTGGTAAATTCTGTAAAAGCCATTCTGGTAGCTGATGCTTCGCCTTCACCTATAGACAGGTGGGACATATCATAAAAAAACCATAATCATCTATCTTCATTCCAAGCCTTAAATACTGATGGTGTAAATCTCGTTACATCTTGGTGACACCAGGATGAACTTCACAAACTGAGGACTGCAAATCTCATAATAGCTCCTCGTTTATATTTGCTGACACCCATAAACGCCCATGAAAATGCAATATCTCATCCTCGCCTATGGTAAAACCCTGAGTAGGGTCCTATCCAAACACCCTCCCCTATATGACTAGGCGATCATAATCTGATATCTGCCTCAATCACACTTGATCTAAATGATTATATGTAACAGCTATAAATGAAAGAAATGTTTTCCCTTGTCTTTCGTGCACCTCCAAATGCATCTAAGAGAACATATCCATAAGATTACACTCATTGTTTCCCTCTTGAAGTCAATGTATCTGATTTCTCCGGCTCAAAGCTTCATCCACTGCATTTCGTTTTCAAGGTGTGTGGGAAATGTCAAAAATAAAAAAGAATAAAGGTACTCTATTAACCTTGGATGGCTAAAATTTTGATCATGCAGAGTGAAGATATACTTGAGACTTTTGTGGTTAGTGAAAACCACTAAAATGATCTCCCAAATGATAATGTATCCAACACTGTAAATCATGTGCAACTGCTGCTAACTCAATATCATGTGTCATGTAATTCCACTCATGTGGCCTCCACTGTCGAGACCAGTACGTAACGACTCCTTTCCCTTGTGTAATCACTCATTCCAACCAGATAACTATTGAATCATAGTATACGGTGTAACTCTTTCCCAACTCAATAAAAATTAGGATCTATGCTAAGTTCAATATTCCTTTCATCTCCTGAAAGCCAGAATCACAGGAATCTATCCCCAAGTACTTTTCACTCTTCTTAGTCTGGCATGTCAGTTGCGCTACAAAGCTTGAAAATCCCTGTATAAAGTGTCTATAGTAACTAACTATCCCTATAAAACTATGTACCCCAAATATGTTCTTCTGTTTCTCTCAATAAACTATTGCTCTCTCATTATTTGGGTCTACTGATACTCTTTTCAGTAAGATAACATGACCCAAAATGTGATTCTAATCAATCCAAAATTGGCATTTTGAGAGCATAGCATATAACTATCGCTCTCTCAGTGTACTCAAAATGATCTTAAGATGGATTTCATGTTTGTGTTGAGTGTAAGAGTACACCAAGATATCTTCCCCTAAGACTACCAAAAATGGATCCATGTAATGATTGAACCCTATGTTCATTAGTAGCATGAAAAATTCTGGAACATTTGTGAGACCGAACAGAATAACCACATACTCCTATAGACCATACCTTTTCCGTAAGGCAGTAATTGGTATATCTGACTATCTAACACCCAACTGATGGTAACCAGATCTCAATTTAATCTTCGAGAACTCCTGATCTCCTTCAAGCTAATCAAAGAGATCATAAATCCTCAGAAAAGGATATTATTTCTTAACCATCAATTGCTTCATCTTCTGATAATCAACACAAAGTCTTAGGGAAGAGTCAACCTTCTAGGCAAAAAGGATAGGTGAACAATAAGGAGAAGTACTGGTTCGGATGAAACCCTTTTCCAAAAACTCCTCTAACAACATCTTGAGCTACTATAACTCTTGTGTAGCCATACTACAAGGAGGAACAGACACCAGCGCCGCTCATGGAATAATATAAATAGAAATATATACCTCTCACTCTTGAGGTAAACCTGAAAAGTAGTCTCGAAAACATCTTTGAATTGATCCACCACTATGATAAATTCATTATGTGATGTTTCCTAGTCATTAAGATATATTAAATAAATTTGGTCAGTAATTCCTCCCAACCCATGTTACTCGGGTCCAAATCATCTCTCATGGACATCCAATTCTCCTTTTTATAGATAAGACCATCCATCATGTGACATAAAACTCACAATATAGTGATAGCTATCAACAAAGTCCTAGAATGAGACTAACTAGTCCATTACGAATATGACATCGAATCCAGTCATCTCTAAGATATAGAGTTACTATAATAATTGACTACAACCAATCTTAAGAGGGCACCCCATTCAATAATGTACACTATGCATCCTAATCCTAAATCGAGTGTATAGCTTCATAATATCCTCATAAGTTAATATACGGTGCCCAAGGATCTCTGTAATGACAACAAATACAAAACTATGGGAAGCCCATATATCGAAAAGAGAAGAACAAAATACTAGGGAAACTATAATTATACCTATGAATCTAGAGGGTACAAGATCCTTCTCTTGCTGGGCCTACTCTACTGCAAAAGTCTGACTAGTACCGTAGCCCTACGACCTTTCCAGACTACCCTAAGTTGATCCACACTACTGTCATTGAGAACCTTTCATCTAGATACCATAGTCAAAACCTCCTCCTTGTCCAGAACAGCTGGAGGAACTCTAGTTCCCTGACTGATGAGAAACTAGGGGTCCTTCTCTTGAATGTGGAGTCATAGAAGAACCCATGTTAGTAGCTACTTGAGAGGAAGAACAGGAAAAAAAAGACTGAATATGGACCATATTTCCACAATTTTGGCACTTAACTGGATCCTTAGGTAAATGTGGTCTCGTATGTGATCTCTTCCCGCATTGGTAGTATACCACCTTTCTACTAGAAGAAACATCGCACGAAATCTCTCTACGATGCTTCATGCTATATTTCGAAGGATTAACATCCCTAGATGCTAAACCACCATAGCTCACAACTCCCAAATCCCTCATATTAAACTCAATAATCATCACCTAGTACATTATAGCCATCATTGAAGTCAGCCTGAGAACATTCACCTGTAATCGGATGTTATACCTTAGACCATCCTCAAATCCAATATCCAAAGATAACATGTCACCTCCCAGAATAGGGGTGAAGCACTAAAGCTTTGTAAGACAAGATGAGTATTTCATCACTGAAAGAGCACCCTACTCCTAATGCATGAACTCTCGAGATCAATCATCCCTCAATGACTCAGGGTAGAATTAATCATAGAAGATCCTCTAGAACTCTTCTAAAAAAATATCCTGATGATGACCCACCTATGAGATAACATCCTAACATCTCTTGGATGATTCGCGTAACAAGTTTTTAGAAAGATTCTCCCTTCTCTCTGGAGGAATCTCCACATGCTCAAAGAAATATTTAATGGCCTCCAACCATAACTCTACAGCCTCTGGTACTCCATCCACAGAAAACGTGGGAGGATTATCCTACTAAAACACCCGCATCATATCTTCCATAGATGGGTCAGGATGCAGTGCTCCCTAAAAATTCTATACCATCCTCAAAAATCATTACTAGAAGTTTGAGTTCACACTTGTGTCTGGTACAAAAGTTGGTTCCAAGACAAGAACTATGGGAGGATCTATTGGTAGTCCCTGGTCTATCCTTTCTAGTGTCTTGTCATCACCCAACACCTGGGGTACAACCAGAGGACGTCTTAGTGGCCTAACTCTGTAAGTTCAAGCACACACCTTAGTTCAAGATTACCAAGGAAAACCACTTATAAGTGCAATAAATAAACAGGAGAAGAAAACATTCAAGTTCTATGAAAGAAGGTTACACGGTGTGTAGAACCTCAACATTGTGTGTTCCCTTGAGTTTCAACATGGGCATGTACCTCTATAAATACTGGTCTTGTATCACCTACTCACACAGTATGTTCCTTTTATTACATGGCGTGTACATGAATATTCCGTCCAACCCAAGTTCTTTTACATGTCTAATCCACACGTTTTTCTCCTGGTTAACACTACACAATGTGTTCACCCTAGACACAGTGTGTAATAGTTCGGTTCAAGTGACCCACTTTTTTAGTCACACTATCTGAGACACATTCGATCCTACACAGTTTGTATGAATGGTACATTTCATGTACAACCTATATTTTATCAACCCGTCTCATTAGTCACATAGTCGGACACACGGTCCCTCACAACACGATGTGTGCTCCCAGTAGACGACATGTTCCACCAAAGATTCCCCACCCTTGTTTCTCTGCTAACACAGTCAGTAACATGATTAAGACTACATGGTGTATACATATAGTACACTACGTGTACTTAATAAAATTTGTTTCTTCCAGAATAGAAGAATACATGGCATTTGTACATGACACCACAAGCCGTGTTCTCTGGGTTTTTAGATAGTAAGCCTCTAAAACATTCTCAGAACACTTAAAACATTAAATTCTTCCCATGTAATGAAACAATTCGACCCGTGAGAGACAATTCACCCTGTAATTAAATTTTGGAATCCTTATTTACATTATAACGTGAAAAAATAGAAATAATGCTCAAACATGATCCACCAAATTCAGATCCAAGAGGGTCAATAACACCTCCGGGATCAAATTTTGTTGTCCATTTAAACAAAACAATCCATATAAAGATACCCTTTCAAAATATTAGGTATTATATCATGGAATATATCACAACAACCTGAATATCTAGAACAATATCTATCACACCAACATGTAATCAGTAATACACCCTAAATTGCATGAGAAGAATGCATGACATGTGATCTCTAGGAAGTGCCTATATGACGCATGAGATGGAAGACCCTCATCTCATTGGGTTGCAACATAAATAGAATAGAAATAATATCATTGATAACAGTACAAACAACTGAATCACCCAACGGTGAAATAAAATCAAATGTAACAATTTCAAAACAAGAAAAATTGAAATATTCTAGGTAACATGGATTTTCCCTATAAAAAGGTTAGATTCTCCAAGGAAAACTTATTAACAACTACCTATTCATTCCTATAACTGTCTCTAGGATCCAAATATTAAGGAAAAGTATAAAATAAACCCCTCAAATACCACTTTGTAACATCCCAGTTCTAGGTGTTGACCAAAGGTACCCAGTACCCAGTTGGTCACATGGCCTCAAGAGGATTTTTCTGAATGCCAAAGATGGTCAACTAGGAGCAAGGGACTTGGGTGTGATTTTGGGGAAACTATTACCTCATAGGTAGAGTAACACAACATGAACCAATAGTAAACAGTAGCGGAAGCAGTAATACCATACAACAAGTTAAATAGTGGAAGGATGATAGTGTAAACAACTACGACATATATATATATAACGATTCATGTGATAAGTATCTAGAAGAATATCTAAAAATGTCACAATGCTAGAAGAAAAATACTAAAACCAAATTATCGAAAATAGTAAAATTCAACAACATCACAATGCTATGCTTGGTCCCATGCTCTCCAGCTCTAATAGAAATCAGCTACCTGATGGTGAAGGGAACATCTCATTTTGATAACTGGAACCATATAATCTGTTTGGGTCAAAAATAATGACTTAAAACAAGGTGTGAGACGAATCCTAGTAGAAAACCACCTAAATATATGTGCCTAATAGTCAGTGAATATATATAGTAGGCAAAATGAAGAAATGAAGCATGAAAACTGGAAGTACACATAGTAAACAATCCTACAGTTTCAATTACAATCATTTACATTGTTAAATTATTTAAACCATTGAATAATATATCCTCAAGATCTATCCTAAGCTATGTATCCCTTTTGTAATAGAAGAAGAATGTATCAAATGACCATCTAACAATCAAGTAATACCAAGTCCAATCTTGTGCATTGGCTTGGCGAGCTCATCACAATCATTCAATCATTCAAAGGAAATCCTCTAGGAAAGGTCTCACAGCTTAATCCCCTTTGGTTACACATATCATAAAATCAATAAATAATGACGACCCTCTGATAAAGCTCACACAATCTAATCCCCTCAGGTCCCCAAGAGCACTAGTCAAAACAAAAACCCCTCAGGTAGCTCTCACAGTCAATACCACTTTGGTCTATATTATACTGAACCCATGGTAGCTCTCGCATTCAATGTCATGTGGTCCAACATTAATTTAATAAGGACACAATGGTTATCTCTCGCCTTCTAAACCCAATGGTCGATGACCCATGGCAGCTCTCACAGTCAATACCTCTGGTCAATCATAATAACAATTATCCATAAATGACCACACATCAGGAAGCTCTCAAGGTCAATTCCCCTTGGTCATCTTTCACAATGCAAAACACATGCATCTCATATAAACAACAACCTCGTCCTAACAACACTATGCATGGAAAACAAATAATCATAACCTGATTTCAAGACCCAATGGACATAATCAAATCAAACATGGGTAACACATCCATAATAAAGGTAAAAACCTTATTCATAACCAATAACCATTTCTCAACAAAAAAACCATAGAAGGCATCAAACAGGGTTAAAATAACAAAATATACAATACCATAAACAAGGGTATTCGCCACATTGAGCATATATAATTCAAAAAAACAAAAGAAATGAACAAAACACCTACCTCATTGTTTTACACTGATAACTCTTGAATGTCAGAGCTTAAATCGGTCTAGAATGTCATAGATATATAAAAAGGTCAAGATCGTTCAACCATGGATATCTAAAGGAAGATAAGAAATTAGGCAGAGAGTCTCTAGGGAAAGAGAGAACTCACCATTTGGAATCCATGACACCCAACATCATCTCGATTGGAGCTCTGACAGAAGAACGTGAAGAGATCAAAGATCTTTGGCCATTCGTCACCCTCGTGTACAAACCGATGGAAGAAAAAATGAGTTCTGAAGATGAGATGTGACCTTGATATGATTAATGAAATAAAAAAGAAAAGTACACAGTGTGTTCATTTAATGTACACTCCATGTACATACCTCAACCGGCTCCCACATTAACTGGTCCATATGGCCATGTACTCGGCTGTTACATGGAGAGTACATGTATATATGCATTAATCGGGTACACGGTGTGTACACCAGATTACACAGTGTGTACTCAAGAGTACACAGTGTGTACATAGAAAATTTCCAAATTCTTCTTTCTTCCTAAAAAAAACTGAAATCATCATCCATACATGAAATGAATATCCAGTTTCTTACAAAAATACCGCCCTTAAAGCAATTAATCCCCTCATTTCCCATCCATGAGTGGTGAATTTGAATCTCCAAACAACTCTGGCCATTGGGATTGAACGTCTGCCTCCCTATCCAAAGTCTCGTCTTTTACATTCATGTGCTTCCAAAGCACCCGTACCAGAAGAATAGACCATTCATGGAGAACATTCATGTTGCGATCCACAATCCATATAGGGTGATCCTTGAAGGATGCATCCACCAACAACTCAACCTCCTTAGGTTGAGAAATGTGAGATGGGTCCGAAAAGTAACGTCGTAGCTGATAAACATAGAAGATTTCATTCATAACCTGGTATGTCATAGGTAACTGCAATAGATAGGAAACTGGACTGACTCTCTCCAAATGCCCAATTGGTCCAAAGTATCTCAGTGAAATCCATCCCTTCCTCCTAATCCTATTATGCCCCAACCTCGGCGTGACACGTAAGAAAACCTGATCCCTCACCTCAAACTCTAGAGGACATATCTGTCGATCATCATAATAATTCTATTGATATTGTGCAACAACGATCCTCTTCAGAATAAAATCCATCTGATTAGTGGTCTCCTGGACAAGATGAGGTCCTAGCTAGCATAATTACCTCTCCTGCCTCTAGCCAGAATTGGGGTGATCAGCATGGCCTACCATAAAAATCCTCATAAGGTGCCATCTAAATCCCCACCTGAAAATTGTTATTGTAGGAAAACTAAAATAAGGGTATGTTTCCATCTAATGAACCACCAAAACCCATGACACATGATTGAATCATGTCCCCCATCACCTGAATCGTGCGCTCTGACTGGCCATCTCTCTTTGGTTGGTAAAGTTTACTCAAAACTACCTATGTACTTAAAGCCCTCTATAGTCTCCTCCAGAGACGATATATAAAATGGGAAAACCTATCTAAAACAATAGAGTTCATAACCCCAAGAAAATGTATAGCGGCGAGGATGAAAAATCATCCATGTTCATCAAAACTGAAGGCTTCCTTGATCATTATGAAATGTGCAGCTTTTGTAAGTCATTCAACCACAACCCAAACTACATCATTTCCTCAGGGTGACCTCGGAAACCCCATCTGGAAATCCAAATCGACATCATTCCACTTCCACTTGGGAATGGGTAACTAATATAAGAGCCATGTCAGTCACTGATGCACCGCCTTCACCTACTGACAGGTGGAACATCTCATAACAAAACCATCAACATCTCTCTTCATACATGGCCACCAATACTGATAGTGTAAATCTCAATACATCTTGGTGACACCCGGATGAAATCCCCAAATTGTGGAATGAAAATCTCACAACAGCTCCTCGTGTTTGTCTACTGACACCCATATGCGCCCATGAAAACGTAAGATATCATCTTCTCCTACGGTCCACCTAGCTGTGGTGTCCTCACCTGACACACTCAACCATAAGACTAGGCCATCAGAATCTGATAACATCACAAATCACACTTGATCCAAAAGATTATAGGTAATAGATATAGAATAAAGGAACCTCTGGGCCTATATGTCAAGCACCTCCCAATGCATCTTACAGAACTGAACCACAAGCTACTACTCACTACTAGCCTTTGAAAATGTTTGTATCTGAGTCCTCCTACTCAACGCATCATCCACTGTGTTTTCCTTCTTAGGCATGTAGGAATGCTCAAAAATCCAAAGACTAGATGTAATATACCAACCTTTAGTGTCTCAAATTCCGATCATGTGGAGTAAATATATACTTGATACTTTTGTGGTCAGTGAAAACTAAAAAATTATCTCTGCAAAGATAATGTCTCAAACAATGTAAAGCATAAACAACTACACCCAACTCGAGATCATGCATTGGGTAATTCTTCTCATGTGGCCTTAACTATCGACACTCGTACACAATGACTCCTTCCCATTGCATTAGCACTATTACCAGCCTGATACCTGACAAATAACAATATATATTGTAACTCTTTCCCAACTCCAGAAAAATCATGATTGGTGATGAAGTTAATCTCCCTTTCAACCCATGAAAGGATAAATCGAAGGACTCTGTCCAAAAGTACATTTCATCCTTATTAGTCAGGTTCATTATTTGCACTACTAAACATGAAAAGTAATGTATAAAGTGCCTATAGTAACCAGCCAACCACATAATTTTTTTTACATCAAATACATTATTTAGGTGCTCACAAGAAACTGATGATTTCACCATCTCTATGTCTACTAATACTTATGTCTTTGAGATTTCATGACCCAAGAATCGAACTCGATCCATCCAAAAGGGGAATTTGAGAGCATATCATATAACTGATTCTCTCTCTGTATACTCAAAACAATATCAAGATAGATTAAATGGTCATGTCGAGTGTGATAGTACACCATGATATAGTCCATGAAGACTACCACAAAATAATCAAAGTAAGGATTGAATAATTGGTTCATCAGTTCATGAATAATTCTGGCATGTTCATGAGACCGAACGGCATACCCACATACCAGTATAGACCATACCTACTCTAGAAGGCTGTAAGAGGTATATCTAATTGTCTAAGATGAAACTAATGGTAACTAAATATCAATTCAATCTTTGAGAACACCTGGGATCCTCAAAGTTGATCAAATATGTCATCAATCCTCAGTAAAGGATATCGGTTATTAACCATCAACTAGTTCAACTTTTGATAATCCACACAATATATGAGGGTATCGTCCACCTTCTTCACTAAAAATATAGGTGAACCCCAAGGAGAAGTACTCAGTCAGATGAAACCCTTCACCTGAAACTCCTCTAACTACATCTTGATCTCCTATAACTCTGGAGTATCCATCCTATAAAGAAGGAATGGACACTAGTGATTCATCTGGCACAGGCTCAATAGATAAATCCACCTCTTTTTCTAGAGGTAAACCTGAAAAGTCATCTAGAAAAACAACTCTAAAACAATCAACCAGTGGAGTAAAGTCCATCTGTTAAGTCCCCAGGTCATCCAGATATAAACTAGTAATCTGGGATATAATTCCGCCCAACCCATGATACTCATGTCTAGCTCTGCTCTCCTAAACAACCCATTTGAACTTTTGTAGAAAGGACCCACCCTTTGGTGACGTAAAACTCACCCTATGGAGATTACAGTATCCAAAGGCCTAGAATGAGACTAACCCATCCATTATGAGAATGAAATCGAAGAATGTCATCTATATGACATAAGGGTCCCATAAGAAGTGACATCAACCAACCTCAAGAGGGAACTCCTTGAACTAACATAAACTAGCAGTCCTAATCTCCAACGGAGTGTCTAGTATCATAATATCCTTAAAAGTTTAGAGGAAGAACCCAAGGCTCTCCATAATGGAAATAGATATATAACAATGGGAAGAACCTATATCAAATAGAGTAGAATAAAAAATGAGGCAACTAGAATCGTACCTATAACTATAGAGGGTATGGGATCATTCACCTACTAGGTATGCTCCAATACAAAAGTATGACATGTACCGCGGCCCTGAGACCCTTCCTAAATATCCTGAGCTGATCCACCATGCATTCACTGAGAACCTACCATCCTTGCTACAATGGCCATGACCTCTTCCTTGGCCCGATTGGTCGAATAAACACTAGTTCCCTTACTATTGAGAAACTGTTGGTCCAGCTCTAGAACTTGGTGTCATAGCATAACCATGGTAACTAGATTCATGTGAGATGAACTAGAAAAAACGGTGAAGGTATCCCTTATTTACACAATATCGGCACTCAATTGGGTCCTTAGGGAAATGTGGTCTCGTATGCCCACTCTTCCTGCACTGGTAGCATACTGCTGCGCTAGCTGAAGAAACATCACGCAAAATCTCCCTACTGTAATTCTTAATATATTTCAAAGGAGTACCAGCCTAGGAAGCTGAACCGACCTAGCTCACAGCTCCCAAATCCTTCAGATTATATTTGGAAACCAGTGCCTAGTTCACATTATCCACCACTAAGGTCATCTTGTATACATTAACCTGTGATCATATGTCATACCTAAGACCATCCTCAAATCACCTAGAAAAATTTAACTTGTCACATCCTAAAACAGGTGCGAAGTCTTGAAGCTCAGTTTTATGAGATGAGTAGTCCATCACTAAAAGAGAGCACGGCTCCAGATGCATGAACTCACAAGCTCAATAATCCTTATACGTCTTGGGGTGGAAGTAATCATAGATGATCCTCTGGAACACTACCCAAAACATTTCTTGATGACTTCCTATGTGTGAGATAACATCCCACCATCTCTTGGAGGAATAATATAACATGTACATAGAAAGATTCAACCTCATTTCTGAAGGGATCTCTAGATGATCAAAGATAGCTACCATGGACTCCAACAATGACTCTATAGCATGTGGTCATCCATACCTAGAAAAGGTGGGAGGGTATTGCTCTGTAGCACATGTTTCATCTCCATCATAGATGATTAAGGGTGAGTTTCTCCCTAAAAAGATTTTAACATCCACAAAAATCCTTCTTAGAACTATGAAATCACACCTATGTCTGGTACAATAGATGGTGCCAACCTGATATATACTTTCTAGTGTCTAGTCATTGCTCTACAGCTAGAATACAACCATAGGATGTCTCGGTTGAATAACATTTCAAGGTCAATCACACACCTCAATTCAAGATTATCATGGAAGAAAATATAGAAGTGAGAGAAATAAATAAGAGAAGAAAATATTCACATTTTAGAAAATATGGTTACACAGTGTGTATAAACACTACATAGTGTGTTCCTTAAGATTCAACATGTGAGTGTACTTAGTCCAAAATTTGTCAAGTAGTACCCATACACATGGCATGTTCCTTCTATGACATGGCATGTAGTTGAATTTTCCTTCCTACCCGATTTCTTCTACACGGCTAAACCATGCGGTTTTCTCCAAGGTAACACTATATGGCGTGTTCACCCTAGAAACATCGTGTTCACCCTAGACACGGAATGTACTAGTTTATTTCATGAGAATCAGGTCATTAGTCACACATTCGGAGACATGTACTATTATATGTGGTGTGTAATAGTGGGACAAAGCGTGTACAACCTATTTCTTATCCACCTATGTCATTAGTCACATGGTCAGACTCATGGTCCTTCACAACACGGCATGTTATCCCAGTACACGGCGTGTTCCACCAAAGATTTCCCAACCTCATTTCTCTGATCAAATAGTCAGTCAAATGTTTAAAGCCTATATGTCATGTACATATAGAACATGGCCTGTAATTGAGAAAATTTGTTTCTTCCAGAATAGAAGAACACATGGCGTGTGTTCAGGACACCAAAAGCCATGTTGTCTAGGTTTCCAGTCAGTAATCCTCTGAAACTTATTTGACACCCTTAAAAACATAACATTTTCCCCAAGGAATGAAAATTTTTGACCCATGAGATCCTATACATCCATACAAAAATGTTTGGAATCCTTATTCACATCATAACTTGACAAAATGCAATTAAATTTCAAAAATGATCCACCAAATTCTGATCCAAGAGGGCCCATAACACCTCAGGGACCATGTTTTTGTGCCCATCCAAGTAAAACATTATATATACCGATACCAAATCAAAATATATGGTATTCTATCATAGAATTTATCATAAAAACATTCATATCTAGCAAAAAATCTATCACAACAACATGAAATCAGTAATGCACCCTAAATGGCATGACAAGAATGCATGACATGTGATCTCTAGAAAGTGTCAATATGATTCATGAGATGGAATACCCTCATCTCATTAGGTTTTAACATAAATAGAACCAAAATAATATCAATTATAATAGTACAAATCAAGTAAATCACCCAATAGTGAAATTAAATCAAATGTAACAATTGTGAGCCAATAAAAATTGAAATATTCAAGGTAACATGGCTTTTCCCAATACACGGGTCAACTGCCTCCAGGCACAGATTATTACCGACTACCTATTCCTTCTTATCCATATCTGTAGGCTCCAAATATTAATGAAAAGAATAAAAGAAACCCCTCAGATACCACTTTGTAATGTCCCGATTTTGGGTGACCCTTAAAGTTTCCTCATACCTCGTTCGTCATATAGATTTAAGTGAATTTCCCTGAATTCCAGAGGCTTTCTACTAGTGGCGATCTCCTTGGGTGTGATAGTGGAGAAATTGTGCCCTCATAGGTAGAGTAACATAGAGAAAATGAGTGTAAATAGTAGCGGAAGCAGTAATACCATACAACAATGTCAATAGTAGAATACAAATAGTGTAAACAACTACAACATATATATATAATGATGCATTTCACATGTATCTAGGAAAATATCCAAACATGTTACAATTTTTGAAGTACAATAAAAATACCAAAGTATAGATAATAGTAAACTCCAACAGCAACATAGGCCCCAGCTTGGTCCCATGCTCTCGAGCTTCAACAACAATCATGTATCTAACGAAGAAGGGTGCTTGGAATTTTCTATACATGTAACCACATAATCAGTTTGGGTCAATAATCATGACCCAAAATAGAGTGTGAGACAAATCCCAGTAGGAAACCACAGAAAGATATGTGTCTAACAATCAGTGAATATATATAGAAGGAAATATGCACAATTGAATCAATAAACTAAGAAGTACTCAAAGTAAACAATCATATAGTTTTAATTACATTCATTTACATTTATAATTTATTCCAAACATTGAATAATGTCACCTTGGGATCTTTCATAAGTTATGTATCCCCTATGTAATAGCAGACAGATGTCTCAAAAGACTATCAAACAAACAACTAAGACTGAGACCAAGCTTGTGCGTTGGCTTCGAAGGCTCGCCAAAATCATTAAATCCTTCATAAGAAACCTTCTAGAAATGTTCTAACTATATAATAGCCTCTAGTTTCACATATCATCAAATCAATAAATAATACATAACCTCTAGGAAATCTCACTCATTCTAATACCTTCTGGTCCCCCATTGCACTAATTAATCCAAATAACCACTCAGGTAGCTCTTGCGGTCAGTACCCCCTTTGTCTACATTATAATGACCCCATGTCATCTCTCATAGTCATTAAACTATGGTCCAACATTTATTTAATGATGACCCCTTGGGTATCACTCACAGTCTAACCCCTCTGGTCAATGACCCATGGTATCTCTCACTGTTAATACCTCTAGTCAATCATAATAATAATTATCCCTAAATGACCCTATGTTGGATATCTCTAACATTCAATTCCCCTTGGTCAACATTCACAATGTGAAACACATGAATCTCATATAAACAGCAACTCTATCCTAACAACACTAGGCATGGAAAATAAAGCAGCCTAACATGCTTTTTGGACCCGATGACTATAATCACATCAAACATGGGTAAAACCTTCATAATTAATGTAATAAAACATATTCATAACCAATAACACCTTCTCAACAAAAAACCATATAAATCATCAAACATGGATAAAATTTTAAAACACACAATTCCCTAAACAAGGGTATAAGGAACTTTGAGCATATATAATCCAAAGTGAACCAAAGGAAGGCCCAAAACACCTACCGCATTGTTTTACAATGATCAATCTAAATATTTTCCTTTTAATTGGACAAGAACATTGTAGATATACATAAGGGTCAAAATTGTTCAACCTTGGATATCACAAGGAAGAGGAAAAACCATGAAGAGAGGCTCTAGGGAAAGAGGGAACTCACCGGTGGGAATCCAATACACCCATCGACATCTCGATCAATGCTCATATATAATAATGGGAGGAGTTTGAAGATCTTAGACTATTTTTTTCTCCGGTATGAATAGAGGGAAGAATAATGGAGTTATCGATATGAGATGGGACCCCTGTCCAATTAATCAAATAAAAATAAAAGTACATGGTGGGTTAATTTAATGTAAACTCAATGTACATACCACAAACATCCCCCACTTTAGGCAGTCCACATGTCCATGTACTCGGTCGTTACATAGCCAGTACACAGCTACACGCAGAAACCAGGTACATGGTGTGTACTTCAGAGTACATAGCATGTACTTAAAAAATTTCCAAATTATTTTTTCCTAAAAAACACTCTAAATCAAGCTTCATACCTGAAATGAAGATCTGGGTTCTTAAAGTTTTTCTCCATAAAACCTTATGACTATTATTGGGGTAATTCTATTAATATTAATAAATTTATTGAGAGGTTATTTTTCTTAGTGTAGGAATCCATGTGGGAGATTTATATTTTTTGTGTATTGAATTTCCTTTATTTTTCTATTAAATATTCATTCCTCTCTCATGAACATCCATTTCTATGATAGGATGTTATGGCATTTTCAATGAAAATATATCAATCTCTATATTGTCAAAAAAATCTTCAGTTAGGTATTTATCAATCAAAATTTTGTTTAATAACTAACTGTAAATTAACTTGACTAGTTAAGAGGGTAATGGGGAATTTATAATATATATTTTGATTAATTTGATAGTAGTATTACTGAAATTCAATTGCAATTACACATAATAACAATTACATAACATTTTTGTAACTAGGTTTACTAATCGGGATGTATACTGATTCGCATGATTTTTAGATTAATCAAAAACCAAATCAACATATAATCAAATTGTTTATAAGACATTACTAAAGAATTTTATATCTCAGCTGGATGTTGGACTGTCTGTAATGCTAGGAATAAAGCTCATGTAGAAGGAATAATGATCTATTTATTAGGCTTGCAAGTTCATTCTAAGAGATGTGTGGTTAATATTTGTTATTTTTTGAATAAAAGGAACAATTCTATATCTATTAAGAAGCTCATGGTTAGCTGGGGATATATGATTTCTCTTTTAAGAGTGGCTACATTTGGAAAATGGATTCATTAGAATCCCCTAGGCAGTAGTTTTAAACTCAATAGTGAGGGTTCTTTCTTTTTTGGAATTGTGAGAGGTGGTAGTGTTGTTTGGGACTCAAGAGTCTCAGTGGTTATTGCCTTCAGTGCATTCTATAGCCAGGTGATAACCTAATTGTAGTTTTTAAGGCTCTACTCAGTGGACTAGATATTTTCCACTCCTTTAACATTAATCTCAAAGATATTGAAACTGATTCTTCCATAATTTACAACTATCTTCATGGTAGATATGATCCTCCCTAGTCTTTTACTTCTGTCATTGAAAAGCGCTTTCATGGGTTCTCTCAAATAAAGTGTTATTTTTGGGGGTACTTGTGCGTACTAGAGTCGCTGACAAAGGTCGTCTCTCAAATGATGATGTAAATAAAAACAAATTCTTAAAGTTATTATAAAATATAATAAAAGAGAATAAAAACACTACTTGAAAGAATGGGGTTTTTTATCAATTATTAAACTAGAATAATTTTTCTTGAATAAGATTGCATTTTTATGATTTTAATTTTGAAATGATGTTCGATTAAAAATACGCAACAAGAAGATGTATTCATATAAAATATTTTAAAAGGTGTAATCGATCTAAATATACCTCTTCATTTACCTATTAATCATTATCATTTAAATTAACATCCACTTAATTATTATCCCCTAACTTGTTATCCACCGAACCCTATGAGAACTAACCATTCTATAAAGATGAAGTGAATTAAACCCTAGGCTATCTTTGGAACATGTAATCACAACACCCTTCTTTGAATAATGTTATAAGGATAGCTTATGGTCAGTGGTAAATTAAGGAACATATCCATTAAGGAAATGGGGACTAACTGATTTTAGGGATTATGTTTTAACTCTACATATTAAACCCGTGTGGTGTTGAATTACTGGTTAAGGTTGCACTTTCACAGTTCACACAATTCTCGACCTCGTGTGTTTTGTGTTAATTGTTAAATTTCTTTATTAGTTTAATTTAAATTAAGAACTCAATTAATAGATCATACTATGTGAATTAAAGTATCTCATTAATTCAAAACAATTGAATGAATAATGATAGAGTTCGATCGATTAGTAAAAAGAACAACTCTTCCATCGGTGGTGTAGTCATCATAGAAATTTTTTGCATGTGAAAAGGTTTAGAAAGGGTAAAACCCATGCTCGTTTCATCTATTGATTATAGCCCAATTAAAATGATTAAGGAAGAATAAAACAGAGGGAAAACGGGAATATATAAGAAAATATAAGAAATATAAGAGGAATAAAGAAGTTTATTATGAAAACATAAATATTACAAAGAAAGAAAGAGAGGACGGATTCAATGAAAGGATCCTTTATTGAATATCTCCCCCTATATGCATAAAGAGTTCAAGAACCTAAATGGTTGTGAGAGAAATACTATATAAATCTAAAAGGGTAGCACTTCACTCCTTGTCTGAACATCTAAATGAGGTTCCCAAGGTGTTCTTTTATAGGAAAATTAGAATGTGGTTTTGAGCACACAGATTGTGTAAAACCACTGGACTCATAGTTTTCCTCCCCTAGAATGTCTAATATCCCATTGGAAGAAACTATAATGTTGTATGAAAGCATATTGAATATCTTCATGTCACATTTTTTAGCCAATGGAGGATGACAACATGAGATATGGCTGAAATACATAACCAAATCATTGACCTCATACAGATTCTATCCCCTGGACAGATTGGTTCTTATGTACTCTTTAGTGACCGAATTGGGCTTCGGTTCCTTAAAAGGAGTTGTATCCCATGAAATGTAGGAGAGGTCCACAAAATTTCATCCCATTTGGGAGAAATTATTTTTGATCAATGTGAAAAAGGGTGGATAGATTTCCTTGGGATTCCATGAAGTTTGGCCCATTTCTCTTCTAGATCATCACTAACCCTCCAAATCATCTTATCCTACAAAAAAATCACCAAAAAAGAATAATTGAACTTTTTAATAGTGATATACATTTATTAACTGAAAAAAATTGAGATGTGAAATTTGATATAATATAAGTAATTTTAAATACAAAACCAGTTTAAAATAGTCATGCAGGGGAGAAATGATGTAGTGATTTGTGATGTGATCACACCCCCACACTTACCAATTTTCACTCTTGGGAAAAAACTCATATAATGTATTCCAAAAAGTTGAAAAAAGTAAAAATCAATTTCAAAGAAAATTTTAAAACATATTTCCTTGAGGTTCAACAATTCCAAAATAAGAAACAAATGATATCACGCCTCATAAAATCCATTATTTCATGTTCTCCATTTATAATATTGAATATATTTAAACTTCATTTGTTCTCCCATGAACACAAAACACTTACCTCACATTCATTTTCTCTCATCACAAAAATTACTATTTTTTGTACTGTATTTCTCCTCCAAACTCATACAAGGGTCACTATTGACTTGATAGATTTCTACATCACCACCTGATATGAGTCGAGGATATTTTTTTATCATGAGAGATTTTCAGGGTTATTCTGTGGCTTTTGGTTGGTAGGATTGAGATGTGAAAAATTAATAGGATGAATGAGGAGGGATTAACTTTTTTGAAGAAAAATTGCATTAATATAATTTTCACTTAAATAGGGTCTCATCCTCAATCCCCTTATCAACAATTTAGTAACAGCATCATGAAATGACATGGAATTTTTTCACCATTAATCATTTCAGAAAAAAAAAATTCAATCCTCTACAAAATATTTTTCTCTTGAAAGCTCCAAAAAGGCACAACATTATTTAGCTTTTAGAATATATAGAAGAACACAACTTTACTTGTCATGAATGCTCCAGAAAAAGAAAAAATTTCAACATAATGATTTATTTTAGTTGAAACATATCCCTTAAAATTTTAATTCTCCACCCTAATTATCAAAGAATGTGGTAGCACAAGATAATACACCTTCCCCCACACTAATGATCAACTAGATTATGAAATTTTACTTTAGGGGTAGGTTGGATAGGGAAAATTGGTTTCTAATGTGGCAAACCTAACAGGATGTTCATGGATTTTAAGGTCTACAAGGATTAAATGTTCAATGTAGGCCATTATAAAAAATGATTCATTGATATAGGGGGTTTAAAACCAAAAAATTCCCTCAATTATTTAAAACATAAGTACCTAAAAACCTCTTGTTTTGTAAGGAATAAATCAAATTCTCGTTAAGTAAAACATGGTTTGGTTCTCTCAAGAAATGAGGTAAATGTAAATAATATGAAAATAATGGTTCATAAGCCTCAATGGAAAGTGATTTAAAATATAAGGACAGTGACATGTGGCATGGGTTTCAAAATTCAGAGAACTTTTCATGAAATTACAAATGACTTTATCTTGAAAAAAAGTTATTTTCAGCATTCATTTAAGATCATTTTCAAGGGATAAGTTGTTAAACTTATTGATATGGATTTAAAAATGGTTATGAGACTCAATTCAGATTAAAAGATTCAAAAACCCATAAACATTTGAAAAATAAACAAACAAAATTTGAAAGACACACAATTTTTTGTTGTTTTTTTATTCATTGAAAAATAAGAAAATAATTGAAATTAATAATCTAAAAGGTTCCCTCACCCACAATTAAAATATTTCATTGACCTCAATGAGAACCCATGAGATGATATATAAATATGAAATGAAAAATTTTAAATATGAAAAATAATATAAATGTGAAAGTGTTAGGAACAACCTACTATGATTAAGTGATAATGGGGTCATGAAGTGTGATGAAATCCACTGCATCTGTAGGAATTTCCTTACTGTATTTCATAAAACGTTTCCTGTTGACTGTAAATCTCCTTCCAGTGTCCTCTTATGTGATCTCCACTAAACCATAAGGAAAAACATTAGATACAATATAAGTTCCTAACCACATGGAATGAAACTTACTAGGCACCATATTTCATCGTGAACTATAGGGAAAAACATTATCTCCAACATAAAATTATTTTTTCTGTATCATTTTGTCGTGAGATGTTTTTGATCTTTCCTTATAGTTAATTGAGTTCTTATATAAAGATAATTAGAATCTTTCTCCAATATCTTGAATTTTCATCTTCCTTTGGATTATTTCTTAGGCCCAATCCATGTTGAATTTCTTTATAGCCCAATAAGCTTGATTCTCAACTTCTATAGGGAGATGAAACACATTCCCAAAAACAATACTAAATGGTGACAAACTAATGGGTATATTGTATGTTATCCTATAGGCCCACAATGCATCATCTAATCTCTCGCAGCAATCCTTCCTATTTGGATGCACGATTTTCACCAAAATTTGTTTCAACTCGCGATTTGAAACCTAAGTCTGGCCATTTGTTTGGGGGTGGTATGGTGTAGATGTTTTGTGTGTCCCCTCATACATCCGAAGGAGGGAAGCTACATTCTGATTGTTTAAGTGTGTCCCTTGGTTACTAATGATTTCCATCGATAATCCAAACCTACAAAAAAATATGTGCTTTGACAAAGTCCACTACGACATGAGAATCATCATTCCCGGGGGCCTAAGACTCAACCCATTTTCTCACATAATAAAAAGAAACCAAAATATACAAAAATCCAATAAAAACAAGGAAAATGACCCAATAACCGATGTACCACATATCAATAATCACACAGAATAACATGGGTTGTTGAGGCATCTCATTACTTATAGAAATGTCTCATGTGTGTCGGCAACGTGAGTATGACTTGGAATACACATGATCATCATGGAATAAGCTAGGCCTATATAATCCAGAGTATAAAACGTTCCTAGCTATCTATTACGGTCCAAAGTGTCTACCACAGGCAGGTGTTTAACAGAATTGTAGAACAGACTCAAACTCGTGATCAGGAACACACCTCCTAATAACTTTGTCACTACACATGTGCCATAAGTAGGGGTAGGGATCATACCAAATATAAAATCTTGACTCATTGTTTAATTTTTGGACATGATGTTTCATTATATTTTTAGGGATTTCAGTGGAAATAATGTAGTTAACTAAATATGCATACCATGGATGCCTACCTGAGATTGAATAAAGATGCTATTCGTGGAAAGTGTCCTGAAGTGGTACTTGGACCAAGGTGTCATCCTCTAGTGTGTGAGTAAGCCTACTCATGTGGTCTACCCCCAATTTTTCTGACCCCTTCTTGTCCATTATCTCAATATCAAATTCTTGAAGAAGGTGCATCCATCTTATTATCCTGGGCTTTGAGTCTAGCTTCTTCAAGAGGTACCTCAGAGAGACATGGTCAAAAAAACAACTACTTTAGAGCCCAATAAATATGAACGAAATTTATCTAAAGAATATATGGAAACAATAAACTCTTTTTCTGTGGTTGTGTAGTTTCATGGGTCTTAATCTAGTTTCCTTGGTGTATAGTAAATCACATATGAATTTCCCTTCACCCTCTGAGATAAGGTAGCTTCAACTTCGAAGTTGGAGGCATTACACATAAGCTCAAAAGGATGCTCCCACTGTGGGTGTTGTATGATCAATGGAGTGTTTAGAAACTTCTTTATCTAATCAAAAGAAGTCCTTCAATAATCATCAAAGACAAAATCAGAATCCTTTTGAAGTAATCGTGACAGAGGAATAGAAATCTTACT
This sequence comes from Viscum album, assembly GCA_963277665.1. Classification (NCBI taxonomy): domain Eukaryota; kingdom Viridiplantae; phylum Streptophyta; class Magnoliopsida; order Santalales; family Viscaceae; genus Viscum; species Viscum album. The sequence continues at coordinate 745,794,109 of OY728138.1, read as the reverse complement.
AAAATATTTGATGAAGCGCCGATAAAATCGGGCTTTCCCTAGGAAATATCTAACATCAAGCACAAATGAAGGATATGTTAATGATGAAATAATATCTATCATTGATCTATCAACCTCTATCCCATGTTTTGAAACTACATGCCCCAAGAAAATTTCATGCTCTACCATGAAATGAAACTTTTCAAAGTTCAAGACCGGATTCATCTCAATACAATGAATAAACACCTTTCCCAAAATACTTAGACATTCATCAAATAAATATCCATATACTGTAAAATCATCCATAAATACCTCCATTTAGGTCTCAAGAAAATCTGAAAAAATAGTCACCATGGATCTCTGGAAGGTACCTAAGAAATTTCAAAGTCTAAATGAAGTCCTACAGTAGGAAAAAGTGTCGAAGGGACAAGGTAGTGTAGTCTTTTCCTGATCCTCCAGTGCTACAATAACTTGAAAATATCCAGAAAATCCATCCAGGATACAATAATTTGTCTTACCAGATAGTCTCTTGAGCCTTTGATCGATAAATGGGAGAGAGAAATGATCCTTGAAAGTGGATTGATTTAGTTTCATATAATCAATACACTCACACCAACTATTTTTCACCCTCATTGGAACTAACTTAAATCTCTCATTTTTAACAATAGTAACACCACTTTTCTTAGGAACTACCTGAATAGGACTTACCCACTAAGAATCTGAAATGGGAAAGATTATACCTTCCTTGAGAAAATTATCAACATTTTTTTAACTACTTCTAGAAGGATTTGATTGAGTATCCTTTGTGGCTGCCTCACTGGTTTAGCCCCATCCTCCAAAATAATCCTATTCGTGCAAATGGAAGTGTTAATACCTGATATGTCACCTAAGGTCCACCTGATTGCCCTGTTTTTCTCCCTCAAAATATTCAAAAGTTTTTCTTCCTATTCAAAAGGCATATTATTATGAATTATAACAGTTAATATCTCTCCACATAACAAGTATGAATATTCTAGATTTGGTGGTAATTTCGTGAGTTCCAATGTAGGGGGTGATATATTGACGAATAAGTTAAAGGAATTGAAATATGTACATAATAAACAAATGTATCGGAATATACATCATCAAAATCAAAAAATTAAGCATCAAATGCATTATCATACTCAACCACAATGTAAAAATCAGAGTGAGAATTATCAAAATCAGAATATTAATCCATTTCAAAATAAAATCTAATAGAGTTTTGTGTATTAAAAATAGGCGTGGAAGTACTCTTAGACATCAAACTAGAACCAATACTCATAATCTCCCTAACATAGGACAATCAAAATTCATGGGGTTTTTATTTGGTGGTTAAAAATAGGAGATAACAAATGTAGAATGGTCCTTTGAGGGGTACTTCATGGATTCCATAACATTAAATATCAAAACTCCATCCCCAAAATCCATGGAAAGTGTACCCTTATTGACATTTATGATAGTTGTTGTTGTTTTGAGGAAGGTCCTACCTAAGATAATGGGAGCATGTGAACTTACCTGATTGTCCTCCATGTTAAGCATATAGAAATTTAATGTGAATGTCAATTCTCTTACTCATACAAGTACATCCTCAAGGACTCCCACTAGATATGCCATATTTCTATTCATCAACTACACCAATACTCTCGTCGGCTTAAACTAACCAACCTTTAAAGAAGAAAATATATAGTGAGGAATTAAATTTATGGAATCTCTTAAATCACAAAGAGAATCAAGAAAATTGAAACTCCCCTATGGTGCATGGTATGGTGAATGTCCCCAGATTCTTGCACTTTGATGGCATTACAAGAGTTGGTGTAATGAGTGCCGAAACATTCTTTCAAAGATTGATCCTCTCATTTCCCTTAATTCCTCTTTGATTGGTAAAATGTTCGTTTAAGAATATTGAATACCTTGGGATTTTCTTGATGGAATCATGTAGAGGAATGTTGATCAACACATGCTTGAATGTGTCCAACACCTTTTTTTTCATTGCCTCTTCAGTCATATTATTGGTTTGAACAACCCTATTTGGAAAATGAAGGGGTTTAAGAGGAACATCATTACTCTTTTTCTTACATTTATCTTTCTCTTTGGGTTTCTAATCAGTTGGTTTTTAATGGGACTTTTCTAGAGTTGAGGTAAATTATGGTGGAATGGTAGGTACAAATGTTTCATTAATTTTTATTCCAATTCTCAATGTAATTGAATTAACATTCACCTTGGGATTTATAGTAGGTTGTGAAGGAGGATTTATGGAGTTCTTACTTACTATTTCATGGAGGATGGAGGCAATCTGGCTCATGTCTGTCTTCAACTCCCTCAACTCTGAAACCTGACGCTTCAACTCATTATATTTATTAAGAACAATTTGATTCAAATGGTCAGCAGTGTTATAATCTAACTGGGATGGGGTCCATTTTTTATGACTTGTTGATTCTTTAGCTTCAAATGGGTTTTGGGGTTGTTGGAAACCCTATTGGTAAAGTGGAGGATGCTGAAAGTTTTGTTGAAAGTGGGGACTTTGTTGTTTTCCAGCAGCATACCTCAGTCTGATTGATTCTTCCACCCTTGGATGTATGCTGGTGAAAAGGAATCAAACTTCTTTTGGGGATGTGGTTATTGTTACTGCTGATATGGTCTCCGAGTAAACACTCCTGCACAATCTTTTGTTTCTCGTAGTTGGGGGAAATAGTCAGTTGGGTGGCTTGTCTCAGTGAAAATGACACAATGCCTTGAAGGAGGGGGTTGGGATGTCTTTTGAGCCAATGAAATCTGCATCACCATAGAGGTCAATTCTTCTAACATAGTATCAATCAAATGACTTTCAAGAGAATAAGGACTTACATGATGTACTCCTCGAATATGAGGCGTACCTCGATCTCCTAATTGTTGAGAGTTTTGTGTAATATTGTTGATCAATGCACATCCAGCTACTGGTGTCTTTTCCACTAATGATCCTATAGCTGTAGCATACACCATGCTTCTCTCCCTAGGTGTTATTCCTTCACAGAAGTATTGGATGAGTATTTTCTCACTGATTTGGTGATGTGGGAAGTTTGCACACAACTTCTTGAATCTCTCCAAGTACTCATACATTGACTCCCATTGTGCTTGCTTGATCCCTGATATATCTTTTCGAACAGATGTGTTCCTTGATACTGGAAAAAATATCTACAAGAAAAGACATTTCAAATCTTTCCAACAAGTTACATCTTCATGTTTTAAATAATACATCCAATCCTTTGCAGCTCCATCAAGTGAGAATGGGAATGCTCTTCTTTTAATTTTATCTTCAGAAACATTTCTTGGTTTTACGATTGAGGAAACCACATTAAATTATTTTGAATTCTTGTTTGGATCCTCACCAGATAATCCATGAAACATTAAAAAAATATTAATTAACCCAGATTTCAGTTCAATGTCTGATTCGAGATTCGCTTATGCAATACAATTTGGTTTATAGTTAATATCAGGTGAAACCAATTCTCAAATGGTTCTATTTAGTTCATTATTATTATATTAATCCATTGTTTCTTGTTTTAAGTTGAACTTTGATGAGTTTCCAATTTCAATGTTCTTGGAGTGGAGGAATTCTTTAATTTACTGAATGTTGAAACATATCGTAGAGTGAGAATGTCTAATTCGAGCTCGAAGGCTACTTTCAATATCAGGGTCAAGATCTAAGAGATATTTGGGATTAGTTCATGTCATAAATCAAATAAAATTGTAGGAAGGAAAGCGTACCACATAAAAATAAAAATGAAAAGTTTGAGTTGATGGTTCAAAAAGAATAAGGAAATAATAGAAGAAGAAAAAGATTGAAAGAAAAAAACATATTAGGTAAAGAAAAAAGAAAGAAGATAAAAAGATAATGAAATGTAAAATAAAATAAATACCTCTAATTTGTTGAAATAATTACTTGCTTCCCCGTAAATGGTGCCAATTTGAATGGTGTTGTTGTGAGCTCTCTCAAATGAAGTGTTATTTTTTTGGGTACTTGGGTGTAGTATAGTGGCTGACCAAAGTTGTCTCTCAGAGGAGGATGTAAATTAAAACAAATTCTTAAAGGTATTCTAAAAATAAAATAAAAGATAATAAAAAGACTACTTGAAATGATGGGGCGTTCTTATCATTTATAAAACGTGAAGATGTTTTCTAGAATAAAATTTCTTTTTTTTATTTCTAAATGAAGTTCGATTAAAAAGATGTAACAACAATATTTTTTTCTTAGAAAATATTTTAAAATGCATAATGAATCTAACTATGTCTCTTAATTTACATATTAATCATTATCATTTAAATTAACGTCAACTTAATTATGATCCCTTAACTTGTTAACACCCTAACCCTACAAGAATTAAACTTACCACAAAGACAAAGTGAATTAAACCCTAGGATATCTTCGGAACATGTAATCGCAACACCCTTCTTTTATTAATATTATAAGGATAGATTATGGTCAGTGGTAAATTAAGTCACATATCTATTCTAAAAATTTGGACATATTTATTTTAGGAATTATGATTTAAATCTACAAATTAGTCCTGTGTGGTTTTGAATTACTTGTTAAGGTTGTGCTCTCACAGTTCACATAATTCCTGACATCGCGAGTTTTGTGTTAACTATTCAATTACTTTTTTTGATTAATTTATATTAAAATCTCAATTAATATATCATAATATGTGAATTATAGTAGCTCAATGATTCAAAACAAATTAATGAATAAGGATAGAGGTTGATCGATTACTTAAAAGAACTACTCTTCCGTGGGTGGCAGAGTTATAGTAGAAACATTTTGCATGTGCAAAGGTTTAGAGAGGGTAAACCCCAATTTCATCTATACTCTTGATTCAATCCCAATTATTAAGATTAAGGAAGAATAAAACTAAGTAAAATGGAGGAATACAAAATAAAATATTATAAATAGAAGATGAATAAAGAATTTTATTGTGAAAACATAAATATTACAAAGCAAGAAAGAGAGGAAGGCTTTGATGAATGCATCATTGGTTCAAGAGCTCCCATTGTGAGAATAAAGAACTCTAGAACCTCTAAGGTGGTCAGATGAATCCACTATAACTCTAAAATTGCAGCACTTCACTCCTTGGACAAACTTCTGAATGAGGTGCCCAAGGTGTTCTTTTATAGGCAAATTGGAAGGTGGTTTTGAGCACACAGATTGTGTAAAACCACTTGTCTCGTAGTTTGAGGCCATTATACAGGAGAATATCCCTTTTTACAAAACTATAAAGTTGTTTTCCATAATCATAACTACCTCCAAGTAAAATTTCGCGGCCAATATAGGATGACAATGTGAGATATGGCCTAAATATAGAACTAAATCATTCACTTTTTATAGATTCTGTCCCCTGGACAGATTCATTTGTATTGACTTTTTAATTATATAATTGGGATTCTGATCCTTGAAAGCAGTTGTATCCCATGATTTTTTGGAGTGGTCCACAAAATATCAGCCCATTTGGAGGCAAGTATGTTGAGAAATCTGCATAACAGTTGACAGATGTCCTTGGGCTTCCATGCAGTTTAGCCCATTTCCCTCTTGGACCATCTCCAACCCTCCAAATCATCTCCTCCTACAAAGAAATCACCAAAACAAGACTAATTTCCCTTTTTAATAGGGATAAAGATTTAATAATTTAAACAAATGGGTTATTCAATTTTAGATAATATTTGTAATTTTAAATACAAAACTAGTTTAAAAATGTGATATAGGGGTGAAATAATGTATAGAATTGTGATGCAATCAGTCATTATAGGATGCATGAGCTACATTGGTGAAGCTATCTTGAAACACACTTGGAAACAATGTAATGTTGTTATACATTTCCTTGTCTCAAAGGGTTACCAAAAAACACTCTCATTATTCATTCCAATCCGGGTTCCCTTCCCCCAAATTCACTCCTACTGTTCAGGTAGATGCCCTTAGTCTTAACTATTTTAGGCCACCATGATTATGTTGTTTTAAATGCTTTTATTTTTGTACAAAAAATCACCACTTTTACCTAAATAATTTTATTCCATTTCAACATTGTTCTATATGGATCGAACTCAATCACCACTCTTTTATATTTAATAATTATTTAGTTTAGTTAGAGATTATACATTTGTACTTTGACATCCCTAAGAAATGTAAGAACACTTTTGGGAACCATCATGTACATAATATATCATGGTATGAAGAACATAAGACAAATCCTAGTCATGTTAGAAATCTAATGGTTTCATCATGATTATATCTTGATCCTAGGTATCAAGTTCATGTTTTAAGTGAAAAAGATCAATCATTAGGACCTATGAACATCCTAGGAATATCATAGTACCATTTTTAACACATAGATTCTAGAAATACCCTCAAAATTTTATATTATATTTTTTATGACAACCAAATCTAAGGAATTACCTTAGGAATCACACACAGTATCTTTAGGGGCCATCATCTACATGGTATATTCTCACACTATGATCATTGTATGGGAAGACCATGTGCTAATCAAATTACACATATCTTTTGTTTTACTTTCATGTGAAGAACCTAGATCATCCCTATAATTTTCTGAGTAATAAGGTGCCACCTATAATTGATGACAGAAGATCTATTTCACAACAACTCTCTAGGGTCATCATAAATCATGGGAACTCACCAAGGTCTAAAGGTTATATCATAGTCGAGACTCCATAATTAGGTTTTTCTATCTCATGCTGAAGTATTATGAACATGATTTTCATTTTGGGGGAATAGCATCACTCGTAATCACTATTATCATACTTTGACCACAATGGTATGAATTTCAATGTTGTACTAGTGTCATACTAGAGATATGGCCTCAATCCCATTTCCTATCACATTTTCCATGGGATGGTATTATCATGCCTGAAATGCTTATAAATCAACCCTAAGTATACACACTAGGGTACTCACATATCAATGGGGGAACCCTCACTAAATTCTCTAATCTACAAGCCCATAAGATATTTGGAATATTATGGATACAACATGGTTTACACATCTAATTAACTTATTACAACACCCACGTTTACAAAGAGGTGTTTAAGAGATACTATACCAAGCCCAACATAAATAATTCCTCATTTTTATGATAATTCTATTATCCATTGGTGTTCGAGAGATCACGAAAATGTTAAATGTCCATTGTGGCCCTTTACACTTCATCAATTTAGAAGAAGTTTACATTAATAAAATATTTCATTTATAAGTCATTGGAAAATCACCCATAATTTGGGAGGCAACATATCAAATTCCACATAAATAAACTTAATAAACTATTAGAAAATTAATAAGGAATTCCAACCACATATGATGAAATTTCTTTTATTCACATCTTGAAGAGTCTACAGTATGCTCGGTTAAGTCCAATAGACAATCATCCATCCATATAAGGCCATATATCATGCCAAAAAAATCAAAATCAACTAATTTTAATAAATTTTAATTATATTACTAATGAATTTAAAAATAAATAAATCATAATATCTCATTTGTAAATATTCACTCACAAAAAGCTTGAGAAACATGGTGTAGTATACTCTTGAAAACCACATAAACCAATGCCACGCAAAATCCACAATTACTCACCTGAATTGAAATCCAATTAAAATAAATTTAATCAAAACCTCTATAAAATACACTATAATTTGTTCCGTCAATGAAATAATAAGAAACAACATGTATTCGTCACCCTGGGATGTCCTCTATGAATTCCTAGAAAAAACCACATTATAAGAAGATTCTAATACCATGCTTTAATGGAATCTTCATTGAAATACCTAGATAGAACATTTTAAATCAATGACTTGTGGAGAAAAACATTTATTAATGGAAGGAGGGAATGTAATTCCTGATTTAAAAAATGAATAATCATAATCAATCCCCATCCCAATAGGGAAATGTTGTATGGAAGAAGAACTCCAAGTTTAAATGCTTATTATAGAGTAGGAATAGTATAGTGATGGTTAAGAACCCTGGGGGTAAAAAACTAATTCCCCCTTTATAATTAAATATAAATGGATGATTGGTTACTTCATGGTGTGATAATAAATGAACTAACCATTCTGTTAGCACTATCTAGTGACACACCTCTATAACAAGGTTTGGTTGCACTTTTCTCTAACCATGCACGAATATTATGTCTGACATTGAACACAACTCACACCATTGAATATTTTTGTCATGTAGTTTTCAAATCATTCATTAAATATGTATACCCCTCTAAATCATGAATTTTTAGGTTATTCTTGGATTATCTATAATTTTTCAGAAATTGTGTACCACTCCTATAGGGAAAACACTAGACATGATCAACCTCATAATTTCCCCAACTCATATGGTAACCTTACAATAAAATAAAAATACATTTTAAATTTCCAATTTCGACATAAAGATATCAAGACTCTTAAGATCACTGAGACCACTACGTGGCCTCCATCCATATCTAAAACATCTTTGAGATATGCACAAAATCACAAAATTTCAATATGAATCTAGATTCTCAAAATATCCCCACATCCAGCAATTAAAAATTCAAATTCCTCATGGAAATTCCAAGACAAAAAATGATTGTCTTTATTTCCTTCCTATCATAAAATTTCTCATCCATGATAATCCATGATGGTATTTAATCCATAAAATTATAACCTTTCTTGGTCATTAATTCACCCTCCACTAACTATATACTATCACTAAACATCAAATGAACTTCATTAGACAAATCCAAACATGAGGAATACAATAAATCAATAAATAACATAGCTCTCATCAGAAACACTGATTAAATCAGATGGTTCTTAACCATTCCCATTTCCAATGGGATACCATGATGCTATAAAATATTTCATCTCCTTTCCTATGGTGGTTCCCACCATAAGGCTCTGATTTTAATGATTGATTTTGATACATAGTTCCATGGAATTGAATTATCTCCCTAAAAAATAATTCTTCATCACCCAATGATATTTTCTGTGTTTTTTTATCTCACTATATGAAATTTAATGTTAAATTCTAAATCAGTACTCATTTTTTCAACCTATTTAAAACATTATCGATTATACGTAATAATAAACTCTATCATTACATATTCGTGAGTCTGAAACCCCCAAAGGAACAATGACATTTTCTAAACACACAAACTCATGTCTAAACATTTTAATTTTTGTAATTCCTTGGTTGGATCACTAACTAACCAAATCATCCATTACTATCTAACCAATATAACTAGTGGTCCATTGAGCATAATTTCCAATAGATAATATCTAAAACCATTTTGATCCTGATTCTAATGCACATAATTTATTTAACACAACATATGAATCTTAATTTTTGTAACTACCAAGAAACTATATCACATTAGAACCATCCAACACACCAGAATCCTATTTCAAACTCGATTATGCACTAACTGTTCTAACCCCACCCATGACCCTACTAGGAAAAGGGACATTCCACCCTGATATATCATGGAATAATCATCATAATATGATCATCATTGTATCCTAGGTAATTGAATCATTAATCTTCAAAACATATGCTCCACCCATTACCGAACATAATGAATATATGTGACTACCTCTAACATACTCGTGTGAAAATGCAATATATAAGTTAATTTCTCTTCCAAGATCATGAAGAAAATCATCATCTATATGCAATAAAATTTTATCAGGGGTTCTTTAAACTACATTATAGGTATATCATTCATAGGTTTCATTATCACATATGTGTCACACCTCCCAACCCATGATCAACCATTATGTCAATGCCAATGACTATACATACATCATATCACCATATTTGTATAAGATAACATTCCTAACTCTCATTATAGAATCGACATATAATTCCCATGAATATATAATAAAATTATTTTTCCCTGTCCCACACATAGTATCCCATCAATCCATAAATAAAATGTTAAAATGTTTAACCAACGTGAACTACCTCAAACTCATCCAAACTAAACGAGTGTATTCTCATACACCCACTAATCATAAAACCTAACTCATGATTCCTTGTGTTACACACTATTGAACCTACGATTGAGTTAATAAAAAACTGACTATTCTCCCACTATATTTAAATACCATATTTCCCACATCACTTATGTTATTTATTTCTAATAAGGTTATAACAACCCTACTCTTTATTACACACTTAAACATGATTTATTATATGAACTTGCACTTAAGAAAACTCTATGTATCAATAGGTCTAGTGTAATGAGAAATTATGGACATTACATAACAACTTAAAACATGAAATGCACATCTTTATTGAAAACATATTTTACATGACCACACACATTCCTTCGTAGATAGCATTTCATGGGATAACCTGAGAACTTGCACAAGAAAAGGGTGACCTATAAATCCCAGTAAGGGAGTAAATTGGAATAACATGAAAAATTAAGTACATTTATGAAATAGGAATATCAATGGATCATAATAGAAACACGAACATAAAGGTATGATATAGCATGATTATCAAAACATTAAAATGTGGAAACATCATTTAATATGATATTAGCATGAGCTAAGACTCAATGCACATGGATCATGAGTAAACCCTTATTTCACTTGAATTAGAATGAGTAAAAACTCATTGAACTTGATGTATCATGATAATAATCTTTACCCAATGCATTGGAGCTCTATTAGGGTGAACCCTTCTTAATCATTTCATTTCATTAATAAGTGTTCCACATGTATCATAATTGGAACATGAACACAATGGTATGATATAGAATGATTATCATAACAGTAAAATGTGGCAACAACATTTAATATGATATTAGCATGATCCAAGACTCAATGCACTTGGATCATGACTAAACCCTTATTTCACTTGAATTAGAATGAGTAAAAACTCATTGAACTTGATGTATCATGATACTAATCATTACACAATGAATTAGAGCACTATTAGGGTGCACCCTTCTTAATCATTTCATTTCATGCATAGGTATGCCACATAGATCATACAACAAGGAATCATTCAACATCATTATTTATTCCATGATAAAGAAATGTGGAATAAATAAATAAAAATATTTAATCAATAAGTAAATGTGAGTTAAGGTGAATACCCTTGATAGATAAATGGGCATGGTATTCACTATAAAATGACTTTGGCTTAGAAAATAATGGTGTAATTTCGGCAGCATAACTGTGTGCCATAAGAATTTATAAAAACATTAATGAGATAGAAAGTGGTATCTCATAATATGTACATGAAATTTAATGTAAGGGGTCATATAGATACGTTTCCAAACATATGTAATGAAATTTATATGCACAATATAAAATAATTTCATGAATATAAATGAGGAAAGAGAAATCTCTTACAGAATTTCAGCCTGGTAACAGGTGAACATGGGAGGAATTAATGAGAGAGAAAGATGTCTCCAATAATTCAAACATAAGGAGGGAATTATGGGGGAGGTAATAAATCATACCATAAAATTTTTAATTGAGAAAAATGTATAACAACATAAATAAATTTAGACAAACATGATAATGGATGAAATCCCTTACTTGGATGGGTGAACCCAAAGGCATGGGAGAGGCTAGATAGAGGCTTCTTGGGAGCTTGGGGAACCTTGGGATGATTTTTGAGAGAGGGAAGGGGTTGTTCGAGCTCCAAATGGTTTGAGTGAAGAGAACTTGTTTCTTTTGTGTGTTTATATAGGAATGAAGAGGGAATTATTTATTATTTAGGTTTTGGACACTACACATTAAACTAATCAAAAAGACAAACCATCCCATGGTTTTTGACCATGGTTTTTCCAAAGAGGAGTGGAAAACATTTTTTTATAATTCCAATGTCCTAACTTATCAAAAATATTTGGCTTTCTTATGTGGGCGTGAGTCACACTCTCAAGGAAATCTTTTTAAAATGTTTAAATGTTTTATATGTCTTGGAGGGTCCACTAAAGCTTTGTAAAATAAACCAAAAAAACCTAAAATCACATTATTTTGAAGGTAAAACAAATATTGTCTGAAATTACCATTTATTGTATTTTATTAAATAACTATTCGGTCATTATGATGTCATAAAAACACATTATATATTTAAATGGTATTTAATTTTTACCCAAAAATTCATCTATCTTAGAAAATTATGAATTATTCTTCACTGGATAATTTTGACATCCTGATACCAAAAATGATATTAATTTAATCTAAATAATTTTATAAATATTTCAATTTTATCATTTAAAATAAAAACTGACATTTATCTAAAATTCATGGGTTTTGACAAAAACAACTTTCATTCCTTAAAAAAATGACAATAGTATTCATAAAAATTATATGATCATTTATATATAATAAAAGGTAATTTATTACTAATATTTTAATAAAATTTTATTTAATTCAAAAATTCATCAAAATAAATTTATTAATTTAATATTAACTAAAAATATTATTTCCTCTTTAAAAACTATTTACAACGTAAAAATAATAAAATGAATGTATATTCATTATTCTATAAAAAAATAATACACATAATCATAGTGCTATGGTATTTTTACATAACCCCTTATAACACCTACATAAGACCTAAGAGTAATGTGTGAGATTGTGACAGAATCTTGGGGTGGCTTAGATAATATCTCTTGGGTGGAAATCTCTAATAACTTCCACATCTCTTGTAGGCAGTTCTGTTCAAGTTTAATGTGTTGAATCTCAACTTGGGCTTGGTCAAGAGCGAAGCCCAAGGACACTACCTCTTTTCTAAGATCTGACAAATGGGCTTTGTATGGAGAAATACTACTATATTAGTTCATCACTTCCTTTGTGTGAGTAAATTGGATTTATTAAAGCCTTATATTTATACTAATCATGTGATCACTATTCAATGGCTATATTAGCAGAGGTCACAATTCAAAATGGGATTTTAATATTCAATAACATAAAACCAAATAAATTCACATGTTTAATATAACTGTTTTACATAATAAACCATTTAATTAAATTAAGAGAAATAATCATTAATAAATGTTTGGGTTATTACAATGCTCAAAATTTCATCAATTCCTATGCCAATCCCATGTTCACTAACCACCAAAGAATAATCACAAAACAAGAAGTTTCTAACCAGATATTTTCATTCCATTTAATGCACATATATAATAAAAAATTGCATGCATTCTACTATTATTTTTCCCTAAAACCAATCCTAAATTCTAAAACACCATTTGTGATTTACAACTCAAAATCCTCATACGAAAATATTACACATATTTTTATGAATATTCAATAAATTTCACAAATAAATTTCCAAGGATTGTAAAGGTTTAGTGTCTTTGGATATTACTTAAAAGTCTTTTTATTTAATGAGACGTCGCCTACATCTTCAAAAAATATCTTCCAATTTTGAACTCTTCATAGACACACCCTACATGAAACCATTTTTCATTACTAGGGGAAATGAAACATAATAATGAGTGAGATTAGATTCACCTTAAGTGTAAACATAAGTGATATAATTTTATTATCATATGAAAACATAATATGAGAATAATGGTATGAGATAATGAAAATAACTTAAAAACTTCATCCCCAAACTTCCATAGATTACAAACACACACCATGGAATAATGAATTATAATTTAAAATATCCATAATCCATAAGAGTCTGAAATCATTAATATTAATTAACCATAAGCTTGTTTAATAAAATCATGGCACCATCATATGTATAGAAAACATTTAATAATTTAATGTCAATAACCAACAACATCAAACATAATGTATCTGGACTCATAACATATTTCCTATTGTGGATCCATCTCATCAACCTAAATCCCATTGGCCTATTATCCATTTTTTATCAAGAACATAAACTTGTATCATATTATTATATGATGATATATAAATTATTATTCAATGCATTGGAAGGAGATATATTTCCCATCCATCCATGGTTATAACATGACCACCGTCCATGGTTATAATGTAACTACCACCCATGGATATAACGTAACCCCCAAAACATATTGAAAACCATACATAAGTGTGAAACAAGATCATAAAGCATTCATCATATCACAACCCATGTAAAAATGGTTTTATAACCATTTAATAATAGAATAATCCATATAATGTAAAAGGGTCTCATAATCAACTAATCAATTCATCCTAACATAACTCAAGGAAAATGAATGGGTTTCTTAAACATCACATCATCATAATCATAAACCATATTTAAAAATAATAAGTATGGTAAAATTGGATTGTATCACATGTAAAGTATGAGTTTCATCAAAGTATGGCGTCTTAGTGGGGAAATGAATTTAAAATATCACTTGAATATTTCATGAGAAAAATGTAATTTCCACATTAAAAATCCATTTTTTAACTATAATTTCCTAAAATATTTTCAAAATAATTTTCATTAGAAACAACCTTGAAATAATATAGAGTAGTATTTAAGTTATTTATTGGTCATGATAATTGAAATTTTCAGTCATTACCTACAAATTAAAACAATGACTTGTTTCACATTTCCATAATATCCAAAATAGCCTTTTCTGGAAAATGCCACGAAGATTCATTTTAATGAACTATTAAAAAACATAACATGGGTAAAAATGAATTTCAAAAATTCTTTTAATAATACTAAAAACATTACTAAAAACATTTTTGGAAAACGTTTTTATGGTAGAAAAATACTTTTCGATAAAAGAGATAAATAAATTATATTTTTATTTAAAACATTATTATTGTCCCTTCAATCCTTTAAGTGGTGAAAATTAAATGAAAATATATATTTTTCTATAATGTATAGATGAGAATAAAATAAATGAGTTTCTTTATAGGTAGATCATTTTATATCATCATTTGAAGAATGTTAAAAACAATCTTCTTATACAATGATATTATAACATTTAACATTTAACACATTAGTATCTGATAAATAATAATCCATAAGAATGAAATAAAATTATATGGATATGTATATACCATAACTATCATGATATGGATTATAAACTATTTTTATCAGTACTATATGCATGACCCAAAATAAACAAATGGTGTATAATGCATGTGTCCCACAGAAATAAAAGTGAGGTGAAGATCCCTTACCATAAGTCTCGACTTCCTTCATACATGTTATAATAATTTTAATAATAAATATATGTTTGTTATAAATATAATAAATAACCGTAATGATTTGTATCAATCCGCATATGATTTAATTATAACTTTTTATTACCCTTTATTTAATAATTATTTGATAAAATCTTATTTTGGGTAATAACAACTCTGTTTTTTAGGTATGTTATCGTTTGGTATTTTTGGTATTTTTAATAGGATAATTGTTTAATAATATGCATTATTTAATCCATGATAAAAATATATTATATATTAATTATATTTTTATTTATAGTGATCAAATAATATTAGAGATATAAAATGAATTACCTCATTCAGGGAGATAGTAGGTTATACACACACATCAATGTTACTCCCTTTTTATCAAAAGGTGAAATGAAATAAAAGTAAATAATATAATACCATTAAAAATTATTTTCATTTCATAAATACCTCACATTATTAGTTAAACTATCTTTATTACCTTCCATGTAAATCTTATGTGAATAACTAATCACATTGCTTCACGGGGCAATAGTCCACCAAACACATGAACGACATTATTGTATTCCTAGAGAGTAGAAAGTAAGATGGTAATTATGATATTCTAATACCAAAATTATAATTATTTAGTAAATAAATTACACATATGTTAAATAAATCATTATTTCCACCCATGAGAGGTGGTGATGGAAATAAAATTACATCGGTTTGTGGGACTGTAGTCCATTATACACATAATTAATGATTTATTTTACCATATACTTGAATAGGATATGGATATATGTTATTCATTAAAAATAATAAAATATAAATATGTGTTTAATACTAGTTTTATTATAATTAAGTTATTAAGATATTAATATAGTCTCTAAGATAAGATGGTAAAAGGAAGAGTTTAGTGAAGACAATTATATTTTTAAATAAAAACCTCATTTGGAACTTTTGTTAAGGACCCTAGGGTTTTTATTATTGGAAGTAAATAAGATCTATATTGGGTATAATTTTTTATGGGGTTTTTTTTGGTTGGTCAATCCAAAGGTCATAAGATATGTGAGTATGTGAGGGGGTGGAGTTTAATTTTCTTGTTGAGGAAGAGTTACATTTTTGTAAATACCCAAATATATTCAACAATGGTATGTCATTATCACCCCATTTGCCTCCAAAACTGATCATTATAGATTTGGATGGAATATATGGTTGATAGAAATCTCCACTAAAAAATAAAAATATTTCATATATGTCATTATTTAAATTTTATGTTTAAATAATTTTACCATTTCTGTTTTCACCACGGTAATTTGTTTTTTATTTATTTACCTTAGTGAATAAAACATGGTTATAAAAAATAATTAGTTTTAAAAGATAAAATGGACCCAAAAATTTTAAATATCAAATATAATTCATATCATGGGGGAAAATAATTTTTTTTAAAATTCTTCATGTAACGCGTAAAACATATTTTTAACATTAACCATGGTAATTATGTTTTACTATTTTTACTCATATTTATGAAAAAAATAATTTGATATTATTATATAATATATTTAATGATAATTTAACATTTGGAATCTATTTTTTAAAATTCCATTATTATAAGTGAAAAAATTATTAATTTAACATTAATCCTACATATGCGATGTAAACATTTTTCCCCAAAGAGAAAATATTCATAAGTATATAAATTTGTAATATAAAATTCAATATTTAATTGGTTCAAATGACCAAGATTGGTTTAATAAGTATAATATAAAACTAAATTTACTTTTTTAAAATAATATGGAATATTTAAATTCAATACAAAAAAAATGATTTTAAAAAAACATTTTTTACTTGTAATCGAGATATTAATATTTTCAGAAAAATATTAATAATTCACCCAAATTTAATTTATATATATACATATATTCTAAAAAAATATTTTTTATTTTTTTCAAATTCATATTATAATATTTGGAAATACTTATTTTCCTATATTTTTACACAAATATATAAAAACTTTTTTTCTAAAATTTTTATTTTCAGAAAATATAAAGACTTTACTAGAAAATTACTTTTTTATCAATATTAATTGTTTGTATAAAACAATTAATATTAATATTTACATGTTTTCTCTTATTCATACAACTATTTTTAAGGGATATGTTATAACTTTCCTGTTTAATTAATAATATTATTAGTATATCACGATTCATTAAAACTCGATTTTTCATGTAACAGAAGCAATAAATGAAATAAAAAAAATTTTGAATATAATTTCATAAAATATTAGTGTGTCACATTATATCCCAAATAAAATGAATTTCACCATTGAAATTATATGAAATTTGTAAAAAAATTGAGGATAATTATTATTGATTACATCCTTTGGTAGCCACATAAATTCCTCAATATGGAGGTTTCACCATAAAACTTTTACCAGCTGAGTGATAATTTTTAAGAAAACATTATTTATGTGATCAAAAATATCTGTTTGTTATTCCTCATAAGAAAGATCATTTTCCATTGTTATTACCACTGAGTTCAATAAAATTTATGGATTAGGTATTTATTTCTTCATGAGATATACTTGTAACCCATTGTGAATATGAGGGAGGTTTAGTTGAAGTGCTAAGTGATAAGCTATGATCCTGATACGATCAAGAATTCCAAGGGGGTCGAAATACCTAGGTCATGTTTTTCATATCATTCCATTTATAATTGCCATATTCCATGGATAATTTATTATAAACACCTAGTCACTAACACCGAATTGTAGATTATGTCAACAATTGTTAGCGTAACTTTTCTATCGACTTTGTTCCCTCCTTACATACAATTGAGTCACTCTAACCATTTCTACGAATTATTCTATGAGATTTGTTCCTAATTTCATTATATCCGTGACATCATCACATCATGTTTAATTTATAAACTTTTTTCCATAGTGTGAATAATAAGGATCCATCTAAATTCCTGGGTGAAAGTTTTTGTTGTATGAAAAAACAACTAGAGGATGATTTTAGCCCCAAACACCACTAAAATACAAGTAATGAGACCTCATAATATCTTATAGGGTGTGAATTTCTCTCTCAGGATGACAATCTATCTATGTATGATATGTAGTTCTGAAACTCAACTCTATATCCAAATCCCACTAAATAATTCACTAGAGCTATGAGGTAAAACAAAGATTGAGATCTTATACAATAGAATGTTGCAGTATATGAAAATTTACACGTTCTTTAATTTATTTCACATAAAGATTGTATAAAGAAAAATATTCTCTAATATTGATGAAGTGTGATGATTTTTCAAGGTGATTGAATACTTCCCATATATATTTTTTTCCTTTAGATGTATTTGGGATTCCGATTACGAAATACATGATGTTGTTTTCACATTTCCCTATTGATATGGGAAATGGTTGTAATATCCCCGTATAAATTTTTATATATTATTAAAATTTCATATATACCAATCACTAAGATACAAACTATTTGATATCTCTATTTATTATAACCCACTATAATTACTCTTTAAAGTCATTATACATATTTTTATTTCTATGGGGAATATATAATGATGAACTATAATCCACTTCTAATGGATTCTTATCCAAATATGGTATTGAAGGTACACATATGAAATTTCTAACATTATAATATAATTATAATAGAGGTTTACATCATTAACATTTCGATCTTTCTTATATAACTACAAATCATCCTTCCACACATGTTTTATCCTCCGAAGGATAGTTGATTAAAAACATTATTTTAGGAAGATAATATTTATATACATCCTTCTACATTTCAAGATCCATTACATTAAAATTTAGAAATATTTAAACTTTCTTGATTCTCATAATTGATATGATAGCATAATACTTTCATATCAAATTATCTTCCACGTTTATGTTTTTTCCTATATGGTTGTGTATTGAGAAATAATAATATATAATTAGCACATACAATCATCTCTTGTTCATATAAACTCCTTCTATGTGAATATATATTTTAAAATATTTTGATCTATATATATATATATATATCTCAATTTTCCTTATAAATATAACGCATCAATTTCATTAAAGAAAAATACTCTAGGAAAATCCAAACCAAGAGTTTCGTAATTTGCATCACGAATATTTAATTTTCATGAGGAATAACCAATAAATATGTCATTATACATGATAATTCATGATAACCACTTATTGGAGGAATCACTATAGATAAAACCCCTTATCCACTATTTGTTAATGTAATAACATGTTAATGAACTAATATTTTATTCAAGTTCCTATAAAATCTCCCCGCTTTTGTCCATCCCAAGGAACATGGATCCCATCCGAATTAACATAGCGAGTGGATTCGATAATTGTGAGAAATTATCCACAAACCATTGATCATATCTATCCAAAACAAAGAAACTTTGGATCTCAGTTAATGAGTTTTTTATTCCAATATTAATTAGCCACTATCTTTGATGGAACCATCAATATACCCTCACATGAGATTATATTGAAAAAAATAAAACCTATTAAAGACAAAATTTATACTTTTTATATTTATCATACAGTTTCTACTTCCTTAGGGTCTTCTGTACAAATATCGTGTGATCTAAATTCACATCCTTTCAATTTTTATGTATAATAATATCATCTATAAATACTACTAAAAACTACTGAAGTTAATATATAAATAATCTATTAATTAAATCCATGAAGATAGTGTGGGTATTAGTAAGACGAAATGGCATCATTATATACTCTTAGTTTCCATACCTTATATGGAATTTTTTCGTGGGTATATCTTCCTTCTTCACCCAAAAATGATAATATATAGAACTAAGATTAATCATGAAAAAGTATTGAGCTACATGATATTGATAAGAAAGTTAATCAGTAAATGATAGAGGATACTTCTTCCATATCATGATCTTGTTAATCTGCCAATAATAAATTCCATGTTTTGATTATCCATATCTTAAATTAAAAAATACAACTGGTCCACCCTATAGTGACATACATGGTTGAATGAATCTCTTTTCAAGGTTCTCCAAGAGGTACTCCTTCAATTCCTACAACATAATCAAGTCCATTCAATAGGGAGGATCTGAAATAATTATGGAACCAGGTGTATGTTCTCTTGATAAATCAATATAAAATTTTGGTGGAATACTAAAAAATTCCACCATAAAGTCCCCAAAAACCCTCCCAAGATATGCATATCATCAATACTTATTTTCTCCCCCACTATCACAGATAAAAAACCATATTGAATGGGAATCTAGACCAATAAAATGGAGGTGATCACCATTAAAATTTTACATTTATCATCACACTAATAAATGATAATGGGTTTATTTGGAATTTCCAATGTGACTTCCCTTCCTCAGTAATGGATATAGTATATATATATATATAAATCCAATATATACCTAACATTACATCAAATTTGACTATTGGGAGAATTAAAATATTTTCATAAAACACATTCCAACATACTACAACTAGATAAGGAATTGAAATCATTATAAAATTAGGGGTTATCAATTATAATTAAAAATATATTCATTGAGGATAGAAATAAAAATTCCATGATTCTTTTAATGGTATTAATCGACCCACATAAATAATATAAAAACATTACTTTAATATTTGGGCATAACTGTTACCACTTCACCATTATCGTTATATCTTTGAAAGTGTAGTATAAGAAAAATAATTATCATGATAATAATGCATTTTTAATCAGAGTGATCAAAAATGATGATTAATTTATTGAATATATAAATCTTGAAACATTTTGTTAATATACGAAACCTTATGATTATCCTAATTCATTCATGTACGTTATCCAAATCCTTCATAATTTTTCATAAGGATTTTGGGTATTTTAAAAGAATATCATCAGGGAGTGTAAAACATGGTGTATAGTAAGGCTAATTTTCACGCACTTCATGATAATCAAGTCCATATAAATTCACCATTTTTTGGAGTTATTACCCTAATTTATATCTATTCTAGTTCCACATCCACTTATAAAATCTAGAAAACGATGTAATTACACAAAAACCACTCGATCTATCCCTCACAAAAATTTCAAGACATATTCCTATAACATGGGTTATCTTTAGACTTATACTTAGAGTTATACATAGACATATACCTAGATATTTCACTAAATTTTTTTTCAAACTAGGTTACAAGGTTATATAAACCATTCCCCTAATAACAACTACAATGAGCCATAGTTTTCAAAGAAAAATATTAAATATTTTTAGATAAAATATTCAACATATCAAAAGAATTAACACCCTTTTATTATAATGTTTTAGTGTATTTAGTGACTAGTTACACAATAAACCATTTTTAGTAAATAATATTCAGTATCTCCCTGAATTATATTACAATTTTGTACTTTTCATTTTCATACCCTACTTAAATATTTTCTCAATAACCAAGGGAAAGGAAACATAAGAAAGGTCGAGATCAGTTGATCAATAATGGTAAACATGAAATTTATCATTTTATGATCATATTAAATAAAATGATAAGTATAAGGGTATGAGACTATAAACATAACATAAAAATTTTATTTCCAAACTATCATAGATCATAAACATAATTTATGGAAAAAAGAATTATCATTCCAAAATACATGATACATAAGAGTGTGAAATCATTATAATTCAAGAACCATAATGTAATTTCATAATTGTGTGGAACCAAAAAATGTATATAAACCATTTCATTTGTCTTTTTTTACTTCCAAGAATATCAAATATTGTGTATCAGGCCTCATCACCTATTTTCCAGTATTGACTATGCCCATCAACATATTTTCCATTGTGGATCAAGCCATCAGCTTGTTTCCATCTATGGATCAATCCCATTTAATTGTTTAACGTTATTACATCATAGTATATAATGATTTATTCAATGGATTATAGTGACATATAGGTCATAAAAATCCGTGGTTATGACATGAAAACCATCAATGGTTATGATGTGACCATCATTCTTGGATATAATATAATTCATATCCAAAAATGAAAATCATATAAAATTGTTCTAGAACAGCATAAAATATTCATCATATCATAACCAATGAAAAAACGGTCTTATAAGAATTTTTTCATAAAATAATAAATAGAATGATAATGGGTCTCATAATCATGTCATAAATTCAAAATATTATACCCTTATGGAAAGGAAAGCACTTCAAAAAAATATCTTCATATTAGTCATAAACCTTCCAGAGATGGAATAAGAATGGTATACAAGGATCATATCCCTAGTTAATTATATATAACAATAAATTTTGTCATCATATATTGATAATTATTTTTAATGATCTATCAGAAAATTTCTTGAGGAAAATAGACTTTCTAATTTAAAATATATTTTTAAAACAAATAATTTCCCAAAAAAATCTCATAAGCATTTCATTTGAAAATAAACATGGAAACGTATAAATTCCTATTTAAATCATTAATAGTGCATAACTACAAAACAATTTGTTCATTCCCTAAAATTTAAAAACATATTTCATTCACATTATGGTAAAATAAAAAAGACACTTATTTAAAAAATGACATGAAGATTTATTTTAAATATTTTAAAAAAAATTGTATCATGGATTCAATTTTATATAAAAAATCATTTGGTAATATTAAAATAAATTATTTGAAATAATTTTAGAAAACAAAGATATATAAAAATAATTGATTTCTACCAAAGAGTGAAGTAAATATGATTTTTCATTTAAAAATAATTTTGATCTCTTTAATTATTTAAGAGAGGAAAATGAAATTTAAACATATATTTTCTAGATATAACAATATTATAAGAATGTAAATGTGTTTTTTTAGGTAGATCATAGTATCTTATCATTTTAAGCATATCATAAACCATCATGTTAAACAATATAAATATAACATTAAACCATTTCCACTTTGTTATCTTTTAAATCATAATACCAATGAAGGAAATCACATTACATGTATATTTATATTCCAAAATTATCCTTATAAGAATAATAAAATACACTAATGGTTATTATATGCAACACACAAAAGAAATAAGTGTTGTATATGACATGTGTCCCATAGAAATAAAAGTGTGATGAATATCTATTACCTTTAGTATTGAATTATTTCGTACAAATTTGAATATAATGAATAATAAATATAATTATATATATATATATTACATAACCATATCCATATCTATAATTCTTTATATGGTTTACTTATGACCATTTATTGCCTTTTTATTAATAATTCTAAATTAAAAATCACATTTCGAGAAATAACTTCTTTGTTTTTTATGTATGTTTTGGATTTGTATTTTGGGACAATTTACATTGATCAAGGTTCAATAATATATATATATATATATATATATATATATATTCAAAAATCATATAGATATTATATATTTTCATTATATATTAATTTATGGTAAAATAATAAATTTAAATATGGGAAATGAAATACACCTTTCATAGATATGGTAGATTATACATAATCGTGAATGTTGTTTCCATTTTCTCAATGGATGGAAAAAATATAAGTAAATATTAAATTTATAGTCCAGAATTTTTTTATTTATTACATATTTTCATTAAATCTTTCTTTATTACCATTTGTATAAATTGTAAGTGAAGAACGAATCAAGTCGCTTCGTGAGGCAGTAGTCTGCCATACAGATAATCAACATTATCATATTCCCACAGAATTGAATGTTCGAAGATATATGTTTTTTTATAATTCATTAATTATAATTATTTCATATATATATTATAAATATGATAAATCCATCATTATATCTATCCATGTGAGGTGGTTATGGAATATGAATTACATCGGTTCGCGAAATAGTTGTCCTCTATACACACGATCAATGATTTAGTATCCAATTTTATAGTAGATGAAAAGGATATATGTTTTTCCAAAAAAATAATAGAATATTTCTATATTTTAGAGACATTTGATATTATATTTTAATTATTAGGAATTGAATGGATATGGTTTGAGAAGATGTGAAAATAATGAACTTATTGAAGGAAATTACCTTTACTTAGAACAAACAATTTTGGATCTCTTATAAGGACCTAAAGGATGGTATATTTCGATTGAAATAAGCTCTATGAAATGTATAAGGATGTTTGAGAGAGATTTTGGATGGGTTTTTTTTAACCCATGTGGCTTAAGAGGTTTGAATATGTGAGGGGAGGAAGTTCCTTTTAATAGTTGGGGAGGAGTGACATTTTTGTAAATAGAAAAAACTATTCAATAATGGGAATTCACTCTCACCCGATGTGACATGAAAATTTATTATTAAATTTACTTATGGAATAAAAATTTAACCCAAACCTCTATAAAACACACATTTTTAAACATGTTATTATTTAGCATTTATCTTAACTTAATTTTACCATATTTTTTTCAACATAGTAAGTAGTTTTTTATTTATTTACCTAGGTGATATATCTTAAATGTATAAAAAAACTGACTCAAATAATTTAATCTAGAGTGAAGAAAATCTAAATTTTAAATCCTATTTATTATATAAAAATAATATGTTGGTGGAAAATTAATTTTAATCCAATCACATGTAAAGAAGAAAAACTAGTTTTAACCTTAACTAATGAAATTTATTTTAATATATTTCACAATTATTTATGATAAAAAATTAGTTTCACATTATTATTTAATATAAATTATATATATTACAAATATAGAATAAATTTTTCAAATTCCAATTTTCTTAAGTGGAACATTTTAATTTAAAATTAAACATGCTTAAGTTATAAAAAAGTAGTTTTCCAAAGAGACAATTTTCCTAATCATAGAACATTTTAATTTAAAAATTAAATATAAAATTGATTAAAACTTCCTATAATGGTGATTAAATATATAATCAAACTATTTTTTCATTTAAAACCTACTAAATTTATAATTTATCTTCTGAATTCTTGAAATGGAAATTCATTTTTTAATAAAAAACAGTATTTTTACTATTCATTAAAAAACAATTCCTTTCAAAAAATTCTCAAAAATTCACTCAAATATAATTTTGATACGAAGTTTCCGTGAATAAATTTAATTTTAAAAATAAAAATCAATAATTTTCTAAAATTATATTTATTTTTTTTCCAAAATGAATAAAAACATTTTTATTAGAAAATAATATTTCCAATACATAAAAAGACATTACTAAATAATTAAGTATTTATTTATCAATATGTTTTCTTTACATAAATCCATTATAAATAATGTTTAAAAGTTTATTATTCATAATAATACCTTGATTTCAAACATCTAGGTTATAAAATGATTTTTAAATAATAATTTTAATAGTATATCTTGGTTCATTAAAACTTGATATCACACAAAATGCAAGATATCAATGAAATAAAATATATTTGAAGATAATTCATTAAATATATGGGTGTTCCATAACGAATTTCCAGGCATACTCTATATACTATGTAGAACCTCTAATACATATATCTAATAAACAAAATAATCTACCCAAGTATCCTATTTAAAATCCATTCTCCATGACGTGGTAATCCTTATCTAGTTACCCTCATATATCAAATATAATCTCAATGATAACTATAATACATCATTTAATCTCATCATAAAAATTAGTTCACCAATATCCCAAGTCGTATCAAATAATATCTAGAATCTCCCTACAAGGAAAAATATATCATATCTCATAGTTCACAGATTAAGGGAAAACCTCTCTGATCCCATCTCAGATGTCAGATAGAAAATATCATACCCAAAGAACCCACACTAGTGTTCTTGTATATACATGAATCATGCTTCCAATTCCATGAAATCATCCCACATTATGGTACTAATCCTCTATGGGTATATAAATACAAAATTACTTGTCAATGAATATGATATTATCCATATATATAACTATTTGTCCCCATAATGATACCTATTGAGAATAAAATTATCATTTATTTATATTAAGTATAATTCAATAAAAATATACAATTAATAACAATATATAGGTTATTTTTTACACTTTCATTAACCAAACCCATTTTTTCTATCTGGAATCAGTTTCATAACCACCCATGTCGGGGTAATAATTAAGGTATCTCATTCATATAATAACCCACTTTGGTCACCAAATATTTCTTAAAAAGAGGCTTTATATAGTAATCAATAAGAGAATTCCACCCATAAGATCTACATGTCCAAACATAAAAGGATAATATACTATTTTTTATCTAAGTATAATTAAAAAGATGTGTTTTATGGTAAAACACCATATCAAATATAGTTAACACTCTAAAAAGGTGAATCATATACCATTTGTGATATCAACCACCACAAGAATTTTAATTTCATAAGCGTTCTGAATGATAAGGATGAAGAATGTACAAATTTATATTTCTTATTGGTTAATATCTAAATCCACAATAAAAATATAAAAAAAACACTTACTATTGAATAAATATATAAAATGTAAAATAAAAAATATATAATAGAAATCTCATATCCTTGGTAACCATGAATTCCCATAAAAATGGTGGTCATGATGCACCAGTCTGTGGTGTATCACTGGCTCTCACACATCCATATTCTATATCAACTATATCTAAAATAGTAAAATAAATAAAATACACTAAAATAGAACATATTTGTGGTCCTAGGTAGTTTCATAGTCATCTCATCACATCAATATCTAATTCATAGTACTAGGGAGTGTCCTATGCATATTAGGATATCATCCACCTCAATGATGGATCCTAAGTATTATCCATGGTATCTCATAATTCCAGAAATAGTGGAAGATTTCGAGGATTAATAGGTAACACATTTTAATGGACATAAAATATATATCCTATATGTACTTATTATCTCATGGTACCTATTAATAAATTTAAATCAAATTCATACTAGGAATCTCATAATATCCTGATGTTCATGTTGGACATGGTGCTATAAAAGAAACATCCATGTACATTATGATATCCTTTATTCATTGTTTTTAATATTAATAAAATCATTATTACATCATAATTTTTCTTCTGCATAATATAATGTGTTATAATGGCCTTCGAGTAGCTTCCAAACTAAAGAGTCATAGAAGTTCCTCACTATGATGACAACCCAGAAGTTCCATGATAATATTCTTAAATATATATTCTATTTCTGGATGAAATTATTGGAGGAACAAAACTCATACAGGATAACAGGGGTAGTGAATTGTAGGACATCGAGGGACCTTCTCATGGTGTTCAACCTTAGTGATATCCCATGTAGGAGATTATGACAATGAGACCCATTAGTTATAAATCCACATGTATAAGTGTTATAGTATGTTCCTATCTGTGTACATAAATATTGATATTATTCGTTAATATTAATATTAATGTTTATTATAAATTATGTAATATTATTTATTAAAGAAAATAATGATTAAATATGTTCATAGAGTGGTAGGATATGTTGGGTGCCTCACGAGTAATATTTCATTAATGAATAATGTGACAAAGGATTTATACCTTCTATGATTTAACCAAAGTTTATATCTCAATCCCATTGATAGAAATAATATTTCTTAAATAAATAAATTTTAATGGTGTTTTATAGGAATATTCAGTTTTTTTGGAATGCCAAATAAAAAGACCTCAATCTTATAAGTTTATGGAACTATAACAAAACCTATTTGATGAGAGGTATCCTGATAAATTGCGTAAGGTCTCAGTTTTTCTTAAATAATTTTTTTTATTTATGTGTTAGATTGGGTCTCTCTTTTGCATCTAGGTAGGTGTATTTGAAGATCATGTGGGGGCTCAGGGGTACCCTAGGGGCTTGGGGATCGAAGAGATGATCAATCTGGCCAAGTAGTGCAAGGCGTGCGGTCTGCGCACAGTTAGAGGAAACAATGTGGGTAAAAAGTGCAGACCAAACATCCTCAGATAGTAGAATTTTAATGGTCTAAGAATGGTTAGGTAAAACCATATGGGTACCCAAGAAACTATGTGAGATGGACTCTCAAGGATAGTAGCTATCACATGGTTTTCACACAGTTTGGAAAACCATGCTGGTAAACCGTGCAGCCTAGAAAATTTAGAAAAAATTACAAAAATCCGACCCTATGATTTTGAGACCCAACTCGGGTTTTTCCTCCTCCTTCTACCTTAGAACCATATGAATGAACCAAATCTCTCATGATCACTAAAGGATGGATCTCCTTCAATTCATGGATGTTTTGAGTGCTTTCAAGTGCATATTGATGATCCGAGTAAGCCTAATCATCCCCTTTCTTCTCTTTTATGTTTATGGATTGTATCTTCTTCTATTCTCCTTCTAAAATCCTAAAACCCTCATTTTTCGGATGAGATATAGGTTTAGGATTCAAAGGATTCATGAATCCAGATCCAAGGCCATGATTAAGAGTGAATTCATTAATATATTCTAGGTAGGTGGCCTACAAGTTATATCTCTTGATTTTTATACAGATTTTATCATGTAGTCTTTTGATTCCTACCCTCTTATTAAGTGTCTGTCATTCCATTATTGTGATGTGATGTTTAGGGTGTCTAAAAAACCAAATGGAACCCTCATGAACCCCATGGGGTGCATGGAAGATGATGTAACCTATGTTATGGCCACCATGGGTTGTTCCCATGTTCCCAGACTTAGATTATAGCTAATTATATATAGGACCATTATGAGAGAACATAGATCCCATGGTGAATATGAAATTAATCGTGAAGGATGTGAATGGGAATCATAGTAAAACACCTTGGTTGGGTGGTGACCTATGTGGATTTTTGGTTGGCTCAAAAAGGGGTTAATTGAGATAAGGGGAAATGCAAATGGATTAGCCTTATACGTGATTATGATTAGTGAGATAATAATGGGAAATGGTAATTAGGGATGAATTTGTGGAATGGGTTAATACATGACAATTCGTTGGTACACCAAAATGATTAAATGCAATTATGGGATTGTGTTGTGTGATATGAGAATTGTACTTGAAATTCATATGTGGGTAAATTCTTGTGAAATGAGGAATGGCTAAATGGTTCATTATGTGGAAATGATTAAAGACCATAACAGTATGGATTATGTGCCCAGTAATGATGCCTTGTGAGATAAGAAAAATGAATGAATTCTTAGTGAGATAAGTTTTATAAAATTGAATGGGGATAAATTTCTAAATGATTTTAAATTTGGTAAATGTGTTAATGGGTTAAGGCATGTTATTATCTCTCATGTTATTTTTATGATTTATGATTGCCTTGAGAAATGGTGGTGATTTTGTGTTAATGGTTGATGGATATACATATATATATATATATATATATATCATGTGCACACGGCTTAGTAGAGTGGGGTATTGAATTGAGGTTCTACGCCCATGGGTCGAGTTGGACTGAGGCTCTATACTCCACCCTGAATGCATAGGTTAGTTAAGAGGACTGAGGCTATATTCCACTAATGGTTTCAATCCACCTGGACTAAGGCATCGAGGTGAGGATAATGTGTTAATGAGATATGTGTATCCCTAGTTAGATAAGGACTTGATTCATTTCCCCTATGTATTGTTATTTATTTCCTTATACCCATGTACATATGATGTATATATTTAACCAAAATGGAATGTGGTGAAAATGTATTTCTTGGTAAAAATGGTATAAAAATGGAATTGGGATAAATTCTAGTCATGAATTAAATGAACCTTGTTAAAAATTGGAACCCAAAATTTCCCTTGATTACTTTCCATTTATTCTGTACTTGCATGTACTATCTGTTAGATTGGACATTTTTCATACACTTTTGGTGGTGGCCTACTGAGTTTTGTACTCACAGCCTTCTAAGGCCTCTATTGGGTACCCGATAAGATCTCTTGGTTACAGATCAGGACAAGGGCTTAGGCCCTACAATGAGATGTTGAGTTTTGATTGGGACGTACATGGAAAAGGATCCAAACATAGATTCAAGACACATTGGTAGTTTTGGTTTTTTGTTTTATTTTCGGTTTCATTCACTTGGACCACTAGTTTTTCATGACATTGTTGTATTTTGTTGGAGTTGTTACCCTATTGGGAAATGTTTGGTTATGCATGTTTATTGGTTGTTCATACTTTATCCATCATTTTTATTGTGATCTATTGTGGATTACTCTGGTAAATATGGTATAGTCTTCTAATGTGGCATATTAGACCCTCACCGCTAGTGAGAAACCTCTGGCGTACGGGGAGGCATGCATGAGTTCATGTGATGACCTGTAACAGAGCACCGATTTAGTGGCTTCTAGGTCGGGTACATTACAAAGTGGTATCACATGAGTTATTTTCACTTATTACTATTTGGGTATTCGATAAAGGAGATTAGGATGTGTCGGGCCTTGGTAATGAGCTCATGCTTGAGAGTATCTAACACATGTTTGAGGGAAAAACCATGCCACCCTAGGTGGGAATCATTGTTCGTGATTTGGGTTCTTATAGTCAGATGATATTTCACCATTGGGTGATTCCCATGTTGTGTGATTTGACTGATTTATGATATTTCTCTCATTGTTGTAATGGCATGGGGATGTGCAATCATGCATCATTTTAGGCACCTATGGATATATGTGGCATGAATCAGTATTTCCACACACATAGGATGGGTGTGCGGGGAATAGAGAGTGGAATGCATTTTACTTCCTTGATAAATATGAATAAGATGATTCTTAATAATCGTGATTAATCATGGTGAATGAAAAAACACAAATGAATAGTTATGGAATATCATGAATAAAGAAATGTTGTGACCTTGTTAAATTTTTGGGTTATGATAATTTTTAAATGTTTCTTTAGTGTCTAATATAAATGAGGTGCATAATAATGGCAAAAATGTTGATGGATTTTTCCTAATGAAATGAGTAAATGAGTTAAAATGACGATTTAAATAAGTTATGAAATTGGAAATTTTATAAAGGGGAAGGGATCATGTCATAAAAGAATAATAGGTTTGAAGAGGTGTTGTTTAAGGACATGTGATTAAGTAAATTTTTTACCCCTATGTTGACCATGACCCACGATAGGTATGGTGGAGGGTAGTACCTAATGTGTGATGTTGACCGTTGGGGTAGAGTATGAAGAATGGTTTGTTTAAGGTTTATCTCATGGGATCATTCCATCTATGGTTAAATTCTATCATCCATTCTTCGAAGTATTGAGTGAATGATATGTTTGGAATGAGAATGTTTGGGCTTAAAGGTGGGTACCCTTGGTGTTGTCAGTTTGACCATTGTATGTGTGGGTTGGGGCAGTGAGATTTCCCTAGTTGGGACTTTGGGCATGGATTGTGAGGCCTTGTTGGTTATAATATGGCCTAGGTAGTTTGTTAAGGTAATATTTGTTATAGTTGTGGCCTTTGGGTTGTGAGGCGTTGTTTGGTGATTAGACTATGGGAAATCAAATGGTCGGTGGCTGTACAGAGTACATGCCAGACCCAAAGGATGGTTCTTGTGACTTGGTGTCCATGTGATTAGAGACCTTGTGAGTTGTGGTCAAATCCTAGAGAGGATGATTCCCTGTAGTTCTGATGAAT
Source organism: Viscum album (assembly GCA_963277665.1). Taxonomy (NCBI): domain Eukaryota; kingdom Viridiplantae; phylum Streptophyta; class Magnoliopsida; order Santalales; family Viscaceae; genus Viscum; species Viscum album. Next base: position 745,762,405 of record OY728138.1, on the reverse strand, counting down.
ATGTACAGCTTTGGTGTGGAACCTATAGTAGATGGTTTTTTTGTACGCTAAGCATAGGGTGCGTCGGAATAGGAGTGATAGTTCCATTCATGCGCGTTGCTTTGTTAATGTCACGGTAAGTGTGGTTTAGAGAGAGGTCCAATGGATTTACCTTTTTGTGACTCCAATATAGGGAGTTGTTATTGTTCAACCATAAAGGTGACCTATGAGAGTGGTCGGATAGGGTTTCTAAGGATTTTTGGTGTGTACCACACATGTAATGTTTTGCACTTTGATATTGGTACTTATAGTGTATTGTGGGATAGGATTGGCCTTGATTGCAATGTGGGAAGGTTGATGGTTGGTTGTGCCCCTCGAGTTATAGTTATGCGATGATAGTTTCTGAAAATCAAGGGTGCCCTCATGGAAGGTTAGGCCAGTGGTGCAAGTACCTTGGAATATAAAGCATGAGAGGTGCTTCATTAGTGGTGTCAATGCATACTAAGTACCCCATGATTTAGTGTATGGTATAGTTATTCATGATTCTTTCATAAGGGAACCTTAGTGCTTGTGATAGGAGTTCTGGATGTTGTTTTTTAGAAGAAAATAGAAGGGTGGTGGGAGTGTGGTTATATGATTTCGCTCGATGGTAACACCTTGGTAAGGGTGGTCACATAGAATAACATGTTAGTAGTAATGGGATAGTTCTTGGGTGAGATATAGTGTCCAACTTAGTGATGATGAGACTGTCTAACAAATAGACATGGTTAGGCTAGTAAGATAGCAATGGGTTAAATGCAAATTAAGGTTGTTTTGGGAGACTGTTGGTCTAAATGATGTGGCAGACAATTGTGCATCGGTTTTTAGCCGTAAAATACACATTAGAATAACTCGAGAAATGTGGTGGTAATAGTGTCACATGAAACGTTGGATTACAGTTGTTGGTGATTTGGTCATGGAGCGATGGTTAAACATGGTTGGCAATCACACTTGGGTGGAGGGGTTTTTTTTATGCGATGCATTTGACAGGGATTCCTGAAATCCATGGTGGGTCATATTGTCCCAAAGTTTAACATAAAAAAAGGATAAGTTGGTGGTGGTGTTCATTGAATACTTCTTATCATACCTTATCTAATGACGAGCATGACCAACATCTTAACATTGTCCCAGGTATGTTGAGAAGCTCTGGCTCATGCCAATAGACAAAAAGGTGTTTGGATGGATGAGAGAAATCATGGTGTTTATGCATGTGTAAATGGTATATTTGGATCTTGATAATTGAATGCACACCCTCTATGGTTTTTTGTAAGGTCCACAAGATAGAGAAAATATCGAAAAATGTCATGGGTGACGTTCACAGAAGCTGAGAATGGGTATTTGGTGATGTTTTCATCTTATTTTGGGAAGAGACAGATGGCCATGTCTAAGTTTCGGTTTGTATTGTGATTGATTAAACGATGTGGTGGTTGAAATCCCTCTTGAGAGTAGTGGTAACAACGATCCTATGGTGGGGAGTGATAAATCAGTCCTGGTTGTGGAGAAGGCGACATTGAGTCGATGTAATTCCAACAACGTGCCAATGGGGAACCTGTGGGCTGCATGTCAGGTTCCTTAAAGAGGAATGTGGGCCACGGAAATTTTTTCTAATGTGCCATGTGTTGGCGTGAGCATAGGGAGGTTCCATGTGAATCTTGGGATGTATATGCTTATTCGTATGAGAGTGTGGTTGGATATGACAACAAGTTGTGGAAAGAGAAGTTGGGGGGTCTTATTACTCCAACGTAGATTGGGGTTAGACTCGGATAATTTTTTCTTGTGTGGTTTTGGAATGTCGTGATGTTCAGTGAACCTTGGCCATGTGATGTGGTGACATTCCATGTTTGATGTCAATGAAGGTCTAAAGGGCGGTAGTGTCATGATGATGGAATTATACTAGAATACATGAAATGACCTTAGTGGGTGCATGGAATGATAATGATAGACTTCTTGTCAGTAAACACCATGGGAAGGTGAGAATGGGGTAGCGTACTGTCAGTGGATGGAGGGTGTTTTGGGGAAAGAAAGTTGAAGGTGGTCTAGCCTGAGATGGTAAACCTGAATGGGTGAGGTGAGAGTTGGAACATGTCAAAAAATGGGAATGTTGGGTTGAGTTATGGTGGTCCTTCGTCAATTGATGAGGTTCCATGTAACCGGAAATGGTGGAGAGAACCATATCGTATAAATGGTTGGATGATGATGTGATCAGAGTTTTCGGATGGAAGGACTCGAGTGGTCAATGTTCAGGTAAGTTATCATAGATAGTGAGCCTTGGCACGAGTTTAGTTGTTTGAGTACCCGAGAGTTTTGGGTGGTTTTTGGTTTAAAATTGTGGATTGGAATCATTAGAAAATGTTATTGTAAGGATAGTGTGTTTTCCCTCAGGTGCTACCTGGTTTTGACACCATTAGTGTTGGGAGAACATGAAATGACTCCAAGTGATTTGGGTCATGAGTTGTGTAGAGGATTTGGAGAATGAGGATCTAATTGGATCCTACATGACGATACGATGATGTGTGTTAGGTTTCAATGTTATGTGATTTAGGTGTTATCACCTAAGATTGCCCCATGAAGTTCTCGTGGGGAGAACAGTTGAATAATATAAATCCTTGAAGAGTATTCAGCCCGTGTTTTGGTTGTGGTCAAGAAGTCTTAAGGGGAAATTTTGTGTCGTTGAACCATGTTTCGTGGCCTTTTGATGTGAAACCAGAAATGTGGAATGTGGGTGGATAAGTAGGGCTATTATAATGACCATTAGTTACGGAAGATTATTGATGCATGGAAGGGTGGCTCGAGGACGAGCTATTATAAAGTGGGGAGGTTGAAAGGTCCAGACATTTCATTAAGAAATATTTTTATGTGTTGGATTGGGTCTTTCATTTTGGGATACAGAGGTGTTTCCCAAGTTCAATTGGGAGCTCGGGGGTGCCCCGGGGGCTCAGGGTAGTAAGAGAAGAGCAATTAGGCCAAGCAGTGCAAGGCGCACGGTCTGCGCACGGTTAGGGGAAATAGTGCGGGTAAACCTTGCAGACCAGTCATCCTCGTACAATATCCTTATCATGGTCAAAGAATGGTTAGGGTAAAGAATGTGTGATTCCCATAAGATTTTGCAGGATGGCCTCTCACAGACAATAGTTTCCCCATAGTTTCTGTTCGGTTTAGAAACTCGTGCAGGTAAACCGTGCGGCCTAAAAAAGTGATACAAATTTACAAAAATTCCACCCCGTGATTTTAAGACCCAACTCAGGTTTATCATCCACCTTCTCCCATGGAACCCTAAGAATGAACCAAAGGTCCCCAGATCACTCAAGGATCGATATCCTTTGATTATTTGGTGTTTTGAGTGTCGTCAAGTGCAGATTAATTATCCGGGTAAACCTAATCCTCCTCTTGCTTATGCTTTTATTTTATGGTTTGTATAATCCTCTCTTCTCCATCCAAAATCCCAAAACCCTATTTTTTTTTATCTCTAGTTTGAGGCTTAAAGGGGTGCTTGAATCCTGGTCTAATGCCATGATTAAGAGTGTTTTCATCAATGGATACAAGGTTGGTGGTCTACAAGTTATATCCCTTGAGTTTTATAGAGATTTATCCATGTAGAATTTTCATTTTTACCCCCTTGTGAAGAGTTAATCATTCCATTATTATTATTTAATGTTTTGGGTGTCTAAACAACCTAATGGAACCCTCATGATCTCCATGGGATACATGGAGGACGATGTGACTTATGTTACCAACACCCATGGGGTGTTCCCACATTCCCAGACATAGAGTTTTCTATGAAAAGTTAGGGCCATTGTGTGAGAAAATAGTGCCTATGGTGAATATGATATTAATCTTGAAGGATGTGAATGGGAGTCCTAGTAACACCACTTGGTTCGACGGGGACCTATGTGGGTGTTTGGTTGGCTCAAAAAGTGGTTAAGTGAGATAAGGGGAAATGATAAGGGATTAGCATTATACATGAATATGCTTCGTGAGATAAGCCTGGGAAATGGTAATTGGGGATGAATTTTCGGAATAGTTTAATACATGACAATTAGCTGGTACACCTAAATGATTTAATGTAATGAAGGGATTGGGTTATGTGATATGAGAATTGTAATTTGAAATGCATATGTGGGTAAATTCTTGTGAAATGATAAATGGATAAATGGGTCAATATGTGGAATGATTAAAGACCATAATGGTATAGATTATAAGCTTGGTAAAGAAGCCTAGTGAGATAGGAACAATGAATGAATTCTTAGTGAGAAAAGCATAATAAAAGGTAATGGGGATAAATGGATAAATGATGTGAAATTTGGTAAATTTGTTAATGGGTTAAGGCATGGTATTAACTCTCATGTAATTGTTATGATTTATGTTTTACATGGGAAATGGTTGTGATTTTGGGTGAATGGTTAATGAATATACATATATTTATATAGCCTGTACACATGGCTTAGTAGAGTGAGGTGTTGACTTGAGGTTCTACACCCAAGGGTTGAGTTAGATTGAGTCTCTAAACTCCACCCCTAATGCACGAGTTATGGGAGAGGATTGAGGATATGTTCCCCTAACAATTTCATTCCACCCAGACTGAGGCTTTGAGGAGAGGATATTTTGTTAATGTGATATGTGTATCCCTAGTGAGATAGGTACATGATTTATTTCCCCTATGAATTGTGATTGATTTCCTTAGACCCATGTATAGAAGATGTATATGTCTAACACAATGAGAATGTGTTTATAATAGATTACATGGTACAATGGTTTGAGAAATGGAATTGGGATAAATGCTAGTCATGAATTAAATGAACCTTATTAACTAATGGAACATGAATTGTCCCTTACCTACATACGATTTATTTTGTACATTCATTAATTATCTATTAGACTAGATAGTTTTTAGACATCGTTGGTGGAGCCCTACTGAGTTTTTTACTCACACCCTGCTCAGGCAGCCATTGGGTACCTGAGAAGATATCTTGGTTCCAGGTATGGACTAGGGCTGAGGCCCTACACAAAGATGTTGAGTAGGTATCTTTTTGTACATAGAGAAGGATCTGTACTTAGAGTCAGGACCTATTTAGGGTTTTGGTCGTTTGTCTTATTTTCGGTTTCTTTCACTTTAACCACTAGTATGGCATGACATTTTTGTATTTTATTGGGTTTGTACCCTACTAGGAAACGTTTAGTGTAAAGACCCGAAAATTTCAAGGAAATTTTTTCTTAAATACTTTGGAATTTTGCGAGTCTATGGCTTCTAACGGAACATGATTCTGTGGCCCGGTGTGCCAGGAATCAATTTCTGAAGTTTAGCTCAGGTACATTCAGTGATCAAACGAGTGGGTTTTTCTAACTTTTGATCTAGTGCTCGAAATTGAAATTTGAGGGTACTGATGAACTCGCAACACCAATAATTTATTAAGGGGATATTTTCCGTAGATGCGTTTGCATGGGAAGACATGTTGAAAATTTGTGGATTAAATGACAAGTGAATAAAATTGTGGGACAATTATGTTGTTTATATCTAAGGTGGTTTTATCCGGCATGGCGGATTTAGGGTGCGAACTACTAGCTCTTAACCACCAATGTGAGGATAAATGTGAGGTGGGGCCCATACGAGCCCCAACCCTTCAAATTCCCTAAAACTCTTTAAACCCCCCACTTAATTTTGTAAACTCCCCATTATTTGTGAAACGTTTCCACCTTCTCTCTCTCCCTCCCTCTTAACTTTTTCCAACACACTTAAATCAATTAATTGAACCACTTCAATTAATTAATTAAGTGTTTTGAAATTTAAATTTTCAAATGCATGTCATGATTAAATAAAATAACGATAAGCCTTATTTTATTTTTGGTTGGCTTGTTGTGTTGAGATTTTGGGGAGAGAGATCTTGAGTTTAGAACAATGCTTCATCTCCTTTGATGAAGAACACCAACCCTCTGACAAAGAACATCAACTCGGAAACCCCATATTCACCATCCTTCTCTTCCTCCATGACAAGGGAGGAGACACTGACGTGGGAACTCACCGACGACGTCACGCCTTGTTTTCTTCTCTCTACGATAAAAAGGGGAGACACCGCTTCCTCCTCAGATGTCCTCCTTCGACATCTACGAATCTTAACCTCGCGACGCCATCAATCGGGACGCCGATGTTCGTCCTCTTTTGTTGAGGTAGGGGTTTATTCTTGAAAGTGGATGTTTACATACCCTTTTCTCGATAGAAATTGTTGTTAAATATGGCCGATTGATATAATTTTATGTGGAGGGTGCGGGACGAACAAACAAGGCCCGACAACCCTCCGTTGTTCTCGTTTATTAATTTAGAATAGGGAATTGATGGTAGAGGAGGAACGACGGCGTCGCACCGTGTCGGGAACATGGCAAAGGGAATCAGCGCTGTCACCCCGGTTGTGCAAGAAGAAATGCGGCCCACTACATGGGCTGCTTCGGCGGAGGAACCGGCCAGCCCGTCGACCTGCTGGACGGAGCTAGACCGCGGCACCAGGAGGGCGCCACGCTGGAAGACCGGCGGCCCACTCATGCGGGCTGCGTGGGCAGAAGACCGTTCGGTCTAGCCGGCCAGTTTGGGGAAGGGCAGTGCCACATGGTGCCGATGGTGCCGAAAACCGGGGGGGGCACCCCTCCCCCCCCCCCCCCTTGGAACCCACTCAACCTTCGGCCGAGCCATCCGGGCCGCGCCAGGTGGGGCCGAGCCGGGCCGGGCCTGGCCACGCCCCGCCGGACCGGGCCGCCCCACTTCGGCTCGGTCCGAGTTGTGTATTTCTTCGGACTAGTCTGACACCCCTGATGGATCGGACCCGTCGAACTAGGTTAACTCGACCCATCGGCCCACTTGGCTAAACAGGTCGGACCCGTTTTTCATTTAAACAAGAATAACTTAAAGATCGTGCATCCGATCGACGCGCCGTCTGCGGCACTAGGACCCTTTCGATGAGACGGTTCTTTTTCAATACTCTAAGTGATTTTTTGACAGCTTTGGATAACTGCCAATATAGAAATGAGGGTATTTCTAACTGGGCCCCTAGAATGGAAAAGCCTTTATCTCTCAGACCGGGCGTCCGATTGAAGTGTCGTCTGTCGCGTTGAGTTCCTATTGACGAGACGAAACTTTGGGAAACATCAAATCTGGAACTTGTGATAGTGTGTGTATCGAACCCCTTGGTTCATGGAGAAGACCCTCCCAGAATTGGGTGTGCTCTGTGTGGGAATCCTACAGCTGGCTGTGACTTTGACGACGATGATGAATGTACTTGGATCCTATGTGGGTTCGGCAGCGAGGAAGATTGTACTTGGATCCTCCGTGGGTTTGGCAGCGATGACGACTGTACTAGGATCCTACGTGGGATCGACAGTGATCGTTACTGTACTTAGATCCTACGTGGGATCGGCAGCGATGACTTCTGTACTTGGATCCTATGTGGGTTCGGCAGGGGACATGATTCAGAGGATACATCTATCATCTCCACCCCTCTTCATGAGTAGTATACCTATGTGAGCTGAGTCTTGACTTTCAATCATTATCATCACTGTGATTGACTTTCTTTCCTGTGTGTACTGGGTTGTGCTTCCTGTGTGGTCTGGGTTGTACTTAGGCTCGTGAGTTGGAGTCGAACTGGAATTGATGAATTAGGTATATGTATGGGCATATACCTAAGTAGGGTTGGTTGATACTTTGTGTTTGTATCTTTCCTTGTGGTTTATCCTTTGTGGATTCTGGGAGAACATTAGGGGTCTCGTGGTCCCTATGGAGTATTGTATACTCACCCGTGCATGGGATATGCCCGCACTACATTGTGTTGGATGTAGACGATAGACAGCATTGATCGAGGTGGAGTCTTGTGGAGCGGGACGGTACCTGGAGGTGGACCACATGGCAGGACATACACGGAGCGGACATTCGGACCCGAGGAGCTAAGGAGACCATTTTTACCCACCCATCAGGTGGGATATCCGGAGGACGACTCAGTGGTTGCTGGTTTACTTTACTGCAGCTGTTCTTTCTTACTATTGTACTGTACTTTCAGTTGGGTTTGTATTATGGCATATTTAAATTCCATCACTTATTTTTTACTCAGTTTACTTATTATTTACTTCATCTTGAATAATCTGTTGTGTTTTTTTACTTATATAAAGGCAATGCCTTCCCTTTTATAGGGTTTTTTTCCTTTAGTGCTATTCGTCATCCCTTGGCCTATAGAAGGCGGGCTTGGGGTAGTCACGGCCAAGGCCCCGAGGACGGGTCATGACAAATTGGTATCAGAGGAGTCAGTTATACCGCAGAACTTAGGACTCTGATAATTTTTTCCTGTGAAGCAATAGTGTTAAGGGTATTGAGTGTGGATATCAGTCTAGTGTTGGTGAGGCCACCGACGTATCCATACACCAGGACCCTGAATTCTGATTTCTGACGAAGTGCATGAAAACATTGATTGCATGTGTGTTTCAAATGTTTTCTTTGTGATTACTTTGTGTCAGCTCACCAAGTATACTGTATTAACCAGGGTACACCAGTTACATTTCAAGATGGCACCACAAAGGCAGCCGGCTAGGGTTTTGAGCTTTGTGCGAGATGGCAGCCCACCGAGCGACGAGGCCTCGGTGCAGCGCCCCATTACAGTGGAGGAACCAGCGGTACCTCTACCCGCTGGGCCACCGATACCACCAGCCCCAGAAGTGGAGAGTGCAGGCCGCCTGAGTGCACTGCACGAGTTTCAGCAACAGAGGCCGCCCAGGTTCGGCGGAGAGATGGACCCCCAGGCAGCTGAGGATTGGTTGGAGGCTATCGTCAGAGTCTTCAGATTGGTAGGGACACCATCAGATCTTATGGTGATCCTTGCGGCGAGTCTCCTGTATGCAGCAGCAGTTAAATGGTGTAGCCTGATGCTCCAGGTGCACGACGAGGCATATCTACTTTGGATGGACTTCAAGAGCCTCTTCCGCTCGGAGTTTTTTCCAGCCACCCTCTGTGCGGTGCGCATCCAGGACTCACTACAGGTGCGGCAGGGCAGCATGACAGTATCCTAGTACTCGGCGAGGTTCACTGATGTGGCCTTAAAACACATGTTTTTCCACATCATTTTAATTAATTTTTATCATTTTAATTACTTATTTTAGTACTTTTTAATAAATACTAGCTCTTTTGTATTTTTATTATTAACTTTTATAATTAATAAATTGTTATAATTAATTATGTATTTTAGGCCTTAAAATAATTGATTTATTTCTTACTTAAATTTTATAGACTAATAAAATTTTATTAAGATTGTTGTTTTTGTCTGAATAATTAATAATTTGACATTAAATAATTAATTAGTTTGATTTTTTCACTTTAAATATGTGGTCTTAATCTGACATTGCATGTACTAAGAATTAATTTAATATAACCTAATTAATAGATGTATTTCAATAATTCATTATTTAAAATAAAAGATTATTGACTCACTTCAATTATTAAGTCTCTTATTAAAAATTGCATAAATTAACATAATAGTTTAATTATATAATAGTTATTTGATTATCTTAATCTAATTAAATTTTATCTAGAAACTGTTTTAAACAATTTAAATTTATCGTATTAATGTTAAAATTTTATGTTAACTCTAAATTAGTTAGTTGTTTTTTTAATTTTATTTTTAGTATAATAATAATTTAATTCATGCGAGTAGAAATTATTAATAATTTAATTTAAGTTTATTTGGTTATATAAGTTTATTTAATTTTTCATTTGTTTTAATTTAGATTTAGTTGGTATTAATTACTTTTTTCATATTCTATTTAAGTTTTAATTTAATTTATTTACTCTGTTTATATTACAGGTTCAGGGTGTCTCCACGCACTGGTCTCCTTATGGTCTCACCGTGATTTCTCTCTCAAGGACTCACCGTCATCGCCTTCATTGTTTCCCTATAACCCTCTTTAATATCTCACTGTGACCCCTCACTCTGCCTTTGTTTTCTCACGGACTCACCGTGACACCTTCCACTAGGCACATGATTTTTCTTTTCCTTTTGCAACCGTTTCCTTTTTCCACCATGAAACCTCTTTCACGGTCTCACAGAAAACTCTCAATCCCTTCCTTCATCCACGTTTAATTCTTCACGCACTCAAACCAGGAAATATTTAAGATGATGTCACTACCGGTGAGGGCTATTTAAACCGTGCTGATTTTTTTGTCACGTTGTTGCATTCTGGAGAAGTGCTTCTGGAGCAAGGAAGATGATGGAGCTTTTTGCACTATCTCGCCTCATCCACTGCCACTTGATATGGATCTATGACTATGGACGATAGAGTGAAGAAGGTTGTTGGACCATGGATGAGCGTTCATTGCATCCTTTTGTGGAAAATCAGACCCCCTCCCGTGCGAAGTTAGGTGATGTTCTGTGGAAAAGGAAGCTGCACCACACCAACCGCTGGATCCGAGGCCGATGCCGATGGAAGATAATCCATGTGGCTATTGGAAAATTTAACTAAATATGCCACACCACCTGTAGAAATCAGAGTTGCTGGATTTGGAGGGTTCGAAACTTCGATTGAGGGTGTTGGGAGGAGGTGCTCGGACCGTCGTGCTGAAAGGGTTTCCCGCTAGAGCAGAGTCGCCGAGCCACAGACCTGGAGAAGAAGCCGATGAAGAAGAAGACCCCCTACCCAATAGTGCTGAAATTGGGGGTTGATTAACCTAAAAATATAAAAATAATAATAACAATAATATAAAAAAAGATAAAGAAAAAGAAAAATATAATAATAATAGTTAATAAATTAGTCAAACTAATATAGTGTAATATATAATAACATTTATAATAATAAGTAGATAAATTATAAAATAAAATGTGAGTCAACTAATAAAGATTTAAATAATTGAAATTTAAACAATAATAATTCATAGATTAAGTCAATTAGTAATTAATATAAATATTCTAACTCTTTAATTTTAATTCTAATAGAATAATTATTTTAATAAGGTAATTAATATTAATTTAAGTAATTTAATTGAGTTTTACTTTCTAGTTACAAAATTATTAAAATTAACTTAATAAATTTATTAAAGATTTTATAATAAATTAATAATCATAATATCTAAAAATAACCATCTTCTAAGACATTTATTAACTTTAATTACTATAATAATAATCTTAAACAAATAACTATAAAATTTTAATTAACTTTATTTGGGTTTTAAATGTTTTATTTTTATGAACTTGTTTCGTAGGTTCATTCAAGAGGCGGGAGGACGTCCAGATACATCTAACCAACTCACTGGGAGTTTTTGTACGAGGTTTAAGCTCGCGCGACGTGCTTGTCGTGAACACACACACATGTGCGGTGTGCTCGTGAAGGAAACTTAATGTCGGTGGAAGGCAAGAGGTGACATGTAGTAGGTGACTGTGGGTAAAAACACAGAGCAGTAGTAGAATTCACAGAGAGAGACTGATTCATTCGAAGAAGCACACCACCAGAGAGCAGAGAACCTGGAGCGACCCTCATAGAACCAATCCTTGGAGACTCGAGGGAATGGAGCATAAGAAATTCATGCAAGCAGAGAGAGTTTTCTTCCTCTGTTCTCTTCTAATTTCATTCCTCTGTAAATGAATGTTTTAGAATACGTAAGGGAAGCAATTTTTGGCTAAATAATTACAGTTTGGGGGAAAAATTGAGTCTACTGGTTATCGTTCTTTTCTTTTCTCACTATCCTGATAATGTGATCAGAATTGATTGGCGAGAGTAGTTCTGATTACATTCAATTGCAACATACCACTTGTGCTTAATCTAATATTTCCACATTTATACGGTGAGTTTAAATGTGGATTTATTTTCTTGAACATTTAAATGGAAATAAAAGACTCCAGGACATACGTCGAGTTAGTTATGTGTTCTTTTTCAAACTTTAATTCTTTTAAGTTGGTTAATATAAGGGTGGTGAACTCTGAAATTGGCCAGCTTGAGTGATTATCTCTTGGAGAGGGAAATAAATCACTCCATTTCAGTGGTATTAGTCATAATCAATGTTGTGAGAAATTATACATTCAAAACTAGTAGATTTGATATACTCCCCGGACGTTTTTTTCTCCAGATTGTTTACTTTCCAGTGCATTGTTTCTCTGTTTCTTGCTGTTTTGATTCTTTTTCTTGATTTGATACAGTTTAGAACAAAAACTAAAAAATGTGTGGTTTCACTTTACAATACATAAAAATAAAAAAAATTAAAAGATAAAAAAAATATAAAGAGTGAAAATTAGAAAAACCACTCTACTGCTGAAAAAAGTGGAGTTTTCCATGTTTTTTAGTTTAGTAGTGGCCAAATTAGCCTTCCATGTGGGTTCGACCCTGCTTGCCCCATATATTGTAGTTAGTAGGAAAGTAAATATTAAACTTTCACTGGATGCAATGACTGTTCAGGTCATGTTTTTGGTTCTGTTGCCGGGGAGGGCAAAATCCATTACTCAAAAGAAAAACATTTAGAAAAAACACACATATAAAAAATCTAAAAAAATTGAAAACTTTGAAAACTTTATAAAAAAACTGTTACTTTACTTTCTGAGTTTTTACTGCTGAAACTGTATTTTGTTGTGTGTATGAGCACAAGACACTCTGCTGTTAGATTAGAGCCTCTAAACCCTGAATTAGATAAACACTTAGCTACTCTAAGAAAAAAGAACAAAACTGAAATAAAAAATCAAGATAATAAAGTTCCTAATAATAACATCCAAAATAACCATCCAGAACTCTTAGATGAACATGAACGGCCTAGGATGAGGGAGTTTAAACTCCCTCAATATTCAAGCAACCCATCTTCTATTAGGCTTAGTCCTAGAGCTCAAAACTATGAACTAAAACAATCACACATTTCACTGCTGCCTGCTTTCAATGGGATCCTTAATGAGGACTCTTTATCCTTCATTAGAGACTTCCATAACACAGTGCAACAATTACCACTTTTAAGAATTAAATAGAATGAGCTTAGGATGAGATTTTTTTCCCTTTTGGCTTAAAGGGAATGCTAGGAACTGGTTTTTAAGTCTAGATGAAAACATATCTGAGAATTGGGATCAAGTTTACAACTCTTTCATTATGAAATTTTATCCCCAAAGATTAAAAGGATAAATGGGAACTAAAATCACTAGTTTGTATCAAGAGGATGGAGAAGGCTTTCCATGAATCTTGGGATAGATTTAGGGACCTGATTAGGTAGTGTCATCATCATCAACTCCCATCACATCTCCTCATGGACACCTTCTATGGAGGGATTTCCTCCTCTAGTCAGAACTTAGTGGATCAAGTTGTTGGGGGTAATTACAATGATAAGACTGATGAGGAGTTGAGACAAATTTTCAATAATCTGGCCCTTAATTTTCAACATAAGAATTCAAGAAGAAAGAGAGCCAATATGAATGTTAATACTGGTTCAGGAGCCGATAATCAAATTCAACTTGTTGAAATCACTAACCAACATCAAACATTAATGAACCAGAATTCAAAACAAACTGTTAACCGAGTTGAAAACCAGAATCAGTATCAATCTCTTAGGCAATAGTGCACTCAATGTGGTATTTTTGGGCACTCTAAAAATTTTTGTCGTAATTTTGATCTAACTTCCCAACAATCTGAAACCTCAAACATTGTTAATTACGGTCCTAGGACGCCTCAAAAAGAAGATAAATTTTATAATAATTACAATCAAGGCTATAGGAACCATCCAAATCTGTCATGGAAGGATCAAGGTATTATTAAGAAAAAACTTTCCCCTAATTATTAGAACCAACCACGACTAAAAATTAAAAATCAACAAAGGTGTGAGACTTCAAATGTTCAAGGAAATAATGATAATCAAATGTCATCTAAATTGGATCAAATATTGAATAAAATAAATTCACAAGAGGAAATGTATATGATTCAACTTAATAAACATAAAAATCAATATGATTCAGACAAGATGCAAAATGATGTTAGAATGCAAAACATGGAAGCACAGTTAGGCCAACTTGCTAGAGATTTTTCATCTAGGAAAAAAGGTAGGTTTCCTAGTACAAATAAACTTAATCATAGGGAGAATATCATGGTTATTGTAACTAGAAGTGTTCTTAATACTCAAACTATTTCTGAATAAACTATAAAAAATGCCCAAAATGAGAAACTGTTTGAATCTAGAAAGGAAAATCTACATTTTCACAGTCTAGAAATTCACAAAAAAATGTTGAAATGATGAGAAACTGAACCTCTTATTTGAAAATCAAGCTGAAACTTCTTCTAAAAATAAAAAGAATAAAGGAAAAGAAAAAGTTGTAGAAGAGGTGAGGGATATGCCTCCTGTCCTTAGAAATTTGTCCCCACCCATCCCATTCCCTAAGAAGCTGAAACCACAAAGTAATACCAGGGCTGAACTTCTTCAGTTCCTTAGTCTTTTGTCCAAGCATCAAGTGAACATCCCTTTTATCCAAGCTTTAATTCAAATTCCATCATATTTGAAATCTATGAAGAAAATTGTTTCAAACAAAAATACCCTTGATGAATTTTCTACCTATAGCGTCACTGAAGAGTGTAGTGATATCCTCCAAAATAAAATCTATCCTAAATTGAATGATCCAGGTACTTTTGTCATCCCTTGTACACTAGGAAATTCTGGTCAGCTGAACTGTCTGTGCGATCTAGGTGCCAGCATTAACCTACTCCCATACTCATTGTTTCAACAGTTGAGGTTGGGTAATCTTCATCCCACCATGGTCATAATACTATTAGCTGATAGATCTTTCACTCATCTTGTGGGAAGGGTAGATGACTTACTAGTTGGAGTTGGGAAGATATTTTTGCCTACTAACTTTCTTGTCCTAGATATGGAGTGTGATCAAGAGGTAACTATATTTTTGGGTAGGCCCTTCTTGGCCACATGAGGTGCTGTCATTGATGTGTCTATGGGTCAGCTGATATTCAAAATTGGTGAACAAGAAGAAGAGTTCAATGTTTTTAAAAATATTAAGGGACCAACTTATTCTAAAAACTGTTCAAAAATTAAGTCTTTTGAAGCTGAATGTTCTTATAAAAATCAACTTGAACTCATTAAAGAATCTGAAAATCATTCCTCTATTGAAGAAAATATTTGTGAAGCTGAAAGTCTTTGTCAATTTATTCTAGAAACTGAAAATTCTTCTGTAAGAAACCAAACTGGAAAATCTTCCAGAACTGGACAACTTTCCAGTTTTTGTTGTAGGAGAGTCCTCTATTTCTGATATTTGGAGCTTTATGAGTGAATTTGAGGGTGTTTCTATTAACACCAACACTTATGAACATTTTGATGATATTGAGGGAGAACTTATAAGACAACTTTATGATTATGCTTTGATAAATTTGTTAAATTCTGTTCTAGAATGTCTGGACAACATACATCCCACCTTGGGCAGTATGTCCGTTTTCTATGAATATGAGCTTGTAATTGAAATTCTTTCATCTTTTAATACTCTTTATAATAAATATGTTGAATATCTTGGACCTCCCAGGCCCAAGAGTCGTCCTTCAAGTGTAGAACCACCTGATCATGAGCTGAATCCCATCCTTTCCCAACATAAATATTCATTTTTAGGTGATAATTCTACTCTGCCTATAATAATCTCTACTGAACATAATGAAAACCAAGAAGAAAATTTGTTGGAAGTTTTGAAGAAGTTTAAATCTACCATAGGCTGGACCATAGCTGATATCAATGGTATTATTACCTCATACTTTATGCATAAGATTCCAATGGAACCTGATCATAAGCCTATGGTAGAGTGTCAATGAAGATTAAATCCTAATATAAAAGAATTCGTGAGAGAGGAATTGATTTAATTGTTAGACAATGGAATGATATATCCCATCTCTGATTGTTCTTGGGTCAGCCCTGTCTAGGTTGTCCCCAAGAAGGGAGGTTTCGCTTTTATAAAAAATGAAAATAATGAAGAAGTCCAAGTTAGGAAAGCCACAAAATTGAGAGTCTATATTGATTATAGGAAGCGTAATGCAGCCACTAGGAATGACCATTTTCCTATGCCCTTCCTAGATCAAATGCTTGAGAGGGTTGCTGGAAATGAATTTTTCTGTTTTCTGGATGGGTATTCTGGTTACAACCAGATTCATGTTGATCAAGAGGATCAAGAGAAGACAACTTTCACATGCCCCTTTGGAACATTTTCTTACCGGCAGATGCCCTTTGGGTTGTGTGGAGCTCCAACCACCATTCAAAGGTGTATGATGGCTATATTTTCAGATATTATTGATAGAATCATTGAAGTTTTCATGGATGAATTTTCTATAATGGAGATTACTTTTTATACTTGTTTAGGAAATATTGAGTTAGTCTTGGAGAGATGCATTGAAACCAACCTTGTGCTTAATTGGTAGAAATGTCAGTTCATGGTTACAGAGGGTATTGTCCTTGGTCATAATGTGTGAAAGAGAGTTTTGGATGTTGATATTGCTAAGATTGAAGTTATTAAAAAACTTCCACCTCCTGTTAATGTTTAAGGTGTTAGAAGTTTTCTAGGGCATGCCGGTTTCTACCGGAGATTCATAAAAGATTTTTCTAAAATCACAAACCCCTTGTGTTATTTGCTGGTCAAGGATGAACCTTTCATTTTTGATGAAAACTGTTTGAAATCATTTAATCTTCTTAAAGAGAAACTCACTACATCACCTATCATTACTATACCTGATTGGAAATTACCTTTTGAGCATAGGTGTGATGCTAGTGACATGGCTGTAGGTGTTGTCCTTGGACAGAGGAAGGATAGGAAAGTTCATGTGGTATACTATTCTAGTAGACTGCTAGATGATGCTCAAAAGAATTATACCACTACTGAAAAATAATTGTTAGCTATTGTGTTTGCTCTTGAGAAGTTTAGAAAGTATCTGTTAGGCTCAAAAGTCATCATTTTCACTGATCATTCTTCCTTGAAGTACTTGCTGTCTAAAAAGGAAACAAAACCCAGGATGATTAGATGGATCTTGTTGTTACAAGAGTTTGACTTAGAGATTATGGATAAGCAAGGAGCTGAAAACTTAGTTGCTGATGAATTATCTAGGCTTCATATTACTCAAATTAAATCTTAAAATCCTATAGAGATTACTTCCTCCTTTCCTGATGAGAAGATGCTCACTGTCTCAGTCAAGCAATCTGCTTGGTTTGCAGATTTTGCTGACTTCCTTGCAGTAGGTGTCATTCCCAAAAATCTGTCTAATAATCAAAGAAATAAATTCATTTCTGAACTTGAATACTACCTTTGGGATGATCCTTTGCTGTTTATGAGGTTTGCTGATGGTATTCTTAGGATATGTATACCTGAGGAAGAGATGTTGTCTATTCTTGAAAGTTGTCATTCTTCACCTTGGGGATGTCACCATGGGGGTGAGAGGACTGCTCAAAATGTCCTGCAGTCTAGTTATTAATGGCCTACACTCTTTAAGGATTCAAGGAGTTTTGTGGTTGGTTTTGATAGGTTTCAGAGGTTGGTCAATGTGGGTAGGAAGCAGGAGTTACCCTTAAAGGGTATTTTGGAGGTAGAAATTTTTGATGTTTGGGGGTTGGATTTCAAGGGTCCATTTCCATCTTCTCATGGGAATGAGTACATTTTTGTTGTTGTGGAATATGTGTCAAAGTGGGTTGAGGCAGTAGCTCTGCCCAACAATCAAGAAAATTCTGTAATAAAATTTGTTAAAAAGAATATCTTTACAAGATTTGGAGTCCCAAGAGCTTTTATCACTTATAATAGAACACACGTTAAGAATTAAAATTTTACGGCTTTGATGGAAAAATATTGTTGTGTTCACAATACTGGTACTCCTTATCACCCACAATCCACCGGACAAGTGGAAATTTCAAACAGGTAACTGAAATAAATTCTTGATAAAACTGTGTCAAACTCTAGGAAAGACTGGTCTCTTAAACTGGATGAAGCATTATGGGCATACAGAACTTCTTTCAAGACCCCTATTGGTATGTCTCCTCATAGGCTGTTGTTCGGGAAATACTGTCATTTACTTGTGGAGTTGCAACATAAGTCTTATTGGGCAGTTAAGGCTCTGAACTATGACTTTAAGAGTGCTGGTGAGAGGATATTGCTTGAGCTGAGTGAACTAGATGAGATTAGAAGAGGGAGTTATGATAACTCAAGAATTTATAAAGAGAGGACTAAAATTTTTCATGATTCTATCATTCAAACTAAGTAATTCAAACCTAGACAGAGGGTCCTCTTTTTTAATTCTAGACTCACACTCTTTGAAATTGTTGGTGAAGAAGATAAACCCATGTTGGTCAATGGTCAGAGACTGAAACGTTATTTTCAAGGACAGCCAAAGGGCTTGGCTGCCTTCACTGTGCTAAAAACTTTTTCTTGAATGAAGTCTTGCTGGGGACTTTAAATCTAGCGCTGCAAGGGAGACACCCCTTGGTTTTTGTTGTGTTAATAAATAAAAAATTTGTGATTAAATAAAGTCTAACTGAATACTTAAAAATCAGTGCTTCATGGGAGCCAACCCATGCTTCTTCCTCGTTTTAATTTTTATACTCTTTAGTGTTGAATCAAGTGTTGCTTTGTTTGTCTTCCTTATGCTCTATATATGCTGTACTTTTTGTTCCTGGTTCTCATTCTTTGTGCTTTTAGGATGCTGCTGCTTTGTAATAATGAATTTGAATTCCCATGATCATCTCTGGACAACAACTAGTCAGGGAAATATTCTGACTTTCTGCATTTATTTTCTGCTTTTGATTATGTTAATAAAATTATGCTCATTAAAAAAATTTCTTGTTTAGAAAAAAAATTATGCTACTTATTTGCTGAAAATTTTCTCGATAAATTTCTTATATAATAAATTCTGCTGCATGTCACTGTTTAGACATAAAATCTGCATGTACTTCACTACATGGAAATGAATTTCATTGTTATTAAAACCATTTCACTGCATGAAATTATGTGGGGGGGGTGCAGGCTTGCTGGGTAGTGTGTGTTTTTTCATTAAACGGTTTTGCTAAGGTGTGTTAGCTTGCATCTTAATGCTATATTAAACATCCATTTGAGTTATACTGTCAAAATGCTTACACCCAGCTCATTCTCCACCCATAAGTTTCATGCCATGTTTGAACTTTAATAGGAAAATTTTCACTGGACTTAAATGCTAATGCATGTATATGAACCAGCTGTAAGTTATTCATCGTGGTAAACAATATTTTTGAACTTCATTGGGACCCTTTATACATGTCATAAATCTAATTAATTAAAACAAATTTTGAACCTTAATGATTAATTGTTCTTCTCCATAATTAGAAGTCAACTTTGGGGACAAATTTGGGTTTTTAGTGTGGGGGAGGGGGTCAATTTTTTACTGTGATAAATTGTACTTAATTTAAAGCCCATCATTTCCCTCTGAAACTTCAAAATTTTTGTAAAAAATGGATAAATTTTTCAAATTTATTGCATAATTTTAGGCTTTACACTTTTCTCAATTGGATCTTGCCTTAGGATAAGTTCCTTGTTGGTAGTTAATGGCTAGTTTGAGTCACAAATTAATGATAATGCATGATTTTTGAGTGGTCTTGCTTAGTGATTTGATGAAAATTCGGTTTGGGAATAACCTCTCGAAGTTATATGGGTTACATTTTTATAAAGTTATGGTCATAACCTTTGGAACTGGACGTTTGATTCTGATTCTAGGGGTCTCACTCTTTTTCTTTTAAATTATTAAAAGTAGTTACTTTATTGATCCAATGTAAATGAATTTTATATGAATCTTTTGAAACTGGAGTAATTTGGGCATATGGGATCCCACGGTGAGTCTCTGAGACCCTAGATGTTGGGTGCGTTTCTGTTAACTAACATCCCTCTGTACACTTTGAATAAGTGCATTGCATAGTGCTCAGCACAATGATACATGGCTTAGGAAAAATAAATAAAGTGTCTAGGGTCAATAATGAGCTCATTAAGGTGAGGGGAATTATGAATGCCAGATGAAGAAGGGATCAATTGATTTATATGGAAATCATTTAGGTTTTATCAAAAAGGTGATACACAAAAAAATTATTTAATCATTGAAACCTAGGAGATGAGTCAAAGTACAAGGTTCCTCTGGTTATGTTCTTAATTCCACATATATTTTACCTCTTGTCACTCTTGGATTTTGGACTTAAGTCTGGATTGAAGTTAATCACTAAGTAGTACCACATATGAGGTATGACATCTTCATTATTTGATGATTCATAGTTTTCAAGACTACCAGTGAGTATTTTCTTAAGGCAAGGTTCATATGAGCAACTTATTTTCTAAAATCCTAGTGACATGTTACTATCCTTTGTTTCAAATTGCTGGTCATGTTACATTTTGAGCAGTATCATGAATATCATACATTTGTTTTCAAATAAAATAAAACATGGGATTGTTTGAGAAAAAACAATGCTTAAGTGTGGGGGAATTTGATGTGGCCTTAAAACACATGTTTTTCCACATCTTTTTAATTAATTTTTATCATTTTAATTACTTATTTTAGTAATTTTAAATAAATAATGGGTCTTTTGTATTTTTATTATTAACATTAATAATAAATCAATTTCTATAATTAATTATGTATTTCAAGCCTTAAAATAATTGATTTATTTCTTACTTTAATTTTATAGACTAATAACTATTTATTAAGATTGTTGTTTTTGTCTGCATAATTAATAATTTAACATTAAATAATTAATTATTTTTATTTTTTCACTTTAAATATTTAGTCTTAATCTCGCGTTGCATGTACTAAGAATTAATTTAATATAACCTATTTAATAGATGTATTTCAAGAATTCATTATTTAAAATAAAAGATTATTGACTCACTTCAATTATTAAGTCTCTTATTTAAAATTGCATTAATTAACATAATGGTTTAATTATATAATAGTTATTTGATTATCTTAAACTAATTAAATTTTATCTAGCAATTATTTTAAACAATTTAACATTGTCGTATTAATGTTTAAATTTTATGTTTACTCTTAATAAGTTAGTTGTTTTTTAATTTTATTTTTAGTATAGTAATAATTTAATTCATGTGAATATAAATTATTAATAATTTAATTTATGTTTATTTGGTTATATAAGTTTAATTAAATTTTCATTTGTATTAATTATGTTTTAGTTTGTATTAACTACTTTGTTCATATTCTATTTAAGTTTTAATTTAATTTATTTACTCTGTTTATATTGTAGGTTCAGGGTGTCTCCACGCACTGGTCTCCTTACGGTCTCACTGTGATTTCTCTGTCATGGAATCACCGTCACCGTCTTCACTGTTTCACCGTAACCCTCTTTACTGTCTCACCGTGACCCCTCACTCTGCCTCCATTTGCTCACGGACTCGCTGTGACACCTTCCACCAGGCACTAGCTTTTTCTTTTCCTTTTTCCACCATTTCCTTTTTCCACTGTGAAACCTCTATCATGGTCTCACAAAAAACTCTCAATCCCTTCATTCATCCACGTTTAATTCATCACGCACTCAAACAGGGCAAGATTTAAGATAATGTCGCTGCTGGTGAGGGCTATTTAAACCGTGCTAATTTTTTTTGTCACGTTGTTGCATTCTAGAGAAGCGCTTCTGGAACAAGGTATTCGAGGGGGATTTTTGCACTATCTTGCCTCATCCCCTACCACTTGAGATGGATCTGTGGATCTGGCCGCTGGAGTGAAGAAATTCGTTGGACCATGGATGAGCGTCCGCTTCTTCCTTTTGTGGAAAATCAGACCCCCTCTCGTGCGAAGTTAGGTGAAGTTCTATGGAAAAGGAATTTTCAACACACCAACCACTAGATCTGAGGCTGATGCCAATGGAAGAGAAGTCATGTGGCTGTTGAAGCTTTCAATTAAAAATGTCGCACCACCTGTAGAAATCGGAGCTGCTGGATTTGGAGGGTTCGAAACTTCGATTGAGGGAGTTAGGAGGAGGTGCTCGAACCGTCGTGCTGAAAGGGATTCCTGCTAGAGCAGAGTCGTTGAGCTGCAGACTGGGAGAAGGAGCCGATGAAGAAGAAGACCCTCTACCTATTAGCATTGAAATTGGGGATTGATTAACCTCAAAATATAAAAATAATAATAACAATAATATAAAAATAAAAAGATAAAGAAAAATAAAAATATAATAATAATAGTTGACAAATTAGTCAAACTAATAGTGTAATATATAATAACTTTTATAATAATAAGTAGATAAATTATAAAATAAAAATATGATTCAATTAATAAGGATTTAAAGAATTAAAATTTAAACAATAATAATTCATAGATTAAGTCAATTAGTAATTAATATAAATATTCTAACTCTTTAATTTTAATTCTAACTGAATAATTATTTTAATAAGGTAATTAATATTAATTTAAGTAATTTAATTAAGTTTTACTTTCTAGTTACCAAATTATTAATAATAACTTAAAAACTTTTTTAACGATTTTATAATAAATTAATAATCATAGTATTTAAAAATAACCATCTTCTAAGATATTTATTAACATTAATTACTATAATAATAAACATAAAAAATGACTATAAAATTTTAATTAACTTTCATTGTGTTTTAATTGTTTTATTTTTATGAACTTGTTTCGTAGGTTCATTTAAGAGGCGATAGGATGTCCAGATACATCTAACCAACTCACCGGTAGTTAGTTATGAGGGTTAAGCTCGCGCGACGTACTTGTCGTGAACACACACACGTGTGTGGTGTGCTCGTGAAGGAAACTTAATGTCGGTGGATGGCAAGCGGTGACATGTAGTAGGTGACTGTGGGTACAAACACAGAGCTTTAGTAGAATTCATGGAGGGAGACTGATTCATTTGAAGAAGCACAACACCGAAGAGCAGAGAACCTAGAGTGACCCTCGGAGAACCAATCCTTGGAGAGTCGAGGGCCTGGGGCATCAGAAATTCATGGGAGAAGAGGGAGTTTTCTTCCTCTGTTCTCTTCTAATTTTCTTCCTATGTAAATTAATGTTTTAGAATACGTAATGGAAGAAATTTTTGGCTAAATAATTATAGTTCGGGGGAAAATTAAGTCTACTGGTTATCGTTCTTTTCTTTTCTCACTATCCTGATAATGTGATCGGAATTGATTGGAGAGATCAGTTATGATTACATTCATTTTCAATGTACCACTTGTGCTTAATCTAATATTTCCACATTTATAAGGTGAGTTTAAATGTGGATATATTTTCTTGAACATTTAAATTGAAATAAAAGACTACAGGACATATGGTGAGTTAGTTCTGTGTTCTTTTTCAAACTTGAATTATTTTAAGTTGGTTAATCTAAGGGTGGCGAACTCTGAAATTGGTCGGCTTGAGTGATTATCTCCTGGAGAGGGAAATAAATCACTCCATTTCAGTGGTATTAGTCGTAATCAATGTTGTGAGAAAGTATACCTTCAAAACTAGTAGATTTGATATACTCCCCGGAAGTTTTTTCTCCAGATTGTTTACTTTCTAGTGCACTATTTCTCTGTTTCTTGCTATTTTGATCCTTTTTCTTGATTTGATATAGTTTACAACAAAAACTAAAATATGTGTGGTTTCACTTTACAATACATACAAACATAAAATAAATTAAAAGATAAAAAAATATAAAGTGAAAATTAGAAAAACCACTCCACTGCTGACAACAGTGGAGTTTTCCAAGTTTTTTTGTTTAGTAGTGGCCAAATTAGCCTTCCCTGTGGGTTTGACCCTGCTTGCCACATATAATGTACTTAGTATGAAAATAAATATTAATCTTTGACCGACTTCAAAGACGGTTCATGTAATTCACCGACCTCTCGTGCAACTCCACGGACTTGGTACGGGGCCCTTTCTTCCAGGCCAAGACCTTTGAATAGTGACTGCGGCATGAGATCAGGGCTTCGATGATCTCTCTCAGCATTCTGATGTAGGAAGGAGTACTGGAGAAAGCCCTTCTTGTGGAGAGCTTCATTTCTGAGCTTACTCCATCAGCGAGGCCTGCTACAGGGCGACATGTAACAGATTCTTCTGCAGCTGGCAGAAGACAGATGTCGTAGAGGTCCAAGAGGACCAGGCTATATGGTGGGAGAACTCAGGATACTGGTTTGGAGGTGCGGGGAATATTTAGCAGAAACAGTCATATGAGAGGTAGGCATTGTTATGCATGCGGTGGGTAGGGAAACATGGCTCGTGACTGCCCGACCCGCCATGCAGGGGAGCAGCAGACTGTTGAGGGACCACCTAGGTAGAGGCATATGTTTGATAGTGGAGGTCTACAAGGAGTAGGCGGACGAGGAAGAGGATTTGTCCGAGCAACAGGTGGTGGATGACGCTTCGAGGCTCTACCAACACCTCCACCAGGAGGTCCACCCAGACCACATGGAGCTGGTGGACAGAGGCAGGTTCAGCTTCAGGTAGTGGGGGGATTACGACCACGGCGCACCTGAGATGATTCGAGGTACTATCTGTGTCTACTCTGCCCTTGCAGCTGTTCTTATAGACACAGGAGTTAGCCATTCTTTTATTTCTGCTGCCCTTGTTCGGAGCTCGGAGATTCTGACAGAGTCGTTGGCTTGATCCTTACGGATAGATACTCCTACAGGAGTAGAATAGACGATTACGCACTGGTGCCGATGGTGTGATCTTACTCTCAGAGGCGAGAGCTTTGGCTGGGCTCTTCTTGTAGCACCATCAAGGCCTTATGACGTTATCTTGGGAATGGATGGGCTATCTACAGTCCATGCCCATATTCACTGTATTAGGCGCAAAGTGCGGTGTGTACACACAGATGGAAGCAGGTTCACCTTCACCGGCGAGAAGGGTTCTTTTACAGCACAGAATGGGCATAAGCAGAGGAGAGGGCATACAATCACACATCAGTTGGCTAGTCTCATCCTTAGAGCAGATGATGTGCGGAGTCACAGTTTTCCTATTGTGGTGGATCGGTATGTCGACATTTTCCCTGACGACGTTCCAGGACTACCTCCTCGTAGAGAGGTAGACTTCAATATTGACATATACCCCGGGACAACCACGATATCTACTCCAGCATATCGGATGGCTCCTATTGAGCTTCGTGAGCTGCGGGTACAGTTGGAGGACTTGCAGGTCAAGGGATTCATCTGACCCAGTGTTTCACCTTGGGCTTCTCCGATTTTATTCACCAAGAAGGCGGATGGGAGTTTACAACTATGTGTCATCTACTGTCGCCTGAATCAGGTGACCATAAAGAACATGTATCCACTCCCGAAGATTGATGACCTCTTGATTAGCTCAAGGGAGAACGATGGTTCTCAAAGATAGACCTCATGTCTGGCTGTCATCAGCTCATATTTCGAGACGAGGATGTGCAGAAGACAACCTTAAGATATCGGTATGGCCACTATGAGTTCTTGGTTATGCCTTTCGGCGTAACCAACTCTCCAGCAGTGTTCATGAGTCTCATGAACAGGATATTCCAGCCTTACCTCGATTTATTTGTTGTAGTCTTCATCGACGACATACTGATTTACTCGACCACTGAGGAGGAGCACACCTATCACTTGCGGGTTGTACTGGACAAAATCCGAGAGCACCAGCTTTGTGGTATGATCTCGAAGTACTAGTTCTGAATTCAAGAGGTTCACTTGTTGGGGCTTGTCATCTCGGAGGAGGGAGTTGTTGTAGATCCTGTGAAGATCGAGGTAGTACTTTCTTGGGAGCCACCCAGGAGCGTGATGGAGGTGCGGAGTTTCCAGGGTCTAGCTGGGTACTATTAGATATTTTTGCTAGACTTCTCCAGAGTTGCAGCACTGCTTTTAGCCTTGACAAAGAAGGGGAAACCCTTCGTATGGTCAGATAGATGTCTTTAGAGCTTCCAGGAGCTGAGGCAGAGATTGATCAGGGCAACCATCTTGAGGCTACCAGAGGAGGGCGTAGGGTACGTAGTTTACTGCGATGCATCAGGGACCACACTCGGGAGTGTCCTAATGCAAGAGCGGGCATTGATCTCTTACGGATCATGACAGTTGAGGCAGCATGAGTACAACTACACTACCCATGACCTGGAGTTAGCAGTAGTGGTTTTCTCCATGAAGATGTGGTGACACTACCTTATGGGAGAGTAATTTACTATCTACTCTAAACACCAGAGTGTCAGGTACATCATCTCGCAGAAGGACCTGAACCTGAGATAGCAGTGATGGCTCAAGTTCCTCAAGGACTATGACTTTGAGATAGTCTATACTCCTAGTAAGGGAAACGTAGTACCTCATGCTCTTAGCAGGAGGTCGGGCATTCAGCTACTTGGAGAGGCAACAGAACAACTATCGGCGTTACAGATATCCTTCTTGGATAGAGATGGAGCTGCCTTTCTATAGTCACTCACAGTCACACCTCCACTAATTCAGTGGGTTAGAGAGTCACATCATGACGTTTACTGTGAGACGCGACATGCTCATATTTCCATAGGGCAGGCGCCTGATGGATTTTTTGAAGGAGAAGAGCACATCATCCTCTTCAGGGGATGTACCACGGTACCACACTTGGGTGTGTCCTGATGAAAGAGAGGGCAGTGATCGCTTATGGATCACGATAGTTGAGGCAGCACGAGCAGAACTATGCTAACCATGACCTTGAGTTAGCAACAGTGGTCTTCTACTTGAAGATGTGGTGACACTACATTATGGGAGAGCACTTTACAGTCTACTCTGAACACCAGAGTGTCAGTTACATCTTCTTGCAGAAGGACCTGAACCTGAGACAGCATTGATGGCTCGAGTTCTTCCCGGACTATGACTTTGAGATTGTCTATACTCCTGGTAAGGGAAACATAGTAGCTGATGCTCTTAGCAGGAGGTCGGGCATTCAGCTACTTGGAGAGGCAACAAAACAACTATCCACGTTATAGATATCATTTGTGGATTGATATGGAGCATCCTTTCTATAGTCACTCACAGTCATACCTCCACTACTTCAGTGGGTTAGAGAGGCACAACGTGGGGACGTTTACTGTGAGACGCGACGTGCTCATATTTCCACAGGGCAGGCGCCTGATGGATTTTTTGAAGGAGTAGAGCATGTCATCCTCTTCAGGGGATGTACCATGGTACCACTTGCACTTCAAGTGGATGTGTTGAGGGATTTTCACACTTCCCCTCTTGTGGTACATCCAGGAGTGGAGAAGATGTAACAGGATCTCAGATGACAGCACCGGTGGCCGGGTATGAAGAAGGTTGTGGCAGAGTTTGTTTCACGATGCCTCACTTGCCAGCAAGTGAAGGTGATGCACCAGGTACCGGAAGACTTGTTGCAACCCTTAGAGGTCCCAGAGTGGAATTGGGATGGGATATCCATGGATTTCATGATGGGTAATCCATGTACTTCCAGAGGAAAAGACTCCATTTGGGTGGTCGTAGATCAACTCACCAAGTCGGCCCACTTCCTTCCGATCAGAGAGCAGGGATCAGTAGAGAGCTTGGGACGCCTCTATACTTAGGAGATTGTATGGATTCATGGTGTGCCATCAACTATTGTCTCTGATCAAGAAGCTCTCTTTACTTCCCGTCTTTCGAAGTGGTTGCAGGAGGAATTCGGGACACAGCTATACCTGAGCACCACATTTCATCATCACAAAAATAGCCAAATAGAGAGGACCATTCAGACACTCGAGGACATGATCTATGCAAGTGTACTTGAATTTGGTCGCAGATGGGAGGATCACCTACCCTGGGTGGAGTTTGCGTACAACAATAGCTACCACTCCACCATTGGGATGGAACCATACGAGGCATTGTACGACCGACCATGAAGATCACCACTATGCTGGACTAACCCTAGGGATTCAGTACTCGTAGGACCAGAGATAGTCCAGGCTATGATGGAGAAGGTGCAGATCATCTAGGAACAGATGAGGATAGCACAGAGCAGACAGAAGTCCTATGCTGACAGGAGGCGGAGACCACTAGAGTTTGAGGATGGAGACCACGTTTTCTTACAGGTCTCACCTCGACATGGATTATGGAGATTTGGTCAGTGTGGAAAGTTATGTCCACGCTTCATTGGACCATTTTAGGTACTCAGTAGGGTAGGCGAGGTGGATTATCGCTTGGCCCTTCCACCTCAGTTGAACCGGGTGCACGATGTCTTCCACGTATCCCAGGTGAGGGGATCTGTGCACGACCCGATGCATATCATTGATCACAGGGAGCTGGTCATCGATGACGGGGTGACATTTATAGAGGTCCTGGTAGAGATCTAGGATCAACAAGAGTGGGTCCTATGTGGATGGTAAATTCCTCTGTTGCGCATTCGTTCACAGCAAGGGAACCTCCAGGAGAGTACATGGGAGTGGGAGGCTCAGATGCATGCACAATACCCTCATTTGTTTCCCTAGTTTATGATGTAGCATTATAAGGACGTAAATCCCTAAGGTGGGAGTAATGTAAAGACCCAGAAAATTCAAGGATTTTTTTTTTAAATACATTGGAATTTTGTGAGTCTGTGGATTCTGACGGCACATGATTCTGAGGCCCGATGTACCAGAAATCATTTTCTGAAGATTAGCTCAGGTACGTTAAGTGAATGAATAAGCGGGTTTTTCAAACATTTGATCCAGGGCTCGGAATTGAAATTTTATGGCACCGATGAACTCCAAATGTACGTAATTTCTTTAGGGGACCTTTACCGTAGATGTGTTTGCACGGGAAGAGATGTTGAAAATTTGTGGATTAAATGAGAAGTGGATAAAATTGTTGGACAATTTTATTTTTTATATCTAACTTAGTTTTATCCTACATGGGAGAGTTATGGTGGGACCCACTAGCACCTAACTACCCATGTGAGGATAAATGTGAGGTGGGGCCCATACGAGCCCCAACCCTTCACATTCCCTAAAACTCCTTAAACCCCCTCTTAATTTTGTAAACTCCTCATTACTTGTGAAACCGTTCCACCTTCTCTCTCTCTTCGTCTTAACTTTTTCCAACACACTTAAATAAATTAATTGAACCACATAAATTAATTAATTAAGTATTTTGAAATTTAAATTTTAGAATGCATGGCATGATTAAATAAAATAAGGAGAAGCCTTATTTTATTTTTGGTTGGCTTGTTGTGATGAGATTTTGGGGAGAGAGCTCTTGAGTTTCAAAGAATGCTTCATCTCCTTTGTTGAAGAACACCAACTATCCGATGAAGAACATCGACTTGGTGACCTCGGATTAACCATCCTCTTCTTCCTCCGTGACAAGGGAGGAGACACCGACGCAGGAAGTCGCCAACGACATCACGCCTTGTTTTCTTCTCTCCAAGATAAAAAGGGAGACGTCGCTTCCTTCTCGGACGCTCTCCGTCGACGTCTATGAATCCTCACCTCACGACGCCATCATCCGCGACGCTGACGTTCATCATATTTTGTTGAGGTAGGGGTTTATTCTAGAAATAAGATGTTTATGTACCCCGTTCTCAATAGAAATCATTGCTAAATATGGGTGATTTCTATCGTTTTACACAGAGGGTGCAGGCCGAACAAACATGGCCCGACAACCCTCCGTTGTTCTCATTTATTAATTTAGAATTGGAAATTGATGGAGGAGGAGGCACGGCACCGTTGCACCATTCTGGGAATGTGGCGAAGGGAACCAGCGTCATCGCGCCGGTTGTGCGGGAAGAAACGTGCCCCTCTACACAGGCCACTTCAGCGGAGGAACCGGTCAGCCCGTCGGCCGGCCGGGCGGAGCTGGATTGCAGCATCGAGAGGGCGCTGCACTGGAAGACTGGCGGCCTGTCCATATGGGACGCATGCACAGAAGACGGGCCGGTCTAGCCACCCGGTTTGGGGAAGGGCGGCGCTACCGGTGCAGAAAACCTTGGGGCCGTTTCTAATCATGTAGGCTCCCAAAAGGGAAGGTGAACCTTGTTGACATGAGTCATATAATTTAGTCATTTAATCCTTTTTCATTTGGGGTTGTTACATTTAGTTATGCATGTTTTTTGTTTTTTCATATTGTTTCCATTTTGTATTTTTATCTGATATAGCTTACTCCGTTAAAGTGGGTATAGTCTCCCCCAGTGGCTTATTAGACCCTCGCCACTAGTCGCACCCTCTAGCATATGGGGAGGAACGCTTGAGGTAACGTGACGACCCGACACAGAGCACCCGTTTAGTGGCTTCCCAGTTGGGGACATCAAAAAAGGATTATATTATACAGTAAGTGTATGTAAGAGTTAATATTTCATTATAAAATTATATTCCTTCTCTATGGGTTCCAGGACATGGTGAATGATTCCATCCTTTATCTTAGAGATTTTTCACCTAATGACACTAAGAAAAATGCCTAGAGGATCACATAAAAGTTGTATCTAGAATCTCAATTAAATTATATATTACTATTTATTATTTATGAAGTTGAAAAAAATTTATTCCCACATGTGGTTTAATAATTATTCAAGTTTTCATGATCGCATATATTCCGTCACAAGTTGTTCAAGTGTATATCATGTGACCTGAATATTAAATATATATTTATTTTAATATTTAGTTAATATAATATAAATTTATTTATTAGATCATAATAGAGTGGAATTTATTTAGCTAATAAATTTTCACTATTCAAACCTTGATAAAAATTTTGCAGGAATTTCGGACCATGTCTAATGGTCTGATGAGGAATACTATATATTTATTATTATTTGGATAAAAAATATTTAATTTAGTTTTTGATTTTAGAGTATTTCATCACATAATAATAATATATTTAATATTATAGACTTGGGGTATCATATAGATTACATAAATAATAAGGGTATATGTACAATAATTTTTTTTAGACCTAGTAGTATATAAACCCAATTATATTATTTTCATAATAGAGCCAATTAATTTGTTTTTTACAAGGATATCTAAAGATAATTCCCTCAAATACCGAGAGAGATTCCTATCTATGAATTCTATCAAGAACATAGATTGATCCTCATCCTTCACATCTCCCAAATATATTGAGATCAAATAGAAACCTTCATTGAAGCGATTTTGGAGTGATTGAAGAAGAATGATGAAAGCATCAAGATCTATTGTACTAGAACAAATAAATTCCTACAGCAATGTTTTGAGGTTCATATAAAATATGTCGATTATCACTACAAGTAATCTGCTATTAATTCTTATAACACAATAATACTATGTTTTAGATATGTTATCATATCCATCGATAATGAAATACTTTCTCGCAAGAAAATTATTTAATTTCCTAAAATAATTATAAATAATATATAATGATCATATTCGTTGGTTCAATTATTTTTCTGTTACTAATATTCATTGATTTAGTCCACTGGATGATTGTAAAAATATTATATTAATCATCGATCAGGGAAAAAAGTTGAGATGCACATTCCACATCTACTGCTTCCACTTCACCCGAAACTTATATGTGGTGTCATAGGTTTCACATAATAATTTATAAATATTTAAACATCACTGATTTATTTATATATTTATCATTATTTTTTTTATTCCAATTTAATAATTGCTTAATATGAATTATAATATCTTATTTATTCATCTTATTTTCTTGAAAATATAATCAAATTGATTAATTTTAGGAATTTAATAAATTCAATGATTTCATTTGGTTGTGTCTAAAATTTTGGTTAAGCAATGCAAGGGTACTTTACTTGTAATCTGGAGGTACATGTCATGTACCTGTGTTTAGTTCATTTTGAATTTATTTGAAATTAATTCAATTATAGCATGTTTATTAAATGAAGTTAATTTTATTATGCACCATTTGTTGATCAGGCCAACTGAGCACACAATCATCTAGAGTATACCCCCTGTAACATTCATTCATAATGCATAGTTTTTTAGTTATAAATGATCCATGTATCTTCTTACATGGACTACATAAATTGTGAACTTATAACTCAAAGACCACATGACGTCTATCCTATTTACACTTTATATACTATGGTATTTTCCATGGCATGGTTACAAATCAAGTACCAAGGTGTGTTCCCCGGATAGAAGGTGATAATAATACACGACATGTAGTTTCAATGTAAATTCCTTATACTTTTACAAAATTACACATTATTTAAAATTAACTTATTATAATATTCAAATAATATCATCATGTGTTCATTTTGGTCAATATTTAGATATTTTACTCTATGTAATGAGATATATATTAAAATACACATATAATTAATTTATTCATAATGTTTTGATCTTCATATTGTGCATAAGTCATATAATAGCAATTACTCTACAAACATTAAAGCATAACACACTACATAAATACGTTGTGTTCCATGTGGTTATTAATTTTATTGTACATTCTATTAAATTACATGATATGTCATGTATGTTCCTATTCACAATATTAAACAGTATATGAGTATAATAGAATTTTGGTAGTTCCCAAGGGTACTCACTGTGTTCCCTCAAAATTATATTTTTTGTACACATTTAATTTTAAATAAATTTATTTAATTTACCTCCAATTATGGTGGATTAGAATCTCAAGGTACATTGGATACGAATTTGGTTAATGTAATTTATTATTTCAAGATGATAATTATTTTATTCGGGAATGATTTATCATAAATATTAGAAATTAGATTTGATTGAAAATTTTATTAAATGTGTAATTTGTTGAATTAAAGTTGATTATCATGAGCCTAGACAATAGATCTTTATGAGATTTGTTTCCTTTATATTATTAAAAAATTAAATTTATTTCTGCATGTGATCACTCCTGTCATTATGTATGGGCATCAATTTCCATGGTTTCTTTTATATAAACCACTAAACCAATCCTTCAGATCCCCTCTTCTATGTGTGAGTAAAATAATATATAATGGATAGATCTACTTTCATAGTGGAGGTGGTTCAAGTTTGGAGCCAATGTGAAACCAATCCATGAGAGTCACTTAGGTGGATACGTGGAAAGCTCAAACATGAACCATAAATGGTTCAATGTGTTTTCCCCCGATATTGATGGTAATAATATCATATTCCAGAAAAATATACCATTAATAAAATCTCAATATCAAGAAATTTTAATATTTTATTTCAAAAAATTTGCATGGTTATTTCAATATGGATGTTTTTTTGGGATCACATGAATTAAAAAATTAAAAAACATATAATATATAACTAAAATAAATATTCACTTGTGAAAATACAATTAATATTAATAGGAATTTAATAAATATAATAATATGAAATTTATGAGTAAAGGTAAAATATCTCAATAATATATATTAACTTAGTATGAAATTCCACTAATTATTATAAAATCAAAATATATATATCAAAGTGATTGATCAGAAAAATATGGGGTTCTTTCAAATATAAAAGTATTCTAACATGTTGTTTTTTGTCGACTTAACATAGTTCACCTCAAGGGAAGAATGCCAAATAAGGACATGGTGTAACTGATAGGAAAAAGTTTTGGAAATCTAATTTAGAGAATTTGGGTTTAGGGAGTCCACTCAATAGATCATGGAACCATTATTTAATTCATTTGAAATTTATAATTCCTACCTAAAACCATTCAAATTACTTTATCATCCAAATTACGGGTTATACAATTTGGAATATGGATCATTTCCCTAAGAATATCCATGAAATAAAAAAATTTCAAACTAATGGTGAGTGATATTTGGTTTTGGTAAAATAATGGGAGACTAATGAATATAATAGTTACATGATGGCCTAAATTTTATCAGATAAATTATTAAAACTCTTAACTTTTCTACTTATAGAAATAGAAATAAAACAGACATCATATATATCACTATGATCCATAAATGAGAAGTATAAGATTTTCATTGGATCAAATTTCGAATATTTGTAAATTCAATTACGCATTATCTTCTGCAATGAATGGAAGAAATATGTTGGGAAAGGGCATATTCCTCAAGAACTTAGTATGGAGGCAGATGGGCATGTGTTATCTCTATATGAAAACCCATAGACCGATTCAACAGATGTTTAGTTTTTCATGATATCATTCATGACTAATGAGTTACTGAATCCCCATGATTAAATGGATAAATATAACATGATTTCTCACCTTTATAATCCCTATAAAGATATGTCAGGAAAAGAGAGATAAGAGATCTGTAATTCAATATTTAAAAATAATCATGGAGAGTTATTTCCATCTGGGCCTCATGTAGTCAATCTTATGGGATAACAAAAATGATTAGACCTATTAGGGGATAAATTAATATATGTGCTAGACATATATATCAAAATTTTCCATATACCTAAGTCCTTATATAGTTGTTTTATCAATTTTAGCAATAGAAATTTGAGAAGAGTCTTTCGGAACATCTTAGAGTAATTCACCAAGTGGGCATGGACATGGGGCCTGAAAATATCCCGATCCTTCTAGGAATAAAAAATGAAGAATATGGAAAATGGTCCCATGACTCATAAAATTTCTAATAATACCCATAACCTTCCTTCAATGAATATTTTGATATAGAGGCATGGAATGTAAAAGGGGCCATAGTGTTTTTGATTTGGAAAACAAGTATATTGGAAGAGGAACTACACCCAAATACAACGGAAGCATAAGTTGTATTCATTTTTGTGTATAATCCTTCAATATCCACACATTGGGTATTAGATAAAGCTTTTGGTACTCAAATATGTTTTCTAATGAAATAACTATGTTGATTTTGAAATATTTCTAGTAGAGAGGTTTATTTTTAGGCTTTCAATAGTTTGAGATTTCTAATATATACATTGAATACTACAACCATTCATTTAAACCAAGACTGATATTTATTTTGAGAGGTTTTTATTAATTAACAATAGTTACCAAGACCATAATTTTTTAGTCCCTCAAATATACAGAAGGTTTTATTTTTAAATTTGGAAATAGAAGTCACTTATTTTATTAAAACAACATATGTTATGGTTTGGAACATTAAAACAGTGGTCTTATGTATTAAATTATAGAAACCTAGTATTGTAAATTGATAACAAAACATGTTCACACAACACATATAATACCCAACTATGGCTTTAATATCATTCTCAAACAAACATGAATCATTTGAAGAATCTCTATCAAGATGGATATTAAGACTCTATTGATCTAAAACAACATGAAAAATGTCATGGTTTTTAAAAATGGAAAATGAAAAAACACCATTTAGTGGATAGGGTGAATAGACCCCTGATATTTTTTTATTTTGTGTACACTAATGTGTGTGAAACATTTATAGACAAATCTATAGGTGGTTATTCGAACATCATAAATTTTTGTAATTAGTTGAGTAGATATGGATATGTCTATTTGATGAGGAATAAGCCTAAGTCATTTGAGATATTATAAAAAATCAATAGTGAATATGAGAATGAATAAGGAAATATGATAAAAAGGCATTAATAGGATCATTGTGGTGAAGAAATTAACCAAGAGTTTATCAACAGTGTTAGGTAGTTTGGGATTCTTTCTCAACTCCCTCTACATTTAAAATCATAGTGGAAAAGTGTTATTGGAAAGAAGAACTCCACCTTATTATAAATTTTATGGCTAATGGTGAGTCACACTGAAAAACCATGATCCTTTTGGTGATATGAATTAAAAACTATGAAGTTTTCATTAAATTGAGTACCAACTATAGAGTAAAATGGACTTCTCTTTGAATTGAGTATTGAAAAGAAACATGTCATGTCATATACATGTGTATGGAATTCCAAGGCGTGTGTTAAGGTCTTGTTAGGAAAAATCCTAGCACCCCAGGTAAAAAAATGATCATTATAGGTTTTCTTATGGAAATAAAGGGACACTAACAATAAAATACCTCTGAGTATAAAGTGACTATCGACAAAAAAATCCTTCTTTCTTGAGAGGGTTAACATCTACAAAAATAATAACGTAAGAAATATTTTATTTGATGATGTTGAGGCTCAAGATATACAAGAGTTGGTATAGGAACATATTACTCAGGTCCCCATATAAAAAGTAATTCCTAAAACACATGTACCATAAAGGATCACTATAGAGGAAGTATAAATAGAGAGATAAGTTTTTCTAGTCACTGAAGTTGGTGACTCATTATTGGTTTACAATGATGAACCTCCCCAAAAAATAGGTAGTAGAGAGATCATAAGCTACAAGTGTTCAAGAATACATGAATTCTAAAATGGATTCCATGTGTCCAAATAAACATTGGTTTTTGGTCGATGCACTAGTTGATGAAAATTTCATAGGGTTAAAATGGGTATTCCATAGAAAAATAGACTTAAAAGGTAACATAAATTCCTATAATAATGTTTTATTAGATAAATGGTTTAAATAGATTTTTTAATTGACTATGATAAAAACTTTTCAACTTTTTAAATTTTTAAATAAATTATAATTCTGCTTTTTTATCAAATTACCTTGACTATGGAATTTGGAAGATAGATATTATAACTACTTTCCTTAATGGGAACCTTTGGGAAGATTTTCATATGACACAACTAGAATGGTTTATGACACCAGGTGATGCAATAATATTTTCAAGTTACAAAGACCCATTTATGGATAAATTTAAGCATTGGTATCATGGAATATTCAACTTGATGAAGCTATAAGACAATTATTTTCATTAAAAATGAATCTGATCCATGTGTTTACAATATGTTTAGTTGGAAATATGCCATTATCCTAGTGGTATATGTTGATGAAATACTACACGATGAAAATGCAATACCAGTATTAAATTCTCTTAAGAAATGGTTTAACAAGTGATTATTCATGAAAGAATTAGGTGATATAGTATATATTCTAGGGATCATGATCATTTTTTATAGATCCAAGAGGCTTATTTGAGTACTTCCAAGTACAAACATTTAATGAAAACTAAAAAAATTGTATAGAAAGATTAAATGGGGTATTGATTTTAGTTTCACATGGTATATATACTTCTAAAAACATGTATCCTTATAAATGACACGAGAACGATATAATGAGTATGATCTCATAGGATTCAGTGATAAGATCATTCATGTTTTCCATGTTATATACTATAATTGATTTTTCTTATTCATTGAGAATTGTAGGAATATATCAAGTTGATCCAGCAGAACCACATTGGTCTAATGTAAAGGAAATTAATATGTATTTGATAATAAATAAGGATATGTTTCTCATTTATAGAAGAGATTAAGAGTTATTCATTAGGTATTTTGCTGATGCTAGTTTTAAAATAGATCGAAATGATCTAATGTCAAAAATAGGATAATTTTTTTATCCCAACGAGGGATCTGTGAGCTGAAAGAGTTCAAATAATACATTTTTGACTTACTCTACAATGGATTCTGAGTATATAGTGGCTTTAATTGCATCATATTTTTGTATGAAAATTTTCCTAGGAACTTGTTGTTGTACTTATTAGTTAATACCATATAAAATTGTGTTGTGATAATACTACTTTGTTGGATCATACAATAGATCCAAGGTCACACCAATGGATAAAAAACATACTTTGGAAGTATTACCTCTTGAGGGATTTTTTTAATGGGGTGAATATGTAGTAAGAAGTGTTACCATAGAATAAAATGTGATGACCCCCTTGGCTAAAGGCATGTCTCAAAAGAATCATCATTATAATGTGAGAGATGGAGGAACGAAGGGTATTAGTAGTTGGTTATAGTTCAAGTGGGTGTCTGTTAGAGTTGTTTCCTTAGAAAAAACTTTTGTGTAATTTATGATAAAATTCATTCATTTTTTTGAATATTATTAATGTTTTTATCACATCGCGGTTGTTATTCAACATGACATATTATATGATAATATCTTAAGAGTATGTATCACAATTAAAGGAGACAAAAGTTCCCTTATATGATGATAATTGAGAAGTTCTATTATAGTATTCATAAATATATGTTTTATAGCAGTATAAAACCATTTTTGGTAAACAAAATATGTTTCCCCTCTAGGGTGGAGACTCATAGGTATTTTAGCACCTTTTTATAATTTACACCATTTTTAATATCTGGTGTTGGATATTATGCATACAAGTCTCGCCATTATGAAGCCCACATTTATATGTGTCGTTGGTTGTATCTATCTATAGACATTTGTATTGATCTTTAGACTTTAATATTATTATTAATTAGTATTATAGTTCACATATATTGATTTTTTGATGAAGATAATGATGATATATGTTTGTGGTGAGGTAGAATACATGAATGCCATGAGTAATATATCTTTAATAAACAATGTAATAAAAGATTTTTTCATCGTATTGTTTAATATAATTTGATATTTAAGGCTGTTTTATGGAAATCATATCACCTAAACGAATCAATTTCAATGGTGTAATGTAGAAAATTTTGATTTCTAGAATGTCAAAAAAATGAAATCAATAATATAGGTTAATTGAACAAGAATGAAACGATCATGATTAAAGATATCATGATAAAGGGAATATATGACACAGTAATCATTCATATGAGGTATTATTTTTTATGGAATTTACTTATTTCTATGTGGTTTCCTTGGAATGTTTCTAGATGCCAACTATGAAATTTGGGATGCTCCACCTATTACCACCAAGAAAAAATCCAAGAGGGTCACACATTAAGTGTATCCTAAATCTCATTTAAAAAATATATTATTATTTGTTATTTATCAAAAAGAATAAATATTTTTCCCATATATGGTTTAATAATAATTCATATTTTATTGATCTTAAATATTATTTCAGTAGTTTTTTAAGGGAATATTGTGTGAGAAGAACATTTAATAAATACTTATTGACTATTTAGTGAATTTAATATTTATTTAGTTTTTTGGAAAATAATGTTGTGATAATTATTTACTAAATAAATAGTCAATATTTAAGGCCTGATAGATATGCCTAGTGTCTCATATATTAACAAGATCAATTTCTAGATTCTAAGAACATCCTTATAATATCATAGTAGGAGGATTAATAGTTAGATACTAGGAATACCCTTAACATCTTATATCATAACATCTATGACTGCTAGATCCCATGAATTATCATAGAAATCAAACAAAATATTATCGAGGGGACAAGATCCACCTTGTGATATCTCGTACTACTATCAGCGTAGAGGAATAACTTTTAATGATCTTATCACACATCTTCTATATTAGACTCTAAAATTCACAAAAATCACCATCACCATCAAAATAGGGTTTCTAAGAAACCACCCAGAATTGACTATGCATGATCCTATGTACCATCCATGTATAGGGTTAATATAATATTAAGGCATCAATCAAGGCCCCCTATGTTATAATACATTTTGGACCCCTTACATGTTTTCACACATATCATACTAAAATCTTGGTAACATTACCCCCACTAAAAGGAAATACTTTACCATATCATTATAGTGATCATAATATGACTTTACTGATTGTACAGTCAATACAATAACAACATCACATTATACTGATAGCCTCAAGTACATCTCCAATAATAATTTCCCTAGGATAGTTTTCTAACACACAATATACTCATAAACCCACCAAGGGTATACCCCCTGGCTGGTCACATGAATGTATGGGGAAACTCACCCTATCAAATAATCAATTATCAAGAATTCAATATGAGATCTTAAAATTCCATTGTAGAATACCCATCCAATTATCATAGTAAATAATTATCTATTACATAGAGATGTCTATGGGAACATATAATAAGGCCAGTTTTTTTAACTTATTTATGATCTTGCAATAAACTATTAATAATTCGGGAATAAAAAAGTGTCAAAGTGTCATCATGTACCTTAACACTTTATTTTTTCATAGGTATTTTAAATTAAATAAAGATTTAATTTTTAAATCAATCGAATACCACAAAACATTACTGGTATCACATATCATCGGACACATAACTAAATAACATTTATAATAGGTGATTTTATATTGAAAACATACCTTAGATAATGTTACTTCCTTTATTCACGTCAAAATGATTCTCTATTGTGATCATCCAACTCTATCCAACCATCATCCATCCACAATAATCCAAAAGTCATGCCAAAACATCTAATTAAATTAATTATAAAAATTAATAATTAATTTTAAAATTCTTCTTAAATTGGTATAAAGACTAATATATTACCATGAAATATCTTATCAAAGAAAACACAAGTTAAAGAGTTACACTTTACTCATGAAAAAGTTTCTAAACCTTAGCCACATGAAGCACAATTTACCCAATTAATGTAAAAAATAAATTCAATTTGATCCAATAATAGAGAAAAATCTATTTGTAAATTTATCTTCATCTAAACAGTGTAGAAAAACTTGTGTTTTTTCTCTTAAGATGTCCTATAACCACACCAAGAAAAATCCCCATCAAAATGCGACTATTGAACAATGATTGGGTGAAATCATCAATTAAAAGCCTCAAGGAAAACAATTTGTGGGAATATGGTAAAATAATAATGGATGCAATGAGAGGATATCATAACAAAAATCTCTAATGGAATACCATGAAATAAACCTATTTCAAAAGGTAAAAAAGGAAGTTAGGAGGAGGACACATTTTCTAGGAAAGCATAATGGATGTGGAAAAGGGGATTTAATTTAATAAAAAAGTGGGTAAAAAGGCAATTCGCCCCTTTTAGTGAAATTTGTATGGTTTTAGTGTTTTTGAAAAACCACCCAAACCATGCACAAACTGTGCAGTTGAAACTGTCTCAAGGAATAAATCTACACATTGTTTTTCTGTATGATTTAACAACTATGAGCTAGCCATGTTTCTATCTCATAAATTATATGGTACCTTCATATTGTTTGGTTGAATGGTTTTCTGTATCAAGGGAAAACTATACACATACCATGAAAACCTTTTTTTGGATATTTTCATGGTTTATTGGTAACAACATATTAACTATGTCCCACACCCCTAGGAAAAATAACTCCACATGGTTCTACCTCACAGATCACCATAACCATGAGATAACATTGCAACATAAGAAAAAAACTTCTCAAATTTCTCATTTCAACCCATTGATCTTGATTCCCACTTTAGTACTTGATACACCTACTTTTTCATAGTCCATATAAAAACAACTCTTTTGGATTCTTTGACTCATATAATTTAAATAATAATCCTAATTCTAAAAATGGTTATTGATATTGAAATTCACATTTTGAATTCAGTATAGAATTTCTAACCAAAATAAAACATAGATCTTTTTAATCATTATCAGTAATAAGAACAATAACATGAAATAAAACAAAGACTCTACCCAATAGTCCTTAAAAACTCTTTTGAAATTAATCCCTCTACTGATACATTTCTCCATGTCCCAAGGTACCACATCCACTATAATGACCTGAACAACCCATGAAACTTCTTCAAACTAATGGCTACAACAATTTTGGTCTGACAATTTATCATCGTGTATAACCATATCACCTACCATAACAAACTACCGAGTTCCCATGAAATATCATTATAGGTACCCCCATTTTTTCACAAAATTAGTACCAAATTGTTGGTTGAATACAATAAGAATGAACATGACATAGCTTCCAGGTTTGGTAACACTCCCCATATCCTATAATCATGGTAGGTGATATAAAAACCCTCCCTTGGTACTATTTTCATTTATACACTACTTAGAACAATCAAACCAATGCTTACTACTAACCATAGTCCCACCGTGGGTCCCCTCAATAGAATCCAACCGAATGGAACCTCTACACTCAATATGGTTCCCCTCATATATGAGGTTTTGGATCTCAAACTATATGAAATAAGACAAGGAAAATGAATTCACATATACCTGATTCATATACCTCAAACCATTATCATGGATTTCATCCTTGATTAACTCAATCATAAATAGTACTGGGTAAAACTAAAAAATCTTGATAAAGTTCACAATTTACTCCATAACAAAATACCCTTCCTAAAAGAATAATGGAATCCTAGACCCTATTTTCTCACATGGTATCTGGAATGAAATGATAATAAGACCTTACCTTCAATTTTCTCAAGGATAACCCAACATAATTATCGACCTACACTATGAAACATCACCATTACCTATATGGTCTTTATTTAACATCAACCTTCTCTCTAGAAGTTTCAACAAATGGTAAAATTTGGTTGGTATCAACTACACATGGATATCAATAGACTTGAGACCACCCAATCCATAAATGGATGTGGATGATGAATATGATAATCCATCATAATCTCATACGTTGAATCTCTAACTTATTCATTCTCTATGTCCATCGATTGAATAAAATGAAATAAAATCTCTTGGATATGATGATTGATAGTTGTTATCATTTCAAATAGTTGTTTGGAGCCAACTACTGGTGGACTTGCTTATCACCACCCTCTTACTGGTCCACTAAAGGATGTTGTGGAGGCATATTTACACTATTCCAAATGCATGCCTCATAAAATCTCAATCAGAGTTCATAATATCAATGTTTTGGGGAAGAAATAATAAGAATAATATCATGCTACTGTTTAACCACCCCATATCACAAAAATTTCACAACCTAATAAATATATCTGTCCATATTTATACACTATTAGGGTAGTGACCAAATAATTTTACTATAAGGGAATTATATCCCTAGTTTAGTTAATTGAAATTTTATCAATGTGTTATGGAGGAAAAACATTATTTATTGTTATATATATTCTTTTTTAATATACCATGTTTTAAATTGGATAATTAATCACACACAAGAACATGAATTCTATATTTATCTTATGTACCTAATATAATACATGATTTCACACCCAGTTATGATTATAATCCAAGAATAAATCCCATTGACCATAAATCAAAACCATAAAATCAAATTTAGTAAAGAAACCCAAATATATAGTAGAAAAACAAATATAATATTCTCATCCCATGTAAAATGAACTTCTATCATATATGGGTTAGAAACCCCAAGAAATAAGATCCTTACTAAAAAATGAAAATATCTTAACAAGGTCAAACATTCCCAAAAAGTATAATAAAAAAACAAGGCTTTGATAATACTTGGTAATGGCCCAAAAATGATTCACCTTCACTGTGAATATATTAGTTCATTATATACCACAATACAACTTACTCACATTCCATAGGGTGTGAACTAGTGGTAGGGGTTTATAATTCCCAAGGGAAATTATACAACATGGACCAGGAAATCAAAAGTAACATAAACTTTGAAAATAATAACATCCATCCTAATAAAACCATAGTAAATTGTATTGAAATTCAAGTGGAGATAAATAAACACCTAAATTTTTTTTAAAGAAATATGAATGTTACACATATAATATATGTTATATGGGCTTAAACCAGATCACTTGTTGGTGAATCATATACTCAAATATCCAAAATTAGAAAAATTGAATAAATCAATAATACAGCTCCAATGTCTTGATAGGGTCCAATCTTTTATGATCCCATCTAACCAATAAATACTTCCATCATAGAGACCCCTCCATTTTCTTCTACTACAATAAAAATGTTTTCTCAGTTGCCCACAACACCCAAGTAGGGACTCTGTACAAATCAGTATTACACCACCATTATTGTCCCTAAATATATCAAGTATATGTACTCTAAATTACAAGGTTCTATAATAAAAAAATGTTGAAAAAAACATCATCGAATCGTGGTTTCTATAGTGGCGTCTAGGATTGACCGTACCTAATTTTACCAGGATTGTGGTATCTATATATGCCAGAAATAAAAGAACTATGGGTTTGACAATAAATTCATAAATACAATCATATATTCTGAGTTATCGATGGAATAAGTGTTCTTCCAAGATATCATCATGTATCATAAGTGCTTAGGGGGGCAAACGAACCTCCCAAATATTCCCATAAATCATAATTTCTTATGGGGGATAAATAACCTTCCTAGGTCTCACTATACATTATATTAAATTTGGGTGATAAGTATCCCACAAATGAAACCATATATTATAAGTCAATAGGTGCATAAACATCCCTTTTAGATATCACTATATATCGTAAGTCCCAAAGGGGATAAGTGGTCATCTTTAATTTCAAAATATATCATAAGTACTCATTGGGATAAATAACCACTTATAACACTATATACCAAAATAATACCCAAGGATAAAAACATAGTATGTTAAGTGGTTGAAAAATTCAAAAA
The DNA here is from genome assembly GCA_963277665.1 of Viscum album. Lineage (NCBI taxonomy): Eukaryota > Viridiplantae > Streptophyta > Magnoliopsida > Santalales > Viscaceae > Viscum > Viscum album. Next base: position 745,718,268 of record OY728138.1, on the reverse strand, counting down.
TAAAATATCTATCTGGGTTTCCACAACATGGTCCATGCACATAATAGAGTCATGAACCCATACTCACCTTGGTCTTCCATACAATATCCCAAATTTAGCTTTCCCATGACCTAAGTATTCATAAGTAATCTATGTTTATCCTACATGGTTAAAAATATATTTAATACACCCCTTAGGGTTCCTCCAACATTTCCCATTTTTTGTTGATGTTATGCATTGCTTGGAGATGAAGGGTTCAAGAACTCCAATAGTAAAATGATTTCTCAGTAACCAAACAAAGTGATTGTATTATTAATCAATGTATTCAAGTGTTAATTTTGATTTTGTAGAACCAAAAACAAGTATACGTGACCACACATCATACACATATAGAGTTATATTGTCATATATTATAGATATCATAGAGATAACCCACACTACTCATGTAGGAATATTACTCAAAATAATCGTTTTTTTATTCAGCCTCAATCGGACAAAATCAAGAAAATAGATGAAATCCTTGAAACTATGAATAAATGTATATAGTTGGAAACAATATTGAAAATAGTGATATATTCCAAGAAATAATGAAATACATGTGTTATAAATACCTCTTACTATCACCTAGAACAAACGTCACTCAAATAGAGAAAAGAAAAAGAGAGATCCGGCATTAGAAAAAATATAAATAGTATAGCACGAATGGGGAGAAGTTAGTTGCTATGAAGAATGAGGAACCATAATTTATAAAAATATTATTAATACCATATTTTATTCAATCTTTTCGAAAAATTCTAGGTCATTCATTGTAATTTGAATATATATCTCGGAATGAAATTTCCCATTAGGGATACCCCATGGAGTAGATTATCTAGTCCTAGAATTGTTTCTTACAACTATGTAAAACTAAAATCACAATCCCATACCATATGGGAATGAACTTTCACCTTCATGATACATTCTATATCCTCAACCATGATTCACAACACAACCTATGGGTTCGTGATGAGTGTGGACTTACCCTAAGTAATATTGTTAATCTTACATGGCTATCAAACTCAATATCATACATCTCTAGAGTTTAACCTATAAAACATAATCATATAGATCCACATCATAGTGTGGCAACCTAATTACACAAAATAATCCTAACATCAAAAAATTAAATAAATATTATGCCCATTATAGTTATTCGGTCATATAGACTTAACATTCATCAAATCCCTTATCTATTGTATGGCCCTCATACCACCTCAACAACTTAATCAAATGCAATCCATACCACTCCACAACACCCCAGTACATGGAGTGATCTATCCAGATGATAATGAGATTTCATATTATATAGGAATAAATCAAAGAAAACACATCCCATCTTTTGGAATGATGGTCACTTGCTAAAATGTTTTCATAGTGTGGGCCTCACCTATCATGGCATGATGAGGCACCTAAAAAAAATTTCATGTCTAATATTGGGCTGACTACAAGAAATATATCATAGTCCCCCATTAATACATATAATAAAGAAAAAAACTAAAATAACTAAGATTGTTAAAGTATTTAAAGTATTCATTACCATAATATGTTCTAGTGTGTCACATAACAGATTAATTGATGATAATTATCCCATGATTTCATGATATTAATTGGACTTCCATGTTTTTAAATGTACCATTTGTCTAAAATAATTTTTTAATTTATAAATTTCTATTTCATTCAAAACAAATCCCAAATAAATTTAATGTACCATTCATTATTATAAAAAACAAATTTACAATTATATATTTTCTTTTAACTTTATGATAATCAAAGTTCTTTTTAATATATGTGAAAATTTTACACACATTTTTAATGATTTTTAAATCAAAAAAACAAACTTTCTATGATTCCGAGAGAATGATAGGTTATATTAATGTGCCTTCTACTACTATACCTCAAAAAATAATTCACTATAATCATCCAATGATTTCAAGAAAATATATGTTTGTATACAATGTTTTAACTATATTATATGTTTTTACACTTTGTTACATGAAAACTAATTTTTTGTTATTCATACTACATTATTTGTTAGGATTATTCTTTATAGGGTCATAGATTCAATAAATTAATCAAAAATTAATTATTAAAAATTTCATGATTATTCAAGTTTTCTTTATTTTTTATTATAAACCATGTTGTTTGATAGATTGATGTGTTATAGGGTATTTTATTTTATAAATGAAGAAACAAATTTCATCCTACTATTTTATGCCAATTCATATTTGTTTCATTCAATTTTTACCCTATCACTTTTTTTATCACCTTTTAAATTTATGATACATTTTTTTCAAAATTTTTACCCTACATAATTTTAGACTGAAATGTTTTTCATTATTACATTTTACAAAAGGTATTATAATACACTGTCTTAATGTTTGAAAAAACATAGGTGTCTTTTTTCATGGTTTCGTGCAACATAAAAACTTTTTTAAAGACATTTAAATATATAGAAATTCACATTCACAAATTTTATTCCCACTACATATAAAATTGTTTTGTTGCATATTCCTATATGTCACAAATTAATTGATGATCATGCTTTTATAATTTAATTGAAATATGAGTTTGTTTACTATGATTTATGTATATCATATATTTTAACAATATATTTTTTAAATAATATTTATAGTTATTCTAACCAAACTGCACATTAGAATTAATTATTTTCATTATTAAATTCCATTAATTAATCAATGATTAAATTCGTACTATTTTGTCAATAATATGTTATTTTTTCTCTTATTTTAACATAATACCTTTTAAAAAATAATTTTAACTAGAATCATATTTTTTTGGTCAATCTAACCACACCACAATATGTGATTGTTACTACTTGTCAAAATTCAATCATTGATTATTATTAGAATATTTCATGATAATTTGATAGGTTTTACCTATATAAAATTTATAGGATAAATTTTTTAGGTAGAAATATTTAAAAATAATTTACTTTCATTTTGACCCTAAAAATATGGGAATTTTGTGTTTTTTTATTATATTATTAAATTTTATCACTAATTATCTACGATTTGATTAAAATATGATTTCTTTTTCTTGGTTTTTCCCATATCACTTGTTTTTAATAATTTTTTATTCCTAAAATTTTTCTATGGTCATTTATACCACACGTCCAATTTATATTATATTCCATTCATTCCTACATGTCAAAAACTAATTACTAATAATTACCCAAATATATTAGAATAATTTAAGGTCCCCTTCTTCATTTGGACCATGTAAACCATGTTTTTAAAGGCTTTTAAATACTAATAATGGAATTTTCATCCATTTTGATCACACCAAATGTCATATGTATGTTTAATATATTTTTATATATAAAAAAGTAATCAAAAAGCATTGTATTATAATTTTATGAAACTCATAGTTCATTTGTTATGTTTTGAACATTTATCTTGTTTTACCAATAATTTACTCTTAAACTATTTTTTGGTCATTCTATCAACATTGCAGGTTGGGTTATTATAATAACCCTATGCTTCATGAACATTAAAATTACATTACATTTTTTGAATACATGAAAATTTACACAAAAAGCTTCCCAAAAACCATACAAGTGTAGTTCCTTTGGAATCTTGGAACACATTATTCTAATTTAGTGAAGGATCTTCAAAATCTCCCAAAAAGATCTTCCGCTTTAGGTTTCCTATCTAAAACTTTTCTTTATATCCTAGGGAAAAAACACATTAAAATGGTGAGATCTTATGATTAATAAAGGTGAATATAGAAAATATCAAACCAAGCATGAACATTAGAATATAATAACATGAACCTAACTTTTAAAAATCATACCATGTAGAACATATATCAAAATAGTTTGACATGAAATGATTCATGGCATTTTATAAGGACGAAACCATAAAGAAAATGATCCATGAGAAAATAGCACTGGTATAAAACATATATTGGTGGAAAACATATAATAATATAAAATCAAATCCATATTATTCAAGGCTCATTTACAAGAAAATCATATTATAAAAATACCATTACTAAACAAATTTTACTCCTTATTCCATCCCTGTATTTCTAAATTGGGTTTACTTACCATTTTATCCATGTATTACTGAATTGGGTTTACTTGTCTTTCAAGCCCTGCATTTCTAACCTTTTTTTAAATTCCATACTATTGATGTCTATTTTATGAGATATAAATATTTACCCAATGCATTGGAGGATGATATAGGTCCCAACCATATCATAATGAAATCATTCTTACACATGACAAAAAAACATAAATCATTCAACATAGCATATCCCAAGGAATAAACTCATTGATTTATTATAGAATATTATTCATTTATATGATATCACATATGATTAATTTATCAACTTTTATTTAATAACATTATTACTCATCCATCATATAATAACTGCTTTATTTTCCTACGCATGTTTTATCTAAAAATTTCTTGTCCCAATTCATAGATTATAGTTATATCATTTCAAAAATGATATTAATAAAATATATATCATATATTTTATTTCAAAAACATTTATATAATATTTCTTTCATGAATATCATGTAGAATGAATCTCATTGCATCGTGGAAATGGTAGGTTGTACATACTCATGGATGAAGATATCATTCCGATGATTATGAAATGGTATGGAAGTGGATGGTGTATATATTATTAAATAATCTATATCATGTTATAATAATAATATATATTTATTATTTCATTAATTATACCCATAAAATTAATATTGTGGTGGAAAAAATTTTACACCATGGTATGGTGACAGTAAGTAGTACGTATACACGCGTTGTGATTTCATTTTTTTGTAGGATGAGTAGAAGGTGGAAATGGTTATCCCATAACCATAATAACATCTCTTAATATAACTTATAATTTTTATATTACTTTAGAGTGAAAAAAATCATGATGGGGAAGTGAAAGAAGAAATAATTTGAAGGAATCAGTATAGAAGATTACCTCTTCTTCGATGTGCTCCCTCTAAATATCCTCTTAATGGAACTATAGTTAGTCTTTTGAGAATACCATAACCTATATAATGTTACTAGGTAACTTGAGAAGGAAAATGGTTAGTGTATGGATAATATTTTACTGTAAAAGTGATGTGAAGAGGTGAGTGAGTAGGTTCCCCATTATAGTGGAGGTTGGGGGAACCTTTGGAAATTCCAAAAATATTAATTTTTAATAAATTCAAACCACATCGAAGAAAATTTCAAAAGACCTTATTTAAAATTTTATATGATATTGTGTGGTAATATCATCACCCAATAATTATTAGACATATTGTTATTTTATTTTAAACCTTATCATTTTTTTACCCTTAATTATTTTATTTTAATTTTAATTAAGTTAACAAATTGTTCAATATTAAAATATTGTAATTTTTTACTTATTTGATATCAATCAGACCATAAATGAAAAATATAGAAATTTTTATATTAAACTATAATAATTTTATATTTTTTAAAAATATTTTATTAATTTCAAATAATTTAATAAAATATTGTGTGGACAAAATATCAATAATGTCAATTTTGACACTATTCATTTAATAGATTTTAAAAAATATCAAGATAAGATGATAAAATAGAATTTTTTTAAATCTATAAGTGGTCAAGAACATATATAAAATTTATTGGATATATTAATTATACCAAATTAAATTTATTTTAGTATTTTTAATATAATTTATTTCATATTACCATTAATAGAATAATTACAATGTTAATTTTGTAAAATTATTTTATAGACTTATTTATTTGGTAAAAATAAAAAACCATTATTATGTTAAAGCCCCAATATTTCATAATAATACTTATTTTAAAATATATATTATTTTAATTAAATCATTAAATAATATATATTTATTAAAACATGAATATGATAATATTAAAATCACTTTAAATAAAATATTGTAAGCGTCATAATTATTTTCACATGGATCCAAACTGTAAATAAATATACCCTTGAATAGATATGGTATATATATACTCAACTAATAAAATTTGGTCATGTTTTTTTGACTTCTAATGGTTATTATAATTTCAATTAAAACCATTTTACTGATTTTTCATCAATTAAATAATTTCTTCTTCATCATTGTATAATCTTTTAAGGTAATTATTTAATCTCTAAAAATTCTAAATAAATAACCATGATGTATATAATTTCATTATAATTCTGGATATTATTTATTTGAAATTTTTTAAAATTTTATTCCAAATATTAAAAATATTGTACTTATAAGAAATAATTGGGTGATAGTTTGTCACTTATATGTTAATTTATTTTATTTTAATAATAATATCATCATTTTCATGGGAGAAAGTCTATTAACTGAGTTAATTATGATCCTTAGGAGATAAAAGTCGATGGTTACACATCTAATTGGATTTTGGCAGGTGTTAGGGTAATTTTATTATCCTTATCATCTGAATTTGTTACCTAAATTACATGACTTACCATTAACCACGTTAAATAAAAATAACAGTAGTTAATATTCATAATACCCAAAATGTAAAATTAAACTATTATCATAATATAGAACCACTTATATAAAATATGGAATACATTTTTCAAAATTCTAGATGCATAAATTTTATTAATTAAATTAATATTATTCCTCTTTAGGGAACGAGATAACTAGTTTTTAAAATTTAAAACCATCAAAAGATTGATATGTTTTTATATCAAATTTCAATGTGTAGTTACTTCCAATGAAAAAAATTGGTTTAAATGAAAAAAAATTAACTTAATTATATATTAAAACCAATTAAAAGGATAATCTATCAATATAAATAAATTAGATGAAAAATCACTTTTGAATAAAAGTGGAGTATTTTTCACTATTTATTAAAATATTAATGTTATAAGAAAAATAAAAAAATTATATCAAATTAATTTTTATGTCTTACTTAAATTTATTAATATTATTATGTAAAATATAATATAAAAATTGTAAAAAAGTAGACTTAAAATTTGTATGCCACCAAATGGCGGGAAACCTGCATTTTTAAAAAATACATATTTTATTTGGAAAAAAATGATTTTGTTCTTATATCATGTCAATAAACCATATAAGATGAATTTTAAACATTATATTCAACTAATTACACATATATATCATTAATAAAATCCACAAAGGGTGATTTTATGTTTTTATAAACAAGATTAAACTCAGTCTTACATGAAATGAGTTCTATCAAAGTATCTAGAAATTCTATGTAACACAAGACAAGAATAGTATTGTGTATTCCAAAAGCTAAGAAAATGTTTCATATAGAACAATATTACTATTGTGTATCATTCAACATAATAAATTAAATAAATTTTAAAAACCTATCTCATAAAAATCTCAAGGTTAACATTCTACCCCCCTTAAAATGAATTTCCCTCTTAAAATCTGTCGGGGTTACAAAAGGATAGAACCCCATATCATAAAAATGAATACTAAAACTTCATTTTAAAAAATAATATATAGAAAATTATAATAACCCAAATTAAATCATAAATGGGTCTCTACGTAGGTCAACATAGGTGATGATTTGGCAGGGACAAAGAGCATGAATATTTATAAAGATCAATGATCACTGGAAAGTTAGTGATATGGTGAATGTTAAAAATCAAAAAACCATAAACTAAAGAAGTGTGAAATAGATCATTTTTATCATAAAAATATGATAATAATACACACTTTTACATCATGATACATTTTCCGAATGTTGATAAATTTTCATGAGAAGATATACATACTTGATTTGAGTGCAATCTGACCATTGGTCATGCCTTACACAATTTCCGAATTCATCTATTATTCAAGGAAATGATGTTTAATTTTTCATTCCTGAAGAAATATCACATCATGTGGTCAATAAATATAATGATAGGTCATTCCATATGTCATTCTCAAAATTACGATTTATCACACTTTATCAAATATGCTTATGTCCTCCTATGGTGAGATAATATATTATTCAAACAAATTTCATCTGGTAATAAAATTTTATTGTCCATAAATTTATAACCTTATAATAATTATGAAAGATGTAAATAAAAACCTTATAAATATGTACACTATCTTGGATTCATAGTTATCCCCCATATATCATAAAGTATCTCTTTTTGTTCACATTCCAAACATGTGAACACCATCATCATGTATTCTCTTGATTCAAGGTAATAACCTAAATTACCATATATCCTTATTGAAAATAGGCATGTTTCCATAGCCCAAAACCTATTGGATATTTTCCATAAGTCCCAAAAAGTAGTATACTTCATCAATAATATCATAACCCACTTGAAAAAAAAATCCATTATTAGTTCCCATGTAACTACAATTATCTACTTATTCAAATCCAACATATCATTATCCAAACATCTTTATGATAACATGAGGAACATATTAATGGTTATATTTCCCTTAATCATGTTTTCTCTAAATATATCACCTTACCCTTAATTCACTTCTCTAGGTTCTTAGAAGTATTCAACATATCCTATCCAATTCATAATGAAAAACTTATATCAAAAAAACAAATATATTTCTTGATTCGTAAAACATAGTGTTTGAATTATGAAACATATACACCACAATCAACCAACGTTATTCTTAATCCATCAAACCAAATCCATCATATTAGTATTTACTAAAATATGAATCATATATTATGGTTCTAAAACCTTAATCTAACGAATATTCATAGGTTTAAGGTAAACAATAATTCTTGGACACCCCATACCTTTCACATGTCATTTACAATATCTTTATCCTTTTCATTATAACCAATACTTGTGACACCTTCATTATTCTATTCATGATATTTCCATTTATGAAATAAATTATCACAATACCCATACTTTACAAATATAAATCATTCATGGTTAACCATGTTATATCTTGTTCGATATTTTGACTAGGATAAGAAAGAAACGTGCAAGAAACAATTATCATAGATCAAAATCACATAAATAAGAGAAATATCATAAAATATTTCAATATAAGACACCTTACATTTAATCTTAGGTTATTCATGATTTTTACCAAAATTATAAGATTTTAACTTATATTTAGACTTATCCTTAGAGAAATCTCGAGAAATATCATTAGAAATATCTCTATGGATATCACTAAAATTTCTGTATCCCATTTTCAAATGTTTAACTATACCATTTCTCTTATACCAACTATAAAGTCTTTAATATTGATGTACATGGATATTATATTAATTTTACCGAATACTTAATAAAATACATCAAATGATCCATCAAGACCATATTAGTTTAGTTCCATTGGAAACTTGGAACATATTCTTCTAATTTGATAAAAATATTCAACATATCCTGTAAAGATCTTCCTATTTATTTTTCCTACCAAAATCCTTTTTTTATATCCTGGGGAAAATAAAACATATGAAAAGGGTGAGATCATATTATCAATAAGGGTAATAAAAGAAAATATAAAAATAAACATGATCAAAAGAATATAATAAAATGAACCTATATTTCGAAAACCATTCCATGTAGAACATATATCAAAATCATGAGACATGAAATAAATCATTGTAGTTCATAATACATAAATCATAAAGTAACAAGATCTATGAGAAAGTAGAATTGTCATAAGGCATGGATTTTTAACAAACACATAATCATGGAAAATCATTTCCATTATTGACAAGGCTCATTTCCAATAACATTATATTAGAAAAATACAATTACTTAACTGAGTTCACTACTTGTTCCAACCATATAATACTGAACCATATTTACTTAACATTCCAACCATGTATTATATAATCTGGTTTACCTGTCATTTCATCATTGTATTACTAAACTAGATATACTTTCCATTCAATTCATGTTTATATCATTAGATATAAATATTATACCAACTTAATGGATTGAGATATAGGTCCCATCCATCTCATAATGAAAGAATTCTTATGTGTGCCACAAAAACATAAACCATTCATCATAGCATAGACCAAGGAATAAAATGAAATTCTTAAAAATCATTCCATTATAATCCATATAAAACAATTTTATTTCAAAAATATAATTCCATCATAAAAACAATCAAATTATATTGATAATAGGGATAAAAACAAAACAATATATATAAAATGTCAACATATATGGAAAATAATGTTGATAAAACACTTGAAATTAATTCTTGGGGAACATATCCTTTCTTATTCAAAATCATTTTATTTTCTCAAAATTATAGGAAATTTTAAAATAAAAAAATTCATTTAAAATAAACATGAAATTTTTTAATGGAAGCGTCATAAAAATAAGGAATTTTGAAAGTGTAAATATCTATCCAAGCTATATAAGTTAAAATAAAACAATCCTACCACACTATTGTTGGAAAGTCAAAATACAGTTCATATGGAAAAAAGAATTAATTATTCCTTCCATACCATGTATTAAAAGTCAATAAATGGTTAAAATTGACTGTAGACATCTATATGAAAATACTAATACATTTTATTAAATAAATTTTACAAAAAATGGGAATCGATGATAAATATACCCTTGTACATACTTGAATATAAACATTCTTGGATAAAAATGGGTTTGAAAAATTATCCATTACCAATTTAAAATCAGTTAAATCATATGCCTCATAAAAAGAAGAAACTTATATGAATATCATATCCTTCATAATATGAAATATAAAAACATTCATGGGCATTATAAATACAACTTAAATGAAAAAATTTGTGTCTAAGGCATATGTCCCACAGAAATAAAACTGAGACAAAAAAATCCCTTATCTTTGGTCTAAAATCCTTTGTATATATCTTAACCTCTTATATAATGATTTAAATAATGTCACTAATTTATTCTAGAATCATATTCATTTTTATAATATAATATATGATATTATTGTCATCAGTTTCTTAATAACATTATTACTCATCTATCATATATTAACTGCTTCATTTTGATATGCATGTTTCATCAGATAAGTTCTTGTTCATGTTATAAGATTATAGTTAGATCATTTCCTAAAATGATATTTATATAATATATATAATTTTTTTATTTCAATACATTTGTATAACTATTATTTAATGGATATCATGTAGAATTAATTTCATTGCATTATGGAGATGGTAGGACTCAAGTACGCACGATCAAAAATATCATTCCCTTGATTGTAAAATGGTATGGAGTTGGATGGTATATATTTTGTTCCATAATTAATATTATTTTATAAAAATAATATATAGTTATTATATTTATAATTATATTTATCTAATTAAGATGGTTGTGAGAAATAGATTACATCATGGTGTGGAGATCGTAAGCCATATGTTTGAACACTTAGTGATTTTACTTTTCATAGGCTTGGTAGAAGGTGGAATATGGTTGTTACATAACCATAATAACATCTCAGTATATAATTTATGTTGTACTTATTAATTTATAATGGAAACAACACATGAAGAGGTAGTAGGATAAGAAATAATTTGAAATAATTTGTAGAGATTACCTCTTCTTTGACATGCTCCCTCTAAATCTCTTCTTAAAGGCACTAGAGTTAGCCTTTTGAGAAGCCAATAACCTCTAGAATGTAACAAGAGAAGTTGATAAGAGAAATGGGTAGGGGATGTCTAATCTTTAATGACCAATGTGATGTGAATAGGTGAGTGAGGATGTTCACTATTATTTTTTTTTTTGGGGGAACCTTTCAAAATTCCCAAAATACTGATTCATAATAAATTAAAATCACAAAGATAAACCACCAAGATGTCATTATCTAGAATATGAGTCGATCTGGGGTTTCAATATAATCAACAAAAAATTATTTTGAATATTTTGATTTCATTTTAATCCTTATCATTTCATTTAACCCTTAATTATTCTATTTTAATTTTAACTAAGATAAAACATTGTTCAATATTAAATTATTGTGATTTTTTAATTATTTGGTGTCAATAAGACCATAAATGAACTATATAGAACATTTTAGATAAACCATAATTATTTTATATTTTTAAGAAATATTTTATTATTTTTAAAAAATTTAATAAAACATTATGTTCAAAAAATACCACTAGTGTCTATTTTAACACTTTTAATTTAATTGACTTTTAAAAATATCAAGATATATTGATAACCTAAAAAATTATTTTATTATATATATAAGTGGTAATGGTAATCTATAAATTTTATTGGATATATTAATTATTGAAAATTATATTTATTTTAGTATATTTATTACCATTAATTTTATATTCCCGTTAATAAAATAATAACTACATCAGTTTTCTGTAATTTTTTTATATGATTTTTTTATGTAAAAATTAAACATAAAATAATATATTGAAGGTAAATACTCAATATTTCATTGGAATAATTATAGTAAAATAAATATTCTATAAAATCAAACATTAAAAAATTTGTATTTATTAAACGTGAATGTGGAAACTTTAACATCACATTAAATAAAATATAATAAGATTCATACTCATTTTCATATGCCTCCAAATAGTCAATAACTCAACACTTGGATGATTATAGTCGATATATATTCTTCAAATAATATTTGTTCAAGTGTTTTGGTCTTCTAATGGTTATTATAATTTTAATTAATTTTTTTATTTATTTTCATCAGTTAAATAATTTCTACATCATCATTGTATAATCCGTTATGGTAATTATTTAATCTCTAAAAAGTATAAATAATTTATAATGAATTATATAATTTCATTATATTTGTAGATTTTTTTTATTTTTTATCATGTTTATCACTATATTAAAATTATTATACTCATAAGAAATAAGAGAGTTGCATTTTTTCCATTTCATGTCACTTTGTTTTATTATAAAAATATTTGTATCATTTAAAATGGAAAAAAGTACATTAAATGAGTCAATTTTTATCCTTAGGTGTTAAGGTTCTGTGGTTAGGCATAAAATTGTTTTCTTTCATGTCTTATGGTAGTTATAATTCTGTATCATATAAACGTGTTACCTAAATTACCTCATTTACTTTTAACCGCGATAAATAAAAAATAAAATAGTTATTATTCATAATAACCAAAAAATAAAAGTAACCTATTAACATAATTTTGACCCAATGATTCCAAATATGGAATCGAGTTTTAAAAATATTAAACAGATAAGTTTTGGTAATTAAATTAAAATTAATACTTTTGAGAGCATGACAAACTGGGTTTTTAAAAAGTAAAACTCATAAAAAGATTTACATGTGTTTAAATCAAATTTCAATATAAAATTACTTTTAATGAAGTTTTTTTATTAATTGATAAACAAATTAATCTAATTATACTTTAAAACCAAATAAAAGTATAATGTAATAATATAAATGATTTAGGTAAAAAAAAATTTGAAATAAAATGCAGTATCTTTTACTATTTATTAAATGTAAAAGTTATAAGAAAAATATGAAAAAATTATCCAAACTAAAATATGATTCCCTTCTTATAAATAAGAATTTTTTTTAACTAGAATACAATTTTATTTTACAAACTATATTTAAAATGGTTACACCATCATTATGCAGAAAGACTGCATTTTTTAAAAATAAATCTTTTATCAGAAAAAAGTATTTTGTTCTTATATCATACATTGAAAATAGATAAGATTAACTTTAAACCTTAAATTAAATGTTTTAAATATATATTTTATTAATAAAATCCATCAAGAGGTATTTTATTATTTTATGAACTCGATTAATCTTAGCCTTTCGTAAATGAGTTCTATCAAAATAAATTGAAATTTTGTGTAACACAAGCCAAGAATATTGTATCGTATACCGTAATATAATCTAGTGTTGTAAATAGAACAAGATTTCCTTAGTGTATCATAAAAAAAGGCATCAAAGAAATATAAAAAATATATATCATAAAAATATCATGGTGTAATAGTTAATCATCCATCTATTCACACATGTGAAAAATAAATCAAAAAAATTAAAAAAATTAATATACTCCATGGTTTGTTGTATTATTAGTATTGAATGTATTTCTAATCTAAAATATTGTTTCGGTAATTTTTACAACACTTCATACCAGATTAATAAGTTGTCAATTCTTACATGCTAGAAAATAATTACTGATTAGGGTCATGAAATTTCATTACAAACTATAGTATTTTACTCAGTTTTGACCATTTATCTATAGTTTTAAGTAATTATAAATATATAAAAACACAAATATCATCATTACATTATTAAATAAAAAAAATTTATAGTTTTTTAAATGTTATAATTTATAAACATTTAATTTTTGTAATATTTACAATTGATTTGGATTTGTTTAATTTTATATGAAATATTTGTCAACGCGTACTTGAAATAACACAATTTTACAATTATAAATGAATTTTTTTAATAGGGGTTACAAAAAAGTACTTCCAACTGTGATGGTATGAATAATTTCAATTTTATTTTAATTTCATACATTTTTTTCTTGTTTGTTCTCTTATCAATTTTTAGTTTCTAAATAAAAATATCAATTTTTAGTTAAAACATTGTGAATTTTTTAGATAGAAATATTGTCTTGTTGTTGATGCAGATGAACTAGTATAAAGGTTCATGCATGTGACTCTATTACATGAGTATATTTATTGTTTAATGATATGGGTTATTCTCAATAGGATTGTGCAGTAACCCTTGGGGAATCATTATGAATCTTTTATTGAATTTTTAGCTCTTTAGAGTTAAAGCTAATAAATATCTAAACTACTTTATCAGTTCTATTTTTTGATATAATTTTTTCTCTCAACACCCAATACTAATCATAATTTAGTAAAAATACAATTGATAATAAGACATAATATTTTTACAATTACTAACCCCAACGATGGTATATACCTTATGTTGTATTAAGGTAGACTTTGAGAAGTTTGTGTCCTCAATATTAAATAGGTGAGTATAGTGAGATATCATCCTGAAATCGAATTGCTTCTCTTAAAATGTTATTTAAGCTAGATTTCACTAGTATAAATTCTCCCAAATGGTTCATTAAAATGTATAAATCTATTATATAATGGGTCCTCCTAAACTCCCTAAATAAGATCTTCAATTTACACTGGATGTTATTGAATCACCAAAATACAATATTCTTTTTCAAGAACATATATTGGACTACCAATATATAATCTAGATAATTATTATACACATGATCCTTATTCAATAAAATATGTATCACTTTGATCTTGAATCAATGTTGTTCATCAACTTATAATAGTCTGAACATAGATTATAAATAGTAATATCCTTCAAGTCAATATGTTTCTTAATTATAATCTTATTATTCTTGATTGCATTATATAATATAAATATATTTTAATGAATCATATTATTATTATTCTATAACAAAAAAATATCAAATGATAGTCCTTTGAGATTTCTTCCTCTTATTCCCCTTCTTCTTTATTAACATAATCGTTCTTCTCTTCCTAAATGTTGGTGATTTATCAATTTGATAATGTTGATATTCTTTTTAAACTCTATATCAGTTTTCAAATTCAACCATTTTATTTAACTATTTTATTTTAAAAATATTCTATAACAATAAAAAATATTGATATATTTTTCAATATTTTAATATGGAAACATTCTTAATTTATGTTAGTAGAGTCTCCTACTAAATTATATATTTTAAAACTAACAAACAATATCCTTTGACTTTTATCTCATTCAATATGAGATAAATATTCGAAGAGAAATGGTATAATCCTTTGTAAAAACACCAATGAGATAAAAAATAATTTTAATATATGAATAAGATATCATGATTAAATCATTCACCTCAGGGAACGAGTGAATATTAATATTTTATCTAAAAAACATGGTTGCAACAAGGAATCTAATGCCATAGTCATGAAAAACACATATGTTTAATTTTAACTCTATACTAAACCTTCTCAGCTTAATGTTATGAAGTGATTGTCCATTCATGATTCTCATATCATAGCCCCATATGATGTGGATTTCTCCTCATGGGGTGAGTGCCTCACATGATAAAGAATCATCATTCTCATGATTCAACATTTTCATTTTAGCTTTATGGTTTGATATTATTCATCATGGTGTGAAGATAGTTTTATCATAATGAATAAAAATATATTCAAATAATTATGATGTTTATTTATAATAATAATAACTTCATCATCTTATGATTTATGATCATATAGTTAATTATGATACAGAGATATTGTATTTTAAGATCCATAGTAACCTCACATTTCTCCTAACTGATGATTTTTATGTATCCCCATTGTTACATTTATGTATCATATATAGAATGTTCTATTTTTTAAATTTCTAAATACCACCTCTTAAATTATCATAAATATTCCCATTTTTACTTATACACATCCAAAATTATTTCCATAGTTTTTTATACTCAACGAGTTAATTTAACATAAATAATTCTTCTTCTAACTTCATTACACACACAAAATAACTCTAACCTTTTTATTCCGTTTTTTATTTATTATATTATTCTCTATAGTAAATGTTATATATTCAGATGATATTATTAGGGTCAATTTTAGGAGTTCTCTTAATGAATATTATATATCAATTCCTTTATAAATGTTTAACCCAAAATATAAAAAATCCTGATTTATTCAAATTATCTCAACATATCATTATATATCTTTATATATTTCCCAACTAGTCAAAATCAACTCTAAACACATTATGTAAAATTAAGAAAAAGATAATTAATATATTTAAATTTTTTAAATATAATTCCAACTCATTTCAAAAACATAAATACTATATTTTTAGTATACTAATGAATAATTACTAACTTTTCAACTCCATATTTAAAAAATATATTCCTTCATTAATCATACAATAGACACCCCTTAGAAAATACAAGAAAATTTATGATCAATACTATTTTGATGGATTCTTAGACTTTAAACTGGACTATATTCATCATTAAAAACAACTCCATAGTAATTTTAAATGTATAACTTCTCAAATCCAATTAGAACCCTTTTATATATAGTGTTTATTTATACTACATCAATACTTGTCTAGAATCATCTAGATTAACAATATTTTGACATAAATGTTTATACCTTGAATATGATTATATGATAATTACAAGAATAATCTTCAACTCTAGCCCCATTGAAATTCATTCATAGTGGAAGAAATTCAAGAATATTCCTCTAAAAATATATTAGTGAATCTTTAGCACATAATGGTAGGTAGATTTTATACATATGATCTCATGTAACTCCAATATGAATCTAACTCTTCTTTTCATATGATATTATGGAAAATACTATATATCTTCATTAGGATCTTACTCTATCACCCAACTTATGAAAACATTTAAATTACTTCATATATACATATTGAAAACAACAAAAACCTCAACACAATCAATATATTTTGGTTATTTAATATCCAAAAAAATATTTCTTTTTTAACACACATTTAAATTCAAAACTCAATGTTCTCTACACCTCATTTTCAAAAACAGAAATGGTATTAAATTAAAGAAATTTCCTCCTTATTTTAGAATTTTTTGTGATTTTAACAATTCATTATATATTTTTTATTTTCATATATTAAGAAGATATAATGTCTCGTTATATTAAGATATTAATTACACAATATTTTACATAGTAATGAGAGATAAATTTTACAACTCCATTTCTATGTGAGGAGTGATTTGTGTAGAAAATAAGAGTGATTGTCCAAAACATTAAGGCTTCCGATAAACATTATAAATATGCTTTATCAATATGAATTTTTTATAGGTACTATACATGTAGTTTTATATATAAATATATGAACTCATATTCAACACATACATTAAAAACATTCAAATGTATGAATATATTTTCCTCTTTCATCTCATTGTATTTCCATATTAAAATTAAAAATAATTTAGTCACCAAAAGAATGGGAATGTTTGACAATAATTCCTCAAAAATAAAAACTATCCAAAAATCTAGATTCATTTTCAACAATTCCCTCCAAATAGTTTTCTATCTTATACCATCCTCAAGGGATGAAATCCACATGTCTTCTCCGTTCATGGAATTATTTAAAGTGAACACCATACATATATTTAAAATATAACTTGGTAAATATTTCTAGGAGTCATTATGCAATATATTATGGAAAACTCACAATGCTATATAGAAATCAATGTATTCACGTCAACCTATACAAGAATCAACTTCAATTTCATGAATTGAAAAAAATACCCAATATTAAGGAATAAGGTAGATTAACAATATCTTCTTAATGGGAGAAACATGGATGTGGTATTATTCTCAACAAAAATACACTTTTACTCATACCTAATTTTTTTAGAAATATTTTTACTAGATCCTACATTTACAATAATGATTTTACACCTATCTGTAGGATATATTCTTCCTCTTACTAGTAGTTTTCATATTTGATGTAAATTAATTTTTCACCATAGAAAATATGAAGATACATAGTTTTTTTGCATAATTAAACTTTTTATCCAATTAAAACAATACTATACATATATTAAAAATAATAATTTATAACATTTGAAACATTATAATTTTTTGTGAGGTATATTTTTATAACATACTTCATAGACTTTGCAATCACTAGTGATACATATTTCTATCTTAACAACTTGCTTTCTCTGGATAGCCATGGCATGTATTTTTTATGAGTGTGGCCAACTTTAGTTCTCTGTAAAGAGAGATTATCTTAAATATTTATGTTACCACTATTGGTTGAATCCATTAATTCATATTTAGTTACTTCTTACACACACAAAAATAATTTTATTTCAATCTTATAATGATTTATTCATTTATTTCATATCAATTCCTTTAGTCATGATGTTTATAGAAAATTTATAATCGTGCATGATGTGTCCCATTATTCCACAATCAATTAATCTTATATATAGTTTGACATAACTTACAACATTATTCTTGGGTGCGTATTGAGTGACACTTTTCTTATGTATATACCACATGGAAGACACACAACAATTTCTTCTTTGTTTTTCCAATTTTTATAGAATTATATTATTATAATAAAAATGAATTATGATAAATAATTTTATACCATAACTAATTAGTACTATTAATGCCTTTATTATAATCCCAAAATAGTTTTTCAATACATTCATAACTTTTAATTATGGACTGGTTCATTATCTTTTGTGAATTATTCATTTTTATAGTAGGTTTTCTTATAATTACAAATCTACTACCATTTAATATAGGACTTCGGTAATCTCCATACGCTAACATATTCTTCCAACATACAACTGAATTATTTCAAACATCTGACAACACTAATAGTACCCTATAAACCATATCCTCTTTTCTTTGGTTCAAATCAAGATATATTATGTATCTTGTTATTTTTAGGTAGGAGAATACATCCTATTGAACACTCGTCGGGTAGTTACTGTGTTAAAAAATATAAAACATATAGTCAATGTTATAGTGTAATTATTAAAAAAATTATTAACCTATATTTTCATATACATTTATTTTAAACCCTTACTATTTGATGAAGAAACATTAGTATATAAATATATTTTTGGTTCATGGGTTGCCTCTTTTCTTAAGATTGTTATACATAGAAAATTGGGTGACATCAGGACATTAATTCTATTAATTTTAGTATTTTTATATATAAGACACTCAATATAAGTTTTCAAGCAAGAATCCTTTCAATTATTATTTATTAAAGAATCATCTTGAATAATTTCAAACATGGATACTTTCATTTCAATATCAAGGAATTTCATATTGAGATTATTTTTACCTCATACTATAAATTCATTATATCATAAAATTATTTAGTCATAATCACAATATGTTAGTCATTATATTTATAAATTATTTAAATAAATTATCAACATATTTAATTACATTGCCTTATATCTGTAAGTGAGAACCCATAACACCAATAATTAAATTGTGATTATCCTTTAAAGCATCGATCTTTACATCATAGGCTCTAATTACCTTAATGTTTCCTTAAATATAATATTTCAATGAATATTCGACCATGGATAATTTTTCCTTGTTGATAATTAATGACTACTCTGTGTAATTTAATTTTTTATGAGAATATTTCACTTTTGAAACCCTTCACCTAATATTTTCTACACATCACTTCCATAGATTTTAAATGTGTGCTCTTATCATATTTTTTTACATAAATTCAAAATATATGCATGGAATATTCCCCGTGACATTTATTTATATAATCCTTAACCATGTAATATAGGTTTTAATAATATTTATTGGATCTATCCACTTTAGTATCAGAACCTGATTCTTCAAGAGGACAATTATTAATTTAATTATTAGATGAAATACCACTTCAAACAACTTTAATTAATTGTGTAATTTTTAAACTCTTATTTATATTCTATACCTATTTATTTTATCTATTCTTTGGGTTATTTAATAAAACCTTAGTGTTGGAACTGATAGTTATGGTAGCTATATTTTCCATTTGTTGCAATTATGATTAATCTAAAAATATTCACATAATATATATCTAATAAAAATATTGGAAACAATATTATATGAAATAAGAGATATCCTCAGCTCGAATACCACTTTTTGTGCCTTGTTGGATTATGCATTCATCTGGGGGAATAAAACCATGTGTCTATTTTTACAAAATTCATATCTCTTTATAATTACTCAATATTAATATTCAATCTATTGTCTCTCTTAAGATGTATGAGTTGAATTTTTTGATCTTAATACCCAAATCCAAATGAAATTTAATAAATATAAAAAAGAAAAAAATAAAACATTATTTTTACGAGGCTTGACCCTAGTGTGGGAAGTTACTACTTTTTGTGTTATGGTCAAGTCTGAGACATAGTTTTTCACTATATTATGTTAGTGAATACAATTGAATATCTCTCCAGAATACATTATTATCTTTTAGTAGGGTATTTTAAATAGATCCATTGAATTTACAATCTCCAATGTATTTATTTTTGTTGGATTTTCCAAGTTAATAGTAAGTCCTCTCAAACTCCATGAAAGTTATTTTCAATCAAATTTGGATGTCATTGCATTATTGAAATAATATATTCATTCTCAGAAATAAGAGTTTAATTTTTAATACATATTTTAATATTTTTGAAGACATGATTGCATTATTATATCAAATAAATATCATTGTGATATTTAAACATAATAATATATTAACTCTTGGTAACCTCAACACATATTACTAGTATTGTTCTAGTCAGTATGTTTCTTAACTCTTCTATTCTTATTTGGGATCATATTATATAATATAGATATATCATAGGGATTATTCTTATTATAATCAATATGTAACATGAGTTTTTCATAAGAATGGTCTTTGATTCTATTCCCCTTCATAGTATTCTTCATCCTCGGTGCATGGGATCATCTCTTCTGCAATGTCATAAACTTATATATTAAGAACTCTAGATCATATTTTTAGAATTCATCACTGGTTATCAACTACGAAGACCTTAGTTATATTTCTTCAAGTATATATAATCCATAAATTAAGAAAATATTATATATATATATATATATATATTAAAATTTTAAAATGGAAACATATTTTATTTACAAAAATGAGATATCCTCTAAATTATTCATTTTAAAATTAGTAAAAATATCTTCCAAATTTTATCTCATTTAACCTAATTCATATATTATAAAATTGTAGGGATATTCCTTCTTCCACACACCCAAAAATATTATATATAATATCAATGTATTCACAGGTATCCATAGTGTAACACTTTCCCTCATGGTATGATTGAATCCTCGCATTCTTTCTAAACATCAATGTTATAAAATGTAATCTCGTGTCCCATTCATGAAAAATTCGTAAATTATATTTCAACACTGTTCCAAACATCCATGAATTAATATAAAAATGTAATTGTTATCTCATTATATTCATTTCAAAGCTCACAGTGGAATGCTAATATCCTCAAGCCACATATAACACTCATAACAAAAACCTTATTAGGCTTAATTTCTCATTATCAAATTATCATTCAGGCATGATCATCTTCTTCATAGTGTATTGATAAATTTCTCAACATGAATGAAAAATAATTCAAAATTTTATGATGTTTAATTTTTTAATGATTAACATATATATTGTGTCAGTCAGGAGAAAATAATTTAGAATTATATGGGGTTATTATATTCTATTATTCATAGTAACCTCACATTTTTCCTAACTGAATATTTTTATATGTCCACCTACATACTTATATATATTATATTGGAAATTTTATATTTGATTAATTTGTATGTCCCTTAGTGTTATGAAAATTATATATTCTAATCTTTATTTTTACACATCACTTATAATTTTTGGATTTTTTTTCTTCTCATAGACATACATTTACAGACAGAATTTCTTCAAAAATTTCATTTACAATTCAAGATATCTCCATGAAAAGTAAGAAATTACTTATATATAATTTTAATTTATTTCCCAATTCACATATTATTCTCTTCGTGTCTCTTACTCATAAACTGTATATTCCTAGTTTACTTTTCTCATTATCCTGATGAATATTACACATCAATTCCACTTTTAATATTTACCCAAAATTTATAACATCCAAGTTTATTCAAATTGGCTTATAACTTTTCAATTCATCATAGAGAATCAGAAAACACTCTAGATCAAATATAAACATATTAAATAACATTATAAAAATTCATAATAATGTTTCTAAATATCATCTATATAATTAAAAAACATTTTAAAGATATGGATATTCATCTTTCATTGTGTAAATTAATCTTCATTACATTTTCTACTCCAACATTGAAATAAAATTCATTCACCCTTTAACAAATAGTGTATATTCACTTAATAAAAAAAATTCATGTATAATAATTTATGTATGATTCCCACACTTAATTTCCTTCCATTATTCATATATAACCACAACTCTTTAATATTTACAAATAAAAAACTTCTCAATTCCCATTTGAATATTTTTACTGACTCTAGTGGTTTTTCCTATATATAAACATTTTATGGAATATTAAATCTAGTTTAACAGTATTCATGTAAAAAATGAAGAAAAATTGAATATGTTTATATGATAATTCCAAGAAGAAACATCAACCTCATATATATTTAAATTAAGTCGCAATTATATTAACTCATGTACATTTTATTTGAAATAACTGAATAAATATCTTTTACAAAATCGAATGATTCTTTAGTAAACATGATCCTATGGATCTCCAAGATTCATCTCACTATTATTTTCCCATGATTTCAAATATAAAATATTATAAATATTTATAAGGCTTTTCCTCTATCACCCAAATTCAGTATACATCTACTTTATTTCATAAAAACATATTGAAAAAAATAAAACCTTAACAAAATATATCCATTATTGTTTTCCAATATGATTAATTTATTTAGAGTGGGGTGAGAGAATTCATTCATCAGTTATGGTATATGATATAAAACTACCACACAATACTCCAAATGACTCATATGGGGAAAACATTTTCATTGGATATGATTGAAAAATTATGGAGGTATATTTCAACAATAAAAAAATAAATTTTCATGTTAATCAATATATTATTCTTATATCAAATGGACATTTTGGAATTTGATAACGTTACAGTATGGATCAATTTTGTTGGCTGGTATGTATCCCTAAATGATGAAAATAATGAAAATATTAAAATTTAATGGAATATACAGATGACAATGACCCACTTAATGGTGTAATATACAACATATAGGGAGTCCCATCATATTTTCTTCCCATATTGTTTCAATATTTGTTTCATACTAGTTGAGAGAGGTGATGACTTTGAAATTTCTTTTTTTGACTATTTGAACAATTTTAATATTTAAAATGTCTACTGATGGAATTTTTTGAATGTTGTAAAGACCCATAAATTCCAAGGAATTTTTTTCTTAAATAAATTGGAATTTTACGTATCTGTGGCTTCTGACGGCACTTGATTCTGAGGCCCAGTGTGCCCGAAATCAATTTCCGAAGTTTAGCTCGGGTACGTTCAGTGAATGAACGAGCAGGTTTTTCGTTCTTTTGAACTGGTGCTCGGAATTGAAATCTGAGGGCACTGATTAACTCACAGTGCCAGTAATTTCTTAAGGGACCTTTAACACAGTTGCGTTTTATGCGGGTTTAAAGTTATAAATTGTGGTCTAATTAAAAAGATAAATAAAATTGTTAGAACAATTTTATGTATCTAAGGAGGTTAATTCCTCCCATGGGATGTTAATGGTGGGACCCACATCCACCCAACTTCCCATGTGTGGATCTTTGAGAGGTGGGGCCCACACAACCCCAACCATTCATCTTCCCTAAACTCCCTTAAACCTCCCCTCTCATTAATTTGTAACTCCTCTTAATTTGTGTAGACTCTCCACCTTCCCCTCCCTCCCTTAATTCTTGCCAACCCATCTCTTAATTAATTAAACAAATCTTCATTTAATTAATTAAGTGGTTTGAATTTTGAATTGTATGTGTTAATAAAATATTATCCAAGCCTAATATTTTATTTTGGGAGCTTTGTTGTATTGGAAAATCTTTAGGGGAGAGATTTTGCAAAAAGAGATAGAAGTATTCTTCTCCTCAATGAAGAATGGTGTTCTTCCCGGACGAAGAACACTCACCTTCGACAAAGAATTACTCGGAAAAGAACGCTCCATGTTTCTCCAATCTTCTACTTCCTCTGTATCATGGGAGGAAATAAAACCTTGGGGAACTCGCCAATGATGATGGTTCTTTCCCGGCGTTGACGGAGTGACATCGCTTTCCGCGTCTACGGCGAACGAACCTTTTAATAGGTAGGGGTTTAATTTGAGAGTGTTTATATTCCTGTTTTTTTTTCTTCTAAAACAAATAATGCAAATCAACTCATTATCAAGTTGATTTGCAGATGTTTTCCTTTGTGGGTTGGAAATATTTATTTGCAGTGGAATTGTAGGGTGGATTGATTCAATTTTATTTGAATTAAATTGTTCTTCGTACAACGTGAAACCTTTTTTATCATTGGCCAATTGATAATTCCTAATGTGGGGGGTGTGGGCTGAACAAACAAAGCCTGATGACCCTCCACTGGTTGATCGTTTGTGCGCAGATTTACGGGCGACGACGAAATGGGACCGCAACGGTGATTTGAAGTCATCACAGTGAAGATTAGGTACCGGGAGAGCCACAGGCGCAGACGGTGGGTGAATCAGACCACCAGAGCGCGTCTAGTGGTCCGCGGAAGGCGGCAGTGGCGGCGAGCCATGGGAGCAGACCGCCGCGGCTCAGCCGCAGTGGCGAGAGGAACCCATAACGGCAAAGTCGTTCCGGTGGTGAAGCGGGGCGGCATTAAGTTGCGCCAGCTGGGGAGGCCATGCCAGTCGGGCTAGTCCATGCCCAACCAGGCCGGACCTGGACCCGAGTCGGGTCTACCCGGTTCGGACCGACCCAGGGTAGGTTGGGCCGGGTCGGACCAAGCCCAAACCCCCCTTTTTCATACCAGATTCATTTAAATGCCCATAACTATAGCTACAGACCTCCGATCGATGCATCGTCCGTTGCATAGGATTATTTGGATCGAGGAGGTCATTTAAGTATATTATAATAAATGTTTCAGTAATGTTTGGGTATGGCTAGGTTGGTTCGAACCTGTAACCAACCGGCCCCTAGGAGCGGAAATGCTTATAACTTAAGGACCGGGCATCCGATTGACGTGCCTTCAACTACATTTGATTTTATTTGATGAGACGGTTCTGTTGGAAAACTCCACCCGATGTTTTAATGTAGTTGGATTATGGTCAGGTTGGATTGTACCCGAAATCCAATCGGGTCCCTAGAAGCGAAAAGCCAATAACTCTCAGACCAGATGTCTGTTTGACGAACCTTCAGCGGAGTTGATAATATCATTGCGAAACAGTTCCATTGAGTATACCCCAGAGGGAGTTCGGGGTATAGTTGAGATACGGTCGGGTTGGTTCGTACACAAAACCAACTGGGCCCCTGGAACGGAAATGGTAATAACTTAGAGATCGGGTGTCTGATTGACACGTCGTCTATTGCGTTGAGACCCTTATGACGATGCATTCCTTTGAGATACTTCCACGTGAGATTACGTGACACTTCGAGTATATCGACCAGTAGCTTATGGAGCGGATCCTACCAGAGATGAGCGTACGGAGTAAGAAGACCTTGTAACTATCTGAGACCTGATGACTGCTTGTCCGATTCGTTTCGAAGTGACTTGACAATCCCAGTGGGGAGCACTAGTGTGTTGGGGTGGTAGACCCATCGCGGAGGAGAGCTACTGTGTTGGGGCGGCAGACCTGCAGTACTCGACAGGAGAAGTACCTCTATAATCTATTAGGGGTTGCTCTATTGGGTTGGGGCAGCAGACCCAAGGTGGTAATCGCTACTATGTTGGGGAGACATACCTGTGGTACTCAAAAAGAGGAGTACCTCAGCAGTCTAAGGTTACTGAGTAGCACCTCAAAGTCGCGACAGGACTACTTTTCTCGACAGAGGAGTAGTTCTCTAGCAGCTGTGTTTTCGACATCATGAATAAAAATCCTGGTTTGAGCTGAGTCATTGACCTTTGTGTTTTACTCATGACTGAGATGGGTTACTTGATAACTTAGGTATATGTATGGGCATATACCTATGTAGAGGTTATCCGTTTAGATCCTTATTCGTGGTTTTATCCCTGTTGTAATTATAGAGACCTTGTGGGTCTCGGGGTCCTTACTGAGTATTGTTATACTCACCCCTGCACGGGATATGCATGCACCTCATTATGTTGGATGCAGACGATGGACAGTGCTGATCGAGGCAGAGTGTACGAGTAATTGACGGTACCCATAGGTGGACACTCGGCGTGACGGCACATGGAGCGGACCGATATACGCAGAGTTCTGAAGTGGACATTTAAACCTACCCTTCAGGTAGAAACCCGGAGGATAATCCAGGACCTGCTTCACCATTCACCTATTTGACTTTTTAGTTGTATTATCTTTTAGTTGTAGCTGTACCATTCTGTTGGGCTTGTATTTCCAGCCCCTTTGTACTTCCTTCACACTTGTTACTTCATTACTTAGTGTTTGCTTCCGCTTGTTCTCTGGTTGTGTGTGTTTACATTTGATAAAGGCAATACCTTCCCTTTTTATCAAGATTTACGCATTTGGTGCTAGTCACCATCCCCTGTCTTATGTAAGGTGGGCTTGGGGTAGTCACGGCACATGCCCCGAGGACGGGTCATGAAAAATTGGTATCAGAGGACGTCGGTTCTACCGCAGAACTAGGACTCTGATAATTTCTTTTTGTGAAGAAATAGTTTTAAGGGTGCTAAGTGTGGTTTTCAGTTCCGGGAGTCTAGTGTTGGGGTGGGCAGCCGACGTATCCATACACTAAGACCCTAACTTCTGATTTCAAACTTAGTGAACGAAAACACTGATTGCGTGTGTGTTTTCAAAAGTTTCTTTTAAATCAGCTCATACCAGGTCAGATCACCAGGTGTAGTCTTTTGACTATGTCACATCTGTTTTTTTTTCAGGATGTGTTCACCCAGTCAATCAGCGTGGGTACCGAGTGGAGAGCATGATGATAGCCCACCAAGCAGTGAGGCCTCAGTATAGGGCCCTCTTCCAGTTGAGACACCAGTAGAGAGTGCATGTTGCTTGAGCGTGTTGCATGAGTTCTAGGGTAGAGGCCTTTGAGGTTTCGAGGTGAGTCATATTTTCAAACATCTGGGTACTGGCTGGAGTTTTTAGCACGAGATTTCCACATATCTGGGACACCCGCTGACTTGATGGTGTACCTAGATTTTAGTCTCTTTCAGTGAACAGCTGAGAGGTGGTAGAGCTAGATGCTCCAGTTTTGCGACGATACGACCTTCACCTGGGGAAAAATCGAGAGGTTTTTCAGGGTAGAGTTTGTACCAGCGACTCTACACTCTGAGTGTTCTCAGGAGCTGCTGCCCTTGCGTAGGGTTTTCCGAACATAGAAGAGTCTTTAGCAGCCGGTAGTAGACAGATGACATAGAAGTCCACGCAGACTAGGAAAACAGGTGGGCGACCTCGGGATACAGGTTCAGTTGTGCAAGGCACACGAAACAGAGCCATCCATACGAGGATCAGGAAGTGCAATGCATGCGGCAGGCAGGGTCACATGGCTCGAGACTACCCGACTTGTCCAGAAGATGAGCAGTGGGCAGTAGAGGAACCTACCGTACTGAGGCACAGGAGCTGGTCGTACAGCCAGTGGTGTATGACACTTAGAGGTTTTGCCGCCGCCACCCCCATGAGGTCCACCCCGACCGTAGGGAATGGGTGGATATGGGAGATCACAACTTCAGGCAGCTGAAGCAAATGAATATGGAGCTTTGGAAGCAGGTGGACAAGAGCGATACTAGTTCTAGGCATGGAGGCCTTTTTTTGTGGTGCTTCTAGCTTCCTTGTAGTTTTTGTTCATGGTTTTTATGTGTCTTTGAATGTTGAGCTGCAGTAATAAAAGACACTTATCTTTGTTATGTTTACTTTCTTGTCCTTTTTGTATGGTTGATACTAAGAGGTTCTGGTTAAAATTGTTGACTTGAACCTCACATGAAATATTCATACTATAGGAGACCCAGTAACCATGCACTGATGTCGATAGTGTGACTCAGCCCTTGGAGGCGAGAGTAATGGTTGGATCTCTTGGTAGTAGCATCGAGGCCTTACGATGTCGTATATGGAATGAAATAGTGTCGTTCATGTCAGGATTGACTGTATTAGGAAAAGAACATGGTTCATCTATGGGATGAGACCAAATTTCTCTTTTTGGTAGAGAAGTAATTTCAACAGCTCTTGTAGAACGTAGAAGAAGAAGGGTAGAGATGAGTTCTTTCAGTTGGCTAGTCTCACCCATTCTTTGTTGAGTGAATGGTTTATGGTTCTCTCTAACTCAATGGTCTCAGGTGTATCTTCCATTAGATTAAAATTAACCTGAGACAGCGGTGATGGCTTGAATTTCTCTAGGACTATGACTTCGAGATAGTTTATACTCATGGGGAGGGGAACGTTGTAGCAGATGCTCTTAGTAGGAGATCGGGCATCCAGTTGTTAGGAGTTGCGAGACAGCAGCTGACCATGTTTCAGATATCCTTTGTGGACAGTGATGGATTCAGTACGTGTAGAACTAGATATGGTTTAGGCTATAATGGAGAAGGTGTAGATCATCCCAGAGTGGATGAAGACTACACAAAGCAGACAGAAGTCCTATACTTATAGGAGATGAACCCACTGGAGTTCGAGGGTGACGACCACTTCTTCTTATGGGTCTCTCCTCGACGAGGTCCACGGAGATTTGGCTGGGAAGGAAAGTTATCTCCATGATTCTTTGTACCTTTTCTGGTCCTCAGTAGAGTAGGCGAGGTGGCTTACCGCCTGGTCCTTCCACCTCAATTTCACTAGGTTCACGATGACATCCACGTATCTCAGCTGAGGAGATGCGTGCACGACCTTTCCCACATCATCGATCACAGGGAGCTGGACATCGATGACAGGGTGACATTCACAGAGGTCCCAGTGGATATCGAGGATCGATAGGAGCGGGTCCTATGTGGACGGTCGGATCCTCTATTACGTATTCGTTGTTAGCACGGTAACCTCCAGGAGATCACATGGGAGCGGGAGGCTTAGATGCGTTCTCAGTACCCTCATTTTTTTCTGAGTTTTTGTTGTAGCTTTACTGGGACATAAATCCCTAAGGTGGGAGTAATGTAAGGACATGAAAATTTCAAGGAAATTTTTTTCGTATATAATTTAGAATTTTACAAGACTGTGGCTTCTGACGACACTTAATTCTGAGGCCCGGTGTGCCCTGAATCAATTTCCAATGTTTAGCTCAGGTACTTTTAGTGAACAAATGAGTGGGTTTTTCAATCTTTTGAACCAGTGCTCGGAATTGAAATCTGAGAGCACCAATGAACTCGCATCGCCAGTAATTTCTTAAGGGGAACTTTACTGAAGTTGCGTTTTATGTGGTTTTGAAGTTATCAATTGTGGTTTAATTAAAAAGATAAATAAAATTGTTAGAACAATTTTATGTCTCTAAAGAGTTTAATTCCTCCCATGGGAAGTTAATGGTGGGACCCACATCCACCCATGTTCCAATGTGTGGATATTTGAGAGGGTGGTCCCACACGATCCCCAACCTTTCATCTTCCCTAAACTCCCTTAAACCTCCACTCTCATTAAATTCTAACTCCTCTTAATTTGTGTAAACTCTCCACATTCCCCTCCCTCCATTAATTCTTGCCAACCCATCTATTAATTAATTAAACAACTATTTATTTAATTAATTATGTGATTTCAATTTTGAATTGGATGTGTTAATAAAATATTTTACAAACCTAATATTTTATTTTGGGAGATTTTTTGTATTGGAAAAGCTTTGGGGGAGAGCTCTTGAGAAAGAGAGGGAAATATTGTTCTCCTCAACAAAGAACGGGGTTCTTCTCCGACGAAGAACACTCACCTTCGATGAAGAAAAACTTGGCAAAGAACACTCCACATTTCTTAAATCTTCTACTTCCTCTGTATCAAGGGAGGAAATACAACCATGAGGAACTCGCCAATGACGACGGTTCATTCCCAGCGTTGACGGAGTGACATTGATTTTTGCATCTATGATGAATGAACCTTTTACTATGTAGGGGTTTAATTTGAGTATGTTTATATTCCCGTATTCTTCCCTTCTGAAACAAAGAACGTGGATCAACTCATTATCAAGTTGATCCACATATGTTTTCTTTTGTTGGTTGGGAATAGTTATTTGTGGGGGAACTGTAGGGAGTATTGTTTCAATTTTATTTGAATAAAATTTTTCATCATACAATGTGAAACCTCGTTTATCTTTGACCAATTGATAACACCTAAAACGGAGGGCGCGGGCCAAACAAAAACATGGCCCGATGACCCTCTGCTGGTTGTTTGTTTGTGCACATATTGATAGGCGACGACGAAACGGGACCACAATGATTATTTGAAGTCGTCGTAGTGAAGAGCAGGTCCCGGGAGATCCACAAGCGCAGACAGTGGGTGAATCGAACCACCGGAGAGTGTCTGGTGGTCCGCGGAAGGCGACGACGGTGCTCTACGCCAGCGCAGTAGTGCCGGCGACTGGCGGTGTGTCTCCAGAGTAGACCACCATGGTTGATCCGCGGCAGTAGGAGGAACCCGGAATGATAGAGTCGTTCTAGTGGTGAAACGGTGCGGCATTAAGCCACACCAACTGGGGGGCCACGCCCCCCCCCCCCTCCACTTGCTCGGTGAGGCTGGCCGAGCGGCGGTCGGCCACGGGACGCGCCGCGCCCAACTGGGCCAAACTCGGACTCAAGTCGGGTCTCCCCAGTTCGGGCCGACCCAAGGTGGGTTGGGCCGGGTTAGACCGGGCCCATAGCCCCCTTTTTCAAACCAAATTTGTTTAAACACCCATAACAAGATCTACAGACCTCTTCTCGATGCACCGTCATTAGTGTAGGATTTCTTGGATCGAGACGGTCATTTGTGTATATTATACTCAAGGTTTTGGTGATTTTTGGGTATGGTTGGGTTGGTTCGAACCCGAAACCAACTAGGCCCTCAGAGCAGAAACGCTTATAACTTAAGGATCAGGTGTCAGATTGACCTGTAGTCAACTACATTGCATTTATTTTGATGAGGCGGTTCTTTTGGAACAGTCCACTCAAGGTTTGGACGCAGTTGAAGTATAGCCAGGTTGGATTGTACTCGAAATCTAACCGGGCCCTTGGAATGGAAAAGCAAATAACTCTCAGACCTAACGACCATTTGACAAACCGTTAGCAACGTTGGTAATCTCGCTGAGAAAAGTTCCCTTTGAGTATACCCCATGGGATTTTGGGGTATAGTTGAGATATGGTTGGGTTGGTTCGTACACAAAACCAACTAGGCCCCTGGAATAGAAATGTTAATAACTCACAGACCGGGCGTCTGATTGACGGGCCGTCTGTTGCGTTCAGACCCCTATGACAAGGCGGTCGTTTGAGATACTTCCACGTGAGATTATGTGACACTTGTAGTATGGAACAATAGTTCGTGGAGCGGATCCTCTTAGAAACTAGTGTACGGAGTACGAAGACCTTTTAGGTGGCTGAGACTTGGTGATTGCTTGTCCGATTCGAATCGGAGTGAATTGAATAGCCTAGTGTGGAGCACTACAGTGTTGTGGTGGAAGACCCATGGCAAAGGAGCGCTACTGTGTTGGGTCGGCAGACCCACGGTACTCGACAAGAGGAGTACCTCTGTAGGCTATTTGGGGGTTTGCTACTATGTTGGAGAGGCAGACCCATGGCAGGAATTGCTACTATGTTGGGGTGACGTACCCGCGGTACTCGACTGGAGGAGTACCTCAGTAGTCTAAGGTTAGTGAGTAGCACCTCATAGTCACAACAAGACTGCTATGCTCGACAGAGGAGGAGTTCTCCAGCAGCTGTGTTTTCGACATCATGAATAAAAATCCTAGTTTGAGCTGAGTCATTGACCTTTGTGTTTTCCTCATGACTGAGATGGGTTACTTGATAACTTAGGTATATGTATGGTCATAAACCTATGTAAAGGTTATCTGTTGAGATATATTGTTGTGGTTTTATCCTTATTGGATTTACTGAGACCTTGAGGGTCTCAGGGTCCCTACTGAGTATCATTATACTCACCCCATCACGGGCTATGCCCACACCTCATTGTGTTGGATGCAGACGATGAACAGCGATGATCGAGGTAGAGTCTATGAGGACTGGACGGTACCCAGAGGTGGAAACTCGGTGTGACAACACACGGAGTGGACCGATAGACATGGAGTGCTGAAGAGGACATCTGTACCTACCCTTCAGGTAGGAACCTGGAGGAAGATCTAGGAGCTTCTTTTCCATTCAGTTGTTTGTCTTTTCAGTTGTACTTTCTTTCAGTTGTAGTTGTACCTTTCTGTTAGGATTTTATTTCCATCCCCATTGTACTTCCAGCACACTTGTAACTGCTTTACTTAGTGTTTTCTTCCACTTGTTCTTTGGTTGTGTGTGTTTAAATTTCATAATGAAAATTCCTTCCCTTTTTATCGGTATTTACATCTTTTGTTCTAGTCTTCAGCCCCTAGCCTCTGGAAGGCGGGCTTGGGGTAGTCACAACATGGGCCCCAAGGATGGGTCGTGACAAATGTAGAGTGAGTCCTTTCATCATTCATGTAATTTATTTCTATAGGGGATGCCTTCAAGCCCTGACACCCGCGATGTGTTAAATATTTTAAATGATGTACGATTAGATTTAATTTTTAATTCAAATATTATATGTTATAATTATAAAATGCATGTAAATATATATATCATTTTTATAATATATAGTAATTTAAGTGGGTTGATCCACTTGATCAAAAATTGAAGTATATGAGGACTCAATTTTACACTAATCCGAATTTTATTAGTGTAACAAAATGATATGTTTTTTTTTAGAAATATATTTGTATGTTTTTAAGATCAATAATATTTGTTAATTTATTCATTATATATATTAAATAGTTGAAAATATATGTTGATTTGGAATAATGTATTATTAAGAACTAACATATTAATATTTGAAGAGGTAAGATATGGTTATTCCCTACTATGTAACTCAGGTGTTCAATGTCATGAAATTATGAGAGAGAAGATAATGAGTGAGTAAAAAGATAAATGTATTGAAACATAGTCTGATATAAATTCGATGATGTGGGATATAAAATATTCTAATAATCATTTGTCAATATATCAATGGATATATGTAGAAGAGAGATTCCAATTTCTGATGATACAAATAGAGAAAGCGATGGTACAAAATTGTATATAGGGTCATCCACCTATTTATGTTTCACTGTATCTGGGGACACATTTAAAAATGAAAAAATTAAATATACATATATATTTATAATATTTTTATAATATATAAATTTAATTTATTGTTGGATTTCTATAAAACTGGACGGAAGCACCATGAATTTATATGTGATTTGGTGGAAGAGGCAAAAAATTTAGGAAGTATGTTTTATTATTATTATTTCATTTACTAGGTAATTGCAAAACTATGATTAAAATTTTTTTTCTAGTTTTGAAAATGATTTTAATACGAATTCGTTGACTGCACACAGGGGTGATAGTGTCAAAACAATTAAAATTGACTATAACTTCCATAAAAACTTTGTGAAATGACCAATGAATAATTTTTCACATGTTGGAATGATCAATGCATTAATCCGATGTGAATTGTAATTGGAATGATTAAAAAATATTTTTATATTTAATATTGTTACAAATTGGTAATATAGTAAAATAATAAAAAATAGTTTCATATTATCATGATATCAAAGGAAAACAACCCAATATTAATTTATTTCATGTATAAATATATAACACATCAATATGCCCTAAAATTTGGTCAAAATGGATAAAAGTACAATTCTATTGATTTAAATGTATTTAAAAATGATCATCAGATGTCCAATACCAAAAAAATAACATTGGATTGTCGGGAAATAATATGAAAACAATAAATTATTAATTTTAAATATGTATATATTAAAAACATGTTAATTCTATATATGGTGTTCCAAAATTGATAACAAAAAAAATTGATTAAAAAAATTACCAATATGAAAAAATAAAATTCTTGTTGACATCCTTGGATAGTCATGAAATCTTATAATGATGATCTATGATGGAATTTTAACACGAAGGACAGAACAACATGTCAACATAGAAAGGCATGTGGCTAGAATATCATAATTAAATTTATAGAATAAAAAATCTCTAAAAAAGTGATATGATCAACATCTTTTAGAAAAACTCATATTTTCATGAAAGCATAGAAACAACATTTTCTATTAATTTTTTAAATTTGGGGATATAAGATGTGTTAATATAATGTGAAATGTTCTTGCCATGGTTTAAATCATGTTTTATATATGTAAAATCCCTTAGAAACATGCATTGGGTGGTCAAAACAAATACCAAAAAACTTATTGTTGTATGATATTTATATAATGATCTCTTATTAATATGTGACATGTAAGAATGGGTGAAAAGTCATTATGATGTGTATTATTTTTAAAATGGTTGAAAATGAATTTTTAGATGAAAATCTAATTACAAATAGGGAAAATGAAAATTGATTGAATCATTGTGAAATTATGTGATAGCAATTTATTGTTAATTTCAAAAACATAAGAGTTAAAGAAACATTACTCAAATGTGTGGGGTTGCCATAGAAATTTAAAAAGTTGTTTTATTATAAAGAGTTGTTGAAACAAAAGAAATCAGTAAAAGTATCAAACAACCAATTATTATAATTTGATTATAGAAAAATTGTATTCATTTAATTTCTGACATGTGGAAATGTATTACAAATCAACTTGTTGTCTGAGGTGTTTAGACTAACCAAATGAATTTTTTATGGAAATAAAATTACTTCAAAACATACAAAAAATAGTAAAAGACGATTTCCTCATATTGTTGTCAAATAATATCCAAATTTTCTCTCATTAATTTGTGGCGTATAGAAATAAATGACACATTAATCATACATGTGATGTGGGATGAATATTCTAAGATGTAATTTTAGATTAAAAAGTTATTAAAAACATGTGATATAATTATAATCAAGTAAAAGGAATAGAATTTTCATTAATTATTTTAAAAACTAAAAATAATTATTTTTTTCATATTTTGGAATGAATGACACTCCCATCTGATGTGTGGTGTTAAAGGAATGACCAAAAAAATATTTTATGTATATATAAATCTAAATAATCATTTATAAGATGGGGAAAACTATATAAAAGATCACTGATTATCGTGTAGTATTATAATAGTGGAAAATGATTATTTTTTGACATGTAATATGAAACCACCTATCAGTCCAACTTGTGGTTTAGTCAAAAAGGTTGAATGAGCATTTTTATAGATTTATAAATTTTAAAAAACATGCATCACATGTATAAAACATAGTGAAAGAATCAGAGTAATATGAAACATTATATAGACCCCAGATTAATTAATGAGATATAAAAACGAACTAAATGTGAATCTAATGAACATTATCATCACAAAACAATTAAAAACAATTTAATATTAAAAATATATTTAAATAATAGTACTATCAAAATTAACAAACATTATATTATCAGGAAATATTTGAACAATTGTCACTAATAAATTTATGAAATACCGGAATAAACCGCACATGAATATGATATATGATGCTGCTGGAATGAGAAAAAATGTAGTTTTTGAGTTTAAATTAGTTAAAAATTAACTTAATCAATCCATATCATGGACAATAATTGTTGATTAATTTAGAGAATATAGTGATAAAAACACTTTAATCTAACAAGTGGTGTTCTCAAAATGATAAAAAGTAAATCTTTATAGATTTTAATGTTTCTAAAATCTAGTGTCATGTGCTTGAAACTATGAAACATTCCTCCAATTGGTTTGAAACCATAGAAAAAAAATTACTAATTAATTAGTAAAATATTGGAATAAACCACATGTTAATCTGATGTAAGATGTGGTGGGAATTTCTAAAATGTAGATTAATATTATGAAATGATTAAAATAAAGTTATTTAGACAAAACAGGGTAATTGATTTCATATTTTCATGAAATAATTGGATGACTTTGATCAATTCTTTTTGTTTAGGAAAGAATGACATGCCAATATAACAAGAAATTCTTTTAGATGACTAAAAGTAATTTTTATAGATTTATATATGTTGAAAAATTTATGATGGGGTTTAAATTAATAATAAATTAATTTTAGATTAAAACTAATTAAAAATGTGATAATATCAAAGCCTTAAAAATGAATTTTTATTTTTGTGAAATCATATGAAAAATATTATTGATTCATTTTTGACATGTATGAATTAATAACATTTCAATATATTGTGAGATGTTTTAGTAATAATAGATAGTGTATTTTAATAATAAAAAATTTAATATGTGCATGTTATTGTAAAATTGGAGAAAAATTAATCATATTTTTAATCTAATAAAAAGTATAAATGATTATATTTTTACATTTTTTATTTAATGACATAAAAATTTGGAAATTAGTGTTGTTAAAATTATCATAAATTCCATTTTAGATAAAAATTTGATAAAAAACAAACTTTAAATTCAATAATGATTAAAATATTTTAAAAAAATATCAGGATAACTGTAACTAAAAAATTAGTGAACAGTTTCATTGGAATGAATGTCAATATAACATGTAGTTTTCTCATAATGACCACAAAATCAGTTTTGATGTAAAAATTAATATGACCAAAGCCTATTGAGCTATCATTATTATCATAAAATCATAGAAAAATGATATATGGGTAATTTATGATACATGGGGACAAATAAAAATTCAATCTCATATGTGATGTGTTTGGAAAAACCAAAACTGTGTTTTCATTCATTTGAATGTCTTTAAAATGAAACTGATATGAGAAAAATAATGAAAATGAATTCAAATATCCATGTAATAATAGTTAAATGAGCATTATATATTTTATGACATGCAAGAACAAATGGTACATAGAGTCCCTATACTCCTACCGAAATTATTACATGATTTTAAGCTTAATTAACTATCAAATTATAAGACAAGAATCGTAATATCTAGTTTTACTGGATGATATGGTACATAAAACTAAAAACATAGAAATTGAATTAAACATGCTTATTTTAATCATCCATAAATATCTCTTACATTCCATTAATTTCTTACATATTCATATGATAACCTAGGGAAAAAATAAACAAAAGTGATTACCTAAAGAGAATAGTAAGGAAATTAGAAGAGGAATAAATCATAGAACATGGGTTAGAAGGCATAACATGATGACATAAAAAGGAATATAATAGGAATAAACATATGAAAGAATAAAATATACATCAAGGAATCATTTAACCATGGAATAATAGAAATTTTTAAATAAAATAAAACATAAAATAAACTTGAGTTAAGGATAACCACAAATATCATTGCACATGGTGGATCATGAGTTAAGGCTGACCAACAAGACAATTCCACATGACTTATCATGAGACTAAACATCACCCAAATCATATGATATCTATTTGGGTACAACCATCATAACATTTTCTTATATATGTGTTTCATATGAAGAATAATACATTAGTAATAATATTTAAACATAAGTTTTACCCATAGAAAGAAATGGATATCATAATCTTATAATAAGGCATAACAAATGGGAATATCCTAAGGGTGTACATGAAAGAATGAATTTAATTCATAAATGGACATTAATAAGAAAATCGGAAAAAATAGTGATAATTTTTGTAAAAGTGATGTGAAAATATGTAAAAAGAATGTTTAAAAAACTTTAGAAATGATCCACTTTAGTTTAGTATAAGGTAAAATTTATAAGATTATTTAAAATATAAATGGAAATTTTTTTTGTACAAAACAATAAATTAACCACGATAATTATTTATTTTATATATATTTATTTTATAAAAACACTTGAGGATTCTTAAAATAGATTGTGGAGAGAACTTCAAATTGGGTAAGAAATCAAGAAGTTCCCTTTCATTGGGATTTCTTATCGGGAAGAAATGAGAAGGGAACCTTTTTAAAACATGTATAACCCTAAAAATAGAGGTTCAGAAAGAATCTCTTAACCTATGTCTGAAATTGGTCCACAATGGAACTTAATATCTTAGTTAATCAAATTAGATTCATTAATAATTTAATTCAGAACCTATTAAACATTTATTTTATTTATTATAATTTTATTAAGTTCATTTATGGTCTCTTTTATGAGTTATGATATTTAATTTCATCATTCGAGGGTGTTTTTTTCCTTGGTTTTCATGATCGGTTGACTTGTATACATGCATGGAAGACTAGTTAAAATGATAATAGTTGTCCATAATTGAAATTATATGTTTTTAATGAACATATATAATATTTATGGGTATTATATATTATTTTTTTCAAGATATTAGGATGATCCATTAGATAGAACGGTGATGATGATAATTTTTTATTTTGGATTTTTTTTATCGTGATGAACAAGTTCTGATTTATTAATTATGATTATGTATATATATTAATCCTAGAACATAAAAAAAATTGTATTATACATTTTAAAATCTATTTTAAAGACTATAATTTATTTGTGACAAGTATTAAAGGTGGTATTGGTCGATGGAAAATCATCGTCCATGAAGGCAATAAATCGAAACCTCGCTGACGATGTCCACATTTTGGAACAAAAGGCAGGGGAAAGATATGATGATGGGGTTTTCCATTAACAAGATAAAATTACATAATATTAAATAAAATATATTTATCATGTCACTTAGATAAGGTTAGTTGAGAATATGAAAATAATAGAAATGAAATTGAATTGAAATTAAATGAAAAAGAAAGTGATTTTTTCCTCTTGAATTCATCTCCTTGTGAACCTCTTTGGCACACTTGAGTTTGGTATTTTATTAATAAAAATGTCTCATGAATCTGTAGGGGAGACTTGGATGTTTTATTGGTATGAATTTTTAAATTCATTAAGGGTGATGAGTTGTGATGATAAGTGGTGTTAAGGATTGTATTTACAGTGGAAAAGAGGGGTGTTTTTTCATTATTTTATTAATTAGTTTATAATTTTTTCAAAATAATATCAAAAGTTAGAACCCTGTCAATAAATATATAAATAAAATGAATGATAGTTCAATATTATAGGCTTACATCATTTATATACTAATTATTAGTCAATAAATCATGT
Organism: Viscum album; assembly: GCA_963277665.1. Taxonomy (NCBI): domain Eukaryota; kingdom Viridiplantae; phylum Streptophyta; class Magnoliopsida; order Santalales; family Viscaceae; genus Viscum; species Viscum album. Next base: position 745,678,408 of record OY728138.1, on the reverse strand, counting down.
ATTTTTTTAATACTTTAAATTGTCGTGTTTCACTCTTCACCAAAAAATAAACTATTTTAAACAAAATCCTGAAAACCACCATAACCATTTTGCATTATTAGAATTTAAAAATAAAATCCATTTTATAAATAAATTTTATAAATATGAGAAATTTTTTTTAATTAAAATCGTCATTTATTTGAAAAGTAATTATTTTAAAATAATAACAGATTTAAAAATTATAATTGATTTTATGACACATTGAAAATTTACTTACGGTCTTATAAAATTATTTTATAATAATAAAGAATAATTAATAACTTATGAAAAAATTAAAAAAATTTCTTTTAATTCATTATATAAATTATAAAGTTGTAATTAAATATATATAACTTATAAAGATACCAACTGTTAATTTAAAAATTATAAAAACATTCCTTAGTTAAACTATTATTTAAGTATATCATATTTTCATTTATAAGATGCCAAAATTTTATATATACCTTTATAGGTGAGGTTACTATCCTATTGGTCATATTACTAATCCTTTACATCCATGTTACTATTCTAAAGGTCAAGTTACTATTTCATAGGTATATGTTCCTTAACTTATATAAATACCTCTTATTTCATTCATTATTAATTTATAATGTTTTTATTATGTTCTATATGTGATTCTTAGGTGATTTTTACTATATGACATTATAATACGGTAATTTCACTGATAGAATTTTGGTTCATTACATTCTTCTCCCCTTATAAAATTTACCCCTTGAAATTTCATTTTACAGACATGGGTAAACAAATTGAGGGTAGTAATCCTTCATCGCTTCTTCTAGTTCCCATATTGCCTATTTGTACTTATGGTTGTGTTATAGTTCTTTGACCAGAAGATTGGTCATATTGTGTAGAACATTATCTACAATTTTTACGATCTTCACTAGATGCTCCTTATATGGGCGATAATTTTAAAATTGTACCACCTATTGATCAGTCTACATGAGGGATGTGGTATGAGCTACCTCAAAGGAGATATGTGGAATACATTGTGCAACTGAGAAATTTTTTGTGGATGTTAGAGTCGATAGGTCACAACTCTGACAAGATCAAAAATCTCAATGGGGCTGATGTAATTAGGAATTAACATTCATTTCTTCCCAAATATCTTGTTCCTCTTCCATGGAGATTTGTGGAGGAATAAAATTTCTCCAACTATAAACTCCAGGTGTCATCAATGATTGCATGCATGGCTCTTTTGTTGACTTTGTGATTCATTGATGTGATGATGACTGGTTTTTACCTTTTTCCACCATTTCTTTAACCATTTCAAGTCCTAGTATCATATATTCACTGAATTCATCCCACTAAGCCCATGTTTATCATCTATTCCAATATAGGTATTTATATGGAGCCTTATGGATACTCGAGTGAAAAATATTGTTGTATGAGAACTTGACTAGAGGTAGGTGTTTCTCCCATCCTCCCATGAAGTCAATAAACCAAACTCTTAATATTCATTTGAGTGTCTAAATAGTCCCCTCAGACTGACCATAAATTTTAATGTGCAAATACATACTTAAGTTCAAATAAATGTTTAGATATTGTTGGATACTTTTCCAAAACATAGAGGTAAATATCATATCTCAATTGGATAAAATTGATCATGTTATTCAATGACGCCTTATCACTTTTCTTATGTATATATGTGCATGTTGATCCCATGATAATTCCACTCTAATTAAGATAAATTGATCTTTCATTGCAAGATGATCCACAATAACCCATATTGCTTTGTTTATAATGGATAAATTTGGAAGTCATGTGACAAAGTCCATGGTGATGTTCTCCCACATCCCTATTGTATAGTTAATGGTTTAATCATCCCATTATACTTTTTCCACTCAGCCTTCAGTTGTTTACATTCTAGAACTTTGAAGTATATTCAACAATCTCCTTCTTCAAATTGTTCAAAAAATGGTTCTCTCGGTGATCTCGATAGATATTTCTGATCCATGAGTGATTTAGAGGTTCACACTATGTGTGTCACTCTGAATATCTTTCAATATCTCTGACTTAAATGTTAAACATTTGTAACCCAAAAATTTCAACTCCTTCAAAATTTTGTAACTCTGAGAATTTCGTCATTCTGATTGTTTCCACAATCTTCTAAATTTCAACATCATTTATTTGATCATACATTATTTTCTCCATGAGGGATGGTTGGTCAATCATTTGAGAATTGGTTGATTATGTTCGTTCGTTTATTTTTCCCATTTCCATCCATTGAAAATATAAGCATCTGGGATCTTTCTCAATTTTCATCATTGATTATTTTGTAGGATCCATTCTAATTAACGAATCTGCCAATGTATTTTATTTACCAGGATAGAAGTGGGTTGATCAGTCATAATCTTTGATGAAATCTAACCATCTTCATTGTCATGTATTAATATCATTCTATGTGAATATATATGTGAGGATCTTTTGATCTGTATATATTTCACACTTCTCCCCATTGAGATAATGCATCCCCATTTTAAATGAAAATATCACATTCACCAACTTTTAATCATGGGTGGGATAGCTTTACTCATGAATTTTCAACAACCTTGAGGTGTAGTCTATCACATTATCATTTTTCATTAATAAACTTCCTAATCCATTATGTGAAGTATCTTTTTATACCACAAAGAGTTCCCCACATGTCAATAGTGTGAGTACTGGAGCAGTGATAGGCCTCTTTATTAACTCTTGAAGTAGTTTTCACACTAACTAGTCCTAACAAACACATCCCACTTTTGAGTTAGCAAGGTTAGTGGGTTTTAAAATAATGATAAATTCTTCAAAAATAACAGGTAATACCCCCCTAAACCAAGAAAACTACTATTTCGGTCATAGATGTTGTCCTGGGACACTATTCAACGTCATTTTTCTTAGAAGGGCCCACATATATTCCACTACTGGTGATGAAATTCCTCGATAATGATACTTCCTCCATCCAACAATCACATTCACTTTACTCTTAATTAATTTTCTCACTTTAAAACTTATTTAGTATAATATTCAAATACCTCTCATGTCCCCCATTCTCCTAGAGTAAATAGTAATATAATCTATAAAGACTACCACAAACTAGTACAGGTAATCCATAAAGACTCTTTTCATTAAGTATAAAAATATTGTTGGGTCACTAGTGAGTCCTAAGGGAATCACTAGGAACTCATAGTCTGAATACCTCATTTGAAAGTCAGTATTAGGAATATCATCCTTCATCACCATTAACTATTGATATCCATACCAACGGTAAACCATTGAGAAATACTTCACCCACAAAGTTGATCAAATATGTTATATATCTATGAAAGTGGATAATTCTTCTTTATCATGATTTTTTTGAGCACATGATAATCAATGCAGAGGTTCATTAATCCCTCCTTCCTGGCGAAGAGGGTCAGTGTATCCCATGGTGAAGCACTCGAGTGTATTAAACCCTTTTCAAGACTCTCTTATAACTTCTTTTTCAGTTCCTCAAACTCAATGTTTTCTATTTTATAAGGCTTCTTTGATATTGGTATAGGTATATGATTATGTTAAATTGATAACTCCACCTCTCTGTCAGGAGGATGAACAACAAATTATTCAGGAAACACAACAGTGTAGTCCTTCACAATATGAATTTTTCAATAATGACTCACTCTATTGTCTCAATCATTTGAGCATGATATTATTTCTCATAATTCAACAAAATCCCCAATTTATATGTTGATTCTGATGTAGATTCATCCTCCTCCTTACACATGTACAGTATTAGACGATGCATGGGGACGTGAAGTGATCTCCCTTTCTCAAAAATAGATGTTGGATTTGTATAAACATGGAAATTCCTTGGCCAAAATAACATCAAACTACACAAAAGAAAGTAAAAAAATATGTCATAGGGGGTTTAGTCCAAAAACATTAACTCAGGAGTAGTTATATACTTTCGATGAAAAAACATCCTGATCTTTTGGTCTCACAGATAACTCAACTTACATATTTTGAGTTGGTGTTGGAATATTTTATTAAACATGAATGATATGAACTAATTTTTTAGAACTATAATCAAAGTGTTTGTTCTCTATTATGTAATTAATTGCCATTATACTTATCAATGAATCATTTTTGGGCTCCATCTCAATAGTTTTGATAGGATATTCCCTTACATACTACCTTGGAATTTGTTATTTTTGATTTCCTCCATAAACCCTTGGACTTTGGAAATGGATCACATAATTCTAATGTTTTTTTAGTTAAAACACTGCGACATGGGATGATTATGGATCTAAACCCTCCTTTATTCTTTCAAATTAGTGGGATTCTTCATATCCCTTCAAAATTTATTAGCCATATGCCACATTATTCTACTTGTGAATCATTTCCATATTCACTTAAGTCTCTTCCCAGGATTCATATTCCCACAATTTTAACATGTGGGACATTTGGTTTTGTACCCATCATGATATTTATCTTTTGATACACCCATATTTAACTCTATTTTCCACTTTTTTTCATCAGTCCCGTGAGACCACTGAGAGTCTCTGATATCCATTTCGACCATAAGGGAACAACAAACAATATCTTCATAAATATTTATGTCTTGAAATGATAATTATTCTCATATAGTAGTATTTCTTCAAATAAAGAAGAAATCCAACATATTTTCGGTGTTCATGACAACGTTAGAGGCATATCGTGTCTGGTGTATTTTCCTTTATATACCCTAATAGAGTCATCTTACTTTTGTTTTAGTCTCAGTAACTCTCTTTCCCTATTACGAAGGTGGGTTAATGAAAAGAATTTCTTGAAAAATATTTTGCTGAATTCTTCCCAATCCAATGAATCAATTTCATCCTTGGAATTTGTGTTACAGATCAGTTTCCATGAAAAATTAGATTCACCATAAAAATGATAGAATTATGGAACATGTTTCTATTATTATGGTCATTAGAGGATAGATAATATCTTCTCAATTGAGTTTACCCATTGTTCTGCATCGAGGGGATCAAAAGATCAACTAATAATGGGAGGCCTTTGACACATGAAGGATTTGACTAAACTTGCTCTTCCTTGGGAGAAGGATGGATTTATACATGATTAAATTTATTATACGTAACATTAGATAGTTTATAAACTACTATCATGAATTTTAGAGCACCCATTCCCTTCATGTTTTTCATATCATTAGGTAAATCCTCTCATATCTTTCAAAATTTATTGTTCTCACGAGTTATCATATTTGCATCCATTAAATAAGATAAAATTACAATATGGGGGCCTTAATTCATAGTTAATTAGAAAATAAAAAATAAAAAATTTAACATAGAAAGATAATATTATAAATGAAAATTATATCCTAACTTGTGACACCCAATGTTTCAATAATGGATATCCATGGTGATAGACTTGTCTATTGGGTTCTTACTAAAGTGCTCTAGTCCTAATATCTAAAAACAAAAATACAATGCTTTTATAAAAAATATAGAGGCCCGATAATTTTTTTAATATATTATTACATGATTTTAATCATAATAAACCATCAAATTAAAATACAAGGATCTTAAAGTCTAGTGTCTTTTGAGGATCATGTCAATAAAACTGAAAAAATGAAAATAGAATAAAACATTTCTATTTTAGTAATCCAAAAAGAGATCATATATTCAATTGAGATCCTATATCTACATAGGATAACCTGGATAATACAAAAATAAAATGTTTGAGATAAAAAACCTTATAATGGAATAAGTATAGGAATAAATCATATAACCTCGGTTAGAAGGCATAACAAGATAGCATAAAAATTCATGAAACATGAATAAACATGTGGAAACATAAAATATAGAACATGGAATCATGTAATCATTGAATAATAAAAATGTGGAAACAACAGAAAATATTAAATAAGAATTATTATCCACTAATACCATTACACATAGAGGATAATGAGTTAGGGCTAACCACCAAGACCATTGCACATGAATAGCATGAGTTAAGGCTAACCACCAAGACCATTTCATACGACATCTTATGAGACTAAAAATTACCCAATGCATTGTATCAATATTTGGGAACACTCGTCATAAAATTTTAATGAATATTTGTGCCACATGAATAATCTTTTATAATGAATCAAATATATACATAAGGGTTAGTTAGTGAAAGAAATTGGTATCGTCATTTTCTCATGACGCATAACACATGGGTGTATCATAATGGTTTCCCAAAAAGAATGAATTTAAATCAAACATAGAAATTAATGAGGTAAATCAATATAAAACATCATAAATTATGTGAACGTTATGTGAACACATGTAAAAATAATGTTTAAGAAATCTTAGAAATAAGTTAATTTAGTGGAGTTTAACGGAAAATTTTAAAGATTTGTAAAAATTGAAATTTTATAATTGTTTGTATAAATCAAATTATGGACCAAGATATTTTTTTATGATAAAAATATTGATTTTAGAAAAATAATAATGGCTTAAAATATGTTATGGAGAGAAATTTAAAATGGGTAAGAAATTATGAAGTTCTTTTTAATCAGGCATGCTTATCAAGAATAATTACCAAGGGAACCATTTTAAAACATGTATATCGTGGAATAATAAAAATTAACTGATAGAGATGCATGATATTGGATCATATACATATAGTTTAGTATAATTATATGAAAAATAATATTTACATTGGGGTAAATATAGAGAAAGTTTCACTCGAATGAAAAATGAATGTTCAGAAAGAATCTCATACCTTATGTCTGAAAGTGTTCTGCACTTGAAATTAATGTCCTCAAGAGTGAAATTAGATTAATTAATAATTTAATTAATAACCTCCTAAAAACATATTATATTAATTATTATTTTATTATGTTCATTTATAGTCTTTTTATGAGTTATGATATTCAATTTCATCATTCTGGAGTGTTTGTTTCCTTAGATTTCATGATTGGATCACTTGTAAACGTGTGTGGAAGATCATGTAAAATGAGAATTGTTTTCAAAAATATATATTATATATTATTAATTAACAAAAATTATATAAAATGGTATTATATATTTTTTTTAGATATGAGGATGATTCATTAGATGGAACATTAATGGTGATTGTTAGATTGTTTTGGCGCTTTTTTGGATCATCACGAACTGGTTTTGATTTATTAATTAATATTATCTATATAAATTTATTCCAAAAAATAAAATTGGTTTTTATACAGATTTAAAAAAAATTATAAATTATAAATGTTTTCTTACCATTCTAGATAGCGGTATGGGAAAATGAAAAAACATCATCCATGAAGGTGGTCAATCAGCACCTCATAGATGATGTTTTCATTTTTAGAACAAAAGGAGAGGGGAAAGAAATGATGATGGGTTTTTGCATTAAAAAAATAATATTCTACTATATAAAAGGATATTGGATTTAAAATTTCACTTCAAAAAGGTCAGGTGAGACGATGAAAAGAAAATAACTAAAATTCCAAAAAAAAATTAAACCAAAATAATGAGGTTTTACCACTTTTATTCTTCTCCTAAAGAACCTCCCTGACGCACCTGAGTTTTCAATTTCATTGATCTCAAATCATCATTATAGTGAATAAGAGGCATTGAAAAATTATTGGGATGAATTTGGAAATTATTCAAGGCTTTTTAGTTGTGACGAGAGGGGGTGTTTAGGGGTGGTATTTATACTAGTGGATAGGGGTGTTTTTTAATTACTTTATTCATTAACTTATTATTTTGACTCCAGAAAATCAATATTTTGAAACTTATCAATAAAAATATTAAAATAATGAAAGAGAGTTTTATATTATTCGATTACATCATCCATACATCATCTATGACTCAATAAATCATGTATTTGTTAAATACCTTAAATTACATTATTTCATTATTCACCTAAAACGAAACAATTTTAAAAAAAATTCAAAAAATTAACCAGGAGAATTTTTCGACATGTAGAGTTGAAAAAGTTATTCAATTTTTTACAAATAAATTTCTAAATATGTGAAATTCAATTTTTAAATAAAATCCCTTTTTATTCAAAAATATTATAGATTTTAAAATTATAACTGATTTTCTAACACGCCGAAAAATTACTTCAGGTCTCTTCAAATTTTTTGATAATCATAAGACAAATAAAATTATTAATAATATTTATGCAAATAATTTTCTTTTAAATATTAATATTAATTATAAAATTTTAAATAAATATTTATAACTTACAAAAATACCAAGAATAAATTTATTATTTATAAAACATTTATTTACTAGAACTATAAAATAAATATATCTTATTTTCATTTATTATATGGAACAATTTTATTTATAATTTCATAGGTGAGGTTACTATTATATTAGTCATATTATTATTCTTAATTTTCATGTTACTATTTCAAAGTTCAGCTTATTATTCAATCGGTATATTTTCTTTAACTTTTAGAAATACCTTTTATTTCAGTAATTCTTCATTTATAAAGTTTTTATTGTATTCTATATGTTATGTTTATTTTATTTATAATATATGAAATTATAAGAAGGTAATTTCAATGATTGAATTTTGGGTCATTAAATAGTATATCAATTAGATATTTGGTGTGGTTAGAATAATAAAGGAGTAGCTTGGGTGTAAAAACTCATCAAAAAAGGAGGTATAGTGAAATCTAATAAAAATGTATTGTTTCTTTTTGAAATTTTACAGTGGTGATATTTTATAAAATTACAATATATTGAAATGAATTAAAAGTCAATCCTATGTTAATTATGGTTGGAATGTTTAAAAATTCATTTATATAGATATTAAATCCATTAAACACATACATCTAATGATGAAAAATCTAACAAAAGACATTATATTATAATGAAATAGTATGAAAATTATCACCGATTGATTTTTCAAACATTTGACACATTCAAAATGATGACAGATTCTGCATATTTTCATAGAAATAATAGGAAAATGATGAAAATTAATTTCGGACATGTATGTGTGAATGATAGTTCAATTCACAAATTTTTATGGTGTAAATGAATGTAAAATTTGTTTTAGACTAACAAGTTTTATAAAATAAGATACATTGTAAAATCCAATAAACAAACCTCATATTTTTAGGAAATAACATAGCAATGTTCACCGATAAGAAATTTTCTAATAAGAATAGAGGAAACTTCAGTCTAACATGAGATTTCTGTTTTTTAAGGTTGGGGCTGAAGCCTCATTTATTATTAAATCAAAGAAAAGACCTCTTTTAACTGGGTAGAGGGAGACCAATTACATAGCCCGAAGGCCCAATGGGCATTTAGCCCATTACATGGCCCGTAGGCCCATTTTCATGGCCCAAATCCCATTCTGTGAATAGTACTGCTACAGTTCCCTGCACTGCTATAGTCCTGCACAATACCCGCCGCTGCATAACATGATATTTCTGTAGATTGACCAAAATTGAGTTTATATATTAACAAATCTATGTAAACCTGATTCATATGGTTCATATTGAGAGAGAAAACAGGAATTGTGTTGAAACATTTTGAAAAATCCCCATATTATTTTTTTAATTGTGAAAATAAATGACATGTTTATCGGATATTTGGTGTATAAAGAATAACCAAAAATATATTTTGATATTAAAATATGATTTAAAATAATTTATATGTTAAAAAACTAAGAAAAATATATCATATTTAATTAAATATTTTTATAATGATAAATAATTAATTTGTCGTATGTATAAATTAATTTCAATTGGATCTAACATTTAAACTAGTTGTAATGGTAAAACATTATTCTTTTAGTATAAAGTTCATAAAATTGATTTATATGGTTATGACCTAGTAAACAAATATTTCATTATAATTAAATCATTAATTAATTAATTTTCATAATTTTTTGACATGTATGAAAAGATATCAAATCAATTTGACTCGTAGTTTGTTCATAATTTACAAAAATGAAATTTTACAAACTAATTTCTTTAAAAACATGCATCATACAGTCAAAAATTCATAATGAATCTCAAATTTTCATGAAAAAATATGAATGTGATCACTATTTAATTTGTGACTTGTAGGAATGAATGAAACATAAATAATAAATTTTTTATAGTTTAAAAAACAAAAATGAATATTTTATATTAAAAAGTGATAAAAAGGGTTATAAATCACAACTGGGTAACAAATTTAAGGATTTCATGAATTTTTTGGATAGTGATAATAGATTAATTTATGACATTTTGGAATGTATGAAACATCGATATGACATTTACTATGGTGATAATAATTAAAATATAATTTTAATAGATAAAAATGTATATAAATAGGTGATAGTATGAAAACATTTAAATGGATTTTTGGGGGTATCTGACACTGGATCCAGACAAGTTTTATGATACAACTTATTGGGGTACCTGGCACTAGAATACAACTAGTTCTCTAATACCAGTTAGTGTATATAATTTTCACTTTTCCAACATGTAAATCCCAAAAAACATAATCTCTTCCAAGGTTCGTACAAATTAAATTGGAACATCCCAACACATAGTGACCAATAATTTTCATACATAAATATTATATCCTATTAAAAGAGTATTTTGAACATAACAATATGATCCTTTTTAGAACAATGAAGGTTTAGAATATTTGGAATCTAGATACCTAATCATCTTATTTCATGAAATATATTCAACATCCCATACACTAATTTTCACAAATAGAGACCATATCGAAAAAATCATATATAAAACCTTTCCTCATATCCCAAGAAAAAGGAAACATGATAAATCACTAGTTCAGATGCTCATTAAGAGTAAATATAGGAGATAATATTCAATGATCATATTCAAGGATAAGAGATGAACAAGGGTATGATAAAATGATCATAACATATAATAATCATACGTAATCAATAAAAAATCATTAATAATGAATCATTATATAAGTTTTTTTCAATCAAAAGACATATTACATAAGGATATAGAATCATCATTAGTAAATCATGATCCATGAGAAAATATCATAGGAATAATACATACGTTTGGGCGAAACACATGTGAATATAATATTATTTCTCTAGTCAAGGTTCTCTTCCAAGACAATCATAGTGGATGGGATTTCCTCCCCATTATATCATACCATTTTTCATGAACATTTCATCATTTCATTATATCATAACCCATTAGAAACAATTTTGTCTAATAAACATCTCATAATAATAATCATAAACCTTTCATGGTAATAATAAGTATTTTATTATTTGATCATATCTCTAATAAATCATAATTAACATCAAATGGTATTATCAATGGTGAATATTTTTATTAAAAAATCATTGGAATATTTTTAAGGAAGATACAATATTTATTTTGAAATAAATTATTTGTAGTTAAAATATTCCAAAAAATATTATACATCATGATATATTTTAAATGAAAAATGGAAACTTGTAATAGATTCCTTATAGAACTGAGTGGTCAACATGGAGTAAAATTCAACTCATCCATAATTTTTAGAAGAAATATAATTTTCACAAATTCAGTACAAATTAACTCATTCATAAATTGTTAAGAATATTTTTTTAAACATTATCTAAAAGTTGAAACATTAATAAATCTGTGATTAAATAATAATTTAACAATATTAAAAAATTCAATACAATTTTAGAAATATATAGATATGGAATAAAAAGGTTTTCCAACTGAAAAAGGATAAATATTGTCAAATTTTATTAAAAACATTCTGATCCTGTTTTAGTTGTAAAGAGATTAGAATATGAAAGGAAAAAAATATATTTACAACTATAGGATATGGAAAAAATAATTCAATTTATTAGAAAATTATAATATAATTTCTTCAATGGTAATCCAAGAATAAATATTCTCAGTTAAAATGTGATTAAAACATAAATCCCTTCCCTCTTTGGTAAATTTTAAATCATAATCCCCATGAATGAAAAACATCAACTAAAATTTTAAATATCATAAAAATAACAGTATTCACTATATAAATTTTCAAAAGAGTCTTATTATATATCATATAATATAATCTAGGTGTATACCATAATATATGTCTCAAAGAAGGTAATTTGAGACAATAAACCCTTTCTTATATTGAAATATAAAAATAAAGATCCCAAATTAGAGAAAATCAAAAATGTATTTTAAACATTCAATAATTTCTGTATAATAATCATAAAATAATTTAAAATTCACCATACACATCATAAAAAACAAGCAAGTGGTGAATATGGCATTTTTCATATAAAAATAAAACTGAGATGAGAACCCCTTGTATCAAGTCTCAACATTCCCTATAAACACACAATCCTCGTGTATAATAAATATTTATTTATTATAAATCTATTAAGAAACCATATTCATACATAACATATTATGTATCAATCCATTATAACTTTTAATTATCGTTTTATTTATAATTCATCCTTATAATAAAAATTCCGTTTAAAAACTATCCATTTTACATGAATTTTTCAGTTAGATTGTTCGTCTACTTGCACTATAGAAAGGGTTTAATTATCTTGAGAATATTAATCATGAAATATGTGTCATATTTATTCATCATTTACAATTTTATAATTATTCAGATATAATAGTGGTAGAAATGAATTACATCACTTCATGGAGATATTAGTCCATACATATGAACGAGTGATGTTTTCACCTTTAGATAGTTGGAATAGATGTTTTTAAATAAAAAGTTGACATTATAAAATTGTGATTAAATAATAAATATATTATATTTTAATTATAAATATCCTTACTACCATATATATAATTTGGAAATGAAAATGAATCACATACCTTCATGAAAGAGGTAGTCTACTACTACACATTAGCAACATTATCAGATTCCAATGAATAGAGAGGTAACAATTTAGATAAGATATTATTATTATATAATCATAATTATCAGATAAATATAATATAAAAAATATTAAATCCATCATAATAACTATCCATTGATTATGGTGATGGTAAATGAACCACATTGATACGTGGTGGTGGTCGTCTGCACGTAGAGATGGGTGATAATTTTAATTTACAACAGGATGGAAAGAGTATTGATAATTTTTGTTCTATAAAAATAAAACATTTTTATAGTTAGTATAATTAATATATTATTTATTTTATGTATAATATATTTATAATATGCAGAAGAATAAATTGTTCAAAAGCAGTCAGGTAGGATGATGATCTCTTCTTCGATATACCTCATTTAGATCACCTATTATGGTGCCTTTGAATTAACATTAAAGAATAAAAACATATAAATCAGGAATACAGAAGTCAATAAGAACCTTTTTCAGGGTTTCCCTAAGCTATGGAGCTCATTGTAATGTAATAAATAATGAAGAAAGGTTTCCTTTGATAAGGGAGGGATGGGACACTCTAGAATTTTTGGAAAATATTTAAATATTTTAAAGTCACATTCATGTAAAATAGGTAAAAAATTGTATTATTATAGAATTAAAGAATAAATATGATTGAAATTAAATTAGGTAATTTTTTTAGATAGGTTATTAGCTTATTTTAACCCCTATTTTTTTATTTTAACACAGAATTTACCATTTTATCCTTATCCATTGTAACACATTTCTCAATCATTATGGGTTAAAAATATTTATCTGATGATACAATTGTAAATAAAAATGGAAGTGGGAAGAAATTATAGACCATATCCTACCCCTTTTTTTATTTCTAGGTTGTTATGGTTTCTAAATGATGGAATAAAATATTTTATAACATAAAATATCATTAACTAAATTTTTGGACAATTCATTTAATTTGGAATTAATGATATGACAATTGTAATTTATTTTTAATATAGAATATTAAACCATAACTTATACTTTAAAATTACCCCTAAAATTTCTAGAAAACCAAAATTCATAAAAAAAATTATTTATTGTATGGTTTTTACAATAATTTTTAAAAAATTTCAATAGTTTTCACAAGAATTGTACTAGTGTTGCGTAAGAATATAAGGAATATATACTATATTTAAAGAATAAAAATTATTTAATATCATAAAAATAATTTATTAATATTTAAAATAGTCATTTATATTTCACTATATCCTCTTTATCCCTATGATAAAATTTTAGTGTTTATAAAAACATGGTGACAAATTTTATTTTTTAGGAAATAAATTAATATATAAGTCATTATAAATGAAACATTTCTCAAAATTTCCATAACATAAAGTAATGTAGGATTTTCTTCAAAATAAACTAATAAAATATATTGAACTCAACTTTTTGTGTTATTTTATTATCTTATCTAATAGTTTTAACATTGTTTTATATGTTATACTCTTACATAGGTGATAAAAATTTACTATGGTTACTGGTTATAATGACAAAAAATAAAAGGGGTCTATTTACAAGATTTTAACCTCCCAATTTAAAATATAGAGTCTTGTTTTAAATATTTAATATCAATAAGTGGAAGAATAAATTCTAATATTAAATTTTAAAACTCCATAAAAAATAATTTTTTGGAAAATGTGTTTTAAGCTAAAAAATTAACATATTTCAAAATCATGGATATTGATGATTAAAATGGAGTTCATTTGATTATTATATATAAAATTTATCCTGTATATATTTAATAAAAAATCCATTATATACTCGTAAATTAATTTTACTTGATTTAATGAATTTTTTTAATATTTGTAAAATTGGTACTTTTTTGGATTTGCTGAAAATTCAATTATTTCAAAAAAATAAAAAATCACTGTAAGTTAATTATGATTGTATATTTTTATTTTATTTTCATTTTATAAAATTAAATCTCTAAATCTTTTAGAAATTTCATAAAATATTTAATCCTGAAAAAAACATTTTTTGTAGAAAAATTATTTTTAATGAATAAAATGACTTTTCTAAAAACTGGGTTCTTATTTCATACGAATTAATCTATATATTGGTTTTGATTGAGACTGTTATGTATAGCATAATGAGGTTACTAATACACATATCAGTCAATTCAATTACTAAGTTATAATTATCACATTTATATAACAATATGTCACGACCCGTCCTCGGGGCCAGTGTCGTGACTACCCCAAGCCCGCCTTACATTGGCCAGGGGCTGGTGACTAGCACCAAAGGCGTAAATCCCTATGCTGGGAAGGCATTGCCTCTATAGGAGTAACACATACACAAATAGAGTAAGCTGGAGGCAAAGCACTAATTGAATAATGTGTACAAAAAGTAGTGCTGAAAGTAAAAGTGGCCATAAATTCAAGACCAACAGTAAAGTAGAGGTATAACGAAAAACAAGTACAGCTGAAAAAGGGAAAACAACTGAAAAAGGCATATCCTTCTACATCCTCCGAGTGTCTTACCTGAAAGGTAGGTACATATGTCCACCTCAACACTCCACATATATCAGTCCGCTCCGTGTACCATCTCGCAGTGTGGTCCACCTCCAGGTACCGTCCAGTCCTGGCTCACTCTCGGCCTCCGTCAATGTTGTCTGTCATCTGCATCCAACACAATGAGGTGCGGGCATAGCCCATGTAGGGGTGAGTATAACGATACTCATTAGGGACCCTGAGACTCCCTAAGGTCTCCCAGAATCCATGAAGAATAAACCACAGAAGAAAGATACAATCACGAAGTATCAACCAACTCTACTAAGGTATATTCCCATACATATACCTAAGTTACCAATCATAGTTTGGCTCCATCTCTCGAGCCCAAGAACAACCCAGTCCACACAGAAAGTAAAGTCAGTCACATCAATGATAATGATTTAAAGTCATGACTTAGCTCACATAGGTATACATCTTTCGTATAGCGATATAGATGATCAGATGTAGTCACTAATTCATCTAAGATGTCGGACCCAAATAGGATACAAGGCCAGCTAAGCTGTCAGACCCACACAGGATTTAAGGCCAGCTAAGATGTCGGACCCACACAGGATACAAGCCCAGCTACTCTGTCGGACCCACACAGGATACAAGTATAGAGGTCAATACTGTCGGATCCACATAGGTTACAAGAACAGTAGTCATCACCGTTGAAACCACGGAGGATCCTAGTATGGTAGTCATCTTTGTCGAACCCATGGAGGATCCCAGTACAGTATTCGTAGCAGTCGCAGCCAGCTCTAGGGTTCCCGCACACAGCACGCTCGATTCCGGGAGGGTCTGCTCCTTGAGAAAAGGGGTCGATACATAAACTATCATGAATTCCAGAGTTTATGTATCCCAAAGTTCTATATCATCAAAAGAAACCCAATGATACTAACGGCGCGTCAATCGGACAGTCGGTCTAAGAGTTATTGGATTTTCCGTTCTAAGGGCCCGGTTAGATTTTAGGTACAACCTAACCCGGCCATACTCCAACCATATCTGAATCATGTGTGGAGTATTCCAAAAGGACCGCCTCATCAAAATTAATCCAATTTAGTTGAAATCATGTCAATTGGATGTCTGATCCTTAAGTTATAAGCGTTTCCGCTTAGAAGGCTCGGTTGGTTTTGGGTTCGAACCAACCCGGCTATACAAAAAATTCGCCAAAACCATGACTGTAATATACCAAAACGACCGTCTTTATCCAAGGAATCCTACGCAATTGATGGCTCATTTATCAGAGGTATGTATCTCATGTTATGGGTGAAATACCAAATGAAAACCGAAGAGGGGGTCAGGGTCCGGTCCGACCCGGCCCAACCCGCCCTAGGTCGGCCGAACCGGGTTGACCCGACCCGGGTCTGGGTCCATCCTGGTAGGGTGCGGCTCGGTCCCGTGGCTATGGCCCGAACCGCACGTGGGTGACCTGGCACACGTGAATGGAGGCCTGACTGGCGCGGCCTGTGGCCTGGCCCGTGCCACTGGCCTCTGGGCCCTGTGGTCGTTCGTTGCTCGACCAGCTGGTTGAGCATAAAGCAGGGGGGTGCGGACCCCCGGTTAGTAATGGTAGTTCTAGATGGCACCGTCCATGCCTATCGTAACCCGTGGATGCAGGTTATGCTCTGTCTCCGCGGCCAATGCCACGGCGGTCATCCGTCGGCAGCGCGCGAGGGGCGCTGCTGCCCCCAGGCGGCCCACCTCCGGTCACGGGGGCTGCCACGCCGGCGACCCGCGCTGCCACGCGCTTCCGTAGGCCCCTGGAGTCGTTCCAGAGGTCCGTTTTGCCTCCCGTCTATGCCTATGGCCTCCTCGAGTCTTTATCTTCACAGTGATGGGCTCAAAACATCATTACCCTTCCGATCACCCGTCGCCCAGCAAACCGTTCATCACAAACAAATTAGTGGAGGGTCCGAACTTGTTCGTTAGCCCGTCCCCTCTGCGTTGAGGCTCAAAAATTTTCTAACATATATTATCCAATCTACAAGGATATAATTTTATTCAATTAAAAATTATACAAAACTCCCTACCTCATATTTTACGTTGCACGTCGATGAGCCGCGGAAGACGAGCGGCGTGGTAGTCAGTCGTCGCGAAAGACGGCATCGCAAATGATGGATATCGTTCCATCAACGTCCGAGGAAAAAGAATGTTGTCGTTGTCGATGACGTCGTCTTCTCCCTTGATGCAGAGGAAGAGGAGAGTAGATGGCGTTCTTTATGGATTCACCTCACTTTCTTTCCATGGTTGAAGAAGTGGAGGAGACGATCGAGTTCCTTGGGTTCTTCGTCGGAGAGGGTGATATCCTCTAAATCCTCCCAAGTCCCCCCAAACAAGTTTATGCCAACCAACCTCAAATAAAAATAAGATACCTATTAAAAGGATATCTTAATGAATTCAAAAAGATTTGAATTCATTAAGTTACATCCTATTATTTTAATAGATGGGTTGGCTCATTAAATAGAAGGGAGGTGATGAAGAGGCTCCAATTTAATTAAAGGGAGAGTTGGCACATCAAGAGGGAAGTTCAAAACATAAAGAGGATTAAGGGGTTTAAGGGAGTTGAAGGGAGAGTTGAAGGGTTAGGGATCATGTGGGCCCCACAAAACATTATCCTCTCATGGGAGGTTATGTGGGGCATTGGGCCCACCATCAACACCTTTTTGGAGGAAATAACCACCACTTAAAAATAAAATTGTGTAACACAACAATTTTATTTAATTTATTATGAATCCCCAAATTAATAATTCGGCTCTCGACCAAATGCAACAGTGGTAAAGGTCCCCTTAGGTTAATACCAGTGCTGCGAGTTCAGTGGTGTCCTCGGATTTCAATTCCAACAACTAGTTCAAAAGATAGAAAAACATGCACGTATGTTTACTGAACGTACCTGAACAAAACTTTAGAAATTGATTCCGGGCACACCGGGACTCGGAATTAGGCACCGTCAGAAACTACAGACTCGTAAAATTCCAAATAATTTAAGAAAAAAATTCCTTGAAATTTCTGAAGCTTTACATTACAAACTTTTCAAGTATTTACATCCACGTAAAGCTATAACACACACTAGAGAAACAAAAGAGGGTACTGAGCATGCATCTGAGCCTCCTGCTCTCATGTGCTCTCCTGGAGGTTCTGGTGCTACCAGCGAATGCGCACACGAGGAATCAACCATCCACATTGGACCTACTCCCGTCGATCCTCGATCTCCACTGGGACCTCCGTGAATGTTTCCCCGTTGTTGATTTCCAGCTTTCCATGGTCGATGATGTGGGATGGGTCGTGCACATATCATCTTAGCTGAGATACGTGGAAGACGTCGTGCACCCAGTGGAACAGAGGTGGAAGGGTCAGGTGATAAGCCACCTCTCTTACCCTGCTGAGGACCTGAAAAGGTCCAATAAATCATGGAGATAACTTTCCTCCTCGGTCAAATCTTTGTAGAACTCATCGAGGTCAGACCCGTAAGAAGACGTGGTTTCAACCCTTGAACTCCAGTGGTCTCTGTCTCCTATCAGCATAAGACTTTTGTCTGCTCTGTGAAGTCTTCGTCCGCTCTTGTATGATCTGTACTTTCTCCATCGTAGCCTACACCATCTCTGGTCCTACAAGTTCTGACGCTCCTGGGTCAGTCCAGCACAGAGGTGATCTGCAAGGTCGGTCGTACAGTGCCTCGTAAGGTGCCATCTCGATGGTGGAGTGGTAGCTGTTGTTGTATTCAAACTCCACCAAGGGTAAGTGATCCTCCCAGCTGCGATCAAAGTCGAGAACACATGCATGGACCATGTCCTCGAGAGTCTGAATGTTCCTCTCACTCTGACCGTCTGTATGAGGATAGAAGGTGGTGGTCAAGCGAAGCTGCATGCCAAAAGCCTCCTGTACCCCCTTCCATAGCCAGGAACTGAAACAATCATCTCGATCAAAGATGATAGTCAATGGCACACCATGAATCCATACAATCTCCTGAATTTAGATTCTTCCCAAGCTCTCTACTGAGCCCTGCTCTCTGATCGGTAAGAAGTGGTCCGACTTAGTGAGTCATCCAACAATCTCCTAGATAGAGTCATGTCCTCTAGATGTACATGGAAGCCCTGTCATTAAAACCATGGATATTCCGTCCCACTTACACTCTGGGACCTCTAATGTTTGTTCCAAGCCTGCCAGTACCTGGTGCTCCTCCTTCACCTGATGACAAGTGAGGTATCGTGATATAAACTCTGCTACCAACTTCTTCATACCCGGCCACCAGTGTTGTCGTCTGAGGTCCTGATACATCATCGCCAATCCTGGATGTACCGCTAGAGGGGATGTGTGGAACTCTCTCAACACCTCCTCCTGTAGTGAAACTGGTACCATGGTATGTCCTCAGAAGAGGATAACATTCTCCCCACCTTAAAAAAACCCATCAGGTTCCTGCCTTGTGGATATCTGAGCATGTCGTGTCTCATAGTCAACGTCCTCACGCTATGCCTCCCTGACCCGCTGAAGTAGTGGAGGAGTGGCTGTGAGAGATTGTAGAAAGGCCGCTCTATCTCTATCCACAAATGATATCTACAACCTGGCTATCTGCTCTATTTCCACTCCTAGAAGCTGGATGCGTGATCTCCTACTGATAGCATATGCTACAACGTTCCCCTTCCCAAGAGTATAGACTATCTCGAAGTCATAGTCTTGGAGGAACTCGATCCATCGCTGCTATCTCAGGTTTAGGTCCTTCTATGAGAATATGTACCCGAGACTCTGGTGGTCTGAGTAGATTGTAAAACGCTCGCCCATCAGATAGTGATTCCACATATTCAAGGTGAAGACCACTGCTGCTAACTCCATGTCATGGGTAGCGTAGTTATGCTCGTGTTTTCTCAACTTCTGTGAACCATACGTGATCACTGCTCTCTCCTGTATCAGGACACACCCATGTCCAGTCCCTGATGTGTCGCAGTAAACTACATACCCAACGCCCTTCTATGGTAGCCTCAATATGGGCGCTCTAGTCAACCTCTTCCTCAGCTCCAGAAATCTTTGTTGGCATCTCTCTAACTATACGAAGGGTTTCCCCTTCTTTGTCAAAGCTGATAGTGGTGCTACAACTCAGGAGAAGTCTAGTACAATGGTAAGTTTGGCCAACTCCTGAGTGATCGATTTCACCCTCTTATGCATGACTCCATCCTATGCTTCCTGGGTTTTCCTTTTCACTGACCAAGGAAAACCCCATACCAACGTTGTAGATAAACCACAAACGTTTTTCTTAATATTGTCAATATGTATATGAAATGTGGTTGCCCAGTCCATACCCAAACTGACGTCGTAAGACCTCGACGCTGCCACCAAGAGGTTCCAACTGAAACTCTTTCCTTATGGTTCAGATCACACCGTTGGCGTAAGTGTGATTATCGAGTCTCCTCCCAAAGTTATCTCCAGATGTGAGGGTCAAGTCAATAGCTTAACCAGAAACTCTAGGCCTGGGACAAGATTGGTGGAAGGAAGGAATGCTTGGTACCTGTGTCTATTGATACAGAAGCTTGTAGTAGACACAGATAGTAACTCAAATCATTATTAGATCCCTTGGGTCACACTTCTTTACCACATTCAGATACTCTATTCCCCTTCCCTCTAGCTCCCTGATCCGAGCGGGGACTACAAAGGTGGGTGGTTTTAACATGTCAAAATGTTCACCACCTCATGCTACTCTCATAGCTCTGCTTCCACGTCTGCTTGCCTACAAATTCTTCTGTAGTTAACACTTCCTCTTCTTGAAACATCTCACACGTCCAAGTATCTGAGACTGACACCAGTTTAATTCTTTCAACAGTTAACATTCACTGGTTGTATCCACTCAGTAAATGAACATTCAACCACAAAGGTTCTCTATATCACCCTAACATATGTAGGAATGCATAGAGGAAAACGTGTTGGCTCGAATATCCTTAAACACACCTCTCTCATAGGTCCGAGATCGAAAGCACTGATCGAATAATATTCATCGAGTACCAGGAATGAACGGTATTCCTCGATGAATACTCTGCTACCGACACATCATCCTACCGAAGCAATATAAGCTCTAGAAAACTCTCAGCCACCTACCCATGCCAGTCCTCAGCTGCCTGTGGGTTGGGCTCGCCTCAGAACATGAAGTATATATGGTGCTGAAACACGTGTAAGGCACTAATCCTAAAAGTTTCATCTACCGGTACTACCGGTAGTGTCTACTGACCAACAGGCAGTGATATAGTTGGCACACTTCCCGAAGGTACTATCTCAGAAAACGGTCCATGTACTGAAACTTCATCATTATGCGGACCATCCTCATGGTCACTCATTGAAAAACATTAGTAGCTAAGATCACTATATTATCTACAAGTGTCTCAACTAGGTGGAAAAATCCAGTAATCACCTTCATCAAGTCCTCTACTGCCTGGGAATCTGTCTCGCCTCGAAACCTCGGAGGCCTCTACCACTGGAACTCCTGAAATGAGGTCAGTCGTCGTACACCGTCCGCCAGTTTGGTTGGTGGAATATGCTACCCAATAGGTGGTGGTTCTTCTGGTACACAACCCAAAGGTTCCAACATAGTATTAGGTCCATGCACCGGAGCCTCGTCGCTCAGCCAGTCGTCATCGTGTACTCTCTCTCAGGAACCCTAGTTGGTTGTCTTCACAGTGGAATCCTGATAAGGAATCGGTGTTCCACTGTCAAAATAGTATACCTGGTGTGCTGAAGAAAAGTAATCATGAAGAAAAATTTTTCAATGGAAACACACATGCAATCAGTGTTTTTGTGCACTGAGTCGGAAATCAGAGGTTAGGGTCCTGGTGTATTGATACGTCGATTACCGCACCAACACTGGACTCCCTGGACTGAAAACCACACTCAATACTCTTAACAATATTACTTCACAGAAAATAATGATCAGAGTCCCAAGTTATATGGTATAACCGACTCCTCTGATACCAATTTCTCACGACCCGTCCTTGGGTCCCATGCTGTGATTACCCCAAGCCCGCCTTCCACAGGCTAGGGGCTGGCGACTAGTACCAAATGCATAAATCTCTAAGTTGGGAATGCATTTCATTTAATGAGTAACACACACACAAAAAGAGTAAGCTGGAAGCAAAGCACTAAGTGAATATTGTATACAAAAAGTAGTGTTGAAAGTAAAAGGGGTCGGAAATACAAGCCCAACAGTAAAGTACAGGTACAACGACAAACAAGTACAACTGAAAAATGGACAACAGCTGAAAAGGGTAGCTCCTAGTACGTCCGCTGAGTATCCTACCTGAAGGGTAGGTATAGATGTCCACCTTAGCACTCCACATCTATCGGTCCACTCCCTGTACCGTCTCGCAGTGTGGTCCACCTCCGGGTACCGTCCGGTCCAGGCTCTCTCTCGGCCTCTGTCAATGTGGTTCGTCGTCTGCATCCAACACAACGAGGTGCGAGCATACACCATGAAGGGGTGAGTATAATGATACTCAGTAGGGACCCCGAGACCCCCGAAGGTCTCCTAGAATCCAAGAAAGAAAAACCACAGAAAAAAGATGCAATCCTAAAATATCAGCCAACTCTACTTAGGTATATGCCCATACATATGCCTATGTTACCAATCACAGTTCGGCTCCAACTCTCGAGCCCAAGCACAACCCAGTCCACATAAGAAGTAAAGTCAATCACATAAATGATAATATTTGAAATTCAAGACTCTGCTCACACAGGTATAAATATTTTTTATAGCGATAGAGATGATTAGATGTAGTAACTGATTCATCTAAGCTGCCAGACCCACACAGGATACAAGACCAGCTAAGCTATCAGACCCACACAGGATACAAGACCAGATACTCTTTCAGACCCACACATGATACAAGTACAGAGGTTAATACTGTCAAACCCACACAAGATACAAGAATAGTAGTCATCGCCATCCAACCCACGGAGGATCCCAGTACGGTTGTCATCGCTGTCGAACCCACAGAGGATCCCAGTACAGTAGTTATTGCAGTCAGAGCCATCTCTAGGGTTCCCGCACACAACACGCTCGATTCTGGGAGGGACCGCTCCTTGAGCAAAGGGTTCGATACATCAAAAATCACTAAGTCCATAGTAGTTGTATCCCGAAGTTCTGTCTCATCAGAATAAACTCAACGCGGCTGACGGCGCATCAATTGGACGCCCGGTCTGAGATTTATTGGTTTTTCCGTTCCAGGGGACTGGTTGGATTTCAGGTACCATCCAACCTGACCATACTCCAAGCTCATCCAAATCATATGTGGATTATTCAAAAAGTACCTTATCATCAAAATGAATCCAATGTAGTTGACGACATGTCAATCGGATGTCTGATCCTTAAGTTATAAGTGTTTCCGCTCCGAGGGCCCGGTTGGTTTTGGGTTCGAAACAACCCTGCCATACCAAAATTTCGCCAAAAACATGAGTTTAATATACCAAAACAATGGTCTTGATCTAAGGAATCCTACACAACTTATGGTGCATTGATCAGAGGTCAGTATCTCAGGTTATGGCTGAAACACCAAATGAAAACCAAAGAGGGGGGTCTGGGTCCGGTCCAACCCGGCCCAACCCGCCCTGGGTCGGCCGAACCGGGATGACCCAACCCGGGTTCGGGTCTGGCCGGGTTGGGTGCAGCCCATCCCGGAGGCTGTGGCCCAGCGCACATGTGGGTAGTCCAGCCCACGCGACTGGCAGCACGGCCCGCGCGGCTAGCGGCTCGACCCTATGACCGGCCGCAGCTCGGCCAGTTGGCCGAGCGTGGAGCGGGGGGGGGGGGGGGGGCACGACCCCCCGGTTTGTAACGGCAGCGCTAGCTGGTGCCTCCCTTGACTCCCGGAAACCGCATACATGGGTTCCAATCCGCCACCGTGGCCGGTGCCGTGGCGGTCTTCCACCGGCGGCGCGTGAGGGGCACTGCTTCCCCCAGGCGGCCTGCCGTTGCCGGCCGCCGCCTCAGGTCGCCGCCTGCTGTTCTTCGGGCCACCAGAGTCATTTGGTGGTCTATTTTTCCTCCCGTCTATGCCGAAGACCCCCTTTGGTCATTCTCTTCACTATGACTTGATCAAAATGTCATTTTACTTCCATTCACCCATCACCCAACAAACCGCGCATCACTAACAAATTTGCGGAGGGTCCGGACTTGTTCGTTTGCCCATTCCCTCCACGTTAGAGGATCAACAATTATCCAACATATCTTCTCCAAAGTACGAGGTTAAAATTTTATTCAATTATAAATTATACAAAACTCCCTACCTCGTATTTGACGTTGCACATCGATGAGCCATAGAAGACGATCATTGTGGTAGTCGAGCATGGCGGAAGATGACATCACGAAAGACGGATATCATTCTGTCAATGTCATAGGAAAAAGAACATTGTTGTTGGCGATGATGGAATATTCTCCCTTGATGCAGAGGAAGAGGAGAGTAGATGGTTTTCTTTATGGCGCCACCTCTCTTTCTTTCCCTACTTGAAGAAGTGGAGGAGAAGATCGAGTTACTCGTGTTCTTCGTTGGAGAGGATGATATCATCTAAATCCTCCCAAGTCCCCCAAAATAATTTTATGACAACCAAAATCAAATAAAAATAACACACCTATTAAAGGGATGTCTTAATGAATTCAAAAGGATTTGAATTCATTAAGTTACCTCCTATTATTTTAATAGATGGGTTGGCTCATTAAATGGAAGGGAGGAGATGAAGGGGCACCAATTTAATTAAAGGGATAGTTGGCACATTAAGAGTAAAGTTCAATAGTTAAAGAGGATTAAGGGGTTTAAGGGAGTTAAAGGGGGAGTTGAAGGGTTAGGGATCATGTGGGCCCCACCACACATTATCCTCTCATGGGAGGTTATGTGGAGAATGGGCCCGACCTCCAACTCCTCTTTGAGGAAATAACCACCACTTAAAAGTAAAATTGTGTAACATAACAATTTTATTTAATTAATTTTGAATCACCAAATTAAAACATCCGATCTTGACTAAATGCAACTGCCTTAAAGGTTCGCTTAGGTGAATATCGGTGCTGCGAGTTCATCAGTGTCCTCAGATTTGAATTCCGAGCACCGGTTCAAAAGATAGAAAAACCCACATGTACGTTTACTGAACGTACCCGAAAATAACATCATAAATTTATTCCAGGTACACCGGGCCTTGGAATCATGCGTCGTTAGAAACTGTGGACTAGTAAAATTCCAAATAATTTAAGAAAAAAATTTCCTAGAAATTTCTGGGTCTTTACACAATATTTCTATATTATATAAAAACTGCTTAAATATAAGTGTTAGGTTCTCAGAAATATTTTAATCGTATTATTCATATTTTATAAAAGTACATGGTTTACACACAAAAAATTCAAAAATATCATTCATACATATATTTCAGAACGATAAATTTGAATGGGTCTAATGTTCCGTGACAAGACCCTCAAAATTTGACTTAAGGAACTATAAAGATCATATACCATAACTACTAAGATGAATCACTCAGCACTCTAATTTCATTAACTACATTGTAATTAATAAGATCATTCACAAATAGTGAATTATAATTAATAGACTCACACGTAATTTAATGGCCTGGTTTTTCTCATACTACGTTTTTGTGTTTTTTTGGTGATCAGAGGTGTCCGAGAGGAAGGATGAAGGGTGGAGGTTCATTTGACATGCAATTTCAACTAGGGAAAAATTCTATGACATGGATCCTTAAGATACATCATAATAGGATATTTTGTGGTCTATACATGTGACTTCCGACATAGGGTATGGATATATATGGTTTTGGTGATACTTCTTCTTGAGAGGTACCTACACTGTGGATATGAGCAATAGTATATCATTGTTGGAGAATAGTTTTCTTGAATCTTATATTTTGATCATCATAGTAGCATGGTCTTCGTCTAAAGCATGATGTCCCGAAGAGTGTACTTACCGATTTAGGGGTCATTACAATGTAATAATGGGTAATGTAAGTATCTGGTTTGATTAGGTTTTTTATAAATGATAGATAAATGGATTTATTCCATGGATTTAATGTCTTACTCTGAAAAATAATATTATAGTATACAATATTTCATTAAACTTTTTATTTAGTAAAATTATTAAGGGTTTTAGTATAGTTCTATGTGTTCTTCCACGGTGTTCTCTTTAGCTAGCCTATATAAATTCAAAATACATTCTAATATTCTGTATTTTACTCCATGCACCATTGAATCCTATATTTATGAAAGATATCTTTTAGATAATATGATACACCTTTCCTAGTATTTATCCCTTGACCATTGGTGTTATATTCCATTGTTATTGTGGGTGAGTTTTATCACCTATTGGTTGTGTTCACTTCTATTCTTCTAATTTCTTGTAATAAATAGTTCATCTCATCATTTTCATGGCTTTAAACTCAGTATTTGACAAATGATTTTTGTTTGGATTAGGTTTTCATGATCATTTGTTACCCATGGAAGATGTAATCATTGTTATACATTTGTCTTTGAGAACATCCAGAAATACATGTTGATTTATGGAATCATTACAATTATTTATTTAGAGTTTATTTTTGGGGTTACCATGGTTTATTATCATTTATAATGATGGAATTTACCTAATAAACATAATAGTACATGAATTAAAGTAAGATAATGTTTTGTTCATTGGTTTTTTTATTGCATATGTATTTTCACTATATTGGTTTTCCTCTTTATTTTCGAGTCATTGTGATATCTAATTTTAATGGAATTGTTTTATTATTTTTAATGTATTTATTATATTATATACATCATAAATCTTGGATTATGATTCTATGATTAAAAATAGTTTCATGTACATTGTTAACTATTCTGCTTTGAATTTTATAAAATATGGAAATACTGGAAGAGGCCAGTTTCTATTGATTCATAGGTAATGATAGCTGATAATTTGTAGATTTTTTTAAACCTATGCATAAATATCTAGTCAATTCAATATTTGAATTAAAATTCTTATTTTTTAAAGATAAAATAATTATGGTTACGAGACTTTGTTATTCTTGTGAATGGATTGTATGTCCTCGTTCTTTGTAATTATTTTCTAATTGAATGTTTCATACTAAAACTGAATTTTATTTTTATGAATGTATGATCTAAAATTTTTTATCCTTGATGTGATTTTATGAGAACCTTGTGTGGGTGGAATATTTGTTGAATAATATTTAGTATTTCCTCGGGTTGTGTTGATGTTTTATACAATTGTAGTCGAGATATAAAGTATTATGTGAAATGGTGTTGGGGTGAAATCATGGTGTCTAGGATGGATTGAGTGAAATTGTCTCTCATATATATATATAGGTAATTTTTTCTCTATTAAGGGATGGTTCACAAGATAAAATGTTTTATAGTGTTCATTATCATAAAAAGTTAGACTTTATGCATAAAAATGTAATATTTGATGTGGTAGCTAATGATGAGTCCTAGAGTACGTGAAAATTATGAAATGATTAATGATTTAATAAAATAATTAGTCTGGTTCAATTCCATAATAAAAGATAATGTAAAACATTTGAATGTTCATAGAATTATGGTTCTATAGGAACTAAGAATATTAGATTAATATATTAATTTTAGAAATAAATATGATATAATAACAATTAATTGATAGCTGACTATAAATTAATATTGAAATTTGATTCCTATAATGTTGTTTCGGATTTAGACCTGAGTGCTGTTAGTCAGGTGTCTTGTTCAATGATTGTGGTAGATGTGTATAAGCCTAGGAAATTTCTATTAGGTTGTATATACATGATATTTTTAAGTTTTATTAATTTATATGATTCACTACCACTGTTAGTGTGAAAAAAGACACCCAAATGTTTTGGGGATTTTATATTAAACATATTGGATAGATTGGGAGTGAATAAATCAATTATCCCTCTCCCCTTATCTCCTTTTGGTTGTAGTTTATATTTAAGCAAATTATGGGATATAATGGATTATGGAAAAAATTGCGTTCCTACAAATGTTGTGATGGATATCTATTTTTCTATGCATATAAGTATGGCATGTAATAGAAATTGATTATTGTAAATACAAAAATTATTAATAAAATAACCCTTATAACTCTATGAATATATTTTATGTTTTACAATATAAGCACATAAAAACACTACTATATTTTATAATAATATTGTGTTAATATTTATTACTAAAACATGGAAGAGTAAAGGGATATATAAAAAGAAAAATATTACACTCTTTAATAGGTAATTCATATGTATGAATTTCCCTATGAATAACCTTCATGACATAATAACTACAAAAATAAATTAAATCGTTAGGAAAACAATAGACATTATCAAAAAACATGTAAGAACCATTGTAAACAATGTAATGAATGATGAATATGGTGTATTTATAAAGAAATATAGACATTAGAAATTACGAATATAAGAAAATATGGATGATGATCCTTATGAAAGATGACTAATAAGAAAATTAGTTATTATATTTTCTGATTAGGTAGACTCAATAAAGGGACTAATGGAAAATTTTTATGATATAAAGAAAATTGAATTTTTGGAAACTAACCATATGTTTAAATTCTATCAAAACTGTTTTATGGTAAATGTATATGTTTTAAATAAAATTTATATTCATGAAATAATATTATAAAATACATTTTTTAGATGATAATATAAATTAACTAATTACTAAATAATTTTTATAATGGTCAGAAGGTTTATTACACCATAAAAGTATTATTTTGATTGAATAATGTTTTTTATTTGAATCTTAAAATTATCACATTTATATAATTACCTTGATAAAGGAAATATAATTTTTGTAACTATAAAATTATATTTATTTTAGGATGATTATATAGAAATTTTATAAAAAAATTGATTTTTAGTGTAAAAGTTTAAATAAAATTCCTTGTTAAATTCTATAACTCTGCTAATATATATATTATATGATTTTTACATAAAATTAAAAAATAATTTTTTAATAAAAATTATTTTTGGAGTAACATAATTCTGCATGTGTTACTTTTAAAAACACATTTTCTGCATTTTGGAAGAATGATTTTATCTTATCTAAAAAGGTATTTTATGTGTTATATGCATATCTTAAAAAAACTAATTTTAAGCACGTCATTAAATTGAAAATATTAAATATATTTCATATTTTTAATTTGAATTTCTATATTATCTAATAACAAAAATTCCATTTTTATGGAAAAAAGTTGTCTATGAAAAAAGGAGTTACTTTATTAAAGATAAAAACGTAAAAGGATAAAATAAAAAAGATAATGGATTAAGATAATAAAAAATTTCAATATTAAATAAGTTTTTGATGTATTTAACATCCCTAACCATTCTATTATACATTAATTATCATCCAAATTATTTGACATTAATTCCACCCGAAAGTGTATGGCCTTAGTTACAAAATAATAATTATTTTATCCCTTAAAACCACTACTCCACAAGTAAAAAATACCCAAATATTATCTCCTATACCTCCACAAATAAGTGATTGATCAAAATTCATATCTCAAATCACCTCTCAATTATCTATTTTAGGTGGTTATACGGTTTTAGAAAGTATCTCTCTAACTATATTATTTTTCTTCTTAATGTCATGGTTCTATTTCTCCACTTTTTTCAATCCATGTTCTTATCATAGAGATGACTTTTGATTCCCACTTTCTTGCGTCATTAATAGTATATAAACACCCCCATTATTTTGTATATTATTCCATTTAAATTAGAAACATCCTTTCTCTCTCATTAAATTATTTATAAAACCTGTTTGTAAACCTGCTATGCTACATAAACCATCCCATATTATTCTCTTCTATATTTTATTTTCATAAATACCAAACACTATTTTCATTCAAGGGTATTCATTTAGATTTATCATTTAAACATTAATTGGTTAAATCCATTTATAAAACTCACATTCTCAACTCATTTTTTATAAATGATATGTCCTTATTATTTTTTATTGATGCGTAATATATAATATTAGAAATATCAAGGGTACTCTATGATAGAGCTCAAATTAGTTATGTAAAGAATTAATTTATAGGTATGACATCTTCATGATACCATGAAAATAAACATTGTTAATTTTTTAGAGAACCATGGTTATAAGGCATGGTAATATGTTTCACAATGCCTTAATGACGGTCTTTGGAAATATTTTTACGAATGTCTCTATTTTATATTGTATCCAAATTTTCATCTTATGTCATATTTTATCATCTTCACGTACTTAAATCATGCAGATATGTTTTATGAATTTTTTAACATGATATTATTCATTTTTCACATATGGTGTTCTCTTAAAATTTTTATCCTTGACTGATATTTATGGTCTCCCATTTCATTTGATAAAGTTTCTTACAAAATCCAATATAGTGAGATAATCTCAGATTAGATATAAATTAATCATTTCTATATAGTATAAAAAAAATTAATTTTATTTTGTACCTTTTTTTGTCTTGCACAATGTGCCTTGTCTCCAATAAAAACCCTATAATGGTTCTTTAGAGTTATTTATTTAAACAAATTAAAGTAATTAAAATAAAAATAATATAAAAAAATTCACCATAGGGAGTCAGAGAAAGGATTTGTTATTTATGGTAATAAAGATTACAAAAATTAGTAAGAACCTATGGAAAGAAAAAAAACTACTAAATATTCCGTCAATTTTGGTGATTTTTAAAGATTTTCGTTTCAAAGAAATGAAATCATTGTTTAGATACTACCAGTGGATGTGTATATGGAATAATAATAACATGGAGTAATAACCTTTGTAAAGGGTGGATTGGGTATTAACATGATCAACACCTAGTGCATGAAAAAAGTCCTTTATGCACACCTAGTTCGATACACTTGGTTAATATTATTTGGTTAACATTGTATTTTTACATACATTCATGTATATATATAAATTGAAACGTTTTCATTAAAAAGACAGAAAGTATTAAAGTATATGCTCCTAGAATCGTTATTTTAGAAAAATATCATGACTAAACTCTCTAATAGAACTCATTATCCCATAAGATTCGTTCATATTATTCAACTGTTTCTCTTTAGATATTGGAAGGAAATAGAAGGGCTTTTGTGAATGATGGAATAAATAGACAATGTAGTGATGACATTCTAGATAGGATGTAAGTTGGGGAAAAATTCATAATGATTCCATCAAATATTATAAATAACAACTTGAACCACCTAGAGAATATATCATCACATATAACTGATCAATTATCCATTGAATCATTTGTGAACACACAATAACGAACTAATATTGGATCCTACTATGAATTGATCAAAAAATAATCAATTAATGATATAAAAAAGATGTTAAATATATTCTCTTTTCATGAGAAAGATAATCCCACACCTTAATCATATTTATTAGAGAGGGAAAAAGATAAAATGTGGTAACTAATAAAAAAAATATAATCTGTAAGGATGAGAGTGATGATATGATGTAGGAAGCTTTCCAAAAAGTTTTTCTAATATATATTTTACTCATATCTTACCAAAAAACATAGAAAGGGAATTACATGATATAATTCAACAGGAAGGGGAACCTGTAGGAATTTAGGAGATAAACTTCCCAATATTTGTGTATTACAATTCAAACATTTTCAATGAATCTAATCAAAATATCATTTGAAAATTTAACATAATAATTCCTTATCTATGGCTTTGTTTTAGAAATATTTTCCCTTGGGAGCTTTGAAGAAATAGTATAATTTGATATAAATGTGGAGATTGAATTTTTTTATAATATTAGTCTCAAGGATACAATTATTAAAATATTTTTTTGGATAGAAACTTTTAAGAGAATCAAAACAATGGAATGAAAGGGGAAGAAACTACAACATCCCTTGTGTGAAAACTATGTGAAATAGAACTTTGGGAATTTTCTAAAAGGAAGTAGGAAGTGATGAATATGTGAAAAGATTAACCACATCTCCCAAATTGTTTGAGATATTTAAATAATCCTAACACAAATTTTATTGGTATGGTTAAATGGTTGAAGTGTATCTAATACTGAAATGAAACGAGTGGAGATATCTTGTTCAGTTATCCAACTAGTTTCCACATCTAACAATAGTGGTGGGAAACTATAATCTACTCTTATATAGGTCACTAGATTAAGGTCATGACTTTTTTATCATAATGTCTAAATTCATGGATTCAAATGACATGGTAACATGTACACTTGAAATTCACTCAAATCCATCTACTCTACTATTTTATTCTCATTCAACACCATCCTTTATATCATGTTAGATTAAAAACATAAAATCAAACCAATTTCTATTAGATGTATTAATATCATTTAAAATTATAGGGGATCATTTTAATCCATAAAATTGAATAGGGATTCCCTTATTGTCATTGGGGATAACAAAATCATTAAAAATCTACAAGAAATTATTATAGTGAAATTTGAGATAATTATAGAGAATAAATGTCTATCAAACTATAATTCCATTATCAATTTTAGAAGATAGAAAATTTTAATTCTATTGGGTAAAAAACCTAATATTATTCTCAAAGATGAGATATCCCAAATTGAGTTTTGTCAAGAATAAATTCATATAGATTTCATTATGTAAATGATTGTTAAACAAGGGGATGAATGGGAAAGTAAAAAATATAGAATTTGTACCATCATTTTGGGAATAAATTGATGTATTTATCAATAATTTATCTAGGCCTTCCATAGAATGAAATATATATAATTCCTCATTAAAATCATATATAGATCTAAAAAAATATGAAATACCCTATATGAAATGGAATTCATTGAGACAGAATAATTAAATAAGAAACTACACGATATTCTAGGGAAGGGTTTAAACTATACAAGTTTTACTCATTATAGATAAATTTTTATCCTTTTGTAGAAAAAGGATGGAAAATGTGAAAATTAATTGACTGCATATAACATAATTTGATCATAGTAAATATCAAGTTCTTTATTCAGAGAGTTGATGACTAATTTGACTTTCTTCATGGGACTAAATTATTTTCTATGATTGATATTCAATTAGTGTATCATCAACTGAGGGTGAAGAAAAAATATACCTTGCAGATAATCCTTTGAACATGGTCTGGATAATATGAGTTTTTTGTAATTAACTTTGGAAAAACTAAATATCCTTTGAGATTTATGGATATCATTAATAGAATAATTATGGACTACCTTAAAAAATTAATTTTATTTTATATTGATGTAATTCATATATAATGAAAAATCTATAATGAACTTGATGAACACTTAGGTGTTATATTACAAACACTAAGGAAATATAAGATTTTTCTAAATTCAGCGAATGTGAATTTTGATTTCAGTATTTGGTATTCATTGAAAATATTGTATTATGTGAAGCAATATATATATATCCTGCAAGGTATAAGATTTAGAGAAGTGTCCACTCACAAAAATAGTGACCAAGATTCATAGTTTCCATGGTTTATCAGTGTAGTGTAAACAGTATGTGAAATAAATTCATGGATTTATAACCAATTAACTATGCTTTCTAAAAAATTGGTTTAAATTTTCAATGAAGAAAAGTGAAAATAATTTTGCAGGTGTTAAAGGAAAGGATGGTTAGTGCACCCATGCTAACATTACCCTATAATGGAGAAGGTTTTTTTATATATCATGCTTCATTAAGGAAATGAAATGCATGTGTACTCATAAATAATGAAAAATTGATTGCATATATATAAATAAATTCTATACTCATGTGAAGAATTACCTTACCCATGATATGGAGATAGTTGTAGATTTTTTTATTTAAAAATTTACATCCACTAACAATATGGGGAGAAGTATGATATATATAAAGAACATAAAATGTGAAAATATATATTCACTAAAAAGGAACTGACTATAAGATAGAGGGTATGATTGGATCTTCTTAAGGACTATAATTCTTATATTTATTATTTCCCTAGAATATCTAATAATGTTTTTGATGAAATATGTTGTAATAACCCTGGAACTCTTGGAATGATGGGGATTGAATGAGATCCTTTGATCCAGGAAATTGAATAGATAGACATATAAGTTATAAGGGTGGGTACATATTTAATTTCATCCCATTTTATTTCCATTACATCATTATAGGATAATATCAATAAAGAATATAGATATGATCATATGATATAAAAGAATATAGAGGTGATGAGAAATTGAATGTTTTCCAAGATCTATCTTGATCAAGAGGGAGTGATGATGTTTAGATAATGGGTATATATCCCAACTATTATAGATTTTATGAATGAACTATTCGATAAAGCACATATATTTGTATTTTAGACACATCTAGTAAAAAATGTATATAGATATATATTTGATAATTATTGGTGGGATAACATGAAAAGTGTGGTGATGACTATACTGAAAGAGGTTTGGTATTTTATAAATTGAATGCAAAATGCCAACATTTAATGGGTTTGATGCAACCATTTCAAATAACTTTTTTAAATGATAAAACATAATTATTTTCTATGTTAGTACTCTTCCTAAGATATAAATGAGAATAAAAATGTTATGAAAAATCATTGATATTTCAAGAACAAAATCCCCATTTGTTACTATAAGATATATTTTCTCCCATGATAATCTTTCACATATATATATATATATGTTGAAGATGTAGTAAGAGTTAATGTTTTCCCACTATCAATTTATTTTTTATGTGATTCTGATTTTATATAAATGTTTTATAGGTTCCATTAAAAGCACTTGAATATGGAGGTAAACCTAAGAACAACCTATAATACTCAAAATGATGGGATGTAAAAGAGGAATATTCAAAAATTGGAGGAAAATTTATGTGCTAGTTAACATGATCTTAAAGTAATTTTTCACTAAAATAATTCACTCATTCAATTATCCTATAACAATAGTTAGTACTCAACTATTAAAATGGCTCCATATAGAGATATTTATGAGAAGATTTTCAGAAATCCATTTTGTTGGGTTGATTTATGAGAGAAAAACTATGGGTTCTTGACACTGTGAATGAAAATAAAGAAAATAAAAAATTTATCTAAAGGCATATCAATTCTACTTAGTGTCAATAGAATAGTTATCTGGATAGTGTAATAAAGGACTAGTAATTTCTTATTTGAAATAATGTGTTCCTTAGAGCATCACCTTGGGAGGGTTTCACAATATTTAAAAGAAGGGGAAACTTATTGTTTGGTATATTGAACCATTTTAATTTTTAGAGTTTTTTGAAGTCAATGGATATCCACTATCTCTACACCCAATGAATTCCAATGATCATGATGCCTTCCATGTGTCATTATATAGGATGCATATGTCAGACCCATCACACACACTTGATATGAATGGAGTGTAATTTTAGTATGAACTATCATATAATGAAGAAGTTGTCTATATTATCGATAAAACGGATCAAGTGCATCGAAAAAACAACCCACATTTTGAATGTATTATGAAGAAATCACAATTCAAAAAAAATAACATGGGTGCTTTAAAGAGTGATTAAAGAGAAATACCCACATTGGTTTTGAGTTTTGAAACAAATTTTGGGGAAAATATTTATTAAGGTGGAGAGAATGTAACAGCCATAAACATATTAATAAAATAACTATTACTTATAAATAAATTTTTTATTATGTTTAATAGTATAGTCATATATAAGTACCATAAAATTTCATACACATCATGTGATATTGTTAATTATTAAAACTATGAACTATAAAGTGATATTAAAACCAAAAATATTAAAATCCCTAAAATTTATTCCATATCTGTAAATTTCATATTATAACTATAAAAAAAATATAAACATTAACAAATTTATATAAAGTATCAAAGGATGTGTAAAAACCATTATAAGTGAAGTATTGAATTATTATTTGAGAACGATGGTGTTTTTATAGAAAAATAGTGTCATTAAACATTAATCATATTATCTGTTATGGCCAATGGTTATTATGACCTTTGGTTAATTATATATTTGGGAATTATTATTTTTGGGTAGGTACATGCAATAAACATACCATTGGGAATTTTTTACTAATATAACCAAAATTGAAAATTTGGAAGCTAAAAATATGTTCTTATTTTGTTTAAAATATGTTCTTATTTTGATAAGAATATGTTTTA
Organism: Viscum album; assembly: GCA_963277665.1. Classification (NCBI taxonomy): domain Eukaryota; kingdom Viridiplantae; phylum Streptophyta; class Magnoliopsida; order Santalales; family Viscaceae; genus Viscum; species Viscum album. Next base: position 745,641,871 of record OY728138.1, on the reverse strand, counting down.
TGATAAATTTTTATGTTTTAAATAAAATTAATTTTCATGAAAAAGACTTATAAAACATCTTTTTAATTATAGTTTCAATTAACTAAGTCCTAAGTAATCTATGTAATAGTCTGGAATTTTACTATTTCATAAAAATTATTAATTTACATTAAATAATGATTTTTTTATAAAATTATTACTCTCATATTTAGAGAATAATTTTGAAAACATTAATTTAATTTTTGTAATTATTACTTCAAAATTTTCATTGGTCTTGTTGATGGTAATTTTAAAAAAAACCTAATTTTTTATGTAAAATTGAAAATAACATTTTTTATTAAAACCCAAATCAATTTTCATATACTCAATATATGATTATGAAATAAAATTACTTAATACTTATTATTGATCAATATTTATTTATTTAATATCATAATAAATAATTTTTTACATTTATAAACACATTATTATCATTTTGAAACCATGATTTTATCTTCTCTAAAAAAGGATTTTTATGTGTTATTTACATATAAAATCAGTATTAATTGTTATCACTTTTATAAATTGAATAAAGATAAATGTATTGAATATTTTAATTTTTAAGGTACAATTTATCTAATAAAGTAAATTTTATTTTTCATAACACTACATTTACTAATATAAAAAAATCTTACATAGTAAATGTAAAAATATATTAAAGTAAAAAATTTAAATTTAAAATTTTAAGATAAATATAAATGAAAAAATTAAATGGGTGGTTGAAGTATTTAATATCAATAACATAACTATTAGGAATTAATTATCAATAAATATTTTTGAAATTAATTCCACCCTAAATTGGTTAGCCATAATAAAAATAATAATACTTATTTTATCCCTTAAAACAACCACTCCTCAAGTAAAAATTCCCAGACATTGTATACAATCCCACCACACCAAATCCATTATAAAGGAATGTTCTATAAATATCCCCCAAAATATTCTCTCCGTTTAGTTTATAAGGATATATGGAATGAATCTTTAACTCTAAGAAGCTTCCTATCAATTTAAGTGTTCCCTTCCCCCACTTTTTCAATACAGGTTATTATTTTCTATATGACTGTTGATTCAGAATTTATTATGTAGTCAAGAGTTTATAAACACTTCCAATAGTATATATATGATGAATTATTTAATGATTTAATTCCCTTATCTCTCATTAAACCCTTTTCAATATTATTCTTATATTCCCATTATGTTGTCGCAATCAACCCTTGTTTTTCTATACAATATTTTCACAACATGATTACCCAACCCTATATTAATTCAACAATATATATTTTGACGTTTCATTAAAATTTAACCTTTAAATCCATGAATAAAACCCATATTATCATCTTATGGGTTGTAAATTGTTTTTACTTATGATATTTTTATCGATGCAACCCACATAACATTTGAAAAATGAAGGGTGAAATCAGATAGTTCTCCAATGCATTGGGAAATAAATTAATCTTTAGATACGACATGAACTTGTATCATTGGTATCATAAATTGGATGTTTTTTTTGAAACTCTATTCAAAATCCATGGTAATATGTTTTACAACACCATAGTGATGATATTTTGTGATATTGTTTTGAATGTCTCATGTTTATATTACATCCACATTTCCATGTTATGCCTAACGTTATTGCATTCATAATATTATTATATTCCGAATGTTTTTTATGTGTTTTTTATTATTTTATTCTTTATTTTCTATTTATGATGTTCTATTTAATTTTTTATTCCATAATTTTTTTATGCATAACCCTTTTATTTGATAAATGTCCCCATGAAATCATATGTAGTGATATGATCTAGTATGAGACAGTAAAGAATCAATTGAAGCGATTTGGAAAATACAATATGTTTTGTTTTGTGTATTTTTAATGTATTTAACTAAATTACTCATTTCCATGAAAATATTCATAAAAGGGTCCTATGGAGGTATTTATGTAGTATTTGTTTTCTGGTAATGGATTTTTAAATAATGTAGAAAAAGGCAGGTTGACATAGTTATAATAGATAATTGTATCAAGTCATCATAGTTATGGATTCTAATAAGTGTAACTATATTTCCTACAATTAATTGAGGTATAATACATTAAAACTGGATATAATAGCTTCAAAACATACAGATTGTCATAGAGGGGAAGAAAATAATGTGGGTTTTTTAAGAATTACTGAATGCATAATGTTTATGAATTGATTTCAAGTGATGCATGATGAATTATGTAAGAGAAAATAAATGGATGTGAGACATTAGGGAATGAGGTTAAAAAACTAGTGGGGAAGTGGAATCTGGTTTTATATATATATATATATATATAGAAACCCATGCATAACATACATAGATATTACATCATTTTCGATAAATATTTAGTACATGACAAAAAATGTATTCTTGAGGACCATAATAGTTTAGTGACTTTAGAAACATGGAAACAAAATCTTTTATCCTGGTGAATGATCTTCAATATCTCCGATTAAAATCTCCACCTTTAGTACTTCTACCTAAAAACATTCATCAAAACCTATAGAATGGAAACATTAGAAAGGGGTGATCTCAGATGCTCGGTAAGGGTAATTAAATGAAATGTGTAATCATAACATTAACAAAATGTTATTTAACTTGAGAATATGTTTTAAGATCATAAACTTCATATTAGATATCATAATAATGATTTGAAATTTACAATACATATATCATATGAAAAATAAGAGTGTAATTGATGAAAAAATAGAATAGGAATAAAACATGGAATTTGTGGAATGCATATATAAATAAAATTTTAATGTCAATGCTACCTTCCAACACCTTTATAACATATTGGTCTTGGGCTATGACCAATGTACCCTCTTACTTCTGGGATTGGGATACAACCCATGAACCTTATTTTTTAGGATTGGGCTACAACATTTATACCCCCTTAATTTTAGTCTTGGGATACAACCTATATATATTCTTATTTTTAGGCATGAGATATAACCCATGCTCCCTCTTACATTTAATATTTAGCTACAACCAATGAACCTTCCTGTTTTCAGGCTTGGGTTACAACTCGTGTACCCTCTTACTTTAAGGCATGGGATACAACCCTTGTACCATCTTCTTTTTGGGATTGGGATAAATCTTGTGTACCCTTTGATCTCATATACATATTATCTTTAAAAAATGAATTGGAGAGAGATATAGGTCACAAACATATCATATTAAAATCATTCATATCTCTTCCACAAGATAATAAAACATTCTTCATATCATGACCCATAAAGAGATATATGTATTATAAACATCAAATAATAACCCATTAAATAAAATAGGTATCATAAACATTTTATCACATCATAACCTATGAAAAGAGATAGGTTTCATAATAACATCTGGAATGAATAACCCATGAAAATAATAAGTTTTCAAAATTATAAAATCCTTGATAGTGAAATGGGTGTCCAATGAATAATTCCATCAAAACATAAACTATTTAAGAAATAACATGAACTGAACCATTATATAATTTCCTATAATCATTTGAGTTACATCAATAGATGTTATCTTAAACGAACAATAACTTGGATGGATATTTTGAAAACATTTCATGATTTAATTATGATTTTTTCTTTGAAAAAGAAACTTTAAAACATATAACCTTATAGAATCCATTTTCTTTAAAATTTATAAAAGAAACTTGAAACCTTTTGAAAACCATTTCCATGAAAATATATCATAGAAACAAATTATTAAAAATTATCCTTTTAAACAGTAAAATAAATCCTTAACGAATTGGTAGTGGGTAACTCCATACATGTTGATGATATAAAAGAGAACACTCCTTTTTCATGTTAAAAATGTTTAAAAATACCTCATACAATAAGAGACAAGAATATTACATTAAAAAATTCATAAAATAATAAAAGCGTTATAATTTTTTCTAAACATTTTAGGATAATAGTATAATATTATTGTAAAACCTTTTTAGAAAACATTTGTTTTATGGAACACAAATTTATGATCAAAGAGAGGGAAAAGTTGAGCTTTCTTAAAAATAATATCTTAACTATATTATGTACTAAAGAGTGTAAAAATGGTAACAGAACATGAATATATCATGAATTACCAAAGGAGAATAAAATTCATGAATTTTGTTAAAATATGGATCCTAATGTTTCATAAACAAAAGTGTAAACAAAACCATTCATAAAAAGTAATAAATTGTTTTAATTATCTCTTACCCCTTAGTAACCTTTGACCATACACCCTATTTATGAAGCTTAAATTAAATGATTCCAAAAATATCATTAAAATAATAATACACATGTTAGAAAATTTAAAATTAATTATATACAACTCAAAGAAATAAATAGGTGCATAACATGGCATGTGACTCAAGGAAAGAAAATTGTGACAAAATTACATTACTGATTTGGTAACTTATGAAACATTAACCCAATTAGAGAAAGGTATTAAAATAGATATGAACATACAGATAATATTAATTATAATAATATTATAATACATCCGTGGGCATTATATATACCTCATAAAATTAATGGGTTGTGAATAAAGCAAGTATGTCGTGGATAAAAAAGTGAGATACAATTACCTTACATTGTGTCTTGAATCTCATATTAAACATTAAAACCAATTGTATAATAAATATAAATTTATTATACATATTATAAAAACTCATAATATTATATATAATACCATATATGATTTTTTATTTCCTTATATTATCCTCTTTTTAACAATCATATGTTAAGGTTTCATGCCGGGTAATATCCACTTTTGGTATCTCATGTGTATTAATTTATTATATCATCAGTCCTTATACTTATATCATTATTACAGAATATTAAAAATGATATAAATATTATTAATATTCACTATAATTTTATTAAAATATTATATACAATAAAGATGTATGAAATGGAATATATCGTTCAAGGAGATGGAAAGTTGTACGTATACATGAATGTTGATTCTGTTTTTATTGTTGTATTGAATGAAATAAAAAAATTACATATATGTATATAATATCATTATACTGTAATTATAATATCATATACATCATATATTTTTCACTAAACCCATCCTTAATACATTCCATGTAGTGTCTGAATGAATCACAACACTCTAGGGGGGTAGTAGTCCACACTTCCTCAAAAGTAATTATCAAATTTACACCAAATGTAAAGTAAAACGATATGTGTTGTAAAAATAATATATAACATTAAATACATAGTAAATATAATATATTACATATATAAATATATTTTCCATCATAATTTACACCATTAGAGGTTGTGAAGGACAAATGAACAGTCATTGTTTGTGAGGTGGTAGTTCGTTGTACATGTAAATAGTATATTCGTTAACAATTAGATGGAGGTGTTTATAACAATAAATAAACCACATATCATAAAAAAACCATATTATATTTTTTATTCTATGGTTTTTATAAAACCATGGAATAATTATATTGGAGGGGGCGGATAAAAAAATGAATGAAACAATCTTGAGAGAAGATGTTACTTCTTAATCGGGTAACTCCTTTTTGTTTGTGCCAAAAGGATTCCATGGATTTCTTTCCAAACAATGGGAGTATTATAGAATTATTTTGAGGATTTTTTGAATTTTATTTGGTTTATCTTTCAGGAACCTAACTTATTGGTATGTTTTAAAGAATATTTATGGGTGGTGGCTTTTTATAGGGAAGGGGAATGAGACACTTGGAATTTTCAAAAAACAGTTAGGTGTACCCAACCTTTAACCTAATAAACTCATAAAAAACCAAAAAAAAAATAAATAATGAACGTTTAATGGCCATATAATTTCCAGAAAATTGGTTTTGGACAAGTGATTGTCGTTTTGGGTCTAAAATTTATAATTTAGTACCTTTTAAACCTAATTTTTCTCTTAATCGTTGTAATTAATTATAATCACATTCACTAATATATTTGGTAAAAACATATCTGAACATATTATAAATTAAAAATTATTCTTATTACGAATATGTAATCCATTTTTCCAAATTAGAATAATAAATTTTGTAGAAATTAATTTAAAATTAATCCCACTAGCGGGATGACACTACGAGTTTTAACATTAAAATGATTATATGTTTTCTATGTTTTCATATCCAATTTTAGTGTGAAATTGGTTCCAAATACATACATTGAATTAATTTATAAAAATATTATCTATTTAAACTTTGAAAACAATTTAGAATATAATTTATCCTTATAAATAAATTAGATGAAAATGTAGTTTTGAATTAAAATCTTGTATTTTTAATTATTTATTAAAAATGAAACCCTAGAGAAAAATACCCGAAATTTGTCCTAACCTAATTTTTATGTTCATTTTCAAAATATTATGTTTATTTATACATATTTAATCTATAAAGTATCAAGAAAATTTATTTAAAATTGGTTCTCTATTAAAAGGCTGTAAAAATACCTTTAAACAATATCGGTTTTTAAGCATAAAACTTGGGTTTTTTTCAACTTATGCTTATAAAATATATTTAATGACTATCAAAAATATTTTATTTAATATATAACATATATATTAAATTAATATGACATGCCAGTTATAATTAATTTAATTTATTAGGGTAAAACATTTTTGTGACCATAAAAATAATAATATTTCCCTTTTTCATTCAATTAGTTTTCATATTCATTTATAATTAATTGGTTTCTTATGAATTCATCTTATATTTGGGAAACCATACATTTTTTAAAATAATTTAAGACTATTGATAATACTAATTTAATGGATAGGTTATATCATATTATATTAAATAATAAAATTTTAATGATATATTATGGTTTGGTAAAACTAGGTCATGTGAGTTATGCAAGCCTTTGAGGAAATTCATTGTTGCGTGTAATATATGGTAAACTCGATGTTTTGTATAGGGAAAGCTGAAGTTAATGTTTTATTTAGTGAAAAATTAACATGTTTTTCCATATAATATAATCCAAACATAGAAAATATAAAATTTTAAGTGTTTTGTGAATTGTAAAATATAGAAAAGATCAAATTAATTTAAAAAAAATTATTCAAAAAATCTCAAGGTGTTATGTTCGACACCCACTACCCCGTAAAATTAATTTATCCCTAAAAAATCATCTCAGTTATTAATGGTTTTATAGTTTAATTTTCCTTTCTTAGAAACCCATATCATAAAAACAAACACTAAAAATTCCTTTTTAAAAAGGAATTTTGGGAAAATAATGGTTACACAATGTTACATATAACTCGGTTTCCACATTGGAAAACATAGGTGTAAAGTGAAAACATGGACATTAAAGAAAAATATAATCATCGTGTTCTGATGGAGTATGATATAGAAAAATCTCAGGAGAAAGTTAACAATCAAAAACCCATAAATATGTGATAAACTAAAGCACCATCTGATTCATCAAAAATTGAGGTACAAGGATAACATCTTTGGTTTCTAGATCCTTTAACCTTAAATTACAGAATTTTCATGAAAAGATATACATACATTTTTTCTGGATAACCTCTCCATTTTTTTCCTTGATCAACTTCGACTCTTTCTCAAAAAAGGAAGGTGAATTTTTCCTTCCTTAATCACTTACAGATCATGGGATCCAAGATATTCCATCTCATCTATCATCATTTATAATCAACACCACATTTTTATAATTAGATATACAATTTTATTAAATCCTCATGTAGTAAGATAAGACTTTATTCTCACAAGATTCATCCATATTTTAACTTAAACATTCCACAAATGTTTAACCTTATAACCCTTACAAAATATAAAAAGTCAATGATTCAAAAAGAATGACACAAAAGAATCTTAAAATTTATCTCCCATATATAATGAAGTACAAACTTTTTTTCACCTTCCAAACATGTGAATACCCTTATCATATATTCTCTTGAAACATGGTAATAACCTTAACCACAATAAATCCTTTGGGAGAACATCCATGCTTCTTTACACCAATGATTACTAGATATATTCTTTAAATAAAAGAAGATATAAACTTCATCTATGAATACTTATAAAACTTTTCAATAATCAATTCTTGTTTAATCCCTACCATCTAATTTATATATTCATATCTATCATTTCGTTATCCAATCAGCATTATATAAATTTCAGACATTAATTATGGGTTACCTTCCCATAATAAAAATATCACATTTCCATGAAATCTTTTTGCTATGTCTTCATCACCATTATTCATGTCCTTCTCAACCCTTAATGAAACATACACCAAAAATAATTATATATTTCATGACTCAGGTAACATAATATTTGAATTAAGAAACATAAATACTTAATTCCTAAAACATTATCCTTATACCATTACTTAGGCCTCATCAGATTATTATCTAATATCTCTTTCCTAGAATATTAAATATGAATTCTGTCTTAAAGTTCCCTAGACCCAATATAATACTAATTCTTATTTTTAATGTAAGCAATACTAAGGGAACATCACATAATGTTCACATGCCATTTGAGCTCTCTTTGTCTTTATAAGTATAACCAACAAATGTACCACCTTCCTAATTCTCTTTATGAGATTTACACATGGGAAATAAATTGACATAATTCACATACTTTCAATATATGAAAAATTAAATGTAAATTGTGTTCCTTCAATTTCTCTCCATTGACTAAAACCATAATGCATAGTGTTAGAGACATTTTTCATATTATGATACCAAATAATGATGAAAAATTATTTATAGGGTTCTAAAATCATGGATCCTACTTATTATTCTATGAAAATGTAGGTTTATTATAGGATATTCATAGTTATCCTCTATTTAAAACCATCATGATTGTGTGTGAAGAGTTTTTAAATTTTCAAAGAGTTTCCCTTGTATGTATAAAACGTCATATACACCAACACCCATAGTCTTGTACTAGATTACCCCAATCCAAGCTCGGAACATCTTGTTGTATTATTACCCCTGGGTAAACCTATTCAATAGATACATCCACTTGTTATATCTAGACTAGGATGTATTTTTATGAAACCACTCACTTTATCCATTACCAAAATTCCAAAACATTTTCCTGAATGTTAACTCATACTTATACTTAACCTTATATACATCACTAGACATATCCATATAAATGTTCCTTGGTATTTGATTAATTTATTCTTATCCTGGTTTCCAAAAGTTGACTAAACCTTTCCTTTCATACCATATATAGTGAACCAAGAATAACATACAATGATATTACATCATTTTAGATAAATATTTCTTACATTACAAGAATAAAAACCTCATGACCATAATAAATTATGTAAGTGGAAAATTTGAAAAAAATTCATCTATCCAGGTGAAATATCATTAAAATCTTTGATAAAGACCTCCAACATTAGTAATTCCACCTAAACCCATTCTTCAAAACATGTTGAAAGGAAACATATGAATGAGGTGAGCTTAGATGTTTAATAAGGGTAAATAATGGACATTTATAAGCATAACATGAAAAAAATGGTATGGAACTTGACCATAACATTATAAGATCATACCATACATATTAGAGATCATAATAAATATTGGAAGTTCAGAATATATAGATCATAAGTGAATTAATTCCATAAGTACTAACTAAATAACATAGTAATAACACATGGAATTTGTGTGATTCATATAATAATAGAAAGTCTAATGTCAAGGATACCTACTGAGGCCATTATAATATATTAGGATTGGGCTAAAACCCATGTACTTAATTTAGGCTTGGGATAACAACACATATACCCTCTTACATTTAGGATTGGGCTAAAACCCATGTACCTTCTTATTTTTATGATTTGGATACAACCCATTTACCCTCTTACTTTTTGTCTTGGGATACAACCAATGTACCTTCTTTTTTTTAGGCTTGGGTTATAACCTATGTTCCCTCTTAGTTTTCGTCTTGAGAAACAACCCAGGTACCATCTTATTTTCGCGATTGGGCTACTACCCGTGTACCCTATTACTTTTAGTCTTGGTCTATAACCCATGTACATTATTTCTTTTGTGTTGGAATATAATGTGTGTACCCTTTGAGATCATATACAACTTATCATTACCAATTTCATTGGGGGGATATAGGTCCCACTCATCTCATAATAAAATAATTTATACATGTTACACAGGATAATAAAATTTTAATCATATCATGACCCATAAAACGAGATAGGTTTTATAAACATAAAATCATAACCCATGAAATGAAATGGGTATCATTAAAATTTCATCACATCATAGACTATGAAAACCGATAGGTTTCATAATCACTTAATTAATTCATAACACATGAAAATAAGTTGGTTTCAAAATCATAAAACCCATGGAATTGAAATGGGTGTCGTATGCATAATTACATCAAAACCTAAATCATTAATGAATGAATATGAATGCAATATTTTCATAATTTCCTAGAAGGGAATGACTATCATAAACAGATGTTATCATATATAGAAAATAACTTGGGGGATATTTTTTAAAACATTTCATGCGGTAAATATTCCCCCTTCTGTGAAAAAATATTTTTAAAACATAAAAACATTTAAGAACCATTTTCATTAAAAACATATAATGCAATCTTAAAAAACTTTTAAAAACAATTTCCACAAAAATGTATTTAAAAAACTCTGAAAAATATAATTTTAAACATGAAATGAAATATTCAAATAGATGGTGGTGGGTAAATCTGTACATTTCATATGAGGTAAAGAGAACAATCATTTTTCATAGTAAAAATGTTATAAAAATGACTCGTTCAGAAAGCGACAATAATATTCCCTTGAAAAAATTGTTTAAATACAAAATGGTAAAATTATGTTTTAAATTTTTTAGAATAAACGTTTAATATTTTTTTAAAAACTATTTAGAAAACATTATTTTTAAGGAACACAAATTTTTGACCAAAGAGTGGGTAATGTCGAGATTTTGTAAAAACGGTTTCATGACTACATTATGTACCAAATAGTGTAAAAATGATACCAATACAAGAATATATCATGAATAACCAGAGGATAATAAATCAAAAATAGCGTTCTTAATATTTTTATCAAAATATATAATCAATGTAATCATAAACATAAACAATCTCCAAAATTGATGACATTATTTCCATAAACTCTTACCACATGGTAAATTTGGAAAAAACTCAATATTTAAGATATGAGATTACATAATTCCTAAAATATCAATAAAATAATAATATTCATGATATAACATTTAAAAATAAGTATATAAACCTCATGAAAAAATATAGGTTCATAACAAGTCATGAGACTCAAGGAAGGAAAATATTGGCTAAATTACTTTACCGATTTGGTAACTTTGGAAACATAAACTCTATGAGATAGAGATCATAAAATGGATATACAAATACCCACAATATTGAGTATAAAAATCATATAACACATCCATGGGAAGTATACACACCACACAAAATTAATGGGTGGTGAATAAAGCATGCATATCATGGAAATAAAAAGTGAGATGAAACTCCTTTACCTTCTATTATGACTCTTATCATACTCATTAAGACCACATATATAATAAATATATATTTATTATATATATTTTAAACAACCATATTATTATATATAATTCAATATATGAATTTATTATGACCTTATTTTACCCTTTTGTTAACAATCCTATGTTAAGGTTCCACTTCAGGTAATATCCGCTTTATTCTTCACATGCATCTTAATTTGTAATATCCTCAGTCCTTATATATATATAATCCTAAAGAATGTAAAAAATGATATAAATATAATTTATTTTTATTATATTTCTATTATAATAATATATAAAATTTATATTTTCAAAATGGAATACATCGTTCATGGAGATGGTAAGACTTATGTATGCATGAATGTTATTTCTGTTTTTATTATCATATTAAAATAAAGAACATAAATAAAATTTATTTCTATTGGTAGATATTATCATTAAATTATAATTATAATGTTATATAAATCATATATGTTCACTAAATCTATCCTTAATACATTTCATGTAGTGTGTGAACGAATCACATTGATTTAAGGGGGCGGTAGTCCAGACATCCACAAACGAAATTATCAAATTTACACAAAATAAAAAGTAAAAAAAGATATCTGTTGTAAAAGGAATAAATAATACTAAATAAATAATTAATATAACATATTTCATATTTAAATATATTTTTTATCATAATTTCCTCCACGGTAGGTGGTAAAGGAAAAAATGAACAATTATCGTTTAGTGAGGTCGTAGACTGTCGTACACATAAACTGTATATTCATTACCTATTAGATGAAGGTGTGAGTAATTGTAGTTATAAAACTTATCAAAAAATATTCCTAGTATAATTATTATACTATTTTTTATACAAACATGGAATAAAGATATTGGAGGGGTGGGGAAATAAAATAAAATAATGGAGCTTGAGAGAATACGTTGACTCTTAATCGGGTAACACCTTTTGGTTTGTACCAAAAATATTACTTGGATTTATTTATACCAAAGTATAAGTATTATATAAGTAATTTAGGGATATTATTAATTGTATGGGTAAAATATTTCCCAAACCTAAGTGGTTTGAGAGGTGTGAAGAAGAGAGAGAGGTGGTGGCCTTTTATATGGAATGGAAAGGACACACTTCGAATTTTTGAACACAAGTTAGGTGTACCCACGTTTCTACCACACAAAATTTATATCAAAACAACCAATATCAAAAATTTAAGGTTCATTTATGAATTATGTCCATACAATGTCCGTTGGACAACTTTCTAGGTAGTTTTCGGTCGTAAATTTAAGGTTTAGTACTTTGTTAACCTAATTTTCCCCTTAATCGTTGTAACTAATTTTAATCACTGTCACTAATACATTTTTTGAAAAAAAATGTTGACCTTATTAGACATTATAAATATTCATATTAAAAATACATAATCAATTTTTCCAAATTATAATCATATAATTGGACAAAATTATTTTAAAATTAATCACGCTCTTGGGATGACACTGCTGGATTTTAAAGTAAAAATAATCCAATGTTTTCTTCATTTTTATATCCAATTAAAATGAAAAATTGCTACCAATGAACAAAATTGAATTAAATGATAAAAAAATTATCTAATTAAAATTTTAAACCAATTTAAAATATAACCTTAACTTATAAATTATTTAGCAGAAATAGCATTTTGGAATTAAAATATAGTATCTTTAACTATTCATTAAAAATGAATCCTTACAGAAAAATACAAAAAAAAATATCCGATAATAATTTTTATATTTCAATTAAAAATAAAGTGTTTATATTTTGATATTAAATCTATAAAATTTCCGAAAATAGTATTTAAAATGGTTTCCCCATAAAATGGTGGTAAAAATACCATTATAAAATATATAGGTTTTTAAGCATAAAATTGTGTTTCTTCTTATATTATGTCTATCTAATATATTGGATAAATAACAAAAATATTTTATTGAATATATAGAATATTTATTAGATTAATATAATCAAAAAATCTCTTTTAATTTAATTTGTTAAGGTAAAATATATTTGTGACCATAAACATAATAATATTTCCCGTTACAATCAATCCTTTTTCATATTCATTACTAATTAATTGGTAACCAATGGATTATTCTCATATGTTTTGTAAACTATATATTTTCATATATTAGTTAATAATATTCATAAATTATAATTCAATGGATATGTTATATCTGATTATATTAAATAGCAACATTTAAATGATATATTATTGTTCGGTGAAACTCGGTCTTGCGTGTTACACAAGCCCTCAAGGAAATTCATTGTTGTCTGTACCATAATATAACATTGGTGTTCTATGTAGATAAATATGTTTCATGTAGTGGAAAATTTATTTCATGTTTCATATATTGTAAGCCAAACATATAAAATAAACTATTTCTAGTGTTTCATGAAACGTAAAATATCAAGAAGATTAAAGGAATTCCCAGAATAATAATTCAAAAAACCTAAGTGTGTTATAATATATATATTAGTGCACAAAAAGATATATGTATATATGTATATATATTATTTATATGGAATGATTTAGTTCTTTACATTATTTAATCAGTGATCCATGGTGAGGATGGGAAATAATTATACCCATTTAATTAAAAATTGGTTTCAATTATTTATACATTGAGCTTCATTATAACTATTTCAAATTTTTCATGAGAGTTTTTAGGGATTTTATTTCTGAGTATATATGTTATACTCACCACACTTATATGTATATATACTATTTTTATGGTCCATATGATCTGGTTGGTGATCGAGCTAGGCATTATAAGATTGACGAGTTGTTCTAGAGCTATTGGAGCTTTACGGTTAGTGTTGGGGATTTATTTTTTTTCTAATTTTTAATTTTTACAATTATATATGAAATTAAATTATTTATTAGGAATTATTATATGTTTATTCATAATTTATGATTGTTTTATAACATTTTATCTCTTATTTATTAAACTATATTAGAGAGAAATCCATACAATTTGTGTGTATTGTATACCATCAATGCTAATCATCATCATGTGTCCAATTGAAGGTAGGAATTAGGGGTTATTATCTCCCATTATTCCATTTATAGTTATTATGGGTAACTTTTTAGGGTGTGGGACATGGAGGAGTGGTATCACAGATGATGGTTGAGTGATAGATTTGAGTTTTGGGTTGGGCACTAGTGAGGATGGATGACTTGGTGGGGAAATAGTATCAGTTTGGTTTGTATGTTTTGTAAATAAGGGATACTATTTAAGACATAATATTTTTGATCTCCATGTGACCTAAAACAAGGAATATCATGTTTACTAAACATAATTAACTAGGTGATGTTAATTTTTTGGGTAGATACATGGTAAATGATCCTGAATCAAGATTATATGTGCGTGGTTTTATAAAATGATTAGGAATTGATGTAATTTTTTCTATTGAATATATATATATATATATATATATATATATATTGGATGATTTCCCCATTATGTTTGTAAAAAATATATTTTTTAGTTTATTTAAAAGTATCACCATAGAGTTGATGTTGATAAAAAATTCAATTAGAGATGGTAAATATGATAGTTTCATCACCATAGTTTATAGAAAAATGAGGGCTCCATTTTGAATCAGGAGATAAAAAATTGATCAGAACAGTTAGAAATTACATTAAGTTCAATTAATGACTTTATTTCGAATAAGGTGTCATTGGCTATAATTATTCTATGTAGATCAACATAAAAATGGTGGATATAGTTCCTCGATGATTACAAGAAGTCAATTGTTTCATGTGAGATGTCTAAGATCAGTTTCAATTTATGTTTCTTTATTAGACCGGAAAGGCAGCTTATCGGCTAGAGATCCTATCTCTTTGATAGGGGACTTCCTTGGTATGGGAGTTTAGTATCCACTATAAGAACACATTTCATTATGAATCAAACCATTTACCATATGTAGACTATAGGTAGATTCATTTTTAGATGGATGTGAATCAAGATATCTAATATTAGGAAACCATATTTATGTTTAATTCAAATTTCAATCTGTTGAATAACGTATAGGTCATCAATGGGATGTGGGCTAAGAATTTATTATCATGGTAGTAGAGTCCTCATGACTCCTGATTGATAAATTTTGTAATGGTTTGAATTTTACGAAATAAATTCTCTTTTTCAAAATAAAATGTTTTATTTTCTAATGATGTTAGAGAAAACACATGAACTACTGTACAATTATATGTTTCTCTAAATTAAAAATACAATTATTGATTTTAACCATTATAATTTTAGAAATTTCATAGTGACCATTATGATTATTATATTAATGGTTTTGATAAATTCATGTTGTTACAAACAATAGAAGAGATGACCTCAACTAGTAGGATTGAACCCTATGAATCCAATTTAATGATGCATCCAAGGGATATATCATCACTAGGATTTTTCCATCATCAATACTATGATTTTATTTAACAACAAAGGCACAAAAAAACCTTTTATGGGAGAATTCCAAGCTCATAGAGATCACAAACCAAACCATGTTTTTTAAACCACCATAAATAAATCTCCCCATCATAGACCTTACCCATAAATAATTCAATTGTGTAATAATGGTCATTATATCTAGAACCAAAAATATTTTTTTACAGAAAACAATATTTTATTTATCACATTTTATTATAAGTTTATAAATTATGTGACGATGAGTTTGATAAAAGTTAGATTTTGATATGATAAAACACAAATCATAATTTTGGGAAATGTATATTTTTAATCAAAATACTATATTTTAATGATTTAATTAATTTTTTAAATAAAATTTATTATATTAGTAATATTAAATAATTTTTATCAAATATAAAATCAAATATTAATTTACGAAATTAAAAACATTTTTATAAGAGTCTGAAACCTTTTATGGTAAAGAAAACCAATATTTTTCATGAAAATTTTGATTTTCGTTTAGAAGTTTAAATTATCATACATATGTAGTTAATTGGATAAAATATTTTTTAAATTTATTAAATAACCATATTGAAATTAGAAAATGGTTATTTTTTCCTAATTTTCATGGACAATCAAATTTTTGGTTCAAATATATATATAGTATTAATATATTGTGTGTATTATGACATCATATTTACCTAGAATTGGTGTAATATATTCCATAAAATTTATCCAAGTCTTAATATAAATTTTCTCATTAAATTATTATGTTTTGTGTTTTTTTGATAAATTATATAAACTATTAATTAATCAACCAAAACCTTTATTAAATTTCAAGTTTTTAAAATTAATTCTTTATAAACATGGATCACTTCCATCCCACCATGTATATTAATTTAAATATATTTTTTAAACATTTAAATTATTGATAACCAATTCAAATTTGTAAATAACATTAGCAAAAATCATTATATATTTTTTGAATTTGATTAATTTATCATAAAAAGTTTAAATTCTATGTTTAGAAATAAACAAATAATTCTCTTTTCTTTTGAAATATAAACCCATCCAAATTTTCATTCAAATTCAATCAATACCCTTAGAGCATGAAATTACTTTTCACATCCCACCCTATATCCCTTCCATGGTGTTACCATGCTCTTAAGATGATACTCCCAACCATTTTAAAGAACCCTCTCATGCTAATGGATCCCCTCTTTCCCCTCTTCATTCGATAACCCACATTATATTATACCATTTTTCTAATTTTTAATATTGAGATATGATTTTAGATATAATTATTACTAACCTTTTGATGTAAAAATGAATATAAAGCCATTTATATATAATTAATCCTTTAAATGGACTATTACATAACAATGTTATGCTCCTAGAATTATCTTTCAATTTTTCTATATTTTTTTTTGTGAATACCCATCCTTATTTCCAAAATAGCGTATTAAACTAGATATACATATCATTCATTTATTGGGTTATACCATGTATTTATACCACAATCCTTGAACATGGGAAAAAATTTTATAAAAATAATATTTTTGTTGTATGACTCATGGGGAAGACTTATGATTGTATTTGATATGAAAATGATTGGTGTTCCTAGATAACACTCCAATCTGTTGGGTAATGTTTTAGTCTTATGAGAAATCATCTATGTGATTAAGGATAGAACCTAATCGATTAATGAACTTTTTCCATCATGTTATGATGGTGTGGCAGTTAGTATTGAGTTATGTTTACGATGTCATGTTTAATATTATCACCACATTCCCATATTACCTTTATGATATCATTTTGTATCATGCATTATTATTAATTACTATGATTATCACCCAAATTATCTTACCATGATATTCCTTGGGGATCACATGAAATTATTTTCCAAATTCTATTCTTTATTTATTACCTTATTCATATTTATAGCTCGCCCATTTTTTATGTCTATCACTAGGTTATACTATGAATATTTGAAAGATAAAGGTAATTTTAAGACCAGTTTAAGGAAATATTCAATAATTTTGTTTTATCCATGAATCATGTTGATGTGTTATATATAACACCCAAATAATTATAGAATAGTTACATTTAATTCAATAGAATATGTTACACACAACACCAAGAATATAAAGAAATATAAAATCTCTATAAATTATGATATATTAAATATTTTAAACAAATTCAATCTATTCTATATCTTCCAATGAACACAATATCTATTTACATTTCATTACATGGAACAATGACTTTCTTTGGTGTCTTACATTACACGCAAGACTAATTTTAATCGAATACAATTAATGTTGTTATTTATAATGGAAATTATCTCATAGAAATTAAAATGGGGGATATGAATAGTATTAAATAACTTATGATAATATCAGGTTTAATTCATGAGTTTAAAATTAATTATAAATGAGTATACAAACTAATTGAATATAATGGAAATGTTTTAATAAAAAAGATTTAGCACCAAAATGAATTTAATTATAATAAATTAAATTAATTAATATTTCATAAAATAATATTCTAATATTATATATTAAAAACAATATTTTTATATTCATACAAAAGTTTTTATAGGCAAAAGATACGAATAAATCCAATTTTATACAAAAATGGTGTTTTTTTTAAAATAGTTTTTCCAATATTTAATGGAGAACATGTTTTAAAAATTTTTGAAACATTTATAAATTTTTATTTAACAAATAAACTCCATTTTTTAGTAGAAATATTTAAATTATCTAAGGTTTAATTGTTTGAATTTTTATGAGATTTTTTATTTTTTGATGAATTGTTAAAAATAATGAATTTAATTGAAAATAGACTTTTAGTATGAATATTTAATAATGATAATATTTATTTTAAATTGGTTGAGAAGATATAATAAATAAATTATATATCTACTAATAAAATTTATCTCATTTTAATCAATTTATTATAAATTTTTATATAAAAAATCCAAACCTTGGAATATTTTCACTTTAAACCCCACTTGGTCGTAATGTCTGTGGGATAAATTCTAAATTAAATTATACAAATTCTTTGAGTTGAATTTGGATAAATTGATTACATATTTTTAATTAGAATATTTTGTAATATATAATTTTGTAAAATTAATTTTTTTTACCAAATTGATCAGTGAAAAGTGTTAATGATAATCAAAACAATTAAGGTAAAAATGAGTTCACATAGTTGTTAATCTAAAATGATATGGTGTGTAAATGATCCAAAAATTTTCCGAAACACATTTAACGACCATATTTCTTCCATAAAATTCATTTTTAGAAAAGTTTTATTATTGGAAGCACATGAGGTATATGAGACTTCCCAATAGTGTTTACTTTTTAGTATTTACAAGAATGTCACGTCTCCTCCACTATAGAAGAGAACTCACTCCCCAAACATGTTCACTAAAATAAATTCAATTTTATCTTCCAAAACTAGAACATTTCACATACCAACTTCCCAAAACTCATCATAGAATCTTTATATTGGGAATAATTACAACCAATGAAGGCCTTTGGTTAAAACTAAAGGGAGATACCCAAAGAGATAACATTCATCAAAAAATGTTCTCATTTCATTTCATCCTAAAACCCAAAAAATTATTTTCATTTCATGGTTATATAATAACCTCCATTTGTTAAATATACTTATATTTTTTTATGTTAAGTTTATGACCAATAAAATTTACTCACCTCCATCAACTAGCTTAATTAATCATCATTCATGTGTATGGTGAATTAGTGCCTCAAGAATTCATAACGATCATTTTTCCATTACCACCATTCAAGGATAAGAATAATGATGGAAATATATTTTATATATGGTATATAATATATTTATGACTTATTTATGCTTCTATAATTATTATATAACACACACCTTTAAGATTTTCATTGTTTTTAAAAACAGTAATATCATTTGTGTGTACGGTGGACTCCTACCACACAAGGCGATATGATTATTTTACAATTTACATGGAATGAATTAATAATGAGTTTAATAAAAATATGTCATATATATGAAATGAAAATTATACTACAAAATTAATATAAATTTATATATTTCATATAGTTTTCTTTCATTCAGTACAATAAGAAATTGTAAACAATATTCATTTGTGCATACGACATGCTCTATCCATAAACGGTGTATTTCATTTCCTATCATAAAATTTTATGAATTAATTTACAAAAATATATAAGGAATATATATGATATTTAAATCATGTTTAACATTTTTTATATGATGAAATCGTGATCTATTTAAGAAGAACGAAAAATAAAAAGTAAAAACATTTCAAAAACCAAGAAATTATTACCCGAAACAATGAAAAAATAAAATTTTATCGATGAAAGGGTTATAATAAGTTATAAATTATAATATATGATACCATAAATATTTATATGTTTATTTAATAAATTAATAACATTTTTAAAACTCTATAAAAGTGGTTAAAGCATGTGCAACCAAAAAAATAGTGTGAGGTAAGATATTTCATCTCAATTTCATTTCATTATGGAAATTTTTAATGTTATTCAACTAATTACTTTTATATGGTGTATATACTACCCACTGAAATGTAATGTCATGAATAATTCATTATTCATGTCATATTAAATTTTAATTTTATGTATTTTTTATATGTTTATTTGAATCAATAGTTACCATGTGGTAAAGAAATGCACAACTCAATTTATTTTCATTAGGTTTTATTATATCCCCATTATTGTCTATATTATATGATTGTGTGTAAAATTATATTTAACTATATATTTTCATATTTAAACTTTTTTTATTGGGATTTATAGCTGAAACACATAATTGATTCATTTATTATTTCTTATTTAAAAGTTACAATCATTTAAAGGATTATTTCACAATATTATTCTAACCAACATTGTTTACTGTTGAATTTCCATTAAATGAAATTATATGATAATTTTTTAATAAACATTTTAAATTTATTATTATATGTTTATTTTTGATCTTTTTCATGTGAAATTACCTTTTTCCAATCATTGGAATATAAATTATTGAGAAAATGTTTTAATGAAATCTGACCTCATTTCTATCTTCCCTTTGAAATTTATTTTTTTTACAAAACCATTTTTTTATAAAAATGTTTTCAAAATGATTTATTTATCCATTTAATAATGATTTATAAAAATTATATTTTAAATAATTTTTATTTGTACAAAATATATTCAATGTAAACATCTTTTCAATTTAGGAATGAGACAATTTTCAAAAACATTTTACAGTGAAAAGGGAATTGTTTTTTACCTTATATGAAATTACCGACCATTGTTTCTATGAATGTTCCTTTTCCATTTTACAAATATATTTTTAAAGAAAATATTTTTAAAAGTTATTTTCAAATAAAATTATTTTTTAAAATAAAAGAAACAGTAAAGTTTATTTTCTATAGGAATTTTTTAAAATATATTTTTGTGGTAACTATATTCTTTAATGAAAAAAACCCTTATTAGTACTATAATTAGTATATGAAAAATTGATGCCCTCCTTATTCTTACTTTGGATGGATTTTGATTTTTTTTTCCAATGATTGTTTTGAAATTCTCTTCCTTGAATCATTTTTATAGTCATGAAATTCCCATTGAGTTATTCACTTTTTATTGACCACTAGAAATTTATTTATACTAAATATCCACATTATATATCATGGTTATGATTATTTACTAACCGATATATAATTTTTAAAAATAGTCTTCACATTTAATTTTATTGGATTAACTTGGGAAATATTGATAAATATGTATCCTTTAATCAACAAATCTGTTTGATAATAACCAATTTTTTTGAAATAAATATATTGTTTGATAAATGTGGAATTCTTTGGATAGGTATGAAATAGTTTGGGGAGAATTCAAAGTAATCCGCTGGATTCATCAGTAGTATCATGGGATTAAATCAGTAGGAAAAAATTATATTCACATTTGTAAACATTCATTTTAAACTCTCTTTGGGATTTATCTTGATAGTGGTGTCATGTGAGAGATTTGGACGTAAATCAGACCGAATTTACCCAATAAGTTTTAATCCATATTAATGATATATCATGATGGTAAAGGTATCATGAGTCTATGAAACATGAAATTCAATATTTAAGCATTTCATTCATTTATAATTTAGTAATTATTATACATGATATTTTCACATTGACAAAATATATGGATGAATTTCTTTCTCAATTTATTTATTAAATGAAATGTGTTTTCTACTATTTAAAATTCCATATAATTTTTCCAGAACCCCTCCCCACAATGTTTACCCCTCTTGGGGTGGAAATATTAGAAATAGATAAAGACACTTGAATCCAGCCTCGAGTAGGCCCTATGATGGGGACTAGAATCAAGGGTACAATAAACACATAGATGGAAGGCAATACCCTCTAAGAGAACACATGAGAAACCAATAGATAAGACATATACCCACCAAATCCTGTTCATACAAAAATATAAATGAAATCGCAAGTAAACATATGTAATGTGATGAAAAACCACTGAAACTGAAAGGGACAACTACATTTACAAAAAGATAGTAAAACGATAATTACCACAAAGCCCAAACAGCTCCTACAGAACTCACAAGATATTATTAACTAGCCAGATCTCCAATATTCTCTATGTAAACTAAAAAAATTTATATATAACATTGGGTGAGTATTATAGTATACTTAGTAAGATCCTCCCTAGAGACTCTTATGTAACAGTTAAGAAAAAATAATAAATCACAAATAACAACAAGTGAAACTAACTCGTCACTAAGATAGGTAAACTATATTCCCATCCTCACCATGGATACTCTCACCAAGTATCACATAAATGAGTATATAATATAAGAATGAATATCAAAGGGTACCTTAATACCACTTCCCCACTAGTCTTCTATTTTTCCCCAACGTCACAAGTCCTGATCATCTCTCTCGATAAAGGATTTCCCACAAACACCTAGTTAAAGCACCACAACATGCACATCGTGTAACTCACTACCACAAACACACAACCAAAAGTTTCCATGTAGTATTTAGGATCCACCGTAGCACACATTCCATGTATCATACATTAGGTATTATACCTCAATCCATTACATCCCATACACCAATTAAGGATCCTCAAACCATTATAGTATATACTTGTTACACTTATAGTAGTCCATAAGAAACTATATCCAAAATATATCCTTCTTGAATAACCACAATCCATTACTTCCCTCTATACACATATATGTATAGAACTAAACAACATACATACCATCACAAGTAACTCCCAGTAGAATAGAGTGGGGACAAAGGGGATACTCATCCATCCATCCTCCCACCGGGATGTTGGGGAAAACTCCCCCAAGGCTCAAATTCCTCTGGGTGTAAGTTTCCCAAACTGATAGGGTGGAGTAGCATATAGAAACCAAAATGTTACAAAATATAATATAGCTCACAACCACACTATGGGAATAACTTAGTCTTAGACTCTACTGCTTCTAACGTCTCTCAAACTCTCGGATTCCACTGTTAAGACTATATATCCTATAAGCTCACAACCATTTCAAGATCTTTATTGAGTTATAGTATCACTTTATATCAGTTTCAAATTATATTAATTATTTATATCAACAATAATTAACCGTTATCATTTCCCTATTACATTTAATTATCATTCCATCCAAGATCCATGCCATTCAGGAATAACCAAACTGAATCCACATCTTCTCAGAAACACAACCTTAGCATTATATCCTATCAAGATCTAACCCCCATGGTATAAATTTTTTTTATTTATTTAACCACATTACCACATTCTAAATTTTCTAGTATTCTAGGAAAATATTTCATGCTACCAAGCATAAGGGGATCAACACAATGAATAGATGAACTACCCATTAAGTATTTTTCACCTATAGTAAAAGCATATAGTCATCCAACCATGAGAATATAAACACAGAAAGCACATGGAATACCCCACATGTCTTTCCCTCTCTTAGTAGGAGAGTAAGAAAAACAATCTTCTTTGATTAGTGTGGAATGTAAAGAAGATAAAAAATAACATATTTAGCTAGAATCCAATGTCCATATCAATAGGTAAGCCCAACTTTAACTAGTTCCATCATCTCTGGTATCCTCCCTCACACCCACATGCATAAACCCACTAATCTCTCCACTCTAGGCATCATCTACTTCCACAAAAATGGGGCCTACTTTACCTATGTACCACAACTACCCTCCAAGCTCAACCATCCTAGGCTCAAATCACATCTGGACCTCCATTCCCCACATACAACAAGTCTCGTATCTATAAAACATCACATGAAGTAGGAATAGACATAGAAATGGGCTCTTGACCCTAAAGAAAGGCATTCAGACTTCACACAAAGTGATCTCTCAAAACATTGAAGCATAAGGTACATGGCCTTTATAAGAATGTGGGAAACCCAAGCCCTACAAAGGCATTATCATTTATTACATAACCATTTATTATTATATCTTGAATTAACCAATTTATTATTCATAGGTTCTAATTATGGGAAACATAAAAAACAACCGAATCTCAAGCAAATAAATTAATTAAACATTTAATTTAACATTAATTTAATAATTAATCAACAAGCATCAACAAGATTCAGATCCATTAACCAATTCCATTAAACATTCATTCTACATCATTTTGATTATCATCAAATTACTACAAGAAGAACAACTAGACTTATTAAACCTTCCCCTTTAACAAATTATCTAATTAATTATCAATTAATTCTAACCTTACATTATTTTCCAATTTCAATTAATAATGTCTAAACAAATAAATCATATATATATATATAACAATCTAGAATGTAAAGATACCAACAGTTATTATGGTTCAAAGTAACAACATCACAATTCGATCGATACCAATTCTTTAATATGGTTCATATTTTTAATTAGGTCAACTTCATTGTGAACCAAGTGGGTAAATCATGCTAACTCTACAATTTGAGGTAAATAAATAGGGAGGAATTGAATCCCCTACCTCAAAATTTCATTGATGTTCTCATCAAAGCAACATATCACCATCACCTCTCCACAAAAAACTGCATCCACCCACGGATGTTGCAGAACAACTGCACTAAAAAACAACCAAGAAAACTCCATTAGAAACATTGAGATCATGCTCTATCACAGAAACTTGTAATCCTAAACACCAAACTCAAGAGGTCTCATCATATGATTGGCATAGGACTTATGAAGATCTTGTGATACCTTCATTATCTCGTGAATCACCTAAACCATCATTGTCATATTTTGTACCAATTCCGGCCCATGAACTTTTGACTCTCCAACCTCAGTACAACACAATAGTGAATAGAATGGTTTTCGAGACAAGGATTCAAATGGAGTCATACTGATGGTGGACTAGATGTAATTGTTGTAAGAAAACTCTACCAATGGTAGTTTCCTCATCCACAATCCTCTGAAATTTGTGACACAAGAGTGCAACATTTCATCACGATTCTGTAAAGTTTGATATGTCTGACTGTTCATCTACAGATGAAAAGTAGTGTTAAGGGATAGTTAATAAACAAAAGCATGATGAAGACCTATCCAAACCCTGGAGATAAAATTAGGATCTCAATCCGAAATTATTATCATTGGGACTTCGTGGAGTATCACCACCCCCTCTAGATATTTCCTCAACCAAACCTCCACTAAGCTTGACTCCTTGATCACTATAAAGTGGGTTCATTTCATCAAATGATCCACTTCTACCCATATAGTTTCATAGCCTCCCAAATCACAAGATAAACTTGTTACAAAGTCCATCAATATTTCCACCACTTCCACTAAGGTACATTTTACTACTGTAGAAACCCACCAGGAACACGGTGCTCAGCCTTCACCTTCAAGAAGACCAAACATTGAGATGAAAAATATGCAACTGCACACTTCAACCGAGATCACCAAAAATAAATCCTCGATTATCGGTCAATATTTTTCACATCACGATGTACCGCTAAGGGAGAACTATGTAACTCTCAGAGAACCATCTCACACAATGCCAATAGAACTAAAACCCTTCCCCGAAACAACACTTGGGTTTTTCATCCTCATACCATCCTTGAGGGGGCTCTCTATAATAAACTCGATCTCTCTATATCTCCACATCATGATCCTCCAACTGGGATTCATCCACATACTAAACCATCAATTATTACACCGTCATCTGAAAAATACATCATCTTCCCTCATATTCTCTCATATCCAAATGTAATGTCGAATGCTCCTCTATCACCCTCTAGGGATCACCTGAATCATGCACTTCATCACTATGTGACATCCTACTCAGTGCATTTGCTACAACATTACCCATTCCTGGTGTTTTTAAATTTCAATGTTGTGATCCTGTAAGAACACCATCGGCCGATGTTGTCACAATTTCATGCCATGCTGGGAGAAAAAAATACCTCAGGATCTTATGATCGGTGAAGACCAAAAAACACTCGCCAATTAGGTAATGTCTCCAAAACATCAAGGAAACATCATTAACACCATCTCAAGATTGTGGTTGGAATAGTTCTGTTCATGTGGATGCAACTAGCGAGACCCATAAAAAACAACTGATCGTTGCATCATAACATAGCCTTACCTATATGTGAACCATCATAGAAAACCTCAAACTGAACTCTTTTTTCAAGTAGAAAAATAACTAGGGAACTGACCAAATCTTTCTTCAGATACCTGGAATATTCATGGAACTGATCAGCCCAAACTACTGCTTAATCATTTCTAGTCAATGATCTCAGAGGAACTTCAATCCAAGATAAATCAGTTAAAAACCTCATTTGATAGCCTGAACGACCATGAAAACTTTTCACCTCTTCCACTATCTTTGGGGAAGCCCCAGAAACAACTTCTTCTATCTTCAATGTATCCATTTCTACTCCCTACTAGGATATAACATGCCCAAGAAACAAAGTTCTATAGCCCAAAACATACACTTTTAAGACTTCACAAACAAGTTTTATTGATGAAGAACTCCCAAAATATAATTCAGATACTCTACATGATCCTCATTAGACAAATATTACACAAGGATATCGTCGATGAAACCCCCCATGAACTTATACATGAAGTCAAAAAACAAATTGTTCCATAACACCATGAAAATGGCTGGAACATTTGTCGCATCATATGTAATCACAATGAACTCGTAATGCCCATGGTGACAACGTAAATAAGCCTTTAAGATATCATCATCTCTCACACACATCTGATGATATCCATATCGCAAGTTGATCTTTGAGAACCAAATTCCACCCTTCTATTGATCGAATAAATCATCAATCTGTAGAACATGATATATGTTCTTCAATGTAACTTTTTTCAATCACTGATAATCAACAAACAACTCCAAACTAACATCAACCTTATACACGAACAAAACGGGTGCACCCTATGGTGACACACTCACTTGAACAAAACTACATTGTACCAGACCATTGATCCCTATATGTAGATCCTAAAACTCCAAAGGTACAATCTTATATAGAGACATTAAGATAGGGGACACGCCTGGCTATAGCTTAATCCTAAACTCAATCTCCTATTGAGGGGGTAATACTATAAACACTTCTAGAAAGACATCAGGGTACCCTTATATGACCCTAGGAAATACTAACTACTAAAACTATGATGAACTCAGCCTCAATTCATCCATCAATGATGCAAAGGAAAGAACATGCCTCTGACCCATATGAGCGTCTCCCTTTCCAACAAACATTGCTATCTCTCTATCTATATCGTATAACAAAACCTACCTCCTGGAGTAATCCATGATAGCTTGCCATGAAAACAACTAATTTTTGTTAAGGATTACATCATATGGTTATATCTGTAATCATAGAAAATATCCCCAAGAGTAGTGTTGGACCAGTTCTAGATCATAGTCCCTACATACTTCAAACTAGTCTACCTGACCTACAACTAGCGTAGTCAATGCCAAAGTCACTACAAGTCTCTCTACCTCAAGTCCCATGTCATGGAAAAGGTCAGGTGATATGAAGGTGTTTTCACTCCTGAATAAAAAAATGAAGGAAATAGTGTAGAAAATAAGAAAATGGTACCTTGAATGATGTATGGCTCATATGGACCTTGCAATGCTAATGCATGAAGCTGATGACGACCTGATCCATGGCCTCTCTAACCCTTCCGGTAACCACCTCCATAGTCACGCTATACTCTCGGCAGTAAGCAGAATCACAGGGCTATACTCTTCCTACCCTATCTACTCTATGATGATCCTAAACTAAAGCAACATACTGTTGTTACCTTTACTGGAACTTCCGTAACGGAGGAACCTAGAGAGGACCACTGGGCACAAGATGATTTCTTAGAAAGGTCAGACAGTGTCATTTATGATGACATATTCCTCCATAATAAAAACAAGAATATGGTCCATTAGCATAGTCTTGATAGATTCATCCTCTGGATAAACAAGATACTGAGGGCTGGGACCAACCAATGGTTGATCAAAAACTCTTCTTCCCTGAAAAACAGGAACCTCAGACCACATCTGTACTTCGGGAAAAAACCTATCGACTCCCCTCTTATAAAGATCTAGTTATTTCTAGAATCATCTCAATGACCACCTCTCTATCCTACACCTCGAGATACATCTTCAGCATAAAAGGGGTGACCTGATGCTATATGTCTATATGAAAAGCCTCCTATAAATTCCTCAACATGGCATCCTCATATAGTAATTGGTCTGAATCATGTCACAAAAGGTTCCAAAAACGGATCCTAAAATCTCGCACATTTGGGCTCCCTTGAAAAAGGGTAAGTAACTCCTAGTGACTGGTCACCTTCATAGTCAAATAAAGAAACATGGATCTGAATTAATCTCATAAATTATCCCACGAGACATCGGACTCCACATTATCCCCAAGGAACAAGAACCACCGCTACCTCATTACCCCATGTAGTATTGTCACAACCAATGATTTCGAGTGCTCATTTTGATCATGGTTTGAACTTAATTATATCTCAACATCCACTAACTAGTCTTCTATGACTAACTCTAAAACAAATACCTCATACTTTTATAGACTCTAGTGATAAAATTATCAGAGTGTCCTCCTCCAAGTGTCGTCGTCCTCAACCTCTACTCAGTGGTGATCTACTGGTGCATCCTTTTGAACATCTTCCATGCAAACCTAATGAGGAAATCAATTGGGAGAAATTCCTACAAAAAGGAAAAAAAATTAGAGCTCCTAAACCAAGAATATGGAATACTTAATATTAATTAATTGTTTTCATTATTCATTTTCAGTTAACCTATCCCAAAATATATCCATTCATACACAGACACAAAGAATAATGAAGCATGATACTTTTATAGGTATCTACCCATCAAAAAGTTCCACCTCATTTATTTGCCACTATATCTTAAAGTCCTGTGTATATGATCATAGGGGGGCCTAAATACCTATGTCTCATCCATTCTCTTATATTCACAATGCTTGAAAAACATAGCTAACACCATTTCCCTACCAAACCATGAAACATCTGATGTACCTAACTCCAAACTCTATCATATCCCATAACCAGACTTCTAATACCATTCTATCACAGCCCCCTCCCCACAAAGTGTACACATCCAGGGTTGTCAATGAGGGAAGATAGATAACAACACCTGTAACGACCCAAAGTTTCATTAATCGAAATCCCTCTTGATCTAATTAAATGTCTCTTTATGTTTATATGAAATGTCAACTTCTTTGGGTTTATGTTAAGAATTTTGACCGTTTCTAATATAGCTGTTGAACAGTGATCACATGATTAGTATAAATATAAGGCTTTAACAAATCCAATTTACTCAGACAAAAGAAGCGATGGCCTCATCTAGTAGAATTTCCCCATATGAAGCCCATTTGTCGGAGCTCAGAAAAGAGGTGTCATCCTTGGGCTTCGCTCTTGACCAAGACCAAGCTGAGCTTCATCATGTCAAGCTCTAATGGGACCTTCTACTGGAAAAGTGGATGTTGATAGAGATTACCACTAGAGCGATGTTATCTGAGCCACCCCAAGAGTCTATCACCATCGCACACCTTAACCTTAGGTCTTATGTGGCTGTTTTAAGGGGTTATGTAACAAATTTATAGTACTATGTTAATATCTATTATTTTTGCATAAAATAATGGATATACCTCCTTGTCATTTTTTTGATACATTATAAATAGTTTTTAAAGTACAAATAGTGTTTTTAGTTATTATTTAATTAAGAATTCTATTTTTTTAAAATTAATGGATTTATGAATTAAATAATATTTTAATAAAATATTATTATTATTATTATTAAATTAATTTTTATTAAATATAAATGATCTTATAATTTTATGAATGAAATTATAATTTTTATTAAGGTTTGAAAGCCATTTCTGTCAAAACCCGTGAATTTTCGATAAATATCAGTTTTTATTTTAAAAGTGAAAATTAACATATTTAGAAACTTATTTAGATAAAAAAAAATTTATTTCAGGAATAAGGATGTCAAAATTATCCAACGATGAATTTTTCATAATTTTCTGAGACAATCAAATTTTTGGGTAAAAATTAAATACTGTTTAAATATATAATGTGTTTTATGACATCATAATGACCCAATAGTGATGTAATAAAATACTATAATCTTTATGTTCGTACAATATATGTTTTACCATTAAAATAATGTGATCTTGGGTTTGTTTGTCTTACTTTTAAAAGAATTAATGGACCCCACAAGACTTATTAAACACCTTGTCTTTTTAAATTAATTTCCTTGAGAGTGTGACTCACCTCCACATAAGCAACCATATTATTTTATGAAGTTCGGACTTTGGCCTCATAAAATATTGTTTTCCTCTTCCCTTTTCCAAAAACCATGGTAAAAAACCATGGGATGGTTTGTGTTTTGGATTAATTTAATATAAGGGGTCCCAAACCTAAATAATAAAGAATTCTCACACCTTTCCTATATAAACCCTCCCAGGCTCCCACTTCCTCCACACTCAAAACCTTTTGATTTCTTCCAACATCTGCCCTACTCTCTCTATAATCCTCCCAAGGTGCCCCAAGCTCCCAAGAAGCCTCTCTAAGCCTTTGGAAGCACACTTCCATGTAAGGGTTTTTTTCTTCCTTTCTCATTTTTGTCCAATTTTCTTTAAGTTGTTTTTCCCATTTAATTTCAATTATGAATGTTGGGGTATGGTTACACACCTCCCTCATACTGACCTATTTATGTTTTAATGATGGGAGATCCCTTTCTCTATCATTAAATGCCTCCCATGTACACTCGTTACTATGCCGAAATTCCGAAAGAAACTTCTCTCTCCTCTTTTACATTCAAGCAATACTTTTGTATCATGAATCTAAATTCCCTTAAAATTATTGTGAAATGTATCTATATGAACTTCTTAATATCCATTACATGTAAATATGATGAGTAACCCCTTTCTCTCTCATCAACCATTTTTATGAATTCTTATGTCACGCTGTTACGCTGCCGAAATCGCACCGATTTTCTAAGCCAATGTCATTGTGTAGTGAATACCATGACCATTTCTCCATCAAGGGTATTCACCATTATGCCCATTTACTTATTGATTATAAAGTTTCATGTATTAATTACACATTCATTTATTGTGGAAGAAATGATTATGTTTTATGAATCCATGTTTTATTATCCATGTGGCACACTTATGCATGAAATGAAATGTTTGAGAAGGGTGCGCCCTTATAGAGCTCAAATGCATTGGGTAAAGTATAGTATCATGATACTCCATGTGCAATGAGTGTTGACTCATTCTAATTCAAGTGAAATTAGGTTTTACTCATGCTTCATGTGCAATGAGGGTTTACTCATGCTCCAAGTGCAATGAGCCTTGGCTCATGCTAATTCCATGTTAAGTATTGTTGCCACATTTCAATGTTATGATTATCATTCTTTATCATGACTTTATATTCATGTTTATATTATACTATATTGATATTCCTATTACCTAACATTTATTTTACTCCTCATGTTATTCCATTTGTACTATCTTACTGGGCTTTATAGCTCACCCTTTTCTTATGAATGTCCTCAGGTTATCCCATGCAATGCTAAGTATGAGGGAATGTAGTGGTCATGTAAAGGAAGTTTTCAATAAAGAAGTTGTATTTCATGTTTCAAGTTTTCTATGTAATGATCCTAAGCCCCAAAGACACTAAACCTATCGATATTCTTTGTTGTATCAAGAGAAGTTTTATGTAATAAATCATGTTTAAGTTTGTAATAAAATTAGGGTTGTCATAGTTGGTATCAGAGGATAGGTTTAGTTATTTTTGATATTAGGATTAGAAAACCCTAGTAAAGCCTTATAGACAAGACTAAGTATAATAAAAACATCCCTAAGTTTTGGTAAGTACTGAGTAAGTGGTGTATCAAGAAAATACATCCCTGTCTGGATATAAGTAGGTAGAGGCGGCTCTGGCACAGATGTATCCTATGGGTAAAATCAGAAAACACCGCTTTGAGCTAGACTCAAACGGGAACTGGTGAACGACAACGGGTCTTGCTGCACTCTTGGATACGACACTCCTAGGGGATATGTTTTGAAAAATTCACAAGCTTAGTATGAACCCTTATTAAGGATATTAAAACAATTCCCCTAAGAATATATGTTATAAAGTAGATCATGAAAAGCCTAGATTGAATCCTATAGACTCGTGAGTTAAGGAAATAAAAGTTTATTTATAAGTCATCAACTTTTGTCTTTGGATTACCCTTTATGTGTTACCCCTAACTTTCCTTTTATTCCAGTCAATCGTACGTAATAGGAGGACTCGGGCTAACAATCGTTGTGAAGTTCAGTGTAATGACTGTACTAATGAGATGCCCAATCCAATGGGAGAGGGAATCACGAAATTTGTCACGCTTCTCTCTCAGCTAACTCAATATTTGAATAGAAACACGGTTCAAGAAGAACATTCACCCCCCCCTAAGAAATAAAAAGTCTCTATCGAGAGATTCAGGAGACAAAGGCCTCCAACTTTTAGTGGATCATCTGATCCCACGATCGTTGAACAATGGATCAACTCCATTGAAAAGATCTTCTCCATCCTTCAATGTTCTGAACAAGAGAAGGTTATCCTGGAAGATTATCATATGGTGGGTGAAGCTGATCAATGGTGGATGTTGATCAAAAATATGAAGCCTGAGGAGGAGATCGAGGAATTTGAATGGAAGGATTTTCATAAGATGTTTTTCGATAAATATTTTCCGTGCACCCTCCGTCTTAAGAAAGAAAGGGACTACCTTCCCCTCAAGCAAAAAGACAAAGAATCTGTTGGAGTGTACGAGGAAAAATTCAAAAGGCTTGCACGATACGCATCTGGCTCTGTCATTACCCCCGAATGCAAAGTTGACCGCTTCTTTGGTGGGATGAATCCTATCCTGCAGAAAGCATTGGCGATCCGTGACTTCGACAGCTATGAGGAAATTGTCTTATGTGCCCTCAAGGTTGAAATGGAGATCGGAGAATCACATGGGTATCATGGGGATAATAAGCATAAGGTGGAATTCAATGTTGGTGGTCCTATGTATAAATCCAATAGTGCAAAGAAGATCTAGCACCCCACTTTCCAAAAGTGCGGAAAGAAGCACCCTGGAAATTGCCTTAAGGGGACGAGGAAGTGCTTCAGGTGTGGAAGAGAAGGGCACATAGCTGTTAACTATCGTCAAGAAAGACCCGCGGCTATGATATAGGAGAGGAACACTCCGTTCGAACCACAACACATTGTTCAATACTACAAATTCAAAGAGCTGGGGCATTTTTCAAATCAGTTCCCAAATCCAAGGGTTTTCGGAGGCAACTAACAACCTCCAAGGCAGCAAGGAAGATATTTTGTCATCACTTCTACCGAAGTGAACCCTGACAATGAAGTGGTGACAGGTATGCTAGTTATTCATTCAAGAATAGAGAACGTACTTTTTGATTTAGGTTCTATGCATTCTTTTATATCCTGAAAGTTTAGTAGAACAATCCCAGCACCACAACAAATCATGGAAGTGAAGATGTCGGTGAGTACGGAAAATGGGACAATCATTGAATCCCATGAATATAAGTCCTCCCCTATTATAATCTTTGGATTGAATTTCCCGGTGAACCTCATCATACTCCCTCTCGTGGAATTTGATGCAATTCTTGGCATGGAATGGATTTCCTTATATAGAGCCAACATAAATTGTCGGGAGAGGGAAATCACACTCCATATAGAGAATCGACCCCCGATTCTTTACAATTGTAAGGAGGAAGATGGATCTCCTTTAGCTCCATCATCTCAAGCATGGATGTCACTACCCTATGAGCATGCGTATCTGGCTCAGATGATTGAGTCCAAGGAAGAAACCATCCTTGAAGAAATTCCTATTGTGAGGGAATTCGCAGAAGTGTTTCCTGAGAAACTACCTGGTCTTCCTCCTAGAAGAGATGTTGAATTCTCAGTAGAAATTATACCCGGGGCATTACCAATATCCAAGAATCCATATAGATTGGCTGTTGTAGAGCTTGAAGAGCTGATGAAACAACTATTGCAGAATCTAGATAAAGGGTTTATAAGCCCAAGTGCTTCACCATGGGGTGCACCAGTCCTCTTCGTCAAGAAGAAGGATGGGTCAATGCGGATTTGCATCAATTATTGTGAGCTCGAAAAATTCACGATAAAGAACATGTATCCTCTCCCACAAATTGATGACTTGTTCAATCAGTTGTGTGGAGCACAATACTTCTCCAAGGTGTACTTGCGATCGGGATATTATTAAGTAAGGGTGAAGGAGGAAGATATCCACAAGACTGCTTTTTTCACAAGATATGGGAACTATGAATTCATAGTAATTCATTTCAGACTCACTAATTCTCTTGCAATTTTCATGGACTTAATGAATAGAGTCTTTAGATATTACCTCGACAAATTTGTGGTAGTCTTTATAGATGATATTCTAATATACTCCAAAACCAAGGAGGATCATGAGGAGCATTTAAGAACTGTACTGGAGACTTTGCACAAGGAGAAGGTCTATGAAAAGTACAGCAAGTGTGAATTCTAGTTGAAGGAAGTCTCATGCTTGGGCCATATCATCACAATCAATGGGATATTTGTGGATCCCTCCAAAACAGATGCAATTTAGGGATGGTCGAGGCCCACATCGGTAATGGATATCCGTAGCTTCTTGGGGTTAGATGGATATTATCTACGATTTGTGTGGAATTTCTCACGATTGTCCAACCCTCTTACCAAGCTAACTTGGAAGGGAGTATAGTTTTCTCGGAGTGATGAATGCGAAGAAAGCTTCAAGGAGTCGAAAAGGATGCATATCACTGCGCCCATGCTCACTTTACCAACAAGTGGGGAAATTTATGTGGTATTTAGTGATGCTTCGAAGAAGGTATTAGGTTGTGTGCTGATGCAGAATGATAAAGTGATATCCTATGCCTCAAGGTAGTTGAAAATCCATGAGAGAAACTATACAACGCACGATCTGGAGTTAGAAGTGGTGATCTTTGCCTTGAAAATCTGGCAGCATTATCTCTATTGGGAGAAATGTGAGATATATAATGACCACAAGAGTCTTAAATATATATTTTTCCCTTCAGAATTCGGGGATGACCTCCTTGATGGGATGTTCAAAAATTCTGATCAGTTTCTAAATGGTTGATTCGTAGAAACGGAAACATCCAATGATTCCACATCCATTTGGACCTACTTTCCAAAGGTAGGTGCTCATTAGTTTGTGGACTAATGAGGCTTAGGAATTTGCATTGGTTGAGAGGATGGGAGGTCAGACTCATCACACCTTTTTGAGGGGAATTATTTTCTACTCCGGGACTCTCTTTATAGATTTATGTTATGTTCATGAATCCTTATTATATTACCAAGTATAAAATGAATTTTCTTTTAGATATGACAATCAATGATCGATACGTAGGAAATTTAGAGAATATATATATTCGAGGTTCTTCACTGATAAAGAATCATCTATACTTCTTAGAGATTCTTAGTCAATGGTATCCTTTGATACGTAAAAGTCTCTTGGTCCTTATGATGACCATACTGGTTTTAAAGCCACTCAGTGGGGCACTTGAAGTTTATTTTCATTAAGAAGGACATGAATTATTTCAGAGTTGGGATCGAACCCACAGAAGGGCTACCTACATATCATTTGTTTATAAAAGGTATCAAAACCCACGTAGTTCGAGTAAGGGAGTATGATGTTTATGATTGATGGCTCAAAGAAGGATGTCATAATTACTTTTACACTCTAATCTCACGTGAGTCATGCTCGGTGTGAGAAACAAGAGGTATTGGTAAAAATCAGACAATTGTGCCATGAAATATGCAATCATAAGAAATAATGTGGGGTTTATGTATGTATGACTGCCCTGATAAATGAAGATTAGGATTTACATCAGGGAAGAAATCCAAGAACAGGGTCCATAATGGTATATATGCTTCATGGAGATTTGAATACTCTAACTTGGGTTTACTCATGAAAAAGAGGCCCAAATTAGGAGAGGACTTATGATTGGGTTTTACTCCTGAAAAGGAATCCCAGATCAAAGGTAAATTAGGACTGGATAAGAGAAATTAGGGGACTGGGGCTTATTTCTGAAAAGGAGGCCCAGGTTAAGAGACTTAAGAAATTAAGGGACTGGGGCTTAATCCTGAAAAGGAGGAACAGATTAGGGGATTGGGGCTTACTCCTAAAGAGGATTCCCAGGTTAATGAGTTATCTCATCGTAAAGGATGAGGTTGAATGAATGCAATCTCAATCTTTAGTGACATGAAGATGTGTAAATCACTAGATTTTGAGAGTTATTCCATAGAATTCCTTTCATATAAGGATGTCAAATCAAGAAATCATGCCATAAATGGATGTGAAGAGTGTATTGAAGAATGAATCGTGAATAGGAGAGGTGGAATGAAATAAGATGGGTGAAATGGGAAAGAAGGGCACCCATGGGGGTAGAGGTGCGCAAGTCTTGGCAGGCGCGCAAGTACTGTGTGGGCGTGCAAGTCCTGGTTGTGCAGGTATACCTGTGCGACACATGGGTATTTTTGCGACAGTTAACTAGTAGGGTAATACTTGAGCGACTCTTGGTTAAAGCCTTTAGAATCCTCTTGAGGTTCTTCCAGAAGTGGGGCGTTCAAGTTCTATTGACGAAGTAAGGTGGCGTGCAAGTGTGGCCTCTTCCCTTAAGGGCTGGCCACTCAGGCGCGTAAGTGTTGATGAGTTTCAACACTTAGGCCTTCCTCCCCCTCTTTAGAACTTCCGTTCTAAGTAAGAAATTACCTTAGAAGTGTTTTAGAAGCTTTGAGAAGATACAAGGGCACTGGGAGCTCAAATATGAGTTTCTAGAAAAATTCCTCTTTCGAATGGGGGGCCCACATGGTCTATTTATAGTCTGAAGAAGACCTGGGTGGTTATCCTTTGGGGTGCACAAGTCACTTGTGTGACCATTGCGGCACGCAAGTGTACTTTCGTGACCATCGTAGAACTTGTGCGACCTTTGTGAAACATTCTTATTATTCCTTCCATTGCCAATTTTTATATTTTTCCAAAGGTTCAATCACTTTGAGCTCAGATATTCCCCTTTTCCAATCTTTAGATTCTGTGATGAAAGGAGCGTAAACAAAAGTCCCCCCTCAGAGTTGAATCTGGAGAGAATAGAGGATTTAACTCTGAGGGAAACTAGAATCAAAAGGAAAGGAGGCGAACAGGTTTGGGTCACGCAGGGCTGGAGCGCACTGGGTGTAGGTGCGTAGATAGGTCGTCTGGCCTATAAATAGGGGGCTTCATTCCGTACAAAGCATCTAGTTTTCCGGATTTCAAACCTTCAAGCTCTCGCCGTGCAGGTCACCTTCACCGCGCAGGTTGCTCTGTTTTCCACTGTTTCTTTGTCGTTGCGCTGCTGTGTAGGTATTTGGACCTACGTGGTGATACATGCAGCCAAATACTTGTGCAGCATCTCCATACTTGCGTGCCATGTTTATACTTGCGCGCCTTAATGCCTTTTCCATTTTTTTAAAATTCTTTCACAAATTTTATGAAAAATCAACATACTTTAGAGTTAATTATTCATCCTTTGTGCAGATTCAATGGCTCCTAACAGAATCAAAACGGCTGATGAACTGGCTAGCAAGCGGATTGATGACATGATAAACATTGTTGGCCATGATTACTATGATATCTGTGACAACACTCTCCTATATTTGGCTAAGTATTTGAAGAAATATCATCTTAATTTCCCACAGAGAATCTACCTGTCCCTGTATGGTCATGGTCATCTGCAAGGAGTCAATGTTACAAATGCAAAGAACTATACGCCTGAAATGAAGCTGCACTACTACTCCTCTATTTCAGTTATGATGTGCATTAAGAGCAACAAAAATGGTGTGAACTTTCAAATTTATCCTCCATGTCATTTCCTTGTAGATATGAAAATGGAAAACCCAGGGGCTGAAATTTTTTCCACTGCCAGTTGGTGGAGAGAAGACAAACATTGTATTAGAGAAATATCTGAAAGGAGTACTCTCTCCAAATGGCTCTTTACTTCCAATGCTTCATTCTAAAATCCATGTATCCATCTTCCAAGTCTCTTGGATAGAAACAGATTCACTGTTTCATCAGCAGAAACTTTTCTCAAACCACACTCAAGAACATTCTTTTAAAATTGTTCCAAGAAGAGCTGGTATCATTGAATCTCTTATAGTATTCAGTTAAATGAATGAATTCCATGTGGCTGGTGATGAACCTTGGGATTCCGTAAATCAAATGAAGAGTTATGTTGAAAATCTTTTTTAATTCCTTGGAAAAGAGAAGAGACCCCAATCTGTGGATGTCCTTCTAACTCTTGTGCATCACTGAAAAACACTTTCACCTTCAATCATTTGTGCACACATTTTCTTGCTACCTGCTTTAAATTTTACCTAATCCAATGGGCCTAGTAAGCATAGTTTGATTTTTACAAGGATTAATGTAAATAACCCTATAAAATTTTTCCTTTTAATTGCTCAATATTACCTAAATCATACAAAATGTATGTTTAGTGAGCTGGAACTTGACTTTTATTCAGAGTTCCCTTGGCTTTTTAGGGCAGTTTAAAGTCATGCTTGTCAGACATAAAGAGGATAATGTTTAAGGTCGAAATAGCTTTGACCGAAATGAATTAAAATTGACTCAGTTCCTTGACAATTCATCTGAAAAAAAGTACCATACTCAAGTATGAGGGAAAAAATGTAAACTATGACTTAAGAATATTTGAATATGAGGAATGATATGAAAAACAAGAGCTAAAAGTCATTATAAGAATTAGTTCCCAAGAATGAAGTTACCATTATTTAACAAACCCGTTAGGGGGTTGAATTATGCAGGGCCACCTAAGGGCATTGGCTGCATAGTCAAATAAATAGTATCTTTTGTCTAACAATTCTGTTGTGTAGACTGTTTATGCAAGGCCGCCTATGGGCACGTGCTTCATAGTTAGGAAAAAGAACTCTCAGAAATTTACTTTCCTAGTGATAAAAGCCAGTGAAAGATTATGGAGATTCAAATTTTCCAAAGTATAGAGTTTGCTGTATGCAAAGAGGTACTTGAATATGGAGAAGATATTTCCAAACAAGATTATCGAAGAACTGGATGGATATCACTCTTACGAAGGTCTGACCCAAACATAGGGAAGGAGAATATAAACCATATAGTTGAATACTTTCAGATCATGAAAAGGGATATGGGAAAATATGATAAGGATGGTTGTTTTTGCGGATCCTTACATACTGTCATTTAAGACAAATAAGGACAAAAGAGGAATTCTTCCCAAGAATGAAGTTACCACTATCCGAAAAACCCGTTAGGGGGTTGAATTATGCAGGGATACCTAAGGGCATTGGCTGCATAGTCAGATAATAGTATCTTTTGGCTAATAAGTCTGTTATGTAGACTGTTTATGCAAGGCCGCCTATGGGCACGTGCTGCATAGTCAGGAAAATAATTCTCAGAAGTTTGACATTTTTGTGACCTAGAAGTCATGAAAAGGGTTTATGATGATCTGAAAATATTTAAGGTTAGGATTATGACACATAAAGATGGGTAATTTTCAATGTCTCCATAGATACACAGATCAATGCTAACCATAATCATGTTATGGCTGAGTCTTGAATTGAAATGTTGGACTTCACTACGTATCACATAAGGATGGGACTCATACGTAGTACTCAAATTATAGTTTAACGTCGTGTGTGACTAAAGGATTAGAGATCTTAGTTTAGGGTCATAGAGATTGGACCATTGTAAGAAATACACTATGTGTGTTTTCATAGGGACTTTTCAGGCAGGGAACTGAAAGTGGAATTTGGGGTTAGGGCCAAAGACTTGGGGCTGGATTCGAGGGACACTCGAACATTCCTACATATCCCATAAGGATGGGAATCAATCCCACGTAGTTCTAGAAATACCCTCTGTACAAATTTGGTTCGTACATGTGAAGTGTGAAAGGGGATTTTAGTACAATGATGGTTTAACCCAAGATAAAAGGTTTCGGTGTTGCCATGTATGCACGTAGTCTTTGAAATGAAACATGATTGAAAAATAAATGTAAATAATGATTCCCTCTTAGGTGAGGGTATCAATGAATATTGTAGTTTATTGTCATACTGGACAAAAGTGTTGTATAGTTTAACATCGTATAGCAAGGTCGAAAGTGAACCAAAGTAAAGATATTGATTCTAGGGGCGGTTTCACGAATTAACATTGTATGATATGGAGGTGAACCGATGTGAAGAGATTGATTTTGGGCTTGAACCTTGGGAGGTTGCCTACGTACCCAGCCTGGAAGCCAAGGATCAAAGTCTGCGTAGTTCAATTAAAGAATGAATTAATGATCAAGTTGTTCTTGGGGACAATGACCTAAAAAAATGATGTTGTTGGGACTTACACATGGTTAGTAGCCCAAAGAGAGTGTTATGGTTGAGGTTTTCTCTAAGCTCATGTGAGTCATACTCGGTGTGAGAAACAAGAGGTAATAACAACTTTAACGATGCATAGTTTAATGTCATGTAGGACATATAAAGGGACTATGCAGTTTAATGTCTTGCATTTAGGACTATTGGTGTTGCACAGTTTAATGTCATGTAACAGGGAAAAAGTACATTTTAATGTCATTTAGGACATATCAAGGACTTTCTGTACAGTTTAGCGTCATGTAGTTAGCACGATGGGGTCAATATAGTTTAACGTCATGTTGGACAAAAGGGGGACTGTGCAGTTTAATGTCATGTAGTGAGGACAAAAGAGTACACCATTTAACATCATGTTGGACGCATTGGGGATTTTTCCCACAGTTTAGCGTCATGTTGGATGAAAGTTCGAATAGTTTAAGGTCATATGCATGGACCGTGGATGGTGCAGTTTAATATCATGCTGGAAAAAAGTGTAGTTTACGGTCATACAGGACCTTTGATGATTATGTAGTTTAACGTCTTTCCAGACATAAGGAACCTCTATACCGTTTACCTTCATGCAGTTAGGACATCACAGTTTAACGTCTTTCTGGACGTAAGGGACTCGCAAATAGTTTAGGGTCATATGCATGGACCGTTGATGATGCAGTTTAAGGTCATACAGGACCTAGGTGCAGTTTAAGGTCATACTGGACCATTTAGGGAACTTTTTCACAGTTGAACGTCATGTGGGACGAAAGTAATACAAATAGTTTAAGGTCATAATTATGGACCATTGTCGTATAGTTTAACGTCATATAGCAAGGAAAATGAAGGTTTTGTGTTTATACAAAATACTTCTTCAAAAATCTGGCATTGGTTGGAGTAGTGATGAGTTCTCCATCCATCGAGATTAATGAATAAGCTTCATTGGAGTAGACCCTATGTATTGAATAAGTTCCTTCCCATTTTGGCTCAAGCTTGGGAGGTTTCTTTCCTGGTATCATTGGAGTTCTGAGAACTAATACCAATTCTCCCTTTGTGAATGAACGAAGACGAACTTTTTTGTTAAAAGCTCGTGTTATTAGATTCTGATAGACTTCCAAGTGGTGTAAAGTGCACAATCTTTTCTCATATAACCATTCCAATTCATTCAATCGCTTTTGAGATTGGTCATTTGTAGATGATTGATAACAAATGGAAACTCTGAGCGAGGGTAGTTGAACTTCAATGGGCAATACGGCTTCCATTCCATATACCAATGTATATGGAGTTAACCGATTTGCAGTGTGGGTGGTAGTCTAATAATCCCATAAAGCCTGAAAGAGTTTATCAGGACATGACCTCTTATCTTTATCCACCATCTTTTGCAGTATATTTGAAATAGTCTTTTTAAAGGCTTCTATCTGGCCGTTGGCCGCTGCATGATACCGAGATGAATGGTTGGATTTGATGTTGTATTATTTATACAACTTCTTCACGTCGGATGAACAGAAGTTGGTGCCATTGTCCGTCAATATGGTATGAGGGACACCAAATCTGGTAATGATGTTAGACTTGATTAAGCTAACAACACATTTATAACTGACTTCCTTGAGAGGTATTGCCTCTACCCATTTGGAAAAGAAGTCAGTAGCAGTAATAATGTACTTAAACTTCTTGGCTGTAGCCAAAGGGTAAGGTCCCACCACATCCATTCCCCATGTGGAAAATGGCCATGGGTATTTGTC
The DNA here is from genome assembly GCA_963277665.1 of Viscum album. Lineage (NCBI taxonomy): Eukaryota > Viridiplantae > Streptophyta > Magnoliopsida > Santalales > Viscaceae > Viscum > Viscum album. Next base: position 745,599,130 of record OY728138.1, on the reverse strand, counting down.
TGTATGAAGAAACTATGGAGGTTGATGAATGAAGTTGGCATGTAATTGGCATGAATAAAACTTCTTTGTGAAATCGACACAATCTTGTATCATTGAAGGCCAAAAGTATCCAAGCCTTCGAATCTGATCAGATAGTCTATGTCCAGACTGTTGGTAACCACAGACTCTTTCATGCACTTCTTTCATGATAGCCATTTTCTCTTCACAATCAATGCATCTGAAGAGAACTCCATCAAAACCATGTTTTTGAGAATTTTATCTAGGTGATCTGGGCAACCATAAAGAGTAAAATTGACCACACATCGCCGGATTTTTTCTTTCTCATCTCTATCAAGTGGTAGTGTTCCATTTTGAAGGTATTCCCTGATAGGTGACATCCATCCTATAGTATGACCATACGGTTCAGGAATGGGACTAATTTCATTAATTTCCTTTGTTCTGATTTGAACATAAGGTGAAATTGCATGACGGTGGGAAATACTGATGGTTGTGTCATCCTGATTTGGATCTGCCAGAGCTGTGTCTATATTAGCCAGTGCATCATCTTGAGCATTTTTTGATCTTGGGACATAGGAAAATTTCGGTTCCAAAGGGAATTCCACCATTAACTCTCTGACGTAATTATACAAAGGGATTAGTTCTTCTTTTCTAATGGCATAATCCCCATTGACTTGTTTGATTACCAGGTATGAATCACTTTTCACCTTTAAGTGATTCACTTGTGTTTGAAGTGCTAATTCCAAGCCTATGATGAGAGCTTGGTATTCTTCTTCATTATTGGTACCACCTTCCCACAATAATAAGTAATAAGGTAACACTTCCTTTTCTGGTGAAATGAGCACAATTCCTATGCCAACTTTGTTGAATTTAGGGTTTTCCATTTTCCTCCCTATTGGACTTCTGGAAGAACCATCAAAATACATTTCCCATGCTTGAGGACATTCGTGAATAGAGAAGACTTCCTCATCAGGGAGTTCAATATCTGAAGATGTGTCTTCCACTGAAGGGTGTTCAGCCAGGAAATTATCCAGAGCTTGGCCCTTTATCGCCTTTTGAGACACATACTAAATGTCTAATTGCTGCAAAATAACTTCCCACCTTTCCAGACGTCCTCTAAGAATTGGATGACTAAGGATGAATTTGAGCGGTTTATTGCAAGATACCCATTGGACCTCGTGATGTTGCGGGTAGTGTCTCAACTTCTGAACTGCAAAGAATAATGTCAGGCAGCACTTCTCAATACTTGAATACCGGGTTTTTGATTCAAGCATAGTTCGACGGAGATAGTAGAGGCTGTTCTCATTCCCAGCATCATTCTTTTGAGCAAGAAAGGCACCCAATGATCGCTCTAGAGATGTCACGTAGAGGATAAGTGGTCTTCCTTCAAGAGGTGGCACGAGTACCGGTGGACTCAAGAGGTATTTCTTGAGAATATCGAATTCTTCTTGACATTCTTCAGTCCACTGGTAAGTGACTCCCTTATTCATCAATTTGGTGAAGGGTAAACTTTTGCCTGCTAAATTGGCGATGAAACACCGAATATAGGATAATTTTCCATGAAGTCCTCTAAATTCTTTAAAATTTTGAGGAGGTGACATACCAAGGATTGACTTGGTATTCTCGGGATCGAATTAAATACCACGATGGCATACAACAAAGCCAAGAAATTTTCCTGAGGTTACCCCAAAAGCACATTTTAAGGGGTTCATCTTCAAATTATGTTGTTGAAGCTTGCGGAATATGACTTCCAAATCAGCCAAGTGATTAGAACGTTGTTTGGATTTAACTACCAAATCGTCTACATAGCATTCAACAAACATCCCTAATAAGGGTTTGAAGATATGATGCATGGCACACTGATAAGCCGCACCTGCATTTTGTAAGCCAAAGGGCATTACCTGGTAGAAAAACACACCCTGAGGGGCTCTGAAGGCTGTAGATTCCTCGTCTTCTAGGGACATTCGGATCTGATTATATCCAAGATATACATCCATGAAGGAAAGTGCTTCATATCCAGCTGTTGCATCAATTAATAGTTCTGTAATCGGAACTGGGAAATCATCCTTAGGACAATGCCGATTAAGATATCTGAAATTGATGCAAACTCTAAATTTTCTGTTCTTCTTCTTTACAGGGAAAATATTATCCAACCATTTGGGATATTGAACTTCTTTGACGAAGTTAGATTTGATAAGATTATCCACTTCAGCTTCAATTTTGGAAGCATAAGTTGGGTGTGTTCTTCTCGTGGCTTGCTTAAATCCTCGATGTTCTTCTAGTAAACCCAAATGATGAGTAGCAACATCAGGATCAAGATCGGGCATTTCTATATAGTTCCAGGAAAATATATCTCTATTTTGCTTTAGAAAATCAATATACATCTCTTTCTCTTCAAGATTCATGGCCGCACTGATTAAAGTGGGGCGTTGATCTTCTTTTGTACCCGGATTTATTTCTCTGAGTTCATCCACAGAGGTAGAGATACCCTCTTCAAATGCTGGAGGAGAATCTCTGAGATCTTCCACTTCTTCTTCATCAAGTATTATTTCTTCCATTTCTACTTGCATAGTAGATGATAAAGTATAATTTTCATGATCAGAAGAGATGTCAAAATTTCCAAATCTTGAAGAAGAAGCTTCCATTTTCGACCCAATTGATGATGAAGGGTATTATTTGGGTAATAAAGAGGAGATGGTGGATTGAGAATAGACATCATTGTTCACCTCTGATGTTGCTATAACTTCTTCTGGCCTAATTGGAGAAGCATAGACTTGTTTGATTTCAGCAGATGAAATGAAGAAGTCACCATTTGTGCTTTCATAATTGCTTGCTAGATTACAAATTTCTCCCATGTTGTCTGGCTCGATTGCCGTAATTTACATTATGGATCTTCCCATAAGAGTATATTGATTTGGGTATATCTTTTCAATTTGACTGATAGGCAACACATAATCTGTAATCACATTTGTAAATGGATTTACAGGAATTTTCTCCAAACCATATGGAGAATTAGCTTTAGTAATCTCTTTTTTTGTGGATTTCTTCCTTCCCTTCATTTGATATAATTCCTCCTCAATGTATTGAAACTCACATGTCTTGAACAGGGACTTATCACCATACAATGTCCCAACTTGACCATCGAAACAATATTTGAGAAATTTATGGTATGATGAAGGGATAGCCGCATGTTGATGTAGCCAGGGTCTTCCATGCAAGATGGTGAAGGCTGAGTCTTGATCAACAACCATGAAATCTGAATTGGATACAAGATCTCCAAACTGAGTTCTGAGTGTAACTTCGCACAATGGTTCTTGTTCATTTTTATCATATCCTTGTAACATCATGGTAGAAGGATATAAATCAGATTCTGTGAGGCCCAATAGATGATGTGTATGAATGGACATGAGGTAGACTCCTGAACCATTGTCAGTGAAATTTCTTCGGATGTCTATGTTGTTGACCTTTCCAGACAAGTAAAATGGTCTAATATGTCCATGCACAACATCATCTTCCTCTTCATTAGTAAAAGATATTATTTCATGGCATTCTGCAGGATTATTATCTATGTGATAGACTTCAGCTGCAGTAATTTCAGTTTCAAACTCCTGAGGACTTGACAAAGCCTCGATGAGTGCTTCCCGAAGATCTGTTGACAGATTCAGAGCATCCAAAATTGATAACTTGGCTGGTACATGGGCCAATTGTTTCAATATATCATACTTTTTATCCAGAGGTCTGTGTTTCCCAATAGGAATATGTGGTTTAGCAGGTACCTTGGAAGCAGATACTTTGGAAGTTGATGCATCTTGTATCGGGATAGGAGTTGGCAATATTCTTAGTTTTGGAAGATTATACCAATTAGATCCATTTACTTGCTGAGAGGAATAAGATGGAACTTTCAACCGGTCTTCCAAAATAATTGTGCTTGGACTGAATTTTCTATTGGTAGAAGAACTTGATTGTTCTTGCTGAGCTCACTGAAGGGCTCTACCACGAGTTTCTATTGTGTACACAGTTCTAGCAGAGGTAGAATTTGAATAGTGGCTTCTGAAAGATCCACGTCTTCCCCTGTATTTTGAGCCCCTGTAAATTCCTATGATTCCCCTGTTTGATATAGGGAATTCAGGATCATTGAAATCGAAACTGTGACTTGTATATGGATCTGTTAATTGAATCATATTAACAGAACCAAATATTAACTCTTCATCTAATGAAGACTCTACCTGATTAGCCTATTTAAGCTGTGCCATTTGGTGGGGTGGTGCACGTTGCTTTGAAGTAGATGGAATAAAGTCTTCCAAAGTCCAAGAGAACTTAGGCTTTGACACATAATCATCTTCTTTTGATTCTTTTTCTTTCCTTGAATCATGACATTTCTTTGAGGACTTTCCCTCTGATGAAGAGGATTTTTCCGCAACATTCATGGCAGATGACACAATTGGTTTCTTTAATTGTGTTCGAAAAATATCATGAGTTCGATTGATTGTCTATCTGACCATCCAATCATCATACTTCTGTGCATTTTTTCATTGGACTTCTTGCCATTTTCCTTTCTCCTCTAGAACTGTAGCAGTAACACATGCTACCTGAGCTGAAGAGCATTTCAATTTGACTTTTCCCGGGTCGACCATCTTTTGAAAGAGGTATTTGAAGACAAAACACTCCTGGATGGGATGCCCCAACATTTGACAAAAAGGGAAATAATTGGGATGGTCTTCATCTCCTTTATTTTTTGGCCTCTTGGGCAATTGCAATTGGACCAAATTGTTTTCCAGAGCCGAAATGAAATAACCAGGAACTTCTTCATTTCAGAAAGAGTATGTTTTGCTCTTCATATCCTCAAACTGTTTTCGTCTTTGATCTCTTTGATCGTCTGGACGAAACGGCCTTTGTTGTTGGCGCTCAGGCGGTGGAGCCCTTTGAGAAGATGAAGGTTTTGAGATAGAAACAGGTACAGGTGCTTGTTTAAGCATTGCTGTAGCAGTTTCTGCTTTACGCATTCTCCTTCCTGGAGCTGATAGAATTATACGAGATTTAGCCTTAGCCTGTATAAGGGAATCTTCAATCTACTGAGCGATTGAAGTAAGGTATCAAAACCCTCCTTTGTATTTCACAGGGATTAACAGTGTGCATAATTCGTCACGCAGATCTGCCACACATATTGGCAACAATTCTTCTTGAGGGAGTGCTAAGTTCAAGGAATATGTTAATCCCTTCTATCGAGCAATGAAATCAGAGACCCTTTCATCCTCCCTTTGCTTACAGTTTGTAAGATCGAAAACTGTTGTCTTTGGCAAAGTTGAGCTGAACTGAAGGAGGAATTTTTGGCGAAGATCCTCCCATCCTGTAATTGACCGAGATTGCAAGCTTGTATACCAGAAAAAAGCTGGTCCTTGCAAGGTTCGCATGAAGCATATGAGTTTCACTGCTTCTTGCTGCTCTGGAGTTCCCATCATAGGATCGCAACAAGACATGTAATGCGCCAAATGCTATTCAGGATCGCCTGATCCATTTAAAATAGGGAATACAGGGTTCCCAAAACTGGATGGAGGAGATATTGAATCTACCCATTCAGGATAAACTTTCTTTTCTGGTTGAACTTGCGCACGTTTCCCTTCCATAGTTTCTAACCGAGCTGTTAATGACTCAATAGTAGTTATTGACATTTGAGAAAAATCCAGCTGAACTTGGACTTGGGTATCTGCAATTACTGGAGCTTGGACAGATGTGGTGGTTGGTGCTGCAACTTATGGTAGCACTGCCAACTGTTGTTGCACTTGACCTATAGGATTAGACTTGTGAGGGTGTACTGATAGAGGATGATGTTCTTGATCCATCTCAGTAGCTGCAACAAATTCTTTTGGCTTACTAACTCCATCACGCTTAAGAAGAATACTACTCTGAAGTAGTTCTACATTCAACCTTCTTGATTTCTTCATTTCTTCCTCCTTTTGTGCAAACCTTTTCTCTAGTGAGAGTGATTTACCTTCTCTAGAGGAAGGATATGTAACCTGGTTCTTTCCCTTCCCTTTGTTGGATCCTTTTCGGAGAGGGGGAAGTAGGTTACTCGAAGGATTACCTAGGTTCTGGGTAATACTTTGACTTCGTGTACGCACACCTTCTTCATTTGTGTCGGTGTGTACATCTTCTTGAGCAGGAACCTCTTCATCTGAGTCCCCTGAGTGAGCCTCATCTGGTGGATCAGAAACAATGGCATTGATGACATTGATTGATGCATAACTCATCACATCCCTTATCTCAGCATTTCTGTGATATTGTCTTCTTCCATGTCTTTGATGAGACATTGCCTTTGGTTGATTCGGTCCCTCGGGAACTTCTTGACAAACCGTAATTTGGAGGGAATCTCCTGATAATTTGGATCTTCGTTCCTCTTGAGGCTTCTTCCCCAATCGATAAAAGAACGACTTTCTCTGAGGAGGGGACTGATGATTTGAAAAAGTCCCCAGTCCATTGGACTGGGGCTGTTCATTCTCAACTCCTCGAATCTTATTTTTTGATTCCGAGGGTTGGTTTAAAAGAGTCCCCAGTCTGGAGAGCTGGGGTGGATCTTGACATGCTATGTCTGAGACTTTCTTTAAATCTCTCCTGATATTGCGAACCTTAGTCCGGAAATTAGCTGGATGCATTAACCTGTATCCACTTTTATCACCCGGTTCAAAAGACCGTGGGATGATTTATGACACTTCTGTCACATGGTGACGTGCTTTCTCCAAATGAAAGGCCCATTCAATATTCTCTTTTTCTTGATGCAAGAGTAATTCAACAACTTGTTCTCTGTATTCTTGATTTTGAGAGGAACTAGTTGAAGCATGTTCTTGGGAAAGCTTTTGATTACAAACAAATCCCATTAACTGTGGCCAGCCATGGGAAATAACATTGCATGAGATCATTTTCGGCGGGCTTTGCTGAATGGAGAGCATCGTGAAATGAAGTGCTCCATGAACACCCCATCCTCTGATACGAATACCAGATTGGGAATTAGAAATTAACTGACGCATTCTTCTTAGTGCGCCAAAGCACGAACATTGAAGGGCTCTCTGCTGCTTTTCAGCCTTCGGATATCGAGAGACTGATAGAGACGCCGAATCAATCGGACGTTTTAAACCTTCTATTATCTTAAGATGATTTTCATATTCATAATAAGATAATACTTTCTTTTTCAACTGACAAAGAGTTTTCCATATGTTCAGACGAATATCATGAATTTCATCTTCCGTCAACATTTCTGGAATGTCATACTGAGAGTCAGCCAGAGGCCAAAACATGACTGGCACTTCACCTTTTTTCAGTTGTTTTCTCATGTTCATCATTTCCTCTTTATCATTTGATGAAGATTATTCTACCTGATTTTACCAGAGATGGTGTTTCCTTGTTGCTTCATTGGATTCAACAGGATTGGTAGAGAAATCATTGATCAAACTAGATGATGCATGACTTAGGGGTGGTTCGGAGAATGACCTACACCCTTGGCTATCTTCTGATTGAGTAAGTATTTCACCTATTAGCGATGAAGCATCAGACATGACTGGTTTCGCATTAGAAAGTTCCTAAAGATAAGAGGTCTTTCTCGGAACTACATTGTCCACTAGAGCATTTTCCGGGCAATGTGCATCACCACTGCGGAGAGGAATTTTGCAGCGAAATTCATCATCATGGGGAGGACCACCATAATGGGTTATAGCAAAAGATGAGATATCTTGCTCCTTGGTCTTCTGACCACACAGAGGGTTCCTGTGGCTCTCATTTGAAGATAAAACTTCGAGATCGACCAAATTTTCATAATGCAAGCCTTCATGAGGAAGTTTCTATTGAAGACCTTCGGAATTAATGTTCCCACTATTGTGAAATGAGGGAGTAGAATGTTGAATTTCAATAGATAATTGTCTGAGGGCTTCAAGAACTCCAGCATTGAGCAAGGCCTTGTTACAGATTGGCACTTGATATCCTGACTGTGTTGGGCAGGTCTTTTTCTTAGACGCCTTCTTACTCACTTTGGAAACCACTTGTTGATGAAAGTGGCTGCTCTGAGAAGGTTTATGTGCCTGATCAGGAAATATGGTCAGTTTAGGCTGATGATCTCCACTCAAATCAGGTGTATGTGCCTGACGTGGTGGTCCTTATGATATGGGGGAGTATTCCCCACAACCCTCTTGGACTGAAACATATGTGTGTGTCTGTTCTGGAGTGAATTTTTGATCTGTCACTCCACTGGTAGGGATAGATTTATGTGTCTTTCCCTGAGATGGTGCTGAAGTTGTTATAATATCCTAGAAGGCATCCATAATATGAGTAGGGATTTGCTTCTGCTCTTTCACCATCGATAGAATATTCTTGGTGACTTCAGCTGCCGGAACGGGAATATACGTCCATTTTGGGTTTGGAGTAGGTGTATGTGCCTGCTCCTGTCCTCCTTTTCCTGTCAGTGAATCCTGACAGTACTCAAGTGTGGGGGAAAAGAGTTGAGTCTGCCTCTTATTTGTTGTCGGGGCTTTTCGACTAACTTCTCCGAATGCTACCAAGTGAGACTATTGGTAGGCTTGATTAGTACTAGAAGGTGTATGTTCCTACTGATTACACTTCGCCGAACGTAGTTGATGAGATTCAACATATATAGTTAGACGAGCCTGCTGACTAGCTAATGATGTATAAACAGGTGTATGTTCCGGCCTATAGTACTCCACCGGAATTTCCTGGTGGGATTGGTGTGATGCTGCCAGACGAGTCTGCTGGACAGTGGAATTAAAATGGGCAGGTCTGTGTGCATGCTCGTTGCTTGCCACCAAGTTAGGTTGGTGGACTTCTCCGAAGATGGCATAGATGAGAACCTGCTCACTATTAACCAGACATTTCCTCTGGTGATTCATCTTTCCTGCTCGGGTTCGAGGAACCTGAGCCGAACGCCTGGAGTCGGTACCCTCATCATGTTGAGGGCGCACTGCCGTAAGAGTCTGGTGGTGATTGTTGGTGGGATACCTCAGGAAGTACTCATGTTTTCTTGAATTAAGACCCTGAGGGACCTGCTCATTCACCTCCCCAGAATAAGGGAGCGAATGGTGCTTACGTTCTGGGGATAACGACCCGAAACGGTTGGAGATGGTAGTCATCACCGCCTGCTTCTTGATCACTAGTCGTCGTTGTACGGACGACCGGTGTGAGTTGTTAGCTTGTAGGGCTTGTTGGGTAGCCTCCGGAGTTGGGATGGTACCGTGTTGACGGTACTCTTTAACCAATTCATTTGATACCCATTGTTGAAGATGCTGAGTAGGTGATATCATCATCAGAGTGGACAATGATCCAGCAGGAGTAGCAGCAGTGGCATTTGCAGTAGCAGTATTCACAGGTGTGAACTTGAGAGCAACCATTCTAGAAATGTAGAAGATCTTGGAAAAGAGTGCTTGTTTGATATAGAAGACGTAATCAAGATAAATTCAGCCACTACATCTTTTGTGTAACACCCCAAGATTTCATAGTGTGTTATTTCTTCAAAATAATTCAATAACATTCACTACACGCAACACCGAGTTCAAATGCACCATGACTTACCAAAAAAACCGTTTAAAAGAGGTTATGAATAGTATTAACTAAATTTTAAACTTTATATAATCCTTATAATTTTAGAATCCATATTATGAGTTTTTTATACATAATGTAAGAACAAATTCATTTTCATTATTTCACTTTTACAAACTTTTAATAGTGAACCCTTTTTAAATCCAATATTTTAAACTTTTTTATATTCAATTTTACTAAATAAATTTACTTTTTAGAATGGGGACATCAAAAAATTTACAATGAAACATCCTAATATTCCACGATACGTTTCCCTTTGAATAATGAAATGGCGTGCATTGTACGCAACTTCGAGATTCTAATACACCACAACAAATCAAACTAGCCGTTATGGATAGTAATACATACTTTTTGAAATTTTATAAATTTTATCTTTCTAAATGGACTTCATTTTTGGATTCATAATTTCTAAATTAGCTTAGGGTAAAATTTTGGTACTTTTCGGATAACTTTCATATTTTGATGAATAGTGAAAATTACTAAATTTTAATTAAAAACAAATTTTTAATCAAAATAATTAATAGTGATAAATTATTAATTTGAGTGGTTTTAAAGTATATTTAGAATATATTTTTACCATTTAATACAATGTTGATCATTGTATGTAATTTCACATTTAAACCAGACATAAAATAGTGTCAATCTTTTGATATATATTGTTTCTTAAAAACACGCTATTTGTTGTAACAGCGGGAATAAATTATAAAATTAATTTATGAAACTTATATGTTTGTAATTTTTTAAAATAGAAATCATTTTTAAATTCGGAATATCAATTATATCTTAGGGTGGAATTTGGGCATTATTCAGAAAAACTTCAATTTTTGATGAATACTGAAACGACTAAGTGGTAGTTAAAAAACTTAATTTTTCATAAAACTTAATTTTACCGCTTTTGTGAATGGAATTTCAAAAATCCGAGAGACAAAATTAATATCAAGTAGTAAAATGTGGTTCAATGAGATGAAAATAATTTTTGGTGAATAGTAACTGTTTACTTTTATTTACCACAGTTAAAAATTAAATAGGGTAATTAAGGGTAAAAATGATATTAATATTACCCTAACACATGTCCTAATTTTATTGGACAAGTGTATCTCGACCAAAAACAACCTTAGAAATAAAATATTATCATTTAGGTCCACTTGGATTAGATTATGACATTTATTATTATTTAATTCAAAGAAGAGTCAAAAGAGTTAAAATCAAAGTTTACTTACTAAAACATTTTTAATATAGTGTTATACATAAGATAAGTTCGATTGTAAATATTCATTAGAAAGATAAAACTATTTCCTACATAATTATATTTTATTTATAATTTTTAGACATTAAATAATTTAATTTATTTATGACACAATGATGATGTAGTAATTACCATAATAGTAAAAAATTAAAATAATTGATATTATAAATACCCAAATAAATATAATTTGAGACTTTTAATGAATTATACTAATTTTCTAGGATAATATGACATGTTAGGATTTACTCAAGTAACTATTTTCGTAGTAATCATTCTGTTATGATTTTCACAAAAATCAATTATTGAATTGTGTCAAAATTGACATAAAAGAGTTTTTAAAACAAATATTATATTATTAATTGATATTAAATTCCTAAAAATATAAGGTTCAGGGACCACTTGGGGGTCGCTTGTATGTATATAGTAAGTTTATTAACCATATAATATAAAAATACAAAGAGACATTGTAAAAGTGAAACTAATTAACTAAGAGTTAATACTTAATGATAAGGTTAATATAGTAACCCAATCCTGTCTAAATTCTATTGGTTGAGTGGTTTTCGACCCATCCCCACCTTAAACTTTAAATAATACACTTTGGATCCATTAGAAACCGAATATGAATTTATAGTAAAATAATATTTCTATCTTTTCCATAGGTGCCCTCACCCCTCTTATAAAAGGGCACTCCCCCTTCTCATTAATTCACACCTTCAAAGCCTTTTGGCTCGGCCAAACTCTGCCCAAATACTATCTAAACTTCCCTCACTTCATCCTAGAGGCCTCCCTTTAGTCAGAAAGCCAACCTAAGAGCCCTTTTGATCAAATCAAAAGGAATAACCCGAAGAAGAGGTAATGATTTCACCACCCTTTTCCAAGTTCCTTTCTTCTTCCACTTCTTCCTTCTTTGTTATTACCATTCTAAAATAATAAATCCAGTATCTTATATATACAGTGATGTTATTATAAATATGGTACAACCATATTCAGTATTCTATCAATCCTTTTTATAACATGTCACCGTACGTGCGTATATACGGTTTACCGTCTCCATGTCGTGGTGTAATTGTTATTCAATAAATTATTATTTGGATGGGTATAATAATGATGTGTAACTCATGTAAATAATAAATATAACATGATAATGATTCTGTATATATGATATACCATCCAATTATATATTATTTTAATATCAAAAAAATGATATTGTCGCTCGTGCGTACGTACGGACTACCGTCTCCACGAACGCGATGAGATTCATTCTCCATCGTATACATTCAAGTATAATTCTCATTTGATGATTAATAATAGTATCTAAGGACTTGATATCATTCTGGATATGATTAAGATACAACCTATACATGAAAAACATGGCTTACATAACAAAACATATAAAATAAAATGAGTCACTTAACACCCGAAACGACGATAATTCTAAAATATTATTAACAAATCAATGTTAAAAGATCATATATGATATCATATTAATATATATTATTCTTGTATAATTTAATAAAAATTATTTCACCATTATACAGGAGGTTAACCTACCCTCAACCAATGAAAAGTACAAGGTAAGGGTTATTTCATAATCTCTTCATTATCCGAGGTTGTTTATAGGTAATTCTCTACTGGGACCTCTTTATCATCCACATCCATGTTTCTTAAAAAAGATTTTCAAAAAATTCTTACTATTTTACAGAATATGGGTTAAAGTTATTTATACTCTTTTTTGAATTTTATAAGAATTTTATAAAGGAATATTTTTTTCATTTTCCAACCAAGGTGCTTTTTAACCTTTTCGACAAAATTAAGGTAAGAATGTTTTTTTAACTTATACGGTGGGTGTGGCTATTTTCCGCCGTTATAAAATCGTTGAAGATTCCATTACAAGATTATAAGAAAATTTTCAAAGTAAAGGTTTTATTTTATAATTATGTGACTTTTAAATGATTTAGAAAAAGGGATATTTCCCTCAAATAGTTTTGATTGCATCTATGTCAACATCCTTTGATGGATTTTAAGCTTATTTGAAGTTGATTTATTATGATACAGAACTTCCATATTGTATTGATAGTTTTGTGATATGTTTGACTGTGGATGTGTTATTTTTATACCATTCATGGTTTATGAAAAAATTATTGACATTTCGTATGCTAGTTTTAATATGAATGTTTATGTTATGTTTAAACCTGTTCATATGAGGAATGCATTAGACTTAATAAAATACGGGTGGAGCCCGCTATAGCTCCTCAATGCATCGGTAGGTCTCATGAGACAAACTAGTGTCTTGGCACAAGTCCTTGACAAAATATTATTTTTAGTCTAGGCACGAGGCCTTTGCTATGTGGTTATGATAGTCTGGCATTATGAATTCCATCATTATGAAAGTGGTTATTGATATTGCATGTGATAATTAGATTAGTAGAATATCCATGTGAATAAGTAAATGGAATTATTTCATTTTGTCCATACTATGTTGAAGTTCATGTTTAAAAGGATTTTGTTTATTTATACATTGCCTTAAATGTTTACTCTTTTTTATGAAAGTTTTCTCTATATTGTTATCCTTAATGGGCATTTGAGCTCACCCCTTTTATATGTTTTATTTTTTACAGGATGTGAAGAAGTAAATTATGAATGAACTGTATGGATATTATGAGGGGATAATAGTGTAGACTATGGAGACTATATTGTTATAGTTTTCATTTTTATGATGTAATGTAAGACTTATGAATATATCTACTGTTTCTATGGCTGCTAAACTAATCGGTCTTTTGAGATTTGATCTTTCTTATGATCATGACAATGTTATGTAATAATGCACCGACTCTGGGTAACTGGGGCCGGGGCGTTACAGTTAGTATCAGAGGAAGTTTAGTACAAACCATGGAAGCTTGATTTAGATAAACTCTAATTATAGCACATAGACCTAACATGAACTTTGAGGATTAGTATAGAAGAACTTCCTAGAATTTTGGTATTGTAGAGATTTTCTGAGTTTTCCGAGCAATACATCCCTGTCTGGATACGAGCAGGTAGAGGCGGCTCTGGCATAGATGTACCTAGGGGTAAAACCCGAAAACACCGCTTTGAGCTAGAATCGAACAGGAACTGGTGCACGACAACGGGCCTTGCTGCACTCTTGGTTATGACACTCCCGGGGGATATTCTTAGGATAATTTTCATTTTCTTTACAAACCATTATGAAGGGTTTATGAGTATATACTTATTCAAAGGAGACATTTTTATGATTATGGATTATATCAATAAACAATTTAATTTATGTTATGTATTTTACAAGTTTGGGATTAGGTATTGTTATTCATAAACTAATATAGTGTACGAAATTGTTCAGAAATGGCGCCCAGTAGAAGGAATGAGAACTCCAGCAATGCACATGATCCAAAGGGAAAGAAGGATCATATATTTCATGGTCTTAAGCCATAATTTATAAGAGAAATAGTCTCCCATGTATTATCATCATATGAAGAAATAATATCATGTGTTGATAAGATAAGTAAAGATTTTTCTGATTCCTATTGCTTTGAAGGGAAGCATGAGAAGAAAATTATGGAAGAGGGAAAGATGGATAAAGGGAAGAGGGAAAAGAAGAATTTTCTCATATGTGATAACTGTGGGAAGAAACACCCTGGAACTTTCCTGAAAGGAATGGGAGTTTTTTATAAGTGTGGATGAAAAGGGCACAAAGTATGTGACTGCAAGGTTAAGAAAATGGTTTCAAATGTACAATGCTTTATTTTCAAGGAGTTTGGACACTACACGAACCTATGTCCTAGTCATCAGACTATGTCGCAAATGATGCTATTGGATAATAATCAAGTTATGATACTACCACAGATGAAGATGAATGATTAGAGTTCTTATGTTGATTATGTCATTTGAGTGTTGTATCAACAATGTAATTGTTATAATAATTATGGATTATATAAGGATTGTACTGCAGTACTATTTCATTAAGGACTTGATATTGTGTGGAACAAAGAAAAGTGACTCAATAGCAGGTTAAATTTTTGGAAAATATATGGTTGAGAGAAAGATAAACCATAATATGGTTCTGATACCGAGGTAGTAATTTTAGAATAATACATGACTGATTTGGATAAATTATATTGGATATTATTGACTACCTTGAAACTGATTAATGATTTGTATATTCCATCACTGTTGGGGTTTACAACATTTTTGGTATTGAATGAGTATATCTGTTATTCATTAAGGAATAAGGGATCATGAATGTAATCAATAAGGTTTTATGGTAATTTAGGTTGTTGCACTATTTTAAAAGAATACATGATGAAGGTGTTCACATGTTATTATGCGGAAAAAAGGATCTTTATTGTGTTTACCTTCCTTATAAATTTTGGACTTAAGTATTTTGGATAGTTCTAGTTTGGATTATTTTGTAATTCCATAAAAGGAAAGCTCGGAGGTCGGGTGGCAACCCGTCGCGTCCGGCAAGGCCATGAGACTTGAACCCACAACCGAAGGGCGACAAGGGTGTATCACCTCCCACTGACCCACGTGATGTACTAAATTGAATAATGTCGTTTTTTAATGATTCTGCTAGATGAATTATAAATTAAGTTTTTAACCCTATACAAAAAGGGTAAATATAATATTATTTTTAAGTTCTATTATCTTTTAGAGTGAAAGATGAGTTTGTGGTAGAACTTAGTTCAAGGATGTGACTCTACTTGTCAAGTATATATTTTTCTTCTTCTCTTATTCAATGAAGAAATTAATTCTTATACTATAGTGAAGGGATCTTAAAACAAAAAATGTGTTATCCTAATACCATATGTTTTGCTGAACCGGTGGTATTTTAAATCATCATAGATTAATGAATTTAAGGCCTTCAATTTTACACTTGTTTGTGATTGATCACCTCAATCACTACCTATAAATATTTACGTTTTTCCTCCAATTATATGTTTCTAATTTCCACCAATGTTCTCCGAATAGAGATCATAATTTGGTGGTGACCCTTTCATTTCTCTTTTCCTCTTATTAAGACTAAATTTTATTAAACCAATTTCAGATGTGGGTTTTCCCACAAGGATATTTTCTATATTCAACCTTTTATTTTCGAAGAACAATTTCAAATTGCGAGGACGCAATTTATTGAAGGAGGAGAGAATGTAACACCCCAAGATTTCATAGTGTGTTATTTCTTCAAAATAATTCAATAACTTGCACTACACACAACACCGAGTTCAAACGCACCATGACTTACCAAACAAGCCGTTTAAAATAGGTTATGAATATTATTAACTAAATTTTAAACATTATATAATCCTTATAATTTTAGAATCCATATTATGAGTTTCTTAGACATAATGTAAGAACAAATTCATTTTCAGTATTTCACTTTTACAAACTTTTAATAGTGAACCCTTTTTAAATCCAATATTTTAAACTTTTATATATTCAATTTGACTAAATAAATTAACTTTTTATAATGGGGACATCAAAAAATTTACAATGAAACATCCCAAGATTCTACTGTACGTTTCCCTTTGAATAATGCAATGGCGTGCATTGTATGCAACTTCGAGATTCTAACACACCACAACCAATCAAACTAACTGTTATGGATAGAAATACCTACTATTTGAAATATTATAAATTTTATCTTTATAAATGGACTTCATTTTTGGATTCTTAATATTGAAATTAGCTTAGGGTGAAATTTTGGTACTTTTTGGATAACTTTCATATTTTGATGAATAGTGAAAATTACTAAATTTTAATTAAAAACAGCTTTTTAATCGAAATTATGAATAGTGATAAATTATTATTTTTAGTGGTTTTAAAGTATATTTAGAATATATTTTTACCATTTAATACAATGTTGGTCATTTAATGTAATTTCACATTTAAACCAAGAATAAACAAGTGTCAATCTTTTGATATATATTGTTTCTTAAAAACTTGCTATTTGTTGTAACAGCGGGAATTAATTATAAAATTAATTAATGAAACTTATATGTTTGGAATTTTTTAAAATAGACATCATTTTTAAATTCGAAATATCAATTATACCTTAGGGTGAAATTTTGGCATTATTCAGAAAAACTTCAATTTTTGATGAATAGTGAAACCACTAAGTGGTAGTTAAAAAACTGAATTTTTCCTAAAACTTAATTTTACCGCTTCTGTGAATGGAATTTCGAAAATCCAAGCGAAATGGTTAATATCAAGTAGTAAAATGTGGTTCAATGAGATGAAAATAATTTTTGGTGAATAGTAACTTTTTTACTTTTATTTACCACGGTTAAAAGTAAATACGGTAATTAAGGGTAAAAATGATATTAATATTAACCTAACACATGTCCTAATTTTATTGTACAAGTGTATCTCGACCAAAAACAACCTTAGGAATAAAATATTATCATTTAAGTCCACTTGTATTAGATTAGGACATTTATTTTTATTTAATTCAAAGAAGAGTTAAAAGAGTTAAAATCAAAGTTTATTTACTAAAAAAAATTTAATATGGGGTTATACATAAGCTAAATTCGATTGTAATTATTCATTAGAAGGATAAAACGATTTCCTAAATAATTATAGTTTATTTATAATTTTTAGACATTAAATAAGTTAATTTATTTATGACACAATGATGATGCTGTAATTACCATAATAGTGAAAAATTAAAATAATTGATATTATAAATAACCAAATAAATATAATTTGAGAGTTTTAAGGAATTACACTAATTTTCTAGGATAATATGACATGATAGTATTGACTTAAGTAACTTTTTTCGAAGTAATCATACTGTTATGATTTTAACAAAAATGAATTATTGAATAGTGTCAAATTTGACATAAAAGAGTTTTTAAAACAAATATTATATTATTAATTGATATTAAATTCCTAAAAATTTAAGGTTCGGCAAAAAAACTTATATCATGATATTTGTATCATTAATGGACCACTTGGGGCTCTCTTGGAGGTATATAGTAATTTTATTAACCATATAATATAAAAATACAAAGAGACATTGTAAAAGTGAAACTAATTAACTAAGAGTTAATACTTAAGGATATGGTTAATATAGTAACCCAATCCTGTATAAATTCTATTGGTTGAGTGGTTTTCGACCCATCCCCACCTTAAAATTTAAATAATTTACTTTTGAGCCATTAGAAACCGAATATGAATTTATTAAAAAATAATATTTCTATCTTTTCCAAAGGTTCCCTCACCCCTCTTATAAAAGGGCACTCCTCTTTATCATTAAATCACACATTCAAAGCCTTTTGTCTCGGACAAACTCTTCCCAAATACTCTCTCAACTTCCCTCACTTCATCCTAGAGGGCTTACATTAGTTTGAAATCCAACCTAAGAGCCCTTTTGATCAAATCAAAAGGAAGAACCCGAAGAAGAGGTAAGGATTTCACCACCCTTTTCCAAGTTCCTTTCTTCTTCCACTTCTTCCTTCTTTGTTATTACCATTCTAAAATAATAAATCCATTATATTATATATACTGTGATTTTATTACAAATATGGTACAACCATATTCAGTATTGTATCCATCCTTTGAATAGCATGTCACCATACGTGCGTACGTACGGCTTACCGTCTCCACGTCGTGGTGTAGTTGTTATTCAATAAATTATTATTTGGATGGGTATAATAATGATGTGTAACTCATGTAAATAATAAATATAATATGATAATGATTCTTTATATATGATATACCATCCAATTATATATTATTTTAATATCAAAATAATGATATTGTCGCTCGTGCGTACGTACGGACTACCGTCTCCACGAATGCGATGAGATTCATTGTCCATCGTATCCATTAAAGTATAATTATCATTTGATGATTAATAATAGTATATAAGGACTTGATATAATTCTGGATATGATTAAGATACAACCTATCCATGACAAACATGGCTTACATAACCAAACATATAAAAGAAAATGAGTAAGTTAACACCCGAAATGACGATAATTCTAAAATATTTTTAACAAAGCAATGTTAAAAGATCATATATGATATCATATTAATATATATGATTCTTGTATAATTTAATAACAATTATTTCACCATTATACAGGAGTTTAACCTACCCTCAACCAAGGAAAATTACAAGGTAAGGGTTATTTCACAATCTCTTCATTATCCGAGGTTGTTTATACGTAATTATCTACTGGGACCTCTTTATCATCCACATCCATGATTCTTAAAAAGGTATTTAAACCATTCTTACTATTTTACAGAATATGGGTTAAAGTCATTTATACCCTTGTTTTACATTTATAAGAAGTTTATAAAGGAATCTTTCCGTCGTTTTCCAAACAAGGTGCTTTTTAACCTTTTCGATAAAATTACGGTAAGAATGTTTTTTTAACTTATAGGGTGGGTGCAGCTATTTTCCGCCATTATAAAATCGTTGAAGCTTCCCTTACAAGATTATAAGAAAATTTTCAAAGTAAATGTATTATTTTATAATTATTTGATTTTTAAATGATTTAAAAAAATGGATATTTCTCTCAAATAGTTTTGATTTCATCTATGTCAACATACTTTGATGGATTTTAAGCTTATTTGAAGTTGATTTATTATGATACAAAACATCCATATTGTATTGATAGTTTTGTGATATGTTTGACTGTGGATGTATTATTTTTATACCATTCATGGTTTGTGAATAAAGTATTGACATTTCGTATGCTAGTTTTAATACGAATGTTTTTTTTTATGTTTAAACCTGTTCATATGAGGAATTCATTGGACTTAATAAGTGACGGGTGGAGCCCACTATAGCTCCTCGATGCATCGGTAGGTATCATGAGACAAACTAGTGTCTTGGCATAAGGCCTTGACAAAATATTATTTGCAGTCTTGGCACGAGGCCTTGGCTATGTGGTTTTGATAGTCTGGCATTATGCATTCCATCATTATGAAAGTGGTTATTGATATTTCATGTGATTATTTGATTAGTAGAATATCCATGTGAATAAGTAAATGGCATTATTTCATTTTTTCCATACTATGTTGAAGTTCAAGTTTAAAAGGCTTTTGTTTTAGTTATACATTTCCTTAAATGTTTATTCTTATTTATGAAAGTTTCCGCTATATTTTTATCCTTACTGGGATTTGAGCTCACACCTTTTCATGTTTTATTTTTCCCAGGATGTGAAGAAGTAAATTATGAATGACCTGCAGGGATATTATGAGGGGATAAGAGTGTAGACTATGGAGACTATGTTGTTTTAGTTTTCATTTTTATGACGTAATGTAAGACTTATGAATATATCTAGTGTTTCCAAGGCTACTAAATTAATCGGTCTTTAGATATTTGATCTTTCTTGTGATAATGCCAATGTTATGTAATAATGCATCGACTCTACGTAACTGGGGTCGAGGCGTTACATTTTGGATGAGCACATATGTCAATTATTGTTTTTGTTTGCCCTCTTATTGAGTTTTAAATAGGGGCCTAACAAATAGGTAAAACATCAATTTATCTTGGTTAAGGATTCACATCGGGTTCACCATTTTTGTTTCTCTTAGGAATTTTGGGATGACCTCATTGATGGGAGGTTCAAACATTCTGATCGTTTTCTAACGGGTTGATTCATAGAACCATAAACATTCAATGATTCCACATCCATTTGGACCTACTTTCCAAAGGTAGGTGCTCATTATTTTTTGGAATGATGAGTCTTAGGAATTTGCATTGGTCAAGAGTATGGGAGGTCGGACTCATCACACCTTTTTTAGGGGAATTATTGTCTACTCTGGGACTCTCTTTATAGATTTAAGTTATGTTTGTGAATCTGTATTACATTACCAAGTATAAAATGAGTTTTCCTTTAGATCTGACAATCAATAATCGATACGTAGGAAAATTAGAGAATATATGTATTCTAGGTTCTTCATTGATAAAGAATCATCTGTATTTGTTAGAGATTATTAGTCAATGGTGTCCTTTGATACGTAAAAGTCTCTTGTTCTTTATGATGACCATACTGGTTTTAATGCCACTCAGTGGGGCACTTGAAGTTTATTGTCATTTAGAAGGACATGAAATATTTCAGAGTTGGCATCGAACACGCTGATGGGATACCTACATATCCTTTGTTTATAAAAGGAATCAGAACCCACGTAGTTCGAGTAAGGGAGTATGATGTTTATGATTTATGGCTCAAAGAAGGATGTCATAATTACTTTTATACTCTAAGCTCATGTGAGTCATGCTCGGTGTGAGAAACAAGAGGTATTGGTAAAAATTAGACAATTGTGCCATGAAATATGCAATCATAAGAAATAATGTGGGGATTATGTATGTATGACTGCCCAGATAAATGAAGATTAGGATTTACTTCAGGGAAGAAATACAGGAACAGGGTCCATAAAGGTATATATGCTTCATGGAGATTTGAATACTCTAACTTGGGGCTTACTCCTGAAAAGGAGACCCAAATTAGGAGAGGACTTTTGATTGGATTTTACTCCTGAAAAGGAATCCCAGATCAAAGGTAAATTAGGACTGGTTAAGAGAAATTTGGGGACTGGGGCTTATTCCTGAAAAGGAGTCCCAGGTTAAGAGACTTAAAAAATTTAGGGACTGGGGCTTACACCTGAAAAGGAGGCTAGATTAGGGGACTGGGGCTTACTCCTAAGGAGGATGCCCAGGTTAATGAGTTCTCTCATTGTAAAGGATGAGGTTGAATGAATGAAATCTCAATCTTTAGTGACATGAAGATGTGTAAATAACTAGATTTTGAGAGTTATTCCACAGAATTCATTTGAGATAAGGATTTAAAATCAAGAAATAATGCCATATATGGCTTTGAAGAGTGTCTTGAATACTGAATCTTGAATAGGAGAGGTGAAATGAAATAAGAGGGGTGAAATGGGCAAGAAGGGAACCCATGGAGGCAGAGGCGTGCAAGTACTGCGTGGGCGCACATGTCCCGGTCGCGCAGGTATACCTGCGTGACACATGGGTATTTGCATGATAGTTAACCACCAGGGTAATACTTGAGTGACTCTTGGTTAAAGCCTTTAGAATCCTCTTGATGTTCTTCCAGAAGAGGGGTGTGCATGTTCTATTGAAGGAGTAAGGCAGCATGCAAGTGTGGACTTTTCCCTTAAGGGATGGCCACTCAGGCGTCCAAGTGTTGATGAGTTTCAACACTTAGGCCTTCCTGCCCCTCTTTAGATCTTCCGTTCTAGGTAAGAAATTACCTTAGAAGTGTTTCGAAAGCTTTGAGAAAAGACTAGGGCACCTGGAGCTCAAATCTGAGTTTCTGGAAAAATTCCTTGTTCGAATGGGGGGCCCACAGGGTCTATTTATAGGCTGAAGACGACCCGGGCGATTATCCTTTGGGACGCGCATGTCACTTGAGCAACCATTTCGGTGCGCAAGTGTACTTATGCGACGATCGTATAACTTGCGCAACCTTTGTACAACATTCTTCTTATTCCTTCCTTTTCCAATTTTTGATATTTTCCAAAGGTTCAATCACTTTGAGCTCAGATATTCCCCTTTTCCAATCTTTAGATTCTGTTACGAAAGGATAGTGAACAATATATTCACACAGAAATAGATTAATATGCACCAGAGAAGAGGGATAGAGCTCATCAAGGATTATGATTGTTCAATACATTACCACCCTGGGAAAGCGAACAAGGTGGTAGATGCCCTAAGTAGAAAGGACTCAGCGATTCTATCAATGATGAGAATTGAGAAGGATCCAATCTTCTTAGACTTGATGAAGATGGACATGGGAATCATAAAGAAGTGAACATCATCAATCCTTTCACAAATGATTGTGCAACCATCTATTTTGGAAAGGTTAAAGGATGCTCAAAAGGATGATGTGGGAATTCAGGAAAAAGTGGAAGCTATCAAGAAAGGTAAATCCTCGAAGTTAAATGTTAATGAAGAAGGAATTGTGCGATTTGGGAAAAGACTATGTGTTCCATTGAGCCTGGAGCTGAAGAAGGACCTTTTGGATGATTTACATAGTTCAAATTTCTCTATTCACCCATGGAGAAAAACGATGTATCGAGATCTCCGAGAAAACTTTTGATGGGATAATATGAAGAATGAGATCTCTGAATATACATCAAAGTGACTGGTGTGTCAGCAAGTGAAGGCAGAGAGGCATAAGTCTAAGGGGATGATGCAACCATTGCCCATACCAGAATGGAAATGGGAGAACATCACCATGGACTTTTTCACCGGACTTCCAAGGACATCCAAAGGCAATAATGCAATCTGGGTTGTTGTGGATCATCTTACAAAGACTTCACACTTCATTGCTATTCGGGAGGATTTCTCATTGGATCAACTAGCACGGATATATATCAAGGAAGTGGTAAGGTTTCATGGAGTACCACTATCTATTGTGTCTGACTGAGATCCAAGATTCACCTCTATGTTTTGGAAGAGTATTCAACATGCTCTGAATACTGAACTGAACTTCAGTACGGCTTATCATCCTCAAACTGATGGCCAATCCGAGTGGACTATCCAAACACTTCAGGACATGTTGATAGCGTGCTCAATGGACTTTAAAGGAGGATGGGATCAACATCTTCCTCTGGTTGAGTTCTCTTATAATAATAGTTTCCACTCGAGCATCCAAATGGCATCATATGAAGCCCTGTATGGGAAAAGGTGCAGAACACCGGCATGTTGGGATGAGTCGGTGAACGTAAGCTGCTTGGACCAGAAATGGTCGAGGAAATGGTGGAGAAGGTGAAAACCATTCAGTAGCATATCAAAGCAGCTCAGAGTCGGCAGAATAGTTATGCAGATAATCATCGACGAGGCCTTGATTTTAAAGTTGGAGACAAGGTGTTCTACGCATATCTTCGTGGAAGAAGGTCATGAGGTTTGGAAATAAAGGGAAGTTAAGTCCAAGGTACATCAGCCCCTTCGAGATTCTTGATCGTGTCGGGGCTGTGGCCAATCGACTAAAACTTCCACCTACCATGACCAAAGTACATGATGTCTTTCATGTATCCATCTTAAGGAAGTACATACCGGACCCTTCACATGTACTCTCTTATGAGGTGGTACAATTGGGATATGATCATTCTTATGAGGAGCAACCAGTGAAGATCATAGATCGTAGAGAAAAAGTTATACGAAATAAGACAATGCCCCTCGTCAAGGTGTTGTGGAGAAACCACATGTCTGAAGAAGCGACTTGGGAATCGGAGGAAATGATGAAGCTGAGTTACCCACAACTGTTTTAGTATGGAAAAAGTAATCATTTGAGGGAAAAATTTCTTAAGGGTGGAATATTGTAATGACCCAAAGTTTCATTAAAGGAAATCCCTCTTGATCTAACTATATGTCTCTTTATGTTTATATAAAATGTAAATTTATTTGGGTTTATGTTAAGAATTATGACCATTGCTAATATAGTTGTTGAACAGTGATCACATGATTAGTATAAATATAGGGCTTTAACAAATCCAATTTACTTAGACATAGGAAGCGATGGCCTCATCTAGTAGAATTGCCCCATACGAAGCCCATTTGTCGGAGCTCGGAAAAGAGGTGGCATCTTTGGGCTTCGCTCTTGACCAAGCTCAAGCATAGATTCATCATGTCAAGCTCGAATGGGACCGTCTACGGGAAAAGTGGAAGTTTATAGAGATTACCACTCGAGCGATGTTATCCGAGTCACCCCCAGAGTCTGTCATCATCACACACCTTACCCTTAGGTCTTATGCGACTATTTTAAGGGTTTATGTAACAAATAGGTAGTACTATGTTCATGTACATTATTTTTGTATATAATAATGGATATACCTCCTTGTCATTTTTTTTGATACATTGTAAATAGTTTTTAAAGTACAAATAGTGTTTTTAGTTATTATTTAATTAAGAATTCTATTTTTTAAAATTAAGGGATTTTTTAATTAAATAATATTTTAATGAAATATTATTATTATTATTAAATTAATTTTTTAAAATATAAATGGTCTTATAATTTTATGAATGCAATTATAATTTTTATTAAGGTTTGAAAGCCATTTCTGTCAAAACCCGTGAATTTTCGATAAATATCATTTTTTATTTTAAAAGTGAAAATTTACATATTTAGAAAATTATTTAGATAAAATAAAAGTTATTTCTAGAATCAGTACATCGAAATTATCCAACGGTGAATTTTTCATAATTTTCTAAGACAGTCAAATTTTTGGGTAAAAATTAAATACCGTTTAAATATATAATGTGTTTTATGACATCATAATGACCCAATAGTGATGTAATAAAATACTATAATCTTTATGTTCATCCAATATATGTTTTATAATTAAAATAATTTTATTTTGGGTTTGTTTGACTTACTTTTCAAAGCATTAATTGACCCCTCAAGACTTATTAAACACCTTGTCGTTTTAAATTAATTTCCATGGGAGTGTGACTCACCTCCTCATAAGCAACCTTATTATTTTAAGAGGTTCGGACTTTGGCATTATAAAATATTTTATTCCTCTTCCCTTTTCCAAAAACCATGGGCAACAACCATGGGATGGTTTGTGGTTTGGATTAATTTAATATAAGGGGTCCCAAACCTAAATAATAAAGAATTCCCTCACCTTTCCTATATAAACACACCAAAGATCCCACTTCCTCCTCACTCAAAACCTTTGGAGTTCGTCCAAACTCTGGCCTAATCTCTCTAGAATCCTCCCAAGGTTCCCCAAGCTCCAAATAATCCTCTCTCAAGCCTCTCTCAAGCCTTTGGAAGCACACTTCCAAGTAAGGGTTTTTTTCTTTCTTTCCCATTTTTGTCCAATTTTCTTTAAGTTGTTTTTCCATTTTAATTTCAATAATGAATGTTGGGGTATGGTTTCTCACCTCCCGCATACTTCCCTCTTTATGTTTGAATTATGGGAGACTCATTTCTCTCTCATTAAATTCTTCCCATGTACACCTGTTACTATGCCGAAATTCTGAAAGGAACTTCTCTCTCCTCTTTTACATTCAAGAAATACATGTGTATCATGAATCTAAATTCCATTACAATTGTTGGGACATGTATATATATAACCTCCTTACAGTCCATTACATTTAAATATTATGAGGAACCCCTTTCCCTCTCATCAACCATTTTTATGAAATCTTATGTCACGTCGTTACGCTACCAAAATCGTACCGATTTTCTAAGCCAATGTCCTTGTGTAGTGAATACCATGCCCATTTCTCCATCAAGGGTATTCACCTTTATGAACATTTACTTATTGATTATAAAGTTTCATGTATTAATTCCACATTCCTTTATCGTGTAATAAATGATTATGTTTTATGAATCCATGTATTACGATCCATGTGGCCCACTTATACATGAAATGAAATGTTTGAGAAGGGTGCACCCTTATAGCGCTCCAATGCATTGGGTAAAGTATAGTATCATGATACACCATGTGCAACGAGTGTTGACTCATCCTAATTCAATTGCAACGAGGGTTTACTCTTGCTTCATGTGCAATGAGGGTTTACTCGTGCTCCATGTGCAATGAGCCTTGGCTCATGCTAATTCCATGTTAAGTGTTGTTGCCACATTTCCATGTTATGATTATTATGCTTTATCATGCCTTTATGTTCATGTTTCTATTATGCTCTATTGATATTCCTATTGCCTAACATGTATTGTACTCCACATGTTATTCCATGTGTACTCCCTTATTGGGCTTTATAGCTCACCCTTTTCTTATGCATGTCCTCAGGTTATCCCATGCAATGCTAAGTATGAGGGAATGTAGTGGTCATGTAAAGGAAGTTTTCAATAAAGATGTTGTATTTCATGTTTCAGGTTTTTATGTAATGATCCCAAGCCCCAAAACACTAAACCACTCGATATTCTTTTTTTATCAAGTAAAGTTTTATGTAATAAATCATGTTTAAGTTTGTAATAAAAGCAGGGTTAACATAACACCCAAGTCCCGCCTCCAGTTGGACTTGGGTTTCAGACTAGAATTTAGGGTATTGTAAACACATTGATGGGAGGAATTACTACCAAATATAACACATGAAAAACTGATATGAATGTGTCAGATAACAATGAACTCATGCTCATACTAAATGTACAAGAATAAAGTAAAAGAACATCGACCATAATTCCCAAATAGCTCCGGCAAAACCCCAAAGCTAGTACTAACCAGTCTAATCTCCAACATACTCAAGATGACCTAAAAATTGATTATATAAAATTTGGTGTGTATAACTATATACTCAATAGGATCCTCCCCAAAGCCTCATATTCACAAGTAAAGAAATAAAGCTAAAGTACAGTGAACAACAAATGAAACTTACTCATCACCTAAATAGTTATACAATGTTCCCTACTTCACTATAGATACTCTCACCAAGTATCACATAAAAGAGAATATAATATAATAAAGAATATCAAGGGTACCCCACTACCACATTCCCACTCGTTTTCAACTTTTCCCCAACATCACACATCCTGAGAATAACTCTCTAAAAGTGATTTCCCACATACACATGGTCGAAGCACCACAACATGAACCATGTGCAACTCACCACTACAACCACATAACCAAAAGTTTCTAGGTAGTTTCTGTGGGTCACCACAGCTCTCATAGCATGTATCATACATCATTTATTATAACTCAAGCCATTAAATGCCATACACTAAGTAAGGATCCTTATTTCATTAAGGCATATACATTTAACACCTATAGTAGTCCATTGGAAGCTATATCCAGATTATACGTTTATGAAATTACCACAAGGCATTACATCCCTCTACAAAAATATATGGGGAAAACTAACCGCCATGAATACCAACACATGTAACTAACCAGAGAAGAGAGCAGGGCCAAAGGGGGTAATCTGCCATCCATCCTCCCCCTAAGATGATGGGGAGAAAAAACCATAGGGCTTAGAATCCTTGGGGTGTCAGTTGTCCTAACTAACATGGTGGAATAGCATATAGAAACACAAAAAGTAATGAATACAATATATCTCAAAAACAACACTATGGGAATATTCTTTTCTTAGACTCAAATGTAGCCAACATCTCTTAGACTCCTATATGCCACTACTAACACTAGATATCCTATATGACCACTATCATTTAAAGATTTATATTAAGTTACATTATCCTATTCTATCTATTTCACTGTATGTGAATTAATTATTTAAACATTTATTAAAAATTATCACTTCCACATTATATTTAATTATCATTCCAAAAATGATTCATTCCCTCCAGTCATAACCAAATTTATTCCAATGATTCTCAAAAAAAACCTCAACATTTAATTCTAGCAAGCTTCAACCCCCATTGTTTAAAAAATTATACATTTATTTAACAACATCACCACTTTCCATATTTCCAGGTACTCTAGGAAAAACCTCTTTCCTACCAAGCACAAGGGGCTCGACACAGTGAATAGATGAACTACCCATAAAAATTTTCAACCTATAGTAGGAGCATAGACCAATCCAACCATGATAATCTAAACACGGAAAGAACATGGCATACCATCTGCGTCTTTTCCTCTCTTGGAAGAAGAGTAAGAAAAACCATCTTACTCAAGAATTGGGAAAAGTAAAGAACATTAATAAACAACATAATAAATAACAATCCAATTTTATTATCAATTGGTAATCCCTAAATTAACCCATTCCATCATCTAAAGTGTCCTCCCTAACACCCACATTCATAAACTGATGCATCTCACCACTCTAGGAGTCCCCTGCTACAACATCACCTATGTCTTCCAACACCACATACCATAACTGCCCTCTAGGATCAACTATCTCATGATCACATCAAATCTAGGACTCTCTTTCCCACATACGAATAGTCACATATCGAAAGCACATTACAAGAATCATAAAAAAAATATAGGAAAATACTCTCAGCCCCAATGTAAAGAATTTAGCCTTCACCCACAATGAGCTACCACAGCTCCAAATCATTAGTCACTTGGCCTTTACAAGCAAGTGGGCCACTCATGACCTACAAATGGAATATCATTTATCACACAACTAGTTCTTATTCATTCTATAATTAACCAATTCAGTATTCATAGGAACCAACTATGGGCAATAAAAAATCTATCACTAGAAATAAAAAATTGATTAAACAATTAATTTAACATGAATTTAATAATTTATCAATAAGAATAAATTTTCTTTAGGTTCATTAACCAATTACATTAATCATACATACAAAATTAATTTAATTATCAACAAATTACAAAAACAACTAGATTTATTAAACATACCTCTTCACAAAAATAGCCAATTAATTATCAATTAATTCTCACTTTATGTTCTTTAAAAATTTCATTCATGAATGACTGAACAAATAAATCATAGATATTACCTTATCTTATAAATCAAGATGCAAACCATTATCATGATACAAAGCAACAACATCTTTATTTGATCGATAGCAATTAATTGATTTGGTTCATATATTTAATTTGGTCAATTTCATTGTGATCCAAGGGGATATATCATTCTAACTCTATAATTTCATGGAAATAAATAGGGAACCATAAAATCTCGTACCTCAAATGGTCCTTGACATTATTGGCATGAGAATATATCAAAGCAATTGATCTTGATCAACTCTCCCAGTACAACTGCATCCACCTGAGGATTCTACTATGCAACATCACTAACTGACAACCAATAAAAATCAATTAGAATCATGGAGATCATGCGCCATCACATGGAAAAGAGAAACTGGAGTAAACATATTGGATAATCCTTAATAATGGAGGGAAATTAAACCTAATATCATGAAAATAACTATACGGATTGATGGAGGGATCTAGGGATCATTCTTTGATAAAGGAATCTAAAAAACACTGAATAGAGGGTCATTGGGTCACATGGTGTTGAGGGAGAGATATTTTTGTCATAGGTTTTGAGAAACACTGACTGGATGGAAAAATCATAAACCATATAGTGTTGGGTAATTACACAACATGTAATCCCCTTTCACATCGTGTAATTTATCGAGGTAAAATTCTATTAAAAATATGTTGCCTTAAAGATATATTTTATTTTTAAAACCCCAAAACATTTCACCCTTTGAGTCTATCTTTCATTCCATGAAACAACCTATGAAACTGGATTTCACATTGTGTAATAATTTTAAAAAATGTGTAATCCCCCCTTCCCTTATAATACTTAACCGAACATCTCCAAAAAATTTGTGATCCACCTCCGAGCACTTCAATTATCGAAAACATGAAAGGGGTTCATCCACACGGATCTAGGATATTATATAATTTACCCATTTCCTTATTATTTATTGATTAAATGTCATGTGTTCAATGTTATTTACACTTCCATTTTTATTATTCTAATTGATTCATTATTGCTTCCTCTTTACTTAAACCTTACTAAGCATTTCATCTCGCCCATATTTTTTTCCATTCCCTAGGATTCCATGAAGTGTGCTGAGAAATATATGCAAGGATATGATAGATAGAATAAATTAATTATTTAAAGAAAATATATTTTTTAATTTTTGTATTAATTTTTAATACAACACTCATGTATGTATATAGTTTATGAAGGTGACCAAATTGATTGTTCCATTAGGTTATGAATCTTGTATCTATTCCAAAATAATGTTAGTAGGAACCGGATCTGGACTACTAAGGTTGGGGTCCTTATAGATGGTATCAGATAAAGTTTTGTAGTAACATTGAGAACTAGATTTAGGAAAACATAGATTATAGAACAAAACCCTATGATATAATTTGACGATAAGTATATAGGAAAATCCAATTGTTTTGGTAAGGTAGAGACTATTTGTGTCTTACTAGGAATACATCTCTATCAGGATACTACAAGTATACATGGTTTTGGAAAAGATGTACCTTGGGTTAATAAATCCCAAATGGACATGTCTGGATTTACTCAAGCATAACCTCATACATGAATATGGGTGTTACTAATCACCAGATTTGACACTACCGGGGAATATGATTAGGATAATTCAAATCTTATTTACAAACCATTATGAATCATTTGAATAGATAACAAAAATGAATGACCTAGGTGAAACCCTGGACCATGGAATTTTCAATGTGGAAATAAAATGGATAAATATTTATGTATTAGGATTTATGAATTAATCTTTATAAGTATTTTACCAATGGTATTTTTTGATAAGAATCATGAAACATCTAATTATTGTCATAAATTTTAGAAGCATGTTTGTCTTAATTAAATTAATGTTATGAATACCATCGTAGGATTATGATATTTTGGCTGATAATATGATCAAAGTCTTTGGAACCTCCTTTTAGTTTTTATGTGATGAGACTATTCAAATATTAATGAAATTTTAGGGAAATTTATGTGAAGAATATGTTTTAGTGGAAAAATTATTTGAGGAATAATTCATTTACAGTTTATATACATAACATTAAAGGTATTTATAACCATTAGGTCTAATGTAATAATTCATGACATTGTAATAATAGTAAAATAAGATTATTATAATTTGTAAAATATAGGTTATATTGAAAACCCTAGTGAATAGGTTACTTAATAATTAATTTCCTTTCAATGAAGAACATTATACTGTATATAAATATTATTGGAATTATATTAATGTATTTTATAAAAATGAAATACTACATACAAGGTGACAACCTCTTGCATTAGAAAAGGTAGTGGGGCTTGAAGCTATGACCATAGGATGATAAGGGTTTCATACCTACCCCTAGCCTACAAGATGTCCTAGTTAATATGTCATTATTTTTAGTTACCAAATTTGATGACAAAAATAGTAATGATAAACTAGTATTGTTTTTTGGGTTTAGAGATTAAGGTATTAACCATATTTGTTTTTTAAAATTCATAGGGACATATGGAAATAATTGTTAATTTTTTGTGGACCATATGATACGTTAAAATTGAATATTAGCGATTTAATCATAAAATATATTTTTTGGGTTTCCATTTCATAGAGTAAGGGATAAATTGGAAATTGGTCAAAGAACAAAAGAAGGATGAAAATTATGTTTATAAAGTACAAATATGTCATTTAATTATATTTCCTTATATTCATAGGTAGTAAAACAATTACTCAACATTAGAAAAATGATATTGACAAAAAAATTATCCAAAAATCTTTTTTATCTGATGTTATTTTAAATGATCACAACATTAGGTCCCTAAACATTCCATTACTCATTATTTTGTTTGTGACCAATGACCTAAATTATTTTCTATAATTATTTATTATTTCCCTTGAAGTCCATATTTTCACATGACACTAACATTCACTTATGTATAAACCTTGTTATATGTTATTTCATATGATCATTTTACCTCCTCATCTCTCTTATTAAGAAGATATTTTATTAACCCTTTTAAAATATAGGTTTGTTTAGAAATATATTTTTAAAATATCAAACCATGTATTTCCAAGTTCATGTTTAAATTTCGAGGAAACAATCTATTTTATTTGGGGAGAATTTAACACCCTAAAACTTCAAAAATAATAACATTTTATTCAACTTCGTATCTATCACCGAACATAAAGAATAGAAAAGAACATTACAACCTAATACCTTAGAATATATTTTATTTTTTTTATAAATTAAACATATTATATATCTTAAAATACAATCAATACTATTTTATATTTTATTACAAAAAATAATTACTTTCTTATATTTCTTCTGTTACATGCAAGACTGAGTTTTGTTAAATACTATTAATGTTATTATTACAAAATTAAATTGTTACCTAGCCATTAAATTATATTTTAAATTAAATATGGAATATTTATATAAAGAATTTAAAGTTAAAATTAATCAATTAAACTTATATTAATCTAATATAGGTCTTATTAATCAATTTAATATTGAATTTTTGTATAAATACATTGCAATACTTTTAATATTTTCACTTTTAAACCCCGATTTGTCATCACATATGTGGGATAAATCTTAAATTAAATTCTTTCAATTAGGTCAGTTGAATTTATAAAAATGTATTACATGTTTGGAATCATGATAATTGATAAGATCTAATTAGGAAAAATTAATTTCTTGAAAAAAGTGATTAGATAAAACAATTAATGTTAATCATATTGACTAAGGAAAAATGTGTTTACATAGTGGTTATTCTTAAAAGATAAGATGTTTAACTGACCCATAAATAATTCAAAACCCATTTGATTGCCATATTTTGATAATATATCCTATTTTATTAAAAATTATTCAATATTTGAGAAACATGTGGTAATAGAGACTTCCCAATAGTGTTTACTTTTTGATATTTAATAAGAATGACACACCTCTTCAAAAATAAAAGGAATCTCACTCCCTCACTTATTCACGCATCTCGAAAAATTTTAATCATACATAAACTTCGCAATTAGATTCCCAAGATACATCCCCATATCTTGGAAGGCTTAATTTGGCCATAAAACCAACCAATGAAGTCCTTTGGTGAAATCCAAAAGGAGATACCTAAAGTAGAGATAACATTCATCAATGAAGGTTCTTATTTTAGTTCATACTCAAATAACTATAAAAATTTCCATATAATTCTTATATAATAACCTAAATATCATAAATATACTAAGATATTTATATGTTAATTTTATGACCTAAAACCTCACAATATTTCATCAAATCAATTATTAAATCATTGCTTATGTCTATAGTGGACTACTTCCTGGCAAAGTGATGTCATTTTTTTCATTACCACCTTTAAATGTTTGGAATAATTATGGAAGTAAATTTTATATATGGTATTTTTTATATTTATGAATGATTTATGATTATATAATTATTATATAGCATATACCTTCATGATTTTTATTTTTTTGGAATATGATAATGTCGTTCGTGTGTATGGCAGATTACTACCTCATGAAGTGATGTGAATCATTCATGCCTTAAATGAAATGTATTATGGGTGGGTTTAATAAAAATATGTTATATATATAACATAAAAATTATAATTTAATGATAATATATATTTAAATATATAATTTACATTTATTTATTTCAATATGACAATAAAATTGAAATATTGTTCAAGTATTTGTACGGCCTACCGTCTCCATGGACGGTGTATTTCATTTATTATCACCAAATTTTATCGATTACATTAAATTTATATATACATAATATATAAATATTTAAATAATAGATTAAATTTTGGATATTTTGAAACTGTTATCAAATAATGTGGGATAAAAAATAACAAGTCAAAATATACTCGAAAAAACAAAGCAAGTTATTACAAGAAATAGTGAAATTATTGAAAGACTATTAATGAATGGGTAATTATATGTTATGAAAGAATAATATATCATATCAAAGATATTAAACTGGTTATTTAATAAGTTAATAACATATTTAAAACTACAATACAAGAGTATTTGTGATGTTTGACTAACAGAAAAGTTTAGGATAATGGATTTCAACTTAGTTTCATTTCATTGATATATATTGTAATGTTACACACCTAATTAATTTTATACGGTGTATATAATGTCAATTTACTTATAATATCCTAAATAATTAATTATTAATGGTATTTAAAGTATCAATTTTAATTATTCCTTCTATAGTTAATTGAATTAAATGTTACCAAGTGGTAATGAAATGTATAACTCAATTCCTTTTCATCGGGCTATATTACTTCCTCATTATTATTAGTTTTCTATGATTATGTGTATAATGACTTTTGACTATCTATTATTTTATTTTAATTTTTTTTATTCATATCTACTATAAATATTATATTGATTGATTAATTCTCAATTCAACGTTACGATTATTTTCAGGGCTTATTGGACAATCTCATTCTAAACGAGATTGTTTATTCATGAATTTTAATTGATTGAAAATACATGATAATTATTTAATAAAAAATCTAATTTTCTTCTCTATTTTATATTCTGGATATTTTTCATGTGATGGTACCATTTTTTCACACTTTGTTACTTAAAATTATTGAGAAAATGTTTTGATAAAATGTGATTTCATTTCTCTCTTTGGTCAGAAATCCATTTTCTTACAAGAACTTGTTATCTAAAAAAATTAAAACTTTTCATTATCATTTACAAAATAATTTATTAAAATAAAATTTTACTAATTTTAGCTTTTACAAAAACTTTTAAAGGAACATTTTTATCATTATTAAAAAAGGAACTTTTCTTATTGTTTTACCATGAAAAAGGAATGTATTAGTATGTTATAAAAAATTACCCACCGTCATTTATTTTAAAAATACTCTGAAATTATAAAAATATATTTCTATAAAAATGATTGTAAAATTTATTTTCAAAGAAAAGTATTTTCAAATACAATTTCCAAATTGAAATTTATAAGTTCCATAATAATTTTTTGTATATATTTTTATTATAATTCTATTCATCAATGAAAACAATAATTATTAATCTAATGGGTATATGCCATATTGATACCATCCTTATTCTTATTATTGATGGATTTGGATTATTTTGACCATGTATAGTGTTCCAATTCACTTACTTGAATAATTTTTAGTCATAAACTCCCCCTTGAGTTATTCACTATATTGTGATCATTGGACATTAAATTTATCCTATGTATCCACATTATTTATCATGGATATGATTATTTCCTTAACCTCATAACATTTTTACATAAAGTTTTTACATTTAATGTTATTTAATTAACTATGGAAAATTTTAAAAATCCATAACATTTAGTCAATAAAAATATTTTATAAGATGAATTGTTTATAAATTAAATCTATTATTAGATATATGAGGAATGATTTTAACAGATTTCAAATTGGTTAGGGATACTTTTAAGTAATCTACTCGATGAATCAGTATTCTATTTCGATGAACTAAGTATTAAAAAAACTCTTCACATTTATAACCATGTAGTCTAACCTATCTAGAGGATATATCTTGATAGTAGTGTCTTCTAAAAGTTCTTAACACAAATCAGATAGATTTTACACAGCATGTTTTAAACTGTCTTCAAGAAATATTTTAATGGTAAAAGTAGCATGTTACATAGAAACATGAATTACATATTTAATAATTTTTATATTATGAATTCATGTATAATTATCCATGAAATATACACTATGAAAAAATAAATTAATGAATTTCATTTACAATTTCATTATTAAATGGCATGTGCTTTTAAGTTATTTACCCTTCCATATAATTTATTATTTTCCCTCTCAGTTATTGATTACCTTTCATTATTTCATAGTTATTTACCACTCTATATTTATTAATAACATTGATTCATTATTTCTTCCACTTTATATTTCCCTTAATGAGCATTGGTGCTCACCCTTATTTTCTTTCCTTTCCCCAAAACTCCATGATTTGTATTAAGAATGATATGCAATGATATTCAAGATAGAATGATGTTATTCTTGAATGAAACAATTAGGTTGTAATTTGTGTATTCATTTCTAAAAAAAGTTTCATGTGTATTTCAGGTTTACTAGGACTATTAAACGGATCATCCATTTGAGATATAAATCTTGTATCTATTCAAATTTAATGGTAGTAAGCACTAGCTCCATGCTACTATGATAACGGTTGTTACACTATATAACTAATTTCTTAAAGAAACTTTGATTCACAAAATTCTTAGATAGTATTATGCGTGCCTTTATAAAATAAAATATAAAATTTTGAGTATTAATGATATGGGTAGACATAATTAGTATCAGAGTAAATTCTATATATTTTTAGGATTAGGATTAGAAAACTCAAGTAAAATTCTTTGGGATAATACTGAACATATGAATACATCCCTATTTATATAAAAAATATAAAGTTGGTGGCTTCTAAAAAATAAATCCCTATATAGAAAATATATGCTGATGTCGATTTATAACAGATGTATATAAGGGTAATAAAACCAAAAAAGGAACATTTATTTAGACTAGATAATTACATGGTGGATGAGAATAGGGCTTGTTTGACACATGGTTTTCTAGTCCTAACAATAATTCTTTGGTAAATTCAATATATCTTTTTGAAATTTTATTAAATGAAAAAAATGTTCCATAAGATATTATGTTTTAAAATAGATATTGGATAACTTATAATTATGTCTATAAATTCATTGGTTAATGCATATATGTCATTTATGAGTTATCCCATTAACGATCATGGTTTCACATTTTTTGATTAATAGTGTAAAAATACTCATCTCTAATTCTACCTTTTTTCAATTAAAAAGGTAGGAAGTAGTGGAAACCTAGTAAATAACTAATGTGAAGAGTAATTTAACGGGTATCCAAATGAGATACCCATCCCAATGGGAGTATTAGTTGAGAACTTCGTGACAACACATTCTAAATTAAGTCATGTTGTGAATAGAATCATGAATCTGGAGAAATTCCCAAATCCCTAAAAGAATGATAAAGTTGTGATTGGGACCATAATATGATAAAGTTATATGAATTTTAGTGGATCATATTATCCCTTAATCACATATAAATATATATACCCTATTGAGATGATTTTATCATTTATTTAATTTTGTAGGAAAGAGTAGGTCGTGAAGGTTATTTATCTTATGTAATAAAAATATGATCAAGCGTGGACATTGATCAAAGATATGAACCAAAATGAGGAGATTAAAGTGAGGGTGTTTAATGAATTATAGAATATATTTTTTGAAATATACTTTCTTAAAAGTATTTGACAAATAATAGAGGGGGTTCCTTATCCTTATGAAAATGGATAACAAATCCATTGAAGTGTATACGAAAAATATAAAAGACTTTCATCATATGCCTCTAGATTTTTCCTTATACCAAAATTTAAATTTGACGACATAATTGGTGGGATGAAGCCAAATCTATGAAAATTCATATCCATTTAGGACATCGATAGCTATGAGGAAATTATCTAATGTACATTTAATGTTGAAAGTGTGATCAGTGAATCTCACAGTTTTCATGGGGATAAGAGGTATAAATGGAGATTCATTCTGGGGGAATAATGGAGAAATAAATTACTATAAATAAATACCACATAAAAATTTTAAAAAGTATAAGATGATGTGACTTAGAGATTTCTGATGTGGGAAAAGGAAATTATTTGTGTGTGGGAAGGAAGGGAACCCAGCTAGAGATTACTGTAGGAAAAGACCCACCAATGTCATGGAAGAATTTAATTCTCCAATAAACCCTACACCAGTATTAATATGTTTTTATTACATTAAACAATGGGATTATATTGGAAAATTACTTAATAAAATTATTTTTAGAGACAATCAACACTAACAACCACCATGGCAGTAAGGACGAGTTTATTCTATCACAACAGCTGAGGTGGATCCCAAAAAATGGTGAATGGTAGACTATTTTTTATTAATGAATAGATATTATAATTTATAATTCTAGTTCTAAAAATACTTTTATATATCACAAGTTTACAAGAACATTTTAGACACATCAATAATTCATGGAAGTAGAGATATCAGTGAAAATAGAAAATTTGGAAATTATTGAATCTCGGGTTTATAACTCCTCCCCTATCATAATTTTTATACTGAACATCCTATAAAACATTTTGATACTTCTTTTAGTAGAATTTGATAAAAATTGTGGGATGTATTATCTTTCCTTATATAGATTAAAATTAAATTTTCAAGAGAGAAAAATCACTCTCTTTATCATGAATCACCCATTGATTATATACATGGACATCGAGGAGGGTGAATATTCTTCGATACGAACATATCAATAATGGATATTATTACC
The DNA here is from genome assembly GCA_963277665.1 of Viscum album. NCBI lineage: Eukaryota > Viridiplantae > Streptophyta > Magnoliopsida > Santalales > Viscaceae > Viscum > Viscum album. Next base: position 745,560,509 of record OY728138.1, on the reverse strand, counting down.
TTGTGATCCAAAAAACATAGCTCTAATAATTTATACTAATTAAAATTGTATCCTTGGAGTTGTTCCCATTGTGAGGGGATATATTAATGTGTTTCCAAAATAATTTCTTGGTCATCCTCCTAGTTGACTGGTTGAATTTTCAATCATGATTATTTAAAAATCGTTAACAATATCCTAGAATATATATACAATGGCTTTATTAAGAATGAAAAAATTGAGAAGAAATTATATGATAGTCTAGATAAAGGGTTCATACACAAATGTGATTCACCATGGGGTTCACCAGTCCTATTCATTAGGATAAAGGATGGTTAATTAAGCCTCTCTAATGATAATCGTGATCTCCAGAAGATTATGATAAAGAATAAACATCACATGCTATTGATTGATGACTTACTCAATCAGTTACATGGATCCCAATATTTCTCTAAGGTGGATCCTTTGTATAGATACTGTCATTTGAAGGTGAGTAAGGAGGATATCCTCAATACTGCTTTTTTTAAGGTACTGGTACTATGTGTTCATAGTGGTGCCACTTTAACTCACTAAGGCTCCATAAATCATCATGGACATGATAATTAGAGTATTTATATATTTATTTGATAAATTTATAGTAGTAGTTACAGGTTATAATCTCATATGTTCTAAAATCAAGGAGGAACGTGAGAATAATATGAATTCTATATTCTAAAGATTGTGAAATGAAAATTTAATTGTGAAGTATACTAAATGTTAGTTTTGTTTTGATATAGTAACTTTATTGGAATATTTCATCACTACTGGAGGGATATCTATGGATCCTTCAAAAAATATGGAAATTGAAGTATTTACAAGGGAAACATATGTGATGAAAATCTAATGATTCCTTGGAATAGTTTGGTAATATTTTTTATTTTTGAGAAACTTCTCAAAATTTTAAATCCTTCTACGAGAGAGTACTCAAAAGGGATTCAATTTTTTTCCAGACAGTTGAATCGTAATAATGACTTAAAGATACTCAAAAGAGTATAATAACTGAACTTATGCTCACATTACCCACCAATGTGGAAGTATTTCTTATTTACAACAATAAATCCAAATGGTCATGGGTTGTGTACTCACACAAGATAAAAATTTGATAGCCTATTCCCCCAATAAACTAAAGATCCATGAGCAGAACTACCCAACTCATGATATATAATTAGCTACATAGATATGTGCAGTGATGGTTTAGTAACATTAACTCTACTAAAAAAAATGTTTCATATATACATATTATAAAATCCAAAAGTATATATTTATGAAAAAGTATCATAACATGATCTAATGATGATGTTTAGAGATAATAATGTTTCATGAATTTTCCATTAGTTACCATCATCTGAAATAAAACAAAGTGATAGATTATTTGAGTAGAAAGGATCTTATAAATCTATCAATAATGAGGATTGTAAGAAATCCAATCCTTTTGGTCATGTAATGAATATATATAGGAAAAATAAAAACATATTTGTCCTAACGTTATCATATAAATTCTAAACTATCCATTCATGAGAGGATCATTGAAGCTCAGAAGGATGATGAGTTTCAATAAAAGTATGTTGTGAATATTCAGGATTTCACCATTGCTGAAGTTGGGGTTATATGTTTTAGAACATGAATATATGTCTAAGATAAATCATTCATGAAGGGAGGATTTTTGGATAACTTGTAAAGTTCATCCTTCTTTATTCCTCTAAGAAGCAGTAAAATGTATTAAGATTTATTAAAAAAACTTATATTGGGATAACATGAAGGGGTTGGTTGTAGAGTTTGTTTTTGAATGAATGGTATACCAAAAAATAAATCCAAAACAATATAAGTCGATGTGTATGATTAATACATTTTTAATATGAGTATGGAATTGGGAAAACAAAACCGTGTATTTCATTATAGGACTCCCTATGACACCTAAAAAACAATAATTTCATCTTGTTGGTTATAGACCGCCTTACCATGTCAGATCATTTCATTTATATAAAAGAATATTTCTATCATGACAAACTCCCCAAGATATAAATAAGGGATGTGGTGAGGCTGCATGGAGTTACACTCTATGTTGTATCTGATCAAGATCCAATGATTACTTTTAGGTTTAATAAAACCCTTATAAAAATAATTGGATAAAAAAATGATATTCAACACTTATTATCACCCATATAATGGAATGTAAGATTGAATGTACCATTAAAAAATTAATTGATATGTTGATATTATTTTTAGTGTTTTTACAATGATGTTGGGATTAAAACCTTCCCCAAGATGAGTTCTGATATTACGATAATATGAATTCTATCATACAAATAAAACCTTAAGAGGGTCTATATGGGAAGATGTTTTAGGATCTAATATGATTGGATGAATTCATAGATAATTATATTATAGTACATAATCTTATACCTTAAATTATATAAAATGTTCAAACTATTAAACAATATATGAAATACAAGAAAGGTCCATAAAAATCAATGAAGATATTCATCAACCCGATCCAATGTTTTAGGTTGGATATAAAGTGTTCCTTCATATATCTACATGGAATAATTTCATGAGGTATGTGAAGAAGGGAAATCTTAGTCATAGATATTTAATCCCCTTCGAGATCCTTGATCACATCATAGTGGTGGCCTATAAACTAGAACTCCCACCTAACCAATCTCAAGTACATGATGAGTTCCATGTATCTCTATTGAGGAATTAAATACCAAAACCCACACATGTACTAAATTCATAAGTAGTACCATTAGATAATTATCACTCATATGAAGAGAAATGGGTGATGATATTAGATTCTTGATACATGGAACTATGAAGCAAGATAGCTCACATGTTCAAAGTGTAACGGTGGAACCACATGTTTGAGGAAGAGACATGGGAATTTAAAGAGATGATAAAATAAAAGATATCCTAATCTTATTTAGTGTATAAAAAGAAAATATATAGGGTTATTTTTCAATATGCAGGAAGAATTTAATGACTTGACCTTCTATGAATGAAATTATCATTTTGAATAAATAGATTTATTATTAAGTAATGTAGTTATATAAAACATTGGAACTTATTTTTCTATTATGATCAGTTAGATGGTTCTCAAATTTAAACGACCATAACTCATCATATCCATTGTTAGTATAGCCATTTTATAGTGACCATTAATATTTTTATATTACGGGTTATGATAAAGTAAAATTAAATGAAAATTAACATTTTATTAGAAAATAATAATTTAAGGAAAAAGTGATAAACCATTATGTCAAAAAAAATAACTGAAATAATATACCCATTAAAGGAAAATTTATGTCTAACAAATAATGTTTTCTTATATAATGTCTTAGTTATAGTGCTAAATTGAGAATCTGGATCATCATTCAAAAGATCTTCAAACTAGTATGCCATCTTGTCCCAAGATAAAATGTACTCCTCTTAACTGATCTTCCCATCATTGAATCCCCTTATCAGTATCAGATCATGTTTTTCAATCTAGGTACTCTGCTTATCATTGGTTACCACCCTTAATGGACTTCTAATAATCTTGTTAACTGCTTCATCAGAAGAATAAATCATCAAAATGGATTTAATCATTTCTACTTCTGAGTGAATAGCCAAAATAAAATAAGGATTGATCACTACATCATACTCCCACAACAGACCTATATCAACCTTGAGGAGAGGCAGGGATCATTGTCCATCAACTCGGCTTTCTATTTCATCACATATATAGTCTCCCTTGGTGGGAAAAAATATGAATAGTACTTTATCTCTTTCTGTATGCCCATTTGGATCTTTATTCACCACATAATTGAAATACCATTACCATTAATGTAATATTCTATGTCACTTGATAAATGCTCAGAATCATAATCATTAGACATGGTCCTAGAGTCCCTCAGCTCATCCATTGAAGGCCTTATCTGAGATATTTCAGCCTCATGGACCATATAATATTTAGACAACCCATGAAACCAGTTTCCCATCACAATGGTAGACACATGTTTTCTTGGATCACTCCCTAAAACACATGTAGCACATTAAAACCTAAAGATTCACCCTCTCATGGTTCCTTAGAAGCATTTTACCATCCATTTCCACTAGTAACATTCCATGAGCGCACTTCCAGGGTATATGAAGCATCCAAGGGAGTCATGGATCCCCCATACTCCACCATTTTTGGATCCACATAAAAGTTGAAACCACTTCCAGGCTACTCGTCCTCCACAGCAGAACCCTCTTTCCACAAAATAGTTGTAATGGGAGGCTTAAAACCTCCCAAATCCTTCCTCTACAAACTGAAGGTATCAGTCACCAGTGGATTCACTTTTAGTTATCCACACTTCCCATTTGTCACTGATTTTAAATAATGGTCCACCCCCACCTACCTCTATCCAGAAAATACTTCCTCAACACTAGACCTTGATTCCATACTACTATTTACACCCATCTGCATAGTGTGATTCATAGACACTCATCTACAGGTTGATATCGAATGGACCATACTATTACCTAAAGAACAAAAATAAAACCCATATTCTTAAACCACATTCATTTGGTACCGAAACTCTTTGTCTACTGTGATCCAAACATATTCAAAAGGAATTCTTAACACATCCACGTCCACAAAAACTAGTGGGTTAACAAGATGGAAAACAAATTTAGTGTGACTATTCAAACACAAGAATCTACCCACAAGGTTCAAAAGAATTCTAATAACTGAGGTATTTTGAAATGGTCAAGTAAGATTAGGGATAATAACCCAAAATATCCACTGAAGGAGAGTCGTGCTTCATATGGAATTCATAGGTCAATATGAAGAGATAGAATCAAGATCCATTGAAGCTATGGGGAGCATTAGACTAGGATCTGATTAAATCGTCCTATGATATGAATCATATCATAATATTTTTTCTATTGATAAAACCAACCATTTAATTTTCCTATAAGTCCCAAGACAATAAAACCTACCTATAAAATGAATCACTCGTTGTACGTTGCTTCTTGAATTGAGCTATAAAATTTTGATTCAGAAGCATTGAGGCTTCCTTAAACTCCATGATCGAGATCAGGATATTATGGAACCCATGGAATGAATCTGGGACATTCATAAATAGTGATGATTGAAAAAAGTGGAAATGAGATTAGGGTCTGAAAAAGGTAATGAAAAGGAACTTTATCCCTCCAAATACATCAAATGTCCATCCTCTATTGATAGGGGGATTGGCTCATTAGCAGCCATTATTACAGAGTAGGAGAAAGCATTGCAGCTTCCCCCATACGTAGATGAAAAAGGTGATGGACTCGACTAGTAGGATCATACCCTATAAAGAAAATTTATTGGAGATTACAAAGGGGATATCATCTATGGTATTTTCCATTGACCAATCCCAAGATGATATTCTTTACCTAAATCATTAAAGAAACCATTTACCATATATTTCAAGTTCATAGAGGTCACATCCCAAACCATTTACACTGAACTGTCCTAAAAAATATTACTATCACACAACTTACCCTTTGGGAATTTCTGGGAGTAATAATGTTCTATGTACCAAGATCATCGTAGTATGAATTTCAGTATTTTCTTTAAATAAAAGAATTATTATATTTATCCCTTTTTAAGAATACTTTTAATATTATTAGACAATGATATTGATAAACATTAAGTTTATATATGATGAAAAAAAAGTTTTACTTTCTGGAAATGTAATGTTTGAGTTAAGGAACACTATTTTGTTAAATTAGATAATTATAAAAATAAATGATATTTTAATATAATTATAAATAATTCGTATTAAATACAAATGATAATATAATATTTTGAGGTCAAAAATATTTTCCTGAGCATCAACAAACTTTTATTATAAAAACCCATTATTTTTCAATAAATGATTTATTTTGATTTAAAAGGGTAACTTAAAATAATTGGAGAATTAATTGAAAAAGTTAAATATTAATTTTTAAATAATAAATTCAAAAGTATCTAATAGTTATTTTTTAGTGATAGTTGAATTTTTTGGTAAAACTTTAATAGAGTATAAATATACAATGTATATTTTGAAATCATAATGACCCAAAAGTGATGTAATATGTTCCATTAAAGGAATCCATGAATAAATATATATTTTAACTTTAAAATAACGTGTTTTTATTTCTATTTTCGTAATTTGATAAACCCATAATGAATTCCCTAATATTTATTTTATACTCTAATGTTTTAAAATCAATTCTTTGTAAACATGTCTCTTTTAAAAATCCCCAATGTATTTGTATTAAATATATAGTTTTTTAAAATATTAAAATCATTAAAACCACATCACTTTGGTAGAAACCATGGGAAATTCCATGATATTTTTTTGTGGTTTTTATCACATATCATTTAGTGTCCCAATTATAAACCCACCAAAACTCCCATTCCTCTTCACTCAAAAAAATTGGAGCATGAAATTAGTCATCCATGACCTCTCTAGTGTCCTCCCAAGGTGTCCCAATTCTCATAAGATGTTTCTACCATGGTTTTTGAAGCTCCCTCTCAAGGTGAAGGATAATCTCCTTCATGTATTTATTCAAGAACATCTTTTATATTATGCCATTTGTTTTATCATTGTACGTATTGGGATATGATTTCAATCATCCTTCTTACTGGACTAATTATTTAAAAATGATGAGATAACCCTCTATCCCTCAATATGACCTCCTATAAACCATTTAATATCCCTGTTATGCTGCTATATTTATCCTTCTATTTTTCCACACCAATTTTTTTTATTACGAATACCCATTCATATTTCAACTCAATAGTATTTATCTTGATGTAACAAATCATAATTGATTGGGGAATTCCATGTAGAAAACCTACACACATTTATCATTGAATTAAAATTGATGAAATTTATTTTTTTATGGTATGATTCATGTACAACGCTTATTCATTTACATGATATGAAAATGATGGGTGTAACTAGATATTTATCTAATGAATTGATAATATATTACTCTCATGAGACATCAGTTATGGGATTATACAATAATCCAAATACATATATGGACCTTTTCCTTCCTGTTATGATTTACTTTTAGTTATCCTTCACCTATATTCATGATATAGTGTTTATTGTTGTCACCACATTATCATGTTTCCTTTCTAAAACCATACTATATAATGCCTTATTATCCAGGAGTATGTTTCTCACCCATATTATGATTCCATGATATTCCTCTTGGATTACATGTACTAACTTACCTTAGGATGTTCATATTTATTCACTTACTAGGATTTATATAACACCCCTTTATTATGAATGTACCACACTTATACCATGCCGTATTAAGAGAGGAATGGAAATTTAGGAGCTTATCAATGAAATTTTCAATAATGTGGTTTTATCAATTAATAATTTTGTTCTTCTATGTACTTAATTTCCCAAATATACTAGAATTTTATTATATTTTTAAAATAATGAAATAATTTTAACTAATGATATGGTTTTTCATAATAATTATGAGCTAAAATTGTCTATTTCCTGATCAGAAGATGTTTCAGTTAGAAGAGTGTTTGTTTTATCATCCTCAAACACATTTTATAGGAGATAGTAGTTTCGTATACCCTTACATTTGGTTGGTAATAGTATATTATATATTTGGAGGTTGTGGATATCATAATAGAGAGTGTATCACATTTCTTATAACCCAACATGACAGTTCTAGTCTATTTTTAACCCATTCATTACAAATGTGTTCATTAAGGAAACAACCACAACAAATAGGTCCACTAATATATTATTTTTAGGGACGGTATGTTATAGGTACACGGAATCCATATGGGATCCCTCATCCTCATGGACAATGAGTATATTTTTGACACACATGTGTTGTCTATTAGGGTCAGAGAGGTCATGGAGTGTGCCATAGTCCTAAGCATGCCTTATAGATTATAGTGTCGATTGATCTAGACATTGTTCATGGTATAATATGCATATTTTACACCTATGTTTATGGATTATATGACTTAGTATCTACTCCATCCTTAATTACTCTCACTCTAATATATACATTGGGACTTCTGTTATAGACACTTCTAGTCTCATTGGTGTGGAATTTTATTGCAAGAGGTTGAGATAAATTATATGATGCATGAAGATATTGTAGTAAGTGTTAACCCATCACAACTCATTGGGGGAAAAACTATGGTCATGAATAAAACCATACAACATCCTCCAAAATATGGATTGGATATATTTAGTATAATATATCTTGGATTTATTTAGGAGGAATGAAAAATTCTTTAACATTGAATAAGAGCATTCTATGTTTGTTGGAGAGTGATACCCTTAGATGCATTAGAGGCTTGTAGAGTCCTTATATTCATTGATATATGTGATGATTTTTAGTTATTTTTAGGATCTATTTGCAGTTCATACTAAGTTTTTTTTTATGTATGCTGATTTCTTTCTAGAAAAGGATATGATGTTACCCCCTCGATGTGAGGTATTGATGGGTATAGAGTTTTAACCTGATATTTCTACTATATTAGTGTCTCTATACAACATGTCACTTTGTGAGCTGTGGGATATTCATATTTGTATTTATAATCTTTTTAAAAGATAATTCATTAATATTAGTATGTCTTCATTGGGTGATATAGTTCTATTTTTTAGAAAAGGTAGATATACTTCTACATATGTGAATCCATTGCATCTATCTGAATCATATTGTAGTGATGAACCATTATCCTATCCCATAGATTGATGATTTATTTGATTATTTGAATGTAAATAATTGATTCTAAAAGATATATTTGTGCTATGGATATAATTAAATGTTAGGGAAGGATGGGGATATCCCAAAAAATATCTTCAACTATATTTTTGGTAATTATTAGTTCGTTCTGATGACCTTCAGAGTGAAGAACACTCTGGCCATTTTAATGGGACTGGTGAATGAAATGTTATATACATTTATATAATAGGTCATATTGGTATTTTTGTGGCATAATTATATTCTATAGGTTATAGGATGACAACACAGAGAATCTATGAGCATTTTTTGGAGTTCTATTCATTCAATAGATTTTATAAATCTTTTAAAGTATGATTTATATCCCCAAGCGGTCTATTTATTAATGGAATGTTATATTTTATTATGGAGTAACTATGGATCCTTTAAAATATAGAGAAAAATATTTCCTAAGAATACCCTAAGAATATTGTAATGTTGTGGATTTGCCTTAGACTTTTTATTTATTAAAAGTGGTTCGTTCCAAATTTATCTGAGATTCTACTCCTATAACAGCTTAGATTATAATGGATATGGTATTCATATAGACTTATAAGTTCTAAGTGGTAGTTGAGTATTTATTGGATAATATAGATAGAACTATAGTTATTTATTTACTAGAGGAGATAATTGTGTCCATAGTTCATATTTATGGTCCTCATCATTTCATAGGATTTGTTCTAATGTTGCAATGGGAAGTTATCTCTTGTTGGTCATAAAAATTATGACCCCATTAATGAAACTATATGACCCATGATCTTGAGATTTCTAATGTTTTTTTTCCATGATATTGGGAAAGAACTATCAAATTAGAAAACATTTTATGGTCTTTATATTTGTTATGATTTTAAAGTATGTATTCTCATAGTGTTACCTGAATTTTTAGCTGTGAAGAGAGATTGAATTCTTATTGGACTACAACTTTGATATTTCTATTTCACCTACTAAATGTAAAAATATATTAGATTCCCTAAGGAGAAAGTCACATAGTGGTGATGTGTTTATGTCTTGATACACTTGTGGAGTGAAGGCAGATTTAGCCACAATGCATCTTAATATTGGATTGCGTGATAGTAGAGGATTTATTTATCATGTAATGGTTCAATATTATTTATTATAGAAAGTGGAATAGATATCGATGGGTGATTATGAATCAATGGTTCGGTAAAATAGTTGTTTTTTTTGTTTGTTCCCCTAAGTGATAGTCTAAGGGTGGTATAAATTGGGTTCTATACTTGGGAATGATTTTTATTCCTTATAAATTGTGTGATTTGTATCCCTATGAGTTCCATAGTTCCCACATGGATATACATCATGATGTGTCAAATTTGTATCATTATCCAAGTTCCCATTTTTTCCATGATTGGAGAGGGTAGTTTTTTAGTTCATATTATACTGTTTTGTGTTCCAAAGAGTGAAGTATGTGAACCATGTTCCAAGTGGGTTTCTTTATCAACCTAATGTTCCCTAGTATAAATGGAATGAAATCTCAATGGACTTCACCATGGGGTTTCCCCAAGATCATGGTGGTTATGATGCTATATGGGTGATCATGGACATCATCATGATGTCATTTCACTTCATAGTGATTAATATGTCGAGATCAGTGAATGTTTTGTTGAAGTAGTATCATGTTGTTGGGGTGAGTAATAATAGGGTTTTGAAGATGTAAATATCTGATCATGATCCTAGTTTTTACACCATGGTATAGAGTGGTCTCCAGTGTGATATTTGAATCATAGTTATTACTTAACACTTATTTTCATCCATATATAGATGGAAAAAATAGATTATAACATTATGGAATTAGATGTTATATTCCCCAATTCTATTCTATATTTTAAAGGCTCATGGGTTATACCCCAACCCTATGTGGGGATTTCATACATTAATTGTTACACCTCCACTGTTTGAATTACTCTTTTATAAAATGATAAGATCGGCCATTCTCATCATCATTATAGTGTATTGAGGTTAGAGAGTCAGATATTTTTAGAAAAAAATCATGAATATCATAACATAATAATGTATATGTGGCGCATGAGGGAATAATGGTGGTGCATGATTTTCATAAGTGTTATGTGGGTTATTTTATGAGGCCTCTTATGTTCAGTTGTAGGGATAATATGTTCATAAAGGTGACTCCTCTTAATGGTAAGTGATATTTTAATCTCTAGACTAGGATTTATACTCAACTATTTCAACCTTCATGATGTTATCAAGTTTTAAATATATGGTATAATAGTTAACACATCCCCAATAGATTATCCATATATATTATTCATTTCAAATGTCTCAACACTACCAGTAAATTCATGATGCATCACATGTCATTGATTTATGTAATATGGTCGTTATGATATTTAAACTTTGAGGAATGACCAATTAAGATTCATGAAATTCTTATTAATGTTTTTCAGATAAATTTTATTCCATTGGTATGTTTCTTATGTAAACATAGAGATATGGATAATAAAACATGGGAGCGAGATTCATAGATGTGAGCTCAAATATGATAATTTGTTCTGAATAATTATGATATATTTATTGAAAAAAAATTATAATATATTTTCTTTTAATATGATATATTGGATGATGTTTCCTATTTATATTCTTTTATTCCTCTGTAATAGATAAATCATATAGGGGTCTCATATAGATTGGATATTTGAGAACCATTATACTACTTCATAAGATGTTGTTTTTTATCATGTGCATGAATGTTTTCTCTGGTGTTTTTATTTTAGGGAATTCTATTTAATGAGACCTTAAGTTTTCTTTTTTGTTGATTGGAGGTGTCTAAAATGAATATAGAATGGTGGATTTGTAGTTGAGTTGAATATTTTTCTAAGGATGGATTTTTATATGTATAGCCTTAAAAAATTCCATATAGGTGGGTGATATAGAATGGACATATACCCTGCAGTGTAGGGTATAAATCTATGGGGTTTTTTCTACTTATTCCTCATAATTATATTTTATGTGGAGATATGTTGTAGGGTAGTAGTATATATACCTATTTTTCGTATCCTTCCCATTTTAAGGATTACTATGGAATGAGTATAATTTAAAGTGTGGAGTCCTCAAAGATTTCATATATGTTCTAGTGTTCATTATGATGTCATAAGGGGGTTGTTTCATAGTATAAACCTTGGGATTTAGTATTATGATTTACCTCATGTTTAGAAAGGGTATATATACATGGATTTACACCATGGATTTCAGAGGGTCTCCTTGACTGAGACCATTTTGGAATAACCTCTATCTGTTTTCCAAATATCTTGTAAAAATTTTATGGTTTATTGTGTAGTCACGGGTGTTGCATCATGGAATTTATTTTAACTAACCTCTATCTCATTAAATTCCATTAATTTCCTCCTTCCACTCCAAAATCATATGCAATATGAGGTCGTATATCGTAGATTTAGATCCCATCATTCAAGGGTTTATCCCCTATCATTTAGTGATTCAAGGTGAATTTCCATTAACATTATTTCTTCTCTATACCATTATGTAACTATCATCCATTCATAAAAAATTCCCTTCTATTTATTGAGTTTTCCAATAATAGATGACATTGGATTCATATGGGAATGATGTTTTTTGGATCATTAGTTCCCATTAAAATATGTCTTTAGATTTTGCAATGTGTTATTATATTTAAACCTATATAACATTGAGGGTATTATGTTTTTGTATGGGATTTTGTAGATTTTTTTTAAAGTCAATGTGTGTGATTATCATTGCTTAATTTTCTGGGTAATGATGGAATTAACATAATTATGATGACAGTACAATAATTAAAGTCATATTAAATTATGTTTTTTGGTTTTGTGATCTCATTAGTATATTCACTATATTGTTTCCTATTAACTTACACGTCAGTTTATTGAATAATCATTATGTTAATTTTTTTATTATGGTTAATTTAGAAGAAATCTAAAAAATAAAGTATGTCTTAGATTTTGATGAGATTACTAAAATTGTAGGCATTTTAATTGATAAATATTCATCATTAAATTTGAGGAAACATGAATGTAATATAAGAGAAAATTTTATATTGGTTCATATATATTGATATATAGAAAATTATGGGTTTCATTTTGTTAAAAACCTACACATAATAGAGTGATAAATTCAATATGGGAATTACACTGATTGTTTATTAAGGATAAAGGCTTTGGGGCTGAGTACACCCATTATTACTGTGAAATTATTCTATACCTTATTTTTATGGCCTTAGGTACCCCATGAGTGTGTTTTTCTAATAATAAATTTGTTTCAATGTTTGTATGTTCTATAAAATTTGTGTAGTGATGTGTTTTTTTCATAACATAGTGTCCTTGGACTGTTTGGAGAGAAATGGAATTATGTAAAAAATGGTTCTAGTGTAGGAATGATAGAGAGTGTTATACAAAATATTTTTAGGGTTGACAATTGGGTGGTTGGGATGAGTTATGATCTTGTAATTCTCCTTTATATAATTTATCATAGTGATTTATTATGGGTTATACTTGTTATAACAAAAAAATATTTGATGTAGTTTTTTTTAATAATAAAAATTTATTCATTAATTTAGTAGATTTGGATGAGTCCTATAGAACCCAAAAAATTGGGATAATATAAATAATTAATAAAATAACGATTTTGGTTATAATGGTTTATAGATGAGTATAACATACTTGAGATTAAGAAAGGAATTATGGTTCTTGGAGAACAAGAATTAAAATATTAAATAATTAATCACTGAAATACATATGAAATTATATTAATTGATTAATGGAAAATTAATAACTTTTAAGGAACGTTTATTATATTAATCATATATGGAATATAGACTTTCATGGTGGTATATTGGTGTCATTTTTAATGACAGAAGGTATTCAAGTAGGACTGTCATTAGGTGAGTTGAATGTAAAAGGTAATGGTTAAGTGGACTCTAAATGGAAGGCTGAGAAGTCATTATAACAATAAGTGAGCATCCCATGTATCATTATTAGTCTGGGGAGAGAGATAGAGGTATTCAAGCTAGTTGGGAAGGTCATTCATGTGGTTGGTCCACACACTTCTGGTGTTGTTGCCACCTAAGCTCAAACTATGAAATATTATCCCACTGTTACTAGAAATGGGTGAAAAGGGAAGTTTTTAACTCCTAGGAGAAGCTCTGGTCTCATTAATAAAACATTTTATACATAAGGCTTCCAATATAAAATAAATTAATATTTTACGATTAATTTATTCTAATAGTATGATGGTATAGGAATAAGGGTCTATAATATCCAATAGTTCTGATCATGATGTTTAAGAATATAATATTCCAGGATATCCAAAAAAATGGTTCCTTTTTATATTTGGGTATTTTTAATTGTGATGTTAATGATTCTCAAGGTGCTAGTAACCATGTTTGAATTGAACAATATGGTCATGGGGTTTTTAAATAGAATGATATAGTGCTAGAAACATAATCATCCTCCTATGCTAGTGATATGTGGGTGGTGACCATAGAATCTTTGATGATAATTAGATTACATATTCAGGAGGGTAGATACTGGGTAATGATTATGATGATGGATTTGAGGCACCAATTCTCAATCCTAATGGAATGATGGCCACTATAAAGGGAGATTAATCTGAACTCATAGATCGAATGAAAACAGACTAGTAGAAATTAGAGGGACATGTTTCATCGGAGGTTCTCCATGTGGTAATAGACTCTAGTCTATTCTATTTTTACTATAAATAGGATTCTCAATCTATATAAATCTTATGTATAGGTTAAAAATGAAAATAAAGGATGAATTTTATTAAGGTTATACCTTATTTACAATGTAATGAAAACTATAAATAGAAAGGATTAATATTCCTTACCCAAACCAATATAAACTACATTAATGAGAAATGGACAAGGATGAAAGCCTTATAAATACCCCCATCCCTCAAAATTTATTGAGAGAGTTATAGTTATATTGGAAAGACCATGTATCCCTAAACACAAAACATGGAAAATTGAGGATACCAAATACATGTCCTCTTTCTAGAAGGTTGGTACTTGGGTGCCTACTGGTAAGACAAAACCCAATTATTGGAAGGAATGTGGGATTGGAAAGTAAGAGGCTTTAGTTCCTACATCTGATTTAGAGATTCTTTTTCAGATCTAGGAAAAGATTGTGATAGAGGTTATGTGAAAAAATAAAATAGTGGGAAAAGATAAAAAAATTATATAAAATATTGATCCTGGGTAATAGGAATGACAAGAAAATTACATGGTTCAATGACCAATACAGAATCCAGATCCATGACTTCCTTAAAATAAATATAATAATGTAATAATATAATATGTATTATGAAAAATTGCTTCCTACATTGAGTTAATTATCAAATATAAGCTACATAGGAATTATTTTCTATTTTCAAGGAGATTACATAGGGTTAATAGAACTAATTAGTTTCAATTATTCTTGAACAATGTGGTGATTTATTATAAATATTAACATCTTTGATTTGTTTTCTATTGTTTGGGGTTCTCATTGAACCCCTAAATGTTATTTATGCCTAAATAAATTATATAATTTTTAGTTAGTTTGGTGATTGTGATAGATGATTATATGGACAGTTAGATTCCCTTAGTGTGCACTTGTGTGATATTATTTTTTTTATAATTTTATTGGCCACATCACCTATATTGGTAGGTAAAATAACACCCAAAAGTTTTAGGGGATATTTTTCTTCAACATAGAGAATAGTGAGGTTAGAAATAATAGTATTCTTCTTCTCACACACTCTTTTTTTATAATTATTATGTGTAGGAGTTTCTCTTGCTGTAATGGATTATGGTACAGAGTGCATTCCAAATCAGACTATGATGACTCTAAATTTTTACTGTGTTTTTGGGTGATATTTAATGGATTGAGGTTATAGAACATACATAAATATATATCTGGTCATAGTTTCTATTACTTCTTATGGGTTTACCTTCAGGGGATTTGATGGCTTGAGGTATAATGTGTTTACACTGTGTGTAGTGGCTTCTGAACACACACTTGGTTAATAAGGGGATGATGATTATGTGGTTTTGTTATGGTATATAGGATATATAATTGATGTAAAAAATAATAGGATATGTAGGATTACCTATGTAAGGTATGAGTAAAATATGTTATTTATTGGTCGGTGAGAGTGACAAACTACTGAGGATGATGAAGTGGTGTACCCTTATATATATATATATTTGTGTGTGTGTGTGCGTGTGTTTTTTAAGGAATTATTTATATAAAATACCATGTGTGTGAGCCATATCAAGGAAGGAAAATATTATTACCTATTAAGGTGAAGAGTTTGTTTCAGTTTCTTATTCCATTGGACATATTGTGATTATTTCCCAATTTTCATTATAGGTTTCATGACTAAATCGAACTAAGTATACAAGTTATGCTCACCTATGTACATATAAACATTTTTTAGGTCTGAATGAGATTATATATGATCGTTTTGGGTGTTACTAGCTTGAATATTTTTTTTCTAGAGAGGTTGAAGCTTTATAATTCATCACAAGGATTTAGTTTTCAAAAGTGTACGTTTTCTAGTTATGTATGAAATAAAATTATGTATTTGAATTGCTAAATTATTTATTTATGGTTTTGGTTTGTGGTTTCTCACCTTATCTCTTATTTTTTAAATTTTATATGAGTGAAATTCATTCCATTTTTGTGGATTTTATACACTTAGTTCTAGTCGCTAACCCATGGACTATTGCATGTGGGTTTTAAGGGTCATTATCTCCCTTTCATTACTATCATCCAAGGAGGGTACCTTTAGATGGAGGAAGTCATTAATCATAAAAGAACAATTGCATTTTATAATGAAATTATTAAGTATATAGAGAATCTGAGTCATAAGGTGTCCCTCCTTAAAAAATTACATAATCAATTTTACATGGGACTATGTCCAGATCCTACGTGAATAAATAAGGACTTCCTTAGAAACACCTCCAATAACTCTTTCCAATAGAAAGATATACCATGGTGAAGTACCCCCTTGGGGATGGATTCCACATTGGTTCCTCTATGAATAATATCATGATCGACCATTTTTTCACCAATATTAAGAAAATTACGCACTCACTTTTTATAAAGGTTCTCTATAACATCAATTCAATTTTCATATTTCCAATTCTTTTGAAAATTAATTATTGAACCACCACTTGTTCAGGGAAACTAGGTGGGAACCATTACATCAACTGATCCTTCATATGAAAATTTCAAGCTTCATATTCTTTGATGTTTTCCATGTATCATGTGTATTATTTTGGAACTACATTCCTCCAATATTTTTACTCTCAAATTAGTGTCTATAACATCGTCAACATCCTGAATTAGTCTTCAAAATCCCTTTATATTAATATGACCAAGCCATTAAAACCCCATGGTTTCTCCTATGATTTTTTAAAATATTACATAGCTTTATCACTAGAATAAACTGACTTATAAAATCAACATTTCCTCTAGAACATCCATTACACATCCAAATCATCCCTTCTTTATGAGTAACTACAAATTCCATCAATTGGAAAGCTAAAAATATGAAAAATGAAAATTTACCATGAGGTAATCGTCTCCTTCAAAAATGTTATTTTTTCATGGACATATAAATACTTTCAAAAAATAGGATTAATTCATGAATCCATGATGATAAAGGTTCATGGCCATGTGATATAATCATAATTGAGAGACCATTAACTCTATACGAGCTAAATCCATAATGGTTTAATTATCTCTTCATGGTTGAGGCTCAATTTTTGAAAACATGAATAGAATCCATCATAAATGTGCACTATATTCATAGTGGTTGGTTTCTTTATAGAGGTGATTTGGTGATATTTCATGATATCATAACACATTGAGATGGCAAAGACCATATTCATATGTATATTCTAGGATTGTTCTTGTGTTGTTCTACTATGAACACCCATCACACACTTTGATACAGGGTCTATAATCCTAGACATCAATACGATACTTTATTATAGGTTATGAACTCCAAGATACAAATAACTTTATTTTAGATGCATTTAATTTTCATAGAAATTCAATGAAACCAATTTACTATCCCCTGTGTTTGAACCTTAAAATTTTAAAAGCACCATGTAAGGCATTTATAATAAATTTCCTTGTGCGTAAGATCTTCATGGGGTATCCATCAAGATTTCCATTATGAGGGAACTACCGTGAGATCCTTTCAAAAAGGTTTGTTCATCAAGGTATTTTTACAAATTCATTTTACAAATATAAAACCATAAATTCCATTGTTTTAAAAAAATTACGCACTCAAAAAAATCCCATATTTTATTTAAAACGTTGGATTCTTAATGTGTATATTGTTCTCTTCCCAATAGATAATTTCCATGAATTTTTTATTTTGTGATATTTTACCTAATAAAAGAGACCGCTTATAAGAAAATAATCCTTTTTTTCATAACTTCTAATACTTATGTATTTTATGTAGTTTGGACTAGTCCAAATGACCTTACTAGTTTTCATTATCAAAGATCAAACACGTCTTAAAATAACATTCCACTTAGGGTGCCTCTATAATCTTCAAAGACACATGACTTGGTTATGTGCATCATATTACACAACTTCTTTAATTTATTTTCTTGACAATAGGTAAATAATATAGAAAAAAATATACCATTAACACAATTAAATGGGGTCGACTACATGGATTAAAAAACACCAATATGATTCCTTGAAGATTATATTTTCTTTGATACCATATGATCAACTTGAATAATATTTTTAAGGGTAATTTTTGGTCTACCTCTACTTATTCTAATTAGAAAACTTATCTTTAAGCATATAATATAAACATGTTCATCTGTAGGTATTCTTTTAACATGTCCAAACCACATAAATCCAGTATCAATCATCATCTAATAAATTATAGCCAATGTAATTTTCTATAAAACACATTCCTTTATCATTTTAAAAAATTTACTATATCCACATGTTCAACTTAAATTTTTTATATTGGATGTCAACATTTCTTGTTCAATATGTATAATCTAAGGATGATACTCACTACAATTGAAAATATTTAGTCTAATAATAGTCCTATAAAATTTACCCTTAAATTTCAAGGTAATTTTACTATTACAATCATAATTAAATGGTTTCTTGATTTTATCCATATGGTTGAATCCTATGAGATAAAACTACATTAATATCTCCATATTATTATAGAAAGAAGACTAAATATTGAAACATTTCACTTTTGACATAACATGATCTCCCTATCTCACATCCATAACATTAATAGACAATCCTTTAATAAAATGAAATTCCATATATTTTTTCAAATACATAGTAAGGTAAAAACATTTTGATTCTAAATTATCCCACTAAATCATTAATATTAAATTAATAGTCACTTTATATTATATAATCATAATTATATCATCTGAAAAAATCAAAAAAATTGGTATCCCTTCATTGATAAGTTTTATATATTCATATAAGAATAATGTAAAAATATGTGGTCTTAAAGACTAACCTTAAAGGATTCCTATCATGACAGGTAATTTAGTAGTTTCACCTACTTGTATTTTAACATGAGTAAAATTTCATTTATTTAGATCTTGGATGTGTTCGATATATATCACTTACACCCCTTTTATTTTAATATATTTTTATAAAATCTTCCTAGAAAATTTATCATCTACCTCTTAGAAATCAATGAAACCCATATATAAATATTTACCTTTTGTAATAATACTCAATCTAGACTCTATTCAAAAAAATTTCATCAAGGGTTGAATATATATGCTTAAAAAATATAATTATCTAAAACATTACTCTCCATTATAATACCTTATAAAATCACACTTTCCTAACATTGTATAACATATAGGATTAATGTAACAATAATTATTCCAACAAAAAAAACTCCTTTATTTTTATTCATAGGTACATGAGAATTATACCTTCATTCATCAAGTATTTAATTAGATTTTATAATCAAATTAAATAACCTAGTAAGCCAATTAATTCCCTAATTTACTGAATATTTACACAATTCAATGAAGATTTTATCTATCCCAACATATATACCATATTCCATAATTCTTAGAGTGTATTTATCCTCAGAACGATGATGTTTTAATAAAAAATGTAACTAAGTTCCCTTATAATAATATATATTATCAAAGTCTAATCCATACATATTATCTTCATTGAATAGACTATTAATGTTTCATTCCCATATTATATTAACTTCCTCATCTTGAAAAGGGCCACATTATTCATAAGCTTTTATTAACAAAAATTGATCTAAATCTATAGATTATTTATCTATACCTCTATATATAATGTAGAGTTTTTTTTCAACACTATTAGTATGTAATGAATAGTAAAACTCCAGAAAAACATGATATTTAGCCTCCCTAACTAGATTTTTGTCCTCTATATATGTAATAGTATATTGAGTCGAAGTATCTTTATTACTATTAGGTAATAATTCATTAAAAAACTATAATTTTTCTTTAAGTTTTTGTTCAATATTATATTTAAAACACCATGTTTTCATATTATAGAAAAAACTATTTTTGTACTAATATAATAGTAGTAGATATATTGAGAACACTTTTATACACCTCATCCCTCACCAATTGAAACCAACTTGTGTTGATAATCATGTATCCCTTTTATAATTTGGGTTCCCGTTTTTAGGTGATTGATAATAACTACCCTTTATTGATAATATCATCATATTTATCCAATGAAAATAGTATTTCAACTCATCATCATTGTGCCTTAATATCCTGGCCGTGCTCGGGCTCTCGTCTCGGCTCGCTCCTCCTTCTAGGGTTTCTCTATCCCTTCGCCGGTGATGCAGTCTCCACTCTGTCTGGCTCTTCTCTCTCTCTCTCTCACTTTTTCATCTCTCTGGGCTCTAGCTTCTTCTCTCTTATTCCATCTAGTGTTTCATCGCCCCCTCCTCCCTATACTTTGTGGTGCTTCAGATTTCTTCCAGGCCATCTCCTATGCCCTCTGACCTTGACCTCCACCGCTCATATCCAGGTCGGATCTGGAATGAGGAGACTCAGAGGTTTTCTCTCTGTCTTCGTTCATTATAGGGTTTCATCCCCACTATTTCATTTAGTCTTGGAATCTTTTTGGGTTTCAATCTCATTTCTCCCTCTTTTTTATTGATGATTTTTTCATGAATTTCGGCTTTGTTGGGGAATCTTGTGGGTGCTGGTTTCTCTTTTTGTTGAAGGTTTACGTTACGGTGCTTACTCTCAGTGGCTTATTGTGGAAGTATCTCCTCTCGCCCCTCTTCGGACTCCAGGACCACCTCCACCTTCCAGGTCAGTCAGGTGTGATGTTCCGAAGGAGGGTTTGAGTATGTGGTGTGTTGTGGTGACCGGTTCTCGGTGGTTCAGGCGAGGAGCATTGTGTTTGTGTGGATATGGTGATGAAAAATGGAAGAGGCAGTGGTGCGGAAATGTTGACTAAGGTGAAGGTGGTGCAAAAACTGGGGATCTGTTTGGTCATGATCTTCTCTGATGCAGGTTTCCTCGACAGCTCACTGGTCTTTGTGGAGAGTTTCCATTTCACAGTTTGTTGGAGGGTTCCGGTGGATTGTGAGGTCACCGACGGTTTTTGTTTCTTGGGATTTATGGCGAAGGTTAGGTCAACGTGGCTGATTTAGGAGGCTTTTTTTCCAAGGTTTGATCTATCTAGTTTCTTCTTTTTGTTGCTTGCCCCTGGTTCTAGGTCTTCTTTGTGTGGTGCTTTCTTATCCGGTGACGACAATGTTCTGTGGATAGCAATTTGCAGCTGTGATCAACATAGGTGATAATGGGTTGCAGTGTAGTTCTTTTTCCTTGAATGAATGTTTTATGAATGTTTAAATTTGAATTATTTGTATCTGGAAGATTTTTGGTCTTCTGTATCTGCAGGATTTGCAGGATATGGTGTTTTGTTTTTCGGATGTAATGTGGTTGGAGTTGTTCTGGGTTCACACTTTCCCATTAAAAGTGTATTTAAAATTCAGAAAATATGGATTGTGGTAACTCTCATTCATTAAATGGGGATGTTTGGTCTACATAATGAACCCTAAAAATACATGCCTCCCCATTAGGATTATTTCCCCACCATATTCTTAATAATGATCTCATCATCATGTGCCTTGTAAATGATTTGTAACGTCCCGGTTATGGAATCCACCCAGAGGCTCCTCGTACTTGGTTGGTCACATGGCCTCATGCACATTTCCCTGAACCCCAGAGGCTACTGACTAGTAGTGAGGGCCTTGGGTGTGATAGTGGGGAAAATATGCCCTCATTGGCAGAGTACACAGTGGATGTAAACAAATACATTCAAGAGTGGAAGCTGTAATATTATCATACAAAATAAACAACGAAAGACTGATCAAATAAACTATAGCACATACATAAAATGATGCATGGTACATATGTCTAGGAAATCAGTGAAATAAATCACAATGTGGAAATACATGACTAAACCAAGTACAAAATAAAAACAATAATCATATCTACAGCATCGCAATCCTAATATTGGTCTCATGCTCTGTAGCTCCACAACATGTCAAGTACCTGAAGTAGAAGGGAGCTTGCCCTTGTCTATACCTGCAACAATATAATCTATTTGGCCCCAAAAGCATGGACCAAACGGGGTGTGAGGCTAAATCCCAGTAGGAAACCACTACAAGATCTATGCATAATAGTCAATGAGTATATGGTAGGTAAAAGTATAGGAAACAATAAACAGAAAGGTACTCAATAGTAAACAATGAACTGTTTCTATATCAAGAAACAACTAACCATGCTGATAAACACAAACAGGTATCCCTATGGGAATTACCCATAGCCTATCCCCTGTGGTCCTACGAACAAGTACAAATAACCCTCTAGATAGTACACTACTTCTAACCCCTCTGGTTCACCTTAAGCATAGACTCTCTAAGGAATCACTCGCCGTCAATTCCCCCAATAGTCTCGTATCGAAACTAAAGGTGATCTAGGGAAGCACTTATGTCACATTCCCTTTTTGGCCCATGTCAAGGAACTACAGACTCTCTAAGGAAGCACTCAAAGTCAATTCCCCCTATAGTCTCACATAATAACTACGAAAGACACTCTGGAGAAGCCCTTACGTCCATTATCCATATGGTCGATACATCAGGTTCACATATCCATATGTAAGTCAAGAACGTGCCTCATCGTGTATCAGCCAAGGAAGCCCCCAAGAACTAATTGGATAGAATTCTATGGCATAACAACATAATAGACCAACAGTCACAGTATCCTACAATACTTAGCATGGGAATTTAAACAGCAGCCTAACATGAAAACTAAACCCACAGGTCAAAATAAGAAAAAACAAGCATGGGAAACCTAGAAAAAGCACAAAAAATCACCCTATTCATAGTCAGTTATCATCTACTCAAGAATACAAGTATATCAGGAAAAAAATAGGGCTAAAACAGTAAACATAAAATACCCCATTCATGGGTATTGGGAAAATTTGCACAGAAAACTCAAAGGCTTTCAGCAGGAAGGCACAAACCACCTACCTTGGCATAGTGAGATCAATATACTTGAACCATGAGGCTTGAATCGCCTTAGAATGAAGTAGATCTATGAAAACGTATAAAAATTTCAACCCATGATAACTCAAAAAAGTGGATAAAACAGAAGATGATTCTCTAGGAGAAGAGAGAACTCACCGATTCGATTCCAAAGAAACCGATGGTGTTCAATTCAAAGGATGGACGCTCGCTCGGGGGTTTGCCAAAGATCCATGGTAGTACAGATCTATCGATCGAACATGGAATAGAAAGATATCTTTCTAGTGATTAGACCCGACCCCTATGCATTTAATGAAAAAAAAAGTATAAGACATGTACTTTTTAAGTACACGGTGTGCACTCGCCGTTTCCGTACTCCGCTTTACGCGACCTCCAGGTTACCCCCACATGGTCATGTGCATGGCTGCTACATGGTCATCCCACAGCTACCTGTGGTAACCAAGTACATGGTGTGTTCTCATAAAGGACACGGTGTGTACTTTGAAAATTTCAAAAAAAACCACTTTTCCTCAAAAATAGGAATAAAAGGAAAACATACCTGAAAAAAAAAGATCCGGGTTCTTAAAAATTCCCCCCCCCCTTAAAGAAATTCATCCCCAAATATCCCTAGAAAGGTGTCCTAGAAGAAGAATCCTCGAACAACTCCGCCCACTATGTTGTTACATCAGCCTCCCTCTCCCATGTCTCATCCTATACTCGCTCGTACTGCCATAGCACTCATACCATAGGAGTAGACTGGCCACGGAGAACCTTTGTATTGCGATCAACAATTCGGATAGAATTATCCTAGAAATATGCGTCCACTTCCAACTCAACCTCCTCAGGTTGGAAAACATGGGATGGGTCTGAAAAGTAACGTCGAAGATGAGAAACGTGGAAGACGTCATGCATAGCACAGTATCTCTGAGGTAACTGCAACCGATAGGCAACCGTCCCAACTCTCTCCAACACCTCAAATGGACCGACATACCTCAGCGAAAGCTTACCCTATCTCATAATCCTCTTATGTCATAACCTTGGTATGACATGTAGGAAAACATGATCCCCAACCTCGAACTCCAGAGGTCATCTCCGCTATTCAACATAATACTCCTGTCGAGACTGAGTAGTAGCCATCCTCTTCTGAATCAACATTATCTGCTATGTGGTCTCTTGAACAAGACGAGGTCCTAGCAAAGCTACCTCTCCTGCCTCCAGCCAACATAAGGGTGATCGGCATTCCCTACCGTACAAAGCATCATTAGGTTCCTTCTGAATATTTTCTTGAAAACTATTGTTGTAGGAAAACTCCAAAAGAGGTATATTCTTCTCCGAAGAACCTCCAAAATCCAGGATGCATGATCATAGCATGTCCTCAAGAACCTTAATCGTACACTTAGATTGGCCATCTGTCTAAGGGTGGTAGGCTATACTCAAAAGTACATGTGTACCCAACGTCTTCTGAAACCCCTTCCAGACCCGAGAAGTAAAATGTGTATCTCTATATGAAACAATGGAGTGTGGAACTCCATATAGACATAAAATCTCTTGGATATACAGCCATCCTAGTTCATAAACCCTGAAGGTCTCCTTGATCATCAAGAAGTGAGAAACCATCATGAGTCTGTCAATGACAACTTAAACTGCATCATTCCCTTGAGGCGAACTCGGTAAACCTATCATGAAATCCATCATGACATCATTCCACTTCCACTCGAGAATGGGTAACTACTGCAAGATCGCTGCTGGTTACTGATGCTCCGCCTTCACCCACTGACAGGTGGAACAACTCATAATGAAACATGCAACATCTCTCTTCATACCTAGACACCAATACTGACGGTGTAGATCAGGATACATCTTGGTGACACCCGGATGAACTTCCCAAACTGAGTAATGAATGTACTGCATTAGCACTTCATGTTTGTCTGCTGGCACCCCTATTCACCCTTGGAAATGCAAGATCTCATCGTCACCAATGGTCCATCCAGGAATAGATTCCTCTCCTGAAATGATTTCCCATAGGAATATGCCTTCATAATCTAATAGATTCCTCATTCACACTTGATCAAGAAGAGTAGAGGTAACAGACACAGAAAAAACAAATATCTACCCCTGGTTGTCATGCACCTCCAAATGCATCTTAGAGAACAGATCCATTAGATTCCATTCACTGCGAGGATCCTGAAATTCATGTATCTTAGTCCTCCTACTCAACGTATCAGCCACTGCATTTCCCTTCCTAGGCATATAAGTAAGATCCAAGTCAAAGGACTGTAGGTTCTCAACCCACCTTCACTATCTCAAATTCAGATCACGGTGAGTGAAGATGTACATGAGACTTTTTTCGGTGAAAACCACAAAATGATCACCCAAAAGATAATGTCTCCAAAAGCATAAGGCATGAACAATTTCTTCTAATTCGAGATCATGCATCTGGTAGTTCCGCTCATGTGGTCTCAACTGCCGAGACCCATATGCAATGACTCCATCTCCCTGTATAAGCACAACTCCAAGTCCGATACCTGAATCATCAGAAAAAATAGCATAGCTCTTGCATAGCTCTGTAAATACTAGTATCGGTACTGAATTCCACATCCCTTTCATCTCCTAAAAGGATGACTCACAAGAATATGACCATAAGAACTTCACACCCTCATTAGTCAGACCCGTCAGTGGTGCTACTAAGCGTGAAAAGTCTTGAATGAAGTCTTGTAGTATCCATACATCCCTATATAACTCTTCACCTCAAAAACGTTCTTCGGTTTCACCCAAGAAACTACTTCTCTAACATTCTCTAGGTCCACTAACACTCCTGTCTCTGTGATAACATGACCCAATAAGTGAGTCTGATCCATCCAAAGGTGGAATTTTGAGATCTTAGCATATAAATGATGCTCTATTAGTGTACTAAAAACGATCTCAAGATGTGTGTCATGGTCGTGTCGAGTTTGAGAGTACACCAAGATATCATCTACGAAACCCACCACGAAGGTATCCAAGTATGGATGGAACACTCGGTTCATCAGTGCCATGAAAACTACAAGTGCGTTTGTGAGACTGAACGACATAACCATATACTCATATAGACCATACCTACTCTGGAAGGATTTGATAGGTATATCAGATGGTCTAACGTGCATATCATGACAACCGGACCACAAGTAAATATTTAAGAACACCCAAGCTCCTCAAAGATGATCAAAGAGATCATCAATCCTTGGTAAAGGATATAGGTTCTTGACTATCAACTAGTTCAACATCCAATAATCCACACAATGCCTGAGGGTTCCATCTGCCTTATTCACAAATAGGATAGGCGAACCCCAAAGAGAAGTAATAGGTTGAATGAAACCCTTTGCCTACAACTCTTCTAACTGCTTCTGGAGCTCCTGCAACTCTGGTGTAGCCATCCTATAAGGAGGAATGGACACCGGTGCTGCTCCTAGTTGAATCTCAATAGAAAACTCCACCTCTCGCCCCAAAAGAAACCCTGAAAATTCCTCTAGAAAGACATCCCTAAAATAATCCACAACTAGAAGAAAGTCTAACTGTGAAGTCCCTTGATATTTCAGATATAAACTAGATATCTGGGATGTAACTCCTCCTAACCCATGATGGTCTGGACCCACTCTGCTTGCCAGGACATCCCATTCTCCCTTATGAAGAAACTATACGTCCTCTGGTGTTGTGAAACTCACCCGGCGATGATAATAGTGGACGACTTCCTGGAAAAGAACTAACCAATCCATTTAGAGAATGACATAATATCATGTCATCTCTAGGACATAGAGGTCCCATAGAAAGTGACCCCCACCAACCTCTAGAGGGAACTCCTTTCACGGACATACACTAGCCATTCTAGTCCCCAATGGAGTGTCTTGTGTAAAAATATTGGGATAAGAATAGATGCAGAGCCCAAGGATCTCCACAACATCAAAAGATACCAATATATGGGAAGCCCCTATATCAAAAAGAGTTTAAGATAGAACTGAGGCAACGAGGATCGTACCTCGAACTATATAAGGTCTGGGATCTTTCTCCTTCTGAGTCTACTCTGCTACAAAGGTATAGCATGCTCCACGGCCATGTGACCCTGCCTGACCACTCTGAGATTATCCACTATACTATCACTAAAAGATATGTGGCTGACCACCATGGCCATGACATCCACCTTAGCTTGAACGGCCAAAAGAACTTCAGTTCCCATACTGGTAAGAAACTGGCAGTGCTGCTCCCAAATGCGGAGTAAAAGAATAACCCCTGTCATCAGCTACTTTTGAGAAGATCTGACAGAAGCACTGAAGGTGGCCCATTTTTCCGCATGATCGGCACTCCAATGGGTATTTCAAGCATCATGGCCTCATATTCCTGCTCTTTCTGCACTGGTAGCACACCACCTAGCTTCCAAAAGATATTTCTCTCCTCCTTGGATCATAGCGCGAACACTCCATATGTTTCTTCCTACTATGAGTAAGTGGGATTCTAGCTCCATATGTAAAGCTCCCCTAGCTTGGAACTCTAGAATCCCACATATTTTTCTACGTGATCAGCGTTTGTTTGACGAGATAAGTGATGGAAGTAAAAATGAATATGTTCACCTGTGAACAGATGTCATGCCTTAGGCCATCCTCAAAACTCCTTTCCAAGAATAATGGATCACCTCTCTGAATTGTTGTGAAGCGTTGTAGCTCGGTAAAGCGTGAGGAATACACCATAACTGAAAGATTACCATGATCCATACTCATAAACTCTTGGGCTCGATCAGCCCTCAGGGTCTCTGGGTATAAGTAATCATAGAAGATGTGCTGAAACTCATCGCATGCCATAACCTGCTGGAATCCCACCTGTGAGATCACATGTCGCCGTCTCTTGGAGGAATCCCGAAGCAAATAGGTAGCGAGCTTGAAAATCCTATCTGAAGGAATCTTCATATGATCAAAGATCTTCGGCATGGATTCTAGCCAGGCCTCTATAGCCTGGGGCCCTCCATCCCCTCAGAAAGTGGGAGGATGCTGCTACTGGAAGACCCACATCAAATTATCCATTGACAGGGCAGGAGGCGGTTCCCCTTGAAAGGTCTGCATCAACCTCATAAATCCTTCCCTGAACTGTGCATCAGCACCTATGTCTGGTATAATGGTCAGTTCCAAGACCGACACAACGGGAGGAGCTTCTAGAAGTCCCTGATCATCCATATCTGACTTCTGATCACCGCCTGTCAACTACGGTACAGCCAGAGGACATTTTGGGTGGCATGACTCTGCAAGGTCAAGCACACACCTTAGATCAAGATTGTCGAGGCCTGAATACTATAAGTTCAAGAAGGAAAAAAAGGAGGAATAAAGCATTCAAGTATTACACAACATGACTACACTACGTGTATAATTCCTAGACGGTGTGTTCCCTTAAGCCATTCACATGGGCGTGTACTTATACAAAAACAGGTCCTGTAACACCCAAACCACACGGTGTGTTATCCTAACACACGACATGTACTTGAATCCTCTTACCCTACCCTAGTCCTTATATATGGCTAAGCCACACGACTCTCTCAATACAATACTACATGGCGTGTTCAAGATAGACATGGTGTGTACTAGTCAAGCTTTACATTGCCCATGTTGTTAGTGACACGACCTAACACGTGGATCACACTATGCGGTGTGTTCTAGACAGACACAGCGTGTACGAGAAAGGATAACACTGACCCATGTTATTCATGACACGGTCAGGTACCTGGGTTAGACTACATGGTGTGTTTAGATGGCACACAGTGAGTGTTAGATATGACTCAGCCAACCGGTGTTGTTAGTGACATGGGTGGCCACATAGTCAACACAACATGGCGTGTATGGACGGTACACGACATGTTCACTCCAGGTTTTCCCTGTCCCGTGTCCCTACCCACATTGTCTAAGACACAGCTAGAGACTACACAACATGTACTTACGGTACACGGCGTGTACTTAATAAAAACAGTTTCTTCCTGAACAGAAGAACACATTGTGTGTAGTAAAAACTAAACGGCGTGTATTATGGATTTTTCTAGAGAGTAAGCCTCAAAAACTACTCCAGAGCCCAAAAATACACTGAAACGAACATTGAAGTTCCAAATTTTAATCTATGAGGGCCCATACTCCCCACGAATCAAAGGTTGTGATCTATACACATTATAGACAAGGTAAACCATGCAATGATCCACCAATTTTCAATCCATGAGGGCCCATAACACCTCAAGAACCAATGTTTGGCATCTATTCAACAAAACCTTATTCAAACAATACCCTATCAATCAGCAGTTATTTAATCAAAGAAACTATCACAACCACATGCATATCTTGAATAACATCTTTCACAACAACATGAAATCACTAATGCACCCCAAATGGCAAGGAAACAATGCATGACATGTGATTTCTAGCAAATGCCTATATGATGCATGAGATGGCATAACCTCATATCATCGGGTTGCGACACAAATAGAACCTCAATAGCATTAAAAATTATAGTACTATACATGTGAGTCATGCAATGGTGAAAATCATATCAACCGTAAACATTAAAAACCAAAAAAATTTAAATAAACGAGGTAGATTGAATTTTCCCTATACATGGGTTAGCTACTCTTGGGCATAACTTATTACCAATTACCTATTCCTTCCTATCCCTAGCTAAAGTCTCAATACAGTAATTCAAGAGAAAAGATTACTTTCTCTGATACCACTTTGTATCATCCCGGTTCTAGAAGCCACCCAGAGGTGCCCCGTACCCGGTTGGCCAGATGGACTCAAGCGCATTTCCCCGAATGCCAGAGGCTACCGACTAGCAGCGAGGGACTTGGGTGTGATAGTTGGGAAACTATTCCCTCATTGATAGAGTAAATAGAGGAAGTAAACAAATACATACAAGAGCGGAAGCATTAATAATATCATACAAAATAAACAGCGGAAGACAGATTGAATAAACTGGAGCACATATATAAAATTATGCAGGATAGATATGTCTAAGAAAGTAGTGAAATAAAGCATAATTCTGAAATACTATACTAAATCAAGTAAAAATGAAAAATATTAATTAACTCTACAACATCGCAATCCTAAGCTTGGTCACGTCCTCTCCAGATCTATAGCATGTCATGTACCTGAAGTAGATGGGTGTCCGCCCTTGTCTATATCTGTAACAATATAATCTGTTTGGGCCCAAAATCATGGCCCAAATAGAGAGTGAGACTATATCCCAGTAGGCAACCACCACGAGATTTGTGCCTAATGGTAAATGAGTATATGGCAGGTAAAATTAAAAATAATAATAAGCAGGAAGGTACTCAACGGTAAACAATGCACAGTTTCAATATCAAGCAACAACTATCCATAACGATAAACACAAATAGGTAACCCTACGGAAAGTAACCATAGCCTATCCACTATGGTCCTACCAACATCTATAGGAAACCCTCTGGGTAGTACACTCAATCTAACCCCTCTGGTTTAGCTTAAGCATAGACTCTCTGAGGAAGCACTTGTCGTCAATTCCCCCTTTAGTCTCATATCGTAAATAAAGGATCTTTAGGGAGGCACTTACGTCACATTCCCTTTGTGTCCCGCGTCGAGGAACTAAAGACTCTCTAAGGAAGCACTCAACGTCAATTCCCCCTGTGGTCTTACATCGTAACTAGGAAAGACACTCTGGAGAAGCCCCTACGTCCATTCTCACTATGGTCGATAGATTAGGTTCACACAGCCCTATGTATGTCAAGCAAGTGTCACAGCATGTATCGGCCAAGGTAACCCTCATGAACTACTTTTCTGGGACTCTACAACATATCAAAACAATAGAACTACAGTCACACCATCCTACAATACTAGGCATGGCGAAGTAAATAGTAGCCCAACAGGAAAATTAGACCCAAAGGCCAAAATAGGGAAAACATGCATGGGCAACACAGCCAAAGCACATCAATCCACCCTATTCAAAATCTATTATTATCTACTCAATCATACAAGCATAGCAGGCAAACAATAGGGCTAAAATGATAAACACACAATACCCTGTTCAAGGTTATTGGGGAAATTTGCACATAAAACTCAAAGACATTCAACAAGAAGGCACAAACCACCTACCTTGGCATTAGGAGATCAATATACTTGAACCTTGAGGCTTGAATCACCTTATAAAGTCATAGATATATGAAAACTTATAAAACATTCAACCCAAGATAACTCATGAAAGAGAAGAAAACAGAATATGATACTCTATGAGAAGAGATAACTCACCAATGTGATTCCAACGCAACCGACGGTGTTCGATTCAAAGAACAGATGCTCGCTTAGGGATTCTTCAAAGATCTATGGTTGTACAGATATCTCGGTCGAACAAGACATAGAAGGACATCGTTCAAGAGATTAGACACGACCTCGGTGTGTTTAATGAAAAAAAAGTACACAACGTGTACTTTTGAAGTACATGGCGTGTACTCGCGGTTTCCATACTCCGCTTTAGGCAGCCTCTAGGTCACCCCCACATGGCCCTATTCATGGACACTACACGTCCATCACATGGCTACCTGTGGTAACCGATTGCATAGCGTGTACTCATAAAGTACATGGCATGTACTTTGAAAATTTCCAGAAAAACCTCTTTTCCTCCAAAACAACCCAAAAAGAAAAACATACCTAAAAATAGAATTCAGGTTATTACATGATTCATACACATATGTTCATACTAATTTGTGTAATCCAAAACCATTAACTCTCTTATTTATTTATCAATAAGAATTATGAACTAAAAAGGGGTTACAATGAAAAATACACATTTCACAGCTTATTGTTTCCCATTTCATGGAATAATAATCCTTATATAATGATATTAAATTACATATAATGGTCCTAACCTATTATCTTAAATAGTTAATCGTGATCTATATTGGATTTTATTTCATTTAGCTTGGATATGTATGATTCTTCTTTAATGTTTAATCCCAATACATCATAATAGTTGGCCACATATCCTTAAAAGTCACTTCACTAGGACCCAAACACGTGAACATAAAATTAATTTCACTTGGTCCATGATATATGGAATTAAATATAACCACTATGGTCTTTTTTCACATGACCATAAAAGGTACATCATGTCCCATTAGGTTTCACGGTACTACATTGGTTCTAATTCCCTTAAAATGGGTGTGGTGGAATCTAATCTCAAGGGCCTCATCCCAACTAGACAATACTTACATCCTATATTGATGGTAAAAATTTATTGAGCACCCAATTATTTTGATTTAAAATATAGTATAATCATTAGAGAAATAATGTTCAATAAAATATGATATATACAAAATTTTAAATTGATATATGATTTCATTAGATTTCTTTTACAAAGGTAACTAGTATTAATATTTTTAATGAGAAGGGTTCATTAACGTTTCCTAAATATTTAAATGAATCATTGGATGTGCATCAAACCCCCTTGAGGGATGATTCAACCACCTACCCTGTCAACCAATGCATAACCTAAGGTGTCATTGTTTTCACCTAGTATACTATTTTATTTTGAAATTTTGTCTGCCCCATCTCAAAACATACAAAAATTTCAATGAATGAAAAACATAATTGTGAAATTACATGATTTATTTTTCCATAATCTAAATAAATTGATCATTATTTTCTTCTAATACTGGCATTTTTTTCTACTTTATTCTTTTATCCATTTAGAAATTTATTTAATCTAAATGGAATTACAAAAAAAAATTTGAACATAAATATACTAGGAAAATATAGTAGTGGATATAGGTAACCTCATTTCATTATGCACTACCATCACATTCAGTATACATATTCCATAGATTTATAATGGTTTTTGTAATGAACTATGTTTTTGGTTCATTTTTTTAGAGTAATTTGGTATTTTTTTCCTGAGTTTTGGAAGATTAAAAAGTTTTGATTCTGAGTTTAATTAAATGAATTTGGATGCATTAAAGAGATATATTTTGGGCATGTGTCAAGGCCCATGTGGTCTTTCATATTATTGGGTGAATGTTTGAATTTAGTTTGGGTGACTCTGAAATTTCATGTTTTTTGAGGTGGAAAGTTGGACATGTTGGGACCCTTTAGTCATTTCCCAATAGCCTTCCATAGGGGTTTTCTTATGGGTAGAATAAGCCACTATTCCATGAGGGGTGACTCAGCACCTTTAAGGCTTCACCCTCACTGTGTGAGTCTTGTTACACCACCGCTAATAGTGGTAAAACTAAGACATAGTTTTGATAAGGGTTGGACCCTATATATGGGGTGGTCACACAATGACTTAAGAGGGGTTTCTCTAAGAGGAAGGATGGCTATGGGTCATGACCACTTCCAAGGGAATTAATTCCATGACTTAAGAATGATTTTCCAAAATGGGGACAAGGTGACTGAAAACATACACTCAATTATCTTCTATTAAAAACACATATCTTGTACACACAATCTCTGATACAAATATTAAATTAAATTATAATAAAAAATTTACAAATAAAATGACTCTTTAATTTTTAGTTTTTTGATAATTATTACCAATATTAAAACAAGTGAAACCAGTATTCTTTATATCAAAAAGACATTTTTCTACTCTCTATTATATTACTTAAACCGTAATAAGGCTTTATCTTCTCCAAAAAATCATACACATTGGATACACTTCAAATAAAATATTACATATTATTATTCTTCATAACATTGGGAAATGGAAACCTATGAAATGGGTGAGATAAAACCCACAGTATGGGTATAAATAACATATAAGATTTAATGATAATAAGTGATAATAATATGATCCAATGGGTATAATCAATGTACTTAAAGAAATTATATCCAAAAATTTATAGATCATATATTATGGTGTAACATAATAAATAAATATAAAGAGTTTGGATACATAATTCAGGAAACATGAGGAAAGGAGGATAATAATAGGCATACGATTTTGGAATAAGAGTGTGGAATAAATATAAGAATAGAAAATATATGTCAAATATTCCAACCAATACATTCATCTAATGTTAGTCTTGAGAAAACCACCGATGTACCTTCTTAGGATTTAGAAAATCCTCTTATATACCCTTGGGAATGGGTAAATATTATTGTGCACCACATTGGATTGGGATAAATTCCATCATGTACCCTTCATCTTGGGATTAATATTCCTGTTTACACTATTGATCTCGTGAGATATAAACATATGCTAAGGAATTAGTGGTAAATTTAATACCCCAACCATCATCATTAATACATTTTTCTAAAGTAAAAAATAATTCATTATCATGTCCTAATGAACCCATGGATGGAAAATAGTTTTCATATTTTATTAAAATTAAATTTGAAAAGAAAAAAACATTCATAATCCCATCAATATCTATAACATTATATACCTATTGAAAAAATGTGTGTGCAAATATATTCAATAACTTCATATGTAAATACCATTAAATCAAGATAATATGTCAAATTAAATTTTCAATCTATAGATAAAGGGTGTACGGTTAATTCAATAGTTTCCCAAATAAATAGATATATGGTATCTATGTGAATACCCTTCAATTTAATAAAAAAAATTAAGTTATTCACATTGTAAATGAAATGGAAGAGGAATTGTGGATATACACCAAAGTTTATTAGGTAAAAAAAGGTATTCATGGATCATTTTCCATGTATGATTTATAATTACTCATTTTTGGAAACCCATAAAATAATTAATGGGAAGATGAATAAAATTTTTGATGAATAATATGATTTAATTGGAAAATAATATGGAAATGAATCTTTTACATGGAATCAATTTTAATTAAAACTCATATAATAATGGAAAAATAGTATACTTTGTAAAACCATGAAAAATGGTACATATGTTTCAAATTTATGGGAAATGAGTTCCAATGAATCTTTTTAAAAAAGGATGTTTATTGTCATTTTTTAATGAAATTCAAAGCGATAAAGTCACTAGTATCATATTAAAATTTATTTTCACAATGTTTTGAAATAATAATCATTAGATATATTAAAATAATTATTCTTTAAAAAATATCAAAAAATTTATTTTAGAAATAATAATAAATTTTTTATAGAGAATACTTGTTGGGGGAAGATAAAACATTTTATTTTTTAATAATGGAAAACCCTATTTTATATTTTGAATTTACATTATTCAAAACCTTCATCTTAATACCATTATTTTATTTTTCATTTGGAAATTGGTAAATAGAATTAGGTGTATCATAGAAAATATTATATAGTATATTTCAAAAAAAATTGAGAACATTGGAGTAAAGAAAAATATTAAAATCGAGGAAAATAATTGTTAGAAATAACGTGAGTATTGATTTCCAATGTCAAACTTGTGTTTAAGAAGTTATGTAATTGAAGATGATGATATTGAGAGAAAAAAAGTTATTTAGGATTATAAAAACATAAAAATACCTAAGATAAATTTAAATTGGAGGAAAAATGTTACTTATAAGATCATAATCGAGTATATAATTTATGAATCAAGGAGAATGAATTTGAGTATATAAAACTTTTAAAAAAATTGTAAAATTTTAATTGGAATTCAAGAAATTCGAGAGATATCGAAATGGAACTTATAATATAATTAATGTATAATATTTTATATTGTCGTGATTCAAATAGTTATGATACATAATTTACAAAAAAAATTAGGTGCATAATGCAAACATGTTAGAATGAAATGTATTTGAGACAACAAACCCTTACATATTTTGCGACTTTTGACTCAAAACCCAATCAGGGAAAGAACAAGGGATTTATCATTGAATACAATTAAATATAATATATTAATGATACCAAATATTAAGGGTCATTATATAAATTTTTTCAAATAAAACATGGTTTTTAAAATGAAATATGTATAAATATGTGAATATAGGACAAGAAACCCTTATAGATTTTGTAATTTTTGATTCAAAACCAAGTGATAGAAAGAATATGGAATATTAAATTGATTATAATAAAATATTTGAAAATAATGATTCAAAATATTAAATTGGAAGAAATTAAAACAATAAAAATAAAAAATGGTGTATAAAAAGAAATGTGTCTCATGTGGCGAAAATTAAGGCATAAAACCCTTATTGTGTTCTGGATTCATTATGAACATTTAGATACCTTGATATATAATAAAATTAACGTTATTTTATACAATATTAGGAACCATTTTGATCTATATTTAATTTAATATATATGTTTTATTAATATTTTCTTTCTATTATATTGCTTTCACATATGTTTTCTTAAAAATTTATTCAGTTTCAACTTATTTTTGTAATTTTAGTGACTGAATATGATATTTAAATAATTAGTTAAAAATTTTAATATAACCCTTCTATAACCATACTAAAATAATTATTTTCTTATTAACATAAAATAATATTATTTTTTTTGTTCCCATATTAATCCATGATATAGTTTTATAACATCATTCAATTTGGTGGTTATACCAAACCAAACATGAACATAATGTAATTAGATGGGTAAGTGTGTTTAATATATTATTTATTTGTCTTAATATCATTATTAAAGAATCATAATTATATTATATAGGTTTTTATAATGAATGAATATGATTTTGTTTGGAATTTCCAATTAAAGAAAATTATAATAAAAAATGAAAACCATTACTTAATGGAGGTAATAGTCCACACAAAACCTAGTCAATGATAGCATTTATCGGTTACTGATAAGGAATGGTTGTAGATATTAAATTTAATTTTTATAATCATAACTTAATTATATGCAGCGTAGTAATTAATAAATTCAATAAATAAAACCATCTATTAGAGGATGTTATGAAAAAAATAAGTGGATCAGTGGAGGCTGTAGCCTATAGGAACACATTATTGAAGTTCCATCATTTTAATTAGTGGATATAAAACAATAAATATGGATTTTTCAGTTTATATAATATCATATTGTAATATTATTGGTAATTATTTCAGTATATTATGTTTTTTAGAAAATATTTTTTAAAATGAAGGTTAATAATAACTTATTATGAACAGAGGAGTGCTTAAATCTATAGCATATATGTTCTATTATAAATATCCTTGGAAATTGAGGCTTTAATATAACTAATTCTAAATACAAGATTAAATAAATGGGAGAGGGTTCTAAGAAGAAAAAATGATATATTTAAAGTAACTAGATTGAAAGGAAATCATAACTGGAAGTTTTGAAAGGATCCCCATTTATATTTGGAGAGGAATGAAAATTTTGAAGCACCAATTGAATTTTTAAAAATGTAAAGTTAGTATTCGTTGTTAAAAAAATAAAAATAGGAAAAAATATGAAGCCTATGTGATTTATTTTTGATCCACTCCTTGAACATCCATTTATAAATATTTTTTAACATGTTTCGGTTTATTTCTTCTTAATATATCAACATGTACATTTTTACGTTTATTGGGTAAATAAATTTTTAACCATAGTAATGAATATTGAGGTATAAAATTAAAAATTAAAATTTTAGGGTAATTTTAACAATATTATTAAAAAATTGAAAAAAAAAATTTGAAACCAAATTTCTATCGGTGTCGAACACTAATTTTAAAATACATTCACATGATCTGTAAAAAATGTTTTTTAAAAAAATTATGTCTTTAGCATTAAAATTTATTTTTTATTTTGGATTTGGTTGAGATATCTATACTCTTACTAGTTTTTTCAGCCTTAGCCTATTTTGATCTGTCATATCTCGATCAAGATTTTAGTTCCCATTATAGGTGATGAGACAGTTTCCCTCTTGTAGCTTCTTTGGGTGATTGTGGGATAAGCGCTGGACATCAAAGTCAGTTGGAGGATATCCTATTTTGGCTTTTAATTCATTTATTTTGTTTGTT
Organism: Viscum album; assembly: GCA_963277665.1. Classification (NCBI taxonomy): domain Eukaryota; kingdom Viridiplantae; phylum Streptophyta; class Magnoliopsida; order Santalales; family Viscaceae; genus Viscum; species Viscum album. The sequence continues at coordinate 745,522,246 of OY728138.1, read as the reverse complement.
TTATTCCATTATATATATAAATTTCCAATTTGATGTTATATTGTGGTTTCTTATTATTGATATTCAATTTCTCCCTTGGATATAGGGATATAGAGTACTCATTTTTTATTAAATTAAAGACCCGTGATTGGCGATGCAATGCTCCATGGTTTCAGACAATGGCATCCGATATTATATGGATCACATGATATAAATTTCATATCAATCATCATAAATATCCATGATTTTGTATTCTATACATCAAACAATGTTTAGATATATATTTTGGCTTTTCTCTTTATTAGACGATCTCCATGGGTCACAGATGGTTTGTTACGGTTTGGCACGTAGTGTTGGACAATGAAATGGGTCGCAGACAACTTTAGTTATTTCATCCAATACTACCTAATAATTAAATTTGGCCTTTATCCCATTTTCCATATTTAGTAAACCGGGGTCCTAAGATATCCCTATTGAATAGATGGTTGTGTGACAGCAGCCGGATGAATACCTTGATACATTAGGTGGGTAGTGTGAGAAAGTACAGACATAGTGGAGACATAAATTTGAGGTATATACATAATGATTCTTGTTATTAAAATTATATCCCATTTCTAAGTAGGATAAATATGTTCCATACCAATAGAACATCTTTTCTTGGGACCATTCTAAGGTTGTGGAGCAATAACTAGGGGATGAAATCATTTATTATAAAATCACCAACGGGTAGGCCGCTTGAAAGAGTGATGGGAATGCTGGTTTCCATCATTCATCATTCATTTCACCTCATGGGTGTATAGTTTACATAAACTAAATATTTAGTATAGCATGATGTATAAGTCAATGGCAGGGGGTAGGAGTGATGCAACTTTCAGATTGAGATCATGATGTAATGATCACTAATGGTGGGGTAACATTCGACCAGTGACATGGAATGTTATTTTCTAATCACTCATGGAATTTGGGTCATGTTTGGGGATTTCACTAACTGATCCTTCTAGTGTTGTTTTTTATGGCATATTTTCCACTAGGTAATTTAGTTTATATAAGTGTTATATATCAAAATATTTAAAAAATTGTGTTTCTTTTCTAATAAAAATAGTCCTCGACAGCATCTTATTAAAAAAAATTAATTTTTTTTAAGGATAAAATTTTAAATATATTTTTATTATTAAGATAGAACATGGTTTATTTTGAAACCAAGAATAATCTCTGGATTTCAAATATAGATCAAATGTAATTTTACTAAAACAATGTTTAATTAAAAGAAAAAAAAATTTATAGAATTAAACATTTTACGTTTTTATAACTATAAACATAAGTTTTTTAAATTTATAAAAGTGTACTAAAAATAAATTAATTTATAATATTGAAAAATATATAAATTTAAAGAATTTATTTCACTTTCATTTACTAATAATGTAATAAAAGTCATAATTTTGGCCAAAAATGTATTTTCGCTATTCACTAATAATCACATTTCTTAAAAAAATCCCCACTAAAATTAATACTAATTCAATTTTTATATGTGGGACTAAATAAAGAATTTACTTTTATTATTCTAAAATTATAAAATTTTAATTTTTTTAAAATAAAATTCAAAATATTATGAAACATTCCTTTATAAAAAATAACCTTTAACATAGTAGGTGTCCTTAGTATTATTTAAAACCAATTTCCATTAGAAATAATTCCATTATATTAGATCATATATCAAACCATTATATATTATCATTTATAATTGGTTGATTTAGTTTAATAGGGTAAAATATACAATACTTATAAAAAAAATGTGAACAATAAAAATTAAATCAGATTTGATATTTTTCTTCTAAATGTAATTTTTTTATTTGATTTTATTTCTTCTTGTTTAGTGTATTTTTTATTGTGAATATCCCACTTTGTGTATGGATTGTATTTTTTTAAAATTATTAACTTTGGTTGACAATGTTGATCAATTCAATAGGAAGATTACATTGATGTCAATATAATGAATAAGTTAGAAAGTTAATGGATCTTGGATAAATTCCTCAAGTCTTGATATCCAACGAAACATTTTTTTAATACTTTGAGTTTAATTGAGATACCTGGTGTAACGCCCCGACCCCAGCTACCCAGAGCCGGTGCATTACTTCGTAACATTGGCATGATCCCAAAAGATCAAGTCTCGAAAGACCGATTAGTTTAGTAGCCTTGGAAACACTAGATACATTCATAAGTCTTTCATTACATCATAATTAAACAAACTACAAAAAAAACATGGTCTTCATATTCCACACTCATATCTTCACTGATTATTCTTGCAAGTCAGTCATAAAATACTTCTTCACAACCTGGAAAATTTTTAAACATTGAAAGGGTTGAGCTCAAATGCTCAGTAAGGATAACAATAATGCGGAAGCTTTCATAAATAAACATTAACATTTAAGGCAATGTATAACTAAAACAAAAGCCTCTTAAACATGAACTTCAACATAACATGGCAAAAGTAAAATGAGATAATGCCATTCACTTCTTCACATGGATATTCTACTGGTCGAATAATCACATGAAATATCAATAACCACTTTCATAATGAGGGAATGTATAATGCCGGACATTCTGAAACATTTTGTCAAGGCCTCGGCCAAGACGTCTAAAATGATTAAGGCCTCGGCCAAAACCATAAATCAAATTGGGAAAGGGCCTCGGCCAATTCCACGTCTAGTTGTCTCATGAGACCTACCGATGCATCGAGGAGCTATAGCGGGCTCCACCCGTCACATATTAAGTCCAATACATTCCTCATATGAATAGGTTTAAACATATCATAAACCATAACATAATCGTATCACATAAAACATGCATAAAGGAAACATAACATTTCCACATTTCAATCACAAGATATCAATACAACACATTGATATAATAAAAACGCTTTCAAAACCATTTTCAATACCAAAATAAAAGAATGTTAAAACTTTGTATTTATTTTTCATTAAAAAAGAAAATGATGGCTTTTAGAGGAAGCCGAAACTCAAATAATGTTCACGGCGGCGGAGAAGTCGTTGTCGCCGCATAAGTACGGAATGAAAAACATTCCCTTTTTGTCATTTAGTAAAATGCTTCGTATAAAAAGATTCCTTTTGAATAAACTTAAAAGTCAAAGGGGTTTATACACCGTATAAAAGAAAGTTGTGTATAAAACCAAATATGCCTCAATGAAAGGAGATTGAGACGAAGTCCTTAAAAAGATCATTTTTAAAATAAAATAGATATATTATGTGTATTCACTATAGGTACACATAAAGAAAGTAAAAATACAAAATAAGACATAATAATATCATGACATAATTTGAAAGTAGGAGATTAACCCAAAGAATGGAAGTTGGGTTAAGAAGTTCCCTTACAAAGATCATTTATAAATAAAATAGATCTATTATGTGTATTAACTATAAGTACACATAAAGAAGGTACAAATACAAGATAATACATAACAATATCATGACATAATTTGAAAGTAGGAGATTAACCCAATGAATGGAAGTTGGGTTAAGAAGTTCCCTTACAAAGATCATTTATAAATAAAATAGATCTATTATGTGTATTAACTATAAGTACACATAAAGAAGGTACAAATACAAGATAATACATAACAATATCATGACATAATTTGAAAGTAGGAGATTAACCCAATGAATGGAAGTTGGGTTAAGAAGTTCCCTTACCTCGTGTCTGACTTGACTCAACCGTTCTTTAACCTCCTGAATAATAAACTAGAGTTAATATATACCTTATTAAGAACCATTTTCAACTTCATTATCCTTATTATATCACTTATTACAATGTTATGAACAATATGTAATTATTTAAGTTAATAACGGTCGTTTTGTCGATATTTGGTTCTTAAGTCAAAAATAGGCTTCTTACACTTACATGTTGTTAATTTGGTCAAAGGTTCATTATATCCAGAATGGTATTCATGATGTAGATATCATATATGTCATATATATCCAGTACATACATTCATTTATAATATTACATCACATTTAGAGGTAAGAAATGAAATGCACCGTTCATGGAGACGGTAAGCCGTACGTACGCATGAACGCTACTTCCATTTCTATTTCATATTTTCTGGAATGGAATCATAATGATATGAGAGTATATTATAATTCCAGTATAATAACATATATAATATCATTAACTTTATCCTTCACACATCCCACATATGGTATTAACGAATCAAATCACTTTCAGGGGCGGTAGTCCGCGCTTCCTAAAATGAAGATATCGTGTTTTACCCATAATGGAAACCATAAAGGTATGCCCAAAATGAAAAAAACAGAAGCTTAAGGAAAACATAAACATATTATATATCATATATAAAAATAGTGACATCATAATGGCCACCTTTGAAGGTGTTAAATGAGTGTTGAACAATCATCGTTTCGGGAGGCAGAATTTCGCCATCCACGGAAACCTTATGTTCTTTAACCATTTGATGTAGTTGTGTGGAAGTGTAGCTCAAACAAATCTTATAACAACATCCTAGTATATTTAATATACTGGTGTTGTTACAAAAGAAGTAAATAAAAAGAGTTTAGGGGGTTGGAGAAGCAAAATAAAACAAAAGAACATGAGAGAATGAATTACCTTAAAAAGTGTAACTCCTTTTGAGTTGAGCCTAAAGGCTTCCTTTGAAAGGATTATGCCCAAAGGGAATCCTCTAGGATGAGGAGAGGGATGTGGAGAGAGCAAATGGGCAGGGGTTGGACGAGCCAATGGCTTGAAGAGTGTGTGAAATGAGGTAGAGGTGGGGGCCTTTTATAAGAGGAGAGGAGGGGCACTTTTGGAAAGTAAAGGAACATTACATTATTTGAAAATGCTTTTCGGATTCTAAAGGTCCCACATCTATATAATTCGAGGCTAAGGTGATAAGGTTTCTAAATATCTTCATCCAATAGGCTTTGGACAAGTGTAAGCCTCGGATTTTGCATTATCTTCTCATTTTATTTAAATCGTCAAATAATGATGTCGTCGCTGCATCATTATTATGTCATAAATACTTTAATTTATTTAATGTCTAAAAATTATAAAACAAATACTATGATGTAGGAAATCTTTTTAGCTTTCCAATGACTATTTATAATCAAAATTTGGACTTGTATAACCCCAATTAAAAATTGTTTTAGTAGAACAATTTATGTTAGTGTCATTTTCACTTTAACATTAAATAAAACCTAATTTATGTCATTTCCCAACAAAAGTGGATCCATGGGGTCCCCAAGTTAGGCCATGGCTTGTCTTGGTCGGCCATGACTCAACCAATGAGGTTGGGACATGTGTCTAGGTCATTTAATATTATTAAAGTATTATTTATACCTTAAACTACCCTAATTACCACTAATCGCGATTAAGAACTTAATAAGTTACTATTCACCAAAAAATTATTTTTATCCCATTGAACCACATTTTACTTCTTAATGACAACCATGTATGTCGGATTTTTGAAAATCAAATCACAGAAGTGGTAATATTTCATTTAAACGAAAAATCAGTTATTTAACAACCACTTAGTGGTTTCACTATTCATCAAAAATTGAAGTTTTTCAGAATAAGGCCAAAATTTCACCCTAAGCTATAATTGATATTCCGAATTGAAAAATGATGTCTATTTTACGAAATTCCAAACATATTAGTTGCATTAATTAATTTTATAATTAATTCCCGCTGTCACAACAAATAGCGTGTTTTTAAGAAACAATTTATATCAAAAGATTGGCAATTGTTTATGTCCAATTTCAATGTTAAATTAATTCTAATGACCACCATTGGATAAAATGGTAAAAATATATTCTAATTATACTCTAAAACCACTCAATAGTATAATTTATCACTATGAATTATTTTGATTAAAAAAGTTGTTTTAAGTATTTTTCACTATTCATAAAAATTTTGAAGTTCTCAGAAAATTACAAAAAATTCAACATAGGTTAATTTCAATATTAGGAATACAAAAATGAAGTCCATTTTGAAATATAAAATTTCTATAATTTTAAAAAGTGGTTATTACTATTCATAACGGCTACTTTGATTTGTCGCGATGTTTTAGAACTCGAAGTTGCGTACAATGCAAGCTATTGCATTATTGAAAGAGAGGCGTATAGTGGAAGCTCGGGGTGTTACATTCTCCCCTCCTTCAATAAATTGCGTCCTCGCAATTTGAAATTTTTCTTGGAAAATAAAAGGTTGAAAAGAGAAAATACCTTTGAGGAAAACCCACATTGGAAATAAGGTTAATAGAATTTAGTCTTAATAAGAGGGAAATGGAAATAAGAAAGTCACCACCAAATCATGATCTCGATAAGGAGAACATTGGTGGCAATTAGAGACATATAATTTGAGGAAAAACGTAAATATTTGTAGGGATTGATTGAGGTCATCAATCACAATCAACTGTCAAATTGAGGGCCTCAAAGCCTTCAATCTATGTTGATTTAAAATATCATCAGTTCAACAAAACATAAGTTATTAGGATAACACATTTTTTTTTGTTTTAATATCCCTTTACTAAAGTTTAAGAATTAATTTATTCATTGAATAAGAGATAGGTATATATATATATATGTGTTTGACATTAGAGTTTCAACCTTCAACTCATCTTTCACTCAAAAGATAATAGAACTCAAAAATATTATACTTATCCTAATTGTATAAGGTTCCAAATGTTAACACATACCATTTAGATTAGTAAAATTATTTTGTAATAACCGGGGACTTCCTGTAGGCTAGTGGTAGGAAATAAAGGCCTGTCGCACTATGATTGTGGGTTCGATTCCTGCAGCTTTGTCCGACGCGACAGGTTATGCCCCACCCTGCAGGTTGTCCTTTTCCTAAAACTATAGTATCATAATATTCCAAAAATAATCTTCATAAATTTTTTAACCTTAAACAATACTATCCATGGTTCAACTTAATCCATTCCAACCTTAATAGTTATCCAAAATACATCTGTCCAACTCACAGTCCAAATTTTATAAGGAAGGTAAACATAATGAAGATCCTTTATCCCACGTAACAACATGTGAGCACCTTCATCATGTATTCTTTTTAAACATACTGAATTACCATGATCCCTTATTCCTTATAGAATACTAGATATACTCCTTCTATCCAAAAATGTATACAAAACATCAATCAGTTTCAAGGAAGTTAAGTATATCCAATATAATTTATCCAAATCAATCACGTCTTATTCCAAAATCACAATCTCAGTATCAAAACCATATTATGGTTTATCTTTCTCTCAACCATATATTTTCCAAAAATTTAACCTACTGTGGAGTCACTTTTCTTGGTTCCACACAATCTCAAGTCCTTGATGAAATAGTACTGCAGTACAATCCTTATATACTCCATAATTATTATAACCAGTACATCATTGATACAACACTCAAATTAAAAAAAATCTTTAATAACAACATAAGAACTCTAATCATTACTCCTCATCTGTGGTAGTATCATAACTTGATTATTATCCAATAACATCATTTGGGGCATGCTCTGATGATTTGGACATTGGTTTGCGTAGTGTCCCCAATCCTTGCAGAAGAAGCATTGTACATTTGAAACCATTTTCTTACCCTTGCAGTCACGCACTTTGTGTCCTTTTTCTCTACACTTATAACAAACTCCCATTCCCTTTAGGCAAGTTCCATGATGTTTCTTCCCACAATTACCACATATTGGAAAATTCTTCTTTCCCCTCATCCCTTTATCCATCATTCTCTCTTCCATCCCTTTCATCTCTTGCTTCGCTTCAAAGCCATAGGACTCAGAGAATTCTTTACTTATCCTATTAACACATGATACTATTTCTTCATATGTTGAGAACACATGGGAGACTATTTCCCTTCGAAATGTTGGCTTAATACCGTGAAAGATACTATCCTTCTTACTCTTTGGATCATACGTACCGCTGGAGTTCACATTCCTTCTACTGGGCGCCATTTCTATACAACGGCATAAACTAGGTTAGTTTATGAATCAAAATACATAATTCCATACTTGTAAAACACTTTACATAAATTGAACTATTTATGGATATAATCCATAATCATAAAAAGAAATGTTTTCTTTGAGGAAGTATGTACTCATAACCCTTCATAGTGGTTTGTAAGTAAAATGAGAATTATCCTAAGCATATCCCCCGGGAGTGTCGTAACCAAGAGTGCAGCAAGGCCCGTTTTCGTGCACCAGTTCCCGTTCGAGTCTAGCTCAAAGCGGTGTTTTCGGGTTTTACCCCTAGGTACATCTGTGCCAGAGCCGCCTCTACCTGCTCGTATCCAGACAGGGATGTATTGCTCGGAAAAGTCATAACATCTCTATAATACCAAAATTCTAGGAAGTTCTTTTATACTAATCCTCAGAGTTCATCTTAGGTCTACGTGCTCTAATCAGAGTTTATCTAAATCTAGCTTCCAAGGTTAGTACTAAACTGCCTCTGATACCAACTGTAACGCCCCGACCCCAGCTACCCAGAGCCGGTGCATTACTTCGTAACATTGGCATGATCCCAAAAGATCAAGTCTCGAAAGACCGATTAGTTTAGTAGCCTTGGAAACACTAGATACATTCATAAGTCTTTCATTACATCATAATTAAACAAACTACAAAAAAAACATGGTCTTCATATTCCACACTCATATCTTCACTGATTATTCTTGCAAGTCAGTCATAAAATACTTCTTCACAACCTGGAAAATTTTTAAACATTGAAAGGGGTGAGCTCAAATGCTCAGTAAGGATAACAATAATGCGGAAGCTTTCATAAATAAACATTAACATTTAAGGCAATGTATAACTAAAACAAAAGCCTCTTAAACATGAACTTCAACATAACATGGCAAAAGTAAAATGAGATAATGCCATTCACTTCTTCACATGGATATTCTACTGGTCGAATAATCACATGAAATATCAATAACCACTTTCATAATGAGGGAATGTATAATGCCGGACATTCTGAAACATTTTGTCAAGGCCTCGGCCAAGACGTCTAAAATGATTAAGGCCTCGGCCAAAACCATAAATCAAATTGGGAAAGGGCCTCGGCCAATTCCACGTCTAGTTGTCTCATGAGACCTACCGATGCATCGAGGAGCTATAGCGGGCTCCACCCGTCACATATTAAGTCCAATACATTCCTCATATGAATAGGTTTAAACATATCATAAACCATAACATAATCGTATCACATAAAACATGCATAAAGGAAACATAACATTTCCACATTTCAATCACAAGATATCAATACAACACATTGATATAATAAAAACGCTTTCAAAACCATTTTCAATACCAAAATAAAAGAATGTTAAAACTTTGTATTTATTTTTCATTAAAAAAGAAAATGATGGCTTTTAGAGGAAGCCGAAACTCAAATAATGTTCACGGCGGCGGAGAAGTCGTTGTCGCCGCATAAGTACGGAATGAAAAACATTCCCTTTTTGTCATTTAGTAAAATGCTTCGTATAAAAAGATTCCTTTTGAATAAACTTAAAAGTCAAAGGGGTTTATACACCGTATAAAAGAAAGTTGTGTATAAAACCAAATATGCCTCAATGAAAGGAGATTGAGACGAAGTCCTTAAAAAGATCATTTTTAAAATAAAATAGATATATTATGTGTATTCACTATAGGTACACATAAAGAAAGTAAAAATACAAAATAAGACATAATAATATCATGACATAATTTGAAAGTAGGAGATTAACCCAAAGAATGGAAGTTGGGTTAAGAAGTTCCCTTACAAAGATCATTTATAAATAAAATAGATCTATTATGTGTATTAACTATAAGTACACATAAAGAAGGTACAAATACAAGATAATACATAACAATATCATGACATAATTTGAAAGTAGGAGATTAACCCAATGAATGGAAGTTGGGTTAAGAAGTTCCCTTACAAAGATCATTTATAAATAAAATAGATCTATTATGTGTATTAACTATAAGTACACATAAAGAAGGTACAAATACAAGATAATACATAACAATATCATGACATAATTTGAAAGTAGGAGATTAACCCAATGAATGGAAGGTGGGTTAAGAAGTTCCCTTACCTCGTGTCTGACTTGACTCAACCGTTCTTTAACCTCCTGAATAATAAACTAGAGTTAATATATACCTTATTAAGAACCATTTTCAACTTCATTATCCTTATTATATCACTTATTACAATGTTATGAACAATATGTAATTATTTAAGTTAATAACGGTCGTTTTGTCGATATTTGGTTCTTAAGTCAAAAATAGGCTTCTTACACTTACATGTTGTTAATTTGGTCAAAGGTTCATTATATCCAGAATGGTATTCATGATGTAGATATCATATATGTCATATATATCCAGTACATACATTCATTTATAATATTACATCACATTTAGAGGTAAGAAATGAAATGCACCGTTCATGGAGACGGTAAGCCGTACGTACGCATGAACGCTACTTCCATTTCTATTTCATATTTTCTGGAATGGAATCATAATGATATGAGAGTATATTATAATTCCAGTATAATAACATATATAATATCATTAACTTTATCCTTCACACATCCCACATATGGTATTAACGAATCAAATCACTTTCAGGGGCGGTAGTCCGCGCTTCCTAAAATGAAGATATCGTGTTTTACCCATAATGGAAACCATAAAGGTATGCCCAAAATGAAAAAAACAGAAGCTTAAGGAAAACATAAACATATTATATATCATATATAAAAATAGTGACATCATAATGGCCACCTTTGAAGGTGTTAAATGAGTGTTGAACAATCATCGTTTCGGGAGGCAGAATTTCGCCATCCACGGAAACCTTATGTTCTTTAACCATTTGATGTAGTTGTGTGGAAGTGTAGCTCAAACAAATCTTATAACAACATCCTAGTATATTTAAGATACTGGTGTTGTTACAAAAGAAGTAAATAAAAAGAGTTTAGGGGGTTGGAGAAGCAAAATAAAACAAAAGAACATGAGAGAATGAATTACCTTAAAAAGTGTAACTCCTTTTGAGTTGAGCCTAAAGGCTTCCTTTGAAAGGATTCTGCCCAAAGGGAATCCTCTAGGATGAGGAGAGGGATGTGGAGAGAGCAAATGGGCAGGGGTTGGCCGAGCCAATGGCTTGAAGAGTGTGTGAAATGAGGTAGAGGTGGGGGCCTTTTATAAGAGGAGAGGAGGGGCACTTTTGGAAAGTAAAGGAACATTACATTATTTGAAAATGCTTTTCGGATTCTAAAGGTCCCACATCTATATAATTCGAGGCTAAGGTGATAAGGTTTCGAAATATCTTCATCCAATAGGCTTTGGACAAGTGTAAGCCTCGGATTTTGCATTATCTTCTCATTTTATTTAAATCGTCAAATAATGATGTCATCGCTGCATCATTATTATGTCATAAATACTTTAATTTATTTAATGTCTAAAAATTATAAAACAAATACTATGATGTAGGAAATCTTTTTAGCTTTCCAATGACTATTTATAATCAAAATTTGGACTTGTATAACCCCAATTAAAAATTGTTTTAGTAGAACAATTTATGTTAGTGTCATTTTCACTTTAACATTAAATAAAAACTAATTTATGTCATTTCCCAACAAAAGTGGATCCATGGGGTCCCCAAGTTAGGCCATGGCTTGTCTTGGTCGGCCATGACTCAACCAATGAGGTTGGGACATGTGTCTAGGTCATTTAATATTATTAAAGTATTATTTATACCTTAAACTACCCTAATTACCACTAATCGCGATTAAGAACTTAATAAGTTACTATTCACCAAAAAATTATTTTTATCCCATTGAACCACATTTTACTTCTTAATGACAACCATGTATGTCGGATTTTTGAAAATAAAATCACAGAAGTGATAATATTTCATTTAAACGAAAAATCAGTTATTTAACAACCACTTAGTGGTTTCACTATTCATCAAAAATTGAAGTTTTTCAGAATAAGGCCAAAATTTCACCCTAAGCTATAATTGATATTCCGAATTGAAAAATGATGTCTATTTTACAAAATTCCAAACATATTAGTTGCATTAATTAATTTTATAATTAATTCCCGCTGTCACAACAAATAGCGTGTTTTTAAGAAACAATTTATATCAAAAGATTGGCAATTGTTTATGTCCAATTTCAATGTTAAATTAATTCTAATGACCACCATTGGATAAAATGGTAAAAATATATTCTAATTATACTCTAAAACCACTCAATAGTATAATTTATCACTATGAATTATTTTGATTAAAAAAGTTGTTTTAAGTATTTTTCACTATTCATAAAAATTTTGAAGTTCTCAGAAAATTACAAAAAATTCAACATAGGTTAATTTCAATATTAGGAATACAAAAATGAAGTCCATTTTGAAATATAAAATTTCTATAATTTTAAAAGGTGGTTATTACTATTCATAACGGCTACTTTGATTTGTCGCGATGTTTTAGAACTCGAAGTTGCGTACAATGCAAGCTATTGCATTATTGAAAGAGAGGCGTATAGTGGAAGCTCGGGGTGTTACACCTGGAGAATTGTAATGGATTAATAAGATGAAATTGGATGTATTTTTTGAATAATTCTCTTAGTAAATAAGGTGATTGATGAACTGGTCTTAAACATCAATTACATATATCAAAATTGATATTGTATTTACAAAAAAAATAGAAGTCTAATTATTTTTTATGGAAATCATTGAAATTGATAATCCAAAAATGAAAGAGTAATTAATTACGTGTAATATTTTAAGAGAAATTTACTAGGGTTTTAATAATTCTATAATAGAGATAGAATTATAAAGGTGGCCATGTATTTGTTATTATTTTTATCTATATTTTTTTTTACAATGTATAATGGGGATTTAAAAAAAATGGCCTAAACATACAAGGAAGTCAAGAAACCTCAACCAGGGAACATGTAGGCCCCAGTAGGTTAACCATTTCCTATGTGATTACATCAGCCACCAAGTATAATGGTAAAGGGGAATAGATCCCGTAGAAGGCAATCATGCCCGTGTTTAAGTCCCATGGTGCACACGACTGAGGTAGCACAAGGATTGGGACAACATCTCACAGGAGATTTGGTTCAACTTTTTTGGGAATCATGGTTGAGGGGAGGTGTATTTTTGGTTGCTTCATGTGGTGATTGATTAATATACCATTACCTAGCAGAGATAAGTATTTATGATGGAGAGGAATTAGTCAGATAATATTTCTATGTTTTAAATATATGGACAAAACATCATTTGTCTGATAGGTGTGGTCATCTCCAACCATTATATCTCACACCCCACTTTTTTAAACCAATGTCTCCCAATCTCTACTAACCACATGTTTAAACATGTACATTGTCTACCACCTCATAAAATATGAAGGAGGTGTTATGCATCAAATATATTAACCAAACCACCATCAATGAGCCCGAGCCTGCCATTATCGAAGGCTATGATAGAGATATTATAATCCTTTTACTCATCATGCGTGAAACTTTGTCTTTCATTTATAAAGATAAATAAAATAAAAAACTACATCCTAAATGCAAACAAAGTGGTAGGATGTCTCTCGATCATCCAATCATCATGTATGAGTTCAAGCTTTTGAATGGCGTGAGTTTATGATTACATGCACATAGTGATATCACCAGGTGGAGAAGCATGTATATCATTAAGGAAAACTCCATCAAATGTGGTGTAACATTATCTGTGTTTAAAGATATCAAACCTGAATCATTCAGGCATTTAAAAAGATGGTTTACATGGTATAAAGATTGGTAATTGTGAATGTGTAAAGGAGGTGTGATCCTTAACTATAAAATTAGAAGCATTGAGCTTATTGAAGGTACCACTATTCAAATTCTTGAAAACACTCTAAAAATGGTTTTTCTCTAAAGCATTCAGTTATGAGAACCAAGAGGAGTTCTATGTGCCTTTGAGGCTTCTCGTAGAACTAGAGTCTAGAAAACCTCCTTGGTTTTACAAATAAGATCTAAGAATTGTGTGAAGAGGGTCCACAGACATGTGAATTGTATTTAACACCATCATCGTGCTTCATGAATAAAAATTGTGCTGAGAACTAGTGGAGAATATATCACTATGTTTCATTAAGAAAATAAGGTTCGTGTACCCTTTTGAAGCATGAAAAATAGTAATAAGAATAATACACTGCTATGTTTTCATAAATAAATGAACCACACAGTTTCAATTATACAATGATAACAGGAGGAGGAGTTATTTCACATGTAGATACTATTTTTCATAGGTATATTGATAGGAAAATGACTTGAGGAGGAGAGGAGGAGCGTACTTCTATTCACATAGGGTATTAAAAAACAGAAGTTATGCGTGTGTGCATATACTTGTGTGTGAAAAAAAAAGTGAGAAATTCATGGATGCATTCATAAATAAGTGAATTCAGGTACTCATGAAATAATTAAGACAATGAGTGCACTAGTGTCAAGGAGGAATAAAAATAAGGTAATACAAAAGAATAGTTCATGCATATGTACATAAATTCAGAATCACATGAGATCATAAATTTATAAAATCATGATCAAAGAATAATTGTGTGCTACGGTTAAGAAGTTTGATAAGACTCATGAAAATTATGAAACATGAATATGAGAAAGTGATATTTTCATTGTAGTGTCCCTTGTGTTTATAAGAAATTAATTTCAATAAGTGGAAGTCAATAATGCACGTAATTTTTTATATTGGGTATTGAGGGTGATTGTGATTTATTTCCATAATAAAATTTATATCATTGATATTGAAAAAGATAAATAAGGTTCCCAGATGTCAATTTTTTATTATTTAGTGAATTTAAAATTGTGATGATGGTATTATGAGTTGATCTTTAGTGTTTCAATAATTAAAATAGTTTTTTATTCTATTGAGAAAAAGGAGGATAAAATTCCCTGAAGTCTGTTTTTAACTGAAGAGATCAAGACACTACTAAACACTATAATATATACTCTTGTGCCGTAGATAAATCAGAGAATAGGAAGTGATATACCAACTTGATTTCAGTTGTGTTTCATATTGGTCCAGGTAGAATTTAGTTCATCACTATAGAACACTTTAATATTATTTTTACTGATATACGAATAAAGATAAAATGCATCATTTAGATTTCATATGGGATGAAAGTAAAAAAGTGTTTCTTTATTATTGTTGTGAATGTAAGAAAGTTCAAAAGAATATTATGGAAGGAAGAAGCAGTATAGTAACATCCTACAGGTCATAAGAGGTGTAATAATTTCTTGGTGTTACAAATATTTAGGAACAAAGAGGTTTATGTCTTTAGATACAGTATAATGGTCTATAATGTGATGTAAAACATGCACATTCAACTTGACTATAATGAATTTCAAGTCATAGGGTATTTCCAACTTGTTGTAACCACATTCAAAGAATTAATTTATATAGGTAGTGTGGTAATGATTATTTTTAGACCATTCTAGTTACAAGAAACTCTTATACAGTAGTGATCATTGTAAAAATTCCATATGTTATATTCATTTCATTCATATATGATGATGAGATATGGAAAAGATAATAAGAAAATCAAGATCCCAATAGGTATAAGAGGTAAAGGGATAAATATATGTGATTGGTTTAAAAATTACCTAAAACTGATTCAACCCTATCTGCATTAGGCATTCCCAAATTAGTCTTTTCAAGTGGTAATAGGTCCAAGGTTCACATCTATTAGATTATCTAGAGTCGAGCTATTCTCCTTTAATTCATTGAGTTTCTTTCTTCAATTTTCCATGAAGTATAGTTTTAGTTAATATTCAGTTACCTAGGATAATTAGTCTATATCTACCAAGACCATGATGAACAGGATAAAAAATAAGACATAAATTTTAAGAATAAGTTACTCCTATATAAAGTAGAGGAATTGTATATTTCAGTATGCCTTATTGATAATGAAGACATATAATGCTTGGAAATTATTTATTAGGTGTATCATATTTCCACAAAAATAGTAGGATATCCTTCATAACTTTATTAATTAATAGGTATGTGTTAGTAAATTAGAAAACTATCCTCAAGATGAAGATGCTATCACAAGCAGAGATGATGATCAATCTTCAAATTATAAAGAATTATCAGTTGATATGTTATTATTTGTTATTCATGGTATTCTTTAATAATGACTATCTGTTATTTTTTATTCTTTCAATGTATTAATTAAGAGATCACCAATTTTTAAGGGAATGATGATGTTTTTTTAAAGGGCTTGCAAGAAAAAAATCATGAATTTTTAATGCCCTCTATACATTTTGGAAATAGTGAAGAAACAAAGAAGGAACATGAAATAAGTTCTTAAAATGCCTTATGGAAAAGAAGAGATATATGGAGTCTAAAAGACTCTGGAATAACAGAATAAACACTAAGAGAAATTCAAAAGTAGCATTGATATTAAGAATTCACAATTGGAAGAAAGTTATAATAATCTTAAAGAACTTGACTCTTTGATTCAGAACAATGCTATGTTTCATGAAGATTAATATGAGATAATGAATAAGGATTGTAAATATAATATGATTATGATGGAATTTAATAAAAACAACCTAAATATGAAATGTCAAGATTTGGATGTTCAGTTGGAAAATCTTGAGAAGACACGTATTGAGACTTCCAAAATGAAGAGAAATGTTTCTACTACTACTTGATGTTCATTAGATGATTTTACAATCAAAATTCCCTTAACTTGTGATTATTATATCATGAAATATTTTTATGATCTATATAAAGAAGCTATGATGAAAAGGTACCATCAAAACCATATATTACTATGGTTTCTAAACATTTTTACAAAGATACTGAAGGTTATAATGAAATTTTGAACAAGTATGGATGAAGAATGGTGATAAGAAATATACAACCCTAAAAAGTGTAAACTGTAAATAAGGTTTGAAATTTGGTTCCCCATAAAGATCGTAATAAATCATGAATAAGAAATAATAACCATATAAAAATAATAGTTGGAAATAAATATTTGTGGTCCAATGATAGTTCTATAATCGATTTCATAATTGTTCATTAGATGTTTGGTAAAATCCTCAAAATTACAAAACATAAAGGAATTCTATGTCACGGGGTATTTATCCAAAGAAGAAGAACTAATATCTATACGTCCATAAAAATCATTATTCTGCCAAAAAAATTGGAATGTATGAAAACATTTTTGATGTATGAAATGGTAGTGGTCAGAAGGTTGGTACATTATCATCTCAACATGTATCCAAAGTTGATCGGAAAAGAATATCAAAAAAGATAGATAATAGTGAAGAAGAAACCTTGGGAAGAAATCAAAAGCACAAGAATGTATCAAAGATGAATGTGGAGAATCCCTTTAAATGTAAATACAAGAATATTAAGATATGTGAATTATCCAAAAGAAGTAACGATAAAGATGATAGAACTCAGAAAAACCCATGTTTAAGATCCAAACATTCTTCCACCATTCCTAATGACATGTTAGTTATCTTCCTAGAAGAATTAGAAATAATGTGGGAGTTGCAAGATGCATAAGATAATGCCATTGAACATGGAAAAGATAATATTCCACGTGATGAATAGAAATTGCATGAGGGTTTTTCATGAAATGGAAACTCTTATGTTAATGATTTTTTGTGTCAAAGATGTAAGTAGTATGCTCACATTGCAAAAAATTGTTCATCCTTTATACTAGAATAAGAACTGGTCCTTAAAAGAAGTAAGAATGTATCATCTATGATTTCTATTAAGAATAAGAATTCCCCACACAAAGAAGAAGTGAATGTGAAGATATCCATGTTTCCTCAACATAAATTAGAAAATATATTCTGAGGTGCAACCATGAAAACCAGAGTAAATGTATCATCTTGTTTGAGAAGATCATATCAACCTTACTTTTTATATAGGTAAATAATGAAGGATCCAACTTATTCCATTAAATCATTATGTATTTTATTTTTTATTACAATTCATTTAATTGATGTTGAATCACGTTCCTATGGGATAACCTAAGAATTATTGAGTGTTGTCAATTCTGGACTATAATTCTAAAGAAGATTCCATCATTGAACGATTCCTAAATTGATTTTTAAATACCAATATAATGGAAGATAAAATTTTATGAAGATAAAGAATAATATTTCCTTTTTGGATAGACATGAAAAATAAGATACCATCTTGGTTTGATAATATTTTTGGTATACTGAAGTAAAACTGTTCAAGAAGATCAGCCTTATTGAAGTTAAGAAAATTTTCAATCCAGATAGTCACAAGTTGAAAATCAATTATGGTGTATTATCCATAATATAATTTCAGAAAATAATTTCTTGGTGAGATCCAACATTATAAATATGATGAGATGTGAATTAGTTGAGAGGGATACAAATGAAGAATCTTCCAGAATTATTATTTCAATTATTATCAAATTTAATCATTTTGAAAACTTCTTGATGATCATATCATGTTCAAATGTATGTCTCTCTTAATCACTCATCCTTAGTTATCAAAAATAAAAAAATTATAATTGGGAAGAAATTGAATTAATAAATGGTATAAGAAATGTGGGAGTTCCCCAAGGCCACTTATCCTACCTATATCACTTGAATGTTTATAGATTTATTTTTTGAAGTGAGTGAAGGATTTTCAAGGTGATTTTTTTTAAAATTATTCATCCCACTTTTAGTATCTTCAGCCTAAAATGAAAGTGAATAACTCTTGAATAAAATAATATGAGTTATCATTTAAAATGGTATCATGATCAGTTGGTAAGGGGCAAATTTTTTTCTAAACAAAATCTTGGTTTTATTCTACAGTAGGCACAACTCATGTAGGACTAGAGTGAAATGATGTATGACAAATATCTAAAGTATGAAATCATACACATTTCCTAGGAACTTTTTATTTATTTTAAATTAGGGGGAGATAAAGTAGAATAAATTTGGTAAAATTTCATGGTGGAGAAAAAATAATGATCCACATATTGTCACATTCAATTTGAATCAAATTTTATGGTATTCCAACAAATATAAAGGTAGATATTGAATATCCCAACATTGTATGGGTTGTATTTATTTTAAAACAACTATCACTAGGTGACCATGGTGATTAATGAAATAGGAATATAACCTTGATATCAACATGATAAAGAAGTTCCAAAATAAATAGAGCATAGATGAAGTCCTCGAGTCTTTATATTCCAAGAAATATCTATAGAATGCTTGGAGTTTCATGGTGACACCTGGAAAATTTTATGGATTCCTTAAATGAAATTGGATTTTATGATTGAATAATTCTTCCACTAAATTAGATGATTGATGAACTGATATTAAATTTCAATTACATGTATCAAATTTGTTACATTATTTGAAACAAATATGAAAGTTTTTTTAATGTTGTAGAAGATATTTAGAATTGATAATACAAAAAGGAAAGTGGAATTGGAGAAGAATAATATTTTAAGAGAATTTCAGATGGTCTTGAATAATTATATACTGGAGTTCTATGTAAAAATGTGATCATGAATTTAATATTGATTCCAATTATATACTCTGGTTTTTTAACTTTGTTTTATGGGGTTTATTTAAAAAACTTATGCTAACCATACAAGAAATCCAATCCATTTCAACCATGGTAAGTAGGCTCGTGAGTAAGGCCCATGGTGGGCATGACAGAGGCCTGGAATGGATTGGATACCATAGGAGGAGAGGTGTCACCATGCGAGGTTGCATTGCACAAGGGGTGGGGGATTTCTAGTTTATTCAACTGGAGATTGATTATTATACCATTACCCAGCCAAGATATGTTCTGATGTTGGTTGTGCATTGGTGAGATATTGTTCATTCATTTTAAATATATGGAAATAAACATGTCTATATGATCGGTGTGATATCTTTTGTCCATTTCATCTCACACCCTACAGGTTTAAACCAAGGAATTCTGATCTCTTATGCCTGAAATTTTAAACTTTCTTCATCATCTTCCTCTTCCATGAACACGACAGAGGTATTGTTCGCACGATATGTTAACTGAACCACCACGGATGATCCCAAGCCTTCCATTAGATAATCCCATGATGAAGATATTATGATCCTTTAAATCATTATGAATGCAACTACAACTTTCATGCCTGATGATAACTCAAATAACATTCTTTTTGGAAATTGAAACCGATGTTTCTAGAGGTTTCTCGATCATTCACGCTTCATATATGAGTCAAATTTTTTGAATGGCATGAATTTATAATTCTTTCCACATAAGGATATTCCCGAGAGGAGAAGTAGTCTGATCACAAATAAAAAATCAGTGAAATTTGTCATAACCTTATCTATGTTTAACGTTTTAAAATTCGGGTCATTTAGGCATTTAAAAAGATGATTTACACAGGATAAAACATCCGGATTTGAGGTGATGTAATGGTGCTGTGATCCTCGTCTATAAAAAGAGAAACACAGAGCTTATTGAAGGTTCTTCATTTTTCATTATTAAGAGCTCTTGGAAAATAGAGTATCTCTGCAGAATTATATTTTGAAAACCAATAGGAGTTTTATGATCTTTTGTGGCTTCGTGAAGAAGGGGAGCCCCAAAAAACTTCTTGGTTTTGCAAAGGAGATCTGTACACTACATGAAGAAGATCCACATACACGTTTTTCATGATTTATTAAGAAACCAAGTTCCAAAAACAAGTGGATAATATCTCTTTGTATTCCACAAAGACAATACCATTCATTTACCCCATTGATACACGACAACCAGTAAGAAGAACCATGCACTATAGTGTTTTCAGGAATGGAAGAACCACATAGTTGAACATGTGAGATGATAATAGGAGGATAATTTGTGACACATGTAGATGATGTTGCACAAAAATATATTTATAGGATAGTGACATGATGAGCACTGGAGGTGCGTACTTTGGTTCACATAAGGCAGGAAATATATAAAAGTAAAGTGTTTCTTCATATACATGTGTGAAAATAAAATGTAAACAATGCATGGATTCATGAATTAATATGTTAATTAATGTTAACATGAAACAATCGACACAGTGTGTGAAATTATGTAAAGGGGGTCAATAAGAATGGAAAAGAAATAAAAAGTACATGCATGAGTATGTGAACTCACATGAACATGAAATAATAAAATGATAAACTTTTGATCGAAGAGTAATTGTGTGATATGGTTTAGAAGTTTGATAAGACACATGAAAATTTTTAAACAAGCATAATATGAATTGAGTTGTTCAATTTTGTGTAAAAAGTGTTTACAAAAAACCAATTTCACTAAATGGAAGACAATAATGAACTCAATTTTTTATTTTGTGTATCGAGGATGTTCAACATTTCAGTCCATAATAACATACAAGTCACTGAGACTAAAGAAGAAAAAGAGGTTTCCCAACTATCAATTGATTATTATTCAGGGTAGTTATAACTGTAATGATTCTATGTTGATATAATATTGTTTGTTTCAATAATAAAAACTGAATTTGTGATTCTGGTAAGAAGGAGGAGGAGAAAATTTAGTGAATTTTGTTTTTCACCAAGGAGATCAAGACACTTCAATACACTATAACATATTTTTTCATAGATTAAAGGGCGAAGAGAAAGTGACTAGCCATGCTGATATAGTTGATTGTCATTTATGTCTAGAATAATTTAGTTCCTCATTCCATAACACATCAATATTATTATGACTCATTGAAGAAGTAAGATAAAGTGATGCTTTTAGTTTGCTGATGGGAACTAAGTAAGAAGAGTTTCTTTCTTTTGTGCAAGTAATAAAGAGAAGAATAATATTGGGGAGGAAAAAAAACTTCCCAGACCAAGGTAATGACAATATGCTCTTATTGGGTAGTGAACCTTGTAAAAAATATCATGTTCTATCATTACATATTTTATATAATTTCATGCTATAGGAAAAATATAATGTGCGAATCAAGATCCTAAATTTCTAAGAGGTAAAGGGATAAAATGTTGTGATTGGTATAAAATGTACCTAATACTCATTCATCCACCACTCAGAATTAGGCATAACCAAAACTAATTCATTCATGACTTTATTATATATTTATTAATAATATTTATCTATTATGTCATGACTCCATTATGTTCAGTGGTGTATATAAAACAGGTTTTGGAATATATTTTTAATTTAAAGGGAAAATTGTTTTATAAAATTCAAGGTCATTAAATTATCCCACATTAAATAAATTATGTCATAACAATTGGAATGATTCCTAGATAATGAATGTTGGTGAGGGTATTCTTAACATATTTATAATTTTTGATATATCTTCTAATTTGACATTAACCTTACACTCTTAATCTATAACATCTCACTTATATTTCCTCCAACAACATTAGTATTTTGTACAATCATATACTTAAGTATATATACAAAAAAATCACAAATTATACAAAAAATTCATGGATTACTATTTCATTAAATTAAGAATCACATTCAAGTCTATTGATGCTATCAAACTCACTTTCTTAGAAAGTGATAAATACTTTATCATCTATATATTAAAAATATGCTGAGACTAAGTATTATATTTACCTCAAACATATTCTCTTAAATAGTTATTCCCAAAAATAGTATTTTTATAAAAACTATTTTCATCATCATTGATAACATTTAAATTATATTTATAAACCTTTAAAGTAGAATTGATAATGTATAAACCATATATGTTTCAAATAATCCACATAAGTTTTAGAATATATTGGATTATCATCAATAAATATCACTTTTTAATCATGATCACAAATAGTGTAAATATGTAACTTATATAAGGATTTCAATGTCACTACCTTATATAAGACTAAGAAACTCGCATTTCCCATTCTAACAATAATATACTAAAATAATAAACCATTTACATATTATCCCATATTTGGTTATGGGAAATAGTGGTTTCTAGATTTATACCATTATCTACTTCATTTCCATGATCCTTTTTAATAAAATTCTAAAAGGAAAATTTATTTGATAAAATCCAAAATATAAATTTGAAAACAACAAACCAATGATATATTCTCTAATGACACTATAATTTTATAAAATTTTATATTTTTTAAAATCTATTTTTCATTATATTATATTTTATTATACTTTTTAATCTAATCCCATACACAATTGTTCAAAAATTATGCAGAACATGCAAAGATTATTCTAAACCAAAAAAACATTGAAATAAAGTATCTCGATGTTCGACATACCCTTTATACACAAAATTACAAATCAATTAATATATACCTTAACACATGATTAATTATAGTGTAGTATAAGTTATTTATATTCATTCCCTATAGGTTATTATAATGTTTTTTTCAAATCTATCATAATGGTTCATAATAATAATATGAATTAACCATAGCATATACCATGAAACTAACAATCCTAGCATTAAGTCTTAAACTCTCTCACCTTATACTAGAGTGAATATAAAGAAAATGGTCATCCAAACCTTTTCAATGTTATTTCCCTAGGTGCATATATGTCATATCCATATCCACTTACCAATATCGAGTCAGTGGTGTAATTTCTAGGAAAATCACAAACTCAATACTTTTTCAAATAATTAAGAATTTATATTATATAGACATTTCCCTTAGTATTATCCATAGAGTTTTCTATAATATTATCTCATCTTAAACATAAAGCAATAAAAAATAATTTATATAGCCAACATAAAAGTTAATCTACACATTTATAATCTTGATCAATTTTAATATATCCATTTTTAATGAATTTTATGAATTTAAATTTATATTCAACCAAAAAATATTCTAATTTGTCGATATATCTATACCTAAAATTGAAATAAACAGAGGTGATATAATTTATCCCCTCTTAGATATAATTCTTGAAACACATAACTTGCACACAATGGATTTGATACACATCCATAATCATAAGATAAGGTAGAATTTACAACTGAATAACCATTATTAGTTTCGAGTTTTAGGGAATTAGGAAAAATACTTATTCTTATATAAACCATTTTCATATTATCAAAATGAACATTATCTAACTATATAAGAAATAATTAATCCATAACAAGCCTTTAACATATAGCACAAATCGTTTAAATAATATACTATTATAAAAACATCATATATATTACTTTTCTTCATAACATAGGGAAATGGATACATAAGAATTGGGTGAGCTCAAACTCTGAGTAATGGTAAACATAAACAATAAGATTCAATGATCAAAATTGGTCTTAATATGAGAAAATGGTTATAATAAAAGTTCATAATAAAATCATACCCAATAAAAAATGGATAATAATTTGGGGATAACCGCATACATGAGTCAGTTGAGTGTGGAATCCGGATTCCAAAATCAGGAGTCAAGGATAATAATCATAGGAACAATATTAACACATAAGAGTATGTCATAAACATAAGTATAGAAACCATATGTGAAGGACACCCACCAAGGAATTCATTATATGGTAGACTTTGGAAATCCACCAGTGTACCTTATTAGGATGGGGATAATCCTCCAATGTACTATTTTCCTTTGGATAAATCTTTTCTTATTCCAATTTCACTTTTCATTGATCCTTCAGTGTACCATTTACCTTGGAATAAATCCCCTCATTGACCATTTTGAGCTCATTACACATAATATTTGATAAATTCATTAGAGGGTGATATATTAACCCACCAGTCATCACTCATGTATATGTGTGCCACATAAAATAAATCTTCATTATTTCATAAATCACCTAGAGAAAGAAAGAAAAATTATAACCTTCTCAAATTTTATCACATGATGAAAGCATTCATAATTCCATCAATAACGATAACATTACATACCTATAGAAAATAAATTGGTATCTAGAGATATTCAATAACATTATAGCTAATTATATTCAATGAATATAATAAATAATATGGTATTTACACTTATTTATAAAGGTTATATGGTTTTGCTAATAGTTTCTCCAATCAATCAATGTATGGAATCTAGTTACATACTCATAAATAAATTAATATAAAAAAATAGATTATTCATAGAGGACTGGAAGTAGAAGAATAATTAGAGCTATACAACAAAGATGATTAGGATTTAGTGAGCTAGTGAGGGATCATTTATATTGTAGAGATTTTTGATTGTTCATTTTTTGAAAATTTATGAAATGAATCAACATATGGATTAAGAATAATATTATAAGAATAAAAAAATTATATTAATATGTATGATAAAGATGAATCATTTCAATTTAAATCCCTTTAAATAAGAATTATAAAATAATAAATAAATAGATTACTTAGAAAAATAAGGAATCATGGGAAATATGTTTCCAGATAATAGGAAATATATTCTTGTGAAAAAAATAAAAAATAGGAAATTTCATTTATTAATTTTATAATT
Organism: Viscum album; assembly: GCA_963277665.1. Classification (NCBI taxonomy): domain Eukaryota; kingdom Viridiplantae; phylum Streptophyta; class Magnoliopsida; order Santalales; family Viscaceae; genus Viscum; species Viscum album. Next base: position 745,496,827 of record OY728138.1, on the reverse strand, counting down.
AAATTCTATGATGTAAAGTAAATAGTTTCTATTAAAACATAATTCTAAAAAAATTAATGATAAAAACGTAAAATTTTTATTAAAACATTTAATGCTTATGAAATATCTAATAATAGAGTTTAGAAAAATATATAAACCTTATATAGAGTATATTTGAGGTTCAAGATAAAACAATTGTTTTTAAAAGGACTAATGACCCTTTTTATATTTTTAAATACTTATATTGAATAACTACATGATAAAAACTATACTATATTTTAATTTAGAAAATAGTTTATGAGACTTATTGTTATCATTGAAAATAATTCCTATTAGAGATTCAAATAATGGAAGAGGACTTTTGGGAAAAAGAAAATATACACAGGGAAGAAATTATTTGATGGAAAGAATGAGAGTTATTATTTTAATGGAACCTTTTTTGAAATTATATTTCAACAAGGAATATGATATTGATAAAAATAAGTAATTTACTTATATAAAAATATAAAAAACCATAGAGAAAATTAATTTTGGTTATAAAATAGGCTTAAAATATCAAAATCATATATATAATTCATTACCCTTGGAAAACAAATTTGAGTCGAGAAAAATATTATGCCATAAGTAAAATATAAATAGAAACACAATGAATGATATATAAAGTGATCGAAATTGAACTTATAAAATAATTAATGAAATATATTTCATTTTATAGATAATAAAATAGCTATAATATAAAGAACATAATCAAAATTAGGTGAAAAATACAAACATGACTCAATCAAAGGACATTGAGAGAATAAACTCTTATAATTTTTGTAATGTTTGAGTCAAAACACCATGAAAGAAAGATAATGGTATTGAAAAAAAAATATCATGAAATATAATTGAATCATGGTAAAAACCACTAAAGTATTATTAGAAACACTATTCCTAATAAAATAGTGTTTATAATAATAAATACCTCTCAATGGGTGAAACTTCATACAAGAAACTCTTAAAAATATTGTAATTTTTATGTAAAAACTCCATAAGAGAAAGAACTTGAAATAAAACATTAAATATAAGGAAATATAATAATATCATGATATAAAATATTATTCAGTATTTATCTATACCACTCAAAGTTAAACATTTGGTATAATATTAAATATCTCTCATGGGGTGAAAATTGAGATAATAAAGTCTTACCTTATTCTGGATTCATATTGCGTATGAACTAAACATCCCAGATAGTTTAGTTAAGTTGATTATATACCTTATTTGGAACCATATTATTCAATATTTAATTTAATATTTAAATTTATTTATCATATTCTTTTTTATATATTTTTCTTAGGTTTGTGTAAAAATTAAATCTATGTCCATTCATTCCCCTAATTTTAGTGATCAGATATGATATTTTAATAGTAAGTTAAATACATAATATAACATTTCCATAACAATAATTAATTTATTTATTTATTATTAAATTAAATTAATATTAGTATATATATCCCCATATTCATCTATGAAATATCTTTATATCATTTTTCATGTAGGGGGTCAAATAGAACCAATCATAAATATACCATAATTCCAAGAGTCATTGTGGTTAAAAAAAATTTAAAGTAGTATCATTATAAAAAATTAATAATGATATTATTTATATTTTCGGGTTCTAAATAATACTTTATATGTTTTGGTTAAATATTAAATATGAAGATGAAAATGACAATAATTTTTTCATGGTGGAACTAGTCTACCCAACCCATAGTTAACATTATCATTTATCAATGACTGAGCGATGATAAAGTAAGATAATAAATTTAACTTAAATTATTATATTTAAGTTATATATATCATATTTAATTATAAATATCATCATTAATACCAAAAATTCTAGGTTGTGGTGGAAAATGGAAGACATCAATTCATGGAAGCTATAGTCTTCATGTACAAACCATTGATGTTCCTATGGTTTACATAGTGGGAGGAAAGTGTTAGATAATGGTTATTACTTTCATATAATTTTATATTGGTATATTAATTATATTTTTTTAATTATATTAATGTGTCTATACAAGGTTTGAAATTAGGATGATTAAGCAGAAATGATTAAAAAGTAGGTAATACTTAAGTCTAGATCTTCATTTTTCTCTTAGATCAATCCTTGTAAATAGAGGCATTAAGCTAACTAATAGTGAATATAGGATTATGTAAGTGGGATAGGATTCCAATAGTAACAAAATAGTATATTTTTAGGAATAAATTCAATGGGAAAGTATAATATGAATGGGTGTAAGGATTCCTTTTTATATGTGAAGTGGAGGGAAACTATGGAAGCACCCTATTCATTTTCTAATATGTAAATTTCATATTAAATAATAAATTTCTATAAAAGAGACATATGAGGAATTTTATGTGAGTTTTAGATCTTCCAAGCCTCAAAAATAAATTATGAAACATTTTTTAAATATATTTTTCATCATTTACTCCATGTATATAAATTTTTTAAATTATTACTTTTATCGGTGTAATTAATTTTTAAACATAATAATTGATTTTAATTAAAAAAATTAATATTTTCCTTTTTAACATATTTTAACATTCTTATTTAAAATTTTAAAATAATTTTATCAGTTAAAATTTCTATCATTGTGAAAAATTAATTATACAATTACTGTACATAACCTGTAAAAAGAGTTTTTTGGAAAAGTGTGTATTTAAGATTATAATTTATTTATAGGATAAAATTATAATTTTTATTTTATTTTAATGGTATAAATTAGTTTATTATGAAAAATAAATCATTTTTCATATAAAATAAATCCAAAAACTAATCTTCATTAAAATAATGATTAATTAAATACAAAGTCCAAAAACATATTATAATTAAAAAAATTACATTTTTTTAAGATTAAACAAAGGTTTTGAAAAAATTATAAAATATATTTAAAGGGAATAAATTAAATCATTTTAATATAAAAGGGTTTTATTTAATTCTATTTCTTTATTTTATTTATATAATTCAGTAAAATTTACTATTTGAGAAAAAACTATTTCTTCCACTATTGACCTAAAAATCACTTCTAACATAAAAATCCATTAATTAATTATAAGTTAAAATTGATAAGTGGAATAATAAAATGATTTTTATTTTATCATATTAATATATAAAATATACATTCTGATATAATGAAAAGAAAATTCAAAATATAAAAAACATATTTTTTTGAAAAATAACATTTCTACAACATAGTTTTTCTTAGTATTATTTCATACCAATTTAAATTTCTTATAATGAATATATGTTATTTAATATATTGAAATATTATCTATTTTCATTTAATATTGGTTTCTTTAGGTTTTTAATAAAAAATATAAAATACACTTGAAATTATTTTATAATGAATAATTAGATAATATTTATTATTTATCCTTTAAAAGTGATATTTTTAGTTGAATAATTTTACTTATTAACTTGAGTATTTGTTATTCTAATAGTTTTAACAATATTATTTATCTATTATGTCACAAATAATTTTATTATAGTGGTGTATATAAATCAAATTATCAATTATAATGTTTATTTGAATGAAACATTATGTAGTCAAATCATTGGTCATTATAGGGGCCATGCATATAGGTGTTGATCCATGACCCTCTTGATGATGCCATGAAAATTTTATTATACTAATTTCTTAACGGTGGAATACACTTCATTTTGGTGTTATCCCTTCCCCCATGTTTTAGTTCGAGTGGACACGGAGTGTAGCAATTCAAGTGACTCCTCTTCACTTCTTATTCTCTTTCATCCTCCATGATGCAAGGTGGTTTTAGGACATTTAATAATAGATTCTAAAAACAATCCTCTTATTCTATCCATTTTTGGTTTCTAATCATTTTCATTTACATTGGTGAGATGAGGGATAGGTATTTGGAACTACTTCCACCAAGGAACCGTGGAATTAGGCACTGATAGTGGGGTTTTAGCTTAGTTCGGAGAGATAATGTCCCTATAGGAGGAGTTCATGTCTCATTTCACCATTTTTATTGATATAATCCACTACCCTAATTTATTTACTATTTTTTATTGAATTGGTTAAAATTCCTGAAAAACTAGGTTTTAGATGATAAGGGTTATTTGTGATGGAGTCAAGGGTACACCTTAGACTTTCTAGGTTTCATTGGTTGTAGTTTTAGTGATACAATGATGCATGGTAATTGTATTATGACTATTCTTGGATAGATTAATTTGGATAATTAATTATAATTTCTTGTTATTAATTATATTGATTATTTACAAATAGATAGGGGTTGAGTGTTGATAAGATATTGTGCGAGTAACATATGGGATTGATCACATTTTAGTATAGTATTTTTTGGATGGTAACTCCATAATTTAGTTAGGTTTTCACTATAATACAAATTCATATGTCTATTTAGACAATATCATTCATGATATCATGTTTTTATATAACTATTTAGATGTTTAGGGATTGAGCATCCCACACATCAATTTTTGAGATGGGTCAAGTTCACAAATTGTATTCTCCAGCATGTGTAGTGCATGTGAATGTTTGGGAATGGATCTTGGGATTAACACAGTCATATCCCATGGTAAGGCCTCATTTTTAGTGATAAGGTGTTATAAAAACACTAAATTTAGAGGGCATGAAGTGGTTTGGATGTTACATCTGAGATACCTCTGGTGATAAGGTAGTTGTCAATGTAATTTCAATATTGTGACTGAGTGTGTATTCACATGGGTTGTACTGAGTTAGAATATTGGAATAGGTTTTTATGTGACAAAAAAACCTACCATGAGATATAATGTATTTCTCTAAACAATTTACTCATCTTGAGTGATAATATTTTTTTATTGACATCGTTGAGTGAGAAAATTATTCTAGGGGATGAAAATATATTCTATACTGAGTTATAAAGTTTAATACCCCAAAATTATATGAATTTTTTTAATTATATAGGATTTTTTTGAGACCAGAATCTGAGAAGGCGCGTAATTATGAAGCCCGGAGTGGCCAAAAAGTATTTTTGAACTTTTATTAGGTTCATTAAACAATTGTGAGAGTGAGTCTTTCTAACATTTAAACCATTCCCTAGATAAAAAATTTTAGGGCATAGTTGACCATAGAGCACTAGGATTCTCCTAGAAAGGGCCTAATGTTGGCTAGCGCGGGCCAACAATTGAAGTTAGTTTTTGGCCGTAAATAAAATAATTGAGTAACAATTATTTTATTTTAAAATCCTTATAACTTCTAAATGGTAACATTGATTTTAAATCTAAGAGTATCGTTGAGCTTGTGAGGGTTTGTTTCATTTAGGCAGAGCATAACCTTGATCGGTGAGGGTTAAGGGTGAAAGATAGTTTTTGAGCGTTTTTTACTGAATTAAAATGGTGTGCGTGCACGGTATTGGAAACTTATAAATGGGTTCCTGTATTGGAAATATGAGGGTACCGTTGCCTCCATAATAGTGACATCACCTATGAAGGGACATAACCTCGACCGGTGCGGGATGAGGGAAAAAGTTATTTTTCAATCGTTTTAAGAAAATTAAAATAAACATAAAAATTTTATTTTATTCAAAAAAATCCACTGCTACGTAGCGATGAGCTGGCTATTTCTTCCCATAAATGAAATAGGTTAACGAATTCTTAATTTGAATCATAAAAAAACATTGTTTCATAATTGAAATAGTATAATTACACGATGATGCAGCGTAACTGAAACGTTGCAACACATTTCTCTTTTAATAGAATAATGGGTTGGAAAAATAAGGGAAAATATAAAAATTCCAATGAAGAATTGATGGTGGAGAATTCTATCTAATGATGAATACTGAAGAATCTCTAGCAATAATGATGCCCTCAAAGATTAGGTCAGGGTCTAGGGTGTAATGAATGCTAGCCCCCGTGGACGGATCATCATCAGCGACGAGCTTCCCTCTGAAGGAACCTTCTCCAGGTAGAGGTTAATTTTTTTATTGCTCATTATTATTTCAAAAACCAACAAAAACGGACCAACCCATGAACAGGTTGATCCATGGTTTAATAATCTTGTGGGACAATTTCTTGCATCGGGATTTTACTTCGGGGTCATTTTTTAGTACATATGAACTAGATTTTCCCCTTCCAATGTTTCAAAACATATAACGTGAAGGAATCGGGTCGACACGAACAAGGATCTGATTCCTCCATTTTTGGGAATTCCTGTGATTTTCATGATCAGACATATAATTTGGTGGTATGGTGTCACTGAGGTCTTAGTATGAAATACGGCGTCCCAAGTTACCTGGGGGTGCAGATAGTTTGCATAACGGACCACCGAAGCAGGCCTTGTGGCCCATAGAAGAGACTGCAAACAGTGCCGACGACTGGTGGTGGGGGCCCACAATGGTGGCCATGGGTGGGTGACAGTGTACCATGATGGCACACATGAGGGAAAAACTGTAGTAGGCTTTGGTCGAGGTAGCAACCAAGGTTGGATAAGGTTGTGGCGGCAACCGTGGGAGGACAGGCTGGCAGCGGTCTGGTGGCTGGTGCATAGGAACGCGACCACCAGGTCGCCTCGGTGGGTGGCCCACACCATGTAGACCACGGGGACCTAATGGAACACTGTCCAGTGAGGACCACGTGTGGTACAAATTCATGGTTGTCTTAGTTGGCCATGATGCACTGAACCAGATGTCAGGTGGCATCTGAGCTAGTGAAGACCGGCCCTCCGGTTACGGGTTAGGATTGTGAAGTGTGAACCGGGATGCTCAGAGGCCTGGGCTGAAGTAATTCGGCCCTCTTTTGTGGTTTAGGATAGAGAGATAAAACTGGGCTGCAGGGCGGCCTGGGGTGGGAGAGAACCAGCCCTCAATTGGTAGGTCAAGCCAAATGAAACAAGTCCGTTGTGCAACCCTATGGATTAGACCCATGGTTGAACCAGGTCGGGTCCATCGAGGCCAAATGGGTCTGGCCCACTAGCCAGGCTGGACTAGGCTGGTGCAGAACCGAACTGGTGGTGGGTCAGTCGAACTGGGCCAAGGCATACGGGGCCCCCAGGCTGGGTTGGTCGGGTTGGTCTGACCAGGTCAGATCGAGCTCGGACACAACCGCCCACTCTTTAATAAAACGCCAATATTATTAAGATCGGTTGTCTGATGGATGATTCGTTTATGACATTTGGACCCTCGGGATGAGGTGGTTCTTTTGGAATGCTCTAAGGAGTCTTTTCGTGGATGCTAAAATATGAAAATGGATTGAGTAATGGATTCTCCTAGAATCAAGATCACTACATGTGGGAATTCTATAACTGTCTGAGACTCAAATACTTCTAACAGGATACCCTATGTGAATCATCTACAATAAATCAAGTTTTAATCAGGTACTATGACCTAAGCAGAAAGAGACTTTGTGTGACTCGGCATGCCCATGGTGGAGAGAGTCTATGTTTTACCTGACAGACCCACGATGCTCATCAGGGATGAGTACCTCAGTACGATGTCCTATGTGGGAAGTTTCTGTATGTGAATCGGCATTCCAATGGTGGGGAGAGGCTTCGTGTGACCCAACATACCCACGGTACTCATTAGGGATGATTACATCAACAGTCCAAGGAGTTTAGTGTTATGACTGATATTCTTTCTTTATATACATTAGATTATACCTGTGTGAGCTGGCAGTACCTCGTGTATACTTTCCTTTGTGGTTTAGGGTCACTACTAAGTATTGGGTTACTCACTATTGCATGGGCTTCGCCTGAACGTGTCATGTCCTATATAGGTGATCGATTCTTTGAAGAAGACCTTGGTGGTATGGGACCAGGTGGTGCTCAATGAGACAGGAGAGACGGATGCTTCGATAGATGCCTTGATAGTCCTGGACTAGGTGGTGCTAAGTGAGACGGGATGGACGTGTGTACTTCTATGGCTATGGGCCGCTACCCTTTACCTACCCCTCAAGTGGGGTCTCGAGCGGATAAACATTGGCAGCTATACTTTTATTTGTGTTTTTTTGAATGTATTAGGACCACTTTGTACTTTCAATTTTTATTGTACTCTCATTAGTTGTCTTAGTGATAGTTATGGTTTACTTTGTGTTTATATTTCATATTTTGATTATTGTGTGTGTGTATAGGTTTTGATGAAAATGACTTCCCTTTTTGGGATATGCCTACTCAAAGATAGTCGCAAGAACCTATCCATTGGAAGGCGGGCTTGGGGTAGTCATGGAACAGGACTTGGGGGATGGGTCTTAACAAAGTTGTATCATAGGAGGTCAGTTCTACTAGAAGAACTAAGAGTCTGTAAATTTTGATGGGGCAATAATGCTAAGTGTTTGGCATTTGGATTTTAGGACAAGGAGTCTAGTGTTAGTGTGGTGGCCGAAATATATATACACTAGGATCCTGAATTCTATTTTCTGACCTTGTATAGGAAAACACTATTTTCATGCATCTTTGAGTGTTTTCCCATGATCTTTTTGAGTCTGAGTTAGCTCACCAGGTATAATAAATTGATCATGGTTCATCTTGATTATCTTTCATGATGCCTCCACGCAGACAGCCAGCCATGATTTTAGTGTGTGTCTAAGAAGAAGGTCCACATAGAAGTGAGGCTTCAGTACACATACTTTTTCCTTAGAAGTTACCTCCTGGTAGTGTTTCGGTGATATCGTCGCCCATCAGTCAGCAGTTACAACTAAAAATACCGATAGAGCACGCACGTAGGCTCAGTGCCTTACATGAGTTCTATAGATAGATAACTTTAAGGTTCAGGGGAGATACAAATCCTCGAGTCATTGAGGATTGGTTGGAGGTGGTGACGTGAGCTTTTCTCTTAGTGTGGGTTCCACTTGACCAGATGGTAGTCCTGGCAGTGAGCCTTCTATGTCGCTCTGTAGGGCCACGATGGGTTTTTGATTACCTGATCTTACGATGATGTGACCTTTCGGTGGGTAGAGCTTGAGAACCCCTCTTAGAGGGGAACTTTCTATAAAATTTAAGGGTTATGTGTGCCCAAGAAATTTCGTAGCATTGGTGGGATGACATGTCAGTAGCTGATTATTCATTGATGTGTATCGACCCTTTGAGGTATTCAATCAACACGATATGACTAGTTCATTAGGTCTTATACCTATAAGAGAGATGTGATCATAGACATCTGAGCCATCATTATTCCTTTGTGCATTTTTACTTTTTCTTGGGTGATAGAGAGAACCTTTGTGGTTGAAAGTCCTTTGCCTAAGAAGATATAGACAGTGGGTATCAGAAATAGGAAAGTAGGAACAGATTAATTTTTAGGGAAACAGACATGTCTGAGGATCTAGGAGATCAGTTGGAGGTGGTATACATTTCAATATTTTACAACCACTTCCCCAATGGGGTCCACACTAGGCTCAAGGTGATGGAGGATAAGGGAAGGGGTAGCTGCATGCAGACATCCTCACCCGCCTGGCGGTGGGTATTTTGAGAGGAGTCTGCAGTTTCCTACAGTTTTAGATGAGTTTGAGGATGTCTTTCTAGAGGATGTTCTAGGACAACATCCTCACATATAGGTATAAATCTAAATTGATCTTTACCCTAGGATGGCACCAATATCTACACCTTCATATCAGATTTCTCATATAGAGCTACGGGATGAGGGTATTGTTTGAGGACTTGGAGAGAAATGGGTTCGTAAGGCCCAGCGTTTCACCATGGGAATCCCCCATGTTGTTTTCCAAAAATGCATTTATAATATTGAGGTTATGTGTGGACTTCTTATTCCTGAATCGGTTGAATGTATAGAATAAGTACCCACTGCTGAGAATTGATGTCATCTTTGATCAGTTGAAGGAAGCAAGATATTTCTCGAAGATAGACCTCAGATCTGGCTATCAACAGCTTTGAGTATAGGGTGAGGATGTACAGAAGATAGCCTTTAGATTTCGGTATATCCACTATGAGTTCCTTGTGATCTGTTTGGAATGACCAATGCCCCAGCAGTATTCATGGGACTCGTGAACAGGATCTTCAAGACTTACCTCGACTGGTTCGTGGTGGTCTTCATTGATGACATCTTGGTGTACTCGGTGACTAAGGGGGGGCATGGAACACACCCATAGATATTCCTAGATACACTCTGAGAGCACCTAAATTACTATAAGATATTAAAGTTTGAGTTCTGGATATGGGAGCTCCACTTTCATGGACATGTTATATCAAAGGCGGGAGTTGCAGTGGATCCAGAAAAGATAAAGGTAGTTCTTGCTTGGAAGCCGCCCAAGAGCGTGACTGGGGATCAGAGTTTCTTTGGATTGGTCAGGTACTACCTGATATCTATTCTTGAAATTTCTAGGGTAGCATTACCCTTATTTTATTTAACGCATAAAGGAAATCCATTAGTGTGGATGGAGAAGTGCCAACCGAGTTTCCAGGATATGAGTAAGAGAATGATGAGTACCCCTATCTTAAGACTACCATGGGAGGTTTTTGGGTATGTAGTTTTTTGTAACACATCAGGGATCAGACTAGGTTGTTTCTTGATGAAGGACTGAGCATTGATCACCTATGGTTCACAAGAGGTTTGGAAGCATGAGAAGAAATACAGAACCCATAACCTAGAGCTAGCAGTATTAGTCATTTCTTAGATAATGTGGTGGTACTAATTGAAGGGTGATCATTTTAAATTCTACTCCAACCACAAGAATATTAGGTGTGTCTCTTCCCAGAAGGACCAGAATATGAGGTCACGATGATGTCATGAGTTCCTTCAAGACTATGAAGTTGAGATATTTTATAATCTTAGGAAGGGGAACCGGGTGGCATATACACTCAGTAGGAGGTCTGGTTTTCAGCTGCTGAGTGAGTAAATAGAGTAGATAACCACAGTGCATATATTCAATATGGATGATGATGGGGAAACTTACCTTCAGTTGATAATAGTCACTCCCCCCACTCTTATAGATAGTTAGGGAGGCACAACTTTTCGATGTTGACTATGTGGTGAGACGTGGTCAGTTATCCTCAAGACAGGCTCCATATGGATTTTTTATAGGAGGATAGAACATCATCCTTTTCAAAGGACGTAGAGTAGTACTAATGGTGTTGCGAGAGGATATTTTGATAGAGTTTCATACCTCCCCTTTAATAGTACATCTGGAAATGGAAAAGATTTACCAAGATATCTGATGTCTGTATTAGTGTCCAAAGATGAAGAATGCAGTGGCAGGGTTTGTTTCAAAGTGGCTCACATCTTAGCAAGTGGAGGATGAAAATCATGTTCTAGTAGACTTTTCCTAGCCACTTTAGGTATGAGAGTGGATGTGGTATGGTATCCTTATAGACTTCATGATGGGATTACCACGCATGTCCAGGGGCCACGATACTATATTGGTGATCATTGAATAAATCACCATGTTGGATCACTTCCTACCCATCCAAGAGTATGGATCAGAAGAGGGCTTGGGACGCTTCTATATGAAAGATATAGTTCAACTCCATGGAGTCCCATCTACGATAATATCAGATCGAGATGCATGCTTTACCTCCAAGTTGTGGAAGTGGTTGCATGAGTATTTTGGGACTTACCTACACTTGAGCATAGCCTTTCACCCACATACTCATGGTTAGATGGAGTGGGCCATATAGACCTTAGAGAACATGATTTGTGATAGCAAACTTGTTTTTGTTGCAGTTGGGAGGACCACCTACCACTGGTGGAGTTTGCGTACAACAATAGCTACCACTCCATCGGTATGGCACCATTTGAGGACCTTTACTGATGACCATACATGTCATCATTATGCTCGACGCCCCTAGGCGAGTCAGCACTCATTGGTCCGGAGATGTTATAGGAGACCACTAAGAAGGTCAAAGTCATCCGAGAACAGATGAAGACGGCACTGAGCTGGAACTATTCCTATGTTGATAGGCGATGGAGAACCTTGGAGTTTGAGGAGGGTGACCACATATTCTTACGATTGTATACTCGATGAGGGATACAGATATTTGGCCAGGGCGGAAAGTTATCTCCAAGGTTCATTGGCCCTTTCCAAATTCTAACCAGAGTTAGCGAGGTGGTATACCGCCTAACTCTTCCCCCATATATACACTTGGTGCATGATTTTTTTCACATGTAGTACCTAAGTAGGTATGTGCATGACCCATCACACGTCATCGGCTGAGGCGAGCTAGACATTAGCAATGGGGTGACATTTGTGGAGTTCCTGGGGGAGATAGATGATCAAAAAAGCAGGTTTTTCCAGGGCTATCAATTCATCTTGTCCATATTCTTTGGCTGCACAGGAATCTCTAGGAGATCACATGGGATTTGGAGGCTTAGATTCATGCTCAGTACCCCTTTTCATTTGATTAGACCATGCTTTGGCTTACGAGGACAGAAATACCTAAAAGGGGGGAGTAATTTAAAAGCATTGAATTCCATGATTTTTTTAATTAAATGGGATTATTTTGAGACCATTTACTAAGATGACACGTAGTTATGAGGCCCAGAGTGGTCGTAATGTATTTTTGAATTTTTTTAGGTTCATTAAATAATCATGCGAGCGTGTTTTTATAACATTTAAACTAGTGCCAAAATCTAAAATCAGAGGGCACCATTGAACTCAATGTGTTAAGATTCACCTAGAGAGGGCCTAATTTTGGCTGGCACAGGCCAATAGTGGAAGTTAATTTTTGGTCGTAAATAAAATAATTTTGTAACATTTATTTTACTATCAAATCCTTATAAATCCTAAATGGTAACTCAGATTGGAAGTATAAGAGTACCATTGATCTTGGGAGGTTTTTTTCCTTATCCTTTGCTTAACCTTGATTGGCATGGGTTGAGGGTGAAAGTAGGTTTTTGAGCTTTTTTAAGAAATTTGAAATGGCACGCACGTGCTGTTTTGGAATATTCTAAATGGTTTCCTGAAGTGAAAATCCAATGGCACTGTCATGTCTAGAATGGTGACATTACCTAAGAATGGACCTATACTTGATTAGTGGAGGTCGAGGGAAAAAGTAAATTTTCTGTCATCTTATGAAAAATGAAATAAACGTAAAATGTTTATTTTATTCAAAATATGTTTCGCTTCTACATAATGATAAGTCGATTGTTTCATCCCATAATTGGAACATCACAACAAATCATTAATTTAAATTGTAACAAAAACATGATTTCCTAAATGAAACATCATAAAGACATGATGAAGTAGCATAATAGAAATGTTGCAATGCCTTTCTCTTTTAATGGAATAACGGTATGGAGAAACATAGGGAAATATGGAAATTCCTGATGGTGAAGAATCATTTCTAATGATTAACATCGGTGAGTCACTAGTGATAATGACACACTCAAAGAATAGGTCCGGGACCAGAGAATGATGAACCATAACCCCCAAAAAACAGATCTCCATCAGCAATGAGATTCCCTCTGATCACACCTTCTCCAAGTAGGGGTTACTTTTAGTTTTTATTGCTCGTACTTCTTTAGAAAACCAAAGAACGCGGACCAACCCACAAAAAGGTTGATCTATTAGTCATTAATCTTGCAGGAGGATTGCTTACATCAGTTTTTTTCTTTAGGATCACTTATTTTTGTTGATAGAAACTAAATTTTCCTATTCCTATGTTCCAAAACATCTAACGGAGTGGAATCGGTCCATCATAAACAAGGTCCTCATTCATACATATTTTGGTGTTCTTTTGATGTTCGTTACTAGAAATCCAATTTGACAAAAATCGGGCACCAAGGTTGTAGCAGGAAAGATGGCACCTCATGGAACCAGGGGCCGCAGACGGTTCAAAGACCAGACCACCAGAGTAGACGTAGTGGTCCATAGAAGGCACCACCGGTGGTGGCACCGGAGGTTTCATGCTAGAAAAGTTGGTCCTTGATGTCACCCCTAGGTAGCAGCCATGACTAGAGGACAAGGAAGTGGTTTCTCGACCACATCAGTGGGCGTCCCGCACTATTTGGGACGTGACGACCCACTTGAACGTGGCATAGTGGGGACCATGTCTGGGAATAAGGCACGACCAGCTTAGCCTACTGCGGGGCACTGAACCAAAATCTAGGTGTCATTTGAGATGGGGAGACTGGCCCACCGATTGTGGGACCTACTAACGAGGCACGAATTTGGCCATTGAGCGTCCCGGGTTGGAGTCATTTGGATAAATTTTGATGGCCGGGACGACAGGATAAAATCAAGCCACTGGGTGGCCCTAAGTGGGAGAGAAATGGTAAAACAATTACAGGTTGGGCCAGATGGAATAGGGTCACTGGGCGACCTGGTGGGCTGGACCCATGTACGAACCAGGCGAACCCATGGTATTTAATTCCAATTGGATATATTTTTTATGAAATTTCAATTGGTACGTTTGACCAATATGTATTGAATTAAAGAAATTAATTGCCTAATTATTTAATGGAATTGTGGAATTGATTAATTAATTTTCCATGTGATTAAAAATAAAGTGAATATGAGAAATTTTAATTTTGGTAAAGGGGATTTTGAAATTTTTGTAATTTGATTAACTAATTGGTTAATTATTTAATGTAATGTTGTGATTGTGGAATAGATGAGAATTAGAATTTTGTAGTAGGTCAATTAATCATATTATGAATTAAATGTCAATAATAATTATGAGATGGTTGATTTAACCTTAATGATGTAATGGGTTATGTTATTTAAATACATAAAATTTAATTAATGGTTAATTTATCCTATTAATCTTTGTGATTTATGTATTGAATCTTGATTTTTATTGATAGTTGGAATGGTTATCATGATATGAATTGTGATTAGAGGGTAAATTATGATTAAACTTGATTGAATTAATATAATTGATATGTGATTGTTTGATTATGTGGGACAGAGAATTAGGATCCAAATACCCATATCTGATAAATCAATGTTGGACAGGGAATGAGGATTCAAATACCCATATGAGATGGCAATTGTGAGATAGGTCATGATTCTACAAATACGCATACATGATAAATGAGTGTGGGGCATGGAATGAGATTCCAAATAATCATATGAGATTGTGAGTGTGGGAAATTGATTAAGGCTCCAAATACCCTTATTTGATAAATGAGGTTTGGGATCGAGACTATGGCTCCAAATACCTATGGGGTGCTTGATGTGACATTCTATGCCCCTGATATTGGCATTGGATTATGATTCATATTGGTATTTATATGATTAAAAATAAAATGATAAATGATGACCATTGTATAGTGATATGTGATATTTTGTATGTAAAGTTTAGACTTCAACATGAACCGAAGTAGGTATTAAGGGTTCGGGTGTCCTTGAGAACAGAATTTTTTATGTGGGTAAATAACGAATAATTAAATATGTAGATTATTTTAATAATTTATTTTATTTTATTATTTGTACAACTATATAAATTTTTATTGACTATATATTATTTTAGACCTTATTGATGGTGGCCCGATGAGTTTTATTGACACCTTACTTAGGCTACCTGATCAGTACCAGAATAGACATTGTGATTACTGGACATTATAGGGGAAAATGGAACATGATAAATGTATATGTCGATATAAAGCATGGATTGGGGAACCAGACCTGGTGGAAGGACCCCCTAAGAGTTTTTAGTATGCTTATTTTGGTTTTTTCTTTTGACACTTGACATGTACATGGCAAGACATATGTATTATTTTAGTTTTGCATATTTTTTACTATATTAGTCATCATGTGATACTTTTATTATTCTAGTTATAGATATATAATTTTGTTTTTGTTTACTTATTTCCCCAATTGTTCTGATTTGATTAAAAGGGTATAGTCTTCCCATGATCGATAGTAGACCCTCTCTGCTAGTCGACAACCTCTATAGTATAAAGACTTCCGCTTAAGGTCATGTGACCAACAATCATGGGGAACCAGTGGGAGGAACCTAGTACGGGGCATTGTATTATGCCCTCATCATATCATCACTACCTAAAGTAACTTGTTAGCTAGAATGTCAGGGTAATTTTTTGTGTTAATTTCTCCATCTGATCCTAAGAATCTCAGTATATAAATATGGGGTTATTTAAAATGGAGGGGAATCAACCATGGGAAAATAAATGTATTTATATTACTTCTCATAATGGTTTGATACTCACTCATTTTGGTCCATTGAGTGAAATAAATGAGGAAATCACGTTTCCCATTAGTCTAATTGATGAAAAAACTCCTGATTTAGGATGAAATTGGGTGATGATGTCCATTTTGGATAATAAGATAAACCTTCCAGTCAATTTCCACTTATATAATGATTGTAAAACTGCACACATCGATCGGCCACAAAAAAATGGAGAATATTGTGGTAAAATACATATGAATCAATCATTCCCATAATCATCTTTACATGATTGTGGGTTTTATTAATAATTAGAATATACAAATAGGGCTCTTTTATCAGCAAGATATTAATCCCAAAAATCAAAAAGAATTGGTTTTTGGAAGACTTACTTCTAATATCATGGTTTTAGTTATTTCAAATGAAACAAGAAATTCATAAGAAATAATTTATCCATATGAAAATAAAATATCCCTTTGAATAATATAATTTATTTCAGTCTGAAATCCGTACTTTTATTAATGAATATAGTGTTGAGGTTGACTAAGATATTAGGAATGCTCTTCTGAAATATGATGAAGGTATCTTGACTGCCATTAATAAACGTAGATAAGTTTATTTGAGGATAAAATAAGATCCATGACTCACATTGAGAAGTCCCTCTATAAACTATAAAAAATAATGTAACTATATCTTCTACTTCATCAAACATTGAGATATAATTTTATAATATTAAATTGAGATTCCCAAATTTTGTCCTCACATACCCACCCATCATTTGGGTCTGTCAAATGATCACCATGGAAACCATATATATTAACATAGTTAAATACAACTTCATCTAAGATGTACAATTCCTAAAATGGTTCTATAATATCATTCACATCAAGAATCCAAATTTGAAAATTAGAGAAAATATTGATTTTAGTGAACTCAATCATCATTTTCTAATAGGTGATTTTCCAATCCCTATTATATAATTACTAACTGATAAGTAATCTATCTTCTAATCCCTCCATTTTATGGATGGGTATTTGGGATATATCTAGATATAGATATACCCTGATGATAAATATAACTATAATGTTAGTAAACCCAAAAAGGCATACTTTTATCAAGTAATTCCATTTAGCTTACAAAATTCTAGTGAAACATGCCAAAGTTGTTATCACCCTATCTTCAAGAATGTTACATGGAAGATCGACCAATTTCATGTGGATGATCGGGTATTCATGTATGAAAAATTCTATTATCATCTTAGAAAAATTATATAATTTTCTAAAAACTATGGAATAACCTCTTGAAGATGGATAACCTAAAATGTAGTTTCAATGTAACATTGTGAAAATTCCTCAATGTCATGGTTTTTAATAATAACATTGAATTAGTCCCAAAAAAAATAAAATGGATATAATTGATACCCCCCCCACTATATAAATCCTAAGGGAATTGTGTAGACATAAAGGATGTATAACTTACATTTTAATATTTATATCCAACCCCATATGAATGTTTTTACACTTAAAATTTATTAAAAAGAAACGTGTTTCTTATAAATAAGATGAGTATAAACATAAGGCATTCAATGATATCAAGTGATACCATCTACACCCATAGGTCTTGAAATCATCTATGTAATGTCATTTTCTATATAAAAACCTATAAAGATTACATGGCGCCCTATTTTCTCAAAATAATGAGGCATCTAAGGAAGACTACCTATATTATCTCAACTAGAAAATGTTAGATATTGAGATTGAATATTCTATCATGAAAAAGATATTTCATGAATTGATCATTCAAGTAAAAAAATTGAGAAATTATTTATAGTACCATGATTTATGTATAATCACTCATGATGATACCCTCATGTATATCCTTAATTTCCTTATGAAAACATGATCTCTATCATATTTGGTGATCATTTTGGAATGTTGTGATATCTTGTTCATGTCCAAAATAGAGATCAAGGGGAAATTATTACTATATTTCATTTCATTGCAACTATTCAGAGAAAGGTATATATTGATCTTATAAATCCTTGATAAAGGTGTCTTCTCCATCCATGATTCCCCCCCCAATAATATGATATGTATTTTGATTGTGCCTTTAGGATCCCAATGAGTATAAGGATGAAAAACATGATGCTTAACAGGGTTGGAATGGGGTTTTTGTTCACATCTCTAGGGAACGGTGTTCCACCAAAACAGTTCATGTTATCAAAAGGACTCACCAACATTGAGGTTGAATACCAATCCCTAATTATAGGGTTGAATATATCCCAATATATACCAGTGTTCTGAATGAATATTAACATTTATTCAGAGTGGTTAATCAATAAAATAAATAGAGCCTATTAAATTATGAAAGATTTGATTTATTACGTACATGATTATGTGCAGAGTATTATTATTGAATTCCATTTATAGACAATAATATCTCACATTATGTATTCATGAAACACTCAAATAGATGCACATTCCAATGTAGTGATAGTTTGGGTGATCCAGAATATGATGATAGGTTTATTTACATTTCCCATTGCAGTGTGGCCATGAAATACATAATTATTGAAATGAAATAGATCAGTGAGGTTAACACCACCCATGATCAATTTGAACCTCTAACCTCATCAGTTGGATGAGTCTCATAATGGTGTACCTATATAATAAGATTCTACCACTAGATAAATCCTAGAAGGAATTGATATTTCATTTAGTAAAAAATATCATCATATATATGGAACATATTCAGATAAATTATTCTACAAATGACACATTTATGGAATCCTCTCCAATTTATTCAAAGGATTGGAGACCCTCACTCTAATGTAGGATGTCAATGCTACCACTTACAATGATCATCTATTATGATCCATTCTCTTTTTATAAATAAAGTGACATAGATTCTTTTGGCCAGCAATGAAGTGGGACTGCATGAAGGTTATAAATAAATATTATTCTTATCAGATACATAACAATTTCATCTATTGATCCTTAGAGTTTTTTTACATAGGTAAATTAGCCTTTCTATTTTCCATAAGAGGAATAGATTTCATGGGGTCGTATCACCTTACTATAACTGAATAGTTCATATTCATCCTTTCTACCACCAATTTTTTCTCTAAGTGAACCACATCTATATCACTCAAGGAAATAAAAACAATGTCTATAATAAATTTCCTAAATTATAATATATTTACTATATTAAGTGACCCTTGCACAATATTTATGGATAATAACACTAATTACTCTAAATTGGAATTGAATCAATCATATGAGAATTATAATATCTCATCCAACCATTCATTATGTTATCATCTGGTAGTGAATAAAATAATATAGTACCTCAACAAAAAGATATCTATTATCATTTATATGATTGTGGAAAAATATAAGGAATATTTACTGTACTATACCCTATATGTTCTGCAAGATTATAAAACCATTACAAGCACTATAACAAAAGAAACTCTACACTCACTTGTATATATGAAAATGGTAGTTTTTCCAAAAAATTTCTAATTTAATTCACTTTTAATTCACTTGTATAATAAAATATATAATTCTGAACAATCTCAAATCTTATTTAATGATTTATAATTATTTGATTAGATATGGTTACACACACTAAATAACCTTTAAATTCCTTGAAATTGAGCCATTTAAGTGTGTAATAAGTACATTTTATATTGTCCCATAAAATAATGGGAACTATTTTTTCCATAATAATTATCATTATACATAGGAAGAATCATTATAAATTAGATCCCAAATAGTAAGCACCTTGAAAAATTATAATTTCTACTTGAACAAGGATATTCTTTGATAGAAATTCATAAAGGGAATATCATGCCCATCGATCAAAAAATAATTATCAAGAAGTAATTTACAAAGTAAAATGATGGGAATAATAATGTCTTAATCATATGACCATATATATCATGACATAAATATTATATATGAAACATTAAAAAATTTACGAAACATATAGTTTATACCACATGACTTTAAACTATTTTCTATTGTCCATCACAAATTTAATTAAACAATTCAAATTAGTCCCTCCTAAATGTTTTTAAATATTCTAGAGTATTTTATTATACATGAACAAAAACATTTAAAATTGGTCAAATCAATATGACAAAAAATTAAAATATACCCTTCCTTACAAAAGAGCTTGAACCATATAAGACTTATGAGTTCATCTGTTGACTGTAATATAATGGTTTAAATAACCTAGGAAATAATACGCTAACAATAGCTATATATGGAACAATTATAATTCATATATGACGTATAGTGATGTATGGATCAATTATCCTAGTACCATTATCACGAGCCGAATCTAGTCGCCTTCAAGATCGACACCCAACCCGGTCTGTGGAAAGACCCAAAGGGCGTTCCCAATCCCCACGGGCTGGCACAAGTGCCTAGGAATCATAAAATGATGTTTGGGAATGATTTATCTGAATTTGTAAACATAAAATGACAAACGAAACCAAGAAACCAAAACTAGATTTTTCAAACCAATACATATTTTACTAAAATTCAGAACTGAATTACATAATATTAAACAATGTATGTAGACCATTACAAAGGTACAAAACCAAGAAAAGACAGCCCAAGAACATCCACATGGAAAGAGTCACCTCCACCAAGCCATCTCCACAACACTGCATCACGATGGACCGCTAAAAACCCGAACCAATGACATTAAATTTGTACCCAAACATATGACACAAAATAAGAAATTATACTTACACCCAATAGTGTAAGCAGGGTGTGATCCAAATCCCAGTAGGATACCACCACTAAGATATTCCATGTGATAAACATTTAAAGATAAAAAGCATGGAAGTTTTCAAAAACATGAAAAACTAGTTAAAATTTCTAAAAGATGAAACTTTGAATAAAAACAATTTTCAAGTGGGCTATTTTAAAGGGTTAACATTTTTAAAATAAACACCAAAGCTACTGAATTTTCCATCCAAATGTACCATATGCCGATGGTAAGTATAAACTAACTAATGAGCACAAGCAATAGGAAATAACCCCTAGGCACTAGCTAGATGTGGGTACCAGGTACCTCGTATCTCGGTGAGAGTAACCATCACAAATATCCATTCCCGTGCATGAGCCACTAGTAGGGAACATACCCATAACCTTGGGGTCCCCAATCATCATCATCATAGTTTAGTTAGAGTTCTAAGTGTAAATCTTGCTAATTGAAACTGAGGCCAAACCCCACAGATTCACTAGCATACTAGTACTCGTCCACCCACGTAGATACCCTGGTTTTGCCCTTGTGCTCAAACAAGTTCAACAAGTCAATAAAAACACATTTAACATGAAAATATTATTTCCACATCAAAAATACACCAAAAATCCCATATGTATACCACACAAGTCACAAAAGTCCATTTTTCATTCAAAATGATTTTGAAATCTAACTCACACCAAAATAGCCCACAACACATTTCACATTTCTTCAACACTTCCGAAAAAACATTAAACAATTTTATAAAACAATTATAAGATATTTCATCTCATATAACATCCCACACACATGGCACATAACACTCCTTTCATAATCAAAAATTCAATTTTTCACATCACACTCACACAAAACAGTCCAAGTCACATTCACATCTCTTTCAGACCTCAATATCTCCTTCAAAAAATTTGATAAAATATTTCCAAGATGATACATATAACAGAACATAAATTTCACAAATGAAATGGAAATTTTAAAATTATACTCCTAAAAAAATAGTTTGCTGATATAGTTTCACCTCTTACACAACTCAATAAACCATTCAAAATATTCATAAAACAATTATAAGAAATATATCCAAGATTTTCACATAAAATCCATTTCAAAAAACTCATTTTAAGACAAAATCACACTAATCCCCCAAAAAACGGAATTGGTAGCCCAATCAACATGTAATAATCCACTTTAAGGTTTTATATAATCACCTTGAACAATATCACAAAAGATACCCACGAGAACACAAAAATCCATAAAACACTTTCAATGAGTATAATAAGATTACGCACATAAAACCCATTAAAATACCCCCCCGCCCCCAGGCCCAAATGAAACTACATCATTACCCAACAAAAATTGGTATCCCCTTTAAATAACTAATAAATCACTTCCACATTTTACAAAACTACCACAAGAGATGACACGTGAAATACATTTGAAAAATACACACTTCAAACAAAAATGTATCTTTAATACCAAATGCTTTACTATTACTACCAAAAATGGTTTTCGAATAATGCACAGCATATAAGGAACATGAAAAATTATTTAATCAAGAAAACTAACTCATCATTAAATGGTTACCCACGGAATCACCTACCGAAATTGTCGAATCCCGGTGCGAAATATCAACCGCACTACCCCGGCACCACAAGAATGATAAATCCAGCCCTAGACCACAAATTTTCACCAAAAAGACTCATGGTTAAACCCTAGGTACGAACCCTAGGTTCTGGACACTTTGGAACATCAAGAAAGAGGGATGAAACCCTAAAGAAATGGAAGAAGGGGAAGGGAGGAACACTTACCTTGAAAAAACTTGAAGCAATTTCCCCGCATTAACCAAATTTTGAATCTCAAAGAAACAAAACCTGATAGTGAGGCTCGACTTATGAGTAGGAGGTCATGTGGAGATAGAAATGTTGGAAAAGATTAAATATTGAAGGAGATATGAAAGAATGAATTTACCTCTTCAAATCTGGGTGATTTGATAAATTCATAGAAGAATCACCCTCCTTTGGGTTTCAAATGAGCTTCAAAAATGCAAAACCCATAATGGGAGTGATCCTAGGGTTAGTGGATTCGAAAGGGAGGTGGAATCACCGAATAAAAATATAAATTGAAGGTGATATTAAATAATTAAACATTATTTTTAATGCAGAAAATGGGCCTTCGGGAAGGCCCAATTCCTGAAATAAAAACTGAAATACCCCATGATTAAAGACTTCTAAATGGTCTAAATTAATGTGGTGGTGTCATTAATTCAGGGGAGGCCAAGTAGGAATTGTAATGGATAAAAAAATTTAAAATGAAGGATTTATTAACTAAAAAAAATTAATTTTTAAATTTGGAATTGGGTCAAGTTTTAGCCCAAATCATGAAAACTCACCCATTTCTCCAAAAATGCATTGGAAACCCCCAAAAAAATGGAAATTAAATTCAAAATAACTTTAAAATAAGTTATTTTTGTGGAAATTCTCCCCACCATGACAACTTTACACCCAGGAAATTCACAGCAATGCCAAAGCAATAAACAAACCCAACTGAGAAACTAAGAGGTACTCCCTTTCCAGGTTTCACCCCCAAAGGCCAAAACACCTCCAGTGATCAATTAAGGAAGGAATACTTCACAACCAAAACATACACAATTTTTCTAACACAATCAATCACATTCAAGCATTATCCCAAAGTAAAACTCCTCAATCTCAATCTTAATAAGGCTCAAGAAATTTACCCAAACAAACAACCTCATCGAACAAGGTTACACCTATCTTGATATAACTAAGTCGTTGGGAACTCTCCAATACCAACGTCTACCCAAGTAAGATGTAGGTAGTTAGATATCTATTAAAGAGACTACCCACTTCCAATCCAAGACCAAGGAAAAAACTGAGTTACTGGTATAGGGAGACACAAATGGGCTCCCCACCATAGGAGACAACTTAATTTTTTTCTGAGACAGAATCGGGAAACATACATGGGGAGGCCCGAACGGACTCTTTGGTACAAGGGGTAGGATTACATTAGACATTTCCAAAAGAATATACATGAGACCCATGGTGGGTCTCCCCACTATAAGAACCAACCATCTTAACCGACCAGCATGGTCTGACACAGAAAGACCCCAAAACCCAAAGAGTTGGTATGACCACAAGGTTAGTCTGCACGGTTTGGGAAATTTTGTGCTAACCATGTGGATCCATATACTTGCATTGTTTTCCATGGAACAGTTAAAATTCTCCATGTGAAAACCTTGTCCTCAACCTGTCTAGCCAAATTTTAAACCTTTCTCCAAAAACACAATGGAAACCAAAGAGGAAAGGAATGACATTGGGAAATAACATGGGCACGAGGCCCTCCATCTATTTCGGCCAATCACGAACAACAGAAGATAGATGAAAACACCAGAGGTTTAAACTCTTCCCATATTTAATACTGAAGGTAGGACCTGTACAAAGGATTAAATGACACTAGGATTTCCCATAACTACGCGCTAGCTTCTCTCCAGGACCTATGGCTGGAGCTCAAAATATTGAAGCATCTTCGGCCACACAGTTTGGATTTGGAAACCCATGTATGGAACATATTCTTTCAGTTCCAAAAACAACTACACCGCATACCCTGATTGGTTCAACAAGAGATAACGTACTCGAGAACTCACTTTACCAAAACCTAACATTTCACTGATACAAGGGATTAGAAGATGCACACACATCACACCTTGTTTCTTTGGGTGAGAGACAACAGAAGGGGAGGACACATATAAAAAACCTTCCTCTATGATAATAGATTTGAATTTTTTTCCAAGGGAGATATACTCCCAACATAATAGATACCCTTAGAGGATTGTACGACCTTCACATTTATAGTCAAATGATCACACGACATCACAAGGTGTCACCGAACAGGACCATTGTAATTGATAGAAACAATAGAAGGAAAGGACATTATGCCAAGTCCCCAAATAAAACACAATCCCAGAATGTGGCCATAATGGCCTCTCATGACCATATTTCTGACACTGGTGGTTTGACATGAACTCATACTTCAAAGACACTATAAAGGACCCTGAGGCTCTCTTAGAAACCATCCAGAAACTCATCCACAATAAAAACCCCATACCACTGCCACCTTCGACGAATCATGCAACTTAAGAAACTAAGGTCTCTCTTAACCTTCCACGATCACTTTCCCGATACAAGAGGATCCACAAATAAAAGAAAAAAATGGGTGTATAATCAATAAAAAAATATCCATAAAAGTTTTTTATATTGATCAACTGGAGGATTTTCCAACGGCGAAACAATCTGTGTTTTACTTCGGTTGTGCACTAACCCTTAATGGGGGCGTACCTTATCCAATGAGAAAACCCAATGACCCAACCAAGCTGATCCATTGGTAAAAATGTGCCATAATCAGATCCAAACAAATGAAGGGAACTGAAATAAAGGCTTCCTAAAACATTTCTCAGAAGGTACCACTAACCAACCTTTCAACCCAGCTTACCGACCGAACACCAACCCAAAACACTGTTCAAACAGAAGGGGTTCTTGGACTCAAAAGAACCCACAACATCAACATTTTCAAAAACACATAATACAAACCATCCTAAACCAGTCATCAAGACATCATGTTTCCCTTTAAAAACATTTCTTTGAAAACAAAAGGTTAAGCGGTTAGCATATCCACCAACGGTACCCCATGGGCCTCACACATGCATGTTTATGTGCCGCACTAGGCACCCTCCTCATATCTATCCCGGTACTCATCCAGTCATGCCATTATCCATCAATCATCCCATATAACCCCTTGCATGTGGTCATTCATGGAAATACCAAATGTTAAAACAAAAAATATTTCCACTTCTCAAAACCAAAATTGTCAACCAATACATCCTTTTTCTCAAGACCGCTAACCAAGAGATCAAAATCCCAGTTTAAAACTAAAAAAACATTTCATACACACACAACCATTTAGATATGAATTCACTTTCAAGTAATTAACATTAAAATCAAAACAAATCATCCCCATTAAAAAATCTTTCAACATTTTATAAAACTCTATTGGAAACACTTTTTCAAAACCAACATTAACATACTTCTTGGATTCAACAGAGGTGTAAACACAACATTTTCCCAATTCAAAAAAGATGGAAATTTTAGTTCCACCATTTGAAAAATCAAACCCTTCCTTATTTATTTGAAAATCATTTCACAAAAAAACAATATTCTTCTTGAAACCACGTAATTTTTCCTTTAAAACTGAACTTCCAGGATTTCAAAACTAAAGAACATAGGACAATGCGAGGGGGAACTAGATTCGGAGGGTGACATGGACATATGTTTGGCGTCAATATACCAATCACTTCACCATCACAGATAGTGTTTTAGGGAAATATCAAATGCTCCACATGGATTTCCAGGCCCTCCAAGCACACTAAGACCATTATCCCAACTCTCTTTTCATTTTCCCAGATCATCGTCAAACCAAGAAAACCAAAGGACTCAGATGAATCTTGACGTCCCCTAGAGACTCAAATCCTATCATGAGGTGTGTTGGCCAGGCACAAAACCCATAACTAGAATTTCAAGTCCCAATAATCCTTACTCCATACCATCCAAACTTCTCCCCAAATAACATGACCCAAAGAGTTAACATGAACCTCCTCTGATACCATTTTGTCACGAACCGAATCTGGTCGCCTTCAAAATAATCACCCGACCCAGTCCATGGAAAGACCCTAAGGGCGTTCCTGATCCCGATGGGCTGGTACAAGTGCCCAGGTATCATAAAATTAAGTTTGGGAATGATTTACATAAATTTGTAAACATAAAATGACAAAAAAAACCAAGAAACCAAAACTGAATTTTTCAAACCAAAACATCTTTTACTAAAATTCATAATTGAATTACACAATTTTAAATAATGTATGATGACCATTAAAAAGGTACAAAACCAAGAAAATATATCCCAATAAAATCCACATGGAAAGAGGAACCTCCCTCAATCCATCTCCACAACACTGCATCACGATGGACCGCTAAAAACCCGAACCTATGACATTAAACCTATACCCAAACCCGTGACACAAAATAAGAAAGTATACTTACATAAAATGGTGTAAGTAGGGTGTGAGACAAATCCCAGTAGGATACCACCACTAAGATATTCCATGTGATAAACATTGAAAGATGAAAATCATGCAAGTTTTTAAAAACATGAAAAGCTAGTAACAATTTCTAAAAGAAGCAAATTTTAATAAAAACAGTTTTCAAGTGAGCTATTTTAAAGGGTTAACACTTTTAATATAAACACCAAAGCTACTAAAGTTTCCAGCCAAATGTAATGTATACCGACGATAAGTATAAAGTAACTAATGAGCAGAAGTAATAGGAAATAACCCTTAGGCACTAGCTAGTTGTGGGTCCCAGGTACCACGTATCTCGGTAAGAGTAACCATCACAAAAATTCATTCCCATGCACGAGTCACTAGTAGAGAACATACCCATAACTTATTGGTACCCAGTCATCATCATCATAGTTTATTTAGAGTTGTAAGCATCAATCTTTGTAAGTAAAACTGTGGGCAAACCCCACAGATTCACTAGCATACTAGTACTCATCCACCCACCTAGATACCCAGGTTTACCCCTTGTGATCAAACAAGTTAAGCAAGTCAAGAAATACACATTGAACATGAAAATATTATTTCCACATCAAAAATTCACCAAACAGCCCGTATGTATACCACACAAGTCACAAAAATCCTTTTTTCATTCAAAATGATTTTGAAATCTGACTCATACCAAAATAACCCACAACACATTTCACATTTGTTTAACACTTCAACAAAACCATTAAACAATTTTATAAAAAAATTATAAGATATTGAAACTCATATAACATCCCACACACATGGAACATAACACTCCTTTCATAATAAAAAATTCAATTTTTCACAACACACTCACACAAAATAGTCCAAGTCGTATTCACATCTTTTTCACACATCAATATCTCCTTCAAACAATTTAATAAAATATTTCCAATATGATGCATATCACAGAACAGACTTTTCAGAAATGAAATGGACCTTTTAAAAATTTACTCCTACCAAAATAGTTTGCTAATATAGTTTCACCTCTTACATGACTCAATAAATTATTCAAAACTTTCATAAAAAAATAATAAGGAGTATACCCAAGCTTTGTACATAAAACCCACTTCAAAAAAACTATTTTTAAGAAAAAATAACACCAAGAACCTACCAAAATAGAATTGTCAGCCCAATAAACATTTCATAATCCACTTTCAACTGTTATATAATCACCTTGAACAATATCACAAAAGATACCCCTGAGAACACACAAATCCATAAAACACTTTCAAAGAGTATAACAAGGTTACACACATAAAACACATTAAAAGACACCCCCTCCCTTTAGTACCACATGACACTATATCATTACCCAAAAAAATTGGAAACCCCTTTCAATAACTAATAAATCACTTCCAGATTTTACAAAACTACCACAATAGATAACACATGAAATACATTTGAAAAATACAAACTTCAAACATAAATGTAACTTTAATACCAAATGCTTTACTATTGCTACTAAAAATGGTTTTCGCATAATTCACAGCATATAAGGAATATGAAAAATTATATAATCAAGCAAACGAACTCATCATTAAATGGTTACACACGGAATCACCTACCGAAATTGTCGAATCCCTCAAAACACGGTGTGAAATATCAACCACACCACACCGACGCCACAAGGATGATAAATCCATCCCCAGAACACAAATTTTTAACAAAAAGGCTCACGGTTAAATCCTAGGTTCTGTACACTTTTGAACATCAAGAAAGAGGGATGAAACCCTAAGGAAATGGAGGAAGTGGAAGGGAGGAACACTTACCTTGAAAAATCTTGAACCAATTACCCCGAATTAACCAAATGTTGAATCTCAAAGAAACAAAACCTGATATTGAGGTTATACTGAGGAGGAAGAGGTAATGTGGGGACATAAATGGGGGAAAAGAGTAAATATTGAAGGAGATATGAAAGAATGAATTTACCTCTTCAAATCTGGTTGATTTGATAAATTCAGAGAATAATCACCCTTCTTATTTGTTCAAATGAGCTCCAAAAATTCAAAACCGATAATTCGGGTGATCCTAGGGATAGTGGATTCGTGAGGGAGGTGGAATCACAAAAAATAATATAAAATTAAGGAGATATTAAATAATTAACAATTATTTTTAATGCAGGAAATGGGCCTTCGGGCAGACCCAATACCTTAAATAAAAACTGAAATACACCAAGATTAAAGACTTATAAATGGTCCAAATTAATGTGGTGGTGTTATTAGGTCAGGGGAGGCAAAGTATGAATTGAAATGGATAAAAAATGTTGAAAAATGAAGGATTTATAAAGGAAACAAAAATAATTTTTAAATCTGGAATTGGGCTCACGGTTTGGCCAAAATCATGAAAACTCACCCATTTCTCCAAAAATGCCTGGAAAACCCCCCAAAACAAAGCAATAATGGAAATTAAATTAAACATAACTTTAAAGTAAGTTATTTATGTGAAAACCAGTTATAAATATAACTTTTATCTGCATCCCATGGTGTATGGTCTCCTTATTCATGATAGGTTTTCTATATTATCCAAAAACTAGGACACCATGTACATAAACATTAATCTCATATCCTAGGTGTAATCATAACGATTATTTTGGTTTCCACCCATATTGGACTAAAAATGTCTCATTTAATAACTAAATGTGGCTTGATTTCTATTAATTCAAGGTTTTTAGTGACACTCATAGGTCTTGACTCAGGTTTAGCCACAAACCTCACCAACTTTAACCATAGTTATCAGATTAGTATTCAATAACATCATAACTATCACAAACAGACTGAATCATATATGAAATTGTAACTATTCTCTCCCTATTAATGAGTTTCAATTTTGTAGAGGGTCATATTTTTCCCTTGATTACTATTACGTTTGGTGTCATAGTGATTCCCAGAGGATTGGACTGGGGTATATCCCTAATTACCATTAACTTTAATCCCATTTCCATCCTAGTGTTCATGCCTTCAAATTTTCATCTAGTGCCTCAACAACATCAAATTTTTATGGAGTCATTTTCTTCAATAACTATTTGTGTCTTGATTAATTTTGTTATAGTATACATAGTGATGTCTATATAGTCTATTTTGGACTCAACCCCAAATTTCTAATTTAACAAAATCATTCTTTTTCTTCATGTTGTAATCCATTCCTAAAAAAACTTCATCACATATCACACAAATATCGAAATCTATATAATTTTTCCATTTCACATAAATAATATTAAGATGTGTGAAAAGGCCATATAAGAATAACATCTACCTCGATTCTTGTTTATACATTATAAATAGAATCACTCAAATATCTTACTTTGAGTCCAACCATAAATCCCATAATTTTTAATACTAGGGATTAAGATATTACTCATTTTCATTGGTTTTATCATAGTATCCATGAAATAAATTCAATCCACCTAAATTTATCATACATATGAACCAAATGTGTGTAAATATTTATTATTGATAACTATGTATATATTTATTTCACTTTTCACAGGATACATAGAGATGTCCAAATTCCCTTTCATGAATAAAACCATAAGTATTATCCTAATTAAATCCTCACATTTTCATAATGTGTGAGCCTTATAATTTATTTCAGGTTTTACTTATGGGTTTATAACTATGAAATAGTCATTTTCATTATCTTTATTTGATCTAAGTCTGCAAAAACCCCTATACCAAAACATATTCATTATTTTACATTAAAACAAAGAACATATGAGTACAAGTTTCTTGACATTAAACTACATGAAATTTGATATTCCTTGCATGAGCCTTATAATAATCAAATATATTTATCTTATATAACCAAATTATCATCCATTTGAGCAATATCTATGTATGAATACTTTACGTATATAACATTTCCCCGTTTTTCAAGAACGTTTTCCTAGATTTTGGGTCTTAATAATATTTCTTGGGATCTTCTATTCAATAGGGTTTCCTGTGTATTGAATAATTATACAAGTACCATGTATATGAGTCAAATACGTGTAGATATTTCTTACCCCATAACTACATGTGGGTTAATTATTATTATTTTTGGATACATAGTGTTTTTTGGATCACGTATCCCATACATAACCACAAAAAATAACCTTTATCCGACCTTTTGGTGTGTGTGTACCTCTCATTCTTGTTACTTTATCCATATTAACTATACACTAAGACCCAAACAAATCAATCCCATACATATTTTCTAGATTATTGATAATGGTCTAAACTCTAGTTTTGACAAAATATGAGAGTTAAATAAAATCCCCTCTCTAAGAAAAATGTGTGTCTTGAATTCATTCGTCACAAGATATATAGTAGTTTATAAATCTCTCATCTTATGAGAACCTAAAAATTATATCAATTATAAATAGTTCCACCTATATAATATATTCTTATTCATGTATGTTCTTTCTATGCTAGGCTCTTTGTTGGATAGTAAATCTTTTCCTATGACAATGTATGTCTTGATTCCACTTACCATATGACACATAAATTTATCAAATTTGGTGTTTTTCTATAATAAAATGGGGCATATCATTCATATCATGTTATCTTTCCCCCTTTATTTCTCTGTTCCAATTATGGAATGAGAAACCTCATTCATGATGGGTCAATTTATATTGTTTTTTCAGAAACACATCCTCAAATTTAGACAAATATATATGAACACAAACACCAGCCACTAGTATTATAATATTTATGACTATATACTACAACCAATACTTATTCAAGATATATGACATTAATAATCATGCACTACATTTCCACATTTAATGATCATAGATTTTAGCCACTCCAAGTCAAAGTTGAACTACTATAAACATTGACATTTTATAGGCCATGATATATAACATTATATTTTATCCACTACGAATCAAGGCTATGTGAACATAAATTTTATCCGTTGTTGGTAAATTGTTTATGAACAAACACTTATACCACTACTAGTCCACGCTCTATGACCTTTGATTTCATCCATTACTGGTCTAAGATGTATAAATATAATTTTTATCTACTACGAGTCCAAGATATATGATAATAAATTTCTTCTATCTTGTGTCAACTTTTTATGACCTTAAACTCAAACCCCCCCATGTATAAATTATATAATGTCAACATACAAAAAATAATATTCACAAAGTCTCATCTGGTTGAAAGGCTATAAATTGAATCTCCAAAAAAAATTAATATGCAATCAATAAGCTATTTACATCCATTTCTTATAGAAAATTAAGTGTTAAAAAATAAAAATGAATAATTATTTTATAGAGAAAAATGGACCTATAAATAGTTAATTTATACTTATTGAACACACAAGTATATGAAAAAATACATGTAGTTCTTATTTTTTATGTACGCTGGTTTAAAATGTTCAATGGGAACTTAGATATTAATGAATTGGATATCTCATGAAAAAATAAGATGCTTTCATTAAGGGGGTTATTTTCTCAGGACATCTTATTTCATATCCCATTTCCATGGGTTTGTGTTCAATCGATTGTGGAGTGACCATTATGGTACTTGAACACTTCTTTAATATCTATTTCTTTGAAAAACATAATTCAATCCATAAGTTTTTGAGTCATCATAAACCTTTATGGATATCAACAATGAGTGTATCCCACCCCAAATGGATACACATGTTTATATAAGATATATGTATCTCTATATGCATCATTAAAAATAGATATATGTCATTATCTTAAGGATAAGGTCCTGTAATCTCATGATCCCCAAAAATTAATAGCATGGAAATTTATACAATGATTTTGTCCATGTCCATCCACGACATTCTTGTTCAGCCCATAATTTCCCAATATGGATGTCTCAATTTATGGTTAATATATTACATAAAAAACTATTCATGTAGATTCAAATAACCTCAATTTTATACAATTGTTTATCATACCCATTTTTGAATAGAGATTGTAACACCCAAATGTTTTTATGAAATATTTTCTCTAAATAATATTAATTATTTAATAGCTTATATTGCACACAATCAAGAGTAAAAGAGAACCAAATGATTCCCTTGGTATAAAATGAACATTTTAACATAGCTATTAGTTTTTCAGGAATAAATATAACTGACTTATGAAAATGTATGGTGAAGTCATTCACTGCCAATTATTTATAAAAAATATAAATAAAATATATTTTTTTGTTTTTGTATTAAAAAATCGAATGAAATAATATTTTTAAAGGAACATAATGAATTATATAAGTTATATACTTAATAAAATATTTTTTCTATGCATCCAGTATATATTTTTGTCATAGGGTATGAATAAACCCTACTTGATGTATGAAACCCTATATTTTCAAAAGGGTAATTTTATACCTTTTAGTGGACAACCCCTTTTAAATTATAATTTAGAAATATTAATAATTTTAATATGAATACATAAACATGTTATTAAGAATCAATATATAAAAATTTACATTGGAAGAAATTTTAATATTTTTCTAATACCTTTCAGTTTTTAATGATTATTAAAAATACACTAAATTCTAATTGAAAATAACTCTTTCATAAAAATAATTTATGTGGGTAAATTATAATATTTAATGGTTTTAATGTATAAATAGAATAAATTTTTATAATAAAATATAATTTATTTAATTTTCATTAATTTTACATTGAATTTAGAAGTAAAAACGTTTCCATCATATGCAATGTTATAACTTTAAAAACTCAATATCTCTTTTCAAAAATGGGATTAATGTTGAATTAATTACTTAAAATTATGTGTTTTTAATTTTGAGAAATAGATTCAATATTTGGAATCATTATTCCCAAATTATCTAAACATATTGATATTATTTTTGGCAATTATGAATAGTATCTTCGGTTATTTTTACTAATATAGTAAAAGTATAAATCGGGTAATTAAGGGTAAGAATTCTATTATAAAATTACCCTAAAACTTATATTAATATCATTTGACAGGTGTATTTCGACCTAAATCACAATTAGGTCTAAATGGTTTCCTTTTCAGGCCACATGGAATAGATTAGGACATTTACTTTATTTTATTCAAAGGAAAGTAAAATATATCTCACTCAAATTTTAGTATCATAATAATTTTTTTATATAAGGTTATACAGAAGGTAAAATCAGTTATAAATACTGATTTGAAATATAATTTTTTTATTTATTATGGTAATTTATTTTTAATTTTTAGGAAATAAATAATTACCTTAAATAAATATAATTTGATGATGTAAAAATTAATTTAATGATGAGAAATCAATAAATCTTTTTTTAAATACTAATAACCATAAAAATACCCAAACACTTAGCCCAATATTATTGGTAGTGTAAATATCTACCATAACCAATGAAGAGTCCAGTTAGTGACCATTTGGATCCTTATAGAAGTTATTGTGACACTTATATTATTTTATTTAAAGTTTTGTTAATGTTGTCACATTCGTGATTTCAAAATTATAGAATTTTTAATGTAGGATTTTACAGAAGATAAATTATTTTATAAGTACTATTATGAAATCTAGTTGATTAATATTCATCATAGAATTTTATTTTTTTTATTCACCAAATAATTATATTAAATAGTTACACAAAATTGACGTTGTGATTATTTTATTAATAGAGATACCAAATAAATGTTATTAAAAATATTAAAGTAATATTATTTTATATAATTAACATGTCTAATTAATTTTATGGATGGCCTTTACTACTTAGGAATATAATAAAATTATTTTTTTAATTTATCTTATAATCTGAATATTATCAAAAATCAATGAATTTAATAGTGTCAAAATTGACACTATTGTTAATTAAGGAAAATAATATTTCATTAAATTATTAAAAAATCATAAAACATTTTGAAAATATATAATAATTATGATATGGTCAAAAAAATTATGTTATTTATTTATGGTCTCATTGACATCGAATAAGTAAATATTACACCCTTTTAATATTTAAATATTTATTACCCTAGTTAAAAATTAATTAGAAGAACTATGTGTTAATTAAAATGATAATTTTTAAATAAACATAAACACATGACTAAAATTTAGTTATTGATGATATTAAAAAAACTATATCATCTCATCTTTGAAATTTGAACGTTTTGGTGGTTTTTGTGTGGGGTTTGATTTCATTATAAATTAATATTTTTGAGGTTTCAAAAAGCTCCCCTCACCTCAATTATAAAAGGGCACATCCACCTTAACCACTTCAACTCACATTGGGACTTCAAGATCTTCCATCCCATTTCATATTAGATTCTCAACATCGCTAGTAACATTATAGAGGTTCTATACTTCTTCTACGATCAAACCTTGTTCTCTAAGAGGAGATTTCGAGGAAACACATTGAAGAGAAGGTAATATCCCCAACCGATTATTTCAATCTTATTCCACTTATACTTCCTCTTCATGCGTTTTTTAATTATAAATTAATATATCCAATATCAATTACATAATGATATTTTATTATAATTATGAAAAAATTATATTCCACATTATACCCATCCTATAGAAAAGGAAATCACCACACATGTGTACGTACAGCTTATCATCTCCACGTCATGGTGTAATCTGTTTTTTCATCACCACCATATTTGGAGGGGAACAATGATTGAAGTAATAAATATGTATGATTATTATAAAATTATATTTATTATGAAAAATTATATTCCATCCAATTCAAAAAAATTCAACAGATATGAGAATGATATCGTCGCTAGTGTGTACATACGGCCTACCGTCTCTACGTAGTGTTGTGATTAATTATACATGATATTGATTAAATAATAATTATATAAATGTATGGAATTAATAAATATGGTATATATTATGTAAATATGATTTTTAAATGATATAGCTATGATCTAATAAAATGAACCATCACTTATTTGACAAAACATGCATAAGAACATAAAGGAGTTAATATCCGAATAACGAGTAATATTGAAATTTTATTAAAAAGTGGATGATAATATGATCATATATGATATAATAAAAATTAAAATTATTTCTTAATAAGAAAATTAAATTATTTAAACCATTTTATAGGAGGTTTTTATACATATGAAAGATATCAAACATAAGGTAAGTGATAATTTTAAAATGTCATTATTATATGATATTGTTTATAAGTAAGTATTTACTGGGGAATACTTATCATCCCCATGAATATTCCCTAAATCCGTAATACTATTTCTAGTCTTCTAGATTTTTTTAATTCAATTTTACCCATTGGTGAATGTTTACTAAACAGTATGAAAGAAATATGTTGTCATTATTGGATATGAAGTACTTTTTGACTTTTCTAGGAGAAGTATGAAGAGAATGTTCTTTTAACTTATACGGCATGAACAAGTTTTTTTAAATATTCATAATTCCTAAATTCCTTGAATATTCATCTATAATATTTCATGTTTATTTTCAAATAAATTCTTTTCTTTTAAAAATTCCTTACATTTTGAGAGAAAAAAAATGTTTTTGAAGAAGAAAGGTTATTTTCCAAAAAAATTAATATCAAGTGTTTTCTCAAAATTATTTTCCATATAATATGACATTATTTAATAGGGTTATGTTTCTATCTATATTATTAATATGGTTTTATTGTGTTTATATTGTAATTATATTTATAAAACCCATTTTTTTATATGGATTATAATGAAATGATGTTTAAGTAATCTGTTTTATTCCTTGGGTTATGCTATGATAAATGATTTATGTTTTTTGTGGCACATGTAGGAATGATTTCATTATGAGATGGGTGGGACCTATATCTCCATTCAATACATTGGGTAAATATTTATATCTCATGAGATACGCATGGATGGAAAAAATGATCTAGGTTCTGCAATGTAGAGCTGGAACGATGAGTGAACTCAGTTCAGTAATGGAATTTTTCATCTATGATGGTATTGGAAATGATCCTTTACAAATATGAAATGATTCTCTATGATTATGTGTATACCAAAAAAAATCATGTTTTATTTTATGAATTTTGGGATTATAGTTAACTTTTCTGATATATCCCATGATATGATAACATGATCTATTATATTGAGGATAAGATTTTTTTTATTATTATGTCGTTATGTCATATGACTATGATATGATTGATATCTCCCTTGTTTACCGTTATTGAGAATCTAAGATCACCCTTGCATATTTTTCTTTTCCCCAAGTCATTAATAATGATATTAAGTAAGATTTTTCAAAAAGGATTCTAGTTATAATAAAATAAGTGAGAGAAAATGAAGTTGTTTTATAAACCATTTGTTTATGTTTCCCAATTTATAAATACAATATACCTATACAGTAATTTTGTGGATTTGATATATTTTTTATTTAATATTCTTCAACATTTATGTAATATCAATATATTTAAAGTATGGGGAGTTATATTTGGTATTAGAGGAAATTTATAGTTATGCTTTGGAAACTAAGATGACAAACATTAGTAAGAACCCTAAGGATATGTTGAAGTATAGGGTATAATACGATTATTTTATAAATGATTATGAATAACCTAGGATAAAACCTAAAGTTTCTTAAATTGAAATTTTATTCTTGATTATATGGTTTTAACATTATGATTAGTGTTTCACACAACATGCTTCTTGGTTTTAGTCAATGGTTTGAACCTGAAGGAACCACGTTAAGGCTGAATGTGATGGGCAATGCAATGATTTTTCTTCATGAGAAACCAAACTTTTTGCGAGATAAAATGAAAAATATTGTACCTATACTCACATTAATTTCTCAAACTATGAATCATGCAATAATTCTAAACGAGCAAAGGAGGGAACAGCCTTCTATTGAGTCTTTCATAAGGCAGCATCCACCATCTTTCAATGGGTCTTTTGATCCATTAGTTTTTGAACAATGGATCAGTACCACTAAAAAGATATTTTCTATTATCCAATGTTCAGAATATGATAAATTCATCTTATATGTCTATAGTTGGGAAGGTGAAGTTGATTAATGGTGCAACCTTATCAATAATATGAGTAAAAGAGATAAAATTTAATACATGGAATGGGATTAGTTCAATAATTTATTTTTCAATAAGTGATTTCCTAGTATTATTCGAAAAAAGATGGAGAAAGAGTTCCTTGAAATTAAGAAAAATTATGATGAATCCATTCTTACCTACAAAACAAATTTTACAAGACTTTCAAGGTAAACTTCTAGAATTATTATCCATCCTTATAATAAAATTGATCACTTATTTAATGTCTTAAAACCAAGTATCTGATGGAATTATCCATAAGGGAATTCAATAGCTATAAATAAATTTTTCTATGTGATCTAACATTTGAGATAGAGACTGGAGTAACCCATCAGTCATATGGGTTTGATAAGAAGAGAAAATTGGAATTCAAGAAAAACACAAAAGACCACATTGAAAAGAAGATGAGTTTTTTCTTATGCTCAAAGTGTGGAAAGATAAAAATGAGGGAATTGTCTTAAAAGAACTATTAAATGTTTTAAATGTGAAAAATATAGTCATAGGGTAGATGAGTGTTGAAGTGATGATAAAAATATGTCTAATTATTTAAATAGAGAAAAGGCTGCAAAAAATTCACCTCTTACACATAAATGTTAGAAGTGAAAGGAAATGGGGGAAATATGCCAATTAATTCTATAATACAAGGTTTATTGATGATGATCTATATCAGAAAACTCTAAAGTCCAAAGACAAAGGAAATTCACATGCGATCACTATCATTAATGTGGACTACAATAATGAAGTGGTGAATGGTACAATTACCATACATTCTAAAGTAGAAAATGTTTTATTTGATTTTTGATCCACCCACTCATATATTTCTAATAAATTTTATAATGGTATCGATGTATTACTTCAACAATTATATGTTGAGTTAGCTGTGAAAACTCTTAATTTCACAATGGGTACATCAAACCTTTATAATTCTTCTCCTGTTGGAGTATGTGGGAAGTTTCTTCCTAAAAATCTTGTAATCCTCTATATAGTGTAATTTTATGTGATTCATGGCAAGGATTGTCTTTCTCTATATGGAGATCATATCAATTTACAAGGAATGGAAGTAACATTTTATTTTCTAGATCAATATAAGCTCACTATTGATGCAAGGATGAATATAACTTTACAGTAGAAATTGATTCCTTATTATGGGTCTTGATTCCTATAAATAATGTTTATTTATCTCAAATTGTTGGTAAGAAACTGAAAATTAAGAATACACCCATTGTATGGGAGTTTGATGATGTCTTTTCAGAATAATTTCCAAGTCTTCCACTGAATCATGATGTTGGGTTTTCAATATAACTCATACTGGGTGCCATTCCTATTTCTAGTACACCATAGAGAATGACCCCAATTGAGATCCAATAATTGAAGAAGAAAATAAAAAGAGAATATTTATAAGGGGATCATCTTCCCTAGTGCCTCACCTTGTTGATCACATGTTCTATTTGTTAAGAAGAAAGATTGATCAATGAGACTCTGCATTGAATATCAAGAACGTAACAAGATCACTATCATGAAAAAATATCCTCTTCCCTGCATTGATGAATTATTCAACCAACTACATGGAGTTCAATAAATTTTAATGTTTGATCTTTGTTCAGGATATCATCAATTAAGGGTTAATAAAGAGGATATACCAAATACAGAATTACATAAAAGTTATGGACACTATGAATTTTTAGTGATGGATTTTGGTCTTACTAGTGCCCATGCAGTCTTCATGGATCTATTGAATAGAGTCATTAGAGGCTATCTTGATCAGTTTTTGGTAGTCTTTATAAATGATATTCTTGTCTATTTGAAGAGCATGTAATAACATGAAGATCACTTGAGAGTTTTACTGATGAGCCTCAAAAAGGAGAAGATTTATGAAAATTTTACCAAGTGTGAATTTTGTCTTTAGAAAGTTTCATATTTGGGTCACCTAATCTCAAGAGGGGGGATATCTGTCAATACATCAAAAATAGAATCTGTCAAAAGTTAGCATAGAACAATAATGGTATCTGAGATCTGCTATTTTCTTGGTTTGGCAGGATATTATCAATGTTTTGTGAAATATTTTTCATGATTATTAAATCCACTCACCATATTTTCTTGGAAATGATTTGTGTTCATTTGGATAGAGGAATGTGAAAAGAATTTGAAATATATAAAATCAAGGTTATCCAATGCACTTGTGCTCACACTTCCTTATAGTGGATAAAGGTTTTTGATCTATAGTAATGCATCCAAGAAGGGTTTCAGTTGTATTATCATGAAAATTATATGGTGATAGATTATGCCTCACAACAAGTTAAAATCCATGAGTAAATTTACCCAACTCGTGATTTGGAGATTGTTGCAGTGATATTTGCACTAAAGATATATATGTATTATCTTTGTGGTGAAAGGTGTGATATTTATACTAATCAAAAAAATTTAAAGTATATTTTCATACAAATGGAGCTGAATATGAATCAAATAATATTTTTGGAGTCGATTAAATATTACAAGAAATAAATAAATTACCACCCTTGGAAAGAGAACAAGGTTGAAGATTCTTTGAGTCGAAAGGACCATGCTAGCCCATCCATGATGAGGATCACAAAATATCCATTATTTATGGATTTTTAATGGATGGATCTTGAAATTTTAAAGGAAGGGGAGAAATATTATCTTTCTCAAATGAATGTTCTACCATCAATTCATGTTAATATTAAGGAAGCATATAAGGAATATGTAGAGCTACAAAAGAAGGTGAGAAATATTCCTAAATTCAACATTGATAGAGATGGAATAATATGGTATAGGAATTAGGTTTGTATTCCTCCCATACTAGAATTAAATAAGGGTATGTTGGTTGAATCGCATAGTTCTTCATTCTCTATTCACCCTAGAAGCACAAAGATGTAGAGGGACTTGAAATAGTATTTATGGTGGGATGTCATGAAAATAGATGTTGTCGAATATGTATCTCAATGTTTGGTTTTTCATCATGTTAAGGCTGAGAGATAGAAGTTTGAGGTTGTGTAACATCCATTACCCATATTCGAATGGAAATGGTAAAATGCCACTATGGACTTTTTCGTTAGAATTCCCAAAACATTTAAAGTCCATAATGTAATATGGGTTATATTTTATCACCTTAATAAGTCAGTTCACTTAATTTCTACTAGAAAGGACATCTCTCTTGATCATATTTCCATGATTTATGTAAGGTAAGGGGTAAGATTGTATAAAGTACCACTTTCCATTATATCTAATCTGGATCCAAGGTTTACCTCGAATATCTATCAAAGTATTTAGTTAGATTTTGATACAGAGTTAAGTATATTCACTACTTATCATCCTTAGATAGATGGTCAGTCTTACAGGTCAATTCGATTTCTAGAAGACATGTTGATATCTTTCTTTATGGATTTCCAAGGTGGTTGGGATCAACACCAACCATTTGTTGAATTTTCTTATAACAATTGATTTCATGCCAATATTCAGATGTCTCTTTATGGATCTCTCAATGTAATGAAATTAATAACTCCAACATACTGGGATGAATATGGGGACATAAATCTATTTGGACTTGATCTTGTTTATGAAATGGCATAAAAGGTCATATCCATTGAACAACACATAAAAGCAGCTCAGAGTCGGAAAAAAGTTATGTTGGCAACCAAGAAAATACCAATAGTTTAAAATGGGTGACAATGTGTTTCTATGAATATCTCCTTGGAATAGTGTGATGATATTTGGAAATAATGGAAAGCTAAGCCCTAGGTATATCATTCCTTTGGAAATTCTGGATCGTGTTGGGAAGGTAGCTTACTGATTGGAACTTCCACCAAATATATCTCAAGTTCATGTTGTGTTTCATGTAGCTCTCTTGAGAAAGTACATACCTGGTCCTTAAAATGTACTAAGTTAAAAATTCATAATGTTGTAGCATGATATTTCTTATAAAAAACAACCGATAGAGATTTTTGATTGTAGTAAAATAGTTCTTTGAAAACAGAACACTCACTTGGTTAAAGTTTTGTGGTGGAACCACCAATTTGAGAAATCTATGTAGGAACTTGAGGATATGATGTGGGAGAATTATCTCCATCTATATGTATCCAAGTAATTAATTTCAAAGTTGAATTTTATTTCAAGGGGAAAGAATGTAACACCCGGATGTTTTTATGAAATATTTTCTCTATATAATTTTAATTCATCAATAGCTTCCATTGCATGCAATCGTGAGTTTAAGCGCAACGTAAGATGCCCTTGTTAAAAAATTACTATTTTAACCTAGATGTTTAGTAAGCAGGAATAAATTTAACTAACTTTTGAGAATGTATGGTGAAGTTAATCGCTATCAATTATTTCTAAAAAATATAAATCAATTATATAATTGAATTTTTTTGTCAATAAATTTATTGAATTATTATTAATAAATGAACATAGTGAAATATATATGTTATATATTTAATACAATATTTTTGATAGTCATCCAATAGATAATTTTATCATAGGGTATTAATAAATGCTATTTGATGTCTAAAAACCAATATTTTTCAAAACGGAAATTTTCTACCCTTTAATGGAGAACCCCTTCTAAAATAAGATTTTGACGCATTATTAATTTTCATATGACAACATAAGCACATGAGCCTCGGCCCAGTTGGTGAGGACTCAACCAGTACATCCAAGAGACCTGCGTTCAAAACTGGGTGGAGACATAATTTTCAATATATTGTTGCAGTACTATAGCAGGAACTGTAGTACACACTGTAGAAGGCATTATTCGGTACTGTAGAAAAATGATCAATTCATTCATTTGGGATTTTGGGCAGCTGGTTTGGGCCTCGAGTCCATTAAGTCCTTTGGGAAACCCAAGGCCTTCTGTACAGTAAGGCTTTCGAGCCACCTAAAGGCCTTCAGGCCACCTGAAATTGTGTTTAATGACCAGATAGACTCTATAAGGAGCAAACTCCAGATGAGGATTCAGAGAAGGCGCATACACCAGGGCAGAAGCTAAGTGGATTTGTAAGAAATATAGGGTATGTCATTGCCATCATGACCAACATGTGTATGCATAGGAAGCCTAGATGAACAAGCCTTGCATAGGTGGAGAGATAACATCACGATTGATATGTTGTAGAGGAGTATTTCCATGTAGTTATAGTCTGTATATTTCCCTATAACCTATAGGTCATGTAATCTCTAAGCCTACAGGCCTTGTAAGGGTTCCCCCTCATCCCTTGAAAGGGGGGTTATCAAAAATCAATAAAAAGAAGTAATTAGGGATATTCAAGTATATGACAACATAAACATGTTCTTTTGAAGCGGGATATAAAAATTTACATTAGATGAAATTTTTATATTTTTTTGAAAACTTTTAAATTTTTATGAATAGAAAAAATACACTAAATTTTAATTGATAACAAATTTTTCATCAAAATAATTTATATTGTTAAATTATAATATTGAATGGTTTTAAAGTATAGATATAATATATTTTTATTATTCAATATAATGTATATTATTTTCATCAATTTTACATAGATTTTAGATGTAAAAACATTTCAATATTTTTCAATAT
This sequence comes from Viscum album, assembly GCA_963277665.1. NCBI lineage: Eukaryota > Viridiplantae > Streptophyta > Magnoliopsida > Santalales > Viscaceae > Viscum > Viscum album. The sequence goes on along the minus strand of OY728138.1, from coordinate 745,453,293 downwards.
TTTAAAATTTAAAACATGTTCTCTCTTTCCGAAATTGGGATTAATTTTACATTAATTACTGTAACTTATGTGTTTTGAATTTTTAAAAATTAATTCTATATTTTTAGTTAGTAGGTTTAAATTATTTAAATAGATTTATTTTATTTTTGGTCAATATGAATTATAACATTCATAATTTTTATTAATACGTAAAAAGTGTAAATCATGTAATTATGGGTAAAAGTAAAATTATAAATTTACAATAAAAATTATCTTTATATCATTGGAGGATTATTTTTGATTTAAATCATCCTTGGTTTTAAATGGTATCCTTTGGAATCCACTTCAATGATATTAGGACATTTAATTTATTTAATTTAAATAAATGTAAAATATGTATCATTCATATTTTAATAACAATATCATTTCTTATATAAGGTTATACAGAAGATAAATTCTATTATTGTAATTCCACAACCCCAGTTACCCAGAGTTGATGTATTATTTTAATACATTGGCATGATTACAAGGAATCAATTCTTGAAGGACCGATTGGTTTAGCAGTCTTGGAAAATAGATTACACATATGAATGTCACATTACACTTTATAACATACAAAACAACATAAATAATCCTTTATGAATGCCATTATTCCCTTGGCTTAACCCTGTAAATCAATCACAATACACTTCTTGGAATCCTGGGAGAAATTAAACATAGAAAGGGGAGATCTCAGATGCTCAGTAAGGATAACAATATAGTGGAAACTTTCATAAATAAGTATAAACATTTAAGGAAATGTATAACTAAAACAAAAACCTTTTAAACTTGAACATCATCATAATATGGAAAAAATAAAATGAAGTAATGTCATTTAATTATTCAGATGGATATTCTACTAGTTGAATAATCACATGAAATATCAATAACCATTTTGATAATGATGGAATGCATAATTCTAGACTATCATAACCACATAGTCAAGGCCTTGTGCCAAGACTACAAATAAGATTTTGTAAAGGCCTTGTGCCAAGACACTAGTTTTTCTCAAGAGATCTACTGATGCATCGAGGAGCTACAACGGGATCTACCCATAACGTACTAAGTCCAATGCATTCCTCATATGAAAAGTTTGAAACATAACATAAACATTCATATTAAAACTAGCATAGGAAATGTCAATACTTTAACCACAACCCATGAATGGTATAAAAATAGCACATCCACAGTCAAACATAACTCATTCGATACAATATGGAAGATTGTATTGTATCAAATTAACATCAATCGATAATAATGAAGGATATTAACATAGATTAAAATAGTCATCAAACGATTGAGAGAAATATCCCCTTTTTTCTTGAAAACATTTAAAAGTCACACTATTTGTCAAGAATCCATTTAAAATATATTTTTGAATCAAAGTGTCCTATACCACTTTGAAACTTTTAAAATGAATTTTGATTTGGAAACTTTAATGTCCATATAAATAAATCCTTAAAACCATTTTTAAAACATGGAAATTAATGGGAATGATTTATAATAATAAATCTTTCAGACATTTTAAAATGATATTTTAGTTAGAGTTCCTAACCAAAATATAGACACTTTAATACAAATAATTGAGGTAATCAAAACTTTTTAATATCATGGGAATAAAGGGATTAATGATATACTATGTCAAATTACATTATATACAACATATAAAAGTGATTTGGTGTATAACAACAAATGAGTCTCAATGGAATGTAAATTGAGATGAAATCTCTCATAAAGGTTGTATCCTTAGGTTAAGGATAAATCAAAGACATAAATATGTGTGAAAAATATAAATACACTGAATATGATTATATATTTAGTGTAAATAAATCATAGGACATCCACACATATTCTTGTAAAAACAACACCAATTAATTGGATGTTTAACTCGACAAATGGAGATTGAGTTAAAATTACTCTTATCAAGTTCATATCGATGACATTAGAATTTATCAACGGGGTGATTATGTGTATCAAAATTTTATCCATAAAAAGGGGAGTGGAATTTATTACATAAGCAAATGAATATTTATTCCATACATAATCTTGGAGTAAAATAATCAATGAAGTATTCATAAAGCCGAATGAGTGGAAATTGAAATTTCAAATTCCCTTATCGATTTGGTAACTTACAAAACATACACCCATAAAATAAGGATAATACAATGATGATGTAAATATCCATAAATTAAATTATATTACACAATGAATACAATCATGGGCAGTACACACATCACATTTTTTTAAGAGGTGGTGCCTCAGTCAAATACCAAGGCAAAATTTATTGCTCAAAAAAGAAAGGGAGTTACAAAAGTCTAAAAGACAGAATCTTATTACAATCCTTATTGAAAAAATGGAGAGAATCATTAGGAAAATCATCCAAACACGTAATAACTAGATTTACCCCCTTATTGGAAAGACTATCAGCAACCATGTTCGCTTCGCAGAACACATGTGTAGCAATGTAGTTGAGATCCATGAGTGCAGCAAGACATTTCATCCATCAAGAGGTAAGCGACCATGCAAGGTTCACCACCCCCTTTCAGATATCTTGGATAATAGTGGTTGAATCACATTCAATCCACAGCTTGTTCCAACCCTTTTCCTTGGAAAAGTCCACCGCATGAATGACTCCCAACATTTCTGCTTCCAAAGCCAAGGCCATATCACATCCACCGAAGAAGCAGCCAAGGAATCTGCCAAGAAAGTCTATGAAGATGGAACCACAAACTTTAGGACCTCGGTTTCCACTAGAGGCGCCGTTGACATTCACTTTGATCCATCCTAGAAGTGGGGCTTGCCAGAAGACCTCAAAGGTACGTCGAGGTTGCCTATAAGAACCCGTAATTCGAAGACGACGGAGGATCTCAAAATCACTAACATAGTTGTCACAATGATCCTTCTTAAGTGAGGAAACATCCTTGGTGGAAATGAGAATACGCGTTTACCTGCATTAATATTGAATGAGGAATTATTATGAATAAAATTATTTCTGTCATACTAGATCACATGCAGGAGCTCTACCACCGCAGCCAGAAAAAAGATTCCTGATTTTCTTATAAGAATCCCAAATCACACAGTGTTGAAGTTGATAGATGATAGTAGGAAGAAGTGACCATCTGCAACCAAATATGTAAAAAATGTAATTCCAAAGAGCTATAGCTGTATCACAATACAATAAACAATGAGTAGAATCCTCACGGTGTTGGTTTCACAGATGACATCTAGAGAAAAGATAAATCCCAAAGGATTTAAGCCACACATCGGTGGGGACCCTATTATGAGCAACACGCCAAATGAGAGTAAGGCACGAGGGCTTGATCCAAGGTTTGTTAAAAGATTTCAACCAAACAAAGGTCGAAACAGAATTACTAAAATTGTTTTTGAAAAACTTTTAGAATCAAGGACTCCATTAAAAGCAGGTTCTCAAATAAAGAAAATCATCAGTGTCAAAAAAAGGATAATTGTCGATGATGTGACTGATGTGTTTTGGAAGGGTGATGTCATGAGAGTTAACAACCTCACTTATAGTGGAGGTGGTGTTCTCAGGAATAGTGGTGGACGTTAGCATTGAGATTAAAGGGACACCAGTCCAGTTTTCCTGCCTCAAATTCATAGAGGAATCAGCACTAACCATACATCTAGAGTTGTTCATGATTTTAAAGAAATAATGTCTAATGGATCGCCAGATGGAAGAAGTGATGTAACCCAAGTTACCATTCCGAAGTTTGTTAACAAATCGTTTCTTAAGAAAGTCCAAGGAATCAGAGTTGCTATGAATCAGATTCCAAGTCATTCTAGCTTAAATTGATTCATTAAAAAGCTTAAGATTCTTAATACCAAGACCACCGTTATCCAGGGGTTTACAAAAAGTGACCCATGGAATGGTGACTATTTTTCTTTCAATAATACTACCAGTCCAAACAAAATTTTTAATGAAAACATTGATTTTTTTAGAAGACTGGCAGGCCAATTGTAAACCATCATTGAGTAAACCATCTTGGAAACAATTTTAGACTTAATAAGACAAACTCTACCGGACATATAAAGGGATTTAACCTTCCAAGATGATAGTTTATTGATAATTTGATCAAAAATGCTATGAAAATAGATGTATTTTGGTCTTCCCCAAAAGATAGGAACACCCAAGTAAGTGAAAGGGAAAGAGACTTCTTTGATTCCTAAGTAATCAATGATGTAATTTTTTCTGTTGGGGGTAAAATTTTTTCTAAAGAAAACAAAGGATTTGTTCCAACTTATTGATTTTCCTGAAATATATTCATAATGATCCAGGGCACTTTTGAGGTTTTGGATGTTCCTTTTATCTTACAGAATTAAAAGTGAGATAAAAAACCCCTTACCTCAAGTCCAAATTGTCTTGTGTGCTCTTTGTTCTTCCTGAATAATAAACTTAAGTTAATTTATACTTTATTAAGAACAATTTTCAATTTTATTATTCCTTTTACATCACTTATTACCTTTCTATAATAATTAGTTAATTATTTTAGTTCATATTGGATATTTTATTGATGTTTAGAACTTCAGTCAAAAAATGAACTTATTATAATTACAATTTGTCCTTGTGGTCAAAAGTCCATTATCTCTAGAATGATATAAATGATTTAGATATCATATATATAATATATATCCAGTATATATATGTATTTATAACAGTACATATCATTTAGATATAATAAATGAAAATAACCTTTCATGGAGACGGTAAGTCGTACGTACGCATGAACGCTACTTTCATTTGTATTTTTTATTTTAATAGAATTAAAACATAATGATACATAGGTATATTATAATTACCGTATAATATCATATGATATTTTTTTACATAGTTTAATTAACTCTATCCTTTATATGTTCCATGAATTTCATGAACGAATCATATCACCTTGAGGGGGAAGTAGTCTGCACTTCCTCAAATGAAATTATCGTGGTCACACATATTGGAAAGCATATTGGTGTGTTTTTAAGTGAAAATTATAGAATCATAGAGAAAACATAAAAATAATAAAAATAATATATAAATATAGTGCCATCATAATGGTCACCATAAGAGGCGGTAGGAGATAATCAAAACAATCATCGTTTCATGTGGCGTTAGTTTTCCATCCACAAAAACATTATGTTCTTCACCCATTAGATGGAGGTGTGTGTAAGTCTAGCTCAAATAATTATTATAAAAACATCCTAGTATATTTAATATACTGTTTTTGTTACAAAATAATGTAATAAAAATAGGTCATGGGGTTGGATAAGTAAAATAAAATAAATGAATTTAAGAGAAATTGTTACCTTTAATTTGGGTAACTCCCTTTGGTTTGAACAAAAATGACTTCTTGAAGTGCCTTCTTCCAAAGGTAAGGCTTCTCAGTGGAGGAGAGGGATGTAGGGAGCTTAATTTGGCAGAGTTTGGACGAGCCAAAAGGCATGATAGGTGTGATGAACTGGTTAGAAGTGGTCTCTTTTTATAAGGGAGAGGAGGGGCTCTTTAGGAAAGTGTGAAACTATTATTTTATTATAAACTTATCTTCAGTTTCAAAAGGTCAAAAACACATTAAATTAGAATATAAGATGACGAATATTAGAAATAAAATAATCCAATCAGAATTGGACATGTTTTGGATAATATTTTATTCATTATAATCTTATTTATTTAAATCATTTTTTAATGAGGTAAACACTGCATCACTATTGTGTCATAAATAATTTAGTTTATTTTATGTATAAAATTTATAAAAAAATACCATGATGTAGGAAATATTTTTATCTTTACAATTAATATTTATAGTCTAAAATATAACTTATATAACCCCATGTAAAAATTAATTTACTAAAAGATATTTGTTTGTGTCATTTTTGTCTTTACATTAAATTAATTAATCTAAAGAGTCATTATCACTCTCAAGTGGCTCCATGGGGTCCCAAATCGACCCAAGGATTCCCATGGTCGGACATGACTCATCCAATAATTTTAGGACAAGTTTTAAGGTAATTTTGTATTATTATAATATACTTTTTACCTTGAATTACCCCATTTACCTTTAATCACTGTAAATAAAATTCAAAAGTTACTATTCACCAAAAATTATTTTCTTCTTATTAAACCACATTTTACATCTTAATATTAACCATGTATCTTGTATTTTTGAAATTCATCTCATAGAAGTGGTAAAATATCATTTAAATGTAAAAGTCACTTTTTTAACTACTAATAAGTGGTTTCACTATTCATCAAAAATTGATGTTTTTCAGAAAAATACCGAAAATTCAGCCTAAGCTTTATTTGATATTCCTGAATACAAAAATTATGTCTATGTTTCCAAATTCAAAACATAAAAGTGGCATTAATTAATTTAAAATTAATTCCCATTGTTAAAACAAATAGCGTGTTTTTAAGAAATAATAACTACCAAAAAATTCACACTTGTTTTTGTCCAATTTGAAAGTAAAATTAATTCCAATGACCAACATTGGATTAAATGGTAAAAATATATTATAATTAAACTTTAAAACAAATTAAGAAGATAATCTATCCATACAAATAAATTAGATTAAAACACATCTTTGAATTAAAATACAGTATTTTTCACTATTCATCAAAAAAATGAATTTTATCAGAAAAATACCAAAATTTTACCGAAAGTAAATTTTGATATCCCGATACTAAAGAAGAATTTTATTTTGTCAAATATAACATATAAAAAGGACCAAAACTATATTTAAATATGGTTCTCCATTAAAAGGTTGTAAATCGACCCTTTAATTAATATTAGAGTATTAATGCTTAAAATTGAATTCTTTTCTTATTTTAAGCCTCTAATTTTTATTGGATAAATGTAAAAACATTTAACAAACATATATAATCATATTTTAGTTAGTTATATTAATTTCCACTAATACAATGTCTTGGTGTTATGTACCATTTAAAATAATAATATTATATTATTAGTGTGCAACGTAAGATTTCAAAGAAACTTGTTCTTGTGTATCAGGTAAGCCATCGAACATAGCATCCCCTTTAAATTAAAATTAACATTTAATTCAAAAATATTAAAAAATATGAAAATGTATTATTCTTTTTTTACCCAGGATGTTACATCCTTCGCCCCTTTTGGGAATTGCGTCCTCGCAATTTTAAAATTGGACTCAGAAACTCCATTGAAAGCCCCACATCGGAAAAAGAGTGAATAAAACTATCACTTTAAAATAAATTAAGAGAAGTAAAAAAGGTTACCCAGACAACAGATTCTAGGATTCCATGACAACATGGATATGGAGGAGAAAAAAATGTGTCATGTTTTGATGGAGAGGGATAAAAAACATGATTAGGAGAAAGTTAACAACAATAAAATCACAAACTTGTGGTGGGATACATGGTCAATAGTTTCCCAGTAATAAAAGTAAATGGATTACGTTGTTTATTTGTTTTAGGTTCCATTTAATAAAGTTGAGGAATTTATTTATGATATTGACAAAGAACATAAAGAGATATACTTAATTTTTAAGTAGAGTTTCATTCTTTAAAAAATTTCTACCACCAACTCATATATTTTTTTCAAAATATGAGTATTCAAGATGACTTGGTCACACCGGAAAAGATAGAATAAAATCCTAGAGAATCACATGATCCACAAAAGATAAACAATATATTTACCTTTTCTTTAGAGATTAATAACCACCAAAATGGTTAGTACAAGATCAGATGATCCCCAAAAAGTATAATCCTTTAGAGAAAGAAATACTAATCTTAATTTCTAAAATTAAACCAACAATACCCAAAGTTCATTAAATACCATTCAGTAAACAATTGTCCTTAAAATCCATAAATATAATCTAAACTAATTTTGAAACCCAAAACATAGAAGAATTTGATTATGTTTTCTTCCACATTAAATTGTATCTCCAAATGAAATCAACTACTATTAAAGTCACATACTTAAAAGTAATTAATCTAATCACATATTCTCTATTATAAGTTAATAATTTCCATAAATAAACCAAATCACTATAAATCCACAAGAAAAACATAGATAAAAATACACCATTACTCCTCAAATGAAATCCCATTTTATTCTATTTTCCTTGGGCATATAGTGTTCCCAATAAAGAGAACATCTTCCAAAATAACATTTATCACTTAATCCCCAAATCATTTTCATATACTAAGGGTATTCATTTGATAAGACATAAGATCACAAATTAACTTATTATTGATCAATAAAATCATTTAACTAAAAATAATTAGTCACACTAACCATGGACTTCACGTAGTCCAGTGGTAGGCGATAAATCCCAATCGCACTATGGTTGTGGGTTCGATTCCCACAGCTTTGTCCAACGCGATGGGTTTTCACACGGTCTATGTGTTGTCCTTTTTCAAAAACTATATTTTATAACATTACCAAAAGGAGATAAATTCCTCAAAATAACTATAACATAATTTAACCACAAATGTTATACCATACCTTGCATTTTCATCCCAAAATATAATAACATGTAATTGCATCAAATACAAGGATCATAGAAAACCAAATAGTTATTTATAACTATACCCACAAGAGAAAAGATAATTCTTCCTCAAATATCATTTTCTCATGATAAATTTTAAGGTTACACATATAAGATAAAATTCACCCAAAGTAATCTCAACAAAAAAGAGAACTAATACCTTTAAACATTTTTCCATGCATTTATTTCCACATAGGTTATTCCTTGACCAAGAGGTTATACTATAGAATAGGGCATTGACTTGGGTGATTCCAAGGTCCCTTTCATTTACGAAAAATGACCGTAATTGGAATCTTATGATCATTTTTATTTTTTTCCATAGTACTCTTCATTTATCCTCGGCAATTATTCACTTTATGGCCTTTTTTCCCACACATAAATCATTTATTTGTTCCATTGAGACACTTCCTTGGGTGTCTCCTTCCACATTTCTAGCATGAAATAAATTGAGCTTTCATCTCTCCATGGTCTCCACAGTTGGATCTCTTATCATTCACTGCATTTATCTTCTTTTTTGAGTCCGGGAGTTGGTTAATATATATGTTGTTGATCATATTTTTGGAAAACTAAGTCGGCATGAAGAAATTATCTTTTACGCCTATCCACATTCCATTTTTTTCCCATTTCTACCACTGTTCCCACCTTGTACATCATTCTCAAAGTTACTATGACTTTCCTGGAATCTAGCCATTGACTAAAACCAGAAAGCTTTGTGTGAGTAACAGTAGTCATAAAATCATTTATAGAATATCATGACACGATATTTTCAATTTGAAACACCTTAAAATTAACCAAGTTCATTTATTCTCATCTAATATTAAAATACGTCAAATCGTTTTGTAATGAAAATGTATGTTATCCTAAGCATATCCCCTAAGAGTGTCATAACCAAGAGTGCAGTAAGGCCCGTTGTCATGCACCAGTTCACGTTCGAGTCTAGATCAAAGCGGTGTTTTCAGGTTTTACCCCTTGTTACATATGTCCTAGAGCCACCTCTACCTGCTCGTATCTAGACAGGGATTTATTGCTCGAAAAACTCATAAAGTCTCTATAATTCCAAAATTCTAGGAAGTTCTTCTATACTAATACTCAAATTCTATCTTAGGGCTATGTTCTATAATCAGATTTTATCTAAATCTTGCATCCAACGTTTGTACTAAACTTCCTTTGATACCAACTGTGATGCCCCGACCCCAGTTACTGAGAGTCAGTGCATTATTTTAATACATTGGAATGATTACAAGGAATCAAGTCCCAAAAGACCGATTGGTTTATCAGTCTTGGAAAATAGATTACATAAATGAATGTTACATTAGACTTTATAACATACAAAACAACATTAATAATCCTTTATGAATGCCATTATTCCCTTGGATTAAACCTGAATATCAATCACAATACACTTCTTGGAATCCTAGGAAAAATAAAACATATAAAGGGGTGATATTAGATGCTCAGTAAGGATAAAAATACAGTGGAAACTTTCATAAATAAGAATAAACATTTAAGGAAATGTATAACTAAAAGAAAATCCTTTTAAACTTGAACTTCAGCATCATCTGGAAAAAATAAAATGATGTATTGACATTTAATTATTCACATGGATATTCTACTAGTATAATAATCACATGAAATATCAATAACCACTTTCATAACGATGGAATGCATAATTCCAAACAATCATAACCATATAGTCAAGGCCTTATGCCGAGACTACAAATAAGATTTTGTCGAGGCCTTGTTCCAAGACACTAGTTTGTCTCATGAGACCTACCAATGCATCGACGAGCTATAGCGGGATCTACCTATCACTTACTAAGTCCAACACATTCCTCATATTAAAAGTTTGAAACATAACATAAACATTCGTATTAAAACTAGAATACGAAATGTCAAAACTTTAACCACAAACTATGAATGGTATAAAAAATAGCACATCCACAGTCAAACTTTACTCATTTGATACAATATGGAAGATTTTATTGTATCACATTAACTTCAATCGATAATAATGAAGGATATTGACCTAGATTAAAATAATCATCAAACTATTGAGGGAAATATCCCCCTTTTTATTAAAAACATTTAAAAGTCACACTATTTGTTAAGAAGCCATTTAAAATAGATTTTTGAATAAATGTGTCATATACCACTTTGAGACTTTTAAAAGGAATTTTGATTTGAAGACTTTAATGTCCATATAAATAAATCCTTAAAACCATTTTTAAAACATGGACATTAATGAGAAATATTTAGAATAATAAATATTTTAAGCATTTTAAAATGATATTTTAGTTAGAGTTCCTAACCAAAATAGAGACACTTGAATACAAATAATTGAGGTAATAAAAACATTGTAATATCATTAGAATAAATGGATTCATGATATACTTTGTCAAAGTACATTATATACACCATATAAAACTGATTTCATGTATAAAAACAAAGGAGACTCAGTGGAATGTAAATTGGGATGAAATATCTCATAAAAGTCATATCCTTAGGTTAAGGATAAATCAACGACATAATTATGTGTGAAAAATATAAATAACCACAATATTATTGGATATTTAGTGTAAATAAATCATAGGACATTCACACATATTCTTGTAAAATCAACACCAATTAATTGGATGCTTAACTCGACAAATGGAGATTGAGTTAAAATTACTCTTATCAAGTTCATATCGATGACTTGAGAATTTATCAATGAAGTGATAATGTGTATCAAAATTATATCCATATAAAGGGGAGTAGAATTTATTACATAAGAAAATGAATATTTATTCCACACATAATCTTGGAGTAAAATAATCAATGTAGTATGCAAAAATCCTAATGAGTGGAAATTGAAATTTCAAATCCCCTTATCGATTTGGTAACATACCAAATCTACACCCATGAAAGATGGATCATACAATTATGATGTAAATATCCATAAATTAAATTATATTAAAAAATGAATACAATCATGGGAAGTACACAAACCACATGAAATAAATAAGGGTTTAACAATGTAAATCTCACGGAATAAAAAGTGAGATAAGAAACCCCTTACCTCAAGTACGAATTGTCTTGTGTGTTCCTTGTTCTTCATGAATAATAAACTTAAGTTAATTTATACTTGATTAAGAACACTTTTCAATTTTATTATTCATTTTATATCACTTATTACCTTTCTATAATAATTAGTTAATTATTTGAGTTCATATTGGATATTTTATTGATGTTGGCAACTTGAGTCAAAAATGAACTTGTTATAATTACAATTTGTCCATGTGGTCAAAATTACATTATCTCTAGAATGATATAAATGATTTAGATATAATATATATAATATATATCCAGTATATATATGTATTTATAATAGTACATAACATTTGTAGATAAGAAATGAAAAGCACCTTTCTTGGAGATGGTAAGTCGTACGTACGCATGAACGCTACTTTCATTTCTATTTTTTATTTTAATGGAATTAAAACATAATGATACATAGGTATATTATAATTCCACTATAATATCATATGATATTTGTTTTACATAATTTGATTAACTCTATCCTTTATATGTTCCATCAATGTCATGAACGAATCATATCACCTTGAGGGGGCGGTAGTCCGCACTTCCTCAAATGAAATTATCGTGGTAACACATATTGGAAAGCATATTAGTGTGTTTTTAAATGAAAATTAAAGAATCATAGAGAAACAATAAACATAATAAACATAATATATAAATACAGTTTCATCATAATGGCCACCATAAGAGGCGGTATTAGATAATCAAAACAGTCATCGTTTCATGAGGCATTAGTTTTCCATCCACAGAAACATTATGTTCTTCACCCATTAAATGGAGGTCTATGTAAGTGTAGCTCAAATACTTTTTATAACAACATCCTAGTATATTGAAGATACTGGTGTTGTTACAAAATAAAATAATAAAAAGAGTTCATGTGGTTGGAGAAGTAAAATAAATGAAATGAATTTAAGAGAAACCGTTACCTTTAATTTGGGTAACTCCCTTTGGTTTGAACCAAAAAGACTTCTTGAAGTGCCTTATGTCTAAGGTAAGGCTTCTAGGTGGATGATAGGGATTTAGGGAGATAACATGGGCAGATTTTGGACTAGGTAAAATGCTTTAGAGTTGTGAATAATTTGTTAGAAGTGGTCTCCTTTTATAAGGAAGAGGAGGGGCTCTTTAGGAAAGTGTGAAACTATTATTTTATTATAAACTTATCTTCGGTTTCAAAAGGTCAAAAACACATTAAAGTAAAAGATAAGATGACTAATATTCGAAATAAAATCATCCAATCCGAATTTTACATGTTTTGGATAATAGTTTAATCATTATAATCTTATTTATTTAAATAATTTATTAATGAGGTAAACACTGCATCAGTATTGTGTCATAAATAATTTAATTTATATGATGTCTAAAAATTATAAAAAAATACCATGATGTAGGAAATGTTTTTATCTTTCAAATTAATATTTATAGTATAAAATGTCACTTATATAACCCCATGTAAAAATTAATTTACTAAAAGATATTTGTTTGTGTCATTTTTGTCTTTACTTTAAATTAATTAATCTAAAGAGTAATTATCACTCTCAAGTGGCTCCATGGGGTCCCAAAATCGACCCAAGGATGCCAATGGTCTGCCATGACACATCCAATAAGGTTAGGGTAAGTTTTATGGTAATTTTGTATTATTATAATATACTTTTTACCTTGAATTACCCTATTTACCTTTAACTGCGGTAAATAAAATTCAAAAGTTACTATTCACCAAAAATTATTTTCATCTTATTGAACAACATTTTAATTAATGATATTAACCATGTCTCTCGAATTTTTGAAATTAAACTCACACAAGTGGTAAAATTTCATTTAAATGTAAAAGCCACTTTTTTAACTACTACTAAGTGGTTTCACTATTCAACAAAAATTGAAGTTTTTCAGAAAAATACCAAAAAATCAGCCTAAGAATTATTTGATATTATGAATTCAAAAATGATGTCTATTTTTCCAAATTAAAAACATAAAAGTAAAATTAATAAATTTAAAATTAATTCCCGTTGTTAAAACAAATAGCGTGTTTTTAAGAAATAATAACTATCAAAAGATTAACACTTGTTTATGTCCAATTTTAAAGTGAAATTAATTCCAACGACCAACATTGGATAAAATGGTAAAAATATATTCTAATTACACTTTAAAACAAATTAAAAAGATAATATAACCATATAAATAAATTAGATTAAAACACATTTTTGAATTAAAATACAGTATTTTTCACTATTCATCAAAAAATGAATTTTATCAGAAAAATACCAAAATTTTACACAAAGTAAATTTTTATGTCCTGATTCTAAAGAAAATATTATTTTGTAAAATATAACATATAAAAAGGACCAAAACTATATTTAATGAGGGTTCACCATCAAAAGGCGGTAAATCGTCCCTTCAATGAATATTAGAGTACTTATGCTTAAAATCGAATTCCTTTCTTATTTTAAGCCTCTAAATTTTATTGGATAAATGTAAAAACCTTTAACAAACATATATAATAATATTTTAGTTAGTTCTATTCATTTCCACAAATACAATGGCTCGGCATTAAGTACCATTTAAAATAATAATATTATATTATTAGAGTGCAATGTAAGATTTAAAACAAACCTGTTGTTGTGTATCGGGTAAGCCGTCGAACATAGAATCCCCTTTAAATTAAAATTAACATTTAATTCAAAAATATTAATATATATGAAAATGTATTATTATTTATTTACCCATGATTTTACAATTATAAATTCTAATTTTAAATATTTAATGATTTTATTTATCATTGTAATTTATTTTTAATTTTTATAAACTAAATAATTACCTTAAAACTTATGATTTTATTATGTAAAAATTAATTAAATGATTTGAAATAAATAAGAATTTTGTTAAATACTAATAACCATGAAAAAACCCAAACACTTGAAAAAATATTATTTATCGAGTATATATCAACCATAAACATTCAAGTGTCAATTTAGTGTCTATTTGTAGCCATATAAAATAGATTTTGAAACTTATATTATATTGTTTAAGGTGATGTTAAATTTTCCACATTCATGATTTCAAAATTATGACATTTTTAACGTAGTATTTTTCAAAAGATAATTTCAACTATAAGTATTCTGATGAAATATAGTAGATTTATCTTTTTTATAGTATTTTATTTTTGATTTTTATTCAAAAATAAGTATATTAAATAACTACTCAAAATCGATGTAGTGATTATTTTGTTAATATAGATAATAAATAATTGTTATTAAAAATATTAAAGTAAATATAATTTGGGATAATTAACTATTTACATAATAAAAAACATCCAAAATATATTAAAAATTCTTCCATAATGATCCAAGATCATAGACCACTTCATAAGATTTGATTTCACTGGTTGTAGAGCCCAAATGGGGTTACAGATTCTGAGTTATGGACATTCGAAGTTGCGCTGGAAAACTAGTTTTTGGAGCCCATTCACGAAGCATCCTTCACGATCGTAGAGTAGAGGAATGTGATCGAAGACTCCAAGAGTGTCGGGAAGACCGTGACAGTAGACTCTATGAATATGAGAAACTTGAGGGAACACCCTTCGGTCGCAGAGCGTGACTTACTTTGTGGAATCATTTTCTCTTTACAGTGCGTATTTTTTCTCTGCGGTGAGCTCCCCCGACCTCCATCGCATATAAATAGCTGACTCACCCCCCTACAGAAGCACAATTACGCCGCCCCTTCATCGGCAGATCTCCCATTTCATGGTTCTCCTGAGCACCGCGATGGCCTATGCCCTTTACAAAGGAGGGAGCTCCTTCAGGTTGCTCGAGATTCCGCGAAGCTCTATGCTTCATGATCCCATTTTCTTGTCCAGACCCAGAGCTCTATGGGCCCTTTTCTCTAGGAGACCAAGAGCTCTACAAATCTGCTTCATTGCAAGACCCTAAGCTTTGAGAACACCTTTCCTTAAATAATCCATATCCTTTGTGAAGCTCTTACCTTCGCGCCCACCGGTCCATACCACGGGGCCTGCACCACCGCACCCCCACTCATGATCAGTGTCAGGATATAGCCCTGACCCTTCGGGATGGTTCCATCACTTTCATCACTGACCCCAATAAAAAATGGAGTGTCGCACCATGAACTTTTCCGGTCTGGTTGTCAACATTTTACATTGCTCCCTTATGCACAGCGACCTTCCACCTATGTAATACGATGATTATATATAATCCTCCAAACTCCATAAAACACCTTGAGACAACATTTTCCTCTTGGTTTGTTTCCCATGTTGTGAGTTGAGATACTCATCATCAATCCCCCAACTACCTTGAGTTGAACCATTACTCAAGCAACTCATCCAAACCCCATCACCTAACTCTCATTCCAGGTTGAACCAAGAAGGTCCACTCTTGCATAAATCCCAACACCATCGATTATTAGGTGCATTATGCCTAATAGTACTATATATATGACCTTAAACTGTAGTACACCCTATGTGACAAATGTAGGATGCCTCTTTCTCCAAACATGAGATGCCTTATGTGACGACCATAAGATTCCTATAATCTTTTATATATTAATTTAAACTATCGTACATTATATATGAAAAAATAGGATGCCACTTGCTCTAATCAAGATATGACTTATGTTCTAAGCATAAGATGCCAATAGTCATCCCTACATGACTATAAACTATATCACACCCTATGTGAAAAACATTGGATGCCTCTTAATCTAAACAAGATATTCCTTATATTCCAATCATAAGATGCCAACAGTCCACTCCACATGACTATTAACTGTAGAATGACCTATCATTAAATAATAGGATTCCTCTTATTCCAAATAAGAGGTGGCTTATATGAAAAACATAAGATACCTCATGCCATTCTTAGAGTGGCGTAATTTCAAAATCGTTGGAATCCATTAAAACATTCCATCACTCTACCTCATGCTTCATGTGTCCTACATTCATATCTACATCCTATTTCAGGTGTGAAAAGACCCCCTAATGGCCTGGTACAATGCCACCTCAACCCACCTACCGTTCTGGGCCAATTCCCTATATGGATTTGGATGACACTTCGATTCAGGTCCTGTGTTTCGAACACGGTCAACAGTCGACTATCATTTTTTTCATTTTCGGATAATGCGATATGGATGCTATGTTTCGAAAATAGTCAACAGTTATCATCCATCATCACGATACCCTCATTGCATTCTGAATGTTGGGCATGTGATTCACAGTTTTCATCTCCCTCTATTCAGACTGATTCCAACGCCCTTCATGCTATCCTGCATGTGAACTAGAGCATAGTTATAGACCTCATTTATGTGCCTCAACCCACTAGTGATTTGGGATGCACTCATGGCCAGACATGAGGAAGGCACTTAGGCAGCTTCCATGCATAATCCCCATCCACCATTGTCACTCCTTAGAAGCACTCGGGCAACTTTCATGTGTAAGACCCATCCACCATTTCCACTCCTTAGCGGCACCCAGAAATCTTCCATGCATAAACCCCATCCACTATTGTCACTCCATAGTAGCACCCATACATATTTCATGTGTAAGCCCCAACCACTATCCTATGTGGACGCGCCATTTCCCAATGATCATCAGGTTTGTTATTGCCTCATATTTCTCACACCGAGCATGACTCGTGTGAGTTTAGAGTAAATAGTGACCATGGAATTCTCATGGGCTACTAGCCACACATAATCCCCACTTCATTTCCCGCATATGCACCTTTCGTGACGTGATCATCATGTCTTTTCTACCTCATCTTTCTCACACCGAGCATGACTCGCATGGGTTTAGATTAATCATTGACCCTGACATCCTTCTTGGGCCACCCTAGAGTAAGTCCCAAGCCCCCAAACCAAACTACATTAACTTTGATCCTTTCCCTTTTTAAGAAAGGTACGTAAGATTCCTCCTTGAGGTTCAAGCCCAACACCAACTTGTCCCACATGATGTTAAACTACATACCCCATACCCAGCTATGTCGACATTGATCCTTACCCATTTCAAGAAAGGTACATAGGTAGCCTATCTAGGGTTCAACCCAACACCTACTTGTCCCACATTACATTAAACTACATCCACCCTACCAAACTATGTAGACTTTGATCCTTGCCCTTTTCAAGGATGGTATGTAGGAAGACTTCCTAAGGTTCAATCTTAACACCTACTTGTACCGCATGATGTTAAACTACATCCCCCTACCAAACTACGTGGACTTTGATCGTTTCCCTTTTCAACAAGGTAAGTAGGAAGCCTCCCTAATGTTCAAGACCAACACCTATTTGTCCCAACCCCTTCACGGTGGTTCACCCTCATCCTATATGACGTTAAATTGTACGCCCCCCTTCCATCCCGCATGACGTTAAACTGTATGCTTCTAAACAACATGGGTTTTGATCCTCATCTCCTAGGAAGATTACATGGGAATCCTACCTAAGGTTCAACCCCAAAAAAATTGTAAACTTCGATGTCCCCTTTGAAGGGACCCATATACCTGGTCCATCCCCTAGTGGCATCAGACCAACTCTTGGCCCGCTAACCATGTGCAAGTCCCCCACATGTCTCCAGGTTGTTGTCCTCTATGTACACCCTATTTCATCACCCCTTCGAACTACGTGGGTTTTGATCCATGTGGTCTAAAAAGGGTACATAGAAAACCTCCATGATGTTCAATACCATAAAATGATAAACTTATGTGTCCCCCTTTCGTGGGGACCCCTTTCCTTGATCCGTCTTCAGAGTAATTTAGGTCAGAGTTCACGGTGTGATATCATCCCTTTATGGGACACACCATCTTGGGTCCGCTCATATTGGGCATCCTGATCCATCTATATAGTAAGCCTTCCACGCACTCTCTCCTAGTGATGTACCAATCTAATCCACCTCTATAGGTCATTTTTATCACTCTCATTCCATCTCTACCAGATGTTAAACATGCAGACTACCTCATGATAAACATGAGCTGTCTGAGATAAACCTCTGAAACTATGCCTTTGGAATTCGTCTCCAAAATATGTTAAACTCGCGGCCTACCTCGAGATAAACTTGACATGTATGATGAAAACCTCAGAAACTATGAATTTGGAATCATTCTATGCAAGATGTTAAACTCACTACCTACCTCATGTTAAACATACGATGCCTGAGGAAAACCTTGGAAGACATGCCCTTGGCATAACCATATTTACAATACATTAAACCCGTGGCATACCTTGTGTTAAGAATTGGAATCTGAGGAAAACCTCAAAGACATGCCTCGGGCATATGATACCCCAAGACTGACATGGGATGCCTCTAGTTATTCACCCTTGAGATTCCATCTTATGAGGCAGAATATAGGTTTCCTAATGTCCACACATCTAGAGATACCTCGACATGCTTGATGTTGTCATCTACTCAGATTGAAGGTTTCTACCATGTTAAGACCCCATGGAATGTCCTGATAGAAATAAAGTAATTAGCCGGTATCCACAAAGATATGGAACTGGGAATTAGATTCATGAATGATGGCTCAAATCTATAAGGGAGACTCGAACTAGGTGACAAATTCTAAGGTGGAATACACAGAAATAGAAACTGACATCACATCATCCTGTTTCGATCAAGGAGATGATGCCCATGAATAAGCGATGAAAGTTTTCCACCTTTGGAAAGTGGGAATGTGGGTAAATAAATAGTTGAACATCCTTAACAGATGGATGTGTGCCCCAGAAAAACCATCGAAAAAAAAATGTTGAACCTGACGTGAATCTATTCTCCATCGACTGTGAATAGATAAAAAATGTTAGGCATGACCAAATCGAGGCACCACCCATGTGAATTCCCTATCTCTCATGTGTGAAAGGATGATTAGAAATGGGCATGCAAAGATAATGGGTCATTGACTCCTTATCGACCCTGCTACATCTATGAGGCCACACAGGGGGAATCCACCCCCGACTCCATTGGCACCTTGCCAACCTCGCCGCCTCTACGAGGCCGAGAAGGGGGCATCCACCCTAAACTCCATTGGCTCCTCGCCGACCCAGCCTCCACCATGGGGCCGTGCATGGGGGAATCCACCCCAGACTCCGTAATATTCTCACTGACCCTGGTGCCTCTATGAGGCCGCAATGGGGGAATCCGCCCCAGACTCAATCGGCTCCTCGCTAACCCAGCCACCTCCATGAGGCCACGCAGGGGGAATCCGCCCCCAACTCCATAGGCTCCTCGCTAACCCCACCACCTCTATGAGGTCATGCAGGGGGCATTCTCCCCGAATCTATGAGATCCTCGCCAACCCCGTCACCTCCATGAGGCTACGCAAGGTGCATCCGCCCCAAAATCCATTGGATTCTCACTGACCCCACCACCTCCATGAGGTCGTGAAGGGGGAATCCTTTGCAAATTAGTCGGTTCCATGTCGACCCCACCACCTCCATGATGCCACGATGGGGGCATACAACATGACTCTATTAGCTCCTCACTAACCATGCTGCCTCAATGAGTCCGCGTAGGGGGAATCCTCTCTTGACTCCATCAGCTCCTCACTAACCTGATTGCCTACATGAGGCTGCTTAGGGGGCATCATTTGTCGACTCCAAATTCTTCTGGCTGACCATGTCACCTCCATGTGGTCATGTTGGGGGCATCCTCCCCTGATTCCATGGGCTTCTCACTGACCCCGCTGCCTCCATGAGGCCGGACATGAGGCATCCGCCCCCAACTCCATTGGCTCCTCACTGACCTTGCCACATTTATGAGGCCGCATAGGGGGAATTCTCCCACGACTCCATCAGATCCTCGCCGCCCCCATAGTGTCCATGACACTGGGCTGATGGCATCCACCCCTAACTCCATCAGCTTCTTGTGGACCATGCCGCCTCCATGAGGCCGTGCAGGGGGCATCTGCACCAGATTCTAACGGCTCCTTTCCAACACTGCCGCCTCCATGAGGTTGCACAGGGGGCTTCCACCTACCCCATCCAACTCCACCGACTCCATGCTGACCTGGTCACCTCCATGAGGCCGCGTAAGGGGCATCCACCCCAAACACCATCAGCTCCTCGCCGACCCTACCGCCACCATGAGGTCATGCAGGGGTCATCTTTCATCGATTCCATCATCTCCTCACCGACCCTGCCACCCCCATGAGGCCGCACAGGGGGCATCCACCCCAAACCCATCAGCTCCTCACTGACTAATCCTCCTTCTTGTGGTCATGCATGGGGCATACCCCAAACTCTATCGGATCCTCACAAACCCCGCCGCCTCCATGAGGCTATAGAGTGGGAATCAGCCCCTGACTCCAATGGTTCCTCGCCAACCCCACCCCCTTTATGAGGCTACGCAGAGGGAGTCCTCCCACAACTCCATCGGATCCTCGCTGACCCTTCTGCCTCCATGAGGTCGTGCAGGGGGCATACCCCCCCCCCCCTCCACTCCATCGGCTCCTCGCAGACCCCGTCGCCTCCATGTGGCCGTGTAGGGGGATTCCACCCCTAACTCCATCAGCTCCTAACCGACCATGCTGCCTCCATGGGGCCATGTAGGGGTTATCCTCCCCTGACTCCATCGTCTCCTCGTCGACCCTGCCACCTCCATGATGCCCTGCTGGGGCCATCTTTCCCTGACCCCATCAACTCCTCGATGACCTCGCTGCCTCCATGAGGCCGTGTAGGGGGCATCTGCCCCAGATTCTATTAGTTCCTCACCATCCTTGCTACCTCCAATAGGCCACGCAGGTGGCATCCGCCCTCAACTCCATCAGCTCCTTTCCAACCACGTCCCCTCAATGAGGTTGCGCAAGGCGGCAACTATCCTGACTCCATCAACAACTTTCCCACCCCGCCGCCTCCTTGAGGCTGCGCAGGGGGCATCTTCCCCTGACTCTATCGGCTCCTCGCTAACCCTGAAGCCTCCATGTGGTTGCGCAGGGGGTATCCGCCCCGACCCCATCGGCTCCTCTTCAACCCTATAGCCTCCATGAGGCCCCACAGGGAGCACCCACCCCCAACCACATCGTATACTCATCGACGCTGCCACCTCCATGAGATCACGTAGGGGGTATCTTCCCCTGACTCTATCGGCTCCTCACCAACCCTCCTACCTCCATGATGCTGTGCAGGGGGAATCCTCCCCTGACTTCATTAGATCCTCACCGACCATGCCACCTCAATGAGGCAATGTAGGGGGAATTCTCCCCCAACTCCATTGGCTCTTCCCGGACCTTTCCCTCTCTATAAGGCCGTGTAGGGGGCATCGGCCCCTGACTCTGTCGACTCCTCACCAACCCCACCACCTCCATGAGGCCGAGTAGGGGGAATCTTCCCCAGAGTCCATCAGCTCCTCGCCAACCTCGCCGCCTCCATGAGGCCACGCAGGGGGCATCCGCCCCAACTCCCTCAGCTCCTCGTCGAACCCACCACCACCATGAGGCCATGCAGGGGGGAATCCGCCAACGACTCCATCGGCTCCTCGCAGAACCCACCACCTCCATGAGGCCATACAGTGGGAATCCACTCTGACTTCATCGTCTCCTCAACAACCTCACCACCTCCAAGAGGTCGCGTAGGTGGATCCACACCAACTCCATCAGCTCCTTGCCATCCCAGCTCCCTGCATGAGGTCACGTAATGGGCATCTGCCCCCAACTCCAAAAGCTCCTCACCAACCCCGCCGCCTCCATGAGGCTTACCAGGGTGAATTGTCCCCCAACTCCATGGGCTCCTCACCAACCCCGCTGCCTTCATGAGGCCGCTCAGGGTGCATCCTCCCCTGACACCATCAGATCCTCTTAGACCCTCGCTGCCTTCATGAGGTCGCGTAGAGGGAATCCGCCCCTGACTCCATCGGCTCCTCGTCGACCTTGACGCCTCCATGAGACAACGTAGGGGGAATCCTCCCCTGACTCCATCAGCTTTTTTCTAAACCTGCCACCTTCATGAGGTCGTGGTGGGGGAATCCCACCTGACTCCATCGGCTCCCCACCGACCTTACCGCCTCCATGAGGACGCACAGGGGGCATCCACCCCCGCCTCCATCGACTCCTCACCAACCCCGTCGTCTCCATGAGGCCACCTATGGGGCATCATCCCCTGGATCCATCAGCTGATCCCCAACCCTACTACCTCTATGAGGTCGTGCAGGGGGAATATTCCCCTGACTCCATCAGCTCCTCACCGACTTAGTCACCTCCATGATGCCGCACAGGGGGCATCCCCCCCACCCCTAATTCCATCGGCCCCTTGCAGACCCCACCGCCTCCATGAGGCTGTGAAGGGGGAATCAGCCCCTGACTCCAAGGGCTCCTGGGAAAACCTTCCAACTCTATGAGGCCGCGCAAGGGTAATCCGCCCCCGACACCATCGAATCCTTAGTGACCATGCTGCCTACATGAGGTCGCGCAGGGGGAATCCCCCCTTACTCCATTGGTTCTTCACCAACCCCACCACATCTATGAGTCTTTGTAGGGGGGTATCCGCCCCTAACTCCAATAGGTCATCACTGACCCGGTCACCTCCATGAGGCAGTGTAGGGGGAATCCTCCGCTGACTCCATCAGCACCTCGCCGACCCCCCTCCCACCCTTCATGTGGCCACACAGGGGGAATCCACCCCTGACTCCATCGGCACCTCACCATCCCTGCCACCTCTATCAGGATGCATAGGGGGAATCCGCCCCCAACTCCATCGGCTACTCGCTGACCCTACCACCTCCATGAGCATGTGTGGGGGGGGGGATTTTTCCCCACCTCTGTCAGCTCCTCACTGACCCCACTACCTTCAGAGGCCGTACAGGGGGCATCCTCCCCCGACTCCCTAAGATATATCTCGACCCTCCCGCATGAAAAGGCCATATAGGGGGAATCTTCCCCCGACTCCATTGCCTCCTTGCCGACCCCAACACCACTATGAGGTCTTGTAGGGGGTATCAGCTCCCAACTCTATCAGCTCCTCTCCAACCCCACTACCTTGATGAGGCCGTGCATAGGGCATATGCCTCGACTCCATCGGCTCCTCACCAACCCTGCTGCCTCCATGAGGCCACACAGGAGGCATCCACCCTCGACTTCATTGAATTCTTTCCATCCCAACTACCTCAATGAGGTCATGCAGGGAAAATCTGCCCCCAAATCCATCAGTTACACCCTGACCTTGTTGCCTCCATGAGGCCACGCAGGGGGGCATCCGCCCCAACTCCATCCACTCCTCCCTGACCACTCTGCCTCCGTGAGTCCGTGAGAGGGACATCATCCCCCCGACTTCATTGTCTCCTCGTCGACCATGCCGCATCCTTGAGGCCCCACATGGTGAATCCGCTCAGGACTACATCGGCTACTCACCGACCTGGCCGCCTCCTTGAGGTCACGTAGGGGGACTCTGCCCCCAACATCATTGGCTCCTCGCCAACCCTGTCACCACCATGAGTTCGCGCATGG
Organism: Viscum album; assembly: GCA_963277665.1. NCBI lineage: Eukaryota > Viridiplantae > Streptophyta > Magnoliopsida > Santalales > Viscaceae > Viscum > Viscum album. The sequence continues at coordinate 745,429,252 of OY728138.1, read as the reverse complement.
GGGGGGCATCCACCCCCAACTCCATCAGCTTCTCTCTAAGACCGCCACCTCATGAGGCCACATAGGGATAATCCGACCCTGACTCTATCAGATCCTCACCAACCCCACTACCTCAATTAGGCTGCGCAGGGGGAATCCTCCCCTAACTCCATTGGCTTCTCGCCGACACCACCGCCTTCACTGGCCATGCAGGGGGCATCCACCCCTGACTCCATCAGCTCCTCATTGACCCCACCACCTCCACGAGGCCCTACAGGGGGATCTTCCCCCAACTCCAATGGCTCCTTGCCAACCCCTCCACCTCCATGAGGTCATGTAGGGGGTATCCACCCTCAACACCATCGGCTCCTCACTAACCCTGCCACATCCATGAGGTCGTGTAGGGGGGATCCACTCTGACTCCATCGGCTTCTCACCGACCTCACTACCTCCATGAGGGCGTGCAGGGGGCACCCTCCACCGGCCACATCCACTCCTTGCCGACCTTATCGCCTCCATGAGGCCGCACTGAGGGGATCCACCCTGACTCCATCGAGTCCTCGACAACCCCTCCTCTTACATGAGGCCGCACAGGGGGCATCCACCCTCGACTCCATTGGCTCCTCGAAAACCCGGCCACCACCATGAGGTTGTGTAGGGGGAATCCTTCCCCAACTCCATCAGCTCCTTACCGAACATGCCGCCTCCATGAGGTCGTGCAAGGGGATCCATCGGATCCTCTCCGAACCTACCGGCTCCATGAGCAAGAACAAGGTGCATCGGCTCCCGAATCCATCATCTCCTCGCCGAACCCACTTCCTTCATTAGTTCACGTAGGGGGAATCCACCCCTAACTCCATCGGATCGTAGCCGACCCTGCCACCTCAATGATCCTACAAAGGGGGAATCCACCCCCAACTCTATCAGATCCTCACCGACCTGGACACCTCCATGAGGCTGTTCACAGGGAATCCTCCCCTAACTCCCTCATACCCTCACTGATCCGCCTACCTTCATGAGGCCGTGCAGGGGGCATTCACCCCCGACTCCATCGGGTCCTCGCTAACCCCACCGCCTCTATGAGGCTACGGAGGGGGCATATTCCCCCAACTGCATAGGCTAATTTCCAACCCCACCGTCTCCATGAGGCCACATCGGCGGCATCCTCTCCCAACTCCACCGGCTCCTCTCCGACCCTGCTATCTCAATGAGGTGGTCGAAGGGGAATCTACCCCCCGACTCCATCAGCTCCTTGTCGAACCTATTACCTCCATGAGGCTACGTAGGGGGCATCCTTTCCCAACTCAAGTAGCTCCCCTCTGACCCATCCGCCTCTATGAGGCCATGCAGGGGGCCTTCACCACTGACTCGATCATCTCATCGCTGACCCCACCGCCTACATGTGGCCGCATAGGGGGTATCTTCCCACCCGACTCCATCAGCTCCTCGCCGACCCTGCCGCCACCATGAGGTTGTGCAGGGGGAATCCGCCTTGGACTCCATAGACTCCCCGCCAACCTTGCTGCCTCCATGAGACCGCATAGTGGTAATATTCCCATGACTCCATAGCCTCCTCACTAACCCCTCCACCTCATCCTCCATAGACTCCATCGACTCCTCGGTGACCACGCGACCTCCATGAGGCTGCACAGTGGGAATCCACCCCTGAATTTGTCCGCTCCTTGCCGACCCTATAACATTTAGTTGCCGCACAGGGTACATCCTCCCCAAATACATAGGATCCTCACTGACCCTATTACCTTAAGAGGCCGTGTAGGGGGCATCCGCCCCCTGACTGCATCGGCTTCCCGTTGACTCTGCCCCCCTCATAGGGAATGCAGGGGAAAACCACCCTAAACCCAATGGTGCACTCGGTAACAGAACCAGATTCCACTACGGAGGTCCTCCCCCACATTGTTATCAACTATCATGGAGGTCCTCCCCTTGCACTTAACACAAGTCTTCACGGAGTTCCTCCCCATGTTAAATCCATGCCTTACTCTGTAGAACTAGAACTAGAACAGGTTGATCAACTCCCTACACCATTTTATCTATACTGGGAGATGTCACATCATGCTTCCATGCCTTCCGGACTCCATCGCCCTGTCATACCGATGATCTAGGCTTCCATGCCTTTCGTGCTCTATTTTCTTATCATACAGATTCTCCAAGCTTCCACAGTTTCCAAGATCCATTACCCCATCATACTAATGATCCAGGCTTCCACACTATTCGGGCTCCATCCCCCCATCGTACCAATGATCTAGGCTTCCATGCCTTCTGGCCTCTATCGCCCCACTATACTGAGGATCCAGGATTCCCAGCTTCCGAGCTCCGTCGCCCTGTCGTACCGACATTCTAGGATTCCACGCCTTCCGGGATACATCACCCCATGTTACCAAAGCTCTAGGATTCCATGCCTTCCAAGATCCATTGCCCCATCGTATCGATGCTCCAGGCATCCATGCCTTCGAGTCTCTATCGCCCAGTCATACCGATGATCCCTGCTTCCATTCCTTCCAAGCTCCATCACCCAGTCGTATCGATGGTCCAATCTTACATGCCTTCCAAGATCCATCATTGTGTCTTGCTGACAATCCAGGCTTTCGTGCCTTTTAGGATCCATCGCCCCATCGCACTGATGATCTAGGCTGCCAATCCATTCAGGCTCCATCGCCCCATCGTACCGACGCTCCAGGGTACCACACCTTCTAGGATCCATCACCATATCTTACCGAAACTTCAGGATCCCACTCATTCTGAGCTCCATCGCCCCGTTGTACCAATGCTCCAGGCTCCCACTCCATCCGGGCTTGATCACCTCGTTGTACCGACAATCCAAACTTCCATGCCTTCCAAGCTCCATGACATCATTGTAGCGATGATCCAAGATTCCACCCCTTCCAGGATCCATTTCCCTATCCTACTGAATCTATAGGATTCCACACCTTATGGGCTCCATCTCCCCATTATACCAATGCTCAAGGCTTCCATGCCTTTAGGGATCCATCGCCTCGTCATACCGATGCACCAGGCTTCCACGCCTTCTAGGCTCCATCGCCCCATCATACCGATGCTCCAGGATTCCACACCTTCTGGGATCCATCGCCCTATCATACCAACACTCTAGGATTCCAAGCCTTTCAGGCTCCATCGCCCCGTCATACCGATGCTCCAGGATTCCATGCCTTCTGGGCTCCATCACCCCATCAGACCAACGATCCATGATTCCACACCTTTCGGGCTCCATCACCCCATTGTACCAACACTCCAGGTTTCCACACCTTCCAGGCTCTATCGTCCCTCCAAACAGAGGGAATGATATCATCCCTACCACAGTCTACCTCATTTAAATAACTAGTGTTTCCACTTCCACTCTTTCAACACTCTGTGTCATCATAACTACTAAATTGCATTAACCATTGTGGTCCTCCTTGTTTCCCACATCAAGAATGGCTCATGTGGGCTTATTAGTATTGGTAGGATGTGTGCGGATATGGTTGAGTAACATAAACATATTCATCCTTCATGACGTTAAACTTATCGTTATCATACTACATGACTTTAAACTGCTCATCTTCATCCCGCATGACGTTAAACTGCATTATCATCCGTCGTGACTTTAAATTGTTCATTATTGTCCTGCATGACATTAAACTATTCATATTTGTTCTTCATGAGGATAAACTGGTCATTATCGTCATGCATGACGTTAAACTGCATTATCGTCAATCATGAAGTTAAACTGCTCATTATTTTCTGGAATGACATTAATCTATTCATCTTTATCTTTCATGATGATAAACTGCTCATTATTGTCCTGCATGACTTTAAACTACTCATATTCATTCCACATGTCATTAAACTACATTATTGTCCTACATTACATTAACAATTTAATCTTCATCTCTCATGACGTTAAACTGCTCAATATAATCCTGCAAGATATTAAACTACTCATATTTATCCTGCATGATGTTAAAATGAATTATTGTCTTACATGACATTAAGTTGTTCATCTCCATCCATCATGATGATAAAATGTGCATTATTGTCCTGCATGACATTAAACTGTTCATCTTCATCCTTCATGATGTTAAACAACTCATTATCAACCTGCATGACTTTAAACTACTCATCTTCATACAGTATGATGTTAAAATAAATTATCATCTCTCATAACATTAAACGACTCATTATTGTCCTACATGGCATTAAATTTTTCATCTTAGTCTGTCGTGATGGTAAACTGCTCATTATTGTCTTGAATGACTTTTAAACTTCTCATCTTCTTCCTGTGTGACGTTAAACTGTGTCGTCATCCAGCATGACTTTAAACTACTCATATTCCTCTGTCAAGATGTAAAACTTCTCATTATCATCATGCATGACATTAAACTTCTCATCTTTGTCCCTCATGATGTTAAACTACATTATCATCCAGCATGACTTTAAGCTTTTCATCTCCATCCCTCAAGATGTTAAACTATATTACGATCCTACAAGACCATAAAATGTGATGCCTTTACCACATGATGTTAAAAATGTGCCATTCACCCAAGATAAAGTACGTAAAACTACTTGTCACATGTCTCGCATAACATTAAATTGTGTGTCGTCTTGCATGACGTTAAATTGTATATGGTCCCGCAGGACCTTAAACTGTCATGTCTTCACCGCATGACATTAAAATGAATTATCTATCTAGGATGAAGGACATAAAACTACCCAGCACCCATCCCACGTAATGATAACCTTCTAAATGGTCTGAGCTCTATGACTTTATACTAAGATCTACCCACATCCATTCCACATGACATAAAACTGCACAAAATCTTTAAAACTATGTATTTCTTAATTCCCATCCTCATGGGATACATAGGAATACCCAAATATTTCGTATTCGGGTCCTACCACAGGTATCTCAAATCCTACCCTCTTTCTAGGCCCTTGGCCGAACTCTATTAGGGGATTGTTGTCATGAGTACCTCTTGGGCCAATGCCCTGGAAGACCTTGGATGACATTTTATAATAGTTCATGTGTTTTGACCTTGGTCAGTAGTCGACCTTGATTTGTCTTTCCCCATACCAGGCTAACGTGAAATGGATGCTGTGTTTCGAACATGGTCAATCGTTATCCCTTATTCCCACGCCACTATCATAAATATCCAAATCCTAGGAGCCATGATTCACATCTTTCCACTCCCTTATGTTTAAGTGGAATTATAGCACAATCAGTTTTACACCTCCACACATTAATGTTTTTTAGGAAAGTGTGTCAATACATATGGGATGTTATTCACCAATCATTCTATTTCCCTAAGGTGTGAATTCTTGTACCAGGAATGTCCCACCACTAATCCTTATTTCCCGAATCAATAACAAATCATGTGGGCCTAGTGGTTTTGGTAGGATGTGTACTAGTGCAGCTGAACCACACATGCATCTCATCCCGTATGACATTAAGGTGTAACCTGACAACTACTTATGGCATGATTCCCATCCTCATAGGGTATGTATGAATTCCCAGACACTTTCTCTAGGGCCCAACCCAAATTTCACATTCATTGTTCTATCGAATTAGGATTTCCCCTAGGATTATGTCATGTGGTATGGACTTCATTTGTCCTCGTTCGCGTCAGCATATGTACCACACCACACATTTTCTTTCTGGGTAACAATGTCTTCAATGCATGTCTTTAAACTACAGCCCTTCCCTAAACAAGTTCAGGATGTCCCATGACAATTATGGGATGCGTCATCTTCCCCACCAGAGAGGATTTCCCCCACCATCATTGGTCTCTAACCACGCTGTGCTCAAGAACTACGTTTAGCTTCATTCTCATCATTATGGGATACAGAGCGATGACCATGAATTTTTCCTCGATCCCATCCCAAGGTTCATTAACCTTTCTGACCCCTCATCCATAATTATAGTTTAGTCTCTATAACCTTAAATAGGGAACATACAATCCTTTCAACATGACTTTAAACTATTATCCTTGGTCCAGAGAGTATGACCTTAAAACTATGTGCATAGTCCTCACTGTACTACATTAAACTACATGTCTATCATCCTCATTGGTATGATGTAAAACTATAAGGAATTATGGGTCCTCACTAGATATGTCCTTTCTAGAAGAATGTACGATCCCTGATCAGACTGATGCACTCACCAAATGCATTTTCTTCATGGTGGCGCAATTTCAAGAGTGTTTGAATCCATTCGAACAACCCATCACTCCACCCTCTATGTTTCATGTACCCTTTATTTGGACCCTCTTCCTCTTTAATGCAAAAATTAACCCCCTAAAAATACAGATTCTCAGCCTATGGCTTGCCTACTATTCTGTAATAATGTTCTGGAATACTACGGATGACATTTCAAGTCAGTCTCCGTGGATCAAACATGGTCAGTAGTCGGCCCTCATTTTTTATCCCCATTTCAGGATAACACAATAAGGATACTATGTTTCAAATATAGTCAATAGTTATCTTTAATTATCACACCATCCATATAGTGTTCTTAATTTTGGGTATCGTGATTCACACTTTCCACACCCCTCTATTCGGATTCATTCCAATGCCCCTGGTGTTACCCTATTCATGCACTAGAGCACGTTGGGAGAATAAAGTCAGCTGTCTAGAGATCCATGTTCTCTAGTTGTGACCCCTCCCTCATTTAGGATGTTCCCAATGGTGATCAATGTCCCATTATTATCCCCTCAAAACATTGGCTATTTAGCACTCTCGTATTGGCGAATGACCTTATATTATCTCTTGTTTCCCTCAATGAGCATGGCTCATGCGGGCTTAGAGATTTAGTTGGTCATTTATTCAAATAAAATGAGATACAATGGACCCCATGGCAGGAATTTTCTCTAGACATTTCCTAACAACGTGGTCCACCTCGCCCTTCTCATCCTCATTGGACCACATTCCTAGGGTGAATTTTTTGAAACTAGAAAACACATCCACAATATATTAAAAATGCTTCCATAAATGTTCAAAGAGAATAGAATGTTTTGTAAGATTCTATTTCACTGGTCATAGAGCCCGAACAGAGATACAGATTACGAGTTATGGACATTTGAAGATGGGCTGGAAAATAGGTTCGTGGAACCCATTCACCAAGCTTCCTCTACGATCAGATATCAGAGGGACTTGATCGAAGCCTCCAGGAGCATCACAAAGAACATGATGGTAGCCTTCAAGACTAAATGAAACATGAGGTAACTCTCTCCGGTTTCAGAGCATGACTTCCTTCAGGGCATCATTTTCTCTTTGTGGCACGTATTTGTTCTCCATGGCGGGATCGGCTGACCTCCATCGCTTATAATTTGCTGAATCACCCACCTTCATAAGCATGGTTTCGCTGCCCCTTTGGAGGCTGATCTCCCATTTAGCATTGCTCCTCACAACCGCGAAGTAATTCCCTTCATGAAGGCCTCCACCCTTTGCAAAGGAGGGAGCTCCTTTGGGTTGCTCAAGGGTCTACGAAGCCCCATGCTCCGTGAGACCCAGATCTCTGTGAAGACCCATCTACACGAGACAGAGAGCTCTGTGAGCCCCTTTTCTTGGTAATATGCATATCTTCACATGCCCTTTTCTCTGTGAGACCAAGAGCTCAGTGAATACCCTTCTTTGTGAGAACCTAAGCTCTACGAACTTATTTCCTTCACGAAGCCCTATACTTTGTGAATCTCCTACCTTCGTGCCCACTGGTCCATATCGTGGGGGGTGCACCTCTACACGCCCACACAGGATCAGTGTTGAGCTGCGGTCCTAGCCGTATGGGCTAGTCCCTTCGCTTCCTTCACTGACCCCCATGAAAAATGGAGAGTCACACCAGAAACGTTTCAGGCCAGGTCGTTGACATTTTTCATTATGCACTTATATGCAGCCACCTTCCACCTATGGAATACCATGATTCAAGATAATCCTCCAAAATCATGAAACACCTTGGGTCAGCATTTTCCTCTTGGTTTGTCTCCCATGTTGTGATTTGATATTCTCATCATTAATCCTCTATGTACCTTGAGTTGAAACCTTCCTCAAGCGACTCATCCAATCAGCATCACCTAACTCCCATCCCAAGTTAAACAAAAAAGGGATGCTCTTGACTATGTCACAACACTAGCCATTAATAGGTCCCAAATTCCTAATAGTACTATCTATATGACTTTAAATTATAGTGCATCCTATGTGACACATGTAGGATGCCTCTTTATCCAAACAAGAGATGCCTTATGTTCCTAGCATAAGATGCCAATAGTCCTATCTATAAGGATTTAAACAGTATTACATTCTATCTGAAAAAAATAGGATGCCTCTTGCTCCAATAAAGAGATGTCGTATGTGCTAATAATAATATTACAATAGTCCTATCTACATGACTATAAACTGTAGCACACCCTATGTTCCAAAAATAGGATGCCTCTTTCTCTAAACAAGATATGCCTTATGTTCCCAACATAAAATTCCAAATGTCCTCTATACATGACTATAAAATGTAGCATGCACTATCATTCAATAATAGGATGCCTCTTGTTCCAAATATGATATGGATTGTGTGAAATGAATAAGATTAATCATTCCATGATTACAGTGGAATAATTCCATGAGGGTTAGAATCCATTCAAACATTACATCACTCCACCTCATGCTTTGTGTATCCTACATTGTGATCTACATCCAATTTTATGTCTGAAGGGACCCCCTAATGGCCTAGTCCCATGCTACCTCAGCTCACCTACCATTCTAGGAAAATGCCCTGAAAGACTCTGGACAAAAATTATATTTAGGTTTTGTGTTTAGAACACGGTCAATAGTCAACCCTCATTTGTTTTTCCCCATTTCAGGCTAATGTGAAATGTAAGTTGAGTTTCTTACACGGTCTATAGTTATCCTCCATCACCACGCCACCCTCATTGTGTTCCGAATTTCAATCATGTGATTCAAACTTTTCACCCCCATTTGTTCAAATTGATTCCAATTCTCTTGTCATTTTCATGCTTCTGCACTAGTGCAGAGGTATTGGCCTCTATTATGTACCTCAACCCACCAGTGTATTGGAATGCACTAATGTTCGGACATGAGGAAGGCACTCGGAAAGCTTCCATACCTAAATCCCATCCACCATTGCATCTCTTTAGCAGCACTCGGGTAGATTCCATGCGTAATCCCCATCCACTATTGCCACTCCTTAGCAGTGCCCCGAAAGATTCCATGCATAAGCCTCATCCACCATTGTCACTCCAAAGTGGCACCCAGGCATCTTCCATGTGTAATCCCCATCCACCATCCTTCATGGATGCATCTTTTTTCAATGATCATCAGGTATATTGTTTTCTCTTGTTTCTCACACTGAGAATGAATCATGTGATCTTAGACTAAACAATGACCATAGAATTCTCATGGGCCACTAGCCATGTGTAAGACCAACTTCATTCCCAACGTACTCACCATTTGTGATGTGATCGACAGGTCTTTACTACCTATTCTTTATCACACCAAGCATGACTCATGTGGGGTTAGAGTAAGCATTGACTAGGAAATCCTTCTTGGGCCTCCCTAGCATAATTCCCAAGCCCCATACCAAACAACATGGACTTTGATCCTTTCCCTTTTCAAGAAAGGTGCATACGAAGCCTCTCGGATGTTAAAGACTAACACCTACTTGTCCCACGTGATGTTAAATTGTATCCCCTATACAGAAATATGTAGACTTTGATCCTTGACCCTTTCATGTAAGGTACGTAAGAAGCCTCCCTGATGTTCCATCCCAATACCTACTTGTCCCGCATAATGATAAACAGCATCCCCCCTACCGAACTATGTGGACTTTGATCCTTTCCTTTTTCAAGAAAGTTATGTATGAAGCCTCCCCAAGGTTCAAGCCCAACACCTACTTGTCCCGAATGATGTTAAAATTCATCCCCCTACCGAACTATATGGACTTTGATCCTTTCCCTTTTCGAGAAAGGTACGTAGGAAGCCTCCCCAAGGCTAAATCCCGAAACTTACTTTTCCCCCATGACATTAAACTAAATCCCCCCTACCAAACAATGTGGAATTTTATCCATTCACTTTTCAACCAAGGTACACAGGAAGACTCCCTGAGGTTCAATCCCAACACCTATTTATCCTGACCTCTTCACATCAGTTCACCCTCATCCTGCATGACGTTAAATTGTATGTCTCCTTCCACCATGCATGATGTTAAACTGTATGCTTCTGAACTACGTGGGTTTTGATCCCTATCTAATAGGTAGAGTACATAGGAATCCTCCCTAATGTTAAACCCCAAACAATTGGTAATATTTGATGTCACCTTGGTTGGGATCCATATCCTTGATCTATCTTCTAGTAGTGTCAGTCCAACTCTTGGGCCACTAACCACGCGTAATTCCCAGCATGTCTCTAGGTTGTTCTCCTATATGTACACCCCGATTCATCACCCCTTCGAACTACATGGGTTTTGATACCTATGGTCTACACAGGGTACGTAGGAAACCTCCCTGAGGTTCAACCCCAGCCAATGGTAAACCTTGGTGTCCCCCTTTCTAGGGAGCCGCTTTCCCTGATCCACCCTCAATGGCATCCAGATCGGACATCACAGTGCGATATCTTCCCTTTATGGGACATACTGTCTAGGTTCTTCTCATATTGTGAATCCTGATCCATCCATATGGTAATCCTTCCAGGAACTCCCTCCTTAGGATGTACCAATCTGATCCACCTCCATGGGGCATTCTGATCACTCTCATTCTGTCTCCACAAGACATTAATATTGCGGCCTACCTCATGTTAAATATTAGATGTCTGAGGAAAACCTCCAAAACTACACCTTAGGAATCTATATTTTCAATACATTAAACTCACAGCCTACCTCATGTTAAACAAGATATTTTTGATGAAAACCTCACAAACCATGCCTTTGTCATTCGTCACTAGAATATGTTAAACATGCGGCCTATCCCGTGTTAAACATGATATGCCTAAGGAAAAACTTGGAATACATTCCCTTGGCGTAACCGTCTCAACAAGAAGTTAAAATTGTGGCATACCTCATGTTAATCATGTTAATCAGAGGAAAACCTCAGATACATGCCTTTGGCATAAGATACCCCATGACCAATGTGGGATGCCTCAAGTTCTACGCCCTTGAGGTGCCCTCTTCCGAGGAAGAATACAGGTTCCCCAATGTCCATGAATCCAGAGACTCCCTGACATGCATTATATTGTCATCTACTACGACCAAAGGTTTTTACCATGTCAAGACCCCATAGAATTTCCTGAAAAAAATAGTGTTACTAACTGGCATCTATAATGATATGGCCCTAGGAATGAGATTCACAAACAACGACTCAAATCATTGTTGGAGACTAGGAGTAGGTGATAAAGTATGAGGAAAAATCCATGGAAGGAGAAACCGACATCCCATAATAATGTTTATATTAAGGACCATACATCCCTACAAAAGCGACAAATGTTACTCTCTTTTGGAAAGGAGGAATTCATGCCAACAAACCACTGTGCATCCTCGACTGACAGATGCACACCCAGGCAAAATATTCAGAAACATTAAAACTCCTAATTAATTTTATATATGACCTTGACTACTTAATAATATAATATAATATTTTTGTGAAGTTAACTTATTATCTTAATATTTTAAAAAATCAATGAAGTTAATATTCTCAAAATTTAAACTATAGTTTTACTAGGAAAATAATGTTTCATTAAATTATTTAAAAATATTAATTTGTTAAAAAAATGTAGAATAATTATTATATAGTAAAAAATGTTATAAGGTATATATTCATGGTATCATTGACATAAAATTATTAAATATTACACCCTTTTAATATTTCAATATTTTTTACCCTAGTTAAAAATTAAATAGAATAACTAAGTGTTAATTAAATTGGTAGTGTTTAAATTGACAAAAAAACTTGTCTAACATTTATTAGTTTATGAATTAAGAACACTATATCATATCATATTCTAAATTGGGACATTTTTTGTAGGTTTTTTATGGGGTTTGATTTTATTATAAAAAATTATACTTGTGAGGTTTCTAAAAGTGTCCCTCACATAAAATATAAAAGGGAACCTCCTCCCTCACATATTCACTCCACTTTGATCTTTCAAGCTTGGTCATACCCTACCCTTTTCTCTTATCAAATTATTTATTAACACTCTATTTCTCTAAGATGAGATTTATAATAAGCACTTCGAAGAAGAGGCAATCTCCTCGATTGATTATTTTAAACATATTTCTTCTTATACTTCCTCTTAATGAGTTGTTTCATTATAAAGTAATAGATCTAGTATCACTTATATATTGATATGTTATTATAATTATGAAACAACTATATTACACCATCTATCCATCATACAAATATTTAAATTACCACTCATGTGTATGTACTACTTACCGTCTCCACGTTGTGGTGTAATCTATTTTACACCACCTCCTTACCTGGATGGGTATAATGATGGAAGAAATAACTATATGTGATTATTGTAGAATTATATTGATTATAAAATATTATACACTATCAAATTAAAGAACATAAAATTAAATAACATTAAACTATATAAGAACTATTTGTGACATGATTCATATGATTGCATATGTGTACTAATTTTTGAACTATATATATTGGCCCCTACCACAAATCCACATCTATTTTTTCTCCTGTTCATTTTTTCACAACAACCTATCCATGCTTAGATTTAAATATACATGTTTCAATCAAATATTTAATATATTCATCCCATATTCTACATTTAAAAACATAAATAATTCGAATCACTATAATCCTTTCATGGAATTTTTTAACTAGTGAATTTGGTTCCCAAATAGATGCCTCTACTGTGAAATGATACATATACCACATATATGGTTTTGAAATGATAGTATTTTTTTTATTGGGGATAATTTCATAAAAACCCATATTCCCATAAATATACAACTTTAGAAACCATCAATTAAATTTTTTCAGTGGTTATTCTCCACATTCTTGTTATAATTCATCTCTCCAATTTTTTACTATTAAATTTAGGATTTAAACATTTTTCATTCCCTCTTCAAGGATGTTAGGGAACCATAGGAGACTAAAAAGATACAATATATTAAAAAACATTGGAATTAATATCATAGGTTTATGTTGAGGATAAATTTGACTGTAAATTGGAAGAGGAAAGGTCATTGTGATGCAAAATAAGAACTTCATGAACCATCACTTGGTTCTCAAAGTAATAAACCAAAAACAGCCTTAATGTATTATGAAATAGTGTATTGATCATGAGGGATCAATATTGAATAACCCGTGTTATTTTGAGGTGGTCCAATCATCTAAAAGTCCATTTTCATTTTCAACTCTAGTGTAGTGATTTTGAGGCTTCTACAAAGCCCCTTAATGAAATCAATATTGTATGATGTGATTTTGTGCCATATACATAATCTGATAATGACCCATAATTAATTTACATGAATCATTATGTGACTATATACTCCATACATGGCTACAAATTTTAGAGGATTTGTTATCATGAATCTATTATAAATTCCCCTTACTTTCCACAGAATCGAAATAATTGTACAAAGGAGAAAATTCCCCCGCGAAATACTATTAACATTGGTAATCAATGAGGAGATCTAGATGAATTCATTTAATAAATCTCCATTAACAAAAAAATGTGTTAAATAAATAATAAAAATTAACTATGTCCCACATTAATGATCCAAAACTCCATATATTTAGATACCACTGCAAATGGAGGCTCTTTTCGTGAGTGTATCCCCCCTCATTGTAAATGGGGTACCTTCAAGAGGCCCCTTCATGAGGATCCCTTAAATTAGGCCATGAATTAGAAACCTATCCATATTTCATAGTAAATAATCCTAAGTAAATTGGAGACACCCTAGGGTTCTCACTTCCCTCCAAATACTAAAACTCATCCAAGAAACATTTGATATTTATTCAATCACTTCACGAAGCACCCTAGATAGAGAGTTGGGAAACATTAACACACTTTTTTTGTGCAAGTAGTCTAAATCAATAGTTACAACCAAAATTATCTTAAGGTAATATATTCTCCACTGTTAAAACCCTAAAATGATTAAATTGATAACTTCACCTAAATCACCATCCATACATGATATGAGAATCAAGAACACTGTAATACCCCATCTCAAAATTTTATTCCCATGATAATATGTATCTACTTGGTCCACCTCCCCAACAAATAGGACCCTTAAAGTAAAAATGATCATTTTTCCCTTGATAATTAGTGTCCCAATCATAATGATACCAATAATATAATCTCTATATTGAGATTCCAATCTTTGATATTATAGTCTCACATTAGATGAAATGATTATAATCAATGATCCATGTGATAATGATAATAATCTATAGGTAAAATCCCCATAAACAATACCATTTATGATTTCATCACCTTAAATTATTAATGATCTATTCATACAGAATGTTCATTGGGGAGAAACCATTCTAGTTGAACCTGACAACTTATTCACTGAAAAAAAAAACATAATCCTCCACCATATTATCAATAGAAGTCCTCTTAAAAGGTATAATTCCTCTCTCATTTTTCAATGAGATATATTCCTTGATATAAATCCTTTTGTACGAAATATTTTCTAAAAAATATCAAAGATAACACCATACATAATTCCCACTCAATATTTTATTTTTTCCCCATTTAAACATAGGTTTCCTAGTGGTATGACATTAAACTACCTTACTATATAATTTTTTATGACATAAAACATCATGGTAAATTATTAAAATATGAACTTAATCAATGAAACACAATATAAATTGGAATTTAACCTTATTAAAGAAGATATATATGATATACCTTTTTTGTTAAATCCCAACAACATCTAAAATAACATATCCACAAGGCCACAGTCCCAGTGAGACCCATCGTGGAAATAATCATTTTCACTAGGACATATTCTATTTGAAAACTGAAATCATACATTAATTAGGATATATTAGCTATGAATACCCCATCCTAAATGATCCATATTCCATGAAATATATCCTTCCGCAAATGTCCAAATTCCCTTTATAGATTAAAAAATGGAAATATTATACAAAAATTCCACACTAGAAGTTAAGATGCACCTTTCACCAATTTATCCACCCCACATGAAATTAAAATTATTAGAAGTGGTCATGAATGGACCACCATAAAAGAAACAATTATAGTCCCAAACACATTTTATTAAAATTTAGTATGTGTTATTTTATGTGGAATCAAACAATATGGGTTCAGATTCACATGTTAGGGATATATAGTAATCCTTGTTTATGGTACCATTCCCAACCACACAACATATTCCATCTCCAAAAATGGTGATAAATTTTCAATTCCATACATACATGGCATTAAACCATAAAATTAGAAACTAAAAAGAGAATAATGGAAAACATATGAAATATGTAAAAAGCCACCATAAATAGAGGATAGTTAATACATATATATAATCCACTAACGTATAACCTTTGATACATATATATGTGCAAATTGAGAAATGGTTTTAATTTGATCATTAACGTAGGGGTAACCAATTTTATAATTGTATTTATGCTGAAATCATGATTATGTATTAAATCTATCAAGGATCCCCATAGTATGAAATGACTCAAATTTAAATGGAGAAATGATCTCGTCCTCCCATCTTATCAACCAACACACTTTCAAACATTTCTATGGCGATGTACTAGTGGAATGCTTACCTTTGGAAAATAGGTCTGTCAATTAAAAATGACAGTAGTCTGGGAAGTATGTTAGACACAATATTGGTTAACATAAAATGATTCCTTTATTTATGCAAGTGGTTTATCCAACATTATCTTACTTTTTATACTACACTAATATGTTTTATTTATTTATTTATTTATTTGACTCTTGCAGGACATTCGAGAAATCATTCATAGAATTCTCTTAAATATAATGTGGTGGAAAAATCCTTATGGTATAAGTATAGCTCAGATACCATGAATTATATGGACCTAATAAATAGGACAATTACATCATGAACTAATACTTTCTAGTAGTAAGTAAAAATGTTCTTGTGAGAGAGTCCCATAATAATGGTATTATTCTCACCCTAGTGGTAGTGCAAGAAATCTATCAGGAAAGTATGCCTCAATGATCATCTCATTACTGATGAGTCATGAAGGAATAGTTGACACTTTTAACTACCACTAACCACTTTACCAGAAAATACCTAGAGCATGATAACAACCATATCCCCTTCTCCTGGGAGATAGTGTATGTGGATAAGCTCAATGCCAGCACTACACATGAGCCACTATGGAGAGCTTCAACTAGCCATTAAGGTTGTGGGAAAGGGTACTGTCTCAAACCCTCATGATTGTATTGACATGTATTATAAAGATTTCTGGCAGGGGAAATTAAGGCCACAAAACCATGTAGAAGAACTCACTATAAGTAAAATTCCTTGAAAGTTATAAAGAATTCCTATATTCCATACCCTATAGATGATATCTAAGAACTTTTTTTTAATAAAATTAAAAAAAAGACCTATATATATTCACCAAATCTACAATATTCCAGTACATTTTTGTTTAATTAGGAATAAATTTATTTTATATAATAGAAATATTCATAGAGAAAGCACATATCCTCTCTCCCATGAATGAACCCTAACAGTGTATCCTAAAAAAATAAAGCACCATAATATAATCATATTTCCATTAAAGTTGAAGAGAGAGTGTATATCCTCATTCATTCTAAAAAATATCCACAACACATTTTAGAGATAATTTAAGGGAAAAATTATATCATATCACACATCTAATAGATCTAATGTAATATTCTAGAAACAACTAAAGTTGATTATTGACATATTCTGGCATCTATTAGGGGTAATACTATATTAATACATCCTCTAATATTTAAGAAGATTATCATAATATCATGATGGATGCCTATGAGAGATCTCAAACTCCCACTTAAATTTAATAAGATCAACAATGTGACTTAGTGAATAATGAAGAACATGATTGGGGGTATAATATCATTCCAACTGAATATCCCTGGTATATATAGAGATAAACATTAGGGTAAGATCATATCCCTACCATCATCATGGGATCTTTCCAACATATCCTTGATTATACAATAATATACTTTTATTCATCCACTTATTAAATACAAGGATGATTTTCAAAAAAATATCTATAACAAACAAGATTCATGATCATGTTTCTTCTCATTTTGAAGAAAATAATTGATATATCCTAGTAGAGACCAATAGTTAGACTCAAATTCATTCCATGACTCTTTAAGTATTTCAGAATATTTTTATAAAAAAATGGGTGTCACCTATGAGGACTCCCACCTATCATGGTCATTGTTCATAGTGCATAATCCCAACTGACTAACTGTGAACATCTAAGAAGATGTCTCATTGAGGTAAAAGTACTACCATTGAGTAGACTCACATCATTTATATGATCAATACTGATGTTTTTATATCAATATAATAAAATATTATGGTGTACTTGAAATTTTATAGTTCATCATTAGAATAATAACTAATCTATACTAATGAATGTCCTCTTCATGATTCTAGGATCATCATCCATGGAGATCCTCTATAGAGTATCTACCATAGAGTTCCTCCCTAAGTACATATAAAGATCGTTCATGGGATCCTTTCACATGGTCTGATATATGAAAATATGAATCATAACTAGAATATCAATCAACGATAAGGTTATTCATTTTTTTAATTAATAAATCACTCGTAACCATAATGGTCATGCCCATTGATACAAAGCCATCAATCCCGAGAGCGCTTCCTAGATAATATTCTACAGAACTCCTCCCTATATCCAGACATCAAGACAGAATTGAAGTCCTCCATATGATGGAGAATATATTTATAAAAATGGTTTTCCACCCTTTTTAATTCACTATAAAGTATTTCCACATAGTGGAATGATATTTTGAAAATAAGGTCATCCTATTATTGAAGCCACTTTGAGAATTCCCTCATTTTGGGATGAAATCGAGTGATTGAGGCCATCTGCACTGAGTGATTTATCCATGATTAGTATTATCTTTTCCCAAATAAAAGATATCATAAATAAAGGATAATTATTTATTCCAACTTCAAATCATCTATAATTTAATGAAACGAAGGAAATTTTGACTAGTCTCTCTCCTCTAAACATGGTCAGTAGTAAATGACCTCTTAGTTAATTAAAAAGGAGGAATCACTATCAAAGGTTAAATACATTTTATTGGTTACGAGAAAATAATGAGTTTTAGGGAATTTATAGTAATTTTAATTTATATATCCATGACTCAGTATGATATTCAAGATACATTTAAATATGAATCCATATATTTCCTACACATGGTTATACGGAAAAATCACCACAACCTAATGTGAAAAACATGAATTGCATTTAGTATGAAAAATATATCAAGTAAATACATGTATTATATCACCAATTATAGTCTCCTACCATTTTAGCTAAATGATATATGATGTTGGGAAGGCATCATGAATATATCCAATATGATTTATTTAACACAATAAAGACTATGTGATGGTTGATTGGTGATGATCCATCTGAAACACACATTATAGGTTAGGGTTAAAATGGAAAACTATATTATATTCATATCCATTTCTAGAAAAGTACACTAAATATGATGAAATAAAATTTCATTGACTAAGGCTATGTTTTAGTCCCAAGTTAAAAATATTCTAACCAGTCTATCCAGTAGAATCTAAATATATCTAATAATCAGAAATCGAATACTCAATGAGACCAGACCAGTAATAATTCCATAAACCAAGATGAAAATGAAACAAAGTGAGATTATAATTTAAAGATATAAAAGTAAAAAAATTCAAATAAACCTTAAGTGTTATGAATCTTACGATTGAAACATGTACTGCATTTGACATATGTATAAACTAAATCCCAAAAAACAAGAATAGTAGTTATGATGTACACCTAAACAATAATAAAATAGTATCCATATTAGCCAAGGATTGGGCTATTTTTACCACCATTAATAATCCTAGGATCATCAAATCCCTATAATTTCTGAGATATAATGGTGGAGTGATATATTCAAGCATATATCATAGTGTTGGAGGAATTTATCTCACAAACTCTTCCCCCATCCCCACCCAAGAAATTTGTTTTCTCTAGAGTGAGGAAAGCCTCACAAAAAAATACTTCATAGATACTTCCACTTCATGACCCATCCTCTTATTTGGATATGATTTTTTGAAGATAATTTTGGAAAAAAAATAAGAACAGTCAATAAAAATTGTATTTAGGGAGCCTCATGATGAAAAGGCTACGACATGTCTAGGTAAAAAATTTAATTCTTCCCTCAATAGTTTGAACACTATGGTGGATTATAGTTTTTTCATTGGAAAATAATAAAGAGATGAAAATATCTTTATCATTTAGATGATAATGTTTTCAAAGTATTATAATATACATTAATATGTTTTTATTGTCTTCATTGTGGAAAACTTGGATCACCATTCTAGTGAAGAATAACATAATGAGAATCTTATGTTATGATTATGGTCAACATCAAAATTCAAAGTTTGGTGTGCATACCATGAATTATATATAGATTCAAATATATATGAAATCTTCTATATACTTATTTATCATATCTATGGTGAGTATTAACTTATGAAAAAGTAAACTTTGTGGTCATATCCCACCAAATATCCAAGGAAACCAAGGATCCCAACATCAAGGAAATATTCTCTAATATGAATATGATTTAGGGTACATATAGTTACTTAACATTAAATTACTCAAGGGAAATATTGTTGATGATTATAACTTCACATTAGAGACCAAAACATCCCATCCAGTGGATCTTTCTCAATAATTGGAAACATATAAATACAAAAGGGAAAATATAACCATCCAATACGATTTGACATTAGGAAACCAATATATCTAGACCAAATGATAGAAGAATATCTAGAATTTATTTCACTAGAGTAGAATCCAGATACATATTTTGTAATAAAACCTAGAATGGATTGAAATATAAATTAATAATTGTCTCAGGAAATTCGATCATATATGTAACACACTAGAATGATAAATTGCTAAATGACTAAACAATATGAATCCTTTAAATAAGGTGAACCTCGCTTTTCAAGAGCCTACTTGATTAAAACTCCATAGTTAAGCATGCTTGTCCTGGATTAGTGATCAAGACGGGCTACCTTCAAGGTAGTTTTCAAGGGTGTTTTTTAGTGTTGACAAAGCACTCTAGAAGGAACATGTGTTGGCATGTGGTAACATTCATTAGTAAGATGACCCTTTTGGGAATGTGGTTGGGCTCCATGAAAGGGACCATGTGTCTCTAGGGAAACTAGTGGAACTTGGTAGGTTAGGACCTGGTGGCCATGTTAAGTAAGGGTGTTTGTTTGGTCAGCAGGGCCTCATTGTAACATTTGGTATCAAAGAAGAAACCCATACTTAAGTGTGGTGGCACTTCCTTGGTTGAGATATAGGGTCCACAATGGGGTTTTTATTCTCTAAAGGGGGATGAATGTAACAACCTATAATGATTAATGGCTAAATAAATAAATATTAATAATTATGTCAACAAGATTAACCTTTCTTTTCGAGATACTACCTTATTAAAACTAAACATTTAAGTGTTCTTGTCCTAGAGTAGTGATCAGGATGGTTAACATTCTGGGATGTTTCCTAGGGTGTGTGCGAGTGAGGAAAAACTGAAATAGAAATAAAATGTGTTGGCCTATGGGGATATTCATTATTAATATGATATGTTTTAGCACATGGGTGGGCCCTAGGAAGGGGACCACCTATATGTAGGGAAATTGGTGGTACCTAGAAATCTAGGACCTGATGACAATGTCAAGAAGGGGTGAATGTGCTAACAATAGGGACTAGTTGTTACAATATAAGTCTCTAACCTACACCACTAATTAATTGTATACTAAGCCGAAAATCACCCTTGAATTTTATAACAACCTTGAGTCCATAATTATTTACATGAATCTCATTGATGGAAGAATTAAACCAATGTAGTTTTAGAGGTAATCACATTATTAATGGTCTGATGTGACTCCTCGTCAACCTAAATTTCATAACATTAATTTTTCATCCATCTATTTCACCAAATACCTACTGGTGAACCCGACTCATTTTATGTCTTGATGTGTCCACTTGATGGAAATATATGAAAAAAATAAGTGACGTGACCCAAACATTATATACATAAAATTTGTTTTATTATTTTTCATTATTCTATATGTTTCATAAAAATACACACCATGAAACCATAAAGTATTAATTTCGTTGAATACTATATATATAATCATATTATGCTGAGAAATATCTTCAAAATTTCCTAGAATGTTCTTCTCATATATTCCACTTCTTAGTAATATCTTATATGAATCCTTTCATCACAAAATTGTGAATGGTAACATAATAAATAGAGATCTTAAATGATTGGTAAGGGAAAACATGGTAGATATCAGTCAATGATAATATGTAAGTGTAACTTGAGAATAAGGTTATAACAATAAAATATTAAAAATTTAAAATCATAACTAAAAATTCATAAATCGGAATCATGGAAGAAGTCTTTGGTATTTCATAACACTAGAATCAGATAATAATAAAAGGTCATTACCTCATATCATAATCATAAGATCATGTCATGGATAGTGGTATAAAAATATATGAATAATCATAATAATATAGAAAATCTAGACTACCCACCCTGACATTGATCAAATGTTGGGATTGGGATAACCACCCATGTACATCCTTAAGGCATGGGTTAACTACTCGTTTACCCTCTTTTGGGATTGTGATAAATGCATGTGTAACCTTTGAGACCATAAAAAATTAATAATTACAAGATTAATTGGAGGTATATAACATAAATACCCATAAAATACTCACAATCCATTCATATGTAATGCACATTATCATGAAAATATTTCTCATTTCTTCATAGCACGGCCATTGGAAAATAAAATGAGATACATCATGATTTCATCATCATAAACAATATGCCTACACTAAAGGAATAAGGATGGAATTATTTGATCATTTCATGAGTAAATCATAAGTAACATCATTGGATTTTATTCATTTATGGAAATATCATTAAAATATAACATGATCATTTCTTCAGATAAATACCACTTTAATTATGATATAAATTATTTAAAATCAAAAATTCCAAAATGTATGGAAAATGTGTTCTCTAAAAACAATTATTGAAATTGGTAATGTACACTTCAAGGAAATTTTTTTAATATGGTATAAAAATAAATATTTGTAGTATTTACTAAAACAAATATTTCATCTACACCATTGGTAAAAAGTACATACTTTAAAAAATGACACGATGATTATTTTTAAAATATTTACAATAATCAAAAAATGGTGACAAAATATTTTTAAATAATAATTTGATAATATTAAAAAAATAATTGAAAATTTTTAGATAAAATATCAATATAAAGTAAAAGGATTTCTAATTTAACATCAAAGAAAAGTTAATTTTCCATGAAAAACTTATTTTAGTAATTTTTGTTCTTTGAGAGTGGAAAAAAGAAATGATAACATGTAATTTATAAAAATGAAAATATGAGAGAAAAAAAATAAATTTTTTAAGATATAGATAACATAATTTGATCACCATAAAACTAAACATAAGTAGTCCCGATAAAAAGTTAGACTGTATCATAAAAAAAGAAAATTAGCCCCGACATGACCCATAACCATTTTTAACATCCTATATAATTAATTTAAATTTATTATATGTATATATAGGTATAATATAGAAAATTATAATTCTATAAATTGTATAATTATAACATATAATCACTAATTAATTAAAAATAATTCATTATCATCATCATTTGTGGTGTTAATTTCATGGATTTTTATATATTTTTTATTTAGAGGTTATGTTCCTTATATATTGATCATGATTCCATCATCTAAAAAATTTTAATTATGAAATAAACAAAATATATATTTATTATATACATATTTGGAACCATCTTAAAAACTAATATATAAAAAATGAGTTGCACCATTCATATCGATGTTAGCTTGTATGTATACATGAACAATGTAGTCATTATTTAGTAAAAGAATCAAAGAATGAAAGACAATATTTTATAATTTTTGAATCATAATTATATCAAAAATATGTATTAAATTCTTCATTATATATATCAACACGATGTGGTTACAAAAAATGAATCAAATATCTATGTGGAGGTGGTAGTCGGCACATACGTGTGACAAATACATTCAATCACCATTTTATTGAAATTAGGTGGAAAATGTTTTTCCCGTAATCATAATAATATCTTAGTATATTTTTGATATTTTATCTACTATATTTTTATGGATATAATATATTTATAGGTTGTATAAGAATATATAATATTTGAATGATTCGGGTAAGATGATTACCACTTCATTGAGATACCACCTTTGGTGTACACCTTAAGCCATATTCGGATGGTCATAGGGTAATAACAAGATCTTAATAATGATGTTATGTAATCATATAAGTATTTTTAGGTATTGACTATGATATAGGGATAAAAAAATTACTAATGGTGGATAAGAGGTTTCTTTTTATACGTGAGCGGATGGACATACATTTAATTACTTGAAACATTTAAATAAAATAATGTCACATTAAAAGTTGAACCTAATGGAATATAAATTGAATATAATATAAGATAAGGTTTAATTATCTTCATATAATATTATTTAGATAGGGTTATGTATAATGTTTATCCTAATATATTTGTTTAAATCTTTTCACTGATATGTTTTAACCCTAATCATTGTAAGGAATTTTTACTATTCTTATTATTCATTATGAACAAGAATAAAATATTAATAAAAATGGAATATGATAATTAAAAATATTTAATAAATTTTATGAAATTAAATTTATATAAATGGAATAAATTATCTTTAAAATATGTGTCGAAAAAGTAATGAATCAAGTTTTTAGAAAATTAAATTTTGAAGAAAACGAATTGATTTAATTTAATCCCATTCAAAGTAAAAACTATTAGATGACAGTTAAAATATTTTATTGAATATATTATCTACATATTAAATTATCATCATTAATCAATATATATTTAATTTATTTATTATGATATAAACACATTTTTCACATACATGATATTTTTAGAAAAGAAACACTCTTTTTAACTTCAGATGATTTTCTATTCATTCTAAATGATTTGATAAATTATGTACAAAAGATTATTAATATTTTAATAATAAATTTAATTAAAATAAATTTTTAATTGTGAAAACTAATTTTTAATGTTAATACTCATAAGACCAATAAAAATAATTTATTCATGAAAATATGTTTCTTCATAATGAAATGTTATTAGTCAAATTTAATGAAAAATTAATAAGAATTAACCAATTCATGTGAAATAATGAAAATTTATATATATATTTCATAATGTGTTTAAACCTATACATACCTACCAATATAATGTCTAGGTTATAAATTCCATAATAATTTTTGGTTCATTTAGAGTCTGGTTTGGGTGTAATGTATGATATTTAATACTTAAAATTTATTTCATAATAATACATATAAAATCTCAGGGTCTTACATTATACCCCCTAAACAATAATTGTCCCTTAAAATTAAATTACACTGATGCAATAAAATGAGGATACCTTTTCTTAATCACACCCTTGGGTTCCCATGTAGCTTCCTCAAATTTATTATTCTTATATGAAAATTTAATCCAGTGAGTAGTGTTATTTCATAAAAAATAACCTCTAGACTGCTCAATTTTTACTATTTATGCTTTATAATAATGATCATTCTCCGTTGGTACAACCGATGAGTTATTTATAGGTAAATTATTAGGTTATTACACCCTAAAAATAGATAAATTTAACCCATAATGAACAAGTGAGATGATTAGTGGATGTGCTAAGATAAATGATACAATCCCCACTCTATCCAAAATATTGAAAGGAAAAATATACCTATGTTTTAAAATAATTATATTTATGAATATCATATCATTATTAAGTGGAGAAAATGATATAAATAACTTCTCACTAAACACTAATTCCAAATATATTTGAATACTGTCAAAATATCTTTTTTGACCACTCTGATCTTCTTTATCATGGTGATAAATGTATCTAACCTTTTATTCCATTTCCCCAACTTTCTTATATCACAATATTCTTCATTTTTAATATTCATCCTATCATGAAAGAGTTATTCACTTATTTATTTAGAGGTATTCGTAATAAGGCATCTAAATTCTTTTGTGAAAACTATTATTTTAAGAAAATACAAAAAGTTGTATGTGTTGATCCCTACAACCTATGAAATGTAGAGAAATATATCATATCATGTCCTCCAATTTTTGATTTTTAACACCCCAATATTTTATAAAATAATTCACTCTGAATAATGTTATTTATTTTAAGGCTTTGTAATATAAAACACTATGTTTAAACAAATTACAACACGCTATTTGAAAATTATTATGTAATGTGAAAGTTTTAACCAATCCATTAATTTTATTTTTATATAAATTATTAACTTCTTTATGAAATATATTTAAAATTTCTACTCAATATAAATTTATTGATAATGTCTTAGTAAATAATCGCTTATTGTTTCATTAATGCCGACATATTCTTCAATATTATATTTTCTTTAAATATGGTATACTTTATTTTTAAGAGTAAATATAAAAATTTATTTATATAAATTTAATAAATTTCATTTTTTAATTCATCATGTAAAAATTTTCTTTGCGTTATATTTTGAGAATTTTATGAAATGATTAATTTGTATGTGATTAGAGAAAAAAAACTGATTTTTTAAAATTTACATTTTATTTATATTAAAAATAAACTTTATAAATTGAATTTTATGTCAATGTAAAATTAGTGTTATTTAGTTATATATATTCAAATGAATTTAATTTTTATCATCCATGGGCATTATTTTGGTATGAGAACGTTTTTGGGCTTAAAACGCATTTAACAAGAAATTAATTTCACTGTGTTTTTTGGGATTAACATTAAATTAAATTCTACCAATTATATATGTTGAATCTTGAAAAATGGATTCAATATTTGGAATCATTGGTTTTAAATTTTTTAAATATCTCCCTTTTACTTTTTCAATATGAATAGTTACTATAGTAATGTTATTGGCACGGTAAGGGTATATCGGGCAATTTAGATTAAAAATAAAATGATAAAGACACTTAAATGACCCAAAAATAAGAATAAGTTTTATTTTATGTGTTAATTTTGTCCATAGTCAACAAATTTTCAGTTATATGACCTTTTTTATCCATTTGGATGAGATTATGGCATTTATAATATTTTGTCTTATGAAAATCCAAACATGTCACACTTTTATTTTTAATAACTATAACATTTTTAATATGATATAACCTATAGTATATGTTAAACTATAAATATTATTTTAAAATATAATATATTTATACACATAATGGTAATATTTTAAAAAAAACAGGGAAGAAATAATTACCTTAAATGTTTACCCAACTCTGATGCAATAATAACTAAATTAATGGAAAATTAAAATAAATTATATTTTTATTTTTTATGAAATATTATATTTTCAGATAACTTATGCAATAAATTAATTATCTAGATTTAATTCTCATTTTATGTATCTATTAAATTATTTTGTTACAATTTATATTTTTTCATGATTTTGTTAAAGTAAAAGTAATGAAAAGTTTCAAAATTGACAATAATGATATTTTATTGAAATAATATTTTATTAATTTAGTTAAAAATTAAAAATATCATAAATATTGACATAATGGATAATTTATAATCTAAAATTTTATCTCCTATTCATTTATTTTTAATTTAGAAGCATTACGCTCCAGAATAGTCATATTATAATTTAATCTTTTGAGAAATTCCAAAAGGGCCCCTCACCCCAATTATAAAAGGGCACATCGTCCCTCACTTAATTGAACCACATTGAGCCATATATATCAGCTATCCCATAAAAAAATTTCTTCTATACTTCTCTATTTACATTCTATAAGTATTTTTTAACCCAAAATATCAGCCATAGAACCGTTTATAGGATATCTATTGGAGTCATTTTCGAAGAATATGCAATCATCCTAATCGATCACCTTCTTTTTCTACTATAATTTACCTCCTCTAAATCTAGGATATTTTTCATAAAATTATAAATTAAATATCATAAATATTATAAAATTTTATTATGATTATTAAAGTACCATTATACCCCCTCTTTTCCATCAAACAAGATTCCAAATTATCGCTCTTAAGTATGTACGACTCATCGTCTCCATGTAGCGATACAATTTATTTTGCATCGCTACCATTTATTGATGGGTATTATGATTTAAAAAATATTAATGTACAATATATATTAATTATTTATTCTTCTATAATTAAAATATCATATATAACTTCTTACCTTCTAAACCATTGGAAAGTTATAATGTTACTTGTGAATATGTGTGGACTGCCACCTCTACGAAGCAGTGTGGTTCATTTTTATTTTATATCTTCATTGGATGGAAAGAAGAATGAATTTTATGAATATATATGATATATATAATATATAAATAATTCTTTAAATGGTGAACTATTATTTAAAATCCTTTATTTCCATCCTTTGATAAATGAAAACAATGTTCATGGGTATGTATAGTCCACCATCTATATGAATGATGTAAATCTTTTTTCTTTGTATAAAATTTATAAATGAATAAAAATTTGTATATAATGAATAAATATAATATTTATATCATTATTATAATTTTATAGATGATTTAACAGTGATTAATGTACAAGTAATAAAGCTACCAAATCGAATCATACGAGAAAAACCAAGAAGATATCACCAAGAATAGTGATTTTAATAAAGAATTGATAAAAAAATGGGTGATAAAATTATATAAGTAAATCATATATAGTATGATATATATTTGTATAGTTATTTAATTGATTTATTATAAATATATAATTATTATAACAGAGGTTAAAATGTTTATGAAAGAAGCTGGACCTAATGTAAAGGATTTTCATCTCATTTTTATTTATGTGAGACACAAGCCTTATACACTGATTATTTATTTTGTGTATTGTATATACTTCATAGGAATTTTGTTGTTATTATACTCATGGAATATTTTTTATATACATATCCACCTAAATACATTTATTTTATTAGGCTTATCATTCAAAATATACCATTGTGGCATGGGTTTTTCACAATCTCATCATTATTCGAGATTATTTTTGTTCAAGTATCTACACATGAATATTTCTCTTCCATAACCATGTTATCTAAAAAAATAAAAAAAGTTTTAAAAATTATTCAATTATTTTATGATTTAATTTTTACCCTTTTCTGACTTTTTACAAAACTATTTGAAATTAATCTCTTTGTTATTTTCCAAATAAGGTACTTTATGAATTTTATGATAAAAATATGGAAGGAAAGTTTTCATAAGATATGATAAATGAGTGGATTTTCATACCATCAAGATGCCTCTATACATTAATGTTTCCTTAATAATATTTCAATTATATATTCAAATAATTTTTTTATTAATAAGTGTGAGATTTTTAAAAATGGAGAAGTCGTTTTTAAATGGAACATTTATTTTCATAAAAAGTAATTCCAAGTGATCTTTCAAAATAATTTTCCATATAAGATGAAATATTTGGATGTTATATAATATTTACTATGTTTATTATCCAATGATATCATACTTATTATTTTTCCATATCTTTTATGTTTATGATGACATGATGTTGACGAAACCCATTCCCTTTTAAAGTAGTTTTACATTGATGAAATGTTTATTAAACGCATTTATTTTCATGAGTTATAAGATGATGAATATTTTATGATATTGTATAACACATATGTATGATTTTTATTATGTGATGAGTGATACCTATTTCTTCCTCCAATTCATTGGGTAAATATGGATAACACATTAGATAAAAATATTATGCATGAACCTGATTTCAAGTTCAAATTTTGTGCATGGATATGGTTTCCATTTATATAATTTTATCCATGGACTAAATTACATGTCCATAAGATAATGCATGGATTTGGATTTCATGTTTAAAAGTTCATGAGTAGATATAGAATCTTGTATATAATTTATTGTGATGGAATGATTAAAAGTACTTAACTTAATGAGTGAACGTATTTCTATTTATACATGTTCCCAAAGTTATATGTTTATTACACAATTAATTATCTTAGGAAATTTTTATGATCTTGTGTATCATATTATTTTATTTATTATGAATCATTACTTATGAACTACCAATATTTATTCTAGGAATTTTGATTTTGATCTATGATATGTGTGGTGTAGATCTCAAATTTAAAGTTCTTGTTCTCACACCCTTATGCGCATATTATTCTTATGTGATCATTGATGTCTCTCTTTTATAACTATACTGAGAATCAAATATCATGAATTATTATATTTTATCTCTCTATGTTATGAAAAAAATATGAATGTATTTTCCTAATAGGGATAATAGTTATGAAGAACTTAATATGAGAAGATATTCATCATTTATGAACTAGTTGTTAATGTGTCAAAGGCAGCCATCCTATATGATTTGGAAATGGATCAAAATTTAATGTAATTAATATTCATATAATTATATGTAATATATACATATTAAAATTATTAGAAAATATAGTTCATATCAGAGGATGTATTCATTACTTTTTGGAAGCTAGGATGAGAAACCTATGTTAGGAACCCATTGGATAATACTTTGTATAGTCAAGCATCTGAACTAATTATAAAGTCCTGGACTTTATAATAATAATTGTATCCTAAAAATGTTTGTTATTTTTTATTACAAAAAAACTATATATCATTAATAATGCAGTAAGTATATTTTAATGTTACCATCAGGTTTCAACTGTTATATGATTATTGGGAAATTATGATCATTGTCTAATATGACTATTGGTCAATATGACCATTAGAAAATATACTCTTAACATTCTGATTATTTTTGGTAAATAGAAATGATAATGGTTAATTGATGCATAAAGAAGAGTCGATGACTACATTAAGTAGATTCATGTTGTATAAAAACCATTTATTATAACTTGGGAGCTAGGTATAATCATTTTTATTCTCTCTTTACCAACCCCAAGATGAGCTTCAACATGTTAATCTTGAATGAAATCGTATGCGGGAGAAGTTTAAGTAGTGTAGATTCCTACTCAGGTGCTGTTATTCAAGCCTCCCCAAAAATATATCACTATCTCACACCTCACCCTTATGTCATATTTGGGTTTTATAAGTTTTTATGTTTCA
Organism: Viscum album; assembly: GCA_963277665.1. Lineage (NCBI taxonomy): Eukaryota > Viridiplantae > Streptophyta > Magnoliopsida > Santalales > Viscaceae > Viscum > Viscum album. The sequence goes on along the minus strand of OY728138.1, from coordinate 745,398,780 downwards.
AGGACTTGGTTACTAGTTCTATAATCCCTTTTTAAAATAAATCGGTGTTCCATCATTTCTGTTTTAAGAATAGTTTTGCTTAAAATTGAGATGGAATTTGATAAATTCATTTCTTCAGGTACAAATTATACTTTTCATAGAGATATAAATTATTATATTAAAGAATGGTTTTACTCATGGTCATTATAATAAAATATTATTTTCAAAACAATCTTATTTAATAATGAATAATAGAATAATTTTATTTTTTTCAAGTGTGGAAAATTTTACTATGCACTTTACTATTCATTTTATATCTGCTATTATTTTAAATAAATATGTATTTTTATTACTAAAATGTAAATTTAAAATATTTATAGAATTGTTATTGTAAAATAAATTTAATTTTTTAAATTAAAACATCTATATTAGGTTATGATGAATTTATGATAACTTTATAAAATACTTTATTTCTTTTGTAAATAGTAAAAATACAGTTTTGAGTTTTTTAGTTTGTTTAATGACATCATAACTATGTCGTCATGCTATAATGATTATTATAAAATTACGGTTGACTCTTTGGGATTATAGTCATGTAATAGGTGTCCCAAGTGGCTAATATCATGGGAAAATATCATGGACAAGCCCATGGTTTTTCAAATACCACTACTGAGGTGTACAATGAAATTAATAAAAAACTCCCTCACTTTTTCTATAAATAACCACCAATTAAATAATTTAAATTAAATAAAAATTCATACTACATTAATATCTGATTTTATTACCTTCAAATAATTCCTCCCCAAGGTGTCCTCAAGCCCCTGAGGTCCCAATCATTGAGTTTTAGGATTCACACTTCATGGTAAAGGAAATCTCCCATTCTCATTTCCTATCAAGTTATCTTTTTTATGTGGAATATCTTGAAAATTTACATATTATGTTCTTATTTGTATTTTATTATATTTATTTACTTTAATAATAGTCTTTTATAAATGGTATTCCCTTTTCCTGTCTCTTTTTAATTTTTTTTAAAAACCCTGTTTCATACCCTTTATGCTGTTGATTTTACTTCTCAGAATCTCTCTATTTCTCTCAAAAACTTTTGTAGTTTTCTATTGTGAATACCCAAAAAAATTATTCTCCAAGTATATTAACATAGATATAAAAATGATCTATTTCATTCTTTTATTAACATTCATGAAACCCTCCTTCCTTTTCCATGGGTTTTAATAAAACACATAATGAACTTATCTTTAAGAACTTATGAAAAACATCATGATTTTGATATGAAACAAATTTCTTTATTCTCCACGAGTTACATAAGAAATTTTTTGTTATGATATATGTTTCTCCTGTTATTTAATACATATTAAGTTTACTTCCTGATAGTTCTCCAATGCATTGGTTATTGAATCTAATCTCTAGAGATGACATGTTTTATGATACCTGGGTGAATAACCTTGGTAATTTTTATGACACCTCAGTGATAAACCATGTTGATATGCTTAAGAATGACTCAATTAAATTTCATATCCACATTTATTGGTTTTGAATCATGTTATTTTTATTTTAATATGCCTCTTTTCCAATTTTCATTCCTTTATGTATTTCCCCAATTTCTTATAGATATCTGTCATGATCACAAGTAAATAGTTTCACTTGTTTTCCCTTACAAGGACTTTTTCTCACCCATTCCATTAATGAATATCCCTAGGTTATGAGATGAAGTAAATTAACTCATTATGAACCTTCAATAATAATTTCTAACGAAATAGAATAATTATTTAAGTTTTAATGTATTATTTACCTACATTTGAAGAAACCAAACTTTAAAAGATATAGTGTTTTTGTAAAATGTAATGAAATGTTATGTGATTAAAAGTTTGGATTTAATAGTTTGTATCAAAATATGGTTTACTTATTTCTATAAATTATGATTTTAAAAATTTATTGATAACCATATATAAATGTTTTAATATATGAATAAAATCATTGTATTTTCGTAAAATATTATGTAAGTAGTTTTCGAATACATAAATCTATGTCTGGATACGAATAAGTGGTTGTGGCTATGGAACAGATGTATCTTAGGGAAAAACCTGAAAGCATTGCTTTATGATAGGATCTAATGGGAACTAGTGAACAATAATGGTCATTTTTTCCCTTCTTATTTGACACTCCTGAGGGATATGTTTAGTTAATAAAAATCATTTTATGTATCATTATGAAGGGTTTATAGAAAATGTAATTATTGTTAAAGAATAAAATATTTAAGAATTATTTTTTAAGGCATGAGATTGGTTTGGAATTTTAATATTATTAAATGAAAAAAACATCTGACAAATGTTTTATTATTTTAGAAAATCATGGTAAATATGGGAAACCATATAAATGGTGAGTGCTACGGGAAAGGCACTGACGACATTATGATGGATGCTAGAATTGAATCCTTCATGAGAATGATGAATCTACTGATTTGAGTTGTGGGAAATAACTTGAATCAATATGAGATATCGGATTCAACTCAAAGGAAAAAACATTTTGTTGAGTCCTTTTTACATCAATGACCATCATCTTTTAGTGGAACTGCTGACCGATAGATTTCTAAACAATTTATAACCCAGTGGTAGATATACTCTCCAACAAAGAAATTAATAAGGAACTCACTTGGTTCAATGGTCTTCTTAATAACTTGATCCCTATTTATGAGAAATATTTTAATAAAAAAATTTATTCTAGATGCACATAATTCTTCTTCAATGTAGTTAAATTATCTTGTCCCCTTTCCGAAGACACCCCCTACAAAAAAAGTCACCCTAGTTGTTTATTACTTATAGGGAGAAGCTTATTAGCGGTGGATGCTGATTAAAAATATAAACCCAAGCGGGGATATTGAATCTATATATTTTTATTAGTTAATTGGAACCTTTTTCAAAGAATATTCCCCAATTCAATGTGAATGAAAATGGAGAAGGTATTATTAGATTTGGAAAATAAGAAAAATTAATCTATGGGAAGTGATGTGATGAACTTGAAAAGACATTCTAATTACTCATATATCTTGGTAATGGATACTAATGGGAAGGTTTATATATTTTTTGTGTAATAAGACATCATCCACAGAAGAATCTTGAAAATAATGACTACGAAAACTATGAGGCGATCATGAGAAGTGCTATAAAAGTTGAACTCTAGATTTTATAGATGCAATGATCTCAAAAATAGAATGAAAATAGGATATATTTGGAGCCAAACTTTGGTAGGATCTTTGACCAAGTAAGATGAGGAAAGAAAGTGAAAATTTTCACATGCAACAAATTTGGGAAGAAGCATTCATGGAACTACCTTCTTGTGAGCAAGTAGTGTCACAAGTGTGGAATATAAGGCTGTATCACTCAAAAATTATGTATTAAGGTGAAGCCTCAACTTCTCAACACAAAAAATAAAAGGAAGATGGTGCAGGCATTTCCTGAAGTCCAATGATTTATGTGTGGAAAGCTTGGCCACTTTTCCAGTCACTATCCAAATCTGAGGGTAGTGGAGGGGAATCACCATCAGCCTCGATATAGGCCAATGGAGAATGGGAATGCTTTTTCTATCACGATGAATGAATTTGAAGCTCTACATGATATCATGGAAGGTAATCTCATTGTTCTCTAATAGATAGAAATTAATTTTTTTTATTCTGATTATATACACTCCTTTATAACCTATGCATTTTCAAATATATACAATCAATCCCTGAACATCTAGAAGTAGAACTGTCGTTGAATACTTCTAGAGGTATTATCCAAGCATCAATATGGTATAGAAACTATAGTATCTAATTTTCTGAACATAACCACATCCCAAATTTAGCAGTCATTCCCAAGATGGAATTCAATATTATTTTAGGGATGGACTGGCACTCAAAGTATAATACTAAGATCAATTAAAGAAGCACGTAAATATGAGTAGTCTAAAATAGAAAACATATAGTTTTTTTTAAAGGAGATATATAGTGACTATATTTTTATAGAAGAAACACCCACTGCCTTTTTTATGTAATTGATCAATGATGATGATGAAGGAAATAAAAGTTTATGAATAGATAATATTCCCATTATTCGGGAATTAATTTATTTATTTACTAAGGTGTAACTAGGACCTCCCCCTTAAAGTCAGGTAGAGTTATCAATTGATCTCATGCATGGATCTAGGCCAATTTCTAAGACCCCGTATATAATTTCAAATGCGGAACTTGAAGAATTAAATAAACAACTCCAAGATCTTTTGGAGTAGGGGTTTATTCGGAAAAGTGTGTCTTCTTAGGGTGTACCTATTCTATTTGTGGTAATGGAGGATGGATCAGTGAAGTTATGAATTTATTATTGATACCATAATGAGATAATAGTGAATAAAAAGTACCCTCTTCCAAGAATTGATGATTTATTTTTCCAGCTACATGGGTAACAATTCTACTCTATGATTGATATTTGATATGGTTATCATCAATTGAGGGTGAAGAAAGAATATGTTCTAAAGACCACCTTTTGGTCAAGATATGGCCATTATGAGTTTGTTGTTATGTCCCTTGGCTTTACTAATACTCTTTTTATATTTATGGATTTGATTAATAGAGTCATTAAGTACTACCTTGATAATGTTTTTTATTGATAACATTTTGATATATTCCAAAAGTCACAATTAACATGATGATCATAAAAGGGTTATATTGAAAACATTGAAGAATGAGAAGTTATTTGTAAAGTTCATTAAATGTGAATTTTTGTTACAAAAAGTTTATTTCTGGGGGGAAATTATAACCAATGATGGAAACTTAGTTAACTATGCAAAGGAAAAAGTTGTGTAAGAGTGGACTCAACCAAAAATTCCTTGGTTTCGTAGATGTTATAGGAGTTTTTTGAAAAAAAAATCATGCCATTATAATCCACTAACCAAGTTTACTTAAAACGAGGTTAGGTTCCTAAAAAAATGACTAAAAATAAAGTCTATAAGATCTGAAGAAAAGATTGGTTATTGTGCCCATGTTAAGTCCACCCTCTATCTAATAAGAAATCATTATTTTTAGTAATGCATCTCTAAAAGGGATTGGGTGTATCATCATGAAAAATGACAATGTGATTTCTTATGCATCTCAATAGTTGAATCCTCCTAAGAATAACTATCCTTCATATGAACTAAATATGGATGCAATTTTTTTTCTCTATAGATATGGATGCAGCATCTTTATGGGAATAAATGTGATATATTCACAATCCATCAATGTTTGAAGTATATTTTAACAGAAAAAGAATTTAAAATGATATAGATTAGATGGTTAGAACAACTTAAAGACTATTATTGTTAAATTCATTATCACCCAGGTATATTAAACAAACTCGTTGATACTTTAAGTAAGAAAGACCATGTTGTTTTGGGAAAGATGAGGATTTAAGGAGATACATTGATCAAAGACCAAGTAAAATAGGAAATAGGAATCTTAAGGGAAGGGAAAGCATCAACTCTACCTCAAATGATTTATCAACCATAATTACTAATGAATATCAAGAAATATCCCTGGGAGGATATTTGTTACAGAAGAAGATAGAGATTATAAATAATGTTATGTTTCCTAAGTTCAATATTGATAAAAAAAATGTGAACTGGAATTTCATACATGGTTATATGTTCCATCTATTTCAGAAATAAAGAAGGAGTTGATGGATGAATCTCGTATCTCAAATTATATATACATCATAGACACATGAAAGTTTATAGGGACCTTTATGATCATTATTGGTGGGACAACATGAATATGGAGATTGCCAACTACACTACAAGGTGTCTAGTGTGTCAACAAGTAAAGGCAGAGTGATAACTTCCTAAAAGGGTATTACAACCACTACCCATACTAGCATTCAAGTGAGACAATATCACTATAGACTTTATCACTATTCTTCTCAAAACATCTAAAGGAAGCATTATGATATGGGTAATAGTGGACCATCTCACCCAGACTTACCATTTTATCTCTATTTAAGAATATTTCTCTCTTGACCAACTCTCCATGATATATGTGAAGGAAGTGGTAAGGCTATATGGAGTTCTACTTTATATCATTTCATATTGTGATCCAAGATTCACATCAATATTTTCGAGAAGTATTCAATATTATCCTAATACTAAATTTAATTTCAGTATGTCCTATCACCCAAAAAACTAATGTGAAATCTAAATGCACTATCTAGACACTCGAGGACATACTAAGAACATGCTCAATTGAATTTTAAGGCGGATGAGATCAATATATTTTGTTAGCTGAGTTCTTATAAAACAATAGCTTCTATTTAATTATTCAAATGGAACCCTATGAGTCTTTGTATAGGATATAATATAGAACTCCAAATTCATAGGGTAAAGCTGGTGAGAGAAATCTTTGTGGACATAGTGTTTTACAAGAGACGACCGAAAAGGTTCATGCCATCAACCAACACATAATGGCTACCTAGAGTCTACAGAAGAATTATTCTGACATAAATTGAAGGGACATAAACATAGATGTTGGATATAATATATTCCTTCTAATTTCACCTTGGAAGAGAGTTTTGTGGTTTCGGAAGAAAGGAAATCTCATCCCTATGTACATTGTCCCCTATGAAATCCTTGATCAAATAAGAGGAGTGTCCTGTCAGCTTTCACTTCCCCCAAATCAAACTCAAATTCATGATTTTTTTCACGTATCTCTCTTGAGGAAGTACATTCCTGACCATTCTCATGTTCTAAATCTGGAGGTGGTATAACTGGAACATGACCTCTCTTATGAGGTGCAACTGATGGAGATCTTAGACCATAGAGACAAGGTTTTACGCAACATGACCAACCACCTTGTTAAAGTTTTGTGGAGGAACCACATATATGAATAAGCCACATGGGAAATAGAGGAAACAATATGGAATAAGTACCCACATCTCTTCTCAACTAGGATAATGAGTTAAAATTTCAGGTATGAAATTTCTTAATGGGGGAATAATTTAACAACTTGATATTTTTAATAATAATTGTTTCTTTAAAATGTGTGTTATATTTTATTACACAAGAAAAAAAACTATATCTCATTAATAATGAAGTCTTTGTATTTTAATGTGACCACTAGGTTTTTACCGCTATATGATCATTGGTCAATATGAATGTCTGAAACTATACTCTAAATTTTATGATTATTGTTTATAAATAGAAATGATAATGGTTAACTAATGCAAAAAGAAGAGCCAATGGCCTTGTTTAATGGAGTTGTGTTGTACAATGCTCATTCATCAGAACATGGGGGATAGGTTGCATCTTGGGTCTTCTCTCTCTACCAATCCCAATCTAAGAATCAATATGTTATTCTTGAAGGAAATCACCTTGGAGAGAAGTTCAAGTAAGTGAAGATTACCACTCAGGTGATGTTATCTGAGTCGCGCCAAGAATTTATCACTATCACACACCTCACCCTTCAGTTGTGTGTAGATTTTTTAAGGGTTTATGTTTTAAGGCCTTAGTTACTTAGTGTATAATCCCACTATATAAATTTAATTTTTGTTACATAATTTCAATTTAAAAAATAGATTTTCTGAAAATTTTAGATGAAATTTGATAAATTAATTTTTTTCAGGTCAAAATTGTACTTTTCAGAGATATAAATTATTATAATAACGTAAGGTTTTATTAATTTGTATTATAATTAAATTGTTTTATCAAAAAAGTCTTATTTAATTACAAATGATAAAATAATATATATTTTTTCAAGTGTCGAATATTTTTCTATGCATTTTACTATGCATTGTATGTCCGTTATAATTTATAATAAATAAGTATTTTTATAGTTAAAAGATAAATTTATCACATTTAGAGAATTTTTATGATAATATAACTATCATTTTTGAAAGTAGATCATCGATATTAGGTTACAGTGAATTTATGGGAATTTTATAAAATACATTAGTTTTCCATGAATAGTAAAAATACAGTTTGAGTTTTTTATATGTTTAATGACATCATAGCTATGTCATAATGATGTAATGATTATTATAAAATTATGGTAGACTCTTTTGGATTAAAATAATGTAATAGGTTTCCCAATTGGCCAATACCATGGGAACATTCCATGGGAACGCCCTTGGTTTTACAAATACCACCATTGAGGTGTCCAAGGATATTAATAAAAAAACCCCTCAATTATTCTATAAATACACACACTTTTCATAATTTCATTTCATTATAAATTCATCCTCTACAAATCACATATAGTATTACCTCTCAAGGAGTCCTCTATCTCCCAAGGTCTCGATTGTCATGTTTTTGGAGTCACTCTTCATGGTAAAAGAAATAACAACTTCTCTTTTCCTTTAAAGTTCTCTTTTTATGTGGTTGGTATTTCAAATTTACATTATATGTTATTCTATAAATTTTATTTTATTTATTTATAATATTAATATTATTCTATTAATGGGGTAACATTTTCCGATCACTTTTTATTATTTTCTAAAACCAACTTTCATACCCGGTATACAACTGATTTAACTTCTCAAAATCTCTCTCATTTTCTCAATAATTTATTTTAAATTATTATGTGAATAAAAAAACTCTATCTAATATAGTTATATTCGAATATATGTAAAATTTATCTATTTTATTATGGTATTAACATACAATAATCTCTTCTTCCTTTTTCATGGGTTTTAAAAACACAAAATGAACTTATCTTTAATAACATTTTAAAAACATCGTGATTTTGATATAAAACCTCTATCTTTTATTCTCCACATTGTTATTAATGAAATTAATTATTATGATATATATGTCTAAAATAAATTAATACGTATTAATGGTTTTCCAAGATATCACTCCAATTCATTGGGTAAATAATTTAATCTATAAAAATGTCAAATTTTATGATACACTGGTGAATAACCTTGGTAATTTTTATGACACCTCGGTGATAAAAAATGGAGATATTCTTATTAATGAATAAATTAAATGTTTCAGACACATTTATATGTTATGAATAATGCTTTTTTATTATGATATTCTTCGTTTTCTAATGCTTGGGACTTTATTTAATTCCTCATGTTCATATTGATATTCCTCAAGATCACAAGTAAACTATTTCCATTGTTTTCCCTTGTTGTGCCTTATGATCAACATTTCCTTTGTTTTACGTCCCTATGTTATAAGATAATGTATATTTACTTAGTATTAACCTTTAATAATCCTTTCATGTGAAATAAAAAATGATTTATTTCTTCATGCGTCATATACTTTCTTTCTAAGAAACTAAACTTTAAAATATCATTTGTTTTTGGACAATGCAATGCAAAGTTATGTAATAAAAAGGTGGAATTTCATTCTTATGGTTATGGTAGAAGTGTTTTTTAACAAATAAAATCCTTTTATGGAAGCTAGAAGATATTATGGATCTATAATTGTTTTAAAAGGGGGTAATACTTGTAAAAACTGCACATTATGATTAAGTTGATTTTCACCTAGTGGATGACAAAAGGTCTTACTAGACAACGTATTTGACACTCTGGCGGGTATGTTTTGGAAATTCCAAAACTCTTTACAACCCATCATGAAGTATTTAAATATATAATTATCACAAATTAACTTTGTTAAATAGATAATTATCACAAATTAATTAGGTTAACCTAAGGTATCGTATATAGAAAATAAGCTGATGTGATTTTGGAATTTATTAGTTCATTATTTATTATAATATTGTTTTTTATATGATTAATATTTCCCAAGCTATTATTTTGTGTTATAGTCAATGACTGGAACCAAGATTATTTCTTTTAATGCTATATGTGATGAAAAATTGAATGATTTTCCCCATGAGAAGCCAAATTGAATAGGATTTAGAATAAAAACACTTTTGATTAGGCATAATCGGTTATCTCATTATATAATTGAAAATATTAACATTGGTGGGTTTCCTGACACACCAAAAAAGGAAAATATTGAGTTCTTTGAAGATCATAGAGGGAATAATAGTCATTTTCCTTCATGTTGAGAATGTGGGAAGAGGCACTAAAATGAATGTTTCAAAGGAATGAGAAGTTGTTTTGTGTTTGGAAAAGATGGATAGAAAATAATTAATTTATATGAAAAAATGATATGTTTCTTTAACGCAATGGAATTGAATATTGGTCTCCCTAAGGTATTATCAATGGAAGAATTATTTAAATGTGGAAAGAATGAGAATTATGAAAATTGATTTTCTAGGTGGAAGTCTCTTGAATAGCATCAGTAATTATATATGAGTAATGGTTTATCTATTGATAATGAAGAGACCACAAATGATATATGAAAGAAATGAGCTATTCATAAACAAAACGAAAAATCCTAGTTAATGGTTAAAGATTAATTTGGAATTATTAAAGTATATATGTATTATTATTTGAGATTTATGAATGAAATTATAGATTATAAGAATCATGAATCATCTAATGAGTGTTCTACTGAAGTTTTTATTAAAGTATTTGTATGAACATAGTCAATGGTATTGATGAACGATAATAGTGATTTAATATTATGGTGATATTTTATTGAAACAAATGACTAAGGAATGATAACCATTTATATATGTAATATTTGTTGATAATAATCATTTTTTTGGATAAATATATGATTTTTGATTATTTGAGAGTATTTATGTCCTTGGAAATGGTTACTGATTTGATTACCAAAGTGAAAAAGGTCATCTTTAAATAAGTTTATTGAATATTGGATTTATGAAATATATATAATATTCTGGTATTTTTTAAGAATATAGATAATTTTAATTTATATAAGAATATAGGATTCCATTAAGGTATTATAGAAATTCACGTTATTATCATGTTTTAGGAGAATATATGACCAAGTCTTTCATACACTAGGTATGTACCATTAATAGCTACTTTTGGAAATTATTGTTCATTTTATTTTTTATCTTTAGTGACTTTATTTGTATATTTTTTGGTTTTTTGTTTGGTTAGGTATAACTTGGAGGATTTAAAACATTGAATACATATGTATTGGATTAACTAAATCATTGGGAATCATTTTTTATGTTCTAGAAATTAATATATTTACCCATATTTTAAAACATATGTTAACCTTTTTTGTTAATATATAATGAAATGATGAGTATATTATTACGCTTTTTAGATTATATAATCCATTAGAAATTGATATTAGTGATTTCTACATGTAAAATTCATCTTTAATACTCATAATTTGGATAAAAAGATAAGAATGTGGTGGAAATTGATTAAATAATTATATTCCACATGTTGAGTATATAATCGTTATTTTCATAGTCTATATGGAAAACTCATTCCTAAATTCTTGGAAAACAATATTAAAAAAATGTATTCCTACAACATTTTACTACGACAAATTAGTTTTATTTTCCACATTTATGGTTTACAGTTTTGTGATTGTTTCCATTATTAAGATCATTCTGTCTCTTATGGTCAATGATCTCTAGGCATTACTTTTCTTCCATGTCTATATCCTGACATCTCAATAATTTTCACCAATTTCAAAACATAGTATGTGTTATACTAGATGGCATATGTATATTCCTTTCTCTCTTTTGAAAGGGTCGTTTTATTAACACTTTTTATGATGTGGGTTTCAACAATATAATTTTTAAATTTCATACCATTGATAAAAAATAAAATGTTAAAATTGAAAGGATTCCATTTTTTAGGGGTGTAGATAATGAAATAACCTAATATCTTAGAAAATATTTCTTTTTAAATAATTTTATTACTTCGATGGATTATGTTAAACTCAACACCAAGTATAAATAAACTAAGATAAACTATTAAAATATTAATATTTAGTGTGAGAGTTATAACCTACCATTAATGTGGTGGATATAAATATGATTAAAAAATTTAGGATATATATGTTCTAATCTATATAAATTTGTTGATAAATTCATAGTAAATAATCACTCCATTTTTTAGTAATGTCCTTTGATTCTCCAAAAAATATATTTTCCTAAAAATGTTATTTCATTATATTTATGAGTAAATGATAAAATTAATTTCATAAAATTTTACAAAATTTATTTTTTAAAGTAAATTTTATTTTTTAATTCATCTTGTCAAAATTATCTTTTGCTAATTTTTTAAGAATGTTTTTAGAAAATTTACTTTTTTTAGTGACAGGTTAAAAAAATATATTTTTGTAAAGATATAATTTTTATTATATTGAAAATTCATGTTATGATTTGAATTTAAACTCAAAGTAACATAAATTTTATTTATTTTTATTTATTTTACTTAATTACTCTTTAATAATACTTATACCTTATTTTTTTTAATTACTTTTTTGGGATTTAGAACACATTTGTTAAGAAACCCAATTTTTGTTGCATTTTCTAGGATCAATTTTAAATTAACATCATTCACTTATATGATTTGAATCATGAAGAATGGATTCCATATTTGGAATCATTGGGATTAAATTTGGTAAACAGTTTCATTTTATTTTTGGTGAATATGAATTGTGACTAGTAATTTTATTACCATAGTATGGGTAAATTGGGAAATTTAGATTAAAAATAAAATGATAAAAACCATTAAATGACCCTGAAACTGTCCCAAATTTTATTGTATGGGTTAATTTAATTTATATCAACAAATTCTCCGTTATATTACATTTTTGGTCTGTTTTTATCAGATTATAAACTTTATAATATTTTATTTCATGAAAAGTCAACCATATCACACTTATTTTTAATAAATATAATTATTTATTATGGGGTGATCTAGAGGATATGATCAACTATAAATTATTTTTGAATTATAAATTATTTATCCTTATTTTGGTAATTTATTTTTAATTTTTAGAGAAAAAATAATTACCTTAAATGTCTACACAACATTAACAAAGTAATTATTCATTTAATGGAAAAATAAAATAAATGAGATAAAAATATTAAAATTATATAATTTTAGATAATTTAACGGATAAAAAAAATTTATAGATTAATATTATATTTTATGGATCTTTAAAAATATTTGGTTGAAATACATATTTTTTCATGATGTTAATAATGTCAAAATATTGAATAGTAAAAAAATTGATAATAATGATATTTTATGAAAATAATTTTATGTAAAATTATTCAAAAATCAAAAAAAAATATTAGATAAGGACAAAGGGGATATTATATTGTCTCTAATGTCATCCCCGATAGATTTATAGGAAATTTTGTGGAATAAGGCTCTTGAATAGTCTTATTATATTTTAATCTTTTGGGAAGTTCCAAAAGTTCCTCTAACCTCAATTATAAAAGGGTACAACCTCCCTCACTTCATTACACCTCTTTGAGCCTTAAATATTTACCATACTCTACCAAATTATCCTCTCCACCTATCCATATTCCAGTTATTATTTTCTTCCCATAATAACAACCCTATAACCCTTTAGAGGAGATCTAAAGTAGTCATTTTGAAGAAAAGGTAATCACCATAACCTGTCACTTTAATTTTATACTCTGATTTACAACCTAAAAATCGAAATAATTTTCATAAAATAATAAATTAAATATCCTTAATATTTTTAAATTTTATTATGATTTATAAAAATAATAATTATATACTATCTTTCCCATCAAACAATAATTGAAAGTATAGCAAATGCGTACATATGGCATACCATCTACATGTAGTGATACAATTATTTTTGAATTTCCACCATTTATGGATGTGTATTATGATGTATTTAAAAAAATTAGTTATTAAATTTTTATTCTTATTGAATGAAAATATCATATATACCATTTATCATTATAAATTTTTTGAAAACGGTAATGTCGCTCGTGTGTACATGTATACTAAAACCTCCATAAAGTGATGTGATTTGTTTTTCATTTATATATTTTTTTTTAAATTATGGATTGGATGCATATATATGATATATGTGTGTGTGTGTGTGTGTGATATAATAATGATTATGCAAAGGGAGAATTGTTATTTACATTTCTTCTATTACATCAATCGAAAGATGAAAGTAGCGATCATGTGTACATATGGCCTACTATCACCATGAATGGTGTAATTATTTTTTAAATATATAGCATTTATAAATTACTCCAAATGATTATATAATGAATATATTTGATATTTATATCATTATTAACATTCAAGATATGTTGGAACCATTGAAAAATATAAGGGCCAAAACTATGAAATCAAAAAAAACATGAAAAATAAAGCAGATATTACCCATATATATTAGTATGGTTCTTTAATAGATGTATAATAAATAAATATTGATTATATAGGAAATTAAATTTTTTATAAAGGAATATATACCAATGTTAAGACATTTTCATCTCACCTGGATTTATGGGGGACACCTTCCTTATACAATATTTGTTTCTTTTGTGTTCTGTATATATATCCCATGAACTTAATTTGTGATTATTTACATGAAAATTTTGGGATATAAAAATAAATATTAATTTATTTCTTCCATGATATTTTTGAATAAAAATTTCCCAATGTGGTAAGTTTTTTTAACAATATCATCATCATTCTATATTTTTTACATTTAAGACTCTGCTAAGGAACATTTATCTTCTATGAACATGTTATCTAATTATAATTTCAAAATTTTATTTATTATTCTTCTATAATATTTTAAATACATTTCTATCCAATTATGAATTTATACAAACCATTTTGAAATGAATATTTTTTTCATTTTCTGAATGAGGTATTATGAGACTTTTTTAACAAAGATATGGAATGAATAATTTTTTAACATATTCGGCATGAGGTGATTATTTAACCATCAATACACCTCAATAATTTAAATATTAATTTTCATATTTAGAAGTTTAATTTGAAAGAAAATGTTTACATTTATAAATTCAAGGATTTTATAAAAAAAATTGATATTATTTCAATATATAAAAGTAATTTTCATCAAAAATTATTCAGAGTGATCATTAAAAATAGTTTTCCCTCTAAGATGACATAATTTTATTTTACTAATGGTTTAATGGGTATATTATCTTATGAAACCATCTTTATTAATTTTTTGATGGTTTATGTTTATAATGAAAATATTTTGATGAAACCCATTACCTTTTCCAAGGTTTATACTTTATTGAAATGTTTATGAAATTTGATTATTTTCATGCATTCTATGATTATGAATTTTTATGGAATTTTGGCACACATATGATTGACATTATATATGTTATGGGTGGGGCATATATCTCCCTCTAATGAATTAGTTAATCATTTTTAGCTCATGAGGGAAACAATTTATATGGGAACCTGATTTCTTGTTTACAATTTTATGTGTAGATCTAGTTTTCATGTCTATAAGGTTATGCATGGAGCTAGATTTAATTTCCATATGGTCATGAGTTGAAATGATTTCATGTATATAAATTTATGCGAGGTATAAATTTCATTTCATTAACTTAATGATTAAACATGTTTCTATTTATAAATGTTCACGAAGTTATATGTTTATTCTAGAAATCCATGTATTATATCAATGTTAATCTCTTATGGATTATGTTATTTGATTATTTTGTCATTCATGTCTTATAAACTTATAATATTTAATCCATGACTTAAGATTATGATCTATGATATGCAAGGTGTAGATTTAAAATGATAAACCCATATTCTCACACCATTATTTTCATGTTATGCTTATGTGATCATTGATATATCCCTTTTTTACCCTTATTGAAAATATAAGATCGCCCTTTCTTATGATTTCATTCCCTAGGTTATGAAATAAGGTTTTAGAAATTATATTTCTAAGAATGGTTCTTTTTATGAACTTAATCGAAGGTGATATATATCATTTATGAACCAGTTTTTTATGTTACCAAGTTTCCAAATCCTCTAAACCTATATGATTCTGGAATTAATCTAAATGTCATGTAATTAATATTTATATATTTAAATGAAATATTTTTTTCTGAAAATTCTAGGTTATTATATGAATTTTTCTTTTAGTCTGACCATTTACCTAAGGATGATAGGATTTACTAAAACACAACTTCATATCTATAGCTTATTGAATAATTCTCTAGAAGATTAAGACAAACCTCACATATCCATAATATTAAGTAGAATCTGTTACTCTATGTAACCTAACTAATTCCTTAATTTATATTCGGAAAACTAACTAATAATGAAATCTTCTCTGACAATGATGAAATTTTTTTACCTCATAAGGTGATCAACTACAACCCAAATAAAATTATTCCTTTTTTAATACTTGGGTTGTCTTATGATGAAATCCATGTTGATTTTTTCCATTTAAAAACAATTATGGGTGATTGTTGTAACATCCCATTAGACTTATTCACCTTGGAGCTAACATTTTTGTCATACCAAAACCAAGTGATAAACTCAACAACATCTCTCTTCATGTTATCCCATCCTAAATTATCATTAATGTCTCTATAAAACTTTTTTAATTCTAGGATAAATGGAGAGTGATGATCTATTATATTAATGAAATAAAAACTTTATTAATTTTATTATAATAATGTGACATTAACTATTCAAAATCTATATCATTCCATCATAATAATAATTTAACTTAGAAAAAAAATTTGTTTTCTTTTGCAACACCAAATTTTCCATCCACACCAATTTAATAATTATATGGATAGATGGTTAAAAAATCATTATATAAAGATAATATTTCTCATCTTCCTTCAATAATTAATTTTCAATCCTTTTCAAATCCATAAATATTGGATCTTTTTTACCTCCATCATTAATAAGAAAACATGTTGAATTTGACTGATAAAATATTCCACCTTATTTTATTTTCTAAGAAGGTATTATATTGATATTTCATAATCATTAATCAACTCCAACTATATTCTCTATATAATATTCATCCCATTTTGGATAAATTTATACTTTAAACTTTTTTGATTAGTACATATGTCACACATTTTTACATAAAGATAATACTTACATATATTTAATGCAAATATTACCACTACTAACTCTATGTCTTGGTTCATGTAATGATTCTCATGAACATTTAATTAATGAGAGGTATAATCTATCACTATATAAATTTTAATAAGAACACATTCATGTCCATTATTAAATGCATCTGTATAGACTATAAATCCTTATCCATATTAGTATTGTGTTGGTATGGGTACATTAACCAAAATTCTCTTTAGAAAATTGAAATTTTATTCACATTAATTATTCTAAAGTAACATTATATTACCACAAAAATATTTGTAAAATATAATTCCATTTAACAGAATTGAAGTGATTGATATCTTGTGAAACATGAAATACTAATATTAAACAAACCAAGATATAATATTGAAATATTATTTAAATATGACAATTACGAAGATTCCATTGGTTTAGAGATGATTAAGCTAAATAAAATTATTATATAATATGTAGAGATAATATTTCTATATTAAAATGAATAATAATTCATAATTTTATTATCTATTGTTTGGAAATGAACATTAAATATTTTAAAGAAAAAATAGATAATTCTTCCAAAAAATATTTTTTATGAAATGTATTTTTATATTAGTAGATTAAATTAATCCCTATTTATAAAATATTATTATGAAATATATAGATAATATATCCATTTTAATGAATTAACAATAATTTAATTATTTTTTAAGACAAGGATTTAGAATAAATTCATTCTTTGCCTCAAAAATACATTTTCTTCAAAAAATATTTTTATTACATTTTCTATGGTGATTTTTTATTTAATTTTTCCATCATTTAGATATTTTATTTGATAAAATGAGAATAATTTTTTAAATCTTCCTTTTATGATTTTTTCTGATTTTTTCAAAAAGATCGATTTTTTTAAAATAGTTAAATCTATCGATTTTCACAAAACTATCATTTTATTTTATTAAATATAGTAATTTCAAAGTCCTGTTATGTTTTAGATTTTTTCATGTAAAATAACATCCCAATGATAAAACATAATCTAATTAATTTTATAAGAATTAATATTAATCTTGATTTAGTATACAATAATTTTTATTCATAACTTATTTCTTAAAACTCTTTTTCATTTAGTTTTCTGCACATAAATTTAAATAGATTTCTTCCAAATATGAAATAGAATATATAATAATAGATTTTTTATTTTGAATCATTTAGTTCAAATTTTATAAATATATCACTTTTTTGAGTATCACTAATAACCTTGGAAAAACATTATGTGAGCATGGTAAAGGTAAAATGATTAAAACATGGTTAAAATAATGAGAAAATTCTTAAAAATACCACTGTAAGAGCCACTATTTTTTCTAGTTTAATTCAATCTTAAAAATCCAATATTCAAAAATTTGGAAACTTCTTTCCTTATTCCTTTGATTATAACCGTTATGTTATTTAAATTAAAGGATAATTAAAAAATATAGCAATCTTGCTTTTAATCACCCTTGTATGTTTAAATGGAGAAAATAAAATGTTATTAAAAAATATAAATAATTATTTTGAACATAAATAATTTTATTTTATTTTATAAGTTATTTCAATTTTTTGTTATTGTATAATTTCCAAAAATAATTTGGCAATTTTGACATAGTTCTTGGGAAAATACTTGAAAAAAGTGAATATGAATTTCAAAAAAGAAAAAGAAATGTTTTTTTAATTATAGTGTTCCATGAATTAATGGTTAGTTATAATTTAATTTTTTTTAATGTTTTGATATTTAAAATTAATTTTTATATATATTAATTTAAATAATAAAATAAAGAGTCTCAAAAATGAATTAAATGTTATTTTATGTTAAATAATATTTAATTAAATGATTTTAAGACTTAAAAATTGATGAAATGGGATATATGAAATGGGACATTGTCTAAAATATCACCCATATAACATTTTTATGATACTTTTTGTATATTCTCGACCCATATTCCACTAAACTGGCTCCCCATTCTAGTTCATCACCATGCTTCAAGCATGTTATTCCATATATCAGGGGCTACCGACTAGCAGTGAGGGTCCAAAGGTGGTACAATGGGAAGATTATTCCCTTATATCAGAGTGAGAAAAAATAACAAGATATCATTCATAGTAGTAATAAAATAAGGGCATAGGTAATAAATAAATACAAATAGAACATGATTAAATAATAAATGAAATTTTATAAACTCCCGAAGAGGCATTTCATACATACATCATTGGTAACCCATCAGAAAAACCATATATGTAGGAGTACATAAACTATACTGAAATAAAATTATAAGTACCTCTAAATAACATTGAGTATCACCATATACCTAGTCTCCAATACACTAATGAGTTTCTCTATCCAAATAAAAGTAAGTACACACAAGTGGATCCAATAAATCATGCAACCCTGGGCCACATCCCTATCCATTATTCATCTTTCTTCAATCAAAAAAGAAAAAATAAGGTATGCACACACAATGAGGTTCGCATAAAGGGGTGAGAAATAATCTTAGCAGGCCACCCCATTGATAAACATATATATCTACTATCATAATTTTATTCTCATGGAATATGCTCAGCCTAGCCGAGATACAACTAAAATAATAAATCAAATAAATCAAGTGAAACCACAGTTAATACATGGGTCTGTGATCCCAGTCAACTGGAAACTTTTCCTTCATATATATATATATATATATATGTATGTATGTATGTATGTATGTATGTATATATATTCCAATAAATATATACATATACACATAAATATTCATATAAATGATTCATCTGATTGAAATAACATAAATCAACTATAGTCGATCATTGGGTATATAGTACCTATCATCGGGAAATCCTATGAAAATTTCATTATAATTGATGTCATACCTATCAAGTTGTGTATTATTAAGCTGATCCCCAGGTCGATAATCTTAATAAACAATAATTTCTTCTTCCAATTCTATAAATGTATATGAGAAAGCTATGTCACAGTAGAAGATACATGTTCTAGCACGATGTTCACATGTACTCACCTCCAATCACTAAAATGAAGGATTCCAAGTGTCAAAAGGGCATCCTATAAATGGTATCTGAACTATACATCATGACACTCAATCCATGTAAATCCATTCAAATGGATGATCCCAAAGTCCTATTACATAGGCGTTCAGGACATTGGAGCTCATATAAACCCTTAGTGCTTGATACATATGTTATTTATAAGGAATAATCACTGGATCCAAGTACATTCTCTATATCCATTCGTATAAGAGGTTACAAATTCTAATACCCAGGTATTACCGCTATAAAATTTATTAATGGTGCATCTACTCAACCCTTGTGAGCATCTTAGGTTTCAATCTGGAGAGCGTAATCATCTAGGACAATCCTTCAATGATGTGGAGATCCATGTCCAGCACAATGGTCAAGTAATCAAGCAGGGAGATATTAATCATACCCATCCCTTAGTTGATCATAATCATCCATGAGTATATGTCACATAATTTTTTAGGATCACCTTGTCCACCATCACAATCAACTAATCATTCAGGGAGATCATAATAATCCCCATCATTCTAATATCTCACTCAATTGGGAAACCATTCCCAAACATCATTATCATAGTGCTTAGAATACATATCCCATTATTTACATATGGGCATCATAATAATACAATAATCAATAAAAATATTAAAATTCTACTCCCTTGAAATACATTTGTGCATCCAAATAAATGAATATGATAGATCCTAGAAAGTATGTCTGGGAATCCCAAAGATAAATTTTTCATCAATTTTGGATTGTCAACCACAAACTAGGATGAACATCTAGTAATCATAACTACATAAATAGTAAATATATTAATGTATAAATAAAAGAGTGGTGGTATCAAAATAGCTTAACCCACACCTACTTTGAAAGACTTTAGGCTTACAAGTTTTATATGTTTCCTAAGGTGAAAACCATTGCCATCTCTACTCAAGCCCGACATACTATATCAAGGTCAGTCAAACATTAGGGCACCCAATGTGTCCCTCATTTCAATAAACCATATGAGAATCCTACTTAGGATCCGATAGGTCTACACATAAGTGATGGAATCCAAATCAAGATCCTCAATAGTTAATGTAAAAGGAGGAATTGAACATGAGGACCTTGATGATTTATAAGCAGATGCATTCTACACAGGATCCTCAAAATAGTAAATAGGAAGAGTCATCCAATATGGGACCAAAAATAATAGTTTAAGTACATAGAGGAATATTACATGGGATCCATGGAATGATTAAACAAATACATGGATACTATAATGGATTCCATATGTCATCATGTAAACAAAGGCATCTATCATGGGACCTTCAATACCAATAATAAGATATATGCATCATAAAAGGAATCCTCAAGATCAAATTATATTATATCAACTTTTCCCAAAAGGAGAAGTCATTGAATACCATTAAAAAGAGATAGATAATATACCACCTCAGATAAAGGGTCTCACTCTCAATATTTAGCTAAATTTGATTACTGGATCAAGAACCCCTCTTTTTAGTATGAGTTTATAAATGCATCATAGGAGCCCTTAAATCACCCCAATGGTTTCACTATCATAATCTATGTGGAAGGATACTCAAAATGGACTACCTATGTGTCCAATTATAACTATTGGGTATAGTGATATGAAAAAACCTCAAATAGGTAGGAAGGGAGGAGTACGCAATGTACATTCCACAGAACATAGTGTGTACCCTCGAATCTCCATATGGGTATCTTCTTCACCATGAATTGGTGTCTAAAACCCATGTATACCACTTATAAGTTAGGTACATGACATGTACCCTACACAAATTTCCAACCTCTGTACCTCAAAATGCATATCCATGTATATAGAATGGTTGGATACAAATACATGGCATTCAACTCAGATGGGTTCTGATCATGTACCCTATATAGGGTACCTTGATATTCATTTTTACTAGTTTTTTGCCTCTACATAGTTTGCAACTCACATGGGGTCTGTCCATGTACTCAACAAAGCCATGTTCCATAACATGAGCGGTTTGTTCTAGTACTTAACTATAAGTCTGAGTCCTTGTACATGGTTTACATTACCCCATACACTTTATTTAGTTCAAAAAATCATCTTCCCCAAATGAGAAGAACACAAGGCATGAGTAAGCCTCAGAGTGGCCTCTTCCCCTTCTCCTGTGGACCTAGGGTTTTCTCCCATTTTTTCCTTATTTCCCCCTCTGGGATGTGATCTTCTTATGGTAGATTTGGTTCATCTTGTCATGGGAATCGTCGCATGTGCACCAGTGTTTTCTCTCGATGGTGCTTCAGTTGCAGGCTCAGCGCAGAACTGACGATGTGCTCTGGTCAACGTCATCAATTCGGTAGGGATTTTTTGCTTCTGCGGAGGTGGAAGTTCTTGGTGGTGGTTAGGTGGAAGTATTGACATGGGATCGAAATTTTTTCATGGTTGGAATCTCCATTTCTCAGTGAGTCTTTGGTCGACAGTGCTTTCAAGGTCAGGCTAGTGTTTCTTATTGCGGTGTTCAGTGTCCCGGTTTTGGTGCAGTGCTTCAGCAGGCTTCCAGGGATGCGGATCGGCTAGACTTGGGTGCTATGGAGGGAGGAGGTTTTCCAATTTCAGATCCTATGAATTTTTAAAGATTTTTTATTTGTCGATTTGGTAGTCTTTTTTTATGGATGGATCTGGTTTGTGGATTTCCTTGTTCAACATCAATGGAACTTATCTACACTCATTATCATTGTGAGTCTTGTGTCAAAACCTGGTAAGGGTGCTTCAGGGTTCTAATGAGAGAATATCCATTCCTATAGTAGTATTTCTATTTCATAAAGACCCAAATTCTTTTATCAGTGGAATTCCTTTAGCGCGGGGTTGGACCATCCAGTCCTAGTTGAAGATGGCTTGATCTCGTGTTTTTTGAACTGTCTTCTGGACATCTGTGGCTACGGTGGTGGGAGTGTCCTAAGCAAGACGGTGGAGTTGGCCTAGGATGGTTGATGTTTGTTGTTCAATGGTTTTTTATTTTCATAATTGTGGAAGGGATTGTGAGACCAGTTGGAATGGTGTTTCATTGGGACTTAACTTTGTAGAGCAGGCCCTTGAGGAGGTTCCAGAGCTTTCTGTTCACTATTACAGTGCATTTGAGATTTGGATATTTGAGAGGGTATGGTGTAATCAATTAGATCGGGAATGTTCTTTGACACATGACACTTTCTTGTCGTTCATCCATTCACTAATAGAGAGTTTTTCATGACAATTTGTTGGGGAGGGGTAGATCCATTTTTTTTGTTGGGTTTATCTCACCTGACCTTCGAGTTGTGAAATGTGTTATATCGATGATTTCTATCTAAGTCCCCCCCCCCTTATTCCCTTAAAAAGGTGGTTTTCTTTTCATAGATTTTAAATAAAAAAAATGAAGGCCTTCAGGTCATTGGATAGAATAACACATGGCATGTGCTCCTGAAATACAGGCTATGTGATCTTGATTTTAGAACGGGAAAACCCCCAAATCACCTAAAACCACCATTTTCTCCACCAAAGATATAGATTGACACACTAGGGGTCCTAATCAGTCAAGAAATCCTTAAATATAGAAAATGATAAATATATGTAAGTATATGTAAAAAAAACCCACCTTTGGGTGGAATCTACCGAATTTTCAATCATTTATGTGGTACACAGCTACCGCATGATGATCCAGATCCTCTCTAGCTTTGTAGAGGGACCCCCTTCCTATTCCTCTATCACTCCCTCTCCCTCTACCTTTAATTATAGATCATGTGATGGATGTAGATAACAAGGGAGTGTGTGATATGATAGTGTAGAAAGGAGAAAATAATATAGGAAAAAGAAATTAAGAAAAAAAGATAAAAGGGGGACAAGCTCGGGAACAATGCCTAACATGTATTTATGCCCTGCCTAGGGAAAAATCCCTATTCTAGACTCAATGGTGGAGAAAAAATCACCATTTTTTCCCCATTAAAATTAAATATTTGAATAAAATCATGTAAATGTATTAATATTTATTTAGTTAAATGTAAAAACAATTATTATTCTATGAAAAATTGAATGGTTTGAAATTCAACCAAACACATTTTATATAGAAAAATATGATATTTCAAGACTAATGGAGTGGTTACTAAAATTATTTGAGTTCATATACAAGGTTAAAATGAACATCTTATCCCCTAACAATCATCTCAAAAAAAATTAAAATTTTTTCTCCAAAATCATGTTCGAAAAAACACAGGTCATTACATCCTCCTCACTATAAAACATATCGTACGCAAAATTCCTTGTTCGTCAAACAACAGTCATGATCGTACAACGAGAATCACCAAAATTAAACTATAATGACCATCTAATGAGCTATATCTTAATCTCAAAAACTCTCCTACATGGGATACAATTAACAATGACTAATATATTACACCCCATTATAGTACTATACATATCTTTGCTTTACAAAATATCTTGTTCCCACTCCTCATGAACAATTTCCACAAAAAAAACTCCAGATTACAGCTGAAAATGAGGTTAAACACCCTAAATCGGCCAATGGTGGAGTCCTCACCATATGTCTTACCATATACCTCTCCTCGAGAAAAACCTCAATTGGTTTCTTTATCTTCCAAGAATGACATTAAAAAATGGACATCATCATAGGCCATATGTTATCTCAGTATACTCAAGACGATGTCAAGATAGAGCATGATCATCTTTAACAAGGAGTATAATAATATTATATTGATAAGAGTGTATTTATATCTGTAAGAAATGATCACTTTAGAATATTTTATAATTTCATTTAAACAAATCCTAAAACCATGTCTCCCAATAATGTGTGTCTAGGTCAAGTCATGGTCCAACTATCTCACAACACCTGATCCATTTCTAATGTAACCTCTACAATGGAGGGATATTTTTAATTCAACCATAACTCTCATGAAACCATTTCCCATAAAGGTCTTGAATTAATTGATCCTTTTATTGCATATATCCACTCAATGATTTACGATTTAAATATTAGCACACACAACCATCATATACCTTTTTCTCCCAACTCATTCTCCATAAATTCTCTTGTTATTATAAAAAAATAGAACATACTACATTAAATATAATTATAGAAAAGATAGAATATCCCATTGATCTTATATTAAAAATCAATCACCTCAATTGTGCCATGATTAATTCCAAAACTACCCATCACCCAACAACATTCCTATCATGAGAATCAACCCATGCATTGATTACATCATTAATAGCTGAAACATTGGTCAATGGGGCTAGGCACCTGAACAGTCAAGCCCGTAAAATCTAGTCTTGATACCAAAACACCCTAGGTTCTTCTACAAAATCCAAATCCATGAACATTCCTAAATTAATAAACCTGATCACTAACCATGCATCGGTCTCAATGAGAATATAACTAAGTTATACACTGAAAAAGGAATCCAAAAACCCTATCCAACCATTCTCATATGTTTCTATCAATCAATCTAAATTTTGATCTACAAGGGTCTCTTTCACAAATAAGGTAATCTAGGTCTACCACCCAGAGTTATTGATCAAGTCTCATAACAGGGTATTTTTCTCTAACCACCTATCCCAAAGGTCAAACCTCTATATAGAAGGTAAGGAAAAAACTTATCTATGATGTTCAAAACTGCCAAGCATCAACCTACTAGGGTATTTATCCTCTCTGAGCACCCTCATTAGTTAATGATCCATGGAGTATCATGGTTTCACATAAGATAGATACTAAACTAATAATCATATGGTATTTCTATATGGTAATACCCCCTTGAGGTCAAGTTCATGATAAATTTCCTAGTATCTATTAGTATCATACTTATTGATCAAATAATACAAATATAATGAATGTTGGTTGAGTATAATTCCATTCCATGATATTCTGGAAAAAATTGTATTGGTTTTTTCTAAAACATTAAGTAATCTTAGAAAATAAAACCCTATGAGGGGCTCAAAACAAAGGTATCATGTTCCATATCGACCTACTAGCCTCACAACACCTCTTGTACATGAGGACTGATTCATCATTCTCACCATTAAACATCCCAATGTAGATCCACATCACCTACCATTATAATAACATATATATTCATGTAGAATAAACTTTTTAGAATTCAAAAAAACCTATATGGGAAAACACAATTTAGATTTTTGTTGACACGTTAATCAATTGGACTCTATTTTCAATAAAATCAAACACTAGAATGCCAATATCATATGAATCCTACATTTTAAATATGATGTGTGAGACACCTCTTTACTTTTCTGAACAGAATTTAAAATTATTCACTGCATTCTTGCCAATGGGTTAGGAGCCATAAATCCAAAATAATCATCACTTCACACAACATGTTTATCACTAAAATAATAAATCATATACAACTGTAACATCATATATCAAAATAGAAATCCCATTATCTTAGTAAACTATAATTCTTACTTGAATAAGTTTTAATGAGTCACCACACCGATATCCATAAAAAATTCAAACACATTCAAAATACTCATGTTTACTATGTCCCAAATAGTAATAAAAGAGGAATAGAAAACCTATTATACCAACTTGTATCATCTTAACCTAGATGAAACTAAACTGGATCCTTGAGTCGGTTCTCCACAAGGCCTCAATAATTCCTCCCCATATTCTAAAGGCTTCTGATAAGTAGTGAGGGTCTAAAGGTGCTATGATGAGGAGACTATGCCCTTATATCATAGTAAAAACAACGAGAATAATCAGATACCATCCATAATAAAAATAAACATAGTGAGATAGAAATAAATAAACTTTCATAGAACATACTATAATGAAAAATAAAATTCTATAAAACCTTGAATAGCCATCTCATATATACAACAACGGTCACCCACCGGGATGACCATACATGTAAGAGTACTTGAATGAAACTAAAATAAAATTACAGGGATCTCTAAAAAAATCTAATTCAAACCATATACATGGTCTCTGAGAAAAATATGATTTTTTCTACCCTATTCAAAGGAATTCCACATGAAC
The DNA here is from genome assembly GCA_963277665.1 of Viscum album. Taxonomy (NCBI): domain Eukaryota; kingdom Viridiplantae; phylum Streptophyta; class Magnoliopsida; order Santalales; family Viscaceae; genus Viscum; species Viscum album. The sequence continues at coordinate 745,371,743 of OY728138.1, read as the reverse complement.
ATATCTATTTGATCGTACAACAAAACCCCTCAACCCTATCCATCATGAATATAAGCTCAACCTAAAAAAGCATGAATAAGGTCCACATGCACATCAAGGTGTACATATAGGGGTGATAAATTATCTTAGTAGGACACCCCAATGATGAACCTAGAAATAAACTATGATATTGAATTCTCATGAAATATTCTCATCTTTTCTAATACATAACTTGATTGATTAATCAAATAAATCAATGAAGCCAAAGTCAATCCATTAGTTTTTTATCTTGTTAAACTGGGAAATGTGTCATCGTGTAAATATTTATTCATATATATATATAACCATATATATATACACAATATTCAGGTGAATGAAGTAACATAAATCAAGAGTGGTTGATTCTTGGGTCAATAATCCAAATAGTCTGATTATCTTGTGAAAAGGGCATTGAGTTGGATGTTGTACCAATCAAGCCATGTATAATTATGTCAATCATCAGGTATGTAATATTGATCAATAATACATACTTCATAATTCTCAAGAAACATATTTTATAAAGTTACATCACCTCTATGGGATACATGTCCAAGCCATGGGTTTACACATACTCCCCTTCAATCAATATAATGATGGATTCTAGGTAATAATCATAAATCTTGTAAATAGTCTCTAATATAGATGTTATTCCACTGAATCCACACAAATACATTTATATTTTTGATCCCTAGGTCTCTTTCCATTAACTATCATGACATTGGATCTTGGATAGAACCCTAAGGGGATGTCATTAGGTGATTAGTACGGAATAATTTCCAAATCCATGTACATTCTCATTATCCATTCATATAAGTGGTTCATCATTCCCATCCCTAGGAAGTACCTATGGGAGATTTAGTACTTGTGTATCCACCCAACCATTGGGAGTATCAAAGACATCACTCGATATAGAATAATCATCCATGAGTATCCATCAATGATGTGGAGAGCCGTTACCATCACAATGATTAGGTAATTAATCAGTGATATAATAATCATCCCCATCACTCAGAATATCATAATAAACCTCTAGTATAGGTCACATCAATAGTTAGGAGTTCTATATTGATCACCATAATCATGTAATTGATTTTGCAGAGTTAAATAAACCACAATTTTCAAATATAAAAATCTATACGGACACCATGATTGAACATCATAATAATGGGGCCCAATATTTGGATCCTAATAAGAATGTATTGGAATCCAAATAAGATAAAAATAAATAAATAAATAGAATAAAAATGTCATGAAATATGTTTGGGTATCCCAATAAGAATATATGGTGGATCCAAGGAAGTAAATATGGGTATCCTAAAGATAATTGTTTCATCACATTAGGCTCGTTGATCAAAAACTAGAAATAACCTTTACTAATCATCAATATATTAACAACAAACATATGAATATATAAATAAAAGAGTGAGGTTGGATAAATAACCAAAAACACCACTACATTCACATCCTCTCACAAGTATACGTTCATAATGGATTCTATGGTGACACACTTTACCATCTCCACCCAATCCAAATGTACTAGATCTGATTTGATCAAAAATTAGGGTACCCATAGGGCCCTTTATGTTAAAACACTGGAGAGTCATTCTACTTTGTTAATGGGGCTATATTCATAAGTGAAGCCATCCTACTCGTGATACTCATTAGTGAAGATAAAAGTAGGAATCGCATATGGGATCCATAATGGTAAGTAATCAAATTCATCTTACATGGGATCCTAAGAAGAGTACATAAAAAGTGGCATCCTACATGGGACCCACAATAACAGCGTAAGTATGCAAAGGCATCCTACATGGGATACTAATAATTATAAAATAGAGAGATGGAACCTACAAGAGATTCCCTAAGCTGGTATGTAAGTAAGTGAATCCCTCATGGGACCCTCAGTGATAATAATAAGATATAGGCATCCTAAATGAGATTTTCGGGGTAAAAATAAAAGACTTCCTCTTGGACCAAAAGGAGATATTCTTCAATACTGTCTTGTGAGATGGATCATATCCCACATTAGATAACATTTCTCACTCTTAAGAGTCTGATAAATTTGATTACATGAAAAAGAAATTATATTTTTAGTAAAATTCTTGAAAATAATCCTAATATTACTTATATAATCTTAAGGGTTTCACATTATGATCTACATGGAGAGATTCTCAAAATTAATAACTCATGTGTCTAATGGAAACTTCTTGTCATAATGATATAAAACCCCTAAAATGTGTTGTGATGGAAGAGTACATGACATGTATACCCTAAAACATAGTGTGTACCCTCGACACACCACCTAAACATGAACTTTTCTAAGACATGGCATGTAAAACCCATGTACACTATGTGTACTCTACATGGGGTACCTACAGGGGTACCTCACATGGTAGGGCCATGTATAAATATTGGACATATAATTATACATGGTGTGAAACCCAGATGGGGTATGATAGTGTACCCTACGTGGAGTACTAGGGAATGTATTTTCCCTAGATGTGTACTTATACACAGTGTGAGACTAGTGTGTGGTTGTGTACACTACACGGCCATAAGCACCAATATGGGTCTTCTGGATAACTAATCAGCTATAACATCGAGTCCCTATACAAGTATTTTAAATTGAAAAAAATTATCTTCCTCAAATAGGAAGAACACATGGCATGTGATCCAAAACTAAATGCCATTTGATCGGCATTTATGAATGGTAAAACCCCCAAACTTCCCAAAACCCTCATTTTCTCCACAAACAATATAAATCAGCTCACTATGTTTCCAAAGAATTCAATAAATTCCATAAGACTAAAAAAATGATAAATCTATATGGATCCACAAGAAATACATAAAATCGGACAACCTTTATGATGAATCCTCTAAAACATCACCTGTTTTTATGATCCATGGATACTATAGGGAGATTCGGCTCCTCCCGAGATCCAAAATGGTACCTCACATCCTCTCCATATCTCTCCCTCTCCCTCTCCCTTTCTATCATGGTCACATAAAGGAGGAAGTCCATTGAGACGTGTGCAAGAAGATAGGGGTAAAAGAGAAAAAAAGAAGATGAAAAATATTAAAAGAAAAGGAAAAATGGGTTTGGTTATATACCCAGTGCCCAACAAGAGTTTATGCCCATCCCAAGAAAAAATCCCCTTTCCAATCTCAACAGTGGAGAAAAAATCATAATCTGATGCTATGTTTAAAATATATTAAATAATGAACTCATGAGAATAACTTAATAATTAATTAATTAAATATAAATTATTTTTTATTCTATGAAAATATTAATAGTTCATATTCTACCAAACTCTTTTTCTAGTGTAAAAACCATATTCTTAGACTAACAGAGTGGTCTGAAAAATATTCTAAGGTAACATTCTATAGGAAAATGGCCATTTTACCCACTTACAAGCATCTAAAAGAAAATTTTTAAATTTCTGCTCAAAATTCTTATCTATAAACTCTTGGGTTAATACACCTTTCACCATAGAAGTAAATTAACAAACCCTAAAGTCTAGAAAATTTATTGGCAATGTTAATAGTAAAAAATTGTTAAAGAAGAGTATAAAACAAATGATAAGGTTTAAAATGACAAAAAAATTATATAAATTGCATTTTATGATGATATTACTACCTTAGAGTCTTTTTTATTGAATCAATTAGCATTATGAATCATTTTAAATGAAAAATAAATTAATTATATTTAATTATTCTATGTAATTTCATGTGTCTCCTCTCATCACTTATAGAATAGAATATCCTCTCCACCCTTATTTAAAAAAATTTAGGCTTTTGGATCATCCAATCCCTACCATAACACTTTATTAGACTCCTTCCCTTTTTTATTTATATTTTTTTATTAACCTAATAACAACCTATGAATTATTAAGGATTAAAAAAAGGGGTCTCCCAAAAAAGTGTAAATTTGCATACATGACCCTTTCAAATTTTATTTCTTCTTAAATATCCTATAAATAACATATAAAAAATTTTATATTCTAATATAATTATATTTATTATACTAAAATGTTATTAGGTTCATGTAAAAATCCTTTTCTTTCACTATTCCTTTATAATGGTAAATTAAAGCATCACTCTTGCATATATACAGACTACCATATGCACAAAACGATGTATTTCATTTTCCAACACAATCATTCACAAATAGTTATTTTGAAATATTTAATGGTTATATATATATTATATTTATGAAATAATTATGCATTTATAATTATAAAATTTTATCTACCTTTGTTCTTTTCTATGCATTGGGAAATGGTAATGTCATTTGTATGTACAAATAGACTACCACCTTCACAATGTGATGTTACCTATTTTTCATTTCTATATTTCATAGTTGGAAATAAGGATATATATATTGATTATGTATAATATTAATGATATATTTTATATTCTATAATATTTAATTTTAATTTTTTATTATTTTCTTCCATCCATCTAAAATTGGATGCATCACTTATGCATTTGTAAGGACTAAGGTCTCCATAAAGTAATGTGATTGTTTTATCATCGCCACCTTATATGTATGAGAATAAAATTGTATATAAAAAATAAATATGATTAATATGACATGAAAATTATTTTTTAAGTGATGAAATCATGATTATTTTGTTAGACCAATATCATCAAACTGAAACATGCATAGAAAATGGACCGAATTTCACCAGAATATTGATTTTAATGAAGAATTATTAAAAAAGTATAATTGTAAATAATAAGATAATGATATATTGTAATATATATATATATATATATATATTTATCATAAATATATTTATAATAAATATATATTTACATCATAGTATTTTGGAATGTTTATGATGTAATATATGACTCTAGGTATGGGTTTCTCTTCTCACATTTAGTTTTGGGAGACATATTCAATATTCACTACATGATTGTTTTTTATGGTTCATATATATCCCATAAATTTATTTTATGATTATTTTCATTAAAATTATGTTTATCAAAACATACATTTAATGTCATCACTTTCTTGAGGTTTTGATTCAAATATTACCAAAGTGGTAACGGTAAATGTTACAATATAATTTTTTTAGGATTTACTATATTAAATTTACATTGGGGGAAATTATATGTTTATTATACTTTAAACTCATTCTCAGTTATTCACCTATTTTTTCATATAAAATTTATGTAGGAGTAATATTTTTATCTATTTGGTACATAAATTACTAATAATGTGTTTCTAATAAAAATTTACCTTATTTCTTCACTAGTTGAAAAATATTTCTTCCAAGTACTTATTCTAAAAAATGTTTTAAAAAAATTATTTTGTATATTGAATTTACTATTTGAATTCATTTTCAATAATATATGGATATCCTTTCAAACTTTTTAAAATAGAATAATTTAACATTATTTTAAAGATGTTATTTTTGAATTTTATTCAAAAATGCGTGGAAGGAGTATTTTTTAAAATATTTATTGAACAGATATATTTTCTTAATTTCATATTTATTATCTTTCTCATAGTATCATTTATAAATTGTTATAGTTATATTTAAATAAAATATTTTTTCCATATTATGAAAATTTACGTTTTTTAAAATTTTTGAAATTTAAAGGAATATTTTCACTTGATTTTAGAAGTGTAGTTTTAATTCTTTTATAAGTGTAAATTTTAATTAATGTCAATATCATTTAAATATTGTTATGATTGTCTAGGAATATTATCTTATGATTTTATTGACTTTTTTAGATTAACTAAGATGATGATGATCTTTGGATGACTTCAAGAAACATGTATTTTTACATGGATTAATTAATCTATGTAGACATAATGAATGATCTTATGATGACATCAAATTTTTTATGGATTTCTTTGGACTATGTGACGATTAAATTTTTACAAAACCTATTTCACTTCCGTGATTTTTTCTATAACGATATGATTAATATTTTCTGATCTTGTGGAACATATATTTGTGGTTTTCATTATGTTTTGGGTGGGCATGGAAATATATTTCCTTCCAATATATTGGGTAATGATGATATAGTTAAGAAAATTCTTAGAGATTATTGAGTTAAGAAACTCTGAATAGAAAATGAATTTATTAAAATACTAATATTTTACCAAGTTAACTACCTATATATATCTCCAAATTGAATGTTATAATTTTAATATTTAGTTAATTCTATGTTGAAAGAATGATTTCCAATATATTATTATGACTAATACTGATTATTAATGAGAAAAATAATTTTTATGACATGTTATAATGATTATTATATGATCTTATAGATCATGATTGATTAATGTTGATTCAACACACTAATGACTAATTTATTTTTAAATACTAATGATTTAGATCATAATCATGTTTTATGATCTACGGTAGATTTGGTATAAACATTGTATGTTAAGATCATGATATTATACCCTTATTCTTATATTATGTCTTCATATGGTCATCATTTCATATCTCTCATGTTTACCTTTATAGAGTACCTAATCTCACCCCTTATTATGTCGCCATTTTCCTCAGGCTATGAAGAATAATATTATGTAATATTAGTCTATAATTGTATCATCTGTGTATAATTGTTTCTATGATGTTGATTTATTCTTATGGAATAAGAACATTGGGGTATAATGAGTAAAATTTTAATTTTATGAGAAAGATAGGGGTTTTCTTATGTAATGTGTTTTCCCAAATTCCACAATATTATAAACTAAAATGGTCTAAAGTATGTGATTGGATCAATGTTTTTGTTAGATATTTTATTTTTGTACTGTTAAAATTGATTAATTTATGTTACTATAAATAATAATGTTTAATGAATACATTTTTAGATTTGGATTTGGGTTTATGGGCATAGTACTATCATATTTAGTATCATAGTAGGGTCTAGATAAATTTATATATTTGATGTAATCTTGTGAAGATAATTTCTGAGTTAAGGTGTATCACCCCAAGGTTTTCTAAAAATAAATTTAAATGCATGAAATTTGTTTCAATTATATATTTATAACAGTCCTTTAAACATAATTTTTCTACTTCTTTGTTTTTAATTTCAAAAAATGGTCATCTACAATTATGTTCAGTAAGTTATTTGGAGTCTGATGAAACCAACTTGATTTTTGGTGAATAGTAACATACCCTTATAAATAGTTATATGAATAGTAATATGAACCTAATTAATATTAAATTGTATTATTATTTTATTTTCTTAATTCTTTAAGATAATGACATATATGTTAATTTTTCAATGTGATATAAAAGCCGTTGTAGAATTAAAATTGATAATATTTTAATAAAGTATGATTTTATATAAAATTTAAATTAATAATATTTAGAAAATTATTTTCAAAAAAGGGAGTTCATTTTTGAATTCTACCTTCCAAAAAAAAGGTTAGGGTGAATTTTTGTGATTTCTCTGAAATTCATGATTTTTTTATGAATAGTGAAATACGATAAAATATAGTATGTTTAAATTATCAGTTAAATACACTATTTATGACCTCATAAGTGATTTAATCCCACTTTGTTATAACTAATATTCCCTTATTACTTTTTTGGGTCACATTAATTAAGACTATTCAAAGTCTTGAACCAAAAACTATAATAATGATTAAAATAATGTAAAATACCTCCTCTCCTCTACTATAAATACCACCCTCATTCCCCACTTCCTTTAAAACATATCAAGCCTTGAACCTTACCTATGATCTTACCAATACTCCCCCAAGGCTCTTCCTTACGACCTAGAGCTTTTGGTCTCACAAAAAGCCCAAAACCAAAGGCCTTAAGAAGGATTTAAAGGAGAAGAGATCAAAAGTCAAACATCCTCTTTTTTTTCTTTTTTTTCTTTTTTTTCTTTTTTTTCTTTTTTTTCTTTTAATTTTATTTTCAATTATTCTTCTTTAATAAACCCCCCCCCCCCCCAATCCAAGAGGCATGAATGATCAAGTATCTTACATATTCTGTATTTAATCATGATTATGTAATACTCACCATTATTCTTCTTCTCCTCTCCCACTTATTCAAAAAATTAAAACACCGTCTGTGATTTGTCGATTTACTGACATCGTGGACGATGTGATTTCAATTTCATTAACTTATTTCATGACTATTCATGGAACCATTTTTATAGTTGAACCAAATTATAATTTATGCATTATATCTTATATAGGTTTCAAGGATCATTTTTTACACATGTTATTAATTTATAAAACAAAATGAGTTCTTTACAATCAACGAATCACCAAAATGACCTAAACAAATATCAATAATATTTTAACTTATGAATCCTCCTCACGTAAGAATTAAAAATTATAAATGGTAAAATTTATGGTTCTATAAATATTTAAAAACCATTCAATTCCAATTTTGTACTTTCACTTCCAATTGACAAGAATATCCATCATGAACTGATCATGGAAATCATGTAAAGAACACATCCAAAACAATGCAAAGAATAAGATACTAACAATTAAAGGGTGAAATGATGTAATTAAATGATCATATAAAGTATTATAAAGTTGAATATGTTCCTTTAAGATATTAATTACAATCTTTTAACCATTATATAGAAGGTTTAAATGATTTTTATGTAAGAGAAACCTGAGGTAAGGGAATTTATAACACAATTTTCATTCTTTGGGATAACCTTCTACTTCATTGTTCATGTGGTATTAAAATTGTTTTTTGATGAAATTTGTTTATATTATGATTAATTATTTGTATTTAAAAGATATATACATATTCCATACACTCTATTAAGTCTTTCTTTAATTATATGATATTTATAAGGGACTTTTCTTTCAAAAAACCTCTTTTTAAATTCTGTTTTACGAAATTCAAGAGTAATGTTTTATGTAATTATTCATGTTTTATGACTTTGTTCTAGTTCTTGGGAATTGTTTATTATTAAGGTTCGGACCTGTATCTCCCTCTAATGCATTGGGTATGTGTAAGTTGGATGTCAACTGTATGGTTACTGATAGTGTAACTACGGTGGTTACACAAATTGCAAGGTAGTCGTAAGGGTTACAAATTGTAAGGTAGCTGAGAGGCTTAAAAGATTATATAAGTAATTCCCCAAGATACCTTTATTGATCTATTAATGTTCTTATGTTTTGTGTGAATATTGTGTAAATATCGTGTTTTACAAAGTAAGTATATATGGGTGATAGGTATTTCTTTTTAAAATGATTTCATATGTCACCAGTATTCATGGACTAATGTGTTTTTTCCTTCTTTTTATATCCCTTACTGAGATTTTTTTTCTAATTACATGTTTTTAAATTATTTTCATAGATTATAAGGATGTGTATGACAAAGAAGTGCGACATGTTAAATGTTTGAAGAATTTTCAAAGAATTTTTTTTATTTGAAACGTTTTATATTTTGAAAGATATGGATATTGTTTTTGTGGTATAATCTCTATATGAATGTGGAATGTAATGTATGTATTATATCCAAATTATCTAAATCTCTAAACTTTAAAAGATAATTAATGTTAAAGGAAGTTATTTCTTGACTAAATTCAATATTCTGTAATGTAGGTTGGGTCCTTATAGTTGGTATCAGAGAATGGTTTAGGTAACTTTTAGGGATAGGGTGATGTTAATAGAATTCCATAAATTATTTTTACTCTATGATTAATTTTAAATGTTTTATCATTTTAAGATTACCATGTTTCTTCGACTAAGAAATGTTTGTTTAGAATAGTTATCCACAGAAGAAATTTGGAAGCTGAAGAGGAGAGGAACCTATAGAACAATATCATTCCGAATATGCAGCCTAGAATTTTAAGGTTTGTAACCAAGCTGTTTGTGACAATAATGGATCAGCTAACACAGACACTAAATGGTGGTCAAATCCATGAAAGAAAATAACCAGAGTTACCACAATGGAACATGAAAATAGTGAAAAAAATTATGAGACAACACCCTCTTGCTTTCAATGGATCTTCTGACAAAGTAGCGGTTGAATGATGGAACAAATCCCTTAAAAAGATATTCGATGTCATAGGATATTCAGATAAACAAAAGGTAAGTCTTTCAATTTATTTTTTTAAAGGTGAAGCTTATTAGTGGTGGTCGATGATAAAAAATATTAGGGATAGAGGGGATATTTATGCCTTATATTTTGATGATTTTAAATGTCATTTCCTTGAAAAATATTTTCCTAAGGTGGTACAACTTATGATAGAGAAGAAATTAATTTAATTGAAGAAAAAGGGGGAGGATTCAGTGTCTATGTATGAAGAAAACTTCACCCAAAGGGAGAGGTATGCCCCAAATGTTATTCTGGATCTTGATAACAAAATCATCCACATTTACTCCGTATTGAAGCCAAGGTATATAAGGGCATTGGCCTCCCGTTAATTAAAAAGTTCTGAGAAACTTGTCTGGTGTGCTGAGAGGGTAGAGATGGAGTTTGATGATAATTACATACACTTCGACAATAAGGGGAATAAGAGGTCCAAATAGAAAGTAATGGGTAAGAATCAACTAAATAAATATGATGTTAAGAAAATCCAATTTCTAGTTTATAAAATGTATGGTAGGAAACACTCAGGGGAATGCCTTACAAAAACTGGAAAGTGTTTCTGATGTGGTAAGTTTGTACATATGGCCTGATATTGTAATGAAAATGATCCTAAGTATAATCCTGGTAAGAAAACTGTTATGTGTTTTAAATGTGGTGAGATGGGTCATTATAAAAATTTCTACCCAAAGAGAGATTTGAATGGTGAAAAGAATCCATAATATAAGTAGAAAGTTATAGTGAAATAATTTGCAACTACGTCAGCAGACCTCAAGCCATCCAATAAATTTATATCAGGTACAATGTTTGTTTACTCAGATTTTGCTAATGTTTTCTTCAAACGGGGTCTACACATTCCTTCAATTCTAATAAATTTTTTGGTAAATTTGAAATATCACCTCAACAAATAAGATCGGAAAATATTGTTATAACACGAGGGGGAATATTATTGCAAAGCGGGATTATAAGAATCTTTCTATTATTGCATGTGGAAAGAATTTACTAGAAAACCATGTTGTTTTTTCCTTATTATAGTCTGATGTCATTCTGAGAATGGATTGGATTTCTATTTATCATTATAAGATTGACTGTAGAGATAAAGAAGTTGTTTTTCAAAAATATTTTCAATTTGTATATAATAAGGAACCCATACAATTGATACCATATTATAAAGATGAGAAACTATTGAAAGAGGGAAATGAAATTTATCTTGGTAATATTGTTTAAAACATGGGAACTATTAATATTAATGATGTTCTAGTGGTAAATGAATACCTTGATGATTTTCCTGATGAGTTACCTAGTGTAATACCAGATTAGGAAGTTGAATCCACAATTTACTTAGTTCCTAATTGTAAAAACAAGTATCTTTTTCCTCAAATATATGACTTGTTTGATCAGCTCTAGGGAGCTCAGTACATTTAAATTATTGACTTTTAATCTAGATACCAGTAGCTAAAGGTGAATGAGGATTCCAAAAAATAGCTTTTTGTGCTAGATATGGGAATTATGAATTTTTTGTTATTCCATTTGGGTTAACTAATTCACCTGTTGTATTCATGAATCTTATGTATAAAATATTTCATGAGTTCTTGGATATGTTTTTAGTTGTGTTAATTGATGAAATTCTGGTATTTTCTATGTGTAAAGTGGAGAACGAAAAACATGTAAGGGTTGTTTTTCAATCCTTAAAGGAAAATAAACTATATGGAAAATTCAACAAGTGTGATTTTTTGTTGCAATAGGTTTTTTCCCTTGGGAACATTGTAAATAAGTATGGAATAATAGCTAATCCTTCCGAAACAAAAGTGGTAGATGAATGGAAAAGACCCACAAATGTTACAAAGATTCGTAGTTTTATTAGATTGGCAGCTTATTACTGACGGTTTGCTAAAAACTTTGTAGGGTTATCTAGCCCTCTAACTAAGTCAAAGTGAAAAGGGTTAAATTTATTTTCACAGAAGAATGTGATGTTTGTTTTTATGATCTAAAGAAGAGATTGGTGATTGCTCAGGTTTTGTCCTTGCCTTCCCGAAATGGTGAGTTTGTCACCTATAGTGATGCTTTATTGAAGGGACTTGGTTATAGATAATGATCAGGTAATTTTTTATGCTTTAAGAAAAATATATCATCATGAGTTAAATTTTCCCACAAATGATTTGGAATTGGCAGATATGGTTTTTTCATTGAAAACTTGGAGGCACTATTTATACGGAGCCAAATTTCAAATATATATTGACCATAAAAGTCTGAAGTATATATTCACTCTAAAGTAATTAAACATGACGTAGAGAAGATGGATTCAACTGATAATGGATTATGATTTTACGATCAATTACCATCCAGGAAAATCAAACAAAGTGGCACATTCCTTGAGTTGAAAATATCATGCATCATTAACCATGTTATGTTTCGAACATGATACCTTGATTAATGAATTGATTAATTTTTTCCTAGAAGTTATTGGTGTAGGAAATACCTCTGTTTTGTTTTAGGTTTTAGGGCAGTCATCATTTTCAGATAGAACTAAGAATGTACAGAAGGAATACTATGAGCAATAGAAAAAGGTATTATTACTTAGAATTGGTAAGTTTACAGGATTTAACCTTGATAAAGATTGTGTTTTAGGATTTGGTAAAAGGTTTTGGGTGCCTTATGATTCCCATTTGAAGAAATATTTTTTGCGTAAATCTTATATTTATCCATTTTTTAGTTCATCCAGATAGTACTAATATGTATAGAGCCCATAGGGACTATTATGGGTGGGATGGAATGAAAAGAGATATTGTAGATTTTACCATGAAATGTTTGGAATGTCAATAGGATAAAGCAGAGTGGTAGTTACCGAAGGGGATACAACAACCATTTCCAGTGATAGTTTAAATGGGAGAATGTATCCATGGACTTTGTGGTGGGACTACCAAAGACTTCTCAATATAACAATGTGATTTGGTTTATTGTTGATTGGATGAAAAAAATTTCACATTTTCATTCTATTCGATATGCAATGAATTTTGATCCTCTTTCTTGATTGTTCCTCAAAGAGATTGTCATGGTACATGGAGTTCCTATTTCTATTGTAGATGACTGGGATCCCAGGTTAACTTATAACTTTTTGAAGGTCCTTTATATGTCATTAGGCATAAAAATAAATTTTAGTACAGCTATTAATTTTGAATCAGATGGGTAGTCAGAATGAATGATTCAGACTTTAGGGGATATGCTTCGAGCTTGTTCAATGGACTACCAGGGATGTTGGGATCAACATATTCTTTTGGATTATTTTTCTTATAATAATAGTTTCCATACTAGTATAAATATGGAACCTTTGGAGTAATTGTATGGGAAGCAGTGTAGAACTCCAAATTTGTTGGGTGAAGTCAGTGAAAGGATGTTAATGGGACTGGAATTAGTAGAGGAAGTGGCTGAGAAAGTGAAGATGATCCAGAAACACATGAGTAAAGCTCAGATCAAGAAGAAAAGTTATGCAAACAACATGAGGAAAAACTTTTATTTTGAGGAAGGTGATCATGTTTTTTGTAGAATATCGCCATAGAAAAGTGTTATACATTTTGGTAAGAATGGAAAGTTAATTCCATTGTTCATTGGACATTAAGAAATTCTAGAGAAGGATGGACTAGTCAGCTATTGAGTAGATTTGCCTTTGAATTTGTCTTAGGTACACACTGTTTTTCCTATTTTGATATTGAGAAAGTATGTTCCATATTCAACTCATGTTTGAGCCTAAAAGTAGTTCATCCAGAAGAGAACCTTTGTTATAAAGAGAAACCAGTTCATATTCTTGATTTAAGGGAACAGGTATTGCAGAATAAGGTAATCCACTTGGTAAAGGATTCGTGGAAAAAACTCATGGTTGAAAAAGAAACATTAGAGTATGAAAATGATATGAGGGAAAGGTACAGTCACTTTTTAAATGAGTAAATAAAATTGTGATGGTGCAATTTCTTGAAGGTGGGGATAATTTAACACCCTGAGGTTTTCTAAAAGTAAATTGAAATAAGGAAACATTTTTTTAATTATATATTTATAACTATCCTTCAAACATAATTTTTCCACATCAATTTTTTGAATTTTGAAAAATGGTCCTCTATAATTGTGTTCAGTAAGTTATTTGGAGTCTGATGGAACCAATTTGATTTTTGGTGAATAGTAAAAAAACCCTTATGAATAGTAATATGAATAAAAATATGACCCTAATGAATAGAAAATTTTATTATTATTTTGTTTTTTTAAGGATTTAAGATAATGACATCTTGGTTAATTTTTCAATGTGATATAAAAGCAGTTATAGAATTAAAATTATTAATTTTTGAATAAACTATGTTTATATTTAAAAATTAAATTAATAATATTTAGAAAATTATTTTCAAAAAATTGAGATCATTTTTAAATTCTACATGTAAAAAATGGTTAAGGTAAATTTTTGGGTATTTTTTGAAGTACACGAATTTTTTATGAATATTTAAATACAGTAAAAGACCATATATTCAAATTATCAGTTAAATACACTATTTATGACATAATAAGTGATTTAATACAAATTTTTTTAAACTCACATACCATTATTACTATTATGGGTCACATTAATTAAGACTATTCATAGTCTTGATCAAAAATATTATAATAATGATTAAAATAATGTAAAATACCTCCTCTCCCCCAATATAAATACCACCCTCATTCCCCTCTTCCTCCTACACTTCTCAAGCCTTGAGCCTTTCCTAAGTTATGAAAAATACTCCCCCCATGTCTCTTCACCACAACCTAGAGCTATGTGTCTCACCAAAATGACAAAACCAAATGCCTTAAGAAGGATCTCATGGAGAAGAGATCAAGAGGTAAACATCCTCTATCGTTTTCTTTCTTTTATTTTCATTTTCTTTTTTATTATTATTCTTTCCTCACCTCCCCTTATCTAAGAGGAATTAATGATCCATTATATTACATATTCTTTATTTCATCATGTTTATTTAAGACTCACCATTGTGCTTCATCTCTTCTCCAACTTATTCAAGAAATTAAAACAATGTCTGTGATGTGTCGATTTACCAACATTGTGGATGATGTGATTTCAATTTAATTTACTTCCTTAATGACTGTTCATTAAACCATTTTTATGGTTTAACCATATTAAAATCTATTTATTATATCTTATATAAGGTTCTACAATCATTTTGTACACATGTTATTAATTTATAAAACAAAATGTGTTCTTTACAATCAAGGAATTTACCAAATGACCTAAACAAATATCAATAATGTTTTACCTTAAGAATAATCCTCATGTTAGAATTAAAAATGATAAATGGTATAATTTATGGTTCTAAAAATATTTAAATACCATTCCATTCCAATTATATGTTTTTTCTTCCAATCGACAAGATTATCCACTATGAATCGATCATGAAAATCATGTAAAAAATGCCCCCAAAACAATGCAAGGAACAAAATACTAACAATTAAAGGGTGAAATGATGAAATTAAATAATCATATAAGGTATTATAAAGTTGAAAATGTTTCTGTAAGATATTAATAACACACTTTTAACCATTATACAAGAGGTTTAAATGAGTTTTAAGAAATACACAACCAAGGTAAGGGAATTGTTAACCCAATTTCCATTCTTTGGGTTAACCTTCTACTTCATAGTTCATGTGGTAATAAAAATATTTGTTTCATTAAAATTGTTTATATGATGGTTAATTATTTTTATTTACATTTTTTATTCATATTCCATACACTCTATTAAGTATATCTTCAATTATATGATATTTATAAGTGACTTTTCTTTTAAAAAACCACTTTTTACATTCTGTTTTACGAAATTCAAAAGCAAAATTTTTATGAAATTATTAATGTTTTATGATTATTTTATGGTTATTGGGATTATTTTTGGATAAATGGTGGTACCTATATATCCCTCCAATTAATTGGGTATGTGTAAGATGGAGGTCGGCTGAATGGTTACTTTACGTGTAACTACGATGGTTACACAAATTGTAAGGTAGCCATGAGGGTTACAAATTATAAGGCAGTTGAGGGGGTTACAAGATTATGTAAGTAATTCCCAAATATAAATTTATGTTTCTATTAATGTTCCTATGATTCTTGGTAATATTTTGGAAATCTCATGTTTCAAAATGTAAGTATATATGGGTGACTAGTATGTATTTTGAAAATGATTTCATATGCTACAAGTATTCATGGGATAATGTTTTATTTCATTATTTTTAGATCCCTCGCTGATATTTTTGTGCTCATATCAAGTTTATAAATGGTTTTTATAGGTTATAAGTGTTTTTATGACAAAAAAGGAATCCAAGTTAAATGTTTTAAGAATTTTTAAAGAAATATTGTTTTATTTAAAAAAAATTATATATTTAAAGAAACTGATACTATTTTTGTGGCATCTTCTCTATATGAATATAGAATGTAATGTATGTATTATATCCCAATTCTCTAAATATATATACATTAAAAGATACTCAATGTGAAAGGAAGTTATTTATTGACTAAATTCAAGGTTATGCAATGTAATAAGGTTGGGTTCTTATATAAGGATACCATTATGGGTTGATATTTTTAAGGATGATCATAAGTCTATTGACATACAAACACTTTTAAGGTTTTTTATTAGGGTATTTTGAGGCAACAAATAATATTTTGAGAGATTTTTATTGTTTTTTAATATACTAGTTATATATATTTAATGATCAGGATTAACATATGACTTTTTGTGAAGCTATTCAAGAAGAATACTATTTGTATGAAAATTTGAAAGAAAAATACAATCTTTAATGTTAAAACATTCTATTATTATGAGGTAATGATGGTTACTGTGAAAAAATTAGTTATAATATTTTTGGAATGTATAGGATTGAATATTTATTTACATATAATGTGATTAAAATTATTTTAAAATATGTTCACTATATTGGGAACATTATCTGAATAAGATGAATTGAAAATTAATTTTATTATGAAAATTTAATCGATGAATAAATATTAAAAAATATTCTATAATCATATATTGATTTACTGTGACTTTATGGCGATTTTAGTTGTTATGGGATATGATTAATGAATTTTGGATTATATATGATTAGGGTGTATAAATTTATGGTATGTGAATCTATGAGTGATTAATTTTACTTGGAAAAAATGTTATATTGATCTTCAAAAAATTTGTGATCAAATATTTTTGATTCATGGGATTTGAACCCAGTCAAGAATATTTTGCATAGTTTGGTGGTTTTTTAATTATAGAATAACAAATGTTGTACATTGGGTGTTATTGTTAGGGTTTTGAATATTAGTGTATTATTTCTTCATATGAAGGGTAATTCATATTAAGTATTTTCATACAACCATTTTGGTTTTACTAAATATCTTGAGATAGGAGGAATAACATTTCATTATTTTGTGAATATTATGATCTACTAAAATTTAATTGTAATTAATTTTTAATGAAAAATTCTCCATGATTTTTTATCCTAAAACAGCAGTGGAAAACTAATTTAAACAAAACTAAATGGTGAAATTGTATAAAACAATTAATTAATTATATTTTCTCCCATTAATTATCTCAATGGTAAAATAATTATTCAAAATCAATAAATATGAAGAAAAATATATTATTTTCTATGTGGAAAATATATATTTTCAATCCAGATATACTTTTTGAAACATATTCTGAATTTTTAGTTTTAAAATACATATAATTATAAAATTATAATTTACCTAGTCAAAAAATGGAAATTAAAGTCATTTTAAATAGAAAATGTGATCGATGTAGATTAAAAAAAATTTCTTTCCACTTTGGTATATTTATCATATAATCATTCTAATTGATTATGAAAATGTTTTAAACTCATTTTAATTAAGCATGAGATAAAATTGAATTGAAAAAGTTCATAAAAGGGTATATTGTAACACCCCAATATGTTATAATATATTTATATTTGATATATTTTATTTAGTTTCTAGATTTTGATGTGTAAAACACTGAGGTTAAATGAACCACAATATAATATAGAAATAATTTTAACCATTTCCAATATTTTCTTACCAATGGTTTGGCTGGAATTATAGTTTCCTACACTTTTCAAGAGAAAATATTACATTTTTTTATGAATATTAATTACATAACATTAAAATTCACACTAGAATCATATAATCGAAGTATCATTGGAAAATTGTATACATAAAAAACTAGATAATAAGTAAACTACATCATCTCCCACTCTGTTCTATATAAATATCCCCCTTTTAATACGTATCAAACATAATACATTTATTCATAACCTAGTGAATAGAAACATAAGAAAGTGTGAGCCCTGATTCCTAGTAAGGTTAAACAAGGGAGATATAAATAAACTTATAAACATAATTTTATAACAAGGTTATGAGAATATGTTCATCACTTTTACAAACCGTACTGTTCATATCATTGATCATAATCATGATTCATGGAATCATTATTAGTATGTCATGAGATAATAATTATAATAAAATCAAATAATCTGATCCATGATAGAATAAAATTAGCATAGATAATATATTTTTTTCATACACGTATGGATAGGAAGTCCTTTCCTTCATAATCAAAGTTTATTTTTTGAGACTATAATAGTGTATTGGGTTCAATCGCTAATAGTAGACATGGTTCACTCATAATTATTTCATATTGGACAAAGGGCCTTACTGAATGGGGTTCACTCCCCATTCTAGTCCTATCTATCTCATGAGATATCTATCTTTACCCAATGCATGGGATTGCTATAAAATTCCTTGCACACCAATCACATAATGAAAATCAAACAAATGTTTGGCATAAGATCACAAAAAAATAATTATATTATTACCTATAACAAAGAAATTATTTTCATAAATATTTCATCATGGCGTAACCCATGGTAAATAAAATATGTTTCATAATTGTTACTTAAATTCTCCATAAGATAACCCATGGGGAATAGAATAGGTTATATAAAAAAATATTCATCGTAATCACAAACCTTATAGTTAATGTATAATTATGGAATAATTATTTCATATCCCCAGTAAATATTTGGTGAAATTAAATTATGTAATCTTTGATGAAAAAATGCATTTAAAAGATTAGTTGGAACATTTTTTAAGGAAAATAATGCTTTAAATTTCAAAATTGCTTATTTAAAATCTAAAAATATCCCAAATATTTAGTAGAAAAATATATTTTAGAAAAAAAAATGTATACTTATAATTGATTCTTAAGAAAATTGAGTATCCATGATGACATAAAATATCATTCATGTCATATACATTAAAGAAAACATTCCTTTCATGTTTTCTTTAAAAAATAAAAAGTACCACATTTGGAAAATGACAGTTGATTCTACTTAAACCATTTTTTAATTATTTAGACACGGGTAAAATGAAATTATAAGATTATATATGAATATTAAAAACATTATTGAAAAAAAATTAGAAATCATATATACATAAGAAAAATGATATTTGAACGAAATGATAAATAATTTATATTTTCTTTAAAACCATTATTTTGGTATATTAACTACATAAAGTAATAATAATGGAAATATATAAATTATTCTCAATAAATAGAAATATAATTAAAAAATTAAAAATATTATTGGGAGGTAGATCATGAAATTTCATCTTCATAAACCTAATCATAATAAATCTCACTAAACAAATAGATTATAATATTAAACCCTTACCACTTTGGTAGCATTTTAAGTAAAACCTAATGAATTAGAGAATTATATTGATATTAAAATACCAACAATTTCAATGAGAATCATGAAATATTTTATTCTTGGGTATTATATATTCCACATAAAAGAAATAATTTTCAAATATGGCATGTCTCATGGAAATAAAATTGACATTAAAATCCATTATATCAATTCTCAACATTCTTCATACACGTTAAAAACTATGGTATAATAAATATAGGTTTACTCTACACATATTGTAGAACCTAAATCATAAATATCATATAATTCATTACTTACTTAAAATCATTTATCACATTCTTATTAATGGTTTTCATTAAAATCAATATTCCTAGTGATAACTACCTCATTTTCCATTTATGGTTTGGTTTAGAAATTTTGATCATTATATCATGATCATGGTTCAACAAATTTCAGTAATTTAACAATTGTAAATATATATCATATATATTCATTATGTACATATTTATTGTCATATATTTAATTTATAGAATGAAAAGAAATTGGAAGGTTCATGGAGATGGTAGGCTATACGTGTGTCTGAATGCATATTTTACTTTTTCACAGATGAAAAGAAAAAAAATTAAATATTAATTCCTCATTAAAAAATAATTATTATATCATATATATCACATATACTCATTAAATATATCCTAATTACCATCCCCATAAATTGTAAATGAAAAACGAATCACATCACTTTGTGGAGGCGGTATGCCACTCATATGCATGAGCAACGTTTCCATTTTCTAATGGATTGGGAGGTAAGAATAAAGATAAAATATTATAATTATATAAGTTTAATTATTTTATAGATATCAAATTTAAACATGAAATCCTTCATTACATCTATTCATGAGAGTCGATGATGGAAAAAAATTACATATGTTCACGAAGAAGTAGTTTCACATACAAACGATCAATATTCTTATTTTCAGTTAGATTTATATGGATATGGATATATATGTTATGAAATTAATATAATAAAATATTAGGTTATTTAAGATATTTCTTTGAATATGTCAGAATAGTAGGATTGAAGGAATTTGGGTGCACATTGGAAGAATTTTGGCCATGGATTCAAAAAATTTCACTGGTGATTGATGTTACTACAACACTGCTAGTGATGAAAAACCCCAAAAAGGACCAAATCCCATATGATGACTTTTAAGAACAAAAATTGAATCAAAGAATACCAAATTTGATCTAAATTAGTACTTGAAATTTTCTTATCATCATGAATACTTTCTCAAAGGAACTGATGTTGATTCTCTCTAGTTCCTTTAAAGGTTCTTCAAAATCCAACAATAATGTCATTATTCAAATTTTGGGTGCTAGCATAGAGATGAAAAAATGCATTGGATGTCCTAGAAATAACCACAGTGACAATTAATTAATCCATGAATCAAAACATTAATGAAATTCTTGGATCATCTATTTCTCTCTCAAAAATTTGGGAGGGAGATAGAGGCTATCATTGTTTGTAGGATTATTAGTTCTCTATGTGTGAGCCTCTAAAACTTTATTTATTGAGATTCTAAAATAAAAAATATATCCACCAATCATGGAATATTTATCAATCATAATTAATGTAATATTATTACTTCTTTACCATGTCATAAATATCGTTTATATTTTTATTAGTTTCTTTTAATATAACGAATGTTTTATGTGACAAAATCGATCCATTAACTCGACTCATCATTTTATCAAATATTAAACAAACCATGAATATAAAAATAAATTTTTTTATAAGATTTTTTCAATTTATTTACTATGATACATATAAATACATTTTATAATAAATTCAATTATAATTATTCTTAAATTTAATAATAATAATTTAGTTTTTAGATTTTGATCTTATATTCTTAGAAAACTCCCAGACCCTGATGGTGGGGCTAAAATGTCCTAAACCCTAATTCATATGAGTAGGTAATTTTTTTATGTATTCTTTGTGTGTGCCCCTCTAGGAATTTATTTTGATAGAAGTGAATACTATTCAAATAGAAAGAGCATATTCTAGAAACTAACTAATCCATTAAAGAGATCGGGAGTATTCATAGAAATGAAAACCTTCCTATATGTAAACATTGTGTAATATAATCTATTTATATCATGATTTCATAAAAATCAAGATGCACACTTTTTGTCATCATATATTCTTGATTAATTATTAATTTAAATAACAATACTAACATAACTTCTTCTTCTATGGTTGTCTATTTAGTGAAGGAAACACTATCATGACCATCTATGGCCAAACAAAATTCTTCCTATTGAAGGTGATAAAATATTTTTTGATTATTCTATAAACATTATACCACTAATAAAGAAACCAACACAAGATACATCATTATAAATTAAATTACATAGTTTTTTACTTGAATAAAACTATGTGATAAAATGGCATACAATTATAATAATCTAAGGTATAGAGATTATTACATGTTTTTATGAATAAGAACTACCAATGAAACATAAAATATATAGTGTTTCTATCACTGGGTCAGTATCACTAGGTAAAAACATCATCAGAATAAGTCGCAATGATTATTATCCCCCAAAAACAAATAATTAGACATCATTAGCATCTACTCAGTAATATGTATCTTGAAAATAAGACATATGTTTATGATTAATGACATTGTATATCAAGGTTCTCATTGTAGTCAAGGATTTTCTATAATATTTTAAGAGAAAAAATAATCTATGGAAATTACTATATAAATAATGGATAAAAAATATCAACACTATTATGGTAAGAATAAATTATAAATAAATCTCTATATACATGATATGGTAATTAAAAAGTAATGTTAAATTTGGGTTTTGGGAAGCCACTATTAAAACACTCCCACTTGAATGAAAAGAAACCTTTTGGATAACCTTTTTAACACTCACATGATAATATCTTTCTTCAAAAGAGTAATTTATTATTTCAGTGTCCTACCAATTCTCTAATTCATGACTATTATACAATATATGACTTCACCAACTTCGATTAGACTCCCCAATAAATGATATCCTTGATTTTATTCCTTTTTTACCACATTCAAAACATGACATATGGGATAGTACAAGTAAATAATTATCATAATTTATATAATTATAAAAAATTACACGCTCGGTGCAATATCATGAAATGGAATAAATCATTGTGTATTATCCACTTCTTCTTTATCTATCTCAGAAGCCCCAACACAATTGGTATTTTTAAATATGATTACCAATGGATTGAATGTGCATGTAATTGTCATTATCTTATCTAGAATATAATATTAGATCAAATAAATCTATAATATGACTTTTTTTCCTCAAAAAAGTGTCCCTTCCTATCAATGTACTAGGTACATATCCCTTGTACAATCTCATGTACAATTGGATAGTTAAAGAAACTTCTCATAGAGTTCTCCTCAATTATAATGATATTATCCTAACATAAATTATGTGTTTTAAATATCATATTTTGTACATAGTGTGAAAAAATTGATAGATCCATTGTTGGAACTAATGGAATTATCATCACCACTTTAATCTCCTTGTATTCCCTTTTCAGATATTTATGGTGATATTTTATCCATGTGACATTGGTAAAAATTATCTCTTGAATTTTTTGAAATTTCATTTTTACATGCCTTATTAGTATATATACTTTGGAATTCATCTATTAAACCATTAGATCTAAAAAAACATCACATTCCATAGAATATAAATTTCTATATAAAGTCAATCTCTGGTGAGTTACTTTTATTCTGGCCAAAACTAAGTTTAAGACCAGTAGTATTTTTTTCAAATGTCATCAAAAATATTCTTCATGGAAAACAGTGGCACTCCCACTATCCCCATGTTGATGTATGGAAAAATCATTACTAATGAATATTATATGATATTATCACTTAGATAAATACAAAACTATATTTTAGTAACTTTTACTCTTTATTTTCATTCTATGACATCACAAACCCTTGATGGATGCATTGTATAAACTCCATCCAAAATTGGTGGTCTTGAAATCCAATTCCCAATATAATGATCCTAGAAATTATTTATGAATACTATAAAATCATAATTGATTTAGGCATGATAAATTGGTAGTACCAATCAATAATTTATTTTTATGACACATTTATCACCCATATATTGTCATACCAGGAATAACCACCATTGTATTAAAAAAAATAAAACCCTAAAAATTAATAAAAGGAATTAATTATTGAATTTGAATTGATATTTTCAATCTATGATTTTTTCTATTTACTGATTACTTTCATAAATAATTATTATCAATGAATTAATTATGACCTGCATTAGTGAATATAAAACCATTACCATAGAATTATCCTTTCTACATAGTATGTGTCTCTGGAACATTCATTTTTGACAAGATTTTTTGGATCCTTTTCCTATTCCAACTATTTGTTTATCTATACCATTGACTAAATAAATATAAATGTTTCTCCCACTATTATAAATAGATATATCCACCCATTTATTGAAAAATATAATATCTCTTTACTATCACTATATCATATTGTTTTAAGTAATGTCCATATAAAACATTTGGATAATTACATTAGATGAACATTGTTTTTTTCTTGATTCATGTTTTCCTATATTCATAACAAATTCTTTGCATATAAAATCATGTTCCTATGACATGATGAATTTATATCATAATATAAATCACATGATATCTATTTTTCCTCATTTTTTTTATATGGTTATGGGATAACACTTCTATTATATGAGTATTTATAAAAAAAATGGAATTTTATTCAAATCATATTTGTCTTAACAATGATTCCTCCATTTACTTACATTATGACTCTAATGTGTATAAAAAATTTTCCATTTATGAATTAATCCATGTTATTTTATTATTGATCAATGATTATCATGTAATACTCATCAACAATCCTCCTTAGTAATACCATAACTCTCATGTGTATAAGTAAATATGCGTTTAATAACCACTCCATACTATTTTTATTTACTAATTATTTCTTGGACAAGATATTATTCATATCATGGGCCCATAGAAACTCATATAATTTGACCATTAATAATTCATACTTCATTTTTACATTCCTTAAAACACTTAAAGGAATATAATGAATTATATTTATAACTAGATTTACCTTGGAGTAGTTACACTCTCTAGAGGAACTAGTTATAAAATCATTGTGACTTACATTTATTTATAAAGGTTTATTTGTCCAAAACTAATTAAATGTGAAGATAATTCCTAATTTACTAATATATAAGGTTTCTAAATCTTTAATGGGTATATTCTTAAAAATTACATAGTTTTTATTGAGAAAGAACTATCTTTCCATAACTAGGTATAACTGATTCCTTCATTTTATATTCAAAAGTTATCTATAATGATTCAAGCATAAATAAACCTTTAGTTTTGTGTAAGATACCGAAAAATAAAATCCTTTTATAATTATAATTATGAATCATTGTGTTCAATAGACACATGAGTTAACTTTTTTGGTTGTAATAAATAATTTTTTTACTAGAACCATTTACATGTAAATTAGATGTTGTATGGTTCTCATGGTAGAGTTAAAAATCACTCATTCTCAACCACATATAATTCAACTTAGTTCATGTGAAATCCCTATACATACAAGGATACAATATTTTATTACACATATGGGATAGGAATATTTAATTTAATACCCAAGGTGTGAATCATAAATATTACTTATAACTGATGAATATACCTAAAGAAGGAGTGGAAATAGTCTTCTTCAATTTAGTTCATTTCATTTAAACTTCCATGGATTTATTTTCTTAATTTATAAGAAAATAACCTCATATACAATTTCGTTGATAATTTCTTTGAAGGAAATTTTGAAGATTTATTTGGAATCACACTTTCCATTGAAATGTGTTCCTTATCTTACAACTTGTTTACAATAATAACTAAAAGTGTTTTTATTTACACATGTTATTATAAACTTGGAGAACCTTACTCAAAGGTAATGACGAATTATATCAATCTTATTCATTTTTTAATCTTAAAATGAAACTAATGAATTTGGTTAAAAATGATTTAATAAATAGATGTATTGAAAGATTGTGATCCATATTTCAGTTTACATGTGTCTAGTATAAACATTACCTTATTCATATCTTTCTTCACTTTCTCCTCAATAGCTTCTTAGATACGAGTCAACATGTGATAATATCCATGTTTTATTGATGTATCCAAAACTAATTGAACAAAGGTAACAAAATTATTATTTAAAAAACAACTGCATTATATATGAGTCTCTTTATAAGTATCATTCACACCCTTAATTCATGAGGTAGCTCAATAGGTATTGGGGTCTCGATCACCTTGATTTTTTAATGATGTTATACTTTGCACAAGTGCAAGTGACACTCTTTGGAAACTCATGAAAATTAGCTCATATTCTTTTTCCAATAATAATAATAGTGTATGTGGTTTCAAAATTCATTGTTATAAAAATTTAAACATTTTAATATTATACTTTAATTTAGATTATTGATTAGAAATTATATGTTAATTAAATCATTAAATGTCTCCCACTATTTTATTCATCCCTAATTTCTATCATTAATTGAGTTAGAATACCCTTTTAATTTTGTTTTACAGTGGAAACTATCCACAAAACCTCTTATCATAGTCCAATATATGGATACACAACTAATCATAGAGTTTAAAGGTAGGTTTATGATTGAAAACCCACATTAACTCAAAACACCTTGAACTATTTATTGAAGTCACAACATCTATAAATCATAAACCTTATTTCTTGGATGATTTCTATCTAAAGACATAACAAGCTAGCTATGGATTATCAATTTCTATAGTATTATATTAATTAAACCCTTCACTTTCATAAAAACTCCTCAGTTATAGGTTAAACCTACAACTAGGGCCTAAAAGAACCCCATACACCCGATTTTGTTCAAATAAGAAGGATTAAAGGTGTTACATCTTAATATTTATTTGATGGTTTTAGATTTTTTCTTGATGACTGAAATAATTTTCTATATTATATGGATGTACTACATAACCATGCGCACAACAGATTTTAAAATAAATTGAAAACATTTATCTCATCTTAAATATTTTTAATCTATTTATTTTATTTTATTATTTTTTGTCATTTCACAAGCATGAAAATTCAAAAATCAATAATAAAAATTTCATAAATTAAGTAAATTTTATAGATTAGCTTGAGGATTTGATATTGTTAAATCCATTTATTTTTAAATGATCAAATGTGATCCTAGGTTAAAATAACTAAGTCATCTCAGAATTGTATCGTAATAAGCACCTCGATCCAATGTGTCACCATCTCAAATAGAATATCACCTCGTCTTCACCTGGTTTTCATCTTACAAGTTCATATTAAAAATATATAAATAATTTCTCACATGAGAGGGGATATCAAGATTAAATAATAAAGATAAATAACTTTTATCTTGGATAACAAGCCCTTATATATAATGATGAGTAAAGATGATGTGCAGACTATCTATTTAGTTAAATAATTATAAACATCAAATTCATCACACACAATAGCATTAATATATAAATAAATTAACTTACATACATACATTGGTTTTTATATCTATGAAAATTAATTTTTTAATAAATTTATATTGATGAAAATTTGTGAATTAAAATAAATCATAATTTTTTTAAGATAAACAAAATAGATTTATCCAAAAATAATTTACTTGTATATAAAAAAAAAATTTTGAAATATATATATATATATATATATTGTAATATATATAAATATGTATAAATATATATGTGTGTGTGTGTGTGTAATTTTGTTCCTAGCCCCTGTAAAACTAGAATTGGGAAAGATGGGTTGGGAAAAACTTGTCATAACCTGTTGTGGATCAGGAAGTTCTTATTATCACCTATTGTTGTTCATGTTAAACCTACCCTAGAACATTATAGTTTGGGCCACTCAAGTGGGGCTCATGGGTGGAGGTTCCAGATAAAACAGGTGTGATATGGTCAAAGGGTTTTTCCTGATCTGGATCTCGATAGGGGTGGATCTCGGTCGTGATGGTGGTGCATGGTCATCCGATTATGGGATTTACATGGAAGACCAGTGCTAAATGATGGATGAAAAAGTAAGGGTTTTACATTTAAAAGTTATGTTAGACAGGATCCTGAGAGTGATGGTTAAATAATATGATGGTGAGGGGATGCTCGGTAGGGCATGACATTTAGGAGGCCGAATAGAAATGTGCCAAAGGTAGTTCATGAGTGAAGTTTTTTTGGGATGGTGACTTGGGAAAATGATGGGGGCCTATAGTAGATATTAATAGAGACAAATACACAGAGTAATGATTAGATTATGAAAAAGGGATATGTTTAGATTTGGGGGAGGTACATGCCAGGATAATGATGACTGATAGGGGGACAGTGATGGCCAATCAATGGTGGTGGAGGATGCAACCGGGCGACTTGGATCAACATGAGAGGTTAGGCAGCTGATGCCTATGAAGGGGAGGTAGATGGTCTAATGGAATGGTGTGGTATAATGGGATGCTAGAGTAATTCTATTAAATAAGGATTCTAGAAGGTGATCTAATTTTTTTAATTGATTTTCATAATGCTGATAAAATTGTGATTTATTTTTAGATGCTTACTTCAACCTCAACTCTTCTCTGACAAATGAAATCATAAAACACTATTTTAAATTTATTTTAAATATATTATTAATTTTTTAAAAACAAAAAGGTTGTATTTAGACATTAAAAAATTTCTATAATGGTGTAGAAATTTATTTTGGGTGGATAATCCTATTATGGGAACCATAATTTTGGCTGGGGATTAGGGTTCAACAAAAATCATGATCTCTTAACCTATATGTTTCTATTAATCCAAATTAATATGATAACATACACACATATATGATTTAAATTTTCTAAACTCACAAATATCAATATCAATCCAATCATAAATATTCATATTTCCACAACATAGTCATCCATGATCAGATTGATTTTCTATTTTTCAACATTTGTTCTGTAGTTATTCCATCAATGCAAATTTAATCCCAATTAAATTATTATTTCTATTAAATCATCTTGAAATCCATATGATATAATTTAAAGGTATTGGGATGTACAGTAGAATAAAATGGGTCATTGATTTAAAAAATTTCCCCGATGACCAACATAACTACAACATCTCTGGCAAAGAGAAACCCCAATACTACCATAATGATTCCACATGATGAATTTTAAACCAAAAAATGAAATCAAATAATACATACCTTGATCTGAAGTATCACTTGAAAAATACTCATCATCATAAATTATTTCTCTATGTAACTGAATAAAATTTTTTCTATATCAACAACACATGATTTGAATGTCTTTGGTAATGTATTTGATTTAATTCAGGGTGATAGCAAAGAGATTCAATGATTAATTTGATGTCTCTATGATCACTATATTAACAATCCATTGATTCAGGAAGCAAAACATTTATAAATAGTTTGGATTTTAAACTTCTCTATTAAGTAATCCAGATGGAGAGAGAGGCTCTCATACTTTTTCTATGGATTATTCTCCATGTGTGATATTTTTTCTCGTTCATATTGTGATATTCTGAAATAGATGAAAAAGGGTCTTCGAACCCTGATTATCTATTTCTCAGTATAAACAACCTTTTATGAATGATTTTATGAGTCATAAATATCATTTATATTTTTATAAATTTATTATAATATAATAAAAATATTATATCAGAAAACATATCCATTTACTCAACTAGTCATTCACACATATATTAAATGAACCTTGAATCTTAAAATAATATTCGTTACAATAATGTTTATCTATGTATTCACTTTAATAATTGTAAATAAATTCTATACATAAATTCATTACCAATTATTCTTATCATGAATAATATTAATTTAATTACTAATTGGAGATCGTATATTCTATGGGAGCTCTTGAACCCTAGTAGTGGGACCCACAGTGTAAAAAATCCTTATTCATCGAAATATGACATGATTTAAAATATTCTTAGTGTTTGAACCTATTTTACCTCATCTGGGTAGCACTGAATAATATTCACAAAATAGGAGTGGATTCTACCAACCCATCATGGCACCTAAAGAGATAAGGTGTTTTCCAAGAAAAGACAACCTTCCTATGAACACAAGTTGTGTAATATAATCTATTTTTTCTAATGATATCTAGAATATATGGGTGCCAAATTTCTATCATCACCCTTTCATAAAATATTATTCATTGACCTAACAAGATAAACTTTCACTCTTCTACCATGAACTTGGTCTTAGAGATGGTGAAATTATCATAATAAACTAGGATTAAGATATCACTTTTTATCAGAATCAACAAAATCTTTCTAAATTATTCAATCAAAGTGATATAACTAATAAAGAACCAAATGTAAGCTATATCACTGTGGATTCAATGCAATAATTTTTTCCCTGCATTAATGTAAGTGATAAAATAGTATTCATCGATAATAGTCTCAAGTCTAAAGGCCATTACCCAAATTCATAGATAATAACTACCAATGATACCTGAAACATGTGGTGTTCCTATTATCAGGTTAGTCCCCAAGATCTCATATACTTTTGATTACCAAGTGTTAACTCATGAGAATATGTATCAATGCTTATGATCCTCCATCAACTAATAGTTAAACATCATAAGTTTCCATTCAGTATATTATATCTAGAGAATTGAAAAAAAATTAAAAGATTAATGTCATAGTATCTCGAGATTCTCACTATATCCTAAGAATTGATATAAACTTTTTATATGAAAAATAATATAAGGTTTTTTTATATAAATAGTGGTTCTATAAATTTCAACACTATTATGGTAAGATTACATCATGTATTACTAACTTTATACATGGTGTGGTAATCAAAATGTATAGTTCATGTTGGTTCATAGGAACACATTATTACAACATGAATATGATTTGAAGGATGAAAAATAATAAATAAAAAACCCATATTTATGAATTATGACTCTTCTTAAGAAAATATATTTAGGATTTTACTAAAATACTTTGTAGGGGGTATTATAATCAATCAAAGTCCTGAAGGAAGTGAGACGGGATGCATAGAATATATTTGGACAGGGATTTTCTGAACCCAAATGTTTTTTAGTGTTAAGAAAAGAGGAGAGGAGGTACCCATTTATATAGGATGGGAGAGGCACACATGGAATTTAATAAATTTTTTAATTGATATAAATTAATTTTATACTCAAATTTCACTAAATTTATTATATTTTAATATTAGATATAGTTGAGTTGAAATTATCTCATCCAATAAAAATGGAAAAGTTTAGTAAATTTTTTCACCCTTATATTTTTGTTTTATGATGTGTTAACACTTTTTATAATTACTATATTATAAAAGTTTTTACATTTTAAGGTTATGAAAATTACTATAAAAGGATAAAGAGACAATAAATAGACCATGGTTGATATTATCAACCATATTCCATTTACCTAGTAGAAGATAATATTTTTAGGAATTTTAAATTATTTTATTAAACATTAATTATTATAAATAAACATTAATGTCATTTTTTAAACTGTTCATTGGATTTGACATTGAAAAATTCATGAATAAAAAGGAATTTTAATATATTCTATTAAAACATCTATAAAATTTATATTTTTTTCTAAAAATTCAAGTAACACAATGATTATTTAATATTATATTATTTTTAATATTTTGAAGAATATTTATATTATTTTTATATTAATTGAATAAATATTTTGTCAGTGATTCGTATGAATTTAATGTAATTTTTTATTACTAAATAATTAGAAATAAATTAATAGAGACTCTACTTTTTCTTAATTACAATTTCATCATTTTAAATATAAAAAACATAAAATAATTATAAAAAATAGTATCCAAATATTTAGTATCTCATTAAAATTAGGACCATAAAAACATTTTCATAATAAATCATAAATATTATTTAATTCCTTCTTCCCTAGTTTCTTATTGGACCTCATTTTTTTCTTAGTACATATAGTCACATGAGGATATAAATCAAATAAAAGGGTGAGCTAAAATAACTGTATGAGGATAGATAATAACATTAATCAATATAACATGGGTGATCATAATCATCATTATCATAATTTAATCATGGTATTATCATCGTAATCATGAAAGGTTTTGTTAACTAAAGGCGTGGAATGTGGAAATTCATAAAAATGAAACATCATGTCATAGTGGTCAACTACCAAGCATATTTCAATTTATCTTTGAGATACATCACATTACACAATGCATTAGAGTGTTATATATTTCTAGGTGCACCCATGACATCATAATATTTACATGTGCTATATAATTTCGGGGGACCCATCACATCATAACATTTACATTTTCTTGCATGCCACATAGAACATATATCAATATTGGACATGAAATAACA
Organism: Viscum album; assembly: GCA_963277665.1. Lineage (NCBI taxonomy): Eukaryota > Viridiplantae > Streptophyta > Magnoliopsida > Santalales > Viscaceae > Viscum > Viscum album. The sequence continues at coordinate 745,339,452 of OY728138.1, read as the reverse complement.
CATTACAAGGAATGAGTTTAATTTCATAAATCAAACGTTCATGAATATACTTTGGGGTCACCAAAAGAAAGAGGGAATGTCATACTTGGAGACCGTATATTCTATGGAAGATCCTATATAAATTTATCACCCTAATATCTTATGGTTTGTCTCTTTTAAAGTTTAAAATCTTCTAAAGTTTATCCCTCTCTCAACAACGTGTTTAAAACTATAATATAATATTATATATGATTGTCGGAATAGTAATGTGGCCATTAGGAAAAGTAATATGACCAATAGAATAGAAACTTCACCCATTAAAATATAAATATAAGTATCTTATAAAAGAAAATATGGCATTTTTATATCAGTGAATAAGTAAATAAATGTTTTAGAAATGATAAATTAAGTGTCAGTACTTTTGTAAGTCATATAGATATTTAATTAAAATTTTATAATTAATATAATAATTTAAAAGGAAATACTGTTTCATAAAATATACTGAGAAACCTATATTTTTTGTCTTATGATTATAATATAATTGTATGTTCCCTTAATTAATTTATCAAAGTTCCATAAAACCAGTTCTAATTTTAAAATTAGTATTCTTAGAATCAATGATGATTTTAATTTAAAATTATATTTCTCATATTTCGAAAATTATTTTCATAAAATAGAGATAATTTTTTAATTATACATATCAAAAAATGGTTAGGGTGAATTTTTGTTATCTTTCAAAAACAGTTTAATTTATAGTGAATAGTAAAATATGATAATTTATAGTATATAAACATTATAAGTTAAATACACTATTACATGATTCATCCCTGATATAAGAACCATAATATCAAACTATCATATTCTATTTAATGTAATTATTCATGTAATCATCAATATTTATTTTCTTAAGCCACAATAATAAACTAATGAATACACTAATCGAAAAACACCACTCTCTTTCCCTATAAATACAACCACTCACCACCTCTTTCACCCGCACATCCAAAGCCTTAAATCATATACAATTTATTTAAAATACTCTACCCACAAACAAGATCCTTATGTCTCAATATAATACCAAATATAATTTTTTTTATGAAGGTTATCAAGGAGAATAATTCATTAGGTAAAATCCTATTTCGCTTTATTTATTTTATTTTCAATTAATTTTATTTTCTTATAATTTCCTCACCTCCTCAATCCAAACATACATGATAACCCAATTATCTTATATATACTTTAATTTTATAATGTCAATGTAAAATACACCATCAACTCTCTTCTCCTCTTCCTTTTATTCTAAAGATGAAATCATCATCTGTGAGGTGCCAATTTACCGCCTTCATGGATGACATGTTTTCGATTTTCAATTTCACAATTAAGACTGGTCATAAAACCATTTTTAAGGTTGAAACATATTATAATGTACTTATTAAATCCTATTTAATTATATGGAACCATTATATATTCATGATATTAATTAATGAAACCAAACTAATTTGTGATTATAAAAAAAACACCAAATAATATAAATGTTTTTCACTAACATCTTGTCTAACTATCCATACTCACCCAAAATAACCAAATGATTTATATGAACATTAATTATTTTAGATGTTAATTAATAACATATAACTTCAATTTTGGATATATATTCCAATTTTACATGATCTTTCATACATTTGTACCAGTGAACCAATCATGGAAAGCAAGGAAACGAACACTCCCGAAAAACGAAATAGTGTTTCATAACTCAAAAAAAGGCCATAAATATACATAATAATATTAAAATAAATAAAATACATGTTCAATAGTCTATTAATTAAATTATTAATTAATCTAATTTCATGATCCATGATTTTATGTGCATGTACATAACACATTAATACATATGGTAAGGGTTTCTTCTCGAACCTCAATTTTCCATTCAGGTTAAGATTTATCTCCCTTTACCCCAATGTAATTATTAATTATTTTTATAAAATTATTTTAAATTAAGATTATATATTCCATAGTCATGTATATTGATCATTCTATATTTATTTTATTGGTAAATACATGTTCTACAAGGTTGCCTTTTCAATTCTCCTGATAAGAAATCTCGATTGAAGGTAACTTCCAATTTCATAACAATTTTCAGGTACAATCCATACAATATTTTAAGACAAAAATATTTCTATAAACTAACTATTTTTATCATGAAAATATTTATTATCTATTTTTTCTTTTATTCAAACAATTAATCTTTCTTCACTTTAAAGACTCTTTTATATTCTCTCTCAAACAGCACTAAAGTGGATCATTTATAAAGACTCTTTTTCACATGTTTTCACTTCAATTGAACATAACGTATTCCATAAATATAATTTATTTTTAATTCCCTCTTCCTTTATAGTATAATAAATAATAAAATATTATTGTTTTACAAAATATTTTTCCAAAATAACTCTTATTTCCAAAGAAAAAATGGATATTTCTCTCAGGAACTTATTAATAGTTTTATAATGGTATTTTAATCTAATTCAAATATATTTTTATATTTAATAATTGTTAAATATTTATATCTCATGATACCATATACCATATTTTATTAAATGGTTTATGATCAGTTTCACTATGGATGTGTTATTCATGGTTTATGGTTGATGTATTCACATTTCATATGGTAGATTTTCAATATGAATGTTTATGACTATGTTCACTGAAATGGGATATTAATTAAATTTTTTATACTAGTTTTAATATGAAATTATATGTTGATTATGTTTCAACCATTTAATTTGAGGAATGTACTAGACTTAGTAAGTGACAATAGAGGCTTTATATAGCCCATCGATGTATCAGTTGGCCTCATGAGACAAACTAGACCATGTTTTTACCCATTTATAGTGTGTTTTTCAAAGCCTTGACAATATGTTTATGATTTATAAAATTTTTAATTACCTTGTTATAATATTTTTAATTTAATTTCCATTTTGTTATTCATATAGTATAAGATCTGTTGTTAATTTTTATCCTCATGTGATTATTTATATGGAATTATTTAGACAAATTTTATTCATGCCATATTATTTTTATGTTTATGATAGATAGTTACCATTTACCATTGTTTAATTATATATATACCACTGTATTTCCTACCCTAAATAAGAATCTGAGATCAACCCTTTATTATGTTTTATTGTTCCTCAACATGTGCAGACGTGCATTATGAATGACTTTCATTGATAATCTTGTAATATATCGGTCTTTCCAATGGATTTTTTTTGTTGTTTTTATTTTAAAATATGTAATGTAAAACTTATATATGTATCCAGTATTCAAAAGCTACCAAACTATTTGGTCATTTATGGTGGGAATGATTTTTATTAGTACCAATATAATTAAGTAAGTCACTAACTCTGGGATTTTGGTGTTGAGGTCTCTATAGTTGGAATCAGATATAGTTTATTAAAAACCTTCTAAACTAGATTTAGAAAACCAATATTAGGGATCATAACCCTAATACAAAATTAGAGGATACAATTATAAAATCATCCTATAATTTTAGTAAAGTATATATTATATAGATCATCATAGAAATACATCTTTATCTGGATATTAAAATTGGATGTGGATCTGGAAAAGATGTACTTATGGGAAACAAATCCAACAAGGTGTATTGGTCCTTACTCTGTATAACTTAGAACTTGAAAATGGTCTTTATTGTGCACTGGTTTTTTTATCTCCCATGGAATATACTTAGGATAATTCATATTTTATTTACAAACTATAATTATGTATTTAAAATTAACTATGTACCCAAATAAACTGTGTTTATAATTATGTGATAGGATATGAATAAATTTCTAGATTATGATAAGTTTTTTTCTTTTTGGAAATTATGAATTTTGATTCAAAACCTAATTTAGTGTATTCCATTTCCTAGAAATGTCACAGAGTAGAATGAATGTAAACCATATCAATTCATGTATTCTATGTAGGTATTTCTCTCGTATACAAGATAATGATGTAGATACAGGAGCTACAATATGATCTAAGAAACATATAAATATATTGGGACAACTAACTCAGGTTATGAACAAAAAATATACCTATATAGAAAATATGCATCCACAATATGGAGGAACAATGTTAGACTACTTCATGAGATAACAATTTCCATCATTCATTTGGACTAAAACCCCATTTGTAGTCGAGCAGTGTAAATGTTCCTTAGAAAAGATATTTCAAACTATGGGAACTAATGAAATGGAGAAGTTTATCATAATATTTTATCATTTATTGGGAGATACAGATCAATGGTGGTCATTAATTCAAAACATAAAGGAGGAGGAAGAAATTTCAAATATATAATGGTATTATTTTAAGGAAATTTTCTAAGAAAAATATTTCCCCCACAACTAGTGATCAGATATGCAGAGGAAATTTATGAATTTGAGACAAAAGGAGGATGATAATGTTTCCATGTATGAATCCAACTCTATAAGGTTAGAATGTAATTCTATGGATTAAGTATGTAATCCAGAGATCATGATTTATTGATTCTTTGATGGGTTGAAACCACTTCTCTAAAGGGAAATGGTATTTAAAAATTTCTCGTCATAAAGAGATATAGTGTCATGTGCTATCAAGTTAGAGAAATAATTCTCTAGGACTTATAACTTTAAAAGAAAGAAAGATAATAAGAGGGATGCTTAATACTCTGGAAAATCAAATAAGGAAGTTAGGAACAATTGAAGAGTTAACATTCAATCCTGCAATAAATGTTGAATTAAACATCATGGAACACGCCTATTAAAAATGGGAGTTTTTTACAAGTGTGGAGAAAAAGGTCACCAAGGACATGATTGAAATGGAATGAAAGAATCTATCATTATTCAATGTTATAATTTTAAAGATATTATAATTATTCCAATGATTGTATTAAGCATTAATGAAAATTTCCCTAGAAAATTTCAATCAAACAAGGCTATGATTATGTGTTCACAATAGCTAAGGTTTAAGATCCTAATGATGTGGTGGTAGGTACTTTAATAATCTCCAAAATTTTATCTAAAGCTATATTTGATTCTATATCATCAAATTCATTTATATCTTCCCATTTCTATTTAAAAATTACATATTTTAAATTCACCTTAACAAGTTAGTAATTAGTAAACACTCCTAGTAAAAACCTTATTGCAATAAAGATGTGTTAAGAATTTCCTATTATAAAACATAAATGTTATTTAGTTACTGATTTTACAATCATAGTTATGGTTTATTCTGATATAATTCTTGGTATGGACATGATTCTAAAATATAATGAAAAAAATTATTTCAAAGAGAAGTAAATTATGATTTGTGATGAAGGTAAGAAATTTCTCATCTCTAGAGGGTGTAATTAATCATCTGATTCATATCTGTATCCACCTTAGAAGCACTTTTAAAAGAAATTCATAGGGAAGAAGTGAAGAAATAATTTATAGATGATGAAAGAAATCTTCAAATTGAGTATGTGACAATTTTACTGGAATACATTGATGTATTTATAGAGTTTATACCTGGAAATCCTCTAGATTATAAGGTTGAGTTATCTATCGATTTAGTTCTTAGTTCAACACATATATTAAAGAATCCATATAGAATGTCCAATGTACAATTAGTGGACTTAAATAAAAAACTATAGTTGAGTAACAAAGGATTTATTCACCCTGGGGTTTCTCCATGCTTATTCCATGTTTTATTTTTTAATAATAAAGATGAATACATGTAGTTTTGTGTGTACTATAGAGAAATCAATGTTATTAAAATAAATAACACGTATCTTATGCCTCTAATTGATGATTTATGTTATTAAATCCATGGATCTCAATATTTTTTAAATATTTTACATTGACCTTAATATCATCTATTTCATGTGAAGAAGGAAGATATTCCAAATACAACATTATGAACTGTGTGTAGACATTACGAGTTTAAAGTAACTTCATTGGTACTGAATAACGAACACTCTATTTTTATAGATCTAATGAATATTGTTTTCAAGGAATATCTTGATGACTTATTTGTGATATTTATTGATTATATCTTGAAATATTATAAAATATATGAGGACTTTGAGAACCACTTTGAAGTTATTCTAGAAACTCTTAGAGGAAAATAGTTATTTGAGAAGTCTAGAAAGTGTTAATTCTAACTTCAAACAATTTCTTTTCTCGGAAAAATTATCTATATGGATGGAATATTAGTTGATCCTATAAGAAAAAATTAGTTAATGAATGCCTTAAACCATTGAACATAATTGAGGTATGTAGTTTCATTGTTCTAGTAGGTTACTGCCAGTATTTTTTTTGAAATTTATCATGATTAGCTAACCCATTAACCAAGATTAATCTTAAGGGGGTTATGTTTAGAAGGATAGAATAGTGTGAATAATGTTTTGAATAATTTAATAGAATATTATTTAACGATCCAATATTGACTCAACTATATGTAAATGGTTTATTTGTGTTTTATAGTGATGTATAAAAGAAAGGACTCAGATGTTTCCTTATGAAAAATGATAGGGTTATTTCCTATGCATCAAGGTAGTTAAAAAATCAAGAACAAAACTATTAAAATCATGATCTTGAGTTAGTATCCATAATCATTTCTTTGAAGATATGGTGACACTATCTCTATAGCGAGATATGGGAGATATATATGCATCAAAAAATCTTGAAATATATATTCCCACATAAATAAGTCAACAATAAGAAAAGGAAATTTCTTGATCTACTCATGGATTATCATTGTTTAATAAACTACCACCCAAGAATGTAGAATAAGGTAGCATATGCATTGGGTATGAATGGTCAAGGGTTTTTGAACAAAATGAGGCTTCATAAGGATCATGTGTATATAGATCTTTCAAATATGGATATGGGAATTATCACGGAAGGTGAAACATCATTTCTTTTTCAATTGGTTTTCCAACCACCATTATTGGAAATTATTAAAATTTCTCAGTCTGATGATGGAAATTTTGTAATGGAAAATTAATGGTGTAAATGATGAGAACTTGGCAGAATTTTTGTATGGGGATGGAATTCTGAAATTTGGGAAGTGTATTTGTGTTCCCTCTATACCCATGCTCAAAAATTGAGTTATTAGATGACTCCCATAGCTTGAACTTTCCTATACACCCTAGTAGATCTAAGATGTATAGAGATTTTAAGGAACATTTTTTGTGGGATAATAGGAAATGGGAAACAGCTAATTTTGTATCAATATGTTTATTCTATCACCAGGTGATGGTTGAAAGACAACATCCCAGAAGATTCATGCAACCTCTTTCTATTTATTCATTTAAATGGGATGACATTACTCTATATTTTTTCATTAGATTACAGAAAATTCAATGAAATAATAATGAAATATGGGTAATTGTTGATCAGATTGAAAAATCATTACATTCCTCTATATAAGGGAGGATTTTTAATTGGATAACCTTTCACGTCTCTATATTAATGATGTTATAATACTTCATGGAGAACCTATTTAAATTGTGTCTAGTTATGATTAAGGACTTACAAAAAAAATATGGAAAATTATTCAGAATGATTCAGCTACTTAGAATCATTTGAGTACTTGTTATCAACCTCAAACAAAAGAGCAGTCAAATAGGACAATACAAACTTTATAACACATGTTGAGATCATTCTCACTTGAATTTAAATGAATTTGATATTAGTATTTAACATTGGTAGAGTTTTCCTACATCTATATTTTCCATTTATGTATTAAAATTGAACCATATGAAGAATTGTATGGAAATAGATATCATGCACTAACTTGTTGGGATGGAGTTGGTGACTGTAAGCTTGAATTCCCAAAACCTGAAGAGTAATAAAAAAACATAATGAATATTTAAAAATATTTTAAAGTATCTCAAAGTATAAAAAATATCTATGTCAATAAACGGAGGAAGGATTTGGTGTTTCAAGTGGGAGATCATTCCTTCTTAAAGGTATCTCCATGGAAGGGTGTTAAAAGATTCATAAGGAAAAGAAAATTGATCCCTAGGTACATTGTACCTTTTGAAATATTATATATAATCAAAGTGTTACATTTTGTTTGGAGATTCCACCTAGCCTTTTTAAAGTACACAATTTGTTACACATTTAATTGTTAAAAAGGTAAATTATATACACAAATTATGTCTTCACATATGAAGGAATAGAATTTGAAACCGAATTTTTCTTACTGTGAAGATCCTATATGAATTCTAGATACTAAGTAATTGGTTTTAAGGAATCAGATGACTCGATTAGTAAAGGTACATTGAAAAATTTATAAAATTTAAGAGGCGACATGTGAACCAGAGGAAATTATGATGAGGAATAACCTAAATCTTTTTTTAAGTGACACTAGAAATTTTGAGGAAAAATTATTTTAATATGGGAGAATGTAACACCCCATGATATTATAGTATGTCTCCTTTAAAATTTAACATCATTGATAGTATAAGCATCACACAACACTGAGCTTAAAATCATAATATATTATTAAATATGACTGTTGGAATTGAAAGGTGACCATTTAGAATAGTAATATGACTAATAGAATAGTAAATTCACCCATCAAATTATAAATAAAATTTCGGTATCTTAGAAATGAAAATATGTTATATTTATATCATAGAATATGTAAATAAATGTTTTAAAAATGATAAATTAAGTGCTTGTATTTTTCTAAGTCATAAATATTTAATTACAATTTTATAATTAATATAATGATTTAAAAGAAAATATATTATCATAAAATAGATGCCAAAATTAATATTTTTTTCTTATAATTATAAGGTAATTATATGAGACTTTAATTAATTTTCAAAAGTGTCATAAAACAAGTTATAATTTTAAAATCAATATTTGTTTACTAAATGATAAATTTAATTAAAAAGTAATTTTCTCATTTTTTAGAAAATTAGTTTCTTATAATGGATTTCATTTTTAAATTCTAAAAGTCAAAAAATTAATAGGGTGATTTGTTTGGATTTTTCTAAAAAAGTTGATTTTTTAGTGAATAGTAAAATACAATAATTTATTGTATATAAGCATTATATGGTAAATACACTATTAATTAATTCATCACTGATATAAGAACCATAATATCAAACTATACTTCTTTATTTACTTTATTTATTCATCTAATCATCACTATTGATTATATTGATCAAAAATAATAAACTACTTAATAAAATAATCAAAAACACCCCTCTCCTCCACTATAAATACCACCCCTCACCACCTATTTAACTCACACATCCAAAGCCTTTATTGTTGTCCAATTTCTATAAAATCCTCCTCCAAAGTCACTTACCAATGTCCAGGATCATTTTTTTCAAATAAATACTAAATAAAATTTCTTTAAGGTGGTTCTCATGGTGAAGAATTCAAGTGGTAAAATCCTATTTTGCTTTCTTTGTTTTCTTTCCACTTTATATTCTTCGATTATACTATAATCACCACCTCTGTCCAAACATTAATGATAAATACAATGTCTTATATATACTATAATTTTTTTATTTAAATGGAAAATCCACTTTCAATTTTCTTCTCCTCTTCCTGTTATTCTAATGATGAAAACATCGTCTGTAAGGTGGTGATTTACTGCCTTCATGGATGATGTGTTTTCATTTTTTAATTATGACTTTGACGATGGTCATAAAAACAACTTTATGGTCGAAAAAATTATAATATATGTATTAAATCATTTTTAATGTTATTTAACCATTATATATACATGATATAAATTAATGAACCAATCTTAGTTTGTGATGATCTAAAAAATAGCCAAAATAATCTAAATGTTTATCATTAATGTATTGTATAATTATTCATCCTAACCCCAAATAACCAAATGAATTATATATCATTTTAATATATTTTTTGGTTCATTAATAACATATAACTTCTATTATTTATATATATTTCAATTTTACATGATATTTTATACATTTATACTAATGAATCTATCATAGAAACCAAGGAAATGAACACTTCTGAATAACGAAGTTGAGTCTAATAACTCATCTAAAAGGCCATAAATGAAATTAATAATATTATAAAAAATAAATTACAAGTTAAATATGTTCTTAATTTTATTATTAATAAATATTATTTCATTATCCATGATTTCACTCATATGTATAGAACACTTTCAGACATAAGGTAAGGGTTTCTTCCTAAACCTCCATTTTCCATCTGGGTTATGAATTATATCTCTTTAGACCAATTTAATTATTAATTAATTTTATATAATTGTTATAAATTCTTTTAATATGTTCCTAAAACATGTATCCTTATTATTTCATCATTATTGTATGGTTAAATACATGTTTTACAATGTTCCCTTTTTCAATTCCTCTCGATAAACAAGCTCGGTTAAAGGAAACTTCCCAATTTCTTACCCATTTTCAAGTACACTCCATAATATATTCTAGGACAAAAATATTTATATAAAATAACTACTTTTTTCATGAAATACTATATTATCACTTTTCTGGATTTATGAAAAAATAATAATCTTTGTACTCTTTAAAGAGTCTTTTATATTATCTCTTAAACTACACAAAAGTGGCTCATTTTACATTTTTACATGTTTTCACTTCAGTTGAACATAATTTATGAATTAATATAATTTATTTTTTCCATAACCTTTATTTTATGGGATAATCATGAATACAATCTGATTTTTTACAATTTAGTTTTCTAAAATAACTCTTCTTTCCAAAGAAAAAATGATATTTCTCTCAAGAACTTCTTAATGGTTTTATTAGAGTATTTTTATCTAATTCAACTACATTTGTTGGGTTTTATGATTAATAGAGGTTGATATATTATGATACCATATAACATATTTTATTAAAGGTTTTCTTATCAGTTTGACCATTGATCTTCAATTCATAGTTTATGGTTAAAGTATTCACATTTCATATGCTATATTTTAAATATGAATATTTATAATTTTTTTAGTGATTGGGGATATTAATTAATTTAAATATTCTATTTTCATTATTAATGTATATGTTGATTATTTTTTACCTCCTTCATGTGAGAAATGAACTAGGCTTAGTTAGTGATGGACGGGGCCCCTTATAGCCTCTTGATGCATTAGTGTGTCACATGAGACAAACTAGATTGGGTTTTTGCCCATTTATGGTGTCTTAGATGAAACCTTTATGGTGTGTTTATAAAGTATGGAATTGTTAATTGATTAATTATGATATTTTTAATTGATAATACATGTGATTATTTAGCTAGTATAATATCCATGGTGAATTTTTATCCTTATGTGATTATTTATATGGCATTATTTTGATCACCTATTATTCTTTCCGTATTATGTTCAAGTTTTTAATAGATTATTACCCTACCTAATTGTTTATTTCTATAGTTTTCTCTATATTTATAACCCTTACTGAGCATCTGACTTCACCCCTTTATTATTTTTTATTTTTCCCTAAGATGCAAAGATGTTTATTATGAATGACTTGGAAGGATGATCATAGAATTTATGGGTGTTTCTAAGGGAGTTTATATGTTATTTTTGCTTTAAAATTTGTAATTTATAACTTATTTATGTATCTAGATTTAAAAATATACTAAACTATTCCGTTCTTTGGGGTGTAAATGATTGTTCATAGTACTAATTTAATTACGTAAGGAACCATCTTCGGGATTTTAGGATTGAGGTCTTTAAAATAATAAAATTAAATTCATTAATTAATAAATCCATAATCTACTATAAATGTTTTTTAATCATTATAATTTTATTATGTTCATTTATGATCCTTATGATGAGTTATGAAGTTCAATGTTATCATTCTGGGAGTGTTCGTGTTCTTGGTTTTCATGATTGGTTCGCTTGTTTATAAGTATAGAAGTTCTTGTACAATGAGATTGATTCTCCACCAAAGAAATTATATGTTATTCGTGATAATAAATAATTTTAATTGTTCATATATATCATAATTTATATGGTATTATTATGATTTATAAGATAAAATGTTAATGAAAATTATTTAATTTATTTAGGAGGTTTTTACGACTATTATAAAATTATATCATTTTATATAAAATCATGTTTACATATTTATTCCAGAACATTATATAACTTATAATATGTATAATAAAATATTATTTAACTATAATAATGGTATTATGAGAGGCCTTGGAGGATATAGTGAAAAATGAAAATGCATCATCCAAGATGGTGGTAAATCGACACACCACAGACGATATTTTCATTTTTAGAATAAAAGAAAGAGGGAAGAGATTTGAAAAAAAAATTATTCCATTAACATAATAGAATTCCATTATATAAATGATACTATATTAATAATTCATCTTCTATTAGTGGAGTTTAAGATATGATAAAAAATTAAATTGAAAAGAACAAAAATGAATGAAGATTTTACCTCTTGAATTTTTTCCTCATTTAGAGCCTCCCAATGGAAATGGATTTGTTATTTTAATGAGACCAATGGATCTTGTATGTGGAGGAGGAGCTTGGGAAGATAATTAGATATATCTTTTACAATATTAAATAATATTTAGGTGTGAGAAGAATTGGTGGTGAGGTGTCGTATTTATAGGTGAGGAGAGGGGTGTTTTGGATTTTTTTATTCATTTGTTTATTGTTTTTGATCAAGACAATGAATAGTTTGAACCCAATCACTAAATATAATAAAATATTGAAGTATAGTTTGATATTTTGGGATTTCATCATCCTTACATCAATAATGACACAAATATTCATGTATTTAGCTTTTATCGTAATTATCATATTTTACTATTCATGAAAAATTCAAATATTTTAGAAAAATAAAAAAATCAACTTAAATATTTTGTGATGTGTAGGGTTGAAAATTTTACTTCATTTTATGAAAATATTTTTCAATATATTTTAAATTTAATTTTTAATTAAAACCATTATTTAATCAAAAAGTAGTTATTTTAAAATTAAAACTGATTTTATGACACGTTGAAAATTAATTAAAGTCTCAGAAAATTGTATTATAATAATAAGACACAAAAATATTAATTTACAACTCTTTTTTATAAAAATAAGTTTTATTTTAAATTATTAAATAAATTATAAAATTTTAAATAAACATTATTGTTTTATAAAAATATCAATACTTAATTTATAATTTTTTAAAAATTTATTTACATATACTATGATATAATTATATCATATTTTCATTTATAAGTTGACAAAGTATTATTTATATTTTCATAGATGAGGTTACTATTATATTCTCCAAATTATTATTCCTAATGGCCCCATTACTATTCCAAATCTCAAGTTACAATTCCAAATGTATAGGTTTCTTAACATCTAGAAATACCTATTATTTCATTCATTCGTCATTTATAAAGTTTTTATTGTGTTATCTATATTATGTTAATTGATTTATACTATCTAGAATAATTATTATAATGGGGTTTCCATTGATAAAATTTTGGGTTGTTACATTCTTCCCCCTTATGAAATTTCACCCTTGAAATTTCATTTTACATTCTAAATTGAAAATGGGTGAGGGTACTTCTCCTTTATCACATCATTTGGTTCCCATGTCATCACTTTGTATTTATTGTTTCTCCATAGTACTCAGACCAAGTGATTATTCTTGTTGTGTATAAATTTATCTCAATGGTCTAAGATCTTTACTGGTTTCTCCTCGTAAGAGAGATCATTTTCCAACTATACCACCTATAGATTCAGTACATGTGAGGGATCTGGTATGTAATTATTCAAGAGAAATACATGGTAAAAATCATGATATTGAGCCACACATGATGGAAGTGAAATCAGATAGTCCACTAATCTTATATGAACTTGGATCTCAACGAGGCCAATGTACCATGGGCTAAGCATCACTTTCTTCCAAAACTGCATGACTATCTTCCATGGTGATATTTGAAGGAAGACATTTTTCATAATGTTGAACTAAAAGTCCATTAAATGGTTGTCAACATAGAAATTTTTTAAACTCTAAGCATCATTGATATGTTTTTGAATGGATTGAATATTCTTTTTTATCTCTTTCGCAAGATCAGGTCCCTAGTAGCTTTCGTTCACCCGCTTCATCCCCACAAGTCGGAGTTCTACATTGCATTCCATAAAAATCTTCATATGGTGACATCTAAATATTTGAGTGGAATCTATTATTGAATGAGAGATCAACCAATGGGAGATATTAATCCCATAAACATTTGAATTCCTTTGATATTTATATTAGAATGAATTCAAATTTCAAAATAGTCCTTTCAGATTAACAATCATTTTGGGGGTGATATTCCATGCTGAAATTCAATTTAGTACTCAAGGAATGTTGGAGAGTTATCCATAATTTATATGTAAATCTTGGATCATGATTAGAGGTGATCGAATGTGGATCCCCATGCAGCCACACCACTTCCTTCACATATATTCAGGAAATTTATTCAAGCAATAAATATTCTTGAATACTAATAAAGTGGTCAGTCTAAGTGAGTCAATCCACTATAACCCATATCTCATTTATTCTATTGGATGTCTTTGGGATACCAGTGCCAAATTCCATAGTGAAATTATCCCATTTTAACATATTTAGAGGAATTGGTTGTATCATACCCTTGTAATTTCTTCATTTTTTCTTACCTTATTGACATATTAAGCACCATGAGATATACTCTGCAATCTCCTTATTCATGTTATCCCACAAGAAGTGTTCTCAAATATCACGGTTTATCTTGGTACTTTCAGGATATATAGAGAAATATGATCTATGTTAATTATCCAATAGAAATTTATTTATCTCAAGAATTGAATACATGAATAGCCTTGTTCAAAAATGAATCACACCATCATCATTTGATGTGGAACTATTTTAGATTCCCTCCTTTTACAGCATTCACCTTCTTTCAAATCTCTGAATCGTCCCTTTATGCCACCTTAATATTCTCTTGGATAGATGGTTGGGAAACAATTTGGTCAAGGTAGTATGTATTCCCTACAATTATTATTATAAAATCAAACCATTTTATATCCATGTAGATGTGGTCTTTATCAATACACATCATGGATAGTGTATTAGGTCATTTTTTTTGAAGAACATCAACAACAAATATTTCCATTCCAAGATGATAGGGAATAGATAAATCATAATTATTGATTAGCTCTAACGATTTCCTTTGAAATATAATTAGTTTATTCTATTTGAATATATACTTTTCACTCTTTTCATTAGTATATATGTAAAACTTCTCACCATAGAGATAGGTTCACTAGATTTTCAAGGAAAAAACATAGCTGCTGGCTCCATATCATTCGTTAAGTATATCTTCTCATGGATCATTAAATATTATGAGGCATGAGATTTTAAATTATCATTTTCATGAGTACACAACCAAATTCATTCTTTTAAGAAACCTTGTATATCACAAATATTTCTCCACATGTTGGAAATATGACTATAGGTGAAGTGATCAACCTCGTCTTTACCTTATTGATTATTTCTTCACATTCATTCATCCATACATAATTTACCCATTTTCATTTTCACGTAGTTAGTGGGTTGGAAAATCAAAAAAATTTGGTATTACACTGCTAATCAAATAATGGTTTTCTCTTCTAAGACACAAGTGGGTATCATCCATTCCTCAAATTTCCTTTTTTATGGGTCCATATAAATTCTCTCATTTGTCATAACATGTCCCAAGAATGTGACTTACAGCATCCAAAAGTCACAATTAATTAACATGGCATACAATTTTTCTTTCCTTAATGTTTCCAAAAAAATCCTTAGATATTCATCATGTTCCTACTTACACTTAGAGTATATGAGAATATCATCGATAAACACTACCATAAATTAGTCATGGTAATTTATAAATAATCTATTCATTAAAACCATGAATATTTTGGGGGGATTAGTATCTCTGAAAGGCATCAAAAAAACTCATAGTGCTCATAACTTGTATATAACACATTCTTTTGAATATCTTCCTTCTTCACATTTAGCGGATGATATCGTGAATGAATATCTTTCTTTGAGAAGTATTCATCTCCTCATTCTGATCGGACAAGTCATAAATCCTTATAATAGGATATATGTTCTTTATGTTGATCTTTTTTAGTGCCCTATAATTGATACATAGCCACATTTATCCATTCTTTTTCTTTAAAAAAACATTCTCCCACCCCAAGGCGATGTAGTAGGGCATATGAACCCATTGTCTATATGCCCTTGTAGCTACTTCATTAACTCCTCCAGTCCTGTAAAGGTTGTCCTATAGGGCGATTTTTATAAAGGATTAGATTTAGGTATAAGTTATATTGATAAATCTACCACATGTTCTATGGGAATTATTCCATCAATATAAGCATTTCCCCTAGGTTGATACCTTCCTTTGACTCAACCATTTGATAAACGTATGATTCTTCACGGGAAAGAAAAACCCAAACTATTGAAGGATTTTACAAAGGAAATCATTATCTTCCATGAATTTTTAGAAGATCATGGTATGATCCAGAATATGAAAATTTATTTCATTTTCCCAATTGTTGATGTGTGCTCTATATAACAAGACCCAATCCATTTCCATTATATAATTGAATTTCACCAAGGGAAGAATCATGAGGTTCACTGGAAGAATCTATCCACATGCTTTAATAGGAGAAGAGTACTTCATTTTAATTTCAATAATTTTACAACTAGGTGTTTTTACAAATATATCCACTTCAAGGGTTTGGGGATTCAATTCAATAGTTCTAGAAAACTATAAAGATATTAAGAAATTACTAAAACAAGAATCACATAAGGAGTTTTTTCATTATTGAATGAATATGAAGTGTACCATTTAAAAATTCATTTTCACTAATATAAATATGATTTATACAAATGGTTTTGGGAAAACTGTTGGTATAGTCCACTAATTTAGACCTATATCAATGGTTTGGCCAAAACCGTTCATATAGGTCCATTATAGAGACCCTATACCAATGGTTTTGGCCAAACCGTTGGTATAGGTCCCCCTTATACCAACGGTTTGTCCAAAACCATTGGTATAGGTCCCAAAATCAAAGAACCTATACCAACAGTTCTCAAAACCGTTGGTATATGTACATGTATTTTTAATGGAATATTCTTACAGAGGACATTAAATAAATAAAAAATTAAAATTTTTATGATAATACATATATATATTTATGAAATTATGTTCACAAAATTAAGTTAGCTTAGTGGTTAGGTCATTTAATCCCAAACAGGAGGTGCTAGGATCAAAACCTATTGGATGATTGTTTTTTGAATTAGATATACCCACAGTTTTATGGAACAGTTGGTATAGATTTTCATATTACTTATACCAACGGTTTTGAAAACCATTTTTATAGGTCTATACCAATAGTTTTCCCAAAACCATTGGTATATACCTATCTCCATGTCTTACTTTGAAATGTTTCTTCAAACCGTTGGTATAGGCTATACCAAAGGTTTTGAGGCCTATACCAACAGTTCCAAACTATTGGTATAGATCATTTTTCCAGTAGTGTTTTTTCCTCCACTTCAGTAGTAGTGATGGAATAATTCTTCCCTTACTAATTTTTATTTTGTGTCTATTAACGCTAATTACCCTCAAGGACTTGAGGTTTAGTGCACTAACTTTCATAGTTCTCCTTCTCCCGATAGTTTAAACATTGAACCATTGGTGGTTCTCTTTTTTCCTCCATCATATCGGTCAGATTCATTGTTTCTCTTAGAAATTCATGCTTTAGTGGCCTTCAATCCCCCACATATATAATTTTCCCATCCCTTTGAGGTAGTTTCCATAATGCTTCTTTACACATTTTTTACAGGTAAGTGGTTGAGATTTATTTCTACCTTTTTCTTTATATCCTTGAGTTTGAAACTCTAACTTTTATTTATTATCACTATAACCATGGTACCATTATCCAAAAGAAATATCCACTTTGATATCACATAAAATAAAATCTTCATTACTCCCAATGTATCGATTTAATAGAACCTTTTAAATGCGTTATCTTAAAATAATAAATAATATATCGATTTCACTATCATTATTGATTACAAAACCCAATGAGTACCTCGAAATCATTGTGAATTTTTATTCATAGTCTGTGATGGATTCACCTTCATTTTTCTTCATCTTTATGAATTATTTATCTATATTTACATGAAGATTTTAATGGAAATAATTTTTAATAAATAATATTTTAAAATCTTCACACAACATCTCTTTTATGTCAACCTTCATATTGGAATTTTTAATCAAAACCCAACATTCATTGGCCACTCCATATAAATGATAAACAACCAAAGTCACATTATCCATCTCAGAATAGTGAAGTATAGAAATGATCTTCTCTATTGAGTTGACTCACAGTTGTCTAACTAGTGGATCAAAATATCCACTAATCATCGGTGGTCATTACCGCATAAAAGGATTGATGCCTAGTTTCTCTATCTTTGGTGAAGGAAGACATTACACATTATTCAGGTTATTGTTCATATCCTGAGGTATCCGGGTCATTATTAGCAAAAAAATTTGAACTCCACCTCCCATGGTAATGGGGATGTCCTTCCGGAAATCATTGTATTATCCCTCACATTGATTGTTCACATGATTTCTCCTTATTCTTAACATTTTATAAAATAGAAAATGTTTGAACAAAAAATAAGTCAATAAGTTTTGAATTAATAGCTTATTCTATTATGAAATTAACTCTAATGTTATATATTATGGGATACATATGTATATATTTTTTATAAAACAAATCTTCTTGTGTACTTACATATACTTACTCTCATACTAAGGATTTTCACTAATGTTATATAATCCAAATTCAAAAATTAGATAAATTGTGCTCTAATACCATCTATAGAGACGCTACATTTTCTTCC
The DNA here is from genome assembly GCA_963277665.1 of Viscum album. Classification (NCBI taxonomy): domain Eukaryota; kingdom Viridiplantae; phylum Streptophyta; class Magnoliopsida; order Santalales; family Viscaceae; genus Viscum; species Viscum album. The sequence goes on along the minus strand of OY728138.1, from coordinate 745,320,533 downwards.
ATTACTATTACATAATTTTAAAGACAAATAATATAAAATATTTAAAAATTGTATCCAAAGGATTAATTTCTAGGAAAAATTAGCACCATACAAACACTTTCATAGTAAATCATAAAAATTATGTAATTCCTTATTCTATAGCTTTTTATTGGCCCCCATTTTATCCTTAGTACATGTTGTCACCTAAGGATATACATCAAAGGAAGGAATGATCTAAAAGACCAATGGGAGGATAGATAAGAAAATGAATCAATATAACATGAGTGATAAAATAATCATTATCATAACCTAATCATGGGATCGTCATCGTAATCTTGAGGGGAATTATTAGATAAAGTCATGGAAAATGGAAATGCATAAAAATGAAACATGATATCTTACTGGAAAACTACCATTAATATTTCACTTTATCTCATGAGATACATCACAATACCCAATTAATTTTAGTACTATATAATTTCAGGATAACCTATCACATTATAATAATTACAAGCGCTATATAATTTTGTGTGCACCTCTCACATCATGACATTTACATTATCATGCATGCCACATAGAACATATATCCTTCTTGGACATAAAATAACCCATGTAATGGAAAGGGTTTCATTTTATAAATATTACATTCATGAATAAACTTTGGGGCTCCTAAAATAAATTTTTAATAAAATACTTAGTGTAAGAGTCATCAATCTTGAGTGAAGAAGAAACAATCTCATGAGTAGTAAAAGATGTGTTTTTATAAAGAAGAGTTATTTTGGAAAATATTTTTTTCATTTTCTAAAGAATCATGTTAGACGGCTTTATATCCAATAAAAGTAAAGGAAAAGATAATGAAATGATATTTATGTAAGATTAAGGTAACATCCATGCTGAAAATGGAGTGATAGAGGGAAACTCCAAAGAAAGATAGTTGTGCTCAAGAATCCCCTTTCATTATTTCTAAGTCCTTTATTAACATTAATATTCAAGATAATAAAATTAAATTAATTAATTGATAAATTAAGAACCCCTTATTCATGTTTTTTATTTATTATAATTTTAAGAAGTTCATTTATGATCATTGTGATGATTTATAGAGTTCCATTTCATCATTTCTAGAGTGTTCATTTTCTTGGTTTTTATGATCGATTTTCTTGTTTACCATTATAGAATTCCATGTTCAATGAGAATGATTCTCCATAATAGAAATTATATGTTTTTAATGATCATACAGAATCTTAATTGGTACTATATAAAATTTTATTACAAGTTATGAGGATAAATTTTAAGAAAGAATGTTAATGAAAATGATTTAATTTATTTTGGCAGTTTTTAAGAAAATTATGATCTCATGTCAATTTATTTAAAATAATGTTTATATATTAGTTTTAGAATATTATTAAGGTTATAGTATGTATGATAAACCATTATTTAACCAGAAAAATGGATTTATGACTAGCCTTGGAGGCGGTAGTGAAAAATAAAAACGGATCATCCACTGTGGAGTTAAATCGGCACACCATGAATGATATTTTAATCTTTAGAATAAAAGGAAAATGGAAGATATTTGAAACTGAATTATTAAATTAACATAATAAAATTACACTGTATAAAATATAGTTGAGTTATCATACCACTTGGATAATTTTATGTGAGCAGAGGATAAAAAAATGAATTTTTAAAGAAAAAAAATAATTTACCTCTTGAATTTTCTTCTCCATAAGAACATCCTTAGGAAAAAAGAGTTGGTATTTAGATGAGAAAATGGTGTCCTAGACACGGGGTAAAATTATTAGGTAGATCTTGGAAAATAATCAATCCATTAGAGGTGTGAGGAGAAGTGGTGGTGAGGTGTGGAATTAATAGGGGAGGAGAGGGGTGTTTTTTATTATTTTATTCATTTGTTAATTATTTTTTATCAAGAAAATGAATAGTTTGAGATTTACCACTAAATATATTAAAAAAATTAATAATAGTTCTATAATTTTTTCTTACATCAACCTTACATCAATAAGGACTAAAAAATTAATTTATTTGGCTTTTATTGTAAATTATTATATTTTACTATTTAACAAAAATTCAAATATGTTTGAAAAATTCCAAAACAAAACTCATCCTAATGCTTTTAGGATGTGTGTAATTAAAAAATATACTTCATATTATGAAAATAATTTTATAATTTTTATAAATTTTATTTTTAATTAAAACCAACATTTATTCAAAAAATTACCAATTTTAAATTATAGTTGATTTTATGACACTTTGAAAAATAAATTAAGGTCACATAAATTTATCTTATAATCATAATAAAACGTAAAATTAATTTATGAATCTATTTTATGAAAATTAATTTTCTTTTAAATTATTATATTATTAATAAAATCTTAAATAAACATTTCTGTTTTACAGAATTTCCAACACATAATTTATCATTTGTAAAACAGTTATTTTCATATACTATGATATAATTTTATCATATTTTCATTTATAACATTCCTAAATTTTATTTATACTTTCATAGATGAAGTTAATATTCTATGGTCCAGATTACTATTCCTAATGTTCACATTACTATTCCAAATTTCAAGTAACTATTTTATATGTATTGGTTCACTAACTTCTATAAATACCTCTTATTTCATTCATTTAACATTTATCAAGTTTTTATTGTGTTCTCTGTGTGATTTTTTGATTAATAATAAATTGAATAATTATAAGAAAGGAGTTTCCATTGATAATTTTCAGGTTTTTTACAAAATAACCACTATAAGAATTTATTTTTTAAAAGATATTATATTTATTAAAAGAAAGAATGTGACATTTTTTTCTTTATCATTTACTTAATAATTATAAAAGTAAATATAAATAAAATATGTCACCAAGTGGACATATATTCATGAAACGGATCAGCATGGAAAATCTCTAATCATAGAATACTATAATGGTGAGTTTTGGTGTCAAATTGTAGTCCTTATCATATTATTTTTAACCTTAATTACCAAATTTACCCTTACCGTGTAAATAAATATTTACTATAGTTACTATTAATAATGGATAAACTTTATAATGACGTTATTTCCAAATATTAATTATTGAGATTCCAAATATGGAATCTATTTTTTAAAATTTAATTCATAGAAGTCCAAATTTTTAATTTAAACATAAATCTCTAAACGGGAAAAAATAGGTTTCTCCAAAAAAATAATTTTTCAATGAATGTTATGACTGTACATTAATACTATGACTCATAAACATAGTTATATGAATTTAAATTCATATATATAGATATATTCTCAATAAATTTAATTAATTAATTGTTCATTAGGATATATTTTGATTATTTAAATGGAATGAAATTCTGGAAAAAAAACTTTTTTCAGTAATATAAAATTGTGTTTTAAGAATAAATATATATTTTCAAAAAAATAAAGAAAAAAATTACTTAAAGGAAATTAATTAGATTAGTATATATATAATATATAATTATAGTTTAAATTAAGTGATTTAAATAAAATAAATGGTAGTTAAAAATGAAATTTTTCCCAATTCACTAAAAATAAAATATTTTTATTAAAATATAAAATTTTAATTTGATGATTATTTTAATATGATTATTTCAAAAACTATATTTTTTTTATGAAATTCCATTACTAATTTTGGTAGAAACTCATTATATTATCTATAGAAAAAATTAAATAAATTTTTTTTTTGAAGAAAACCTATTTTTCATGCATTAAATGACATTACAGATAGTTGTTTACTTATTTCAAAATAATTAATCAATGCATATATATTAAAAAGAAAATTTATATATATTTAAAAAATTTATTCATTCTATTAATACCCACCAATTCAAAACCTATGTTACAATTTTCATATTAAACGAATATGTTACACAATTTATTTAAGCTCGGTGTTGTGTGTCTTATATGATTTTGAATATAAGATATTATTTTAAAATATCAAAGTTTTAAATTCTATCTAATTAATAACTTGAATCCTCAAAATTTTACCATGATCATAAAAGTCAATGATATGAAATTAAAAATAAAAATGGTGCAAACTTCCATCGATAAAATATTGAATACAACATCCTCTTAGAATGTGTGAAAGGGAAATAAAAAGGTAGTCTAGAATAACACAGAACTATGTATCCAAAGAGGAGAAGAATAATGGGAAGTTAAAGCATGGACATGGAAGAGAAAATTAATTCAAAATGACTGATATAGAGTGATATATAGAATGGTTAGAAAAACTTTAACGAACACAAACCCATAAATCTCTAACATGTGAAAAGACAATTTATTCAACTAAAATGAAGTTAAATATATCATATTTTTTATTCCAAGACCATTTTCCTAAATTATAGGGATTCTTTTTCTATTACCATAAATAACAAGAGAAAATATACTTTATATATTTTTATTTCATAAGTATAATTTTATCATTTGGTTATTCTTAGATTAATTTCCACTTTATTTATTACTCAAGAAAAATGAATATCCAAGATGAATTTTTTTTATTCCTAAAACACAAATATTAACTTCTAATTGATTATAAATTATATAAAAGAGTGAAAATTATTTCTGTGTGTCTCTAAAAATTGAAACAAAATTGTATAAAGTGTTATCCAGTATAATACATTAATTTATAAAACCTCAACATTAACACTCAAAGTAAAATTTAAACCATTACATATATATTTATCCTTTAAACCCTTCCAAAATATGTTTGACCAAATTCAAAATTAAAAAATTAAAAAGCAGGTCTCAAAATTTTAAAATTCATCATAACATTATTCCCACAAGCATTGTAATGGTACTATTATTCCATAGGGTGTCTTTTCCCACATTTTTGACATAAAGGTAATTAATTATTCTTTAGTTTGTGGTCTCCACTATCTGATCTCTTAGAAAACTCTCTCTTTATAATTTATGGTGATTCTGAGAGTTAATTAAGGTGTGTGTTTTTAATCATATCTCATGATAACTGATTAGGCACAGTCAAAATATCTTTCATGTTGGGACTAAGTTAGCTGAATGTTCATTTATATGTTTGTGCTAATTTTTTCAATTTTTTCATTATGATAAAATCATTACACTTTGTTTATTGTGGTGATAAGACATTGGGAATGAAAGTTGAATCATAATTAGAATTTCACACAATCACATGCTTACAAATTTTATCATTTTTGGTTTTCTATTTATAGTGATTTTTCTAGGTGATGTTTTTTTAGACTAACATTGATTCTAGAATGAAATTTTTTATTGGTATAATGAAATGTATTTGATTCTAGCTATCTCGATTAAAAATATCATGATTATTTATTGTTCTATTAATTCTCAAATATAATATATTTAATAAAACACTTGTGAATAAAGAACTGTGAAGGAAAGGTTGAGAAGATGTGATTGGTATAATAATTCATATGATTATATGATGATCCTAATGATCTAAAAGTCATTAAAAATTTATTATACTATAATATGTTTTTGGAAGAAGAATAGAAGGGGTGGTCGAAGTAAATTATTTTATAATTGAATGATAAATCAGAATGATAGATTAAATGGATTGTCTGATCCACCAAATGAAATGTTTCATTTGGTAAATCATTAGTTGGGAAGTATGGGTAAAATAAGTGGCCAATGACACGGATCCAATGGAAGTGGAATTCTATTATCTCATTAAACAAGTTCTCACACCGATTAGTAAGTTCGAGTTGTTGGAATTGGTGAATGAGAATATATTAGAGACCAATCAAACAGATGATGCTCAATAATGTAGCCAACCATTTTTATCAGGATGTATTGTTCTATAATGGGGAAAATAGAAGAAAAACTGTGAATTTTTTCATAGAAAAAAGTTTTGTTTTGTTTAAAGTGGATCAAGACATGTCATAATGGTGCTGACACTGATATATTGAAAGGAAACAGAGACCCATTCATTAGATTCTTGTATACACCAATGAATCATCAGATACTATATTTTATCAAACACAAGATCATTAGTCTTCTGATTTTCTCAACAATTTAAGAAATTGAGATTGTTTTTAAAGATGTTTGATAAAGCACTATCGAGGGTGTGAGGGATTCTATAGAAGTCCCAATGATGTTTATGGTGGAAGAGTCTCATGCATCTCACTTGGTATGGTGCATCATAAAGTTATGTTTTTTTTTTCAATTAGTATAGAGAAACATAATTACAAATTTTTAGTTCTTATTTTTTTTTCATTTGGGTCAATTAAATCAAAGTGACCATATGTTTCATCATAAGGATTAATTTCACTTGAACCTGAAATGTTATTGGACTGAGGAGGTGTTAGAAAGTTCAAAGAAGGATAAAGTTATGATAATATTAGAGATGTTTCTAGAAGATCTAAGAAGTGTTGAGATGATATGAAATAGTCAAATTTGAAGTCAAAATGAATGTTAGATTTGAGTTATGGAAAATTTGGTTGATCGGGAAAAAAAATTTAGATTCCTACCCAAACCACTTTTGCACCTCCACTGAATAGTAATAAATACATTGTACTTTCTAATGATATAATAATGTTCACATGTGAAGAGATGGGGGGAGAGAGAGATAGAACACTGAAATATTTAAAAGATAGAAATATATTTTTGATATAGTTTTTATAGGGCCCTAGTCTTTTACACATAACATTACATGATTTTATGCATAATTATACATCGGAAAACAAGACAAGGATCATGAAGTCTGGTTTTTTTGAAGACTAGGTACATAAAATTGAAAATAAAAAACATTTCTTTATTTAATATTCATATTAAGATCCTAGATTTCATTTTTCGCATACATCGACATCGGATAACCTGTGGATAACATGAACAAATGGGTGAGAAAAAAATGCTAGTAAGGGAATGAGCATAAGAATAGAGCTTTAGCACATGGGTTATAATGCATGACATAATTAAAATAGAAGGCATGGAACATACTAAATCGTAAAATATAAGCATGGGATCATATAAACATGGATTCATAATAATGTGGAAGCAATATAAAACCTGGTTCTAGCACAATTCAAAGCTCATTACACATGGAGCAGTACAATTGAAGGTTAACCACCAAGACCATTGCACTTGGTATCACAAGTCAAGGCTAACCACCAAGACCATTGCAAATGGTAGCACAAGTCAAGGCTAACCACCAAGACTGTTCCACATAATGTCTCATGAGACTAAATGTTACCCAATTCATTGTAGTGATATCTAGGCACATCTATCATAACATGTTCATGAATATTATTTCCTCATAAATAATCATATATAATCAATCATACATAAAAATAAGGGTTACCCATGGAAAGAAATGGTTATCATAATCATGTCATAATACATAATAAATGGGTGTTTCATACAAGTGTCCATGAAAGTAAGGAATTAACCCATACATGGACATTCCTAAGGTAAAAAGGCACATATCATAATAAGTGATTTCAAATAGAAGTGAAAAATTAAAAAAAAGTTATTAAATTAACATTAGAATTAAAACATTTTAGTGTGGTTTTGAGGAAAATACCCAAAAGCATTTAAAATAGAAAATGTCATAATCCATTATATAAAACTATAATTGAACCAATTGGGTTTTCATAATAAATAGGTTTATTTTATAAAAACAATGGTGGCTTAAAGATAATGATATTGTGCACTTGAAATTGGGAATGAATTTGGGAAGTTCCATTAAAACCGGTTTGATTATCATGAATTATTGAGGAGGGAACCATTTAAAAACATGTATATCCCCAAAATAGATGATAAAAGGGTCTTAATCCATGAATTTGGTACATATACATAGCATTATAATATTTTCATAAAAGGAATATATAACTTCATTTGGGTAAAAATATTGATAAAGAAACCTGAAGGAGTAAAGGAGGTTCGGGTTGAATCACTTATGAAATCTCGACATGGTAACATGTGTACATAAGAGGGATTAATGAGATAAAAATGGGTATATCACCATTTATAAATCATGAGAGAAGTATAGGTGAGGTCCAAAAACATACCCCGTCTTTAGGTATTAAAAATAAAAGGTCATACCATAGAAGAGACTCTTTAATAAAAGTGATAAATAGAGGATCCCTTACCTTATGTCTGATGGTGTTCCCCACATGATATTAATGTCCAGAATAATCAAATTAGGTTCATTAATTAAAAATTCTAGAATCTATTCTATATGTAATTGATTTATTATAACCTTTTTGTGTTCGTTTATAACTTTTTTGATTGGTTATGAGGTTCCATTTCATTGTTCGGGTCCTTTGGCTCCAAGATCAGTTTACTTATATACATGAATGGATAATCAAGTAAAATGAGGATGGTTGTCTAGAATTTGCGTTATATTTTATTATTTACCATCCAGAAGGTTACAAGGTTGTAAATTTTATTTGGTTACTTATTGTGAAGTTGAATCATTATATAAAACTTTTTTGATAACCTTTTGGGTTAATTGGCGGTTTTTTATCACAATGAACACATTTTTATTTACAAATAAAAACCATGTGTAAAAAAGATTCTAGAACCATAGATGATATATAATTAATATATTATAGTCTGTCTCAACCATAATAATGGTTTTACAACCATAATTGAATTTGTTAATATAAATTAAAAACCCATCGTCCTTGAATGTGCTAAATTAACACATCTCAGATGGTGTTTTTACTACTAGTATAAAATATGGGTAATGGATAGATGATGATAACTTATCTATCATAATTAAAAAATTATAGTACATGTATGTTATTGGAGTTGTGATAACAATTGGATGATAAGTGGAAAGTATATAAAAGAAAAAAAAGGAAATTAAAAGAAAGTAAAATAATTTAAAAGATAAATTTACCTCTTAAAATAACCTTCCTTAAGAGCCTCTAAATGGGATAGGATTTGGTCTTCTTAATAGAACAAGTGTAGCTAGACGTGGGGAGGATATTGGGTAAATATTTGAGTATAATTCAAGCAAGGAATAAATCTTCAGTTCAATTAAGATAATAGAGGGGTGTGGGTAGTTTTTATAGTGGAGGGGAGGAGGATTTTCTTAATATTTTAATCATTAGTTTATTATTTATCAATAATACAAGAAATAGTTATTATTAACAGAGCAAGAATATTAATAAATGAATTTGAGTTAGAACCATTGGTGATTACATCACAAGAACATCTCCTATGACTCAATAATTATTATATTTAGATTATTTTTTAAATTATCATATTTCACAATTCATAAAAAATTTATGTTTTTTACATCAGCCCAAAAAATCAACCTAAACACTACCGTGTATATGATAATTTCGAAATTCAAAATACAGAAGTGGAAAAATTATGTTTAAATGTCACATAGTACTTAATAAATCATTGTGTTTTTATTTCATTTGATTATATGACATAATTATATGAATGTAACTTCCATTAATTAAACTTTGGGTTATTACATTCTTCCCCCTTATGAAATATCACCCTTCAAATTTTGTGTTATATTCTAATCCATAAATAGGTGTAGTTAATTTTCCTTCATTGATTCCTCTAATTACCAAGTTGCCTCTTTGTACTTATGGTTCTGCCATGAAACCTTAACTAGTTGAGTAATCTTGTTACGTAGAACTTATCTTTATAACCCAAGATCTTCACTGGATGATCCTCGTAAGAAAGATCATTCTCCAACTGTACCACCTACGAATTTAGTACATTTGAAGGATCTGGTATGTAATTGCTTAAGAGGGATACATGGAAGACATTGTGTACTTTATACATGGTAGGTGGAAGTTCTAGTTGATAGGCTATAGCTCCAACATGATAAAAAATATCAAAGGAATCGATGTACCTAGGACATAGATTTTCTTTCTTCCCAAACCTCATGACCTTCTTCAATAGAGTTTTACGAAGAAATTCCATGTCTCTAACTTTGAACTCAAGATCACATCGAAGATTGTCTGGATAACTATTTTGTAATCTTTGGGATTCCTTGATATACTACTAAATGGTTTTCACCTCCTCCGCCATTTATTCAACCATTTCACGTCCTAGTAGCTTACGCTCACTAACTTCATCAAAACACACCAGTGTTCTGCACCTTTTCCCATAATGGGCTTTGTATAGTTTCATTCAGTTGCTCAAGAGGCTACTATTGTCTTAGGAGAATTTGACCAGTGGAAGATTTTGGTACCATCCTCAATTGAAGTCCATAGAAAATTCTCTCAACATATAATGCAATGTGTGAATAGTTCACTTAGATTAACCATTAGTTTGAGGATGATAATCCGTACTGAATTTCAGCTCAATGCTTACAGCATATATGAGACTATTCCAGAACATTGAGGTGAATCTTAGATCTCAATCGGATACAGTAGATAGTGGTAATATATCCATCCTTACCACCTCTTTGATATAAACATATGCAAGTTGATCCAATTAGAAGTCCTCTTGAATTGTGATAAGTGAGCTATCTTTGTAAGATGATCCACAATGACCCATATTTTATTGTTTCCATTGGATGTACTTAGAAGTCCAATTACAAAGTCCATGGTAATGTTCTCCCACTTACATATTGGTATGGGTAGTGGTTCCATCATCCAGTTATAATTTTTCCTCTCAACCTTCACTTTCTTACATACTAGGAACTTTGATGTATATTCAGTGATCTCCTTCTTCATATTGTCCCACAAAAAGTTATCTCGGAGATCTTGAAACATATTTGTACTACTTGGGTGAATAGAGAAGGTTGAAATATGTGAGTCATTTAGAATCTATTTCTTTACCTTTGGATTAGATGGTACACATAGTCGTGACTGAAATCATAAAAATCCTTCCTCGTCAAGCTTGAACTCAGAGGATTTCCCGTTTCTAATAGCTTCCATGATTTTTATAATTTCTACATCTTTTCTTTGAGAATCATTTATTTTCTCCATGAGGGATGGTTGAGAAACCATTTGAGGAAGGATTTGTGATTTTCCTCCCTTAATGATTCCCATGTCCATTCTCTACAGATCCAAGAATATTGGGTCCTTTTCAATTATCATCATTGAAAAAAATGTAGGATCCATTCTAGTTAGATCATCTTTCACTTTATTTTCCTAACTAGGATGGTAGTGGATTGAGAAGTAATAATACTTGATGAGATTTTACCATCTTCACCTGTTCATATTAAGATCCTTTTGTGTGAATATATATTTGAGGCTCTTGTGATCAGTATATATCCAACACTTCTACACATAGAGATAATGTCACCATATTTTTAATACAAAGATCATATCTGGAAACTTCAAATCATGTGTGGGATAGTTTTTCTCGTGAATTTTAAACTACCTTGAAGAGTAGGAAATAAATTTTTTATTTTTCCTCAGATTCCACCAAAGGTATACTGATAATATTTTAATGAAGAACATTCCCATAAACTTCAATATTCAATACAATACTCAAAGTTTTTCTCCTAGATGATTTAATATCATTTCATGTGGGGACTCAATATTCATTGAATGAAAAAAAAAGATATACAAATAGGACATAAATTTAAATACATTATGGCATACACAACTTTTATTTAGCAGTTACATGTAATTTATTCATCATTATCTACCTTATCATAGGACATTCCATGCTCCTGTGATAATGGATATTGTTGATTCTCATCATGCTTCTCTGCACTTGTAATAGAGAATCATCTTGGATAATCTCCAAATTCCCCACATTTATGACATAGAACTATTTATGATGCCTTATATGGAAGTTTGTTTCAATTCCTAACACTATTCATTATTTTCTCATCAATTGGATACTTTTCCCCTATCATTACACACATAAAAGATCTCTCATTCCCCTTGTGACATTTCCCTTGGTGCTTATTTCCGCACTTGTTGCATGAAATAAAGTGGGTCGTATTTCCCTTATCACCTTTATTAGATGGAATTCCAGGAGATTTCAACTTCCTCTTCCTTGAATCCTTTGGTAATTCTAACAATTACCAATTGTTAATCGTGATTTTTGATAGCTGGTTTGGAATAATGAAGATATGTCCCTTTTGAGCTCCCATCGGGTTGGAGATCTCATTTTTTCAGTCATCACATTGCCCTTTGAATCTGTTTTCAACATTATTCATCCTATTACCAACCATTGGCTAGATTAAAAATAAAATTTAGGGATGAGTATCACATAAGGGGGAAATAGGTGACATTAAAGGGATAACATTAAAATTACACTTATCTACTTAACTTATGTGTTTATAAGCCTCAATATATATTATTCATGATCCATCACCTAACGTATATTCTTATGGGATCTATTTTTCATTTAATAGTGGTTCATACTATGCTAATTAATTTACCAATGTATATCTCCCAAGAGTGTCAAACCAATAGTACATCAAGGCCCATTGTTATGAACCAATTCATGTTCAAGTCTACCTCAAAGCGGTGTTTTCGGGTTTTACCCCTGGATACATCTGTGCTAGAGCCACCTCAACCTGTTTATTTATAGATATGGATTTATTTTCTTGACAAACCACTTACTCTGTACTTACCAAAATTTAGGGATGTTTTCTTATACTTAGTCTCAACCTTAAAGTTCTTACTAAAGTGCTCTATTCTTAATCTCCAAAAAAAACTCGATCATCCCCTGGTACCAACTATAAGGAACCTAGACTTTTAAAAATAAAATTACATGATTTTATGCATAATTATACATCAATAAAATACAAGGATTGTGAAGTCTAGTGTCTTTGAAGACTATGTACATAAAATTAAAAATTGAAAACATTTCTTTATTTAATCTTCATATTGAGCACATAAATTCCATTGTGCTCATACATCGGAATAGGATAAACAAGGGATGACATGAATAAATTGGTGAGTTAAAAATACCATTAAGGGAATAAGAATAAGAATAGAGCTATAAATGGGTTAGAATTCATGACATAATGAAAATAGAAGGCATGGAACATATGGAATCATAATATATAAACATGGGATCATATAAACATAGATTAATAGTAATGCAGTAGTAACAAAAAACATGACTTTTGAACAGGCCAAGGCTCATTTAACATGTAGGATCACAATTCAAGTTTAACCACCCAGACCATTGCACATGGTAGCACAAGTCAAGGCTAACCTCTTAGAATTTTTCACATGGTAGCACAAGTCAAGGATAATAGCCAAGACCATTGCTCATAAGGTCTCATGAGAATCAACTTTACCCTATGCATTATAGCTCTATCTGGTAACACCCATATTAAAATGTTAAATAATATTTTTTCCAAATAAATAATCATACATAAACATTAAGGTTACCCATTGAAATAAATGGGTATTATAATCATGTCATAATACATAATAATTAGGTGTATCATACAAGTTTCCATGAAAGAATGGAATTAAATACTAAAAGTAAATTAATAAGGGAAAAGTAATATATCATGAAAATTTATGTCAAATATAAGTGACAACTTAAAAAAGGTATTAGAGAAACTTTAGAATTAAAACATTTTAGTGCGGTTTTGAGGAAAATACCAAAGCATCGTTTAAAATAAAAAATGGAATAATATTTTATATAAAACAATAAGTGAAAAAAGTTGGTTTTAATAATAAATAGACTTATTTTATAAAAATAATGGTGGATTAAAATATATGATATGTTTCACTTGAAATTTCTATGTAATTTTGGAAGTTCCTTTAAAACAGGTTTGATTAATGGGAAGTATTGAGGAGGGAACCATTTAAAAACATGTAAATCCATGAAATAGACTATGAAAGGGTATTGATACATGAATTTGGTAAATATAAACAGAATTATAATATGTACATAAAAATAATATATAACTTCATTTGGGTGAAAAGAAAGATAAAGCAAGTCGAAGGAGTAAAGGAGGTTCGGGTTAAATCCATTATGAAACATCAGCATAGTAAGAGGTGTAATTAGGAGGGCTTAATGAGAGATAAATGGGACTATAAGCATTTATATATCATGAGGGCATTATGGGGGAGGTGTGAAAACATACCCCATCATTAGGTATTAAAAATAAAAGGGCATAACATAGAAGAGATTCTTGAATAAAAGTGAGAAAGACAGGATTCCTTACCTTAAGTCTGAAGGTGTTCTCCACATGATATTAATTAAATGATTAATCAAATAATGATCATTAATTAATAATTAAAGAACCTATTTTACATTTAATTTATTTATTATAAACTTTTTTATTCCATTAATACCCTTTTTCATTGGTTAGGAGGTTTAATTTCATTGTTCGGGTCCTTTTGTTTAATGGCCAGTTTAATTATATACATTAACGGATAATCATGTGAAATAAGGATGGTTTTCTATAATTGGAGTTTTATTTTATTATTTAACATCTAGAAGGTTACATGGTTGTAAATTTAATTTGGTTACTTGGAGTGAAGTTGAATCATTATATAAAACATTAGTGATAACCTTTTAGGTTAATTGACATTTCTTTTATCACAACGAACTCATTTTGATTTATAAATAAAAACCATGTGTAAAAAATATTCCAAAACCATAGATGATACATAATACATATATTATAGTCTTGTTCAAATATAATAATGGTTTCATGACTAGAATTCAAAATGGTAATAGAAACTGAAAACATATCGTCCTTAAAGTGGTAAATTAACACATCTCGGATGGTGTTTTTACTAATAGTATAAAAGAATGGTAAAGGAGAGATGATAGTAAATTATTGCATCATCGTAACAACAATATATTACATTTATGGTATTGTGGTTGACATATCATTTCAATGATTATAGGTATGGATATAAAAGAAAATAGAGGAACTTAGAAAAAAGTAAAAGAATTGAAAAGAGGAATTTACCTCTTAAATTAACATTCCTTAAGAGCCTATTAAGGGGAGAAGATTTGGTCTTTTGATGAGACTATGGGATGTTTGATGTGGGGGAGGATATTGGGGAGATATTTGAATATAATTGATGAATTTAATAGGGCTTGAGAGGAGTGAACAGAATATGGAATTGTGGGTGGTTTTTATAGTGGAGGGGGGAGGGTTTTTGTAATATTTTAATAATTATTTTATTATATCTCCATAAGACAAGAAATAGTGATTATTCCATGAACAAAACAGAAATAAGTGAATTTTAGTTTGAACCAATGGTTCTTACATTATTATAACATCACCCATGACATTATAATTAATATATTTCTCTTATTTTTCAAATTATTGTATTTCGGTATTAATCAAAAAATTAATTTTGTTCCATCAGAACCCAAAAATAATCTTTAACACAACCATGTAAGTCATATTTTAAAAATTCAAAACACAAAATTGATAATAAAAAAATATGTTTAAAGGTAACATAGTACTTAGTAGTTTTTTTTATTTCATATGATTATATGAAATAAGTATAAGAAGGTAATTTCCATTGATTAAACTTTGGGTCATTACAGTTTTCCTATGGAATTATTCCAAACATAATAAAAATAAGAAAGTGTAATAGAATAGAATTGTTCCATGATATGTAGTTTTTCAAGGATATATTGAAGTTGTTCATAATTTTTTCTAGAGTATATTTACTTATCTATTTTCTAGACTGAAAAATCAGACAGGGGAATCAGATTGATCCATCAAACTGAATTTTTAAATGAAGCCCAGAATGGTTGTTTCTGTCTGCTAGTAGATAGTAAAGGGATGAATTGTGTTGGGAATAAACACAATAGTGGATGTCTTTAAAGCATTATAGTGTCTTGTTTTTAAGCAACCAGTTAAGGTTGTTTAACATGTTACAAAAACAAGTTTTATATCATTGGTTCTAGAAGAATTATATGTAATGTTGTATTGTTCTTAGTTCTACAAAAGTGTAAGGGTATTTCCTACTTATGGTATCCACACAAAAGTTTTATTTTCTAGTGTATTGTGTAGTATAATATTATTTCCAAACCATTCCAAGGAAAAGATACCCTTATTGACTTGTGAACCTTTTAAATACTTCTATATCTATGGATGTGTGAATTTTTTTAGTAAATTGATAAATCTTAAATAGGAGGTGAATGTTGTTACATAAGAAAATTAACCTAAAGGTATCTGTGAAATGTTTAAGAATATCTATGAAGTCAATATTAAGGTGAATAAATACATGTTAAAAATGTATAATCTAAAGTATTAAGATCCCTAAATGATTGTTATGAATCTTTTGGTGACTTCATTACAAGGTCGGAATACATTTTTAGGGCAATAAAACATCTTGGAGAGAAGTTAGAAGACTCAAAAGTCATTGAAAAGAACATTATAATACTTCCTAATAATTTTGATAACAATGTTTCATCTTTAGAAGATACATATCCTGAAACTCTATCTATGGATATCCTTCATAGTATTGTTATTACTTATTAAATGATAAGGGGGGATGTTATGAAAGGAAAACCAAAGTTGATCGATAAATATACTCCAACGATGCCAAGTAAAGAAAGTCTAAGAAAATTATTTAAGTATTAAAATGTGGTGATTCCAAATCTGAAAATTAGGTTAGTAACAATAATGGAAATTTTTTATCCTTTTTTTCAAAAATTTCAAAAAGATTAATAAGAAAGTATAAATGAAAACTTCCCTTGAATTTTTTTGAATTCAGATCCACTGGTAACATTACTTCCACTTTTCCTAGAAAAATTAATGAAGAATTTATTGATAAAGATGATTGAAATTCCAAGAAGATATTTGAAGAAACATGTTTGTAAATAAAAATTTTATTTGAAGGGGAAGGATAAAAAGTTCTCCAAATCCCAAAGGAGAATATTTTTTACAAAAGATGATGAAGAGGCATATAAAGAAGTTGAGCCCAAAATGTTTACTGATGTTGCTGGAAAAACACACATTCATTTAAATAGTTGATGATAAATAGATAGGAAGTAAGATTTATGATGATGAATAGACTGAGTCATAATCTCATCTTAAATGAGAGTTGAAATAATGTATCAAAAGATTGTAACACATTAAACAAATATTAATATATTCAATAAAAAAAGTCCAACAATAAACAATAAAAAATGTATTCCTAAATTGAAAGTTAAGTAACTTGAAGATTATGATTGTATAAAGAGGTATCTTGGGATGGAAATGAATTAAAATGAATATCTTTAAGTAAATATTAAATAAAATGAGGAAGAGTTTGAACTTATTCAAAAAACGTTATCTAAAAATGAGCAAGGAGTTACAAGTTTCAAGAAATATTTCTTAGAAGTTCATGAAATTCATGTAAAGGGAAAACATGAGAAGGATCTACCAAATTTACCTTAAAAGGTAGGAAATAGAGTTGAAAATATTCCTATAAAGAATAAAGGTGAGAAAATCGTGTATGTGGACAAAACCAACAATGTTGGAAGTTCATAAATCTAAAAAATATGAGTATGAAAAAAATGTTTCTAACAGTTCTATCTTTGATAAAGTCAAGAGTAAATATGAACTGAATAAGTTTAGTCTAAGTAATAACAAAAATTATGGGGCTTAATAATGTTTTATTTAGAAAGAGAAGAAAGTTATCACGAAACATGTTCACAAGTTTGGAAATTATGGAAGTTACAGAGGTAAATATTCTTTATATGGTAACAACTGGTATTGTGATGGATTTATATAAAAGTAAAACATGTTTCAGTTTAACCAACAACATTACAATTATCCCACAGGTTATAGAATTCAAAATAAATTGTGAGTTAATCCTCTCAAAGAAATGAATATGATAAGGATGTTTTAAAATATGATAATAGATTCCATCCTTTGGAAGCTATTTGTGAAATATGTAGACAACTTAGACATATCATAAAAGGATGTATTGTATTTTTACCATCACAACACTGTGTTTATAAAATTTCTCATAATCCATATTTGAGGAAAGATAAATGTAATGGAAAAGATAAAATTGTAGAAACTTCTCTAAAATACCAAAAAATGAGAACGACCTTGGATTTTGGGTAGTCTAGGTTCTTATCATATGCTAGGAGACATAATTTTTTTTTAAGAATATGAATGATTTAAAATTAGGAATAGTGAAATTTTTAAATGATGAAGCCCTTAAAAAAATTTATTCTATCCGCTATTATTGTGGAGGAAAAGTTGAAATTTATGAAAGCCCTATATATTGATGGTTTCAAAAAAACTGTTTGGGTGTTTCACAATTTTTTAATGAAGGAAATGAAGTTGTTATTCAAAAATATGGTTTTATTTTGAAAATATTGGAAGATAAAAATGTTGTTACTAAAGGAGAACTGAAAGAAGAAATTTTTTCTTGTCGGTGAAGTTCAACATTCATGTTACCTAAGCATAAAAAAATAAAATCATTTATGACATAAATGGATGGGAAATATGTGTCTGAGAAACCTAAGAATGTTATCAAAGAAAGAAAATGTATGTTATATTCTTGATATGTTAAGAAGAATATATTGGTGTTTCTTTAATTTTAAAAAATAGAATATAACATACTTGGTGCATGGAAAAGTTAATATTTGATCAACTCAAACCTTGAAACTTCTTCATTTTAATATTTGTGGGACAATAAGAAATAATAAACATTTAGAAATAATTAATTCATTTCTTTCCCTGATGATTTTACTCACATTAATTTTTTTGAAACGTAAATAATAAGCTTTAAATATGATTAACAGTTTCAGGAGAAGAGAAAAGAAGGAATTTGGTTATTCTTTTAAGATGTTTAGAACTGATAATGATGGTAAGAACCATAATGAAGAGTTTAAAAGTAATATTAACAAACATGGAATTAAACATGAGTTTATTATACTATATACACCTCAAAAAAATGGTGTTTCTTATAGGAAGAATATAAGTTTGGTTAATTGGAAATTTAATATAGGAAAAACCATTATCACTTTATAAACACATATTTAAAATATAAAAAATTTCCCAAATATTTTGGATAAATTTTTCTTTGAATATTATCATGAAAAACTATAAAGGAATCATCAAATCAATAAGTATTCATGAAATTGATAAATTTCATTCATTCCATTAAAGATAAATAAAATATTCCTTCAAAACTTTTGTAAAACTGTCAAAAAGTACCTCATTGAGAATATTTTTTAAAAATTATCATTTTTAATAAATTTTTGAAAAAGTAAAACAAGGGTAAAAATGAATATAAAATTAATTTAATAATTATAAAATATTTTTTAAAATATTTTTGGAGAAAATGTATATGGAACAAAAAAAAATTCTACTTAACAGAAAAATAAATTCAACTTTCC
Source organism: Viscum album (assembly GCA_963277665.1). NCBI lineage: Eukaryota > Viridiplantae > Streptophyta > Magnoliopsida > Santalales > Viscaceae > Viscum > Viscum album. The sequence goes on along the minus strand of OY728138.1, from coordinate 745,301,319 downwards.
TAAAAAATATATTTTTGGTTTCGTGAGTACCTAAGTTAAGGGAAATGAAATGAATATTTTAATTACCAATAAATAACCAGTTTATAATAAATTATATTGGTTTTAGGATATAAATATAAAATAATACTCACCTCAGAGACTAACAAAAAAACACCAGATAATGATGAGATTGTGAAAAAAACAATTACCTCATGTTTGAATTCATTCATATGTTTCCAACCCTCATGTATAATAAATTAATATCAATTATAAATAAACTCCAAAAACATAATAGAATGTATCATATAATATATGACTTAATTATACTATTTTATCACCCATTTATTAAAAAATATTTGTTAAAATCAATTATTATCATAATAACTACATCATTTTTCATATATGTTTTGGTTCGGTAGTTTATGCCACTGTACTTTTATTAACGTTCTGTATTCTTTAGAAATATAATAATGATATAAATATCATATATATTCATTATATAAGTATTTATAGTAATCCATAAATTAAATAGATATAAAAAATGAATTACACCATTCATGGAGATGGTAGGTCGTACATATGCATGAATATTGTTTTCACATTCCGACAGATAGAAAGAAAGAAACGGTAGATAATTACTCACCTTAAAAGAATCATTATTATATCCTCTAAATCATATATATTTAAAAAATCTATCCTACTTTACAACCTATTAATATATTTAGGAAAACTTGAATCACATCATTTCATGAAAGTGGTGGTCCACACGTAAACATAAGTGATGTTATCATTTCACAAATATTATGAAGGTAATAATGTGCATATGATATTATCATTATAAAAATATAATTATTTAACAAATTAAAAATATAAACATTCATACTATCATAATTCTCATCCATAAAATATGGAGAAGAAAAATTAATTATATCGCTGCGTGTATGTGGTTTGTCTTACGTATGCATGAGAAATACTTTAAATAAATATTTCATGGAAAAGAGGGTTTATAATGGTTGTTTAATAATTATGACAATAATTTAGTTTATTTAATAATATTATGTTACAATATTTTGGTATATATAATATATTTATAAGTTTTACAAGAAAAAGTAACATGAAATTGATTAGTTGAGGTGATTACCTCATCATTGGATTCAATACTTCGAATCACTTATCAAGAAATCTATGTTTTTTCTTTTGTATTTTCAATAACTATAGAATTAATATATTGGATAGTAGAACATTTAATAGTTTTGTTAAGCAAGAAGTCTCAATGTGGTGTGAGGATGTGAAATTAGGGGTGCCCTGTTATAATTGAGTGGAGGGGAACACTTGAAATATCTTAAAACATTAAAATATATTAAATTTAATATCCAAAAAATGATTCAAAATGTTCTAAAATGGTTATGATATGAAATTTGGTAACAAAAATTATCTTTTTTTCTGATTTTAATATTTTTTTGTAATTTTATAAAATATTATTTTCTTAAAATATCATTGTTTTCCTTTCGGACAGTATTCATTAAATTTGAAATAAAATAAATAAAGATAAATTCAGAATTATAATCTATCATTTAACATAACAATAATATCTCCTATTAATTTAAAAAAAATTGGCACACATTAAATCACTCATATTATATTACTTTAAATATTTTGAAATTCATTTATTATATTTTTTTGTTAGCTTTTGAAATTCAACATCAGTGTTAAATAAAATTTAAGGTCATTATATAATTAGTAAAAATAATAAATAAATTTATATCATGAAAATAATTTAAATAATATCAATATAGTTACTTATATTTGTTCATAACAACATTTTCTCCCAATTTTGATATATAAGAGATATTTAAAAAATGATATAGACATTTTCAAACATTCATTGGTTTAAGTATTATATTGGTCATTTTATTGGACAAGTTTCCCTTAACCAAATAAATTTTGATCCAAATGTGATATGGGTTTAATTATCTGAATCAAATATTAATTATAATGACACATTATAGCCTTATCACTTAGTTTAAGCCTGGAATAATCTAATTTATCCTTTACCGAGTTGAAAAATTTTACCATTGTAACTGTAAATATTGAAAAAAATAAAGGGTGTTTATTTTATAAATTTCAACCAATTAATTCCAAATATTTAATCCATTTAATCAAATTTAATACCAATAAGTGGTGGAAATTTATTTTAAAATAAGTTTGAAAAATTCAAGGAAACACACTTTTCTAAAAAAAATTAAGTATTAAACTTGATTATTTCTTTTCTCTTACTTAAAATATTCTTAAATTAGTGTGAATATATTTGATATATGATATAATATATAAATCTCAGTAATATAATTCACCAATAGTGATTAATTTAATTTATTGAGATAAAAAATCATTGCGCAGAAAAAAAAAACTCAAAAAAACATATCATTTATTTTCAATTGATTTTTATTTTAATTTTTAATTAGTTTATAAAATATGAATTTAATTTATACATATGTAAAAAATAAATTTTCAAAAATTAATTAGTTCTATTCATACCCTATAATATAATTTCTAGATGATAAATATCAAATAATATTTTTATAGATGATTTTGGTTCATCTAAACTCAATTTTTCATGTAATGCATACTATCAGAGAAAAAAAAATATTTAAGAGGAATATAATATAAAATATTGGGTCATTATAAATACTCTAGATAGTGAAAATATATTATTTTTTCTCATTTATCATCATATAGGAGAACGTTTTCAATGAAGACAGTGAAGCCCATTTATGTTCATAAAAATAATCCATTTTGTAATTATTGTAATAACCAACTAAGAAATGCACATAGTGTTTTTCTATGATACATCTAGTTTCTATAAGACTAAAATGATCTATGTGTACTGGATTTGAATTATAGAATTTGAGACCTCACTGAGGGATTTAATACTTAACTTATATTCTTCTACTTATATTCAATGGTGATAAATTTTTGAAAATTTAAACCTTTATTGTTATTAGATCTATCACATTTCTATTCCAAGAATGTTTAGCTATATTTCAAATATTTTATAGTTATAAACTATTATAAAAAATAAAAAAAAATTACCATAAACCACACTAAGAATATTTAAAAATTTAAAACAATGGTCTTTTATGTCTAATGTGTATATAATACCATTCCCATTAAAAGATGAGAAGTGTACTCCATCTATAGTTCATATGGTACCTTTATCCTTCCCTTGGTTCTTGAAAAAAGGATAACTTTTCATATATAATAAATCATAAACTAATTTATAAATTAATGACTTTTCAAGGAAAAGCCAAACACTAGTGACAATAATTTTTACAAAATCCTTCTCCCCAAATGTAAGATGTCCATCTAACACTTTTTATAAGTTTCAAATGTCAGCCTTTTCCCCAATAATTTTTCAAGAAGAAAAACAATCAATATACCATGAGTTCTAACAATTGTGACTCTAATTTATTTCTTGAAATACTTAATTCTAAAATAATGGTACCCAACATTATTGTATTTGTTAAAAAATTTTAACATGAATTTTGGAGCCCAAATTTTTTCTATAATAATTTTTTGTATACATATGATCTATATAATAATATAACACCTATGAGTTTTGAAACATCAGACCTTATTCAATGAATAATGTTTTCTTTAGTGACCTTTTCTATAAAATGTATTATATATGGGTTCACTTTTAGGAGTGAAGTAGTTTCAAAAAAATGTATCTTTGAAAAATTAAAACCTATTATAGAATATAAATAATAAAGATTCAATAATATTAAGAGATGAAAAATATTATTCCTTCTAGAACTAAAATTTGATAGAATCCTTTTTATGACCACAATCTTTAGACTCCAGTTTTACAGTTAAATTATGGTCATCATTATTTGAATTAAGTTTATATTTCGTATCTAACATATATGTATTATTATAAATTAAATAAATATCTATATAAAAATATTCCTTATATATATCTTATCCTTTCATAAAATTTTTATTTTTTATCTCTATATAAGTCATATATATATAGTTATATTATCAAATAATAAATAAAAAAAATCATACATCAATGAAGTTATATTATAGTAGTCATCTAAACTTAACAAAAAATAAGTTTCTAATTTTTTTTTGAAGAGAATAGTTTTAAAAAACCGCATAAATAACTATTCATTTTGAAATGATTTAGACTAAAATATTTTAGATTTTTGGTATCTTTGTGAAGTGAACTAACTTTTTATAATAATTTTGTTACATAATTTTTAAAATAAACAATATAATTTTAATACATTGAATGATCAAAAGGTTTTCTATCATTTGAAAATTAGGCTCACGCATAACCTGTACATAATAAAACATAAAAATTACTTAAATCATTCTTTTTTCTCTTAAAAGATACCATTATCACCTTATTTCATGTAATCTTCTGAGGATATATATAAAATAATTTTTTGAGTATAAATACCAATAAAATGAGAAATAAGGGATATGAATCAATATTTCATGGCATCACATCATCAAAATAGAAACATATAATCATCTTAAAAATCATTGGGGAAACATTTGATAAAGTAGTGTAATTTGACATATTCATTTTAATGAAACATAGTAAAATAGTTTTCAAATTACACACATAGTTTTGAACAAAGGTAAAATCATGCTCACACATAACAAATATATATAAATAAAAATATTATAATTGTTAAAAAACCTAGAATAATGTTCACACATAATACACTTATTCTCATCAGATATATCAAATTAACCAATTCATTAGCTGGATATATACTTATTTTATTATTTTTCACATAATAAAATGCTCATATTCAAGCATGCCATATAGAACATAAAACAATCACCATCATGAAATAAACCCATATAAAGGAATGGATTTTATAAATGTTTCATAAATATTTATTTTATGATTAACCTTTGGATTCATAAATGGGTAATGAAAATAATATTTTCGCATAAAACATTATTGATATGGAGTAAAAAATTAATAACTCAATAGGATTCATTGCAATGTTATAAAAATGTTTATCTTCTTGAAAAATCATTGTAAAGGTATTAGAAACCATTTTGAAAGGGTAGAGACATGTATGTACCTGAAAAGAAAATAGAAATTATATTAGAAGAATATTTTGTGGTCATTGGGAAAACATACATGTAGATGAAATGGGAATGTTGAGGTAACCCAAAAAAAGGAGTTTGGGTTTGAGAATGTTCTTACCTTTAATCCTACTTCATTTAATATCCTTGAAACATCTATAATAATAAATAAAGGTTTATCAAAATATGTAAATATAAGTTAATTTTCTTAATTTTATTAATATTAAACAATTACATTCATAGGATTATATTTCTCAATTCCCTTTGATAATGGAAAAATGTTTTGATATAATATTTTCCTTAAAAATACACCGTTTTGTTTCAATTTCACTATTTTTTTCAAGGAAATTTATACATAACTAAAACCAACTCCAATGATAATAGAGTGCATCTAATTACATTTTTATATATTATAGATGATTTTATTTAATCTTCTATATGTGGGGTTATATGAAAATAATAGGAAACATCCTCATTGGTGGTTAACTAACTATTGGCAGGACATTGCTAAAGGAGCTGGAAGAGAAATATGAAACATAAATACATCATAAATATGATCATTTTTTCATTAGGTTATCATTATTATTAGAATTATAAAATAAATCTAAATTTTTCTTTGATGATTTTTTTTGTAATAAAATGGGAAAATTAGTAAGGGAAAATGAGTATGATAGAAGATTTAGATGAAAACATACTCTTTTCTCGGTGTTTCTTATTTTTAACGGCATTAGACAACCATGGAACTTGGAGTTAGTGTAAATTAAAATGTATCTATGCATTCTAAGGGGAATAAGAGAGTAATTTTTTAAAGGATTGAAATTTTAAATTAAGGTAGGATTGGTTTTCCAACAAAGGTGTGAGGGGTTATTTATACATGAGGATAGGGGTATTTTTGAGTTATAATATTGAATAAAATATTATATCAAACGTAAACCATTCAATGGTGATATTTTGGATATTATGAATCATATATAAGAAAAATAAATTTTTTTAGGACTTTAAACCCCCTTTATATATAGAATTAAGCAATTTATTAAAAAGGGGATTCAGAAAATGAAAGAAAATTTTTTTAATGGAATACTGTAAACATTAGAATTCAAAAAATACTTTTTAGTTTTGGAAATTATGTTTAATATTTTTAAATTCTACATTTATCTTCCAAATAATATTTTGGGCCGAAATGGCCATTTATTTATTTATGAATTCATTTTTTCATCATATTTATGTCACAAAACATATGGTATTTTCAAATAAGAATTTTTACTATTCAAGTAAAAATTTATGTATTTCAAAAAATTACCAAAAAATCGCCCATGGACAATATTGATGTGTTTATTGTAAAAATTAAATTCATTTTTTCAAAAAAATTCTTACACGGCTAATTTTATGTTTTAATATAAAAAATATCACTTTTAGGAAATCATTAGAATAATGCTTATTAAAAATGTGCATATAATTTATTTGAGTTTTTCATCATGATATGTATGTTATAAAATTTTAATACTTATATTTTTCATAAATTAATTATGATAAATAATATTTATATTACTGTTTAATTATTTTTGTGAAATTATTATTCCAACAATTAGGTTACTATTACTAATGCTGAGGTTATAATTTCCTTTGGTCTAGTTATTATTCTAGCTATCACATTACTATTTCAATAGTCACATTACCACCTATAAATAGATATTCATTATATCTCTCAATATTCACTAACATTCCTATCACGAATATATTTTTTTAATATGTCCATTAGTTTAGTCATATTCTGTTTCTTTTCTACATTATTGTTCATAGTGATGAAAATTCTGGCAGATTAGAATGTTCCATGTTTTCCAATTTCATATTTTTTATTTAATAATTTCCTCCTATATTAATATTTGAAATTATAAATGGTTTAATTGCTGAATAATATTACAATATTTATTAATGAAAATGGTTCTTTTAGTTTCTCTATGTGTTATATGTCAAAATTAATGTAATATATTATAACACCCATTTTTTAGGGAACATATATCTCTTTTAAAAAATAGTTTGTTACATTATTCCCCCTATTAGAGATTTTATCCTAAAAATATAGACACAAAATCCCAGTTGAGAATTAATGAGGGTACTTTTATGTCAACATTTCTTCTTGTTCCCACATTACCTCATTATATTTATTGTTCCTTCATAGCACTTTTACTAGGTTAGTTGTTTTTTGTCTTGAAAATTTTCAAAATGGTACAAAATAATCACATTCTTATTCACAAAAGAGTGTTAATTCTACAATACAAACTATGGATTTAGTAAATGTGAGGGATCGAGTATGTACTTCCCCATGAGGGATACGTTGAAAAAAAACATGAGCTTGATCCACACTTAGTAGAAGTGATAAATGAAAGGCCACTACTTTTATATGATCAAGGAACTAAAATGGTAAAGTGTACCTAGGGATAAGATATAATTTCTTTCCAAACCACATGACACTCTTACATGGTGGTATTCAAAGGAAAAAATTTTCTCCAATATCAAATTCTGAGTCCCAATAATGGTTTTCAGCATATCTATTCTATGGACTCTGAGGATCTTTTTTTGTTGTCATATGGATTGATCTTTTTGTATCATATCTTAAAAATATCAATCCCAAGTATCTTTCTTTCACTAACTTCATCCCAATAATTAAGAGTTCTACATCACTTCCCATATAGAGCTTCATATGGATCTATTTGAATAATTTAGTGGAAGTTATTGTTCTATGAGTGCAAAACTAAGGGGAGATATCAATACCATCAACTGTTAAATTCCATTGAGTTTTATATTTGTATGTCCATGAGTTACTTAATTGTCCTATTAGATTTTTCATCAATTTTGAAGTGATAGGTTGTACTAAAATTCAATTCAGTATTCAGATCATATTGAATGCTTCATTAGAATTTATAAGTGAAACTTGGACCATGATCAGAGATGATCAAAAGTGGTTCCCCATAAATACTCACCACATAATTTACATATATCATATCAATTTATTAAAGTAGTAAATCTTCAAATATATCAATGATAGTAGAAATATTTTGTTGTTAATCCACCAAAACCCATATCACATTTCTTCTATTAGATATCTTCGAGAGACCATTGACAATGTACATGGGGAATTTTTCAAATTTCCATGTTGATATGGGTAATTGTTTCATCATACCCTTGGGGTTTCATTTCTATTATTTAACTATCTAACTTTCTAACCATATTGAAGTATACCCAGTGATATCCTCAATCGTGTTGTCCCACTAGAATTGTTGTAAAAGATCACAGTACATCTCTATACATCTAGGATGAATGGAGGGAAATGAGATATGTGAATTGTCCAATATATCATTCTTTGTCTTATAAAATGATGGAATATATTATCTAATTCCAATATGAATGAATCCATCATTATTGAAGTCAAATTCATGAAGAATCCCATATTTTAATACTTACACCATCTTTTGTAGATCAAGATCAACTCTTTTTACCCCCTTGATCTTCTCTTAGATAAATGGTTAGGAAATAATTCAATCATGGTAGGGTTTATTCACTAACATTAAGATTTATAGAACCATAATTTACATATCAATTAATATTGGGTATTTCTAAATTCACATCACAGATAGTCTAGAATGTTCATTTTTTTAAAAGGAGCTGCCTATATTTTTTCTTTCCATGATGGTACTGAATAGAGAAATCATAGTCCTTGATCCTATCAAACCATATCCTTTTATTCTATTTAAATTTTTTATTTTTAAATATAAACATTAGACTCTTTTTATCTATATATATTTCACACTTATCAGCATAGAGTTACAACCACTAAATTATCATAGTGAAGATCACAGGTGTTCACTCTGGATCATCTGTTGGGTAGTTCTTCTCATTGATCATTAAGTATTGTGAGACATATGTTATAACTTTATCATTATCCATGAGTAAAAAACATAATAATTTATTTTATGAATCACTTTATCTAAAAATATATTCTCCACATGATAGTAGTGTATATAGATGAACTGTAATTATCCTCTTTCTAAGCATCCTAATGTTTTCCTCATATTTTCCCATAAAGATATTCTTTACCCATTTCTATGTAGATATATTTAAAGGAATATAAAATAAGGATAAATTTCTCATAAAACATATATAAAACCCTAATAATTCAATAAAACTATGAATTTATGTGATAGTTGTGGTCCTCGGAGATTATTTGATGGGATTTATCATTTAAGGGACCATATAAATTCCACCACCTAGGATCATGTTCCCTATAAATTTAACATACTACATCCAAAAGTCACAAATTTCAAACATATGATATATTTATTAAATTAATATTATTTACAACACAAACCATATATTCTATTAGAATAAATGTGAATACCATAATAAAACCTAGAATGAAATTCATGGTATCTCTAAAGGAACATTCTATAAAATACTTGAAGATTGAAGGGGTGTGAATATTCCCAAAGGGAATTACTATGAAATCATAGTGTTTGTAATTTGTATAGAAGGTTATATTCTGTGTATCTTCTGGCATTACCTTTAGTTTATGATATCTAGAATGAAGATCCGCCATTTAAATGAATTGATATCCTTATAGTTGATCAACAAAGTCACAATCCTTAGAATTGGATACTTGTTATTTATAGGGATATTGTTTAGATCCATATAATTGATACATGTCCTCATATATCCATTATTTTTATTTAAAAATAGCTTTAGTGCACCAAAATTTGTTGCACTAGGGAATATGAACCCATTATTATGATTATCATATAGATTAATTTTTATTTCATCCAGTTTTATCAGGGGTATCATATAGAGGAATTTAGATATAAAAGTGGATGTGATTATAAATTCCATTGAGATCTCTACCTCACAATCTAGAGGAATTATAGGTAACTCTTTATCAAATACCTTGGTGTATTCCCTCACAATGGTAATTTTCACAAGTTTGGTAATTTCCTCCAACTAAAACATTTGGGAATGGTATTATTATTTTCTACGAATCAACACTCATCCCATTAATGGATTTTCAAAGTATAGTCATCGGCTTTATTCTATTTGTACAAGGTCGTGGGATAGTTTGGAATATTGAAAGATAATTAATTTTCCAAATAGTTGATGTGAAATTTGTATAATAGGGGGAAATCCCCTACCAGTATAGCATCAAATTAAACTAAGGTAAGGATTATTATATTCTATAGAATAATCTTCTCACATATTTTAATAGGAAAATAGTCCAACACATGTGTTGCGTTGGTCAAACTATTATGTGTTTTTATGAATATATATACATCAAGATATCATATTTTTTATTCAAAAGTTATATAAAATTTATAGTATATAATTGAATGTGTAGGAATATGATAAAATATTACATTTTTTATTCTTTAGTGAATATAAAGTATACTTTTATAACATCATTTCCATCTTTCACCACAATAGTTTTGATCGAGTAATATTTCCCCTTCTCCTTTCCCTTTGGTGGTTTCCAACACTGACTATACTCCAATTCCATTGGTTTAGAAAATTTATTTACATAGTTCTGTTTCCCTATATTTTTGAAGTATTGAAAAATTGGGGAATTATTCCATTCCTCCATCTCATTGGATAGCTTCTTTATAAATCCTTAACATTCATGAGCTTGGCTGAAATCCCTCCCACACATAAATAATTTCCCATTACTTTTAAGGAAACTCCCATAATGCTTCTCCATAACCAAAGAACCATTTTCTGAAATCCATCTCTACTTTGAGAGAAAATAAATCTAATTCTTAATAACTCTGAAAGACTTGGATGGATAGATCCTTTCAGAGGTTTGGTTTTAGACCATATAAAATATATCTACATTTATATTAATGTTGATAAAAAAACCCAACACATATAGAAAAATACTTATGAAATTTTACTGATAAGTCCTAAGAGATTCACCCTCATTCTTGTTAAGCTCTATATATTAACTCTTATTGGTTTTTCAATGTGTCATGGTTAATAATAGTTAAGAAATAACTTCATAAATTCCTCCCATAGAATTTCTACCACTTTATCATTTGGTGTGGTTTACTTTATCATCACCCACCATTTATTAGCCAATCTATATAAAGGATAAATAGGTAAGAAAAAAATTCACTTCTCCAAATATTAGAGCATAAAGAAATATATTCTATACTGAGTTAAACATAAATTCCACAAGAATCGGATCAAATGATCCACTATATGTTTGTAGTTGTTGCTTCATAAAGGACTCGATAGCTAGTTTCACGTTCATGGTTGAATTTCAATGTTCTATATAGTTCATGTTATTTTTCATAGCTTGTGATTGTTGGGTAAGAATAATCATGCCTTTTTAAACTCCACATCCCTTACCACTAGTAATGTCATTTGGAAAATAATTTTAGTGTCCTTCAAACATTTTACTATTATAGTTTCTCTTATATCCCACCATTTTAAAATTTTGAAATGGTTTGAAAGAACATAAGTAAATAAATAATGAATAAATAATTAATTATTATTAAAAAAATTATTCTAAATTATTATCTTATGGTATCCCTATGTTAATCATTTTCCTCAAATTATGCTTCTTGGATCATGTACAAACTATTTAATATAGCTTTGTATCCATCAGAATTGTTTTGTAAAGAGTTTGGATTAACTAAAGCATATCCCACAGGAATGTCAAACCATGTGTCAGACAATACCTATTTATTGTGCACTAGTTGTTGATTGAGTCATTTCCCAATACACCATTCTTAGGGTAAGTACCCCTATGAATAACTATACCGAATTTCCATTCACTTGTATTATCTATACAGGGGTCTAATTGATCTGAAACCACAAAGTATTATACATTAAAAAAACATAGAATGCTTACCTATACTTAGATGTATTCTAATGATTTTCACTAAATGTTTTTAAACCTAATTCTTATATTAACTCAATCATCCCTATAAAACTAACTATATAGACCCAATTTTTTCTTACAAGACTATTACATTATTTTTAAGATAAATAACATAATATTAATACATTCCAATATCATAAGATTCAGAATCTTGGTAAAACTATGATCAAACATCAGTTTTACATAATAAAACATTATATTTATTTAAATCCATCGTATTTATCCTCCCAAAGGATCTCATAATCACCATTGTAAAAGTAATCACTTGATGATATATATCAAAGAAAATTTTGTGATAAAATCCTTGTAAGGGGAGAAATAAAAGTCCTGAATCAATAATAAATGTGTGAATATAATCATATCCTAAGCATAGGATAATCATAATAATTATGAGGGAAACATTTTATAAAGGAATGGAATGTGGAATATTCATAATAATGAAACATCAAAATATAGTTGTCAAATACCACATGTAGTTATTAACAATCCTAACATCATGTTCAGACATGACTTATGTACATAAATAGTATCATTATAATTATGAACAAATCTAGAATCATGTTCATGCATAATACATAAAATCTCATGAGATATATCACACTACCAAATTCATTATAGGTTCATATAATTCTGGACCCGCCAATAACATCATAAAATTCTAATAATCCTGCATGCCATGTAGATTGTAAAATGATCATAATTATAAAATAAGACCATGCAAAGGAATGGGTTTTAGAAAGGTTATATAAATTGTATACTAATGAATAAAATTTTGGATTCCATAGAAAATATGGGAAATAATATGTTTCCATAAAACACAATCATTCTTGAGTGGATTAGAAACAAATCAAGTAGATTCCTTATAATGTGTTTAAAATTAATGTATTTTTGAAAAATATTTGAAAATGGATATGAAAAAAACTCAAAGGGGAGAAAAATTTATATAACCACAAAGAAAATGTAATTTATGGTGGAATAAAATTTCAAGGACATTATAATAACATATATATAGAAAATTTTGACATATTAGGTAACTGAAAAAAAGAAGTTTGGGTTTGAGAATCCCCTAACCATAAATCCTACTTTATTTTATCACATTTTTGAAGTTGTAATAATTAACATGTGATTATTAAAAAATGAAACAAAAAATTATTTTTTCCTTTTTTTAACCTTATTAATTTATAATAATTGTATTTCATTTCTCAATTCAATTTATTAAATGTGAAATATTTTTGATATCATATTTTCTATAAAAATAACATGTTTTTTTATTTTGGTATTTTTGTTCAATGTCATTTGTATATAAATAAAAATAATTAATGGGTATTATAATACATGTTGTTATATATTTATACATTAAATATAATTTATTATAATAATTCATAAGAGTGGTCATATAAAAAGAATTGACAATGTCCTCATTAGTGGTTAACTGACCGTTGATGGGTCATTGTCCAAAGAGCAAGAAGTGAATTATTGAATTTAAATTGGTTGAAATATGATCACTTTAGTTGTTTAACATCATAAATATAGTCCTAACATACATATTAATGAATATTATAAAATATTAGTTTGAAATAAATTGGTGAAAAGAGTAAGAGAATATAAAAATAAGATAATTATTGATAAAAAACTACCCTTTCCATGATATTTCTTATTTTTTTATGAAGGTATAATTCTTTTGATTATTGGATATGGTTTACTCCAAAATGTACCTAAATTTTATATAGGGCTTAAGAGAGATAATTTTAGAATATTTTTTTTATTTTTTATGTGAGGGTGGAGTGTCATGCCATGAGAGTAGAAGATGACATGATCCATAAGGCATATCCTATGAAACATGATTGTCATAGGATTCCCTAGTTTTTTTAGGGTGGAGTGTCATGTCATGACATGAAGCCCTCAAATTACCTCAAAGTTTTGATATCCAAGAGATCATGAGGTCCTTGGATATCCAAGAGATCATAAGGCTCCTTGGGAATCCTAGAGATCAAAACGCTCCTTGGGAAGGCTTGTCCTAGAGATCAAAAGGCTCCTTGGGAAGAGCCTTATGATCATAAGGCCTATCTTATGTGAGGTAGGAGTGTCATGTCATTCCATGAGGCCTATCCTATGAAACTTTATTTTCCCATTATGTATACTTATCATTTTGAGTATGATATATCATTTTCAATGTTAACTAAGTTGCCATTTTATCTTAGCGTCCCTTCCAAAACTATGAGGTAATATGAGGGCCTTTTCTTAGAAAATGGTCATTGGATTCCCAAAGAGCCTTATAATCTCTTGGATATCAAACTTCCCAATTTCCTAGACTTTACTAGTTTCACTAAATAGTATAAAATGACCTATCACGGTTAAAAAATTGATCACCCCAAAATTATCATTCTAACCATTGGGAGTTAGAGGTAAATTAGTAATGAAATCCATTGATATCTCATTCCAGTTCCACATTGGCCAAAAAAGAGGCTAAAGAAAACTTGATGGATTTTTGTTATCATCCATTATATATTAGCTCTTGTAAAATCTAGATACAATGTCAGTTATATCCTATTTCATATCCATCAACCAAAACTGCCTCTTCTTGTCATAAAACATCCTTTTGGTGCTATAATAGAAAATCAATAGAGAATGATACGACCTTCCAAAATTCCATTTCTTGTGTACAAAGGTAAAAACAATATTTTCATGTAAAAATTGATACCTGTATTATAATGATGACACAAATAATTGGTCTCCACACTATATAATGAATCTCGTGCATTTGGGAACTCATTATATTACTCGTATTCCTAGAGGATCATATTGAGGTGAGAAGATGTCAAAAGAACACTAGCTTAGACATTAAAAGACCCTTTATCCCTAACTCAAAAGTTAGTTTATGTAAATACCCCCATTATGTATCATTCATCCTTTTCCTCCACCCCAACCTGATAAGGTAAAATACTATAAATATTTTTAAAAACCACATTATGATTTCTTATAATATAACAAATTTAAACATTGAATGATTGTTGGTCATCCCCCCTATATTTCTATATAAGATTCATTTTTTTAAAGATATACCAAAAACTCTTGTGATCAGAATAAAGAGTAAACCATTACCTAAAAAATAAATGATGATAATATTAAATTGAATACTCAATATCTACATGTTCTAAATCATGGGTGAGTTTATTTCTATAGAGAGGTTAAAAATTAAATGATCTATAAGCTAGTACATGATTCCCTTTACTAACAACACATCCAAAAACTGATCCATAAGAATCATAGTAAACCACAAAATCATGTAGAACTATTTGTAGATTTAGAATTTATGTTCAAATTAAACACTACTTATCCTTATTAATGGACTCCTAACAATTTTAATTCTACAATAACATCACCTTTGTTTAGGTGAGTGTAGTCAAACATGATATAAGTTTCCAAAAAAAATTATAAATAATAAATAATATCCCACAAAACCCAATAAAATATAAATTTAAATGTAATTTCATAGTCCTTCCAATGACCTGATATTATTCACCTTTTTAGGGTCAGAATACATAATTTTTCTAAGATATGATGTCCCAAGAAAATATCCTCATGGCTCTAGAATTTTCATTTCTATAGTTTTTCATAAATGTAATATTCTCTCAAGTTCACTAAAACATCACTATATTGAAACATTTGATCTTATTTAGTATTTAAGTACATCATAATTTTATCTAAGAACACTATGAAATAAAATTTAGCATACTGGAGGAAAATTTACTTCATCAATTCCATGAAAAATCTAAGATCATTAGTTAGTCAAAATGGAATCATGATTTACTTGATGTGGTCATACATACAGCAATGGATATCTATGAAGCATCTGAATTCTTAATTCTGATATAGTGATAAGAAGACCAATGATAAATTCTAGAGAAAAAATATTCCTAGTTTAAATAATATAACAAAAAATCAGGGGATGGGTAAATTTTTAATTTTTTGTTAATAGATTGAGATTTTTATAGTCCACACATAAGAATAGAGTTTCATCATCATTCATAGTAAAGTAAATTGTATATTCTCAAGTTGAAACACATGGATGTATAAATAACTTAGATATTAAATGATCTAAGTGTAATTAGAGATCTTTCAACTTAGCTAGATCCATGTGGTAAGATGGCCGCAATATCAGCTGGGTTTGTGGAAATAAGTCAATTGAGAACTCAAAATACCTTTTTGGAGGCATCATGGAATATTATTCTAGAAAAAACATCAAATAATACATTTCCTACCTAAAGATTCTCAACACTGAAATATTTTTATTCTAGCTAAATATCATATAAATAAATAAAATATAATAAGGTATGGAAGATTAGGTCCCGCCCAGCTGGAACTGATATCCCATTCCCCTTTAAACCAATATAAGTACACATCAGGGTAAATAAAGGAAACCCACCAGTGATAATAACTAACTAAAAACTAGTGAAAAAATATCCAATCTATCTTGATAATATCATTTAAGAGATCCATGTTAGGAACTAAAAAAATCTAAACCATCTCTACATCGCAAATAATAAAATAACATGATGACCATCAGAATTCCTGATCCTTTTTATTTTGTAGAGTTATATCCAATTAGATGAACAATAATATGAGTAATATTTAATGTTTTAAAATTTCCAACATAACAATTGATATGATCAATTTAGAGGAAAATTAATCAAATAATACAGTTTTGAAGGTAGAAGAAATAGAAATAATGCATCTCATGTTCGCTAGAACAACATCCAATTCCACTGAGAAATCCATAAATACATTTAACTAAATAATTCCAGATGCCTATGGATAAAACCCTATTTCCCATTAAGAATCTGATTGGACCATATATCCTCTATGTGCCAACAATCATGTTTCAGTTAGAGAATAATAATATTCCAAAATTAACTTGTTTAGGTGACCATGAAATCCAAATGAGCTATAGGTATTTAGATTCATTCTACTAAATCATTGTGTGACCCACATGGCCACAATTATAACAAGTGAAGTTTCTAACCACTTATGATGGCCATGAAATGAATTCTAAGAAACCCCACCATTGTTTCATATATTAAAGTCACTTCACTTACATTGTGCATTAAATTAGATTTTCTACATGAGATACGAAGAAACCCGATCAGTCTTGACATATATGTCATGTCAATGTATACCATAAATTACATAACAAAAACCTCAGAATTGGTATATATATTTAGCATTGTGGCTTGTAAACACATATCAGGTTGAATACAAATCTAAACCCTATTTGCCTTTATCTTCTCATTAGGCACAACATAAGATTAAAACATAGAGATCTTGATTAAGAGATTATAAAAATACATCATTGTATGATCCTATAGATATTATTTACGAAACTCAATGGATCTCTCCAAGGTCATAGACTCTGGGTATAATTTATCAATTAATATAGATATAAAGTATTGTCTCTATAATTCCTTATGATTATTTTCTAGAACAAATTAATTACACCATATTCTACTAGGGCCTTCATGATTGAATAAAAAACCTTACCTTGAAAATTGATATGTCTCCAAGAATTCTAAAAGCCTTTTATTCATCCACCAACTAACCCATTACCACCTATGCATCACTTTTTAATTATAAAATTGTGGATTATTTCAAAGAAAATCCAAGGATTTATTATTATTCTAATTCCCTTAATGTTCATCCTCTATAGCCTGAATAGGTGCATTTGTTCAACCATGGTTCATATAGTGGACTATGCACATAGCGTCTTCGATCAAATGATCAACTGGAGTTTTTTAGAATAGATTTTTTTCAAAAAAAACCCTCTCGAGGGAAAACTAACAGATTTATAGGGGTCATGGTAATAAACATAACAATATTGGATGACAAAAAAATATGATATCCAAGAATCAATTAATATTTAAGAAAATATAGCTCAACCATAATTAAATGGTCATCGAAGAAAAACTAGGTTAAAACCCCTTAAACCCTAGAAGAAACAATTCACAACAACCTATGATAACCAATGGCTCATCGTGTTGAGATCTAGATAACCACTCACTCATAATATACCCCTTATGTACCCATGTGGTTATATCATGTCCACCAAGACATCACAAATTTCATACTAATAGTGGAAACCAAAAAATCAACCTTTGATACCAATGTTTCATGATCCAACCTATATTATCCAACTACCTAGAACCTGATATAGTTTACAACATGGAATGAAGGTAATTTCTATTCCACAGAGGATAGAAACAAGAACTTGGGCATAAAAACTATATTTGGGAATGATTTTAGAAAAAAAAACATAAACTAGATATCAAAAATACATGAAATATTGTTATTTTAATCTGATTCCTCAAGAAAAAAGTGAAAATAATATATAAAAGGTGTCCAAAAACCCCAAAAGAAATGCAAATCCCAAACTAAATTAAGAAAATTAACCCCACATGACAATTAAGAACCTCAAAAACCCCAGAAATTGATAATTATAAAATTCAATACAACACTTTGGTGCCTTTCCATTACCTTCATCACACCAAACAAGATCAACATACCCCAAATGGGGTATGAAGGGTTTGAGCAAGATAAGATTGATAGGATCCCACCAATTGTATCATAAGTATTCTTAATAACATAAACTAGATATTATTAAATAAATAAAATCAATGCATGAGATATAATTTTACATAGTTCATTAAAAAATATGGGAAATCACCCATTTTCATGGTTTATAAAACATATAAATAGAAAAATTTCCAACAATTTTAATAAATATACCAAAAACATATTTCAAATATGGTAAAAGTTAAAACATTCCATCAGTTTAACATAAAATCTAGGTTAATGTGGATGCTCATATAATTTTTCTGATCGGTAAGAGACCAAGTGTGCCCATTCATATAGAAGAACATGTCAAGGGGGTAAGAGATCACTCTCGAGAGTGGCCCCTTGGCACAACATTGGAAAATAGGTGCCCAAATTATCCTTGTAGAATATGTCTATGGTGAAATTGATCATACCCAATGATGGATCCATATATCATTACTAATCATAATTGGGTTTACCATTCCAAAAACATTCAAATGGAATTTTATCTTTTAACAATAAAATACATGCTTTAAAACCTTATTATGAAACAATAGAAAATAAAAAATCTATTTCTATAAAAAATTACAAATTAAATTGAAATTCACAAGCCCTTCCTTGAAGGCTAATTAAAAATAAATTTATTTGATAAATATATAAACCATGTTTTACAACTATTTATAAACCAATTTTAAAGATTCTGCAATCATGGTTTGTAAGATAAATCTTATTCACAATGCCGCCTACCTTGAAACGCATTAAATATAAACACATATATAGAAACCAAAACACAAAATTAACCAAGGATCCTAGAATTGAGAAAGGACCCTAAATCATGAATTACAAAAATAAGAACATCTAATTTATCAATTCTAGACTAATAGGATAAATATAGGAACCACATTTCTAATATATTACTAAATAATGCACGAGGAAAAAAACTGAGATTCACACAATGTATTTTAATTCCAAGATGGATCTAAAAGAAACCCAATTAGATTATATCATAACCCTTGTATTGAGAATTGAAATCTTCTATATAAGGTTCTCTTCAAGAATGAAGTATATGATACTGAATAAAAATGAAGAATGAAAAGAATGACTAGTCCACGTCAAAAATCTTGATCCACCAACAATGGATCAAATTAAATTGTTCACGCGAGGAAAATATATTTACAATATATAAAATAAGATTATAATTGATAAAGATATTATTAAATATGAAGAATAATGAGGTCAAATAGTGGTGTAGCATGTTTTATGGTTAAAATTCAAATTTATTTATTTGTAATATATGGTTTGGATGCATGATTTTATAAAGCATATGCCAAATATTGACCCCTATGTGGCATACTGAATTATTCAAATGTTTTTAAAAATAATTCACCAACAATGTGAAATTATTCTATAATAACCCACAAATATTTTTTGAATGGAAACATAGGTTTGACAAGTAGTGAACCAAACTATGCACCATCATCTGGAACTCTGGCACTAGATGCATGGTTTCCTAGGATGACATGAATAGTTTTCTCTACCAGTGAAAAAAAATCATGGTCCTAGAAACCTCTAAAGAATCCAAAAATCACAAAAAAAATAAACATAAAAATACTCATGTGAATTATGGTAAAAAATATTAGATGTTATTACTTGAAAAAAAACATTTGGAATGTGATATCATATAAGGGCCATTAGTTGTTTGTTGAATCTATTAAGAGAAAACTATTACCAGGGAAAACATTAGTAATGACAATATATTTCCCTTATCTGATGTATATAGATATAAATTATAGATTAATAATATGAGATATCATTAAAAATATTTGGGAATTGATGTATACTCTAATACAGTACATGAGATACAAATAAATTATCACAAAAATGGTTAATGAAGAAAAATCATAAAATTTTATTGAATGGTGATATCAAGGACCATTATTCCATATCATTAATCACTTTATAATCAAATATATTTATTGGTGGTGGATTGGTTAATAGAAAATGTATTTGTGATAAACATTCTATCATTTTTTATAGTAGCAGCAAAGTTAAGGGGGGATTGTTTCATGTCATGTAGAATAGGTTATTCGATCTAAACATGAGTTATAGTGAAAATTTTGATGGTTTCATTTACATTATTTCTAATGTTATTAATTATATTCAGGTGATTTATAAGGAAATCAATTACTCATACACATTGAATAATTATATTGAATTATTACATCATATTTAAAATCTCAATGTGCCAACTATTGAGGAAATGATTATTAGATAATTATCTCTTAGTCACTCACATAAAAAATGTATTTTCATTTAAAATGAGGTAAAATATAAAAGGTTAATAAAAAAATTTATCTAAATAAATACCATTTAATCAAATTGATATTTACTAATTTAAGGAAGATAAAAATAATGATGATGTATATGATGATTTACAATAACTTATTACAAATAGGTATAAAAGATTCAAAGTAATATTTGAAGCCATGATACATCTGGAATGATTATATTGTAGAAATTTTGGACACATATCTACTATATGTCTAAATAGGTTTGACGAAGAGGTTGTGGAGTATGAGTTTTCACCAAAATATATAATATATATTCCATTTATATGGAACTTCAACTCTATAAATTCATGAATTAAAATGTTAAAATGGATATTACATGTTAGAAAGGAATTATAGGATGCAGAATTTTATCTTTTCTAAGTAATTAAAAATTATTTTATCTCAAATTTAGATGATGTTAAAATATTTTTAGTGGAGACAACCAAAACTGATGAAGAAGATAATGATCAATAGGAAAGAGATTTAAACCATAAAAATGAATTGGAATGAGCTCTTCAAAAGATTTATTTATAAATAAATTAGAATAATAAATAAGAACTATGTAAACTGACTCTTCATGAAATTTTCATGAACCTTAATTTTAATTTTATCTTCATCATAATTCGTTGAAAGTGTGTGAGGATGAATTAGTAAAATAAAAAGATATTGTGAATAATATATTAAATATTTATGAATATAATAACATCATTTATGATATCGATTTATCTAAGAAGGATAAATTATGGAATATTTAAACTCCGGAATAAAATGTTTTTCATTAATAACTATGTTGAACCTAAATTAAAATTTAATGTTTTATAGAATAATATTAAAGTTATTTTTTTAAATGGGTTTTTCAAAAGATACCATATAATTATGTATAAATACATTTGAAGAAACTATTATTTATCAATTACCAAATGGAATGGTTGAAATTGTTATTGTATATAATAGTGAATATTCATAAATAAGGCCTAGAAAAAAGTTCCCATAGAAGAATAATAAGAAGAAGAAGGAAGGAATAAAGTTCTAAACTTATGTTAAATTATTAATATACTAGGGATTATTCATAAGATACAAATATTCCGAAATTGAAAAACAATAGAATATTTACATAAATGATATTACAATTTTTTTAGTTTTTAAGGCCACACTATGTCTTATTTTGTAGTTGTAGAATGTTATCTCCGAGGAGAAGCTATTGGAAGTCAATAAAAGTGTGATTAAATATGGACTTCATATTTGGGAAGAATTTTTGTTATTTTTACTATTATAATTCTATCTGCATTTGAAATTTTTTTCCATGAAGATAACATAAAGAACCATATATCGTAGGAAAAATAATATGGTTTAGGAAAAAATAATTATTTTTTATTAAAATAGATTTTATCTTATAAATAAATATGAATTAATCTTGTTCACCTAATAAGGAAATGATATAAATATACCAAAAAATGTCTCAAATTATTTTGAAATTACATAGATGAAATTAGGGAAGATTAAGGAGAGAAATTTGAATAAAATTTATTTAAAATAAATAATGAAGAAGACTAATTGGACTCTAGATAGTAGGTTTCTATCTCACTTGATTACGAATATGAATTTATTGAATAATTTTAATGTAATAGTTGATGGAAAAGTTCACTTTGTAAATGATAGAGCACTGACTGTGTTATCATGACATGTAAAATTGAGTATGATTTTAAGGTTGACTTATACTATAGGGAAGACCCTAGGTCATATCTCAAGGTGCATTTATAGGTTTAGAGTATGCATTTTTTTTAAAAATCACTAAAATTGAGGGTGATTTTGAAAATAGTTTTAAGAAAATAACATGATTTAAAGTGTTTAATTATTGAAAAATTAAGGTGTTGTTTTAATAATAATAAGAGAATTATGTAATTTAAATTTCACTACACATATTTGACAGTTCATTGTCCTAATAAATATACATGTTTTTGTTTAATTCTTTCATTGAGGGTTGACAAGATCTTGATTCCCCTCTTACCTCTTAAATCGTTGCACAGAGTACCAACCCTTGACACAAAAATCTTGATTCCCCTCTTACCTCTTAAATCGTTGCACAGAGTACCAAACCTTGACACAAAAATTGTTTTTTCAATGACTAGACCTCAATAATAGAGTTAAGGATACCAAAAAAAATACTAATATATTTTTTCTGTGTGAGACAAAGAGGATGCCTATGTTTCCCAATCATAATAAACCAAGATTCCCACTTGAATTCTCAAACCCATCAGTGTTGAAATGAAAACTGATTCACTTAGTTAAACCCAAAAAAATAATTTAGAGGAAAAGGGTGTTGAGATAAAAAATAATTGAAATATTTAACATTGAAATTACAAAGAACCTGTAAAATAAAAAGTGTTGTAACTCCCTCCCAAGTATGTGTTGCTCCATCAAAATTATCATTTTCCATTTAGCTTGTCATCGAGAGGAGGTGGAGGCTCGGGTGGAACTTCACATTCATCCTTTATCCCCCTATGAATATATGGGCCTCTATAAGTTCATGGATGAGTATCATATTTCTTTGGGTCTCTAAAATAACATAGCTTTGCCTCTTGGACGAACATACAAATGAGGTTCTCAAGGTTCATTTTATAGGCAAAGTGGAAGGTGGTTTTGGGCACACTGATTGTGTAAAACCACTTGGTCCATTGTGTTAAGTGCGTATACAGCCTTTTCTCTCTATGTTAAAAACTGAAAAGTTTTTTACCCAAATTTTGGCTTCATTTCTAAACCAACATCTTGAGATATAGACAGATTACAACACACCATTTTTTACTTTGTATAGATTTGGTGTGCTGGACAGACCATGTAAGTTGGGCCAACTAATGGTTGAATTGGGGAAGAATGTCTTAATAAGAGTTGTATCCCATTTAAATAAGGACCATCACACAAAATCTCATCCCATTTTAATTCACTATTTAGTAGCAGTATGCAGTTTATTCCACTAATGTGCTCGGATCCAGTGTAGTTTGGCCCATTTTTCTTGGACTTCCACAGGGGCCCTTTAAATCACCTCCACCTACAATGTAACTATCAAAACAAGTAAATTTTAACTTTATAACAGTGTTAAACAAAAAATAATTTAATCAAACATGAAGTAAATTTTATTATTATATTTTTCTTTTTCAATACAAAATTAGTTTAGCACAGTGGTGTAAGGGTGAAAATGAAACAGTGAATCGTGGTGCGATCACTCCCCCACACCTAAACATTTTCACTCATGAGAAAATTAATATTTTAATAAATTATTCATGTAGATATTTCCAACTTCATAAATATTTAACATTCAATGAAAATTCAATTACTAATAGTAATGTCATCAAAGAAAAAATCACACCGAGGAATTATTCTCAGTGATCATGGAAAAAAGACCTCTCAAAATTTGTATTAGAATAGAATTCAATGAGCTATATGATACCAATCTAAGAAAATAATTCAAAAGTTAAACATGTCACTAATTATCCACGTGTATGTGTGGAAAACATTTCATTCTATTATTTCCACTTTTTATCGAGTAAATATAAGTTATTTTAAAAATTGTCTAATTACATGATTCCTTCCACAAAACCTGCCCTACATCCTTTGCAATCAAATTTCAAGACCAACTTACATAAGAATTCTAAAAAGTTAAAACATAATCTCATGACATATATATCCCCATATTTTTTACATTTCATCATGTTCCTCAATGTTTATTTGTTTTTGTTTTTTGTTTTAATAGGGTGTACAATAGTCACATAACAAGTACACACCCATTGTTCAATCTAGTACAGTAATGAAATAGATCATATAAGGAAAAATACATATATAAAAAACATTTTGGAAGGTAGATAAAAATTAACCAAACCTATCTTTACCTTATATTATGTAAGAAATTTGTGTACTTCATGGTTGGGTGAAAATATGTGTGGAGAAGTTAAGTATCACAATTTTCCCTTAAACTATTCACACAAAAGGTACCATTCTCAAAGGTTTCAAAATGATAAACCCATTTATATCATCAAGAAACCACCAAATTTCAAGAGAAAGTCACACCAATGTATTGAATTATTTCTAAAATTCACATTTCATCAAAAAAAAATAATGTTAAAACAACATGAAATAGATAAATTACTCAAGAATTTTTAAAAACATCCATGATTAAGTGCGAATAATTTTCCATGATAATGTGGGAATAAAAAATTTTACATCCTAGTACAAAAGTGATGGGGGAGAAAAGTTAGGTGCAGTATGTGATAATATAATCTAATAATCCAAAAATTAAAAAGAAATAAACATGACAAAAATTCCTAACCCAGGAATATAACCATACCCCCACAACTAGAGAATACTGTGTTTTCACTGTTATAAAAGAGTATGTGGGAAGGAAGGATAAAACTTGGTGAGTGATATTGATATGATGCTTCTTGAACTTGGAGTTCCTCTATCAGGGACTCTGAAATGGCTTCATGAAAGTGCTTTAGCCGCCACCCATTGACAGTGAAGTTTTTCTTGGTTTCTTCATTTTGAACCTGAACACCAAGAAATTAAGGGACATTAGTAATAGTGTAAGGTACAATCTAGTGGTAATGAAGCTTACCTAGATTCAACTTCAGCCTTTCATTATAGTGGTGGATTTTCTACCTAATTTATAACTAACTATGATGGATGATATAGTTGTGGGAAGCCTTGGTTTTCTCCTTATAACTCTGAGAAATCTCATATGAATCTCTTATCATCTTCTGCAGCTCTTAAATATGCAAATTCCTTTGAGAACCTGTACCATAAATATTATAATTTCATTTTTTAATGGCCCAATTGGCTCAGTTCTCAATATCAACAGGGAGATGACAACTATTTCTAAACACAAGCTGATAGGGTGACATTCCAATGGGTGTTTTAAAGTAGTTATGTTAAGACCATAGTGTTTTATCAAGTCTAATATTCCAATCTTTTCTATTGGGTTGAATAATTTTTTCTAGAATTTTTTTTACCTCTCTATTTGGCACCTCATATTGACCATTGGTCTATGGGTGATAAGTAGTAGACACTCAATTCCTAACACCAAATCAACGTAAAAGGTACTTCATTGTTTAGTTGCAGAAATGAGAACCATTGTAACTGATGATGAACCTAGGTAATCCAAACCTACAAGAAATTTGGGTTCTCAAAGATTCCACAATAGTCTTGGAATCATCAACCCTTGTAGCTCATTCCTCTACCCATTTTGACACATAATCCACTCCCAAAAGAATGTACAATTTCCCAAATGAATTAGGTAATGGTCCAATAAATTCAATTCCCCAATCCTCGATAAATTCATGGAAGAGAAAGGGTTATTGTGGAATTTCATTTATTATAGATACATTTTTCATTCTTTTACACTAAGGATAAGATTTAGAGAAATCATAGGCATATCGAAAGAATATTTTCTAAAAGCGATCGGAATCAAGGACCTAGTGAGAAGTCCATTGGGGACCAAAGTGATCCCCACAATCAAGAGTGTGGAAGAACCTAAGAACAAACTAAAACTCACTATTGGGAACACAACACCTAAATACATTATCACAACTTTTTCACTAAAGGTAGGGGTCATCCCAATTGTACCAACAAGACTCGTGTTTTAGATGGACATCTTAATTTTTGTTGAAATTAGTGGGAATGAATGATTATACCAAATAATTTACAATTTTAGCATACCAAGGAATAGAATCTTACACTCAGTACAATTAATCATCATGAAACATGTCATTTATGGGAATACAGGGGGATGAATCAATGTATAAGGATGGGATGATCCTACTAATATACTCAGCCACCACATTCTTTGTTCCTTTTTTATCTCTAATTTCTAGATTGAATTCCAAAAGGAGGATCATCCAGGGGATGAGATGTGGTTTGTATTCTAGTTTATTAAGGATATGTTAAACCACTACATGGTCTAAGAACACAATGACTTTGGGCCCTAAAAGGTATGAACTAAATTTATCCACGGAAAACACAATAGTAAGAAATTATTTATTATTTGTATTGTAGTTTTCTTTATAAGGGTCCAGTGTACGTGAGGCATAGGCTATGACATATAGAGTTCGATCAACTCTTTATGATAAGACTACCCCAACCGCATAGTCAAAGGTTTCATACATGAGATCAAATAGTAAATACCACTGAGGTGGCTAGATTATTGGGGGTGACGTGAGAATCCATTTCAATTTATTTAAAGCATCCTCACATTCTTTATCAAAAACAAATTCTCTCTCATTTCGGAGTAATCAAGATTAGGGGAGATCAATCTTACTAAATCCATGAATGAAACAACTGTAAAATCAAACATGACATAGGAATGACCCCATATCCCGCATATTTTTAGGGAATGGTAGGGAATAAATGACGTCCACTTTTGATTTATCGACTTGGATAACATCCCCATAAATGACATGCCCATGTACTATACCTTATCTCACCATGAAATGTAATTTATCATAATTTAATATGGGATTCTATTCAATATATAAATGTAGGAAATAACTAAGACTACTCAAACATTCATCAAAATAGGATCCATAAAGAGTGAAATATTCTATGAAAACATCCATGAAATTATCTAGGTAACCTGAAAAAACACTAACCATGCATTGTTGGAAATTACCTAGATCATTCCACAGACCAAATGGAATCCTCCTTTATGAAAATAATCGTAAGTGGAAAGTAAAGGTAGTATTTTTCTGATCCTTAGGGGAAATATGGATCTGAAATTATCTAGAATACCCATCAAGAAAATTGTAACAATACTTCCCTACCGGCCTCTAGAATTTGGTCAATTAATGGTAATGGGAAATGGTCCTTCATAGAGTGTTGGTTTAATTGGAGATAGTCTATACAGACATGCTAACTATTCTTGACATGAGTTGGAACCCAGTCATTGTTTTAATTTTTAATTACTATAAGACTAGTTTTTTAGAACCAATTCTACTGGAATGACCCATTGGCTTTTATAGATGGGTTAATTAATTCCAGTAGCCATTAATTTTATTAACTCATTTCTAACAACATCTAGGAGGTTTGGGTTCTGTTGATGTTGTGACAGACTCACTAGTTTAGCTTCATCGTTTAAAAATATATGATGTGTGAAAATTGATGTACTAATACCAAGATTTTCCAAAAGTGTCCATCCTAAATAATGTTTATACTCACTCAGAATTTCATATAGTCTCAATTCATGCTCAATAGCGAGTGAACTAGCAGTGATGATAGTCAAATTGTTTCCATTCTCAAGATAAGAATATTTTAAATCTTAAGGTAGTTATTTTATTTCCAATTTAGGGGGATTTGAGTTTAGTGAGAGTGTTTGTGAATGTGAAAGGTCACTAATCTCATCTAGCTACTCAATTGTATCATTCTTAGATAAGGAATGAGCTTTTACAAGATTATCAGTTTCATTGATGGTCAAGTGATCCTCAGTGTTCAAGAAATCATCAGTTAACAGGCATACATGAAATTTTTCTAGACTGGTATAACATTCTATGAATGATTCATTTCCATGAATTTCAATCAATGAATATAACTTAGAAAGGGGATCAAGGGAATGAGAAGAAATTTTTTCAGGTGAAGGGAGTACATAAATTGAATTAACAGAGGAGAGGAATGTTTTTACGAGCGGTGTTTCATGGAATCAAGGATTCTTAAGTGGAAATTTTCACCAACAAACATCATATATAATGTACCATTGTGGACGTTAATTATGGATTTTGAAGTTTTCAAAAAATATATCCCCAATATAATTGGTGCATGTCCATTCATCTTATCATCTTCTATTTTAAGCACATAAAAATAAGTAGGACCAATTAAAATTTTCACCCTCACAAAAACATATTCTAACACGACAGTGGGGTGTGTTGTACTTTTATTTGAGAGTTGAACAACAATTTCTATTGTCTTCAGTTATCCGAACTACAATGTAGAGTAAATTGAGTGAGGCATCATATTTATAGAGGCACCCAAATCATGTGTAGCATTGGAAAAGGAATACTCTCATATGGTGCACAGAATCAAGATTACAACATAATCTTTTAATTTGGTGGGAAGT
Source organism: Viscum album (assembly GCA_963277665.1). Taxonomy (NCBI): domain Eukaryota; kingdom Viridiplantae; phylum Streptophyta; class Magnoliopsida; order Santalales; family Viscaceae; genus Viscum; species Viscum album. The sequence continues at coordinate 745,272,296 of OY728138.1, read as the reverse complement.
GATGGATATATCAATGCTGAGACATTCCTCCCCAAGCTCACCTTCTCATAACCTCGAATTTTCCTTTGGTGTGAACACATCTCCTCCAGAAACTTGTAATATATTGTAATTTTCATCACGAAATCAATGAAGGGGATGTTAACCTAATATTTTTTGAAAGTTTCTAATATTTATGTATCAATATTAGTTTATTTTTATTTTCATGGATGGGTGTATATTTGGGGAAAATGGAATAGGAATGGTAGGGATAGGTGACTCATAAACAGACTCACTCTTTCCTTTGGAAGGGCTTCTCTCGAGATAATGATTTTCTTCTCTTGGACCATTTTTAGTAGCCAGGATGGTGGTTTCCTCGGGAGGGGATTACTCTAGTGGAGGGTTAATTTGGGTTTAAAATTATTTCCCACTTCTAAGGGTGGTGGAACTAAGATTTCCCTTATCCCTACAGATAACTACTAGTTGAGAGAGTATTTTACCCGAAAAATAAAGTTGAATTTTCCCCACATAGTAAGTGAGTTGGAAAAAATGGGTTTTTAGGTCTGGTATGGATGTTTTAGTGGTTTGATGGAATTGGTGATTATTAGAATCCATTTGTTTTGTCATATCTTAAAGGATAGGCTCAGATTTTGGAGCGGGTGGTTAGAAAGGCCTTTGTTGTGGTTGATGATTTATGGGTAGTGGTGGTTGACTACTCTACCTCGGTTGGTTCTGTGGTTATTGAGGGTGGGTTGAATACCCCCTGGCCTATAGGCTTGGTTGTCTTTACACCCAAGGTTGGATGGATAGTATTGATCTTGCCTAAAGGGTTGGTTATATAGGCAGACTGAAAATATTTCCTCAAAACTCTTAGAAGTTTCTCTTAGTTGGGGGTATTGTTCAAAGTAGTAGGTGTCAGAAGAACATATAACACAATGTATTGGGGGAGGAGATTGGGATTTCCCTTGGGGAAGAGCATGTTTTTTAGGAAGGGTACATACCTCTTCGAACTTCCTTTCCATCTTCTTCTAGAATTTAGTACATTGAACCTCATGGACACCTTGAATGGATACACTGGTCCTTGAATAAAATTTTTGTGTGTTTTTCTAAATGTTATCAATAAGTTTACATGTAGATATTTGGTTTTTATTAACTAGTTCACCAACTATAGTAGCATTAATCATATTTTAATCAATAGGAATTAAACCTTCATAAAAATACTGAATTAAAAGTTGATCAAATATTTGGTGGTGTGGACATCTTGAACATAACCTCTTAAATATCTCCCAATATTCATGAGCTATTTCCCATTTTGATTTTATTATCTCATATACTTCTCTCCTTATTGTTATGGTTTGATAGGCTGAAAAATATTTTTCAAGAAAAAGGCGTTTCATGTCCACCCAACCTCTAATTGGGGAATTAACATAATACAACCAATCTTTTACAGTGTCTTTTAAAGGAAATGAGAATTATATAGGCTTCACTTTTTCTTCATCCACAATAGCAGGTTTTAATGTAGAACACACAATGTGAAATTAATTTAAATTCTTATGTGGATCTTCTCCAGAGAATCCATGAAATCTTGGAAATAAGGGAATAAGAGCGGATTTTAGTTTAGAATTGGGATCCTCGCCTTTCATTTGAATATATGTGGGTTGGAAGTCAACATCAAGTGAGGTTAGTTCTTTTAGTGTCTGATTGCTTTCAAACATGTTATACATGTTAATTGTAGTAACTGACTTGTTCTAGAAGAAGAGTCATTTAGAAAAGTATCAAGTGGTGGTGTGTCCTCCTTCAAAGGGTTGTCTTTTGAATCTCAGTGCTGCTGATGTAGGATCCTCTCTGGTTTAGGTTCGAAAGGTGGTATCTCTCTCAAAGTAGAATTCGTCATGCATAGAACCTACTAAAGAAATAAATTACAACAAATAAATATACCCAATGGTAGAATATAAAAAAAATTCGCAAAATTTTAAAAAATATATTATTAAAAACACTCACTAAAAACCAAATTTATCCCCTACAATGATGCCAAAATTTCACCACGTTGTCATGACACCTCAAAATTATTATAATTTTAAGGCTGTTTTATAGTATAGAGAAGTCCCTAGGTCATCTTTTAAGGAGTTTTTATAGGATTAGAATATTCATTTTTAATAAAAAGTACTAAAAAGGGGGGTGATTTTGAAAACAGTTTTATGAAAATAAATTTATTTAAAGAGTTTAATAGTTGGAAAATTATGGTGGTGTTTTTAGAATTATGATAAAAGGATTTCATTTCAAGTTCACTACACATCATTTATAGTTCATTGTTCTAAAAATACGCATCATTTTGTTTAATTCTTTTGTTGAGGGTTGAGAAGATCGTAATTCCCCTTTTACCTCTTAAATCATTGCAGAAAGTACCAACCCTTGACATAGAAACTGGTTTTTTAATGATTGGACCTAAAGCACAGATTGAAGGATACCAAAACATACTAATATCTTATATATGTGTGAGATATATAGGATTCTTTTGTTTCCCAATTGGAACAACCCAAGATTCCCACTTCAAATAACAACCCAATTGGTTTTGAAATAAAAATTGATTCACTTAGTTAAACCCAATAAAGGAATTAAAATGATAAGGGTGTTGAGATAAAACATAAGTTAAACCATTATAAGAACAAGTGTCGTAAATCCCTCCCGAGTATGTGAAGTTCCCTCAAAATGATCGTCCATTTTTTAGCTCACCATCGAGAGGATATGGAGGATGGGGTGGAACGTTTCCATAATCCTTGACCCCCCTATGAAGATAGAGGCCTCCAGAACTTCTAATATGATTAAATTAATCCTTTGTGTCTCAAAAATACCAGATCTTTTCCTCCTGGCCGAACTTACAAATGAGGTTCCCAAGTGATCATTTTATAGGCAAAGTGGAAGGTGGTTTTGGGCACACAGATTGTGTAAAACCACTAAGACAATTGTTTTAGTGAGTATACATCCTTATATCACTTTAGTAACAACTAAAATTTTGTTTCCCCACTTCTTGAATATATTCAACGAATTTTTTTCTTCATTTGGACACCTATAGATAGAGATATGGTCAGTTCACAGAACACCACTTTTGACTTCATATAGATTCAGTATGCTAGACATTTCAGGTCATTTGGGCCATATAATGGCTTAATTATGCTTGGAGTTCCTAATAATAGTTGTATCCCATTTAAATTATGACCATCCCAAAAAATATAAACCCATTGGAATGCACGGTCTAGTAGAAGTATGCAGTTTAGCTCATTAGCGTGGTTGTATCTTGTGGAGTTTGGCCCATTTTTCTTGGACTTCAACATGGGCCCTCCAAATCACTTCCACCTAAAATGTAACTATTTAATAAGGTTACATTTACCTTTTTAAAAGTGTTAAAAACAAAATAATTGAATCAAATTTGTAGTGAAATTTGTTATTATTTTTAAAATATTCAATACAAAACTAGTTTAGTATAGTGGTGTAAGGGTGAAGATGAAATAGTGAATCGCAGTTCAATCAAGCACTAAATATTAAATTAATTTAAAATTATCATATCAATGATGAAAAATTAAGCAATTATTATGTTATTAAAGTTTACATAATTAAAAATAATTATTTTACATTTATTCAAGTATATGGAATTGATTTAGAGGACATGATTGGTCAGAATGGTTGCTACATAAATGGAAAATGTTTGAATTTTCTGATGAAAGTATTGAGAACTAGTGGTTACATATATCAAGTTGATATTTAAAATATACCTGAATGTTTATGGTAGAATAAAAAAATAAATTATGGCATCAGAATCATTACCACTTAAATTAACAAAGTATAGAGAAAATATTAAATTCATTGAAGTAGTGGATATTCTAAACATGATGTGATATTTGAAAGAGTTTGTAAGTATTTCATGTGTAGAAATATAGTTTGAAATAATTATTCTCTAAATATTATGTGAGAATAAGGATTACTAATCCTGATTGACACTGAATAATTTGGCCTAATTTGTTAATAATTAGCTTATTTTGAAATACATTCCATTCAATTAATACATGATTATACTATGAATGGGTGTTTCGTGATCATAAGAAAAAATGAATAAGTTTTTTATTTCATGAAGTGGTTCTGGATAATAAAAAAATGAAATAAGATGAACCGAAAACATTATGGGATCAGATGATGGAATAGAGTACACAAAATTTTCTGTTAAAAATTAGCTTGAATAATATGGAATTAAACATGAATTGTATTAATTTATAACCCATTAACAAAATGGGTTTGTTTAAAAAAGGAACCATTTAGTCAAAAATATATCCAATATGTTTTAAATATTTATTTCCACCTAATGTCACTACAAGAAAAAAGTGGTTAAATTTTAAACATTTTTTAAAAATATAGTATAACATAGTTTGGGATTGGAGAATATTCCATATGATATTTGAGATGGAAGGAACCCCTCTATGAAGCATCATATTTTATTTCAAATAGAGTATTTCATCCAAAATAAATAAGGAAATCTAGGAATATATCATGAATTAGTATATGAATTCCTAATTCTTATTTACCCATCAAAGATTATGGTCTACAAATGATTTAATAATTTGATCAAAAAAATATTCTAGAAATTTGATGTAATAAATATTGAGAATAAAACCATATAAAATATTTTAATTATTTATCATGAAGTGTTTGAAGATTATGAAGTGGAAAATGTCCATTGGATAGAATCCTAAAAATATTAGGATGATGAATATTTTGATGTTAAATTTTTAAAACAACAAAGTGCATAGGTGATTAGTATTATCACTCTGTCAATAATGAATATGGTGGAAGATGATTAAAGAATATTATATCTGAAACATTTATCTCAACTCATACATGATGGATGAAGATAATAGAGAACACAATTACATTATATGATATTAAACCTCGTTCTTTTAATGAAGAGATTAAATAAGAATAACAGGTGAAATATATTAACCAATAATCGAATAAAATATATATATACCTATGATTATAATATATATATTTATTATTAAATAAATAATCTTAAATATCTAATTTCACTTGATACAGTGACCTAAAAAACCACATACATTTTATAAATATTAAATCTTACTATTATAATATAATCATTGAATTAACAGGTATAAATAGATATAACCATGTAATATAGATTATATTAATGGATTCAAGTAGAAGTAGTCTTCATTAAAAGGAACATTTTTTAAAACCTATAAAAGTATTTTTTTTGTTACAATTGTTTTCCCTAGTACATTCCCAAGATTATCAAAAACAAGTAAGGCTTGAGTGAACCCTCATATGAATGATGATCAAGATCTTATAAATCGCTATAAGATAAATTATAGTTGAATCACTACCTAAGACAACAACAAATTCATTTCATACCATAATATTTTATTCCCCAATATTTAGTTGTATAGTATATAAAATTTATGATAGTATAAATATTTAATTGTTAACATAATAAATAATAATTTTTCTTATTAAGCATTTTGATTCATTATATTCTGAAGAAATATATTTAAAATTTATTTATTCTACATTCTGTGTTTGTTATGTTAAAATTAAATTTTATGAAATTTAATTTAAAAAAATCACCTTTTTATTAATCAAGTAAAAATTATCTTAGGTTTAATTTATGAGATTTTTTTAAAACCATTAATTTTTATTTAAATAGTGAAAAATATCATTTATACAAATATTGTAAATTTTTTGAAATCATTGGGATAAAATAATAACATAAAAGTAAAATAAACATATGGATCTCAAAAATGTGTATATAATGATTTAAAAATATCTAAAACTGATATGTTGAATTTGAAAACCCATGACTGACATTTTGGAACCTGCATTATATTTTATTCTAATAAAAAAATATTTCTATACATTTTATTTAGTTATGTTATCACAATGATCCATTTGTACTTGTATTTCATTAAAATTCATAAAATTTATTTTTTTCTATAAATAATTACATTCCTTAGGAATCGATACTATTCGTTATTTTTTTGTAAATTTGTTCATATTCTTACAAAAAAAAATTTTTTAAAATATAGTTTTAGATGTGTTTTGTGTAGTAATATTATAATTAATTTTTTCAACCCATATAAATTGAATTTTTTAAAATTATTTTCATATTTTTAATCATTTATTTAAATTATTTAATGAGTCTAATTATTTTCATAAAGTATAGTAACCATGGTAGATGTTAAGTCATCGCGGTGAAGGATCAAACAAGTTAAAAGTTGTTAAAACTAAGAGATAATTCCAATATTATAAAAAAACTATCATTATTTGAATGGATGTGTAGATTTAAACCTCAACCATATTATCATAAAATTTGGGATATATTTTATCCACCTAAACATGATAAATTAATTTATAACATTTTAATGTTACTAATATATGAAATGGTGGAACCCCACTCATTTATAAATGGAACCCTTCACTCATTTCTACCCCACTCACATTGATAAATTTAGATCAATTGATCTCCACCCAGGTCACTTCTCTACACCCTTATCCATTACCTATTGGTTATGGTCTTACTAATAAACCTACCTAAGAAGGGTTAATGAGAGTTCAAAAGGAAGATATCTAATGAAGTGATAATTTACTTTACTAAAAAGATTTAATTTTCATTCTTCATTAACCTCTTACAAGTTCTTTATAAATAACTTAATATAATTAAATAAGGATCGTTAAAATGATTAAATTTTGTTATTTTTACATAATATACATTATATAATTCGATTCCATACAATAGAAAATGATTATGTCCCTCGTGTGTATGTGTGGATATCCGCCTATATAAAATGATGTGTTTCAATTATTATTACCAGCACATAGAGCTAGTTATGAAGATGGATTTAATGAATATATTTTATATATATGATATAATTATGATTATGTTAATATGAATCAATATCTACTGTCATTTATTCCCATCTATTAAAAAATTAAATTTTTACATGAATGCACGTGTTGACTATGACCTCCATGGATGACATAGTTCATTTTTCATCAATGCCTGACAAGGGAAGTTCTATACAAATATTTAATTAATAAATAATATATTTAAAACAATATTAATGTTTTTAAAATTTTATATTTAATTAAATATATAACATTAAAATTTTCTTTATATATATGGAAAATCAATTACCATGGTTCTCGGATAAAAACCACAGAATCGAAACATGCATGGAAAACAAAACAGTTAACTATTTTTTCTAATTTTTAAGAAGTCTTACTAATAAATGCATAATGAGAAATTTAATGTGAATAGTATATAATAATATAAATATAAATTTGTATATTTTATACTTGATCAGTAATCAAAATTTATTATATAGGTGGTTAGAGTGTGTATGACTAAGAAGAAATCTAAGTTAAGGGTTCTTTGTCTCAACATCAATTCCATAGGACATGTTTCATATTGGAAAGAATGTTTTATTTATATGGTCTAAATAATACAATTTAACATATAATATCATTATTTCTATCATTTATCATAGTATGTAAAGTTTTATTTAAGTTCTTGTTTTAAAATATAGTTGATTCAAAAGAATCCAAAGATGTAAGGTATTCTATTATAAAATTTCTTTCCTTGAGACATATTTCAAATTATGTGTCTATATTAATATATATAGTGTATTTAATTACTATATGAAATATTGTATCAATAATATAATTAAAAGAATTATATTTTAACTTTTTATCATTTTATTTATTTTTTGGGTGTTTTTATATTAAAATTTTTTAATTATTTTTTATTTAAATTCATTACATTAAATGTTTGGGAGTATCTTATCCAAATAAATCATTTAAATATTTATATTCATTATATAATTTCAATAATGTTCATGTATATAGTTCATATGATTATTTTTTTTATATTCATTATAATGGTGTAAAAAAATGATGTTAATGTTTATTGTTTGATCGTTATTTACCAATTTTCAATAAATTGTTTCCATTTAAATATTATGGAATGAAAAGTATTTTTTTTTTCAAATTATAATTTAATTACATTAATAAAATTTGTTTTATCTATCTAATAAACCTTTAATGAGTTATTTTCTTCACTAGGGATATAATCTTACGATTAAATTCACTTTATTTCTATAGATTTATTAAGTTGTTATTTATGAATTTTTTTATTAAATTCCTTTCAGTCCAATGTTTAACTATGCTATGATGAAATTATTATTAATACAAAGTCCTTATATAACTCATATATATATGGATGTTTTTTGGTGGGGTCGTATATCAAAATCTAATTCTTTGTTTAAGGTTCTATATCTCATGATATAATTATGGGAAATGAAAATATGATTGTCACTCCCATATTTCAATAAGGTACTTACTCATAATTTACTATTTTATAAGAATTTTGTTATAATTATGTCCATATATCTTTGTGATTTATTATTATTATGTTTTTTCCACACTCTAATTAATATGTTATAATTTTATGTTCCATGACTATTGAGACACTCACTGCATCTTTTTTTTGACTAAAACTTATTCATGAAATTATGATTTACAATATACATATTCTAGGATATGATCTTCTTAATTTTTTATTTTGTAAATTGATTATGTTATCATAACCTATAATCATCTCATGCTTAAGTATAACCTTTGATTATTATCTCCCATGTTTTCTAGTAATAAGAATATAAGATCATCCTTTTTTATGTTTTAATTTCCCCAAGTTATAAGGAAGGATATAATAAATGTTTTGACTAAAAGGGTACCAGATGTCCTATAAATTTATGGGATATTATAAACAAGGTTTCTAAAATATTTTTATTATGTATCATGTCTCCAAGGACACTAAACCATTGGTTTATAGTATTTTTGAGTTTTATTGTTTGAAAAATGAAAAGGAAGAAAAATGTATGAACTTATAAAGTGGTATTCTTTAGTTTGTTTAAAAGTTGTTTTTAATTATTTTAATGGATTATGATGATAAGTATAAGATATCACATGTTATTAAACCCTAAGTGAAACATAGTTTTCGTATACTAAGACAAAGGTATCTTAGAGTAAGAGTTCCATAAAATAGACTATTCAAATTTATATTATCTTTCAATCATATTATTTTAAGATATTATTTTTATTACTCATGTTAACCACATTAGGTTTTGGTAAATATAAAGAACAAGGATAAAGTATGTTAAAAATGGGTGTGAAGGAAAAGGTAGTGATTTTCACCTAAACCAACCAAATAAAAAAGGTTATGGACTGTAGTATTGTTTTTAATACTCTCTCAATAATATCATGAAATGAAAAATAACATGGACAAAATTGTAATAATAACACACCAATAAAGGATAAAATATCTATAGAATACTTCCTATGGAAATGTTCACCTTCCTTTAATGGGTATTCCAACCTCCTAATTTATGAGATATGGATTAATGAAATAAGGGAGATAAATTATGTTATCTAATGCTGATATAATGAGAAGGTTTTTTATCTGTATAACACTTGGAATGTGAGGATAAACAATGGTGGAAACCAATTAATAATTTCATGAAAAAATGAAAAAATTGACTCAATAGAATGGTAGGATTTCATGAATTTATTTTTATCTAAATATTATCAAAAAATTACTTCTCACTAAAACAAACATCAACTTGTTCTTTAGTGTTTTAGTACAAAGTCACCCAAATGAATTTTGAATAAGAGATTTTTGTTTCTATGGAGAATATTTTCAATGTGCACTTTGATTATAATTGAAATATAGATAACCTAATCATACCAAAGGATTTAGAGATAACAAATTGGTAATGATGTTTAAATGAAACACAAATGATAAATAATATAGATGGAAAAAACTTCTACCACTAACGTCTCAAAAATTTGGAAATAAAAAAATGATAAATCCCCTCAATGAATCTAGAAGATTTTTTACATGTAGTAAATTATTGAATCACAATTAAATTATTGAAGAAATATAAATATTTAAATTAATAAAATAGAGTATTAGAATGCCTAACTAATATACCACCCAATATTCAATGCATCAAATTAAAGGATTTTGGGAATTATAAAAAATAATTCCCCAATCCACGGTCTAATAGGGATAATAGGCTACATAAACCAATTAAAAAAATTAAAAAGGTAAAGCCTATAAAATTTCTATAGATGAAGAGGATCTTGATAATGAAGTGGTGAAAGGAACACTTAATCTCTACTCCAAACCTATGAAATCATTATGTGACACAGGATTTAGCCATTGGACCATATCATATATGTTTTCATATAATTTTAATCCACTATGCAAGAATTGGATGTTTAATTATCATGGAAGACACCTAGTATAGAACTGATTGAGTCCAATGTATATAAATCTTCTCATATTGAGATTTTATAGTAGGTAATTCATTCAGATCATGTTATTCTTCCCTTTATTAAATTTTATGTAATATTGGGTATGGATTTACTCTCTCAATATAGAACTCTTATAAATTATTTGGATAATAATCTCTTATTTTATTTCCCAAATCAGTATATTATGAAATATTCTTGAATATATGATTATGAAATACCTTGATAATAAATTTCTATAATATCAATCATGATACCCAGTAGTAAGGGACAAAAGGTTCAAATGGTTAAGAATGAAATCAACATTACTAACATTGCTTTAGTATAGGAGTATACTGATGTATTCTTTAAATAATTTAATGGTGCATCCCTAAAATATGAGGTTGAGTTCTTAATAAAACACAATATAATATTAATTCCTCTATAAAATATGCCTTAAATAATGACCTGGATTATGTTATAAAAATTCAAGAAGATGCAGCTGGGGAATCTTCATAAGGGTTTTATAATCCCTTGTACTTCACCCCTAGGGTGATGCTGGACACATTATTAAAAATAAGTATGGATTAATGTTAATTTAAATTTTCCATCATGAACATAAGAAAATAATGATCAAGAATTATGTACCCTCTACCCTATATTGATGATCTATTTGAACAACATAAAGGAGATCAATAAATATTAAATGTGAATCTTAGATATGAAAATTTTCAATTATGTGTAAAGTGATAAGATATATATTAGGAATCATACCACACATGGTATGGAAATTTTGATTTCATTATAATTTTTTTTTAATTACATATTCCCTTGTAATATTCATATATTTTATGAGTATAGTCATTAAACAATACATTGAAAAAATTATTTTGAATTATTAAATTGGATGGATAAATCTGATTCTTTTTTAGAAATATTTCATGTTTTTCATGTGATCTAACCATGTTAACATGGAAAGTTTTATGTTTTCTCTATATTATGGAAAGTAAAAAAATCAACATAGCTAATAATAATAGGTTGGTCACTGCATATTTCTATACATGAACATTTAATAGGGAAGGATATATCATATGAATTGATTAATTGAATAATGTTTTTGGGATGTTCCCCTTTACAAAATGACAAGGTAATTACTTATATCTCAATTTAATTAAAGACCCATGATAAAAATTACCAAACACGTATTTTGTAGCTGGTAGTAACCATAGTTGAATTGATAATTTGGTTAATTTATCTATATATATAAAATTGTGATATATATATTGATCATAGAATATTAATTTATGTATTCATATATAAATATTTAAATATTCACCAAAGGAGATGATTGGAATAAATCAATGATTATCATTTCTATATGAATCACCATCAGAGTAATGATATCAATGTGGTTAATTCATTCATCGTAAAGGGTCTTGTTACTAATATTCATGATGAGGATTATAAGACATCTAATAATATGAGTTTATTAAAGTATATACATGGAATTTTTAAATAAAGGCATTAAATAATAACATTCCATATTGGTTTCTCAACCCTACATATATGAAATTATTAAGAAGGCCCTAAAATATTATTTGAAATTATTGAAAATGGTTAGATATATTCTGGAGACAAGAATTGATGATGTTTTCATAATAATATTCATAAAATAAGCTTATTTCCTTTCAAAAATAAAATTGAAAATAGGGTCTCTAGATTAAGAACATGGTTTATCCTTATTTATATATTCATGAAGAGGAAAGATTTAAATAGATATTAGGAACTAATTTTTATTAGAAAACATAATATGGTAGATGGTGATGTATGTATCTTACTACGTGGTATGTATATAATAAACAATTAATATCAAAAGTACAAGGGACTGATGCAACCACTACTGATTGCAATATGGAAAATGGAAAATATCACCATTTATTTTTACATATGCCTTCATCGGACTCTTTAATGGAAAAATTTCATCAAGATAGTGGTAGAAAAAAATAAAAAATCACTACACTTAATTTTTTTTCTAATGAATTCTCACTTAACAAACTTATTGGTACATAAATAATATAATTGTTAAGGATTTATTCATTACCACTTTAAATTATATTTGATTAATATCTAAGAACCAAATTAAAAAATTTGATATTTCTTTAACATGAATTAGATATAGAGTAGAGTTTTAGTATGACATGTCATCATAATTCAAATGGTCTATCTGAATAGGCCATTGAAAAAATAAAGGTTATGCTAAGATCCTACTCAATGGAATGAAAATAAATATTTTAATGATATCTTCTTTTAGTCTAAATATCATACAATAATAGTTTCCAATTAAGTATAAAAATTTCACCATATGACAATCTCTATGGGAAAAGTTATAAGACTCTCACATGATGAGATAAAGTCAGAGATGAAAACTTATTAGGACTATATATTTTACATAAAATTATTTATAATGTTAAATCCATTCAATATGATATTAAATAATTAAAATTTTTAAGAAAATAATGATAGATGTTAATGAGTTGTGGATTTTATTTTGGGTCAAAATGTATTCACTAATATACTCCTTGGAAAGGGGTTGGGAGGTTTGAAATAAAGGGACTGTTGTACCACAAGTATAATGATCCCTTAAATATTATTGAACATCATCAAAAGGTATCAACTTGATTTATGCTTCAATAAAACATTTTTCGGGTACATAATATTTTCTATGTATCACATTTGAAAAAATGCATACCCTAACTCTCATACATATTACACATGGAGGCCGTGAAATTAGAAGAGTATATTACCTATGAGTAATAACCAATAGAGATGTTGTATCAATGTGATAATTTATTGAAAAAAATGACCTCCAATATAATGAATTTTTTTGAAATAGAATGTATGAAGAAGATATATTGGAATCTAAGTATATAATGAGACAAAATTACCCTCAAATATTTTTTTGAATAATTGAATTTCAAGAATGAAATTATTTTTAAAGGTGGTAGAATATAGCACCACATGATTTAAGTATAAATATAAATTTATATTTAAATAAATATTTTTTAATATCTTGTTTCACATGAAATAATGAAGTCAAATGAAATCATGTGATATTTGTAAATATTAAATGAGATTGTTATAATATACTCATTGAATTATAAGGTATAAATTGAAGTATCCAAATTATGAAATATACTATATTGGAATCATTTATTAATTTTATTAATAAAAAATCTTAATTATCTAAGTAATGAATTTATTTTTCATAACTAGGGATAACCCCAGACCATAATGATGTAAAACTTCATCAGTATTTCTTGATTGAAATTGCATACGGGAGAAGCTCGAGCTCAGGGATATCCCTACCACATCCATGCTAGATGGATCACCACTAATGACAAAAACCATTACTTAATTTACTTGTTGATTAAATTCTTAGGTATTTAGGGGTTCTTCATACATATGTAAATAAATTATAAACACAAAATAATTAATTTAATCAATTATAATTTTCATTTTTATGTATTATTTTGTATTTTATGCTTATCATTTTTTAAATTTTTTTTCGTACATTGTTTGTTATTATAGAAAATTTATTTTCCATAAATTTTATTACATGAATATAATAAAATAAAAAAAATATTTTGGTTTTAATAATGTCAAAATTATATTTGGATAAATTTTTTGTATTTTTTCTGAAATTATTGATTTTTTATGTGACTATTGGAAAATGCCATTTATAAAAATTTCATACCATTTATGTAATAATTATTAAATATTCATGACTTATATATATATATATATATATCATTTAGATCGAAAAAAAAGGAATTTTTGGTTGAAAATATAAAATTTAATACTATTATGTTGAATTTGGAAACTTATGGTTGAATTTTTAAAACCTAAGTTATATTTATTTCTAATAAAACAATTGGTCATTTTCAATAAATTAAGTATTTCAAAATGATCCATTATTTTTTCATTTAATTAAATGTAATAAAAAGTATATTTTTATAATTAAAAATAAATAAATTTCTCCTAGAATTAATACTATACATTATTTTAGTGTAAATGCATTTTTATGCATTAAAACGGAATTTTTCGAAAAAATATTTTTTCTCAAATTTTTTATAATTATATTAAATTTAATTTATATAACCACTATAAGATGAATTTTTTAAAATGGATTCAATATTTTGAATAATAGGTTCAATTAATTTATTATGGATAATTTATTTTTTGTTTGTGAAGAATATTTTCCATGATATAAGTTATGCCATCTTAGTAAATGATAAAAAAATATTAAAAGAGGTTAAACATAAAGCTTAAGACATGAAATATCTCAAAAACATTTTATTTATTTGATTTCTTGATTTTATTTCAACTTAATTCATCTTATCATCAAATTTTGGCTATATTGGATCCACATGACCTTGATAAATACATTTATTATTATTTTAAATATTAAAGTATTTTCATGGGTTTCAAACCTATCAATTATAAAAGGAGACCTTCACCCATCACATATCCACACACATTGAGAACTATCTCATTCCAAATAATTGATAAAATATATTTCCAACACCATTATAAATTACCTAGAGTTTCTTTTATCATCAAAATTTAATAAAAATAGTTATTAAGAATAGATCCAAAGGACGATTTGTAAGGAACAAGTAATTTCCTTTGCAAAATTATTTAATATTTCTTTACTTATTGACCTCATCCAAATATTATATAAATATCCTAATATAATTAAATAAGTATTTTTATTACACTAAAATGTTATTATCTTGATTCAATGACCATTATCGACTTTCCATTCATTTAATAGTAAATGAAAACATAATTCTTATGTATGGACAAAATATTACCTCCATCAAGAGACCCATTTCAATTTTCATTAAAACCTCACATAAATGGTTATAATGGGACATTTAATTAATAAAAGTGAAATAGACAACATTATTATTCTTATGTAAATATAAATAATTATCTTCACTCTTTCCCTCGGTCTCATTAAAAATGAAAATACCACCCATGTGTACGTGCAAACTACAGCCTCCATGGATGAAATATTACATTTTTCATCACCACAAAACAAGGATAGTTCAATAAATGGATAAATTGAATTAAAATGATATTTATAAAATTAAACGTGACGAATAAATTCATACTATATTTATAAAATAACATGTTCTTACTCATTCAATTGTTATAATTTATTCTTATTATGTCTAGTTTTACCACTTGCATGGCTATTGTTATATGGTATATGTCATGAATGATTATGGAATTCTATACAATGATAATATTATGTAAAAATGATGAATTTTTGATGTTATAAACTCTTTAATGGTAATATATATATATATATATTAAATAAATTATTTTTATAATATCAAAACGTTTATAAAATTTAATTTTTATGATTTCCATGTGAATCATCACTAAAAATAGGGTGATTGAGAAGACTAAAGTAGAGGGAAAACTTGTGGGGTTAAAAAACCATGGGGATCATGTTAATATTTTTTGAGAGATCATGTCATGACATCAATTTTGAAATTGAGAATTATATCGATGTCAGAAAAATACTAATGAAAATTTATATAAGATTAATAAGGAGACTATGTAAGAGTGATACTCTCAATATGATAGTAATTATCGAGTCATAAAGAGAATTTTTTGTGATAATAGAATATATTTCTATGGTTTTTTCATGAAACAATTTTAGTGACATGATGTGAATAAATTTGGGTGATATCTCTATAAATCTTGAATGGATCATACCACAAAGTTAATGTGAAGATCATTTTGTGAAGGGAAATAAATAGTTTTTGTGTCTCTTTAAATAGGTTAACACGGTATCATATAATATATCATACCATAAAGTAATATAATAAAATTCCATATTTCTAAATTTGAAATATCCTTTCTGTGAAGAAATAGGTCATACCATGATCTATTCGGAAGTTCAAAGAATTTATAAAAGAAACTAACACATCATCTCATGAATTGTTTTATCATTCCGTGAATAAGGATTTATACAGCATGTGAATTTAGATTTTTCTGTGTTAGTAATATCACAATTTTTTTATTATGATTATAGTTAGTAACTATATATTAAAAAATCAGCAAAGGATATTGTCTCACTTTTTAATCCATAATATAGATTTAAACATGATTTTAATATGACTTTGAATTTCAAAATTAAAATGTAAAAATTCTCTATTAATAAAGAGTGATGTTGTGTGTATTTTTATTTTATTACACATAAAAAAAAAGAAAATAGATATATATTGAAGATCATAGAATAAATTAAGAAAAAATTATATAATATTTCATTGTGATTGTTGGAGTGTTATCAAACAAAATTATATTGAATAACATGATTGAAAGAAGATTCTTTTGTTCATTATCCTTGATGAATATGAATGTAAATAACAAATTGAGTTAAAGAGAACTATTTTTCTTTTCATTTACTTATTTTTCAAATAAATCTATTATCATCATTCTTAGGGTTGATTTCATCATTTAATCCCTCTTAAAAATGGTGATTAAAACATAGGAAGAGGTAATGGATGATAGTAGAGTAATGAGATCATCATAAAGTTTTGATCACATACTAGTGTAGTAGTGATTAATCAAGAAATTTACACATCATGGATATATTATCCTTGAAGTTGTATTTTATAGGTTGACCAATTATAATTACTATGTTCATGATTTATATATATATACATTTTTTTGATATTAAAATCAGATTCAAGTATTTTTTTTCTAATGCTATGAGAGGATAAAATTTGATATTTGGAGAAGAAGATATTTTTACACCCTAATTTCCCCTCCCATTAAGGTGTTCATTGGGATTAGTATATAAAAAATTTCATCTACGTTCTTCTTATTTTCATTCTAATAATCTCATTTAATCCTACACTAATGTTACATAAGAGTATCGATAAAATAAGGGAACACTATGTATTATAAAATTATTAATATCATTCATTACTTACTTATTGGATTACCATTATTATAGACAAATGTATATTACATTTTTAACAATTTTATCAAAACTAAACTATGTTTAACCAAGGGAAAATACTATTAAAAATTGTGGAGAAACTTTGGGGCATCAAAGATGCTAATTATTTTATTAAAACATCAAATTATTCATAATCAATGTGAAGAATAATGCACATGAGCCTCATCCTAGTTGGTGTGGTATCCTTAAGTGCATCCATGAGACCCAGGTACGAAACTAGGTGGAGGAATATTTCTGGGGTATTGTAGCAGGCACTATAGCAGTACTGTACAATGTGTGGGTACTACAGTAGGTACTATTCGATACTGTAGCAGCCAAAACTATTCACCTTGGGCCATCATTTTGGGATTGGAGTACTTAAGGCCTTCGGACCACCCAGACCTTTGAGTCATTAGGGATTTTAGGCCACCTTTAAGGCCTTTGGGCCACCTTAAGGCCTTCGGGCCACATTCCATTACCCCAGAAATACTCTACAAAAAATGAGCATCCTCAGAGGAGGATTCACAGTAGGCACACTCACTAGATCATAACCAATGGATTTGGAAGAATGAGAGGGTATGACTACACTATCGGGACCAGCTGGGAAGCTTATCCAAATGGCCATGTGAAGGTGGAGAACTACTATCACAATGCAGATGCTAAGGAGGGGCAGTTCCTTGTAGTTATAGTCTGGTTGAATTCCCTAAGACCTTCGGGTCATGTAACGTCTCTTAAGACTACGGTTCATGTAATAACTAAGCCTACGAGACTTTTAAGGGTTCCCCCTCATCCATTGAAAGGGGGTTATCCAAAATTAAAAAAAATGATGGCCTTAGGGCCATTCGGGCAATGTGAATCATAACACTTATGAATTCTAAAAATTTATATGTTTTAATGTTTTGATTATCAATAGTTTTCAAAATAATATACATTTTCCCATATGAAGAAATCATACTTTATATGTTTTATTTCATTGGGAATAGATAACTATTATGATCATTGTAATTATCTGTTTATTCATGTTTCTTATCATTGTTAAACAATGTTATTTCCCTCTCAAGGATTTTATGATTTCTGATCATCATGAAAAAATTAGCCACACCTATATTGATAATAATTATCATCATCCAATATCAACATTATTCATAATTGATGATACCAAATATATGTGGTATTCCTGGATACAAATTATCTAATGTTTTGATTGGTATCCCATCCATGATAATCAAGAGATCATTTACCCTCTATATATTACATAAAATAAACTAACATAAGGTCCAGTAACCAATAAAAAATATAAAATTCAAGATAAAATATAGAAAAAATATTTTAGGATCAAATAAAAAGTGTTTTACCAAAAATAAATTATATCTACTATATAATAAGGTGAGTTTAATTTTATGAAATGAATCCAATTATTAATTTTCTGCCCACTCATAATTTAAGTTGATCAGAAAAAATAATTTCCCATAAAATCAAAGTAAAAAAAATAAAAACATTAAAGTTATTAAGAAGTATATATAGTAGAAAATATGTAATGTGAGGCAATAAAAAAGTAAATGATAACGAAATATAGTCAAAAAAACAACAAAAAAAACAAAGCTCGGAGTAATGGATGATAATATGAATACTCATTAATGGATATTATTTCCAAAAACATTACAACATGGGAAGACATTTATTTTAAACCAAAATATCAAGTGGATTAGTAGATTGGATCCAAGGTATTAGGAAGGATAAAGAAAAAGAACTTCTTAGATTAATCTACATTGAATCAACCTTTTCGAAACCTAGATAACCATAGAAAAAACATTATAACTACCTAGTTCTTTCTCAGAGAACCTCCTTTGGCATAAACATGCTTACATCAACCAATAACATCATCTGCCTTGTGACATGACAAGGCCCAAAGAGTGTTCTTGATTCCCTCAGGTGGAAAGCTTGTGTCTCAAAATCATGTAATTTAGATTGGGAATGGGTTCCCCCTTAAATATATGTAGATACATAGAAAATAAATTTCTAAAATAATGGTATCAATCATCCATACTCTATAATCCCATGAAATATATATGAAATATATACATATTAAAAATGAACTAAATGTTTCATAAATAATTTATTTTATTCAACTCATTAGTTTGACTATACATCATCATAAAGATTAATACACAACATGGAACAACAAGATAAAAATAAATGAAAATAAAATAAATGGAATATTTAATAATACAAAAAATCCTAAAATAAAATAAAACATACACAAAAATGAAAGGTATTCCTTATGAAATCAAAAAAAACTAAAACATAAATCATATTAAATACATAAGAGCTGAATATAGGAGTATAAATCTATATAAATGGTGTGAGCTAATAGGATAAATTGGTTATCACCTAGGAGTCAACGGAGTTCCCTTAAATAAACATTTCATAAATTCAGGTATAAAATATAGTAAAAAATGAGTTCTCTAATTTTAATAGTAATACATAGAAATCAAAATATCTATTTTAATTTTAATTTAATAAAAATTTACTTTTTAATACCAAATCATGTGGAATCTATACTATGTAGTAAAACATTATGAATCCTTAAACGATTTATTTTGACATTAAACAAATAAATGAATCTATTTCCCTCATTTCAAAATTTCTATTTATGACCAAATATAAATCTAACCATTTAAGTTGTTATTGAAATTACCTTTAACCTAAAAAACATTTCAAGACCAATTTGAATACAAACCTAACCCAAAATAATAAGGGGAAAAATAAATAGTCACCACTATATCCATGGAAGATAAAAAACAATGATAAGGAGAGTTGTTTTAAGGGGTAAATTAGTACAAGGTGATAAATAAAAAATAGGAATCATCTATGAAAACTATTTATCATAGAACTTATTTCATTGGAAATAGTGTAGGTCCTCATAATAGATAACTCAAATGATAATGAAAAAAGATACCAACTGATAGACTACATTGCATCCAATAAAAATACAAAAAGATATCTATCTTACAAAGATAATTTTAGCAACTCGGGTTTGGGCCCTATCAGACTCTGGAACATTCCTACGAATATTTCCAGCGCTAGGTGCAAAGACGACGTGCGATTCCGAGGCCCGGTGTGCTCGGAATTAATTTTTTAAAAATATTAAGTATTTTTATACTATGCACGTGACGGGGATGTGTTATCTCCTAAACGGTAGCTTGGAATGGTAATATGAGGGAACAATTGTATCTAGAGCGTGTCGTTTACCCTAGGCGGGGTGTAAACTTTACAGGCGTGGGCCAGCTGTGAGAAAAGCCACCAGGGGCATTTTGTTAAACAAATGGAAAAGTTTCTTTTTGAGCATCGGCTCAAATAACATCTGAACGGAGTCTTGGATCAAAAATCAGAGTCTTCCATTACGTTTATAACGCTGTTTTTACCCTAGGAGCGGCATATTTTTTGTCGGTGCAGAGTGCCGGGTTGGAGGCGTGTTGGTGGGGAGTTAAGATGAAGTTTTTATTTAAAAATAATAGTAATAATCAATCAAGCCCCCCCCCCTCCCAATTTCCTCTCCTCTGAGCACGATGAAACTCTTCCCCCCATACCTCGGTTCTTTGCCAAATTGAGCCACAGACGTCTGTTTTTGGCATCGATCGTCAGCAGATCGAGCTTCAGGGCGTCGTGGGCATCGTTCTTTACCCGAAGCTTCGGCGATCCGCCAGCAGGTAGGCGTTTTGAGTTTTGAAATGTAGAATCTTGATTGGTTTGGTTTTTCACCTACAGATGCATAGATCCGGTCTCGGGGGGCGCGCAGATGGCGTTGGAATCGTGTTTGGACCCCCGGGGTGCCCCTGGCGGATCTCAGAAGGTCTGTCGGCGTGCATCCGGCGCGGCGGCATCGTGGCAGCTGGCGGCGGCGGCCGGAGGCGGCGGCTCGTGGGAGTCAACCAGGACTACCGCATTGCGGTGGTCTGACGTAAATCACCAGTGACCCCCGTGAAAAGGTCTGCCTTGTGCAAGCGTGCGCGTGCCGCGCTGCGGCGGTGCGGTCCGCCGGCCGGATCGGTCAATTCATGCAGGTCTGGCCCTCTTCTTGTACATGGGGGTTTTAAAACCCCCGTATCGTGCTCCCTGTAGATCAGAATGACGTGCCGTCTACGACGACGCGACCTTGGAGATGAGGCGAACCCATCGGTGTGGGTTTAGAGGTTTCGAAGTTCGGGATTGTGGCCCGGGTGCAAGAAATGTCGAATAAAAAATGATATTTTATTATTACTCGACTTCGGGCAGTTGTATCTTCTACCCGGAGCGTCCGATTGATTTTATGTCAGTGGTGTTGATACCCTGATGGTACAGTGGACTTTTCTTTATGGGTTTTGGGTGTTGTGATAGAGAACATGGTGTGGGCCCCATGAGGCCGGTTTTTGGTGTTTTCGAAGAAACGCAACTTTTCCTCCATGTGTCCTTTTTGGACGAACGAGTAGTCAATACCATGTGTTTTTACGAGGGGATCGCAATGGTGTGATCCTCTTGATGAGTTTCGGGATTTTTGTATGGGCCCTACATGGGCTAGCTTTAGTGAATAATACATTTTTCACCGAGTGTCCGTTTGGGACGATCGAGTAGTCGTTCCCGTGTGTTTTTCTGAGGGGATCGCAGTGGTATGATCAACTTGATGAGTTTTGGGATCGTAGTGTGGGCCTCACATGGGCTAGCTACGGTGAATAGAGCCTTTTCAGCCGATTGTCCGTTTCGGGCGAGTAAACAGCCTATCCAACATGTTTTTCCACATGGATCGCAATGGTGGCCTCGGTATCGGTCTTGGAGGTGCGTGGTGTACCGTTGTGGCAGGTTGCTCGGGTTAGCGATGTTTGGACCAGTAGTGATTGAGGGTACTCTCTTGGTTCATTCCTATGAGGGTTCGTGTGGTCTCACAACCTTAGTATGGGTTTTTGATCCTCTCTATGGGATGTTTAAACTATTAGAGTCGTTTCATCCCTCCGATGGTCCCAGAGTGGGGTCCTTTAGCATTGTTTCCCTAGATCAGGTTCTTGGTATCACTATGACCACTTTTTCACGGGTGGTGATCTCCTATCTAGCGGGTTAACCTCGTAGGGTTTGTGGCATCATCGGTAATATGATCCCCAACAAAGTGGGTCATGCTCAGTAGGGTTGTGGCATCGTCGGGTATACGATCCCCTAATCAGTTCATGGTTTTGGTAGGGTTGATACATCATTGGTGCGATCCCCTACATCACGAGTTATACCAGCTAGTGTTATGATATCGTTGTGTCCACCTTTACATGGGTGACAATCCCTTATCTGAGTGATGTGTTTCTATCGAGCACCAGATCAGTTTTTGGTATCCCCCAGCGGATCCTGGGAGTGATCCCCTATCTGTGAGATCTATGAATGTCGGATCGGGTTGTGGTATCCCCCAGCGGACCCTGGGAGTGATCCCTTATCTTTGAGATCTTCGTATACCAGTGTGGGTTCTGGTATCCCCTAGATGACCCTAGGAGCGATCCCATATCCTAGGAGTTTGGTGTTTATGTATTTTCAGCGTGGTTTCCTCAATGACAATATTCGACGAGCGTGATCTCTCAGGTGAGCGTCTGAGATGTTTATATGGGACCCAATGGAGTGTATCTCTCAGACGAGTGTTATCCAGGATGACAGTGATCGTGGAGTGTGCTCTCCTAGTTGTGAATCATTTCTGGTGTTGAGGTCGGTACCTCATGTGGCTTGGTGTGTGATCTAAATATATCTAGATTTCTCATGGTATATGTATGGGAATACACCTGAGTTGTGCTAACTAGTCATGTTTAGCTGAGGATGGTCTCAAGATGGAGTTTCTCTATCATTTTTTTCGTCTGTCTGGGATGAGCTAACTGTTGCCTTTCAGTTTCTCCCTTTCATTTTGGGGTTTTTGGGGTGCCTACTGGGTATTTTATATACTCACCAATGCATGGGCCTTGCCCGCACATGTTTGTGTCTTGTGCAGACCACAGGCCTTTCGATGGAGTTCCAGGAAGACTCGGAGTAGGCAGATCTTAGTGAGTGAGACTTATCGGGGTGTTTATCGGAGCTGAGTTGAGGATCTTACCAGCGGGTGCTTTTGCCAGTGTTTCCCTCCTTCTGAGCAGGTTGGATGCTTTTATAGTATTCTTTTGGTGGGCCTTATTTTTCCCTTTTTTATTTTTTTTGTACTCTGTTTTGTTTTAATGTATGCGTGCATTTCTTTCCAGTATTCATATATATCACTGCACTATTTCATGACGTTGTATGTGGGAGTGTGTGTGCAGGTACCTTAGGCTAATGCCTCCCATGTGTGTGATAGCCTACTCAGCGCTAGTCGCTAGCCCATGGCCTATTGGAGGTGGGATTGGGGAGTTGAGGATTGAGCCCCGTTGGGTCGGATCATGACAGAGTGGTATCAGAGGAGGTTCCACCTTTGGGATCTCAGAGCGTATCTGGTCTAGCTGTGAGTTTGGTTTGGGTTTCATAGCGGCAGTTTCAAGATGTTTTGATTTCGTCTATCAGGCCAGGGAATCTAGTATTGGTGTGACGGCCGACGTATCCATTCACTAGGACTCTGATAACCTGCCTTTTGACTCGGGAAATTTGGACACTAGTCGCATGGACATAACGGTACATGCATCAAATGGGACTGGGTTTTTGGGTTTCCCTTGTTCTTCTTGAGTCATATCTCCAGATATACTCTTTGACTATAGAGCGTCTTGATTTTATTTCAGGATGCCTATATGATAAAATCCATCGAGGGTTCTGTTGCAAGATTGTGGTGATGATCCACCCTGTGTAGAGGCTGTGGACCAGGGCGCAGGTTATGAGGCTGGTCCTCCAGGTGGTCTGCTAGTTGAGCCACCACCTGTCAAGCAGCTGGTTGTTCCGGTAGTGCAGGATGAGGTTTCGCACAGGCTGAATGCACTACATTAGTTCCAGAGTTAGTGATCCTTGAGGTTTTGGGGTGATCCAGACCCTCAGGCAGCTGATGACTGGCTCGAAGCAGTCACCTGAGTTTTCCGCCTAGTGAGGAAACCCCCAGATCAGATGGTGGTCCTAGCGGTGAGCCCTCTTCATGGTTCGGTTGGGCAATGGTGGAGTTTGGTGATGCAGTCCCATGATGAGGAGACACTCACGTGGGAAGAGTTTGAGTGTCTTTTCAGGGAAGAGTTATATCCAGTGACGCTGAGGTCAGTGCAGATCCAGGAGCTTCATCAGCTTTAACAGGAGGGCATGACTGTGTCGGAGTACTCAGTGAGGTTTACAGACATGTCGCTCTACTCCCTATATAAGGTTCGGGACCCGTTCTTTAGGGCTCGAACCTTCGATCAGGGCCTACGCAGAGACATCTAAGCAGGTGTGGTTTCCTTGTGTCTACCCACTTATGCTGGAGTGCTGGAGTGGGCCCTAGCCGTGGAGAGATTTCTAGCTGAGCAGATCCCACTTGTTTGTGTTGGGCGCGTGGCAACTGAGATGTCAGCAACTAGTAGCTGGCGGCAGACGCAGGGGTCTAGGTGTGGCTGACATTTCAAGAAGTGACCCCAGGATGAAGGATCTAAGGCTCAGGGCTCACAGTGCTCCCAGGCCAGTTTTGGTCAGCCGCAGGAGAGGTGGAGTTATGCTTGCGACGGTTGGGGAAATCTTTCAAGAGATTGTCCGACCCGTCGTGCTGCTGAGAGGGAGTCGTTCAATAGGCCACCTTGGCAGCGACAATGTCTTGAGTTTGTAGGTCCGTAGGGTGATGAATGTGGCGATGGAGCTGGTACAACAGAAGGAGGTGGTAGGCGGTATCAGATGCCACCACCACCACCCCTAGGTGGTCCACGTCGAGCTCAAGGAGCTGGAGGGTGGGGGCGAGGACAGCTGCATGCCCTAGAGGCTGTTGACCCAGAGGATCCACGGATGGATAGAGGTATGCCTTGTGTCCTTTTTAATTTCTAAATTAGTTTTGATATACACTGTTTAGAGGTATGCTTCCCCTTCTGTTGATTGCTCGAGTTTTGTTCTGGGCGTTGGTAAGACCATGTGTTTGTTTTATTCGACGTCCTTCGAATATGTGAGGAAGAGGTATCCTTCCCCCATCGAGATGCATTTTTGTGACGCGATCAAAACCATGTGGGTGATACAGTGCCACCCAAAGCAGATAGTGTTGAGGTGTGGTAGATGAGTTCCTTTGACTTATGTGTTCGGGCATGGGTGTCTGTTGGCGAACTCACTGGTGTGGGAGATCCAGTTGAGAGTCCAGTTGCTTTCTTTGTGCTTATAGATTTTTGAGGACAAAAATTTCTAAGGTGGGGAAGATGTATCAACTCGGGTTTTGGCTCTATCAGACTTTATAATATTCCTAATAATATTTCTAGATCAAGGCGCGAAGACGGCGTGCGATTCCGAGGCTCGGTGTGCCCGGAATTAATTTTATAAAAATATTAAGTATTTTTATACTATGCACGTGGTGGGGGTGTGTTATCTCCTAAATGGTAGATCATAATTGGAATATGAGGGCACATTTGTGTCCGAAGCGTTCCATTTACCCTAGGCGGGGTGTAAACATTGCGGGCGTGGGCTGGCTGTGGGAAAAGCCACCTGGGGTGTTTTCGTAAATAAATGGGAAAGTTTATTTATGAGCGTCGGCTCGAATAACTTCTGAATGGAGTCTTGGATAAAAAATATGAGTCTTCTGTTACGTTCAAAACTTCGTGTTTACCCTAAAGGCGACATAATTTTTATCGGCGCTGGGTGTCGGGATGGAGGCGTGTTGGCGGGGAGTTAAGATGAAGTTTTTATTTAAAAAATAATAATAATAACCAATCAAGCCCCCCCTCCCAATTTCCTCTCCTCTGCGCATGACGAAACCCTTCCCCCCTACCTCATTTCTTCGCCTAATCGAGCCGCAGAGGTCTATTTTTGGCGCCAATCATCAGCAGATTGAACTTCAAGGCGTCGCGGGCGTCGTTCCGCACCCGAAGCTTCGGCGATCCGACAGCAGGTAGGCATTTTGAGTTTTGAAATCCCGGATACCGATTGGTTTTGTTTTTCTCTGTTTTGAGCATGCAGATGCATAGATCTGGTCCTGAGGATCACGCGGATGGATTTTTAATCGCGTTTGGACCCCCGGGGTGCCCTCGGCAAACCTTGGAAGGTCTGCCGGTGCGGCGGCACCGTGGCGGCCCGTGGCGGCAGGCCGCAGGAGTCAACTGGGACCGCCGCAGCGCCGTACTCCGGCGTCAATCACCGGCGACCCTCGCGGGGGGGGGGGTCATCTAGGTGCGTCGTTCTATGATGGCGTGGTCCGCCGGCCGACGGTGGTGGTGGCCAGGTAGGTCGGCGTGGGCCAGCCCAGGCCGACCGAACCGGCCGGTTCAGGCCAGTCCGGCCCTCTTTTTGTACACAGGGGTTTGAAAACCCCCATCTCTTGCTCCCTGAAGATCAGAATCGCTTTCTGTCTGCGGTGATGTGACCCTGGCGACGGGGATAACTCTTCAGTGTGGTTTCGGGGGTTTCGAAGTTCAGGATTGTGGCGCAGGTACTAGAAATGTCGAATAAAATAATGATATTTTATTATTATTCGACTTCGGGTCGTTGTATCTTCTACCTGGAGCGTCTGATTGACGTTTCATCAGTGGCGTTGAGACCGTGGTGGTACGGAGGACTTTTCTAGATGGTTTCGGGTGTTCTGACTGAGAACAGAGTGTGGGCCCCATGAGGCCGGGTTTTGGCATTTTGGGAGAAACATAATTTTTTCGCCGGGAGTCTGTTTTGGACGAACGAGTAGTCGATCCCGTGTGTTTTTTCGAGGGGATCACAATGGTGTGATCCGCTTGATGAGTTTTTGGATTGTAGTGTGGGCCCCACACGGGCCAGCTTTGGTGAATAGTACATGTTTCACCGGGTGTCCGTTTGGGACGATCCAGTAGTCGTTCTCGTGTGTTTTTCCGAGGAGATCGCAGTGGTATGAACCTCTTGATGAGTTTCGGGATTGTAGTGTGGGCCCCACACTGGATAGCTACAGTGAATAGTGCCTTTTTTTCCGGTTGTCTGTTAGAGGCGAGTGAACAGTCTATCCTGCGTGTTTTTCTGCATGGATCACGATGGTGGCCTCAGTATCAGCCTTAGAGGTGGACGATGTGGTGTTGTGGTGGGTCATTCGGGTTAGCGACATTTGCACCATAAGTGGTTAAGGGTACTCCCTTGGATCATTCCTACGAGGGTTTGTGCAGCATCACAACCTTAGTATAGGTTTTTGATCCTCTTGATGGGATGTTTAAACTGTTATTTGTGGCATCCCTCCGATGGTCCTGGAGTAGGATCCTTTTTCATAGTTTCGCTAGATCGGGTTCTTGGTATCGTTGTGACCACTTTTCCATGGGCTGAGATCCCCTATCTAGCGGGTTAACACCATAGGGTTTGTGGAATCATCGGGAATATGATCCCCTACGTAGTGGGTCATGTTCAGTAGGGTTGTGGCATCGTCGTGTATATGATCCCCTACTCAGCACATGGTTTCGTTAGGGTTGGTGCATCATCGATTCGATCCCCTACATCATGAGTTATACCAGATAGGGTTCTGGTATCATCATGTCCACCTTTACATGGGAGATGATCCACTATCTGAGTGACATGTTTCTGTCGAGCGCTAGATCGGGTTGTTGTATCCCCCAGCGGATCCTGGGAGTGATCCCCTATCTGTGAGATCTACAAATGCCAGATCAGATTATGGTATCCCCCAGCGGACCCTAGGAGTGATCCCCTATCTGTGAGATCTTTGTATACCGGTGTGGGTTCTAGTATCCCCTAGTGGACCCTAGGAGAGATCCCCTATCCGAGGAGTTTGTTGTTTGTGTTGTTTCAGTGAGGTTTCCTTAATGATGATATCCGACGAGTGTGATCTCTCGGGTGAGCATCTAAGATGTTTTTGTGGGACCTGATGGAATGTATCTCTCGGATGAGTGTTATTAGGGATGACAGTGATCTTGGAGTGTACTCTCTTGGTTGTGAACCATTTCTGGTGATGAGGTCAGTACCTCATGTGGATTGGTGCGTGAGCTGAGTATATCTGGATTGCTCATGGTATATGTATGAGCATACACCTGAGCTATGCTGACTAGTCATGTTTAGCCGAGGATGGTCTTGAGGTGGAGTTTCTCTCTTGTTTGGGTTCCCTCTGGATGGGATGAGCTGACTGTTTCCTTTCAGTTGATCCCTTTAATTTTAGGGTTTTTGGGGTGCCTAGTGGGTATTTTATATACTCACCCCTGTACAGGCCTTGCCCGCACATGTTTGTGTCTTGTGAAAACTACAGGCCTTTCGATGGAGTTCTAGGAGGACCCGTAGAAGGCGGAGCTTATTGAGCGAGGCTGACCAGGGTTTTTACCGGAGCTAAGCCGAGGAGCTTACCAGCGGGTACTTTTGGCAGTGTTTCCCTCTTTCAAAGTAGGTTGGATGCCTTTGTATTTTTTCTTTTGGTGGGCCTTGTTTTTCCCTTTTGTACTTTTGTTGTACACAGGTTTGGGTTATATGTATTCATGCATTTCTTTCCAGTTTTTATATATATATATCTACACTGTTTCATGGAGGTGTATGTGGGTGTGTGTGTACAGTTACCTTAGGCTAATGCCTCCCATATGTGTGATACCTACTGGGCGCTAGTTGCCAGCCCCTGGCCTATTGGAGGCAGGCTTGGGGAGTCATGGCTCAAGACCTGTTGGGTTGGGTCTTAACAATAATCTTCATTGGTGGTCACACTCCTACCAAGATAAAACTATACGAATAGAGGATATCAGTTGGTGTTTGAGAGAACTAGTGCATCATGAATCTTGATATCCCACTTAGTTACATGGTTTCATATTTCTAAACAAGCAGGGTTTTGAGATAATATTCAAATGATATATATCATAAGATTCATAAACATAATCAATAAATCTCACCTTAACTTCAACACCCTTGGATTAAAACACCCATTACACATTATATCATCAAAACATAATAAATGAATAATTAATAATGTAATTAAGTAAGAATAAGGGAAATCAAGAGGGTGTCACGAGAATCAGTAAATTGGATTTATAAAAAATCAATGAAACTTTAAAAAATTCTAACTCAAAATTCCATGTCCTATCAATTTCATATAAATATCATTTTTTACAACCATTAAAAACATTTTGAAAAAAACCCTATTTTATTTTAAAAATAATCCTTCAAAACATAATTTTCATTCATAAAATATAAATGGACCCCATTCCCTACAATTACCATCCAACCCATTTTAAAAAAACACATAAGAATTTCAAAAAATACATTACATGAGAAAACATTTAATTATAAAGTAATAAAAAATATTAAATAAGAGAACCCTTTATTCCAAGCATAAACACACATGGAAATAATTTAAAAATACATCATATACAATATACATGGATATAATTTAACCAAATTGAATTTATAAAACGTCAATCACTACTTCCAATAGAAAATACTTGAATAATATAAAAAAACCTAACTCAAAATGAATATAAATAAAGCCTCAATGTCTCATCCTCCATGAGAAACACCCATGAAAGAAGAAACCACCCTATGTGGACCATAAGAAACCAAAACCATATGTTATTAAAATAATAAAAAATCCCACATTTCATAATGAATTATGGTTCTTATAGAAATGAGAATCCTGGAGAAATAGAATAGGGAAGAGAAGAGAGGATAAAATGGAATGAAAGTGAAGAAATTATGTTAGAACTCACACAAAATCTAGAGAAGATAGGATAAAATTAAAGGGATTGGATAAGGAACTCTCTCTATTTCTTGAAGGAGGTTATCTCTATGAGTATCTAGGTAGAGGAGGAGCAGAAGTACACACCATGAACAATTTTGGAAACATATTTTTTCAATTATAGTTATAATCATACAGTTCAATCTAACACAAAAAATAGGTAGCATAGTCAAATGTATAACTCCATAATATTTTAATAACTATGTGAAAATCATGAGAAACACCTCTAAAATTGAATTATAGCATATTCATGGTTTTCCTTGAACATGATCTAATTATAAAGAAGATTAAAAACTTAAAAAATTTCAAACTTCCATCTTCAATATAAAATGAATTTAAAACCCCCATAATTAAATTAGACTAAACATAGTTTTGACACTATGGTGTCATAATTCTACACACCATTCCACATTCTACCTAGATAAATTCCACAGTTAAAAGAATATAGGAATTTTAAAAGGCATCAAAACCACATATATTGAGGCATGTTTGTCAAGAAAACTAGGGATTATCTGAAGAGAAAGGAGCACCATATGTCTCACACAAAACCATAAACAAAGGAACCTCACAACTTAGACACCAAAAATAAACTCTATGAACAAAACAAACTACCACTATGAATCATTAATATCTATGAGTTTGGATACCTAGAATAATCCTCCCAACCATTTATAATTTAACTAAAATAGTTAAAAAATGGAAAAAATTCCAATTGGAGACAACTAAAAAATAAAAACAACTTCTGTACTAAACAACCAAGATAAGGAAACCAAACACTAAACATGGTGTCTATCTAAAAAGAAACTAATAAAAACTGAAGATAAAAGTAGCCTTTGAGAACATGTATTTATCCAAAAAAAACCATAAAAACCCTATAGGAATACATTATAAAAATTGAGAAATAATAAAAATTCACAAACCACAACTATATGTATAAAAAACACGGAATATCACATCTATTTATAAAACTCTATAAGGATAAACTACAGCCTCAACCATGGAACATCATCTTATGAAGAACCTAAAAAAGGGGCATCAAAATAATATATATAACTTTGTATTGTGAAACAAAAATCTTAGTAACTCATTCATGGACATAATGGTTTCTCATTTCATTCCCTCAATAAATAATTCCTCAATACGGACAACACGACACATACAATCCTTGATAATAATAGACCCATCAACCAATTATAAGAACAAAAATAAGTCTACTAGTACATAGGAAATATTCCAGGAGACTCCCAAGGAAAACATATAACAAAAAACCTAATAAACAGAAACTATATCAGAATCCATAAAGGGGACCCACAAAAACAAGTGGTTATACAATAAATAAGCAAACCAAGTCAAACTACACCAAATACATCTTCCAAAAATATATCTTACATTAACTCTAAAGGTGACCAAAGTAGCCAAAACAAATAAATATCCTTTGATACATCAAAAATGATCTATTAGGGTACCTCATATCTTCACATTGAAAGTAAATTAGAGGTACCTTCTCCTCATGATTGATAATGTGGCCCATAGAAGACTAACCATATCCAACTTATAATTCAAATTAATGGTCATCTAGATTCAACATGACACCTGATAGATTAACACAAAGTTGAGTTAAGGAACACACATAATAGGTTTTCTAGACTACTTTTCATCTTCTTTCATGGCTCTCTCAACCCCGTCTTTGAGATATTACAGCCTAAATACAAGAAAAACTTGTTTGAGGACCCCCATGATCACTTTAATAACTAATAATTTGTCTCTATATCTCCGTCTAGTTTGAAAAAAAACATTAGATAATTATAAAAATTACATTCATAATTAATTAGGGGTTTAAATATCATTTCATACCATCAAAATATTAAAAAACCTACCAAGAAAGTAATCCAAATCCAAGAATCAAGTCTCAATTACTCATTGATACTTGAAGTTCTAAACAAGATTGATCTTGATAGACTCTTCCCATATATACCCCTCGAATCTTTAAGCCAATATCACCACAAAAATAAACTCTATAATAAGAAAATATAATTTCATAAGCATAGGCCTTCAAATATCCTATCCATTTATATAATATTATCATGAACCAACCGTGGTCAACCATCCACATCTTTGGACTTGGATGGCAATATGTCCTGAAAAGAATTCAGGATCTCCATTGGATGATAACTAGTTTTTATGAATCAATGAATTCACCCTGGGAATGGTTTCAGCATTAAATTAATTTATATAGACAATTGGTCATATATTAAAAACTCATCATGTGTTATATATTCTTTAGGTTACCATGAAAAATATCAAGAGAATAAAAATAATGAGAAAACCAAAGTATTATCGACAGATGAATTTTATTCATCCAATTAATATCAAATTTTATATCATTGATAATTATTTCTTAGAAATGAACATTGAGAATAGTAAAAACAAAAATAAAATATAGAAAATCTAGGTTGATAAATTACATTCAAAAATAAGAAATACTCAAAAACAACATAGAGAATACAACCATAAAACCCAATGTTTCTCAACATATCACAACTCAATATAATTGGTCTAGGAGAATGAAATATGATCTGATCCATAACCTAAAATTTGTATAAGACAAAAGATATGAATACTCTCTTATGAATCTGAATGAAATGTGTTAACTAATAGTCCCTTTTGGATGTCACTAAGGAGTTTATAAAATTTAATTAAATAAATTATTCATAAAATACTATTTGAAATATATTTTAAAATGAGTTTATTTATTTTAATAAATAGTCAGTGAAATAAAACAATATAATTTCACATTCAAATAATGAAACATTATTTTTTAAAATTATAATCTAGTAGAATCTATAATAAGTAGTGAAATTATTTAAAGCAAAAAATGTGGGTATTTCATTTAAAAAAATATTTTCCCCTTATTATAAAACATTTTATGAAAAACCAAATAAAAAATGACCCATTATTATTTTATTGAAAACATTATTCCTAAAAATCACTTTCCAAAAACAATTTAGAAACCAACTCAACCATAATAAATAAGGCCACATCAAAAAAAGGAACAAATTTATCCAAGTAAGATAAAAAAATGATAATGTATTTTGTTCTAATAGAAATTTCAGTATAAGGGGATACTTATAAAACTATAATCTCCTTTATATACAGAAAGACAAGGATCCCAATCCATGGAAAACTCCATAGGTCCAAAAGTGAGAGAACCATGATGATAATAAAACAAGGGACCAACATTTGGACTATGTTACAATATAAAATAATACATAATCCACCCAAAATAACAAAACATTCCTTATTAGGGTATCCCCCCTAGTCCAAGAAAACATTATAAATATAGGAAACTATATAGTTTTATAGTTTATTAGTTTAGAATGATTCATGGTCTCCCACATAGTTACAAACATTCCCATGACTATACCAATATGAAGGTAAGAAAAAATTCAAATAATACACATAATAGACATTATATGTTTAAAAAATAAAACCTACCTCACCACCAACACCGTAACATGAAATAACCCCCTTCATATCATATAATCACCACATAAAAAATACAAAAAACCTAAAGGGGAAAAACAAATAAGAGGTAAATAGATATGGTATCAAAGGCATTAAGATATTTGATATATAAATTTAAAAATGGGTCTCTATATAAATATTACTCATAATTTCAATTCCTAACCATTTTATATAAATAATACTTTCAAATACCCTTTAGAAAAAATTTTGAAACAACAAAAAAATTTCTTATATAATTTATCCTTTAAACCATGGTTTATGTTCTATAGAAATAAAAAATGGGGTTTAAGCCCTATAAATACCATAAAATCCATTTAAAGAGAATCATAATCATTTATATATATAAATGGCATGAAAAAAACATTTAATTACAAAATAGTAATTAAAAATCAATATAAAAACCAATTATCCAAAGCTTAAAAATTTCAGGAAACAACGTATAAATCTATAATAAATGTAATACATGGATATACCTTTATAAAAATGAAATTTATAAAAATTATAAACTTCATGAATTGAAAAAAAAATATAATAAAAAAGTGACACATACCTAAAAATTAATTTAAATCAAGTCGTAACAATTCTCATTATACGAAAAATAACAAAATAAGTAGGATCCATCCTATATAAACATTAAGAAACCAAGAAACTAGGTTAAAAGGAACCCAAACCCTAATACAAACTTGCACCATAAATTCAGGTTCAAACATAAATGAAAAGCCTATGAATATTATAGTAATGAATAGAGTAAAAGAGAAAAGTTCAATAAAGTGAATAAATAATCTCAAAAACCACTTAAAATCTAAAGAAATGTCTTACAGATAAAGGGAATATAGAAGGATCTCACCCTAGATCTCAAAAGTAGTTGTTAACATGAGTGGGATAAAAAAGGAGGATAGAGGGATTAATAATATATAGAATCATTATGGAAACCATTTGATGTAAATTTGGGTTGGAAACATGGGTTTGTCTACAGGGTTTTCTAAACATTATTCCAACCGTCATATAGGCAAAGACAAAAAAATTACCACACCCAACACAATTTAGGAGATATCATTTATCCAAAATATGAATAAAACATTATGGTTCTAACCAAAACATAAACTAATCTTCATAGTCTCTTAAATAACAATAAATTTTTTGATAAACCATGTGGAAAAAAAAAGTAAATCCCTACTATCATCGAACTATAGAATTATGATGGTTTCCCCTAAAATCTATACAGTTTTCCCTAACCCTACAGTAATTGTGCAATAGAGAAAAAAACCTCAATTATATAAAAATTCCATATAGAAAAAATGAAAATTGAAAAAATATCTTAGAATTAAATAATATTAAAAATAAAATTGAAAAAATATCTTAGAATTAAATAATATTAAAAATAAAATTGAAAATATTGTGATGCATCATTGATATCCTTAGTCATCAGTTTTTTCATGTATCATAGACTCAAACTCTATAGTTCAAAAGATAATGACTCTAGGACATAGAGTCTCCTTGATCAAAACTATTGAAAAAATAAAAAAATAAAATGGAAACTAATTGAACTATAATGAAAGAATAAAAGTGGTAGCTATTAAAAATCATATTGAAAACAAAACTCAGTCATAGCTCTCAGTAATAGTAATATGATACACAGGAACTCAATATGTTAAATTTAGAATATCTTAAATTCCTGTAAGTCTCAACCCAATGTATAGACCCTATTGTAACAAAATTGAATGGTCATATTCTATAAACATCAAGTGTTATTGGAATGTAATTGGAGAAAGGACTATATCTTCTGATAAGGTAGAAGAAACATCCAATAATAGTAAATATTGTACTATCACATAGATTCATCATGTTTTGGAATTTAGATAAATTGGTTCAATTTCTAGGAACATACTAATTTAAATTATGTATGCATAAAAAATATCAAAAAAATAATTAATTTAACACAAATATAATGTAATGTTTATGATAATTTTTAAAATAAAGTATAATTTGTTTTGTGTGACTCAACACTACAGCAACATCGGAGTCTCACCATAATCATGTGCATTTCTATAACCAATATAAATTCTATATTTATGATTTAACCCTGAACTTTTTTAATTTAAATTTCCTCTTATACTATAAATAAAATTATATAAATTGCCTATATAAACATATAAAACTCATTCATTGATTTATTATTCAGTGAATCCCAAGGGTTATAATTGGAAATAGATCATTTACTCGTAGTGAAGATTTTATATATCATTTGAATCAAAACCAAATCCTAAATACTTTATTGTAAGACATAATTATAAGATTTTTAAATGTAAACCATGATTAATAAATAGAATAAATTCCATCGCAACCAAATCATCAAATATGAACATAGAGATTCAATTATTTTTATGGTTAAAAAATATGATTCACAAACATCTATATGTCTTATTGAATATAGAAATTGAATTTTCTAACATGATTTGAATTTAAAAATTATAATTATATCTGAACTAAAATTGAAACAACCAATGATTCTCTATATCATTAAAAACACACTTAAATATAATAATTTCACAAACCTCAAAAAACTATTATGAGTATACATTTTGACTGTAATCTGAAAACCCTTAAAACTAAATGTTATAGTATACCATTTAAATAATTTTAATATTTAACTCAAAATTATTATAATAAATATTCAATTTTAGATTAACATACCACATAATTATATTTTATATTTATTTATGATCAATTAATGTTCCCAATTATTACTATCCTCATTACACCATTATATCTTCTTCATTTTGACTGAATTTAACTATGATTGAATCCCACATTTTTTATTAAAAGATAATATCAATATACAATTTATATGATGTCTTTTATTGTGTGACACTCTCTATTATTTATGGATCAGGCATTTACTTCATCTATAATAATATCCCTAAAACCCCATGAACATAACTACAGTTAAAATTTAAAAAAAACATAGTAGGAAAAAATAATTTTCAAATTATATCAATTATCACCATCTATTGAGTTCAATATAAAGGATATGTTCCCAAATAATAAGGTATATTATTTTAATATATATGGGTATTTCAATATTATAACTTTCATACTTAATTTTATACTCTATGAGATAAAATATATGTTTTATGATTGACATAATGTGATAAAAATGTTCTAATTTTTTCTGTAGATTTATCAATAATATCAATTATACATAATGATATTTTAGTATTTGATTATGTTTTATATGTTTTTTGAATTATTATTCAATTAATGAAGCTTTATATTATATACAAGTATAAATAAAAAATGTTTCACATACTAATTTTAAATAATTACAATTCAATGTATGTAAAAATAATAGTACACTATTCTTTATTTACTAATATAAGGTTAACAAAGTGATCCTAGAATTTTTAAAAATATATCAAGTGGATCAATACTCTAATGTGAATTTTTATTTCTCATTCCATTTATTATTTTAATTTAAATTTCCTATAATTTCTTAGAGTCTATAAGGGTCATATTATTATGAATGATTATTCTCTTATATGGTGTTTCACTAACTATTTCAAGTGTCCTTAATTTTTCTCTATATATTTTAATCATAAATATTCATACATTAAAATTTTTTACATTAGTGAAAATAA
This sequence comes from Viscum album, assembly GCA_963277665.1. Taxonomy (NCBI): domain Eukaryota; kingdom Viridiplantae; phylum Streptophyta; class Magnoliopsida; order Santalales; family Viscaceae; genus Viscum; species Viscum album. Next base: position 745,235,008 of record OY728138.1, on the reverse strand, counting down.
TTATTTTCTATTAAATTATATTCCTCATAAAACCTGAAAATTAAATAATTCAAAGGCTTTCATTTTATTCCACTTTTTTAATGAATATTATATCATTAAAATCTTATTAGTGATATTAAATAAAATATTATGATGTTCTAGGGAAACATAGATTTTATAAAATCTTGAAAATTAAATCAAGTACATTATTTCATATTATATGATATGATGATGACCTGAGATAAAATGATTACTAATATATATAATGGAATTCTTTTAGTCATAATATTTCATTTGATATATCATAGGGTACAAAATTAATTATTTATTTTAATAGTTTAACACTATATTCTACAATACTATTAAAATAATTTAGAATTAAAAAAAATCCAAAAAAACATATTTTCTTATCATTGTAGTAGTATAAAAACATATTTAGTAAAGTAAAAAAATATTATCTTTTAAAATATTTAAAGCTATGATATATTGATATTTGAGGGATGCTTTTAAGTCATAATAATATAAAACACATGAAATGTGTAAAATTCATATGTTTCCAAAAAATTATACCACATAATATGTTATGCCATTAGTTTTGAATGTTATCTCATAACATATAATGTCACTAATTAATGAATTTTCAATATTTATATATTATGTTTTAGATATATATGCTATTATATCTTGTTAAAGTATCACTTAATATATAGTGAGTAAATGAATTTGATAAATTTATTTTAATTTAAAAATTATTATAGATTACAAAATCAAACAAATATATCTTGTTTATAATTAAATTATGAATAGTTCATAAATTTACTTTGTAATATGCAACTTATCAAATTATAATTATCAAATATATATTTAATTATCTCTTGAATAAATATGGACATTTCATATTAAGTTCATGTCTTTAAAACCTTCGTTGACATGAGGCTTATGAACCCATGAAAAAATCCACTCCACATATGATAATACTAATTTTTTGTAAGATAATACAACTTTTCTAAAGTAAAATATAAGGAAAGAAATTATAATAAATAATAAATTTGGGATAGTTTGAATGTTTCATTATAAATTATAGAGATTTCATATGAATGAAAATTGGGAAATTAAATGATTATATTTTAAATAAGTTATGTTTTTTAAAATGATGTGATTCTTCTATATATGTGACATAATTAATTTTTATAAAAATAATATATATTTTTTCAGTTTGAAAGAATTATTTATATGATTTATTTATGGAATTATATGTATATAATATTTTTTATGTAGTAAATTTTTAATATTTAGACATATATTTAGAATAAAACTTGCACATAATTTTATTAAATTATAATGTTTTGACCAACGTCATGTTTAAATTTATAAATATTTATTCAATTATTTTATTTAATAATAAATAATATATTTATAATTTAAATGTTCATAATGTAAAAAATATCCTAATTTCTATAAAATAATCTGAGTCTTTTCATTTTATTTTCATTCCAAGATTTTAAGGTTTTTCTTTTTTAGTATACATAAGATTTAATTCCATATAAAAAATATTAGTGAATTTTTATTATAATTCCTATATGAGTTTTAATTGTATATTTTGTTATATTTGAAATTAAAATCATTAAAAAACTATTAAATCGCCCTTGATTATTGATATATATATATATATATATATATATATTCTGGCTTTGGGCCATACAACATCAAGGGCTTTCATTTCATATTCGATCAACCATAATATTTTTCTTGAATAGTGGAATAAATAAACAAAGACCATGAAAAAAATTATAAGTGATCGGTCTATAATAATTTATAAGAAAATAAGAATATACCTATGTAACTGAAAATATATTACAATATACATCTAATGAATATCCATTGAAAACGACATAAGTGATCCTTTCATAAATGTTGTCCCATTTATGTTTTAATCATCAAACACATACGATGGATCTCTCTCAAATATAAAGTTTTTTAGAACATTTACATAAAGAAGAAATAGAGATGAAGTGTTTGGATCTATTAATATTTGTTTCATAAAAATTAGAAAAACATTTATTCATCTTAGTTTGAACGAGTATATATAGATACCCATATATGCTCAAAGAATTCAGTAAATGAAATTAATTTCAAAACATATAATATATAAAACATTTAAGAAAAATATAATTACTTACTCTTATTAATCCTACAATAATAACCTCTTCCCACTAATGAAACCTCATGGGCCTTCCAATAATGAAAGAGTAATAAATGAAGTTCACATACATTAGGTAACTGGTTTGAAACTAACAGCAAGGGTATAAAAATAAAATTGGGATGCACTACACTCCCAATACTAAAACATTAAAAAACCCACTAATGTGTAGGATCGAAATAATGATGTAGATGCTCAATATACAAGATGGGGGTGAATTGTATAATTTAAAAATTCCTTTGGAACCTTTAAAGTTAGTTATGAATAACTATGGTTTCCTTAAGTAAAGGAAAGGGCTAAGTTTAACAAAGATTAAACTAAGCAAATTCACAACACCTCTAACACCAAATGAAAACTTGGAAAGAGATTCCGAAAGTGGGTTCCAGAAATATGGTTCTAGAAATTGAAACTTAACAAAAGATTACAATATGAGATTCTACCTTAAAGTGTATAGAATCTAAATGAAACAGAGTACAAGTAAGGAAGTATAAGAAAGTTATACTTTCCTTATAATACAAAATGCAGCGGAATCAAACAAGTAGTAAAACTACAAGTAACAAGATATAAGTCTTTTAACACAAAGAGAATGGTATCCAACAACCTTGGATAAAGGTCCCTTGATTTATACTTTCAAGCAAGTCTGTCTTACCCACACTAGGGTAAGCCCTCGATACGATGATCGGAGTCTCTGTCTTGCTATCCCCGAAAGCCCTCAACTTCAAGGTAGTTGGAAACCTCTGTCTTCCTCAGCAAGGAAGCCCTCAAACTTCAAGGTAGTCGGCACCTCTGTCTTCCTATCCCCAGAAGTCCTCGAATGTAATCACCAACATTCAGAGTCGCATGAATCTTTGAGAGTTAATAAGAGCCTCTCTCTCTAGAAATCACTTCAACAACATGTATGCACAATGTCGAATAATTCATTCATCAGTCATCAGTTCATCAATGAGCTCTTTCAAATGAGCTCCTATTTATAGGCAAGGTCGGCCTCCTTTCCAACGGTCATATTTTCCTAAAAAATCGGAGGGACCTGTGCACGTGTAACTTAACCAACTGTTAGTTTATAACATAATAGACGACATCTTTTTATAACAAAATAAATGAAACAGAAAGTATGACATCATTTTAAGTCTTAAAAAAGTTCGGAGTGAAGATTCGGAGTGAATGTTCGGAGTGAGAGAAAAATATTAAAGAGTAGAAAGATTATAACAATTTAAGCAAAGTGAAAGTTCAGAGTTTAACCAAAAATAATTTTCAGAGTCTAAATAAATTCAGAGTTTATAAAACAAAGATGATCAGGTTCTGTTTAATAGGTGAATTCTGAATGAGAATTCGGAATGAGAATTCATCATCAGAATTCGTAATGAGAATTCATCATCAGAATTCGTAATGAGAATTTGTCATTAGAATTCGTAATGAGAATTCGTATCCAGAATTCGGAATGAGAATTCATCATCAGAATTCGTAATGAGAATTATTCATCAGAAATCTTAATGATAATTCGTCATTAGAATTCGTAATGAGAATTCGTCATTAGAATTAGTAATGAGAATTCGATGTCGAACTTCATAAGGATTCGTATCCTGAATTCGGAGTAGAACTTAATCAGAGTTCATATCTGGAATTCGGAATGAAACTTTATCACAGTTCTCATCTGGATTTCAGAGTGAAACTTTATTACAGTTCTTATCCAGAATTTAGATCCTAAAACAGAATACTTCATATCAAAGTTTCAAACAATTCCAAGAAAATAGAAATGAATCTGAATCTTATACTTAAGAAAAATATGGATGAAAATATGATAAGGATAATTTTTCTTACAAAAGAGATTTTCCTTATAAAATAAATTTTCCTTATAAAAGAGATTTTCTTAAAGATAAGGTGTTTGTGATTTTCAAAACAAGAAGGAATGGAAAAGTCATGAGGAAAACCTTATTGACTCAACAATATCCCCCTTTTTGTAAAGCACAAACATCCTTAAGAAAAAGAAATTCTAAGAAGAAAGAAAAAAATTAAGGCTTATCTCCCTTTGCTTTAAGGATATTGATGAATACGACTAACTCCCCCTTAGGCTTTGAAACTCTAAGAATCGTATTCTAGATTTCTGGAATGATATTTCATTAAGAATAAGAAAGTCTTCTTTAATGAAAAACTTTCCCTTATATAAACTCTATTAGAGTTTATTTTCTTTCTCATCCTTTGTTAATATTCTTTTTCCCTTTTGTTAGGGTTCTTTTCCTTCTCCCCCTTTTTGATTTTCAAAAAGAATTTGAGGGAATGGAAAATATAACAAAGTTCCTGAAAACATTAGTATTGACAACAAAATAAACTATCAAGCACAATTTTCATTAAGTTTGAAATCTCAACAACAAATAAGTTTAGATACAACAAAATATTGGATCTGTCTATTTTGGATATTTTTCCTTCGCCATGAGACCCTTAAGGATAGTCTTTATCTTCTTCAAGTCTTTATGGTCTTCCTCGGCTCGCTTCTCTAACACAACATTTCTTGCACTTTGAGCTTTAATATTTTCTTCATGGGCTTTAAGATTTTCTTCCGGAGATTTAAACTTTTCTTCCTGAGCCTTCAATTTCTCTTCAAACTCAATCCGATGATCCCTTTCAAACTTCCAGTTTTGAGAAACAGAATTCAGCTTCCCATTCAGATCTCTGACTTCTTGAATCCGGAAGTTCTTTTCTTCTGTTAACTTTTCTTCAAAGGATGAAGTAAGTTCATTTATCTTCATGTCTTCTGTCTAAAAGGCATCCTTCACATTGTCTTGGAATTCATCAAAGAGCCTCATCTCTTCCACAGTCTTCCTCGACCAACTAGTCATCCTATTGCAAGATCTTTTGTGGGCTTCATATCCGACAAAGAAAGTTTTGAACCGAGCCTCTATTTCAACACACTTGTCCATAACCATAGATACGGAGTCTGTTTTCTGATTTAAAGCATTTTGGAGCATCTGGAATCTTGAATCAATACTTGAGAAAGTCGGAATAGTGTCTACCAACTTTATTAAAGACTGAACCACAAATTCATGCCCCAACGAAGACCTTTGAGAAGCTACTTCCACAGACATTTGGATTTGAAGACCTCTGAGAAGTTCGGAACAGAGAAAGCTGAAGTTCGGAACAGTCTTAAAACAGAGAGGCAGAGCTTCGAGACACTGGAGCTTGAAAACTGATGAGGGACAACCATTTGGAGTCCCCTTTATATAGGCAACGAGAAGACGGTTCAACTTCCTCAGTTGATCGAATGGTTGTGACAAGATGAGATCAGATCTGATGGTTGAAAACCAATTCTCAAGAAAACTTGAATCCGATCTTTTGAGGTTTTTATTAAAATAAAGAATTAAGAAAACTATAATCCGAAAACAAAATATAATAAAATACCAGTAAGTAAAGTATGATTATGAAAACTTGAGTAAGAAAATCATACCTTTCGGATTGGCTTAGGAGGATTATTCATAATGGGTAATATTGAAAAAAATGACTACGAAAAGACAAAGTTCGAAAAACTCACTAGGAAAAACAAACTCAGTACAGAAAACTCAGTACGAAAGATTTCATTACAAAATTTGAAAACGAAAAACTCATTATGAAAGATTCGGTACGAAAATCTCGTTATGAAAATACCAGTATGAAATTTTCTATTCCGGAAGTTTTCAATACGAAAATTTCCATTCCAGAAGTTTTCCTTACGAAAATATACATTCTGTAAAATTTTAGTTCCGGAAATTCCCATTTCGGAATTTTAGTTCCGAAAAGTTCGAAAAACTAACTTTGAAAAATTTAGTTACTCTAACAATCAAATATACTCCCCCTATGAAAAGGAGTTTATTATTGTAAGGAGACTTTTTTTAATCAAAAAGTTAGTGAAGAATGATTACCTTATAGTTATCATTCCTAAATTTTGTTTAATGTATTCAAATCTATCATAAGGTAAAGATTTTGTGAAAATGTTAGCAAGTTGATCTTGCGTTCCGATAAACTGAAGAATAATATCTCCTTTTAGTGTGTGATCCCTAAGAAAGTGATGCCTAATATCTATGTGTTTTGCATGAGAGTGATGTGCAGGATTCTTACTTAAGGCAATGGCACTTGTGTTATCACACAAAATTTGAGTTTTAGTAAAACTCAAGCCATAGTCTGTGAGTGTGTGTTGCATCCACAACACTTGAGCACAACAACTTCTAGATGCTACATATTCAGCTTCAGCAGTGGAGAGTGCTACAGAATGTTGCTTCTTGCGGGACCAAGAAACTAATGAATCTCATAAGAAATTACAAGTTCCGGATGTACTCTTTCTATCCATTCTACATCCACCAAAGTCAGCATCAGAAAATCTTTTTAGAACAAAATCATTTCCAGAAGTATAAAATAATCCTATATCCATGGTTCCCTTAAGGTAGCGAAAAATTCTTTTTACTACCTTTAAGTGAGATTCCTTAGGATTGGATTGATATCTTGCACATAAGCATACTGAGAACATTAAGTCTGGTCGACTAGCTATTAAGTAAAGTAAAATTCCTATCATACCACTAAAAGATGTTTGATCTACTGGTTTCCCAGCTTCATCAAGATCTAAAGAGTTTGAGGTACCAATATGAGTACTTATACTCTTAGTGTTGTCATAACCATAATTTTTTAGAAGATCTTTAATATACTTATGTTGAGATATGTAGGTTCCTTCTGGTTTTTGAGAAATTTTAAAACCAAGGAAAAAAGTTAACTCACCCATCATACTCATTTCAAACTCAGATTTCATTAGACTTGCAAAAGAGTCGGTCAAAGATTGCTGAGTTGAACCAAATATGATATCATCAACATAAATTTGAACAATCAAAACACTTTTCTTATCTTTCTTTATAAAAAGGGTTGGATCTGCATTTCCCTTAACATAGTTATTTTGAAGCAAAAATCCAATGAGTCTGTCATACCATGCTCGCGGGGCTTATTTAAGACCATACAGATCTTTGGTAAGTCTAAAAACATAATCAGGATGTTTTGTATCTTCAATTCCAGGAGGTTGTTCAACAAAAACTTCCTCTTGAACATAACCATTAAGAAAAGAACATTTCACATCCATTTGAAATAGTTTCAATTTAAAGATTGCTTCAAAGGAAAGTAGAATACAGATAGATTCAAGTCTAGCTACTGGAGCATAGGTTTCTTCATAGTCTATTCCCTCTTGCTGATTATATCCTTTTGCAACAAGTCTAGCTTTATTTCTAACTATGACTCCATTTTCATCACATTTATTTCTGAAAACCCATTTTACTCCAATAACATAAGTTTCCTTAGGTCTTTCAACCAAGGTCCAGACTTTATTCCTTTCGAATTCATTTAGTTCATCTTGCATGGCTTTGATCCAATCATTATCACCTAAAGCTTCATTAGTGATTTTAGGTTCTAATTGGGAAAGAAATGCTAGATGTTCTACTTCATTTCTTAAGGAACTTCTATTCCTTACAGGTTGATTTACATCACCAATGATACTATCACTGGGATGATTCTTAAGAAACACCTGATTTGGGTTTTGAAAAGCTTGTTCATCAACATATGGTAGAAAGTCTTCTGGGGTAAATGTTTCAGAATTATCTTCTTGAACATTATCCTTATCAGAAGGTTCTTCTGTCGAAGGTTGACAATCAGTTTTTGAAAACACATCCGAGGATGTAGTCTGGGATGGTTTAAAAACAAAAGTATCAGACTCATCAAATTTTATATGTACTGTTTCTTCAGCAGTACAAGTATTTTTATTAAAAACTCTATAAGCCTTAGAAGTTGTGGAATAACCTAAGAAAAATCCTTCATCAAATTTTGGTGCGAATTTATGTAGGTTATATTTAGTATTCAGAATGAATACTTTGCAACCAAAAACCTTTAAGTAGGATAGTCTTGGTTTTCTACCATTCCATAACTCATAAGGAGTTTTATTAAGAAAAGGTCTAATCAAACTTGATTTATAGTATAGAAAGCAGTACTTACAGCTTCAGCCCAGAAATGTCTAGATATAGAATATTCACTCAACATGGTTCTAGTTATCTCTTGAAGAATTCTATTTCTTCTCTCAACTACACCATTTTGTTGAGGAGTTCTAGGTGATGAAAATTGTGAGTAATACCTTTTTTACTACAAAAAGTTTCAAAATCATAATTTTGAAATTCTCCTCCATGATCACTATGAATAGTTTTCAATGGAAGGTTTTTCTCATTTATAACTTGAGCTCTAAAACTTTTGAAATAAGAAAAATCTTCAGATTTCTTTGCTAAAAAATAAACCCAAGTAAATCTAGTGTAATCATCAACTAGAACAAACACATAGTATTTGCCTCCAAAACTTCCAGTTTGTGTTGGACCAAAAAGATCCATGTGTACTAACTGTAATGCATCAGTTGTTGAGACTTCACCAATTGATTTAAAACTATATTTATGTTTCTTTCCATATTGACAAGGATCGCAAACTTTAGAAGAATCAAATCTAAGCTCCGGTAGATCCTTAACTAGTTTCTTCTTAAAGAGTTTACAAAGGTTTCTAAGGTTATAGTGACCTAGTCTTCTATGCCATAACCAGGAATGATTTTCCATTGCACTTAGACAAGGTAAGTCTTAACTCCTGAGGTCTTCTAAGTTTAAGGTGTAAACATTCTCATGCCTATTGGCGGAGAGAAGAAATTCTTCCTTGGAATTGTGAACTAATCACTTATCATTCCTAAAATTCACAAGGTAACCTTAATCACATAACTAACTTATGCTAATGAGGTTGTGCTTAAGACCCTTAACAAAAATAACATTTGAAATCAAAGTTTTACCTAAAACAACAATATTACCAATAGCAACAATCTCACCCTTAGCATTATCTCCAAAAGTTACCTTTCCTCCTTTTGTTTTGATAATATTTTCAAAATAGATTTTATTACCAGACATGTGTCGGGAACATCCACTATCCATGTACCATGTATTGTTTCTGGTACTCTCTTTATTTTCCTAAAATAAAGAAGATAATTAGACTTTCTGAATCCAAACTTGTTTGGATCCGAGATTACCAGATAACAAAATTTTAGGAACCCACATATTCTTAGAAAAGTAAGCTTTGTGAAATCCGAGAGATTGGGTTTTGTTTAAGGAACAATTCTTTGCCCAGTGACCACCACATTGACACTTAGTACAAAATGGGGCACTTTGAGGAACAAAATAATTGTTACTAAAAATTGGTTTTGCATGGGTATAACCAAATCCGGATTTATTTCTTAAAGGTCGTATTTGGGAATACATTTTTTAAAAAATTTCCTTACCATGGGTAAAGTTTGATAAACACTTATTTAAGGAAAAAAATTTGGACTTGAGTTTTATAACCAAGTTTTTATCCTCAAAATCATTAGTTTTAGAACTAGATCTAGGCTCGAAAACATTTTTCTTAGAAATTACTTTTTCTAATTCTTTAGAAAGTTTGTTCTTCTCAGAAATTACTTCCTCAAGATTTTTTGAAATACCTTCAAAATCAGAATTTTTTCTATCAAGATATTTAGAAAGATCTGATATCTCTTTTGTAAGAATATTATTCCTTGAGTTTTCCTTATCAAGTTTCTAATTGAGTTTAGAATTCTCAATTTCAAGAAGTTCAGCAAACCTAGAAACTTCTTCATAAGTAGTTAAAGTATTATCTTCATCAGAATAGGATTCTTCATCTGAAGAGTTATAATACTTACTATCATTAGAATTTAAAGAAACATTGGTCAAAGATTCAGCATTTTGTACCTTAGCCATAAAACAATGATTATCAATAGGTAATATGGATATAAGACCAAGATTATTCTATCCTGAAGATTCGTAATCAGAAGATTCATCTGAAGAGTCACCACCACTAGCACTCTAGGTATCATTAGCTTTCAGAACTTTCTTAGATTTGGCTTTATAATACTTCTTTATGTTCCTGTCTAAATGCCTTTCTTTCCTTCCTTTATTTTTGAGCAAAGGACAATCTGGTCTAATATGTCCAACTCTCTTGAATTCATAACAAGTAACTTCTCCATATTTCATATCTTTCCTTTCCTTTTTCTTATACTTGGATTGGAAATTTCTCTGGCCAGCTATCTTGTTCATCCTTCGAGCAAGATTTTCTAACTCACTTTCAGAAACTTCACTCTCACTAGATTCAGATTGGAAAATTACTTTCTTAGACTTGGATCTGGTTACTCTCTCTGTAGTCTTAGCTTTCATCTGATTTGATGTTGTTGTAAAAGCAACAGTACCATTCCCATTTTTCTTTTTGATGTTGTCAGCATCTCTCTTCAATCTAGTTTCATGTTGGAGAAGAGTTCCAAATAACTCATCAAAAGAAATTTGAGTGACCTTCCTGTTCTCATCTATAGCAGTTCTTTTGGATTCTCACTCATTGGGTATAATATCAATTATCTTATCCACAAGTGCTTCATCATCTAACCCTTTTTCTCCCATAGACTGTAGGCTGATGACGATAGTCATAAATCTCTGTTGAACTTTACAAATTGGTTCACCATACAGAAAATTGAAGCCACGGTATTCAGCTCTAAGCATAGATCTCCTAGTCTCAATCACTTTAGAAGTTCCAAAGTGTGTAACCTCTAACTTCTTCCAGATATAATTAGCTACTTCACAAGAAGAAATTTGGATATATATATTTCTAGTCATTAAAAAAAGTAGATTATTGTGTACCTTATAGTTGAGTTGATACTCTTGCTTTTCCTAGTTAGTAAAAGTTCTAACTTCCTTATCAGGAATTTTATAATCACCAGTAAGCATAACAAAGTTGTCCACTCCAGTATTGATAAAAAAGTCTTCATTCGATCTCTCCAGTACTCATAGTCATTACCATCAAATATTGGTGGTCTTATAGGATTTAGATTATCAATAGAACCAACATTAATTCCTGCCATACTTAAAAACCTTCGGCACACAAACTTGTTAAAAAAATTCATAATAACAAAGTTTGGAATGAGAAAGTTCGGAATGGGAAATTTTGGAATGATAAAGTGAGCAAGAAAAACTTATACATGAGTACAAGTATTTCAGAGACCTGATCTGATACCAATTTTAGGATTGGTATAGAGTATGAGGTTTCCAACCTCTGATACCAATTGTAGGATCGAAATAATGATGTAGATGCTCAATATACAAGAGGGGGTGAATTGTATACTTTAGAAATTCCTTTGGAACCTTTAAAGTTAGTTATGAATAACTATGGTTTCCTTAAGTAAAGGAAAGGGCTAAGTTTAACAAAGATTAAACTAAGCAAATTCACAACACCTCTAACACCAAATGAAAACTTGGAAAGAGATTCCGAAAGTGGGTTCCAGAAATATGGTTCCGGAAATTGAAACTTAACAAAATATTACAATATGATATTTTACCTTAAAGCGTATAGAATCTAAATGAAACAGATTACAAGTAAGGAAGTATAAGAAATTTATACTTTCCTTATAATACAAAATGCAGTAGAATCAAACAAGTAGTAAAACTACAAGTAACAAGATATAAGTCTTTTAACCCAAAGAGAATGGTATCCAACAACCTTGGATAAAGGTCCCTTGATTTATACTTTCAAGCGAGTCTGTCTTACCCACACTAGGGTAAGCCCTCGATACGAAGATCGGAGTCTCTGTCTTTCTATCCCCACAAGCCCTCAACTTCAAGGTAGTTGGCAACCTCTGTCTTCCTCAGCAAGGAATCCCTCGAACTTCAAGGTAGTCGGCACCTCTGTCTTCCTATCCCCGTAAGTCCTTGAATGTAATCACCAACATTCGGAGTCGCACGAAGATTTGAGAGTTAATAAGAGCCTCTCTCTCTAGAAATCACTTCAACAGCATGTATGCACAATGTCGAAGAATTCATTCATCAATCATCAGTTCATCAACGAGCTCTTTCAAATGAGCTCCTATTTATAGGCAAGGTCGGCCTCCTTTCCAACGGTCATATTTTCCTAAAAAATCGGAGGGACCTGTACACGTGTAACTTAACCAACGGTTAGTTTATAACAGAATAGACGACATCATTTTATAACAAAATAAATGAAATAGAAAGTACGACATCGTTTTAAGTCTTAAAAAAGTTCGGAGTGAAGATTTGGAGTGAATGTTCGGAGTGAGAGAAAAATATTAAAGAGTACACATATTATAACAACGTAAGAAAAGTGAAAGTTCGGAGTCTAACCAAAAATAATTTTCGGAGTCTAAATAAATTTGGAGTGTATAAAACAAAGATGATCAGGTTCTGTTTAATAGGTGAATTCGGAATGAGAATTCGGAATGAGAATTTGTCATCAGAATTCGTAATGAGAATTCATCATCAGAATTCGTAATGAGAATTCGTCATCAGAATTTGTAATGAGAATTCGTATCCAGAATTCGGAATGAGAATTCATCATCAGAATTCATAATGAGAATTCATCATCGGAAATTTTAATGAGAATTCGTCATCAGAATTCGTAATGAAAAATCGTCATTAGAATTCGTAATGAGAATTCGATGTCGAACTTTATAAGGATTCATATCCTGAATTAGCAGTAGAACTTAATCAGAGTTCGTATCCGGAATTCGGAATGAAACTTTATCACAGTTCTCATTTGGATTTCAGAGTGAAACTTTTTTACAGTTCTTATCCAGAATTCGGATCCTAAAACAGAATACTTCGTATCAAAGTTTCAAACAATTCCAAGAAAATACAAATGAATCTGAATCTTATACTTAAGAAAAATATGGATGAAAATATTATAAGGATAATTTTTCTTACAAAAACGATTTTCCTTATAAAAGCAATTTTCCTTATAAAAGCGATTTTCTTAAAGATAATGTGTTTGTGATTTTCAAAACAAGAAGGAATGGAAAATTCATAAGTAAAACCTTATTGACTCAACATAATGAACGTATTAATATAAATTAAAAATAAATATCTCACAATTCATGTAAATTTTTGACAGAAATAAGTCAAAAAAATGAAAAACATAAAGAAAGATCTTATTGAAATGAGTCCAAAAATAGCCTTAATCTCTAAGCTAGTAATTCCTTGATCGATCAGTGATACCCTCAAGGAAACATAAAAATGGAATTTTATATATATATATATATATATATATTTACTTATTTATTTATTTATTTATTTATGGGTGAGAAAGAATGAATACTCTATAGGATATTTCTCAAGACCTATCATTAAAATGTCAAAGAAACATATGAATGACTTAGTGAGTAAATAACAGAACCAAAAAAACCTAAGTTGGGTCATCTTGCACCCAAACTCACCAAGACGTATCCACCCAAAAAAATATCGAGGTAAAATAATTTAATATTAAATAATATATAGAGAATTTCTTTTTCAACTACATTCTGACTAGTTTGATTCGATCACTCCCCAATGGAAAATGTCATGTCCTTTTTTATATCCATATAACCATATATCCACATATCATATCATAACCAAAACCAAAAAAACATCAAAACATACCACATGTCACATAATAACGCATACTATGTACCACATCATCCCCACCACATGTTGGATATTGTTTCATAACCCATAATGCATACCACATCATAACCAAAAATAATACCACTTAAAACAGTAGGGTGACGTGAATATTATGGACATTGACCTCTTTCCTCATCCTATTATGCATGAAATCCACTATGTAATAGTTTCAAAACTCCAATAATAGTATGTGATCATGAACATGAATGATATAAACTATGTTCCTTCCCCTATAATTCACGACCCCCTTTATTTATCCTATACTATATAATATGATCATCCAATAAAATAATCATCAATCACACTCTATCATTTGAGAATCATTGATAGTGAATGATCACCTCAAGAAATCATAGCCTATACCACATCTTGAAGGGAGATCATAGAAGATGAAATAGTCATCAATTTCTTCCATTTACAACATTGATTTTAGGGAAACATCCAAAACCCAAAATATTATATCATTTTTAACATTACAAGACTAGGATAGGGTGTGTAAGAAATAACAGGGAATTTATATCATATAAAAACCCAAACATAATCCTGTCATAAGGGTACGTACCCCAAATAGGACTAATACATCACAGATTTAGTCACCCCATCAACACCACTATTCACTATCAACCACTTCTATCTCAATAACATAATACTTCCCCACTTCATCACACAAAACCAAAATAATAATAATCATAGTTTCCCATTAATATTATTAGTCATATATTTATTAATTAATTTTTCCCTATATAATTAAATTTATTATCCCATTAAAATCCATACTCAATTAAAAAAATCACTAACCATCAATAACTTGTATCCAAAACATTAAACCTTCTATATTAACTTTTATTATTTCAATAATAGTTATAGAATCATAAAATTTATCTTATACCTATTATGATTTTCAACTCCATGAACCCAGTTTCTTGCTTCCAAGAAACTACACCCTTTCTAAAAAAATCAATTAGCCACCACATACTACATGAAAGGAGTCCCCAAAACAATCAAAAAATCATTCCCTTAATTAACTATATAATCCATGATAACCATAGAAAACTAGATTAAATATTCATAAACCATATAATAATCTAGACGAATAATTCCTTAAGATCAAACACATCTCCCACACCAATCGAGGCAGGATCATCCACAAAAACCCTACCAATTTGTATTGTCTCTAAATTTTTGTTTCATGTGTGTAAAAGCTTTTCTCTATCATTTCCTTATGTTTATTTAGGTTTATCCATGATTGGGTGAATCATGGTGGTATTTTGATTAGCATTATTGTGTCTTGCGTGTTTCTTGCCCACAAAGAGGTACACCTCAACCATGGTGTAAAATTTGGTGGTCCCTATCCTCCTTCTATGTAACATAGGTATGGGGAAATAGTAATTTTATTGTGTTTTCATAGGGAGATTCATGGTGACAATTAAGTAGATTTTAGAATTTCCAAAACAATCACCTTCTTCCTTGGATCTTGAATTTTTCAAAGTTGAAATGTATACCACTACAATTAGTGGTCTTAAATTTATTTTTAATTTATTACTTCCTCAATTAATTTATTTAACCCTCCTATATTG
Organism: Viscum album; assembly: GCA_963277665.1. NCBI lineage: Eukaryota > Viridiplantae > Streptophyta > Magnoliopsida > Santalales > Viscaceae > Viscum > Viscum album. The sequence goes on along the minus strand of OY728138.1, from coordinate 745,219,748 downwards.
ATTTTTCATTTGATTCTGATGTTCTTTTAATGAACATATGGAGTTCATGGGTGACTCTCCTTGTATTTAGTTACTTCCTGGGGGAACCTTGATATTTTTATCCTATATTTATCAACCATTCTAGTGAATCATGCCATCTAAGATGATTTTTTTATCATTTATTTAGACCCATAAAAGATTTTATCTCATATTTCATAAAAATTCCTTGAGAAATGTTTTCCTTCTTCCTTCGACCAGATTTTATTACTCTTGTTGTTAGTAATTTTCTATGGGTATGTGTTAGGTCTACAAGATGGTGTGTTAATTCTTGAGCCTCACTCCAAAACCCATGCCATGTTGAATTTTAATTAGTAGTAGGAACTCATGGAATGAAAAAAAATTGGATTTTGTGTGAACATGGTTCAAGTGACTATTCTCTGGATGAACCTTAATATTGGTGGCAACAAGATTTCGGTAGCAAGTTCATAACATCTTTGGATATTTTATGGAATTGTTTTTTAAAATATGGTATGATTGGAATATAAGTTTGGTCAGTGAGACCAATTGTTGATGTTGATAATATTTGTGTGTGTGTTTGGATACAAATACTATTTCTTGAGATGGTTTCTTGGAATGGCTTGTGTTTTCCTTTCCATGTCATATATTTCATGTTTAACTGTTCATAGCTTATGGAATTACATATTGAGATATACTAACCCTTTTTATCTATTTCCTTATATGTGGTGATTAGAAACTGAACAAATATAATATTCATTGTTAATTTATATAATATTCATGTTCTTTATTATTCATACACACCATTTTAGTGAATTTTACACTTTGAACATCATTTCACATTATGGTTGTATTTCCCCCTTAAAAAACATTGTCACATGGTACAACTTTGAACACCTCTTAAAATAAAAAATGGCCCTGATTTTATTTTTATATTTTATTTTCATGTCTCTCATGATAAAAATAACAATTCATACTTTTTAAGTATCTAATGATTCACATTGTAAGTCCACCAAAATGGGATTTCATGGAAACACATTTTGGGAAAAGTAAACTTGACAGTATACCAATAAAGAGACTACAGCGGCCAGGATCCAAGCCCAATGGTTCTCAAAATTTATCTAAAGATAGAGTATATCATGGGGAATATTTCATGAAATATTGTACAAAGATAATTCTTATTTTTTGTTATGGATTTCCAGGCATCCCAAGTTGGAGATAAATTTTGGGGCCAGATTCTACGGCCCAAAACAATAGACCACAATGTTACACATATATCCTAAACCATAATCTATTTTGGAATGAAAATTTACATGAGTTTAGGGTACATCATTATATCCATTTTTTTCTTCTATGTCCTACTCCAATTCTACCATCTAGAAGGTCATCTGGGCGCCTCTGTTGAGTGTATGCATGTTGGATGCAACCACTGGTCAATAGTGGAAATGTCTAAGTTCCTCAAACTTTCCACCACCCTAATCCTACCATAATCAAGAGGGATGACTTTCACAATTGGAGGCTCTATCCAAAACTCCCGAAATGCCAATTTAAGTTAGTGGTGTTGGAGGATTTATTCATCTTTGGTGCTTTCTTTCATTTTAATTTTATGCTGCGATTTTGTTGTTTCAACTTTGTCTTTCACATGTAGGTTATTCCAAATCATCTTAGTTTCATAATAAAAGTTCTTTTTATTCTCATTTTATGTTATTATTTTTAACACGTAGATACCATTTCTTCATGGTGTGAATTTATTCACAACAAACCTAGTGATATTTTTCACACAATGGTGGAGTTTTTGTTACTTTGTTTTTGTTTTTTATTTTCTTCAATTCATCCCTCATGAGTCTACTTCCCACGTCCATTAAGATCTTAGAATCAATGGAGGGATAACACACTCATGGGTTGATCCAAGGGAGTATCAAGGGGCTGGATTTTATTTTATTTATCACACCATTAATCTCTAATCACTTCTTTTAAATGAGATTTTTATTTTATGATATTAAAAAAAAATTGTCCTTATTGAATTTTAAGGCCACGCACTTCAAGTGCTATTACGAATCTTTACCTTGGAGTGATCATAAATATGATCCTCCAACTGTATAGGTTATTATTATTAAAGTGTGTTGGAATGAACCAGTAAGTGATGATGTTGTTTGATCTCCTTGAATGAACTCATCTTAAATATAAGAAATTGAAATTTCTAAAGAGGAATTTCATCCAATCCACCCCTTATAAAAACCTAGGATCAACCTCTGTAATAATTTGAATTTACTTAAGTCACGTAAAGTTCACTTAAACATATCTAAAATCAACCTAATTTTGGACACTTAATAACCAAAATTAGTTAATATAATGTGTGTGTTAATAGGATTCTTCTTACGTCTCTGAGGAATAGACAACCTAAGATACTATAAATTTGACCGCTTAACCCTAAAAATGTGGGTAAATTTGGGAAAGGCCAAATTTTGGGGTCATTTCTAGGGACCTAAGTAAGTTATATTAGACACTACCTTCCTTTTCTCACCCCACACATCTTTTCTAATCCCGGATTTTACACTTATGGAAATCCCTTTTTAAAAAAATACAAACATGGGGAAGCTCTCCATACTTTGAATACCCCACACCAAGTGTGTTGTACAATGACTATCCTGGTTTCTATTTGTGATATAATCAACAAACTATTGAGCCAAAATGTTTTAAATCCTATGTTTCACAAAACATTCAGACTTATAATGAATTCCAATCCCAACAAGTCCAATCTAAACATCCTAATATGGAATTCCAACAACTTGATTATCCTCCTAGAATAGACCATCTATCTCAACCCCTTTCCCATCATGATCTATAACCAAAAATTGATAAATTATGTCAACAAATTGAGAGAATTACTTCTGAGGTTTCATCCTTGAGATTATAACTACAAATAATTGAAATAGTTTTGGAACCCATGCCCACTATGGTTTTCCCTTCCTCAACATTGATAGAAGAATCTTAATACTCAAAAACAACTCATGGAAATTCTTAAGTAAATTCCTTTGAATATAGGATACCTAAATAATATGAAGTAATAGTTTATGGGTGTTTAAATCAGGAAAAAATTGATTTCATGTATTCACAAGAGTACAATTTCACTTCTTGGATTGAGTGTCTCTATTATAGCTTTGTTGATGATTTTTCAAAAACACCAATCAGTGAAAAATTGGGAGAAATCATAAACTTTGAGTCCATACCCATTCCTAACAATGATATTTCCAATTTGAGGGGTTGAATCTTCTATTCAAAAGGAACCAATTTTGTTGAGAAATTTTGAAAATGAAATTGAGTTTGATTCAATGTCTCGACCAGTGTCTCAAAGTGTTAGTGAACCTGAGCTCAAATTCAAGGTATGTACATCCTCTTTCAAGAATTACTTTATAGAGGATAATCAAAAACATTCTATCAAAATTTCATTCTCTCTTGATGCTAATAAAGATAAAATTATACTTTATGTCTTAAGAAATATTAGGAATACAATTGGATGGACCCTTATCGATATTCATGGGATTAGCCCATTCATTGGGACCTATATAGTTTTTCCTAAATCAATTTCAAAACATTATTGTAAAACCCATTGGAGACTCAATCACAATATAATTTAAGTGGTGAAAATTTTAATCACTAAAATGTTAAAATTTCGTGTCAGATAATTTGGGGTGTTCATGTCGAGATTTCAATGTTAAATGAAAGCACTACACGGGAGGAAACCCATGGTTTTCATGTTTCTAATCTGTTTGAATTATATTTATTTTTCAAATAAGATTAATGAATAATTTTTATATTTAAAGAAAATAAAAAAAATTGACTTTTGACATGTTATTCTATTATCATTTTGGATGGGTATAAAAGGGGAGTTCCATATTCATCTGTGTCACGTGGTGTGATCCTTGAGTAATACCTTACCCAGAAATTTAAAAAGAAGACAATGTATCGTCAGTTTATTTTATTTTATTTTTATGTGTTTGTAGGTAAAAATAAAAATAATAAAAATATAATAATAATTAAAAAATATATAAAAGGTCACATCGTAGGTCATGGTTCAAACCCCGTCACAACCGGCAAAGCCACGGGGACTCGAACCCAGGACCGAAGGGAGACAGGGGTACGCGCTTACCACTGACCTCTGACTTATAGTGCTTCCTTATTCTATAATTTTTGTATATATACTAATATTTTACTTTTTTTGTTATATAAATAAATAAATATATTAATATATATATATATATATTGTTTTGTTTGTTTTGTTAATTTTCCACTAGGGAACTCTGTGAGTGACAGGGATATCAAGGGATTAAATGGGTGTAACACGAACTTTAACTTCAACCACCATGTGAACTCTTTCCATGATCCTCATTTTCAAATTCCATTTTGAACTCCCCTTATCTTCCTATACCCCATTCTAAATTTTATTTTCTTCAAACACTGGGGACAATGTAATTTTAAGTGGGGGGGAGATGAAATAAAAAAATTTCTTTTGAAAAAAAAATTACTAAATGTTTTGGAATATAAAAAATACATGGAAGGAAAAAATACTTTAACCTTGAACATGAGAATACAAATTGCATACTTTTAAATTGAACATCAAAAGATTTTTTCATGCCCTGATTATAATTTTAAGGCAAGTTTAAGTTCATGTGCATAGATTTTGGAAAGTGTGGCTATTTAATGTGATATTTCATTGTTTATATTTTCATCCAAAAAAATCAAAACAAATGTCCTTTGGATAGAGGGGTATTAGTTTGAGTTCATGGGGTCCCCCAAATAAATAACATAGTTTTGGTGATCATTTTATTTTTAATATGAGTATTTAATAAAAAAATTAGAAAAACAATAAATTTGCACGAAGAGCAATGAAATGACCTAATGCGTGGCTTTTCGGCACATGGGGATCGTGACTCCACAATTTTTTGACCCAGAGTTAGTAATTTTATCTCTATTTTGTGGTAATTTTACTTTTTTTACTGAGTTAACTTGATATGATTCCCGAGTATGTGGGATTCACTTGGAGCCCAAAGGTCTTTGAGCCCGGGATTTATCGGCAAAGTCTCGCTACATGTGTTGAATCTATTGAGTGAAATTTCAATTACCATGGAAAAATTGAAAAAATAAATAAATATATATATATATATAATGAATACTCATCTTAATATTTAAATTTTATTCCACCTAGAACTTACATCATTTTCCCCTTGAATAAAAATGAACCCCCATGTCTTTTGTGACACACAACATATCATCATACTTTATTGAAATTGGATGAAATGTGGCGATGAATTTGAAAAAAGGAACGAGCTTGGTATTGTGATATTCTTATGGACCTATCTTGTTTTAAATTATTCTTATGGGTTTCATAATTTTTTTGGTATGATTTCGTTCGGTAAGCATTTTGTATTAAAATGTTTTTGGAAAAGGGAATTCGAATTTTACATTTTTGAGATACATTTAACTCGGGACCAGAAAAGCTCAAGTTGGGGGGCTGTGATTAGCCACTAAATTTGGCTAATATTCATTGTTAATATATATAATATTCATGTTATTTATTTTTCATAAACACCATTTTAGTGCATTTTACATTTTGAACACCATTTCACGTTATGATTGTAATTCCCCCTTAAAATTCACTATTACATGGTACAACTTTGAACACCTCCTAAAATAAAAATGGTCTTGATTTTTTTAGGTATATAATGAATCAAGGAACAATTAATACTTTTTATGTATCTGAATATTCACATTGAAAGACCACCAAAATGGTCTTTCATGGCAACACATTCTGAGAAAAGTAAACTGGACAAAATCCCAATAAATAGACTGTATAGGCCAGGATATAAACCCAATTATTCTAAAAATTTATCCTAAGATAGAGTAAATCATGGGAAAAATTTCATTAAATAGTTGAAAAATCTAATTCATCCTTTTTAATGGAGTTTTAGGCATCCCAAGTTGGAGATAAATTTTTGGGCCAGATTCTACGTTCAAGAAACACAGCTCACCATTTTACACATATCTCATAAACCATAAAATCTTTTGCGATGAAACATTACATAAGATTAGGGGACATCCTGGGATCCATGTTTTTCTTCTATGTATCACACCAATTCGACCATATAAAAGGTCTTATAGGTGCCTCTAGTCAGCAGCTTCAAGCTGGATGCAACCTCAGGTCAAGAGTGTAAAAGTCTAAGTTTCACAAGAATTCCACCACCCTAAGTCTAAAATTATCAAGTGGGATTATATTAACTATTGGAGGATTTACCAAAGACTCCAAAAATTTCAATTTAAGGCATTGTTATTGGAGTATTTATTCATGTTGGCTTCTTTCTTTCATTATAATATTATGTTGCGACTTTGTTGTTACAACTTTGTCTTTCACATGTAAGTTGTTAAAAAACATCTTAGTTTCTTAATAAAAGTTCTTCTTCTTCTCATTTTCTAGTCTTATTTTTAACATGTTGATACCGTTTCTTCATGGTTTGAATTTATTCACACCAAACCTTGTATGATTTTTCACACAATGGTCAAGTGTTTGTTACATTGTTTTTGTTTTTTCCCTTAAATTCCTCCCTCATGAGTCTACTTCCCGCTTCCATTAAGATCTTAGAATCAATGGAGGGATAACCCACTCATGGTTTGATCCATTGGAGTAGAAAGGGGCCAGATGGATGTTATTTATCACTCTATTAATCTCTATTCACTTCTTTTAAATGAGATTTTCATTTGATTATTTTAAAACTTCTTCATCTTTATTGAATATTAAGGCCACACACTTCAAGTTATATTATGAATCTTTAGCTTAGAGTGCTCATAAATATTATCCTATAAGTGAAAAGGGGATTAGAATTAGAGTTTGAGGGTATGAACCAGTAAGTGATGAAGTTGTTTGATATCCTTGAATGAACTCATCTCAAATATAAGAAATTGAAATCGCTAAAGAGGAAATTCATCTAATCCAGCCCATATAACAACCTAGGATCAACCCTTTTCATAATTTGAATTTACTTAAGTCATGTAGAGTACATTTAAACTGATCTAAAATCAACCCAAATTTGGCCACTTATTATCCAAAATCAGTTCAGATAATGTGTGTGTTTATAGGTTTATTCTTAGGTCTATGAGGAATCGACAACCCAAGATACTCTAAATTTGACCACTTAACCCTAAAAACATGGGTAAATTTGGGTGATACCAAATTTTGGCACCATTTAAGGGGACCTAAGTAAGTTATATTAGACACTACCTTTCTTTTCTCACCCCACATATCTCTTCTCATCCCTGATTTCACTCCTATGGAAATCCCTTTTGAAAAAATCAAAACATGGGGAAGCTCTCCCTACTTTGAATACCCCACACCAAGTGTGTTGTACAATGACTATCTTAGTTTCTATTTGTGGGATAATCAACAACCTATTGATCCACAATTTTTTAAATCATGTGCTCCATAAAACATTTCAACCTATAATGAATTCCAATCCCAACAAGGCCAATCTGAACATCCACCTGTGGAATTACAATAACTTGATTATCCTCCTAGAATAGAACATCTATCTTAACCCATTTCCCATCATGATCCACAAAAATTACATGAAAAATTTAGTAAAAAATAGATAGAATTACATCTGAGGTTTCATCCTTGATATTAGAGCTTCAAAGCATTGTAACAGTTTTGGAACCCATGCCCACTCAAGTTGTCCCTTCCTCAACATTGATAGGGAAATATTGTTACTCAAAAAACAAACCATTAAAATGCTAAATAAATTTCCTTGGAATATAGGATACCTGAATAATATGAATTAATATTTTATGGGTGTTTAAATTATGAGTAAATTGATTTCATGTATTCACAAGAGGGAAATTTGACATCATGGATTGAGTGTCCCTATTATAGCTCCGTTGATGATTTTTCAAAAACACCAATCATTGAAACATTGGTAGAAATCACAAACATTAACACTGATCTTTCCAATTTGGTTGTTGAATATTTTATTCAAAAGGAACCAATTTTGTTGAGAAATTTTGAAAATGAAATTGAGTTTGATTCAGTGTCCCGACCAATGTGTCAAAGTGTTAGAGAGCCTGATCTCAAATTCAAGGTCCTTAAATCCTCTCTCTAGTCTTACTTTATAGTGGATAATCCAAAACATTCTATCATAATTTCATCCTCTCTTGATTCTAATAAAGATAAAATTATACATGATGTTCCAAGAAAAATTTGGAAGACAATTAGATGGAACCTTATTGATATTCATGGTATTATCCCATTCATTGGGAAATATAAAGTTTTTCTTGAATAAATTTAAAAAAAAGTAATATAAACCCCATTGGAGACTCAATCACAATCTAATTGATGTGGTGAAAAATTTAATTACTAAAATTTTAAAAGTTGGTGTCAGATAATTTGGGGTGTTCATGTCGAGCTAGCGACGTTAAACAAAAGCGATGCACGAAAGGCAACCCATGGTTTTCATGTTTCTAATATTTTTTAATCATCTTTATTTTTTAAATAGGATTAATAAATCATTTTGATATTTAAAAAATAAATAAAAAAATTAGACTTTTGACCTGTTCTTCTATTATGAGTATGGATGGGTATGAAAGGGGAGCGCTATATCTATCATGTCACATGGTGTGATCCTTGAGTAATAACTTTCCCAGAAATTTAAAAAGAAGACAATGTATCATCATTTTATTTTATTTTATTTTTAGGTGTTTGTAGTTAAAAAAATAAAAATATATATAATAATAATTAAAAATATATAAAAGGACACATCATAGGTCATGGCTCAAACCCCGTCATAACCAGCAAAGCTATAGGAACTCGAACCCGAGATCGAACGGAGACAGGGCCACACGCTTACCACTAACATACGAATTATAGTGCTTCATTATTATATAATTTTTATATATATATAATTATATTTTACATGTTTTATTATATAAATATATATATATATATATATATTTTCTTTTTCCACTAGGGAACTCTATCAGTGACATGGATATCAAGGGATTAAATGGGAACAACATGAACTTCAACTTCAACCACTAGGTGAACTCATTCTATGATCCTCATTTTCAATTTCCTTTTTGAACTCCCCTTCTCTGACTCTACCCCCTTCTAAATTTTCTTTTCTTCAAACACTGGGGACAATTTTATTTTAAGTTGGGGGGAAATGAAATAAAAAAATTTCTTTTGAAAAAAAAAATTTACTAAATGTTTTAGAATATAAAAAATGCATGAAAGGAAAAATTTCTTTAACCTTAACATGATAATAAACATTCCATAATTTAAAATTGAATATCAAAAGATTTTTGCATGGTTTTATTTTGATTTTAATTCTATTTTAAGTTCATGTGCATAGATTTTGGAAAGTGTGGCTGTTTAATGTGATATTTCATCATTAATATTTTCATCCAAAAAAAATTCACAACACACGTCCTTTGGATAGTTGGGTATTAGTTTGCGTCCATGGGGTCCTCCAAATAAATTTCATATATTTGGTGATCATTTTAGTTTTAATATGATTATTGAGTAAAAAAATTAAAAAAATAGTAAATTTTCACGTAGAGAAATGAAATGACCTAATGTGTGGCTTTCGGCACATAGGGATCGTGACTCCATAGTTGTCTATCCCAGAGTTAGTAATTTTATCTCTATTTTTTGGTAATTTGAATTTGTTTTTAACTGAGTTAACTTGAGATGTTTCCCAAGTATATGGGCTTCACTTGGTTCCCTAAGGGCTTTGATCCTGGGAGTCATCAGTAAAGTATCGTTACATGGGTTGACTCTATTAAGTGCAATTTCAATTACCATGGAAATTTTGAAAAAAAAATAAAAATATATATAAAAAAAATTGAATACTCATCTTAATATTGAAATTTGATTCCACCTAGCACTTCCATAATTTTCCCCTAGAATAAAAAATGAACCCTCATGTCTTTTGTGACACACAACACATCATCATACATTATTGAAATTGGATGAAATGTGGAGATGAATTTTAACAAATAAACAGGTCTAGGTTTGGGATATTCTTATGTAACTATCTTATTTTAAATTATTTTTATGGGTTTCAAAAAAAAATTGGTATGAGGTTTTTCGATAAGCATTGTGTATTAAAATGTTTTTGGAAAATGGAATTCGAATTTCACATTTTTGGGAGACATTTTGCTTGGGACTATAAAAACTCATGTTAGGGGTGTGATAAGCCACTTAATGAGGCTAATATTCATTGTTAATATATATAATATTCATGTACTTTATTATTCATAAACACCATTTTAGCGCATTTTACACTTTGAACATCATTTCACATTATGATTATAATTCCCCCTTAAAATGCACTATTACATGGTACAACTTTGAACACCTCTGAAAATAAAAATGGCCTTTATTTTATTTTCATATTTTATTTTAAAGTATCTCATTATACAAGGAAAAATTCATAATTTTTAAGTATCTGAATAATCACATTGGAAGACCACCAAAATGGGCTTTCAAGACAATGCATTCTGGGAAAAGTAAACTGGACAACATACCAATAATGAGAATGTAGCATCCAGGATTCAAGCCTTATGATTCTAAATATTTAACTGAGTATAAAGTTAATCATGTGTAACATTTAATTAAACATTGTAAAAATATAATTCATATGTTTTAATGGAGTTCCAAGTGGCCCAAGATGGAGATAAATTTCTAGTCCAGATTCTACGTCCTAGAAAAAACATCCCACCAGTTTACACGTATATTGTAAACCATAAACAATTTTGGTATGAAACCTTACAGAAGGTTAGGGGGAATCCTTAGATCCATTTTTTTTCTTATATGTAAAACTCTAATTTTTCTATCTAGAAGGTCATCTAGGTGCATCTGTTTAGTGGATGCAAGCTGGATGCAACCTCAGGTCAAGAGTGGAAAAGTCTAAGATCAACAAACATTCTTCCCCCCTAAGCCTACCATACTCAAGTTGGATGACTTTTAATATTATTTTATCGACCCAAGACTCTCAAAATTCTTATTTAAGGTAGTGTTGTTTGAGGATTTATTCATATTTTGTGCTTTCTTTCATTGTAATGTTATGTTGTGGTTTTGTTGTTTCAACTTTATCTTTCACATGTATGTTGTTCCAAATCATCTTAGTTTCTTAACTAAATTTCTTCTTCTTCACATTTTCTGTTCTTATTTTTAACATGGTGATACCATTTCTTCATGGTTTTAATTTATTTACACCAAACCTTGTGAGATTTTTCACACAATGGTGGAGTGTTTGTTACTTTGATTTTGTTTTTTTCCTTCAATTCCTCCCTCATGAGTCTACTTCTCACTTCCATTAAGATCTTAGAATCAATGGAGGGATAACCCACTTATGGATTGTTCCATAGGAGTAGAAAGGGACTATATTGGATGTTATTTATCACTCCATTAATCTCTAATAACTTCTTTTAAATGATATTTTTATTTCATGATTTTAAAACATCTTCAACCTTATTGAATTTTAAGGCCACACACTTCAAGTGATAATATGAATCTTTACCTTGGAGTGATCATAAATATAATCCTCAAATTGTATATGTGATTATTATTATAGTGTGTTTATTTGAACCATTAAGTGATGTAGTAGTTTGATCTCCTTGAATGAACTCATCTCAAATATATGAAATTGAAATCGCTAAAGAGGAATTTCATCCAATCCACCACTTATAACAAAACAGGATCAACCCTTGTCATAATTTGAATTTACTTAAGTCCCATAGTGTTCACTTAAACCTATATAAAACCAACCCAATTTTTTTCACTTAATATCCAAAATCAGTTCATAGAATGTGCGTGTCTATAGGTTTCTTCTTAGGTCTCTGAGGAATCGACAACCCAAGATACTCTACATTTGACCGCTTAACCCTAAAAACTTGGGTAAATTTGAGAGAGGCCATGTGTTTTTGTGAAAAGATAGTGGAATACATGTCATAGTGTGTTTAGGTTGACAACTGGGCCTGACACACTTATCTGACTACATAGAGGGGGATAATGGATGAGATGAATCATTAGTGACGGCTTTTATAGTATGGTTAGTATATTAGATTAGAAAACATAAGGGAAACCATATATCCTATTTAAGAATGTCCATATCTATAGGTGTGATATACCACTGGATAATTTCCTACAATATGATATAGTTTCCATTATACTATTGTTCCAAACGTGCATACCATCATAGGTAAGGTGGTAATCAAGAGTCATGGGTTTGACTTTCAGTTAATGTGGGGCATCGACGTTTTACATAAAGGTGAAACATTATTTTCTTTAAAGGTGGATAGATTTTAATTTAATGGTACATGTGTGGTTTTTAATTAATGGATAAATAGTTACATGATATGATCTAGTTCATGTGGTACTACTATGATTCTCTTCTAGCATGGCACTGAATTATGTATGTCTATGGTTCTTGGAGAATTGGTTAGTGAATAGATTTTAAGTGTATGACTGATCATATTCTTATGAGTGCATTTACATTTTTTTCATGTAATAAACTATAATATATGTGTGAACTTATGTTAAGGATTCTTTGGTGGCATCCTAGTAGGTTTATACATGCAAACTATATGAGCATCTTTGTGTATATGCAAATTTCATGACTATGAATATGGAAAATGGAATGGTCCCTGTGATAGGTAATTTTGGATAAAGGGTAGGGGAGATTTATATGGTATTTGGACTGACATAATATAGTTTTTTGGTGCTTTTATTTCTGTATTAATAATTTCCAATTGTTCTATAATACTTGTAGACCACCATGTTAGGGGTATGTTTGTTATATGTGTTTGACTTGCAATATTTTGTAAAATTTATCTATGTTATTATTTTAATATTATATTTTTTTAGAGTATATTTATTTTGTATTATCGCATTATTTTTATATTTACTGAGGGTATATACTCCCCACATCACTTTAGATCCTCACCACTAGTCTACAACCACTTGAGTATGGCGAGTCACACATTATTTTATGTAGAACTTCATCTCAAACCGAAATGTTTGGGTTGGGGCATTAAAAAATTATATCACAAGACAAAATTTTCTTCGTTACTTTTATTTTAATTTAGGTTCATTATTGAAAAATGGTAGGTTTTGTGGAGCTCATATAGGGGAGTTTTCATGTTCCATGCTAACTCTTGTGTAACGATCCTCAAAGTTATCAGTGATTTGGTTTTTTACTATTTTATGAGATTTATGATTGTTCATGCATTATGAGTTTGCGCATAGTATCACATTACACATATGTATACATATTTGGTACTATAAAATATTCATTTAGTTTAATTTAATGATTGTGTTATATGTTCATAATATACATACATTCTCTATTAGGTGATATATTATTGCTCTTATTTTTGGGATATATTTATGAAGAATAAGTTATTTGAACTTCAGAATGCCATTATTTTTTGAATATATATGATTTTTACTAACATATAGGAATAAATGAATCGGATTGAACCTTGGGTAGTTCTACAAGGGTTACATCTTATGTGATTGTATGTCTTAGTATAGGCATTCTAAAATAAAATCCATATGTCTTCCATATTACTGCCAAAATTGTTCTCACTAGCTAGTTGTTCCTAGCCTATATTTCCAAGTTAAGTTGTCCTCAATTTATCTCTCACTTGACACACCCTTGGGGAAAAATTTAGACCATATCTAGAAATTTTTTGAGTATACCATATTTTTTAGTGCCTATAGACACCTGTAGAAAATCATGATTGTACATATGACTAGATTCTATATGAAAATAGAGTAGTAAACTAGTTATCAAGATCATATGAATTATTATCATAGATTTTTCACTTTCACTGAACCCATAGGATAGAATTATGTATTGAATAGGGAGTGGGATCTCAATGAAGTTATGATAGGACCATATCTGAGTCGGATTGGAGAAATCACTATGTAAGTTCTTGTCTTGGTCCATGTAAAAAAATTAGTTGTATTCCCTTTATCATCCCTCCAATGGTGGATCATTATCAGGATGTCTTCCAAATGAATTCTTAGCGCTTCCCTAGAGAAAGGAATTTAGTTTGATATTGAGATTATGTTTGGTGTGGAACTGATATAAATTACTACTTATATTTTGTCACAAAATGAGTTGAGATTGTTAATTATTAAGTTAGAGGATTTATAGGTGAAGTGTTTTATCAAACCTAGTGAATCACCATAATTTTTTCCAATGTTTTTTTTAGGAATGTAGTTGGTAATATATGGGTTTTAGTAGACTACCAGAAAACTAGATTACATAACAGTGAAGAAAACATACCATTTATCTAGGATTGATGATATATTTTTTCAATTATGGTGAACATAGAGGTTATCTAATATTTATCTTCATTTGGGATACCATCAGCTACAGGTTATATTAAATTATATTCACCCATTAACATTTAAGAGTATGTGTGGAATGAATGAGTTTTATACCATTAAATTTGGTTGAAAAATTCTCCAGTAGTGATCCTTCATAGAAATATTTTTACATCCATATCTTGACTCATTTATCATTTTATTCTTGTAATTCATTCTAATATGTACAAGACAATAGATATACATTCTTGAAACCCTGATATTATTTTGAGTTCACTCTAAATGAATAAGATTTATTCCAAAATGTAGAAGTGTAACTTATAGATTTGGTAGGTACATTTACCTGGGCTTTTGTTTTCAAATATAGGAATTTCAGTTGGCCTAGATATGGTAGAGGTTGTGATGTCTTTCACACATCCCAATAATGTCTTTGAGATTATGAATTTCCTTCGCATTACATGGTATAATCAATGCTTCATCCAATGATTCTCCTATTTTTCATCACTGATGAATGAACTGACCAAAATGGGGAAGAATCATAAATGGTCTCATTAGTGTAAAGAGTCCTTTATAGAGCTGAAAATAGAATGTTGAAATACCCGATTCATACATTTCTTGATTCACATATTGGGTATACTATTTTTTATGTTTCCTCGGATGTTTTTTTGGGATTCATGTTGATTCATATGGACATGTAGTATCTTATTGGTCATTTATATTATGATCCCTCAAATGGAACTACCCTATGCATGTCATAGAGTTGGTATTTTTGGTCTAATAACTAAAGTGTTTGTGGGACTATCTCTTCATAGAGTGGGTTATTATCTACATGGACCACAAGAAATTGTTATATATATTCACCCAATGAGATTTTTATTTTATGAAGTGGAATTTGGTTGAGTAACTATAGATGTATTTCTCCAATATTACCTTTTCTCTATAGAAGGTTAATGTCATTTTAGATTCCATCAATTGGGAAATTCTAGTGTTGCATGAGCTTTGAGAGTGGCCTTTATAGGAGGAATGGAATTCGATGAGTTTGATGGTTGAGTGGATTATAGATCATTGAAGTTTCATGGTGTGATGATATGTGAACCCTCATTTATGATATATTTTTTATTGGACCATGTAAAATCGATCCATTATTCCGACCATAAGTGTGTGGTGATGAAGTAACACTTGGCGGGAGATGATGTAGCCCTAGAGTTTTCCTTGACCAATGATTACATTATATGTATCCATAGAAGGATAGAAGTTCTAGCTTCTTAGAGAGAGGAGATGGTGAAAGACTCTCATGAATTGAAATGATCAGAGCATGCATGGTCTATAAAGATGTATCATGACATGTGATGTATGTTTTGGTGGCCAAGTATGAATAGGGACATATATGATTTTCCCTCACAATGCTTAACCATCAATAGGATAAATGATGAGAATTATTATCCCGGTGGTTTCCTTCATCTAAATTAGGTTCTTTTGTAGAAAAATTATGACATGATGATGGATATTATAATAGGGTTTCCGAGAACCCTGAGCAGTCATTATGTCATTTGGGTTATTTTTGATCAAAAGGAAAAATATCATATTTACTATCAATTTTAGAGACATTATCTATAGATGTTTATGGCATGTTTTATGTCTAATAGATTGTATGACTACATGATGTGGCGTATAGGATCCTTTTAAGTAGGGGCATAAATTTTACATCATAGTTCATGTATGGAATACAGAGGGACATCTAGTCTCAGTTGAAGCTGAGTATGACATACCATCCACAAATTTATGTAAATATGGATAGTATGATTCAAATCCTTGGGGATATACTTTAGGGATTCATGTAATTCCAACCAATATGGAACGCTATCAAATGAAAAAATCAGGTTGGCTATGGGAACTTAAGGTTGAATCCCCATATACTAGAGGTTTCCAACTAATATCAGGGGAGTGATACGTATAGTGGAAAGACAATACCCATGGTATAGAGTAAAATAAATTGGAAATAAACAAATATAAAAAATATCATAATAATAATAAATAGAATAAAACATTATAACATCCAACTAGAAATTGAATGGATAAAACAATAAACCAATAATAATGAATCATGAAATGGAAGGAAGAAATGTTTCTAAATGTAATCCTATAAGTAAAATAAACAAATTAACTAGCTAAGAAAAAAACTGAAATGGATTGTGCCCGAAACCCCATGTTGGTCCTGTCTACAAGCTTTATCCCATCTAGAAAGAAAAAAATAGCTATAAGATCTCTTCCCTTATCTAAACATGCATCCATATAATCTTCTTGGGTAAAAAACAACAGCCCAAAAGGGTGTCAGTAAAACTCTATAGGAAAACACCACCATGTTTAAAAAACCAATTTGGTAATAGGTTCACACAAAAAAATGATTACAAGTTTATTAATTTATCAATTAAAAAAATACATAAACCAACCTGTTACGACACCATGCAAGAATTTCTATCAGCATGTAGCATAACCAAGCCAACCATAACCATATACCATGGAATAATTACATAACCTGGAAAATAACAATGTTAAAGCATTATGGTCTTCTGAAAAATCCTTATATATATGAATTTCACCATCAACTAGGTCAAGCCTGTTATATAATCATTTCATCCTCAGGAAATATCCTTATGTATAATCATCCTCAACTGATCCAATACCTCTATGTAAATTTTCAACATAAAACTATTCCAAGACATATATATAAGCATTTCAGCATCAACTCAACAATTTATAACCAAAAGGATATCACAATATCACAAAATAATCCTCATTTGTTATTTACGAAACTTACCATTTGTCTTTCAATTATAATATCATTTATATATCACTTATCAAAATTCATATAAATATCACATAAGTTGTTAATAAAGTAATTCTATATAATTCAATCACATGAAATCTTATATCATTCTCCACACACTTTATTTCATTATCCAATTCAATATTAATCAATAGTTCTCTCACCCAATGGGTAGCCATTGTCTAGTTTGCAAAGCCTTTGAATACAAAGTCTTCCAAGGAATTATCCAATCTCTAATTTATTTCCATTCATCATTTAATTAATTAATTCACATATCATGATGATTCAATATTGTCCTTTCACATACTTGAAAGTTAAACTGACTATAGGGTTTGGTTTTAGGAAACCTACCTTAATTCGGAGATCCAAGAACACTTCCAAAGAGAATCACTAATAAGAATAAAGGTGAGGAAGATCACAAGAAGGAACCCATCTCATGAAATAATGAGATCAAAATAAAAAACAAATGTGGTCATACTCCCACTTCTAAAGGTTTCCTCTGATGGTCAATAAATGATTTATTTCATCTCATCATAGTCACCAACCACCTTCTGGTAAACTGAACATGCATAAATGTCTCCTATATGAGAATAGGTTGAAAAAGCGTTGAATCATATACCTCTAACAAATAATGAGGAAAATGGCACAACATTCCAAACAAAAACATGAAAGTTTATATTTGGATTGATTCCATGAAGTTATTATTATTCACGAACTCTATGTATTCCAAATTTATCTCCCATGAACCAAAAAAATCCAAAACACAACATATCTTCTATAATCTGAATATTCCACTAAGATTGACTGTCTTTCTAAGGATTATAGGTTGTCCTCAAAAGAACATTCAATTCTAGAGCCTTTTGAAGACCCTTACAAAACCAATATGTGGAATGGGGATCTTTATCAAAAATGATACTTCTCATAACACCATGAAACTGAATTATTTTGTGAAAGCAGATACTACCCATATCATCAACTGTGAAGGTCTACCTTATTAGTAAGAAGTTGGATACCATTTTTTGTAACACCCCTACATTCTAAAAGAATAACATGTTATTCGATATTGTATGTGAAATGAAACATTGACTCTATTTTTCATTATATGCAACACTATGATTATCTTATGTTATATGCAACTATGATTTTTTTTGAAGGCTTGTGTTATACCCAATGTTTAGTTTTACTGAACAAGAATGTATTGATAATATTAATACTTAATATGATAATTATCTCCTATCCATTGGAATAGATAGTAAGAACAAAATTAACTAGCATATGAAAATATATATTTTACACATGTTTATTAATTATCAACTGATTATCTACAATATAAAAATAATTTGAAAAAATATATTTCTTCTAAAAAACAGTATTTTTTATAAAATATGGTTTAACTATTCTTAGAACACATAATTTAGACTTAATTTTTACCACATTTAGAAAATTTATACGAAAAAATAAACTTCATTTTAAAATGGGGGATACAAAAATTATCTTAGGGTTATTTTTCATAAGTTTCATTTTCGGATGAATAGTGAAAAATAATGAATTTTAATTAAAAGTGGAATTTTCATTTAAATTATTTATAACTATAAATTATATTTTGGATTTGTTTAAAAGTAAAATTATTTTATTATATATCCATTATTCTCATTTAGGTCATATGAATCATTTTTATATTTAACATTGATATAAAAAAAATTAATCTTTTGAAAATTTTAACATTAAAAACCCACATTATCATCACATTCGCGGGATTAATTTTAAATAAAATTACACCACATCTGTGAGTTGAATTTTTAAAAATAGAATCAATATTTGGAATAATAATAATTTATATTATCTAAAAAGGCCAAATTAATTTTTTACCATAATTATTAGTGAAAATAGTTAAAATTAATCACTCTGATTAAGGTAAAAATGAGTTTATCAACGAATTAAACCTATTAAATAAGGGATAAAATGACATAAAAACTTGTAAAACACCCATTTTCTGGATATATTGTATCCCTTAAAACAAATACAGTAATTATTTAGTTAATAATTATTTAAAATAAATGATACTAAAAATATTAAAAGTTAATAAATTTGAATGGAATTTTGTATTAAATTAATTTTTTAAATGATTATATTAGTTTACAAAGGCGTGAACATGATAAATTCAAATTACATCTTTGTCTTGATATTTTTTAAAATTTAAATTATATAAATAGTGTCAAAATTGAAATTAAGATTACATTATAACAAATGATATTTTATTAAATGAGTTAAAATTACTAAAAATGCTATCTAATAACAAGTTATTTTTAAATTTTAATAAATAATGAATATGGTATATTCATAATAATCATATTGGCCCCTAAATAGTAAAAACTATATTATAGTGGTTAGGGTTAAACTGATGTTATTACATGTTACATATGCTTCTAATTAAATTAATTTACAACACACAAGGGATTTTTTTTGTATAAATTACATAACATATTTAGAATCAATGAGTATAAATTGTCGAATGAGTATTAAATTAATTTTTTAGTAAAGGGTAAATTACCTAGGTTGGAAAACTATATATCTTAGTGAAAACACAAAATGGTAAAAATAGGGAAGCATAGAAGTTAAAAACGAAAAATGTCTAAAAATGTTTTTAGTTTTATGTGGTGGTGGTGTGGATTGACCATATCATCCCTACCCACATTTAATAATCAATTTTGGAGCTATTTTAGGTAATATTGTCCTTCTAAAATTGAATACTATTGGTTAATTACAAAAGGGCCACTCCTCCTCAATTATAAAAGGGTTCTCACTCTCCATCCTCATTTACACATCTCTAGCCATATGGATCATAAAAAAACCTACCCAAATAAATTCTCAACATCTCTAACCTTATCATAGAAGCCTTAGTTTTTTCATAAATCCATTCTAGGAAGGGTTTAGTGCAAACCAAATAGAGATACCTAAAGAAGAGGTAATGTTCATCAACAGACGTCATTATTTTACTTCATTCTCCAACTTATTAAATTTATATTTTATCATGATTATATAATAACCTTATTATCCTACAAACACTATTATACTTTTATTTTAATAGTTCTGTCAAATGGGTTATGAAATAATCATTTGTGTGTACGATGGACTACCACCTCACGAACCAATGTGGTTTGTTTTTCCATTTCCACCTCTCAAGGTTGGGTATAATGATGGATATAAATTATATATATGATATTTATAACATATTTATATCTATGGAGACATTTTATCATATATATCTTATTACCAACCATTCCATAATAGATACGATAATGTCACTCGTGTATACGAAGGGCTACAGCCTCACGAAGCGATGTGATTCATATTTCAATAATGCTTCACATAAAAGGTGATAAATATAAAGGCATTGATTATATAAAATATAAATGAAATAATTTTTAGATTAATTACATATTTATGGTTCTATAATTATAATATATATACCAATTTATTTCTTTCCTTTTCACTAAAATAAATATAATAACACCATTCATGTATGACACCATAAATATTAATATGGTTATCAAATAAGTTAATGACATTTTTAAAACTAATATAATGGATTTCAAATCTTGTTCAACCAAAAGTGAGTGTATGGTATAGTATTTAATATCAATTTACATTCCACTTATGCTTGTTTGTTATTATACATGAATTCAATTTTATGTGGTGTATATACTTCTTATTTTACATATAATATCATGAATAACCCATTTTTTAGGGTATTTTTAGTTTTAATATATATTATTTCATCTAAGGGTATTTGTCATGAGAATTTCCAAATGGTAAATGTTACTGTGAAATCTCACTTTCTACTATTATTGTTAACTTTATCTTGAAAAAATCATTTTCTTATAATTATTTTTTGTTAGACATTAAATTTTTTCCAAATATCTATATTTTGTGTGATGGATATGATTATTACCAAAATATTATACCATCATTATATATGGTGTTTATGTTGAAATTTATTTTATATCTAGAGAAATATTGATAAACTTGTATCCTTTAATCAATACAGATACTATATGATAAGGTATGTTATTTATAAATTAAATCAATTATTTGATATATGAGGAATGTTTTGGATAGCTATGAAACAGGTTATGGAAAATTTATAGAAATCTCCTTGATGAATCTATAGTCTCTTCTGAAAAAATAAATTTTCCACAAACCCTTCATTTTTTTTATCCATGTAGTTTTAAACTATCTTATGAAAGGTGTTGAAAGTAGTATGATAAACCATCTTCTAAATGGTCTTTATAGTAAATGTATCAGGTATTTGTGGAACATAGAATCTAATAATTAATCATTTATTTCATTCAATGTTTAGTTATTAATATCCATGATAGTTTCACTATGACATTATCTCTGGATGCATTTCATTTTCTATTTATTGATTAAATTGAATTGTTTTATTTATTTACCTTCCCTTATTTATGATGCCTTATCCAGTTAAATAAATGAAATGGTTTTTAGTAATTTACCTTTGCATGTTCATTATTATTACTGATTCATGGTAGAATTCTCTATATATAACCCTTACTAATAATATGATCTCACCCTTATTTTTTTATTTCCCCTTGGATTCCCTGAAGTTTACTATGATTGATATATTTGGATATACAAGATGGAATAAATTTATTCTCTAAAATAAATTATGTTTTACATTCTTTATTAAAATGTAATATGGTAATCATGAATATATCTTGATAACCAAGGGTAATAAACTTTTTAGTCCTTTAGAATTCGATTCCCTGTATCCATGCCAATGTAATGGTAGCAGGAACCAACCTTGGGATGCTCGGGTAAGGGTCCCTACATTTGGTATCAAAGGAATTTTAGAAGAAAAATTGAGAAATAAATTTTGGAAAATATATATTTTAGAACATAAACATATGATATATTTTGAGGATAAGTATATAATAACATCCAAATGTTTTGGTAGGGTAGATATTATGTGGTTTTTCCTAGAAATACATTTATAGATGGATACTACAAATGGTTGTTGTTCTAAGAGATAGGTACCTAGGGGTGATGACTCTGAAAATTGTGTGTCATGCTTGAAATGAGATTTATCTGGTACATAAAAATGAGAATTTATATGAACCTTGTTAGACACTCCCAATGTATATGCTAAGGATAATTCTCATTTTCTTCACAATCAATTATGAAGGATTAAAAAATATTTATATCCCTAAAGAAACTATTTTTATAGTAATAAGATTAACTTATGTTAATTATTTTGATAATTTTTGGATTATACATTATGGTTTATAATTTATAATTTTATAATCTGATCTAGGATATTCCATCATTTATAAATTCCTCCTAGTAGAAGTAATGGTAATCGTATCAATTCACATAATCCAAAGGGAAATATTGGTAATTTATTTGATGGTATTAAGCCAATTTATCGAAGGGAATTTGTCTCCCAAATATTATCATCATATAATTATATAGTATAATGTTCTAACAAGATTCATAAATATTTCACTATTTAATATGTAATCAAAGTGAAGCACGATAACAAGAGGATGGTTGGGAAAAATTTGGAAAAGTTAAAGAATAGAAAGAAGTATTTTCACACATGTGATAATTGTGGAAAGAAACAACCTGATACTTACATAAAATGAATGGTAGTTTTCTATAAGTGTGGAATGAATAGGCATATTTATTGTGAATAAAAAGGTAATGAAAATGTTTCCAATGTATAATGATTTACCTATAAGGATAAATGGAACTATGGAATTCAATATCCCATGCATCAAAGCAACCAAAAAAAATTGGAATGATTAATGTGACTTTTTTGGATTCAAGAATTATACCATTTGAGTATTTTATCAATTTCATACTGGTTATGAGAATCATGAAATATATAAGGATTTTACTATAGTACTATTTAATTAAGGAATTTAGATCACATGTTGAATGATACTGATGGCCAAAAAAAGATTCAGTGAAAAGTTGAAAATCATGGAAAACATATTATTAAAAGAAATAAAACTCTTAATATGTTATTAATTTTGATATAATGATGGTTGGATAAATATATGATTGATATGGATAACGTAAATTGGATAGTACTGACCACCCTGGAAATGATTAATGATTTTTTAACAAATTGTTTTATGCTCGATGGAGTTTAAATCATTTTTGGATGTATGAAATATATCCAATAATACCTATTTTACATAAGTAATATGAATGAATGCATGTTTTCAATTAGTTTTTATAGAAATTCAAGTTATTACCATTATTCAAGAGAATACGTGATGGAGGTATTCATATTTTTTCTCTCTATTGCTTAAGATAAACTTCATGTTGTTTGGATCAATGGTATGTTCATTTTTGAAATTCATTGATCATGTTTCTAATGTTTTGGATATTGATATTTTGGAAAGGGTCATAAGTATAACCATTTATTAAATGATTTCATTTAACATTTTAATGAGGATTTATAGATTAATTTATTACTTCACCGTATGAATATTTATTCATATTAGATAACTTATTCTCACCATATTGCTTTTGGAAAATTGTTTGAGATAGATGGAAAATAATTTCACTCATTTTTACAATCATACAATTCATTAAATGTGATTTTTTTTCTTTGAGCATAAAAATTTCATCTTTTAATATTCATTTCATGGATTAAGAGATGAATTTTAAATTTTTCAAGTTATAACAAAAGGATGAAATTGTTCTTACAAAATATAAATATATCATGTACACATAATTCCCTATAAAGAGTGAAAAAAATCATCAACTCTTAGAAAATGGTCTTAAAACAAACTTCGGTCCTATTATCATCATTTTCTATGATATCAATAACTTTTCACATCATTGGATTATGGATTTATGGTCATTAACTTTCTCAAAATTGTGTTCCCTATCTCTCTCCCTCAGTATTTGGGTGATAGTTTTCACTTCCATGTCTATATTTTCATTTCTAACCTATGTTATCCTATCTGAAAACCTAGTTATGTGATTATCATAGATAAATTTTATACTTCCATGAATCTCTAATTAATATTATATTTTCTTAATTATTTTTATGATGTGGGTTTCAACAAAATACTTTTCAAATTCCAAACCCTTGGTTTCCAAGATCAAGATTAAATTTTGTGGGCGTAATTTATTTAAGTTGGTGAGAATATAACACCAAAAATTATAAAAGAATGATATTTTATTAATTAGAGTATTAAAATTTAAAAATTTATTTTATCTTCCATTATAATCAATACTATGTTTTCATTACAATAAACAATGATTTTCTTCGAAATCTTGTGTTACATGCAAGTTTGAGTTTTATCGAATAACAATATATTATTAATATTATTATATAATATGAA
This sequence comes from Viscum album, assembly GCA_963277665.1. Classification (NCBI taxonomy): domain Eukaryota; kingdom Viridiplantae; phylum Streptophyta; class Magnoliopsida; order Santalales; family Viscaceae; genus Viscum; species Viscum album. The sequence goes on along the minus strand of OY728138.1, from coordinate 745,195,162 downwards.
AATTATCACCTAACCATTATGTTGGGGGGGAATAATATAATTAAAAAATTATGAAAAAATATAGTTTACAAATTTTTATTAATTAAATATTTATTATAAATAACATAAGAATCATTTTAGTTAAAAACAAATGCTTCCAAAAAAAATATATTTTATAAAAGATTGTTTAACCGTTCTTGAAGTACATAATTTGAAATTAATTTTTAACACATTTAAAAATGTATATGAAAAAATAATAATTTTTGAAATTTTAATGCTAAAATTATCTTATGTTTTAGTTTTTTTACATTTAGGAAAAGTTTCATTTTTTGATGAATTGTGAAAAATATTAACTTTTAATTAAAAAATATTTATCATTTAAATAATTTATAAGTTTAAATTACAATTTTAATTAGATTTATAATAAAATTATTTCAATTTTTAAAAATTTAATAAATTTATGTCATTGTAATCAATTTTATATTTAATTGTAAAACAAAAATATTGTAAACTTTGGAACATTTTCACTTAAAAACCCACTTTTTATCACGTCTGTGGGATTAATTTTAAATTAAATTATACAAATACTTTGAGTTTAATTTAGAAAAATTAATTAAATAATTTTATTTATCATAATTTATATGATATAATGAGGTTAACCTAATTTTTAACTATAATGATTAGGGAAAATAGTTAAACTTAGTTACGACGATTAAGGTTAAAATTAGTTTATATGGGAGATTAAACTTATTATATAGGTGTAAAATGACCTACAAATTTTTTGAAATGAATTTTATGGACACATTTTGACCCTTAACACCCTATTATCTATTTTTATGATTTACTGGGATATAATTCCATTAATGTGACCTATTTAATAAGTTATGTAAAGAAAAAGAAAAAAGGACCCATCCTTGATTTTAATATTTATCATGCATTGGGATAATGAAAAAACATAAGTGGTTTTGTTATACATATATTTTTGAAATATAAATATGATTTCATTAGACTAATAATTTATCTTTATTTTTTAGTTGAATTAGTCACTTAAAATATTTAATAAATGCCAACTCATTAATTATTTAGTTAATAATTAACTAAAATAAATGATACTAAAAATATTAAAAGTGAATTAAATTGAATGAATAATTGTTGTCCATTAATTTTTTAGATGAATATATAATTTTACATGTTTTTGTACTTAATTTATTCAAATTCCATATTTTTCTGGATATTTTTTTAAATTTATATTAAATAAATAATGTCAAAATTTATATTAATATTACTTTGTATTAATTGATATATTATTAAATGATTTAAAATTACTAAAAATAATATCCAATTCCAAGTGATTTTTAGTTTCTACTAAATAATTAATATGGTACATTATAATAAAAATTTATATTTTATAATGAATATATTGACCTCTGAATAGTAAAAACATTGTTATAGAGGATAGGGTAAAAGTAGTGTTTTTGCACGACACGTGCACTTCTGTTAAAATTAATTTCCAACTCACATGATATTTTTATTTAATAAATTAGATAACATATTTTGAATTAGTGTTAATATATTTCCTAATAATTCTAACATTAATTTATTCTTAAAGGATAAATTACATAAGTTAGAAAACTAGTTACCTTAGTGAAAACCCAACTTCTAAAAATAGGGAAACATGGAAGGTAAGGAAGAAAATGTTTACAAATTATTTTAAATTTCTGGGGTGGAGATATTTTTTTACAATATCATCCCTAAGAAATTAATAATTGACATTTTTTCCATTTGAGGAATGATTTACCTCCCAATAGTGAATACATTTAAGTATTTACAAAAGTTCCACTCCTCCTCAACTATAAAAGGAAACTCACACTACCCCCTACTTCACACCTATCAAGCCATTTGGATCATCCAAAAAATCCCAAATAAATTCAAAATTTTGATACTATCATTCTATAATCCTTATATTGGGAATACTTTCAAACTATTTGGGGTTTATTTCAAACCAAAGAGAGGTACTTGAAGAATAGGTAATGTTCTTCAACAAGCATATTTATTTTACTTCTTTTTCCACCTCCATAAGTTTATATTATAACATGACTATTTAATAACCTGAGTATGTTAAATATAATTATATATTGTTATTTTAAGGTTATTACCTATAACCACAAACACTTCTATAAAATAGGTTATGAAATCATTGTATGTGTGTACGGCATACTACCACTTTACAAACTGATGTCATTTATTTTTCAATTCCAACAATGATGGTTGGGTATGATGATAGAAATAAAATAAATATACATGATACTTTTAACATAATTATACCAGTACTATAATTATATCATATATTTACATATATATATTTTTACCTTACATTCCATATGAGATACGATAACATCACTCCTGTGTACAGCAGACTACTGCCTCGAGAAGCGATGTTATTCGTCTTTAACTAACGCTACACATGGAAGGTGATAAATATAATGATAATGATTATATGTGATATTTTTGAAATAATTAATATATTAATGAAATATTTTTAAATCTATAAAGATAATATATTTACCATTTTTTCATTCCTCTTCACTCATGTAATGATGATAACATCATTCGTGTACGTGTGGACTACCGCCTTCACAAATCGATGTGACCCTCATTTCATCACAACACCACATGAATGATATATATAATAATATAATATGATATTAATTATATTGTGATAATTATTTAAAAGTAAAATATTACTTACCTCTTTTCCATAATGATCATTGAAAAATCGAAAATTGCACCCATGCATTCATACAACTTATTGTCTTCATGATCGTAAGATAATTTATTTTTCATAACCGTCATTCATGATTGATTATAAAAGTATAATTTATATATAAATATAATTATTATTTCATGGATATTATTCTTTAGATGATATAAATATATAATATGTATAATAATATAATCATTCATGACAAAATATGCATGAGAAAAAAAGGAAATTATCACCTAAAATAATGAAAATAATGAATGATTATTAATGAATGTGTACTAAGATTATATAAAATGATAATTTATAACATCATAAATATTAAAATGTTTCTATAATAAGTAAATAACATTTTTATATCCACTATACAAATTTATAAAGCACATTCAACAAAAATGGAGTGTATGGTAAGAGATTCCGTCTAAAAATACATTCCATTGGGACCAATTTCTTATTATGCACAAATTAACTTTTATGTAGTGTATTTACTACCTATTTGATATGTAATATCTTGAATAATTCATTATTCATGGTATTTTACGTTTTAATTTTTATTATTTCATCCAAGGGGATTTGACTTTACCAAATTTTAAAAGTTACTATGCAATCTCACTTTCTTTTTTGATTGTTAACTTTATCTTCAAACAATAAATTTTTTATAATAATTTTTTATTGGAAATTAAATTAATCTCAAATATCAATATTATATTGTGATGGATGTGATTACTTAATAAATTTTATACCATTTTTACATAAGTTTTTTAATTTGAACCTTGTTTAATATCAAGGGAAATATTTATAAATTTGTATCCTTTACTCAATACAGATACTTGATAATAAGGAACATTATTTATGAATTAAATATATTATTTCGTATATGATGAATAATTTGGAAAATTATGAAATTGGTTTGGGATTGCTTATAGAATGTCATTTGATGCATTATTTGTCTCACAAGATGAAATCAGTTGGCCACAAACCCTTAACATTAGTAACCATGTAGTTTTATAATGTTTTGTGAAAGGAATTGAAAGAATTATTATAAAAAATATTATAATAGCTATTGATTATAAGGGAATCATGTACTTAGGAAATATTGAATTCAATAATGAATCATTTCCTTCATTTAGTATCCAGTTATTACTTACAAGGATATTTTTATTCTGGCATTATCTAGGGATGCATTCCATTTTTAGTTTATTGATTAAGTGTAATGTTATTGTAGTTATTTACTTTTCCACATTGATTATGACTTATACATTTATTTAAATGGATTTTGTGGTCATTTATGTACCTTTCCATGTTGAGTATTATTTTTATTTCAGGATAGCTTCTACTATACATAACCCTTACTCATAATTTGAGATCACCCTTATTTTGTTTCCTTTCCCTAGGATTCCATGATGTTTACTATGACAAATATATAGGAATATGCTAGATAGAATAAATTTATTCCCAAAATAAAATAATTTTTAATTTTTCTTATTCAAATATAATATGGTAATCATGTATATATCTAGTTTAGAAATAATACTAAACTACTCATTTCATCAGGATGTGATTCCTTGTATCTATGATAATGAAATGGTAGCAGGCACTGGATCCAAGATGCTGGAGTCAGGGTTACTAAATTTTTTATTCAATCCATGATAACCCATACTCTATCATTATTACAAGGTGTGCTATGTAATCCTATCATAAAATCCACAGGGACATCATCCCATTTCCACTCATGGAAGGGTAGAGGTTGAAAAATCCCAATTTCCCATTGATGCTCAAATTTAACCTGATGATAGGTCAAACATGTTTCCATGAATCATGCTGCCTCTTTATTCAATTTTACCCACCATTACTTTCTATAGAGATCATGATGTATCTTTTTTGAAAGTGGACGTACCACCCATATAGACGCATGTAACTCTCTCATCATCTCTTTGTGTTATCCCATAGGAACCCATACTCAACCATGAAAAATAAGATAATTTCTACTGTAAAGAAACCATCATGATGGTGTATCCCCAACATGTAAGTTATTTCTCAGAACTATGACCTCTAAATTAGATAACTTTCCTATATTGATCTGACTGAAAAACATTGGTATGATAGATGTAAAATTCATATCTACTCATCCTTGGGAATCCTGAATATCAAAATGTATGTCTTTAATGAGATCCATCATCTTAAACTCATCTCTAGGCTCCCACATTGCCTTTGACTATGTATTATGGATTAAAGAATCAGTAGTGATTTTGCCTTTATAGGTGTATCAGACAACATGATATCAAAAGACTACAAATAATTAAACCACCTTCTCTACAGAAGGTTCAGGTCTCAATTAGAAAATATGTAACTAATGATCTTGTGGTCTATGTATGCTACAAATATCTTGTCCATAATATCTTATCACCATCATCATAGGGAATGTACTACCATAGCTACCTCTAGATAATGAGTAGGGTATATCTTCTCATGCGGTCTCATCTTTATAGAGCCATATGCAACCACTCAATCCACTTGTATCCTAACTACTTCGATTCCAACTTTGAATGCATCACATTACATGGTATATGCTCTACCTAGTATAGTTAATGTGAGGATAGGTTCTAATTTCACCCTACCCTTCAACACTAGAAAATATCTTTCACATGAATCAGATCAAACAGACATCACTCCTTTATTGGTCATCACAGACATTGATGCTTCTAGATAGGAGAGGTCCTTGTTGAAGCATTAGTAAAATCCTTCAAAACCCAGAATTCTTTAAATGTTGAGGAAATTCTTGGATTTACACCAAGATATAATGGTTGAAAATTTATCTAGGTCCACTAACACTCCTTCTTATGAGATTACCAACCTAGGAAGTGTACTTTATCAATCTAGAAACTCCATTGGGTTATCTTGGCATAAATATGATTCTCTCTCAATGTACTCAAGATGATTTCAAGGTTTTGGGCATGATCGTCTATTGATTTGGGGCACACTAAGATATAATTGAAAAAATCTATCACAAACTAGCCTAGAAAATGATTAAATATCAATATATTATTAAAAATGTCCATGAATACTTTTGGTGTGTTCATAAAACCAAAATACATCACTATGAACTCATACAACCCATACCTACTTCAAAAATAAATCTAAGGTATATCTGATGTTCTCACTGTCATTTGGTGTTATCCTGATTACAAATCGATCTTAGAGAATATTTTAGCACCTCTCAACTGATTGAAGATATCATCAATACATATAAGGGAATAACATTTCTTGCATATTATCTAATTAAATACTTGATAATTCACATATAAGTAGGAAGTTCCATCTAAATTTTGAAATAAATAACTAGAGAACCCCATGGATACATACTTAGCCATATGAAACCCCTTTATTCTAGATCCTCCAACTTCATTTTTAACTCTCGAAGCTCCAATGGGTCAATTTTATAAGGCAGAATAGAAACTGGATCTGCTCTAGGGACAAAATTGATCGTTAATCTAACATATCACTCTAGTGGTAAGACAAAAAAACATTTCAGGGAATACATCCTAAAAACATTCTACCACTATTATAAATGTAACCTTATACATTACTCCATCATCTAGAATATGGCTTGCTATATGGTCTATGAGATAATTCAATCTGCACTAAATTTGTCCTATACATCTATCCTGAATATCCCACTCACCCTGTTGAGAATAGATTCCTCCTTATAGAGATAAAAATATCACTGTCCTCTTATAATATTCGATATGATCTTGGTATTGAACTTTCAAATTCATTCCAGGAATCAAGTCAAGGCCTATAATTTCTTAAATAAATGGCTCCCAAAAAAAATTTTAACCACAAATCTCTATAGGACATGTCTTATAATGATTTAAATTTAAATATCCCACTCTCAATGGTGTGTTTATTTTCCAAAAATTGTTAAATATTTCTATAATCAAGCCCAAACTATTTGAAAAAAGGGAATAAAAATGGAATGTGATGCTCCTATATCAAAAAAAATTAAAATCAATGGTAGATGATACAAAGAATCATTCCTTTGATGATATAATACCATGAGTACACACTATCCAAATTAGAATTCATAGCATGAAACAGTATTTCCCCTTGACCAAGGGCTCTATTGTAACTCCCTGGGGATATTACCTCTACCTAGTACAACCACTCATGCACGGGGGTACCAAATCACATTCCCTGACCTAAATTTCTTATGGGGTTCTAGCTATCAAAATGAGGAGTGGTAGCATAGTCCTTCCCATACTCTTATACCTATCCCAATCCCCTACCACCTCCCTATTATAAAATATCCCTATAAAACCTAAGCAGGTGACCCAACCTACCAAAAAAAGGCACTCCAAATTAGGGTATAATTATTGAGGCCACTTGTGGCCTGAATTACAACACTAATAGCACTGTAATGGAACATAGTCATGAGATGGATGCCCACTTCCCTGATTACTCTACCTACTCATTATATGGAAATAATTGTCATAGTGGTGCTTGTTGCACCCAAAAGAGGAGAACCCAGTTCTCCCTATTGAAATAGCTGGGATGCTGCTCAGGGCCTCTCTCAGATTCCCTTCCATGATGAGTGTCTGATTCATAAAATCTAAAAAGATACTGAATATAAATACATTCACCTGTGACCATATCTCATAGCACATCCCATCTAAGAAATCTCACCCCAGGATATCTCATTAATATATAATGATGGTGCAAAGTTCTTCTATTCAATGAAGTGTTTCACATAGTTTATCACTGACATGAACTCCTCTGTCATATGCATAAACTCATGAGACTTATAATCCTTCTATGTATCTAGATAGAAGTGGATAAGGAAAATTTTATTTATGTCCATCCTGGATAAATCCTATTGCAACCCATATTTCTCTATAATATCCCAACAATTCTTGGAAAGTCTATGAATCATGTATGCATCGAGTGTTACCCTCCTATATATGGGTGTTTTGAGGTGCTTGAAGATCATTTGGACTGACTCGATGTAGAACTTGTCTACTTTTGGACCTACCTCCCTAGTAAACTCAGGTTGATGTTACAGCTGAGACGTCCTCATTAGCTCATAAATCAATGGAATGGTGTAAAAATTCTCACCTTACATGGACCACATTACCCTGAGGAAGCTTCCAAAAAGTTTAACATTCATCTTATCTTTATAAGCTACAAGAATATACGTCTTAGCTTTGTTGGGTGCGTGACGATTTTCACTCTTTATAAACTTAAATAGAATATTAAAAAGAGTCATTTTCTCTATAATAAAAAACACCTTATAACACTGGAGAAGAAAAAGGTAGACCTCAACAACTGAAAAAAATAGAGAACCATTAACTCCTGTTATCTCTAAAATGGATCATAATTATTTTTGAATGACATAACGGTTATTTATTTTTATTTATCAGATAAAACAATTATCTTGTATTACTGTTCACACCCGTAAATTAATCACATGCAATACATATGTCCCCAACATGAACAATTCATGTCAAAATATAATCATATGTGCCTAACATGATTCATTTATACTAATATCATGTCATACTAGTCCATGAGTAGTATTATTAAGAAACAATAACATCACAAAACATGTGAATCACCCTAGGTGAAATAATATCAACCGTAGTAAGTGAACATCATGAACACCATTTTTATCCCTAGGAAATAATATTTTCCCCCATATATGGTTTTTCAATTCCCATGAACAATATAATTTCCAAGTCCTACAACATACTAGTCTCATTTATACCTTTAAAAAATAGTAAAACAATATAAAATACCATCCTTCCTTTTATACCACTTTGTAACATCCCCTAATCTAGAACTCTCTCATGTTTCCCAATCATGTTGGTTAAAAGAACTCAAGTATGCCTCCCCATACACTAGAATATATCAACTAGTAGCAGAGGTGTGGTGAGTATAGTTGGGAGAATATACCCCCTAGTATA